>JAQMRL010000001.1:213561703-216208370 GCA_035578175.1 Catonia carolina
TCCCTTTTTCTCTGCCATTTACTCCTGTTTATTCATTATCAACCGACCGACCGACCACTTTGTCTTTCCACATTATAAAAAGCTCATACTTGTAAACATTCATATATTTCATGTCACGTGAGTCTATTATTTCCTTTTTTATTTTTCTCATCATTTTCTTATTCATTCATTTTTTGAATAATACACCTTATCATTTTCTTCTTTAGCATGTTATGAATACAAATTGATGTTTTTTAGAATTTCAAAACAAATGTTCTCACTTTTATGTACAATATAGTGATAATTTTTACATTGTTTAGAATTTGTTTCAGAAATTTAAATTTTAATACTGTTTTGTTCTCTACTTGCACCTTTCAATGTTTTGTTATTCGTTTTATCTTTTCAATTATCAAGCCAAAACTTAGTACTTTTGGAATAATTATAAAAATTCTTACTTATAAAGTTCATCCAGAAGTATCCAAAATCGTCTAGGATATGTCAAGATAAAAAAAGGTACCTACCTTATTCTAAATAGTAACATAATGTTAAACTGATTACGTAACCAAATTCATTTATTACCTTTTTCTACTTCTTACTTTACTTGCCAAATAATACACAATTGACTTCAGCGTTCACTTATAAATTTATTCATTTTCAAAACAACAAATATTTAGAAAGTGACTTTTATGTTCTAATAGCTGAATGCAGCCTGCGCTCGCTGGTACGCCTACAAAAATCGAATTTAAAGGAACTAGTTATAAAAATTCTGAGCTAATTTTGTGAACTGAAGTGCTCTTGGATATACAATACTTTTTGGTTTCCTTCTGGTGCGTACACGATTAAATCGGAAGGTATTCCGACGCGTGAGATGGCCACATGTAGCTGTCCATGTGAGAAACATGAATTTTACGAATTTAATCTTCAATCTTTTATCGATTGTTCCTTTGCTTTGTTGATGGTCATATTATAATGATAATACATATAAATTTATCATTCTTAAAACAAAAACATCTGGTTTTTGTTCATTGTTTTAAATATCTTTATTTTAAATGTCGAATATTTAACTTTTTTGAAAGGACAAAACAATATTTAAGCCACTAACTTTCTTTCTACTGATCAGATTGAGGTTTTCAAAAGCTTAAAACCTTCTCCAGAAACTGAGTAATGTATAGATAAAATTTGATTTAAATCGCTTGGACAATTAAGAAATGCATAAGGGACAAACAATCATTCATTTATGTATAATAGATAAAGTATTTCCATCAGTTAAGCTTTTTTTTTAATTTTTAAAACAAATACAGATCACCATAGCTTCTTAAAGCTTATGTGTTCATCTTCTTTAACAGGAATATCTATTTGTGTAATTCATTCTGTAGAAAAAACTACTGCATCGAAAAACCAAAAATTGAGAACAGTGTTTTCTTGATCACCCTAAGAATGATTTTTGGATTCAGCCGAGTAACCACAAAATGAAGTACTTTATTTGTTAAACACACACAAACACTTAATGAAAAAACAAATATACAATAATTTAATGGCATACACACAAATGGAAAAAAAACAACCACAATATTGTACACAGTGCAAGACGTCACTATCACACACATCTTCACAGCCTGCCAAAATACGCATTCCACACAAACATTAAACATTGTTAAATTAGCAATAATTTAACAATGAATTTGGTACAGAAAGAAACAGTTACGAACTCAAAAAATGTTTTAGGGTAAAGTAAACTGGACGATGCCATCTACCTGAGGGACCGGAGGTTTAAGGAAATCTGTGTTTTATTAGTGTGGAAAGGGTCGCCTATTGTGTTTTATTACTGGTGAAAGGGTCGCCTGTTGTTATGATGCGATGGACTCGTCTAGGTGTCTAAAGGCACTTTTACAGTTTACCTATTTTAAACCTATGCCATGCAAATGAACATGCAAAGATAATGCACTTTATTGTATAAAAATTTTACCTATATAACATAATTATAATGTATTTTAAATTAACAAATAAAACTTAAAAAGTAAAAATATAAATAGTGCAGTAGTGCAACAAGAGAAGATTTTATTTTTTGAGTTCTTCGTTTTCACTATTCATGCAGCCGCTTTAGAAAATATGGAAAATTATTAGTTGTTTTCACAATAACCTCCTCACTTACCAAAAACAGTCACAGATCTTTGCATGTTCATATGTATGGCATAGGTTTAAAACAGGTTAACTGTAAAAGTGCCTTTAGGCAACTAGACGAGTCCATCGGATCATAACAACAAGCGACCCTTTCACCAGTAATAAAACACAATAGGCGACCCTTTCTACACGAATAAAACGCAGATTTCCTTAAACCTCCGGTCCCTCAGGTAGATGGCCTCGTCCAGTTTACTTTACCCATGTTTTAGCCTTTCACTGAATTTTAGATTTAATATAATTATAAAACCACATGATGATAGGGTTTTGGAACAAGTTTCCCATTTCACATGCCTGGGCAGCGATATCACAAACGAATTGATGAAGACATTTTTGAAAGGGTAAATAAATTTAAGACGGTTTGCGGCTTCATTAACAAGGTCTTCAGAAAGAAAACAAGTACAAAAGAAAGATACAAGTACACTAGGTCTGGATTGAATTTGAAGTTCCGGTTTGGGCCAGAAGTGGTCCAAAGTTGGAATTTGAAAACAAAAATGTTGTCATTCCATTCCTTTTAAAGAGTAGTTACAGAAACCACTAATCATTTTTGCCATAAGTCAAAGGTAAGCCTTTTTAAAAATTACCACCAGCCATGTCTTATGGAAGGAATTTTTTTATGTGTTTTCGTAACGTGGTCGCAAATAGTCTAATAGTCGATGTGAAATAAAATAAATAAATAAAAGAAAATATAATGATACAGATGGTAATAAATGTTTAAAAATAATAAGCGTTTAATAAATTCTTTTAATAAAATATATAGAGTAAAAAGAATATACTAAGAAACATAGAGAAGATTTTTCTGGTCATGAAGGAGAAAAATAGCTCATATTTTTACAAAGTTATGTGCAATTTTGTGGCACACCAATTTCACACTTTTATGCTTATATTAGGGGTTGCGGTAACTTTTTTTATATTAAAATTTAATATAAAAAAAGAATTGTAGTCTTACGCAGATTATTGTGGAAGATAAATAAAGTAGGCTACTTTGAAGAAGAATTTCAATTTTTAGATTTTTTTTGACTACCTCTTTAATTAACTTAAACCATAAAATTATATTTAATTATCATGCGCTAAAAAAAGTAATATACAAAAATACCAAAGATACTAACTTACTACGGTAAGTTAGTAATCTGTAATAACAGACGTAATGTACTTGCTACTCAGATATAATAACAGATACAAAGTACCACTTGCTTTCTGCTTTACCTCTTCTCAGAGTTCCATGAAATATGACGTCTCTTTTGTACCGTGTAATCATAGCTTATCCGGTGCTTCCTTTCTTCAATTGTGGAAGTAACTGACCCACATAAAAGTAACTTTGTTACTACGAACTTACCTTTTTGAGTTTTATGAAGTTAACATTTCATATATAGTAAATAGATTAAATGATTACTTTAAAATAACAAGTTTAAGAAAGTCCGTACATCTTTCTATCAAATACAAACTAAATCTATAATCTATATTTCACAATCTCCAGGCCACGTTCTGGCCTAAGTAAGTAATATATGTACTATGTAATACACGAGTTCATTCACACAAATTTTAAGTTCCTCAAAACTTTAAATGAAATTATTAAATTTAAAACATTGTTTAAGGTTTATTAAACAATTTCGCATGCAACATAATTAATTTTATGATATACTTTGACAAAGATACAGGGTAATATCTAGTTGCAAATTTTACTGCTCATTGACTAACTAATCAGAAATGTTAGAGACTAAAAAGTATGTTGATAGATTTTTTTTTCATATAACTGTTTTTCAATGCATAATCTGTTTTGTATAACAATAAATGCAACTTATCAATTAGAATTAACACATGAAAAAATTACAACCCACTGGTGTAATTAATAAATTATAACATTAAAACATATTATACTGTACTTAATTATTATTTACAATCAACATTAGATAGTTTAAAAAAACAAATAAAAATAAAAATAAAATAACCAAAACCCTCATTTAAAAATGAAAAAACAAACAAAATGAGAAGTAATAAATAATAAGCACATGATTCCAAAATATATGTACACCAAACTTTACTGGAGATAATTAAAAATGTTCATTCAGTTATTTACACATTCACACTCAAACACGCCAGTCATCTACAGAACAATAGCATTATATTATTTACAATGTAAAATCACATTATCAGAATCGCTCTGGGAGATCCCAGTACTGTAGCACGTTTTAGTCTATGAACATCATTGCTGTTGTCTAAGAGATTCAGTGCTAAGTGATTTACGTGGGTGTTTAGACGTTAGTACACAATAGATTTTAGTACACAAATAAATTGAAAAAAACTTACGACTTTGAAAAAAAGGAGTAAGAACCTCCCAAAAAACACAAATGTAAAAAAATGGCCAAGTTTTCATTCCATCATAGCTTTCGATTGAAAACAAGCTATTAAACAAATCCATACTGAAGCCGATTTGGACCTACGGGGTTCAGTTACAGACACAAAATCAAATTCCAACATTTTGATTTTGCAACGGTTCAATCAAAAGCCAAATTAAGTGCGCCGTGGTGTATTACCAATTCTGACATACATCGAAATTTAGATGTGCAAATGGTTCGTAAAATTATAAGTAATTACAGTTGTAAATATGTTAACCGATTAAACAACTGTATAAATATACAACTGTATAAATCGTCTAGCACTAAATCTGTTGGATAATACGAGTGGTAACAATGTGAATAGACTGAAGAGTGCTAACGTACTCGATATACCAAAGAGACTAATTATGCGATTTTAATTTTTTAAATAAAATAAAGAGAATCCGCAACGCAGGTTGATACATCAATGGGCCCGAGATTTTATATAGTCTAATGTGATTTTTTTTCTTTATTTTTTCATTTCTTCTAATATTGTTATTCTCATTTATGCATTATGACATTATCTCATAGACCACATATCCTACCCATGGGTATCACTGGCCGGCCGCATTGGCATAGTTGGTAACGTGCTCGCCTCTCATCATGCGGTCTTGAGTTCGAATCCCATTCAGGCATGGCATATTTTCATACGTTATAAAAATTCATTTCATCCTTCACTGTCTGCAATAGCAGTAATTGCAGAAGAGTCGGGGATGTTAAACCAAAAAAAAAAATATAAAAATGGGTATCACTGTTCTTTTTCTTGTCTTCCTTACTTAACTTTATCAAATTCGCTCGTTATATTTTAGTATATAGTTTGAAATAAAATTATTAAAGATAAAAAATTACAATAAAATTAAAATTTTGTAATTATTAATTGGTTTGGGTTATTATATTGAAAGAAATTAAATGACAATTTTTATTTAGGAACTTTAAGAAAAGTTTGGTGTACTACATGTCATTTATGAACATTATTATTTTTAATTTAAAGAAGCCATTTTGGTTTTATTTAATTTATGAACAGTATAATATATATAGCCTATATATACATTCATGCGAGGACTTAAAGCCCCAGCCGTATCTCGCTTTCTAAGCACCACCTCTCTCTGTCTTGCCAGTCCCCATAGGAGAGCCGCTGCAAAGACATTGCCTCCTTCACTCCATCCAACCATATCACTTTCGTCCTACTCCTCCTTTTTTAGCCTCATAGGTGGCCTCTTTTTGGCCACCTACCATCCTCCATCCTCTGCAAATGGCCGAACCATTTTAACTGCTTCCGGGATATGGTATACATGATATTTTCTTTGAACGCTGTTTCTTCTCATAATTTCAGAATTTGGAATTCGATCGATCCACGAAACAACATAGCTCCGCTTCCAGAAATCCATCTTCACCGCTTTTAGGCGATCCTTCTATCTCTTCGTCAATACCTACACTTCCGCAGCATATGTACACACACTCTCTAGGATAGCATAATAAATATTTATCATTGTCTCCTACCATATTTTATACCATATTTTATCATTCCAATGGACAGAATTTAACTGCCCTATAACCCTTCGCCTTTGCGAAATCTTGCTGTTTACTTCCGCTGCACTTGTTCCGCTCCTAACAAAGATGACTCCCAGGTATTTAAAACTTTCTCAGCTTTTTACTACACCACGAAATGGAAATGATATTCAGCTGAGTACGGGTGCAGTGAAAAGCTGTGACAGTATAATACTGTCACAGCTTTTCACTGCTATATAGCTTTTATGCTATATTTCATTAATTGCGCTATAATTTTTTCATGCGTTCTTCAAAGTGATATATTGAATTAATTGTTATTGAACAGATTGTGCATTTAAATAAACGTTAATTTGTGAAATCTTAATCAACTGAGACCAAGCTATGTGTGTGAGTCATTTTCTATCATTAACGTACAACATGACACTTAACCTATCTTGTAGAGCATAAAAAGTAAAGTAAATGAGGCGATTTTTAAAACAATCATAAGAGCCATTTTTTAAGAAAATCGCAAAAATGTAAAAAATTGCACAAATAAACTACTACTTCCGGTTGAAAACGTTCATGTCGGGCACTAGTGGTACCTAACTTAAGCTACAAGTTTCAACTTCTTTTGATATTCCGTTCTTGAGATATTTTGTTCGCACAAGCATACAAACCAATCGGTAAAAAATGTTTTTTGGGTTCAAGGGGCTTAAAAAGGTGTGTTCCCGGTGAAAAATAGATCTTGAACAATCGACATGAAAATAATACCTTATTTCCCAATATATTCATATAAGGGAAGAACTGGGTGGATAAGGATAAGGCAAGATAAGTGGATGAAAAAAGATTTATTTGGAAACATCTTACCAGAAGAAAGGATAGGCTAGTGGGACATATCTTAAGACATCCAGGTATTGGTATATCAATAATGGAGGGTAATATTAAGGGAATGAATTGTAGGGGGAGGCAAAGGTTGGAATATTTGAAGAAAATGACAAAAGATGTAGGGTGTTGCAGGTATATAGTTATGGAACGACTTGCGCAAGACAGAACAGCTTGGAGAACTGCATCAAACCAGTCGAGAAACTGATAACAAAAACAGCAAGAAATAGTAAAACACTGGTAAAACTTGACATTGATATTTTAAGACATTCTTTACTTTGTAGGTAATCTAAGTAAATAAAATTATCTGTATGCATTGATCTCAATTAAATCAGGCACTTAAAATAATACTTTCATGCTCTAAAAAGTTGTTCCCAAACTTTGCAAAATATTTTAATTAAGTTACTTTGAATCTTTACAAATCTGTTTAAGTTTTATTGGTAAAAAAAAGTATTCATAGTTTTTTCTGTATAAACAACAATCTAATACAATAATAAACAAAAATATTTTTAGTTTGTAAGTTTGGGAACGACTATGTGATTCACTACTAGGTTATACGTACTTTACTAAAACTAACAATATGTTAAGTTATAAAAATAATTTTATAATTAAATATATTGTCCACCTGATAGTCAAGTAGGACGCCTTCATTAAATGCGGATTGGTGTAGTCCAGCTTCGTTAACACCAGGACATACCACACCGCATCTCTTGGTCTATAAAAGCAGAACAAACAAATATTTAAAACCATTTTCTAATGTTTACCTCATTAAAAAAAATGATTAGTTTATGGTGACAAATATTCATAGAATCTATAATTCTTTTTAAAACCTTATGAATTTAGAAGCCACCATAATTGAATCAATCGCATTACAATATATAACAACTTTAAGAGGAGTATATACACTATACCTTCTATCTAACCCATGTTAAATTGACCTCTTTTTAGGTACACGTTTCTAAGAAACCGTTAAGAGTTAGGGCTTTAATTTTTTTGTGCCTTTTCTATGACATCTTTTTAAGCTCTGGTACTAGAACTATTAAAAATATTAGAATATATTATTAGGTAACGATAACATTTCGATAATTTTTTTGAAAAATGCAAAACCAATTTAATATTTTTTGAAGAATTTTTTAATTTTATTTTGAACTTATTACAATATTTATAATTTAAACTTATTATTACAATATTTGTAATAATACTGCAATTATTCTAGTACCATGTGTAACAATACTGGGAAACATGCTCAAAAATTTCAACCTTCGAAGTCAAATAGTTTTTGAGAAAACTGTACCTTTATGGAAAAAAGTGAATTTGCGGGAAATGAGCTGTGAAGATTTTTCTTACCCTAAAATCAGCCTGCACCATAATATTGATCCTCATCAGTCTGTTCTTTTTCCTCAAATAATTTCCTTTTCTCCCTTCTTTCGCTTCTTTTGACATACTTTCCATTGCCTTCTCAGCTTTCTGTGTTCTTTGGATATCGCAACTCTTAATTGTTTCCACAGATTACCTCAATTAAAAAAAATTCTGGTCAAAACTTACTTAATAAAAATCTGGATAGCTTCCGTAATTTCAATCGTACCGTTATAATTTTTATATGTAATTACACAGAAAAAATACAGAAGGCAATGGTGCCAAAATTAGAAAAATCGATTTTTTCGATTTTTTAGGAATAGTACTCTCCTTAAAGCAATTAAGGAGATTTCATTCAAATTTCAAATTTTTAAGGGGCCTTTTCTTGCTTGCTGTTGTTGTTCAGGTCATCAGCCGGCTGGTTTGAACTACGGTAAATAGAAGAGACGGTAAGGGTCACGCGCATGAGACCGGCCGTTATGAGTACATACCGTCACTAGCAAATGACGTCACCGGTGCTAAAAACACCAGTTTTTAAAATTTTCCTTCTACGTTTAAAACTAATATTGGGTTACAATAATTATGTTTTGTGTACTACAATAACAGCGAGAATAATAATGATAATATTGTAATGGAATGTAAGCAAAATATGAAATTATTAATTGCCATTTTTTGTAGACAATTTAAGTAAACAAATTGTCTTAAGATGTTCACATTATGTAATAAATCTTTTTATACAATTCTGTAACTGTAATAAAATAAATACATGATATTCAGAGTAGCCTACTACTAGGAAAATAAATGGTTGTAAAATTCTAACAGTCAGGCCTACTGTTATTACAAATATTTATAGTTTATAGTCTGGAAAAATGAAAAAAGTATTTTTCCGTGCTTTTTTTAAGGTTTTGTTTTTCGGAAAACGGTGAAATGAAAATTTTTTAATGTATATTCTTTCATTGTTACCACTACCTGGAACAATAATTCTCAATATAATAATATTAGAACTCACTAGATATAAACACGTACTAAATATTAGAAATAACAAAAAAAGTTAAATGGTACATAAAAAGTATAAGTAGGTTAAATATTTACTAGTTCTTGTAATGTTCAATAATATATTCGATTAAACTACAAGTAAATGCACAACAAATTCACACAATGACGTTTGTCGCTAATTAGACGGACTGACAACATTTTAAAATACCGAAATAATAGAAACTGCTGGCAGTTTTATTAAGCACCGGTGACGTCATTGGCTACTGCGCATCCTTACGTGACCCCTACCGTCTCTTATAATTACTCTGGTTTGATCCTCTAGAGGTTTTACTAAGTAAAAACGAGAAGTGAGGTGGTTTACAATTGCCTTACTCACTGAGTTGAAAGAGTTTGCTTATTAGCATGTTAGGCCCTCCGAAAAGCCTCTACTTTCCACCCTGCAAATGACACCTTCACTTTATTCACTACAGGGTCTAGCTGTATAGTGAAATTCATTACTGTTAGAGGAGATAACTCTGACTAGTGTCTTTTATATGTCTACCTCTTCTGTTCTTAAATAGTTCAGAGATATAATTGGCTATATGATAAGAAACAGAACTATTTTTTGTAGACCTGGAACCAACAGATCGAGTGAAATTAATTTAACACTCTAATTGCATGGGCAAGAATATTGTTTATGTATGTAATAAAGAGAGTTTCCACAAAAGTAATTAAAACAAGATTTTCGTTAATTTACAAAATATAATGGGAAAACCACGAAGAAAAATTGTAAATAAAGCCAAGATGCAACACTTTACGAATCCGAAAATTAAATTGTTGATCTCTTGTAGTTTTTGATATCTGGGTGTGACGGAAGAACGGACACAGGAAAATGATTGATGACATTGTAAAATTTGCCACAAATTATGTTGAGCACTATAATTTTGTAGTATCCTTTTCTAAGAATTAAAGTGGTTTTTCAAAACTTAATGAAGGGTTGTGATCATTTTTGTCAGTTGTATTTTCACAGTTGCAAAAAATAAATAAAATAAGTTAAAAAATTAATAACTAAAATATATTCTTGCTTGGTAACCCTTTATAGGGCAGTAGGGTACGGGGGAAAATATAGGGCATGTTGTAAAATGTTAAATTTTGTTTTATAAGGACTTGAATAACGTACTTCTAGTGCCAGAACGGTAAGATATTTTTTTACTTTCTCTTGCCTATATGAATAGGCCTATATAGGAAGGAAAGTATTGTTTTCATGTCGATTTTTCGAAATCGAGTTTTCACCGGATCTATACGTTTTCAGACCCCCTGAACCCAAAAAACATGTTTTTAGCGATTGGTCTGTGTGTGTGTCTGTGTGTGAACAGAATATCTCAAGAACGGAACATCGTACGAACTTGAAACTTAAGTTACATATCACTACCGGACCCGACACGAACATTTTCATCAAAATCGGTCAACCGGAAGTAGTAGTTTATTCGTATAATTTTTCACTTTTTTGCGATTTTCTCAAAAACTAGTCCTACGATTTTTTTAAAAATCGCCTGGTTTACTACATTTTTTATGCTCTACATTATAGGGTAGGCGCCATGTTTGCTGAAATTCTGCTTGAGGCTGTTTTTACGTAAAAACATTTTCTTTTTAAGATTGCGGCTTTAATATGCATTTTAGCGCAAAACGTTATATAATAAAAGTTGTAGAAAATGTAAAATTCTACAACTTTTATTTCAAACATTTGTTTGTATAACGCTTAGTTTAGCGGTAATTTGCGATTTTCTGTTTTTTTTCTCACGAAAACGTGAGAAAAATCGATTTTTTTAAGATTTCGGTCTTAGTATGCATTTTACGACAAAAGTGTATATAATTAAATTTATAGAAAATTAAAAGATCTACAACTTTTGTTTAGAAAATTTTTCTCTACAGAGCCTAGTTTAGCGTGAAAGCGTGATTTTCCGTATTTTTAAGCCAAACTGAGTTCGATTGTTATTTTGCGTCATTCACTCATGATTAAAATAAGGTTATGTTTTTGAGGTTAGTTTTTGTTTATTTCTAATATTTTATTAATAATGTTAGGTTTATTATTAATTATTTGCATTGGCAAGAGAAAGTTGTGTGAGTGTTTCACACCAGATTTTTTTTATGTCAAGCCCTGATAAGTATACTTACCAAGGAATGTTTATTGAAATGGGAATCACATAGACTAATATTTAGTGGTAAGAATGCTTATTAAAACAACTATTTTAGCCCTATATAACAGAAAAATGTGTCGAATAACTTATCTTAACTTTATATTAGCATGAATGCTTGCTTTTCCGTAAAAAACTGGAATTTTCTAAACACTGTACAAAAGTAACAACAAAATAATATGGTAACGTACGCTGGTATGAATCCTTACCACATTCGTGTAACTCACAAAACAAATGGTCGCTGCGCGCTAATTTCAATATGTGGATAGCTTAATTACCAGAGAACATCTATAAAACCATAAAATGCCAATTGGGTTCAACTGCATAGCTTATTCTTAAAAAAACTCGACCTTATTGGCAGTGGTAAGTAACCTACTAGAGACCTGTTGTTTAGGTCATCAGCCAAAATGCTGGTTTGAACCTGTAGAGGTTTTACTAAGTAAATCGAGGAGTGAGGTGATTTACCATTGCCTTCCTCACTGAGTGGAAAAGTACACTTATCAGCATGTCAGACCCTCTGAAAAGCATATATTTTCCACTCTGCAAATGACACTTTCACTTCATTCACCACAGGGTCTGGCTGTATAATGAAATCCATTACTTTCAGACGAGATAACTCTGATTAGTGTCTTTTTCACTTCTACCTCTTCTGTTCTTAAATGATTCAGTCATTTAATTGGCTGACCATGTGATAAGAAAAAGAACTATTTATTTTAGCCCTGCAACTAACAGATTGAGTGTAAATAATTTGACACTCCACCTGTCTGTTATGGCCAAACCAGAGACCTATAAAGGGTTTAAGTCGCATTTATTACTTGGTCGGTAAGTAACAATTACGGTAGTTACAATATACAGCTCAATACTCAGGTTACTGTAAACTAAACCAGGTTTCCGTAGAGTTTCAAGAGATAAATACTTGACAATTATTTGTAAGGGATATTTTGAAAATGTTACATAAGAGTAAATCAAACGTACGAAATAGAAGCCATATTATATGTACGACACAAGAAACACCTGCTCCTTCCAGATAACGGATGAAACGCGTATTATAAGCGGCACTTCGCTCCTAAATTAAATAAACTGCTTTCTGAAAATATAACAGAAAACGAAATAAAATTCTAAAAAAATTAAATTTAAAAATTCCTTTTATAGACGATGCGTCTCATGGTCGGTGGCAATTTTTTAAAAGGCTTACCTTTGACCTATGAAAAAAACCATTAGTGATTTCTGTATCTACTTTTTAAAAGGAATTGAATGACACTATTTTTATTTTCAAATTTGATTTTTTGACTTCCGGTTTTGGGCCACTTTTGGTCAAAACTGGAACTTCAAACCGAATCGAGGCCCACTAATTTTTTTTTGTGTAGATTACTATCTATCTCTTGTAGTTTCTGAATTTGATCTGACTTCCGGTTTTGGGTCACTTCCGTTAAAAACTGAAATTTCATACTTAATTCAGGCACACTAGTTTTTGTGTCGGTTACTTTTTTAGTTTCTGAATTTGATTTGACTTCCGGTTTTGGGTCACTTCCGGTAAAAACTGAAATCTCATACTTAATTCAGGCGCACTAATTTTTTGTTTCGATTACTATCTATCTCTTGTAGTTTCAGAATTTGATTTGCCTTCCGGTTTTGGGTCACTTCCGGTCAAAACTGAAATTTCAGACTTAATTCAGGTTCACTAACTTTTTTTCTAGATTACGAATCCGAAAACCGTTTGTTGCTATCTTCCAGTTCCTGACCTCTGGGTGTGACGGACAAAACAAAATGACAGATGACAATTCTAGAAATTGCCGCCAAAAATGTTTTCTTATAAGAAGAAAAATACCTATAAAAACGATACTTATAGAAAAATACTCTATTTAAAAACGAATCAACAGTTAGTTCTTAGCGAAAAAACTGTGTCCATTATTAGTGGGTCTGAACTTTTAATAATTTCCGGAATTGAACCCGGGACATTCTGCTTTGCAGCTTATTTACCGTCTTACGAAGCCGGTCAGTAATAAAGTTGTTCAGAACGACGAAAGAGAGCCTTATTTTACATATTGTGTATTACAAAATCTCAACAGTATAAAAAATATTTTTGTAGTCCTACGATAGGTATTATATTTCGCCTGTAAGTTAACATGTGGGTGGTGTTATTAAAAATTATAATGAATTACAGAATTTGTATAAGAGAGGTTTTCGCATCAATAATTCAATATTAGCGGCCAAATTTAGAGAAGTGTGTTTATTATTCATTAAAAGGCGATGATATTTTCACGCAAATTACATAAGGTAAAGTGGTGGATAATGGTTACCGGATACCTCCCAGCCAATTTCCATGGTTTTAATCGTGGTTTCCATTCACGCGGTTATAAATTTCATTTATGAAATATTAAAATTTTAAAATTACTTCATTTTTCATGACCAGGAACATCTAGATACATTAATGGTTTTTATTCTCCATGTATTAGCAAATATTTCTTTTTGCCTTTAATATTTTCGTATCAGTAAGCCTACCTAAAATATATTAACTTTATACATAATTCAGCCAGTACGTATAAAATATACGCTGTAACAAACGAAAAATAATAAAATGTTATAATATATGTGTAGTGGTAGTGTCATAATTTACATCAGCCTCACAACCAGTGTTTTTAGTAAACAGATAAAAGAAAAAAAGAAATTAATGAAATAAAAATACAATTATTTATCGTATGTAGAGAAATTTCTTGAAATATTTTGTAAATGTAGTTTCTGTTTAGGATACTGCTCGGGTTTTTCAATTCTATTTAAAAACGAATCAACAGTTAGTTCTTAGCGAATAAACTGTGTCCATTATTAGTGGGTCTGAACTTTTATTAATTTCCGGAATTGAACCCGGGACATTCTGCTTTGGAGCTTATTTACCGTACCACGAAGCCGGTCAGTAATAAAGTTGTTCAGAACGACCAAAGAGAGCCTTATTTTCATATCTTGAGGGAAAATAGACTGATATCAAAGTATTTTGTGAGAGAATTTGTAGTAGGGTACGTTTTATTTAATTAATAACGTTAAAAATTTACCATTAAACCTCTAATAGTTAAGTAATTAATCGTTTCATTTATAATATTTTCTCAAATAAAGTAATCGAAATAAAATTTAATTTTATATAATTTTTGATTTCATTTTTTTCAATTCGTGAAATCAGTCCAATAATTTTATGATTACAAAACCCAATTATATTGTTCTAGAACTCATTATATCCTCTGTCAAGTTGTAATAAAACTTTCAATAAACTAATAAAGTATAAAACATTTTAAATGATACTGTAAATCGTAAATTTTTTACGATATGAAAGCATTTTTGTAAGAGAATTTGTAGTGCATTTTATTTAATAATAACGTTAAAGATTTAACATTAAATCTCGAATAGTTGGGTAATCATACGATTATATTTATAATTTTTTCTCAAATAAAGGAATCGAAATAAAATTTAATTTTATATAATTTTTGATTTCAATTTTTTCAATTCGTGAAACCAGTCAAATAATTTTATGATTACAAAACCCAATTATATTGTTCCAGAACTCATTATATCCTCTGTCAAGTTGTAATAAAACTTTCAATAAACTAAAAAAGTATGTAAAACATTTTAAATGATAATGTTACTACTGTAAATCGTAAATTTTTTCAGTCCTTCAGAACTGATAAAAAAAACAGAGCAAAGAAGAAGAATATAGTTTACTTCTACAACATAATACTAGTATGTGAAGTTGCTTAGTTGAAGTAATACATAATACGGAAAAGTTCAATAACTTTAAGAAACAATAAAACAAAACCTTCAAAATTTTTATTAATTTTAAAGTAAGTATATATTTTTATTTTTCAATAAGAATTTGACAGTGATCGAACGATTCAAATTATAATCAAAATGCGATCTTAAAATGAAATAATACTTTGTATAAAATATTCCCAATATGAAGAGAATTAAGTAGACTTATTTACAAAATTGTAAGAAAAGTAATCACTTTTTGAAAACAAATTACTATTAAAACGTGTAGAAGTAAATTATTTTTTTTTTTATATTTTAAACTTGAATCTTTTACTTTAAACTACAAAAACCTAATGAGCGACTTTATACAAGAACGAATGCAACCGGGAAATAGACACTACATTGCCAATGCAAAATTGTAAGAATATATTAATAAATAGGAACACAAAAATGAAAATATGTGTTTGGTGCACCAAATTGTTACCTATGGCTGTAAAACGTAAAATTTGTCAGAAATAGATTACAACATGTTGAGAAGGTTTGAAAGAAAGATTTTTAAAGATAATTTTTGACTAGGAAAGGGGTGGAGATGACTGGAGATTACGTAAAAATCAAAATCAGAATATTCTGATAGAAGGTAGATATAGTCCTTTTTATATAACCCCAGACTAAGATGGTTGGAGTACATTGAGAGAATGAATTCAACAGGGATGGGTAAGGTGATATGGAAGAGAAGATTTGTCAAGAGAAGAAAAAGGGTTATCGTAGAAAGAAGTGGATGAATGTTGTTATAAATGATTTGATTTTGATAGATCAAATCAGACTGGTAAACTATCAACTGTTAAGCTACAAAGGATTGCAGAGGAAGCGAAAGGCTGTGCGATACAAGAAGAATTAATAATTTTTGATATTACGTCTAACTGTTTTGCTCATTAATAATAATGGAGATGATGAAGGGTGATGTACCGGAGAAGTGAGGTGGTTTACTAATGTCTTCCTAACTGAGTTATAAGAATATGCTTATCAGCATGCCAGGCCATCCGAAAAGCACCTACTTGCCACCCTGCAAATGACATCTTCACTTAATTCACCACAGCGGCTGTATAGTGAAAAATAATACTCTTAGACGAGATAACTCTGACGAGTGTTTTTTGTCTAGCGAAGAAATTATCTAAAAAAAAGTTCAGTTTATTCCCACCAGTTCAGTATAGTGTACCATTATAAATTTGTGTGGTAACTTACAAATCAATAAAACAAATATTAAAATCAACGAAAACAAATATCACTCCAAAGATGTGATATCCGATCGAATAATTAAGACGCATGGAAGCGTTCATGCTATGTAGAACAATGAAATAAAAGTAATATATTATTTTTTTAATATTTTAATATACTTAAAAATTAATTAACAACAAATATACAAAAATAACTATAATCTAAAATTTTATACTGTATGTGTTTAGGTCATCAGCCGAAAGGCTGGTTTGAACCTGTAGAGGTTTTACTAAGTAAAACGAGGAGTGAGGTGGTTTACTAGTGCCTTCCTCACTGAATGGAAAAGTACGCTTAACAGCATGCCGGGCCCTCTGAAAAGCACATATTTTCCACTCTGCAAATGACACCTTCACTTCATTCACCACAGGGTCTGGCTGTATAATGAAATTCATTACTTTCAGAGGAGGTAACTCTGATTAGTGTCTTTTACACCTCTACCTCTTCTGTTCTTAAATGATTCAGTCATTTAATTGGCTGACCATGTGATAAGAAACAGAACTATTTATTTTAGCCCTGCAACGGACAGATTGAGTGTAAATAATTTGACAATCCACCAGTCTGTTATGGGCAATATTTTTTTATACTGCGTAAAAACCTGATTTAAAAGGTTGTTCCGTTCCGTAGCTCACAATATAAAAATTAATAAAATATCGTGCTGTTAATATTAACTTTACAAATACCTCTAATAATAATGTAAATTACTGGTGTACTCAAATCACGCCAAGCATCTATTAAAATCACGCCATACTTTATTGAAATTACGCCAAACTCTATTGAAAAATTAAAATTGCCCTCTATATAAAAACTCGGTATAACCCCCCCCTTCTACGTATGACGTCGGACCAATGAGAACCCTTCTTTTAACTTTCGAAGGTCTCATTTTTCTTTAAAATTTTCAAAAGATACGTGTAAGCAATTACTACACACAATACAAATTAATATACGGTGTAGTGATTGTTTACTTAAACACAGACACATTAATTTTACATTTTTAATGGGCTATTTGGACAACTAACGAACTTTTCCCCCATACAAACATTTACTAAATTTTACCGACACAAACGTATATAAAAATGTATCACTATTATGTCGGTACCATTAATATATATTTAAGAGCTAACGGTTATATTTAATTGATTGTTTTCTTTTATTTTTAAAATGATTACATTTAACGAATATTTAAAATAAACTATTTTCTTCGCTTTTTTTTAAATATACATTAATTTATAAGCAACATAATTAATGTCTAATTATGTGCGATGCAACTGTTCGGTTTATTTACACCCTGCAAATGACATCTTCACTTCATTCGCCAGAGTGGCTGTAAAGTGAAATTCATTACTCTAGGACGAAATAACTCTGACTATAGTCCATCTAGAACACCATCAAGAGCAGGAAGCTTGCATATTTCGGCCATGTCATGAGGAATGAAGAAAAATACGGCCTGCTGAAATCCGTTCTCCAAGGAAAGATCTATGGCAGAAGAGGACCAGGAAGAAGAAGAATGTCATGGCTGAAGAACCTGCGTACCTGGTTCTCCAAGTCTACAACAGAACTTTTCAGGATGGCTGTAGATAAGATAGCCATAGTCAGACTGATCGCCAATATTCGGAACGAATAGGCACTAACAGAAGAAGAATAGTCCATCTACTGTAAGAGTATTCCGCGCGAGGCAAGCGCCTATAGGTTGTAAACAAAAATTACACTACACTAGTTGCCGCGTATCTACCTCTCCGCCAGACAATTATCTTGCATTACTTTCCGTCATAAAAATATCTACATCCAGCTAATATAAACATTATCCTTTAAGCTTTTCCATTTTCCTGTTCAGATTACTTGTAATTATTTTAGTTTCATAAAAACTCCTTAATTAATTATTTTGACCATTACATTTAACAAAACAATTTTTTTTTTTACCTTTTAATGTTTACCGCTTTTATGTTTCAAAAACTCAACACATTCACTATCACGCATATTAACAACAAAACTTTTCAACTTCAGTCTACGAAGAAAATCGAAACGAACGGATACAATTCCAAAAGATAACTGATAAATAAAAATGAGTTAAGCACGTGCAAGTGCAAACAGTTGTATTAAACTATTCACAGACATTAATTATTTTAATGATATAAAATAAAAATCTGAAATGATAAACAACGTATCACTGGAGTTGTTTACTCTCCTTTTATAATTCAAGCGCATTAGTTTTATATTACTTATGACCAAAAATAAAATAAAACTGAGTCTATAATAAAAATCTACTAATCATAAATAATAATGTAATAATAGTTAATAATGTAATGAAAAATAACAATGTAAGCGTAACAAAAGTAAAAGTAAAAGTTTTAGTTATTAATGGTTAACCTAATGTTCGATTTATGAACAGTTTCTAAAAAATGAATTGAACGTGTTTTTATTATATTAAGCGTAGAGCGAATTAGTGTTATATGGAATTTTTTTTTGATCATGTTATGCGTATTTTTATTAATACGCATGCGCACTTTTATTGCTGGTTGCCTACGTCGGAGTACTCTTAGCGTAGACAGACTCTAGTATCTTTTGTCTAGTGATGAGATTTCTATCAAAAATTCAGTTTATCTTACAATAGGAAGGACGGAATAAAAATGATATAAGTATAAAACATTTAAAGGGTATTTATATTATTTAACATATAATCTAATTACAATGTAATACGATAAATTAAGGCATTTGTTCTGTTGTGTCTGAAGTAAGAATGTGGTGGGTTGGGAATTTGTTTTTTGTTTTTATTGTTCTCCGAATAAAATTTAATTAAAATGTGTCGCTGGTCTTGTTAGGATACACTAGGGGCTGGCAACGAAAACACGACCTTGAGAAGTAGTCTTATGTTGTCCTACGTTGGAAAACGGTGGTATTGTAAAATATATCGAAGAACGGGAGAGGGAGAAAGAGAGAGGAAAAGAGGGAGAGAATTTTAGAATGGGTTAAAAGGGTAATGGTTTGGATGTTAGAATAGAAGGTTAAAAAGGAGGAGAACGAAAAGAGGAGTAGATTTGGGTGGAGAAGACAGTCTGTAAACTGTTTATCCTGGCGCCATCAAGGGCCATTCTCATATCTCTTTTCGCTCCCCTTTCCCCACCAATAGACCCTCCCGACAAAGCTTTCCTTTTGCGATCCGAACTCAACTATCACTATCATTCTCTTAATACACTCAAACCCGTTTCTCTATACTCTATTCTATCTGTCCATACACAACATATATCTACCTCACTTTTTTTGTTTCTCACATATCAAGCTTAGAGCTTATACAAGCACCCCCGCCCAACGCTACGCAAACAGTAAAATTCACACACCAATCGTATTTATTTTGTTTTTAGATATATATTCATTCACACACAAAAGATGAAAAACAATTTCATTAATTCCGTATCACTGGGAAATTTTCTAATTTCATTCTTCAATTTTACGACACAAAGCATTATTTTAATTACATTTTAACAAATAAATTGTATGATTTTATTCTCTGTGAAAGTTAATTAAAAATTTTATGGAAGTAAAAATTTTCCAGCTCAATTTGATGCTGTTGGTTAAGTACTAAATTTATTCTTAGAAATCCAGGATTTTCCTTGATAAAAAGTTAAGTTTTTTGTCGTTTTCTTTTATTCAATTCAATTTACTTCCTATTAAAAGTTACATTAGTATTATTTAAAAATTATTACAAACTGTAAACTATATATATTAAAAATAGAAAAGAACCAAAATAGAGAAAAAAAAAATTTGTATATATAATAAAAATCTCTTCCCCTTTTCGTCCTTTCTCACTCTTTTTCCCTTCATTTTTACAGTTACAAAATTACAGGATATCATACCTGCAAAGGTTTAACCAACCATGCGCAGGTATGAATTGCGGAAATAACAATTTTATATGAAGCCTGGATGATACACCTTGTAAAGCAAACAAAATAATAACATTTCAAAATTACAATATTCAATGATTACACTTCTAACACAATATGAAGCTTGATCCGCACAGTTTTATTAAAATAGAACATCGGAAATATTGTTATTTCATTTAATCCATTATTCCATATCAGTAATTAATTTTATTAAGGAGATTTGAAATAAAAAGTAAGAAATTAAAATTGATTAATCTTGAAGATACATAGAAAAATTGTCTTTAACAAATATTTAGTTTTACATGATCTAATTTGAAGGTAATACTTGATGGTCTTAAATTGTAATTTTTGTTCCTCTTGTCAAATAGGTTTCTGTTTCGAAATACGTATAATATTATTTCTTTTATGTATAATTGTCTCTCCGTAAAGACTTTAAAATCTTAGAACAACTCTGCAATGGGATAGTCTTGGTTTGCCGAAAGCAGCCTTTATTATATGTTTGTGAATTTACAGATCCTCCCCAAACCAGGATTCCATATTTAAGTATGAATTATGTTTAAGCAAAATATACTAATCGTAATTGATGCAAGTTTTTTTAAATTTACTGATATTATAAAATTTATATATAAAATATTTTAGTCGGTGACATAGATACATTATATGTACGAGGTGTGGCTATTAAATAACGAGACTGACGTTGTAAAAAATTTTATTTTTATTTTATACATAATTTTTATTTTATTGTCACCTTCAATATACACTCTTTCTCTATACCTACAACGCTCCATGCGAATTTTCCATTGTTGGAAACAGTGCTGAAAGTCATCTTCTGACAGCTCCTTCAGGACACGTGCCGCTTACTTTTTTACAGCTTCCACAGACTCAAATCTTGTCCCTTTTAATGCAGATTTCACCTTAGGGAACAGATAGAAGATAATAAAATGTGATGAAACGTGGTTTTCTACTTATGATTCGGAAACGAAGCGCCAATCCATGCATTGGAAGAGCCAAACTTCTCCGAGAGCCAAAAAAGCTCGAATGAGCAAAACAAAATTTAAAGCAATGATGATTGCTTTTTTCGATATCCATGGGATGGTGTACCTTCACTGGCTATCTTGAGGTACTTTCTAAACTGCGTCAAAGAGTAAGGAAAACGCCCTGAAATGTGGAAGGATAAATCATTCGTTCTCCACAAAGACAATGCGCCAGCTCATTCTGCGTTATCTGTCAAGAGGTTTCTAGCCAAGTACAGCATCTCAGTGTTAGAACATCCACCTTATTCACCAGATCTTACAACATGTGACTTCTACCTGTTCCCTAAGGTGAAATCTGCATTAAAAGGGACAAGATTTGGGTTGATTGACAATTTATTTTCCAGAAATCCATTTCCATAGCTGTTTTGCCCGTAACATGCAGGTGGAGTGTTTAATTATTTGCATTCGATCTGATAATTTCAGGGCTACAAAAATTAGTTCTGTTTTGTATCACATGGTTAGCCAATTAAATGACTGAAGCATTTAAAAACAGTAGAGGTAGAGGTGTAAAAGATACTACTCTGATTTATCATCTCTGAGAGTAATGAAGTTCATCATTATACAGACAGGCCCTGTGGTGAATAAAGTGAAGGTGTCATTTGCAGGGTGGAAAGTGACGCTTTTCGGAGGCTGCTAACAAGAGTACTATTCCACTCAGTGAGGAAGGTATGGTGAGGAAGGTATCAGTGAGGTATGATAAATCATCTCACTATTCGTTTTACTTAGTAAAGCCTCTAGAGGTTCAAACCAGCCTTTCGGCTAGTGACCTAAACAATAATACAGCTGTTATTCTAACAATAACGAAAAATTTGTTGAACGTTGTGATAAAATATTTGTAAAAGACTCTTCCGGCATGATAACATAAAGGTCTGTAGAGGTGACTCAGGCGTAAGAAGCTGTATGAACTAATTCAAGTGTAAATAATGAATATACAAAAGTGTTAAAGAAAGTTTTTATTCTTGTGAACGTTTTAAATCATATTATAAATGTACCTAAGAAACTTATTTTTTAAAACAGTATTTAAACTTTTAAACTAAAAACGTTTAAATACAATAATCTCTGGTTTCGTGTTATGTATTTATATCACCAATAAAAGTAGGATGAAATTTACAGATATTAAAGGTTAAACCAATGGGAAAACCTTTTTTTAGTATAAATTTAGAAAATTAGGTTATATATTTGTGATAACTGCAAGCTCTAACGAGTAAATCAAGTTTTGGAAACATTTAAAAATTTAATAATAGTTAATAAATACATTGTTGTTTAATTCAACAGCCGAAGGGCTGGTTTGAACCTCTAGAAGTTTTACTAAGTAAAAACGAGGAGTAAGGTGGTCTACTATTGCCTTCTTCACTGAGTTGAAAGAGTATGCTTATTAGCACGCCAGGCCCTCCGAAAAGCACCCACTTTCCACCCTGCAAATGACACCTTTATTTCATTCACCACACGGTCTGACTGTTTAGTGAAATTCATTACTCTCAGAGGAGATAACTCTGACTGGTTTCTTTTACACCTCTACCTCTTCTGTTCTTAAATAGTTCAGTCATATAATTGGCTTATTGTATGATAAGAAACAGTGTTTTTGTAGCCCTGGAACCAACAGATCGAGTGCAATTAATTTTCAAGAAATACATTAAAAGATTTAAAATATTCAGGAATAAAAATCACTTCACTCTTATGAACATATTAAAATATTTTAACAAGATTTAATAAAATCTAAAACATTAACCAAAATAAAAAGGAATATATTTGTATATTTTAAGTTTAGAAGGGAAAATACAGGATTAAAGAGGTGTTGTAGGTGTAAAACTAAAAAGAAGTAAAGCGAGAGAAAGGGTTATATGAATTGAGGGGTTGAAAATGTAATTACTTGAGAAAAGTATTACGGAGCAATGGTTTTGAACAAAGTGTAGAAGAGTGTAGTGTCGAGAATAAGCTATAAGAGCAGACGAGAGACAGTACCCTAGCACCATATAATAAATAAGTGTAAAGATAAAACTACAGAGCTAGAATAACAAGTGAAACCATCTTGTAAGGAACTAAAGTACTGTTTCTGTAACAGTTACTACGCTCTTAGTTAGTCTGATTACACAGGGCGAAATTGAATTAAGAACGTGCTACAAATTATTGTAGTATCCACTTAATTATAACACCCACTTGTAGCCATAAAACTAACAAATGTTATGAGCTACAAAATTCTACTCTATTACCTTCATTCTTTAAATTATTTTCATGGTTGATTATATCATTTTTACTTTCATTAACATCTTTCATTATCTTTAAAATATTTTACTCAACTTTTTTCACAAATTTACATCCGTGCATTAATGTGAACTTTGTTAAATTCTTTTAGTAGTATATCGTCGAAACATATATTTATAAATTATGTGTGTGTGTGTGGACATGTAAAGGAATTTGAGTATAGTATAAAATGTTTAGGCACTATTTGGTTCCGAGGCCATTAGCTCAGTGATGGGAAAACTTTTGTTGTAGAGGGCCACAGGAAAATGAAAATTACCTAGGTAGGCCAACAAAATTTATTTAGAAGAAATAAATAGAAAAAATACTTTTTTATTTCTCATTAAAAAAGAGGTGGCTATTGAATAACGAGAATGACGTTGTGACATTTTAATTTTAATGTTATATATAATCACTTATTGTCACCTTCAATATACATCCGTTCTCTATCCCTACAACGCTCCATGCGAATTTTCCATTGTTGGAAACAGTGCTGGAAGTCATCTTCAGTCAACTCCTTCAGGACACGTGCCGCTTTCTCTTTTACAGCTTCCACAGACTCAAATATTGTCCCTTTTAATGCAGATTTCACCTAAGGGAACGGGTAGAAGATAATAACATGGGATGAAATGTAGTTTTTTAATTCTGATCAGGAAACGGAGCGCCAATCCATGCACTGGAAAAGCCAAACTTCACTGAGAGCCAAAAAGCTCGAATGAGCAATTCAAAATTTAAAGCAATGATGATTGTTTTTTGATATTCATGAGATTGTGTACCTTCACTGGGTTCCTGAAGGTCAAACAATTAATCAATATTACTACCTTAAGGTACTTTCTAAACTACGTCAAAGAGTAAGGAAAGAACGACCTAAAATGTGGAAGGACAAATCATGGGTTCTCCACCAAGATAATGCGCCAGCTCATTCCGTGTTATCTGTCAAGAGGTTCCTAGCCAAGTACAGCATCTCAGTGTTAAAACATCCATCTTATTCATCAGGTCTTGCACCATGTGACTTCTACCTGTTCCCTAAGGTGAAATCTGCATTAAAACGGACAAGATTTTTGAGTCTGTGAACGCTGTAAAAGAGAAAGCGGCACGTGTTCTGAAGGAGCTGACAGAAGATGACTTCCAGCACTGTTTCCAACAATGGAAAATTCGCATGGAGCGTTGTAGGGATAAAGAAGGAGTGTATATTGAAGGTGACAATAAGAATCTAAAGATATTTATAAATTCATTTATAAATGTTATGTTCATTTAAAAGTATTTATGAAATAAAAGTAGACTTAATAGTTAAAGTAATGAACTGTTTATTGTAAGAATTAAGTACATTTTAAAAAGGGTAAATGAAAAGGGCCTTTGAATAGAGTTCTCGGAAATCGAAACTTGTAGTAAGATTATATTTGTAACGTGAATTGTGTGAAAATTTTAAGATGCTTATTTCCAAAAAATGAGGAAAAGGTTGATGGTTTTACATAAAATATATATTAGAAAATATTAATTCATTCTAAGAAAATATATTTAGTTATGTAAAATATTTAAAAATCATCCGAATCGAACCCTAAAAAAAACTGTTATAAAAATCTTAGTCTTTTAGCCTGTATTAGCCTGTATAAGATAAGAATTTGTTTCGTATATTTTATATTTAATGAATTTCCGATGAAAATGATATTTTAAATGAAAGAGAGGGAGAAAGATGCAGATACCATAGAAGACCTATTTTACATCTATTTTGTATCTAGTAAGCCTAAATGTAAACATGTAAATTTATTACAAATACCGTTGGGTCATGTTCACTTTGTTTTGTAGTATACCCACATAAAATTCAATTTGCTCACTCCATTTGCCTACCATACTTTACTATTTATAACCAACTAAATTTTTCAATGGTGTTTTCTGTTTTATTGGTACACTGCAGTAAAGTCTGTATTACTACGTGTCGCAGTGAGGTAGTTACAATATGTTTCATCCTTAACTGACAACGTCTGTGTATACACAAACACACAAATACATACGCATACAAACCTAACTTCTCTTACATTTTTAACTTTTCCAATTCTGTTCTTTTCTTAACTTCGTTTTCCATTTCACTGATCGGTGAACAAGGTTGAGAAGAGCTGTTCTATTTTTTGCTTATTTGCTCCTTGATTTCTTCGGCTTTTTCTAAACGAAATATTATGTTTTTGTTAATGAAATATCAGAATTCATAGGTACTTTATACATTGCTATTGTTAGTAAAAACTTTAGTAAATCATTTCTAAAAATAGTAAAAGAAAATAATGTTTTCATAGAAAAATATTTTATTTTCATGCCCATTGAATATCTTTTGCAGAAGAATGTACACAATTTGATATAGATTTCTATACGCTATATTGAATTTGAACAATAAGGAATTTTTCATAGTTGGATTGACAAATTTGCTGACTCGGGATATTATTACGGTAAGAATCCTGAGGACAATGCGGATAAATTCTACAATCTATAGGTTTATTTTTAGGCTTCTTTTAGTAAAATAAAATTGTATAAATAATTTTGAATATTTAAAATAATATTGTGTCACTTATTGCTAAAGTTCATTTCGGGATCCGGGTAAAATAAATAATTAAAACTATTACAAATTTTTATTACACACTATAATTACAAAAAATAGTCTTACGTAAATCTGCTAATAAGTTTCAATTATTATATTAAATAATAAACTAATTACAGTAAACAATAAATCAAATCCAAAAAAATACACCCGCTTCACACTTACAAGAAGAAAACTCAGAACACGAATTTTTTCAACACCAGAAAGGGCACCAAGATCGGAACGTATGAAGAAGTCTTGGGAGGACCGCAAGGCCCGAACAATCCCATCCAAGAGACTTAGTTAATGGACTGACTAAAGTGATCCTATGCGGTCATAAATAAAACAACAAACAAAAAAAATCTATAAATCATAGCATTAAATAAACTTAACTAATTACAAGATTATTTTGCACTAAATTTACTAAATCTAACTTACTGGTAACGCGCTGTAAGTTGTCATTTTCTTTGTTAATTTTCAATTTCATTTACGTTTTTATTAAAATTTATTTATTTTACATTTCAAAGTTGCGTTTCATTTTATTCTATAAATTTCATTACAACTCGAATGAACGCTTCGATGGAAGTCTCTTCTAAAACTACGTCCAGAAAAACGTGACAGAATCTAAAGGTTGTGCTTGTGTTCAGAAGTAGATATAAAATTAAAGACAAAAAAAATGTATCGCATAAGACGTGAGCTAAGACGTGAGCATAAGACGATGAAACCTATCCTTAATTTATAGTGATCATTTTTTAGTTTGCCGGCTAGGTTGTTACTGAAGCGATTTTTAGAAATTATGACCACCGCTTACTAAGATAAAGAATTTGGAGTACTAATGTGAACATAATTAATCGCTACGACTGTACTTGTAAAGTAACTTAGAATGGGGTTTATTAATAAATGAAATAAATAATCGCAATCGTTGTTAGTTTAAAACGTTTAATGAAAAAAATAATAAAAATAAATATTAGTTATAAATTTACAAAATTTTATGATTCTAAATTTTATCTCAGGGTTTTAAAAATGAATAATTGTTTATTGTTATTGCTTAAATTAAAATGGCTACATTAAAAAAACAATTGAAAAGCTACAATGAAAACCAAAATTAAAATCGACTTATGGCTAATGAAATTTTACTTACTGGTTTTGAATTTACTAAATGCATTGTTATTTAAAGAATTTGGAAAATAAAATTTTGAAAAAGTGAATTTAGAAGTTATCTCAGTTGTATTCAGAAAATTGTTAATAATTTTACTGGTTCTTCTTTCTTGAATCTTGGTCTTTTCTTTTGATGGAGGTCGGCGTATCGCGATGGTTCTTGATTCCGTTATTAAAATTGAAGTTATTAATTAATTTCATGGATTAGGCCTACCGATTCGGTTTATTAGTTAACGACGGGTTTAAACTTTTATGGTCAGGAACATATATATTTTTTATCGTATTAATTAATTTTTAATATTGAAATCTTAAAATTTGTCAGAGCGTCTGTTAACGATGTGAACTGCACGGCGGCCGGAATAACACAGCTCCAAGAGTCAATAGTTCAACCAACTATATTGATATTAAATTTGATCCAGTAAATATAAGAATGTTCTTAAAATTCGGATCACTATATCAAATGATGTATTATGTATTAACTTAATTATTGATGTTCTTAATTTTTTTATTCTGTTTTGATTTCGATTTTTAATTCCTCTTTCAGTATATATTCAGATGCTAACTTCAACAACGTAGTACCAACTTGAAATCATCTTCGTTCACGGGCTAAATACAGCGTAATTTTACTGAGATTAGCTGAGATATATTAATAAAATGATTATAAATGTTTATTTTGCCAGTTTCTACCATTTACAACTCTATTTTAATAACTCTATTTAAAAGTTTTTACACACATTAATAGCCAGCATCTACCTAGTTCATATTTTCGTGTTAAAAACTAGGTAGTGGTACACCTGTACTCGACCGTGTCCAGTAAAATAAATTAATTTAACAGATTCATATTTTTTGTTTGAAATCTAATGCAGTGGCTAACCTGTAACATGACGGTAGCCAGCTAGTATTACATAATATGTTATGTTTCTACATACTATAGTTGATTTGACGTTCAGAATGCAGTATGGAAAGTCCATAACCAATGTATTTCATTATGGGAGTTTGAGCGCTACTACACTAAGTAAATATATCGACTCCGCGCCACACGCCAGAGATTCTTATTTTAAAACTCCTATTGAATAATGTAATACAAAAACATAAGTTACTTAATATTTATATCGTTTTGAAGATCAGGTACCGACAATTATTATACTAATGGAATTGTTTATCAATTTTACTGCATTTTTTAATTTATTTTAAAGTATAGAAAGTTATTGTTTAAATCTTGTTGAATAACAGTCGTTAGTATTTTGGAAAGGTTTAAAAATGGTAATAAAACTTCCCTGGCCCGAAAGTGAGGGTGACGAAGAGAGAGACGTCATACCCCTTCTCTTACACGTACCTAAGTTCTCTTATCTAAAAATCAGAGTATAATAATAAAATTTTCAGCGTTATAAAATATGACTCATTAGGAAGCGAAAGTAATTTTTTCAGAATTTTTTGATTAAAAATGATCTTGTTAAGGCGTGGTAAGCGAAACTAAATATTTTTGCCCGTACCTTCGGATGGTGTCGTAGAAGGGTTATTGTACTAGCTGTGCCTGATGTTTTCCGTACACCTGATAACAGAATGGGTCCTCTTAAGAGATGTACTGCATTCTGAATGTGAAATACAGTTTAGAAAATCTATCAAAAACTAGGTCAAAGTATGGAGTTAAAGAGCTATTTGGAGATGACGAGAAATAGAGGCCGTTGTAAGTTCCTGAAAATATTTTTATTATAAAATATTTTCCGTTTTTAAAAAAATGTATTACGATAAACAAGACAATAATTTACATTTAAAATTTTATTTCTAAATCTAAATTTTTAAAAGGAATAAGTATCTAAACAAGTTTTACATTTATCCCAACTTGGCAAATAATCAAAATATAGAAATTCAATTTCAAAAAGAAAAATCCTGTAATAGAAGATTCAAGCCACTGACTCGGATGAATGAAAAAATCAATCCCAGCCATTTAACACAATTAGCCGTGCCCCTGAAGGGTGAATTCGAAAAAATGTCCTGGTTAAAAATATAGGAAGTGTTAATTTTCGTTTCCCGGAGTAAAATTGATAATTTAAAGAAATTAATTAAAGAAAATTAATGGGAAACCCCTGTACGTCCCTTATAAGTTCATTTATTAAAAAAGTAATAAATTTTTAACCGTAAAAAATAAATGTAGGGGTGAATTGTAGGAGACTGATACTTTGTACGTGAAATAAGTGTGTACTACAAATGGATACCAAGTTCTCAGAAAAACTACACAGTACATTCTGTTTCGTATACAAGTTACCGATAATACGTGGACTCCGCAGTGGATATTATTTACTAAAATAATGCAAGAGGACTCTCACCCGAAAAAAAAATCTGGTGTAAAACACTCGCACGACTTTCTCTTGCCAATGAAAATAACTAACAATATGACCTAAAATTAGTAATAAACCATTAGAATTAAACAAACAACTAACCATAAAAAACAAAACCTTATTTTAATCATGAGTGAAAGACGCAAAATGAAAATTAACCTCAATTTGGCTTAAAAGTACGGAAAATCACTCGTTTACGCTAAACTAGACTCTGTAGAGAAAAATGCTCTAAACAAAAGTTGTACATCGTTTAATTTCCTATAAAATTTATTATATATACTTTTGTCGTAAAATGCATTCTAAGGCCGAAATTTTGAAACAATCGATTTTTCACACGTTTTCGTGAGAAAAAACAGAAAATCGCTAATTACCGCTAAACCAAGCGTTATAAAAAAAATTGGAATAAAAGTTGTAGGATTTTAAATTCTCTACAACTTTTATCAAGTATATTTTTGCGATAAAATGCATATTAAAGCCGCAATCTTAAAAAAACAATTTTTTTACGGGAAACAACCTTTCCAAGAATTTCAGCAGACATGGCGCCTACCCTACATAAAAAATTTAGTAAATGAAGCGTTTTTTAAAAACAATCGAAGAAGCCGTTTTGAGAAAATCGTAAAAAAGTGAAAGATTACACGAATAAACTACTACTTCCGATTGACCGATTTTGATGAAAATGTTCGTGTCGGGTCCGGTAGTGGTATGTAACCTAATTTTCAAGTTTCAAGTTCGTACGATGTTCCGTTCTTGAGATATTCTGTTCACACACAAACAGACACACACAGACCAATCGCTAAAAACATGTTTTTGGGTTCAGGGGGTCTGAAAACGTGTAGATCCGGTGAAAACTTGATTTTGAAAAATCGACATGAAAACAATACTTCCTTCCTGTAATATATTCATGCAGGCAAGAGAAAGTAAAATTAGATTTAAAGATTTTTCAGATTTGTTGTACGAAGAGAAATCGGAAATCTGTTCCGACCCAAGACTAGAAAGAAGTGTATAACAGTAGACAAAGAAAGATATTTACCACAATCCGCAAAACTCACAACCTGCTTAAGAATAAAACACTCTGACTTGGTTAATAGAAGAAGAGGAATATTTCAGAGAAAGTTCTTACCCAAGATAACTGTGTGATAAGAAAACGAATACTAAACCTCTACAGACACTTGTACAAAATGAATTGCAAAAGGTTACAAAACAAACTTTAAGATACTAAACTTTAGGCCGACAGTATCTTTTTTTACAAAATTTTTAAGAACTTTGAAAAACTTAAAGGGGAGCAGACTGATTTTAATAAAAAATATTGATTTTTCAATTTTACCATACATTTATCGATAGTTTTCCCCTATTTGAATTGATATAGTATAACACGACATTGGTTGCTTTTTCTGTTGAGAAAAAATTAAGTTTTTACGTTGGTGGGGTACGTAGTGTTTATTTCTATATTATATTTAACGTATTTCATTCTTGTAAATTGAGATTAATATAATCACGTTACTGCTCTAACGTTACGGAAATCACGTTCACGTAAAAATGATAATTTCTAGAACGTATAGGAATCAGCTGTAACGCAAGATAAATATTGGTGTGTTTTTGTTTGGAAGTTAATTCCAGTTGGCAATAGGTGTTTCTGTTGCGGTATTATGCTTTTACTATATCCACATTTTTCACATATTGTGTTTTTTGAATTTAGGTACACTTATTTCAGGAACCATCCCACATAGGAGTGTGAAATTTCACACACTACATTTTAGTACTAAGGTGTGTATTTACTCCAGAGGTAATTTAAAAATTTTGGCGATTTTTTTTTGGGTGACTTTTTCATTAAAAAAATGGAGGCTACATTTGAACATTTTTTGAGGAAAAAAAATCATTTTTAGATTTAAAAGATAAATGATAAAGCTCCGGTGCAAATTGTTAAAAAGGTACTGTAAATAGGTGTCCCAAAGATCAGCTTTGTAGCTTTAACGGTTCCTACAAAAAAATCTACGTAGGATAGTATTGCAGGTATAGGGATGAGGAAAATGGTCTGGCTCCCTTAAATAAATTGAAAAAATATGTATAACATTGAAACAAATAAAGTCCAGCTTACTGATTTTGAGGGCTTTCACAAAAATTAATGTTAGCTAAGGAATGAACGAAGGAATAGAAATAACCTAAAATCTGAAAAAGTCTTAAAAGTTAAAAAAATTTCCGGTAAGTGGTTTAAAAAATTACAAAGCACCCTAAACGAAAATTAGCATAAACACAAATAATAATTATACCAAATCTTTTGAATGGTTTAGATATAGAAGTATAAATTAATGTAACGTTTGTGTAAATTCAAATAATTTGTAGCAGATTTTGTATGGAGTGTATTCGTGTTAGTTTCAGGATAACTGACGTTAAATGTTATTGATTTTGATTACATTTCGGTAATGTAGGAAAACCGCCACATTAATTAATGTTATTATTAAACCAGTATTGATACAATGTTGGTACAATAAATTGATACAACATTTATTAACCTAAAAGTGATTATTAAATACCAAAAGTTTCAAGATATGACTGAAAAAAATTATATTATTGTACCTCTGTTTATTAACGAAATAATATTTTAAAAAATCTGGTGTGAAACACTCATACAACTTTCTCTTGCCAATGCAAATAATTAACAATATACCAAACATTAGTAATAAAACATTAGAAATAAACAAAAAACTAACTTTAATAACATAACCTAATTTTAATCATGAGTGAAAGACACAAAAGAAAAATCAACCTCAGTTTGGCTTAAAAATACAGAAAATCACTCTTTCACGCTAAAATAGGCTTTGTAGAGAAAAATGCTCTAAATAAAAGTTGTAGAGCTTTTAATTTCCTATAAATTTGATTATATATACACTTTGTAAAATGCATACTAAGACCGAATCCTAAAAAAAAAATCGATTTTTCACACGTCTTCGTGAGAAAAAAATAAAAAAATCGCTAATTTATCGCTAAACTAAGCGTTATACAAAGAAATGTTTGAAATAAAAGTTGTAGCATTTTTAAATTCTCTACAATTTTTGTTATAATACATTTTTTGCGCTAAAATGCATATTAAAGCTGCAATCTTAAAAAAACTTTGTTTTTACGTGAAAACAGCCTCACCCAGAATTTTAGAAAACATGACGCCTACCCTATCTTGTAGAGAATAAAAAGTTGAGTAAACCAGGCGATTTTAAAAAAAATCGTAGGACCAGTTTTTGAGAAAATTGCAAAAAAGTGAAAAATTATACGAATAAACTACTACTTCCGGTTGACCGATTTTGATGAAAATGTTCGTGTCGGGTTCGGTAGTGGTATGTAACTTAAGTTTCAAGTTTGTACGACGTTCCATTCTTGAGATATTTTGTACACGCACACACACACACACACACACACACACACACACACACACACACACGCACACACAGACACACACACACACACACACACAGACCAATCGCTAAAAACATGTTTTTTGGGTTCAGGGGGTTTGAAAACGTGTAGATCCGGTGAAAACTCGATTTCAAAAAATCTACATGAAAACAATACTTTCCTTCCTATAAAAATACTTTCCGCCAATGCCGGCCGCATTGGCGAAGTTGGTAACGTGCTCGCCTCTCATCATGCGGTCTTGGGTTCGAATCCTATTCAGGCACGGCATTTTTTCATACGTTACAAAATCATTTCATCATTCACCGTCTGCATTAGCAGTAATTGCAGAACAGTCGGACGTTAAAAAAAAAATTCCTTCCTATATACCTATTCATATAGGCAAGAGAAAGTAAAAATATATTATTGTACCTCTGTTTATTAACTAAATAATATTTAAAAAAATTGGTGTGAAACGCTCACACGAATTTATCTTGCCAATTTAAATGATAGAAACAGGCTATAAACTATGTTTAATCATTAGTAAACAATGTAAAACGAAAACATAACCTATATTTAATCATTGAATTACGCAAAATGAAAAATCAGCCTGTGTTTAACTTAAAATTACGGAAAATCATTAATATTGACACAAAAATAGATTCTGTAAAAGAAAATGCTTGATATAAAAGCTGTAGATTTTTTCGTTTATAATTTTATGAACACTTTTCTTATAAAATGCATACTAAAGCCTCATTATTAAAAGAAATTCCATTGTTTACCAATTTTGATGAGAAAAATACAGAAAATTACTAATTGACGCTGAACTAAGCGTTGCAGAAAAAATGTTTGATAAAAAAGGGTGGGTTTTATAATTGTCTACAACTTTGATTATAAACGCTTTAGCCCTAAAATTCTTAAGACTTGCTTCTGGCGCTCCTTTTTATGTAAGTAATAAGACCCTTCACGACGATTTCAAAATTCCTACAGTAAAGGAGCTAACCGCCTCCTTGTATAGTACGTTTCACGAAAGACTAGATGACTATCCAAACCAATTAGCCCGTGATCTAGCTTCAAGGAACTTTCCAACTGTGCGTCGTTTAAAGTGAAAATGTAGTAGCGACCTCTTGGTCTGAATAACGGACAATACCCGAAGTAATGAACGGAGAATGTATCACTGGGTACCTCTTCTTCTTAAAGTGAAATTGCCCACCGCCATTTAAAAATCAAATACGGAAGTTGTGCAGCTCAATGTACAGTACCGTAATAAAAATTAAAGGCAAAAAAAAACCTAAATTGTATATTAGGGCCGAAGTCTTAAAAAAAACATTCTTTTACTACAAGAGCTCAGCCACCCCAAAAATATCAGCAGGCTTCTATGCTTTTCATAGAAGCCCTTAATGTCAGTAATTAATGTCTGAATTTGATTCGATAATTCCTCAGTGTTTTCCAGTTTTCTCAATATTCCTTCTGATTTTTTTAAACCACTTATCCGAGACCTTAGTTCTATTGTTTATTGGCTTAAAAATTTGTTTTGTCTACCATTCTATGCAGTTGTCCGTAAAAATTTTAGCCTTCAGTATTTATTCAGTTCAGTATCCATAAAAATGAAATTATCAATTGTTGAATGGAAAAAGTAGTAGATTTAAGACATCGATTGGATAAAACATCAATTGGATAAAACATCGATTGGATTAATACATAAATCCATTTTAACATCCTTTTACTCGCAAACAACTATTGATATTAGGCACTACCGAGAAAGAGCTACAGTATTCCATATTTTAGTCGGATAAAATATGTACTAGCGAGTTTGGTCTTTGCAATGAGAAAAATGAGAATTTTCTTCCTGTGAGACATACTGAGAACTCCAACAACACGCCTTCTAAGAAGAATCACTAAAAAAACTACTTACCGCTAAATCTAAAAAAGCTAAAATCTAACCTGGCTCAGAAAAATTCAAAACAACATGAAAGAACTCGACCTAACCATGGAGGATCTAAAGCAATGTACAGCTTGGTGTAAACACCAAATAGGAAATCACAAAGTTTGAATAACCACCAAAACAGTAAAACGCACAATTGGGGTTTTCTCAGATGAACTAAGGAAAATAAGATCTGAAAATATGGAAAAGTTTTGGAACAGCAAGAAGAAGAAATTGAAGAAGAACCATCCAAAATGACTAAAGTTATCCTATGTGGTCATAAAAGAAAAAAAAGGGATCTGGATGTTACAACCCAAAACCCAACTTTACCAAGGAATAGACCCATTAACGGACACGATAAGAAAGATACATATTTTCTTCTACAGACTTCTTCTAAAGACACCAACAACAGAAATAACAAGACAAATAATTAAGAAACTAAAAATATTAAAACATCCACCAAATTGGAATGACCTAAAAACAAGACTGAAGAGTTAAAGACACTTCACAACAAAACACAAGAATCAAAATAAGGATTAAAAAGCAAGAAAACTGAGTTTGTTTTAGGGCAGAAAGAAACATAAAATCGGAAATATTGAAAAATATTGAGCCAAAATAAAAGCGGCCAAAACATGATAATCGACAATTTGATTAAGTGGCCCAATGAGGCTGTAAAAGCACAAAAAAAAATGTTTAATGTTTCAATTTTTTTAAATTTTCGTACACGTACCAAAAGAACAAAATTTAAAATTAACCTGATCGACCACGAAATCCCATTTTTAAGCCGAGTTACGCCATTTGACGTACATCAAGATTTATTTTCAAATGTTAACCATTTACTTATAGTGTACAAATTTCACTGATTATTAATACGTGTTCCTCAAGGTGTTCCTCAAGGAAGCGTGCTGTCTCCTGTTTTGTACACCATTTACACTTCTGATCTTCCGCAAAATGACAACACTACAGTGGCAACATTTGCCGACGACACAGCCATTCAGGCAATACTCGAAGATGCACAAATTGCATCTCATAACTTGCAGCAACACTTAGACAGCGTACAAAATTGGCAAAAAAAGTGGCGTATAAAAACAAATGAACACATGAGTCTGCACGTCACATTTACACTGAAACGGGAAACATGTTCACCAGTGTTTTTGAACAACGTACAAATTCCACAATCCGATACGGCAAAATATCTTGGCCTCCACCTGGACAGGCGTCTAACATGGAGGACTCACATATGGAACAAACGAAAACAGTTAAATCTTAAATACCAACAGCTGTATTGGATGCTTAATGGAAAATCCAAATTATCGGCACAAAACAAATTGTTACTTTATAAAACTGTACTTAAACCTGTGTGGACATATGGGATACAACTCTGGGGCACAGCAAGTCACAGTAACATTGAAATAATTCAACGGTTTCAGTCAAAAATACTTTGAAACATCATGGACTCACCTTGGTACATATCCAACACTATATTGCACAGAGACACGAACACTCCCACGGTACACGAAGCTATACAGAAATGTTGCACCAGTTACCAAACAAGACTTGAAAATCATCAGAATCCAGAAGCCATCAATCTCCTAGACAACAGTGGAACACACAGAAGACTATACAGACTACACCCTACAGATTTATTTTAATATGTGATTGTGTCATTTATTTTACATTCATGGCAAGATCAATTCAACAAAATGGGAAATTTTATAGAGTAATAAAATACCATGGTACGTAACAAATGAAATACTACACAATGACCTAAACCTGCCCTTCATAAAAGAAGAAATTAAACAACGTAGCGAAAAACATTTACAAAAACTAGAAGACCATCAGAATCCATTAGCGATTAGCCTCCTTGACAACAGCGAAGATACTTACAGACTGAAACGCTTTAAACCATTGGACTTACCTCTACGATTTTGTTAGTCATTTAATTGTTTTTTCATCTTTTCTACTTCAATTCCTAATCATCAGCATCTCATAATTGGCGTCGTTTTCATCTCTACCATCGTCATTGTCATCTCTAACTTTAACACTTTGTGTTTCGGGATGTTGATTCACGGTTCATCAAGTTTGATTTTGTATAGATATATTTTTTGTTTCTTCACAGTTCGGTCTTTTTCAAACACACTACTGAGTGTCGTTTGTGTTTTAATTCTAAGGACATTACTCAGATTTTCTCATATTTGCTTAAAGTTATTGTATTTATTAACTGATTGCAAAAGAAAAACTATACTGTTAAAAAAAAAAAAATACCAAGGGGTATTACTTACTCAAGATTTATACTTACAACACATCTACTCATTGTTCTACGAGAGCAGATCGTAGATTTACAGTTATTCAAAAAAAAAAAATTATACGTAGCTTAACTAAAAATCAAAAAAGAAAAATTAACAGCTGTAGGCCTACAGCTAATAAAAATATCGCTATGTCTATTCCGTGTTATATAAGAATCTGGTTACAAACAAATTATTTAACTTCCTCTTAAACTTAAAGTAAGAATGAGATTTTTATTGGTGGCAATTTAAAACAATGTCATCTATAATTTTCCTTTGTCCGTGTGTCAGTCACACCCAGATATCAAAAACTACAAGAGATAGCAACAAACGTTTTTCGGAATCGTAATCTACACAAAAAGGTAATAAGCCTGAATTGGGTTTGAAGTTCCTGTTTCGACCGTAAGTGGCCCACTTCCAAAAATGTCAAAAGGCACTTCACGTGATCTAAAGTTGGCCCTACATAATAAAAAAAAAAACAAAAAATACTGAAAAGGGTTGGGGAAAACTGCATTTTGTAAAATAATTTCTAGCAAACAGCAATTCTGTTTCACATTTTATAAATATTTATTAATTAAACCTCAATCTACTCTGCTTTTTTCTGAATCAACAAACATCTTATTAAAGGTAATAAAATGTTTTAACTTTTTCTGTTAACTATTATAACTAGTTTTCTAGGAATTTAGAAGTTATATAAAACATAACATGAACTAGTGATTTTTTAGACATTTATTTGTATATATGAAACATGTTTGTGAAACAAAACAAAAATAAATTCAATTCTATTCCCTTAGGGAAAAATGTTCCACACTCACTAGTTGTATTGCCTTGTTTTCTCTTTTTCCCAACCGTCTCGTCCACTTTTCTCTAATACTACACAAACGCATAAGTGACTGCTTCTCTGGGATTGTACGGTGAGTTTGTGTTTTTTAGATTGTACATGATTCGAATTGTGTTAGTAGGGAGATTGTTTTTTATTGGGTACATTTTGTCGGTCGTCAGAAATGCCGATGTTTGGGAATTAGGGATTTTTTTTATTCCCTCGGGAGAAAAGTAGTTGATACCGAGCTATAAGGGAGTGGAACAGTTTATATTTTACCTGGTCAACAGATATCATTCAATCTCTACTGAAAAAGAAATAAAAAAGAAAGGACAAGCATCCAGAAAAAAGAGGGAGGAGGTAAAAAACGTAATAAAAAATAGTAGAAAGGATAAACAGCAATAACTTACTCTACTTCAGGTTAAGTTCATTTCTACTTAGCTACACTACCAGAATTCACTGTAGATAGTAGAGTACCAGTAACATACATATCTTTTATTCAACGTATCAAGAGAAAATTTATTTCCTCTGCGGTGACGGCAAATCTATCTAGGGTGTGATATGTTCCAACTAAACAGATACACGCACCTTTTTTTCTTTTTTTCTCTCACTTTTATCCCACTCCAACCAAATAAATATAACTTTTATACACCCAAAAATAATACATAAAGTGAGGAATGATAAGCGGGAAATGGAATTTCAAATTGACAAAATAAAAAACCGTGATAAGAAATCTTACAAAAAAAAAAGAAAAACAAGAAATGATAACCTGGAAATCTGAAAATAACTCGTGGAATTTATTTATTATTTAGTAGTTTAATTTTGCGATAAAAATAGGATTTTTATTTGTTATTTTTTTCTTTTTTATTGTCTCGTAACAATAGAAAATATTTTCCTTTAGTTCAAGACGAAACAATTTGTAAATTATGAAAGAAATTATTTATTCAGTACAAATAAAATCAATTTTTATGAATTGCTTTTCTTAAAATAAATCATTCCTTGTTTAATTTTGCTTATGTAAACAACTTGACTCAGGGGAAGGAGATTTTGTGAGTTATTTGAGGAAGCAAAATACTCATCTATATTTCTTGATACACAATTTTGAATAAAGTCTGTAAGATTTTTGTCAGAAATTTCAGGTTTATTAACGTACTATACAATTCTTTTCTTATACTTTCTGTAGAAAGCCTTACTCCATTTGTGATTCTGAAAGATTGTTAAATTTAGAGGTGTGCTTATCACTATAATCTACAATGATAGAAAAATACGAACATGAAATTGCAAAAAAATCATTTAGGTTTTCGAAGGACCTTTTTTCCGAGGCGGCGAGAAAAACTCACATATTCACTTCTCACGATGGGGGAAGTAGTATTGAACTCAATTTTGAGGCGTCCTCGTCCAGCCCCAAGGAGACCGCAACCGCCTTACCAACCAAAAACCCGCCGCCTGGCCACTTGATCAGACATCAGCAAAAAACCCTCCTCCTCCTTCGCAACTGTTTATATAATATTACAAGGGAAATGTTGGGTTAAAAAAAATTACATACTGTCAGCGGGGCGTGGAGGGGAACCGTAGCCTAATTCCCCTCTCGCTGTCATTGACCAACACTCACTTTCACACTTTCATTCATCTCTTTCATCACCAGCTCAGGATATTAGTGTGGCTACTTTACCTTCTGAGATCGGGACAGGATTGATTCACTGTGGGAGAGGGCGATCTCGCTGATCTCCATATGTCTCCTACCGACCACCCTCTCCGCAAACTGAGCGACCAACTTCCAGCTCTCCTCATCCTGCAGCATCGCTGCCCCTACTCTCTCTGGGATCCACTGTTCGAAGGACCTTTAAATCCATCTAAATCCATTATAATAAAATAGTGTCCTTCTTTCTTACGTTTAAATATTTTTCTCTTTCGTTTCAATCTTGTCAAGCAGTCCTTTCTTATTGACCGGTATATTCTACTGCGTAGATACTTCTAGGTTTAAATCAGCGTATTGTAACTCTATTTCTAAGCTTCGCGTTGATTGATTATTGTAAATCTCAATACACAGTTTGTAGGCTATTTTCATTTTTCTTGCTCTCACTTCAAACGCTACGTTCGATGTTTCTTTCGGTGTCATCCATTTTCTATGATATTTGAATTTTTGCACTGTTTTGATGATTCTGTTTTTAATTCAAGCTTACCGGTAACGTAGTTTTTATCTTAGATAATGATTTCGGTTTTTAGGTTATCTATTTGTAATCCCATTTCATAAATATCATAATAGTACCTGTATAATATATATTTCTAAAGAAAATATACCTTGATCAACGGCAAACCAGGACATTACAATACAGTTTTACTCCTAAAAGAAATATAAGCAGCGGAAACTTAAAAGTTGAAATAAAACTGAAACACATGAAAGTAAAATCTCTAAGAAAATATTTGAACCACTCAACAGTGACGGAATATGGATTGAACAACCATTATAAGAAATATGAAAACACATAAAAAAGATCACGACACGTTTAGAAGAAGGAGAGCAAGATTTTATGGTCACATACAAAGAATGAACAAGAACAGAATCAAAAAACAAATATTCGGCATTACAGACACCAGTGAAAACAAGTCAAATGCATAATTGAAACATAAGAAGCTTTTATACAACTAAAGATCACTAGAGACGATATGAACAATCAGGAAATATTACAAAAATAACAACGATAAAATACAATTATTTCAACAAGATATTATAGGGAGGAGAGAAAGCAAACGGACAGAAGAACAAAAGAGAAAAGACAGAAGGCATGGAGAGAATTTGGGAGGAACGACAGTCGGTCAGGAGGAACAGAACGAAAACATGAACTCATGGATTCTTCCGCTCTCTTAAGCAGAAAATAAACGTGAATAATAATATTTGTAAAAGTTCAAAAACAAAGGTACGAATTAAATTGAACAATATCAAAAGATTTTGAAGTATCCCAGTTAACATAAATGTGAAAGTGACATGAAATTTATAAGTGATAGAAATTTGAAAATAATTGAAAATTTAATATAGGTTCTAGAATAAATAAAACTGGTGAGAAACACTCACAAGCCTTTCACTTGCCAATGTAAATAACAACATATAACCTACGAGTATGTTTAATCATTAGTAAACGATGCAAAATGAAAAAATAACCTTATTTTAATCATGGATGAATGACGCAAAAGGAAAATCAACCTCTGTTAGACTTAAAAATAGGTACGAGAAATCACTAATTGACGCTAAATTAGACTCTGTAGAAAAAATTGTTCACCATAAAAGTTGTTGGTAATTTAATTTCCTACAACTTTGATTATATATACACTTTTGTCGTAAAATGCATACTAAAGCCACAATAATAAAAAACTCCCATTCTTATACCGATTTTGAGAAAAATACCGAAAATCACTAATTTTGATGTTAAACAAAGCGTTGCGAAAACAAATGTTTGAAGTAAAAGTTGTAGGTATTTCAAGTTCCTACAACTTTAACTTCCTTTTGCTCTAAAATGTTTTTTAAAAGCTAGAACACTAAAAAATCATTTTTCACCATGAAAGAATAAGCTTCCCAAGAATTTCAGCGGACATAGCATTACCCTATCTTTTAGAGCGTAAAAAATATAATAAATAAGACGATTTAAAAAATCTTAGAAGCCGTTTTTGAGAAAATTGCAAAAAAGTGAAAAATTGCCCAAATAAACTACTTTCGGTAACCGATTTCTTTGAAAATATTCGTGTCCTCTAGTGGTGCCTAATGTAAGTTACAAGTTTCAATATCCGTACGCTTTTCCGTTCTTAAGGTATTTAGTTATCACATAGACAGACGGACACACACACACACACACCAATCGCTAACAACATGTTCTTTTTGGGATCTAAAAATGTATATAAAATAAAAAATCTAATAAATAAACAATTTGGTGAAAACTTTATTTAGAAAAATCGACATGAAAACAATACTTTCCTTCCATAATACTAATATACGGAAAGCGGTAGTAAAACATGCGTGTACAAAATAAGGAAAAAAATTAAGGGGTATTGTTTGCTTTATATAAAATTCAATTTAAATTTAAGTTTAATTAAGACGGAGCAGTAAAAATATCGTAAGAGAAAATCTATCACAAAATCATGAACAACCCATTCAATTTTCATTGCGAACGTTTTTATGTTTTAGTTTCCAATAACAAGAGATTTAGAAATTCTGTTACAACTTGGATATCCGTTTTAATTAGTGAAATAATTTAACCATGTAAATATAAAAATTCGTATTGTATTAAAATATATCCCGCGATAATATAAATATTGTTATCGTGCATTAATAAACTTCCAACATCTAATCCGTTTAATTTAGAGTTGCAATCAAAATTTATTTGTTAGAAATATTAGATTTATAGGGGTTAAAATTATTTAAAAAAAATTGATTGTACAAACAATACTAGGTTGTTTTTATACCAAAAGAATTATAAAATCTAAATCGTAAAATCCTTTCATTACAAAGCTTGTTACGGAATAAAATTGAAATGTAGTATTCTTTTTTTTTTTAAATATATGTATCTTTTTCAATACATCTAACAAAAATGGGTCAATACAAAATCCTCATTGTTCAATGAAGCGTATTGATTTGATATAAAAACACAAACCTGTTTAAATAGAATGAAATAGAATTGTCGTGGTCTATTGAAAAAGCGAACACAAATAATAAGGTCGTGAAAATTGTGATGTTCCACATTTCAAATAAAAATTTAAAACCATTCATTAATATTCATTCAATACTACGTATATGCGGAAGCGGAAATTTTTATTGAAATCTACTCCGTTGTATGTTTTGAGTACTAATTAACGCATAATAAAAGTACCACCTCCATTTCAACATTGTTATGTTGATTCGAATATTTCTGTTTTCCGGTGTTCTATTAATATTTAAAAAAATATGACTATTTTACGCTGTACAAGTGCTAGCAAGATATAACAAAAGATACGTCAATTAGAGTAACCCATTGGAAATATCTTTACATTTTCTAAACCCCTAATACAATAAAATTCGATTCTGACGAAATTAAAGCTGTACCGGCATTATTTGTTTGTTATAATCGAATGAGGTTATAGTCTACGACGCAATATCTATGAATTACTTTATTATCTTAAGTGCCTAACCAATTTTTGGAATAACGAATATTAGTCTTAATACTTAAGTAAACAATTATGAATAAAATATTTTACACTACTTCCGCGGCCGAACAGTTAGCGTCGTTTAGTAGTCGTCAGCTGTTCTAGTCATAAAAAAGGTCGCGGATTCGAATACCGGTTAGTCTGAGTTGAGGTGATCAGGATAATACTGCACTTTACCGATAAATCTTCAACACCTCTTAGCACAAGCCATGAGCGAGGGGCTAACTACTGTGATATTTTTGAAAGATGTCCCTATTTTGGCCTCGACAGAATGGAGACATCCGAGAAGATAGGCGTTGAACAGTGGATCCCAGAGAGAGTAGGGGCAGCGATGGTGCGGGATGAGGAGAGCTGGAAGTTGGTCGCTCAGTTTGCGGAGAGGGTGGTCGGGAGAATGCGAAGGGAGGAGACATATGGAGATCAGCGGGGTCGTCCTCTCCCACAGTGAATCAATCTGTCCCGATCTCAGAAGGTAAGGTAGGCACACTAATTTCCTGAGGTGGTGATTAAAGAGATGAATGAACATGAGAGAGTGAGTGTTGGTCAGTGGCAGCGAGAGGGATATTAGGCTACGGTTCCCTTCCACGCCCCGCTGACAGTATGTAATTTTTTTTAACCCGACATTTCCCTTGCAATATTATATAAACAGTTGCGAGGGAGGAGGAGGGTTGTTGTATGCTGATGTCGGATCAAGTGGCCAGGTAACGGGTTTTTGGTTTTTGGGGGTTTTACTGAACGAGGACGCCTCAATTGAGTCTAACACTATTTCCCCCATCAAGAGGGAGTGAACATGAGTTTTTCTCGCCGCCTCGGTTATAAAAAAAAGCTACTGTGATGTTTCTCTTTCCATAATTAGAAATATAAAGAAGGAAATTAAAGACGTGAAAAATCTATTCTTCAACAGTTTTGTTAACACCTGGTTAGGTAGATACTAGTGAGACTAATAGTAAAGACGATGTGATAGAGATAGTAAATAAGGCGATTCATTCGTAGAAGATTTTGTTCCAATAGAATAAGGTAGGTGGTAGTTACAGTAAATTAGACATTTCTAGTCATGTAATTACCCTATAGGTAATATTACAGGTCAGATTTTTTCTTATAAGATTTATGAAGAAAATATTTTCTCGAAATAAACTGCAGCTTACAAAATATATATATAAAAAACTGCATGGTAGTAAAATGTAGTGTCTCACTGTTGAGTTTGGCAGCCCTGTCAAATTTTCATTTCTCATCCATACACAAAAGGCAATCTCGTAACTAAATTATCTATACGCAGTTTGTCTGCAATATGACAATATATAAGAGTAAAATTTTTCTACAAAAAATTCCAAATTATATAATTATCATAGTTATATGTAGGTTCTGTATAAAGATATATAGTGAATGCATGTTTTCTGTTAAACTTTCTAAGTAATAATCAATTTGCAAGTTAAAGTTTTGTTTAAGTAATTTAAACCCAATGATTGGTTTGAATCTAAAAAGGGTTTCTTGAGTAAATGAGAAGTAAGGTGGTTCAATGTTGCCTTTCACGTTTCGGTTGAAAAGTGACATTGAATATCATTACGCGAAGACTTTTGGCATATAAAAAAGGACTTTTCGTCCCTGCATTCGATACCTTTACTTTATTCTGTAAGGGTCTAGTTGCAAAGTGAAAACTATCACTTTTGTAGAAAAGCAATCTGACTTGTCATTTGCAAATCTAACCTTTTTGTTTCCTTATCTTAGATCCTATAATTTTCTTCACCTATGCCAAAAATTTCCTTCAATTTCCGAAACAAAGATAAAAAATTGAATAACTCGAACTTATTAAAAAAATTTTTTTGTCCGTAACGTGTGTACGTTGCAATCTGTTCAATTCTAAACAATAAGCAACCCCTAAACTCAATGAGATGAAGATGATGTGTATGACGTGTAAATGAGGTGTAGTCTTGTACAGGCCCAGGCCGCCAATTCCTGAGAAAGTATGGTTAATTGAACCCCAACCATCAAAGTACACCAGTAACCACTGCCTTATTAAAAAATTAATAGAAAATTTGTTAATCGTTATTTGTAAACAAATATGTTATTCTAAAATTACCCTTCCAACATGTTGCAAAGTTATCCCCATATTTGTTTAAGTATTCTTATACAGTAGAGCCTCGATTATCCGAGGTAATGTGGACCGAGGGTACCTCGGATAATCAAAAACTCGGATAACACGGGCTCTGTCAAAAATCGAGGGAAACGTATGGTAAACTGGTGAAATGAATGAAAACGTGGTCAAAAATGTGAAAAAGACATCTACTGTATTATCAAATAAAACTATGAAAAAATAAAAATACAAAATTAAAAAAGACATACAGTAGGCTACATGTTCCAGTTAAAAAAGTTAATTTCTTGAAGTCCATAGGTAATATTTGTTTAATGGAATTCATATGGAACTTATAAATACGGCGGCTTCTTTGCCGGCTGTAAAGTATTTAATAATGATTAAAAACTGTGCGTTTTATTTACCGGAACCATTTTGACGAAACCGTATGTGCCAAATGTAAGTACAGTACAATATTATGATCGATTTACCGCTATTTAAGGATTTCGCTTTACGCGGTACTTTTTGAGACTACCTCGGTTAACCGGGGCTTGGACAACCAGGGCTCTACTGTAGTTACTATTCACACTTTAATCAAAACAAAGAATTTACTTTTACCAAAAAGTTTTAAATTTCTTCTTTATCGAAATAATGAAAAACTTTTGAATGTAGTTGTTCAACTGTACCTGTTCGTACGTAGCTATTACATCTCGGATGATCTTAGGCTGAAAACGCCGAATAATTTGGATATTTGAGTTACTGGAAGCGCCTCATAACTGAATACCGTAAGTGAAGATATATTTGAAAATTATTAACATCGTAAAAATTTTCCTGTTAAATTAATTTTATATTAGTCTACTACTTACATATACCTTAAGTTAACGATTATTTTTGCAGACTTTAGACTAGCAACCCCCGCTCACTTCGCTTCACAGCAGCTAAAGTAGGCCTCATTAAATTATTTTAAAACCTCTCTATATTTCTATATTTGTGGTTTCGTTGCCCTGTGGCAGCAAAATAAATTGTTTTTCTGCACTTCCAGCTCTAGAAAGTCCAACATAAAGTTGTCCATGAGTGAAGGAAGCACTTTTATCTCAAATCGATACCCACCGTTTTAAATGTTTGTCCCAGCAATTTAACAGAATTGAATAGAATGCATAAAAGAATACCGATGGAAAAGAAAGAGACAGTTGATATATGGCTGAGATAAGAGACAGTAATACGTCGGTGCGGTACGCAGAGTAATTGGAAATATATGACTCATTCACTACTTGTCGAATGAAAACAAATATATGAAGTACAGTACAAAAATAAAAATTTTGAATATTTCCAAATTTTTAATGTTCCTATGAAATATAAAAGTTGAATCGTGTTTTTAGCCCAAAAAATACACCATCCAGAGGTCTTAGAAATAATAAAATTGCTATGCACTTTATAAACTAAAACATGCAACGTCTTCACAGTTTAAGTTGCTTAACTCACTTAATTAAAGTTACTTAAAAATGAAAAATAGCCTATATTGATCAGGAAGCTCTAAGCTATGCAACAATGAAAGATTTTTTTAAATTAGTTCAGTATTTTCTGAGATTACCTCATACAAACAAACAAATAAACAAACAAACAGACGTTTCTTCTTTATTATATTAGTATAGATTTAAGGACAAACTGTTTAACCATCGGAACCCCCTGCGTGATCTAAACAATGATCATTCCAGGCACCCAAAAAAAAAGATCACCCAAGGCGTCTACGCAGACGATGGAGCAGAGACATTATAAGGGAAACTATTCTAATTACGTAGTACACAATTTTAAAAATTTTAAGAAATAAAATAAACATCCTTATAACGCTGGAGTCCTGTCGCTGGGTGACATTCTCCTTGAAGTAACTACTTAATACATAGGTATAATTTTGTAATTTTCACTGGTCGAATTGTACAGTGTGAAATTTCAATAAAGTTAAAAAAATATTAGTCCACTATTTAAGTTTTTCATTTTTTTATTGTAGCCTTATACGCTATTTCTTATTTTTTGTTGTGCTTCTTTCACAATCACTACTTTTCTTTATTGTTCTTTTACTTAATTACTTTTCTCAATGTTGAAGAGTACTTATTTCTTTCATAACTAATATCTATTCAATTCTCAAGTATTTTATTTTCATCCTTAAATATTTTTCTCTCAAAACTCTTATCCTAAGCATTTATTTCTTCTTGACTTTTTCGCTTATTTATTTAATTTTATTATTAAACTTTTTTTAAAAAGTATTGCTAGATAAGTATAGCGTTATCTTGAATTTTTTTTTGAGTTTCTTTAAAACCGAGTTAATTGTTAAAATTGGTATAAAAGTCTTTAAACAACAAAGATGGTCTAACAAAATAATTTATTGGTCTCTCTAAAATTTACTAAATAAAATAAATAAAATGTAAAGCCGGTCGTGCGCTAGCTATTCCATTACTTCTACTATTATTTTATATAAAGAGCATCCTCTGGATCTAATCTAAGCAGAGGCTGCGGCTGGTTCCCGTTCATTTCGGTCGAGTTATCCCTTTGTAGGTCTGTGGATTAATTAAATTGAAAGAATCTTTCTTTTTATTCAGACAAGAGTACTTTTATATACTTCAACCCGACTTTAAAAATAAAGTAGAATCAAATTTCTTCTTTTTAACAGAAGCTCTCTCATAATTTAATATGTATTTCAGATTTACTTACAAAAATTATGAATAATAATACTGATAAAAATTTTACATTAAATAAATAAGAAAGAAATTAAAACAAACTAATTTTAAATTAAGCGTGAAATTTTATCAATTAAAATATTAATTTATGTCCAAACAATTCTGTTAATTCTTTAGTTAAATTACAAAAGTACTCTAACGATAATAAAGTTTAAATATTTTGAATAAATTTGTTGTTTTTTTAAGTTGATTTCTTAAATTTTCAATTTTTTTAAAGCATGCACAGCTACTGAAGTCTACCATACATTAATCAGATCATTCATTCACCACGATTCTCCTAAACTCCAACCTCCAAGTTCCTCTCCTCCATAACCTCGCCCCTCCATAATCTTCACGACCTGCTCTTCCTCCTTCTTTCCCCTGGGTTCCAATTCGTTGGCTTATGAATCCATCCGGCCTTCGCTCTTCTGACATGTCCAGTTATTTATTTCTGTAATGAAAAATTGAACCAGAGCAACCGATTTTCCTCTATATGTTTCATTATATTCTTATGTACTTGCCAGTAATCCGTTGCAATAATTCTATTTTTGTTTCTCGTCTTTATGATCCATACTTCTGCAGCATAAGACATAATTCTTAAAACTATGAAGTGGTGTATTAATTTTCTTAGTGTTGATACTTAAACTTATCAATATATACCTTAAAAATGTTAAGTATTTTCTGTTAAATTACTTCGAAGAACTTACGAAAAGTTTATTAAATTTGATTAAAATATCATAAGAATTGGGAAGAGTACAGGCGGCAGATATGCGATTCCTGCAAAGAACAAAAGGTTGCAATAGTAGGAACCAACTGAGAAATGAGGTCGTATAAACGGAACTACTATCACTTTTATAATCATAGACACCCGAGTTTGAACCCTTGCATCTCCAAAACTATAAGTCGGATTTCAACATATTTTACATCAAAATTTAGCTTATTTTATTCTGCGTTGACCTATTACAGTTTTATATTTTTAACGTTGTTTAAAAATTGCTATATTGAGGTTGGAAGACAAAAAGACCCGGGTTTTTTTACTACCGCAACAAATTTCATGCGTTTAGAGGCGTGTAACTCGATAATTATTTGACCGACAAGTTTGAAATTTAAACTTAACATAGACAATTAGATTCTTACAGCGTGTACGAAATTTCAAGTTCGTACGTTAATTAAATTTTGATTTATTAGGTAACAATATTCTGAACCCTTGCTATCTCGGTAACCGCTCGATCGTTCGGCACGGGCAAACTATCGTTTTATTCTACGTAATAAACTGAGTACAAATATGTTAATAACATAAAATCTGCCCATAAAAGACAGGTGGAGTGTCAAATTATTTACACTCAATCTGTTCGTTGGAGGGCTAAAATAAATAGTTCTGTTTCTTATCACATGGTCAGCCAATTAAATGACTGAATCATTTAAGAACAGAAGAGGTAGAGGTGTAAAAGACACTAATCAGAGTTATCTCCTCTGAAAGTAATGAATTTCATTGTACAGCCAGACCCTGTGGTGAATGAAGTGAAGGTGTCATTTACAGAGTGGAAGATATGTGCTTTTCAGAGAGCCCGGCATGCTGATAAGCGCACTTTTCCACTCAGTGAGGAAGGCAATGATAAACCACCTCACTCCTTGTTTTACTTAGTAAAACCTCTAGAGGTTCAAACCAGCCTTTCGGCTGTTGACTTAAACAACAACAACATAAAATATTGATTGGCCAATATTGTGGTAGAATTTAAAAAAGATTTAAAAATAGACTGCGTAATGCGGGGGGTGGGCGCTACTATCCATGTTGCCAATTTGTGTATGAAACATCCTGTCGGACTGTCTACCTGAATTGACAGACTGCATTGTCAATTCAGGTCAAATAAAGTACCAAATTGGGAGAATAGTTCTCCTGTAACCACCGAGTTGAAAATATGTGTTTGTGCACTAGTTAAAAAAATGTATAATATGATTCAAAGTTAAAATTATAAATGATATTTCAAAAAGTGTAAAGTATTGAGGATAAATTCTAGTTAAATGTGAAAGAACTGTCTGATTACCACTGGTTTAAATATTTCATCTGCAGAACAACTTTATACCATCAGCTATAAAAATACGGACCCCAACTAATGAATTTCAACTTTTACAGAACTACAAGTATGTACCTAAAGCCTCGGCAAGTACAAAAATTTTGAGTTAACTCACAATAAACATTGAATTAAAAATTTAAAGCGTTATTAAGAAATATAATTTGAAATTTATAACCTTTATTTTTCAATTCATATCTATTGGTTTTTGTACTAAATAACTTAAATTGAATTACAATTATTAACAATTTAATGTGTTCATATTTTTTTCTTAAAGTCAAACCTTTTCATGCATTAAAGGACATTTCTTTTCTAGAGTGAACCTAAAATTTCATGTATTCATACAACAAATAATGTCAATACCTTGTGGGATAATTCTTTACATTTCTCCTATAGTAAAGGATCCTCCTCAATGTTTTGCAATACAGACCAGTGGGGAAGAGAGACGTTGGAGGCCACACAAAAAATAGCGATAATTCAGGTTTGTCGATGTTGTGAGTCGGAACAGGCGGAAGCCAAATCCTAGATTGTGAGAAGAAGAAGAAGAAGGAGAAGAAAAAGATTGCCAAAGAAAATTTTGAAGATAAGACTTGAAAGAAAAATGAAATATTGGAAGGCTTAATTGACTGGGAAAAAAGCTGCAGGAGGTGAAAAAATGGCTTTGGATGGGAGAAAGTTCAATAGTCTGACGCTGCAGAAGAAGAAGAAGGTGAAGTAGAAGAAGAAGGAGAAGGAGAAGGAGGAGGAGGAGGAGAAAGAGGATAAGAACAAATGGTTACAGGAAGAGGAAAAGTTGTTCATAGTGAATGAGAAATATACACGTTGCATGTCACATTTGAGTACTATGTGGTGTACAACTTTACGGATTTTTGACCGAGATGACTTAGTGTTACAATTACAACAAAAATGAGATACAGAGGAAAGAATTAAACAAATTATTCAATAAAAATCTCATAAATAAGTTTATAAAAAGTTATAGAAGTGTACACAGGTATAGAGAATTAATTCGAATGATTATTGTTAGCTACGAATGATTAATATTTAAAAAAAAAATATTTTGTTAAGGATAATTTTAGATAAAAAAGGAATTGAATAGAAAGAAAAAAGAATAAAAAGTCTTTGAATTTTTACTTCTTGAGAAGTTTAGTCTCTCACTAACAGCGTTCTTTATTATGGCATCACTACAGTACTTCGAATTTTAGTGAACACGGTGGTATAAAATAGTATTGCAGTCGACGGCTAACTTGACGTTTGTTTTCCGTTTGTGTTGTTTGTATCAAAAATATCAATCTTAGTGGCTAGTGAGTATAGGTACCAAAATCTTACTATACGATGCTTAGGTCACATTATTTATGTAATTGGAATATCATTATACTACATTTGGCCTAAAACTCCTCTTTCTGTCTAATGTTTGGGCTATCTAATTTAATACAGATGGCTTAGTTCCGTACCACTGACAGTACTGTAATTTTTGATCGGTGTAAAGATTTTCTAGTTTTTAGTTGGGAATTCGTTATTTTTTGCTTTTCAGTGTAGTACTCTATCGTCCCTCCATAAAGGTGTTGTCGTGAGAAGTTATTAAACACATGAAATGTTTTTCTATCAATAAATAAAAGTTATAAATTATTAAAATAAATAGTTTTCATCATCAAGAATAAACCAAATTACATCATCCTAGAAAACCAAAAAATAAATTGGTCAACCGGAAGTACCTAGTAGTTTATTCTTGTGGCTTTTCTTTTTTTGCGATTTTCTCAACTCCGGCGATGTTTTTAAAAAAATCTTCTCATTTACGACATTTTTTAATTACCAGGGTGATTCACCAAGAAACAGAAATACTTCGGGGATGAATCTACATCACAAAACAAGAAAAAACAGTTTAATATGAACATAGGTCTGGAAATGCATCGTTTGCTTGTTATGGGTAGTAAAATATTTCGCGCGGATTTCGGCTCACATGAAATAAGTTCATAATGAAATTAAGACGTTAATTAAAACTCAAAAATCTGGTGTGAAACACACAACTTTTTTTGCCAATGCAAATGATGAACAATAGAGCCTAATAGTAATAAAACATTAGAAATAAACAAAACACTAACCTCAATAAACATAATATAATTTCAATCATGAGTGAAAGACACAAAATGAAAATCAACCTCAGTTTGGCTTAAAAATGCGGAAAATAACCCTTTCACGCTAAACTAGGCTCTGTAGAGAAAAATGCTTTAAATAAAAGTTGTAGATCTTTTAATTTCCTATAAAATGAATTATAAACACCTTTGTCGTAAAATGCATACTAAGGCCGAAATCTTAAAAAAAATCGATTTTTCACTTGTTTTCGTGAGAAAAAACAGATAATTGCTAATTACCGCTAAACTAAGCGTTATACAAAAAAAATTGCTTGAAATTACAGTTGTAGGATTTAAAATTGTCAACTTTTATTATATACATTTTTGTGTTAAAATGCATACTAAAGCCGCAATCTTAAAAAAAAAACAATTTTTTTAAGTGAAAACAGCCTCTCCAAGAATTTCAGCATACATGGCACCTACCCTATCTTGTAGAGCATAAAAAATTTAGTAAACCAGGCGATTTAAAAAAAATTGTAACCCGTTTTTGAAAAAATCGCAAAAAAGTGAAAAATTACACGAATAAACTACTACTTCCGATTGACCGATTTTTATGAAAATGTTCGTGCCGGGTCCGGTAGTGGTATGTAATTTAAATTTCAAGTTCCAAGTTCGTACGATGTTCCGTTCTTGAGATATTCTGTTCACACACAAACAGATACACAGACACACACAGACCAATCGCTAAAAACATATTTTTTGGGTTCAGGGGGTCTGAAAACGTGTAGATCCGGTGAAAATCTCGATTTCGAAAAATGGACATGAAAACAATACTTTCTTTTCTATATATTCATATACGATTCATATACGCAAGAGAAAGTAAAAATAGTGGTTTTGTTACGGTTTTTTATGTAAGAAAGCGAATGAAATAGGTCCTAGAACCGTATCACATTTTTTAAGAAATCTTGATAAAATGTAAATAAATAGTGGTAAAAACGCCTGTTTATTATATTTGTAGTACAATAACTTTGTTGAATGGGAAATAAACACATAATGGTTTTAAATAAAACTTGAAGTAAATTAATTCTGAGAAAAGAAAATAATGTCCATGACAAAAATACATAGTTGATTAGTTCTTTAATTTGATTTATTCACGAACCATGTACTACTTACAATTTGTAAATTATAATTATAACTTGTATTATTGAAAGAAAACCTTGTTAAATATAAAATTAAATTAAAATTCCTTACAGGGTTTATCAAAATGGTTAAATGAACGAAAATATTATTCTATTTATTAGCTCTAAATTTATATTCTTTTACTCCTCTCAAATTATCTCTTTATTTAATAAAATATTTCTAAATATTTGTTTAGAAACATTCCTTTCAAGACATGAAATTATTTTAAATTATCTACTAAAAACTTATTCAAAATTTTAAGTTAATTTCATAATAAATGTGCCACCTTGCGAAATTTATTAAAAGTCTAAAATACTTTGTCAACGTTTTAATTATATGATTTCTTCACAAAGAGAAAAGATATTTTAGATGTACTCGTACATTATGGAGTAGAATTTAATAAAAATGACGTCCCTCTAATTAAAAAACTTTAATCTTTATCACCTCATTACTTCAACAATTTATTTCGTTTCTTCAAAAGATGAGATTTACTGATTCAGTTTATTAAAAGAAAGAAAAGAAATTGTCATTTTATTCATTTCTGATAAGTTACACATCTTTACAGAATAATCGTCTACGTTTTAATTAATTCTGACATTTAAAAGTTAAACTTAAGTCTAATCGTTTCTTATAAATTTATCAGGGTCATTTTTATTTTTTATTATGCTATCGGGAACTGCTACAGTTTCAATTACCAAATTCAAATAATTTTTGTAGTAGGCTAAGAAAAATTAATTGTTTTCATTGATACCCAATGTAATTAAAAGATTTAAAACAATTTAAAGATTCTGGTTCAAATCCAAGTAAAGACAGTTTTTACTTTTACACGGATTTGAATGATAAACAGTGGTACTTTGATGGTTTGGGTTCAATTAACTATACTCTCTCAGGTATAGTCGACCTGAGTCTGTACAAGACTACACCTCATTTACACATCATACATATCATCCTTATCTGATTGGGTGGGTGATGGGGTTGCTTATTGTTCTGAATTGAACAGATTACAACGTATACACATTAGGCGTTAAAAAAAGAAAGAATTTTGTTTTTCAGTTGATTGATTGACTAGACTGGCTTGGAGTTCTCATATAAAACCACCGGTGTCCCACCGGTATACTACCGGTTGTCCTACGGAACTTGAACCATAGAAAAATAGCATTGATTTTCATTAGTTTTTAAACGCTTTTATTTAACTTACTCTTGGATCCATCAAATCTTGCAACTTAAAATTTTAATACTTCTACCGTATCAATATGAATCAAACTTTGCACACTTGTTTATCTTCGATGACAATACGCTGTGGAGGTGTTTGTAAAAAAAAGTTTTAAAATTAAAAAAAAGTTTAAAAAAAAAAATTAAAAAACGCTTTTATTTAACAATTACTTAAAAAAATTAACTAAAAATAAAAAAATAAAAAAAATTTACAAAAAAATTACAAAAAAAATAAAAAAAAAATTTTTAAGAAACGCTATTATTTAACAATTAATCAAAAAGAAATGAACTAAAAAGAAAAAAAGAAAAAAATTTACAAAAAAAAATCACAGACATTACAGTTAAAAATAAAAGCGTGGCGCATTAATATATATAATATTTATTGTAAAATATTCGTTGTAAAATATTATATATATTAATGCGCCACGCTTTTATTTTTAACTGTAATGTCTGTGATTTTTTTTTGTAAATTTTTTCTCTTTTTCTTTTTAGTTCATTTCTTTTTGATTAATTGTTAAATAATAGCGTTTCTTAAAAAAAAATTTTTTAAATTTTTTTTTAATTTTTTTGTAATTTTATTTTTTTATTTTTTTGTAATTTTTTTTCTGTGATTTTTTTGTAAATTTTTTTTAAATATTTTTTTCCCACTAAGAAATGAAGACTTTTTATAACCAGGAATCATTAGAAAACATTTAGAACTTTGAAACAATAACAATTTTGATATATTTTAAGCTGTATTTTAGCTTAAAATACTTGACTATATAAATTTGTAACCGTTTTCTGTTTAAGTATTGTAAATTTTATGACTGTGTCACATTGTACGTATGTTTGGAGTAATGGTTCTCTATGGTGAGATGTAGAGAGATAGGTGGGTCAAATTTATCAACGGAAAACTTTTTATTGTTAAAAAATATTGGAAATTAAAAAAAAATTATTTATTTTTAGTTTTAACGATTGTTTTATCATCTAAAATTATTGCAACAATTATCTGTCTCTGAAAATTAAATATTACTGAAGAAAATACATGATTAGGTATTTAAAATAATACTTAACTTGCTTACCAAAAAGAAATTAAGTAAATAATTTTTTTAGATGATAAAACAAATTGTCAAAAAAAATATAAAAATTAAAAATTGTTAAAAATTATATAATAAATTTTTTTAAATATTTTCAATAATTTTCTATCAATAATTTTTGTTTCGTAGATGGATTCGACCCACCTATTTCTACATCTTCTCACCATTACGTTACTATTACTCCAAACATACAATGTGTGTAATCATAATATTTACAATACTTAAAAAGAAAACGGTTACAAATTTATGTATTTATCTATTTTAAGCTAAAATACAACTTAAATGTATCAAAATTGAATTTTTAAAAGATCTAAACATTTTATAATGATTCCTGATTATAACAAGTCTTCATTTATTAGTGGGAAGAAAATATTAACAAACTAATAAAAATCAACGCTATTTCCATATGGTTCAAATTCCGTGAAACATCCGGTATATGTGTATACATAAATATAGATCGATTTTTCGAATGTATTTACCAAAAAAGAACTCTGTTTAAAGTTTATAAAAGGCATCATCAAAATGAAAAAGTAAAATAAAAATAAAAGTTATTACATGTGTACTAATTATTTAAAATACCAATGCAAAATACATTAATTATCTGGTTTAATTAGAAAAAAGTCCTTTATAGGAACAAATGCCGCCTGGAGAACGAATTAACCAATTTGGAACCGCAGTAAACGTGTTAAAAAAAAAGATTTTACAAAATAATTATCACAATTAATATAGCATACAAGATAATTTATCACAATTGATAATTTACAAATGATTACAAAATGTACTGATATAAGATCTAAATCAAACCAGTTCGAAGGTTTTCTGACGCTTATTCTTCTCTTAAGGTTTGAATTGTCCAGGAGTTCCAGAGCCTTAACATTTACATGATGTAGAAGTTTTCGTGACTCCTTGATAATATTTTATTTTCCTCATCCACCATTTCAATGTTAAAATCCCGATGAAGGTTATAATTCAGAATGTACTACGGTGGGACGACAATATTCCTCAACACTTTATTTTGAAATCTCATTATTATTTTCATATTGCTGGAGTTCTTACAGCCCCTGAGCTTTATTCCGTAAGTCCAAACTGGTTTTAACACCAGTTTATAAATAAATAATTTGTTAAAGGTTAACAAGACAGATTTTCTACCTATTAAGATGTTACGTTGATCCGTAAATTCATTTGAGTTTCAAAAAAAATGAATCTATGAACAGTTTTTGAGTCACTAGTAAAACTGTCTTTATTTTGTATCCAAGTTAGTGTCTTATCGAAAGAATAATTTTTTTTATCTAAATACGGAATTTAATGAACAAATGCGTACAACTGATTTATCTTTAAAATTTATGTGTGAAATAATGAAACATAAAACCAACCACTCGGGTGTAAATTAATTACATTATGACAAAATAATTACTCTAGTTAATTATAGCTACTAATTAATTCCAGGTTTCGTCCAATGAGACTACATGTGTACGTGGAGTCCAAACAATATACAGTAGATTAGGTTGTTGTAATTAACAAGCTTACGTTTAGTTTTCCCAATTTGATCATTTAAAATTTGATCAGCGCAAAACCACCAGAATTATTTTCCACACTAAAGAATCGATCGTTTGCTCCAATTATAATTTTTATGGAAATTTGGAATTTTCTTACTCAAATTCAATAATAATAATTTTAATTTTTTTTTTAATTTGATGGCCTCCACTTACCCCTTACAGCCATCCCAACCTCCATGAAAGGAACTAACAAAGAAGCGGGGACGACCTACATGAGTTGAAGAAGTGCAGCATCAGATAGAAATTCTTGAAACGCTGCACTTACCTATCGGGACGTAAATCCAGGGGACGTCAAAAAAAAAATACTAACACTAACTAACTACATATGCCTATAAGTTTATAAGTAAATTTGTGTAGGGACTGACAATGATACCACACCTACAGCGTGGAAAGATAACAATAAGAAAGAATACTAACACTAACAATAAGAAAAACAACCAAGCTAACAGCCAAGTAAAAAAAAAACCAATTATCAAAACAGGAGTCCTGTAAGACGTAACGCTGGTCGGCTACTTAGTTCACCTACCAAGTTGTCATGTGGCTGTCCCAACTGGATCAACCCATCCAACATAATACAGTTTTCCTCTTGAACGTTGATATATTCTTGTTGAATATATCAACCCCGCAACCGACAAAAGCATTCATAATTTGAACCAGAAAGGGGACGGATCTTGCCAGGGGAGATGTCCGAGTCTTCACCTTGTAATCCAAAAGCCTATGCCCTCTGGAGTTCCCATATGTCACCCTGCACGCTACATGCGCAATATTGACATAATAATAATAATAATAATAATAATAATAATAATAATAATAATAATAATAATAATAATAATAATAGTGAGTCTTTATTTATCAAAATACAATGGAACAAAATCTACTATTTATAAAATAGAATAAAAGAAAACAGTAAATCTTTTTTGTGCTCATAAAATTAACCAATTTATTATTAATTTTTTGGTTTCAGTTTTTAATGATGCAAGAGTTATAATATTTAGGCTGGGGAAGAAGATAAATGAGTACAGAATTTGCTGAAGTAGTCATCTGGTACGCATGAAGGAATGCTGTTTTGCCTCGATTGGCGATGAATTATAAGCCAAATGGTCGAAGGGGTGTTGGTCTTCCGAGGGGAAGGTGGTTTTCAAAACAGGCAGTACTGCCTACTCCAAGTAGTGAAGAAGTAGAAGAAGTAGAAGAAGAAGAAGAAGAAGAAGAAGAAGAAGAAGAAGAAGAAAAGGAGGAGGGGTGGAGGAGAAAGAGGTGGAGGAAAAAGGGGAGAGAATAGAAATCAGAACGACTAGTAAATAAAATGTTTACTCAATATTCCTTTGTTAGCGATTTTCTGTGATGAAATAAAACATTGAGAAATTAGGCACGGTGAAAGTTTTAAATGAGATACGAATAGTTGAACAGTGTTGATGGAAAATTCAAAAATGAATACTTGATAAATAAAAGAAAAAGAAATAGAATTCTGTGAACAAGTTAGCTTAATTAAATATAAAATATGGCTACTTTGAATTCAGGCATTTAAATTTATAAATTATTTCAACAGCATTCAATTCAGATCGAATAAACGAGCGAACATCTAAAACGGAAAGATTAAATAAAATCCGAATTGAAAGAAGGGAGAAAGGCAAAAGATAAAATGTAATATTAAAGACTTTTGAAAACTGTTCGTCGAGTAAACTTTCGGAATTACAAACGCAGCGAAATTTTGTTTTGATACTCAAAGATGATATAATGAAGTGAAGTGAGAAGATGAGGCTGCGAGGATACAGGAAAACAGAAAAGACTGAATGGATGAAGGGTACGGTACGAAGGACGGAGAGGAGATTTTGTCCGCGAGGTTAGTTTAAATCAAGTTGTTTCATTATGCATTCATGTTATGAAATTTCTTCGCCATCGTGGCTAGGTAGGGGGTACTCTTTAACCCCCTTCTACTTGTATTCAACGTCCAACCCTCCGGTCCCACCCCGCCGTACATTTTGTGATAACAACGCTATCAACATTGTTATGATATTACTTAATATTGTTATTACGCCTTCATATTTAAGCTAATATGAGTTTTGACTTTGTATGCGTATTTACTGAAAAGTTTTTGGCAGTTTCCATGTTAGGTCTACTTTTGTATTGTACTTTCAAGTACCATACAAAATTAAAATCTGCAATTCCGCTTTAGAGAGTAATTTAATAATACTGGCTATCACCGAATAACATCTTTGGATATGTTTATGAACGTTTTATGGAGTAATAATATTACGGTATTATTAGTAAAGGGCATTTCATAATGTTCTTCGGGATTACAAAAATTCAGTAAAAAACCTAAATGAAAGTTTTACGGGGCGGTGCAGGGACTCAAACAATTATTTTTAAACATCTAGAAATGTTCAATGTGTGCTCCTTTGGTGACACGGCACACATCAACACGAAAGTCTAGCTCTTGCCAAACACGTTCTAACATGTTCCTTTCGATAGAGTTGATTACATTGATTATGCGATCCTTCAGCTCAGCGATATCGTTCGGCATTGGTGGGATAAAAACCTTGCCTTTCACATAACCCCAGAGAAAGAAGTCACATGGGCGTGAGATCTGGTGATCTTGGTGGCCACAGCATAATTCAAATTCGTCAAATTACGTGAAATTCTAACACACAAAACGACTTCTCGGTTCCCGTGGCAGCCATTTTCTCTACTGTCTACGCCTAGTTGGCAAACGGTTAACTAACTGCCAAGAATATGCGGAAAAAACTATTTAAAGTGCTCTTTCATACAGTACTTATAAAATTCTTATAAGTAAAATATTTTTTTTGTACTGAATTTTCGTAACCCCGAAGTACATTATGAAATGCCCTATAGTATGGCTTAGAGACAACAATGACCAAAATCATATTAGCCAAAGTAAAACAGTTAAGTTTTCTTTCTTTTAACCAACAGCGATCTGCCCTATCGCTCGGGTATTTTTACTAAGATCCCTTATAGTTTCAGACATTTATTTTCTTATTTCATTAAAAAATTCTCTAGGAGCTGATGATCTCTTGTGGAAACTATTCTTTCTTGGATCGTAAAGTTTCTTTCTATAAAAATCTCTATCCATGTAATTTGTATGTATGGTTTGAATTTTTTTGTTTTTATCCATGTCTTTTTTCAGGACGCCTTATGCAAAGAGTATAAGCTGACAATTCCAACACAGAACACGAGGGTAATGGCGTTCAGAAGGAAGGATCCAGTCAGGAGTAAAATTGTTATAGAGAACAATATTCTGGAACAGGTATCTCACGTTCAGTATCTGGGTTGCAACGTAACATATCAACAAGATAAAGATGCTTTCGATGAGATGCACCTATGCCAATTTTATATGCGGAACTATCCACAGAACCTTCAAAAACAATACCAGTAGGGGTACAAGGTTGAGATTGTAAAAAAATTCTATAAAATTGTGCAAAGACAAATGAAAGCAGATTGCAGGCATCTGAAATGAAATTTTACGGCAAACGTATGGATGTAGTAGAGATGACCCTTAACGAAATGTAAAGATAAGGAAAGAGCTTAACATTTTTGTCATAAATGATAGGGTACTGCAAAATAAATTTCAGTGGATCGAGCATATGGACAGGATGAGCGACAGTAAAATACTTAAGCAGGCACTAGATTACAAACCGGTGGGAAGAAGAGATCGAGAAAAAAAGATGAGCAGATTTCAGAGGTTTGGAACCGGCAGAAATGCGTAATCCTTAAAGGGCAGAAGACGAAGAAGAAGAAGAAGAAGAAGAAGAAGAAGAAGAAGGGGAAGGAGAATGAGAAGGAGACGGAGAAGGAGAAGGAGGACGCGGAGGAGGAGGAGGAGGAGGCGGAGGAGGAGAAGGAGAAGGAGAAGAAGAAGAAGAAGAAGAAGTAGAAGAAGAAGAAGACGTCTGGTAGGCTTTTTATTTTGTTTGATTGTTTTCAGTATGTGACTGTTTAATCTTGCTTCATCTTGTGTCAAAAAATGTACGGCGCCTCTTGATTATTGTTTTTTTAAGAGCTTCTATGTGTTGATAAACATCTTCGTTGTTCGTTTCTTGAATCTTGGTTTCCCATATAGATCTTTTACACAGCCAAAGATTTTCGTGAGGACACTTATTTCTTATAAGAAGTATCTTTAATTACCTTGCTTAATAGTACGGTATATGTTGTTTACGTCATCAGCGGAAGGGCTGGTTTGAATCTCTAGAGGCTTTACTAAGTAAATTGATGAGTGAGGTGGTTTACCATTGCTTTCCTTACTGAGTGGAAAAATATGCTTATCAGCATACCAAGCCCTCTGAAAAGTATCTACTTTCAACCCTGCAAATGAAACCTTCACTTCATTCACCACAGGGTGTGGCTGTAGGCCTATAATAAAATTTATTACTCTCAGAGAAGATAACTGACTAGTGTCATTTACACCTCTGCCTCTTCGTGTCGCATATTGAAACAGTTTTTACATGAAGGGAAAATAGTATACTATTGTTCAAGTTGTAACTAGAAATAAATAAATAATTTGAAAGTGAATAACCATTTATTTTTTCTGGGAAATGTTTTATTAAAATTCAGGTTAAAAACCATGAGTTACCATCAAGTTTGCCTCTAAATTAATGACATAAAAATTTTAAAATGCCCTCATTTCACTGTGGTAACTGAATTTCGACGATATCTTTTGCCAGCTGTAACTCAGTAACGAAGATTTTCCGGACTTGTGATTATTTATGAAAAGTTTTTCTTATTTTTTTTATACAGTTAGCAGCCGAGTGGTTTTCGTTGAATTTTAAATCACCCAATATATTTTTACATTTGATACGGTAGCATTGATATGAAAATTATTTAATTATAATAATTAAAAATTAATGATATTTATGTAGCTGTAATAATTATTACTATTATCAGGCATGTCCAACAGGCGCATTAGTATAACTGCACACATTATGTCCATACTTGATATTATGGTACAACCAAGTTAAGGTAATTGTTATCGACCATGTTAGAATTGTTCTATTCCCCTAACCCCTTCAGTGATCATAATATGTTCGTTATAAGTTATATATTGTTATAAATCCGATACCTAATTGACTGAGATACCCGTCTGCTATCCTTGCTTAACCTAAATACGTGACTGAAAACAAAATCATCTTTATTTTCATTTTATATAGCTAGTTTGTACGATAGATTACCGTAACTGTCAGTTTTAATTAAAGTTGTGCAATGGAGTACAACACTGATACATTATTTCTATTGTGTACTTTTTCAGATATATTTAGTTCATCCATTAAAATTTTTAATTTATTTTAAAAATATAATGAATCTACAATAATTTCTTTATGAAATGAAAAACGATGAGAAAATCTTTTATAAATTATTATATGTACCATGATGCTGAAAGAAATAGATAGCTTATAATAATAATAAACAATATAAAAAGTTAGAAGTTTTAGTTAAATATAATCACTGTATAAAATATAATACTTGATAAAAAAGCTCAATGCAGTTTTTTAATCATTATAACAAAAGTATTGTAACATTTTTCTTAAAAAATTCTGGAAAATCTTTTGGAGAACTGAATACCCTGAAGGAAATGAACACTTTAAAAATTAATGGTTGAAATAAAATACCAAATCTAAATTTGAAAATTAACAAAAATATTTTTACATTTTCTGCTTGAAACTGTTTGTTATATTCCTTAAAAACTTTACAAGCATTATGAAATTTGATTATGGGTGCCTTTGGGGTCCATTGGTTAGCGTGCTACTCTGCAAAACAGTGGTCCCAAAATTGATTCTAGGCCAAGATCTACAAAATTACACAATTAACCTTTTCAAGAGCAACTACGTGTATATACGTTTTTATCTTGTCAACCAAAAGTGGCAACTACTTTTTTTTCTTTTTTTTTGCGCCCTGGAGACTCCAGGAGGAGTATAGAACATGTCGTTAGATATAACACCTGAAATACATATAAGAATCACACAATGTATCACTAATATCAAGAAAGAAATTCTTGTACGCTATAAAACGTTTCACCGATCAAATAATTTTTCAGATTTTTTTTAAAGGAATTCAAATCCTCACAACATTTTAAAATTGGGGTAATTTATTCATGAGTTTTCTCCCTGCATAAGTAGGTTTTTGTTCAAACAATTTTGTGGAGTGATTAGCCACATAATAATCATTCCTGTTTCTCGTGTTATGATTGTGAACATTGAGATTCTGCATAAAATTATTTTGCCTAACATACATAATCACCTCAAAAACGTAGAGGGAGGGAACTGTAAGCAATTTAAGCTCCTTAAATAATGGCCTGCATGAGGTTAGCTGGTTAGCTCCCACCATACACCTAATAGCTTTCTTTTGAATTTTAAAAACCGTATTCATATTACCCAAGCTAGAATTACCCCATACTAAAATACCATAACTGATATGAGACAGAATGAGGCCGTGATAAGCTAAATAAGCTAAATAAGGGACTGAAACAGTTGTACAGGCTATTAGCCAAGTGGTCAAAACAACCCATGGCTTCAAAACTCTTGATGTACAAGGCGATGCTTCAACCGATCTGGATGTATGGTAATCAAATTTATGGTGTAGCAAAGTTATAAGTGATTTCACGAATACAACGTTTTCAAAGTAATTTTTTACGACTGATTACTAATTGCCCGAGTTACGTATCCAATAGAACACTACACGATGACTTACGCGTAAGTTACGTCAACGACATATATTTAAAACTGTACCGTAGGTTCAGAGATAAACTTCACAATCATAACAATCCATTAATATGCAATATGAATTCTGTGGACTTACCAGAAATCACGCAAAGACGACTGAAACGCCTATGGAGTAGAGACATGATACATTAATGAAAATGTAACATTATTACGTATACAAAAATACAATTTAAAAATGGACACATATATAGTTATCTGGAGAGCTATCGCTGGGTGGTGTCCTCCTCAAAGCCATTAACGCGGTTGGTTTTTGTTTAATTTTTTTTGTTAATTTAGTTGTGAACGTTTTTGCTGGTTGTTCTTATACAGTTAAAAAATAAATAAAGTAATAATCTTTTCCGTTGTTAACGACCAATAATGTATATATATATTTTTGAATTTGCCACTGTAGGAGCAATCCCATAGTAATAAGTTCTTGTTTATTAAGCTTTTTACTAGTAATGCTATATTATATGTTTAGTATTATATTAAATTTGATTCTAAAGTCTAATATTTTTTTCTCTTTGTAGAGATCGTGATTTAGTAAGATTGTATTTTCGAGGTTATGTTGTGCGTTTATGTTCGTAAGAAGATAGTTTTTTGTGTGTTTTAAGTTAATATTATTCATAAATAAACTAATTTAGAGAAAATTTTCATTATTATAATATTCGTATAAATAATATAGTGTTCTATAATAGTGTTTGTACAATGGAAAGAAAATTTACGTTGGCGTAAATATACGGACGAAACAATTATTTTACAATTATGTAAAGAAATTGTTAATTAATTTTAATACCACAACTATTAGGATTGATATTAACAAAAATTGCAAGTGCACATACGTACAATAATTTACTCAAAAAAGTGAAAAAATGACAAAATTTAAATTTAGAAATAGTATTATTAACATTTAGCCAAAACATCGTCCAAAACACTACAAGTAAGTTTCATAATAAAATATTTTTAACGTCTAAAAAGAAATCTTGCTAATAAAAGAGACCCAATCTTATAATAGATATTATAGAAGTAAAAAAACATGGTAGTAAAGCGTAACGAAAGAAATGACTTAGTAAACAGTAGACGTCTATAAAACTGATACATCTTGTACAAAATTACGATATTAAGTATGAAGAATCGGTGGATAATTATGGAGTAATTGTTGGTGATGGTGTAAGAAAATGCAAAGTAATTTTTCTATCATATAAGGTGTTTCATGGGTAATTAGAAAATATGGAATTTATGTTCTGGTGAAGCAATTTTGGTGAAGTTTATCTCAAATGAGGTACAGATGCTGTAACAACCCTCTTACGTTTCTAACGCTATTTAAAATAACGATCTCAAAATTCCTTTGGTAACGGACGTTTTCATTCAACTTAATCGTAACTTCCACAACAGACTTTTTGCTCATCAAAACCAACTACTGATAAACAAAATTTCTTCCCGTCATTTACCAAACAACGTTTAAAGGCAATTAAGTAGAAGTGGAGAAGGGATCTGTTATTTTAGGAACTATTATATATCACTAATATATACATAAATGAATTAGTCTTCTTCTTCTTCTTCTGCCTTTCAAGGATGAGGCATCTCTGCCTGTTCCGAACCTCTCAAATCTGCCCATCTCTTTCTCGCGCGTCCTCGTTCTCTCTTGCCCTCCGGCTTATAGCCGATTGTCTGCTTAGGTATCCTATCCTCCCGCATTCTGTTTACATGCTCTAACCACTGCATTTTGTTCTAGGATACCTTGTTCTTTGTAGAGAAGATGTTGAGTTCTTTCCGTATCGCGGTATTCCTGTAACGATCTTCTCTACTACACCCATATGTATGACGAAGAAATTTCATTTCAGATGCTTGCAATATACTCTCCTCTCGCTTTGATAGGACCCAAGTTTCACTGCCATAGAGTAGGGAATGAATTAGTGAAAAAATAAATAAATGAAATGTCGGAGATCAGTCATAAAATGGTACTCTCCATGCATGTCACTCATGTCATGTAATTCGTTCAATTACCCACCATCATATTCACCAGTTGTTTAAATTAATTAGTCTTCTTCTTCTTCTTCTTCTGCCTTTCAACCGATTGTTAAATATACGATTGTTCTTTGTAGAGAAGATGTTGAGTTCCTTCCTTATCTCGGTTGTGCATTTCACTTTGTAACAGTTGTGCATTTCACTAATAAAGTTAAAAAGAAGAATGGTTAAAAAGAAAAAGTTAAAACTCAAAATGGAAAAGAAAGTTAAAAAGAAGAAGAAAAGGGCGAATGGTTTGCGTATTGATTGTTTGGACATGTGGAAATTATTATGTGATGTGTTTTGGGACTCACAAAGTGAGAAGTGGAAACACAAAGGCGAAGGATCTTTACTAATAAGGTGTCAGTGTATCAGATTTGAGTGTCCTATCCTTAATTATTTTAATTTTAACACTATAAAAATATTAGTTTCTTACAGTTTGTGTTTATTTTTGGTACATCCATTTGTCCTTTGGTGAGGAATAATTTTTCGTATATTATGATAACGTTATGCACTACTATATAATAACAAAAATGTCATGACCACTTAGTTTTTGCATTTTCAGTTTCTAAGGTAATGAGATCGTAAAACAAAGATCTTGTTAGGCTTTAGATACATATAAATAAATTTATATCCCCATAGCAGGGAAGTGATCAAGTGGAGTGTTAAATTTTTTGCACTTGATCTGCTAGTTCTAGGGCTACAAAAATAATTTTTGTCTCTTATCACATGGTCAGCCATTATTATATGATTGAAGTATTTAAGAACAGAAAAGAAAGAGGTGTAAAATTCAATACTATCGGTTTTATAATCATACACACCCGAGTTTGAACCATCTCCAAAACGATGAGTTATATTTCAATATACTTTACATTACAATTTAGCTCATTTTATTCTGCGTCGATATAATAGTCCTATATTTTTAATATTGTATAGAAATTGCCATATCGAGGTTGGAAGACAAAAAGAACCGGGTTTTTTGCTACCGCAAGAGATTTCTTGCGGTTAAAAGCGTATAACTCAAGAATTTTGTGACTGACAAGTTTTAAATTTTAACACAACATAGCGAATCATAAATTTAAAATTCGTAAGTTACTTAAATTGTGATTTGTTAACATTATTCCGAATCCTTTCTATCTTGGTAACCGCTCAATCACTCGGCACGAGCAAACTATCATTTTATTCAGCGTAAAAAAATTAGTATAAATGTATTAAGAACATGAAATATTGATTGGCTAATTATTAATTTTACTTGTACAGTTCTTCTCGACTTCGTAACCTACATTGTCCATCTACTATCTTCGGACACATTATATTGCTAAGGTTGCTTCTCTGCTTTTCTTCGAACAGCCTTCCTGATCGTACAGAAAATAGTAATTAAATCAAAAAATCAAGTATGAAGTAAATTTTCAAATTATTTATTGAAAAATATTGTAATTTGTATCAAACCAAAAACAATTTTTACTCAAATACTTTTGTACAATTATGTATTTCTAACTTTTAAAAATAAGAAACATAAAAATAAGAACAAATAAGAACCAGTAGAATTCTCTATGTCTGAAGAAGTAGATGCGAGTTCAAAATTAGTAAAATTTTGGTTTTGAAATGTTCAGTTAAATTTCTTTTTTAAAATTTATACAATATTATAAAAAATTAGAGTAAATACTTTTTAGAATCAACTGTAACACAAATTATCCTTTTAGTACGATTTAAAATTCTCATCTACTTAATTGTGTCTACATCAATGCAAGAATATTTATACTCTGCAGATTTGATTTTAATATTTTCCAATTGATTTAAATGTATACATTAATTTACCGAACGTTTAATTTTAATGAAATATAGTTTCAGTTATTGTATAATGGCCAACGCCGTTACTCTCATATTATTTGTCTCCAACAAAATTTGGCACATGAATCCTAAAGCACTTTTACTATTAATTAATTTTAGGTTATCAGAAATCATGTTTTAAACCAATATAAATTGCAAACAGAAAAATAATTTAAAAATATTACATTATGAGATTTTTTATTTGTAACAAATTTACGTGTAACTGCGATCTTTAAATTTATCTTCTTGCAGTTTACTCTTTTGAACCATCTCCTATATTACATAATTTTCTACTTTCTCTCGCTCTATATTAATATATCGGGAAGGAAAGTATTTTTTTCATGTTGATTTTTCGAAATCGAGTTTTCACTGGAAATACACGTTCATAGGCCTCTGAAAAAATGTTTTTAGCGTTTGGTGTGTGTGTGAACATTATACCTCAAGAACGGAATATTGTACGAAGTTAAACCTTGGAACGTACGGTAGGTACTACTAGAGAACCCAACACGATTTTTTTCATTAAAATCATATCTAAACCTCATACGCATTTGGAATAAACTTTGAGAATAGCAACTACAAACATGAAAATAGACATTGAATAATTAATTATCAAAAGAAAAACAGGGTTAAATTTCCCACTAAAGTATACTACATTATTTTGTGGTTCTTGCATTTACAAATTAAAATAAAGTGACGTATTTTTCGTATTCTACTAGGAAAAATTATATTTCGGATTTGTATAACATAGGTTAAAAATAAATTATAAACGTTTTTAATAAAACCGTGCGTACAAGGTTTTTATATTTCGAATCCTGGTGAAGTATTAATACTGGTTACACGTATCAATTTTGCAACAGTATTACAATGGAGGATAGTTGAACGTTAAATACGTAGGCAGTACAAAATTGCAGTACAATATTATATAATTCTCTCGTTCACCGTACTATAAAATAGTTGGATTTTAAAATTTAACCAAAAGTAAATAAGACGTGTACCAATTGTTAAACTCTAGCAATTTTATTCCTGCGGCCCGGCTCGAAATATCAGCAATTAATTAACCCACCGTTACAGAAAGATTGTGCACACCTGGTAGCATAAATTTCCATAAATAACAAAAGCAAAAGAAGAACCATTAATAACAGAAGAAGAAGCTCTTAGCATAGAATATCATAAATCATTTCAGTATAAATCCAAATTGGCATAAGAAGGGACTTGTATATAGTTTTTTTTTGCCTAATTGGAAGTATCAAACGTCGAGACATCAATCTGCCCAACAGCTTAAATTTACTGATTAAGTTTTCTTTTAAATGAAACACGTACAAAATTTCTAACTTTTGGTGAAATTTCTGATAGAAATATTTTTAATTCTTTTAAAACAATTTAACATTTACAATAATTGTAATATTGAGTAGTATTTCTTAATTTTACGATATAATTCTTTATAACTTCTGTTATAGCACATCATTTATCATTTTGTGATATCGATTGGTCATAGTAAATCAAGGGTCTACTCCAGTTATAATATTGTAACAATATCTAAAGGGAAAGTGTTGTTTTAGAATTTTCTAGTAGGACTGAAATTTTAAAATGGTAATTTAGTAAATAATACCTGATACCTGATAGGGATCAGTTTGTCTATTTAGATAATTAGCTCTTATGTTAACCCTTTATAGGGCAGTATTACGGAGAAAAATATACATGTTGTAAAATGTTAAATTTTGTTTTATAGGGACTTGAATAATGTATTTCTAGTGCCAGAACAGTGAGATATTTATTTTTTTATGTTCAGCCCTGGTAAGTATACTTACCAAGGAACGTTAATTGAAATGGGAATCACATAATGTTAAGTGGTAAGATTGCTTATTAAAACAATCTGTAATCCAATATAACACAAAACTATGTAGAAAAACTTATCACAACTTTATATTAGCATGAATGCTTGATTTTCCGTAAAAAACTCGAATTTTCTAAGCACTGTACAAAAGTAACAACAAAACAACACGGTTTTGTACGCTGGTATGAATCCTTACCACATTCGTGTAACTCATGAAACAAATGGTCGCTGCGCTCTAATTTCATAATGTAGATATAGCCTATTTAACCAGAGAACATCTATATAACCATAAAATGCCAATAGGGTTCAATTGTATAGTTTATTTTTTAAAAAATAAACCTTATTGCTAGTGGTAAATATACTTACCAAAGACCTATAAAGGTGTTGCAACGTGTCTTTTATTCGATTACAATATTTTTACCTTTTGTTAAGATTATCCAAAACTGTCAGAAAGATTTTGTATTTTTATATAGCTTTGTTAATATAGTATTCTCTAGAAGTTAGTTAGGCCTATATAAGGAGCGGCCGTCTTGAAATTAGTTATGCTTAAAGTGTCATTCAGGAAGTGAATTATACAGTGTAACGGATACGTTTGTAAAAAGGTCCTGCGTATATTTTAGACGCGTATAATCGTTTGAAATCCTACTGAATCTTTGTGATGATTCACTTTAAAACTCACTGTTATTATTTAAAGTACAAGAGTACTTAATCAATATTTTTTATGTTAAAATTATTTTTTTAAATTAAATTGGTTTATAGTGGACAGGATTGTCCATAACAGTGAGGTAGAGTGTTAAATTATTTGCACTCGATCTGCTAGTTCCAGGGCTATAAAAATAGTTCTGTAGCAGTTGATTATACTAGTCCTACTGAAGTAGGATTTAGTTAAAATTAAGTACGAGATAAGTTAATTTAATGTTATTAATTTGTTATAATTAGTTTATTATTTATTCTAAATATATTAATTGTAATCTATGTGTAAATTAAAGTAACATTATTAATTACACGAGCTGACGCAATTGCTAACAGGGCATGGTTGCTTTGGGGCATATTTAACTAGGTTCAAACTTCATGAAGTACCGAAATGTCGACTGTGCGATAGTAAAGAGGAGGAGTCCATTTCGCATATTTTTGAAAGATGTCCCTATTTTGGCCTCGACATCTGAGAAATAATGGAGATATCTGAGAAGACAGGCATTGCACAGTGGATCCCAGAGAGAGAGTAGGGGCAGCGATGCTGCAGGATGAGGAGAGCTGGAAGTTGGTCGCCCAGTTTGTGGAGAGGGTGGTTGGGAGAAGAGATATGGAAATCAGCGGGATCGCCCTCTCCCACAGTGAATCAATCCTGTCCCGATCTCAGTAGGTAAGGTAGGCACACTAATTTCCTTAACTGCTGATGAAAGAGATGAATGAAAGTGAGAGAGTAAGTGTTGGTCAGTGACAGCGAGAGGGGAATTAGGCTACGGTTCCCTTCCACGCCCCACTGACGGTATGTAAATGTTTTTTAACCCGATATTTCCCTTGTAGTATTATATATAAACAGTTCCGAGGGAGGTGGAGGGTTCTTTGCTGATGTCGGATTAAGTGGCCAGGCGGCGGGTTTTTGGTTGGTAGGCGGTTGCGGCCTCCTTGGGACTGGACGAGGACACCTCAGTTGAGTCACACTACTTCCCTCATCGCAAGGGAGTGAACATGAGTTTTTCTCGCCGCCTCGGATAAAAAAAAACATTATTAATTGTATGTTATAGTGTGTAATAAATACTTGTAATTCTAAACGATAGTTTGTTAATAATTTATTTAACTCAGATCTCGTCACGGATAAGTGTCACAATATAAATTAAATTTAGCAAAAATTATAATAAGTTCCACTTATAAAGGAATAGTGATTTATGATGAATTAATTGATGTAAATAACTATTAGAAATATTTTATATAACAATTCTTTGTTATATTCAATTACCTGTATGGGAGAAAACAAAGGCAAAAATGCATTAGTAGAGTGTCGATTAATTCAATAATTCTTCTGTAGAGTAATAAAGTAACGGAACTATAAATTAAATCTTGTAATATCAAAAGAAACAATATAAATTAGATAAAGGCAAAAAGGAATAGAAATGTAGATGGAATAGATAGGGAGAGTTAGAAAGAAGAACAATAAGAAGAAGCAGCTGAAACCCGAAATGGAGGAACAGAAATAAGAGTAGCAGAGTTAATTACAAAGTTGAAGTTGGTCCTACACTCTTCTCTTTTGCCCGGTTTGAATTGTAAGAACAGAAGTAATTCCTCTCGTGCTATCTCACTCTTTAACTACTTTTCTCTTTCTACAGATGTATGGTAACTACAGTTACTGTCTTTAACTGTAACAATTTTATAAAAGTAGTTAAAGTTTTTACTTATAAAATGTAGGCTACAGATTTACGAAAGTTCCACATGCTTGCTACGTAACAAGGTAATTTTTAAAACAAAACTCAGTAGAACTCTTCACAAAAAAAGGAAAATAGAAACTTTTAAATAAGATTTCAAGTTATTATACTTATGTGCATTGTACAAATGTGCTAGTAATTTTTGTAAAAAACTGAGCAATTACCTACTGCAAATAATTCGTATTTAATTAGTATTTTCATAAGTTATTTAAAATACAAGAATACTTAATCAATATTTTTGATGTTAAAATTACTATTGTTTTTAAATTAAATTGGTTTATTTAGACAGGATTGTCCACAACAGGTAGAGTGTTAAATTATTTGTACTCTATCTGATAGTTCCAGGGCTATAAAAAATAGTTCTATTTCTTATCACATGGTCAGTCAATTGACTGAAGCATTTTAGAACAGAAGATGTAGAGGTGTAAAATACATTAGTCAAGAGTTATCTTCTCTGAGAGTAATGAGTTTCATCATTATAGAATCAGACCCTTTGGTGAATGAAATGAAGGTGTCATTTGTAGGATGGAAAGTAGATGCTTTTCAGAGGGCCTGCCATGATGATAAGCATACTTTTCAACTCAGTAAGGAAGAAAATGGTAAACTACCACACTCCTCGTTTTACTTAGTAAAGTCTCTAGATGTTCAAACCAGCCTTTCGGCTGATGACCTAAACAACACATTACAAAGGAGTCATGGATGTTAGAAGAATTTCAACATAGTTCATGATTAGTGTAAAAATGGTTAATGGAATGAATTGTACATTTAAGAATAAAAAGGTTGTTTATTTTTGCATAGTTGCCTTCATTCAATACGATAAAATTGTGTATTGGGTGCGGTGGAGGGTGTTGAACAAGGACATTGAATTGCGATGAATGAGATGTTTTCCTTGGAAATCGAAAATATTAGAAATATTTATTTTTATATTGATTCTTCTGCAATGTTCTATGAAACAAGAAAAAGAGTTCAAAGGGACTAGAATTAACTATCAGACCGCAGGTATAAAAACAGTTACCGCCTTTGTTCTATAGTTGAACTTGTGAATGAAGGTGCAATCCGGCTTTCGAAATAGTGTCGTTACGAGACCCGTTCTGATTTATGTTGTTTGTGCGTGTGGGTGGTCGTGAGTATTGTGGACAGGTAATCAAAATTTGTAAGCTTAAGCTCAAGTTTTTGTAATTGATTTAATTAATTCAATTGTATTAGTTAGTTGGCTAAATTTAATCAGTTATCGTAATTATTAATTTTGTAAAATAAATATAATTAATTGTTATAAACTTGAAGTTAGTCTGTTTATTATTACATAATTTATTATTAACAAATTTTGTTAAACCCAGATCCCGAACGTTTAGGCGTTGATGATGTTAACTATAAAATAATTAATAAGTAGTGTTTTAAAATAAACAAAATAACATAATTTTATTGTAAAGAAGATAAAACAATTTAAGTAAAAATTTTGTATTATTAAATTGTTTGTTACACATTAAAAAATATGCACGGGAAATATAAAAAGAAACGGATGAATATCAAAGTTAAGTAACTTAAATAAGTTGCTTGGGGGATCTATTAAAGTTTTTAATGTTATAGAAGTAGAATATAAGTAATTTTATGGTTGATAAAGTAGGATAGGTAATCAAATAATACCTCTAAAGATCTAAAGCAATGTGTAACCTTACTAAACTTTTAGAATTTTACTCTTACATTATATTAATTTTTAAATTATTGAACAATTATTTAAAATATATTTTGAAGTAAAACAAAAATAAAAACATATACGAGGCAAAAATTTTCCGGGTATGAATCGAAGTTTTTAGTAATTCATCAGAATTACTAAAAATTCATTAAACATTTTTTGGGCTATACTGGGTGATTCAAAACTATACGGCAATCTCTTGGGATCTCATTCTATAGCTAAAAATAAGAAAAAAAGTTTATGTAAACATATGCCTAAAAACGCTTAGTTAGCGAGTTACGGCTAGCGAAAAATTTCACCTAGAACTCTGTACCCTCGGTGAAGTAAGGCCGTATAAAAATGTTAAAGGTAATTACAAAAATACAAATACAAATGTTTCTTATGTTTTTTAATCTGAAAAATTAAATAAAATTGGTTCCAGAGCTGTAAAAGCAATACTTCCAGAGATATATTACATAAAACACAAGAATTGGTGCAAAGAAATAACACATTTTTGTGTTTAACGTAAGATTACTTCCATAAATGGTAAGTAATGGTGTTTTTTTTTCTTAAATAAATTTGTAGGAAATTTAATCTGAAACGATTCATGTGAATTACTCAGGAAAAAATGAAAAATAGATATTGAAATTTTGCTTTATTTAAAATCAAAACAGTCGCACATAAAACGCACATTTTTAACTGCATAAAATATTAGGTTGTAAATATTAGAAGTAACAGCTGATCATTATCAGCTGTTGCTCCCAACCTACATAATTAGTTAATATTAGTTAATACACCATTACTTACCATTTATGGAAGTAATCTTACGTTAAACACAAAAATATGTTATTTCTTTGCACCAATTCTTGTGTTTTATGTAATATATCTCTGAAAGTATTGCATTTACAGCTCTGGAACCAATTTTATTCAATTTTTCAGATTAAAAAACATAAGAAACAATCGTATTTGTATCTTTGTAACTACCTTTAACATTTTTATACGGCCTTCACCGAGGGTACAGAGTTCTTGGAGAAATTTTTCGCTAGCCGTAACTCGCTAACTAAGAGTTTTCAGGCATATGTTTATATGAACTTTTTTCTTATTTTTAGCTATGGAATGAGATCCCAGGTGATTGCCGTATAGTTTTGAATCACCCTATTTAATATTATTATTGAATACTTAATGTGTGTACGTTGAAATTGGTTCAATTTAAGAGCAATAAACAACTCTATGACTCAATGGATGAGGATGATGTGGATGCCGTGTAATTAATGTGTAGTTTTGTACTACATTGAACCCCAACCATGAATTACACTGGTAACGACTGTCTAGTATTCACATCTGTATAAAAGTACCAAATAGATTGAAGCACAAATAAACAACAGGTCAGTAAATAGAAAAGTTTATCTTTAGAAGTTACTGAATCTCCGAAAATTTGTATTAAATTATGTGAACCCACCGGGTAGATCTTGTGGTAATGTCGTCGCCACGAGTTAGCTGTGTATCAGCTGATTTTCGAAGACAAAAATTCCGTGGTTCAAATACTAGTTTTTTTTCATTTGAACATAAATGAAAAATTACAATCTGTTCATGTATGAACAATAAGTAATACAGCTAAATATTGAAAATTTATCAGTGGATAAGTTACTAACCCAGTGATTAGCAACCTAAATGCTAACAAATAACGAACAACACATTCACACACGCACGCGCAAACACACACACACACACACACACACATCCTTACTCAATCACAAAATAATAATTATTAGATAACCTAGTTAAACATAGTGAATACCTTATACAGGCTAATATAAATTGGAATTAATAATAAAATTAATAACACATTTGAAATCTCTCACTTAAATTTAAAAAATCGGTTCGTTTTAATCTTAAATTGACATGTGAGCTATTATCGAGAAGGTCTAAGGCTAGGAGGTTTGGATGTTCTTCTAGACGTTGACAGTCAAATACTAGTGTACAATTCATTCCACGAATCGTTGGAAACAATCACTCTGCTCTGCTATTGGCAGGAACTTAATTACAGAAATTGCTGAACGCGAGCCATCCCAATAACAAGAGAAAAATTGCTTATAATGAAATCATGATTAATCGGAAATTCGGAAAAAATAGCGACGGGACATGGCAAATCTGCAAAATATTAGCTGAAGGTTTTCTTGATGTTGTGAACGGTCTGTTGGTGCACCGAGCTCGATCCCTGTCAGGTTTGATATTCTTTAATCATTCATTGTTATCTACTTCCTTTAAATATCAATATTATTATTAATAAAAATAAAATTAGACGTAAAAATAAAATTAAGATCTTGGTGGTTTTAAATTATGATACGCAGGGCATTATTATTTTCAGAAGCTTATTTACGGGAAGGAGTATGAAATTATTCAATGTGGTGTTCGCCATCTGTACACAAAGCAGTACGTAGAGAAGCCACGTGCTAAGCGCTACACCAAGCCGGGCGCCAACCGATCGGATTTAACACTAACTTAAACTGAAATTAATATATATATATATATATATATATATATATATATATATATATATCTCGAGTTCTATAGGAGTTAAAATAATGAACGTTGGCATAAACTCTCGGGATATCGTACACTATCAAACGAACTCTCATTTATCTAATTTGGTTTATCGTACTAAAGTTTTTCTTCTTCTTCTGCCTTTCAAGGATTAGGCATCTCTGCCTGTTCCAAACCTCTCAAATCTACCCATCTCTTTCTCAAGCGTACTCGTTTTATTTTTCCCTCCGGTTTATAGCCTAGTGTTTGCTTAGGTATCCTATCCTCCCTCATTCTGTTCACATGCTCCAACCCCTGCATTGTGTTCTGAGATACCCTGTAGTTTATAGAGAAGATATTGAGTTCTTTCTTTATCTCGGTATTCCTGTAACAATCTTCTTTACTATACCCATAAGTATATCGATGAAATTTCATTTCAGTTGTACTGAAGTTATGGTCGGATATTCGTTATTTACCGCCACCATATTTATTGCTATTTGTTATTATTGTACCATTTACTGGTAGTACATAGCAATTTATTGGCTAAGTACCACTGTAACTTGAGACCAGCTGGACCAAATTAATTTACACTTACTTTGTTCGATAGTGCGTAACGTCCCAAGAATTTTAAGCATTCATAAGCTATCGTAGTTTTATTAGTTCTCGAAATATTTCAGTTGGAGTAAAATGTGAACATAATATGTTAATTATTTTAATATATAGATGCCACAAAATTAGCTAGGTATTTATGTACACTGAAAATTAAATCTGATTTAAATTGCCATTTAATTTGTTTGTAACTTGCATAGGAGAACCACATCCAGTTATTCTCCTTAGTAATCTAAAACGTACACATACGGAAAAAACAGAATTTAATGATTTAAAGTCTGTATTAAATAAATTTAATTTTTAACTCGTTTTTTATTTGAAATTCAAAACAAACCATTTAAAGTGTAATAAGGAAAATTAAAATCCTCAGTTTTTGAAGATTAGGTAGCAGTTTGATTGACTTGAAATCAAATTTCATTTAAAATTATCTTGGATTCCAAAATATTTATTTAACTCAAGTTGTGATATTTTAAACATATTTCTTAAGTTTTAAATTTTGTGTTATATGTACTTTAATAAATTTAAGATTAACGTGACGTTGATAAATAAATTTTAATAAAAAGTAAATAATTAGATATACCTAATTGAAAAGTAAAATTTGTGTGAAAGCGAAACCACATTGATCGCTGAAGACAAAACAGAAGTTTGTTGTAAAGGAATGTAGTTCGACTACTGTATGAAGTTACTCGTAATCAAAATTAATCAAATTTAGGTTGAATACAAAATGTTTCTGCTCTCTAATGAAACAAATCGGCTTCTAGAATTCTGTCTTTGATCTTAGATTGTGTTCAAAGGTTTATTACTTTAACACAAGCCTACTTCAATTTACCTGTAATTTACAATATTATATTACATTCGATTGTTTTAATATGTTTTAGCTAATTATATTAGTTTAAATAAACCATTAAAAATCACGATTATCTGTAAATTTATTAAATTTGACTTATTTAGTAACTTAAAAAGTAAGTAGAAGAACATTAAAAATAACACAGTTTAGAGTCTTCAAAAATCTCTTAATTACTCAATTACTCTAAACGTCACCTTACGCCTTAATTTTATCTTGGTGCTTTCCGGACAACCACTTTTCACTCTTTAAATATCTCTGTCATCCCTTCATCACAGATGTGATGTTAATGTTTTTTTTTGTATTTTGTGAATGCTACTATTTTTATAATATTATTGGTTAATGTTTTATGCGATGTTTTTATTATATATTTGTTCCTAAATTAACTGTTATTTTCAAATTTCTAATTAAAGGGGAGTCTTCCTCGAAAAACACAAAACAATTTTTTTTGCAATTTAGTTTTTTTGGTTAAATAATATGTAGTCCATATATTAACCAGAGACAAAAGCTCCAAGAACCGGAACTAAGTGGAGTGAACAGAGAAAAGCTAAATTCTTACAATGAATGAAAAACTGGTGGGCGGATGATAAAAAGGACAAGAAATCCCAAAAAAACCAGATTTACTTAGCGTCTTCCACTTCGGGAGCTTTACAACTAATAATTATAATATGTAATCCATATTGTTTTTAGTCCAATGATATAATAATTATATAAGGAACAAAGTAATTATTACTTTGTTCCTACATCTGTAATTTATTTTATCACTGTCTGTACGTTGTAATCTGTTCAGTTTAAAAACAATAAGCTCCCCCCATGATGTAAAGAGATGAGAATGATATGTATGACGTGAAAATGAGGTGTAGTCTTGTACATAATCAGGCCGACCATTCGTGGGAGAGTATGTTAAGGGGGGAGCCTACCTTTATTTTACACCAAAAGTTTTTTTGACAAAACTTTTTTGTTTCAAATATTAATCTCCATTCTTTTCTTAAAAAGGTGAAATAATTTGTTTTATCATAGGTAGTTGCTAAGTATCGTTATAAAAATAAATATAAATGGGTATCATAGCGGTAAGGAAAAACTTAGTAATTTTGTTTTATCGTTTTACGCAAATTATGTTTTTTGCGTGTAGTTTAAACGCTAGAATGATTATAACTTTTGATCTAAAAAAGCTGGGAGCTGTAAATTTTTATAAATTGTTCACTTTTTCACATTCTGTGATCTGATAATTCCTTTTTTACTGTAATCTTTATGGTCAAATTTTTAAAATTAATTAAACTACATAAAAATGAAGTAAATTTTTCCTTACTAACTAAAAAAATTATTCCATTCCTTACAAACAAAATCTTAAAAAACTTCTAATAGATCCCAGAGCAGAATTTTCTCTTTAATTTGACATAAATTTAAATAAATTTGATTTAATAATTAAAAAGATATGTTCGTTCTATAGTTGCGCTAAAATTCGCCATTTTGATTTATTTTAGGGGTGCGGGTAAATATTTTTTTAAACTTAGAATACTTAAATGCTATTACACATACTATTTTCTTGTGCTAAACCGTTTATTGCTTCTGAGTATCAGTAAAAAATAAAAAGAGAATCCCCCCTTAATTGAACACCAATCATCAAATCACACTAGTAACCACTATCTAGTATTTAAATCTGTAGAAGTAAATTATTTTTACCAGGATTTGAACCACAGAACCTTCATCTCAAAAAAAATAACTGTTACACAGCTGACTTACGGCGACGACTTTACCATAATAGAGCAACCCGGTGGGTTTAAAAATAATTAAGAGCAAAACTTTGCTCTTAAAAAGGTGACTAGTGAAAATTAACTTTCGTGAAGAAAATGATTAATAAAAAATGAGTCAAACTTTTTTTTTATTGAGTGATGATGCCTACATAAGCCTTGGGCTTGTGCGTAGGTAATGATATGTGGTGATTTACAGATGAAAAAATGCCAGACCTGACCGGGAATCGAACCCGGGACCCCGGCATATTAGCCAGTTGCGCTGACCACTACACCACGTTTAGTTGAACATAATAAATAATAAATATGACTCTTGGTCAAGGTTTTTTGCAAATTACCCTCTGAACCACACCATGTGATTTTCTTGCCAGCCCCTTTTGCATTTTGTATAGCAACATAACCTTCCCAGTTATTATCCAACAGTTTAAATGTCGTATAATGTTGTATTATAATGTACGTTATTTTATGGGACAATAAAACGATTTTTGTTGCAGTAAAGTCAATGATCCTTAGTGTCAGCCGAATAAAAACTAAGTTGAAAAATGTGTCAACTTAGAAGATCCGAAATAAAAAAAATGGGAAAAGCATTGTTATAAGATTTTCTAAAAGAGCTATTTTAAACCCTTAGCCTGTTGTTGAATACAATTTAGTAACATGCAACTCATAAAATTAAAACTACCTTATTTCGCCCATCCTGACAATGCGACGCCGGCCATTATGAAACAAACTTTTACTAAAAGTTCTTGAAAAACTTTTCAGTTTGAGGTAAAAATATAAAAAAACTTCAGTTTTCTGGGTCAATAATCTTTTAAACTAAGTTCCATGTTGTCTCAAACCGTAAAGGGCTTACTTTCCAAGCAAGGTGTTCCCGTTTTACAAAATTTTTGAATCGTCTTCAGAGGATTAATTTTTATTGGTCAGTTGTACAATAAATTCTGTGGAAGATAACTATAAAATTTTATGGTTTTGGCGCAAACTGCTGTAGGGAAACAAAACTAAGTAAATAAAATTAATAACTAATATTAATAAAATAAATAATTAATGCGGTCCTGGGTTCGAATCACACTCAGGCACGGCATATTTTCATAAGCTACAGAAAATCATTTCATCCTCCATTGTACAGTAGTTAGGGCCTACACCCCAACGTCGTCGCTAATGACCGTTGTAGTTGATACGACGTTAAATTAATAAATTTAAAAAAATCATAATAACGGAACAGTTATTGTATTTGCATAGTCAACGTATTTTATACAATATTGAGTGGTAATGTTGACAAATTTTTTAGCTAAGAATAGGTAATGATAGGTGATATACAGATGAAAAAGTTTCAGTCCTGACCGAGAATCGAATCCAGGATGCATAGAAGCCAGTTACGCTGACCACTACACCACTGGCCGGTCAAATATACAGCAGTGAAAGGTCTCAGTAATGAAAACAATATTAAAATAATACCATGTTATTAGAACTGTACTTCTATTAAACAGAAGCTTCTCTCATAACCGACCTTTCCATTAACCAACTTTTTCCAAGAGCTTTAACTTTTTTAGTCTTATTAACTCGTGAAGTAATTAAGGAACCCAGGACCTAAACATTGTAATCAGCTAGTAACCAAGAGAGCTATCGAGGCGGTCTAGTAGTAATTTTATTTTTTTACGATTACATACAGATATTATACAGTACTAGAAACCGCCTTGCGGTATGTTGAACAGCAGGTAACTTCAATTAAGTACGAAGATTACTTGATTATGCAGCTTACACTCGAACGAGTAACACGAAAAAGAAAATGATATTTTCTCATGTCTGACAAGCTTAAACACAACAGTATAGTATATTTTGTACTGTATACACAAATACAATTTTAGTCATTTGTAGTGCATGATATACATACAAAGCATGTGTTCTGCATATGTTTGTGTTATTGTTTTTTTTTATTATGTAAAGTAACCCTACTGTTTTATAAAGTTTTAATTAATTTAATGTATAAGTTGTTGTTGTTTAGAACATCATCCGAAAGGCTAATTTGAACCTCTGGAGGTTTAAGTTCTAGAGGTTCATCTAAGAAAAAAACAACAGGATTTAATTTACTGTAGCGTTAACATTTTTCCGTTCGGTCGTTTTTGAAATAGAGCGCTTCAAACGCAACGGATTTCTTTCGTGGCGGGCACTATAGTATGAAAATCCGTTTAAAAATAACTACGTTTACTAGGATTTGAACCAGGAACCTTCGACTCCAAAAATCAGCTGTTAAACAGCTGACTCGCAGTGACTACTTTACCGCTAGACTAACTTGGTGGGTCAAAAGCTTTTGAAGAAAAGTCGGTTAATAATTTTTCTAAATCAATAATTATTCTGTTTAAAAAATTTGACCAATTTTTCCCATATCTTGCGGTTTTTGTCAATTTAAATCGAGTAGATAATTCGTAAAATTTTATCATGGAGTTATTAAACTGAGATATTATTAACTTTAAACTTTTAGGATCATTAAAGTTAACTTAGTGAAACTTTCCTTTGTTCGTATTATAACTCCTACAGTAATCATTATACCAGTGTGCTTGTATGTTGTACTTATTTCGCAATTCTCCTTAAATAATTTGCCTTAGTTTTCTCCCTGCAATTATTATTATAACATTATTACGGTAGAATAGATAAAACACAATTTAGTATGTTAAACAAGTCGAAATGACTGCATGGCTTTGTTATCCATTATACAGTATTAGTACTAACTTTAATACTACGTGGTTTTATATAATCATAGTACATTATCAAAATGTATTTAAGTTTCTTCTAATTTATGATCAAACAAAAAACATATTTCTGTAAAGGTTTTCCGTACATCTAAACTAAGGAATGACTAATCCAAATGCAACGCAATTTTATTTTAATGCTGAAAAATTAACTTACGTACAGAAAATCTTGGTAAAAACCCACATATTTTCAAGTTACTTTTATTTCACAGCAAATAGTTATGTAGCTAAATTATATTTAAAAAATATAAATTTAAATAATATTTATTTTTAGTTATTAAGTTATTATTCTGTTTTGTTTTCTAAAATTTGTATATTTAATTTCAATTAATTATTTCATAAACTTTGAAAATATATGTTCATTCAATTACAATTTTCTTATGCTAATAGAAAATATATTATTTTGAATTTTCACCAGATGGCGACACCCTAAGTAACATTCTTTTAACATTCAGAATTGAACTAGTTTTTTACAAAAAATTACCAATATAGTAATATAAACTAGATTAAAGAAATACTAAAAAAAACACACTAACACACACCCGACATATAATCTTATTAATCGTGTGTGATCACACCAATCCTCTACAGTCTTTAGTCATCTCAGGAATTGATGTAACTAAAAAATTCTCAAAAAGAGTACTTCAGTAAACGTTCTAATACATATCGCACAAATTTAAATATTAAATACAAGGTTTTACACGTGTGTGTTCAATAAAAAATAAAAATAACATCAAATTAGAATTTTCGGAGTATTGAATGAATGTACAGTCTTCGTTCATTTCTTAAAATTCTTTTAAATTCCATTTGTCATTTCCAGGTTGGAAGTAGATGCTTTTCAGTGGGCCTAGGATTCTGATAAGCATACTTTTTCACTCAGTGAAGAATGTATGGTAAACCACCTCACTTCTCGTTTAACTTATTAAAGCCACTAGAGGTTCAAACCAGCCTTTTGGCTGCTGATCTAAACAACAGAACATTTGGAATTGAAAACTTTCCTGCTTTTTACAGCTGGTTAAAAATTAAAAGTTTCTATTTATAAGCAACATTGTATAATTATAACTTTTTTAATGGTTTGAAAATTAGAATAATGGTGCTGAGTTCGAATAATAATAATGATTATACAATTAGTGTAATAATTTCATTTGACGTTAGAAAAAAGGAATTTACTTGCTAAATCGAAACCGATTAAAATAGTTCTGCTTCTAATATTTTTCCTAGATTATTATTTAGAAGAAGGATGAAGAGGAGGAAGAGTAAGAGGAGGAGAAGAAGAGGAAGAAGAAAGAAAAAGAGAAGAATAAGACGAAGAAGGAGAAGATGATGGAAAAAGAGGAAGTGCAAGAGAACGAGAAGAAGAAAAAGAAAATGAAGGAGAAGAACGAGTAGAAAAAGAGAGATCGTGAAAGAGGGGTTGGGGAAAAGAAGAAAAGGAGGAAGGGAAAATGAAGAAGGAAACAAAAGGAGAAACAGGAGCAGGAGAAGAAAGAGGATATGAAGAAAAAGAGCAGTGATAAACCACTTCATTCCTTGAATGTCATTACCGGGATAATCTTTGATTTGAAACCATGGTGACTTCAACAATTTAAGGTATTTACCTAATCAAATTATCAAAACTAAATAATAAGACAAACAGCTAATATTGATTTTTGTTGCCATTATTTAAGCTTTATTTGATAAATATTACAACACGTTTTAAAACATGGAATACAACAAATTTAAATTATTCATTCGCCTATCTAAACTCTACTTTATAATAAATAATTTTAAACCTCATTTCAATAATCATATTGACACATTAAATTAAAAATTCAGGCGAAATTTCAAAATTAATAATTGATATTTGTTTAATGATACACGAGAGGAGAAGTTATTTCTATTACTATTATTATTATTGTTACTATTACAACATAAATTTTCCATTAACGTATCTCCTCTGACAGGAAATTGAATCGCATGTTTAGACTCTCGGCCATAGTACATATTTAAATGAAAATACAAAATAAATTTATTTTTAATAATTTAAATAAAATGTACTTTTACTTTCAATTTCAATAAAAAATGTTAGACATGAATAAAATCATTATTATTTCATTAAAGTACATTTTAAATAAGTAATTGGAGGTGTCATTCGTGATAAGGGACCTAAAATATATTTTTAGGTTAGTCGTAAAATTTAATTCATAAGTAACTTTTTGATTTGTCAATAATTTTAGTAAAAGTTTATACAGAATATTATTAACTTTTTAACAGTAAAAATCTGGTGTGAAACACTCACACAACTTTCTCTTGCCAATGCAAATGATTAATAATAAACCTAACATTATTAATAAAATATTAGAAATAAACAAAAACTAACCTCAAAAACATAACCTTATTTTAATCATGAGTGAATGACGCAAAATGACAATCGAACTCAGTTTGGCTTAAAAATACGGAAAATCACGCTTTCACGCTAAACTAGGCTCTGTAGAGAAAAATGCTATAAACAAAAGTTGTAGATCTTTTAATTTTCTATAACTTTTATTATATACACTTTTGTCGTAAAATGCATACTAAGACCGAAATGTTAAAAAAATCGATTTTTCTCACGTTTTCGTGAGAAAAAAAACAGAAAATCGCAAATTACCGCTAAACTAAGCGTTATACAAAAAAATGTTTGAAACAGAAGTTGTAGGTTTTTAAATTCTCTACAACTTTTATTATATAAGTTTTTGCGCTAAAATTTATATTAAAGCCGTAATCTTAAAAAAACAACGTTTTTACGTGAAAACAGCCTCACCGAGAATTTCAGCAAACATGGCGCCTACCCTATATTATAGAGCATAAAAAATGTAGTAAACCAGGCGATTTTAAAAAAAATCGTAGGTCTAGGTTTTGAGAAAATCGCAAAAAAGTGAAAAATTATACGAATAAACTACTACTTCCGGTTGACCGATTTTGATGAAAATGTTCGTGTCGGGTCCGGTAGTGATATGTAACTTAAGTTTCAAGTTTCAAGTTCGTACGATGTTCCGTTCTTGAGATATTCTGTTCACATACACACACACACACACACAGACACACACACAGACCAATCGCTAAAAACATGTTTTTTGGGTTCAGGGGGTCTGAAAACGTATAGATCCGGTGAAAACTCGATTTCGAAAAATCGACATGAAAACAATACTTTCCTTCCTATATATTCATATAGGCAAGAGAAAGTAAAAAGGTCTGTGTCATTTAAATTTCATTTGATAAACTAGTTTAATCAGATGAGGATGAGCAGTGGTTTCGGAACCTCCAAGAAATTGTTTTAAAATTGGCTTAAAAGTTAATCTGATCCGAGTTGAAATTTCACTGAAAAAGTGAAGGATAATGGTTAACTTAAACAAATCCGTTTAGATTACAATCCACTTCGACCTTAAATATGTCCTCCCTTCATATAGTTCCCTTCCTAAATAACGCAAATATTTTGCAATAAAGTAGAGTACTTAGGGTTTATTTTGTATCCGAGGCGGCGAGAAAAACTTATGTCTAGTCCCCAACAATAAAGAAGTAGTTTTAAATTCAATTAAAGTGTCCTCGTCCAGTCCCTAGGAGGCCGCAACCGCCTACTAATCAAAAACCCGCCACCTGGCCACTTGATCCGACAACTGTAAAAATTCTCCATCTCCCTCGCAACTGTTTATATAATACTACAAGAAAATTATGGCAGCTAAGGAAAATAAGTTATGGCAGCTCCAATAATTCTGTACGGAAGTAAGGCATGGACAACAACAAAAACCCAAGAGCGGAGAAACCAGACAGCAAAGATGAGATTTCTGCAAAGGGTTAAGAAGTCCATGTTTGGACAGAACAGGGAATGAGAAAAGAAGGTCAGAATTGGGTATTTATAACTTAAAGAAAAGGTCAAGGATTATCGCCAGGGTTAGAGGCAGCACATGGAACGAGTTTCAGATCCCAATATACCTAAGCAGGTGCACTGGTATGCTCTAAAAGATAAAAGGGATGTCGGTAGGCCTAGGAAAAAATGGGGATAGATGATAATAGTGTGCGAGTTTGGAATAGGCCTAATCCTTGTTTGGAAGAAGAAGAAGAAGAAGAAGAAGAAGAAGAAGAAGAAGAAGAAGAAGAAGAAGAAGAAGAAGAAGGAGAAGGAGAAGAAGAAGAAGGAGAAGAAGAAGAAGAAGGAGAAGAAGAAGAAGGAGAAGAAGAAGAAGGGGAAGAAGAAGAAGGAGAAGAAGAAGAAGGAGAAGAAAGACAAGAAAATTATGTTACAAGAGTGCCTAGGTTTTTATTCTTAAGTAGTTCCAGTGTATTTTATAACCTTAAAAAATCACGATCCCACCCGAGTCATTGCTTCCACTTAGATATACTAGGAGCTATAACACTTCCTTGCCTGAAAGTTTAAATTGGGTAATATTGAAACCTCCCATTTTAGATATTTTGAACACCTTCTCCAATCCTGACTTGCAACCCAAAAGCCATACCCTCCTTAGCTCTACCCACAGACGCGCTTCTAACTGCCGGTTCCCAAACAAAACTGTACCCCTGAAAAAAACTTTCCTAGTGATCCTCACCTCCCGCTTCAACATGCGTTTCCGAGAGGAAGAAAATATCATGTGTCTTAATAAATTGCCAAAAAGCTGATCGGTATTTATTACTATTTAAGTTGTTAACATTGTAACCAAAATCCGCTTAAAACTAACCACCTTAGAGCTATTATCTTGAGATACCATCCAATACTGACAGACATACCTGTCCTATTCATTTTTAAACTGACTCAATACCCGATGTACTATTTCCAAAACATTTGTTACAAGAGTACCAAGGCCTGTAGCTAGAAAATCGACTAATCTGGAGCTATCACGGAAAATTCACAAATCTGGAACTGAATAATCGTCTAAAATATCATATTATTCTTTATTATTGCTAATTTAGCCATTAAATTTAAAAATCAAGATTTATAATAAGATATAAATTTATAATAATTTACACACTAATTTATAATAAGATACTCTTACAAAACTTTAATAAGAAATTTGTAAAATTAAAATAATCGTTTTAATTTGAATTTCACTTCCATAACTGGAAGTTCAATACCTTTTGTCTGATCTAGCTTTACATTTTGTCTATACCGGAAATCTGAGTGCAAAGCTATTTTAATTTTGGAATATTAAAAAAGGATTGAGCTCTAGTGAATATAACTGGAAAATGAGGCAAAGGTGTTCCATTGCCTGCATCTTTTGAGAAGTAGGCCTACTTCATCTGGCTTCTAACCTTCTAACAGTCTTCCCTGTTCTTACCCGTAGGCATTAGCTCTCAGAAGCAGCCAATAAATAACCTTCAACAAAGCAGCCAATAAATAACCTTCAACAAAGCAGCCAATAAATAACCTTCAACAAAGCAGCCAATAAATAACTTTCGTAACAACAGGCAATTATACTCCTTAGGTGGGGATCTTTATTGTACAATAGGTTTTTGAAACAATGAATAAAAATTAAGAAAAACACATTACAAGTCAAACGGAGAAGTAAATTTTAGTAGATGAACTTTGTTGCTTGTTTTTTAGAAGGTAAAAAGGAAAAATATTTTGAAAATCCAGTATTTTTTACTTTCTCTTGCCTATATGAATATATAGGAAGGAAAGTATTGTTTTCATGTCGATTTTTCGAAATCGAGTTTTCACCGGATCTATACGTTTTCAGACCCCCTGAACCCAAAAAACATGTTTTTAGCGATTGGTCTGTGTGTGTGTCTGTGTGTGTGTGTGTGTATGTGAACAGAATATCTCAAGAACGGAACATCGTACGAACTTGAAACTTGAAACTTAAGTTACATATCACTACCGGACCCGACACGAACATTTTCATCAAAATCGGTCAACCGGAAGTAGTAGTTTATTCGTATAATTTTTCACTTTTTTGCGATTTTCTCAAAACCTAGACCTACGATTTTTTTAAAAATCGCCTGGTTTACTACATTTTTTATGCTCTATAATATAGGGTAGGCGCCATGTTTGCTGAAATTCTCGGTGAGGCTGTTTTCACGTAAAAACGTTGTTTTTTTAAGATTACGGCTTTAATATAAATTTTAGCGCAAAAACTTATATAATAAAAGTTGTAGAGAATTTAAAAACCTACAACTTCTGTTTCAAACATTTTTTTGTATAACGCTTAGTTTAGCGGTAATTTGCGATTTTCTGTTTTTTTTCTCACGAAAACGTGAGAAAAATCGATTTTTTTAACATTTCGGTCTTAGTATGCATTTTACGACAAAAGTGTATATAATTGAATTTATAGAAAATTAAAAGATCTAAAACTTTTGTTTAGAGCATTTTTCTCTACAGAGCCTAGTTTAGCGTGGAAGCGTGATTTTCCGTATTTTTAAGCCAAACTGAGTTCGATTGTCATTTTGCGTCATTCACTCATGATTAAAATAAGGTTATGTTTTTGAGGTTAGTTTTTGTTTATTTCTAAAATTTTATTAATAATGTTAGGTTTATTATTAATTATTTGAGAAAGTTGTGTGAGTGTTTCACACCAGATTTTTACTAATGTAATCCTCTTAAATATTTATTAAAGATTATAATTTAAATAATACATGAAATATATTTCTACTGTATTACATTTTGTTAATTGGAAATTGTAACGTATTTATAAGAGTAATGTGATTTTAAGTAAGAAAAGAACAACCAAAGGTGTGAATGAACGGTCACTGCTTTTTGACCTAAGGCTTTATCACATTATTTTCATCTAATTTTTTTGGAACCAGGATTGGAATGGTGGAAACAGGGGAAGAAAAGGGTTATCAAATGTACTTATGCCTTTAGCATTTAACACGCTAAGCCTTTTTAGTCTTCCACTTTGCCATCTCTCTTCCAACCTTTCTAGGTTAGTTTTTGTACTACATGCACCATCCCTATATCCTTTTCAGTCCGTTATTATATCACTATTATTATTATTTCATATATATAAAAACATATATACTGAAATGACCTGCTTTTTGCTCTTATGGCTTCAATTATTGGTAACTCTATTCATACAACCATTAGCATAAGTAATTTTGTTACAATTCTTTCGGGTTTATTACATTTCTTAATACTTGACAAAAGAGCCATTTCCTATACTTCTTTTCGGATTCTTTCAGTTCCTTGATTCCTTCACCAGTTTCAGTAAACCAATATCATGAAATGGAATACAGAGTGATTATAATTGAAATAGACAGTTTTAATACCTTATAGAAAATTTATTTTTGAAAAGTTAAGGTAATTACTTACATGATTATATAAAAGAATTCATTAAGTTTTTATTAAAAATATTTACAGATGTTCAATGTGTGCACCATTTGTAACACGACAGATATCAACACGGTAGCCGAATTCTTCCCACACACGATTAAGCACATGACGGTCAACTGTGGCAAAAGCATTTGCGGTACGTTGTTTTAGATCATCCATATCTTCAAGAAGCGGTGGTACAAAACCTTTGTCTTTTACATAACCCCATAAGAAAAAAATCGCAGGGCATTAAGTCTGGACTACGAGGTGGCCACAGCGTAAACACTAAGTTTTCCTTATTTGCACGGCCGATCCATCGTCTAGGAAGACATTCATCAAGATAATTTCTGACCTATAAGTGCCAGTGAGGAGGAGCTCCATCTTGTACAAAAATGAAGTTATCACTATCTTCCTGGAGTTGAGGCATTAACCATTCGTTTAACATGTCCAGATAAATTACTCCGGTTACTGACACTTCGTGAAAGACGAACGGCCCGTAAACATTTTCACGAGATAATGCGCAAAAGACGTTTACTTTAGGGGAATTGCGTGTATGTTGTAAAGTTATTTTTGGGTTTTCTGTGCCCCATATTCTAACATTATGTCTTAACTTTTCCACTAATATGAACATTACATTCATCACTGAAAATTAGGCGATTAAAGAATGCATCGTCATTTTCAACACAATGTTGCATCTCCAGACAAAAATTATTACGTACGACTTTATCACTGGTATTTGAACTTTGTACTACCTGAAGTTTATAAGGTGTCATTTTCAAACGTTTCCGCCGAATTTTCTACTCATTCGGTTGAGGAATTTGCAATTATAATCTTGCTGATCTAGTTGATTTTCCTGAACTTAGTACATAAACATCACGAACACCTTCAATTTGTTCTTCTGTAACAGAAGGTCTTCCAGTACTCTTCCTTTTACACAGAAATCCACTGTTTTCAAAATGTTTATACCAGTCATAGATTGATTGCCTTGTTGGTGGTAGTTTACCGTATCTTGTTCTGAATTGACGTTGGACAACCGTAACCGAGTTTGTTTTGGCTAATTCAAGAACAAAATAAGCTTTCTCCACTTGAGTAGCGGCCATTTTGCTAGACTGGTCGTTGTAACAGCAGCCAACAACAAAATGCTAGCAACATTTTTACCAACATAAACTTTAAAAAATTCCCTACAAATTTATATCATTTACTATATTAAAATACACCAGTTTGATGTTTAAGAAGCTGTCAAAAGTGTATATTTCATTTATAATCACCCTGTACTATGTATTTTTTTATTCCTAATGTGTGTACGTTGGAATCTGTCCAGGTTAGAACAATAAGCAACCCCATGACTCAATAAGATAAAGGTGACATGTATGACGTGTAAATGAGGTATAGTCTTGTACATACTCAGGCTGACCATTCCTGAGAGAGTATGGTTAATTGAACCCCAGCTAGTAGCCACTGTCTACAATGCTTTTCACCGTTGATGAACTCTGCTGTCCTCACCTTTAGAACAATCAGAACGGTTGCCAGCGTTGTTAGATTGTACAAATGTATCTGCTTAATACCTAACTAAAATGTCTGAATAATAAAAGTTGTAAGTTTTTTAATTTTTGTAAATTAAATTCATAGATAAAATTGTTTGAGAATGAAAGAGGGACAAAGTATAGAAGATTAACAAAAGGATTTATTCGTAAGACAGATATTACAGTAAGGCAGTAAAGAACAAAGTTTTGAAATGAAATTTGAAATCGTTATGGTTCTGTGGAGACAAAAGGGGAAAGCCAATACATGAAAGTTTAAGTCTGAAGGCATAGAACGGGAGAGAATAGAGTAGGTCTACTACACCTTTTCTAGTTTGAGAAAGGAAAGATCCCCAAAACAAAAGGCATTGGCGTCGCCAAATTTTATTTATTCCGGCCTTCGGTTTTGTCTGCATTAGTATAGTACGCCAAAAAACGACTTAAAGAGAAAGAGCGAAATCATTTAGACGAAGAAGGAGGATTAAATGGAATAGTATATGATAAAGAACGATGGAGATAGAAAATCGCTATCTCTTTACTTGTCTTCAGGTAAAATTGAATTCAGTACGTTCAATATTTGAACAAAAGTTTATAGCATTCAACAATATCTTCCAATACAATCCCTATACTACTTACTATGATTTGGTGCTACTAAACATACAAAAATTCCCGAAACACATTTTCTTAAAATCTTTAACATGAAGCTTCTTGATTCCTATCTAAAATTTAATAATTTTTCAAATTACATTATTAGTTTACATTACGTTTTTGTCTCACAGTTTACTCAACCAGAATATTTGAGTATAAAATAAGATTCTCGTTCTAAATTTATTCTTAAAAACCAATGAATAACATCACTATACTTTTTGAATAATAATTAAAACTTTTATTTATTCCTATTAGTCTATATTTTTGATTCCCTAAACCAGACTTTCTATTTTCTTATATTCCATTTATACGATTTACAATTAAATAAGATAAGTAATGACTATTAATTTAAGTTACAGTACGTTATGCCAGTAATAACTTTTTAAATTTCTTTTCTGTTAAATTTTTCACAATTATAGCTATTATATTTTGTTATATTACTACATATTTTGTCAGTTCTCATTAACATTAGTTTCCTTATAGTAACTTCACAATTAAATAAACAATAAAAAGTATTTGATAAATTTCTTTGTACTATACTGTAAAAATATTTAAAAACGTCCGTATCGTAAACGGGTAAAATTGAGATGATAAAGAGGGAATTTGGGAGAAAAGTATTTGAGGTGATAACGCGAATAGACACAAATAAAACGTAAAAATGAAGACGAATTTTAAAAAACCGAGAATTAACTTTATAGTATTGAGAAGAATTTGAAGGTTACGTAAATAGAACATTTAAAGTAAGGGCCCAGAAAGAAACGCAGTTGAGGCTATATGATGAAATGGCACTGCCTCTTTTGTTGTACGGTAGTGAAACATGGGTCCTAAGAAAATCTGAGGGTAGGAGTTGGAAGCTAATGAGATGCGTATTTTTGAGATCGGTGAGAGGAGTAACACTTAGGGGTCACATCAAGAGTGAGAAAATCCGGGATGATTTGGGTAGAACGGAGACAATGAGGTAGAAGATTGAACGATAAAGGGAGAGGTGGTTACAACTTGTAAGCCTAATGCCAGAGAATCGATATCCGCTACTGGCCTTAAGATACCGTCTGTAAGGAGCACGGTCATTGAGTAGACCACGAAAAGATGGATAGAAGCTGGAACAGGAAGAACGAGAAGAAGAAGAAGAAGAAGAAAAAGAAAAGAAGAAGAATTCAATTTTTTGCGCAAGTTTAATACAGAATGAACACTAAAAGGCTTGTAAGCCAAATATTCTACAAAATAAGATATATTAGAACCAAACCCAAAAGGTAGCTTACTGTAAAAGAGAAAGGTAAATGAGTAAAACAAATTATAACGAATGATATGATGTTTGTGAAACAGCTAACAAGAATTACAAGAGTTTACAAAGAGAGAAAGAATAAGAACGACAATTGAATGATCAGATTAAAGGAAATAATGTAATAAGTAAGGATCAATGAACATTGGAAGAAAGAAGAAAGGGGAGTTAAAAGAATCAGCAAGAACTGATCTGACCTAACTTGTTACGAATTGGTTAATCGTAGTCTTTAAAAGGAACAACTTAAAAAAAACGGATCAACTACTGTACCTATTCTTTTAGAACTGAAACGGTGGATTTGAACTCGTAATAATTTCCAGATTACAGTTGAGAATCGAAACCGTAACATTCCGTTTTGTAGGCTATATTAACTGGAGATATAAATTATTATATAAAATTCGTACTACAGTTTTGTTTGCAGTCCTTATTTTATGAAACGCTTAACATCATGTATTACCGTAAAATCTATTTTAAATTTTCAGTAAATTATATTTTAAACATTCAAAATTAGTGTTTAACCCATTTGAATTTTTGAAACTTCTTGCTAATTTTCTCTAACAATGTTGTTAAAGAATGGTTGGTCATAAGATTAAATAAATCTAACCAGTGCTTGTAAGAGAACTCAAAGGATTAATTCACTCGGTCAAAAAGTAATTAAGGTAATTAGGATGGGGAAAAACGTTATCTTTATTCTCATTTGAGATAAACTTCTGCCGTTTTAAACAGTGATTATTGAAACCTATTTTGTAGTATGAATATATCACATGATCTGTATTCTCAGAAGACCATAAAATAGAAAGTTCTGAGTCACTGAAAAGCTGAACTTTAATCTCCCTAGCAAAGAATATCAGAGAATGTGAACCCTTGACCAAATTGAAAAAGTTAGTAATTAAACGTACTTGTAGTTAACGTTGCATTCAGTAACTGCAAAAAACTTTTGTTGATAAAAACTTTTTTTGGTGATTTAAAGATTACGTATAGGCAATGTTAAATATATGCCAAGAACAGGCAGGTGGAGTGTTAAATTATTTGTACTTGATCTGTTAGATCCACGGCTACAAAATATAATTCTGTTTTTTATTACATGATCAACCAATTATTTAACTAAAGCATTTAACAAGAGAAGAGGTAGAGGTGTAAAGTAATGAATTTCATTATAAAACCAAACCCGGTGGGTAATAAATTAATGGTGTCATTTTTAGGGTGGAAAGTAGATGCTTACCAGATAGCCTGGCATGCTGATAAGCATACTTTTCCACTCATTGAGGAAGGCATGGTAAACCACCTTACTTCTCGTTTTACACAGTAATACCTCTAAAGGTTCAAACCAGCCTTACGGCTGATCACCCAAACAATTACATGTCAAATATAAGTTTTATTCTACACGCATTTTAATAATCCATTCAAAATCTATACGCCGCGCCTTAAAGTAGAAGGGTGTCCCAGAAAAAAACTAGATTATCGTTCGTATGAGCAGATGACGTTAGGTGGAGGTATAGAGGTAGTTTAGATGTCTAGAGTAACTCGTTAGCTATCACGAGGTTTAACTAGGCAAAACGAGGAGTGAAGTGATTTACTATTGCTTTCCTCACTGAGTTGAAAAGTATGCTCATCAGCATCTCAGGCCCTCTGAAAAGCACATATTATCCACTTTGCAAATGTCACCTTCACTTCGTTCACCAGAGGGTCTGGCTGTATGATGAAATTCATTACTTTCAGAGGCGATATTCTGACTAGTGTATTTTACACCTCTGCCTCTTCTGTTCTTAAATGATTCCGACATTTAATTGGCTGACCATTAATAAGAAAAAAAAATATTTTGTAGCTAACGATCCAACAGATCGAGGGCAAATAATTTAACATTTCAGCTACCTATTATGGGTATTAGATATTTATATATACGAACAGAATACAACCTCGTATCATTATACATACGTCACAAGTCACGTATTATTTAGGGATTATCACTCAATAAAAGAAGTCCATAAGACTCTTAAAACGACGCAGAAGTAGAGACTTACTAATTTAATCAAATAAAAATTGTTTATTACAAACCTTGAGAGAAAAACCATTGGGGCCATATCCTTCGTATACCTATTATTTTATTTCAACACAATAAATCATTGTATAACTTGAATATTTTTACAGTAGCAAATAAACCACTGAAGAGAGAAAAAATATTTCAAATCATAATTCAACATTTTTGGACCAATATTAAAATTTTATCCAATGATAAAAATATATTTAATGAACTTGAAATTGTAATGTGGTTTTTAAATAGAATACTAACATTGTAAGTTAAAATTAAAGAAAGGAATCACTTGTATTTTATCTTCGATTTCTGAGAATTATAATAAAAAACATACGAGGTGTGGCTATTAAATAACGAGACTAGCGTTGTAAAAAATTTTATTTTTATTTTATACATAATCACTTATTGTCACCTTCAATATGCACTCCTTCTCTATCCCTACAACGCTCCATGCGAATTTTTCCTGTGTTAGAAATAGTGCCGGAAGTCATCTTCTGTCAGCTCCTTCAGGACACATGCCGCTCAAAAATGTTTAAAATGAAGCTCTCAAAAATGTTTGTGTTTTTATAGGAGTGTATTTTGAAGGTGACAATAAGTGATTATGTATAAAATTAAAATAAAATTTCTTACAACGTCAATCTCGTTATTTAATAGCCACACCTCGTATAACATTTACATGGAACACATGCATGAAGACACAATTAGAACACCATCGAAAACATCTTTATTCCTCATGAAGATTTATTGAACAAAAAAATCATGCAAATAAATGGTGCAAAGTTAGTCATATATTTGTAAGGTATTTATTAAGACAAATGGGTAAACTAAACTGTACTGTGTCTAAGGGTACTTTAACTGAGAAAACAAACGTTAAAACGTTGCCTAAATACCGCATTTAAAATTAGATGTGCATATATTATATGGTTAGTGAAAATTGCCCAGTAGAGCAGGCAATCTTTCACTTTGTGAATTTATCCAATTAGATACATCTATTCCAGTAATGTTGTCTTAGAGTAAACATGGCTAATACATGCATACTATACGGAGCAGTGTTACCAGGAAATGAGTTTCCTTCTGTTATGTTATGTAAAGTACTCTTTACTGCTACTCTATTTAAGTAGAGTATATCTATCTCCTGGGAAGAAACTTTAAGTTTATGTAACAGTTAAGTTTATTTTCATAATACTGTTACATCTCAATAAAATAGTTTTGGAGTCTGTAGCTCTCAAAATTTACTGTGACAATAGGTTGGTCATGCGGAAATATATTTAAATATTATGATATTACTAGCATGCCCCGTCGCGGCTTTGCACGCAAAAAATGGTGTTATCACTTTTTTTTAAAATATGTAGCAGAAAATAGCAGAAAAATGGGCGAGATTCTCGTTGTTCCTCCGTTTCAGCTGTTCTTGCTTTTTGAAGTTTTTTTGCTTTTAAAGATTTTCTTCCTAGTGATGTTTTTTTTTGATGGCATTATTGAAAATGGAAGAAAAACAAAAAACACCAAAAATTAACCACAAAAAAATTAATTGTCAAAACCAAAAAATTAAATCTACGTTGAATAAAATAAAAATCAAAATAAAATATCAAAGCGATCACTCACCAATTAAAAGAAAATTAAAACAAATTAAAGAAACACCGAACTTTACTGTTATAAAATACTCAACAATACAAAATCGTATCTACATAATAAAATACAATAAAATTATCATGTGATGTTGTCACCAGCTGATCCTTAGCACCACGTCGCTATTTGCTAAATCATATGACTTAATTTATGAAAAATCATAATTTGAATTATTTTCAATTAATTTGAATTATTTTTTTGAATTCAAATCAAAGAAAAGCAGCAGATTATCTAACCTCATAAAAGCCTTAATATAGGACATAAACATTATTTTCAACCTTTTAGGGCTAACTTTTTAAGGGTTTCAATAGCCTAAAACCTGCACCGGCATCATAATTACAACATAAAAAAATTGCATGAAAATTGGTTCAGTATTTTAGGAGATAAAGGGGAACATACACACACACACATACATCGAATTTTATATATATATATATATATATATAATCGTAGGAAAAATTTAAACACCAGATACTAAATAATTACCAGGTAAATTTTTAAGTTTTTCTAAATACTTTTTATTTTAAATAAATTTTATTTAAGAAGAAAGTACAAAGCTAAAAAATGTAAATTAAATTATAAAAAAAAACTATTATGTAAAGTAAAATACTCACTAGAGAACAGCAAATCACAAAAAATACGTATAATAAGAAATGCCTCTATTGACACCAAGTTAAAACATTAATAAAGTACACTTAGATCTCAAGCAGTGTACAGTAGCGAAACTATCTTCAATTTCAGTTGAAGAGAAAAAAGCTAAAGTCATCAGAAAAATAGAGAGAAGAATCTTTAGAATCAATAAAAAACATATTTGGTGGACAACACAGACTCAAGCAGATCTTCAAGAAAATACAACACATCACCAATGTGATGAAAAAAGAGAATCTCTTTCTTTGGGCATACACTCAGAACACCAAAACACTGAATAGCAAGGAAATAGTGGAAAAAACTGTATAACTCCAAAAACTTAAACGTCCAGTGGATAAAATAAATAAAAAACGATTTAACAGAACTTGAACTAACAATAAACGACCTCAATGAACAATCTCCAAAATATGCGCAACTAATTGACTAAAAATAAATAACTACACACTAAAACAAGAAACTACAGAATAGGGTTTATTCAGATGAGGAAAGACAAAAAAAGATCTGAAAGAATGAAAAAAATACTGGGAACAGTAATTAAAGAAAACCCGGAAGAAAGTAAAGACAACCCAAAACTCACAAAGTTAAACATATTAAAAAATGTTTATCGATTGACACAAAATTGAATTATAAAACAGTTACACAGCCAGTAATTACATAATGTTAACGACAAATACTTTACATAAACACAGTGCAGAAACCGATAAGATTTTAAAACTAGAGAGAAGGATAATTAGAAATTAGTTATAAAGTGTTTTCAGAAAACACTAGAAAATGGATATTGGAAGAAAGCTTCAAATGAGATAGTTTACAAAGAAATAGAACCAATATTAAATAAGATGAAGAAAAGAACTTTTTTCTGGACATTAAATCAGAGCTCCAGAAAAAAGGAATATTTAGAAATATCTCAGAAAATTTTTGAAAAACTAGTATTAGAAAAATTTGACCTAAGGTAAGGAAAATATAATTAATAAATAAATAAATTTATGGGTGCAATGATTTCGGATCCGAATGTGTATTTTTCTCCAAACTAAAATCTTAACAAAACATTCGGATCAGGCCTCCACGTGGTGCATCTGGATAGTCAAATGAGAGATGGAGACTCTCTTTTGATGAACTAAATCGAAATCAAATTTCACTGAATCATCAATCACCAATTCATACCTCATCAATCGCCTTTCCAGATTACATCTGGAATTGTAAACCCTGGTCTCGGCCAGAACTCGATCTTAGGATCAGATAATCAACCATGAAAAGTCTTCTAACTAAGGAATCCACCGGCTTGGACACACAATATCAACGATCCAAGAAAAGGCACCACTCGGATACGGTGGGGTGTCACTTAGAAGATCAAGGCAAGTCGGAGCGCCTGGCAGCCCAACGGATAGCACACAACCGGCTGACGAGTAGGAGGGTTAAGTTTAGCAAGGCAAATGAATTTTCACAATTTGCAACAATAAACATAAACTCATTGATGAAACCTGGCAAACTGAAACACCTAACAGATGTATTGGACCAACACAAGATCTGTATAACGGCTATTCAGGAACTTCGGAACACAGATCAAGACCCATTAGAATCTGGAGGATACCGTCTCTACAAAGGACCCCCAGGAAAAAGGGTAATGAAGAATGTACCACAATTTGGAATGGATTTCTGGTACATAACAGCATAATAGACTCAATCGAGGATTTTTCATCGAACTCCTCAAGAACTGCAATGCTAACAATTAATGTGGGTAACAAAACCTATACAATGATAAATGTCCATGCCCAAACAAACGACAAAAACTCTAAGGATGTGGAAGGAACCGAAAAGTTTTGGGAAGAACTCGACCAACTAATATCAAACATTCCTGATAACCATGTAAAGATCCTACTTGGGGACTTCAATGCTAAAATAGGACAAGAAAGAAGGTATCGTGCAGTGGTAGGAAAATGGCCAGCCCATAAACAAACAAATAAGAATGGTCAGAGATTGATTGAACTGTGTGCAGACCATGGACTCATTTTAAAGACCACTAGGTTTATGAGACAACCACATAAACTAATGACTTGGAAATGCCCGAATGTCAGGTTGGGGGAATTCCAAATTGACCATGTAGCCATGGATAAAAACCACCATAAAGAGATTTATAATGTTAAAGTCCTTCGGGGGGTTGACATAGATTCAAACCACTATATCTCAAAAATAAAAATAAAATTAACGCCAAAAAAGAAACGCAAACCAACACAGTCCAACGATAGGAGAAAATATGACCCCAAATACTTAATAGGCAATACAACATACATATTAAATTCAAAAACAGCTCTAAGTGACAAACTGGAAACAATAATTGATAAATTAAAAACTGTAGCCGAAGAAGTTGCTCCTATTAAAAGAAGAAGGAAACATGCCTGGTGGGACAAAAATTGTGACAATGCAATCCAGGAAAGACACAAGGCATGGCTGAGGGATCAACGAGAGAAAACAGAGGAATCCCGGGAGGAAATGACCAGAGCTAGAAGAGAAACAGCCAAGGAAATCAGGAGAATTAAGAGAAACCACCAAAAGGAAGCACTAAATACCATAGAAGAGGCGTATAATCAGCATAAGACAAGAGATTACTACAGAGCATTCAGACAACATCTTTCAAAGTATATTCCACCAACACTCATGCTGCGAGATAACAATGGGAAATTGGCACACAGTAATCAAGATAACGCTAAAATTCTAGCTGATTACTTTAAAGGATTACTCAACTGTGAAGAACCCAAAGAATGCCTGACATTTGATCTTAACTCGGAAAATAAAACACCATTGGAAAGAGTCATTCCACCAGATTTCGACGAAGTAGTCAGAGCAATCCGTTCACTCAAAAACTATAAGGCATCAGGAGAAAATCAACTGGTTGCAGAGCTATGGAAGAACGCTAATGAACAAACACTTCAAAATTTACACAAACACATCATAGATATCTGGAATACGGAGAAAATGCCTGACGAATGGAACACAGCAATAATTCACCCATTGTTGAAGAAGGGGGATAGGTCAGACCCAAACAATTATCGATGGATCTCACTACTTGATGTTACGTATAAGATTCTGTCTAGGATAATATACACAAGAATTCAGCAACAACTTGACCAGCAGCTTGGAGAATATCAGGGGGGTTTTCGGCCAGGAAGAAGCTGTCCGGATCAAATCATTAATATCAAATGGATCATGAAGCACCAAAGAACACGAAACAAAAAGTTGGTCATCACCTTTGTCGACTTTAAAAAAGCGTATGACTGCATCCATAGAGAATCGCTATTAAAGGTACTTAAAGAATTTGGCCTACACCAGAAACTCATTAACCTTGTTGGAATCACCCTTAAAAACACAACATCAAAGGTTAAATTCAGAGGGGAACTATCTGAATCATTTGTAATCAAAACAGGACTTCGACAAGGAGATGGACTCTCACCGTTGCTGTTCAATTGCGCATTAGAGAAGGTCATGCGAGAATGGACTAAAAAATGTCAACCCAACATCAAGATTGGCAGAAAAATAAAACTTAACTGCCTAGCTTTTGCAGACGACCTTGCGCTTCTGGCTAATGACATGGAGGAGGCCAAGCTTCAAATTGAGGAACTCAGGAATATAGCAGAAAAAATCGGATTGCAGATTTGATTCGAAAAAACGGAAATAATGCCATCCTTCCAAACAGAAGCTTCGACCATTAAATTGGATGACAGCAGACAGATGAAAATTGTAAGTAAGTTCAAGTATCTTGGCGAGATCCTTACTTGGAACCTAAGTGAGAAAGCAGCAATAGAAAACAGAACAACTAAGCTGAAACAAGCACAACGGATCACCTGGGCTATCTACAAGAAGAAATCCCTCTCAATAAACACCAAATTCAAACATTATTACACTGTTGTTAAACCAGAAGCAACCTATGCCTCCGAAACACTATTCAAATTAAACTTCAAGTCAACAACGGATAAACTACAAAAGGCGGACAGGAGAATCATAAGAACAATTATCAACAAAAAGCACCAAAAGGATGGACAGTGGTGAATTCTACCTAATGAAGTAGTTTATAAAGAGAGCGAATCAATAGTGGATACAATGCGGAAAAGGAGAATAGCCTTCTTCAGCCACATATCAAGATTACCAGAAACTCGACTCACAAAACAATTATACGACTACTTTTGGAACACAAAGACCAAGAACAACTGGTTCAGGGAGATCCAGGAGGATTTAGAGGAATTGGGCATAACAATGGAGCAGATTGAGAACAAAGATGAGAAGAGAATTTTGAGGAATACAGCCACAAGACTTAAATTGAAAACCTTCGTACGAAAACCATACACCTTGAGTGACGAACAAAGGGCGGCCAGAGTGGAGAGAATGAGGACATTTTGGGAGCGAAAGAGGATGCTACATACAAAATATAGAGCTCATCCTTCAAAGACTAAAATTAATGCAGGCTGATTAAAGTGCTCCAATGTGGGCGTAAACTAAAAAAAAAAAAATTATTTGTGAGCGACCAAAAAGGAATAAACATCGTCAGGCGCAGTAATTTAATTTATGTTTGCATTACAGAACTGTTTTAACAAAATATTTTTTTTTTACAATTTAATATATTCACGAATAAAAATATTAGTACTAATATAGATAGTGGTCACAAGACTACATGTTGTCTTTCATTTAATATACATCGTTGTGATTAACAATTTTCCACTTAAACCCCATTTCCTTTAAAATTTTTCTTATAAAAAGTTTCCAGCTAAAATTCAGCCTTTTTTATTTTAACCGGTAATAACTTTTCACATGTCGGCATCACTTTCTTACTGATATAACCGTTTCTTTTTTTACCAGGCATCAAAAAACTGTTAATGGAGAATTATCTTTTTCACTGTCTTCAACTTCCTTCTTTATATTTAGAATTGTGGAGAGAGAAACATCACAGTAGTTAGCCGCTCGCTCACGACTTTTGTTAAGAGACACGGAAAGGTATTTTTGTTTAGCTTCAACTACACGGCATTTTATTACACTGCATATTAGATTTTGTTTAGCACTGTGAACAGTTCGACCACGTTTTCGAGAAACCGACATTTCCTTTTTCGGTAACAGACAGTTATATTTGTACAGTTAACCTACAAAAAGATCCGCGAGACACTGTATGTCTTCTGGATATAGTTTACGTTATTATGTTGGTGAACTGATACCAAAGCAGACGCGCATGCGCCTGATGCTTTCTCCCCTTTAGTCCTCGTTAAAATCAAAATCAAACTCGACTCAAGTAACTATACATGAAATTACTACTTAAATTTTAATAAAAATGTTAGTTTGGAATTCTAGGTATGTCATTTTACACTATACAATGTAACATAAGCATAAATTTTACACAGATTACAATTAAAGAGCAGTTTAAGTAAAACAACTTAAGAACTCCTGATCAGAATAAAATACTTGTACTTCCCGGTAAAAGCTTTTTAAATGAAGGAAACGTTATTTTATTAGATAATTTGTAGAAAAACCGAACGGAATTGTAATGAATTCCTTTTAAAAACTTAGAAGTTCTTATCACTCATCATTGTGATGAGTTTCATAATTATGACTGTACTTATCTTTTGAAAGTAACTCTGTGTTCCTTTTTGCGTATTTCAAAATTACATATAAATAAAAAAATGTAAGGGGAGATATTGTATTTAACAAATATCTTTTGCAATATTAACGTGTTTTGTAAATTAATTAATTTTATAATAGATATCAATCACATACGTAGATTAATCGAAAACTAGTATGAATATAATTTTGATTTACCTTTGCTAAATCCAGTTTTGGAATTTATTTTTCCCCACATGTTTTTAGTTGCTTCAAAGTTTTAGTAAAAATTTCCTTAACTTTATTGAATTTCACTATAAATTTTTTTTCTAAATAAAGTTTTGTTGAAATAATTTTGTTCATTAAATCCGAATTTTTCATTTCTAACTTTTGGTTGTGGTTAAAAACTTTTTATGTTTTTATCATTGAAAATCTCGTAAATTTATTTGTTTAGTCTAAATGAATAAATAATTTATTGTTTATAAAAATCAAGAGTTATATTAATTACGGAAATAATGTAAATGAAATCAAATTTTTATCGTCATATAAAAACTGTAAAAGCAATTCAATACGTAACTTAATTGACCACAGATTTCACATCACATAAGTGATGTACAGTCAACGACTATGTTCGTATTTCAATCATTCTTTGTTTGTAAAAACGAATTCATTAGTTAGTAATTTTGTACTTTCTGTTTGTTTAGTCTACCGCTGTTAACTTTCTCAATATCAGACAACGATGAACGTTAAAAAAGTTTTATTTGGACATTTTAATTAACAGCGATGTGTACTTTTTTTGGATCACTGAATAACTTATACACGCATGAGTTTTGTGTAACGTATAGTGACTATTAAAAATTCTCAGTGTTTTTGCACTACACAATATATAATTTATTTCAGAAAAAATAGGATTACTTAAATCATCTTGATAGATTTTTTCAAATTATATTATATAGTTACGTATAATGTAGGCTACAATTGCTGATTAAATCTTCAGAATAAAATATAAAATACCTCAAATATATAAGGTTTTAAATTATAATTTGTACCGTATTTAAAGTGCGACGTTGGTCGATCAAAGAAAAAAATATAGCGCCGAAAATGTTCAGGTGGCCTAAACCGTAGATTTCTAAATGAAATAAAATATCTTAAATCTCGAACACTTCACAATTCTCGTTAGACCTTGATTATTTGTAAAGATTCTGTCAGCTTTTGGCAAACCTGTGGTTTAGTTACTATCTTAAAAAGTGTTTATATTTTAACATTCGGAAACATAGAATAAACAGAATTTATAAATAACATAAATTGAAGCTCTCCTAACTTTCGATTATTGCTTAAGGAAGTTAAAAAAAAAAAAAACAATTTGGTATAGTTATTTCATGAGATGAAAAATTGAAAAAGGAATTATATTAAGGGTGTAGAAAACAAGCGGTTTCTTTCAAAATGTGAGAAGATCAGTTTGAGATTAAAAAGTTTCTAAGAACTGTAAGAAAATTATGCATAATATATATTTTGTACCATGACTTACGCAGAAGAAACATGGACGGGTGGAAGGAAGGCAGAGAGTAGAATTTAGAGAGCAGAAACAAAGTTAAAAGAAGACAAAGATTAGAAGTGTGTCATAAAAGACAAGAAGAGATACAGTCAAAAATGATGTAATTAGAGAACTATTGGGATGGACACCCTGATAAGGAAAGTTAGATAGAAAAAGCTACGATGGATTGGTCATGTTAGTGGAATAAAAGAGAGTAGACTGGCTAAACTAAAACTGCACTTGGAAAAGAAGGGTAAAAGATTAACGGGCAGACCGCAAGTGAAGTGAATGGGTTTAGTTATGGGTGAATTGGTTTCAAGAGATAAAATGGAAAAAAGCTAATGTAATGATAGAGTGAAGTGGATAGGAGTTGTGTTGGTGATTATTCGAGAAAGGAATAAAAAGGATTATGATTACAAATCAAATTGACAATATACTTTTAATCTGTCACTTGAATGGTAATAATGTTCCTAGAATATTTTATTTCAGATTTTTAATGTGCCATTTAATGGATTAATTTGTAAAAATATAAGTAGATCTACTTTGTACATGACAAATGTGTACTCTCTTCATAACGTGAAAGGGAATAATACTATTTTAATAGGAAAAAGATTGTGTTGACAGGAATTAAACAAATTGAAATAGAATTTAATTGTTTGAAGCCATGTCAATTTTATTTTGGGATTAAATAACAGACAATATTGTAAATAAATGTAAAACTAATCAAATGTGCATTACTTGGATATTTCATAAAATAAACTGAAATTTTAATCACCTTTTGAAATAAACGCGGTTTGATGTAAACCTTTAATACAATAGTTGATGAGTTTTAATTTCACATTTCTTAGTGAAATTAATACGAGTATTTCGTATAATTTCAAGTAACGGATATTTAAAAAATGACGCAACCGTAATATTTAGAAGTAACGGATAGGTAAATTTCATGTTCCTTACATGTCAGTTGGCAACACTGCATTCAAGGTGTAACAATTGAAATGTCGTTCTTCTGCATCAATGCTATTCCAGTATCCATTCGCCTCTATTATGTCAACATTGTCGTTTTTTAGACGAAATTGTGTTTAATTTAAAGACTTATTTCGTTTATAAATCTTATGAACGAGTTAAAGATAAATTTCAGTTAATATTTTCCAATTCTACTGTTCCAAATAAGTTAACTCTCATGCGTTTGATGAATAAATTTCGTAACACTGGAAGTGTTCAAGATCGAAAAAGCACAGGTCGGTCATTAGTGATAACCGTGGAAATTATGGAGAATGTAAAAGAATGTAAAAAAATACAGGAATGTGACTCAATCTCCTAAAAAACCTCACAGGAAGTTATCTTCACAGGCTTATTGCAATGTTAGATTTACACAAACGAGAATGTTGATTCTAGCAGGATAACGAATTTTGGCATATTACCTATTATACGCTAGACATGTTTTGGGATTTTTTTGACCATCTTTGGAATTGAAATGATTGTGGCCTCCAAGATCCCCAGATCTTACACCAGCAGACTTTTCTTGTGAGGGTATTTAAAAATTGTTGTTTTTAAAAAAAATCTTCATACACTTGACGAATTGGACACGAATAGTTGACACTATCAGAGTTGAGATTTAAGATTGTATTTTCATGGATGGGATCTTCCATCCAACTTTTGCTATAGGAGATATCTAGTTCCACATTTTGTATGAAAATCCTATTTTGTTTAATTTAATTTAAGGTACATTTTGCATACTTTAATTTAGGGTACATCTGAATACTGATTTGTGTATTTTGCCTTAATGTATTATAATGTATGGAATAAAGATTATTATTATTATTTTTACGTACCCTGAACATTATTTAATGTAAGTAAAAATTAATTATGTATCTCTACAAAAAAATTTAAAAAAATAGGGTAATTAAAATCAGAATACAATACAAACAGAACGAATACAAAGCAATCTAACCGAGATTTTGGATAATTACAAAAGGATGTACAGTAACAGGTAGAATAATAGAAAGCAAAAGCAAAACAAAAAATACGAAAATGTTTATTAAAATTAAACAAACCAAAGAAAGGAACGCTTTAATGTATACAGTAAATTGGTGTGAGTTTGTTTTAATTGTTTTAAATATAATCAACGGTATTTGTCAAGTGCACGTCTCTACTCCGACACTGTACAGTAGGTACTTAATAAAAACAAACTTAGGAAAGAGAAGGTAACATTTTGCTTTAGGTTTTAAAACAGAGCTTGAGAGTACTTTTTTCACTAATTCAATTAAAACTTATAATTAATTCCTTTTTATTTATTCGCTCATTTTCTTTTGCGTTATATAAAAAAAAATATTTTAATTTAGAGTAAGAATAAAAAGTAATGAAATTATATGGAGTAATGTTTTAACTAGAATTGAATACTGGAAGTTTTAGTGTCATTACTTAACAACAGCTAATGGATGAAATAGTAAAGTAATAGCTAATAGTAACCGTAGCTATAGAAATAATGATAGTAATAGCTTTCATTAGATTAATTATTTATTTTACTTAATCTGTTCATTGCCAGGCTAAAATAAATTGTTCTATTTCTTATCACATGGTCAGCCAATTAAATGACTGAATCATTTAAGAACAGATGAGGTAGAGGTGTAAAAGACACTAATCAGAGTTATCTCCTCTGAAAGTAATGGATTTCATTATACAGCCAGACCCTGTGATGAATGAAGTGAAGTTGTCATTTGCAGAGTGGAAAATATGTGCTTTTCAGAGAGCTCGGCATGCTGATAAGCGTACTCTTCCACTCAGTGAGGAAGGCGTTTGTAAACCACCTCACTCCTCTTTTTACTTATTAAAACCTCTACAGATTCAAACCAGCCTTTCGGCTGGTGACCTAAACATAAACAATTATTTATTAGTTAAGTATCCTGGTTTTCAAAGTTGTCATTTCTTAACGAAGTTAAGACATCCATCTCTTCCGTGGTAATGCAATACTATGTAGTCTAATAGGCTTGTAAAAAATATTTGTTTCTTTGTTCAAACAACAGACATTTGCAATAAACACCGTCAAGCGCCTGTTCCGTGTGTTTGGGGGACAAAGTGTGAGAAAAATGTACCCTGGCGAAATGTAGCATACCTACGTCATTCAAAAGTGTGTCATTCATTGTATGTTTAAATGGTTTCGGAAACTTAAGTCCGAGGTGTGGCTATTAAATAACGAGACTGACGTTGTAAAAAATTTAATTTTAATTTTATACATAATCAATTATTGTCACCTTCAATATACACTCCTTCTATATCCCTACAACGCCCCATTCGAATTTTCCATTGTTGGATACAGTGCTGGAAGTCATCTTCTGTCAACTCCTTCAGGACACGTGCCGCTTTCTCTTTTACAGCTTCCACAGACTCAAATCTTGTCCCTTTTAATGCAGATTTTCCCTTAGGGAACAGGCAGAAGATAATAACATGTGATGAAACGTGGTTTTTACTTATGATCCGGAAACGAAGTGCCAATCCGTGCACTGGAAGAGCCGAACTTGACCGCAAGCCAAAAAAGCTCGAATGAGCAAGTCAAAATTTAAAGTAATGATGATAGATTTTTTTATATCTATGGGATCGTGTACCTTCACTGGGTTCCTGAAGGTCAAAAAATTAATCAATATTATTTTCTTGAAGTACTTTCTAAACTACGTCAAAGAGTCAGGAAAATACGCCCCGAAATGTGGAAGGACTAATCCGGGGTTCTCCACCAAGACAATGCGCAAGCTCATCCCGCGTTATCTGTCAAGAGGTTCCTAGCCAAGTACAGCATCTCAGTGTCAAAACATCCACCATATTCACCAGATCTTGCACTATGACTTCTACCTTTTCCCTTAGGTGAAATCTGCATTAAAAGAGAGAAGATTTGAGTCTGTGGAAGCTGTAAAAGAGAAAGCGGCACGTGTCCTGAAGGAGCTGACAGAAGATGACTTCCAGCACTGTTTCCAACAATGGAAAATTTGCATGGAGCGTTGTAGGGACAGAGAAGGAGTGTATATTGAAGGTGACAATAAGTGATTATGTATAAATTAAAATAAAATTTTTTACACTTTCAGTGTCGTTATTTAATAGTTACACCTCGTATAATAGAGAATAAGTCCTATTGTCACTACTTCTGAAGATGTCTGCCAGTAGCTGCAAAACTACTTTTATAGTGAATCTTACAGTACGTGCTTCATTCATGGGAGGTTCTGCTTTACCGTTCACATGTCCAGCGCTACAAATGTGTATCCAAGTCCAGTATAAACTTTGCTGCTGGCTTACGGAATCGTTAACTCGTTCTATTCAGGCAGGCCTATTTTTTTTCTTGTTTGACCACATTGGATCACTTTTGTCAATTACCTCTTGGTAACTGATAATTGATAATTAATACCTCTTTTTAATTTTTTTTTGCCAGTATTTTTTCGTTCTATCCCCGTTGCTCAGATAGAACTTTTTTTCTTTCCTCGTCTGAAAACACTCTCTCCGTGTATTTTATAGTTCCGGCTTGTAATATAGTGTGTTTGTCTTTTAGTATTTTAGTTTTGTTGTATTTCTTTTAGTTTTTTAGTAGGGCTATTATTGTATGACTATTTTCCAGCCGGTAGGCAGTAAGTAAATTTACTTACTATCTTTAAGCGTAAGATATAAGTATTTGAAACTTTTCCTGTTTAATTTCTGCATTAAGTAAATACACAAATGCATCAATTCTAAAGCCGTCATTCAAAACTTGTACTTGCTTACGAGGTTATGAGTCATTAAAGGGATTGATTAGTAAAGGTTTACGTTATAATTTTTTACTTTTCTAAAGAAAACTTGAATTAAAACTGCTCAAAGAATAAACTAAACACATCCAATGATCTCTGTAAAGAGTGCTAAATCATCAGGGAAAGTAACAATTTTCAGAGGAGTAAAACTTTCAAAACTATTTTTTTTTGTGTATAGTTATGACATTTAACTACAATATCATAAATTACAAGTTATACAAAATTGGTTATAAAGGGATCCCCGTTAAACACCTTGCGAGGCATCTCATCTGTTGTTAGCTTTCACCAGCTTAGTGAAAACTATTATCGGAAATCATCGCGACTGTAACCCTCGGATACTTGTGGAATAATTATGCAATGATACCTGCATTGGGCCACAGACAGATATTATCTAATCTAAAGCAACTAATCTTTTAATATGACCACAGTAATGGGTATCCGCCAAGATCGTAGCGTCACTCCGTCCGAAGACTTACGAGTGACTTAAGAATCATTCTCCCACACTTGGATATTACGGACTACTGCATCCATTCACTCCTAGTGTGTTCAAAGAATCGAGCTGGGTATAGGGTAGCATCACCTACGTATTTTTTAGGCATTTCCTAAAAAATATTGAATTTTTAATTTTAGTATTGGCCAGATTTCTCCAGCTACGGTGACCAGTCCGCCGATATTATAGCTCCGCTACCCCGAAGAGGCGTCGTACATCAATCTTCCACACGACCCACAATGCGGCGGGAGCATCCTTTCCCCGTCTCCCTCGAGACCAGCGGTAGTGCAGAGTTGATCGCCGTTTTTATATTGGGGTAATTGCCGTGTGGTCTGAGGTAATACCCGGTTTCATATCCATGTTGGCCAAGTTCCCAAGCTGCGTTTGATGGGTGATCGGCGAGATAGTAGCGTCACTACCTAGAAAGGGTAATGTACGGCACTTTACGACAAATGTGTGTATGAACAGCCACATCCATTCGTCTTAAATGCCTCGCGGTGAGTTGAGTATAGGCTAGCTGCACCGCCCTTTTATGGGTACGCTCTTTAGTGATATCATCTAGTGTAGTAACTACCATCTTAAAGATAGTAGGGTAAATATTGTAAATAATTAGTAATAAAAATAGCAAAACCAGAAAAAATTGGTTAAAGTTTTCTTTTTAAACCAAGATAAATTAATTCAGTGGCCAGAGAAAAGTTCAACGTAATCGTAAAGTTAATATATTTTATACACGTTCCTTTAGATACATTAAGGGAGCACTGTACCTCCTATCTAATTCATGTTAAAGTGACTGTTTTTAGGTACACGTTTCTAAGAAACCGTTAGAGTTAAGGCTTTCATTTTTTTGTGCCTTTTTTGTGAAATCTTTTTAAGCTCTGGTACTATAATTATTATTATTGAGCTAGCGATACCATTTTGAGAAATATTTTTTAGAAAATGCAAAAACAATGTAATTTTTTTGTAGAATTTTTTTTTATTTTAAACTTAGCAATCATCCATCATAGTTTGTAAATCATTATTATCATTAAAAATTGGCTCCACATTCCTTCCTTGACACATTTCACGCCGAAATCGGTCACTGGATCGATTCACATTCACGTCATATTCCCGCCATTCCTTATTCATTTCATCTCATTTACTAGTTATGCTTAAAAAATTGTACAGTTTTAAATAGAAATTAAATTGAAGCCAAAAAAAACTTAGCAATAATAGTGCAATGATTCTAGTAACATATGTCAAAATTATACTGGGGAACATGCTCAAAAAATTTCAACCTTTTAAGTCAAATAGTTTTTGAGAAAAGTGTAGGCTACCTTTATGGAAAAAGTGAATTTGCGGGAAATAAGCTGTTAAGTTTGACTTATCCTAAAATCGGCGTGCACCATAGAATTAGACCATAGTATTAGTATTAGATCCTCACCAGACTCTTCTTTCTCTTCAAATAATTTCCTTTTTTCTAGTCTTGCTTCTTTTGACACAATTTCCATTGCCTTCTCAACTTTCTTTATTCTTTGAATATCACAAATCTTAATTGCTTCCACAGATTAACTCAATTAAAAGAAATTTTGGCCATGACATTACTTAAAAATCCACATAACTTCTGTAAATTTTACTGTACTTTAATAATTTTTATATGTAATCACACAGGAAAAAATACAGAAGGCAATAGCGCCAAAATTCAAAAATTGATTTTTTTTTTATTTTCGATGTATAGCAGATTTACACTGAAAATGTAAATGTAAATGTGCTCCCCTTAAATTTGTCAAAAATACATTTTATACTCTCTAGATATTTTATTAATATCTGTACCTAAGTTCATGACATAAGGAACCAAAAAATTCATTTTGTACGATTTCCTTTTCTGACCATTTACTTTATGAAAGTAAAAGCTACTCAATAAAAACATCAAACAAATGTTAAAGTTTAACTCTTGAACAAAACTCAGATTACATTTTTGAATCAAAAGGGCGATTCATTTAGTTTAGATGAAAGTTATAAATATATTCTTCTTAAAAGAAGATAAATATATCTCTCTTTGCATTTTTCGAATTCTAAAACGGATAAACAATTTAAACGATAGAAAGATAAACGATTTTAAAAATCATAGATAAACACAATACAAAATTACTCATAGTTAGTTCAGTACAAATTCATGTGTTATTCTAACGCCGTTGCTTTGTTTACTGACAAAACAGTTTATAAAATTGGTCCAGAAATTCATTAATTTTTCATGCTTGCTATACAACGCATGCAGATGAAATAAAGTAAACGATGCGACCTTTTAGTATTTAAATCTATATAGGACCTATAATAATTTATATTCTTTTAATTTTAATGCTCGCTCGCTCCAGTGTGCATTAAGTAAATGTGATGGTGAAAAATTTTTTTTCTAATAGAATACAAAAAAACTTTTCTTTTAAATCGTTTCTAACATCGCAAATTTTTCCTAAATCTATTTTTTTCAATTCCAATTCTATTTCAAAAGTCTATCAATTCTATCTCTGTGTTCAAAAACGTGTATCGAATTGTGTTTAATTTAAGTGTTTATTAAATAAATATTTTATATTTATATATATTATAAAATTTTTATAAGCAATTTATTCGATTTTTTTAAACTTAGATTCTTTTTGGAAACTATAAATGATACCATCCAAATATAATAGCCATCCAAAATTTTTTTTATCCTTTATTTTGAATCTTAAACTGTACTGTATAGAGCAACCAAAAGATGAGAAAACATTGATATTAAATTACAAATAACAAGAACAGACACGATATAAAATTCAACATTCAGCAATGTTAAATTTGTAATAACAATGAACGTAAAATATACAAAAGTATAAAAAGAAAAACAAAAAGTCATATTGTCACTGAAAATTTATTGCCAATAGTAATAAAACATATTTAAACCAAAACAAATATTACATCTAATATTTCATATTGTTTTATCTTTTTCGACATAAACATGCAGGAAGAATTAAAGAAGATCTCTGCTCCATCTTCTTTTTAACCTTCTAATGAAGCCTGGCGGATTTGCTATATCACTGATAAGTGGATTATTATGGATTGGTTGTTTTGAGTAGAATTTAATATAACTATTTTTGACGATGTCGCAAATGAATGGTGTTTTTAAATCGGTGTATAGTGTGTAATTTGAGACATAGTATGGTGAACCGGTAATTATACGGAGAAAATTAGACTGTAATGCTTGAATAGTTTTTAAATTACTCAGCTTTGCGCTGATCCAAAAGTTAAAAAAATTTTTTGAATGAACAAATGTAATATGGAAAATATATTTTTCCTTCAAAAAATTGATGCACTAACGTGTTTTTTTGCAACGATAGGTACTACATTGACGCTTACATACCTGCTCATAAAATGGCCAGAATTTTAAAACAATTTCTCTTAATACAACAATCTCTTATTTCATAACGGTATTTATTACAATGATAATTTTACTTGATGTTACTGAAGTAAGAAAAATTTAACTATTTTGTAAGGTATCAGATTGTTTTATTCTGTCAAGTTGAAATGAGAAAATGAGGTGTAACAGTAGAAAATGTAAAATTTAATTAGCGTATATTTCTGAACTTGTTCAGGAAAATGTTTTGAATATAAATACTAAAAGGAAATTTAGCTGATAATATTTGTGTAACAAAAGATTAGTTGAAAATGCTCTCAACTTAATTAGGGATGCCAATTAAAGCATATAAAGGCCTACCCCCATTCTTCTGAGTGTCTCTTGGAATATAAGTTATTACGTAGCTATTATAAAACTAAACAAAATTATGTCGAATAATATGAAATTTTGTACCTTTATAACTGGAACCAAAATTTAAACTTTAATTAATAATACTATTGAAAAGTAAGGTATAAATTAAGTACTTTTCGGATTTGTAGCGGTGGATGCCGATCCTGTAATTGCAACTCGAAAGACACAAATATATTTACATTTGATAGAGTTGTGGCTTAAACGATGGAAATACGAGGTATGGCTATTAAATAACAAGATGATCTTGTAAAAAATTTTATTTTAATTTTATACATAAACACTTATTATCACCTTCAATATACACTTCTTCTCTATCCCTACAATGCTCCATGCGAATTTTCCATTGTTGGAAACAGTGCTGGAAGTCATCTTCTGTCAGCTCCTTCAGGACACGTGCCGCTTTCTCTTTTACAGCTTCCACAGACTCAAATCTTCTTCCTTTTAATGCAGATTTCACCCTAGGGAACAGGTCGAAGTCACATGGTCCAAGATCTGGTGAATAATGCGGATGTTCTAACACTGAGATGCTGTACTTGGCTAGGAACCTCTTGACAGATAACGCGGAATGAGCTGGCGCATTGTCTTGGTAGAGAAACCATGATTTGTCGTTCCACATTTCGGGGCGTTTTTTTCTTACTCTTTGACTAACTTACTTTTTGAATAAAAGTTGTAGATCTTTTAATTTGCTATAAATTTGATTATATACACTTTTGTCATAAAATGCATACTAGGGCTGATATCTTTAAAAAATTCATTATTTTACAGATTTTCATGAAAGAAAAAACAGAAAATCACTAATTATCGCTAAACTAAGCGTTATACAACAAAAAATTTTGAAATAAAAGTTGTAAGTTTGTGAATTCTCTACAACTTTTGTTTTGGCCGCAATCTTAAAAAAAACAAATTGTTTACTAGAAAACAGCCTTCCCGAGAATTTCAACAGACATAGCGCCTACCCTATCCTGCAGAGCATAAAAAATGTAGTAAATGGGGCGATTTTTATAAAAGTAGTAGGAGCCTTTTTTGAGAAAATTGCAAAAAAGTGAAAACTGGCACGAATAAACTACTACGTCATGTTGGCCGATTTCGATGAAAATGTTCGTTTCGGGTGCTCTAGTGGTATCTAACTTGAGTTTTAAGTTTCAACTTCGTACAATGTTCCTTTCGGGAGAAATTTTGTTCACGCAAATAGACCAGTCGCTAAAAACATTTATTTTGGGTTCAGGGGGTCTGAAAACGTGTAGATCCGGTGAAAACTCGATTTCGAAAAATCGACATGAAAACAATATTGTCCTTCCTATATATTCATGTAGGCAAGAGAAAGTAAAAAATTCTCCGTGTAGAAACGAATTGCATACGGAACAAAAGATCATTGTACCTGAAATTCCTTAAGATTGGTAGGTACTGCTTTCTGTTAATGAATTGTCATTAGTTAATTACTCATGGCATTTCATTAACAAAGGGTAGTACCGCAAGTAGAATTATTATGGATTCAACCCCAATATTTATTTTTACTACTGTCTTTGTTATTGGTCAACTATTGTTATTCTGCCTTATTGTGTATGTGCTTTGTGTATAATTTTTGTGTAAGTGCATTCTGTAAAATTGTTTGTAAGTAGTACTAAGTAAATTATTTAAGTTATTTATTGTATTACTTCATTATAATTAGTTTATTATTTATTTTGTAAATCTTTTAGTTGTAATAGATACTTGTAATTTTAAACTTTAGTGTATTAATTATTTAATTTATCTAGATCCCGAAACGGACCTCAGCGATAAGTGTCATAATACATTAGTTTTGTAAACAGTCTATAACACTAGTCGAGGGATGGGTGGACGTAGTATATGTAAGTTGATTCATTCGAAGCCTCGACGCACCAGATGGCATGCCTAAACTTATAACCACCTCACTCCTCGTTTTTACTTAGTAAAACCTCTAGAGATTAAAACCAAAATTTTGGCTGTTAACCTAAACAACAACAAATGGTAAATGAAGAAGAAACAACTTAAGTTTTTGTAAAGATTTTCCAAAAATTTGATTTCTTAATTACTTTATCAAAGAATTCGAAAAGCAGCAAAAATTGACAAATTGTCTAAACAAACTTTTATTATATTATATAGAGCAAATAAAGGAGGGAAAATTTCAGATAGTTTTTTTTAAATTTATCTAAAAAGCTAATCCAAAAGCTTCGTACTTGTTACTTAATACTATTGACTAAAATGTTTTGAAAGTTCAACAAATTTAATCAACAGTAGGCTCAGTTGTGAAAGATAATAAGAGCTGGAATGTGGGCTAGTTTGCCTACAACTGGGTAATGGAAGTCGTTACAAAGAACAAACATACTCTTGTTATCGTAGCAGCATTGTCACAAAGCGTAGTGAACCCTTTGAATTTCTTATGTAATTTTGCTGAGCAAGGCAGTTTCAAATTTAATTTCACGTATTTTGTTATTGCTATCAAAATTTTTTTCACTGTTTGAAACCCTAGGCTTTCTAGACTAACATAGTTCATGTCATTACATCATTTTTTTTTTTAATTTTCATTGTTAAAATATTCATTTTTAGTTACTCTTGTCCTATATAAATATTTGGGAAGGAAAGTATTGTTTTCATGTCGATTTTTCGAAATCGAGTTTTCACCGGATATACACGTTTTCAGGTCCCCTGAACCCAAAAGAAACATGTTTTTAGCGATTGGTCTGTGTGTATAAACAAAATACGTATCTCAAGAACGAAATATTGTACAAAGTTGAAACTTGAAGCTTAAGTGCCATTAGCGAATCCGACACAAAAACTTTCATCAAAATCGATCAACCAAAAGTTGTAGTTTATTCGTGTTATTTTTTACTTTTTTGCATTTTTCTCAAAAACGGGTCCTACGATTTTTTTAAAATAGTTTCATTTATTAAATTTATTATGCTTTACAAGGTAGGGTAAGCGCTATATCTGGTGAAATTTTTCCAGAGGCTGTCCTCTCGTAGAAAAATACGTTTTTTTAAAGAATGTGACCTTAAGTATTTTAGAAAAAAAAACATGTATAAAATTAAAGTCGTAGAACATTTATTTACCTACACCTTTTATTTAAGTATTTTTCTCTTCAGAGCCTAGTTTAGAGGCAATTACTGATTTTTCGTATTTTTACATTCTACAGAGGTTCATTTTAATTTTGCGTTATTCACTTAAGATTAAATTAAGTTATGTTTCTCATTTTGCATTGTTTACTCACGATTAAACATAGATTATCTACGTTGGCAAGAGAAAGTCATGTGGGTGTTCCACACCAGATTTTTTTATTTTAATTGTGTAGTAGGCTATAAGATCATTGGGAGACTGGTTCTTTTATCTATCAGTGTTTTACTATCTATTGTATACAATGTCCTGTATTATGCACTCAAGTAATACAGTCAGGTATTTAATACGGTACAGTATCGCCCTATTATACCGGGTGATTTTTTAGTCCTGTTACCCTATTTTAAGTGTGTGGTAATTTATTTCTAATAAAGGGAAATTTTGTGTTGTCGCATGAAGTTGGTAGCCCTACTCAATCGGTATACACACGGCAGTGCGAGTTGATTAACCTTGAGCTGTGTAACATTTTGTGTGGATTCCGGTCGTCTTATGAACAGAATGTCTTTTACCATAGAACAACGGGCTTTCATTATTGAACAATACTTTGCTACGAAATCGTACACGAGTGTAAAAGATGCATTCATAATTAAATTTGTTGGTATACCTCTGCCAGAAAAAATGTCAATTTCTAGGCTAGCAAACCGATTTCGAGAGACAGGTAGTGTTTACGACAGAAACCGTAGCGGTCGACCAACTGTCTTGACAGATGACGTTATAGAGAATGTGAAAACAAGATTACTCAATTCTCCACGGAAAAGTTTACGAAAACTTTCCTCACAAGTTGGTTTATCATATTCGAGTGTTCAGAAAGCTGCTAAAAAATTGCATATGTATCCGTATCGCGTACGATTATTCCAAGAGCTTCAACCTCCAGATTTAAACAAGCGATTGCAATATTGCCGTTGGTTTAGGTCATTCGTAAATGATAACGGAATCGAATCTTTGAACACAGTGTTCTTTAGTGATGAAGCTTGGATCCGTCTAGACGGTTATGTGAACACTCAAAACACTCGAATTTGGGCGGCTGAAAATCCTCACGCCGTTCACGATAAATCTTTACATCCTGCAAAAATTGGTGTGTGGTGTGCGATATCTCGTCAGCGTATAGTCGGACCCATTTTCTTCGAACAGACTGTAAATGGTGAAGTGTACAGGAATATTGTGCACCAATTTGTGGCTCTACTGGAACCTCAAGAACGGTATTGCTGGTTTCAGCAAGACGGCGCTACCTGTCACACGTTTCGAGAAACCATGGATTTTCTGCAAGAGTTCTTTGGTGGTCGAATAATAAGCAAGGGTTTATGGCCTCCAAGGTCGCCAGACCTCACATCTCCTGATAACTTTTTGTGGGGCTACATTAAGTCCAAGGTCTTCAAAAACAATCCTCACAATATTGATGAACTTAAAGCAAATATTACAGACTTAATCACAAATGTTTCCAGTGCAACTCTCAAAAAGGTTTCTGATAATATGGTAAAAAGAGTCAAAGCGTGTATAACCTCAATGGGTGGACATTTTGAGCATATTCTTTAAAAATCTTTAGTAACTAAGAAATGTGAGTAATAAAATATTAAATTTCTTTTGTATATAACAACTATATATTTTTATTACAACTAAATTTCCGTTTTATAAATTACATTAAAAATTGGGTAACAGGACTAAAAAATCACCCTGTATAACAAATCTTTTACTCTATCCTTTTTTTTTAAATTTTTGATAAAAGTTTTACTGGACAGTTATCTACAAACGAAACATCCGATTTTCAAATAAAAATTTATGTAAACCTTCCAAAAATCAATGAGATCGTAGGCCCGCACATAATTTTTTCTAAGAAATAGATTTTACCTACTTTTTTTAACACAAATACATTCAGTTATTCTCAGGTTGTATTTCTCCTTTCCACTGATTATTCATACTAATGTGACAAACATTTTCTTTCCAGTATTAATTATTGGTTTTATTTTAACAGTCATGATTTAGCTTTCAACGTTTATATTGTGTAAGAAATTCGACGTTTAAGTATAGTTTACTGTAAATCTATTTATTTAAACAAAGAAAAATTAATTATAAAATATAATATTGTGCAAGAATGTATACCTATGTGTATGCATGTTCATGTGTAAAACATACAGCAGTGTTCTTCAACCCACAGCCCGCCAAACGATTTAGTTTCAATCATTTTTTGCTTATTTAATAGCATTTTGATAACCATAAGTGTAATTTTGATGTACTGATGATACAAAAAACGAAGAGTTTTTGACAGTACTTACATCTGTGAGGAGTTATTTACGAAAATGACGAACGTGAAGTCAAAATTGAGGAATCGTGTTTCTGACACTCATTTTTTAGAAAAATTTCTTCAAAATTGCTTCATCCAATATAAAAGCCATTGTTGGCAGTTTAGTGAAAGAGAAAGAATATCAAATTTTTTATTAAGAAGAGACTGTACTTTGTATCCCGCTAATATTAAATTTGCTATTTATAGGTACTTTTTTCACAGAATTGGTAAAATATAGTAAACTGAAACTTTACATCCATATCGTTGTTGAGTTTCTCTGATACGTTTAATGGTTTCTGAAAAAAATGTACCTAAGTGTTAAAAATTTAAATTTACGGGAAAATCCAAAAAAAAAAAAACAAAAAGACGCAAATCAAAAACAAAATGTACTAAAAGTAAATTTCCCATCAACAGTTAGTCAGAAAGCTGAACTAACAGCTGAGAATATTAAAAACAGTGATGCAGATATTTGAAAAAATTAAAATTCCCTTTAAAACGAGCAGTATAAAAAATTATGGAAAATATTCGTTTTTGGCGAAAATAATTTTTCTGGGTAAACCTGATAAAAAGGTAATTTTTTTCAATAAAAAATATTGTTTGACATAAGGTTTTTTGGTAGATCCAGGTATAAACTATTGAAAAACATAAACAACCCAAAATCTTAATTTTCAATAATTAAAACTATCATACAGTCTCTCCTTAAAACTAAAGAAATCACGATTTTGATATTTTAAATTTAGTTTTGTGGTTTGTTACATGTTTTAGTATTGTTTAAGGTTTAAAAAAATTTATTTTTTACTTTATCAAGTATTATTCATTGGATATTGATTTTCACGGTAATTTTAAAACTAAATAATAACTTATTTTAAAAATTCATGTTTACAATTTTTTATAGATAGGATATTATATTGTTATTAAAGAATTCTAATTATTATTGTAAGACGATATTAAACTAGATACACAGTTTAAAAGCTTGTAGAAGCAATATAAAACTAAATTACTTAATTTTGAATCAAGAAAGTTAACTATTAAGTCAACCTCTTTAAATACATTTAATCAGAAACGCTGTCGTAAATATCTTGTGTTTTACTGCTGAATTAAATTTAAGTTAGGACTTTATTTGAAATATAGAAGACCAAAAAGTCTACGTATAAAATTAATCATCAAATTCAGAACTAACCGGTTAGAACTTTTTATGAGTCGTCAATAAATCTCTTACTTTCCAAAGCCAACCGACCTACGAACTCCGTTTTTAGAGTAGAGAAATAACCGGTAAAATTCTCATGTTTATGTTGAAAATGTAATTAACTAATTCCATTTCCAGGGAAACCCTCTACCAATAAATTAACTGAAATACGAAAACTAACTTGTTTCATCTTGTAATTATGTAAACATTCGTTCTAATGAGATGAAGTAAATTTCAAATTCCTTTGGTTCTTTAACGTTCTAGGAAAATATTCCTGTAATTTAAATGGAAATATAAACTCACTCAGTAAAGTTAATTATACCGCAATAAAACATTTAAAGAAAATTTGTAAGCTAGTAATGCTCTATTTTCTCGTTATAGTAAATAAATTTTTGGGAAAATTAAATTAAATTTACAAATTTCTTATTTCATAAAACATATTTATATATTTCCACAAATAGTACAAGATAACGTTATTTTAATAGGAAACTGTTAAGGTATTTGATTCAGCCAAACAAGAAAATTCTTCACGAAAATTATATTGAACAACCAAATATCTGAAAGGTGTGCTAATAAAAACTTTTGCAAGTTTTTAAATAACTGTTCTTGTTAGTTTTAACTTTTATCTTTGCCACAGTTTACCTGCATCTTTATGCTCTATTATTGAATTAATCTTTATTATTGAATTATTTTTTATTATTATTTATTATAATTATATTAATTAATTATTATAATTATTATTTTTATTATTATTATTATTATTATTTATTAATTATATTAATTATATTATTTTTTCTCTTTTTATTATTGAATTATTATTCTTTAATTATTATTAATCTTTATTATTGAATTATTGAAGTATCTTATCTCATGCACCGAAAATACTGACAAGCATTATTTTGAGACGGATTGAAGCTAAAATTGATGTGAACCTAGCCGATGATCAATTTGGCTTCAGAAGGAATAGGGGAACAAGAGAAGCAATATTGTGTTTAAGGAATATTGTGGAAAAGAGTTTTCAAGTGAATAAGAAGGTATATATTGCATTTGTGGATTTGCTGAAGGCATTTGACAGGGTCAATTGGAATGTTCTTATGAGAATACTCAAGAAACTTAATATAGATTACAGAGATAGGAGGATCATAAAGGAGCTGTATAAGAACCAAACAGCATGTATAAAGGTCGGTGAGAAGGAAAGAGAAGCTGCTATCAAGAGAGGAGTTAGACAGGGTTGCAGTTTGTCGCCATTACTTTTCAACATCTATATTGAACAGGCAATCAATGAATGCAAGGAGTGTTGTTCCGGAGTCAAAGTGAATGGTTTCAGAGTGCAGATGCTACGTTTTGCGGATGATATTGCAATAGTAGCACAAGACAAAGGAGGGCTAGAGAGAGCACTGAATACCTTGCATGCCATTTTGAAAACGGAATATGACATGGAAATAAACAAAAAGAAGACAGAAGTGATGATCTGTTCTAAAGAGCCTGAACTTGAAACAGTTAAATTAGATGATAACGCCCTCAAGCAAGTGAAAACATATAAGTACTTGGGTAGTACCATTTCAGAAGATGGTAAAGACAGAGAGGACATAAAGCGTCGTATAAGAGAAGCAAAAGCTAATTTTATTGGTAAGCGACATGTGTTTTCCTCAAATAGTCTCAGGTTAGAAATGAGAAAGAGACTAATAAAAAGCTGCGTTTGGAGTGTTGCCCTCTATGGCTCAGAAACTTGGACTATTGATAAGGTGGAGGAAAGAGCACTCAATGCTTTTGAAGTATGGTGTTGGAGACGAATGCTTAAGTTGAAATGGACTGACAGAGTTAGTAATGAGGAAGTATTTCAAAGGGCTGAGGAGAACAGATCTCTTTTGAAAATTCTAAAGGACAGACGACACTCTTGGCTTGGCCATGTAATAAGACACAATGAATTCACGTTAAGAATATTAGAAGGAATGATAATTGGACAAAGGGCTCGTGGAAGACCCCGGCTACAGTATTTGAAACAAATTATTAAAGATCTAGGGATCCAGAGCTACATCCAACTAAAAACTATAGCTCTGGACAGAAAACGATGGAAAGCTGCCTACCAATCGCATGATTGAAGCTAAAGAAGGGAGATTGAATTAATTTCCTATAAAGTAAAAATATCTACATTGTACTAGTTAAAATATATATAAGTATAGTTATAAAATAAAAGTTTTTTTTATATTTTTCTCTATATTACAAATGTACAAATATAGCATAATCTTAGCTTTTTAAATTTTTATAGTTGTTAAAATAAAAAAATATTATTATTGATATGTTATGTAAAATGTAATTGAATTTATCATTTATTTTCTGCTTTCCTTTTATTAAAATCTATTTAACGTAATTCTTGTAACCGATTAATTTCTAAAAACAATCTAAATCAAACCAGTCAATGCAGGAAAGGAAAGAACAGGCTTTAATTCAGTGTACTGTTCAAAAATATTCGTTGTTTTTTTGAGATAAAGCTCTTCAAACGAGTGCGGGAAGGTGGTATGCCTCTAAGCGCATGTGATGTAGCATGCGATGTCGCATGCTACACATGTCTTACTAAAAACACAAGAAAACAAAAAGTAAATGAGATATCAACAATCCAAGATGTGTTTACAAAAGAAATGACGTAGAACAGTGTGCTGCCAACCGCACGTCGCTAAATATTTCCGTTAGAGCGTAATACCAAACGTTTGGTTATTTTTTGAACAGAGTTCGTAGGTCATGGTACACATCACGGTAAATAGAGACTCTCTTCTATTTACCGTGGAACACGTCATCTACGAAGAATGAAGAAGGTACATATAGCTTGCAACAAAAAAATGGCTGTGGGATTCAGCTAATTGGCGTTATAGGAGCTGTGAAGAAGGAGGAGTGAAGTAGCGGCGGTTACTGTAGTTCTTTAACAGTAAATATTTTGTCTACATTGTTTGGAACAAGTCATTGAAGTACGTTCATAGTATAGTCAATCTCATCGAGGATTCCAGTTAAGCAGTCAAGCCCGCTACTGACTGAGCCATCAAACCGGTTAAAATATGTTATATTTATTTTTTTATACTTACAAGTCACTTGATTAATAAGTGGTGTATTAGTGTAGTACTTGAGTCACGAGTTTGCCTTTGTTTTTAACGATGGTTAAAGGGGGAAAGCATTGAAGCGCATGCGTGACTGCTTTGATATCAGTTCGCCAACACAAGAATGTAAACTGTACCCAGAGGGTATACAGTATATTGCGGAACCTTTCGTATGTTAACTGTACGAATATAACGGTTTGTTAACGTAAATAGAAATGTCGGTTTCTCGAAAATGTGGTCAAACCATTCACAATGCTGAACAAAACCTAATATATAATATAATAAAATGTTATTATTAAAACGCCCATAACAGACAGGTGGAGTGTCAAATTATTAACATTCAATCTGTTCGTTGCAGGGCTAAAATAAATAGTTCTGTTTCTTATTACATGGTCAGCTAATTAAATGACTGAATCATTTAAGAACAGAAAAGGTAGAGGTGTAAAAGATACTAATCAGAAATATCTCCTCTGAAAGAAATGAATTTCATTATACAGCCAGACCCTGTGGTGAATGAAGTGAAAGTGTCATTTCCAGAGTGGAAAATGTGCTTTTCAGAGGGCCCGGCTTGCTGGTAAGCGTACTTTTCCACTCAGTGAGGAAGGCAATGGTGAACCAACTCACTCCTTGTTTTACTTAGTAAAACCTCTACTGGTTCAAACCAGCCTTTCGGCTGACAACCTAAACAACAACAACAATAAAATGTTATGAAGTTGAAGCTACAATTTGAAATATAAAGAAGGAAGTTAAAGATGGTAAAGAATATAATTATTCATCAACAGTTTTTTAAACCTAGGAAAAAGGAAACGGCCAGAATATAGGAATGCCTTGTTGACAGACGTGTGGTTGTCAAAATTATGGAGGAGTTTTATATCAATAACAAAGTGACATGTAAAAAATTATTACCGGTTTTTAAATAAAGGCTAAATTTTAGTTGGAAACTTATTACGTTACGAAATATTTTAAAAGAAATGGGGTTTAAATGGAAAAAGTGCCAGTCACAATGAAGTATATTAATTGAAAAGCAACATGTGGTTAACGAACAGTGCAACTGTACCGTAGTAAAATATAGAGTCTCACTGTTGAGATTGCAGCACTGTCAGATATTCTCTTCCCTTTTCACAACCCATCTATACGCAAAAGGCACTCTCGTGACTCACTATCTATATAATTAATAGCATACATTTTACGAGGTGTGGCTATTAAATAACGAGACTAACGTTGTAAAAAATTCTTTTTTTCATTTTATACGTAATCACTTATTGTCACCTTCAATATACACTCCTTCTCTATCCCTACAATGCTCCATGCGAATTTTCCATTGTTGAAAAAATTTTGGAAATCATTTTCTGTCAGCTGCTTCAGGACACATGCCGCTTTCTCTTTTACAGTTTCCACAGACTCAAATCTTGTCCCTTTTAATGCAGATTTTACTTTAGGGAACAGGTAGAAGTCACATAGCGCAAGATCTGGTGAATAAGGTGGATGTTCTAACACTAAGATGCTGTACTTGGCTAGGAACCTCTTGACAGATAACGCGGAATGAGCTTGCGCATTGTCTTGGTGGAGAACCCATGATTTGTTCTTCCACATTTCGGGGTTTTTTCCTTACTCTTTGACGTAGTTTAGAAAGTACCTCAAAGTAGTAATATTGATTAATTGTTTGACTTTCGGGAACCTAGTGAAGGTACACAATCTCATGAATATCAAAAAAATCATCATTGCTTTAAATTTTGACTTGCTCATTCAAGCTTTTTTGGCTCTCGGTGAAGTTCGGCTATTCCAGTGCATGGATCGGCGCTTCGTTACCGGATCATAAGTAAAAAACCACGTTTCGTCACAGGTTATTATCTTCTACCTGTTACCTAAAATGAAATCTGCATTAAAAGGGCAAGATTTGAGTCTGTGGAAGCTGTAAATAAGAAAGCAAAACGTGTCCTGAAGGAGCTGACAAAAGATGACTTCCAGCACTGTTTCCAACAATAGAAAATTCTCATGGAGCGTTGTAAGGATAGAGAAGAAGTGTATATTGAAGGTGACAATAAGTGATTATGTATAAAATTAAAATAAAATGTTTTACAACGGTAGTATCGCTATTTAATAGCCACACCTCGTATTTTATAAAAAAACAAATGAAAATAGTTTTAAGAACAATGTAAAAATTTCAAGTTGTATTTATAAATGTGAAACATACCTGATAATCCATGTAATTTCCATATCCCATATGATTACAGGTGCAAGCACAATGTTGAATATGATGTCTCAAATCCAGATCCAATTCCCAGTGTGAGCAATGGGGGTCTCTTGGAGGCGGCGGAGCCCCCGGGGGTGGGGGCACAGGAAGCATTCGCTCAAGACCGGCGTCGCCTCCCAGCCTTGCTTTTTATTAATTAATTTAACACTTTCACATCATCATGTATTTTTAATTTTTAATAATAATTTATTCATTTTAATTTAAAAATCACAAATTAAATGTATCGTCGAACTTTTAAAAATTTCATTAGTACTTTTATGTGACAAAATATACAATATCAATGTCGCAATATTTTATACATTAATTGAACTAATATTTTAAACCATTTCGTACTTTTTAATTTTAATTCTAATTTTTGTAACACACCAATTATAACACAACACGTTCACTAAATTCGTTAACATTATTCATCGGTTAACGTCGAATAATTAGGCAGTAACTACGGGGTTAATTAATTAATTAATACTTTATATATTTTCTAAATTTTCAATAAATGTATTACGATAAAATTTTGAATTAAAATTTATATTGTTAATCACTGTACATTTTCTAATTTATAAATATAAGGAACTACTAAATATAGTTTTATTCTTTAATTTTTATCAACTTTTCAATTTCTCCTAACCTGTAACAAAAAACAATACAACAAAGTTAGTCGTCAATGTATATTGGGGAATGAGACAGTTTACTATTGCACAGATAAAGATTTTTGTTTTTGTTTTAGATCCGACTGTTTGGCAATAATGCTACTGCTAAAATGCAGACTATGAGAAGGGTGATAAATAAAAATGATTGGTGATAAAATGCCTGTCCTAACCAGGAATCGAACCCGTTACCCCGACGTAGAAGACAGTTACGCTGACCACCACATCACGTACCACAGATAAAGTAGACTGAATAGGCTTTCCCATAGAGTAGCCAAGAAAAATTGCGAAAAGCTTGACCGGGTCAGGCAAACATTAAATAATTATACTAAAACTAATTAATACAAATTAGTTCTCAATTTTTATGAAGTATTCGTCTTCACAAGTTAATTCATTATATTGGCATTAAACATGCCAATAATGAGCCGGTAGAGTGTTCAATTAATTGCTCTCTATCTGTTGGTTCCAGGGCTATAAAAAATATATTTGTTTCTTATCAGTTGGTCAGCCAATTATATGATTGAATCATTTAAAAATAAAAAAGGTAGAAATGTAAAAGACAGAGTTATCTCTTCTGAGACTAATTAATTTCATTATGCAGCCACAACCTGTGGTAAATGAAGTGAAGGTGTCTTTACAGGATGGAAAGTAGGTGCTTTTCAGAGAGCCTGATATGCTGATAATCATACTCTTTAAACTCAGCGAGGAAGGCAATGTTAAACCATCTCACTCATCGTTTTTACTTAAAACCTCTAGAGATTCAAACCAGCTTTTCGGTGTTGATCTAACAACAACATCCATTAAACAGAATTTTTAAGCTAGACACACACACACACACACACACACATACCCTGTAATATTTTGAAATTGAGTCTAGTTTTAGTAAAATAGCAAAAATAATTTTCCATTTAAAGTAATCTTTATTGTGTGTATATACGTTGGTGTTTAATGAATGATGTAATATTGAAAAATCTTTTTTGACTTTTTGCTTCCAGGACTATAAAAAATATTTCTATTGCTTCTTATGCGATCAGTTAAATAAATGACCAAACTATGCAGACACAGTAAAGGATAATATAAAACCCCTTTTATGAGACGAAGTATCTAATGGCTGTTGGCAATTTTTAAAAAGGCTTACCTTTGACTTTTGGCATAAACCATTAGTAATTTCTGTGTCTACTCTTTAAGAGGAATCAAATGGCACTATTTTTACTTCCAAATTCTGACTACTGATTTCTTGACTTCTCGTTTTGGGCCACTTTTGGTCAAAACCGGATCTTCAAATCCAATGTAGGACTACTAACATTTTCTGTATATATTATTAGGAATCCGAAAACAATTTGTCGCTATGTTTTGTAGTTTCTAGTATCTGGGTTGGTAGATGACAATTTATTTAAAAAATTTCCGCCAATAAATGGGAATAATCTTAGTTATATCCGTGAATTGAAAGGGTTGTTTTCCGGATAGAGAGGTAAATATTATCAGCAGATCAGATAAGTACCTCACATAACGCTTCCCCGTTTAACGCTGATTCGTTATAACGCTTATATGAAGCCTTTAGGTCATTAGAGGTTTGTACACAGATGCATTGTAGTAGTCGGCACATCTTTAATGTGTAATGTACTGGTAACGCGCTATAAGTTGACGATTGCGCCTATCATATGGAGAACAGTATAATATCTATCCTACTTACATCGGCCAACCCGAAAGCATAAGACATGTATCAAGCGTGTAACTCAAAATGTAACCACCACAAACACTTAAGGAATATGATTCAGTTCATGACCCGTCACACTAAATAAGTAAGGAGTAATATAATTATTTAAAGAAAGTGAATTTTTTAAAATTCAATTGAAATTTAACATAACTTTACAGAAAATAATGAAATATGAAAACCCTAAAAATACAATAACATTTTGAATTACCGTAAATTACCGTTAAACTAGTATTACTCACAAAAATAAGCTCGCATCGACGGAACTCACGGACTAACTAGTCACTACAAATGTCAGAGTGCAATAATTCAGTTTACTGCTGATGACCAAAAGGATACTAAATATACCTTAGGCCTAGTATTATGGCTTATTTAGAATGAATGTTTATTATTTAGGATAATTATTAAGAATCAATAAATAATAATCAATGGCATGTTTATAAAACGACATAGTTGTAAACATAACAAATCAATATAAGAGTAAAACTACAACATGATGTCATGGTAAGAGCTGTCGCTATGACATATTTAGAAAAGCACATAATATAGCAGCACTTCCACCCCCTGCATAGTCCAGTCTTACTCTCGCTGACGATCGTCAACTTATATGTATTGAGTTACCAGTAGTGTGTTTTGTATTTTCAATGTATAATTTGACATGCTGTATTTAATTTGTTGTTTATATTATAAATACTGTATTTAGAAGGAGAATAAAAGATTTTGGGAATTTTCCGACTGCAGAATCAAGGCAGAGAACATGGATGCAGGAACAAAGGGAGAAGGTTAGCGAGAGGATGAAGGCGTACCATGCGAACAAACGACAGCTTAAAAAATAATTTTACATAACCAGCGCGTTCTTTATATAGGACCATACAAAAAAAACTGTATTTATAAATAAATATTTAAACCCCATAAATAAAAAAAGTATATAAACAAAGAAAAAAAATACCAAAAATAAAACAAAAAACAATCAGTAAACATGTATTGGTATGTACTGTGCAGTATGAGGGTTGTACGGAACCCGATGTGATTACGTAATCACTCGACCCCGTACAGCACTGTTTCGTTTAGCGCCCTATGGCTGCCGAACGCATCTCAAGCGCTAAAGGGGGTACCTGTAGTTATAATTTTCAAACAAGCGGTAAATCTTCCCACTCCCATTTTAACCTAATCAAAACTCTAGGGGTTTAAAATAGGTGTTTAGTTATTCATTTGATAGCCATAACAACATATTATTTAGCCCAGTTAACGTTTCAGGTCTTAGAATAACACAATATGTACGCCCAGATGAATTTAATTTACACATGATTTCCCAGAACTCTTAATAAACGATTTAAAACGAGAATAATCAGATAAATAAAAGTACAAAACTGGCCGCCTCCGCAGCGTAGTGGTTAGCGCATTGGCCTGCCACGCGGAGGTCCCGGGTTCGATTCCCGGCGAGGGTCTGGAAATTTTCACATGTCAAATCCCAAAGTTAATATTACACAATCCACCATAGTCGCTAATGACCAAGTTGTTGATGCGACTCTAAATAAATAAATTAAAAAAAAAGTACAAAACAAATATAAATACCTAAAAGTCTATATTTAATTTTCTACTAAAATTAATACTTTCTTTCATATTTTTTACAAAGTCTATTTTCATCATCACGAGGTTATCTTTCGAGGTAGATGTCCTTGCATCATGTTTATCTTAAACTTTTTGTTTTCCGTCAATATCTTAATCTCATTATTACTCATATCCGTTCTAAATTGTCAATACTTAACCTTTATTCCTCGAAGTCCATATCACCTTTCCCCTTATACTGATCCTTTTAAAATAGTTTCAGTTAACCTTCTCCTATCATTATAAACACTTGCCAATTAGCTTTCCTCCTTCAAATAGATTCCATCAAATTCTTTTATTCTTCCATCCTTTGCCGTTCTTCTACTTTCCTCACTCTGATGGTACAATTAATTTCTCTAAATGTTGTCATACCTGTTTCTAAAAATGATTCTAACTGCCTTTTTTTCTTCATTGCCTTCCCTTTTTTCCTTAATGCCCATATTTCTCACCCGTCAAGCAGTAAAGTCAAAAAATCATAACATCTCACTAAATCTTCTATCAGCTTTAAATTCATCTTGTTTATGGTGTTGTAGAGGTTTTACTAAGTAAAACGAGGAGTGAGGTGGTTCACCATTGCCTTTCTCACTAAGTGGAAAAATACGCTTATCAGCATGCCGAGGCCTCTGAAAAGCACATATTTTCCACTCTGCAAATGACACCTCCACTTCATTCACTACAGGGTCTGGCTGTATAATGAAATTCATTACTTTCAGAGGAGATAACTCTGATTAGTGTCTTTTGCACCTCTACCTCTTCTGTTCTTAAATGATTCAGTCATTTAATTGGCTGTGATAAGAAACAGAACTATTTATTTTAGCCCTGCAAAGAACAGTTGCAGGGTTTAAACAGTTACTGTTGTTTATGGTAAGTTTTTCTTCAATTAAATGCTTTTTTGGAGTTCCTCTTTTTGTTTTTATTTGTTTCATATCTGTAATCTTTAAATAGTATAATTTCAAATAATACATGTATCACTTTATTTAATTTTTCTTTAATGCTGATGTTCAATTATAGGTATATTGTTTTCTACTCTCATTCATTTTCATTAAAATATTGTGCCATCACGTCTTCTAATTTTAATAACATACTACGTTGAATATCCTATGGTTTATCTCAATACAACACCATATGATCTGTTAATCATACACAATAATTAATTTTTCCCCCGATTCTAATTCCTTATTTCTCTTCCAGGCCTTTCTTTAACATATATTTTTTAACTACATGTTACACAGAATTGGCAAAAGGCTACAATCCTGTACCACTCCCTTTCCAAGATCTAATATTTCGGTTTGAAAAATGTTTATTTTTAAAGCCGCGTTCTGTTTTTGGTACAATTTCTTAAATAGAATTCTTTTTTCAATTCAATTCATGACGTTTTATTTCCATTTTACTTCATTTTAGATTATCTCATTAAGCGTGTTTTTCGAAGTAAATTAATGGAACAAGAACATGCGAAATACTTTGTTTTATAAAAATACTTCTTTTCCGACAAGTTTATTACTTAAAAAAATTAGAAATGTTTTCTGAAATGATTTTACAATCCGCATACTGCTCCTCTCTGCCGGAGGACATCAAGTTACAGACAGAGAGTAGTTGCTTTTTAGAGCGCCTGGCATGCTGATAAGCAAACTTTTCCACTCAGAAAGGCAATTGTAAACCACCCCACTCCTCATTTTACTTGGCAAAGCCTCTAGAGGTTCAAACCAGCCTTTCAGGTGATGACCTAAACAACAAAAAGAACTAATCTAACCTAATTTATCTGTTGGTTAACTATAGTCTTTAAGTGGTTAAACTTCAAAAAATAAATTTATGAAAAAATCTATTTTATCTACCTAAAATTGCAGTTTTTTAAATGTGATCATAATGCGTAAGTAAAACTGGATACATAAAATTTGACCTTGGTGTAGATAATTTAAATAATAGCAGCCTACATTTGATGATACAATTGAAAAGATGATACACGTCCAATAATTCAGAACAAAGTGCTAAAGCAATAAAATAATGATAATTTAATAATAGAATGTTTCTTTTGAGTGAATGAATGCATAAAGGAATGATTAAGGAAAAGTTATGTTTATCATTCAGATCATAACTGAGGGTGTGGAAAAGAATTTTAACTTGGAAAGTAGTTGATGGTAGTGTGTGGTGTGGGTGTTAGAACGGGACAGGGGTGAAGAGGAGTGTTAGGAAGAAGTTAAATAACAAAGGATGTGGTTCGGTGGCATGGTAAGCAGCGGTGTGCGAGTGGCAGGCAGGCATTCAACCGCCATTCCGTACCGCCGCACCGCCGGCTCATACTTTGCTATTCTCATATCTTTTACCACCCTTCAACACGCCCTCTTAACAAGAAATTTATCCAACCATTATATTACTTGAAAAAGGCGGTAGTTTTCCATTTTCATAAACTATTTTAAGATAGACGGCTATTAAGGACAATGTACAGTACACTCTTAAATTTTAACAAATATAGGCTCAAGTATCAAAACATTATTACCCTCGTTATTTCTTAGCAAAGTTATTTGTATAAAGAAAACGTAAATATCAAAGATTGCTCGTAAAATTTTCTCTATCTTCATTTTTATATGTATGAAAATTAACGACCGAGAAAAACTAAGTATCTCTACAGAAATTGAGTTATAATTTCAAATAAAATCGCATTAAATTTATTAGTTTAAATTAAAGAACAGCAGATGTAAACTTAAACTCAGTGTCAGTAATTACCACATGAAAAAGTTTTATAAATTGCTATTCTAATAAAAATGTAGATGGAAAATTTAAAAAATTAATCTCATCAGTATTTTTTCTTTTAAGACACTTATCATTTACACTGATTCAGAGAGAAAACACTTGGGTGATTAACATGTCCATGTGGAGAAGTCATATATGGACGAAACGAAAGCAACTTGAGCTGAAGCTACGTCAATTGTTCTGGGCTCTTAGGTAGTAGGTCTCAACTCTCCCTTGAAAAGAAAGTATTCGTATACAAAGTAATAGTCAAACTAGTTTGGACGTATGGGTACGTCCAAACTATGGGGTATAGCTAGTTCATCAAATATATAAATACTGCAGCGCTTTCAATAAAAATGCCTGAGACTAATCACTGCAGCCCAATGGTACGTAATCAATGAAATACTACACAATGACCTAAACCTGCCCTTCATAAAAGAAGAAATTAAACAACATAGCGAAAAACATTTACAAAAACTAGAAGACCATCAGAATCCATTAGCGATTAACCTCCTTGACAACAGCGAAGATACTCACAGACTGAAACGTTTTAAACCATTAGACTTACCTATACGATTTTGTTAATCATTAACATTATCGTTTCCACTTTAACTCCTAATCATCGTCGTCTCATAATCAGCGTCATTTTTATCTCTATCATCGTCATCGTCATCTCCAACTCAACAACTTTGTGTTTCAAGATGTTTATTCACAGTTCATCAAGTTTAATTTTGTATACATATTTTTTTTCTTCACAGTTTAGCCTTTTTGAAACACACTACTGAGTGTAGTTTATATTTTAATTCTAAGAACATTACTCAGATTTTCTCATATTTGGTTAAAGTTATTGTATATATTAACTGATTGCAAAAGAGACACTACACTATTACAAAAAAAAACATGTTTTAATGTTTTCCAAGGTTTCAAAATAGAAAGAGGTTAAATATTTTTATTGGTTACGAAATTCAAATTACTAGAGAAATCCAAATGTGCAAACTGTATAAAAGAATAAACTCTTTCCTACGTCACCGATGGAAAACTTAGAAAAATTCAAGAGTGAACTGCTGATCTGCCTGAAGAAAATGTTTTTGACCAGAGTGATCTGCCGATTATGACTTATGGTGCTGAAATTTGCCTTGACCATCATGTTTCTTAGCAAATGCTTGCAATAAAACAACGAATACTGGAAATATCTATATCTGGAGGCGACATATTACGATACCATATAAGAAAAGAAAGATCTACGTGGTCATGTGATCAACAGGTGTCACTGATATTACACAGATCGCAATGCTAAAACGAAATTGATAATGTGACATGTGATACGAATAAAAGATGGGTGATGGATTCAGGCACTACTTGAGTGGAGACAGAGAGAGAGAAAAGATATGTTACAGAAACCTACCTCACGATAGACCGACGAAGTCAAAAAAATCAAAAGAATGCTCCTACGAGAAAAAATTATAAAGATTTTAACAATATATTCAAACAACCATTTTTAGAATACCACTGTATTTCACTGTATTTATATATTGTAATCTCACAGTATTTTCTAATATGGATCCAGAAAAATCTGTATCCATAAAATTGTGCCGCTCAAAAATGTTTGAAATGAAGCTCACATAAATGTTTGTACTGACACTTTGTACGCGATTGAAAATGACCCAAATTTTTGGAAACGATAATAACATGTGATGAAACATGGTTTTTTACTTATGATCCGAAAACGAAGCGCCAATCCGTGCATTGGAAGAGCCAAACTTCACCGAGAGCCAAAAAAGATCAAATGAGCAAGTCAAAATTTAAAGCAATGATGATTATTTTTTTTATATCCATGGGATTGTGTACCTTCACTGGGTTCCTGAAGGTCAAACAATTAATCAATATTACTACCTTGACTTTCTGAACTATCTACTATTTTTGGTATACTTTCTGAACTATCTCACAGAGTAAGGAAAAAACGCCCCGAAATGTGGAAGGACAAATCATGGGTTCTCCACCAAAACAATGCGCCAGCTCATTCCGCGTTATCTATCAAGAGGTTCCTAGCCAAGTATAGCATCTCAGTGTTAGAACATCCACCTTATTCACCAGATCTTGCACCATGTGACTTTTACCTGTTCCCTAAGGTGAAATCTGCATTAAAAGGGACAAGATTTGAGTCTGGGGAAGCTGTAAAAGAGAAAGCGGCACGTGTCCTGAAGGAGCTGACAGAAGATGACTTCCAGCACTGTTTCCAACTATGGAAAATATGCATGGAGCGTTGTAATGATAGAGAAGAAGTTTATATTGAAGGTGATAATAAGTTATTATGTATAAAATAAAAATAAAATCTTTTACAACGTCAGTCTCGTTATTTAATAGCCACACCTCGTGGTTTTAAAGAAGCCAGAAAGAATACAAGAAAATTTGAATAAACCGAGGAAAATTTTCATAAGATATGAACAATCAAAGTTCAGACCACTGGTTACTAATTTCAAGGGTTTCAAGAAGAACAAAAACAGAATACAGCATTAACGGAACAGCCAATATTGAAAGAATTCTAGGAGTGTCGGCTGCTAAAAGAACTTATAAAAGTGTCTAAAATTTGCTTTTTGTTGTCAGAACGAAAAAATAAAACAAGAAACATTTAACTTTAAACTTTCAAAAATAACGTTACAAAATAATGCGCCAACTAGTTATTTAAAAACTAGTTTCTCTGTTTTATTTAATTATATATCTACATCAGAAAGAGTAACTAAAAAGTTTTTAAGGTAGTTAACAATATGTTTTTATATTAAAAGATTCAATTGAATACTGGAGATAAAATTGTGAAATCAAAATAAGATGTTTCTTGAATTAACTCGTGATGTAGATAATTCTATTTATACAAAGAAAATTAGATTTTTCCCTCTCTATTTTTAAGTACGTAGGCAGTATTTTTTTTAAAAACGAAGTGAAAAAATCATGGTAAGGAAATGATCGTAATGAACTGCACGATTATCAACGTTAAAAAAAATCATTGTTTTTTATACAAGGACAGAATCTACTAAAGACCTTCCAAGGTATAAAAGTATTTTTTAAGGAAACGAAAGTGAATTTATACGCATATAAATTATTTCCAAAAGAATGAGCAAAAAATAAAACGTAATAAATGGGATTTTGCAGATAGCCAATTTACTTTCATTGTAACTTTACGAAGCATGAGTTAAAGGAATGATTATAAAGGAAAGTTAGGCCTATCGTGGGTGATTGTCTAGGTTCTGTACGTTTGGGTTTTAACGTTAAAGGATGGATAGATAGTAATTTAATAATGTATTACCAAGTAAGGTGGGTAATTGGTTATCGTTTAACTAAACTAACAGCTTTTCCCTCCCGTCCTGGATAACTCACACTCTGTACCATCCTTTATCTATGCAACACAACCTCTGTTAACACAACGATATTGTCAGCTCAATTTTCTCAACTTAATCATCCTTATATAGACTGCTGTAATTTCCCTATTGTTATTGATTCATTTAGCTTAGTTATACTGAAACTGGAAAACCGCTCAGTAACTCATTCTTTGGCTTATCACTAATTATCTAGCTCCCCGAATAATTGATTATTAAATATTTTTGTTGCAATGTAGAAATTAATGGATGCAGTATGGTTAACGGGATGGAGGCCTAGACCAGGAAGAAGAAAATTACTGAGAATTGGAGACTTTTAAAATGTGGTTGTATTGAACAATTTTGAGATTGAGCTAGGTGGATCGTGTTACAAATGAGAGCATTCTTATAATGATGAAAAAAAGAAATAGGTTTTAAGAATAATAAAAATAAGTAAATTGCAATGCAGTAAAACCTATCTACTTTTCCTCGTCTTATTTAAAACCTGTCTTATTTACTTTCTCTTTGTTGTTGTTTAGGTCAACAGCCGAAAGGCTGCTTTGAACCTCTTGAGGTTTTACTAAGTAAAACGAGCACTTAGGTAGTTCACCAATGCCTTCCTCACTGAGTACTAAAGTAGCCTACGCTTATCAGCATGCTAAGTCCTTCGAAAAGCATCTACTCTGCACCGTGCAAATGACACATTCACTTCATTTACCACAAGGTCTGGCTGTATAATTAAATTCATTCTTTCAGTGGAGATAACTGTGACTAGTGTCTTTTACACCTCTACCTCTTCTGTTCTTAAATAGTTCATGACTGAACTATTTACTTACTGAACTTACTGAACTATATATAATTGGTTGACCACGTGATAAGAAACAGAACTATTTTTTTGTAGTCCTGGAACTAGCAGATGGAGTGCAAATAATTTAATACTCCACCTGCCTGTTATGGGCGTTCCCTTATCCTGAAGAATAATAATGGCTGTAAAGAATTATTTGTACATAGGTGTAAAACGTTGCATTTAGATAAGTACTAATTAGTTACTGTGATTATTTTATGTAAACAATAGAGTTAAGCAGGGATGCAAAATTGTCACCGTATCTTTTTAAGGTTTTGTAAATTTTTTCTTAAAAACTAGACATGTCCATCTAAGATGAGTGTTAAAATTATGGGTGTTACGTGTCTACATTCTTTTGCTTCCTGACGCCCAACTGATGGCTGGATATAAACATTATACTATGGAATTAAAATTAATGTTTTGTTTTTTATATATAGCCTATAAAAAAATTCTATATTATCTTATACTGCTTCTTATACTTTGCCGGCCGCATTGGTGAAGTTGGTAACGTGCTCGCCTCTCATCATGCGGTCTTGGGTTCGAATCCTATTCAGGCACGGCATTTTTTCATACGTTACAAAAAATCATTTCATCATTCACCGTCTGCATTAGCAGTAATTGCAGAACAGTTGGACAAAAAAAAAATTCTTATACTTTGTTTCTTACATATAGGCCCCCAATTTACATCGCAGTGCGCACCGCTTCTTCAGGCAATACTAATAGATTCTAAAAATTATTTATGAAGATTGCATCTTCCTTTTTCAAGAGTTTGATTCAAACCATTGAAAAATGAAGATTCAATCTTCGTAAACAATTTTTATAGCCTAAGCTAATTTTATTATTCGAACAAGCGGTGCGCACCGCGAAAGTACTTAAAAGAAACAAAGTATAAGATAAATATAAAAAGTTTTTTTATATTATGTAGTACATAAAAAAACAAAACATTAATATGCTCGCCTCTCATCATGCGATTCTGGGTTCGAATCCCACTCAGGCACGGCATACGTTATAAAAAATCATTTCATCCTCACACAGTTGCACTCCAACGTCGTCGCTAATGACCTTGCAGTTGATGCAACGTGAAATAAATAAATAATAATAAAACATTAATATGGATTCTGCTGCTATGATGTTAACTAGTAACTTAAATAATTATAATACTATAGAATGTATAACTCAAAAGAGTAGAAATATTAAGCGTGTTTTATTTTCTCTTGCCTATATGAATATATAGGAAGGAAAGTATTGTTTTCATGTCGATTTTTCGAAATCGAGTTTTCACCAAATCTATACGTTTTCAGACCCTCTGAACCCAAAAAACATGTTTTTAGCGATTGGACAGTGTGTGTGTGTGTGTGTGTGTGTGTGTGTGTGTATCTGTGTGTGAACAGAATATCTCAAGAATGGAACATCGTACGAACTTGAAACTTAAGTTACATACCACTACCGGACCCGACACGAACATTTTCATCAAAATCGGTCAACCGGAAGTAGTAGTTTATTCGTGTAATTTTTCACTTTTTTGCGATTTTCTCAAAAACTGGTCCTACGATTTTTTTAAAAATTGCCTGGTTTACTTAATTTTTATTCTCTACAAGATAGGGTAGGCGCCATGTTTGCTGAAATTCTTGGTCAGGCTGTTTTTACGTAAAAAAAGTGTTTTTTTTAAGATTACGGCTTTAATATGTATTATAGCGCAAAAATTTATATAATAAAAAATGTAAAGAATTTAAAATCCTACAACTTTTATTTCAAACATTGTTTTGTATAACGCTTAGTTTAACGGTAATTATTAGCGATTTCTGTTTTTTTCTTACGAAAACGTGTGAAAAATCTATTTTTTTAACATTTCAGCCTTAGTACTCATTTTACGACAAAAGTGTATGAAACCAAATTTATAGAAAATTAAAAGATCTACAACTTTTAATTAACATTTTTCTCTACAGAGCATAGTTTAGCGTGAAAGAGTGATTTTCCGTATTTCTAACCCAAACTGAGGTCGATTTTCATTTTGCTTTTTCACTTATGATTAAAATAAAGTTATGTTTTTTGAGGTTAGTTTTTTGTTTATTTCTAATGTTTTATTACTAATTAAAAAATAAATATCTGTTAATTATATGCATTGGCATGAGAAAGTTGTGTGTGAGTGTTTCACACCAGATTTTTTTGTTTTTAAAACTTTATACTATACTAAAGTTTGTAAAGAAAGTTGATTTACAAAGTAGTGCACTATGTAAATGTTAGTTTTGATTATTCTAATGTATTTTTTTTATTTCTTGATACTTTTCATAATCTGATCGATTCGGTTCGGAAGATTTGTTTTCATTTTCTGCAGTAATTTTATTATGAACATTCATAAAAACCAAAAATTCTGTCACCGGACGCATTGGCGTAGTTGGTAACGTGCTAGCTTCTCATCATGCGGTGCTGGGTTCTAATCCTACTCAGGCACGGCAAATTCTCGTACGTTACAAAAATATCATTTCATCCTCATTACGCACAGTTACACCCCAACGTCGTCGCTAATGACCTTGCAGTTGATGCGACGTTAAATAAATAATAAAAAAATATATGTATTTTGTCACTTACTTTGCTCCAAGCACGCTATTTCAGACGTATGGGCGTAGTTTAAATTTGGAACTTCTAATAAGTTATAAGGATGAGGTGGATAGTTTATTAGAAATAATATATAAGTATCACCACGTTGCGGAAACTGATTTTTATTCGGTTAATCAGTCTAGTAATATTTAAATCGCTGAGAAAATAAAAACAACTTTGAATCTTGGGATCAGAAGATAAAACTCACAGCAATTATAAAAAGGCAATTAACTGTGTGGTTTATTAAAGCTATTAACACTGGAATTATGAAGCAAAAGTATAAACCAGAACATTGTTTGTAAAAGAGTAAAGTTTTTGAAGTGGATCCTAAGGTGAGGGGAATAATATCACGTGAGGTATTAAATAGTAAGCTCAAGTAATGGAGGAAGGCAAGTAGTCTAAGGATCCAACGGGCAGGCAAGCATTAGAAGATAAATTACTTTCTTCTTACTAAAGATGGAAAGGAGGAAGAAGGCGAAGGCTATAAGATTTAGAACAATAGAAGAGGTTGTCCGCTATTCCAAGTTGTAAGTGAGATGGAAGAGGTGCAGCTATGAGGAGGAAACGTTTTGAAACAAAGACCTTTCTGCATATGTGTGTGTTTGAGTTTGGGCAGCTATTAATATTGCTCAGGAGCAGTGCGGTGGAAGTAGAAGCTTATATTACTGCTTACATAAAATTGCTGAACACCGCACAAAAGCGTTTATGCGGCGATGATGAACGGAATTTGGGTCTCTAGTAGACGCGTTAATTTAATTATCCGAATGCTATGTATCTTGCAAGAAATCCATCCCATTTGATGTACGTTAAATATTTCTACCATCTGTTGTTATTCAGGATTGGAAAATATTAAAATGTATTATTAATTAACTTAATGTGTTAAATAAACCTACCGAGTATCTAGAAAATTGTCTTATTTATTTTTTACATGAATTCCATCTTAACTTCAACATAGTTGATCCGATAAATTGACAAAGAATTGTATTCATTTAGCCCGTACAAAAATTCCCTAGAATTAACACTCAAACAGTATAGATTTTCTATGACAGGAATGATGACGTGAGTGAGAAATTGACAAAATCCAGTGCTGTATGCGGTTCTTTTCGCGGGGCAATAGTAAAAAACCAAGGCAGGACACCCAACCGAAATTTTATAGGCTGTACCACTCATAACATATGGGAGTGAAACATGTCACTAAAGAGGAACGAATCTCATATCCAGGCTGCTGAAATGAGATTTTTGCGGGGTATCAAAGGTTGTACTCGGTTAGATAGAGTACATAACGAAACTATGTGCGCCAAGTTAAATTTTCAATCACTGTGTGACACATTAATGACCATTCCACACAGACGTGCTTTGGACGCTAGCCACGTTTAAAAATATTCTTTCTCTGCTTATCAAATGAGACTGGTAAAACTGCAGGGTCATGGCCACGCGCCACGCTAACTACACTAAGCACACGTGGATACCGTTTGCTCTCTGAGTGATCTCTCTAAACGTAGCGGATACGTTTTAGCCCACGCATGCGCAGAGCGAAGGCTAGACCTTGTGGGACGCGAAGTACTACACTTCCTGTAGGTGGTGTCGATTTTCCTCATGACACCATCAACAATTGTCAGAAACTCATTTAACTGGTCATGACTTAACCTGAAATAATTTCTGAAATTGTCATTGTCCGCCTCAAGATCACGCATCAAGTGATGATATTCGCCATAAGACTTTCTTTACCTATTGATTGGATGTACTACCCACTCGTTTCTTGATGCCAGAGAATACAACAAAATCAGCTTATCATCACTATGCTGCTGCTAGAGTCATCAAACCAAGTTAAACCAGACGAAAACCCGAATTTACCCCACGGGACCGTCGGAGCTGATATTTTTCTGAATACTGACGATAAACATGGCCGGTATAGCATCGCAACTATTAAAGCTCACATCGCAGCCCAGATAGTTATAGTGAGACACTTCATCTAATACATTGATCTGCATTGTCTAAAACAATCTTCGAACGAGTGTGATACTTCCCTCTGAATGCCATAACCTTTGATTTAGCAACCGAAACTCATAAATTATGTCTTTTACGTAAATCACTGAAAACGTTAACTGCTCTTTGAAGCTCATCTTCACTCTTCTGTATAATCCAAATGTTATCCGCAAATAGCAATGCGTTCAATAAAAATTAGGTCATATTTTTCATTTTACATTGTTCACGCATGGTCAAACATTTGTTATATTGTTCATTAATTACATTGGAAAGAAAAAGTCGTGTGAGTGTTTCACACCAGATTCTTATTAATAATAATTAAATTATTAGCTATTAAAATCTAGCGCTACTAGCGCTCGTAAAATCAAAATATGTTCAGTCACTAGCGCGCTAGTGAATTCTAGCGGTTTAAATAAACTAGCTGCTAGTTGTTCATTTTCACGACGCTAGCTATTCTACCAGCTACTAGCTAGCTAGTAGCTAGTAGCTAGCCAGCTATTGGCTAGTTTACTAGCTGCTGTTCTACCAGCGTCGTGGGAACAGACCTTAAAATATAATAATTCTTATAATAGCTTGATCAAATCTAAGACAATTCACTAGTGTAACTTATTAAGATATGATTTTAAAATGTATTGTTAACTATAAATTTTACAAAATTAAATTTTAGTTATAATAAATTTTGACATTAATACGATGGTAATAAAAATAGTTTACAATTAACTTTTATATGAATGACATAAACAATAGGGCAGAAATTAACGGCAATAGAAATTTGTGAATTATTTGGTAGTTTTATAAAAAAAAGAAAGTAATTGAAAATAAAATAATAAAACAATAAAAGTCGGTACGGGAAAATTTGAGAGATTAAAGTGAAGAAAAAATCAAAATAAGAGAACACGTTCATGAAAAGAAGAGATAAAAAGAAAAATTAGATAATCGGAAGAACACGATAAAAGAAATCAACTAGTAGTGTAGAGAGTAGGTCAGGACGTCGCTTAGTTTGCCGAGTCTCTACCAATTTGTGTCATTGGGTTGTAGATAAAAAAAGAAAAAGAGAGAACTTGAAAAGAGAAAGAAAGAATGATAGAGGTAGAGCGGCGCATAATACAGTTGAAAAAGACGAAATACGATGGAACGGGGGACCAAACTAACCAACCAGAAGGGTTGAAAAATAGGTTGTGGAAATGAAGAGGAACAGGGAATAGGAAGTAACGTTGGTAATACAGCTACATCTGAACATCCACTAATCCCTGTTTTATTACCTTTTTATTATCTAATACTTTTTCTTTTCATATATGTAATAAAAATTATATTGCCGAGTATCATGTGCCCATCTGAAGTACATTTTAACTACCAGGATCACTATGGTATTTTAAATGCAGGCAGTTGTAAATTGTTGTGTTGTTTAGAATTATTTTGGACCTGCTATCTAAAATTTTTATTCTTTGTTAAAAAAATAATATTCTCTTGAAAATGAATCTTTGTTTTTAAGTGCCTCCTTCTAACCAGTGGCACAAAAATTACGCATATATCTCTTTTGAAAAATCTAGATTGATTTACGGAAAGGGTGGTTGGGAGACTGTGGAGGAAGGAGACATATGGAGATCAGTGGGATCCCCCTCTCCCACAGTGAATCAATTCTGTCCCGATCTCAGAAGGTAAGGTAGGCACTAATTAAGGTAGGGTACTAATTTCCTGAGCTGGTGATAAATGAGATGAATAAAAGTGAGAGAGTGAGTGTTGGTCAGTGACAGCGAGAGGGGAATTAGGCTACGGTTCTCTTCCGCGCCTCGCTGACAGTATGTAATTTTTTTTAACCCGATATTTCCCTTGTAGTATTACGTATATAAACAGTTCCGAGGGAGGTGGAGGGTTGTTTGCTGATGTTGGATCAACTGGCCAGGCGGTGGGTTTTTGGTTGGTAAGGCGGTTGCGGCTTCCTTGGGGTTGGACGAGGACGCCTCAATTGAGCCCAACATTACTTACCCCATCGTGAGGGAGTGAACGTAAGAGGTAGAGGTGTAAAAAGTTACTAGTCAGAGTTATCTTTTCAGATAGTAATGAATTTCATTATATGCAGCCAGACCCTGTCGTGATTGATGTGACGGTGTCAGTTGCAGGGTGGAAAATAAATATTTTTCAGAGTTCCTGGTATGCTGATAAGCATACTTTTCCATTTAGTGAGGAAGACAATGGTAAACTATCTCACTCCTTGTTTAACTTAGTAAAGCCTCTAGAGGTTCAAACCATCTTTTTGACTGATTACCTAAATAACAAAAATTTTATGAAATAAACCTTATTAAAAATTATTCAGATGTTTTTTAATTACAATTCTTGGGGAGACACCAGTGGGGGCTTTACCCCTCTCATGACTATCACGTCATTTTAAAAAATCATCACATTTACTTGTAAGATTTTTACAGTTGTAAATTAATCATTAAAGGAAAACAAAAAAATCCATTACTTAACGAGAGGATAATGAATGGCCAGGATGTTAAATTTTATTATAATAAATTTGTCCAATAATGTAATTTGTTTATTGATACTTACTTGACTCATTTATTGTATTCTCCAAAAAAGTTTAAATTAAACAAATTTGTTCCTTAGAAGTTGAATTGAAATGAATTCAACCGCGTGCGTTCAAGGGTAAGAGATGAATACTAAAGCAATTAATAATATTTCTATATATTTACATAGAGCTACACTTGAAAACCGGTATGCGTATTCTCTAAGTAAAGCATTACTACGGAAAAGAAAAGCATTTTAATCGCGACCACTTGCTTCTAAGTGATAAAATGAGAGTAATTACCCTGCAGCAATAAATAATATTCCTATACCTTTCTAAAGAGATTCAATTTCACAACTCATAATGTGTATTCTAATACGAACAGTAATTTCTATTCATCCATTTGTGTTTGCAAAACTAATTTTAACGCAACTCTTCTGACCGTAAACAATTATTGTGTACGAGAGACCCCAAAAATAACCGGACTGAGGCACGCTGTCATTCGTAGACCTAGTAGAGAGTTCTCCCGCTACATAGTTTTCATCGTTTCGAGATGTTGAAGGTGCCCAGAACGAACATGATGACCTTCAACACTCATCTTACAACGTTTAAAGGGCCCCAAACTTCTCGAAAACTTGTGTGCGGCTCATAGCATCCTCCTTGAAAGCCTGTTGAAGCATTTACTGTCGATTTCTTAATCATAGATACGCGAGTTTGGAGCCTTGTTTCTTCAAAACAGCTAGTTCAATTTTAACGTACTATACACCAAAAATTAGCTAATTTCAATCTGCGTTGTTACACGTTAGTTTCATATTTTTAGCGTTTTTTGATATTCCGATATCAGGATGAGAAGGAAAAAAGAGCCGGTTTATTTGTTGTTCTTATAACTCAGAAACCGCTCGACCCACCCCCTGCAGCAACTACCATTATTTAAATATCTAAAAAATTCTACCGAATAACTGGTCAATCGCTATTCCATAACATTAATGAATTTGTATTATTTTTTTTATACCGAGTACAATAGTTTTTTTGGAATTGCCGAATTAATGAGCGGTTACGGAGTTAACAGGGGTTCAGAATTTCACTAGTAACTCAAAATATATACATGCTTCAAATCTAAAATTTCGTACATAAGATAATAATATACAAGTTTGTATTCCGACGAAATCTCAAATAAATCGGTCGAACGGTTTTTAAGTTATAAACCTCTAAATACATCCAATGTGTTACAGCAACAAAAAAACCGACTGGTTTTTTCTTCTCATCCTGATATCGGAATATCGAAAAATGCTAAAAATGTAAACTTAACATGTAACAGCGTAGATTAAAATTAGCTAAATTTTGGAGTATAGTACGTTAAAATTGAACAAGCTCTTTTGAAGAAACAAGGCTCCAAACTCGGGTATCTATAATTACAAAATCGACAGTAGTAAGCTTCTGTTGTCGATTTTTCAAACAGGAAACAAAATTTCACACTCTTTGTTCTTTTAAATCTGCCAGAGCGACGTCGCTAACAGAACAGTAAGAGAAACACAACCCTACTTTTAACCGTTAGCCTACAAACTGACGCCGTCTGGGCCGTTGTTTGTAGAAGGTCCGTACAAACCCCATGTAGAACTCTTTACTACGTCTGCGAATGGCATCGCGCTCTCATTCCGGTTATTTTTGGGTCCCCTCGTATATGGAGAAAAGAAACCATTAAACACAAGTTATGCGTTTTTGCGTAAAATAATTATTATTTTCAATCAAGAAACGATTCTACAAAAAATATTGGCGTGAAACACTCACACGACGTAAATTACTAACTTCAATAAAACGAAGAAAGATGAAAGAGTAATGTTAGACAATGTAAAAAGAAAAACATAACCTAATTTTAATCATATGACGCAATTATCAATGACGCAATATGATATTAGACCTCTGTTGCGCTTGGATATTTTGATGAGAAAAATACAGAAAACACTAATTGAATCAGTCATTACAGAAAGCCTGTAAGTCAAAATATTACTTCTTTTTTTTAATACATTTCAGAACTAAATGAATGTAAACCCACCATCCCTACAAAAATCACATTAGTCTGGCTTTCCTTAAGTAATAATATATATAACACTAAGAAAAGTGGCTTAAGAAAAGTGGCAAGTGGCTTATCCTTAAGGATACAAAGTGCTTTCTTCTAATTAAAAATTGTAAGTGGATAATTTTTGAAGCTTAAGCTCTACTTTCTAATGGAAGAGGCTATACAAAGTTTCTATGCAAAAATCTTTTTAAGAGAGATAGCTACTATTTGTGACGACGACAAAGAACGTAAATAGTCCTGAAAACCAAATTTTTTTCTTAAAGTTATGAATTTCAATTTTTACTACTGAAAAAAGTTATTTTAAGTCACTAATGTAAACTAGTGAAATAGATAAATAAATACTATTTTACGACAAAATTTTCTTCTGGTTTAACAGCATATTTTTCTGGAAACAACGTAAGTTAGCATTTTACTACAATTTATCTCAGAAACACGTTGTCAACATTTTCATTTTTTTTAAGCAAGTGGCTTATCTTTAAAACGACCAACGTGTACTTTTTTTTATTAAAGCGGACAACCTCCGAACTAATTATATTTTTTAATATATTGTTTTTATTTAAACGTACTAAATTACCAGTTTTTTAATTTTTCCAAAAGTTATTTATTTTGACTTATGGACTTTCTGAAATTACCGATTCAATTGACGGTTAAGTTGATTAAGCTTTGTAGAAAACTATGCTTGAAATAAAAGTTGTGGGGTTTTTTTCAACAACTTTTATTACTATATGCCAGAAATTCATTGATATTAATATCTCCGAAACTATTGAGTTACTTTAATATATAATTTGCTTTGACAGTCTCCGGTTTTAAAATTTATATTGTAAACACTAATGAATCAACTCAATTGTCGATAATTATTTTATCTGAACACACATCTATACTGTTTGGATGGATGCTAAATTCAAATAACTAGGAGAGGAAAAAGTCTTATTTTATTTTTCAACGAGTGTTTTAAAAATTGCATATATAATGTTTTAGTTGTGATATATTTGTTTTATAGTTTCTTTTTAAATTTTTTTTAAATTCATTAATTTAACGTCACATCAACTGCAACGGTCATTAGGGACGACGTTGGGGTGGAACTTTATGCGATGTAGGATGAAATGTTTTTTTGTAACGTATGAAAATATGCCGTGCCTGAGTGGGATTCAAACCCAGGACCGCATGATGAGAGGCGAGCACGTTACCAACTGCGCCAATGTGGCCGGCTCTTTTTAAATTTATTTATATGACAACGCATCAACTGCAACTGTCATTAGCGACGACGTTGGGGTGTAATTTTGAACAATGGAGGATGAAATGATTTTTTGTAACGTATGAAAATATGCCGTGCCTGAGAGGGATTCGAACCCAGGACCACATGATGAGAAAGAGCACGTTACTAACTACGCCAATGCGGCCGGTTTTATAGTTTTATAAGTGTTAATTTTCTTTTATTTTAATTTATTTGTTGTTTTCGTCACCATTTATTTCGGTTCAAGAATAAAATTCGTTCAGAAATTACTTCATTTTAAAACGTAAGTCACAACTACACAGCTATCACAAAATCTGCAATAGAAGAGATAAAAGAGATGCTGTGATAGGGAGTTTGTATAAAACATCAATGAAAGTTTGTTACTAAGTGATTCTTCAATCAAATCGTTACACAAGTACGTTTACATGAATAAAGCTGGATATGTTAACAGTTACAACTTCTTCTAAAGAAAGACAAAAGAAAGGAGTTGTTATTTTTTGTGGTCCTCAATACTGTGGAACAAATAATAAAGCAAGCAAATAAGTCTTCAAAATAATTAAAGTTACTTCAAATCTCATTAATTAATTAATAATGATATTCAAAACTTTTCGAATTCTGTTTAAAGACCTCTAAGTCCAAAGGTATTGGGTTGGTTGAAATTATACCGTAAATTTAGCTAAATGTACTACATATAGAACGGTTGTGTTGTAGAGGAAGGTAGTAGTATTTGCATAACTAATTGGGTAGAAAGCTAACTAAACAGAATATTCAATTTGGATGTGGTGGTAAAGTCCTACCTGGAAACTTACTTACAATTAACTTAGGTCTGTCTACTATATTTTGGTGGAGATTGCTATCGTAATGTCATGACAGTTATGTCTAGAACAACCTAGAGTTGATATCAATTATTGAAAATCTCAAGATTTAATCTGTATAAGTGATTTATGTAACTCAAGTACGGTACACGAATATTAATTTTAATGGTAAATTAATGACGTCTTAAATTTTACTTTTTATATTATAATAACCTTTCATCAAAAACTAATATTTAATAAATAGTGCTATTTTTCAGATTCTCTATGCTATAAATGATAAAAATCTGGTGTTAAACCCTCACACGGCTCTCTCTTGTAAATGTTGATAATGAACAATAACCTACGAGGTGTGGCATTTAAATAACGACACTGACGCTGTAAAAAATTGTATTTTTATTTTATACATAATCACTTAATGTCACCTTTAATATACACTCCTGCTCTAACCCTACAACGCTCCATGCGAATTTTCCATTGTTGGAAACAGTGCTGGAAGTCACTTCTGTCAGTTCCTTTAGGACACTTTCTCTTTTACAGCGTCCACAGACTCAAATCTTGTCCCTTTTAATGCAGATTTCACCTTAGGGAACAGGTACAAGTTAATAACTTCCCATAAGTACTTCCCATAAGGAACTTCCCATAAGTATTGAAAGTGTGAGAAACATAGTTATATGAGGTGGGCTGACATGTGATGAAACGTGGTTTTTTACTTATGATCCGGAAATGAAGCGCTAATCCATGCACTAGGAGAGCCAAACTTCACCGAGAGCCAAAAAGCTCGAATGAGCAAGTCAAAATTTAAAGTAATGATGATTGTTTTTTTATATCAATGGGATTTTGTAACTTCACTGGGTTCCTAAAGGTTAAACAATTAATCAATATTACTACCTTGAGGTACTTTCTAAACTACGTCAAAGAGTAAGGAAAAAACGCCCCGAAATGTGGAAAGACAAATCACGGGTTCTCCACCAAGACAATGCGCCTGCTCATTCCGCGCTATCTGTCAAGAGGTTCCTAGCCAAGTACAGCATCTCAATGTTAGAACATCCACCTTATTAACCAGATCTTGCACCATGTGACTTCTACCTGTTCCCTAAGGTGAAATCTGCATTAAAAGGGACAAGATTTGAGCCTGTGGACGCTGTAAAATAGAAAGCGGCACGTGTCCTGAAGGAGCTGACAGAAGATGACTTCCAGCACTGTTTCCAACAATGGAAAATTCGCATGGAGCGTTGTAGGGATAGAGAAGGAGTGTATATTGAAGGTAACAATAAGTGATTATGTATAAAATAAAAATACAATTTTTACAACGTCAGTCTCGTTAATTAATAGCCACTTATTAACCGTTATTTAATAGTGTGTGTTCTGTGGTGATGCATATTACTTCTTTTCAATTCTTGGAATAGATAGAGTGAGTGAGTGAGTGAGAGAGAGAAGGGGAGAGGGAGAGAGAGAGAACGAAGAGTGGTGTACGGAAGAATATATTGAGTTGCGATAAATGTTTTTGTTCATGGCAGTATACTAAAGCTATGACGTTGCACATCCCGGTTGTTTGGGCCTATCTGTAATTCACCAGGTTGGTCCAGCGGTAAAGTCGTCCCCACGAGTCAGCTGTTTAACAGCTGATTTTCGGAGACAAAGTTTTCTGGTTCAAATCTTAGTAAAGGCAGTTAATTTAATACGGATTTGAATACTAGGCTGTGGTTACCGGTGTACTTTGATAGTTGGATTCAACTAACCGTACTCATTTTAGGAATGGTAGGCCTGGGTCTGTACAAGACTACTTCTCATTTGCACGTCATACCATCCTCATCTCATTGTGTCATGGGGTTGCTTATTGTTCTGAATTGAACAGATTGCAACGTACCCACATTATTAAATAGTAGTATGCCAATGATATGAGGATAATGATTATCACATGCAAACGAGTACACCTCAGATCTTGTACAGACTCAGAAAAATAATTCCTGAGATAGTATGGGTAATCATCAGGTTGGTCTATAGGTATAGGCGTCGCCATGAGTCAGGTGTTTAACAGCTGGTTTTTGGAGACGAAGGTTCCTGGTTCAAATCTTAGTAAAGGTAGTTACATTTATATGGATTTGAATACTAGACTATGGTTACCGGTGTACTTTGATGGTTGTGATTCAACTAACTATACTCTCTCAGTAATAGTTGGCCTGGGTCTGTAAAAGACTACATCTCATTTACACGTCATACAATTCTTATCTCATTGGGTCATGGGGTTGCTTATTGTTCTGAATTGAACAGATTGTAACGTGCACACATTAGGAATAAATATAATAATAGTATGTGTAATTGAACCCCAACCATGAAAGTACACCGGTAACCACTGTTTACTTTTTTATTTAGTATAATAGTTCATTACATTACCTTTACTAGGATTTGAAACAAGAAACGTTCGTATCCGAAAATCAACTGTTAACCAGCTGAATTTACCACTAGACCAACCCGGTTTACTTTTAAGTAAACTGTTTGAATGTAATAATTTAAATTAAGGAGGAGGAGAACAAGATGGAGGAGAGCGTTTATCGTTGGAGATGAGGAGGAAAGATATTGTGTGTTTAATTAAAGGAGGAGGAAAAGGAAGAAAGAAGTGTTGTTTTTAATATACCAACGCGAAGCAAAGGAGTGTTTTTATAGTTTCAACTATAAAATTAAAGCATATGAAAGCGTAATTTTAATGGCTCATATTTTCTCATAAATTTTGTAGAAATCTAAGAAGAATAGAGATGAAGAAGAAATGGACGAAATATATTATATGGAGTGACAGATGGAGGGTGAAATAAAGGAGTGAGAATGGAGAATGTGGGTGGAACTGATAAGATAAGTGGGGTTTTCAATCATACATGATACAGGGATTCGTAAATCTTGTATACGCTTGGAAATACTCCAGACCAGCCCATCTAGCCTAAAGGATTTTCAAGAGTAGAATATCTCGGATTGCGTTCGTTTCATTTCGTATAAACTCTAGAGCAAGACTAAAAGTAAAAAAAGGCAAGCTATTATAAATTTAAGAAATCACTATCTTTGGTGTTAGCTTGTTACGTACAGTTTAAATCTGATGTAAATAATAAACTAATGTAAAATGTATACACTTAAAAACACTTGTATTTTTGTGCAACTTTCTCACATCTTGACATACATTATTTATTTATGTAACTATTTTAAAAGTCAATTTAATTAATTGTTTTATAATAATATTGAATGATACCTATATAAGCCTTGGCTTGTGCGTAGGTAATGATGAGATGATACACAGATGGAAAAATGGCAGACCTGACCGGAAATTGATCCCGGGATCACAGCATAAAAGCCAGTTGCGCTGTCCACTACACTACGAGCTGGTTATTTAAATGTCAATTAATATTTAAGTTTTGATTAGAAAAATGAAAGCGTTAAGAGATCTACTTTAAAAAGTTTTTTTGGAATATTTTTCACTATTTGAGGAGGGTTGTTGTTTAGGTCAACAGCCGAAAGACTGGTTGAAGCTGACTTGAAATCGAACCCGGGATCTCAGCATAGAAGTCACAAAATTACCACAAAATTACGCTGACCACAAAATTACGGGGTAGACATAACATTTTTATTTATATTTTTGTTTTGATTAGAAAAAAAAGTATTTGTAATTTTTTCACTACTTTACACAATAGTGAAAAAATTCAGTTTGGTCATAAAATTTCTATTAATATTTGGTTTTGATTAGACAAATGAAAGCGTTATAGGGATTTACTTTCAAAAAGCTGGTTTTTTGGATGTTTTCACTATTTGAGTACGGTTGTTGTTGTTTAGGTCATCAGCCGAAAGGCTGGTTTGAACCTCTAAAGGTTTGACTAAGTAAAACAAGGAGTGAGGTGGTTTACCATTGTCTTCCTAATTGAGTTGAAAGAGTATGCTTATCGGCAAGCCAGACTCTCTGAAAAGCACTTACTTTCCACCCTGCAAATGACACCTTCATTTCATTCACCACAATGTCTGGCTGTTAGTGAAATTCATTACTCTTAAAGGAGATAACTCTGATTAGTGTCTTTTACTTCGCTCTTCTGTCATTAAATAATTCAGTCATATAATAGACTATGTGATAAGAAACATTACTATTTTTTGTAGCTCTGGAACTAACAGATCAAGTACAAATAATTTAACACTCTACCTGACTGTTATGGGCAATTGAGTAAGGTAGTAATACTCAAACCAGTTTGGACTTAAGGGTTGAAACTATAGGGTACCTCTACTTTCATTGAACATGAATATATTGCAGTACTTTAAATCGAAATGTCTGAGAGTGATCAGTGGAAACCATGGTATGTAACCAATAAAATATTGTACAATGATTTCAACCTGCCAGTCATAATGTAAAATAATTAAACAACGTTGCTTACATGATTTGAAATAGTTAAAAATCTGGTGTGAAACACTCACACAACTTTCTCTTGCCAATGCAAATAATTAACAATAAACCTAACATTAGTAATAAAACGTTAGAAATAAAAAAACTAACCTCAAAAACATAACCTTATGTTAATCATGAGTGAAAGACACAAAATGAAAATCTAACTCAGTTTGGCTTAAAAAAACGGAAAATCACACTCTGACGCCAAACTAGACTCTGTAGAGAAAAATGCTCTAAATAAAAGTTGTAGATCTCTTAATTTTCTATAAATTTTATTACATACACTTTTGTCGTAAAATGCGTACTAAAGCCGAAATCTTTAAAAAATAGATTTTTCACACGTTTTCGTGAGAAAAAAACAGAAAATTGCTAATTACCGCTAAACTAAGCGTTATACAAAAAAATGTTTGAAACAAAAGTTGTAGAATTTTACATTTTCTACAACTTTTATTATATAAATTTTTGCGCTAAAATGCATATTAAAGCCGCAATCTTAAAAAGAAAATGTTTTTACGTAAAAACAGCCTCACGCAGAATTTCAGCAAACATGGCACCTACCCTATCTTGTAGAGCATAAAAAAATTTGTAAACCAGGTGATTTTAAAAAAAATCGTAGGACCAGTTTTCGAGAAAATCGCAAAAAAGTGAAAAATTATACGAATAAACTACTACTTCCGGTTGACCGATTTTGATGAAAATGTTCGTGTCGGGTCCGGTAGTGGTATGTAACTTAAGTTTCAAGTTTCAAGTTCGTACGATGTTCCGTTCTTGAGATATTCTGTTCACACACACACACACACACACACACACACACACACACACACACACACACACACACACACACACACGCACAGACCAATCGCTAAAAACATGTTTTTTGGGTTCAGGGGGTCTGAAAACGTATAGATCCGGTGAAAACTGGATTTCGAAAAATCGACATGAAAACAATACTTTCCTTCCTATATATTCATATAGGCAAGAGAAAGTAAAAAAAACATCAAAATGCTTTTCACAATCAACCTCCTCGACAACAGTGAAGATATTCACAGAATTAAACGTGTTAAAATATCGGAACCCTTAACGATTTTATTAATTAATTAGTCTACTATTATTATTATTATTATTATTATATTTTGCTAATAGTAATCATCATCTTCTCATAATCAGCATCGTCATCATGATCTCCATCTAATACATCAACCATACAACGATGTTTACAATAATATAATATATTATTGTATGTAGGTAATACATAATATATTTACACATTCCTTCAATTTTATGTTAAATTGGTCAAGGTACAACCAAGCAACGATTTCTAAAATTAGTAGCTGTACTTAACCCCTACATTAATTTTAGGGGATGAGGATAAACTACTGAAATATATTAATTCAGGAATAAATTAAAATAAAATCTGTGTTTTAGACACCCAGAAATTTTTTTACTGATTTACTTTAACACAAAAAATTTCTCATAGTAAACCTTTAAAGATTAAATAATGAGGTAAATAAAACTAACTTTCCCGGAAATTTTTCCAAGTAAATTTATTTTTATTTATTCGTTTTAATGTTCTACAGACTATAAAATCGTGAATTTAATTCAAATAAAGCACACTCTAATAAAATTTTTTATTACAGGTATTGTAATTTAATGTTAAAAACCCTTGTGGAATTTATAAAATAGATGAACTGATTTTATGAGAGTTTAATTTTTTTTAAATGTATATACAGCACCATAAAATGGTCGTTATTTAAATTATGCAGAAACAATGTGTTAGATTTTTTCTTCAGCTCAATATCTTAACATTCGATCTAAGATACATCTTAAAGAAACAGAAAAATATCTAATACGGCAATAAAGTTTCCATATTATTTCCCAGACGTTTAGTAAATTATTTGTGAAAAAAACACTATCCGGTTAAGGCTCGTTCTTTTCTGCCCTGTAGCCAATTGTGATCTCATAGCTTCTGACACTCCAAAGAACATTAAATACCCACTATCAAAATTTTACGATGATTTAGTAATAGGTAATACTAAAATTTGTCCACTCATCATCAAAATTTCCCACACATAATTATATTTCCATACATGTCAATATATGGAATGGAATGTGAAATAGACAACAATATATTTTACACCTGGATAAAATACAGCGAAATATCCTGAATTACATCTAGATAGAAGCCTATTTCGTAAAACACAGATTTAAATAAAGAAATAAAAACAGTTATACATAAAATTTAATCAATTTTTTGGATTTTCGGACAAAAATCAGAATTATCGCATCAAAACAAACTTTTAGTTTATAAAACTATTTTTATATTCTGTTTCTTAACACATTGTCAGCCAATTAAATGACTGAATCATTTAAGAACAGAAGAGGTAGAGGTGTAAAAGACACTAATCAGAATTATCTTGTCTGAAAGTAATGGATTTCATTATACAGCCAGACCCTGTGGTGAATGAAGTGAAGGTGTCATTTGCAGAGTGGAAGATATGTGCTTTTCAGAAGGCCCGGCATGCTGATAAGCATACTTTTCCACTCAGTGAGGAAGGCACGGTAAACCACCTCACTCCTCGTTTTACTTAGCAAAACCTCTACAGGTTCAAACCAGCTTTTTGGCTGATGACCTAAGCAACAACATATTCAAATTAGAGAAAAATACAGTAGTTCCACTAAAATTGAAAAAAATACTTATTTTCTCAAAATAAAATATGAGTATGAGTGTATTACTAAAAAAAATTAAAAATCCTGAAATTTAAATTCATTGTGCATTAAAATTCTTGTACATAATGTAAAGTAAGATAAAATATTGAAGAATAAAAATTATTTTAGAAAACCATGCCAATAAAAGTGTTTGCGGGCGGGAAGTAAACACAGGATGTAAACATCAATGCAAACATGTTTGATCGATTAGTTCACAATAAACCGAACTGCAGAGTTTACATTTCCTCGACCGATAGAGCTAGAGTGTGGGGATTCAATGGTAAATTGTTTGTTACTTTGTTACTTTGTGCACTCTGTAACTAAGATTATTTCTAGTAATTACTAATTACCAGCAGGGTTTATTACGATTGTAGTTAATTCAACTCTAATTATGTTGAATCGTTCTGACAATCAATATTAATTGCAGGTTATTTTCAAGTTTGCATTGCTATAAGTTGTTTCACAGATGTTATGTAACCTTTTTCTGTCTTCGTGAAAAAAACTTTTAAATTAAAATTTTTAATGAGGATTTTTCTTCAGAAATTTTGATCCAAATCCAAAGATTAGTATACTATTTTTTATTTTTATTTGTACATGATTTACAGACCGAAGACTGTCGACAGGAACAACAAAATAATTTTTTTTAAATTTAACAAAAAGATACATTTTACAATTTTTACAAAATCTTACAAATAAATTTAAATCTAAATTTACAGATAAATTTTGATCTTTAGTGCTGTAATACCGTTTCTAAAAGAAAAAATATTGCTTTTTTTACTTTTTCTTGTCTTATAACTTATGAATCTGCCCATAACAGACAGGTGGAGTGTCAAATTATTTACATTCAATCTGTTCGTTGCACGGCTAAAATGAATAGTTCAGCGAATTTTATGACTGAACCATTTTAAAAAAGAAGGAATATAGAGGTGTAAAATACACTAGTCAGAATTATCTCCTCTCAGAGTAATGAATTTCATTATACATCCAGACCCTGTGGTGAATGAAGTGAAGGTGTCATTTGCAGAGTGGAAAATACTATATCTTACTTTCAGAGGGCCCGGCATGCTGATAAGCATACCTTTCCATTCATTGAGCAAGGCAATCGTAAACCACCTCACTCCTCGTTTTAGTAATACCTCTACAGGTTCAAACCACCCTTTTGGCTGATGCCCTAAACAACAACAACAACAACTTATGAATACACAAGGATGGAAAGTATTGTTTTCATGTAGATTATTTTACACGTTTTTAGGCCCCGAGCCCAAAAATACCATGGCGCCCAAAAATACATTTAGCGATTGATATTTGTGTGTGTAAATAAGATACCTCAAGAACGGAATATTGTACGATGTTGAAACTTAGAACTTAAATTAGGTCCCACTAGGAAACCCGATAAGAACATTTTTATCAAAATCGGTCAATCGAAAGTAGTAGGCTAAATATTAATCATGCAATTTTTCGCTTTTTTGCGATTTCCTCAAAAACGGCTCTTAGGATTTTTGAAAATCGCTTCATTTTCTACACTTTTAATTTTTACAAGAGGGTTAGCGGCATGTCTATTGAAATTCTTGAGAAGGCTGTGCTCTCGTGGTCATATTTTTTTTTGAGATTGTAGCCTTAATGTGCATTTCAAAACAAAAATGTATATAATTAAAGTTGTAGAAAATAGAAAAAACCTGCAACTTACTTCGAGAATTTTTTTGCAGAGAGTTTAGCGTCAATTACTAATTTTCCGTATTTTTAAGTTGGAGATTAATTTTCTTTTTGATTCATTCACTCATGAATAAATTAAGGTTATGTTTTCATATTACATAATTTTTACTCATGATTAAATGTAGGTTTCATTGTTCGTTATTTACACTAGGAAGAGAAAGGTGTGTGAGTCTTCACACCGGATTTTTCGTCTTTATTCTTTATCATCTGTCATTCTACTCCGGATTATCTAGACAAGTACCAAATTCACTTCTTTCTAAAGCCATTCTTTTCACTCCTGGAAGATCTTTACAGCTTTTTAAAGTTGTTCTAAGAGTGCTCAGATTTTTACTTCTGCTAGCAACCCCATTAAATTTTATTTTATTAGAAACTAATAATGTAATGCAGGATATTCTAGAAATGGTAGAGGGAATCGATTATTTATTGTAAGAAATTGTATATTGTAAGATGTGGAGTGATTTGAAGAAGGATAACGAGTAACTGACTTTGACTGGGACTTCTTGGAAAAGAGGTGGTTGTTAGTTTTTAGGCTTGTTATTGATTAATGTTTTAGATTTTTCTGATAAAGCGTAGATTGGATCTCTCATTGTGTCTTATGTCTATCTATGATTTTCTATAAACGATAACCACCACAGGTATTTAAAGGCAAACTAACACCTATTAAAGTTAAGTTAAATGAAATTGCGACTTGATTATGAATGCTATTATGAGTGCTAACGGGTGATTCAAAAAGAGCGCCGGTTTTTAAACGGCTGGTAAATTTTTGTTTATTGGTTGGCAACATTGTTAGACCTCATTTCTATTTCGGGGAACATTCCGATTGACGATTCAGTTGTAGTTTCTCTTGTTCGCAGTGTAGTACTCCCGCAGTCTGTGTCTAACCATGGAGAAGTTTACTATTGCACAACGAGTGTTCATCGTCAAAACATTTTATCAGAGTGGAGAGAGTTATGCGGCTACTGTCAGGCGACTTCGCGGTACTCTAGGACGTAATGAAGCACCGAATGAATCAACAGTTCGCAGGCTCATGAAAAAGTTTTTTGAGACGGGTTCAACAGTCGACCTTAAAAGTTCTGGACGTCGTCGTTCTGGCCGAACTGAGTAGAACGTTGTGTTGGTTCGTGACAGTGTGGCTGTTAGCCCAGCAAAATCAATACGTCGCCGTTCTCAACAATTGGGTTTACGATGTTCTTCTGTACGGAGAATTCTTCGGTACGATCTCCAATATCACCCGTATAAAATTCAGTTGACGCAACATTTGAAAGTGGCAGACCACCAGAAGAGACGACAGTTTGTTGACTGGGTATTGAGAAAACGGCAGGATGATGACACCTTCGCAAACAAAATTGACGCCTTGTGACTTTCATCTTTGGGGTCATCTGAAGTCATTGGTGTATGCCAATAAACCCCGAAACATCAATGACTTGAAGGAAGAAATTCGACGGGTTATCGGGCAAATGGAAGTCGAAACTTGTCGTGCAGTAATATCCAATTTCATGGACAGAGTTGATGCGTGCCAGCGCAGTAGAGGAGGACACATGCATGACATCATTTTTCATACATGAAATCGGAAGGTAAGATGAACTTGATGTATTTATTTTCAGTTTTTCAATAAAATAAATCTCTTAATTTGATATATCAAAACCGGCGCTCTTTTTGAATCACCCTATATTTGTAAGTGTTTGTATACACGGTAATAATACGTTAGAAAAAGGTCTTCGTACTATAATTGGTCGTAGGTAAGAGGCTATTTTTAATTGTAAAATTAGTGTTATTTTTACTTAGGGTAAGCGCACAGTGAGCGTTGGTCGCAGGTCGCTGGTCGCTGGTCGCAGGGATACTAATTCACGGTGGAGAAAGCACATAGTGGGAGCATGTAACTGCGCGCTTAACCTTCATTCAGTTGTCGGTATTCAACATGAGTTCCAAGTAGCAGCAGTAATGATGAATTATTCGTAATGGAAAACGCTTATACAAAATTGTTATCTTTTGAAGACGATACCGTTAGGATATTAATAAAAACAGAAAATTGTTCGGCATAATCATCTTTTTCCGCAATTAAAAAAAGATAGAGACAGGCTTTTTAAATGCTTGATAATGACTCTGGAAACGTTTAATTTTAAATTGTCTAAAGTAGAACTCGTTTTCAAAACAAAAAAAAAACAATGGTGCAACTTGCACAAGCAACCAATATTACCGGAAGAAAGATTTGTTATTACTTTGAACATTTTAAACGTATTTTGAACTTTTTGATTACCGATATTCATTATTATAAAGCATTGTTTGGCCAGTAATAATCTTTTAAAGTAAGTTTTATAAACTTATGTTAAAAATTAATTAACAAATTATTATTTATGAATACGTGTTATACGACGCCAAGTACATTTTTAGCAATCTGCCAGCAAGCAGCAGGCAGGTTTAATCAAAACAAACCAGTGAGCTGATATGCGCAGATGACCAGCGCGCACCTTTCGCCACCAGCGCTTACTGTGATACGTCCAATAAAATATATAATGGCCTATTCCTACGAGCCGGCTTCCGCTTGTAAGCGACCAGCGACTAGCAAGCTGCGACTAGCGTTCACTGTGCGCTTACCCTTAGGTTAGTTTAAGTTTTAAGTTTTGTAATTAATTTAATTGAAGTTTCAAATTGTATTTTTTAGTAGGTTAAGTTAATTATTAATTGAAATTTTTTATTATATAATTTAATAATTATTGTAATAAGTTTAAGGAAGTTTATTTATTATATTTATATTTTTCCAGTTCTTGAACGAACCTAGGGTTAGGTGTTACAATATTTTTCATAATTATTTCGTTCTTTTTAATTATTACTGAATTGTATTTAATAAATTAACTAATATGAATTCGAAAGAACAAAAATATTAAATTCAAAAACAAGCTATGAAAAAACCAATAAATTTATTGATAAAATCCAGTGCTTGTTTTAAATTTAAAAAATGGTTTGATGACTTCAAATAAATAAAATCTAAAACAGCACTGATGAAATCTTTTTTTTTTAATATTTATTATATTGTTACTACAAAGCGGTTTATTGTGATGATTTAATTAGTTAAAACGATAAGTACATTAAACGGCAATTGATGAAATAAATCAATAATTTACTGAATATCAGAGTACAGTACTTTGTGTGCGATATTGAAGTGTAATAAAGTTGAAGTGTAATAACGTTTTACTAAATATTTCGATTAATCAAAGTTTTATACCTCAATTTAATTATCTATTCTGTGTATTAGAAACAAATGTAATATGGTATGTGTGTGTGCGTTCAGAAGTTCAGTATTTGCATGTGTATGAGTAAGAGTATAAATTTATACAATTGTTTATGCAGTAGGTTATAGTAAAAGTGGTAAAGTTCACAAGTAGTAATTAAACGTTACATTGGAGTGGTTAACCTAACCGCTGTCTAACATGCTGTACCTATTCTCAACTTTAAAACAAAATGGTTGTACTCTCATTCTCGTGTACTTTAAACGTACATACTCCTATTCCGTATTCAGTTTGAAACATGTGTTCATGATTAATGTTTAATTAGTTTATTACTAAATAATTTTACCATTATACTTAAATTTGTAACTTTTGTGCCGAATAATTTATTAAGAAAATATTTTTTTATTCAATTATGAATTTAGATGATTAATATCCATATTAAAACGAATCTAAAATTACTTATTTGTATATAAGCCTAGATGTTTTGAGATTTTAACTATAGGGTGATTCAAAAAGAGCGCCGGTTTTGATATATCAAATTAAGAGATTTATTTTATTGAAAAACTGAAAATAAATACATTAACAAGTTCATCTTACCTTCCGATTTCATGTATGAAAAATGATGTCATGCATGTGTCCTCCTCTACTGCGCTGGCACGCATCAACTCTGTCCATGAAATTGGATATTACTGCACGACAAGTTTCGACTTCCATTTGCCCGATAACCCGTCGAATTTCCTCCTTCAAGTCATTGATGTTTCGGGGTTTATTGGCATACACCAATGACTTCAGATGACCCCAAAGATGAAAGTCACAAGGCGTCAAGTCACATGACCTTGGTGGCCATTGATGGTCGGAATTACGAGAAATTATGCGATCCTGGAACCGTTCACGGAGCAACAACATTGTTTCTCGTGCAGCAACTGAATTTTATACGGGTGATATTGGAGATCGTACCGAAGAATTCTCCGTACAGAAGAACATCGTAAACCCAATTGTTGAGAACGGCGACGTATTGATTTTGCTGGGCTAACAGCCACACTGTCACGAACCAACGCAACGTTCTGCTCAGTTCGGCCAGAACCACGACGTCCAGAACTTTTAAGGTCGACTGTTGAACCCGACTCAAAAAACTTTTTCATGAGCCTGCGAACTGTTGATTCATTCGGTGCTTCATTACGTCCTAGAGTACCGCGAAGTCGCCTGACAGTAGCCGCATAACTCTTTCCACTCTGGTAAAATGTTTTGACGATTAACACTCGTTGTGCAATAGTAAACTTCTCCATGGTTAGACACAGACTGCGAGAGTACTACACTGCGAACAAGAGAAACTACAACTGAATCGTCAATCGGAATGTTCTCCGAAATAGAAATGAGGTCTAACAATGTTGCCAACCGATAAACAAAAATTTACCAGCCGCTTAAAAACCGGCGCTCTTTTTGAATCACCCGTTATAACCCTGAAAAAGGGTTTCTCTTTGTAACCGTGCAGTTCATTTTTGAATTTTCGTCATAATGATCTTCTACCCTCGTATAGGATACTTGTTCAGTATTTTTAACGGGTTTTCAGGGTAGAGTTAAAGCCGTGAATTTAGTATCTTTGCAGGTATCTATTCAAAATAGCTTACACTTTTAGATTTACTTTTAAAGTATATTATTTGCAGTTTAAAATTAAATAAAAAATTATGCGTAAATCATAACGGTAAACGGAAAAATTCAAACAAGAAATACATTTATTATAACAGGCGAAAATACACCTAAAAAGAACATTGACTTGTTTACTTATATGTAATTAGCAAATAATCCATGTATAGGTCGTAAATAAAAAAAACTATAAAACTGTAAGTAACATAAGTTGTAGGCCCTACATAAAGCAAGCGGAGAACACGCTGCACGAGTAACCAGCCCGACGGGAGAGATACCTCATAATTGCTCAGCATTGAATGTGTTAATACTACTAAGCTTTGCCCATAACAGACAGGTGGAGTGTCAAATTATTTACACCCAATCTGTTCGTTGCGAGGCTAAAATAAATAGTTCTGTTTCTTATTACATGGTCAGCCAATTAAATGACTGAATCATTTAAGAACAGAAGAGGTAGAGGTGTAAAAGACACTAATCAAAGTTATCTCCTCTGAAAGTAATGAATTTCGTTATACAGCCAGACCCTGTGGTGAAAGAAGTGAAAGTGTCATTTGCAGAGTGGAAAATATGTGCTTTTTAGAGGGCCCGGCATGCTGATAAGCGTACTCTTCCACTCAGTGAGGAAGGCATAGGTAAGCCACCTCACTCCTCGTTTTACTTAGTAAAACCTCTACAGGTTCAAACCAGTCTTTCGGCTGATGACCTAAACAACACTACTAAGCTATTTGCTAATGTACATAGGCCTAACAGGCAGGTGGAGTGTTAAATTATTTGCACTCGATTTGCTAATTTCAGGGCTACAAAAAATAATTCTCGTTCTTGGTCATGGTCAGCCAATTAAACGCCTGCAGCATTTAAGAACAGAAGAGGCAGAGGTGTAAAAGACATTAGTTAAAGTTATCTCCTCGGAGAGTAATAAATTATATTATACAGCCAGACCCTGGGGTGAATGAAATGAAAGTGTCATTTGCAGGATAGAAGAGAGATTCTTTTCAGAGGGCTTGCCATGCTGATAACTATGTTTTTTTCACTCAATGAGGAAGACATTGGTAAACCACCTCACTCCTCGTTTTACTTAGTAATCCTCAAGAGGTTTAAACCAGCCTTCCGGCTGATGACCTAAACAACTATAATCAGTTATTAGAAACATAAGAGTTTTCTTAATATTTCTTAAATTGTATTCTTACATTTTCCTTCAAATAGTTTCGTAAAATTTTTTACAGGATTTCTAGGTATTCATTAAAGAAATTAAGACTACTTTACTTAGATCATACATTGGTAAAATAATCCCTAAAAACAAGATTTTCATGAAATTTTCAGCGTAGGTTCGCAATACATTTTGTCCGAAATCCAATTTTTATTCTATTTAAAATAGTAAATTATTGAACAGCTCTTGCGAAAAGAGAAATAGAAAGAATGCAAGCCTTGGAATTAAGAGTACATCGATAAACGACGAATGTTAAGGATATTGTGGACAAATAAAAAGAAAGCTGAGGAATTCTTGCATCAGAACTAGAATTACATGCATATAAAATAGCAAATAGAACACTGATCAAATAGAATACATAAAGTACTAAAATTTATTAAAATAACAGAGATAAAATAACATTTAAATTAAATAACATTTTTATTAAAATAACAGCGTGGATTAAAGTGTCATCTGCTGAAGTTGATTATACAGGAAAAACACCAGGAAAGAAGAGCATATAAAGACGAAGAACATGTTTAAAAAACACAAATGAAACTAGTGTAATTACTCAATTACTCCTCTCTGCAGTTATATTTATAGCAGTAATTTTCAAAGTAAGAATTACTATTATGTTCGCCAACCTCCGATAGAAGAAGACACTCAAAGAAGAACAATCGAGGTTTTGAATGAACACTTTCACAAGTCACAAGAACACGATAACTCAACTACAGTATCCATGAACTTTTATAAGTTCAGTAAATTTAGTTAATACATAATTAAATACTTATTTACCATAAATAGTGTCGAACCAATGATAATTATTTGATTTTATCGATTAAAATAAACTAAATAGTTACAATTTTACTTGTCTAAAAGTTGCTCTGCATTTATTTATTTGATATTATTCCTTATTTATATGCACCATTTTTGTATTTGTATTTGTATTTTTTTTGCATTATTTGTATTTTTTCATTTATTTGTATTCATACGTATGATTGTAATTTTGTCAGCCCCAAGCTAACAATATTTATGATTTCTGATGGAACCTCTGAAGAGGCATTGCCTTGGAGGCCCTATTTTCCTTGTTGTGGAATTAGTTTGTAGCTTTTTTTAGTTAGATTTTATTATAATTGTTTTATTGTTTACAGTAAGAATATCTTGTATTATTTTTATGTTGTTAATGTATCTTTTTGCAACATGTCAAACAAATTTTTTTATTATTCTTACTTATACTTTCCATTTTACATCTAACTGACAATCCTGTAAGAGCTCTAAAAATGCATGGAAGAAGAGATCTGTTAATTTAATAAAATTAAAGTCAAATGAAATAAAAGATATGCTGAAGACACTATGGTATTTGCCGACACCGTACAGGGCCTGCAAAGACGAATGGACAGTATAACAGTTGTTAGTGCGTTACTATATGGGCTTGACATCAATATCAATAAAACAAAAATGATGATCATCAGCAAACAGCTAATCGGTTCTGATGTTCACTTATTGGTCAACAAGGTCCAAATAGAACGAACGAGTCGCACAATGTCAATATCTGGGTACCTGTATTATTGAGAGGTGGGATAATTCACAAGAGATAACATGTCGTATTGACGAGGCCTGAAATGTGTTCAACACCATGAATTCTGTCTTTAAAAGCCAAAATTTAACCCTTGACACTGAAACGATACTCATGAAGTGTTATGTGTTCTCAGTCCTATTGTACAGAGTTGAGTCCTGGACTCGGACAGAAGCAACACTTAACAAATTGAGAGCGTTCGAACTTTGGCTATATAGGAGAATGCTGCGAATTTCCTGGACGCAGAAAATTACTAATGCTGGAGCGCTACGTCGAATGAACAAGGCAGCGGAATTGATCAGCATAGTGAAGGTGCAAAAGCTGCAATATCTCGGAGGATGAGCACAGGTATGAATTGCTCCAACGCAGTCTGCAAGGAAAATTCGACAATAGAAGGGGACCAGGAGGCAGAAGAATTTCATGGTGTGCCAACTTGAGGATATGATTTAACAAAAGCTCGGAAGAACTCTTTCGGATAGCTACCAGTAGGGTAAGCATTGCCATGATGGTCGCCAATCTTCGGAACGGAGAGGCACCTGGAGAAGAAGAAAAGCCTTAGAAAATCGAAAACATTGCTGGTAGAGTCAGTGGTGGAGCGTATAGCAGCTTACTGCCGATAAATAAAAAGTTGAATTCCACTCACCTTAGAAGTCCTGCCACTTACCAGCTGGTATAGACACTAAAGTTACGAGATTGCCTTTTGCGTATGTATGGGCTGTGAGGAAAGGAAGTGAAATATTTACAGTGCTGCCAACCTCAACAGTGAGACACTACTCATACATTTCACTAGCGTGCAGTTTCTACATACATTTGTAAGCTGAGGTTTATTCTAACTCAAAATGTTTTTTCATAAACCTAATAAGAAATAAATATTACCTGTAATATTGCCTACAGCTTAATTACGTGACTAGAAATGTTAGATTTACTGTAATTACGAATGAATCGCCTCCTTTACTATTACTGTTACGGCGTTTTCATTATCAGTCTCTTTAGTATCTACCTGACCGTTTTCTTTTTTTTACCAGGTTTCAACAAAACTGTTAAAGAATAGCTTCTTCACTTCTTTAATTTCCTTCTTTATTTTCCGAATTGTGGAAAGAGAAAAATCAGAGTAGTTAGCAGCTCACTCATGGCTTTTGTTAAGAGGCATGGATAGAAATTTTTGTTTACCTTCAACTTTATAACATTTTATTGCGTTGCATATTAGATTTCGTTTAACACTGAATAGTTCGACCACGTTTTCGAGAAATCAATATTTCTGTAACAAATAGTTAACTTACAAAAGGTTCCGTGATATACTGTATATGATCTGGGTATAGTATAAACTGTTATGTTTGTCGTACTGAAATTTAAGCAGTCGGGCATGCCTACTGATGCTTTTCTCCCTTTACCCCTCGTTGCAAAAAAGGACAAACTTGTGACTCAAGTGATTATACCAGTGGCTTTTCGCTGCGTGGTGAGCTGCCGAAGATCTTCAAGTAGACTGTAATCGCACGGCTAGTTTTTGGAGTATTTCCAGCGGGTTAAATCACTGCGGCGCGTGAATTAGTAGTAATTTGTGTAGCAGAATATTATTATTATTGCGTTTTTAAAGTATAGCGGTAGCGATCGCGGTTAAGATCGAATGGCAAAGCGTGAACAACAAGTAGCGTCTATTCGCGTATCTAGTAAGCGGGCGACTGTCCAGTTCAGTTTAAAACTGTTTTGTATGTGCAGGTAGAAATCAACCCTCATTAGTTGAGACCGATAAATGATATCTTACCATATTACACAAAAATAAACTGATGAATTGAATAAAACTAAACATAAAATTTATATAGTCCCAAGCAATTGCTATTTATAATACTTGGGATTGCATCAATTGGGCCCCTACCACTTTCATGGCCTATAATGTAATTTCAACAGATATATTTGTTTTGCCATTTTTGCAGTTGTAAATCAATTATTAAGAAACAAAATTATTCAGATTGTGTGCTTTTTAAAAGTGCTCAGTAGTGTTAAATGAAAAAATAAGATAAAAAACGAACAGAAAGCTTGCAAACCGTCGACTAACAATCCAAATTAAGTTGTTTAGCACTTTTTAAAGCAATCACTTTTTACTTTATGTTTAATCACATCTAATAAAAGAGTTTTGTCAGTTATTTCAATTAATAACGACGTCAATTAATAATTAGTGAATTTCAATTCTTTATAGACGGTTGATTTTAGGTCAAACAAAAAGTTAATTAAATCACAAAAGTGTGAAGCATATTTTTCAAAACACTGAACTGAAGTACTTAAATATTCCATCAGAATAAATCAATTAATAATACTGTTGAAAAAAGTCTAGAAAGTTTTAACAACAGATGTTGAGGAATTAATAATTGATCAACACTGTTTTGCTGGTGCTATAAAATTCCGGTTAATCCTACTTTATGTCAATGTATGTGTGTACGAGTTTATACGAGTCTGTGTATGAGAGAGATAAATGTTAAAAGTGTGAGATAAAAACGGTTGAAAGCATTTGAGGTTAGATTGGTAAAATTGATTTTTTTGTAATTTTTACAAACTCAAATTCCGATCTTATGTCGGAAAGAAAATAAACCTCTAAAATCCGATCACGCATTTCATCAGTCAAATGACACACCCTCTCACCATTAGAAATATTTTCCTTTTTTAATTCAGGTCACTATACATGGAGAGAGAGATAGATAGATAGATAGATAGATAGATAGATAGAGAGAGAGAGAGGGAGAGAGAGAGAGTACTAAACGAAGGGATGAATCACGGATTGTAGCTTGTTATTTTTTATAGGATTAACCTTATGTACTTGCTACACATGTTACAATACAAAACCGTATTCACCAACAAAATTGGACCTAACCCTAAAAAAATAAAAGGTCAAAGTAATAATAAAAGAAGCAATATTGTAAAAAATAAAAATCTTTCTTTTATATTTAAATTACTTTTGGAATTCAGTTTTTAATTCTAATATTAATTTTAATGACAATTTTAATTGCCCATAACAGAAAGATGGAGTATTAACTTATTTGCAATCGATCTGGTAAATCCAGGGCAACAAAAAATAATTTTGTTTCTTATTGCATGGTCAGCCAATTATATCACTGAAGCATTAAAGAACAGAAGAGGTAGAGGTGTAAAAAACACTAATAATGAATTTCTTTATACAGCCAGTTCCTGCAGTAAATGAAGTGAAAGTGTCATTTGCAAGTGGGAAGGGGATGCTTTTCAGAGTGCCTGGCGTGCTGACAAGCATACTCTTTTTACTCAATGAGGAAGGCAATTGTAAACCATCTCATTCCTTGTTTTACTTAGAAAAGCCTCTTGAGGCTCATATAGCCTTTCGGCTGATGATCTAAACAACAACCATTTAAAAATTAAGCTTTTTTGAAGAAAAGAAAACCATTTTAAAATGTGTATTATCTAAACATAAAAGTCAAGGCCTAGGGAACCCGGGGCTGAAGGGGCTTCAACTCCCTCCCCAAAGACAAAATCTAAATTTCGTACCAAACTAATATGCCCCGAGTTAGAATTCCGGTCACAGTGTAAATCCATCAATCATTTTTATCTACTATCATCCTTCTATTGCTTTGATGAACATAACCTTCTTCCTCTTCCTCTCCCTCTCCTCTCCTTCTCTCTCCCCTTGCTAACAAAAGTTGGCAATCATTCTAGCAGTGATAAGTCTATCGCTGCTGTTTTGAAGAGTCCTGTGTAGAAGTTGCACGTTCTTTACCCAGGATATTGGTCGTTTGCCGACGCCTCTCTTACAATGTACCTCTCCTGGCAAAATGTATTCACGAAACTTGTATTCTATCGCCATTTCTAATAATGTGTTCTTTTTTTTATTCCTAATTTGTGTACGTTGCAATCTGTTCAATTTAGAACAATAAGCAACCCCATGACCCAATGAGATGAAGATGATGTGTATGACGTGTAAATGAGGTGTAGTCTTGTACAAACCCAGGCCGACCATTCCTGAGAGAGTGTGGTTAATTAAACCCCAACCATCAAAGTACACCGGTAACCGCTCTCTAGTATTCAAATCCGTATAAAAGTAACTAACTTTACTAGGATTTGAACCAGGAACCTCGTCTCCGAAAATCAGCTGTTAAACAGCTGATTTTAGCGACGACTTTACCTCTAGACCAACCCGGAGGGTTAATGTGTTCTAGACATTCCTTTTTTTGTTTTTTTTTCACTGTACAAATTATTTCCTTTTCTTTACAAAGTTTTTGAAGTACACTGATGTTTGATATCCTATCCAGCCACGATATTTTAAGAATTCTATGGTAAGTCCATAATTCAAACGCTTCCAGTCTCTTCGTTTTTACGTGCATAATAATAGGACGTAAAACAAAAAAAAAACACACGTCCAGATTCAGTCCTACTTTGAACCTTAATACGTGCCAGATAATAGTAACAAAAAAATCTCAGTTGTATAATTTAATTAATAATATAATTTAATGTTTTTGACAAACAATCTGGACAAATTTATGTTTTGCCTAGGTGGCGCCATGTGTGCGAGTGAACTTCGCTTGTTCACAATATAATTAATTGTCTCTCTGACGCGGCCAATCTTGTTTTTCTTGTATAGATTAGAATGTTCTATTAATTATTTCTTTTATTTTGTTATATTCTTTATCCTTTGAGAAAACTATCATTTTTCCTCTATCCTCATACTCTATCTATTCACTATCCTCATAAAAACCACTGCTTGTTTTACAGTGTTTGTAAACAGCTGTGAAGTGAGTTTCTTAAAAACGTTTGTACACACGCGTCACGTATTGAAATAGTTTCTTGGTGATGGGCTGTTATCGTACAATCATTTTCGGGTAGTAAGTAAGATAAAATTGGTTTTTTTATTATAAATTAATACATTTCATTTGAGTTAAGTTTCATCAAATCTCTGTTAAAGTTTATAACATATTGTATTAAATTAAGTCTGTAAGTTTAGTAAGTTAAGTATTTTAGTGTAATTTTTATTATCGTAACTGTAACAATGTTATTTACAAATAAACAGATCTGTAAAAACCTGAATAAACGTCACAATATTAGTTACTAAATTTTTTAATTTACTACTGAGTGCTTTGTAATTAAAGTTACGGAATCGTAATTTTCATATGTACTGTTATTTTATTTTATAATGAAAATTTAGGTAAAGAAGTTAATATTTACATTAAAAAATATTATTTAAAGCTCATTCAAATGTTTATTTTTAATTTCACAAAGTGCTCATAATTTTAAATATTATAGTACTAATAAAATATTAATCAAAAAGTTAGACAGCATATTACAGTTTTTAAGCCTGTAATTCTTTACAAAATGGAAAGTATAATAGTAAACAAAACACAAATTCACTTGTCTGAAAACAATTACAAAGAAGATTTTTTATTAAATTTACGGTTTAAATTGAAGAAACTAAAGAAATACGAAATAAACAAAACCAAAAACTTTATAAATACATTGAGACTTTGAAAGATATAGTCATAAAAAGAAGAGCGATATTTTTTGGACACATGAGAATTATGAACGAAAACCGTTTAAGAAAAAAGATTTTTAATATCTGTAACGATAAAAACAAAATCTACTTAAATCATAAATAACTGGAAATTGAACAACTGAGAAGGAGATTAGGAGAAAGAAAGTGACAGAACTTTTTGAAGAAGCTATAGAAAGTAAATCCGATAAAATGAATGCTTATTGGAGTGAAAGAGAGATGAGAGATGAGAGAAGGTGAAGATCCGGATGAGAGTTGTGGGAAATAGGAGAAAGTCAGTGTTGTTACCAAGAAGTCCATTGCGACTAAATTTTTGTAAATATAAGCTCTCGTTTGTTATTGATTTCATATTTGTTTACAATTAAGTTATAATAATAATTCATAATAAAATATAAAAATGATGAAACGCAAAATTTCAAATCGCTGAATCACGTTCAACTGTAAAATGGAGTGTTCAGGGTTTACGAGGTGTGAAAATTAGGCCTAAGTTCCAAGAATTTGTCAATAAAACGTAAACAAATTTAGTTACGGGAAAAATATTATTATCAACCTTCACAAAAGTCTTCTTCTAACTCTACACAACGATTCCAACGTTACTCTCACGATTGAAAACACCTTTGGTAATCCTCCAAAGTTATTCCATTCAGCACCGCGGTTACATCTTCCTTGACTTCTTGTACGCCACCATGATGAGTTCCCTTGAGGTACGACTTCATCTTGGGGAATAAGAAGTCACAGGGAGCGATATCGGGGCTATAGGGTGGGTGCATTAACGTTGGAATACCATTTCCCCAAAATCTCTTGCACAATGAACGACAAATGGGCTTGTGGTATCCAGCCGTTCTCAGCGAGTTCGGGCCGCACACGTAAAATACGTGCTTGCAGCCGCTCCAGGACGCCAACGTAGTACTAAGGGGAGTGGAACCTCTGCGGGTCTCAATTCGCACCCTTTCAGTTAGTTTTGATCTCTTATCCTACTGCCACACCGAAAGCAGGTTCAAGCATTTAGCAGGAACAAGTGTTTGCAAGCATTTAAGCAGCTTTGAACTGCGCTGTTACCCTTTCCAAACAAAAAGTAGTATTTCATTATACGTCTCCATACACACATCTAAGTGAATCTTCTCTTTTGTTGTTTAAAACATTTCAGTGAATTTACGAAGTAAATTTAAGCCGCCAAAAAGATAGCGTATTTTATACCTTTCACAAAAAGTTACAAAATTTCAGTGACCAGTTTTTTGAATTCTTGAGAAAGTCTATGGAGACTTTTGATGACATAGATTTCTTTCCAGGCTTCTGATGAAACCTTTCTATCTTTGAATAATTTGTTTGATTCATCCTAAAACACAGCTATCTTAAAAATACTCGCAATTAAAAAATCCTTATTGAACGACATTGTCAATTCACTACAACAAGGTTATAACTGAGCAGCAAAAATCGAACTGATCCTACTTCAACATTCTAACAGTGTACTGCTTCAAGCCAGTAGTGCTTTCTGTTTGGCCACGCCCATTACACGACAGAAGTTTGATTATTACTGCTCAACTGCTGACCGCTGCTACGTAGCGCTCACTGCTTAACACCGCAACCTTAGTAACAGGGCTGATTTAGGTAGCCTAGCTTTTGATCATCTTTGGCCATTTTTTGACCTAATGTGGGATTAGGGTTATGTTAACTCTTAGAACCAAGGGTCACAGTGGTGTTAGGTCCAATATTAATGTAATAATAAACCACGTTGGCCATGTCTAATTGAAGCTATGGCAGTTTTATACCTTAAAATTAAAGATTCCCATTTCGATTACCGGATAAGAAAAAGTTTCCATCGATCAAAATTTACAGTTAATCTGTAATTCCACCGTGGTTGCTAACTAAGGATGTAAATAATGCGATATTAATTAAATAATTAAGCATATTATTAATTTTTTTTTTAAGTTAACCTAAATATAATTTAATAAAAATTAGAACATTAGTTAGACCTCGTGCAATATTAATGAACGTCACTCCAACGCTTTATTAAATCTAAAATGAGTGATGTAGAACAAGAATAAAAATTTTAATTAAAATAAATATTAAACATTACTGCTCTGTACTTAATATTTAGTGAGATTTTGTAAGTAGGCGTTCATGATAAAACACAGAAAAATAGCTTATCTTTTCTGACAGAGAAAATCCTATTTACTTCCATTTTAGAGCTTCCACTTTTTAACATTAATCCCAAGATAACAGTTTCATTTTAATATTTCACTTCCTGTAATTAATTTTTATTTTTCAAAATACAAGGACATTTTTTCTTTTTAATTAAAAATAACTTACCTCAATCATTTTTCGACTAAAGAAGATGAAAGTTTTATCGGGAAAAAAGGAAATTGATTAAAAATTTTACGTTACCTTACTAGGATTAGATGTTGAACGTTCTTGCTTAGAAAATATCAAAAGAAATTTCTAAGTGTAGTGAAAGGTAAGAAAATTCTTTAAGTCCATTTTTTATTTTATACTTTTACTATAGCTTAGAGTAGATACCAAATGTACACAAATGAGAAAGCTCTCACCGACTCATCAGTAATTCTCTAACTTTCCTTTCATCTGAAGAGCTGAAATTCAGCACATTTGTTCCTTAGAAGTTGAGTCAAAAACCTAAAATATTTACATTTCGACCACTTTCCCACTAATGGATGAAAACATGATGTAAATACACATTAATTGCGTACCTTTCCAAAGATTTGTAATTCTAAAAATCGGCATTCAAAATACTTAAAAAATATTGAGGTGTGAAACCTGAAATAGGAATAAACTAGTTTATTTAATCCTCCTTTCTGAGTCTTAGCGCGGGCGCCTTTGCTTTCCAGTAAAAATAAGTTAGTAAGGCTAATATACTACCATGTGAGAAAGTATTATAGGTTTTCTATACAGCAAGTTAAAAAATAATAGGTAATTCTATGTTTGCTTTTTGTAGTCAAACCTTTTACCATGTGTCTTACCCTTGTTAAAATAACCAAATTTATACCTGTTTTCTGAGCTTCAAAAATGGTTACAGCCCTGAAACTCCTCATAGTCTTAGGTGACACCTTTTTATAAAATCTGAGTTTTTTCAAACTATTATCTGAACAATAATTTTTTTTAGAATTTTTAACAGTTAGGTATAACTTTACTTCTATGTCATTTACAAGGTTGCCAAAAACTCAGTGTTTGTATTTCTATCATATAACACTACTATAAAAATTTCAAAATTTTGTTATGAATGGTTTTTGAGAAAACGAGGCAAATATCATAAAAAAGTTAATTTTTAGTAAACGGAGAATAAAATCTAAAAAGATGGTGATTTTTCCATGTAGTACATTGGATTTTTTTTATATTAAAAATTGTTTGCTAACAAATTATTACCACTGAAAAACAAAACGTTTAAACTAACTAAATACCATAAAATTCAAAAATCGATACATTCATAATTTTTCATGGTAGCTTACAAATCTGTAGGATTGTTTTTGTTAATATACCGAGTATATTTGTGAATAAATCCTTAAAAATTATCCTGCAGCTTGTATTTATTCTTAATGAAAAAAAACTAGTAATTTTTGCCAACCTGTATTTCTCTTAATGCTGCTTATTTTCGTCATATTTATTTATCTATTTGTAATAATATGTTTTAGTAAATCTGCCATGATCAGAATAATATGTAAATCATTAAATTCAAAACTAATTAAATTATAAAACTCTTTAGAAGATATTATCTCTTCAGTCATTTGTACAAAATTGAGGAGTTTTATACAATGTGATTGATGAAATAACATCTTATTGCTTTAAAATCGATCTAAGTGCAATTGTTTGACTGTTAGGACTTAAAATATTTTAATACGGTAATAAAATCAATTTATAAACAATAGCTAACATTATGATGTTTATAAACACTAATTACACTAATAACACTTATGCCGGAGGGCAGGAGAGAACGAGGACGCCCGAGAAAGAGATGGGCAGATTTGAGAGGTTCGGAACAGGCAGAGATGCCTAATCCTTGAAAGGCAGAAGAAGAAGAAGATAAACACTAATTAAACTAAATTTTATTAAAAAAACAACTAGCTCTGTATCATTCACAATGTAGTGCCTTAATCTTTAGTCATTATCAAAGTTCAATGATTTCAATCAAAACTACAGACACAATACCATTTTCTCTAAAATTGAATGAGTAGTTTCATAGATTTTAAACACTTTCCCTAGACTACTTCACAAAGAAACTATTTGAAAATGAGGAGACATTTTGAAGTCCGACATTAAAAATTTTTTTAATTTGAAAAATTAATCCGAAACTAGGTTCCCTGTGCATTAAAATGTGGATTTAAAATAAAGCAATAAAAATGAAAACCATTTAAACGGTACAATAGTCTAAGAACAGACCAGAGAGGATTTATCTCGATTGAATAATGTGAAAAACCTTGGCAAGTGGACAAAAAATTTTCTATATATTGGAAAAACCGCGTTTTCAAATAATTCAGGTTATAGTTGAATTCGCATGTACAGGGTGGCCCATATGTCGGTCCCCAATATTTACGGTAATTGGAAGAAAGGTTAATGGAATAACAACCTATATGCAAAAAAACAAATTTATTATATGACCTGTACATATATATTACCTTGAAAATGTTATAGCAGGTGTTCAAAATATCCACCATGATTCTCTATACACTTTATACAGGGACATAAACTGATTCACAAATTTTCAACAGCAACATTTTAACGTCATTTACATAGTCAAATGCAATTTTAATTGAACTTTTTATTTAGTTCGTCCACGTTTTGTGACTTGGAAGAATACACTAGTTCCTTTATCATGCCCCACAGTAAAAAATCACTTGGCGTTACGTCTGCTGAGCGCGCAGGCTATTCGATTGTACCACGACGACCAATCAATTCATCAACTTTGGAATTTAAAAACTCACGAACTTCGATACCGAAATGTGCTGGGGCGCCATCTTCTTGCCACATGAAAGATTGGATATTATTGTAAACAGGATTGTTTTCAAGTTCCGGAAATACTCATTCCTGCAGCATTTGTAAGTAATTTTCCGAATTAACATTTCCCTCAAAAAAATAAGGACCTATTAGTGCTGTACTCGAAATACCTCCCCATACCATAACACCAGGCACATTAAGCTCTTTTTGAATTACAATACGAGGATTGTATCCGATCAGTACACACAGTTATGCCGATTAACATGTCCATTGGGTTTGAAACATGCCTCATCAGACCATAAAATTGATCGAAAAAGTTTGGATCGGCTTCTGGACGGATAGCGACTGTTCCACAGAATTCCAACCGCCTGTCACTATCATCCTCATGAAGCGCTTGGATAGACGAAATGGCTTTAGTATTAATTCCTTCATCATCCTTTGCACGCTAGTTCGTAGTTACATTAGTTCAGAAGATACCTTACGAGTTGATTTACCAGGACTGGATACAAACGCTTCAGCAACCTTTTCTAGGTTATCGTTATTGCAAATCGATCGTGGACGTCCACACTTTGGCGCATTTAATACGCTTCCTGTGTTTTCAAATTTCTTATTTAACTTTCGTAAATGTGGCCGATTCGGTAATAAACATACCTGAATACTTATCACTAAATTCTTCCAGTATAAAGCAGTATTTTTAAGATGCTTCCACCACAATTAAAGCACATAAACTCATTGTTCAGTTGTAAACCTTTTAAAAGTACCGTTACGAAGAAAAAAATAGTAACTGCACGGAGTCGTACCTCACACTAGACACTGTTACAGACAACTAATGAATGTTGTACGTAATGCTGCCATCATTACACTATTACCAAAATTATCAAAATTAAATGTCCCATCTCAAGGGGAAACCAACATATGGATCACTCGGTATAAATGAACTGAACAAAACACTTAGTTATCAATATCTGATATATTTTCTGGTTTCTTAATTTTATGAAAAAGTGAATTAATGCATAACATTACCACTAGACGTTTTGAACTCATCAGAGTCAATTAAGTGGGTCAGAGAATTAATTAATAATTATTGGTAAGTTTATTGATTGACCTGATAGATAGGCAAGTGAATTTAACTTTGAATAATGTATGCTAATATATCTCAATGGGTTAAACGTGGCTAGATTAATCTTTCGACAAGCCTACGGTAAGTAACAAGGTTACTTAGTTAAAGTTAATCTTTAAAATAATTAATATAATCTTTAAAATCAATGGTAGATCAAAACTGTTATCATGTTTCCTTAAGCGGTACTTCATATATTTCTTAGTTTATTTTATTTTATATCTTAATCCAACCAAAGAATTCTTCATTTCTATAAAAAAAATAAAAAATATACAGCGGAAATATTTATATTAACACAAAAGAAACTATGATTGTTAAATTATAACCACATTAGTATTAATTTTTTGAAATTTTTAATAATTTTGATTACACTTTATTTTTAATAATTAAATAGAAACACAAACCAGTTCTCACGTTTATATTGTACCACCTTTTTTTAGTATTTTAATAATATTCATGTCAATTAAATTGTATAATGAAGTGTAAAGAGACAAAAAACATGTAAGACTCATTCTTGCGCAAAGGACTCTTTTGTAGATTTTATAACCAAATTTAGTTTAATTTATAAGTGTCGAAGATTATGTTTAAATTTAAAATAAAATAAAATTTATTTTAATTTTTTCATTAATTTTTTTTATTAGACGCCAGAAAAAAACACCGTAATTCGTGTAAATTTTATTTTAAATAGTTTTTCTTTAATAGGGTTTGTAACCCATAAGTAGGCTTTTAAGAGGACCCGTAATCGAAAATTTATTGGTGACCTTATTGCTCTCTCAGATTCTGCACCAGACCAGCTGGTAGAACTCTCATGCAGCTGAGTCCAACAAGGTTTTTGCCACTTGCACAAGCTGAACTACCAGAACGTTCCGAAAAAACACTTTAACATATTATGTGGTGACATTTTGCACGATATTATTTGTGTGAATGAACCTTTTCTGAGCTATGTAACCTAAAGCCTGTAAAAAACCCGACTCAAGAATATTGAAGCAGATTTAAGGCTGAAACTTAGCCTCCACTCGCCCCTTACAGCTATCCCAACCTGCATGAAAGGAACTAACAGGGAAGCGGGGAAGACCTACATAAGTTAAGCAAATGCAGCAACAGATAGAAATCCTTGAAAACGCTGCACTTACCTATTGGGTCGTAAATCCAGGGGACGTCAAAAGAAAAACATTAACTACAGTACATATGCTTATAAGTAAATTTGTAAATTTTTGCAAGAATTGGCAATGGTCTACACCTACAGCGTTGAAAGATAACAAGAAGAAAGAATAAAAACACTACCAACAAGAAAAACAACCAAGCTAACAGACAAGTAAAAGAAAAACAATTATCAATACAGGAATCCTATATGACTTAATAGCGCTGGTAGGCTACTCAGTTCACCTACAAACTTGTCATATGGCTGTCCCAATTGGATTAACCCATCCAACATAAAACAAAAAATAAATAAAAGGACAACATTAATAATTAAAGGGGTCCTCAAATAAAGCAAGTTTGAGAAACACAGATTTAGCGGAGTATTTTATTGCACACTGGCAATGTTGAAGCTCTTCCTGACAACCAGTCCATTGTTTTATATTCAATGCTAAGCGCTTCTCATTTTTTCACGTATTCTTTCTATCTAAGCTTGACATGGTGATTATAATAGATGCGGCTAAAAAAACCCTGACTGAATGTATAACGGAAAATCAACACCTGCGCGCTCGCCTAGCGCCACATTGCAGAGTCACGTGAAATCCCCCTTCTCCTTTAAGGAGGTTTAAAGAAGGGTGAGAAAAGGTTGAAGATGACCCACCTCCAAGACGACCTTTAATATCGACAACGGATGAAAATATCGAGCAATTTTTCAGTTTTTGCGACTTTCTCAAAAACGGCTTCTACGATGTTTTTTTAAATCGCTTTATTTACTTCATTTTTTATGCTCTATGAGATTGCGTAAGCGTTATGTTTGGTAAAATTCTTCGGGAAGCTGTGCTCTTTATTTTAAAAAATCTATTCAAAAGAAATCGGTACTTTGATCAGAAAAGACCGTCGATTAAGTATTCGTGCAGTTACGGAGATTATAGGAATCTATAAAGAATCGGTTCGGCAGATTTTGCATGAGCATTTGAACTGGAAAAAAATTTGCTGAAAAGTGGTCCCAAAAAATTTGGTCATGACAATGCCTCGCCCCACACTGCATTGGATGTCAAAACATAATTGGCCAAGCACGAAATTTCTCTGTTGGAGGATTCACCCTACTCACCAGACCTTGCTCTGTGTGACTTTTTTTGTTTCCCAAAGTGAACGCTGTGCTTAAAGGAACCAGTTTTGAATCGGTTGATGCAGTGAAATAGAAAGCGACGGAGACAATGAACATGCCTACAGAAAATGACTTTCAACACTGCTTTGATCAGTGAAAAATCCGTATGAAACGGTGTAGGGATAGGGGAGGGAAGTATATTGAAGGGAATAATGTAATAGCTGTAACGGAATAAAATAAAATAATTTTATAATTAATCCATTATTTTTTAATCCGGTTATTTTTTAGCCGAATCTCTTATATCTTATTTATAGTTATTGGCGTCAAAAGATAAACATCCATTGTTGCTTTTAAGTTTCGTCCTTTTGAACTGCAGTTCTGCAATATAATTAAAAAAAATAAAAGAAGAATAAATACAAATACAATTTTATTACGAATTAAGTAAGACTTCTAGATATTAAATTAACGACAATAAAATTTAATAAGCTTTAATCATCAAGTAAAGTGTTAATTTTGTTTAAGTACTCCACAAGTTAAATACAAAGTACGTTCACCACAAATTATTAACTGGTGTTATACATGCGGTAAGAATAGGGTATAGGGCCTACCATACACCATCCATATTTCAACCCTTCCCTATACTGTGATATTAAGTCTATATACTATATATATACATTAACACAATATAACTTATATATGACGTCATATTACATATATATCACCAACGAACTCAATGCGTTCAATATTAAACTTATTAGAACTTACTAGTTAAGTAGATTACAAGATTTCCCAGAAACTGTTGGCAACTGCCACCAGATGAACTCAACTGGCTGAAACGAAACGATAGCAAGGAGGGGTAGATGAAGGAAGCAAAGAGAACCAAGTTACTTGGTAATGTTGTATAGGATGCAAAGAGGTAAATGATTTTATAGCCTACTGCGTTGTTCAGAAATATCTTCTCTTTCTTCTTGGCATGATATCCAACCAGCCTCGAAAAGAGGAAAGGAAACTTCCCTTTTCCTCACTTCCTAACAACTAATTTACTTTAATGAAATTTCAGGATTTAATAATATTATAATTAATTCAACTGATTTTTCTCTTTAAACAATTTAATGAAATAGCAATATAACGTGGTCTACAAACTTATTTTATCAATTTATTGAAGCCATATAAAAATTACAGTTAAGCTGGCCAAAGTAGCACCTACTAATTAGGAATTATACGTTTCTAAAAATACTAATTGATTACTTTGATATTTATGTACTACATTGGAAAGTACAATTTTAGAATATTTTTTTTACAAAACACTTCCAATGATGATAACGTATATGTATATAAATGTGAATTGGTTACGTACAGTCAGCCGTCCTTAGTTTGCTCCTACTGTCAAAAACCGAAGCCAGCTACTACAGGGTGCGCGCTAGGATCCACGACTTTATGGTTGTCGTATTCCTATTAAGTTAACTATGTTTTAAATTATAATTACTCAAAGTGCTTAAAACATCAGTCATGATAAGATGTAGGCCTAACAATTTAATTTATAAAAATACTTTTAAAAGTATTTTGTTGTTACTTTTTAATCAGCGTGTACATATTTTTATATAATGCACATGCTCAGTGACGTCATAATTTGTTTACAGTCAGAGCAATATAAGAAAGGCTGGACTGTAGTTGCAGTCCATGAACATCCAATAATTTACACATTGCAAGAGAATATTAAATGCAAATGACATTCCTGTAACTGATTTACATAAATAAATTAAATTAATTTGTTAATACTGCAGTAAACGTATACGCAAAAACACTATAACAGATAAAATAATTAAATACTTAAAATATATTACAATATGTGTGTTCATATTTGATAAAATAAAATATTCGCTAAGAAACTGCCAACGCTATTTAGAAAAGCTGGATTTCTTCCAATTCAATGTCAAAAAGTGAATAAAATAAAAATATTTTATGTTGCTATAAAAAAGTTATACGAATAAAAAGTTTCCGAACTTTATTAAAGTATATTCTTCAGTGATAACACATAAAAACTTATATACGTTAGTTTAGATTCAAACCCTATGAATTAAAATGAATAAGCCTAATTATTTGGAAGCACAAAGACTTGATTGCAAAAATACTTTCAAAATTTATTTCCCTGACTATTTTTTAAAATAATAAAGTTCTTTACAGATGTTATATCTCTACAAAACTTTGAGCTTCCGTTAAAAGAAAATCTACGCATTTGTTAACCGAATGTTATAAAACACAATCAGAATCTTTCATGAGTTTCAATCGGATTTTTCATGGCTCCTCCTTGTAACCAACGCAAGATATTCTCGGATAATGGTCCGAAAAATCTGTTGCAAATTTTGCTACTGAATTTATCAAAAATGACAGAACTATAAAATTCAAACCTAAGAAAAGTCAGAACCCTAAAGAAATAATCAGAGTAAAGTTTCAGTAAATTTATTAATTTTCTTGGCCAGTTCATGATGTAGTGGTTAGAGCTGTTGGGGCGGCTTTGCGTTTCAGTCAGCTTCTCCGCGAGGCGTTCAGGGTTCGATTCCGGGCCAGGTCTGGCATTTTTTTCATCACTTGTTCACATCTATCACTTTCCATTTTCTGTATTAGCAATAATGTGTAAAACAGTCGGACGTAAAAGAAATTTATTTTTTAAATCCACTAACTGGCTGCAGACAGTGTCTACATTTTACCAGAAAAATCTACAATGTATTTAATAATTATTATAGAGTAATAGTTGTTTTGGATATTTCTGGCCAGTATGGAAGCCCTTCTTTTTTAAGTTAGGTTAAATTTGCTTCCACCTTATAAAATTCAATTCATTAAAGATTAATTCATTAGACACGAAAGTTTCGTGGTTCAAATCCTTGTATATGTAGTTATTCTTTTACGGATTTGAATATTAGCTAGTGGTTATCGGTGTACTTTAATGTTAGGGTTAAATTAACCGTAGTTTTCAGGAGTCGTCGGCCTGAGTCAAAGACTTTACGTCATACATAACCCTCATCTCATTGGGTTAAAGGATTGGTTATCCTTTCGGGTTAAAGGATTGGTTAAAGTTTCGTGGTTCAAATCCTAGTATTTGTAGTTATTTTTTTCGGATTTGAATACTAGATAGTGGTTATCGGTATACATTAATGGTTGGGGTTCAATTAACCGTAGTTTCTCAGGAGTCGTCGGCCTGAGTCTAAGATTTCACGTCATACATAACCCTCATCTCATTGGGTTAAAGGATTGGTTATTAATCAAAGTATGAATTTACTCTTTTCATAGTTTAGATGAATTTAGTCTTTTCATACCTTTTCCACCGTATTTTTAGCTTCTCTTTTTGTTTCTACCAATAATGTCATAATTATAATTCACAAATGCTAGGCAGTCTATGTTTATCCCACAACTTCTATTCCCTATCCTTGTTCCTTCTGATGCACTGTTTTTTTCTGTCTGACCTCTTTCTCCAATACACAGTTAGATAATATTATGGACAAACCTCACTTTGTATAAAACTTCTTTTTATTTCAAAGAGTTTTGAAAGCTGTACTAAAAAGTAAACTTGGGAAAATTTTATTCTTCTATTTTATTTTTTATTTTTATTTGTGTTGTTTAGGTTAACAGCCTAAAAGCTGGTTTGAACGTCTTGAGAGGCTTTAATAAGTAAAAACGAAAAGTGAGGTGGTTTACTATTACCTTCTACATTAAGTGGAAAGATTATGATTAACAGCATGCCAGGCCCTTCGAAAAACACCTACTTTCCACCCTGCAAATAATACCTTCACTTCATTCACTACAGGGTCTGGCTGCGTTGTGAAATTCATTACTCTCAGAGGAGATAACTCTGGCTAATGTCTTTTTACACCTCTACCTATTATGTTCTTAAATAGTTCAGTCACATAACTGGCTGATTATGTGATAAGAAACAGAACTACTTTTTTAGCCCTGGTACAAACAGATCAAGTGCAATCAATTTAACACTCCACCTGCCCTTTATGGACAATATTTTTATTCATTCATTATTATTAATATATATATTATTTTAATTTATTTAACGCTGCATCAACTACAACGGTCATTAGCAACGACGTTGGGGTGCTACTTTTGTACAATGGAGGATGAAATGATTTTTTTGTAACGTATGAAAATATGCCGTGTCTGAGTGGGATTCGAACCCAGGACGGCGTGATGAGAGGCGAGCACGTTATTTATTATTATTATTATATTAATTTTATTTGAATGTAATTTTATAATAAATTATGGATTTTAGAAATGACCCATACAGCATACCAAAATACCAAAACAGGCGAGCACGTTATTATTATTATTATTATTATTACGTATATTCTTCTTCTTCTTCTTACAAACAAGGATTAGGCTTGCGCCTGTTCCGACTCATAACAGCAAAATTTAACTCAATTTCCTTTTCCTATGTATTTACACAACATTTAAGTTATATATTTTATATATATTTTCCTGTTTTGTTACATTATTTGTCTTTATATGATTCTTACAACAATCACTCCCATCTCTTGCGTGGTCTCCCCACATCTCTCCTCCCTTTCGGTCTGTACTTTAAAACTTTGAGGGGAACCCTTTCATTTGACATTCTCTCTACGTGGTCTTTCCATTTCGATCTATATTCTGAATGAAAAGGTGAAAGAATATAGATTATTATTATATTATTTATATTAATTTTATCTGATTGTAGTTTTGTAATAAATAATGAATTTGAGAAATGACCCATATAGCATACCAAAATAGCTAACTAAAATTTTTTGTTTTATTTTTACAGATCAAGAACATCTCTGTTAACGTGGAAAATCTCTTTACACGAAGTTTTAATAATATAGATTTTCAAAAGAACAAAACAACTAGGATGAGTTGAAAAATACATTACCATTGTTATCAGGTAAATTTGAATAAAAGAGAAAAAAACAAAAACTTGTAAAAAGTTGTAACATATTCATCATTTGTGATTTAAATCCGTCATGAGTCATGATGCAATTCAAATGGGTAGGCTTACATGTGTATTTTTAAAACAAAAAATATTAAAAAATGATACGCGTTTTATATACATTGTATAGCTTCACGTATATAAAATATCTTGTAAGCAATGTAAATATTTGGGCTGTTATTCAGTTTTACAATCTTTTGATATTCGTCATAAATATTTTCTCTTTTATCCCAAACCCCTGCAGATATTTTAATGTCTTATTTTAAAAGTTATGAGTTGTATTTTCTTTTCAACAAGTGTAATAAAATATTATAGTTAATAAAATTTAGTAATTAATACAGAGTTTTTATAGTCTCCTATTAACAGGCTATAAATTGTAGTAAAATAAGTTTAACAGAATTATAAGATAATAAAGTTCTATTATATTACTTAAACAAACCTAATTATAAATAGCTTTGTGTGTAACAAACTGTTTGTTACGGTTCTAAAAATAAACATTAAATACACTTTATTGTTGGAAATTTCATATCATTTTACTGGATATTAACATCAATTTTAGCTTCAATATTACTTTAATCGGTTGATATAAAGGGTGATTCAAAACTATACGGCAATCTCTTGGGATCTCATTTTATAGCTAAAAATAAGAAAAAAAGTTCATATAAACATATGCCTGAAAAAGCTTAGTTACCGAGTTACGGCTATCGAAAAATTTCACCTACAACTCTGTACCCTCGGTGAAGTAAGGCCGTATAAAAATGTTAAAGGTAGTTACAAAGATACAAATACGATTGTTTCATATGTTTTTTAATCTGTAAATCTGTAATCTATAAGATTCATGTGAATTACTCAGGAAAAAAATAAATAATAGATATTGAAATTTCGCTTTAGTTAAAATCAAAACAGATGCACATAAAACGCACATTCTTAACTGCATAAAATATTAAGTTGGGAGTAACAGCTGATAATGATCAGCTGTTACTCCCAACCTACATATTAGTTAATATTTTATGTGCGTACATATTAGTCAAAATGTGCGTTTTATGTGCATCTGTTTTGATTTTAAATAAAGCGAAATTTCAATATCTATTATTAATTTTTTCCTGAGTAATTCACATGAATCTTTTCAGAATTAAATTTTCTACAAATTTATTTAAGAAAAAATACACCTTTATTTACCATTTATGGAAGCAATCTTACGTTAAACACAAAAATGGGTTATTTCTTTGCACCAATTCTTGTGTTTTATGTAAGATATCTTTGAAAGTATTGCATTCACAGCTCTGGAACCAATTTTATTCAATTTTTCAGATTAAAAAACATAAGAAACAATCGAATTTGTATCTTTGTAACTACCTTTAACATTTTTATACGGCCTAACTTCACCGAGGGTACAGAGTTGTAAGTGAAATTTTTCGCTAGCCGTACCTCGCTAACTAAGCGTTTTCAAGCATATATGTTTATATGAACTTTTTTTCTTATTTTTAGCTATAGAATGAGATCCCAAGAGATTACCGTATAGTTTTGAATCACCCTGTATAATTAATTTAAAAACATTTTTTATCCGTTATCAATTTTTTGAGTATCACTAATATTTTTATTTAAATTGTTCCATCCATTTGGTTATCAGTACTAAAAATTAATTATTTTTATTTATTATCAGGTAATTCTTCTTCTCTTATCATTCAGTACCAGGCATATGGTCTGCTTTTTCATCCAGCTTCCAAAATCTCTCTAATATAACTCCGCTTACAGTGTTTCTTTAATACCGTCGGTTGCAGGCCCGGGGTCCCTTTTTGCAAGTGAGGGGTAAAGAGGAGCAGGAGGCATAACAACCTAGTTAAAAAACCTGAGTCTATCTTACCCAGATGGTATCATCAAGTCACAAGTAAGAGTTCCTGACCAAGGGTTCAAACGGTTTTGTGAGTGGATAAACCTAGGAGGTAGTAGGTAGGAGGAGGCGGGTAGGTTTGCAAAAGAAACCTTGGGCCTGTCCTAAGGCCATAAGGGCGATAAAGGTGAAGACCCACCACTGGTTGTAGAATAGCTGATGCTGTATCTATAACCCTTTCTAGATCGCACAATAATAAAATCTCGGAAGTTTAAGTACAACACTAGGTTAGACGCACACGTACCATATGTGATGGCTTCAATACAATACAATACACAAGTGACATGATCTGATGTATTTTCGAAGCCCTTACAGTTTACAGAAAAATCTGGTGTGAAACACTCACACAACTTTCTCTTGCCAATGCAAATAATTTACAATATAATTTAACATTAGTAATAAAATATTAGAAATAAACAAAAAACTAACCTCAATAAACATAACCTTATTTTAATCATGAGTGAAACACTCAAAATGAAAATCAACCTCAGTCTGGCTTAAAAATACGGAAAATCACTATTTCACGCTAAACTAGGCTCTGTAGAGAAAAATACATTAAATAAAAGTTGTAGATCTTTAAATTTCCTATAAATTTGGTTATATACACTTTTGTCGTAAAATGCATACTAAGGCCAAAATTTAAAAAAAATCGATTTTTCACACGTTTTCGTGAGAAAAAATCAGAAAATTGCTAATTACTGCTACACTAAGCGTCATACAAAAAAATGTTTGAAACAGAAGTTGTAGGTTTTTAAATTCTCTACAACTTTTATTATATAAGTTTTTGCGCTAAAATTTATATTAAAGCCGTAATCTTAAAAAAACAACGTTTTTACGTGAAAACAGCCTCACCGAGAATTTCAGCAAACATGGCGCCTACCCTATCTTGTAGAGAATAAAAAATTGAGTAAAATAGGCGATTTTAAAAAAAATCGTAGGACCAGTTTTTGAGAAAATCGCAAAAAACTGAAAAATTATACGAATAAACTACTACTTCCGGTGGACCGATTTTGATGAAAATGTTCGTGTCGCGTCCGGTAGTGGTATGTAACTTAAGTTTCAAGTTTCAAGTTCGTACAATGTTCCGTTCTTGAGATATTCTGTTCACACACACACACACACAGACACACACACACACACACACACACACACAGACACACACACACACACACACACACACAGACACACAGACACACACACAGACCAATCGCTAAAAACATGTTTTTTGGGTTCAGGGGGTCTGAAAACGTATATATCCGGTGAAAACTCGATTTCGAAAAATCGACATGAAAATAATACTTTCCTTCCTATATATTCATATAGGCAAGAGAAAGTAAAAATCAGACTAGGCGGGATTTATAAGTCACGATGGTCAACTAGGCAATTTAAACTGTTAATGCACAAATAAATGCAATGGTACTAAATGGGACTTGTAAGTCCCAATGGTCAAGAAAGGGATAAAATATTTTTTTTTTTTGATTAATTAATTATTATCACATCATTATAGTTTATTTATTATTATTATTATTATTAATGATTAATAATTATTATTTTGATAAATTACATTAATATTTATATACAGTCCATTCAAAATAGCATGATCTCAAATGGTAGTCACTTTTCTGAATAAAAGTCGCTTTACGAAAGTAAAATTTCCCTTTTAATTAATTACTCTTACAAAACATAATATAAATTTTTGACCTGCAATTTAGAAAATTATATGGAATCTTCGTCATAATTATACACAAAACCGTCAATTATCCGAACATCGTCATCCGAACAATCAATTATCCGAACCACCATGGATGGAAAAAAATACATATTTACTCACACAGAGGCCTTTTTTGCTGTAGAAACTGCAATGCTATAGCGCGAAAAACAGACTGAATTTAGTGCTACTGAAGCTTTGTTTTTTTTTTGTAAAAGAATGAGAGATGTTGCTACTACAAAAAGTTCAGTCCTAGTTTAAAAGAAAATTCAAAATTTTTTAAAAAATCGCTGTATAGCATCTACTAGTGCGTCAAAAAATATTTCATAAACGTTTTTGAAATTTGTATTTTTCATTTGTTTTTATAATCTTTAGTATTCTACATTTGCAATTAATGCAAAAATTAATGTTTTTTTTAACTAGTAATGTTTATGTAGACTTTAATAAAATTGTTACCGTTTAGGTTATAATAAATTGTTTCGGTACTGTGTATCAAATTATACTGTGGACAATTTGAACTGGCACAACTCTTTCTCTACGTGTACACACAGTTCCGCATAATATATCTAGAGTGTTTGGTAAAAAGAGTATAAGTCAAAAATTGGTCAAAATGAGATAAGTCAACAAGCAGATGTAAAAAAAAATCTAGATTGTTTTGGTCTAGTTAGTATAAGTCAACAATAAATACTCGAAGAGATATTCATTTTGGTTTAAATAATATAATTCTGAGCCTTACATTTGTGTTTGGTAAAAACAGTATATGTTGACTTATACTATTAGAGTCACCATTACGAGAATTAGATATTGGTCATTATAGTATAAGTCGTAAGTTATGATAGGTTGTGCTTGTTAACATTATCATATGGTAATCAGCTGTTGCATTGTTTCAATCTGTTCTGTGTGTATGTAAGCGTTTAATATTGTAAAAGTATTTTGAATTCACTGTTTATTAAAAATAAATTACGTAATTGTGCTTTATAGTTCAATAAGTAAAATGTCATTTCGGGAAATAACGCAGTTAATTATGACATTAGCAAACCTGACAAATGAAGGTATGTATTGACAATAATTAAAAGTTAACCTATAAAACGTTATTAAACCTTGTTAGGAAATTTGGAAACCTTATAATAACGGGTTTGGTTATTATTGTCTTCTGGAATAATTTGTATGAATAACTGCATACAATATATTTTTATTATTTCTGATGGAAGATCAGGTTTTTTCATACTGCTTGCTTATTTCATAATCATAATCAAGCCCTTTATTTTCGTTTCTTATAACCTCAGTTGTTTATAAACACTCAGTTGTCTTCTTTTATTTTGTTGTTATAAAACTAATAAAGGTTCAAGAAGTTGTAAACATCCGCAATGAACTCTGAAAACAGATTACTTTGTGTTTTTGGTTAATGTATTTTACTGATTTCAGAATATTCTAATAAATTTGCTTTCCAGTCCAATAAATAATTATAAAGAAGCTTATTATTACTATCATTGTGCTATGATCTAACTAAATTATCGTCCTTTTCTGAAAAACAAATAATTTGAAGCCAACAAAATGAATATTAACTAGATAAAGTAGGTAATTGTTTTCCTCCTATTTTAAGAAGGTTTAAGTTCTTGGTCCCAAATATCTGTTCATCATTTTTATTTATCTTAATTTATTTTCAGATTCTGATGAATCTATGTCTGACAGATCATCTGATCTTAATGATGAACAGATTAAGATGGCTAAAGAAGTAGAACATATTATTGTAGAAGAATCCATTGTCAGTACGTCAGAAATTAGGGTTAGTTCTATTGATAGTGAACTGACTGAAGTAGGAAGAATCTTTTCTGAAAGTGATGACATAGATCTTGATGTAAATTATATTCCCTCAAGCGACCAAGATAAAAATAGTTCTGAAGATGAGATTCCGTTACAATCAAATAAACGAACACCTAAGAAATTAAAAAGAAAATTGTTACCGATTAAAACCGCAGCTGATACTTCTGATGGTAATGAAATTATTAATAACAATCATGCGGAAGTAATTGAACTATCATTAGACTCTAAAATTTCTAAAAATCTGAGAGAAAATCAGACGGAAAACAATTCCAATAATATTTTAAAGAAAAGAAAACGTAGTGCAAAAGGAGAAGGTGTTTTCTGCCGTAAAATTAGGTTAGAAAGAAAATATTGTCGTAACAGTGGCAAAGAATACATTACTAGTAAGGAGAAAGTAGTTGTCGGTCGAGTCTCTAAAGATATTCGTATGTGTAGATCAAAATGCAAGGAAAAATTGGAAAAGCAAGTGGGAAAAAAAATGGTCAAAGAATTATTGTTTGACGAGTACTGGTCTATGGGATAAAGGGACAGACGTGTGGCTTACTTTTGTGGTCTAATTGATACCAAATCTCCTGCAACAAGCCGAAAAAGAACTAACGACCCAGAAAAACAGCATAATAGGACTGCAACAAACTCATTTCATTTTTGTATTAATGGGGAACGTACAAAGGTGTGTAGAAAATGCTTTATGGACACTCTGGGCGAAACCAACATGTTTATTACTCAAGTTATTAAAAATAAAGTTCTTTAATTGTCAGGGATACCTGAACGTGATAATAGAGGCCGAAGAACTCCGGCAAATAAAATTAGTGATGCTAGATTACTTGAGCCAGAACAAAGAACTGCAGCCAGAACAACTGTACAATTCTCCTTTGGCAATTTCTGAAGCAAAGAAGAAGGATATACTTCAGTTACTTGAACATATCCCTGATGTGTTTCACCAATTTTATAAAGATTTAAAATTATCAAAGGGAACACCAGACACTTATCCGGATATTGAAGGACACCAAGAAGATGATTAAACATTTTAACTCACATAAGGTTTATCAGTTAAATTGAACTTTATATTTTATTTATTTTAAATTACAATTATCACTATCTTTTATTTTTATTATTTTACAATATTTTTAAGATTTTTATTTAAGAAAATATTACTATTAAACGTTAATTTTACCTTTAGTAAAAATGTGTATCATTCCATTATTTTATTGTTCTACAAAAATGTACCTACTTTTATTCAGTTTCAATAAATTTGTGAACTTCTAATATGATAGATTTTTTTAAATGTTAGGCAATTTAATGATTTTTTTTGTATTGTTTCTTTAGTTTTAAACGTTATGCTTGGTTTAGTTTAGTTAACTAGGTCAGAAAGCTGAAAATACATTAGTTATGTTTCACGCACAAAGACATATTTTGTACTTTTGTTAGGCATCTGAAATAAAAAAAAATGATTAACCAAATTTTATTAAATTTGTATGATAAAATTCATAAAATTATTCAACAGCTGAATTTAGAGCACAGGGTCAAATAGTATAAGTCATGTAAAATTTTTGATCAAAATAGTATAAGTCATACATCTCTGTAAATATTAAAAGTTTTATAACTTCAGTCACACACAACAATTCATTGTTAGATAATCATATTAATAATCATTAAGTTAAATTTAATTGATGTTTTTAAAAAATTAGAATTAATAAAATGTGTCTCCTGAAAATTATGAATTTTTGACTTATACTCCTTTTACCAAACACTCTAGATATATCCATAACTAATATTTTCAACAAGGTCTACAAATTGTTAATGTACGAAAAGGCCTACAACCTTATTTCAATGTACAAACACACAAATAATTATTCTATTTTAAAATATGTAGGTATTTAATTTGTTCCAGTAAAAATTTAAATTATAAATTACAAGAACTAGATTGCCAAAACTCACTAACCTATATTCTACAGATGCACGCAACTAACTAAACAAATTGGTCTGAATAATTTATTTTATTATTTATTTTATAATATTATTATAATATTATAATAATATAATATTATATAATATTATAATATTATAATATTATTAAATAAAATAATATATTAATATATACTCGTATTATATTATATGATATTATTAAAAATATTATATGATATTTATATTATTATGATAATATAATATATATTATATTATTTATTTATTTATATTATTTATTTTTTATAATATTATATTATATTTTTGAATATTATATTATTTTATTATATAATATTATAATATTATTTTATAATATTATTATTATTTATTTTATAATTTATTTTATTATTTATTTTTTATTTTTTGGTCTGAATTTGGTTTATAATGAACAGAAAACCATATGTGAAAATAAATTAGGGATCCTAAATTAGTCACATCATTATGTTTGACATATTATTAATAACAACAGTGAAAACAAAGCATAGTGACTGTGCGTGACTCGCATATTACAGTAGCGATTGAATACTTTTGTGACTGTACCGTCGTTGCATTTCGAAGGGGAAGAGTGGCGTAGATAAACACCGAAGCTGCTTGTGCCAATTCGAATTGTCCAAGATATACAGTATTAAGCGTATTTGTTTATCCGAATTTTTTGATTATCAGAACCGCTCTTGTTCCAATTAGTTCAAATAACTGACGCGCCACTGTATTACTGGCATTTGTTATTGTTGCATTCAGTAACCCGTGCATTCAATAAAATGATTTACGAAATAAATTTACAAAAATGAATGCTTCAAAGTGGAAACCATACTGTGATCATGTTTAAAATATTGAAAATGAATTATTCAAGAATGAATGTTGATAAAATTCCGTTAACGAAAGTTTTATTTTTACAGAAGATGATTCACGTTCTAGTGAGAGCGATGAACTTCTTGACTACTATGAGGAAAAATTTATTTCATTTATTGTCTAAATTAATTTTGTTTGGTTATGTAATAAATTTGATTTCTATTTTTTGTGTGTCACTGGAAATTTTTTGGAAATTATTGCAAATTTCTATTATTTTAAGCATTTCAAATTTATTTGTATGTAACATAATATTCACTTGAGTGGAGATGGCACGATGGCTTTAACTCAAAATTTCGGTTTTTGGTTTTTTATGTTTTTTAATAATTTAGGGCTAGATCTACCAAAAAAACATAAATTAAGCCAAAAAAAATGTTTTTAATGAAAAAATTAAGTTTTTATCAAGTTTACACAGAAAAATTATCATGTTCCCAAGACCCAATATTTTTCTAAATTTTATACTGCTCGTTTTAGTGCAAATTTTTAGTTTTAAAAATATCTACATCACTGTTTTATGTACTCTCAGCTGTTGGTTCAACTTTCTAAACAACTGTTGATGGGAAATATACTTTTTTTTTTTTTTTTTTTTTTCGATATGGCTGCGGAAAGATTTTTCAGACTCTCCACATTCCAATTACGAAGATGCACTCCCACTTGACTGTGAAATGTTGAATTTTATGCCCCACAATTGTGCTCTCGAAATTTTACTAATAGTTCACAACCAAATCCCCCCACCAAGGGAGGCACCCCAGGCGATCTCCGCGAGGGTCACACTGTTAGTTCATTATCAACAACAAAATCGTAAAGTAGTCTGTAAACCTTCCACCTGCCCGAAAAGGCCAAAGAAACGACGTCTCTTGTACATTCCGGAAAGATTGAATAAATATCCATCCAGAGTTTATCTGACCGGTCAGAATACAACCCACAATCGAAGAACATGTGATTCAGGTCCTGGACAGGACAACCACATTCGCAGCTGCCGTCTTTTTTTATACCCTTATTATGTAAATGAGATGAACAACACGTATGATTCGATCTTATCCTAGATATCAAACAAATCATATCTCTTTTTTGGTTCGTCGAGGCAAACCAAGGTTTGTTAAAGTACTTTTTTTTGTGTTTAAAATAAATAATTCCTTTCATATTACTTCGTTGTTTTATATAGTCTATTGAATCCTTAATTAAGTTATCCTTTAGTTTACCATACTTTAGTTATCCTTTAGTTTAAATATACTTGTTTTTGTACATTTTGTTTTTGATTTGTGGCTTCTTGTTCCTTGCGTTTTCCCGTAAATTTAGATTTTTAACACTAGGTAAATTTTCTCAGAAACCAATAAACCTACCAGGTTGAAATTTTTACCACTTAATTATTATCTTGTATATTCACACATACCGACATTTTTATGACTTCTTCAGGTGCTCCAAAAGTTAGAAATACGCAAAAAACGTAGAAAACAATTTGTAAAAATTTTATGTTATTCGTAATATTTAAAAAAAATGGTATGGTCTGAAGATTAAATTGAAAAAATGTCAGTAGCTCGAGAAGAAACCCAAAACCTATGGTGTGTAAAGTTTAATTTCCCTATCTATTTACCAATCCTATGAAAAATGTACCTAAAAATAGGAAATTTAACATTGGCGGGATGCAAAGTACAGTCTCCCCTTAAGTTGAATGTTACGTGGTGTTATCCAAAAATAGGTTAGTAGGCCTACCTTATTCGGGGAATGTTTACCCACTGTCAACCACCCAGAAAATAATCGTATTCCATGAAAGAACTGGATATGTTCAATTTAAAAAAGAAAATAATTTTTCGAGAGTAACACAAAGAATAACGCAAAAATATTTTGTCTCCTCTCCTTCTGTTTCCTTCCTTCTCCTTCTTTCTTTCTTTTCCTCTTCCTCTTCCTCCTCCTCTGCTCTACCACTTCCATTTTTTCTTTTTCTTTTTCATCTTATTCTGCCATTAAGGTTTAGGCAACAGTGTGTTCCGGTCTCAAGCAATCCCTCCATCTTCCCATGGCTGTCCCAACCACAGCATTCCTATAGGATAGATACGAGGCTGTCTTATATATATATATATATATATATATATATATGTAAAGAAAAATATATTTTTCTTGTAGTGAATTGTGCCGCGTTGGCATAGACGACATACACAAGAATGTAAACAAATAAACAGCTGTGGTATATTTTGATTGTGTCAGTGGTGTAGAGGTAGAATATAAGAAACAAGCATAAAAAGTGATAAGTGAAACAATTAAAGAAACAACTGAAATTAATAACATTTAATGTCGTTTCTCTTAATAGGAGAAACTCAATTGTGTTTTTAATAGATCTAATACTTCCAAATTAAATAAGGTAATATCATTATAATTAAATTATTTTCAATTGTGTTTTGATTGCCATTGTCATTGCAATTAATTTGTAAATATCATTATAAAACGACATTTCTTTGTTAGAAAATGGAAAAATTGAAATTTACGTTTCAAACAAAACCAACAGTAGACGGAAAATCAAATTATATTGCCATAACCTCAATTGTCACGCAAGATGACAAAACATTCCTAATTCCTGACGAGTACCAAGCGGCATCACTTCATGAACATGTCCATAAGTCCAAAGCATATGTTACAGTGAAAAATACGTTAAAAAAAAGATATCAAACGAGAAGTGTATGGATAAAAATGACAGAGGATATATTACAAACATACTTTGATGAAGATAGTAATGTAGTCTTTAAAGACCAATTCTTAGAAGAAGTTACTCAAGAACGATTGACCATTGCCGACAAAACGGATTCGGGAGATCCCATAGTCAAAATTTTGGAAAAATTGGTTGAATGTCAACAAAAAAAAAGAAAAGCAAAATATTAAAAGATTATCTGAAAGGTTTGTACTTGAAAAATTTGATGGTAGAAACATAAACGCATATCATTGGATGGAAATATTTGAAAAAGAATGTCAAAGGTTCGATGTAGTAGAAGATGAAGAAAAAATTGAAATTTTCAGATTATTTCTAGAAAAATCATGTACTGATTGGTATTCCTCCATGATGATAAAGCTTAGTTTGCAATCCCAATGGCCAGAATGGAAATCAAACTTTTTACTAACCTACGCTAATAAAGGCTGGACTACTAGCAGATATGCTTTATCATTTAAATATCAAGCAGGATCCTTATTAGAATATGCTGTGAAGAAGGAAAAACTTTTACTTGAAATTAGAAAGACAATTGATCAGGGGATTTTGATAGATATAATTGCTGCAGGCTTGCCAGAGTTTATAACGGATAAGATCAACAGAGATGACATTTTGGAAACAAAGGACTTATTTAACGAACTTGGCAAGTTCGAACATCTAGTTATAAAAAAAAACTTTATAAAAAAAAGACGATACCAAACTGATAAAAGTAAAATGTAGCATTTGCGAAAAGTTAAAGAAAGGTGTACGCTATCACTCAGAGGAATTGTGCTGGTTTAAAACTAAGAATGATAATGAAAAAGACAAGAAACAAATAAAGTTTGTTAATAATTCTGAATTGGAATGTGAACTACAGGGTGAAGACCAAAAAAACTAATAGTGCCGCCATTAATTAAAGTAAAATTAGTATTGAATAAAAAGGTTGAAATATTTGGAATCTATGACTCAGGCTCAAATGTGTCATTGATAAATTCAAGGTTATTGAAGGTGAACAATAACAAATCAAATCATTGCAATAATACTAATTTAAAAACAATTAATGGCGTTAAAAAGGCAAAAGGCTTAGTAACACTCGACGTGAGCATTTTTAATATCGAAAAAAAAATTCCAGTCTTTGTAGTGGATAAAGAAAATTTCGATTATGACTTCTTAATTGGGCTTGATTCCATAAAAAATTTTTACTTGGTTCAAGACGAAAACTTAGGAATCAGTCAGAAAATTCCTATACACGGATGTGAAATAGTTTCTAAGGAAACTAAAAATCCAGATATTAAGATTTCTAAGGAAATAAAATCTGATAATTCAATTAACTTCAATGAAAACTTCAGCAAAGATAATTTAACAATTCAGATAAATCATCTAGACTATGAAAAGCAGGCAGAAATTGATGACTTAATATTAAACAATCGATCTGTATTTGCAATCGATAAATATGACATAGGAACAGTAAAGGATTATGAAGCACACATTGATCTGTCAGTAGAAAAATACTGCAGTAAAAGACCATATCGTTGTACATTTGAAGATAAAAAGGAGATTGAAAAACAGATTGCGAAATTATTAGAAAGGAATATAATAGAAGAATCATATAGTCCCTTTGCAGCTCCAGTCACATTAGCTTATAAAAAAGATGAAAACAAAAAGTCAAGATTGTGCATAGATTTTCGAGACCTAAATAAAATTGTCATTCCTCAATCACAACCATTCCCACTTATTGAGGACCTAATGGTACGGACAAGAGATTGTAAGTTTTTCTCAACGTTGGATTTGAACTCAGCATTTTGGTCTATACCTTTGCGTGTCACAGATAGACACAAAACTGCATTCGTCACACAGGAGGGCCATTTTCAATGGACTTGTTTGCCCTTCGGCCTAAAAACCTCACCAGCTATTTTCCAAAGGATAATGTGAAACATAATACGTAAACACAAACTCGGTGAGTTTACAGTAAGCTTTATTGATGATATCTTGCTATTTTCAAAAACGTTCCCAGACCACATCAAACATCTAACACAGCTCTTTCAAGTACTAAAAAATGAAGGCTTGAAACTAAAATTCTCTAAATGTACTTTTGCAGCTGAGTCTGTGAAATACCTGGGTCATATCATACAGAATAATTCAGTTAAACCTCTGAAAGACAACTTAATATCAATACGAAACTTTCCAACTCCAAAAACGCAAAAAAATGTAAGACAATTTTTGGGAAAGATAAACTATTATCATAAGTATGTGCCAAAAATAGCAATAAAATTAGACCCTTTACATAACCTTTTAAGAAAAGGGCAAACTTTTAACTGGACAAAAGCATGCCAAGAGTCATTTGATGAAATGAAATATTTACTATGCTCTCAACCAATATTGACTATTTTTGATCCAAATTTGCCTATACACATTTACACAGATGCTAGTATACTAGGCGTAGGAGCCGTACTAAAACAACCACAAGAAAACAATGAAGAAAAACCAGTTGCATACTTTTCAAAGAAATTGAATGAAGTTCAGAAAAAGAAGAAAGCTATATACCTAGAATGCCTAGCAATCAAACAATGTGTTCAATATTGGCAGCATTTATTGATGGGTAGAAAATTTACTGTCTTTTCAGATCACAAACCGCTGGAGAATATGAACATAAGATCAAGAACGGATGAAGAATTAGGAGATTTAACTTACTATTTATCTCAATACGATTTTCAAATTAAATATTCTCCAGGGAGACACAACATTGAAGCTGATTGCCTAAGCAGGAATCCTGTCTTAGAGCCAAATGAGTACCTGTATGAGCAATTAAAAGTAGTAAACTTAATAAGACTAGAAGATATCTTAAAAGACCAAGCTCAAAATGAAAAGATACAATACCAAAGAGAAAAACTAATGTCCAAAAAAAAACGTTTATTACAAAAGCATAAAGAAAAAAGAAAAAATTATTCTATCAGAAAAAATTTAGTAAAGAATTCATCATTAATGTACATATAACCCTAGGTCATATAGGAATTAAACAAATGCAAAGAATTATCAGCTCCTCATATACAGCAGAAAACATGACAAAAAACATAAAACATGTCTGCGAAAGCTGTGTAGTATGTATAAAAAACAAATCAAGAGGACAAAATAAATGAGCCAATTTGGGTTGATGGCTCACCTGGGTCCTGCCACAAAGCCTTTTGAAATTTGTTCCATTGATACTATTGGAGGCTTTGGGGGTTCAAGATCAACAAAAAGATACTTGCACCTGCTATCAGATCATTTCACAAGATACGCTTATATTTTGACATCAAGGACTCAAAATGCGAAGGACTTTATTAAACTAGTGGAAAATACCGCAGAAGCTGACAACATTGGAATAATCCTCTCAGACCAGTACCCAGGCCTCAATTCTAGAGAATTCAAAACATTTTTGGATAATAAAAATATTCCACTAATTTTCACTGCAGTGAATTCACCATTCTCAAACGGTTTAAATGAAAGATTAAATCAAACGTTGGTCAATAAAATCAGGTGTAAGATTAACGAAAGAGACAGCAAAGCAGCATGGACCACCATAGCACAAAATTGTGTAAAAAATTATAATGAAACTGTGCACACTATAACTGGATATGCTCCAATATATCTACTAAATGGTACAGATGTTACAATTTTGCCAAAGGAGTTAAAACCTGAAAAGACAGAGATTGACTTGATTAGAGACAGGGAAAGAGCTCTGGAAAATACAATCAAATCGCATAATTACAACAAAACAGTTTATGATAGGAATCGAAAACGTGGTGACTTCAAAATTGGTGATACGGTTTTTGTGGACAATGGAAACAAACTGAATCGGAAAAAGCTCGACGAACTGAGAGTCGGACCCTACAAAATTATAGAGAAAATATCAAACTCAATTTACAAGATATACACTGGCCAAAAAAGATCAGAATCGAATCTTTTCCACATCTCGAAGTTGACTCCAGCCTCTCAGTTTGCAAACCAAGAAGAAAGTAAATAAGAGGTCATCTTGTTTCACCTTCCTTAGGGGGGGAGATGTAAAGAAAAATATATTTTTCTTGTAGTGAATTGTGCCGCGTTGGCATAGACGACATACACAAGAATGTAAACAAATAAACAGCTGTGGTATATTTTGATTGTGTCAGTGGTGTAGAGGTAGAATATAAGAAACAAGCATAAAAAGTGATAAGTGAAACAATTAAAGAAACAACTGAAATTAATAACATTTAATGTCGTTTCTCTTAATAGGAGAAACTCAATTGTGTTTTTAATAGATCTAATACTTCCAAATTAAATAAGGTAATATCATTATAATTAAATTATTTTCAATTGTGTTTTGATTGCCATTGTCATTGCAATTAATTTGTAAATATCATTATATATATATATATATATATATATATATTCGAGGATAGCCTCGTACGTATTGAGGCTGGTACTCCATCGTGAAGGCTGATACTTTTGAGTGGTTCTTGGGAGACGGCTACTCGTCATATACTTAATAAATTAAAATTACTTCGATCTCTTTTCTTTAATGAAATAGCCATCAGAAGTTACGTTTAACTCAGTTCTTATCTCGTAATATTTCTTTATTTATCCTTCAAACGACACCCTTTTACAGCTCTTTTTTATTGATCAACTTTCAAGCCATATGGCTGGCACTGCCATGAACTTTATCATATTATTTGTGTTTTTTGATCTTTGCCTTTTAAAGTACAATAGATACTGCCACACATTATTCGAAACTTTTTAAGTTTGACTTTAATATCACGATTTTCTTTCTTAACTGATATTACAACCAGGTTGTTAAAATTTTAACTTGCACTTAAAACTTATTGCAATGAAAGAGCAACTCAAAAAGATTTAGCTCTTTGACCTTTTTTAAAATAATAATAATAATAATAATACGAGGTGTGGCTATTAAATAACGAGACTGACGTTGTAAAAATTTAATTTTAATTTTATACATAATCACTTATTGTCACCTTCAATATACACTCCTTCCCTATCCCTACAACGCTCCATGCGAATTTGCCATTGTTGGAAACAGTGCTAGAAGTCATCTTCTGTCAGCTCCTTCAGGACACGTGCTGCTTTCTCTTTTATAGCTTCCACAGACTCAAATCTTTTCCCTTTTAATGCAGATTTCACCTTGGGGAACAAGTAGAAGATAATAAAATGATGTGATGAAACGTGGTTTTTTACTTATGATCCGGAAACGAAGCGCCAATACATGCACTGGAAGAGCCGACTTCACAGAGAGCCAAGTATGCACGAATGAGCAAGTCAAAATTTAAAGCAATGTGATTGTTTTTTTTATACCCATGGGATTGTGTATCGTCACTGGGTTCCTGAAGGCCAAACAATTAATTACTATAACTAACTTGAGGTGCTTTCTAAACTACGTCAAAGAGTAAGAAAAAAATGCCCGGAAATGTGGAAGGACAAATCTTGGGTTCTCCGCCAAAACAATGCGCCAGCTCATTCCTCGTTATCTGTCAAGAGGTTCCTAGCCAAGTACAGCATCTCAGTGTTAGAACATCCACCTTATCAAATTCATCATATCTTGCACCATGTGACATCTACCTGTTCCCTAAGGTACAATCTGCAGTAAAAGGGACAAGATTTGAGTCTGTGGAGCTGTAAAAGAGAAAGCGGCATGTGTCCTGAAGGAGCTGACAGAAGATGAGTTCCAGCACTGTTTCCAACAATGGAAAATTCGCATGGAGTGTTGTAGGGATAGAGAAGGAGTGTATACTGAGGGTGACAATAAGTGATTATTTTTTTATAAAATAAAAATCTTTTTTTTACAACGTCAGTCTTGTTATTTTATAGCCATACCTCGTACATAATAGAATATTGATTTTATTTGATGTACTAAAATGTTAACAATCATTTTTATTTTAACAATGAATAATGTTCTAACAAATTGTTCTGAAGATCACATATTGAAACAATGAACTAAAGTAGGTTAGTGTAAACATTTTAAAACAGTCATCAGTCTCTGATAAACAACTCCAGTTGCTTTACCATCACCAGTTGCTCTTTGTTTAAACACAGCCTGAGTATTAACAGCACAGTAAACAATGAGATTGACAATGGTGATTTCTGGACGCCATTGAAAAGCTTTCCTAAATAAAAGTAGCTAATTCTTCTTCCTAGCAATCTGTCTCATCCCCTCTTTTCTACATTTTTACCCTCTAATCTCCCAAAGGACCACTGATTTCTTCGTTTCATCTGTACAACTTTTCAATTTCTAATAACATCTTCACAAAACGTTTATTCATGATATTTAGTTTAAAAATTCGAATATCTTTTAACTAATTAAAAATAAAATCGTTCTTAATGCATTATTCAAAACAAATCAATTTCAATTGTTTGATTTAGAAAGAAAAGATTTAAACCTCATCATCGTGTGGTTATCTGCTTTTTTCTCCTACAAGTTCTGTTTTCCCCCGTTGTCCTAAATTGTTGATAAATCATTCACACAAGTAAATCATCTATAATATTTATCTTTTAACGTTCTTTCTCTATACTAGTCCTTCTTAGTTTTTATTTAAACCTTCTCCATTAATTTATATCTCCTTTCTCTAATAGTATTTTCCATCGAATGGTAGTCATCATCTTTTCTTACAATTTGTAACAATTCTATATTTCTCAATCTGCCAGTCGATTTTATTTTCTTTAGCCATTTCCATACCTCAGTTTTAAAAGCATCTAACTTTTGTCCTTTACCATGTAACGTCCATGTTTTGAACTGTAAAGTAGTACACTCCAAACATAATATTATTTCAGGTGGTAATGTGATAAGGTAAAAGTAAACAGAGTAAGCAAAAAGATCTATGTTATTATTTGTTTAGCCTACAAAAATTTACATTATTATGGTATTTAAAAATTGAATTTGTGTTAACTATCAAATTACTTTTGAAAAATCAATGAGAGTAAATTTAATAATAAATATAAAGTTTTGTAGAATTTGATCTTGTATTTCTCTCAGTAACGCATATTCCAGGTTGTATTGAAGTATCAAATCGAATAACAGATGTTTTACTTCGTTAGGTCAATGTATTCATACAAAGGTTCAAACCATAGGCCTACTATTACGCCTATGAGACGGCCATACGCAATAAGTAATATACTTTAAGACATTATATTTCAACTTATCCGATTCCTAAATTCTACTTGACAACAAGAAAGCCCTATTTCCCATAAATTTTCATTTAGCGTCTGTTTGTAGCATTAGATATACTATTTCTTGCAAAATGTATCCTATAATCTATCTCAAACTATTCATAAGGTTTACTCTATTTATTGTCCTTTCAATTGCGTTAAATTAGGTAAATCATTTTGATAATTAATTCAACATAATAATCATTTTTATTCTTATAGCGGCTGTTCTACAGCACTAGATTATTAAGCACAACCCAACACGCTATTCATTCCTATTGAACACATCTCCACCTTATAGACACTTCTTCTCTTCCATACCTCTCATAACAACATCCTTTCTGGATCGCTTTCGCTACTTTCGTTTAGCTGGAATGCAAATCCTTTGTGGTAACTTGTTCTCCCTTATCTTTTGCAGATGACCGTACCAGATGAGCTCTCTACCTTCAATTGTATTGATTAATAAAACTTTTCATCTCCATAACGGGCAGGTGCAGTGTTTAATTAATTGCACTCGATCTGTTGGTTCCAGGGTTACAAAAAATAGTTCTGTTTCTTATCACATAGTCAGCCATTTCGTTTAGCTGGAATGCAAATCCCTTTTGTGGTAACTTGATCTCCCTTTTCTTTTACAGATAACCTACCAGATGAGCTGTCTACCTTCAATTGTATTGATTAATAAAACTTTTCATGTCCATAACTGGCAGGTGGAGTGTTAAATTAATTGCACTCGATCTGTTGGTTTCAGGGTTACAAAAAATAGTTCTGTTTCTTATCACATAGTCAGCCAATTATTTGACTGAACTATTTAAGAACAGAAAAGGTAGAGGTGTAAAAGACACTAGTCAGAGTTATCGCCTCTGAGAGTAATGAATTTAACTATACAGCCAGACCCTGTGGTGAATGAAGTGAATGTGTCATTTGCAGGGTGGAGAGTGGGTGCTTCTTGGAGGGCCTGGCATGCTGATAAGCATACTCTTTCAACTCGGTGAGGAAGGCAATTGTAAACCAACCCACTTCTCGTTTTTACTTAGTAAAACCTCTAGAGGTTCAAATCAGCCTTTCAACTGTTGACCTTAACTACCACAGAAGAAAACTTTTGTGTCCATTTAAAAAAAAATTACCTTGGTAACTCGGTGCAGCATAGTCAACTGATAAATTTTTCTCCAAAAAAACTCACTTATAGAGCGGTTATTATTTTTCTAAATCTTGAGTGGAGAGTTCAAACCACTGAGGCATAAATATAGGATCTTTCAACAAAAGAAGTGAGGTAAGTAAGTAAGTAATTAAATAACCATATAATAATTGGTTAATGTGTAGTTAAAGTAATATATGTATATTTAAGTAATGTATTAAATTAACCAATACAATCCTAGGATCAATCATGATGAAGAAGCAACACAAAAGCTGGATTCCTTACATTCGTAAAGGGTATTAGTGATGGAACGAAAGTTTGGTTGTACCGTGCAGTGGTGCTAAGTATTTTACATTATGGTTCAGAAATATGGGAGATGACCAGTAGAGACAAGGACAGAATTGAAGCTGTAGAGATGGATTTTTTGAATCTCTAGAATTGAGAGAGTGAGGATGGACATAAGGAAAAGGTTGAGGAAGTTGGATAGTATGGATGAAATTAAGAAAAGGCACCTGGTATGGTTTGGACATACACAGAGGATAGGAGAGGATAGGTGGCCAAGAAAGATTGTAAAGTGGAGACTCCAAGGAAGGCGGAAGCGTAGGCGACCATCGAAACATGGTAATATAGAATCTGAAATATGGGAACATAAACAAGTACGGGAGGATATGCTCTCTAGCGATTTGGAGGATGGAGATTGGGAAAATAGAGATCGGTGGCCGTTGGGATGCGAGAGACCCCATAGGCTGTAAGAAAACACACTTAAAAAAATTAAATTAACTTTTTGACATGTCTCATACGTACTTCCTTTGGGAGACTCTCAACGCAATTAACAAAAAAAAAGGAAGTTGGAAAATTCTTTTCTTAGAGCCGAAAGATAAAAATGTGATTACTCTATAAAACAGAATATAGCATTATCATGATGGCCCTACCTTCGCCAACTTTTGCCAAACTATCGCTGTCTTGTGAACTATCTGACAATATAAGTGTGTAAAGATTATGATCGTGCACTAATTCAATGACCCTCGTGTGGGTTTGTATATTTTGTCCTGACTCTCCAAAGACTATTTATTTAGTTTCCTTAATGTTAATATCTAATTCCCCTAGTTGCCGTACTCTTCGATGAACTTTTGTTCATATTCTATTTACTGTTCATCTTCAGTCAACACTGTTTGATCACCATAAAACAAAAGAGTGAAGAAATTTGTATTTTCAAATCGAATATCTATCTTTCCACACTTTCTAATTAATTTCTTAAGAACAAAATTCATGCCATCCCATTCAGGCACGGCATTTTCATACGTTACAAAAATCATTTCACCATTCACAGTTGTAACCCAACGTCGTCGCTGATGACCACAGTAGTGATGTGACGTTAAATAAACAAAGAAATAAATTCATAAAAATCTTAAAAAAGAACCGTCGTTAATTTTAACTTGCATTAGTTTGAGCTCTATAAAAAATGTAATAGGCCTACGTCGCTTCTAAGTAAACAAGCTTATTATTATTGTTATTTTTATAATCTACAAAAATCTTTTCTATACACTATTAACGGTTACAAAAAGTGCGATCGTATGAGCCTATTCCAGGAATTTGGAGTCCTTCTTTTAAGGCATTTATTTGTTTTCAAAGTACTGATACAGTTCTTTTGGGCTTGTGGTAACTGTGAAGTAATAATTGATCCCAATAAAACCAATTATGGTACTAGGAACGCTGGAAAAATTAAGACTAGAAAACCAAATAGTAAGTTTTTCAGAAGTCATTTTTCTATCTTGAGAGGCGATTCGTTAACGTACTTCCACCCCATATACACAGTATTATGTCACCACATCTATTAAAACATAAAATAAAATATTATATACTATCGATCTACGAGCAAGAACTTGAGAAACCTTTCCAGGTCTTAAAATAACTGTTCTTATTAGTTTTTATTTTTCTCTTTGCGATAGTTTAACTGTTTCTTTATGCTCATTTATTGAATTAATTTCCCATAAAGTTAAAATATTTACATTATGTTAGTTAAAATATATTATTGTAAAGTAGTTATAGTTATAAAATAAAAGTTATAATATATATATTTGTTCCTCTCTCTATTACAAAATATACAAACAAAATCTTTAAGTTTTTTTAAAAAAATTCTATTGTTATTAAAATTAAAATATAATTTTGATATTTTATGTAAAATGTAATTGAATTTATCATTTATTTTATGTTTTTTTTTAAATTCTGTTTAACGCAATTATTGTAACCTACATTATTGTAGTAATTTAACTCAGTAATTTTAAAGTAGTTAAAAGTATTTAAGTGATTTATTTTTTTGTTCTGTATTCTCCTATGCGCGGACAGAACTCTTGTGAAGAAGAGTTTTTGCGTATAAGTGTATTTAGTTTAAAATATTGTACATAGCTTAGTATAGTAATGAATTGTAATTTTAATGTAGCTATATTTTACTAAAATAAATAAATAAATAAATCAATAAAAAATAATTCTAATAACAATTTTAATATGATAATTATGTATTAGGTTTAACAGGTTTAATAAGACTATTGCTTTCCTGAAATGAACTTATTTCATTGGTTAGAGAGCTCAGAGTAAGTGAGTGAAAATTGTCTGGAGAGATAAGAGATAAAGATACGACATTTCTTATTTAACATTTAGTATGAAACGACAATTTCTAACCCAGTGAGGAAGTCTGTGGTAAACCACTTTAATCCTTATACACTCAGGTAAACTTCTTGAGATTCAAAACAACCATTAGGCTGATGAACAAACTAACTACTAGAAAGGGCTGTTATTCCGTTATTAAGCCCGCAGAATTCTGCAGTATTGTAATAAATATTTTGGAATTTATTGAAAATAACTTCTAGCATGTAGGCCTATATAATAAGAGCTATTATCTTCACAAGTTGATTTTTAATCTTTTGCAATAGCCTAAACACATTTGTAGTAACGAATGCGACATTATTCTAAAGGTCAGAATTTTCGATACTCAGAGTTTCAGGGTTTATGACCACCTGAAGTCAAAATTGAGTTTTAGTAGAATATTTAGGCCGGCCCGTGGTGTAGTGGTCAGCGCAATTGGCTACTATGCCGGGGTCCCGGGTTCGATTCCCGGTCAGGTCTGGCATTTTTTTCATCTGTAAATCACCACATATCATTACCTACGCACAAGCCCAAGGCTTATGTAGGCATCATCACTCAATAAAAAAAAACAAAAAAATATCGAAATTGCTATGTAAAAATACACGAACTTTTTCAAAAATGGCTTTATTTTGACTAAACTTTACTCAAAACTACAATAAAAGTGCATGAACGAAAAATCCATGGAAAGGTCTCCTCTCTTTTTAAAATAATTAGATTGTTTTAAATTACAGCAATGTGGTATATTTTACAAAAAATTGCTAAAAAATTTGAGTTATGAACCAGAACCTTGTATGTGACTAAATAAAAAATCTTCAGGTAATGAAAACCCGTTTAAAAGTTTGTTTTTTAAAGATACATATTACATTAAACAGTACATAAAAATAATGGAAGTAATAATAAACTTCCTTGATTGGATTTCGGCATTTTTAAAACAAAAGTGAATTTTACTCAATTCGTATTTGAATAAGTGTTCCTCTAATTTACATTCCAATGTAGTAAAATACAACAATAATACTCGTAAATACTTGCAACTCAGTTGACAATAGGAATACCATCAAAAACGTTTCTTCATATGACAAACGTAACTTATCCGCGTGTTGTAGAAACCATAACTTGTGTATACTTTGATCAATTTACATAAAATTGTTGTCGAATTACAGATAAAAAAATTCATTCTGAAGCACAGTAAATGGTTGCAATAATTTAACGAAGATCTAAACACTTAATATTTAACGTTAGAAACACATTCTACATACAAGGGGCTTTAGAAATCTCAAAAATCTGGTTTGAAACACTCACACAACTTTCTCTTGCCAATGCAAATAATTAATAATAAACCTAACATTATTAATAAAATATTAGAAATAAACAAAACACTAACCTCAAAAACATAACCTTATTTTAATCATGAGTGAATGACGCAAAACGAAAATCGAACTCAATTTGGCTTAAAAAAAAACGGAAAATCACACTTTCACGCTAAACTAGGCTCTGTGGAGAAAAATACTATAAATAAAAGTTGTACATCTTTTAATTTTCTATAAATTTTATTATATACACTTGTGTCATAAAATGAATACTAAGGCCGAAATCTTTAAAAAACAATTTTTCACACGTTTTTGTGAGAAAAAACAGAAAATCGCTAATTACCGCTAAACTAAGCGTTATACAAAAAAATGTTTGAAATAAAAGTTGTAGAATTTTACATTCTCTACAACTTTTATTATATAACGTTTTGCGCTAAAATGCATATTAAAGCCGCAATCTTAAAAAGAAAATGTTTTTACGTAAAAACAGCCTCACGCAGAATTTCAGCAAACATGGCGCCTACCCTATCTTGTAGAGCATAAAAAATGTAGTAAACCAGGTGATTTTAGAAAAAACGTAGGACCAGTTTTTGAGAAAATCGCAAAAAAGTGAAAAATTATACGAATAAACTACTACTTCCGGTTGACCGATTTTGATGAAAATGTTCGTGTCGGGTTCGGTAGTGGTATGTAACTTAAGTTTCAAGTTTCAAGTTCGTACGATGTTCCGTTCTTGAGATATTCTGTTCACACACACACACACACACACACACACACACGCACACACACACACACAAACACACACGCACGCACGCACGCACACAAACACACACACACACACACACACACACAGACCAATCGCTAAAAACATGTTTTTGGGTTCAGGGGGTCTGAAAACGTATAGATCCGGTGAAAACTCGATTTCGAAAAATCGACATGAAAACAATACTTTCCTTCCTATATATTCATATAGGCAAGAGAAAGTAAAAATATTAAATAGTAAGTCAAAAGTTATGATTTCTGAAAATTAATTTTTGGTAGTCAATTCTTCCGTTAATGTGGAAGTAATTTTACATGAACAATTTGGAATTGTTGTGAGGGGAGACTGTATGTTGGTTTTGACTGAAAATTTTAATTTTTGGTTTTTAATGTTTTTCAATAGTTTAGACCTAGACCTACCACAAAAACATTAAATTACAACAAAAAAATATTTTAATGAAAAAAAATTAAGTTTTTATCAGGTTTCTCCTAAAAAATTAACATGTCACCAAGAACAAATATTTTTCATATTTTTATATTGCTCGTTTTAGTGCAAAAAGAATCTTAGTTTTTTTTTTAAATATCTGCTTCACTATTTTAAATATTCTCCGCTGTTGGTGTAGCTTTCTAACCAACTTTTGATGGGAAATTAAACTTGTTTGTGTAAATTTTGTTACTCATTTGTGTCTTTTCCCGTAAATTTAGATTTTTAAAACTTAGGTACGTTTTTCTCAGAAAACATTTAACCTACCAGACTGAAATTTTTACCAGTTGATTATCATGTACATGCGCATTAACCGACATTGTTTTTACTTCTTCAGGTGCTCAAAAAAATAATAATATACAAAAAAATCTGGTGTGAAACACTCACACAACTTTCTCTTGCCAATGCAAATAATTAACAATAAACCTAACATTAGTATTAAAACATTAGAAATGAACAAAAACTAACCTCAAAAACATAACCTTATTTTAATCATGAGTGAATGACGCAAAATGACAATCTAACTCAATTTGGCTTAAAAGAAACGGAAAATCACACTTTCACGCTAAACTAGGCTCTAGAGAAAAATTCTCTAAACAAAAGTTGTAGATCTTTTAATTTTCTATAACTTTTATTATATACACTTTTGTCGTAAAATGCATACTAAGACCGAAATGTTAAAAAAATCGATTTTTCTCACGTTTTCGTGAGAAAAAAAACAGAAAATCGCAAATTACCGCTAAACTAAGCGTTATACAAAAAAATGTTTGAAACAGAAGTTGTAGGTTTTTAAATTCTCTACAACTTTTATTATATAAGTTTTTGCGCTAAAATTTATATTAAAGCCGTAATCTTAAAAAAACAACGTTTTTACGTGAAAACAGCCTCACCGAGAATTTCAGCAGACATGGCGCCTACCCTATCTTGTAGAGAATAAAAAATTGAGTGAAATAGGCGATTTTAAAAAAAATCGTAGGACCAGTTTTTGAGAAAATCGCAAAAAACTGAAAAATTATACGAATAAACTACTACTTCCGGTTGACCGATTTTGATGAAAATGTTCGTGTCGCGTCCGGTAGTGGTATGTAACTTAAGTTTCAAGTTTCAAGTTCGTACGATGTTCCGTTCTTGAGATATTCTGTTCACACACACACACACACACAGACACACACACACACACACACACAGACACACACACAGACCAATCGCTAAAAACATGTTTTTTGGATTCAGGGGGTCTGAAAACGTATAGATCCGGTGAAAACTCGATTTCGAAAAATCGACATGAAAACAATACTTTCCTTTCCTATATATTCATATAGGCAAGAGAAAGTAAAAACGTAGAAAAAAATTGTAAAAATTGTATGTCATTGGTTCTTCTTTTAAAAACTATATGGTCTAACAGATTAAATTGAAAAAAACATGTCAGTAGGTAAAACCACCCTATAATTATAAGTGTGTAAAGTTTAATTTTCGTAACTTTCACCAATTCTATGAAAAATGTACTTAAAAATAGCAAATTTAACATTGGCGGGATAAAAAGTACAGTCTTCCCTTAAGAATTGATTACTTTAAATGACAAATATTTTTCTTATAGACCCAAAATAACCTAAAACAATTTCATTATTACTTCTGTTAAAGAATTTAACGACAGGAGAATGTTTAACTTCTTGTATTTGAGCTAGTTTCAATTTACTAAAACTTGCATGTATGACTTCATGAATTAAAACCAAGAAGAAATTGTTCAGTTTTTTCTTAGAATGTAAAAAGTGAAAAGGAGGTTTAGTAAAAATTGAAAGGGGTACTACGGAAGAAAAGAGTGCACTAATCGTACTAAAGAGAAACAACTCTATTCTTTTTCTGTGAGCACGTTCGTGCGTACATGTCTACCTACATTCGACGTCAACCGATAAGAAAGATCTACGTGTATTCTAAGAAAAACACACGGATGTCGGCACAGACACACATAAGAGGAAAATTGGAGAAAGCAACAGTAGGCGAGTGAGTAGGTAGATAAAGAGCGATTGATGCAGAAGAACGAGAGACAAATGGGAAAAGGGTTTACAGTTACTTAAAATGTAGCCGGCTGCCTGTTGCGAAAACTTTACGGGAAAATAAAACGGAATTACTATACACCGGACGACTAACAAAGAGTCAAAGAGAAAAAGTAAAAAAAGGATTGAATGACAAACGAATAAAACGAAACACAAAATAAAGAAATAAAGAACGAACAAAAGTCTTTATTTTCTTCATTACATTTACTTGTAAACTATCAAACGGACAAGTACAAGAAAAGGATTTTCCACAAACAGGTATATTAAAATGGTGTTTTTTTAACCACTAAGTTTGTTGGAATTTCAAAAAGAATACGCCTACTACAATATTTCATATTATTTATTTTATCTTTAATATTTGATGTCCATAGGCTAAAACAAGCTACAGTACTGGATCTCCCTGATTCTGATAACGTAGACGATTACATTACATTACATTACTGTGATTGTGATAATGTGGACGATTCTGATAGTGTGATTTTAAAATTGTAAATAATATAATGTTAATATTTTGTAGATGTCTGACGTGTTTAAGTGTGAATGTTGTAAATAACTGTATGAACATTTTTAATAATCTCCAGTAAAGTTCGGTGTACATATAAATTTCAGATCATGTGCTTTTTAATTATTACTTCTCTTTTTTTTCTTTTTAAAGGAGGTTTTGGTTAATTTTTTAAAATTTTATTTTGATTTATTTAGAAAAAAACACTATTTATCTAATTTTGATTGTAAATAAAGAACAGTATAATATGTATTAATTTTATAATTTGTTAATTACACCAGTGGGTTGTAATTTTTCCATGAGTTAAATCTAATTGATAGGTTTCATTTATTGTTATATAATAGACAATGCATTAAAAAAAGTAATATGAAGAAAAAATATTAATTTTTTTGATATTTATGCCCAATGCCGTTTGATAATATAGGCTAATTTTTTTGTCATTTTATTTTATTTTCAAAACATTAATGAAACAGGTAATAAAAATCAAGTGTGTAAAACTCATACGACTTCCTCTTGCCCATGTAAATAATAAAACTTAAATCACCTATATTTTAATCATAAGTAAACATTGTACAATTAAAAACGCTACTTAATTTTAGTCATACGTGAATGTTGCAAAATAAAAATCAACCTCTTTCAACTTAAAATTACAGTAAATCACTAATTGATCCTAAACTAGGCTCTGTAGAAGAAAATGCTTGAAATAAAAATTAAGCTCGTAAAAGTCGTTCTTCTTTTCTATAACTTTGATTATACGAAATCACTGTTGTTTTTAAATGCATACTCAGACTCAAATCTTTAAAAATCCTATATTTTTATCTATTTCGATGAGCTAAATACAGAAAATCATCAATTGACGCTTAATTAAGCGTTTTAGAAAAAAATTTGGAATTAAAAGTTGTAAAATTTTTAATGTTTTACAACTTTGATAATATATACTTTTGTCCTAGAATGCATATTTAGGCCTCAAGAATTTTATCAGACATTGTGCGTACCATATTTTCTAGTCTAGAAAATAAAACAAATTAGGGAATCAGTATTTAACCTTTGAAATTTTGATTGGAAACTCTGAACTTGTACAATAACGAATTTTTCTTTGCGCCGGAGAAAAATTAATTTTTGAAAAAGTCCCGAATAGACGTTTGTCTGCCTGAAGTTGCCCTTTTCTTCGCGGAAATATCAAGCCAGCGTTGAAACACCATTATGTCAGATGGAGTGGATTCTGGATGCCGTTCAACGTACGCTAAACCTGACTGAAAAATCGTCACTGCATTAGAATGGCTCAAGACTGCCTCTTCGTCATTAAGTTGATTTTCACTATCACATTCTTCAGCCTCTTCAACGTCGGGACCATTTACCATTGTAATTATGTCATCATCAGTCAACTCATTGTTCGTCGTTATCCATCCATTCTTGAATATCGTTATTGTCAGCTGTTTCACAACCGGGAATCTTTTGAATCAGGCCAATTAGATTGTTTTGTTCATTCGTATTTTCTTGGTTTTCTTCGTCATCTAATAGTAAAATTTTCTACGATCTCGGCAACGTATCAGAGAAAATATTGTTCCAGAAGTCAGCGTTTCAGAACATAACATCTTTTATATTGATTTTCCGCAACGCTTCAGTGAAGTTATTTCCTTCGTCTAACTGACTGACGGTCAGCCACGTCGGATAATCCGGATGTCCGATGACTGAAGCTCGGATAACCGGGACTCTACTGTACTTTGTAATATATGACTATATTCTATTGTATGATAAGTTGCATGTAAGATTTTATATGATATTATAATCATAGTCATATAATATTAAGTAAAAAATATAGTAAAAAAAAAACGGACGTTCAAGACTTCCTCATAAAAGTTTGAATATAACTTTATTCCTGGAATTATTGTGATTTGTTTTGACAATTTTTTATTTAGTCGATTAGGTTTCCAGAATTCTCTTTTCCAGGAAATTGAAAGATGAGAAACTGTTCACGTAAAAACAGTTTTCTTAAAAACAAAAACACATTAGGGTGGATGTCAGTATGAATAACAATTTATGTGAAAGAGATATTGGAAAGATTTTTCTTTAATAATTTATTTATAAAAACGTTTCCGTAGTATCAGTAATATCTTTAATTATTTATTATTTTATTATTATGTTTTAAAAAATCTTAGAACAAAGAAAAACATTTTTCATCCGGAATTACCTAAAAATTATACATTTATAAAAATAAATATACAAACAAACCTTTACTTTATTATTTTTATTTATTTATCAAGAAAACATACGAGTATACAAAATTAAAGTCTTTGCTAATTTAACAACTCCCTCATCAACAAAAATAAAACATCAAGTAAGATATTTTTAGCTGCGTTCCTGTTGTCGTTTACCAAAAAAAAAACTTGCTCGGGTTTTAGTTCAGTTTGGCATTCAAAAAATTCAACATTTTTCCAAACAATAAAGTAGCCTCCTAATAGGTTTTTTTTGTTTAACGTCCGACTGTTTTGCAAATTGCTGCTAATGCAGACGGTGAAGGATGAAATGAATTTTTTGTAACGTATGAAAAAATGCCATGCCCGAGTGGGATTCGAACCCAGAACCGCGTGATGGGAGGGGAGCACGTTACCAACATCGCCAACGCGGCGATGTTGGTGACAGTCATATCCGTATCGTTCAGATCTTCAACATCGGAATCGTCATCCGGTATTATTTAAAAATCTTTTTGGATAAACAAGATTTACATAGAAATAATTTCTCCCTCGTTCACAATTCCGATTTTCAGTTCCAAATTTACCATAGAACATCAAAATTTTCTTTAGAGTAATTAATATTTTATAATCGTTGATTTTGACTTTGCTGGATTTTGTAACTAAGCTCTAAATTGGATTTTATATCCTTTACGTCGGACTGTTGCACATACACAAAGGTAAGGTTAAAGTATACAAAAAAGAGCAATGAAAGGATAAGTGATGATGAGGAATTAAACTCGGGACTCTTGACATTGAAGCCAGTTGTTCTAGGATTAATCATAATAACGATTAACTTAAAATATGCATTATTGCTTAAATATAATATATTACAAATAAAATATCTAATACAAAAACATTTTTTATTTACAAAATAATAAATATCGTTACGATTTTATTTCGTCCTTAAGTCAGCCATAAAATAATATTATCTTCATAAAAAATTAAATTATTATCCAAGTTACCAACTACATCTAAATTAACCGTATTTACAACTCCTACCTTCGACCAATGTGGATCTCTACGGCTGTGCAAAACCATCGGTATAAGAAAAAACTCAGAGTTTTAAATCAAATTCATTTACGAATAATAGTTATAAAACCAATAAAACGCTACACTCAGGCCTACACGTACCCTACATAACTGTACTATAAACTGAAGTACAACCACTAGAATTTATGAATGTTATTGTTAGGCGTGGAAGGAGGGGTCACACCCAGCTGCGTATCCTCCAGGATGACATAGTCTTACTATGATAGAGATGATCTTGATGGAATTGAAAATGTAAGCACCAACGGTGAAGAAATTAAGAAGATGTGATGTTGATGATGAAGATAATGATAAAACAGTAACAGAATGTTACTGTAGAAGATCCCTACACCAAAGACGGCGAAGAAGTCTAAAATTTGGGAAATTTTGAACGGCCATTTGTCGAGCGAGATCGTTTGGATTATTTTGCAATTTGTCAAAGAAACTTTTATTAAGTTGTCTTGTACGTAGGGAATACGAAGGTCAGAATAAAGGGTCTCTTTTCTTACGTACCAAGGTGCTCCAGTGGCAAGCCTTAAATATCTAGATTGAAATACCAGGATTTTGTTTAAATTGGATCGTTTAGCAGCACCAAAAATCTGGATTCCGTACATCCAGAGTGGTTTCAGCAAAGCCTGATATATGATAATTTTGCTTCAGTGGTAGACGAGAATGCGGTTTAACTAGGTGGAACAAACATCTGAGGCGAGTGTTTAATAATAAGCGTTTGCTCTTAAGGTGTTCATTTCACGTAAGTCGCCTGTCTAACAACAATCCCAGAAACTTCACTTTGTTATCAGTTGGTATGTTGACCCCACCCAGGGTTACCGGTGGACAGTTATCTCTATGAAGGGTAAAGTGACTTGAACGGACTTCCCAGGATTAACATTTATCCACTGCTTAAGCCATTTATTCAATTTTACATGTATTTAAAGTAACATATTCGTTAATAATTATTGAAATAAATTACATAAATGAATAAAATAGGGCCTAAAATAAAAATATACAAATCAGTTTATTATGAACAAAAACACTACTTACCTACAAAGAAAATCTTGACTCTAGGAAGGGAAGGAACATTATGCAACGTAGCTTGGCATAATGATTCCTTAATACGGTTTTATAATATCATTAAGTTACACGAGATGATTAAGTCACATCATTAAAAATACTTAATGAAATAGACTTTCGAAATGTAACTTAGTTTACAAAAATAATGCACGTGGTTTCAAAAATTGGAGTGTTGATGTGAATGTTTTTTAAAATTAATGAAAATTACACCTTCAACATTTTGCCGAGTAAATATTTTGCAGTAGTGAAAGGGTTGTTCCGTTGTCTCTCCTTTATATTAAAATGTCACTAGGGCGCGTGAGTTTACAGTAAATTAAAAATAATAAACAAAATTTAATTTATCAGAATTTAATTTAATTTTGACAATTTCCATTTAAATTTTATACGGTTAGTTGTTTAAGTACAACAATTTCATCCTTGAGACCGGATAACCGGGTAATAGAGAATCGTTTACAGAATTAGGGAAAGAAGGTCGTCGCTAAAGCACATCAGCAAAAGAGGACTGAGAAACTGGTAGAGGGTTTACAACAAGGTTGCTATGGCAACGAAATGTACAGTGCTTCTGCTATGAAATAACTCTTCTTTCACTGTACGTCGATCAAGCACATGTCTCTCGAGTTGTTACTCAGAGTTCTCTCTGTTTCTCTTATCCGCTTCCGAAACCTCCCCTTTCACACTAATAAACTCAAACCACTGTCACTATTCAAACAGCTTTTAACTTAAATGTTAAATCTCATTTATCTTCATAACAACTAATTAATTATTTCATTTTCACTATGTTTCATTCTACATTATTCTAAAGGTTTTTGAAATAATTTTTGAATGAAAATCTACTTCGGTATAAAATATTTTGTATATAAATTTTAGATAATGCTTGGAAATAAAGGAACTTTGAAAATAAAGTAATGAAAAAAGTTTAAAGCCAAAACCAAAAATCCCTTTCGTGAGACGACGCGTCTCTTGGGTAGTGACAATTTTTAAAAGGGTTTACTTTTAAAAAAGCATTTGTAATTTCTGTTGCTCTTTAAGACGAATCGAACGACACTATTCTTGTTTTCAAATTCCGAATTTGATTTCTTGATTTCCGGTTTTGGGCCACTTTTGGTTGAAACCAGAACTTCAAACCCAATGTAGGCCCCATAACCTTTTGTGTAAATTACGAATCCGAAAACCGTTTGTTGCTATCTCTTTTAATTTCTGACTTTAATTTCTAGACTTCCAGTTTGGGGCCACTTTCGGTTAAAACCAGAACTTCAAAACCAAGTTAGGCCCTTTAACCTATTGTATAAATTACGAATCTGAAAACCGTTTGTTGCTATCTCTTGTAATTTCTGACTTTTTAATTTCTTGACTTCTGGTTTGGGGCCACTTTTGGTCAAAAGGGAACTTCAAAACCAATTTAGGCCCCCTAACCTTTTGTGTAGATTACGAATCCGAAAACCGTTTGTTGCTATCTCTTGTAATATCTGACTTTTATTTCTTGACTTCCAGTTTGGGGCCACTTTCGGTCAAACCCGGAACTTCAAAGCCAATCCAGGTCCACTAACTCTTTGTATAGATTACGAATCCGAAAACTGTTTGTTGCTATCTCTTGTAGTTCCTGACATCTGGGTGTGACGGACGGAAGGACGGACAAAGGAAAATGATATGATAATTTAAAACTTTTCCACCAATAAATAGTATTCGTGCTTATTGAACAATTTATATATCTTATTAAGTAATACTACAAATTACACTATCACAAATTCAATACCTACTGAAGATATGAAAGCAGTAAATGTAGATCTGCATAATTAACTACAGTAAATTCGTTCGTGACACTTAATACTTAAATTTTTACACTTCTTCTCCCGGTGCAGTGAGAACTTTGACTACCATCAATTTTCTTGAGTTCGGTGACAAACAACCTTAACTCACACTCAATGATTCCTCAACTTTGAAGTTCTATGATGATATAAACTATTTTTACCCGCTATTATTCCCTATTATGGTACTATGATGATATAAACTATTCTTACCCGCTATTATTCCCTATTATGGTACTATGATGATATAAACTATTCTTACCCGCTATTATTCCCTATTATGGTACTATGATGATATAAACTATTCTTACCCGCTATTATTCCCTATTATGGTACTATGATGATATAAACTATTCTTACCCGCTATTATTCCCTATTATGGTACTATGATGATATAAACTATTCTTACCCGCTATTATTCCCTATTATGGTACTATGATGATATAAACTATTCTTACCCGCTATTATTCCTTATGATGGTACTTTACAGCATTCTTAAATTTCTCTTCATTGGCGTAGTCATTGGCTCTTCATTGGTAACGTGCTCGCCTCTCATCATGCGGTCTTGGGTTCGAATCCCATTCAGGCACGACATATTTTCATACGTTACAAAAAATCATTTCATCCTTCACCGTTTGCATTAGCAGTAATTGCAGAACAGTCGGACGTTAAACCAAAAAAAAAAAAAAACAAAAAGAAATCGAATTTCTCTTCTCGTCACATTACCAAAATACTTCAGTTTTCTACGTTTCACGGGGTATTCATAATTTCTATTTCCTTATTCAACCTCACCAAGATTACTGTGTGTTTTTTTCTGTTCGGCCACGTTATCTTTAGTAACCTCCTATAAAACCACATCTCAAACAACTCGAGTATTTTTATGTCACTTAGGTTCAACAGCCAAGCGATTACCCAATGTAATACTAAAAACAATAATGGTAGATCAGTTTAATTTAGAGTAATAGTTAAGATTCCTGCTGCAAAAAAATTCTTCGTTCATTTATAAAAGCCATACGGGGTAGTTTTAGTATTTATTACATACTACAATGCATTTCATCGTCAGGCAAAAATATAGCACACAAAATAACATGTTTATTATTATACAGATTATTAATTTAGTCATTTTGTGTTTAAGGAAAAACAATCAACGAAGAGGTACTGTCGAGAATTATTACACATTCACATCTAATTACCATGGTTAAAATCATAAAAATAACAACATATCTTTGTCACTTAATTCACCATTAAGGATTTTAAAAAATTCAAATAATTTTGGTTGACAAAGTTGACGGGTAGAAAGGGATAGGTAGAAAAAAGAATTTTTTTAACTGCATTCTGGATTCCAAAACGGAGTAGGCCTATAGTACGTATCAAGATAAAATTGATAAGCCTAACCAAATTTAAAAAATAATTCATTACTTATCAGTAATTTATTACAATTACTAACTTAATTACTTCAATAAGCGTAAAAATGTACAATAATACACAATTTTCCTCAACGTTTAGTTAGATGTTTATATATTTTACAACCAAAACTATTTAGAAAAAAATTCGTGTGCACTGTAAAATCCTTCAACAATCAAGTATTTTTTAGTATTTATTAAACAAACTTAAATTATTAAAAAAATTATAAAGCTTGTGGCAATTAATTGTTGTATTTTCTACCTGCAAAACACGGTTTCATTCAAACAATTTAGTGTTGTGATTAGCAATGTAGTAATCAGTTGTGTTTTTTGATAGTGGTTACGGATATTTAAATTTTGTGAAAAGGTGTTTTGCTTTACGTACATTATCACTTCAAAGATGTACAAAGAAGAAACTCTAAGAAATTGAAGCTTCTTAAATAATGATCTGCAAGAGGTTAAGTGGTTTACTCCCACCATATACCTCTAACTTTTTTCTGAATTTTAAAAACTCTTTCCATGTTACTCTGTGATGAATTACCCCAAACTAATATGCTATAGCGGTATGAGATAAAATTAAACTACAGTATTATCTACTTTTTACTATTTTTTTAATCTTTAATAAATTTATTTGCAACTATAAACTAAAATACAATGAACAAATTTGATAAAAGTAAAGAAAGGATGACAAGAAAAATAACAGTGATATCCATTGGTAAAAAAGAAAAAAAAATTAAAAATAAATAAATAAATCACGTTATGGAAGATTTCTGGCCCGTTGACGTTTCATTCTGTGTTTCCTGGTAGTGGATTTCTTGGTAGTGATGCATCCAATAGTTTGGTGATCAATTCGTTGGGTTTAACCCACCGGGTTGGTCTAGAGGTAAAGTCATCGACAAAATCAGATTTTTAATAGCTGATTTTCGGAGACGAAGGTTCCTGGTTCAAATCCTAGAGGTAGTTACTTTTATACGGATTTGAATACTAGACAGTGGTTGCCGGTGTACTTTGATGGTTGGGGTTCAATTAACCATACTCTCTCAGGAATGGTTGACCTGAGTCTGTACAAGACTACACCTCATTTATACGTGACACACATCATCTTCATCTCATTGGGTAATGGGGTAGCTTATTGTTCTGAATTGAACAGATTGCAACGTAGGCTACACATATTAGGAATTTAAAAAAAAATATTCGTTGGGTTGATTTGCAATTTTCTTTGAAAAACGCTGCAAATGGACTCAACTACTTCACTTATAAACGGAATTTTGAGGTCATGTACAATTTTTTTTTTTGACAAAAAAAATTTTGATTGAAATTCTTTTAATATGTGTAGGTTTCTCGATTTAGTTGCACCATACATTTGTAGCCCATAAGTTCATATTCGTTAAAAATAAGATATTTTGTATAGTTATAGTTAAGATTTTAGAGTCAGTGAAGAGCAGTGTCCAAGTATTCGAAATAGTTCATTCAGTTTGGAGTTCAAAGTCAGTCTTTTGATTTTATATGAGTCGCCCAGGTGAGTCTCTTATCTAGGTGAAGTCCAAGGAATTTAACTTTACAATGTGGTATTGGAAAATACCCTAGATAATATTTTACCACAGATTTGATCGGTATAATTATTCTACTATAAAGTTCTATCTAGTGACACTAGGATATTATTCAGGACAAAGACTTGTCTGTTTTCTCTTACATTATGTTTGGTCTTTAACTGTAAGTACTAACACTTTTCCTCATTGACTGTTAAAAATAATTGATTAAGAATCATGGTTATGAAACATTAAGGAGTGAACCTACGCAGACGGAAATACCTTACTTAATCAGACTAACGGTAGAGAGGAGTTTGCGGCAATAATCGCCAACTTCAAGAGAAAGTTAATAAGTGGATAAATTTATTGAAACTGTTATGTTAAACATTCAACAAAAATTCTTGATGAAAAAATTATTTCATCATTATAAAAAGAACCTAATATACAGTGAAGTAGCTCTTGATTTAAGTCTGGTAAAACTTAGTTACCTTACTTATTTGTTAGTAAGTTAATTCGGTAGCGTGTAGCAGAATAGCTTGAAGAAGATTAAACGAGTAAATATCATAAATCAAAATAAATGAAAGACTTTGATGATTGATGACAACGGTAATGATCAACATTTCGACATAAAGGAATTAGCAAACGGTATATTGTATACAGATTTCCTATGCTGCATGGAGTATGAAGATCTTGACAAACTATCAAAGTATTTATGTAGTGTTGCTGCTACACCTAAAAACTAAAGTAGTACATTATGTTAGTACTAAGTACTATGGAAGGAGTACTAATGTAATTTCTACATGATGCAGACATAACGTGTGACAATGAAGAAGTGGTGCAAGTAGTGATTTATGAACTCCCCGATGTTAATCTTATTTCCCATTTATCTTATCACTGTTATTTGTTTTAAGATGACGTAAAAGTGTCAAGTGTTGTGTTATAAGGTTCACATATTTGTTTTCTTTTCTTATTAAAAGCTAAGGTGATTTTAGTCTAGCTTAAACGAAAAAACGTTCTAATTCTGTTGCATATTGTGTATTGGTAAATTTCTCTTACTTTACTCGATAGACTTTCATGAATATTTTTAGTTTACCTAGTGTCAAAGCGATTTTTTTCTTCTTCTTCCTCTTCCTCTCCCTCTGCCTCTCCCTATTCCTCTCCCTCTGCCTCGCCCTCTGCCTCTCCCTCTCCCTATTCCTCTCCCTATCCCTCTCCCTATTCCTCTCCCTCTTCCTATTCCTCTCCCTCTCTTTCTCCTTCTTCCTCTTCCTCTTCTTCTTCTTCTTCTTCTTCTTTTTCTTGTTCTTTATCTTTTTCTTTTTCTTCTTTTTCTTTTTCTTCTTCTTCTTCTTTTTCATATTAGTATTATTATAGCGGCTGTTCTACAGTACTAGGTAATTTTTCGCAATCTAAAACGCCATTTATTTTTATTATTTTCCATTAAACATATCACCATCCTTTCGATCCCTCCTCTCCATAACTCTAATAACATCAAACTTTCACCCCTTTTGGGTCATCTTCGTTTCCTCCGTTTTGCTGGAATCCATAGTCATAGATAATTTTCTGTAGCAATCAGTTTTTCTCCATTCTTCGTTGATAAGTGTACCACATAAGTTGTTCTCTACAATGTTATTGATTAATAAAACTCTTTTGTCCACCCTGTTCAAAATTTCTTCGTTCATAAAACTTGTATTTTAATTCATAAAAAACTGTATCTAGCACAGTATACTGTCAACGTTTCCTGAAACTCATTCTATAGCTATTATTCTGCATTTATGTCTTGGTTTAAGTGTCCAAACTCTGACTCGAATATGGAGGGCTTTCAACAAATGAAAAAAATAAAAATAAATTAATTTAAAATAAAATTAGTTTGGTTGATATATTTTTAAGAGAATTATCGAATTGCTTGAATTGATTTATGATTATTTAATTATTCTTTGATTTTCTCTTAGTATTACAAAATATATGATTAGTCCACGAAACAAAATGTAATATTCTGGTATCAGACCTAACTCTGACAACATACTAATTTCAAAATATTTTGTCTACTATTTGATGTTAATGAAATTTTTCCTAGATATTTACAGAAAAGTACGAATTATCATATTATTACAATAAATAAATAATATGATTAAAGTATTATTATTATTATTAGTAATTTAAGAATCCAAGAAAAATAAAAAACAACAAATAAAGCAAAGAAATGATTATGAGAAAGAAAGAAAGAGTTTTGTTAAACAATGAAAACGACGAAAAATAACAATAAAAAACAATCAAGCGTGGGACAAAATCTTCTGAGGTGGTCTTAAGTAGGCTAAAATGATAAAAGTAGAAAAAGAATAGTTTTTTCCTTAGTTATAAACTGGAACTAAAACTTTTTCACATTTTCACTGAGCTAAACATATGGGGTCATCACAATTTGAAACTATTACAGCTTATTACTTCTTTGCCTCAAAATAACAATCCCAAAAGGAACAACAAAAATTTATAAAAATAAAGTAGACAATTTCAAAATTAATTTGGTTGTAGTAAATTTTTTTATTATTTTCTAATGAATGGGGTGAACTAATTTATGAGTGGTCTAATTATTCTTGCCTTTAAGTACATACATAGATTTTGTTTGGCCCGTCAGGGTAGAGACCATTGAAACTGATTTGTACACCAGGAGTCCCGGTTTCATTTCCCGATCATATCTGGCAATATTTCATCTATTACCCTTAGCTAGAACATTAGCTATAACGTGCACAACAGCCGAGGATAAAATCTGAAAGAAACACAGCAAAATAAATATATATTTAAAATTCCACCTTTCATATGACATACCAAATTGAATATCACGCCTTTTTACGAGAAAGACTTTAAATTAAATGTCAAGGTAGTTGTGACTTTACAAAATAGATCTTGAAACCTAGCAAACGGGATTTTAAAAGTGAATCTCCTTTGTTCTTATATAATGGTAATACAATAATCACGGGCAATTCCATTGAGTCTGGTAGTGTAAAATCGCTTTAAAAGTGAAACTGAAGGTGTTAGGCGAACGACTTTGTAAGATAACTGGTTGATAGCCAGCCCTGAATTAACATCAATAAGTATCAGCACTAAATACACGTTTAAATTATGTGAATAAAACATTTTTCAAACCAGTGAGGACCTACAACAATTAGTTATGGAGCTCATACTGCAACTGAAATAACCAAATTATTCAGGGTTTTCAGTCAAATGTCTTCAAAGCTCTTAAATCTACGCCTCGGTACGAGATAAACAGCCACATTTACAATAATTTATTTATTTTAACAATTAAAGAAACTAATTAAAAATTAACGTTAAGGATACGAAGAATTGCTGAAATCACACGCAAATTATTTGACAATAAATTTTTGGATAACGGTAATAAAATATGAAAATTAAATAAAACTGTGGCACCCAAGAGACGTATTTGTTTAGTAACTTAATTTTTTTTTTTTTTTTATTGAGTGATGATGCCTACATAAGCCTTGGGTATGTGCGTAGGTAATGATATGTGGTGATTTACAGATGAAAAAATTTCAGACCTGACCGGAAATCGAACCCGGGACCCCGGCATAGTAGCCAGTTGTGCTGACCACTACGCCACGGGCCGGCCCGTGGTTATTATTACTGTAATAACACTGTTATTATAACAGTGTTATTATAACACTGTAATTATTACAGTGTTTGTTTTAAAAAGTTTAGTTTCATTATAATTATTTATGATATCAAACTATAGAGATTTTATGATTAAAATTTTATATAAAAGGTATCTTCACTAGGAGTAACCTGTTTACGTCATTTTATTATTTACAAATCCATTCATTGTTCTGTAAAAACAGATTTTGTATAAATCCCATCAACAAAAGAACACATTAAATAAATACCAGCAATATGCAGCAATAAAATTAAATATTTGTTTAAAATAAACTAAATCCTGATAACGAATGAGCAAAAAGTGAATTTACAAATAAAAATATTTAGGGTTATTTTATTTTTTGTCCCACCGGGTTGGTCTAGTGGTAACGTCATTGCCGTGAGTCGGATAATTGAGAGCTAAGTCGCGGCGACGAAGGTTCCGTAGTTTTAATCTATTAAAGGTAGTTGCTTTTATTTGGATTTGAATACTAGGCAGTGGTTAACGGTGTACTTTGATGGTTGGGACACAATAACCACAGTTTCTCAGGAATATTCTGTCTGAATCTGCACAAGACTACACCTCGTTTACAGATCATACAAATATCATCCTCATCTTTTTGGGTCATGAAGCTGCTTACTGTTGTTGTTTAGGTCATCAGTCAAAAGGCTGGTTGAACCTCTGGAGGCTTTACTAAGTAAAACGAAGAGTGAGTTTACCTTGCCTCCCTCACTGAGTGGAAAAGTATGCTTATCAGCATGACAGGCTCTCTGAAAAGCATCAACCTGAAAATGACATCTTCATTCATTCACCACAGGGTCTGGCTGTATAATGAAATTCATTACTCTCAGTAAAGGGAACTCTGACTAGTGTCTTTTACACATCTACCTTTTATGTTCTTAAATGTTTCAGTCTTATAATTGACTGACCATATAAGAAAAAACAGAACAATTTTTTTATAGCCCTGGAACTAGCAAATCGAGTGCAAATAATTTAACACTCCTCCTGCCTGTTATAGACAAGGGGTTGCTTATTGTTGCAGATTTAACAGATTGCAACGCACCGACACTATTTTTTATTGGAAGCAGACTGATTTTAATAAAAAAAGTATTGATTTTTTCAATTTTACCATATATTGATAAATCGTTTTACCTTATTTAAATTGATACATAACACGACATTGGTTACTTTTTCCGTTGAGAAAAAATTAATTTTTTACGTTGGTGGGGTACGTAGTATTTATTTCGATATCTTTTATGTTTTTCATTCTAGTAAATTGGGATTAATATAATCACGTTACTGCTCTAACGTTACGGAGATCGCGTTTACGTAAAAAAAATAATTTTTAGAATGCATAGGAATCAGCAATAACGCAAGATAAATATTGGTGTGTTTTTGTTTGAAAGTTAATTCCAGTTGGCAATAAGTGTTTCTGTTGCGGTATTATGCTTTTACTATATCTGCATATTGAGTTTTTTTGACTTTAGGTGCACTTATTTCAGGAACCATCCCACATAGGAGTGTGAAATTTCACACACTACATTTTATTAGTACTAAGGTTTGTATTTACTCCAGAGGTATTTTAAAAATTGGAGTTTTTATTTTTGGTTGACTTTATCATTAAAAATATGTAGGCTACATTTGAGCATTTTTTGAGAACAAAAATCATTTTCAGATTGAATAAAGATAAATGATAAAGCTCTGGTGCAAATTTGTAAAAACGTACTGTAGATAGGTGTGCCTAAGCTCAGCTTTGTAGCTTTGACGGTTCCTAAAAAAAATCTACTTAAGTTAGTATTGCAGGTATAAGGATAATGAAAATGGTCTGGCCCTCTTAAACAAAATGTATATAATTTTGAAGAGCGTTGAGAGCCTTGCAAATCCTCAATGTAAGCTGTAAATTGTTCTAGATCGAGTGTTGACCAATTTATATAAAATAAAACATGAAAACAAAACAAAAGGCTAATTTAAAAGTTAAAAACATTATAAGAAAACTTTCTAGATATGTTGATTTCGTATCTGTTGCAATGGCAACTCTGCCTAACTTATATTGAAAATAATAAAAGTGAGCTAGGAACTGACATTAAAAATTAAAGCTATAGTATATGTTATTGCAGATCCCATGAGGTGGACCCTATGGGAATGAGAATAAAGATATTATTAATGCTGCAAAATGTTAAAAATACATTGCTACAGGGAACAGAAAAGATGATGCAATGGTAACAAAATAAATTTGTAATTACCTAATGGTATCAAGTAGTTTTTTAAGTGAGTTAAGCACAACGGAATGCGTTTACTAAAAACGTGAAAATCAAAAATAATACCTACATCTTAGAAACGAATAAAATTATTCGGAAAAATACTAAACACCTAAGCCTAGGTTCGTTTGGGATCTGGGTATAATAAATAATAAACTTTCTTTAAACTTATAACAATTATTTATTGATATAATTTATAAATAAAATTAATTAATAACTTAGACTAATAACAAATACAATTAGATTACTTCAATTAAATTAAAAAATAAATTAAGCTTAAAGTTGACTGTAATTAAGACACTGTCATTCACCAATCAAAACAAGTGATTTACCTTAACACAACCACTTGATACAACTCGTATGCGTATGTTCTATTAATGTAATTTAGAACCGGCCCCGTAACTTCAGTATTTCGAACGGTCCCCAACACTTTCCATTTACAATTCAAGTAACAATTAACTCACTACAAAGGCGCTGAATGTTTTTATACCAGCGTTTTGATAGTTTCCAAAGCAAAGGAGATCCGTCTAACAATTTTACTGACATCTTGGAAAAATGAGAAGGAATTGAAATAAAAATAAACGTTCCTACTAGTTTTAATTTCCGAGAATTCCTATTCAAACAATTTCCTTCATCACATTCCTTGTTCAATGCACTGCTTCATACAATACACAATTCATTAATCTGAAAAATGTATAAGCTATTTCTTAAAATATCAAAATCAGTGTTATAATACAATTTTCAAGAGATGTATGGAAAAAATGAGAGGACCAGTTTTTATTGCTGAGATGAAAAGATAATTTTAGAAGTTAATATTCACGTTAACACTGCTACGGTCATTCATATATACTTTCAATCAAAACGGTGTTCTTTTACTCTGTTGTCTTACACTGTTCTTCAACGCTGCTAAGGTTGTGTTAGGATAATATTAAATAACTGTATAAAATTTAATCTAGTAAAACGACTATTTCAGCTACTTTAGAAATTAAAATTCAGGATTCGTTTACAATAAAACGAATTTGAGTAAACGATATAACTTGTTAATCATCCTCCATAAAATAGGACTGCGACTTATTTAAACAGTCAAAATAATATTTTGACTGTTGAAATGTATTTTGACAAAGAACATATTATGTTCTTTGTGAGACGGATGACCAATTGCCAATCCATCTTTCTAGGAGTCTACCCATAGGTCTTTTTCTTTTCCGTATTTGTGATTTCACCTGATTTGGTAGACGCTTTCGATTCATTCTGTTCACATCATCTCTTCAAAACCTTTGTCATGATTTTATGCATCTTACCACATGCTAATATACCCTGTATGCCAATCGCTATCTTTTATCGTCATTTCTTAGCTGAGCTCTGAATATAATTCCCTTTTTAGTCTCAATATCTTGAATTTAGCTACTTGCATCATTATTTTAGTTGCATCGGTGTCACTTCATGTCTTCGCCGTACAGGTCAAAATGAGACGGATACAGATCAAATAAATCCTTGTTTTGGTTCGTTTAAATATAAATTTGTAAATTATATTGTTTAATCCCACCTTATAATCGTTCCCGTACGCCCAAATAAATCAGTCTATAAAAGGCTGGTTTAAATTGTTTAATAACACAGGTGGGTTGAGCACTCTTCTGTGACGCCCAGATAACAATTTTATTGTTAAAATTCAATGAATTTTTAAAAATAAAATAATAGTAATTAAATAACAGCTAAAACAACTCTATCGGTGTTTAGGACTCGTAAAATTTATTGAAAAATCCCTCTGAATCATTTAGTTTTAATTCCTAAATAGATTTCATTCTTAGAGAAAAAGAATAATATGTAATTTGATAAAATAATATTCAACAGTGCTTTTCTAACAAAGCATCTTTTGTCAAAAATGAAAATTTTGTGAGGTCGGCGCAGGCGGAATACAACAGAATTCAATTGATTGTGCTGGGTAACCTTTATGTCACGCATTTTTCCGTTTTTCCCCTTATATTTTCTTCTTCGTCTAACAATAACAATCCTCACTCCCCTTAAACGGTTATATGTGTTTGTGTATATGCTTATGTGAATTGTATACGGACTCGCACGTACACAACGTAAAAGTGTAAAGTTTAGAAATTTCACATTATTTCTGAATGGAAGGTAAGAAAAGATGTGATTTTTTAAACCTAAGGGAAGCTTACAGAAGGTATGATTTTTTTGAGAGCGAAATGAAAAATACAAAACTGAAACGTTCAGCGGAACGAAATTGCCGATAGTACAAAAAGAAAGAATTGGAAAAGAATTGTGTGAGATAGATGTAATGTGCTAGGTTTCTTTCACTTCAACACATTTACACAATTTCATGTGTTTCAATGTTTATATATAAGTGTATATGTGTTTTATCACAAAATGAAAAATACAAAAGTTTTAAATTCAAATTTTTTGAATAAATATCCATATATTCATAAATTTCCTATTTAGAAATTTCGGCAAAAAATAATAAATTTAATAATAAAAGAGAATAAAATAGTTTATCAACTCCATTCGTGAGCCAGGAACTAAACTGCGGATCAGCAGTTTGAGAAGCTAGTAAACCCTAACGTGTTACCATCTTTTTACTCGTTTAGGTCATCAGCCGAGAGGCTGATTTGAACCTCTTGAGGCTTCACTAAGCAAACCGAAGAGTGAGAAGGTTTATCAAGCCTTTCTCAGTAAGTATATTTCCAACAATGGAAAATTCACATGGAGCGTTGTAGGGATAGAGAAGGAGTGTGTATTGAAGGTGACAATAAGTGATTATGTATAAAATTAAAATTAATTTTTTTACAACGTTAGTCTCGTTATTTAATAGCCACACCTCATATGTAATTACACAGAAATGAAAGACATTAATTAGGGAAATAATAAATCTATACACATCTGGGAAAAATAAAAAATACAAAACCAAATATTCGAAAAGCTGAGAGAATAGGTCTACAGAAAAAGCTAATACGGATCAAGAAACAGAAAATACCTAATATCACATATCATAAATAAACATGTCACAAAAGACAGAAAACAAATGAAGACCAAAGTGTTTTACAGAGAAAAGAAAAAATACAAAAGTAGAGTGATGAAGAAAAAAGTATTTTAGCAATTGATAAAAAAAAATTGGAAGAAAGAAAACTTTAGTTCCAAAATCGAGTGAAAAAATTTAAGGAGTAACAAATATATCATTGATTTATCAGTCCTAAGTTGATGGAAAGATACAAAAATGTAATAACTTTCAAAATTTCGAAACAATAAAATCTAAATATGTAAATAATGGAAGTTTTTTTACCTTAATCGAATCTGAGATAAGTAGCCATTTTTGATACTTATTGATAACATGGAAAATCTTATAACAAATATTATACGATACTTTTATAATAATACCAATTTATAAGTTCATAAAAAGTATAATTAACTTAGTCTAATATATAACAATGCTAATAGGAAAAATTGATAATAATTACAAAGGTATTCTTTATTTATTAGAGCTTAATTTTTCAACAAAAATAAATAAATAATTAAATTAAAAGCATAAGAAGAAAAACTTTATTGAAAAAATCAGGAACAATACCCTATAGATTCTATTGTTAGAACACTTCAAAAATCTAGTTAATTCTTTTGTATCTATGGGTATCTAGTACCTTTATTAAGAACCTTATTGGAAAGGTATAATATAATAAATACTTGTATATTGTGAAATTTAAAAGCAATGAACAAGAAGAAATGATGATGGAAAATAATGGGAAATCTAACAAAACCAAGTTGATAAATTGTAGTAGACAAGAAGAAAAAAAAGATAAAATGTTAGATGAAAATAAACGAAATGAACTTCTTTCTGTGTAAAGTAATGGTAGTGGTGGTTTAATGTAGCTACACCAGTAACAGACCAGGTAGACATTTTCAGTTCCGTAACCATACCAGGTTGTCAGTTAATGGAAAAAGATTTGGAAAATTGCCATGTTGCGTTTGTTAGTTTTATACCCTAAATGTTTTTTGTGTGTAATTTTTACTTTCACGAAAGAAAAAAATATAGTACTCTAAATAAAAAAGTTAATATTTTTTGAGTATTCTTTAATGACGTAACTTTTTTTAATCCCTAATGTGTGTGTACGTTGCAATCTGTTCAATTTATGAACAATAAGCAACCCCATAACCCAGTGAGATGAGGATGATATGTATGATACGTAATTGAGGATTTTTTATTTTTGGTTTAACGTCCGACTCTTCTACAATTACTGCTAATGCAGACGGTGATGGGTGAAATTGTTTGGAAAATTATCAGACTCAGGTAAGAAAAGAGTTAGTGCCTTTGTAGTTAGTTAATTGTTACTTGAATTTTGAATGGAAAGTGTTGTCGGGCCGTTCGATACAGTGTCGATAGGGAACTGGTTATTAATAACTTTAATAATGCGTTGCGTATGGGTAAAGTGGTTATGACAGTAAGTGCTGGTAAGTGGTTGTGGACAGGTAAATTAATTGATTTTTGATTGTTAAGTCACTGTCTTAAATTATAATCAAGTTTAGTTTAAGCTTAAGTTTTAAAATTTAATTGCAGTAATCTTATTGTTTTTGTTAGTAGTTTAAGTTTAATTTAAATTAAAATAGTTTGTGCCGATAAATAATTGTTGCAGTGGTTACAGCATGTAAACAGAATGCGGGACCTAAGCAGACACTGGGCCTACCTAAGCCGGAGGGCAGGAGAGAACAAGGACGCCCGAGAAAGAGATGGGCAGATTTGAGAGTATCGGAACAGGCAGAGATGCCTAATCCTTGAAAGGCAGAAGAAGAAAAAGAAATAATTGTTATTAGTTTAGATAAATTCTGATTGTATTTTTTACACCCAGATCCCGAATGAACCTAGGATTAGGTGTTCATTATTTTTATTTTTAATAGTATATTGTTTTAATAAGCTTATAATTAAAAACGACTTATTTAAAGCAAGATAAAGGAACAAACTTGACAATGTTTTTCATTGAATTGTTTATTCTGATCCGTTTCACTGGCAGTTAAAACTTTGTTAAGAAACGATATCGAAAAAAGTTTCTCATTTTTATAATTAATTTCCACGTTAACGATTATATAAAATTACTACTTTTATAGTACAATACATTTCATAGAACTCTTTGTTTAGAATTTACACGTGACGTTTAAGTGATATAGTGTTAAAATTTGAGTCAAATTCTCTACCGTAGTTACGAAATATAATTAAACATGATACTCGTGGTAACCATTGATCATTTCGGGAGAGACTGACCATTTTTGTCTGAAAATTACTGCTTAATCAACTAGTTATATTTTTATTGAAATTATTATTATTAAGTTACACCTTCTAAAAATGTTTTCTTTCATTATCGCAAAATTTTCAATTAAACATTCAAATAAAAATGTATTGAAACCTGTACTACTGTAAAGAATCCAACTTTTTCGTACAGCTGCAGAAAATAAAATTTCAAAACTTTAAGCTTCTTAATATAAATTCTTAAGAACAAGTGTCCCTCACTACATTTCAAATTTAACCCTTTCACAACGATTTAAACATACCCTTTGTGAATGAAGTTTTCCAATTGACTTATTCAACGCTTCATAGCCGGCTAACCTCTTATTCGAATTCCTTAATACAACAGCTAAGAAGAAGAAGAAAAACATACGATAAAAAATTCAAAGGAGATTGAGTTTCAATTTACTAAATTAGAAGTAAAGACTACACTTTGTTTACTCTTTCAAAAATTATCATGTTATTTTTGTTTGTTTCTTGTCCTACTTTGTTGTTATATATGGTACTAGCGGGTCCCGCGTGGCTTCGCCCACGCAAACGTAAACAAAGAATCAGCGTTTAAGTATACTCTCTGTATTTCATATGGGAGGGTATTTTTGCGAATTCTACCACTTAAAATAAAAATTTTGCAAAATCATTTCTTTGCGACAGCTGAGAAAACTTAAGTTGATCTATAAATCAGGACATCTCTTTTTATATAGATAGCGCCCCGTCGTGGCTTCGCCCATGCAATTTTAAGGCTATGATTCTGTATTTTAATTTGCTAATAACTTAAGTCACAAATACAATGTTTTTTGAATTACGTATAAAGAACGATTCACACGTCACCGTTCCGAAACGGAACCGGTACGGCTACTCGAAGTCAAAAATGATGACAGTATTCACACATGTACGTCAGTTTTCCTTTCGTCAAACTCCATTCAGTCATTTTACATAGAGACAAATACGTCCGTAAAAAACAAAATAACGTCGAGAAAAAATATCGTTTTGACGGTTCGGTGACGGCGACAATACTGACGCATTGGTTTTGGGATGGTGCTGGTGCTCAGTGTAGACAATGTCATTAATTTTTCAAGAAAGAATATTTTTCTGTGACTGATACTTGTCTTCTCGGAATTACGGAACTGAGACGTGACGTGGACGGATGTGTGTAAATCGACCCTTATGGTAAAAAAAAAAAAATAGAAGGATTATAATAGCATAATGCCTGAATTTACATAAATAACTGTTGTTTTATTTTAATTTAAGTTAGATTTAAGAAAATAACTTTACCGTATGCAATTTATTGAATTGGTTGAGACACATTTTTTTTTAAATTAAATTTTAATTGTTCGGTTGCAAAAATCATTTTTACAATGTCAGTCAAATACATTATGTGACCTAAGCAATGAAATCCGTATCTTGAATAATAAGTAATAATACTATAAAGCATAAAAAACATATCTCTTATTATACTAATTACAACAACTCTGAAATTAATTCCGGTTAAAATGTAAATCCAGTGTTAGGTTAAACACTACGTACAGTACAACATCCGGAGTGACAAAAGTAAACCATAGATTAAAATCGTTGTTAAATTCAATTTAACTTCTGGGAAAATAGCTATAGTTTTGTAGTTGATCTGCTATTTTACGTTCGATAAGAATGTATAATATACTGGATGCAACGGAATATGCCTATGGAGGGGGTAAATGTGTGTCGGAGCAAAACCAGACATAAGCGTAGCGCTTCGCGCTGACCCGCATCCTCGCATCAGTGGGGGGGAATTTTTGCTATTTCTGCCCTTTAAAATCAAAATTTTGAAAAATCCTTTCTTAGTGCGCGCTTACACAACATAAGAAAGCTAACATCCAAATTTCAAGTCTGTAGCGTCAGTAGTTTCGGCTGTGCGTTGATCTATAAATGAATCACCCAGGACATGGTTGTCCTTTTATATAACAGATGTAGTATATTTGTAAGAGTAAGTAAAATTAATAAAAACTAAATTAAAAATTTATTTATGAAGAAAATTTAACGGGAAAGAGATGATTGAAACCGATAATTTATTGCCAAAAAATATATTTGACACCGAATCAAAAAAATGATCTTGTTTATGAGACATCAAGTTAGTAGATTAAAAGAATTTTTCAGAATTTCGTTGTGAACAAGACCTTTTATACTAAACGGTAGACTATCAACAAACGCCTTCAAATCTAAGCTACTTATGACAAGTTCTTTTCAAAAAACGTTTTAGGTAGCCAACTAAAACTTTGCAAGCCAGTCAAAACATTTTATAATTAATAATTTTGTTACCTTATTACTGTTTGAAATATTAGAGTTATTTTTTTGCTTAACGATGAACAAAAAAGTTAATCATATCGTGAGTAGATATTACAGTTCACAAATTTATATAATTATATTACATTCCTGTGAAATAATTAACCGTAATTGTATTTTCGAGTCAATCTGTGTAAATTAATTTAATTGTAATTATGGTTTTCATGTTTAATATATGCCACGTTTTTTACCTAGTGTTAATTTATAAAAACAATAGTATATTAAATCAAATAAATTTAATAGGTGGGGAATTGAATCAGAAAGTTTCATGTTTTGTTGACAACGAAGAGAGGTCATTATTATATTCAACACCAACACAACGATACTACTGAAATGTTGGCCAATGTTTTTAGTAGTACCTACGGTACACAGTCATGTTATTTATGTATGAAATGTTTTGAGCCTGTTAGTTTTAGTACAAATTGATTTATATATATGGTCGTAAGGTTGGGCGCACTGATTTCAAAATGAATATTACGTTACCTCGTGTGTAGCCCCGTAGACAAATTTAATTAATGAACCTAACAAAAACATGTTCCCGTTTCATTCGAAAATTATAATATTATAAACGATGGTAGGCTTATCGTTGGATAAACGAATATAAAAATAAACTTTATGCAAACAATAGCTATTAATTAAAAACAAAAATATTTTTATTTCTTTTCATAAAAATTTTATTTTTTTAAATTCCGCTTAAGGGAAGACTTAAGGGAAGATACTTTGTATCCCACCAATGTTAAATTTTATATTTTTAGGTACATTTTTCACAATATTGGTAAACGATAGGCAAATTAAACTTTACTTACTTGTAGTTGTCAAGTTGTTCGAGCTACTGACATTTCCGCAACTTAATCCGTTTAACCATAAAGTTAAAAACAGAATAAGGATACATAAAATTTTTATCAATTTTTTTACAGTGTTTTACATATTATTAATTTTTGTAGCTTTTGAGGAAGTCATAAAAGTGGCAAAATATGTGAATGTACAAGATAAATAACTGGTAAAAATTTCGGCCTGGTATGTTTAATGGTTTCCGAGAAAAATGTACCTAAATGTTAAAAAACTAAATTTACGGGAACGGGGAAAAACACAAAAAGGCACAAATCAAAAACAAAATGTACACAAATAAGTAAATTTCCTATCAAAATTTGGTTAGAAAGCTGAACTAACAGCTGCGAGTATTAAAAACAGTAATTCAGATGTTTTTAAAAACTAAAATGACCTTTGCTCTGCAACGATCGGTATAAAATTATGAAAAATATTCGTTCTTGATGACACAATAATTTTTCTAGGTAAACCTCCTAAAAACTTAATTTTTTCATTAAAATAATTTTTTTCACGTAATTTAATGTTTTTGTCGTTGATCTCGGTCTGAACTATTGAAAAACATAAAGAACCGAAATACGAAATTTTCAGTTAAAACCATCAGACACTCTCACCTTAAGGTATGAACTTAGAATTAATTAACACATATGGATATCATGAACTTTGTGTAAAGCTGTGATTTCCTAAACGAAAATGTTACACCATAAAGCTTGTCTGACGGCTCGAGTTAGCTGCGTTGTGAATGATGCAAACCCTTCAATTAGACTCTTAACTATTCTTACAGAATGGAAAGAAGTCGTTTCATTGTGATATAGATTGGTTTATTACTAAACTAGAAATTCCCCGTGGGCTATTGTTTCACGGAAAACTAAACCTAAAGCATTTTAATTTTCACACAATGTGTAACGTTGAAAGAAAATCATGACTGTCGCTGAACTCCTTTTTCTCAAAAACATTTTGTGACTAGTTTCAAACTGATTGTAAATATTTACAAATATAAATTAATAAAGAATAAGTTATTATATTAAATATTTAAACACGGCATTACTTGACTTCAAATATATTATAATTATTCTTAAGTTACTTTATGTAAAGAAAAAAAATTAGTGAAAAACGTTTATAATGTTTTGAATTGACCTTGTGAGTTAGAAATGATTGAAATTTTGTTCACATGGAATGTGTAGGACAAAAATAAATGAAATAAGATTAGTAATATTAAAGTATAAAGTAAATAGCAAAAATCTCGTTCATGAGACGACGTGTCTCATGGCTGGTGCCTATTTTTAAATAGGCTTACCTTTGACTTATGGCAAAAACCATTAGTGATTTCTTTATCTACTCTTGAAGAGGAATTGACTGACACTATTTTTGTTTCCAAGTTCCGAATTTGATTTTTTGACTTCAGTTCGAAACCGGAACTTTAGGTAATTATATAGAATCAGGGTCCGGCACCGATTTTAACGATTTTTTTTTAATTTGCGATTTGTTGATTTGCGAGGAAAAATAATTTCATATTCGGATTCAGCACACAAAAAAATATCGATTTAAAAAAAATCGTTAAAATCAGTGACGGGCTCAGATTCTATATAATTACCGAACTTTAAACCCATTGATTTCTGTATCTAATCTTTAAGAGGAATTAAATGACATCCATTATTTTGTTTCCAAATTCCGAATTTTATTTCTTGACTTCCAGTTGAAACCGGAACCTCAAATCCATTGTTTTTATGTATCTACTCTTTAAGAGGAATCGAACGATACTATTTTTGTTACCAAACTTTGATTTCTTGACTTCCGGTTTTGGGCCTTTTCCGGTCAAAACCAGAACTACAAAGCCAATTCAGGCCACTAACTTTTCGTGTAGATTATTAATCCGAAAACCGTTCGTTGCTATCTCTTGTAGTTCCTTATTTTGATTTTTTGACTTCCTGTTTTGGACCACTTCCGGTCAAAACCGAGACTTCAATTCCAATTAAGGTCCATTAAACGTTTTTGTAGATTACCAATTCAAAACCGTTTGTTACTATCTTTTGTAGTTTCTGATATCTGGTTGTGACGGACGGGCGGATGGACAAAAGAAAATGATAGATTACCATTTTAATTGCCACCAACAATTTCTAAGCTGCTAGTACTATAGAACATAACTCTACTGTATAAGTAAACAGACTGTTCCCTTGTTCGTGCAGCCGACTCAAGCTATCAACAAGCTCTACAAAGAGACTGAAATAAAAGTTTATCTCATAGCACTGACAATTACAAATAGGAAATCTTAAATTATTGGAAATCAATTGATTGACCACGTCTAGAATTACCTAGTGAAAGACAACAATGATTTATTGAGAATCGGTCAGTTGAAAGTCTAATACTCGTTTGAAAAAAGAACTAGAAGAAGATTAATAGAAAAACACAAAACTCGATAGGCTCTACGTGTTAAGAGTAGCTACGCATGTCTAAGTGAACCACAAATTCTTCATTTACTTTTTCTGACCTAAGAAATAAAATACTAGGTATTCTTTTTTATTTCTTTGTATTTAAATCTTGTAATGGGTTATAAATCTGGAATAAACAAACGTAAAAGATAATGAGTACCTAATTTCTTGCATTAATGGTAATAAGATCTTTTATTATTTCCTTTCCTTTACTAAGTCTTTGAAGTACACTGAAATACTTATAACATTCTCTATCCATCCACGATATTTTAAGAATTTTTCTGTAAGTCCATAACTCGAGCACTTTCGTTAAGGTCCGAGATTTCACTCCGTACAATAGGATGGAGAATATGTATCTTCGGAGGAGTCTGATTTTCAATTTCTCCAGAATAACAATGAGAAACCAAGGAAGAGGAATACAATACAATACAATAGTAAAACATTTGAGGTAGGCACACGAGATGAAAAGATAATATCCAGAAGGTATCAAAAATTCAGTGAATGAATCAGATCGGGGATAGAACTAGATAGAGGAAAGTTAGGAAAGCGTTTGTGCAGAATTGGAGTGAAAAGCGCTGAAAAGAAAACCTTGATACATTGATCTTGAATGAACGTAGTAATGAAATATTTAAAGTAGTACTGTATATTAACATAAAACTGAACTCTAAGTTACTAAAAAATTGAAAGGCTACATTAAAATTTGATTCTACAGGTAAGAATAATTAACACCTAATATATAAACTACACTATAATTGTTCAATATTCCCTTTCATAGTTTATTTAACTCTTCGACTTGATATAAAAAAGTATATAATTATTGTATTTCTATCCAATAGCATTTATTATAATAACGAGCCGAAATATACAAATAAACAAACAGTTCTCCACAGAATTTTTCTTTTCCAATTCATAAAAAAATAAAAATAATCCACCAAAAAGCAGCATTTAAGTTGGAACTCACCGATTTGATCTAGAGGTAAAGTCGTCACCGCGATTCAGCTGTTTTACAGTTGATTTTCGGAGATAAAGTTTCCTGGTTCAAATCCTAATAAAGATAGGTAGGTAGGCTACTTTTATACGGATTTGAAAACTGGACATTGTTACCGGTGTACTTTGATGGTCGGGGTTCAATTAACCATACTTTTCAGGAATGGTTGGCCTAGGTGTGTACAAGAATACACCTCATTTGCACATTATACTCACATTAGGGATTAAAAAAGAGTTGGATAATTGTTTAAAACAAAACCAAAGTATATGGGTACGGAATAAATAACTTAATAAATAAATATTTATGTTTAAATTGTGTTAAACTTGTGGATTATTTATATTACAATTCTAATACAATAGTAAAACATTTGAGAAAGACATTCAAGTCATGTTCTAATGTAAATAAAACAAGATATAAGGTTAAATTAAAACAACAGATGAGGTTTTGAATTAGCAATGGAGCAACAAACGTTAGTTACCCTGTCTACTTGATCATCTTCACTGTTTAACACAGTTCCGTTTAAATCCATTACATAGAACTCAGTCCAATATAACTTTACCAACACACAGTAACACTAGAGTGTGTGTTTTAATTATTATAGTGTTATCAGTAAGACTATGTTTAATATCCCTTGCTGTAGGATTATACCATGATCCGATTTAAATGTATATTTTTTAAATGATGCAGGCTTTTTTTAATAATAATAATTTTTAATCCTTATAAATTTTTATGTAACCAAAGAAGGATTAAGAACTGAAATATTTTTTACTTAAAAATAAAGGGGTTCATTTACGTGGTAAACAATCGATTTAATTTTTTTTAAATATGTATCTTTTATAATAATTATATAAAAAATTTAATCTTAATAAACGTCTGCTAATCTGTAGTTTAAAAAATGTACTCAAACCAATAAAAAATAAAAGTTTTCGTTCAACATATTTTTATAATAATCTTTTTTATCAACTAAGTTTATTTGAAATCAGTTCAAATAATCCAAAATATAAGTAAATGTGAAAAAATTAACATAGATGCTAAATTTAGTTAAAACATTATTGAGAATAAAATCTAATAATTTTAATCCTGGTACAAAAAAAACAAACTTTATCTACCTACGCCCGTGTAAAAACCGGGCAGAATGACCGTTACGAACAAGGGGAAAGAAAGGAGTAGAGGGGTATTTTATGACTGCAGTTTCGTGCGTTCCTGAAAACATTGTCTCTGCCCCGCTATTAACACATTCCGCCTTCCATTGTTGTTGTCACTGTCTTGTTAGTGCTATCGTAATATTATGCTCTTCACGGTTGATGAGCTCTTCTGTTCCACACGGTTAGACCAATCAGAACGTTTGCCAGCATTGCCAGATTGTACGTGACAAACATTACGCGCGCATGCGTAAAAGAGCCGCAATAGTTCACTCTCGTCTTGCATCTCACACTGAACACATCGATTATAGAGCGCATTAACATGCAATATTTTATAATATAATCAGCTAATTGTATGTTAATAGATTAATTGATATTAAAAGACCAAAATATTTAATAGAGCTACAAAAGAAAGTATTGGCAACGTTGCTGGCAAGTGATTGGCTAGGTATAAAGTGGGTAGGGGGCAATGCATACGTTTAGAGCTTATCAACCTTGAAAAATAGTGAAAAATAGGGTACATCGAGTGGCGATAAATGTTTTTGTTCATGGTAGTATACTACAGCTATGACGTTGCTAATCCCGGTTGTTATGTGGGTCTACTTATACAGTAATAACGGGTGATTCAAAAAGAGCGCCGGTTTTTAAACGGCTGGTAAATTTTTGTTTATCGGTTGGCAACATTGTTAGACCTCATTTCTATTTCGGGGAACATTCCGATTGACGATTCAGTTGTAGTTTCTCTTGTTCACAGTGTAGTACTCTCGCAGTCTGTGTCTAACCATGGAGAAGTTTACTATTGCACAACGAGTGTTCATCGTCAAAACATTTTACCAGAGTGGAGAGAGTTATGCGGCTACTGTCAGGCGACTTCGCGGTACTCTAGGATGTAATGAAGCACCGAATGAATCAACAGTTTGCAGGCTCATGAAAAAGTTTTTTGAGACGGGTTCAACAGTCGACCTTAAAAGTTCTGGACGTCGTCGTTCTGGCCGAACTGAGCAGAACGTTGCGTTGGTTCGTGACAGTGTGGCTGTTAGCCCAGCAAAATCAATACGTCGCCATTCTCAACAATTGAGTTTACGATGTTCTTCTGTACGGAGAATTCTTCGGTACGATCTACAATATCACCCGTATAAAGTTCAGTTGACGCAACATTTGAAAGTGGCAGACCACCAGAAGAGACGACAGTTTGTTGACTGGGTATTGAGAAAACGGCAGGATGATGACACCTTCGCAAACAAAATCATTTTCAGTGATGAGGCGCACTTCCACTTAAACGGTTTTGTTAATAAACAGAACTGCCGTATGTGGGGTTTAGAAAACCCTCGCGTGGTTAATGAAAGGGAAATGTATGAACAGCGAGTGACAGTTTGGTGCGGCTTTTGGTCGGGCGGTGTCATCGGCCCTTACTTTTTTGAAAATCAAGAAGGACAAGCCGTGACAGTAAATGGAGACCGATACCGTACGATGATTAGGGAGTTTTTGTGGCGTCATTTGGATGGAATGGACATTGACGAGTTGTGGTTTCAGCAGGATGGTGCCACCTGTCATGCTGCACGAGAAACAATGTTGTTGCTCCGTGAACGGTTCCAGGATCGCATCATTTCTCGTAATTCCGACCATCAATGGCCACCAAGGTCGTGTGACTTGACGCTTTGTGACTTTCATCTTTGGGGTCATCTGAAGTCATTGGTGTATGCCAATAAACCCCGAAACATCAATGACTTGAAGGAGGAAATTCGACGGGTTATCGGGCAAATGGAAGTCGAAACTTGTCGTGCAGTAATATCCAATTTCATGGACAGAGTTGATGCGTGCCAGCGCAGTAGAGGAGGACACATGCATGACATCATTTTTCATACATGAAATCGGAATGTAAGATGAACTTGGTGATGTATTTATTTTCTGTTTTTCAATAAAATAAATCTCTTAATTTGATATATCAAAACCGGCGCTCTTTTTGAATCACCCTATACAATCTTACTGAACAAAAACATACAGAATAGATAATTATATATATATTTCCACAAATAATAAAATTAACAGAGCGTGAAAAACTGATAACTTTCAATATTAAAATTATTTTTTAAATAAATATACATTATAAATTTATTACTAATAGCCTAAGCTACTTCAAATAATAATTTAGTAATGAAATAAATAGTAGACTCCTCGGCCACACTATTAGACATTAATTTTTAATATTTTTAATTTATGATTTGAATTTTGAGTTGGTGAGCAAGTTAATTTTGTCGATAAAACAGATTCGTAAAAGAATGTCATTTTAGTTCATGTTCGTTGTAATTGTTGTCTAGTAAATAAAATGCAAGTGTGTCTGCGTTGTTCTAATTATAATTGATGTTGTGCAATGCAGATCTGAATTTCGTGCATTATTGTTTTCATTTTAAGGTTATGGGATATTATGTCATAACGGACGTACCAAGGTGCATCGGTATTAAGGGGACACGGAATTTCTATCTTCCATCATATTAACATAAGAAATATTTTCTCAGAAAGTATTAAAATAATCTCTTTCAAATTTTTAATAGATATTTTTACATAAGCTGAGGTTTTTTATATTGAAATTTCTGGAACATAAAATAAAAATAAATTACTTTTTGTTCGGCTGTCAAAAATAACAAAATATTAATCAAAAAATGTATTTTAAATAGTACCTAATTCTGTAGTTTTCAACCTCAAAACCTCAGCACATGTAAAGAGGTCTGTTAAAATGATTCTAAAATTTGAATGAAATAATTGGTTCAGTAATTTTGGAGGAAATGATCCTAATGTATCAGAAAACATATTTTTCGGTAAACGGTAAAAAACTAATTCAGTAAACCCGTTCACGAAACTCATACGAGCTACAAAACATAAACAAACTACGGTCATGATACAAATCAACAACAAACTAATCCGTTTTTGTTGTTTCAAAAAACTTTGTCGAAAATAAAAACGTGTAGTGCACTATTAAAAAATTTCTTTAAACCCAAATTTCAGAACAAATTATAAAATGTTGTATATTGATAGATCTAGAATGTCATAAATGCTTAATGACATTAAAAATAAAAAACTGAATAAAATTTAATTTTTTGCTCTCCGTGTCCCCATAAGCGAAGCAACTTCGACTGAAACCTTTACAAAATTGTTATGATTGAAGCACTAGCTGCCTCCATAACTGAATGCTGTATGTCCATGCTGGCAGTAATCATATCAATATTTAATCGTATTTGTATTAATCATATTTATCGTGAAAAAACAGTTGTTTATTTACTACTAGCATATCTCGCGCGGCTTCGCAATCGAAACACGTGTCGGCTTAACCAATTAAAAAAATATGTAACAGAAATAGTGTAGCTGCCAGCTACTGTATACTCCAATATAATCTCCCCCCTTACTCTATCTATCTATCTATGTCTCTATCTCTCCTAATACGCGCACACTAAACGACTTTTTGATAATTTTCCCCGCGTACGCATCTCACAATCATCAAACACCTTCATCTACGTCAACAGCAATATTTTTATTCACGTGCACACACACACACACACACATACATACATGTTTATGAAAATATTCATTAGGGCCCTTAAGGTTATCATTTTGGAAAATGTAAAAATAAAATGTTGCTGTGAATATAAATACGAATACGCTCTCAAAATTTCATGAAAATCCGTTCAGTGTTTTGAAAATTAGCCTGCACAAAAAAACACGCTTTGTCGGAATAATATTAGTATAGATTAGTGTTTATTTGTACGAAGTTATCACAGAAACTACTCAACTGATTTCAAAAATTCTTTTAGTGTTGGGAAGCATAGAGTTTTTTAAGTAAAACAAAAAATATAAAACAAGCGTTACGTAACTTTGAAATTAGAAAAAACCTTGATTGGTAAAATTAAGCTATCTTTTATTTTATTTATTTCTGGTAGCCTACTGTGGTAAGGTTGGTTTACTTATCCATCTAGGCATGGCGTTCTCTAGTTACTAGTAATTAGAGAACGCCATGGTTCAGTACGAATGCAAGACATGAGTGAACTACTGCGACTCTTATACGTATGCGCGCGTAATGTTTGTCAGGTACAATCTGACAACGCTGCCAAACGTTCTGATTGGTCTAAATGCGTGGAACAGCAGAGCTCATCAACTGTGAAAAGCACATTAGCAGAGTTATCTCCTCTGAAAGTAATGAATTTCATCGTACAGCCAGACCCTGTGGTGAATGAAGTTGAGGTATCATATTCAAGGTGAAAAGTAGATGCTTTTCAGAGGGCCTGGTATGCTGATAGGCATACTTTTACGCTCAATGAGTAAGGCAATTGTAAACCACCTCACTGCTAGTTTTACTTAGTAAAGCCTCTAGAGGTTCAAACTAGCCTTTCGGCTGATGACTTAAACAACACATTCATCAGTAAAGTGATTGTTAAAAAAATTATCGATACGATCTGGTATTTCATAATATAATGTGATTACAAGTTCTAAATCTATCTTATATTGCACATAGCCGATTACTCGAAAGTCGGAAATTTGGAGTATCGAAAATCCGCATTGCATAACAAGAAGTAGGATCAATTTAACAAACAGATTTATTAGTCCACCCTCTTAGTTCATTTTCAGGCCTTTTTTAGTTACTGTCGTACGGATTTGAATAATAGACAGTGGTTACCGGTGTAGAGTTACTTTGATGATTGGGTTTCAAATTAACCATAGAGCTACCCTCTCAGGATTAGTCGGCCTGAGTCTGTACATGACTACCTCATTTACAGTCATACAAATCATCCTCATCTCATTGGGTCATGGGGTTGCTTATTGTTCTTAAATTTAACAGATTATATATAGCGTACACACATTCGAGATTAAAAAGAGAAAATTAAAAAACAAAAAAAAATTATCTCATCTCTGCAACTTGCAACTTGCTAAACTTAAAAAGTCAATCTGTTTATTAAAAATTAAGCCCTTAATGTTATGATAATAATTTTTTCATTTAAAGACCAAATTTCGCAATGCAGGCGATAAATTTAATTTTAGTGACAAATGAAAAATTGCAATGATTGTGACTAAAATATTATTTAGAAAATTTGGGAATAGGTAGACCTACTATTCCCGTTCTAACAATATGGTTTTACAAAAGTAATCATTTTAGGCGCTCTTTAGTACAGAAATGTGTAATTATATTAAATGAGTCAAAATACGAGAACGGTAATCTCTCGGAAGCTGATTCTACAGGTTGAGTGTTGCTAAGGTCATCAGCCGAAAGGCTGGTTCGAATCTCTGGAGGCTTTATTGAGTAAAACGAGGCGTGAGGCTCACTGAATGGAAAAGTATGCTTATCAGAATGCCAAGCTTTTCAAAAAGCATCTATTTTCCACCCTGCAAATGATACCTTCACTTCATTTACCACAGGATATGTGTAATGAAATTCATCATTCTCACAGGCGATAACTGTGACTAGTGTCTTTTACACCTCTACCTTTACTGTTTTTTATTGCTTCATTCATGCAAATGTTTGACCATGTGATAAGAAACAAAACTATTTTTTGAAGCCCTGAAATTAGCAGATCAAGTGCAAATAATTTAACACTCCACCTGCCTTTTATGGGAATATCTAAAGCTTAAGGTAAGAATAAATGTTATTCTTAAGCGTTCGCTAAAATTGTACTAAAATGTTTACTTCGTTAGCATGTTATGGCTGGCGATATGTTTCGTCCGGAATCCAATTATCCCGGTAAATTGTTTTACGTTTCAATTACGAGGCACATTTGAGGGTATGCACTCTGTTGTTAAATCGTAGCAGTTTCAACCGGGTACCATGGAGTGTGTTGCTGAGAAAAAACAAAAATCAGACAGCAAATTTGTTTTATCACCAAAATAAGTCCCATCTCACCCTAAAACAATTTTGTTTTAACCCTTTCAGTACCAACGTCCGGAAAACAGGACGTCGATATATTTTACGTTGTAACAACATCCGGTTTTCCGGACTTCCGTAAGTTATGCATAAAGTGGCAACGTCCGGATAACCGAACATTTAGAAAATAAAACTTTTTAAAAAAAATTAATGGAATAATGTATTTTGAAACCGCCGTGGCATAGTGACTAGCGTGCTAGCCTACAAAGCAGAAGGACCCAGGTTCGATTCCCGGGTAGGGTTTGGAAATTTTAACTCGTTAAAACCTTAACACTGTTAAGGTACCAAAACTCACAGTAGTTGCTAATGACCTATCAGTCGATGCGACTTTAAATAAACTAAAAAACTATTTTGAATATGTTTAGTGTAAGAACGATTTCTTTTTTATGAACATAATAAAAATTAATTTTTAACCGGAAATTTTATGTTTCTGTAACGTTGAAATTTTGGTTGGCAAAGGCAGGTTAACGCCGGCAAGTTTTCGAAATGAGGGCTGTCACTTTCTGTACACCCTCATTCAAATTAAATGGCTTTGGACCAAACTTTTAAATATTATTTGGCACTAAAAGGGTTGCATTACTAATAACTTAGTATCAGCAAACCCTAAGTATTTAATTAATAGTATGGAATCACAAATAATATATTTAAAAAAAAATTTGATTACTTCTTTTAGCCTGTCAGTAATTTATAATTCAACTAATCGCCGTAAAGTATTACCGCTGAATGCGAGGCGGCTGGCCGCGCCAACAATTAACGACCGTAGTGTGTATGGACCCGTAATGCGTCGCTACATTCACCACAGAGTCTGGTTATGTAATGAAATTCATTTCTTTCAGAAGAGATAACTGTGACTAGTATCTTTTTCACCTCAACCTCTTCTGTTCTTAAATGCTTCAGTCGTATAATTATACGGCTGAAGCATTTAATTTTTGTAGCCCTGGAACTAGCAGATCGAGTGCAAATCATTTAACTAACACTCCACCTGCATGTTATGAGCAAATATACGACTGTGGCATCTCATTTGAATCTTCCAATCGTGTATAGCCATGGCGTTCTCTAGTTACAGGCGGGAGTACTGGAGTGGGGGTAATGACGTCAGCAGTCTTAATTACTGACCTGGCGCTGTCTACACACTGTCTTATTTGCATATTTTAGTAGGGGAGACCGGGGGAATCGCGCCATCCTGGGTTATTCCGCCACCCCATGTATAACTCAAGCCTTGAGTCGGATATTCCCGAAATAGGTGCTGGAACTTAGCAGACAACGCCATAAGCACTATCTGTTGCGTTCACAGTTGAGTGAAAACTAAGTTAGTGTGTAGAACAATTTTAGTTTTTATTGAAAATTTCATCTATTTGTTTGCTTTCAAACTATTGAGGTATGTAAAATTGATGTTGATAATAGACTTGTAAGAGCATTACATATGTATAGTATATTTATTTAGCCACATGTTAACGTCACTAGATCTGCTTGTTCTATTTCCTATTCCATGTGGGTTACCTATGTTTGCCATGTTGTCAAGTCGGGGTAATGACGCCACCTTAAGACGGGGTTATGCCGCCATCCTGGAAAGGTGGTGGCTTAAAGAAATAAATCATGTGCAAGAAAATTAACAACTTTAAAATGAATTAACAAATTTAAAATAAGGTAAGAGGAAAAATATTTTATTCTATAAACTGTAATTACGTATTTAGATCTAAATAAACAAATTTTTATAAATAAATTTATAGTAATCTTATTTATAATCTGTATTCAAAACAAACACACACATAAAACACAGATAGTAAGTGAGGATTCATAATAATATTATGTACGTATAGCCGATTACAATGTAATGTAATGAATTAGAAACTGGACCTCTGACGTCACCAGTCAGACTTCTCCACACCACTGCTATCCCGCCTGTAACTAGAGAACGCCATGTTCTAGGGCGTTGTACACAATGTATTTTACTAAGCAGTATAGATACTGAAGTCACGAGATTGTCTTTTGCATATGTATGGGCTGTGAGGAAGGCAAATGGAATATTTACAGTGCTGCCAACCTCAACATTGAGACCCTACTCATATATTTCACTACCGTGCAGTTTCTACATACATTTTGTAAGATGTGGTTTATTCCGAGAATGTTTTCTTCATAAACCTAATAAGAAATAAATACGACCTGTAATATTATAGCTTAATTACATGACTAGAAATGTTTGATTTACTGTAATTACGAATGAATCGCCTTCTTTACTATTGCTGTCATCGGTGTTTTCATGACTGATAAGTCTCTCTAGTATCTACCTAACCGTTTTCTTTTTTACCAGGTGTCAACAAAACTATTAAAGAAACGCTTCTTCAAGTCCCTAAATTTCCTTCTTAATTTTTAAAAGGCTGGTTTGAATCTCTAGAGGCTTTACTAAGTAAAACGAGGAGTAAGGCGGTTTATATTGCCGACCTCACTGAGTGGAAAAGTATACTTATAAGCATGCCAGGCCCTCTCAAAGAAACATCTACTTTCAACCCTGAAATGATGGCTTCACTTTATTCACCGCAGGGTCTACCGGTATAATAAAATTAATTACTCTTAGAGGTGATGACTAGTGTCTTTTACACCACTGTGCTTCAGTCACGTAATTGTTGATCATGTGATAAGAAACAGAATTTTTTGTAGCCCTGTAACTAGCCGATAGAGTTTTGTTATGGGCTGATGAAAATCATGTAAACCTTTTAAAAAGCAATAAGATGGAACAATTTTTAAGAAATATATTTTTACTTTCTCTTGCCTATATGAATATATAGGAAGGAAAGTATTGTTTTCATGTCGATTTTTCAAAATCGAGTTTTCACCGGATCTATACGTTTTCAGACACCCTGAACCCAAAAAACATGTTTTTAGCGATTGGTCTGTGTGTGTGTGCGTGTGTGCGTGTGTGTGTGTGTGTGTGTGTGTGTGTACAAAATATCTCAAGAACGGAACGTTGTACGAACTTGAAACTTGAAACTTAAGTTACATACCCTTACCGGACCCGACACGAACATTTTTATCAAAATCGGTCAACCGGAAGTAGTAGTTTATTCGTGTAATTTTTCACTTTTTTGTAATTTTCTCAAAAACTGGTCCTACGATTTTTTTAAAAATCGCCTGGTTTACTAAATTCTTCATTCTGTACAAGATAGGGTAGGCGTCATGTGTGCTGAAATTCTTGGTAAGACTGTTTTCACGTAAAAACATTTTATTTTTAAGATTGCGGCTTTAATATGCATTTTAGCGCAAAATGTTATATAATAAAAGTTTTAGAAAATTTAAAAACCTACAACTTTTACTTCAAATATTTTTTTGTATAACGCTTAGTTTAGCAGTAATTAGCGATTTTCTGATTTTCTCTCACGAAAACGTGTGAAAAATCGATTTTTTTTAAGATTTCGGCCTTAGTATGCATTTTACGACAAAAAAGTATATAATTAAATTTATAGAAAATTAAAAGATCTACAACTTTTATTCAGAGCATTTTTCTCTATAGAGCCTAGTTTAGAGAGAAAGAGTGATTTTCCGTATTTATAAGCCAAACTGAGGTTGATTTTAATTTTGCGTCTTTCACTCATGATTAAAATTAGGTTATGCTTATTGACGTTAGTTTTTTGTTTATTTCTAATGTTTTATTACTAATGTTAGGTTTATAAGATATATATTTTTACCTATTTTTTTACTACAACACATTCAGATTGCAGACGCACATCTGGTACATAACTAACGAAGCGTTACATATAGAGGTAGGCCTACACATACCATACGTTTACTTTATCATTTACTATTCTTACGGTCGTTTTAAACGGAAACTTCCTGAAAACGAAAACCAACTCATGCAAAACCTCTACATGTCGCATTTACCCGGAAATCCCTCACGCAGGCTTAAGAGAAGATGGAGTAGAACCATCTTATAAAAATAAAAAAATTACCCGAGGGAGTCTTACTACTGAGTAGGCCTTTCGTTCTACTTTTATTTTATTTTCTACTTGTCATATTTTCACTCACCAACATTCAAGGAATCCTCAAATTTACTAGTATGTATTATGTACAATTGTAAATAACATTAAGAAAGTAAAAAATCTGGTGTGAAACACTCACCCAACTTTCTCTTGCCAGTGCAAATAATTAACAATAAACCTAACATTAGTAATAAAACATAAGAAATAAACAAAAAACTAACCTTAATAAACATAACCTAATTTTAATCATGAATGAAAGACGCAAAATGAAAATCAACCTCAGTTTGGCTTAGAAATACGGAAAATCACTCTTTCTCTCTAAACTAGGCTCTATAGAGAAAAATGCTCTATATAAAAGTTGTAGATCTTTTAATTTTCTATAAATTAAATAATATACACTTTTGTGGTAAAATGCATACTAAAGGCCAAAATCTTAAAAAAATTAATTTTTCACACATTTACGTGAGAAAAAAAAACAGAAAATCGCAAATTGCCGCTAAACTAAGCGTTATACAAAAAATTGTTTGAAATAAAAGGTGTAGGATTTTAAATTCTCTACAATTTTTATAATATAAAGTTTTGCGCTAAAATTCATATTAAAGCCGTAATCTTAAAAATAAAATGTTTTTACGTGAAAACAGTCTTACCAAGAATTTCAGCACACATGACGCCTACCCTATCTTGTAGAGAATAAAAAATTTAGTAAACCAGGCGATTTTTAAAAAAATCGTAGGACCAGTTTTTGAGAAAATTACAAAAAAGTGAAAAATTACACGAATAAACTACTACTTCCGGTTGACCGATTTTGATGAAAATGTTCGTGTCGGGTCCGGTAAGGGTATGTAACTTAAGTTTCAAGTTTCAAGTTCGTACGACGTTCCGTTCTTGAGATATTTTGCACACACACACACACACACACACACACACACACACACACACACACACACACACACACACACACGCACACACACACACACACAGACCAATCGCTAAAAACATGTTTTTTGGGTTCAGGGGGTCTGAAAACGTATAGATCCGGTGAAAACTTGATTTCGAAAAATCGACATGAAAACAATACTTTCCTTCCTATATATTCATATAGGCAAGAGAAAGTAAAAATGGAATATAATAAGCTCATTTAAAATCAATTGTTGATTTTTCTTGCAATTTCATTTGTGTTCAAAAGAATCGATATCTCGCAGAAAAAAACCCCATTCAATATTGCTTGAATAATAAAGTTTTTTAACTTTTCAAGGAAAGAAAATAAAATTCTATTTAATCCTCTTAAGAATACCATTGATTTTAAAAAAGAATCATGTAAAACCTTTCTCAGGAAAATACATTTTGATCGTTTCTTTTCCGTGTCACTTGGGAAAACACAAAACGTAGCTTAGAAACGTTTTATCCAATCACATTACCCTTTGTTGTTTACAAAATGTAATTTTGCACTTTTCTAAAGTATAGTTTAATATTTATTTTTACCACATTTAAAAAAAATTGAAAAATTTCCTTTACTGGTCATCCACGGCAATGACTATGGATTAAATCAATAATTAAAAATCACCACTTATTTTTAAGATACACTCTTATAATTTCTTATTTGTTAATATTAAACACAATGTGTTTAATATTAAACCGTGGGTATTACATATGGAACCGAGTTAGCTTTCCCCATTTAAAACAACTCTGACATTTATAATTTTCCCATGACAGGTAGGTAGAGTGTTAAATTATTTGCACTCGATCTGCTAGTTCCAGGGCTACAAAAAATAGTTCTGTTTCTTACCATATGGCAAGCCAATAATATGTCTGAATATAATGTCTGAAGCATTTAGGAACAGAAAAGGTAGAGGTGTAAAAGATACTAATCAGTTATCTCCTCTGAGAGTAATGACTTTCATTATACAGCCAGACCCTGTGATTAGTACGACTCGGAAACAAAGGTTCCTTGTTCAAATCTTAGTAACGGTAGTTACTTTCTTACGGATTTGAATACTAGACAATGGTACCCGTGTACTTTGATGGTTGGGCTTCAATTAACCGTACTGATGAATGGTCGGCCTGATTCTGTACAAGACTACACCTCATTTACACGTCATACGTATAATCCTCATCTCATTGGGTCATAGGCTTGCTTGTTGTTTTTAGTTGAACAGACTGCAATGTACACATATTGAGATTAAAAAATATAACTTATACAGGTATATTCATTTCTAAAAACGTGGATCTTTGAAAAACTAGTAAATATATTACAGTCAAAATAAAATTATCATTAATTATTAAAAAAATTAAAATAAATATTAAAATTAATAAAAATAATAATTTGTTAGACCAATATATCAAATCATTTTAATACTTTGGAGGAGAATATCACTCGCCGATAGGACCCTCGAGTTTAAATGTCATAACATTGGTTGTTGTGTGAAAACTTTGGCTAAACGTTTTAATGTAACCCGATTAAATGTCAAGTAAATAAATATATTAATTAAGTAATAATTTAAGTAATTAAATATATATATTTAAGTAATAATTTAAAAAGAAATACAATATCAAGTATATTTAATAATTTTATTTCTGAGAAAAAATCATATGACCAGTATATTTATCCTAAATCCCTGTTCCACCTTCTGCAGAGCCTACGAAAGGAGTTGCCTGGTAAAGACAGACAGTTCAATTAAAAAAAAAACAAATAAAATAATTAATTTTTTCCCTCGTTTAGGACCGATTTTAGATTACGCAAGGTGACTTTAGACGTTTCTGAAAGCTTCTTTTGCAGCCACATTCTCAGCAATCGCTCATTGCAGGAGTTTCTCCTTTCTTCTGTCCACCCAGTGTTATGTTTTTGCTCTTCACGCAAGCTCTTAAAGTCTTAAATTAGAACCCCCCTCCCAACCGATCATAATAGTAAGCCTTACTATTGATAATTGAATTTTGACTGTAATTATAAATGTAAAATGTTTTTTTAATATTATATAATCAAACTGTACTAATTTTATGTCTTTAAAAAAATACAGATAGTAAAAAAAATGGAATACGATTATTACTATTATTTTATATTGCTACGTTTATACTTATATAGTAGCAACGTGTATGAACATGCATGTATGACGTGCACATACATGAAAAATTTACAAGTTCAAACTTGGTGTACGTGCTCTTTGTAATTTAATCACCTTCTATAATACTTACTGTGAGAGAATATTTGAACAACTCGTTTCGTGACCCCTTTATAATATTACCACGACCCCCATGGGGGTCATGTCCCCAGGTTGAGAATCACTGAATTTAACTAACTAATATAGGGTGATTCAAAAAGAGCGCCGGTTTTTAAACGGCTGGTAAATTTTTGTTTATCGGTTGGCAACATTGTTTGACCTCATTTCTATTTTGGAGAACATTCCGATTGACGATTCAGTTGTAGTTTCTCTTGTTCGCAGTGTAGCACTCTCGCAGTCTGTGTCTAACCATGGAGAAGTTTACTATTGCGCAACGAGTGTTAATCGTCAAAACATTTTACCAGAGTGGAGAGAGTTATGCGGCTACTGTCAGGCGACTTCGCGGTACTCTAGGACGTAATGAAGCACCGAATGAATCAACAGTTCGCAGGCTCATGAAAAAGATTTTTGAGACGGGTTCAACAGTCGACCTTAAAAGTTCTGGACGTCGTCGTTCTGGCCAAACTGAGCAGAACGTTGCGTTGGTTCGTGACAGTGTGGCTGTTAGCCCAGCAAAATCAATACGTCGCCGTTCCCAACAATTGGGTTTAAGATGTTCTTCTGTACGGAGAATTCTTCGGTACGATCTCCAATATCACCCGAATAAAATTCAGTTGCTGCACGAGAAACAATGTTGTTGCTCCGTGAACGGTTCCAGGATCGCATCATTTCTCGTAATTCCGACCATCAATGGCCACCAAGGTCGTGTGACTTGACGCCTTGTGACTTGACGCCTTGTGACTTTCATCTTTGGGGTCATCTGAAGTCATTGGTGTATGCCAATAAACCCCGAAACATCAATGACTTGAAGGAGAAAATTCGACGGGTTATCGGGCAAATGGAAGTCGAAACTTGTCGTGCAGTAGTATCCAATTTCATGGACAGAGTTGATGCGTGCCAGCGCAGTAGAGGAGGACACATGCATGACATCATTTTCATACATGAAATCGGAAGGTAAGATGAACTTGTTGATGTATTTATTTTCAGTTTTTCAATAAAATAAATCTCTTAATTTGATATATCAAAACCGGCGCTCTTTTTGAATCACCCTATAAAAACTATTAGTAAGTTAATAAAATTAAAATACAGTATTTAATTTAATTTATAAAATATAACATTAGAAAACAAAATGTTTGTTATCTGAAGTACCGAAATTTTAATTTGAATATTGAGGCAGGTTTAAATATCAAAACAAGTTTACAATAATCAACCGTATTAAATTGATTGAAACACGAGATTTCATTAGGTTATTTTATGCAACATTAAATTGTTTCGTTTATATCCAGAATATTAGAGTTTCACTGCAATAGAATAACAGATATGAACGGGTTATATGATATTGTTCTATTACTATATTTTGGTAGTATTACAGATTCGGTAGGCCAATATCAGTTCTCTTTATAGCAAGTTACATTTAGTAATAGTATTGTGTAATTAAATGCATTATTACTGCTTGGTGTGGAATACCGAATATCCTATCAGAAGTGTAATCTTGTGGAGTACTCATTTTAGAGTAGCCTATGCCGTTTAATGTGAGCGTTGTAACAGACAATTGGAGCAGAGTATGTATCGAATACTGTTTGTGTACAATTGTATATATCATCTGGATCCAATTAAGTAGGTTGGTTTCCTATTCAAATAACAAATGTAATTTAGAATTGTATCATTGAAATTGGGAACTGAGTTAAAATCGTTTTAACTACTACCTATTTAATTATTGTATTTCGAGTACTATATACATTTGTATTGTAAAACATTTTCTTTTGTTTTACACTGTATTATCATTTAGTTAGTTATGCAAGGTGTGGCTATTAAGTAATGAGCTTGACGTTGTAAAAAATTTAATTTTAATTTTATACATAATCACTCATTGTCACCTTCAATATACACTCCTTCTCTATCGCTACAACGCTCCTTGCGAATTTTTCATTGTTTGAAACAGTGCTGGAAGTCATCTTCTGTCAGCTCCTTCAGAACACGTGCCACTCAAATCTTGCCCTTTTAATGCAGATTTCACCTTAGAGAACAGGTAGAAGATAATAACATGTGATGAAACGTGATTTTTTACTTATGATCCGGAAACGAAGCGCCAAGCCATGCACTGAAAGAGCCGAACTTCACCGAGAGCCAAAAAAGCTCGAATGAGCAAGTCAAAATTTAAAGCAATGATGATTATTTTTTTATATCCATGGGATTGTTGTGTACCTTCACTAGGTTCCTGAAGGTCAAACTATTAATCAATATTACTACCTTGAGATACTTTTTAAACTATGTCAAAGAGTAAGAAAAAAACGTCCCGAAATGTGGAAGGACAAATCATGGGTTCTCCACCAAGACAGTGCGCAGCTCATTCCGCGTTATCTGTCAAGAGATTCCTAGCCAAGTACAGCATCTCAGTGTTATAACAACCACCTTACTCACCAGATCTTGCACCATGTGACTTCTACCTCCTACTTTTTATTTCCTAATGTGAAATCTGCATTAAAAGGGACAAGATTTCAGTCTGTGGAAGCTGTAAAATAGAAAGCGGCACGTGTCCTGAAGGAGCTAAAAGAAGATGACTTCCAGCACTGTTTTCCAGAATGGAAAATTTGTATGAAGCGTTGTACGGATGGAGAAGGAGTGTATATTGAAGGTGACAATAAGTGGTTATGTTTAAAATAAAAATATTTTTTTTTACGTCAGTTTCGTTATTTAATAGCCACACCCCTTATACATATGTATTGTAAAAAAATTGTTCCGTTTTACACAGTATTATCATTTAATTAGTTATATTGATAATAAATGTAATAATATGTTAATGAGTAGATAATCATATTGGGATAAATGGATAGGTGAACAATGGAAGTGAATACTGTATGAAATTTCGATGAAGGTAATTTTTTACCTGTCAATATTATACAACGGTATTCACGAGGAACCGAGATATTTTGGGAGTTGAATTCACATCTATACGAAAAACTATCATACAAACATAGATCTGGAATCGTTTCGTTAGCGAGTTATAGCTGGCGAACATATTCTTCTATTACTTCAGTTTCAGTGAGGGATTTCAATTCCTCCGAAGAAATGAAACCTTATATTATATAAAACTAGCGGAAAAACTGAACAAAATAGGTCTTAGATCTATAACTATTTTTTTTTTGTTTAACGTCCGACTGTTCTGCAATTACTGCTAATGCAGACGGTGAATGATGAAATGATTTTTGTAACGTATGAAAAAATGCTGTGCCTGAATGGGATTCGAACCCAAGACCACATGATGAGAGGCGAGCACTCATAGATATCTGACGAATTACACGAAATTTAGTCTCGAAAAGGTTTTTCTTTAAGATTTGAAGTACATTAATTCTGTTAAATGTGTAACAAACACGTAAACTTTTAAACAACACTTGTAAAGAATTTAATTTTGAAGAGACTGACGTAAAATAAGCCAATAAAAACAAATTCAAACTTATGAAAGAAAAGGTTTTTATTACAGCGAAACAAAACATAACTATGTTTTATGTCAAAACATAACTATGTTTTGTTTTGTGTGTGTGTGTGTGACAGTAATTTTCTGTCACCCATTGAATTTTCCCGATTAGTCATTATTATTATTTAATGTTTTTAATTTTTGTTAGTAATTAATTCATTGTTGTTATTTTTGTTGATTGGTTTTTGTAATTATGTATCAGCAGTTTATTGGATACTGTTATAATTTTGTTGTAATAACTGGTCGCTAATGACTGCATTGTTGATACGACCTTAAATAAATAACATAAAAAACAATCATAACTATAAACAGTAATTTCAAATAACACAAAAAGTCCTTGTAATCTTGGTAACAAAATTTTTTTGTGTAAACATGAGTATTTCCATGAAAGGAAAATTAATTTACTAGCTAAAACATTTAGTAATACAGCATTAGATTACTTTAAGAAAGAAAGAACGAACCCCGCAGAAATTTTGCTGTAGGCCTATAGTATGGGAACATGGACTTTGAGTTCATGTTAGTAGCTTTCGAAAAGTCGGTATTCAAAAGAATGCACAGGATTTTGAGAATCGATCATGTTACCAACGTTGATGTTTCAAGGAGTAAAGGTGTGGCCAGTGAGGTGATGGACATAATCAAAAAAAGGGAAACTGCTTACCTTGATCATTCATTCATGGGTAAGTATGAGCTTTTCAAATTTAAATCGAGAGCAAAATTCAGTGTAGGAGCAGACCTGAACGAAGTAAATGCTTATAGTAAAAAAAAAATTAGAAACTGGACAAACATGCTAACGTGCACTTTTGAAGGGTGGTTTTATGACAGAAAGAATGATAGAAATTGAGTTACTACATTTGTAGCCATTTTTCATTGAGAAGTTAGCCCTCTACGTAGAAGGGAGTTACGTTAAGAATTCGGGTAAGAAGTGACAACAACAGCGAATGGCATGGCATACAGAATATTGAATGATGGATAAAAGACACAAAGGTTTTTAGAAGACCACACGGACAGAATGAATCCCGTGAAATGGAGAGCTTCTACCAAGTAGCCTAGAGCTAAATCACAAATATCGGAAACGAAAGCACCTACGAGTAGGCTCTTAAAACTATGGGAATACAGTTCATCACAAGAAATTTTGATCACAAATCAAATGTAAAAGTAGAAAGTTCTTTTCCTAATTTTTCATCTCAGTTTTAAAATTTTTATCATGGTTTTCAAGGTCTTATGATCTTAAAAACCATTATTAAAGTTCAAATTCTCACGGCGAGTTTTTCTAATTTTTTGAAGGACCCTATCACTAGAAAATAAATTAATATTAAAAAAACACGCTTTTCTTCCACTGTTAGTCAGGGGATGATATCAGGAAATTAATCGTACGTAGGTGACTTTATTTTTAACCAAAGGCACCGTATTTCAATAAGGTTAAGTTACCGTAGGTCGATTTATAAATTCGTAATTGAAGGAACTGCGTTTCAAACATAAATTAACCAAATGCGGATAATTTAACTAATTTTTGAACATTTGTAAATCTTTTTAACTATAAATCTGTGAAAATATCACATCTGAGCATCTTAAAAATAAAATAAATGATTAAGTGATAACAAAAATGGGTGAAGTTTAAAATGGTCTCATTAAAAACAGTAACTTAAATGAAACACGTATTGTTACAAAAATATACATGTAAACATGGTTTAATAAAATGTATACAAAATTCTTGTTTAGTTAAAAGGACAAAACAGAAATTTCAAATGATCAACAATAAAATTGAAACATATTTTTGTGTCTAATTTAAATTGTTACTGATTAAAAGGTCGGAACGATGTTGATTAATAAAAGGGGAAAGTTTAATGTTAGCAAAACTCGCTAATTAATTCTTCTTCTACCATGAGCAAAATGCGTAGCAATAATTTTGTAACAGAATGAGAAAACAGTTAACGAACGACAAAAGCAGCCTGGGAATGAATACGTGGAAGGAGAGAGAAATACAGATTGAAATGGAAGATATATAGTAAAAGAAGGAGTGATAAAGAGGGGATGAGAGACAAAATTCATATGAGAAGAGATTTATTTTCGCAAAAAGAGTACTGCGTATTATATTATGTAGAAAATTAAGCAAGACATTAAATATTATGTACAGAGGTTAACAGAGTACATCATTTCTGCTTTAGCTTTAACAAAAAAAAGAGAAATTAAAATGGCCCAAGGCAAGCAAGTACGTAAATTCTCAGCGTAGTCCTTTAAATAAATTAACTTTCTAGAAAAATGTATTATAAAATATATTTTGATTTTGATACAACTAAACATACATCAGGCTACTTCTTTTAATTTAATTTTGTACTATAAACAACATTCATTTTTACTTTCCCATATCTTAAATAATTACAAAATTTTATTAAGTCAATGAAAAATTCTAGTTCAGTAGTTTGCTAATTAGTTTACAGCCTGTTTGCAGCCTGTAGCAAATTAGAATACTTGATTTTGTTAATTGAAGGAGCAGGCGTACCAACACTAGTCACATCAAGTAAAAATATGGTACAGCAAGTAATGGTACCAACCTAAATCATATGTGTTTGATAATATAATGACATTTCAGCTTGTTTCCCTGTCTATGATAAAAAATAAATAAATTATGTAGATAGGCCTACCTTTTAATGACTATTTAAATATTTCATATATCTTTAAAACATGATGAACAGTAAACCCAGACTGATAAAAATTAAATAAAATAAATAGTGTAATTCAACTGTGTTTAAATTCGGTTTCATGTTCAAAAAGATTACCTAAATAAAATAGTGCGGTTAAATTTCAACTAATGAGATTATAATTAATAAATATAAATGCGCGAGTGAAGAAACAATGGAACATCGAAGGTTAATGAAGTTGTTGAATATATAAATCAACGAAACCATTTTTTATTTAAGGATGGTCTCAGATCATCAAGAAGAGTACATGAACTAAGAATCTCCAACAAGACAACAATACCGACGATCAAAAATGAACAGCATGGGCAATCATCGTAGTAAAAACTTTTAATTTTAAAATAGACGATAAATAAACTTTAAGATCTGTTAAATTAACATTATTTAAAAAAAAAGAAAGGAATCAAATCGTAAATTATTTAAAAAATACTTTTAATCTAATACTAAGTAAACTCTCATTTTTGTATCTTATTATAAATTCTATGATTAAATTTTGTTTTTCTCAGCATAATCTTAAAATTCTGTTTTTTATTTAACTCCATTTTTGGCTAGCTTAAATTTAGGACAGTTAATTATTTGGAAACGTGGGGCACCTTACAAGCCAATTTTTAAACAGTAATAGCTTGCGACTTGTCGGTTATTGTCTCTCACTAGTGAAATAGATAGATTCTACTCATTCTGACGAATAAAATGATGTAAAAAAGTCCATATGCGAGAAAATGTTACATATCTAGTTGTAGCATGTTATAATATGACGATAGATGTATATGCTACATTTTAACATGTTTCCTATAATAATATATTTATGTTATGCATGTAACGTTGAAGCAATGATTATGGAATTTTAGAATTAGCATTGCCCAGCTGTTTAATTAATCAGTTAAAAAAATAAATGATATGGGTTGCATTTTTTTTTTGAGAAATATGTTTGAGGTAAGAATAGAAGTGATCAATATTTCATCAATTGAATAGAAATCTCTATTTGTATCGATTTATGGAGAATGACAATAATTAATATAGTAATTTAACATAGAATGGAGTCTTAAGACGGAATTCAATAAATAGTGAGTGAATAAACATAAATTAATTTGCAAAAGTTCATCTGGGATAGCCATTTTTTAAATTTTGAACGATTTTAAGATTAAAAAACTAGTATTTATCTATATCCATATACTTATTTAAAAACAATAGCTGGCCCGTTGGCGTAGTGGTTAGCGCAAATGGCTTCTATGCCGGGGTCCCGGGTTTGATTCAAGGTTATGTTTGGCATTATTTTATCATTCATCTTCATGTATCATCCTTCTCACCATCTGTATTAGCAGCAATTTTAAAACAGCCAGACGTAAAACAAAACAAAACAAAATAAATAAAAATAAAAACAATTATTACAACTAACAAAAGATTCTGATAAATTTCATTAGATTATTATAAAAGGTAAACATCTAATTTTGGTCATATTATGTAAACAACAATCATTAATAATTTTTTTATAGTTTTATAATTAAATTCTTACTCATGGTACTATATCTATGTTGTAGAAATCTATTCAAATAATTCAGTATATTTATGTAATAGACCATCTAATTGATATATATGAATTAGGTATATCTTATCAATTAGATAATATCTAATTGCCCATAACAGGCAGGTGAAGTGTTCAATTATTTGCACTCGATCTGCTAGTTCCAGGGGTACAAAAAATAGTTCTGTTTCTTACCACATAGTCAGCCAATTATATGACTAAACTATTTAAGAACAAAAGAGGAAGAGGTATAAAAGACGCTAGTCAGAGTTCTCTCCTCTGAAAGTAATTAATTTCATTATACAGCCAGACCCTGTGGTGAATGAAGTGAAGGTGTCATTTGCAGGGTGCAAAGTAGATTTTTTTGAGGGCCTATCATGTTGATACGCATAGGCTACTTTTGTACTCAGTGAGGACGGCAATTGTAAACCACCCAATGCAAACATTGGGTGGTTTGCATTGGGTTTTTGCATTGGTTTGCATTGCGTGTTTTTTTCTAAACACCTCTATAATGCTGGGAGTAATTTATTTTAATTAACTTTCAGCTTTCTAATGAAAAATAAAATATTTTTATGCTGCAACAGGCTACATTCCGTAACGAGAAATAATAAAAAATATTTAGAGTATTTTAGTTGTTATTTGCAAAATAAACTTTAGAGAAAATTGTATTTTAATAAAAGATAATTAATTACATTTTATTGTATTGTTGATAACATTTCCAACGATATGTTTTATTCAGTACTAAGTTTGTGGAAGTATTTATTAGATTTCAGTGATGTTTATAAAATAACGAATATTGTATTATAATAATGATAATAAATGATTAAGTAATGGATATCCAGAGGGAGCCACTTATAAAATTGTTCCCTAAGGAACACACAACAATACATCGTTCGTTGACAGTATCGCTATCATCTAGTACGCTTAGAACATAATCTTGCAGTCGCATTTGTGTCATTTCATCATGTTCGTGATGAGAGAGTGTAACGGGGGAAAGTAGAGCGTTTTCTAACGTCTTCAGAAAGAACAATACATGAAAAATGATATAAATCTTATGTCACTTCCTTAGTTTTCTCATTCTTATAGTTTTAATAGAGAAAATCTCATAGACCATTGAAAAGAAATAATAATTTCATTACTCTACTTTCAGAGATTAATACTGTTTCACCACTTAAGTCTCTTATTATACGTTACTTCATATCTGAAACTATAAGGTAATGAACATGAAGTCAGTAGACTAGTAAGATGGGTAGAAAGGATTGAGTTTAGGATGATAGAGGAAGGGATGTCTTTATTCATAATAATATCCTAGAACTTGAACAAACATTAGTCTTCCAAGAGGGTTTCACTCGATATAATGCATTTCTAAGATAAAAATTATAGATCTTGTCTTAAAGTTTATAACTATAAAAATACGGATTCGGGATATCTTATCAAGTCAGTAAAAAGCGTATACGAAGACACCGAGGTGAAAATAGTAACGGAGAACTCCAACTCTGACAAAAATAATCATTAATAAAGGGGTAAAATAAGGGTCTGGTCTATCACCTACTCTGTTTAATATTTATCTCGATGACGTGATCAGAAGATGGAAGTCTCAAGTACACACTGATGTCCTCATAAGAGAGGATATGGTGGTGAACTGCTTATTGTTTGTCGATGACCTGATAGTACTTTAGAAAAATAATGATAAATCGCAGAAAGCACTCTTCTTCTTGAACAAATTATGCAAAAAATAAGCTGAAAATTTAAACACAGAAGACGAAGGTAATGGTGTTAAGAAAGAAGGATCCTGTTAAGAGTGAAATTGTTATAGAGAACAATATTTTGGAACAAGTGTCCACTTTCAGTATCTGGCTTGCAACGTAACTAAGTACTAAGCTTGCAACGTAACGCCCTAAGATGAAGATGCCTTCAATATGATGCACCTATTCCAACATATATGCCGGACTATCCAAAGAATGTTAAAACCCAACACCAGTAAGGATACAAAGTTGAAATTTTATAAAACTATGGCTGTCTCAATCTACATTATGGCAGCAAAACTTGAGTGCTAGCAAAGACAGAGGACAACAGATTGCAGGCATCTGAAATGAAATTTTTACGACAAACATACAGATGTGGTAGAGAAGACCGTTTATAAGAATGAAGAAATGAGGAAAGAGCTTTTTTCGACTTCAAAAAATCGAAATGAAAACAATAATTTCCTTTACTATAATATTTTTATATAGGGCAAGAAAAAGTAAAAACCAACACTGGATGGATAACATTTAACAAGGAGATCTAACAACTTTTGCTCGAGGTATGATACATAATGGGTTTACTGATACAAAGAATTTTTTATAAGCAAATCATTTTATTTGTGTACACATTACTCTTTTATTTCTTTAATTTTTCTATTATTATATTCTTATACTAGATTTATCAAGCGTGGGATAAATATAAACTAACAAACAGTACATGGGAAAACATCGGTAACTCAGTGTACTTTGCATTCATACTGAACGGAAAATAACCAGGGGCCTTTGAAGTAATTATGTCATATTTTATACATTTACATTCAGTTAGAAAATGCACAAATAATTTAAATGCTCAAGGCAAATAATGCGTGGGATGTGTACTGTGTGTTTTACTTTTTACAAGCAGAAATAATTTTAATATTTTATTTGTATCAAAGAGCAAAATATATATTTCTAAAAATAACCTTAATATAAATACGAACGTACATACATGTTAGTAGCCCACGGTAATTGAATTTCGTATTTATATTAATAAATCTTTTCCTCCAATAATAGAATTGATGTAAGTTTAAAAGAATTTGTTTAACGCATTTAAAATTGTAACATATTCAGTACCGAATACTGTGGGTTATGAACAATACCTACGGGTATTTTAAGATACTAAATATATTTACAGACTCGTCATGTCTACATAATAGGATGTTATATAATGATTTAGAACTGCAAGGCAATCTCTCGGTAGCTCATTCTATAGCTGAAAATAAGAACACAAGTTAATATAAACATAGGCCCGAAAACGCTTCGTTAGCGAGTTATACACAATTTTGCTCGACGAATCCATTCTTTTCATATGTTCGTCTCATATGTGCGGAGTATTTTTAATAGTTTCTCCCGCTTCTATTATACGATTCCTTAACTCTTCTTGTGTGTTAATTCAGACAACGGTGTAAGAACAGACGAAAATATGCAAAAAGTGGTGAAACTGGTTTGTTCAAACATCAAGAGCTTACTAAAGAACTGAACATCTCGTATGAGTCTGAACAAAGCGTTAATCGATAATTTTCAAATGAGAAGCGAGTGCGAAATTCGTTTCCCGAATTTTGACGCCCTTTATACACCTCACTTTTTTATCCTGAGTTTTTGGCTAAAAAAAGATTTCTATCTGTCTACATCCGCCTTACTCTCCTGATTTAGCACAATATGACGTCTGGCCCTTCCCAAAAATAAAAACTGTGCTGAAAGGAAAAACATTTGACACCACTCCCGACATTGAGAGGGCCTCGACAGAGAAGCTAAAGGCCCTTCCGAAAGAAGCTGACCAGAAATGCTTCCAATCATGGAATCAACATTCAGATAAATGCATTGCTAGCCAATGAGTTACTGTTACTGTTTTACTGTTTACGTTTTTTACGTTTTACTTGTCGTTTTCGTAAAAAAAAAAACAGAAAATCGCTAATTACCCCTAAACTAATATACTACAGAAAAATGTTTGAAATAAAAGTTGTAGGATTATACATTCTCTACATTTTTTATTATAACTTTTTACGCTAAAATGCATATTAAAGCCGTAATCTAAAAAAAAACATTTCTTTATGTGATAACAGCCTTACCAAGAATTTCAGCAAACATGGCGCCTACCCTATCTTGTAGAGCACAAAAAATTTAGTAAATAAGGCGATTTTAGAAATAATTTTAAGGGCTGGTTTTGAGAAAATCGCAAGAAAGTGAAAAATTACATGAATAAACTACTGCTTCCGGTTGACCGATTTTGATGAAAATGTTCGTGTCGGGTCTGGTAGTGGTATTACTTTACTGGTATATACTGTCTTTATATTCATATAGGCAAGAGAAAGTAAAAAAAGTATACATAAAAAATATAAAAATGAAAAAAAGGAGATAAAAAGATTAAATATGAAACGGTAAGATTATTTTCGATTCAACAAACAGAAGAGCTTAGTTGTTTTTGGGTCATTCGGTAGCTGTGTCAAATATTGATCAACGACCATAAAGGACCTCTACAATCAAAGGAAATGGTTAGGAAGACCAAACATTGACAAATATAAGGAAGATTTTACTTCCGATGTAGACAGAATGATTGAAGTAACCAGATCAAATCAAATAAAAGGGTTTAACCTAAACTATTTTCGACGTGTTATCGATAAAGGATTGAAAAATTTATGTTCTTTTTCATTTAAAAAAGAAAATTGGCTTTAATTATTATCCATGTAATAAATTTCATAATAGAAATATATATATTACAATTATATACGTGGTGTGGCTATTAAAAAACGAGAAAATTTTTTTTTTTTTATTTTATACATAACCTGTTATTGTCACCTTCAATATACACTTCTTCTCTATCCCTACAACCCTCCATGCGAATTTTCCATTGTTTGAAACAGTGCTGGACGTCATCTTCTGTCAGCTCCTTCAGGACACGTGCCGCTTTCTCTTTTACAGCTTCCACAGACTCAAAACTAGTCCCTTTTAATGCAGATTTCACCTTAGGGAACAGGTAGAATGAAAACAAAGCGCCAATCCATGCACTGGAAGGGCGGAACTTCACCAAGAGCCAAAGAGAAAGCTCGAATGAGCAAGTCAAAATTTAAACCAATTATGGTTGTTTTTTTATATCCATGGGATTGTGTACCTTCACTGGGTTCCTGAAGGTCAAAGAATTAATCAATATTACTACCTTGAGGTACTTTCTAAACTACGTCGAAGAGTAAGAAAAAAACGTCCCGAAATGTGGAAGGACAAATCATGGGTTCTCCACCAAGACAATGCGCTAGCTCATTCCGCGTTATCTCTGTCAAGAGGTTCCTAGCCAAGTACAGCATCTCAGTGTTAGAATATCCACCTTATTTACCAGATCTTGCACCATGTGACTTCTACCTCCTACTTTTTATTTCCTAAGGTGAAATCTGCATTAAAAGGGACAAGATTTGAGTATGTGGAAGCTGTAAAAGAGAAAGCGGTACGTGTCCTGAAGGAGCTGACAGAAGATGACTTCCAGCACTGTTTTCAATAATGGAAAATTCGCATTGTTGTACGGATAGAGAAAGAGTGTATGTTGAAGTTGACAATAAGTGATTATGTATAAAATAGAAATAAAATTTTTACAACGTTAGTCTCGTTATTTAATAGTCACACCTCGTATATTCATAATAGTAATATAAAATAATTCACTGTTTTAACGTCTTGTGTGACCCACCGGGTTGGTCTAGAGGAAAGTCGTCGCCTCGAGTCAGCTGTTTAACAGCTGGTTTTTGAAGACGAAGGTTCCTGGTTCAAATCTTAATAAAAGTAGTTATTTTATGCGGATTTAAATACTAGACAGTGATTACCGATGTACTTTGATGATAGGGGTTCAATTAACCATACTCTCACAGGAATGGTCTGTACAAGACTACACACCTCATTTACACATTACAAACCTCATCCTCATGTCATTGGGCCATCGGGTTGCTTACTGTTCTCAATTGAACAGATTGCAACGTATAATCATTAGGGGTTAGAGAAAAACATTTATGTAATTCGTGTAAACACGATTGATTTAAGTAATAATATTGATTTAACATAGTCTGATTTAAAACATTACAAATAGAAGATTGAAGGAGGAGTCTACTTTTAAAATTATAAAATAAGATTTTGACAACTATATTTCTTTTTAATTGTTTATCATTGTTTTCAGGTGGTGTAGTGACCAGCGCACCTGGTTTCTGTGACAGAGGACCTGGGTTCGATTCCTGGCCAGGTCTGGCATTTTTTATCACTCATTTTCATCTGTAACCCTTCTCATCATCGGCATTAGCAGTAATTTAAAATAGTGGAACGTAAAACAAAAAAAATCATTATTTTCTAAAAAAGTTTGTCTGATTCTGGTTTTTAAACGTTATCCTTTTTAAAATTATCAAACTGCTATACTACAATATTTTTTTTTACTTTAGAACAATTAGTAAAAATCCCTTTCATGAGATGGCGCGTCTCATGGCTAGGCTTACCCTTGACTTGTGGTAAAAAACATTAGCGATTTCCGTATCTACTCTTTTTTTATTTATTTATTTCTTTTTTGGTTTAACGTCCGACTCTTCTGCAATTACTGCTAATGCAGACGGTGAAGGATAAAATGATTTTTTGTAACATATGAAAATATGCCATGCCTGAATGAGATTTGAACCCAAGACCGCATGATGAGAGGCGGCCAACTACGCCAGTGCGGCCGGCAATCTAATCTTTATGAAGAATCGAATTACACTATACTTGTTTTCAAATTCCGACTTTGATTCTTGACTCCCGGTTTTGGGCCACGTTCGGTCAAAACTGAATTTTTAAACCCAATCGAGGCCCTCTACGTTTTTGTGTAGATTACGAATCGTTAAACCGTTTATTGCTATCTCTTGTAGTTTCTGACTTAAATGATTTTTATTGACTTCAGGTTTAGAGCCACTTTCGGTCAAAGCCGGAACTTCAAATTCAATTTAAGCCCACTACATGTTTTTGTAAATAACGAATCTGTAAACCGTTTGTTATTATCTTTTGTAGTTTCTGACATCTGGGTGTGACGGACGGACAGACGGACAAAGGCAAATTATAGATGACATTATTTAAATGCCACCAATTAAGTAATTAGAGTCAATTGAAATTTAAAAATCTCACATCCAAAAATGTTTTATTTACAAATACACACTGTTTATACAAATTTTTCATTTTTGGAATATAAATCCCATTCACTCTTCATATTATTTTCGTATAAAAATCTTTACGGAATTACATTGTGTCTGACTGAATCATAAAAACCAATGCTATTATTGTCCAAAAGGTCGTACCATTGGAAGGTGCAAACACCCTAACAATCAAATTTATGATAATACTTCATTACCGTAATTTCCAATATTTAAGTAAAGCCCCACTCACAGGTATTTGGGAAAAACACATAAGTTCAAAGTGTAGTGGGGAAATGACTTGAATGCTAGTGTGAGACGAAGTGGGGAACAGGAAAGCTTGTCCATAGATAGGAAAATGCCTCAATCGTTAAGATGATAATATCGAAAAGTATAGTGGAGAGATGACTTGAATGCCAGTGTGAGACGAAGTGGGGAGCAGGAAAGCTTGTTCATAAATAGGATAAGCTTTCCTGTACCCCGCTTCACCTCACACTAGCATTCAAGTCATATCTTCACTATAGTTACATCAGACTTTTTTGTTTGTTCTGCAGTTACTGCTAATACAGATGACAAAAAGAGTAAAGTATGAAAATACGTGATGAAAAATGCCAGACCTGAATGGGAAACGAACCCGCGACCCTTGGCGTAAAGGCCAGTTGTTCTGACCACTACACCATGGGCCCACCCTTGAATAATATTAATTTGAAAAGCAAACCCTCCCACATTTTTTAAAAAGTATAAGTGATATTCAAGAAAATCCCAGTTGCGTACTTCGTCCTTTTAAGACACTGGTATTATTACATCACTAAATTTTCATTTATCACACCCTCATCTTCTGAATTAACCTTAATATTTAATATACATTCCAGTCGAACATCAAACAAAATATAATTTTATTAATCAAAAACTTCAAGTAATTAATTTAAAGTTATGCGTAAATAATTAAAAATCACATATATGCACAAATAAAATTATAATATAAGTAATTCATTTTAATGTTGAACAAGGCTGCAATATTCAGTTACCACAATCAGCATAATTTCATTCAACCATTATACGTTCTACTAACGACGATGATGGTTATGAAGGCAGTTACTATAGTCCAAAATTAAAATTAAAAATTCAAATTACGACACATTGAATACAAACGACCAATTATAACTTGGTCTAACTTGAAATTATTAACTGTTTTTTAATGAGACTGTTGTTATGGTTCAACAAAATTGATTAAAACTTACCCTCTTACAAAAAATATAAAATGCAAAGTGTATTAGAAGAACTTTAAAAAATTATTTTAAATAATTAAATGCTTACTCAAGTTTTGGAGACCAAAATTAAAATTCTAAAAGATTAAAATAAAATACCGATTGCGCCTGCGCTATTGTTTTTATTATTATTGTTTTTTTAGAGAAGTTGTAAATATCAAATGGTTGTTTTAGACTATTGAAGTTATTAAAAACATTTTAAATACGTCAATAAAAAGACTAATCGTCAAATATATAACGTATAACCTAGCTATAAAAAAATATCATATAAATGTCATTTATGTGCCCATAACAGACAGGTTTTTTTACTTTATTTATTTTGCTACTGTAGAAGAACAACTAGAAAAACGTTCACAACTATATTAACAAAAAAAAAAAAATTCAACCGCGTTTTTGACTTTGAGGATGACACCTCCCAGCGATAGCTCTCCAGATAACGATAAATGTGTTCGTTTAAATTATATTTTTGTGTACGTAATAATGTTACAGTTGCGTTAATGTATCATGTCTTTACTCCATCGGCGTTTCAGGCGTCTGTGTGCGATTCCTGATAGGTCCATAGAATTCATATTGTATATTAAGGGATTGTTATGATTGTGCAGTTTGTCTCTAAACCTACGGTAAAGTTTTAGATATGTTTTGTGTCGTTGACGTAAGGAACGCGTAAGTCATCGTGTAGTGTTCTATTGGATACGTAACTCGGGCAATTATTAATCAGTTATAAAAATTTATAACTTATAATAAGTTGGTTGAATAACAGACAGGTGGAGTGTCAAATTATTTACACTCAATCTGTTAGTTGCAGGGCTAAAATAAATAGTTCTGTTTCTTATCACATGGACAGCCAATTAAATGACTGAATCATTTAAGAACAGAAGAGGTAGAGATACTAATCAGAGTTATCTCGTCTGAAAGTAATGGATTTCATTATACAGCCAGACCCTGTGGTGAATGAAGTGAAAGTGTCATTTGCAGAGTGGAAAATATATGCTTTTCAGAGGGCCTGGCATGCTGATAAGTGTACTTTTCCACTCAGTGAGGAAGGCAATGGTAAACCACCTCACTCCTCGATTTACTTAGTAAAACCTCTACAGATTCAAACCAGCTTTTTGGCTGATGACCTAAACAACAACAACATAAAAATTTACTTTAAAATCGTTGTATTCGTGAAATGATTGATGGCTTTGCTGCACCATAAATTTGACTACCATACATCCAGATCGGTTGAAGCATCACCTTGCAAGCCAAGAGTTTTGAAGCCATGGGTAGTTTTAACCGCTTGAATAAAAATCTGTACAACTATTTCAGTCTGTTATTTAGCAGTTGTCGCTTTTGGTTGACGTGCTTGTTTTACGTCAACCACCTGTCTAAATATAGCCCAAGGTAACGAACATTATTTGCTTGCGAAAGAGTTGGTTGAATAAAAATAATTGTGGGCACGTTTACAGACGAAGGGTCATTTGGCACGTTTTGTTTTTATTAATTTTTATACGGCATCTTCTCAACCATACTTCGAGAATGTCAAGGTGATATTGAATGTCGTTTGAAGCATAAACAGACAGGTAGAGTGTTGAATTAGTTGCACTCGATCTGTTAGTTCAAGGGCTACAAAACATAATTATATTTCTTTTAACATGGTCAGCCAATTAAATGACTGAATCATTTAGCAACAGAAGTGGTAGAGGTATAAAATATTCTAATCACAGTTATCTCCTTTGAGAATAATGAATTTCATCATTATTCAGCCAGACACTGTGGTGAATGAAGACAAGGTGTTATTTGCAGGGTGGAAAGTTGACGATTTTCAGAGGGCCGGCATACTGATAAGGTTTCTTTTCCACTCAGTGAGAAAGGCATGGTAAACCACTTTACTTCTCGTTTTACTTAGTAAAGCCTCTAGAGGTTCAAATCAGTCTTTCAGCTGATGACCTAAACAACACAAATTATTAATATAATGTAATATGGATTTGTCATTTTAGTTTTGTAATAATGATTAACTATGATTCATTTTAAACTATGGCTTAAGTTCATGGCTTTTAAATTTAAGTTGTAATAATTTATCTCATTTTTGTCTTCTCAAATCTATCTGTTTTTGGATGCAACAGTAAATATATATGACCTCCTTTATTATTCTGCATGTGATTACTCCCGTTATTCAAACCAGGAGCTTCCTGAAAAATAAAAACTACAAAAAATTTAAATCTAACAGACATTTGCGTGGTTTTAGAAGTTGAAAGATTTGATGATGCAGAAATATCTTAAAAAGTGTATAAATTTGTCTCTTCAAGTCTCAGATTTATACTTTTCTTATTTTTGTTGTTTTTAGGATAATATATCATGGAAGTTAAACAAACCTGCCAAGTGAATTGAAATTTAATGGAAGTTAAAATCTGATAAATTGTCAGTACCGAGATGGTTTAACATTTTTATATTATGGATGATTTAGTCGATTTCTACTTTGTTTTGACAGGATTTTCAATATTGATGAACAAATTTTTGTTAACAAAAGATGGAATTCAGTAAAAAATTTTTACAGTTTGAAAATTCCATTTGCTAATTTCAGATGAAAATAACAATTATTACTGGTCTTGGAGCTGGTACCTCTTTAATTCGAACCTCCATAACATAAAATACTCCGTAAATCTAATATTTGTTATAATTAATAATATAATTTAAGTTATCGAATATTAATATTTATTATACCTTATTTATAATAAATCCCCTTGAAAAATTCTCCTTATTCTTGAGAGTTTTTCATGGGAAAATTTATTTTATGAAAACAAATTTCTGAGGCTTTATCAATAGCGACTATACTTTTACGAAACAGATAAAATGAGTTAAAATTATTTCGAGTTTTGAGCACAAAATTTACTTTACTATTAAAACCATATGCATTATATTATATAATATTTTAGTTCAATTTTCAATCATTTCAAAATTAATTTATCTTGTTTTGTAGTTATTTAGGTCAAAAGCTGGTTTAATTCTCTAAGGCTTTACTAAGTAAAACGAGGCGTTAGGTGGTTTACAATTTCCTTCCTCACTGATTTAAAAAGTATGCTTACTAGTATGCGAGGCGCTCTTAAAATCACATATTTTCCACCTTATAAATGACACCTTTATTTCATTCATCACAGAGTCTGGCTGTGTAATGATGAAATTCATTATTCTCAGATGAGATAACTTTGACTAGTGTCTTTTACACACATACCTCTACTGTTCTTAAATGATTCAGTCATTTAATTGGTTGACCATGTGGTAAAGAACAGAACTATTTTTTGTAGATCTGGATTTAACAGATTGAGTTCAAATAATTTAACCCTCCACCTCTGTTATGGGCAGTAAAATTTATTTCATGAAAACAAATTTTAAAAGCGTTATAAAATACATCGATTATCCTTTTACACGAGACTTAACAGATAAAACGAGTTAAAATTAAATCGAGTTTTAAACTCAATTAACTTTACTTATACTGACATGGTTAGGGCTATATACAGCTTATATTTTATTTTATTTCAGTCAATTTCCCATAATTTCAAAACTAATTTATCTTTAAATGAATAATGAATAATACAAATCTGAAAATTTAAAAAAAAACTGAAAACCCTTATTAAAAACATTACCCACCGGGTTGGTTTAGAGGTGAAGTCATCGCCGCGAGTCAGCAGTTGAACAGCTGATTTTCGTAGACGATGGTTTTCGGAATCCTAGTAAAGGCAGTTACAGATATCAGATGATTGACATTAATTATTAATATCCCATAGCCGAGCCAGTGAGAGGGAGATATGTGGCATAACTACCCAAAGGTCTTTACCGTTATAATCTAAATCGGAAAACATACTACAGTCGTTATCTTGCTTGTTAGTTTACTGCGTGCATAAACGCTTGCTCACAACAATGAGTAAAATTACACAATGTTATTGGAATGGCGCGTACGGCTTGTGCGAGTGAGAGCGTTATGCATTCTCTCACTTCCACGGCTAGGGGACTTTAGTTCATCTGAATACTGTACTTTTATACGGATTTCAATACTAGACAGTGATTACCGGTGTACTTTGATGGTTGGGGTTCGATTAACCATACTCTCTCAGGAATGATTGGCCTGGATCTGTGCTAGACTACACCTCATTTACACGTCATACACATCATTCTCATCTCATTGGGTCACGGATTGCTTATTGTTTTGAAGTGAAAGAACGTACACACATTAGGGGGAAAAATTGTAACATTTTATAATTTATGTATAATAATGTTGCATGTTTTGTATTTAATTTTTACTTTATTAGCTACAGAAAGTAGATACATTTTAAGAACAAATAGTAAATATTTACTGATTTGATAAAAAGGAATATTATCAATAAAGAATTTACGTACTGTGAACGATTTCTGATAAAACATACATTGTAATCAATATTCAGTGGAAAGAAAGCGTTATTTCTAAAAATATGAGGCTTGTGAAAGTTACCCCGTACTGTAATGGGGACGATGTGGATTGCATAAGGCACTTTAAAAAGATTGTTTACTTAGCGCATTAAGAAAGATTAAAAATGACGGTTCTAAAATACATGCAGAGAACTTACAAAAATACAGAATTGAAAAATTCTGTAACATCTATTTCAAGGTTCGTTCGGGATCTCGGTATAATAAATAATTAACAAACTAATAACAATTGCTAAAATTTACACCATTAGTTATTAAACGTAGACTACTTACAAATTACAGTTGGATTACCTTAATTAAATTAATTACAAAAATTAAAGCTTGAATTAAACTTTACTATAATTTAGACGCTGTCCCCCAATTTCACCCGTTCGTACACGTACAATTAACGTAATTCAGAACCGGTCCGTAACGACACTATTTTGAAATAGCCCGATAAAAATTTCTATTCACAATTCACGTATTGACTGACCCACTGCAAAGGCGTTAATTATTTTTATCCCTGCGCCTTGATAGTTCCTAAACAACCGAGATCATTTGGATTAAAATAAAAATAAACGTGTCTACTTGTTTTGATTTCTGATAATCCCTATTCAAAACATTTTATTTATCGCAATCCGTTATCCTTGTTCAATACACAATCCTTAATACCTTAATCCAATGAATGTATAGTTAATTCCTCAACCATTTCTAGAATATTACTGTACAAAGTTACAATATGATTTTTTATTAAAATCGAGAAATATTGATATAATTATATTCTTGAGTTCATTATTTTACTTCTAAAATTTGAAAAATCCCTAAAAAATCTAACAAAAAAACATTGGTCCCTTGAGATTAAAAGTAGAGAAGTGTGCATCCATAGAACTAATGAAAAAAGACGCTATTATAAGTAAAAAATTAAAGAAATTTCAGTAATTTTCCTTCGTATTATTTTCCACGAAATTAAGGCATAATTTTCTATTATATTTCTTTATGCTACTTTCTTTAATCTGTTGCGTCTACCTTGGGGAGAATATAATGTATTTTGTGCTATTACTGTGTGAATAACACAGCAGATTGATTAGGTGTCTGATTTCTTGTAACTACGAAACCTTCTAATGGAATTTCCCTAATTAGGTAACTTTAAATAAATATTTCAGCAAGTAGAGTTTAATGTATCCAATTTCAAATCATCGATCTTCTGTTTAAGTTAATTAAAAAGAACAATTAATGGAACCGGGACTAACTTTCTTGAAAATCTTCTACCAGAAGGCCTACTTTATTTTACTTATTCTTTACTGTTAATTATTTTGATGGTAGATTTGTTTCCGATCGTGTGTCATCTGAATTAATTTCAGGGTTTATTCTGTATGTATCGTATACTATTGTCAGTGCTGTGTGCTGTGTCAAGGTCGTCTACTGTTGGCAACATCTCTTTGCCCCTCACCAAACATTGTTGCGATTTTGGCTCTTAATGTCTGGTGTTATTTTGTAGTTAGATAGGCAACAGTACATCTGGAAATACTGAATCAGATTCAGTAGCAATGATTTTCATAGTGTTCTAACCATAATTATTGTTATACACGAGTTACAGCTTCTGCTGTCAACAATGTGAAATTCGATCCAAAACTAAATAAACTGATTTCAATGAGAGTTTAGAAAATTAAATGCCTTGAAATATAAATCTTGAATTAAGAGACGTTTCATCACGCGGTCTAAATTCACCTGAAGAGTATAAATGGTGGAATAGAGTAACCTCGCTCTAGTCGATTTAGCACTACGTTTTTAAGCCGTTAGCTCTCCTCTTCAGTTCAGTAGAACAAATGCTCTACCTATTCAATGCCACTACGTGGAGGCAGCACCTCAAATTCTGGACCATCCCTGACGAAGTATTTGCCGGTTTCGATTGCTCAAAATTCTTTTCGGTGTGGGGAAACGAACCCCCAAATTTGTAATACACTGAAACAACATTTTATGTTGAATAAATAGTTTAAAGAAGTTAGAAAGGATATTGAGAAAACCGGAATCCAGGTTGCACACTGGAGATTTTGGTTCAGAATATTGGATCAGTAATGTCTTTCTTATTGAACTGAAAAATATCAAATTTTCAATTCCTTCACAATAGAATTTAGTTGTACAATAAATTCTATTACTTTTACATATTTTAACTTTGACTATTGTGGTTCAGACCTAAGACTTAGCGCTAAGCCAGACCTTTCACGAAAACGCCTTCATGGAAAAACTAATTAAATTATGTAACAAAGGTAAAAATATTAACGAACAGAAGAAGCACGACTGATATAGAACACCAAGTTTGTAGCAGCCCTTTAAAATATTGTTCGGTTGTGCTGTCAACCCAGCTTCTGCAGGTGCGAATTTCCTGACGTATTTAGATATTTTGGAATAATTTTTACGGCTATTAAGACACGTTTTAGCAAAATCTTTTGGAATTAATATGTCAGTGTATGGATCCTGCTAAATCATCTTGCTAAATCATTATAAGTTTTAAAATTGTACATACGGATAATATATTCGCAAATCGACTTGTGGGAAAGATTTTGTTGGCGGATAAAGACCTATCCGTCAAAAGCCGCTAAGAGTTAATTAGAAAATGATTTGTTGTTGATTATCATTCCGGAAATAAATTTTTTGCTTGTGGGATCATGAAATTCGATGATCTATTAAAACTCCGGTAGAGAATTTTGTAATGCATACAATAAAATTTTACCGTGAAGTACTAATGGATTTATAGAAATTTTGAGTTCAAATGAGGGATATAATATGATATGGAATAGCTATAGAAATTTAGAAAATGATTTATGAATAAAATATTACATGGTTAAAGAAGGTAACACCTGCTGGCCGGCGTATAATATCGCAGCGAGAGGCACTGCTGATACAGGAACTAAATCTGAATGTGTACAAATGGTAGTCATCAACTGGGCAATGCGACAGTTATCAATGCACGTCGTCTCTCTATTCCTACCGGAATTTAGACATCACTACAGGAAGTAAATATCTCCAAATAAATGTTGTTATTGGAATTTTACTAACCTCTTTTCCCTCCGAATATTGAAATTACTTTTGCTTTTTTCAAACATTATTTGGTTCTATTTGAGTACTGTATATATTGTATATATATACACGTATATATTATAAATATTATACTATATATATATATATATAGTATATATGTGTTTACAAAAATCGTTTGATTAATCGATTTTTTTGAAGTCTTGCGTTAATGAAGGAGTCTACCTTCATTTTTACTTTCTCTTGCCTATATGAATACAGTTAAATTTGTAATTTTTGTTTCTAATTTTTAATTATATGACGTATACACCCTAATCTTTTACCTTTAAAATGTACAATTATTCTGAGTATAAATCAAAAATTTATGATTATTTAATTGTAGTTTTTTTTAGGTTAATAATGATTCTGTTACACCTGGGCTTCCTATAAAAAATTTTCTTCAAGATTTTCCCTCTATTATTTGTAATGAAAGTAAATTTCCATTCTATTGCTTCGGTGGCACGCTGTTTATTATAAGCATAAATATATTATAAAATGATCTTATTTTAATCTATGTAAAATGAATCCATTTTTTATGATTTAACCATATGAAATATGGCATGCTTTATATTGTATTATTGTTTTTTCAAAATATGGTGTTTTAGATAACAGATTCATTATCTCAGAAACTACTGAAACAATCGACTTGAAAATTTTTTGAGGTTCTCAGATAATTACAATACAACTAACTGGATGGGAGGTTTTTTAGTAAATAGTTAAAAACCCCCAGAAATGGCAGTGTTATTTTTTTTGATAACTTGAACGCCTGCACGTCGGTACTGATGAAAAGAACACTATTCTCCATGAAAAGTAATATTATTTTACAAAATCCTTTTGTTGTACTGTTATGAGAATGTCCATATGTACGCACAATATCTCTTTCATAAGTATCTCGACTTTCACCAAAGGAATTATTTCACTATATGAATTTTGTATGTCAACATATCACTAAAACAAAATGTACCATCTGCTTGTATTCAAAGTTAATGTACTACTTCTTCACTTTTATTCGGACGCACTCTGATATGTGATGTAAAGAAGTATGAAAAAGTTGTTGTCGTTGTTTAGGTCATCAGCTGGTTTGAACCTGTAGAGGTTTTACTAAGTGAAACCAGGAGTGAGGTGGTTTACCTTGTCTTCCTCACTGAATGGAGAAGTATGCTAATTAGCATGCCGGGCTCTCCGTAAAGCACATATTATCCACTCTGCAAATGACACCTTCACTTCATTCACCACAGGATCTGGCTGTATAATGAAATTCATTACTTTCAGAGGAGATAACTCTGATTAGTGTCTTTTCCACCTCTACCTTTTCTGCTCTTAAATGTTTCAGTCATTATGAAACAGTTATTACACTTTAATCATTTTGTCAAATATTTCAGATTTATACAATTTATAAATTTTATAAATCATAACTTTTGTTCTATTCAACCGATTTCCAATACTTTTTTAAAGAATTAATCACAATTATTTTGTTCCCAAGAGCCACTTTAACGTTAAAGTAATTCTTTGTTTTGAACATTTTCAAAAGTAACATTGTTTCTTTGTCGATTAAAATTTGTTTTATTGTCAAAGAAATCAGATTTTTTTAAAATTTTACTTAATTTCTAATTTTAGATTATCAGTAAACTGTCAAATTCAAAACGCTACCATGTATCTCGATCATTTTTTTTATCATTTCAGCAACCTAGGCTACATGGCCACATAAATCCTGAAGCAATGCAACTTCTTGATAATTAAAATGTTCCAAGAAGACTTAAGAGGAATAAGCCCTTCGAATAAGTGTAACAATCCAATATGATATGTTAAAGCAGAGCAGTATGAAGTTCAAAAATCAGTGAACAGTTTTACGTGTATTTTAGTCTTACAATGTAAAACATTGTTGAACGGATCACACAATTCAAGCATTTTAAGATAATATGAACGAAAAATTGATGGTTGATCTTTTAGACCAGTTTAAATCTGTTTGTTGTTTAGGTCGTCAGCCTAAAGGCTGGTTTGAACCTGTAGAGGTTTTACTTAGTAAAACGAGGAGTGAGGTGATTTACCTTGCCTTCCTCACTGAATGGAAAAGTACGCTTATTAGGATGCCGGGCCCTTTGAAGAGTACATATTTTTCACTTTGCAAATGACACCTTCACTTCGTTCACCACAGGATCTGGCTGCATAATGAAATTTATCACTTTCAGAGGAGATAACTCTGATTAGTGTCTTTTATACCTCTACCTCCTCTGTCCTTAAATGATTCAGTCATTTAATTGGCTGACCATGTGATAAGAATTTACTTTAGCCCTGCAACAAACAAATTGAGTGTAAATAATTTGACACTCCACCTGTTTGTTATGGCCAATTAATCTATTTAAAAACCAAATAAAAATTTCAGCAACAGTTTTGTAAAATTAACTCTAATTAGTTTCGGTTTCTATGAAGAAGATCTCTTTAGAAGAAAACAAAAATATATAGTAGTTTATTTTTAAACCGTTCGAATGGTCCGAATCTTGTAAAAAATGTAGATTGAATTGTCTTGGTTTACAGAGTTATAAAGTATAAGTTTTCTGTCCAGCAGAGCGATTCAGGATTTTCTTATTTTATTGCTAAAGTTAGAATGATTTTGGTGGTTTATATTTTTTATTTTTTGTACAGATTCCTAACTTAAGTAAATAGAAATTAAAAACCTGACAACTGTTATACTAAATTTGTAGTCAATTTGTATTGATTTAACAATATTTTAAAAAAACTTTAAAAAAACCGGTTGAAATAATCGACGGTATAATTTTAACGTAGTTTAGTTTATGTGTCTACTTCTTTTTCTGATAATGATTTTGTAGGTAACAGAACTCGTGACGCTTAGTATTATAAAATGTTTGGTGAAATGGCAGTAAGTTTTTTTTTATTTTGATTAATACTAACAAGGTCAAGATGAAGTAGTTTTTAATTTATTTATCTCTTAAATATATTCTTTAAATAAAATTACAAAGGAACCGAAATTCGGATTAAATAAAAAATAAATTCCAAAGTTGGTTATGTATCATCATGCAAACTATAGAATCAGGGACAGTGGGAGGAAGAGGAGATACACTAATGAGGTCAAAACGGGAAGATGCCATCCTTGTTTTTGAAAAGTTACAAGGTCAACCAATATTTTTTTAGTAATTCATATCCTGAAAACTAAATAATTTTATATTACCTCCAAAAATATTGAAAATATAAATTTTGAATTTTTTTATAATACTTAAATAAATGTCATATAAATTTATTTGAAACTTTATTTAAGTTTAAGACATATGGATTAAATCTGCTCAAAAGTTTTATAATTTTATACATCAGTTTTTTTATTTCGTAGGAATTAAACAATAATAGTTTTATATGAAAAAATATTTGTTTATATGAAGAAATTAAAATTTTAATTTTTTAAGCAATTTAGAATGGATATGCCACAAATAATTTTATTACAATGTAAAATAAAAATATAATTTTAATAATGTAATTAAAAATTTTAACATATCAAGCAAATTAATCTGTTTTATGGTTATAATAAAAAAAACATACAAAAACTAAAAAGTAGGCAATTATTAAAACATGAGCGGGCCTTAGACGTAAAATTACATTAAAATAATTATTACGGATAATAATTTTTTATCATAAAGAACAAAATTGAGGTAGGTCGTAAAATATTTTATAGTAAAATTTATTAAAAATATTTTATTAATAATAAAAAAATTATTACTTACCAAGAGGTAAAAGCGGTTATAACTATAGACGAACAGTACATTTTATGTACTGAATAGTAATCCAAGAAAAAATATGTACGAATATTTACACATTGTATACGTACGGTGATGATATATACAAAAAATAAATTAAAATTTTTAAAATGATTTTAAAATTAATTTATAATTAAAATTAAGGTTTGATAATTAATAAATAAATTATGATAATGATAAACTTATAATATGGTATACTCCGACAAATCGGTTGGTAACTTAACTCGGGTACCGAACGACAGAAATACACACGGCGTACCCCAGTCCGGGACTGAACGCTGTGATCGTGGTGGGTAGGTGGTATTATCAAGCAGTCAGCCGGGGATGGAGAGAAAAGGAGCGGTGGTTGCTCCTACCCCCACTTCTAAAAATCATCCTCCACCCTTTGGTAACAACTACAACCTCACGGTAGAGAGCTCCACAGCATCTCTCACATCCTATCTATCACCCCCTCCACCGATTCACTAACAGTGTACCACGTGATCCTCTCTCTACTAACCTACCCACCATCACAAACTGAACACCGACGCTAACCGCATCGCCACCTGGCGACCTGCACTCGAGTCATCTTCCTTTTTGCTTTCCAACTTACCTCAGTTTCTCCCCTTACACATTCATACATATATGGATGCAAGCATGCATACAAAGTATCGACTACTTCTTACACGTTCAAGACTCTCTTAGATAAACCTGAAACCAAGGAAAACAACTTAGTGTAGAAGTAACCTCTCACACAATTATTTAGCAACATTTGAATGGGTTTCCTACCTAATACAGGTGTACCTAGCAAATTCATGCATGCGGCTTATTTCCATACGACCTTAATTACGTATTTATACAGTTCAGTCGTATGTATATAAACGCATGCCGTTTTCCCAGTTTGAAATCACAAAATTTAAATAAATTTGTACTATAACATTATCTTTACGTTCTTCGTAAATATCGAAAATTCAGTTTGTAATTTTAGAACCATTTTATAAAACGTTAAGTAATTTTAATCAATCCTAAAAACTCTCACAATCTGAATATGAGCTTCTTTTTAGTTACAGAATACTCTTTCAACAGTTTATCCGTGGTAGTTGTTTTGGTCCAGTATGTTTTCCATTTTAAACTAAATTTTTCAAAAACCTTTCCGATTTTTTTATCTCATTTATTAGATACTAGCGGTACCCGCGTGCGTTGCTACGCGTACGTGGTTCAGGGGTAAATGACTAAATACAGTACGTTTACAAAGTAATCATAAATAGGCGTTGTTTATGCAATATAGCATACATACATTAAACATACGATAGGCCTACCATTTTTATTAACCATTATTTTCAACCCTTTAGGGCTAACTTTTTAAGGGTTTCAATAGCCTAAAACCTGCACTGGCATCATAGTTACAACATTATTTTTTTTCTATTTAGGAAATTCACAATCTGTTGGAAACAATCAGTGAATGTGATATCACAAAATTTGGGAAAAATTAACATGGTATACAAACGTGAGTGGAGACACAGTCCAGTGACAGAACTCCGACGTGAATAGGCAAGTGTAGCATTAAGTGCAGCATTTAGAACATTGTAATGGATAGTCAATTACAGTACTACGTAAATAGATGAGGTCTCGGCTCCATCGACGTTTCAGACGTCTCATTGGATTGTTTGGGAGAGTCTGCGTAGCCAGATTTGAGATCAATGGGTTATGGTGGTTCACGAGTTTCTTCCTAAATTTTGTATATAGTTTTAAGAATACATCATTTATGTAGGGTACGTTTAGGTCTGAGTGTAGCGTTCTATTGGTTACAAAATATGGGGCGTTAACTATCCTCCGTAAAAACTTTGATTGGAAACACTGAATCTTTGCCAATACCGATGGTTTTGCACAGCAGTAAAATCGGTTCAGTAATTTAGGAAATAAAGGGGAACATACACACGTATATAGAATTTTATATATAGATGTTCATTTTATTATCTAATATTCTAAACGCCTTACAAATTTTTTCCCTAAATAATTTATACTAATAGAAAATAATTGAAAGCAAACAGGATAGATTGCGAGAAAAACAAAGGAAAACAAAAGTATTTTATGTAGTATTACACACTGTATGACTGTAATTCATTCATCTGAGAATAGATCATTTTCTCATCTGGTATCTGTGATTCATTCAGATAATAATTTAGGGGTGTAGTTTGATGGACGACACTAAGAATGAGGAAAAACGACCTGATTTAAATTTCTCCCGATCTTAGAAACAGTTGAAAAATACCGAGAGTGATGGGAGGAACATTTAATACACATGAGCGAAGACATATGGGTAAAACGGGCATTAAGTTCCATACCTGCTGGACGAAGAGATGTAAGTAGATCGCGAAAAAGATGGGCAAAGAAGTTGGAACAAGTCAAAAGACGTAATTCATGACATCCTGTCTTAATCTTGTTCCTATAACTTTAGTTTTTCATACTTCTGTCGTAAAAACATACGAAGGCCGCATCTTGAAAAATAATTTTTACCAATTTCAATGAGTAAAACACGGAAATTACTATTTGTCGCAAAACTAACCCCTGTAGCAAAAATTCAAAATTTTGGATAGATTTTCTTATTTTGAGTAGTATCATAAAAAGTACGGTCAAAAACATTCAAACAAAGGTGTTCTCCTTCGCTTACCTTTTATGGCCAGTAAATGTTTTTATGAATATAGTTTTTAAAGCGGAAAGATAAAAATCCATCAAAACACTTCAGATTTTCTGTAAAATTCATAAGTTTCATAGTCAATATTAATTCTATGCGCAATAGCAAACCAAGTTTAAAACGATGGATGTTGAGAAAGATAAAATGATATTATTTCTCCCATGTAATGTACCCGCATAGTAGCTAATTTTCAAAATTAAATTTTTTTCAAATTCGCCAAGAGATTAAACTTAAACTCTCTTCAAGGAGTAATCGTTAATTTAGCCTATACACTTTTTAATAATTGTAAACCATTAATTTACAATTGATTTAACTGGACTAATTTTTTTAAAAAACAATTTCGGATAGTTCATAAAAGAAGAATCTATGTACTAGTGAGCTGTTAGTAGTGAACGATTTTTCTCAAATGTAAGTTTTAAGTAAAATAGAAATGAAAAGAAAGAATCAACAGACTTATTTCCATCTATTTTCTTGTTCTCTCAAATACTCTACGTTTGTGTGACAATAGTAACTGTGCTTATTTGCAAACATACTTCACACATAACATACAGTGTTATACTCTTTTGATATTATATACTCAAAAGCCTCAAGTTTAAGCCGAACAATGAACACCATCAAGTTGTGAGACTAACTTTTATAGAAACGTTTCCTAGTTTCCATTAGTTTTCCCGCTTTTATCATTGGTTCTACTGTTGATTAATGTTAGCATTGATCCAAAATCTTCTCAACGACCTTGCTATTATATAGCGTACACTTCAGGCTAATGACCCAGGAAAACAAGATCGAAGAAAATATTTTTAAAACTTTACTCCATGCCACCACATTCAACTCATACAGTAACCCCAGAATTTACTGTTTGTTCCATTAATACTTATAAGTTCGTAAATGTTAATTCAGGTAACTACAAAATTGCCCTATATATTCAATTAATGTCTATACTAAACTTGCTAGTTTAATTTCAGAACTTTATAAAATAGTTCTGTTTCTATTCAAGTATAATTCACTTTAATTAATAACTAAAGCTTTGAGGGTTGAATTAGCAGAGGTGAAAAATATACTAATCAGAGATAATTTTGAAAATTATGGATTACACCATAAATTGACCTTTAATAAATTACGGGAATTTATTTCAAGAAAAATATTAATATTTCCCCTCTTTGAGTTTTTTCCAGTTACTTGATCTCCTCATTTCGTTCCTAAAGTATAAAATGTCATAAATGTATAAAATTTTGCATGACAACAGAAGTTTATTTACTTAATGCTTTTTGAGTGGTTGTACTCGTTAACAGAAATTTTTAGTAAAAGGTCATTCAAGAAACAATGATGAGCGGTTTGTAGAAGATTGATACGTTTCTTAAGCTTATCTTTGCATTGATAAGCTGAACTGAAATTGCAGTAATTACGTCTTAAATTTTTAACATGTAAAATAAAAGAAATTGTTGAAAATTTATTTTTGAAGTTGTTTTGTTAGTTAACACGTTGACTGCCACACTAAATTTTGTGACACTTACAGCTGGGTCATCGTACGTTTTTCACATTTTATTCATTTTTCTTCTTACTTTACTTAATTTATTTAATAACAACTATTTTTTTTGTAAAATAAAGTTGTGAAAAAACTTTTGGAAAACATGGTCTGCTGGAATGATTCTACATTTCAGAGCTATGTGTTTCTTTTTGTGTCACAATAAAAAATGTAATAAACAACTGGGTTAAGTTACAAAGTTCTAAACTATTTCAATCAACCAAAATAAGCAAAATAAATAATAAAATTACAAATAATAGCAGCATTCTAGTACAGGACAAAAAGGTAAACTACCTGTATACGCAATATCCTATTAGTTGAAAAAGGCCAACTAAATATTTGGAAAGTTTAAGTGTACAATGTCACTCTGAAGCCGTAGCTTTTCAAACCACATTACACGGCTAAAAAATAATTCATGTACTGTGACTCATTTTTTATGCACGTGGCCCATTTTCAAAGACAACTGTGACACATATTTGAGTCACATAGCTGTCAACGTGTTAAACTTTGTATTTTCAAATTTTGTTCCATGTGAACAGATATTTTTTCAGTATACTGTCGCCGACGCCCCCCACAATTATCAGCGTCTGCAGACGGTCCCAAAACCTGCCTGCCGCGGGGAGCACTATCGATGGGCAGCCAGCAGTGCCTCCCCTTCACCATGAAGTGGACTCGCCGGAGGGGGATTGAAGTCACCGCGCTGGCCCGCGAGTCACACTCGCCGTCTACCTCCCAAACGGAGAAGAAAAAGAAGAAGAGCAAGCAAGAAGAATAGCCCAGCCGAGACCGGACACACCATCCCTGGTCGCCTGAAGGAAGCCCATGAGTGCCTCATGGCACCACGGTGAAGATTGATTTTAGCGCGGAACCGGAGAGAACCACCTCGGCCACGCTATCGGTCGACGGCCAACGCCGACCCGTTAGTGCGGGGTTCTGGCGGTCACTACTGTCACGCTGCAGTGGGAACTTAACTGCCGCTGAGGGAGAGCTAGGCCTGAACCGGTAGCCGTATCCGCTCTCTACATAGCGGCTCGCCGCTTCCAACTACCTCGCTTGCAAATTTGGTGGCCCTTTTCAGGGCCACCAAATTTGCAAGCGAGGTTTCGCCACGTGTCGTCGGCGACAATACATAAAATATTGGCTCTGAAATAATTCTGGATTTTGTCAGCTTTAAACCAAACCGTGCTCCCTGCTCCATCTTGTACAAAGACTTTTTTGGGGGCATCCATTTCTGATGAGATAAAAAGTTTGTTTTAACATACGTGACATGATCATGCTTGGCCAAAGAAGAATCAAGTAATATGCCTAGATACTTCAGAAACGTGCGTAGATTTCTTTCCGTACATAAACCAGAAATATAAATCAGAAAGTCATCTGAGTTTTGTTTAAGTAGATTAAAAAAACATAAGTAAGAATTTAATTAACTGATAAAATAAGTCTCTTAGGATTCCTCCGTTTTAGCCTTTATATTGTAACACCGTTATTCACAAAATTTATAGCCAAATAATCATTATGTGATTCAAACCGTTTTTCATACGCTAAAAAAATTAAATTTGTTCATTCCATGTTTGACAGTTGAAACAAATAGATCGTTGTCTATATGATGGTTCATCATATACCAGGCGCAGATGTTAGATCTCTGAGGACTTTCGAATAAAAACGCTGTATAATTTGGATGCTTCAGTTACTGGAGACTACCCAGTTACTATAATTATTGGATAACGTAGAACCATACCGGCTTGAATACGATTTTATATACCAAAAAATTGTTATAAGTGGTAATTTTCAATTTAGTCCGAGTATCCAATGGAAATATAGGCCTAGATACACAATTAATTTCAGATGTATGTTGAAAGTCCCATGGACTACTCGGATGCAAAATATAGTGGTTCTCAAGAGAATGAAGAAAGACGTGAGGTCATTCCACCATCAAGTGTAGAAAGCTCCAATATTTTGGACATATCATGCGGAATGATTCACGATCTTCGTTACTACAAGCCAATCTGAAGAGAAAAGTAGTATATGAAAAGCGTAGACCTTGCAGAATAAGGTTGACGTAGCTTCAAAATCTGAGAACTTTGTTTGGGAAGATCTAAGAAGAGTTATTTCGCAGTGCAACGAACAAAATGAGCATTGCTATGATAGTTGGAAACATTAAGACTAGAAAACCAAATTATAAATTTTTTCAGAAGTCTCTATTTTGAGGGGCGGTTCGTTATACGTACTTCCACCCCATATACACAGTATTATGTCACCATATCTATTAAAACATAAACTTAAATACCATATCCTATTAATTTAAGATTAAGAACTTAAGAAACGTTTCCAAGTTTTAAAATAACTTTTCTTGTTAGTTTTTACTTTTCTCTTTGCGATAGTTTACCTGTTTTTTACGCTCATTTATTGAACTAATTTCCCATAAAGTAAAAATATCTACATTGTGTTAGTTAAAATATATTGTAGAAAAGTTATAGTTATAAAATAAAAGTTTTTAATTGTTTTCTCTGTATTACAAAATGTGAAAAAATAATCTTAGTTTTTTTTGTTAATTTCTATTGTTATTAAAATTAAAATATATTTTATTATTATTGATATTTTATGAAAATGTAATTAAATTTAACATTTATTTTCTGTTTTTTTTTTAAATTCTGTTTAATGTAATCCTTGTCACCTAATTAAGTGTAGAAATTTAATTTAGTAATTTTATAGTAGTTTTAAGTATTTATGTTATTAAATTTTTTTTTGTTCTGTATACTCACATGCGTGGACAGAACTCTTTGTGAAGAAGAGGTTTTACGTGTAAGTATATTTAGTTTAAAATATTGTATACTTGTACAGCTTACTTTAGTTCAGTATTAAATCGTGATGTATATTCAACCAAACAAAATAAATAAATAAAGTTGCCAATATTCGGAACGGATAGGCACCTGAAGAAAAAGAAGCCGCTAGTATTGTTTGAATTTAAAATGTTCTTGTTTCCGATTCTGTTGAAGAAACAAAAATATAAACGAATTCAATTAAAATTGTGATCGTAACAATACTTTATTCGGCAATTCTTTTACCAATTTTTAAAACTAATTATAGAGCCCTTGAATTTAAATTAATTTTTGTAAAAGTTTACTTTTTATAATATAACTTTGTAAAACTAAAACCGTTATTAAAAAGAGGCTTATATGAAATCTAGGTTCGTCGCAGTAAGAGTAAACTTTGAAATCGATTTCAAAAGGTTTCTACGCCCCGCTTCTATTGCACATTTTACCTACAGGTGGGATCGTTCCAATAACTACTGAAGTCCAAATACGTACGATATAGGCTACCAACGACTATTAGGCTTCGTGTAAAAGTCATTACTAGTGAAAATAAACAAAATCCTTTTCCTTCTTTTTTTAGTGCTTTACTTTTCCCCTTCGATGGTTACTTACTGGGGAAAAAGATCAGGTGGTTAAATCGGTTTTATCTTCCGCAGTGGTTTACTGATAACATTTTAGTATTATAATAACAATGAATATTAATTCATTTACCAAAAGATAAAGTTAAACAAAATTTTTAATTACATGTAGTTATGTATGACATAAATATTCTTTTATGTTACAATAAAGTTAGTAAGAAATGTAATCGTGTAATAATAAATTTAAAATTATATATTTTGTTATTGAAAATGTTATATTTTTGTTAATAGTTCTGTTTTTTATCACGTGGTCAGCCAATAATATTGCTGAACTATTTAAAATAATATCTAATACTATAAATCTACTTCGAAATTAATATTTAGAAACGTATTTTGAGAAATTATTTATTTAAATAATGTTTGGTGAGATTGATGAAATTAAGTTAGTAACATATTCCTGGAAAAGTTACCAAGAGGTCATCTCGCGGTTACGGCTTACTAACACGAGAAATCAAAACACTCAAGTTTTTTACACGAAAACAAATAACAAATTTTACAAATCTCTTAAGAAAATACTATTGGATCACGTACTTCATAACAATTTCTTTATGTAAAAAATTATTTCTACTACAGAAATTGTTATGAAGTACGTGTCCAATAGCATTTTCTTAAGAGATTTGTAAAATTTTTTATTTGTTTTCGTGTAAAAAACTTGAGTGTTTTGATGCCTCGTGTTAGTAAGCCGTAACCGCGAGATGGCTTCTTGGTAACTTTTCCGGAAACATGTTACTAACTTAATTTCATCAATCTCAACAAACATACGTAAAACTACGTTTTATCACATGTTATTATCTTCTACCTGTTAAGGTAAAATTTGCATTAAAAGTGACAAAATTTGAATCTGTAGAAGCTGTAAAAAAGAAAGCGGCACGTGTTCTGAAGGAGCTGACAGAAGATGACTTCCAGCACTGTTTCCAAGAATGGAAAATTCGCATGGAGCGTTTTAGGGATAGAGAAGGAGTGTATATTGAAGGTGACAATTAGTGATTATGTATAAAATAAAAATGAAATTTTTTACAACATCAGTCTCGTTATTTAATAGCCACATAATACGTTGTTCATCAAAATTTTTAATTCGTTAGGTCTGTAAATAAAATTATTAAAACCAACAGAAATATAATTTTTAAAATCATTAAAGTACTACTCAATTGTAAATTGTTCTTACTCGTTTTTTTGACCGATCCTGGTGATTTTAATAATTTTATAATAAAATAACACAATTTTTAACAAATTACAATATTACTCGTATAGTGTGAATTGTTGCATGAATGTAATTAACAATCGTACAAATTTTACTATAAAGTAAATATGTATTAATTAAAAAGTTATATTGAAACGAAATTATGGTTTAACTAATTTTTTTTTAATTTTAAAATATTTGCTCTTAGCAGATAGTAAAGAGTTGAAGATATTAAAGATTGCATCATAACGAATATGTCAAACTTTTACAACAGCGGGAAAATAATTTTGTACCTATTATTTTTTTATACGTATTTCAAGTTTTTTAATTACCACTGGTAATTAATTAATTGATTCTGAATAGGCCTATAAATTAGTATAATGTAAATTTTGAAATAGTTTGAAAATGAGGTTTCTGAACCGATGAAGTACCCCTGAATACCATAAAATCAATTTAAAAGCAATTATTCGAAATAAGGGTTTGACAGGGCATTCTTTACGTTTTATACTTCTAAAAGTTTATGTAAACTCAGAATCACTGTATGAGTCATCAAAAATTGAAGATTTTCTAAAAATTTATGATTTCTTCCAAAATAAAGAAAACGTTAGGGCCTAAAAAGTGCTCAAGTACAGCGGTGGTGTGGTAAATCTCGAAGAAACAATTTTTATAAGTTACACTTTTTTCAATTTTCCACGTTTATCGGGAATTTTGAAATACACCAATGAGTTTTGAGAAATTGTTTGGTTAAAACCTTCATTTTAATAAAATTTCTGATCGAGATCATTTCATTGAAAGCTGAGACCAAACTGGAAAAAGAATACGCTTAACCATTTAAATCTATAAACTCTTTCAAAAATTTTAGAAGAGTACCTAATTTTTTTTTTAATTGTGATTAATCAAGGGTTAGCTTATTTTCCACCTACGACTGTAAATTGTTTTTAAATTATAAAATAGTGTTATCTTTTACATAAATTAATCCGAGGAAAGGAGGATTCATTCCAGTACGGGTTATTTATAATTTAAATACGATGGATATACTTTACACATCTTTGATTTACAGTTTTCCTAAGATAACCTTTAAAAATAAGTTATTAAATGTTACAGGATATAAAAAAGTTCAACTTTTGAAATACCGTAATGTTCCGAATACAAGCCGCAGTTTTTCCCTAAAAATCGGTTCCATAATTTGACCTGCGGCTTGCATCCGCGCTTTAATACTAATAATAATCGTTTCTTATTAACCATAAGTAGGTATGAATAGAGAGAGAGAGAGAGAGGGAAAGAGGTAGAGAGAGAGAGAGAGAGAGAGGGGAGAGAGAGACGCACTCTTTGCGTAGTGCGTATACCAATTTCGAATTATTGGTATCGCAAGTCCTGCGGCTACTTTTTGGGTAAAAACGCGGAAAAGACATCCACCAAAGAAGCCGGAAGAAAACACAAATAATGTAGATGAATCCTTGTGTTCGGTATTGAACAAAAAATAAACAAAAACTTCTAAATGCTAATTAAGTAGTAAGTGTATTTGTTTGTACGGTATTTTCTTCTTAAAAAATAAAATACTTTCAAAAACATACAAATACTGTACTTGAAATTTATTTCCTAGTTTTGATCATAATTTTTCTGATGCGGCTTAAATTCGGGTGCGGCTTGTTTTCGGAACAATACGTAAATAATTAAAACTTGATTTATTTAATTAAATATTTATCACGTAAGTTATTTATTTTTAACAAGGATCGATTTTATTAAAGTACTCTGTGTATTCCGATAACGTGAAATTTAAATAGATAAGGGCCTAAAGGTGGTAATAAAAAGTACTTTATTCTAATTGATCTACCGTTAATCGAATACTCTAATTACGTAAATAATTCTTTGAAATTTTGTAAAATATACTCAGTGAAAAGTTCAGATCATGTATCAGCGGCTTGATATGTAAATAAATAATAATGTTGTGAGTGCTTTACCCCTGTAATTCATTCAAATCATTAAGTTTCATCAAGTAGCTCACACTTGGAAAAAACTCCTGTAGGATTAAATGAGTCTAATACAATTGCATCGGCTATCAGAGAAAAACCTTTCTCAATTACAGATTCAAACCTATACTTTGGTACAAATTTTTTACTTTCTCTTGCCCTGTATTAATAAGTAGCGAAGGAAAGTATTGTTTTCATGTCGATTTTTTAAAATCGAGTTTTCATCGGAATTATGTTTTTAGCGATGAGTGTCTGTATGTTAGTGAACAAAATATCTCGAGAACCGAATATCGTACGGAGTTGAAACTTAAAACTTAAGTTGAGCTTTCGTAGAAAAAAAGGTTTCTTTTAAAGATTGCGGTCTTAATAATGAATTCTAGGGAAAACGTCAAAGTTGTTTGATTGTCAAAACAATAAAAGTTGCAGAACATTTAAAAACCTACAACTTTTATTTCCAATATTTCTTTGTACAATGTTTAGTTTAGCGGCAATTTGTGATTATATGAATTTTTTATCAAAACCTGTAAAAAATGGGAGTTTTTAAGATTGCTGCCTTAGTATGCATTTTACGACAAAAGTTTATTATAACAAAGTAGTAGATTTTTTTAAAACCCTAGGTACAACTTTTATTTCACACGTTTCCTAGTTTAGTTTAGTGTCAACTAGTGATTTTTTCCAACAAAATCAGTAAAAAAATGATTTTTTTAAGATTGCGGCCTTAGTATGCATTTAACGATAAAAGTGTTTGTAATCAAAATTATAGGAAATTAAAAAACCTACAACTTTTATTGTAAGCATTTTTCTTTACAGAGTAATTTAGCGGAAAGTATTGATTTTCCGTATTTTTAAGTTCTACAGCTAGGATGATTTTCATTTTGTGTCATTCACTTATGAAAATTAGGTTATGTTTTTTTCATTTTTCATTGTTTAGGGCCTACTCATGATTAAATAGGGCCTATAGGTTATAGTGTTCATTATCTACATTGGCCAGAAATATTCATGTGAGTGTTTCACACAGATTTTTTAAATGCAAAATAAAAATGAAATTTGTTTAATTATATTCAACACGAATTTATCGTTTTGACACTGATTTGAATTTGTGGGAAACAACCTGTCTGCTCGTATTCATTCATTCGTGTGGGATGTTGGCTCGGTTATTTGCGTAGGCATACGTGTGTATTCTAGGCTTTCACTCTTGTTTACTAATATTTTGGTACACTATTGTGTACAGGTTGGCTGGGTTACCAACATATCAAATTGAATCATCTCTTCATCAAATACATCATTCGAATGAGATTCATAATGTTAACTTAATTTCAAATAAATCATCAACATCTACCTTAAATTGATCATTAAGTAGATTTGTATGTTTGGTTATTAAGTAATCTAATAACTAAGTCTGTTATTAAAAGAAAGATAGAATTTCAACATAATTTTCTCTTAAATATTTTATGATTAATTATATTAGATTTATAATACAAACAATTCAGTCAGTATTAATGTTGGAGTTATTTAGGCATCTTTAATTAATCTTTAGTCACTTTTTCATCTTTAATTTCTGTTCTTTTCTTTACCAATTTATTTTACCCGTTCAACGTTCACTTCCTTCGTCTTCTTTCCTTTCCAATTTATTGTAATCTGTCTGTGATTATACTTTAATTCGGTTTTAACTGGATCGGAATATCTATTTCGGAAAAAAGTAATATTGTCATTTGTTATCCTGTTTCAATTCAAACCATTTTTTGTGTATAATACCTTCATTTTTCTCTCATTTTTACATTCAATCGAGTTTTCACCGGATTTACACGTTCTAAGACCCCTGTACCCAAAAACATTTTTTTTTAGCCAATTTTGTTTGTGTGTGTGGGTGAAAAATATATCTCAAGAACTGAATATGAACGATGTTGAATCTTAAGAACTGAACGATGTTGAAACTTAAAACTTAAATAAGGTACTACTAGGGAACCCGACATAAACATTTTCATCAAAATCGGTCAACTGGAAGTAGCAGTTTAATCGTGAGATTTTTCATTTTTTTTCAAACTCTCAAAAACGGTTCCAACGAATTTTCATGAAATCGTCTCGTTTACTATACATTTTTTATACTCTACAAGGTTAAGCGCCATATCTGCTGAAATTCTTGGAGAGACTGTGCTTTCAAAAATGTTTTATTTTTAAGATTGTAGCCTTAATAATATATTCATTACACAACAAAAGTATAACCAAAGTTCTAGAACTTTAAATACCTACAACTTTTATTTTATTATTATTATTTTGTACAACGCTTAGTTTAGTGTATTTTTTCATCAAAATCAGTAAAACATGGGATATTTTAAAACTGGAACAAAAGTAGCACTACATTTTACATCAAAAGTGTATAAATGATCAAAATTATAGGAAATTAAAAAACCTGCAACTTTTATTTAAAGCACTGTTCTCTGCAGAATCTAGATTAGTAGCAATTAGTGATGTCCCGTATTTTTAAGTTCTACAGAGGTTCATTTTCATTTAACGTCATTCACTCATGATAAAAAATATGTTATGTTTTTCATTTTACATTGTTTGCTCATGATTATACAACATACTTGTAGGTTACATTTTTCATTATATACATTGACAAGCGAAAATCGTGTGAGCGTTTCACACCACATTTTAACTTTCTCCTTCTCCTCCTCCACCACCATCTCCACCACTATTTCTTCCATTTATCTCTCTTCTTATTCCTCTTCCTCTTGTTCTTTTTTACCTCACTCACTTTTCTCTTTTTCACTTCCGCTTCTTTTTCTACTTATTCTTCTTTTTTCCTCCTTTTCATCCTCTTTTTATTCTACCTTTTTCTGTTTCCCCTACTACTTCTTACATTTTATACCTTTTATTTTAATTTGATTATATCTTAATTCATAAATTTTTATTTCTATTTTAATGCACAAAATTAACAAGCTTTTGTCTTTTTCAGTCGCACTTAAGTATCGCACTAATGTCAAACAATTAAAGTGATTTAGTATTGACAGGTTCTTGAAGACGATCTTCATGCTTCTTGGAACACTTACACAGTCCTCACTTCCTGAAGTCATTTGCAAATCACAGTGGTTGTCACGGTTACAGGCATTTTTTAATAATTCGTCCAGGAGACTCCCAAGGAGGTATAGGACATGTCAAGAAGTTATAACACCTGAAATACATAATACAATCACACATTGTTCTATTATATATAAACTATTTAGAAAGAAATTCTTGTACGTTAAAAAACGTTTCACTAATCTCAATTTTTCAGATTTTTTAAAGGAATACAGATTATCACATTTTAAAAATTAGTGGAATTTATTGATATATTTTCTCCCTGCATAAGTAGGTTTTTGTTCAAACAATTTTGTGGTGTGATTAGCCACGTAATAAACGTTTCTGTTTCTTGTGTTATAATAGTGGACATTGAAATTTTCTATTAAAATATTTTGCCTAACATACATTATAACCTCAAAAATGTAGAGTGAGAAGTATGCATACCATAGAGTGTTAAACATTTTCCTGAGCACCTTGTTCTGGAAATTTTAGATGGCATTTAGGACGATTGCTTTGGTGCTAGATCAAAAGTTTATTAACCTTACCGGCTTTAACTCTTGCTTGTAAAGAAACAAATGAAGATCGATAGTTCAGAGATCCTGATATTTTTTTTATTCCCTAATGTGTGTACGTTTTAATCTGTTAGTCAGAACAATAACCCTATAACCCAATGAGATGAGGATGATGTGTATGACGTACATATGAGGTGTAGTCTTGTACAGACCCAGGCCGACCATTCCTGAGAGAATATGGTTAAATTGAACTCTAACCATCAAAGTTCAACGGTAGCCACTGCCTAGTGTTCAAATCCGTAAAAAAGTAACTACCTTCCCTAGGATTTGAATCAGGAACCTTCCTGTTAAAAAATCAGCTGTTAAACAGCTGACTCGCGGTGACGACTTTACTGATGGTTATTCACGAAATTATATTTGTTTGAGACAAAGTGTAAGAGGGGATCAATCTACTGCACATGCCCAGTTTCTCTATTACAATCCTAAAAACATACTGACACTCGATATTCATTGGAATACACACTCCTTTTTTATTACGCGACGAGTGGTACAGGAAATATTGTTTTGATTTGGCTATTCTGTTTTTACGTTTTAGGCTAAATTTATACAAATAAAAGTATTTTAAAGTATTTTTTAAAGTATTTTTTTTAAAAGTATTTTAATTACGTTTTTTTTCATTTAACTTCTTCACATTTTATTCGTTATTCTGTAGTGTTATTATAAATTAGTTATCTATCCGTGTATTATAAGTTTATCATGTCGACCGTTCGAAAACAGGGTAAAACAATTCGAAGTGTGGAACGAAATGTTATTTTAAATGTTATTAAGTGTTGTAAAGAAGAACCAAAAAATAAACTATATATACTGTACTACACAGTTGCATGTTTTTAGAAATGTACGTACTACGCTAGCAGAAGCGCATCGCCCACACTGAGTCCCGGGTTCATCTCGTCATTACATATCAGTACCCCTAGACCAACCCGGTGGCCCCAAATAATATGCATCTTTATCTTTAAAAACTGATTTAATTATTGATTGAATTCCTGACGGATTTATGATTAGAGAAAACCAAATTGATTGATAATATTACGTTTACTAACTCTTAGAACTAGTTTGCATAGAGATTTATTGAAACATTACGTTTTCTATTGTGTGTGAAATACATTATAAATCCTTTATTAAATAACACGTTTTATGTGAATAAACACATCATATAAAACGACTGAGATTATAGTGTTTATGGAGATTCTATATCTATTTTAATAACTGAAACATTTTGGTATAGGTAGTTATATAGTATAATAAACAGTTAACTACTTAAGCTTATGTATTAGGCATCTAATATTGCTCAAATCTTGTCAATGGGGATTTAGAGAGAAGTAAAGTAAAAGATGAAGGGTAGAAACTGTTGGTGCAAAATTAATGTGGAAGAAGGAGAAGGAGAGGAAAAGATCAACAGGATGAAGAGATGGAGGAGAAGACGGAGTTGATTTTGATCATTAAGAAGCATCTCCTCATTCTCCCACACCCCGCTACCACAAACAAACACACGTACACATACAATACTTAAACCATTTGATTAATAACATTAACTTCCAACACAATTCCCTCGCTCTATTCCACTGCTCCTACTTCATCACTCCTCATTTGTACCCCCCCCCCACCACTACCTCTTGACCGACCTAAGCTCATCAATTCATTCGACTGTTGTACAAAAATACCTCCATGTTTTTCCTAACTTAAATATCCGTTCTCATCAATTCTGAAAACAGCTGTTATCTTTTGTTCCATTTTACTTTTATTTTTATTTATTATTATTTTTTATATAAAGTTTGCTAAAATCACCCTTGAGAATTTCATAATCATGTTTTAATGATACTTCCTACTTTTTCAAGGAAAAAGTGTAATCAATTATACTATATTAAACACGATGTTATAATTGGGCGTTTCTCTAATGAAAATCTGGGTTAAAATTCTTATATTGTGTTATAGTACGTTAATGTCACTACGTACCAACACCACACTACTACACACAACGACTTACTTTTACCGTAAATATCACATGAACTTCTTTCTCGGCAATAATCGACCAAAGACACAGTAAAGTTTGTTCCGGGTTATATAACAAGTATTTATTAACGAATCAATCAATTACAATAAATAATTACGCTTGAAACTTCTAGAAAATTACAATAAATGCACTTAAATTATTAATAGACTAAATCTAATGCACAATTTTATTAAATTTAAGAATTAACTGAAAAGGAAGTATGGCAATTTACAATCAATATAATTAATTAACTTTTATTCACAGAACCAAACAATTGCACACAACCTTACCAATATGCAGATCTATTTTAATGCGCACGTCGTATGATATACAAACTGGTTTTCAATATCACAAAATATTGATTACTTTTGTATTTTTTCATCATTTACATATGACATTCACATATGATGCCTCGTACACTACTGCTCCTATAACTAAAGAGAAACTTTATTTTAATAAACACACAATCAAAAAAATGTCTTATTAATTAAAAAAAAAGTTATAGATACAATAGAACCAATAAAATAAATAGAACCATTAATAAAATATAACAATATAGAGAAAATAACAATATAGTAAATCCGGAAGAGTAGCCGCTTACGGTATACACTGCGCACCCCTCTAATTTCTGCAGCCGCCGGTTTACGGTGCGCGTATTCGCACTGAAGTTGCTCTATGTACCCTAGATGAAAATAAAAGAGGACTCATTTTGGTCACTTAAGTTTTACGTTGTGTTAAAACATACGTGTCAAAAACATGAATAAAATTATTCATTTGATATTGTTTATTTTATGCTAAAATACAAATGCCCACTTTTCAGTCACGTAAACCAGGGCCAAACCTTGTGGTTCCGCCATTAAGAACACTATGTGAACACTTATTAATAAAAAATAAATAAAATAAAAACGTGTTCTCAATCTTTGACAACATGGTGCATATTATGAGGATGTACCTACACATTCTCAGTCGTTGACCACAGTTTGTGCTTCGAAATTTCTTGGTACTGTATCACAACGTAGTTGTAGCAAAAAAAATATTGGGCCTGAACACGAAGGAGCACCATCAAAATATTTTGCTGTTATTTTGGCTGTACCAATTTATCAATGAAGGAAAATCATTAACAAACCTGATTGTGCTAACCTCCAAAGAAAAACGAGAACAACTGAAGAAGAGGTTGAATGAAAAAACTAAAAAAACTAAATAATAATGTTATATTACTTCTTTAACAAGAAGTAATATAGAAATATTAGGATATTATGATAAGTAAACCAAGTATAGATAGGTCTTACATTAAATTGTCATTACAATACAAGTGTCAATTAAAATAAAATTTGTGTTAACGGGTAAGCGTTGTTTCTTTTCCTCACAACATATTTATAACAAAAATTGCACTTTCTGGTAAATGTATACAGGCTTCTGCTTAAAAGGATTGTTTTACTTTTTTTAACATGCGGCATAAACCGGTAAGAGTGCGGCTTGTCACCCGTAACATAAGGGATCAATGCCGCAATGTAAGGTTTTTTAAGGTCAAAAATTTTGTCCAAAAGATAAAAAAATCTGGTGTGAAACACTCACACAACTTTCTCTTGCCAATGCAAATAATTAATAATAAACCTAACATTATTAATAAAACATTAGAAATAAACAAAACACTAACCTCAATAAACATAACCTTATTTTAATCATGAGTGAAAGACGCAAAATGAAAATCGAACTCAATTTGGCTTAAAAAAAACGGAAAATCACACTTTCACGCTAAACTAGGCTCTGTAGAGAAAACTTCTCTAAATAAAAGTTGTAGATCTCTTAATTTTCTATAAATTTTATTATAAACACTTTTGTCGTAAAGTGCATAACTAAGTCCGCAATCTTAAAAAAATCAATTTTTCACACGTTTTCGTGAGAAAAAAACAGAAAATTGCTAATTACCGCTAAACTAAGGGTTATACAAAAAAATGTTGGAAATAAAAGTTGTAGAATTTTAAATTTTGTACAATTTTTATTATATACATTTTTGCGTTAAATTGCATATTAAAGCCGTAATATTAAAAAAACAACGTTTTTACGAGAAAACACCCTCACCAAGAATTTCAGCACACATACCCTATCTTGTAGAGAATAAAAAATTCAGTAAACCAGGCAATTTTTTAAAAAATCGTAGGACCAGTTTTTGAGAAAATCACAAAAAAGTGAAAAATTACACGAATAAACTACTACTTCCGGTTGACCGATTTTGATGAAAATGTTCGTGTCGGGTCCGGTAAGGGTATGTAACTTAATTTTCAAGTTTCAAGTTCGTACGACGTTCCGTTCTTGAGATATTTTGTACACACATACACACAAACACACACACACACGCACACAAACACAAACACACACACAGACTAATCGCTTAAAACATGTTTTTTGGGTTCAGGGGGTCTGAAAACGTATAGATCCGGTGAAAACTTGATTTTGAAAAATCGACATGAAAACAATACTTTCCTTCCTATATATTCATATAGGCAAGAGAAAGTAAAAATCCAACAATGTTATTATGTCGAAGTAAACTTGATTGTTTACCTGTAAAAAATAATAAGAACCATAAGTGCATAATGGGACTTTATATGTTAACGATTTAAAAAATCTGGTGTGAAACACTCACACAACGCACTCTGATATGTCTTGTTCCAGAGAGACAACAATTGAATGAACTAGTCGTTCGGCCAGGAAGTAAATAACCTACACCTGCCCAAAACTTCATACAATAAACTTCTATTGTTCACATGTCAAAAGACTTTTACTAATAGACTGTTTCCTAATAATGATTAGATTATGTTATTTCATATCTGACAAAACTGGAAATTGAATGCATTCAGTATTTGGTAAAATTCGTTCAATCGGATTTTTAAGGGCCATCCACATATTATTAGCGTAGGCCTATTATATGGAAAAGTGTCATGCCGGAATAAAAAGTAGAATCAGTCTATTTCTAACAAGAAAAATCTGGTTTGAAACACTCACACAACTTTCTCTTGCTTAATGCAAATAATGAACAATATAACCTAATATTAGTAATTAAACATTCGAAATAAACAAAACAGTTAATCACAAAAAAAGTTAAAAAGTTTTCTCAAAAAACGTAACCTCATTTTAATCGTGAGCGAATGATGCAAATTGAAAATCAACCTCAGTTTGGCTTTAATAATACGAAAGTTCGTAAATTGATTGATGGCTTTGAGAAAAATGCTTAAATAAAAGTTGTAGATCTTTTAACTTTTTATAAATTTGTTTATACACTTTTGTTGTGAAATGCGAAATCTAAGGCTGAAAAAAATCAATCATCAATTATCTTTAAAAATAAATTTTTTACACGTTTTTGTGAGAAGAAAACAGAAAATCGCTAATTACCGCTTAACTAAAGTGTAATACAAAAATGTTTATAATAAAAGATGTAGGTTTAAATCCTCTACAACTTTTATTCCATACATTTTTGGGGCTAAAATACCTAGTAAAGACACAATCTTAAAAAACAAGTTTTTACGAGAAAACAACCTCCCCAAGAATTTCAGCAGACATGGTGCCTACCCTATCTTGTAGAGCATAAAAAGGTAGTAAATGAGGCGATTTTAAAAAAATCGTAGGAGCCGTTTTTGAGAAAATCGCAAAAAAGTGAAAAATGATACGAATAAACTACTACTTTCGATTGACAGATTTTGATGAAAATGTTCGTGTCGGGTCCTCTAGTGGTATCTAACTTAACTTTAAAGTTTCAAGTTCGTACGATGTTCCGTTCTTGAGATATTCTGTTCGCGCGCCCATACACACACGCACACACACACACACACACAGACCAGTCGCTAAAATATGTTTGCTGGGTTAGGGCGTCTGAAAACGTGTAGATCCGGTAAAACTTTGATTTCGAAAAATCGACATGAAAACAATACTTTCTTTCCTACAGATTCATATAGGCAAGAGAAAGTAAAAATTAAAACAGTTACCTAAACATAGCGTGTAATAATTAGAACTAGATAATTTTAAAAAGAGAAAAATATTTAAATATTATAATTTTTTGGCTAGTGGAAGATATGAGTACCTATTATGGTACGTAAATTGATTTTTGAAGATACCATACTGTATCTTTATAAATATTACATTAAATATGTGAAGAAAAATATTACAATTTATTAAGAAAGAAAAAATGAAATTATTTAAACGTTTTATATAAATAAAGGTTTTAAATAAATTTAAAGGTTTTGTTACAAAAAAATAACATGGATTTTTCCCTGAAGAATATTTTATGAGGCGTATTCAGTAAAAGAAGTTTATAAAATTGTATGTAGGACAATGCATATAAAAACTCGCCTTTGTTTTCATTTAGTGAAAGACATGATCGTACAGGTTTGCAACTGGTGATGCGCGCGCATTCAGACAAATGACAATCAGCAACGCAACAATCTATGCCTATCCGTGTCATGTTAAAATTGAAGTAGTTAAATTTTCTACGCGGCGCGGGTGAGTAAGTTTATTTAGTAACGGAGAACTTTTGGGTTTTTACCACTATGGCTTTTGCTTTTTATCAAAGTGTTTGTGTGTGTATTTATTGAAATGGAATTACGTGTTTCTTAAACGAATATTATTTGATTGAAAACAGGTTAGTTCCATCTTTTAAAAAAATATAATTATTTTAATGTTGCTTTACTTTAGCATTTATTTATCTTGTTAAAATTTTGGGGCTTTTCTGTATCTCCCCCAAAGCATAATTTTTCGCATTTTATGAATATTTCGTATGCAATCTTACAGTATTTACAACGGGAAACATATTTAAAAAAATCCTAAACCAATAATCTTCAAGTTAAGGTTAAATGTAAATAGGGTAAATACAATGCTTTTTCTTCATATTTTTACTGTATCTAATAATGAAATATTAACTAATTAAGTACATGACATCATTAAATAAATTAATTTAACATAATTAATTTAAATATTATTAAATAATTATTAATAAATACGCGTAGTTTAAGGTTCACTTAAAAAAAGAAAAAAACGTTAACGCTAACTTGAAAAATCCGGTGTGAAACATTCACAAAACTTTCTCTTGCTATTGCAAATAATGAACAATATAACCTAAAATTAGTAATAAAACATTAGAAATAAACAAAAAACTAACCTCAAAAATTAACCTTATTTTAATCATGAGTGAAATTATGATAAATTTCCTTCAGCCAGTTGTTAGGGTTTTACGGTTTCGGGTCTATTTTTTTATTTGAGCTTCCGAAGCCTCCGATAAATCTGTATATCCGATTGCCATCTACTTGGTACACTGTCCGACAGTGAAGTATTCTTCAAAATCTTTTCGGTGGGGTTTTAAGCTCACATTTACTTTAAGAAATTCATAAAAACTCGTATTAAGCAGGAAATTGTATTAACTGTACCGTATTACATGGGTATCATAGTATATTTTTACTTTCTCTTGCGTATATGAATATATAGGAAGGAAAGTATTGTTTTCATTTAGATTTTTTGGAATTAAGTTTCCACCGGATCTACACGTTTCCAGACCCCCTGAACCCAAAAACATAATTTTAGTGATTGATCTGTGTATGTGTATGTGTATGTGTGTGCGCGCGCGCGCGCGTGTGTGTGTGTGTGTGTGAACAGAATACCTTAAGAACGGAGCATCGTACAAACTTGAAACTTGAAACTTAAGTTACATACCACTACCGGACCCGACACGAACATTTCATCAAAATCGGTCAACCGGAAGTAGTTTATTCGTGTATGTTTTTACTTTTTGCGATTTTTTCAAAAACTGGTCGTACGATGTTTTTTAAAATCGCCTGGTTTACTAAATTTTTATGCTCTACAAGATAGGGTAGACGCCAAGTTTGCTGAAATTCTTGGGGAGGCTATTTTCACGTAAAAAATTGTTTTTTTTTTTTAAATTACGGCTTTAATATGCATTTTAGCGCAAAAATTAAGTAATAAAAATAGTAGAGAATTTAAAATCTTACAACTTTTAATACAAACATTTCTTTGTATAACGCTTAGTTTAGCGGTAATTAGCGATTTTCTGTTTTTTCTTACGAAACGTGTGAAAAATCGATATTTTAAGATTTCGGTCTTAGTATGCATTTTACGACAAAAGTGTATATTATAAAATTTATAGAAAATTAAAAGATCTACAACTTTTATTCGTGCATTTTTTCTCTACAGAGCTTAGTTTAGCGTGAAAGAGTGATTTTCCGTATTTTTAAGCCAAACGGAGGTCGATTTTCGTTTTGCGTCTTTCACTCATGATTAAAATAAGGCTATGTTTCTTGAGGTTAGTTTTTGTTTATTTATAATGTTTTATTACTGATATTAGTAATATGAGTGTTTCACACCAGATTTCTTTGTATGAAGTAGAAGATACACACAGAGTGTAAATTTAAAGCAACGCAACACTTGTAATACGATGTAATCGCTAAACTAGAACTTGAATTTGAAACGAACGGCTGATTTTAATTTAGTATTAAATAGACAATCGCTAATTGCCATTGAAATTAACGTTTTTGTCTGCAATTTTTTAATTTCCATTTGTGAAAAAACCATTATGTAAATGTGATAATGATCATCATCAGTGTTGAAATGACATAGGCTGATAGGCACAAGAAGTGTAGAGTTCCTATTGGTTCTATCCAAACCACTGTGAATAAACTCTTAAATTTTGAATATCGTTATTTCATTAAATTAACAGGTTTATAATCTAGCATCGCTTTAGACGTCTTAAAGTGATTGTGAGGTAGATGTAAGGTGGTTAGTGAAACTAATAAGTGGGTTATCGTGTCCTTGTAACTTGTGAAAGCGTACAGTGTTCGATAGAATTTTGGACAAAAGATGCAAATATGTATGTAAGGTTCAGTTACAAACAAATAGGGGTGCTTGTACTACAAGACAACCGTTTTCATCTGAATGCTTGAATTAAACATTCATTCAAACAATTGCTGAATCACACGTTTACTAAAATAATCGTTCCGTACAAAATTTAAAGCATTTTAATTTTTAAATAATTTTTGATGACTAAAAGTTATTATTATTTATAGATATAATATTGAAATCAGCGACTTTTTTAATAAATAGAGTGATCACAAATTTCTCTAGTTGCAGTACAGCAGATGTAGTCTGAAGAAAATTTATTCACAGAAATTTTTGAAAAAATTTTAACAATCTAATTGTCGGACCAAAATTATACATCCGTATTTTTATTAATGAAATATATAGTATATTCATGCAAGGATTTACAACCCTAGCCGTATCTCGCTTCCTAAGCACCACCTCTCTCTGTCTTGCCAGTAGGAGAGCCCCCGCAAAGACATTGCCTCCTGCACCCATTCTAACCATGTCGCTTCCGGCCTACCCCTCCTACTTCTTCCGGTTGGTGGGTCCACTTCTATACCCTCTTTCGCCACCTACCATCCTCCATCCTCTGCAAATGGCCAAACCATTTTAACTGCTTCCGGGATATAGTATTCATGATATTTCCTTGAACGCCGATTCTTCTCCTAATTTCAGCATTCGGAATTTGATCGATCCGCGACTCACCACAGCTCCGCCTCCGGAAATGCATCTCCACCGCTTTTAGACTATCCTTCTATCTCTTTGTCAATACCCACACTTATACATCATAGATTCAGGATAGCATGATAAATATTTATCTTTGTCTCCTTCCATATTTTATTATTCCAAAGAACAGAATTTAACTGCCATACAGTTAACCTACAAAAGGTTCCGCAATATACTTTATAAAATATGGTCTGGGTAAAGTATAAGTTATGTTTGTCGTACTGAAATTAACGCAGTCGCGCATACGCACTGATGCATTTCCCCCTTTACTCCTCGTTGCAAACAAGGGCAAACTCGTGACTCAAGTGACTTTACCTAACTTAAGTTCTACGTTTCAACTTCGTATGGTAATCCATTCTTGAGATATTTTGTTCATACAGACACACAACAGACAAATCGCTACAAACATTTTTTTTGGATCGTGGGGCCAAAAAACGTGAATTTTCGGTGAAAGTTTGATTTCGAAAAATTTACATAAAAACAAACGTTCCTACCCTATATATTCATGTACGGCAAGAGAAAGTAATAGTTTATTTAATCGTAGTTTCTTTAAAAATCCTGTGATTTATAATTTAACTAAGTGAGAATATAGATACTTACTATCAGCTGGACTCAATATCTTTTAGACTGTTTTGTTTATCCTATTTTCTACCTGATTAACTTAGCGGATTACTTAACAGTAATCTTCTATAACAGCAATATAGATACATAATCTCCCCGAGCATATTGAAATTCATTGTTCACATCTAGCCCATGTTTAGAGACCATATCTCTATCAAACCAGCTCAGTTTGTCTAATTTCAAGTTGACAATTGTATCAATTGTGACAATTGCCCACAACAGGGAGGTGGAATGTTAAATTATTTGCACTCGATCTATTATTTTCAGAGCTACAAAACATAGTTCTCTTCCATATCATATGATCAGCCAATTATATTACTGAAGCATTTAAGAACAGAAGAGGTAGAAATGTAAAAGACACTAGTCAGAGTTATTTCATCTGAGAGTAATGAATTTAATATACAGCTAGACCATGTGGTAAATGAAGTGAAGGTGCCATTAAATAATATAAATTGTACATAAATATTTTTAATTAATTACTACGTAATTAATAGCTAAGCTTTTCAACGTTAAAAGAATTTTTGAAATCAGTCAGTTACTTTCTGAGATTAACTCGTATAAACAAACGTTATTTTCGTATAATATTATTATAAATAAGAGATGAATTCCAAGCTTGAACAGAAGGAGGAAAATATTATATCGGACACAATACGAGACACAATGATTTCATTGTAAATATTTTTGATAGTAAGATACTGTGTAAAGGAGGAAATTTCAAGGAATCAGAATGTAGAAGGGTTAATTGAAAGTCTTGAAATTCAGTAAGTAAGTTGACATGAAAAGCACTACTACTGAAAGAAATTCATGGTTCCAGCAACAAGGTGAAATCTTTACAATTGAATGAATGAATCTCTCCGAAAGAGGTTTCAGTTTATTTTTAGTACAATAAGTATTGTAACAAATAATGGGTATTTGTTGAAAAAAATGGGTGTCAAAAGTTATGACATTTAGCTCATTGCTAAATTATTTTAAGATATACTATTGTTTACTTTCTCTTGCCTATATGAATATATAGGAAGGAAAGTAGCCTATTGTTTTCATATCGATTTTTCGAAATCGAGTTTTCACCGGATCTACACGTTTTCAGACCTCCTGAACCCAAAAAACATGTTTTTAACGATTGGTCTGTGTGTGTGTGTGTGTGTATACAGCATATCTCAAGAACGGAACATCGTACGAACTTGAAACTTAAGTTACATACCACTTCGGGTCCTGACACAAACATTTTCATTAAAATCGGTCAATCGGAAGTAGTAGTTTATTCGTGTAATTTTTCACTTTCTTGCGATTTTCTCAAAAACCGGTTCTACAATTTTGTTTAAAATCGCCTGGTTTACTAAATTTTTAATGCTCTACAAGATAGGGTAGGCGCCATGTTTGCTGAAATTCTTGGTGAGGCTGTTTGCATGTAAAAAAATTGTTTTTTTAAGATTACGGCTTTAATATGCATTTTAGCAAAAACATTTATATAATAAAAAATGTAGAGGATTTATATAATAGAAAATGTAGAACTCGCATTTTTGTATCTTATTCTAAATTCTATATGATTAAATTTTGTTTTCTCAGCAAAACCTTAAAATTCTGTTTTTTTATTTAACTCCATGTTTTTTTGGCTAGCTTAAATTTAGAGCAGTTAATTATTTGGAACCGGGGCACATTACAGGTTGATTTATTTTCGTCATATACTCATGATTAAAATAATTAGATTGTGTTTTTAATTTTATATTTTTTTATTCATGATTAAACACAGGTTATATTTTTCATAATTTACATTAGAGATAAAAGTCGTATAAGTGTTTCACACCAGTTTTTTTATATGTTTCTACCTGCCATTTTGTTTACTGACAAACCTCCTTATGTTTAAATGTAATAGTCGTGATTAATTTTCATGGATTAGTCTTTCTGTTTAATGGTGGAACCAACCCTTTGATATTTGAAACCCCAAACTTATTGCAATCCTTCTGATGCTTACAATTGCCAGTAGCGCAAAGCGTAATGCAATTTTGGTAGTTTTTTGTTTATAAACAACCAGATCTCGAGAGAACTCGGTATAAACTTTACAATACTTTAAAACGAATAAGTCTGAATAAAACGTTAAATTTTTATAACACTTTTTATCACTCTGTTGTGTACAAATATTTATCAGTCTCTTTTATAATATGATATAGACTTCAAAATTCTTCGTGGATTTCATTTATATATTACGAAATATATTTATTCTTTTGTGAATTATATGATATATAAGCATGAAAACTATTCGTCATTATGACACAAAACATGTTAGCACTCAATTTAGTAAATTCCATGGCAGCAGTTTTCCTCTATTTTCATTCTATAGGCTCATGTGGTCGTTCTAACCAATGACAGTAAAAACACACACATCTTTATAAACACTCAACCACTCCAGCGTTAACGTACAAACAAGCGTATTGTAAAGGTCTATTTTACCAACAGACAACACAAAATGGAAAACCGACTCTACTCCTAATAATAATTCTATGAATGAACATGAGTCCCTATTGTTAAACGTTAATTCTTTTGTTTTAAATTAATATTATTCCTCCTTTATTAGTTACGATAATTCATTGTTATATAAATTTCCAGCATAATTAATTCTCTTCTGAATTGATTAATATCTCTTTTGAATGAACTTCATTCCTAAATAAAGAAAACATTATCAAGATTATAAATTTGTAATCTTCTATAACTCAATTATTCATTCTATTGTTTAGTTGCATAGAACTTAGTTCATAGTAATGTACCCAAAACGGGATTAAAAACCTTTTATTTTATACAGTTAAATAATAAAATAATTTGCTTTACTAATTCACAACACTACAATATTGTGACACTTATCGCTAAGGTCCGTTTCGGGATCTAGGTAATTAAATAATTAATACACTAAAGTTTACAATTACAAATATTTGTTTCACTAAAAGATTTACAAAATAAATAATTAAACTAATTATCATGAAGTAATACAATAAATGACTTAATAATTTACTTAAAAAAATAATAACCAATCAATAACTTAATAATTTACTTAGCACTACTTACAATCAATTTTATAGAATACACATACAAAATGAAAACTGAATACACAAAACTGAATTTAATACAGATACACATTAACTTTGTACAATACACACACAAACAAAGACAGTATAAAATTCTTTGATCAACACAATGCTCGGAACGCGCCTGCACTACGCCCGATAGCCACTCGTCAAAGATCAAACGAATACTAACTACTCTCTGGCCGCGCTCGGGGGTCTATTTATATAGTGGGGGTTCAAAGAGACTTCTCGAACGACACAGAGATTCGATCAATAATCTTTTTTATTAGTTCTCGAAAAGTCATTACTGATGAACTGATGTAAACAAGTAACAATAGATCTATTGTAAGTGGAAAGTGTTACAGGTCCCTTTCATAAATAGTTGTACAACAATACCCGACCTTTTATCATACACAATAGCGCAGTCCTATTAAATAATTTTTATGAATAGATATCATTTTATAAATAGGCATTCTTTTATTGTCACTATATTGTTACTTTTCCACTATATTATCTACTTTTTACCATTTATTGAATGAAATGCTAGAACTTTCGCGAACCATGCCCTTCTTATTGTCACAATATAAATGTCATAAAGGTTTCAGTTTATGAATAGGCCTAATATGTTATTTTAATTGATCTAAATTTTTACTTTCTCTTGCCCTATATGAATGTATAAAGAAGGACTGATGTTCATTGTCACCACTTCTTTATATAAAGTGTATAGAAGAAGCTATAAAATAAGTGAAAGAAAAATTTAACGCAAGAATAAAAATTCAAAGAAAACAATATAAATTCTCAGATTTTCCGATGTCGTAGTATTTGCTGAGACAAAGAAAGAACTAGACGATATCTTAAATGGAATGGATGAGATCATGAAAAAGGATTACTTCATGATAATGAATATCAAAACGGAAGTGTTGTGGAGTAGCAAGAATTGTTCAGAGAAAATGGGAAATTTAAAAGTACTCAACGAAAGCTTACAAGTTGTGAAATTTTTTCAGTGGATGAAAGAAGAAGTATATGGGAACATCTTACCAGAAGAATGGATAGGCGAGTGAGACATATCTTAAGATATCCAGGTATTGCTTTATCAATAACTGAGGGTAATATTTAGGGAGTGGATTGTAGGGGAGGCAAAGGTAAGAATATTTTAAGCAAATTAAAAAAGATGTAGGATGTTGCAGGTATGTAGATATGAAACGATTTGCGCAAGATAGAACAGCTTGGAGATCTGCAGCAAACCAGATGCGAGATTGATTACGGAAAAAAGGAAAGCATTGTTTTTATATCAAATTTTCGAAATCAACTTTTCACCATACATACTGATTACATAGCTTCGTCTATGGAACAAAAGATGTATGTGTTCGCAGGTTTCCTGGATGTCGCTCAAGCTTTTGACAGAGTTTGGCATACAGGTCTCTTACACAAACCGAAAGAAATACTACTATTTACCTACTACCTTATCATAAATTCCTTCCTATCTGACAGATTCTTTAGAATTCGTTTAGGATCGTCCTACTCAAATTTCTTTATTGTCTTAGCCGGCGTGCCTCAGGGCTCAATTTTAGCTCCACTTCTCTATTCTGTATACACTTCAGACCTACCGACCCTACCCCAGACCCTCACTGCTACCTACGCTGACGACACAGCGATATTAGCCCGAGACCAAAACTCTATACACGCTTCACTAACACTCCAACATCATCTCAATCTTATACACGAATGGTGTAAAACATGGAAAATAAAACTTAATACGACAAAATCCCTTCACGTAACTTTCACACTCCGTCATGGTGATTGCCCACCAGTGTACATAGACAATGAACCTCTCACAAAAACAGATACGGTCAAGTATCTCGGTCTGACTTTTGATAAACGACTAAATTGGAGCACACATATCAAACGGAAACGTTTATTACTGAATTTCCGACTTAAACTTCTATATTCCCTACTTCACAAACGATCGAAATTACCAATGGCACAAAAATTACGCTTATATTGTTCTCTTTTGAAACCTATTTGGACCTACGGATCCCAAATTTACGGTTCAACCAAACCCTCTAACTTGCAACGAATTCAAGCATTCCAGTCAAAAACATTACGCCTTATAACAAAAGCACCTCTTTACGTTAGCAACAAAACCTTACATACAGATTTGAAAACACCACTTGTACAAAATTCCATTGAATACCTATAAAAACGCTTTCACGACAAATAACACGAACACGAGAACCCCCTGGTGCGTTCACTTTCCTCCGTCCATTTACCTGATAATCCTCCTAGACGCCTTAAAAGACGCTGGAGTAGAGACATGCTAATTTGATATACAAATTTCATTCTTGGGGAGGCACCAATGGGGGCCCTACCCCTCTCATGCCTATCATGTCATTTACATAATCACGATAATCATCACATTTGCTTGTTGTAACATTTTACAGTTGTAAATAAAAAATTAAAGAGGAAAAAAAAACTTTTCACCAAAAATATACACGTTTTCAGACTCTCTAAATTCAGAAACATGTTTATTATAAATAAATATTTATTATTTTTGTTTGTATTCACAAGCCACCTTATTTAATGTCTATTAAACATTAGCAAAACAATATTTTTAAATTTCAAGTTTTGCTGCAGTGGATGTGTTCTTGAATTTACCATGAACTTAGTTTTTTAAAATTTAGCATTAAAACAATAGACAGCCACAAATTTATAATGAAGTCAATAAATCAATAATATTCCCTACATTTATAATAAGTCTAATGGCTGCCTCAAAAACGTAACTGATCTTCACAAACACCCTGTTCTTATGAATAAAATTAAATTATTTTAGAATGAATTCAAGCGAATGTAAATTAATCATTCATATAGCAGTAATAAATTGTTGACTGCAGAAAAATGACGGGACATAAAATATTTAAATGTTTAGCAATCCTTTTAAACTAATAACTTGTTACATGAAACAAAAAACACAAAAGTTTTAATTGCTTTTTGTCAAATTAGTTATTTCAGCACATTTGTATAATTTTAGTTTACAGTCTTGTTTAAATGACTTAAATTAATAGATTTGTCAAACAAATTAAACAGATATGACATCATTATAAAGTACCATGCATAGAAATGTTTAATTGCGACCGCGTCATGAACAAGCTAATATATTAGTAATGGTTCTGTTTGTTTCTCACCAAGTCGTTTCGTACACGGCTCTGGTAATTTATACACGAGTAACAGTTCTCACAAGAAATTTTTTGTACAAATTTTGCAATAATACACAAATTGTGGAAATCTCTAAACTTATACAGAACGGTTTCACGTAATATCATCTAACGAACATAAAGAAATCTGGTTTAGATTTAAAAGGAATTTTTTAACTTAAATTTTATATTTGGAACTTTACAAATAAAGTGTGCAATGGATCAAATTGTTGAACATACAATGATTAAAAATAGACAAAATGACATGATGTATTTAACTTAAAATTAGAGTCAATTGAAACAGTTTTACCACACAAAAACTAAACAAATAAAATAAAATTAGTGTTTCAAAACAAACAGTAAAATAATTAATCAGGAGGATCTGCTCCCCATCATTACTGTTCAACATATAAACACTGGTGAGATTCCTACATCTGATAACACAATTTTTGCTTCGTTTATGACGGCACATTAATACTTCAGCCCTTTCTGCCAATGATGTAATGTTTAATTTACATAATCCAACTAGCGTATCTTAGAATCATGGTTTACTGGAGGAATAATATAAACTCCAACAAAACAAAGCATGTCACTTTTTTACCTTTTTTTATCCGAGGCGGCGAGAAAAACTCATGTTCACTCCCTCACGATGGAGGAAGTAGTGTTGGACTCAATTGAGGCATCCTCGTTCAGCGCCAAGGAGGCCCCAACCGCCTTACTAACCAAAAACCCGCCACCTGGCCACTTGTCCGACATCAGAAAACAACCCTCCACCTCCCTCGAAACTGTTTATAAAATACTACAAGGGAAATGTCGGGTTAGAAAAATTTACATACTGTCAGCGGGGCGTGGAAGGGAACCGTAGCCTAATTCCCACCTCGCTGTCACCGAACAACACTCAATCTCTCACTTTCATCCATCTCTTTCATCATCAGCTCAAGAAATTAGTTTGCCTACCTTACCTACTGAGATCGGGACAGGATTGATTCACTGTAGGAGAGGGCGATCCCGTTGATCTTCATATGTCTACTCCCTCCGCAGTCTCCCGACAACCCTCTCCGCAAACTGAGCGACCAACTTCCAGCTCTCCTCATCCCGTAGCATCGCTGTCCCTACTCTCTCTGGGATCCACTGTGCAACGCCTATCTTCACAGATGTTTCCATTCTGTCGATGCCAAAATAGGGACATCTTTCAAAAATATGCGCAATGGACTCCTCCTCTTCACTGTCGCATAGTCGACATTTCGGTACTTCATGAAGTTTGAACCTCGTCTTTTGTACCTTAAGATGACAAATCTAACCGGCTGTATTTTAATTTAATTTTCTTACAGCACAAGCTAACAAAATTCGCTGTATCGGACTCCACATGGACAGAAGGTTTACGTGGAACAAATATGTCAGCATGAAGTGAAAACTTTGAATAGTAGTCGCAAACAGCTAAACAGATTATGTTCAAAGATAAAATCATCTCATCTGAAAGTATTTCTTTATAAATCCTTACTCAAATCAATATAAATGGACGGATACCAGATCCATACAAAGCTACAACGTTTTCAATCGAAACTACTAAGGACAGTTGTTAACGATCCCTTATATATTTTTATTCATACATTGCATACAGATATTAACATCCTATACATACATGAAATAATCCCACAGACATACCGGCAATTAAAAAAAGTTATATAAAATAATAACAATCCACTTATCCGCGTTCTAAACAGTCCACATTTACCAGGTAGCCCTGATCAACAGCTTCACAGAAGGTGGAGCAAAGATTAAGGATAAATTTTACAAGTCATCAGACTTTTTTATACTTCTTAGTAAACATATAAACAATTATTTAACTAATTTAATCTGTCATTTTTATTAATAATTTTTATCAATATTACAGCTATTATACGTGAGGTGTCTTGTTAATGAGTGGTATTTTCCACAAAAGTGATCAAGTATTTATACTAAGCTGCAAATATATTTGATTGTAAAGAGCCGCACAGATGTAGACTTAATAAATTACAGTGAAAAAAACACAACTTTTATGAGAAATTATTTATTAAAAAAATTAATGGATACAAATGTTACGGATTACAACTAATGAAAATTATACATTTTGAAGAATAGATATATTTTTTTAAAGGTCACATGTAGAGGTCCCTAGTCCATATTCAGATAGGAGAAGTACAACTTACTTCACGTAATAATTCAGGGGGAAATAATGAGCAAAAGATGTCGTAGTCGAAGACGAATATCCTGGCAAAAAAAATCAAGAACGTGGTTAAGATGTTATTACACTGACCAATTTAGAGCTACAACACTTTAGTCATTTTTGCCAAGAAGATTGCCGATCTTCTTACAGGAGAAGGCACGTAAAGATGTACACCTTCCTTAAAGACTTTGGTGCACAAATCTTTCTGCATGTGTATATCTTTAACTAATGAATTTTTATGATGTAATTTGTTTTCAAATTTATTGTACACGTATTTAAGCAGTGTCTACTACGAATGAGATATTTAGATCGTTATGTAAAGTTAAATTTAACGATGCATTAGTGATTACCCAAAGACATTTATAATAAGAGGTTTGATTGGTTCTTAAATAGCTTAATTTTACATTGCTGACAAATGGAAAACTGTTTACTGTAAGTTTCGACTCTTAAAATAAACGAGATTGTAATATAAAAGGTGTGGCTATTAAATAACGAGACTGACGTTGAAAAAAATATTATTTTAATTTTATACATAATCACTTATTGTTACCTTCAATATACGCTCCTTCTCTATTCCTGCAACGCTCCATGCGAATTTTCCGTTGTTGGAAACAATACTGGAAGTCATCTTCTGTCAGCTTCTTAAGGACACGTGCCGCTTTCTCTTTTACAACTTCCACAGATTCAAATCTAGTCCTTTTTAATGTAGATTTCACCTAAGGTTACCGGTAGAAGTCACATGGTGCAAGATCTGGTGAATAAGGTGGATGTTTTAACACTGAGATGCTGTACTTGGCTAAGAACCTCTTGACAGATAACGCGGAATGAGCTGGCGCATTGGCTTGGTGGAGAACCCATGATTTGTCCTTTTACATTTCAGGGCGTTGTTTCCTTACTCTTTGACGTAATTTAGAAAGTACATCAAGATAGTAATATTGATAAATTGTTTGACCTTCAGGAACCCAGTAAAGGTACACAATCCCATGGATATAAAAAAAACAGTCATCATTGCTTTAAATTTTGACTTGCTCATTCGAGCTTTTTTGGCTCTCGGTGAAGTTCGGCTCTTTCAGAGCATGGATTGGCGCTTCGTTTACGGATCATAAATAAAAAACCACGTTTCATCTCATGTTATTATCGTTTCCAAACATCATCATCATCATCATCAACTATACGGCTTAGGCTTTACCCAGCCTGTTCCGTTGCAATGGTAGTTGTTTTCTTCTTTTGTTGCTTTCTTTTGAAATTGTCATTTGTTAAAAGATTGTATATTTTAAAAGTATACTTTGTAATTTAGTAAAATTCATCATCGAAACCTGCGTCTTTACATAAATTATTGCTCCTAATTGGAAAGTTCGAGTCCATTCCGATCGATGCGTTCCTACAGTTGGTCCTCCCATCGCTTCCTCGGTCTCCCAATTCTTCTTCTTCCTCTCGCTCTATAGTGCCACAAAAACCTTCAGGAACCTTCCCTCGTTTCCAAACAATTTGAATAATTTTCAATCGCGTACAAAATGTCAGTACAAACATTTTGCGACTTTCATTTCGAACATTTTTTGAGCGGCACGTGTCCTGAAGGAGCTAACAGAAGATGACTTCCAGCACTGTTTCCAAAATGGAAAATCGCATGGAGCGTTGTAAGAATAGAGAAGGAGTGTATATTGAAGGTGATAATAAGTGATTATGGATAAAATAAAAATATTTATTTTTTACGTCAGTCTCGTTGTTTAATAGCCACACCTCATAATTGAATTTTCAATTTTTATTAGAATTATGTAGCGAAAAATAATTGTTATGTATATTCATAAGAATCATTTTCTGAACCTTAATATTAAATAATATTAATGTTAAATTAAACATACGATTGACTTTGAACAAGTACACTAGTACACTTAAAAGCCACTGCAGTGAACCGTTAATTAAAATGAATTCTACATAGAAAATTCCATCGTCCACTCTGATAGAAACATTGTTCAAACCATTTACTGAGTCCTATTTAGACATTAAGCTTACAAGTGTACGGTTCAGTAAAGCCGTAAAATATTTCATTGATTTAAATTTTTGAAAATAAGTTTTGGAACTGATAAACTGCTCTCACACATCAGTAACATCACACTTCACAGAGATTTTCACACCAACGAACATTACCATTGACTTTCAATTGACAAAGTTAAAACAGTTATAAACTTACTGCTACTCTTAAACAATAGGAAACACTAACCCCTATAACAAAATGTATTTGTCCTCACAAAAGTATGCCAATTTGTAATAGGTTATTATTTAATATCATATTCTTTATTGGTGTTGTATCAGCTTTCAAGTTTGATTTTTTTATTTTTCCATTTACCTTGTCCCCTATTTCATTCAATAAAACATTATTCACATTTAACTCATTATGGTTTTTTTTAATCAATGTACTTTCATAATTACAATCACAAGTTTAATTGTTTAAGTTCAATTCTAAAATAATGCTCCTGTTCTTAATACTGTTAAATCAACTTACTGGTTTTATTTGATTTGAATGTTAAAAATCTAACAACAACAATTTATCTGTACTAACATTTAACGTCCTTCTTATATAAGTATGTATTTTTTAACTTTAAGTAAATTCTCTTCTGATATTAATATATTTTTTAGAACGAATGTGGGACCTACTCGCTTGCTTTGGCCTCCAGTCCCACACTAAAAATAATTTACAATTTTCATTTTCTTCTTCTTAGTTGCCTAGTAACCATATTTTGTTTATTAGAATTAAATAATTTTTAAATATTTTATCTTAATCAGCTGGAATTATTTATATTTATTTCAATAGACTCAAACATAAACAACTCCAGATGTCCATTAAATTTGTCTTATTATAAATACCCCCACCTTTAAATTTTGAAAACAAAGAAAAATTTTTATTACAATTTGAATTTTGAATTTGTTTGATAAATTTAAATGTTATAAAATGTGGCCAAAATGTTTTAAATTATGTTACTAAGCAACCTTACAATACTTACTATCCAAATAAACTATAAACATGAATACAACAAAACACAAATAACAACATAATGTACATTAATTTCTTTTTTACGTTTATTGTGATTAGTATACCTTGCATCAATATTTATTTTAGGCATATTATTTTTAACAGAACTCATTAGTGATTCATTAAGTTCACCAAGGTTGTTAATTCTTCTGGTTTGGAAATTCCTACCAATATTCACTTTATTAATTACACTGTTTTTAACAACATTCATACTTTCATAGATTAATTTGTTCATAAACTGTGAAATCACTTTTTTCTTGTTTAGTTCTTCAATCAATTCAACGACTCCTAAATCTACATTTTCTTTTATTGGTTTATCTATATTATGTTCTGATGATTTATTTGATAAGTTCATTTTATCTAATTTATCATTTCTTCCTTTGTTTATTCGATTATTTAATGTAATATTTATGGATTTATACTGATCTGAACCTTCAAATTGTTTGTTCATATTTTTTGTTGGTATAACCTCAAATATTTGTTTTCCTCTCACATTTTTATCATTATTCTTATTGTCATTACTATCTGTTACAATATTTGGTACTCCTTTTTGTATTGGTTTAATATTTTTGTTAACATCTTCTAGACTTTTTCTTACATTCTCTATTATTTTTACATTATCCTGTTTTATCCCTTCTCTAAGTTCTCTAATCGCCCTTTCTCGTTTATCTAATCTTTTATTTAAATCATTACTCAAACTATCTATTCTACAACTTATGTTCTCTCCATATTTATCTAACTTGCTACTCAGTTGAGTTATTAAATTTCTCATTTCTCCCTGTTCTTTGCCCTGTTCCTGAATTACACCCTTAATTGAGTCTATTTTGTTTGCCTGCTTATCTACTTTGTTCCCTAGTTCACTTTTTTGTTTATCTATTTTGCTCATAAGCTGTTGAAACATGTTTATAATCATATTTGTTTGACTATCATTATTATCATTACTATTATTATTCATACTTATTTTGTCATGAGTTCTTTTCCTGTAAATCATGAATTATTTTCCTGTAATTCGTGAATTCTTCCTGTAAATCGTGAATTCTTCCTGTAAATCGTGAATCGATCCTGTAAATCGTGAATCGATCCGCACATTTGGGTTGCCAAATTTGTAATAAATTATATTTAATTATCATTATTATTATTGTTATTATTCATTCCCAATTACTTCATATTATTCCTCCAAAGTCTATAAATCCTACCCCGCAATCGGGTTGCCAATTTATAACAAAATGTATTTGTCCTCACAAAGGTATGCCAATTTGTAATAGGTTATTATTTAATATCATATTCTTTATTGGTGTTGTATCAGCTTTCAAGTTTTATTTTTTTATTTTTCCATTTACCTTGTCCCCTATTTCATTCAATAAAACATTATTCACATTTAACTCATTATGGTTTTTTTTAATCAATATACTTTCATATTTACAATCACAAGTTTCATTGTTTAAGTTCAATTCTAAAATAATGCTCCTGTTCTTAATACTGTTAAATCAACTTACTTTTTTTTTCTTTTTTTTACTGGTTTAATCAACTTACTGGTTTTATTTGATTTGAATGTTAAAAATCTAACAACAACAATTTATCTGTACTAACATTTAACGTCCTTCTTATATAAGTATGTATTTTTTAACTTTAAGTAAATTCTCTTCTGATATTAATATATTTTTTAGAACGAATGTGGGACCTACTCGCTTGCTTTGGCCTCCAGTCCCACACTAAAAATAATTTACAATTTTCATTTTCTTCTTCTTAGTTGCCTAGTAACCATATTTTGTTTATTAGAATTAAATAATTTTTAAATATTTTATCTTAATCAGCTGGAATTATTTATATTTATTTCAATAGACTCAAACATAAACAACTCCAGATGTCCATTAAATTTGTCTTATTACACCCCCTAATTAATACACTTTAATTCCGCACTTAACATACAATTAAAATTGTAGTGCAAGTTTGCTCAGTACATGATTTGATCTTCGTAGTGTTATGTAGTTCACTTGGCCTTTCAGCTACCGGAAGATCTTAGCTACTTCAAAAATGAGATGTCTTGAATTAACATATCAGCGGTTAGAACCGTGGTTTACTTAGTTTCACATAGGAAGTATTATATCAGATTTGGATGTTCTGATTCATTTAAAAAATGAAAAGTGGAAGTTAAGAAATATCGTTAAGATTGTTGATCCCAGGAAAATGTGTCCAAAATTGTTAACATTAAATGCAAATGTAAACTCAGTGTCTTTACATGATGACACAGTTTAATTATAGAATGATATTTTCGTCCTGTTGCCTAATTGTTAATGACTGGTAATTTTTTCTAAGAAAGGGAAATTTTGTTTTTTTAACACGAAGTTGGTAGCCCTACTCAACCGGTATAGATACGGCAGTGTGAGTTGATTCTCCTAGAGGCGTCTAAAGTTTTGTGCCGTTTCCAGTCGTATTACGAACAGAATGTATTTTACCCTAAAACAACGGGTTTTCATTCTTGAACAATATTTAGCTACAAAATCGTACGCAAGTCTAAAAGAATCATTTCAAGTTAAATTTGTTGGTGTTCCTCCACCAGAAAAAATGTCAATTTCTAGGCTAGCAAACTGATTTCGAGAGACCAGTTAGTGTTTGCGACAGAAAACGTAATGGTCAACCAACTCTTGACAGATAAAGTTTTAAAGAATGTGAAAATAAGATTTCTCAATTCTCCACGGAAATGTTTACGAAAACTTTCCTCGCAAGTTGGTCTGTCATATTCGAGTGTTCAGAAAGCAACTAAAATATTGAAATTGTATCCATATCCCGTACGATTAGTCCAAGAGCTTCAGCCTTCAGATTTAAACAAGCGACTGCAATATTGCCGTTGGTTTAGGTCTTTTGTAAATGATAACGGAATCGAAGTTTTAAACACAGTGTTATTTAGTGATAAAGCTTAGATCCATCTCGACGGTTATGTGAAAAGTCAAAACACTCAAATTTGGGCAGCTGACGAGCCTAACGCTTTAAAATAAAATCTTTGCGTCCTGCAAAATTGGTGTGTGGTTTGCGATATCTCGTCATCGTATGGTTGGACCCATATTATTTGGACAGAACAGTAAATGGTAAAGTATACAGGAATATTGTGCCTCAATTTGTGACCCTCCTGGAACCTCAAGAACGGTATTGCTGGTTTCAGAAAAACTGCGCTACATGGTACAAGTTTCAAGAAGCCATGGATTTTCTGGAAAATCTCTTGGTGGTCGAATATTAAGCAAGGGCTTATGGCCTCCAAGGTCCCTATATCTCACATCTCCTGACTACTTTTTGTGGAGCTACATTAAGTCTGAGGCCTTCAAAAACAATCCGCACCCTCTTGATGAACTTAAAGTCAATATTACAGGCTTAATCATGAATGTATCCTATGCAACTCTAAAAAGGTTTCTGCTTATATGCTGTAATAGAATCCGAGCGTGTATAACCGCATGGGGTGGGCTTTTTGAGCATATTCTTTAATAATTATGTAAGTAATGATAGATTATTATTAAATCTCTTTTGTAAGTAACAAAATACATTTTTTATTACACCTACATTTCCGTTTCATAAATTACATTACAAATTGAGTAACGCGACTAAAAAATCACCCTGTAGAATATTTTAATTTTTTACAGAGTATTGATGAATATAATGTAATTATACTACAAAATTAATAAACTTAAATAAATTATTCCAGTGGCTACATTAATAAAAATTTATTGTACATCTAAAAGAATTAATTCCTATCATTCGTTTTAAGCGGAAGAGAAATGCAGTTAGTAATCGGGAGTATTGGTTGAGACGGTGTTGGGATGAAAGAGGGTGTTAGTTGATGGAGGGGTTTTCGGTTGTAGTAGTAGCAGTGGTGTTCTGTGATGGCTGGGAAGGTTTAGGGATTGCAACCATTCAACCCTTGATTAATTGCTAGCCTTGAGATCTATGTCTTGACACCACCAATCCACACCAAAAAACCCCTTTTCCTCTATAACCATCACATAACCCTTAGACCTGGTAACTTCTCATCCCTTTACATTACTGGTGCACTCACTTCTTCATTTCCGACTCCCTCTTTACACTCCTTCTGTGTAAAGTTACATTTACAAATAGTGTCGGTTTTAAGTACTCTCTCCTCTCCTTGTAAATAGATGATTGTGTTTTAAAAACTTATTTATTTGTATAAAGCTACCTAGCCAAACCCAGATCACTCGATCGTTAATCTAAAAAAGAATTTACGTATCAGTCCAACAACTTTCTTGAAGACAATGTAAATTCTCTACCACAACTGGAAATTTAAACCATGAATTTTTTATTAAAACATTATTTTGTTGTTAAGTATAAAAATCTGGTGTAAAACACTCACACAACTTTCTCTTGCCAATGCAAATAATTAACAATAAACCTAACATTAATAAAAAAACATTAGAAATAAACAAAAAACTAACCTCAATAAACCTAATCTAATTTTAATCATGAGTGAAAGACGCAAAATGAAAATCAACCTCAGTTTGGCTTTAAAATACGGAAAATTACTCTTTCCCGCTAAACTAGTCTCTTTAGAGAAAAATTCTGTAAATAAAAGTTGTAGATCTTTTAATTCCTATAAATTTAATTGTATACTTTTGCCTTAAAATGCATACAAGGCCGAAATCTAAAAAAAACTATTTTTCACACGTTTTTGTGAGAGAAAAAAGATAATCGCTAATTACCGCTTAACTAAGAGTTATACAAAAAATGTTTGAAGTAAAAGTTGTAGGATTTTAAATTCGCTACAACTAATATTATTTACATTTTTGCGCTAAAATGCAATATTAAAGCCGCAATCTTAAAAAAACAATTTTTTTACGTGAAAACAGCCTCACCAAGAATTTCAGCAAACATGGCGCTTACTCTATCTTGTAGAGCATAAAAAAATTTAGTAAACCAGGCGATTAAAAAAAAATCGTAGCACCGGTTTTTGAGAAAAATCGCAAAACAGTGAAAAATTACACGTATATACTACTACTTCCGGTTGACCAATTTTAATGAAACGGTTTGTGTAGGGTTCGGTAGTGGTATGTAACTTAAGTTTCAAGTTTTAAGTTCGTACGATGTTCCGTTCTTGAGATATTTTGTATACACTATCACACACACACAGACCAATTGCTAAAAACATGTTTTTTGGGTTCAGGGGATCTGAAAACGTGTAGATCCGGTGAAAACTCGATTTCAAAAAATTAAAAATAGGATATTATGGAGCGACAGCTCTACTAAACTATATACTGGTGTACCGGCAACTTCATTATTCAAGACGAATGCTGTGTAGAGAATGTGATTAGTAAGCAACGGGGGATGTCAGCTGATATTAAAATTCAGAACACCTTATTGGAAGTAGTAGACAGCTTAAGGTATCTGGGATGCCAACTGACATAAAGATTGGAGTAACACGGAGGGATCTGACAGCGTCTTGAACAAATGCTTTCTGGATTTAGAACAGGCATGGGCTAGGATTTTGGTTCGGGAAGGGGGCTGAGTCGGGAGAATCGGACCCGGTAAAATCGAATCGCGGCTTTTTAGTTTTGTACTTTTTGAATTACCGTTTGGGAGGGCTGAAGTCTCACAAGCCCCCTAGGTACGCGCATGGTTTAGGATGAGAACAATTTTGTACAATAGAGGGGTCCCACTTAGAATTAGATTGGTCCGGTGTTATTTATTCTCAGTGTCGTTGTATGGGACACTTATTACAGCTGTGGAATATTGAAAATTGGTGATTTTGTCATTTAAACGCTTGGAAACACTTCCTGTTTGGCATTATTATATACATCATCTGTATTAATGAAAATAAAATAAAAAGGATAAGAAATAAACTTAAAAAGATAAAAGTGAAGAGAAAAATAACTGTAAGAGTTGTTGATATATAATTCTCCATTATTTGTTTTATAACTCAATAATAATAAGTCTACACCAATTTATTGCGGATATTAGTTTAATATGTCTTCCCATACCACAACTTATAATTGTAAAACTTTTACAGTAAGTTTTCCAATTCTATATACAATTTCTACCATGGTGTCTTGAAATATTTTCTTTTCGATTTAAAAATTAATAAGATATATTATTTTCTATTGACCATTAAGCTGGTCCATTCAATAGCGTACTTGATTACAAAAATTTTAGTCCCGGATTCGAACTTTTATCTCAATCTCAAAAATTTTCAATTTGTTTTATTATTTTTCTTCTTCTTATAATTTTTCCATCCAATGCTGGATGGCCTCTTCCCACTCTATTCCAATTATCTCCATGAATCTCTGTTGTGATCTGTCCTCATCTATCTCTTTCGAGCTATCCCTCTGTCATCTTTCGTCCACCTTATCTGTGATCTTTTAACACCTCTGCTAGTTCCACGAGGTTTCCATCGAATATCTCTGTATGCCGCACTGTCACTGTTCTATCTTTCCATATCTCCAACCCATTTCCACTAGAGACCCGCAATGCATGCCTTGACATCAGTTACCTGTGTTATTTCTTTAGATTATTTCATTTCTTATTCTATCTTGAAAAGAAATGCACAATATGGCTCTTTACATTGATGTTTGTGTAACTCTTAATTTGTCTGGTACTTCCTTTGTCAATGCCATGATCTCCGGTCCATAGGTAAATACGATTAGTTTACGTTTTACATTCATGTGAATTATTTATCCGACAGTATAAAATAGAGGTTACCAAACTCAACCTATGTCAATTTTTAGATTTTGTTTTGAGGTAATTTTGTCAGATACTGGTCACAGTGTTATCTCCTCTGAGAGTAATAAATTTCACCATCATACAGCCGGACCTTGTGGTGAATGAAGTGAAGGTGTCATTTACAGGTTGGAAAATAGATGCTTTAAAGAAGGCCTAGTATGCTGAACTCAGTAAAGAAGGCAATGGTAAGCCACGTGACTTTTCGTTTTATTTAGTAAAACCTCTAGAGGTTAAACCCACCGTTTCAGGTGATGATTTAAATAACTACAACACAATTGTTAGATCTTCTATCTGGTGTCTCCCTAGTTGGCGGATAGGGGATGCCTTCCAGATAAGGGAGGTACCGAATAAATAAATACTTGGATTGGATAAAAACTAACGCAAGAAGAAAGTATCTTTACCCAGATTGGCCGGCTACAAACGGCGTCTTAATCCAAAGGATCAGCCGATTAAAAAGCAACTTGTTGGGAAAGTGTGGCCAAAAACCTTTTATTATTATTATTTTTATTATTAGTACTACTGATAACTACTTGTATTTATCATTGCAGCTTGTAAACATTAAAGTTGAAACTTTACTGAAGAAAACAATCAAAAAACTTTTTCACTCATTCATTAAAAAGTCATGTAGCTTTTTAATGAATGAGTGAAAAAGTTTTTTCTCAATCTCTTCGGGCAAAATTATAACATGTATACTACACATATTTTATTCTGTAAGCATAAAATAAAAAAATTATGGAATAATAAATTTACTTACTACATATAAAAAATATTTCACATGGTATCATTAAATTTATACCATACTGTAACATAAGTTTTATGATCAGGAAGGTAACATTCCCTCTCACTTGTTTACATGTGTTCCCTTTAATAGAATGTAACACAGTGTTATTGGATGTAACACAATGTAATTGCTTAAGGGATGAAACACATCGTTATTAGATGTTTAAGGCGTTACTCACCACCTCTTTCTTGTAGTCCGTTTCTCATATAATCATCCTTCTTGCACAATCTATACTTTATTCTGGTAATTGCTCATATTATCGTATATAACACAAAAAAGATTTTCATTAAAAATATTTTATTAACATACCAATCGTTTTTATAGTAAATATTATACCTAATTTCTATTCTAATTATACAGAAAAGATTTTTTGAGTTTATGATATTGTAACACCTAAGCCTAGGTTCGTTCGGGATCTGGATATAACAAAAGCAAACTTTCTTTAAAACTTATAACAATAATAATTATTGACACAATTATTAATTATGCTTCTAACCAATACTTATAGATTTCAATTAATTTAATTACAAAATTATACTTGAATATAATGGAGACAATGCCATTTAACAATCAAAACAATAATTGGTTTACCTATCTAGAATAATTGCCACTACTGTGTTGACACTATCATATAAAGTCAATCTTAGGTGAGGTGACTTAAGACATTTCTCGAAGGTCTTCTGCAGCCAACATTCTCAGCATACGTTCACGTTAGGCTTTTCTCCTTTCTTCCGTCAAACCGGTATTCTGTATTTACTCTTCACGTAGGCCTTAAAGTCAGTAATTAGTTGAGTGATTTGGTTCAACTCACTTTGTTTTCTTTGCGGCTTTGTCAATACTACTTTTAACTTCTTTGAACCATTTATCCGACATTTTAGGTCTATTGTTTAGCGTGTTAAAATTTTTTTCTGACAACCGTTTGTCGTCCGTTCTATACAGGTGTTCGTAGAATTCTAGTCTTTTTTCTAATCGTTTCTATTAATTGTTCATTTTTCCTGTACAATTCTTTCTCGTTCTTGTAACCTATATTAAACGTCTACTAACTTCGAACTTGAATAATTTCAGAAAATTAACATAATTATCATAAATTATTTAAAATGTAGGTTGGTCGGTAAATCTAAACGGAAGATCAAGCAATTTTATTCATTTCAGTCGTGTTTCGTCTTTGCTATTATCAAGTAAATTAAGCGCCAAAGAATTCGGGTGATCTGTTAATTTTTCTTGATATTTAGAACTTAGCTGCGTAATTTCCTCTTTCACGGTGTTGACACATAGCCCTAAGTCCTTATGTAATGCATCATTTGTCACATACCATGGAGCATTTGTTATTATCCGTAAGACTTTCGACTGGAATCGTTGGATGATAGCAAGATTCGATTTCGCAGCTGATCCCCAAAGCGGTAACCCATAAGTCCACAGCGGTTTCAGTATGGCTTTGTACAGTAGAAGCTTGCTCTCTAATTACAGCTGTGAACGTTTGTTTATCATCCATTACAAATCTCTCAGCTTCAATCCTAGTCTTTTGCGTGTATTCCAAATATGTTTGGACCAGGTAAGGCGTCGATCTAAATGCATTTCCAAGTATTTTACATCATCAGAATGAGGAACTGGTCTTTCATTTATTTGTATCGGTGGAGATGTGTTTTTCCTTAAAGTAAACGTAATATGTCTCGATTTGTCGTCATTTATTTTAATTTTCCATTTCTTACACCAGTTCTCAACTACACTCTGGTGGTCGTGTAATATTTTAGTAGCCCCAAAGGTAGTCATAATAGAGCTAATAGAGCTGTATCATCAGCAAAAGTGGCGATGGTTGTGTTATTTACATTTTGTTAATTTAAGATTGTTATGTAATTGTGACTTTATTGTTGATGCGACCTAAAATAAATAAAAGAAAGAACAAACACTTTGTGCAGTATTAAAATATTATGATAATATCGAAGAAGGTTCGCGAAATCTCTAGCATTTCATGGTAAAGAGTAGATAATAGAGTGAAATAGTAACAATAAGTGACAATAGGACAATAGTAACAATAAAAGGATACCTATTTATAAAAGGTCGGGTATTGTTGTACAACTATTTTTAAAAGGGACCTGTAACACTTCCCATTAACAATAGATCTATTGTTACTTGTTTACATCAGTTCATCAGTTATGACTTTTCGAGAACTAATAAAAAAGATTATTGATCGTATCTCTGTGTCGTTCGAGAAGTCTCTTTGAACCCCCACTATATAAATAGACCCCCGAGCGCGGCCAGAGAGTTGTTAGTATTCGTTTGATCTTTAACGAGAGGCTATCGGGCGTAGTGCAGGCGCGTTCCGAGCATTGTGTTGGTCAACGATTGTTATACTGTCTTTGTAAATCTTTTAGTGTAATAAATATTTGTAATTGTAAACTTTAGTGTATTAATTATTTTATTACCTAGATCCCGAAACGGACCTTAACGATAAGTGTCACAATATTTATCTGATTTGGTATAATGGTGTCTTAAATGATAAAACCTAGGCCTACAAATAAAACCCACCGAAATTAATATTATATACTTTTATTTGAGATTTGAAATTGTTTTTAATTTATTTTTGGACATTTCATACCCATTTTATTACATAGCAACATAGATTTTATAGATTGTATAATAATTTATATATTCTTAGGTTTAACGATAAAAAGTAACTTGGTTTGTTTTATAGATAAATGATGTCAGTGATAGAGCAATGAAATAGTTTTATAGCATCAGATGCGGTCGGTCTCAGACTCAGGACACATTACTCGTAAAAATTATTGCTACCGCCAACAGGAAAACCAAGTTAAATGTCCGTTCTGTCGTTTAGAAATACGCTCACGAGTGTCTGTATGTTTGTGTTTTGTATGTTAGTTGGCGGATGTTAGGCGTATCCTGTATAACGTTTTTATTTATTTCTGTACGTACGATTCCAAAGGATTATTACAAAATAATTTAATAGTTAAATTTATATTCAGAGTATAATAAAATTTTATTGATTTTCCTTTGTAATACATTATATTCCTAATAAACAAACTCAGTACTATAGCGGCGCGGAGCGCCACTTCCGTATCTCGCATCAGTAGACTAGGTGGATCAGAATTCATAGGTGGACCAAAACCAAGGAATTCCGGCCGCCAAAGGGGATAGGTAGGCCTATATGAAAATAATTTGAAGTTTGAAGATTTTAAAGTTTCAAAATTTAAAATTTGAAGGCTTTGAGTTTAGAAGTTTGAAAGGTTTAGGTTAATTTTAGCACGAAGTCGAAGGGTAATGAAGTACGAAGGTCTGAAGTTTTAAAATTTGAAGTTTGAAGGTAGACGTCTGAGTTTTTTTTTGTCTTCGCAGCAACCTTGTGGGTTAAGAGCAACTTTAGCTACATGGTCTTGAAGTACTTTGGAAGAGGCATAAAAAATTTGCTGTTCACTTTTCTGCTATGATGCACCGTTTAGGAGGTAACAAATTCTTACCCCCACCCTTTAGGAAGGGGTGGAACCCGAAATGTTTGTGTTATCACATTTTTGTATAATTTTGAATGTTATGCCATTCACATATTTTTGTGATCTGAAAATTTTTGGATGATATTAGCACCTCTTATAGGACCCCGACTTAAAATTTAAACAAATACCTATGATGCCGGGGGTAAGTGTAACTTTTTTCAATGAAAATTTTCCGAAAATACCGATCAGCAGATATAAAAAAAAATCTATGAATACAAAAAAGCCAAAATCTGTTTTTTTGTTTACTCAGCGAATCAGTGAGTTAAGAGCAACTTTAGCTACATACTCTTGAAATACTACTTCGGGAAGGTCACAAAAAAGATTCAATACAATGTTCTGCTAAGATGCACTCTTTAAGAGATAAAAAATACATACCTCCATCTTTGGGAAGAGTGTGCAAATTTTCGTGGTACCACAATTTTATCTAATTTCGAACGCTGAATAATGCCGTTATAAAATTTTCGTTTTCTGAAAATTTAAAAAATTCAAAAATTTTGGCGGGATTTTCCTTTGTAATATTTAATTTAAAGTAAACAAATACTAAGTATAATATTAATAAATTACATAATCCGGAAATCTATTCTCATTCTTCTTTTTCGTCATCATCTTTTTCAACACAAGGCTACATCATCCAGTGTTGAATATAATATCTTCTCTGTTTTCTCCAATATTCCGTATTGTGTAAGTCTAGATAAATCCTGTCAAAAATGTTAGGTCATCTCTCCAACGTGTTTGCGAACCGCCTCTACCTTTCTTTCCCATCCAAAGCCAATGCTGCTTAATCTTCTTGTCCAATTCATTATCAGTTTGCTTTATCATTATCAGCATTATCAGTTTGCTTTATTTCAGTGATGCTATCTGCTGTTTTATTAATTTATATTTACTTCGAATATCCTTATTTCTTGTTCGCTCTTTTAATTTAATACTCAGCATGAGTCTTTCAATGGATCTATATGTTTTGGTGAGGTAACCCACGCCAATCTTATGCTCATCTGTATTTTAATTGTTAGTTTTTACCGTATTTTAATGACTTTTCTGAGATAGATGTATTTGTTGGTACAATGTATATCAGAACCATTTATATAAGTTAATATATAATTTGTTCAACATCCAGCTTTATTTTGTATTCTTTAAGCTTTGTAAATAATAATAATATTCATTTAATACCATAGGTAAATTGTTTTATACATAATAACCATAAACTACATTAAATTTACATATTCATTTATTTCAACTTTTTAATTTGTGCTTCAGGTAGGAAATTAACCTATACAACTATTTTTCCCCATATCCCTGGGATAGTTGAATTTAGTGCCTTTTCAAACACCAGGTTGCCTAGAATCAAAACATCACGGTAGCAGCTCATAGATTTAAAGATGCAATCATTCCTCTTGTACTGCCATCAGTAATAAAGTGCTTTCAGTAATGAATTTTTAAACTTTATAATATTTCTTATAATTTTCGGGAAATAGATCATTTACTTTGAGAGCAAGGCAACAAATATATTTTTTAAATATAATTTCTGTAGTTTTTTGAATATAATTTCCGTCGTATAATTTACTGCAGTTATACGAGGTCTGGCTAGTAAATAACGAGACTGACGTTGTAAAAAATTTTATTTTAATTTTATACATGATCACTTAGTATCACCTTCAATATACACTCCTTCTCTATCCCTACAACGCTCCATGCAAATTTCCCGTTGTTGGAGACAGTGTTGGAAGTCATCAGCACGTGTTGGAAGATGACTTCCAACACGTGCCGCTTTCTCTTTTACAGCTTCCACAGACTCAAATCTTGTCCCTTTTAATGCGGATTTCACCTTAGGGAACAGGCAGAAGTCACATGGTGCAAGATCTGGTGAGTAAGGTGGATGTTTTAACACCGAGATGCTGTGCTTGGATAGGAACCTCTTGAGAGATAACTATTATATCTTGACAGATATAATGAGCTGGCGCATTGTCTTAGTGGAGAACCCATAATTTGTCCTTCCACATTTCGTGGCGTTTTTTCTTACTCTTTTGACGTAGTTTAGGAAGTACCTCAAGGTAGTAATATTGATCAATTGTTTGACCTTCAGGAACCCAGTGAAGGTACACAGTCCCATGGATATAAAAAAAAACAATCATCATTGCTTTAAATTTTGACTTGCTCATTCGAGCTTTTTTGGCTCTCGGTGAAGTTCGGCTCTTCCAGTGCATGGATTGGCGCTTCGTTTCCGGATCATAAGTAAAAAACCACGTTTCATCTCATGTTATTATAGTTTTCAAAAAATTTGGGTCATTTTCAATCGCGTACAAAGTGTCAGTACAAACAGTTTTGCGATCTTCATTTCAAACATTTTTGAGCGGCACGAGTCCTGAAGAAGCTGACAAAAGATGACTTCCAGTACTGTTTCCAACAATGGAAAATTCGCACGGAGCGTTGTAGGGATAGAGAATGAGTGTGTATTGAAAGTGATAATAAGTGATTATCTATAAAATTTAAAAAAAAATTTTTACAACGTCAGTCTCGTTATTTAATAGTCACACCTCGTATATTAATTTCGGGAAGTTTTCTGCGTTAGTGAATCCTCATTAGTTTAAAATGAATTAGTTTGCGAGCATACAGTTCATGAACGTCAAATTAATGCGTTCATGAAGAACATAAAATCGATAAAATATTTTCGTTTTATAAAGTTTTCCCTTACAGATGTCGTATAATTTTATTCTTTTCTTTCGTATTCCATTTATATATTTTGGTTAATTTGATATATTTGCTAGAATAATTATGATAACTAACATTGTTCTAGAACTAGATTTTGTAATAATACGCACTTGATTTTCTTGGACGATTCTCAAGCAATAATAAAACTAATAGTTCATAGAGAAACTGTAGTTTTATTATCTAATTCAAGATTTCTTTAGTACGTTTAAAAGTTAAGTTGGAAACTATAACAAAGACTTAATGTGTATAGTTGAATCTAAAGCGTTAATATAAACAATAGGAAAAAGGGAAGGATAAAATAGAATAAAATAAATGGAGCGTTAAATTTTGTGGTAGCATTACCACATAGCCTACTAATGGTTGCGGATAGGCCCATTAATAGTATTCGGAAAATTCTACGAGAGAATGCTAGAATGAGAAGAGAGAGAGAGAAAGAAATATGAGAAGAGTGAAAAGACGGAGAAAGATGGAGAAAATTATAGGAAAAGTGAGACGGATATATATTAGAACTGTGAGAAGATAGAGCGCAAAGTTTTGAGTCACGCAGAGTAAGAGAAGAGGAAGTCCCCTTAGAATTCAAAGCAAGTTTTTATCAATTGATTTCCACCAGGCAGCTGACTGTTGTGGAAGAAATTGTGTGAGAGAAAGAGAATTTCAGAGTTAGTGTTTGGAGTGAGATACGTAGGGGAAGTTAAAGAAGCGTTCAGAAGAGTATAGAGTAGTGCGTAGAGTGGAGGAATACTATAAATGGAAAGGGAGCGAGATATCCTGAATGGTATTCTGTTAGAGACATCATCGGGGGATTCAGTGTTCGAGGATATACTGTATTGGGATCTCGCAAAGACATTCCCAATTCAACTTATATAACCCCCCTCTAAACCCAAAACCATCAACTTACAAACACACAAGATATCCACTGGACTATATTCTTTGTTTTAGTCACTATTTGTTATTCCTATAATACTGAATGTAAAAAGTTTCCTTCCCAACTTTCAAACAGTTGGGAATACCACCATTGTTCAAAAGCAATAAAACTAACTTTTGATAAGATGTCAAATTTTGACCCTTTGTTAAGACTGTGGTAAAAATAAATACCTAAGCCCAATTCCTCACTCTAAAGTTTTAGTGAAGCATAATGTAATTAAGAAATCGTTAAATAAACTATTCTTCAATTTCGGAATAGTAGCAACTTTTTTCATCAAAAACTAAAATATAAGTATATTTTAAATTCAACATTGAACGCTAAAGGAATTTTTCTCAATTGCATGTGACTGTCCATAAGAAAAGCCATCTTATCTTCACTAAGAAAAATTTTCAGGAGAGCAAACAAACTGATATTAGGTCAAAAAATCTGGTGTGAAACACTCACACAACTTTCTCTTGTTAATTCAAATATTGAACAATATAACCTAACATTAGTAATTAAACATTAGACATAAACAAAAAATCTAACCCCAATAAACATAACCTAATTTTAATCATGAGTGACAGACGTAAAATGAAAATCAACTTCAGTTTGGTTTAAAAATACGGAAAATCACTCTTTCACCTAAACTAGCCCCAGTAGAGAAAAATTCTCTAATTAAAAGTAGTAGATCTTTTAATTTCCTATAAATCTGATTATACACTTTTGTCGTAAATGCATACTCAATAATAGAAATATACTAATTGAAGAATATTATCTTTAAAATATTAACCAATTTAATTGTAATTTCCTGAAAACAAGTGTTTCTTAAAATTTTTTTTTAAATTCTGTAACTTTTTTATTAATCCCGATAAAATAAAGTAAAAATATCAATGTTTTCAACATTAAATTCTCTGAAACCAAACCCATCATGACAACATTTACGATTGGTGTAAGAAATGGAGAATGAAGATTAATGAGGATAAGTCAACGCACGTAACCTTTACATTAAAGAAAGCAACATGTCCAGTGGTCAGCTTGAATGGTACAGTAATCCCACAGAAGGGGGAAATTAAGTATTTGGGTTTGCATCTAGATCGAAGACTCGGGTGGAGAAGTCATATATGGACGAAACAATTGGGCTGAAGTTACGTCAATTGTTCTGGCTCTTAGGCAGTAAATCTCAACTCCCCCTTGAAAATAAAGTGCTCGTAAATCCAGTTTGGACTTATGGGTTAGAGCTATTGGGTACAGCTAGTTCATCAAATACTGCACCGCTTCCAATCAAAATCCCTGAGACTAATCACTGCAGCCCTATGGTAAGTAACCAATGAAATATTACACAATGACCTAAACCTACCCTCCATAAAAGAAGAAATTGAACAACATAGCGAAAAACATTACAAAAACTAGAAGACCATCAGAATCCATTAGCTATTAACCTCCTTGACAACAGCGGAGATAATCACACACTGAAACGTTTTAAAACACTAGACTTAACTCTATGATTTTGTTAATCATTAAAACAATATTTTTTCTTTTCTACTTCAACTACTAATCATCGTCATCTTATAGGCATCGTTATCGTCTCTATCATCGTCATCATCTCCAGCTTCAACAACTTTGTGTTTCAAGATGTTGATTCACAGTTCATCAAGTTAAGTTTTGTACATAATACATATATTTTTCTTCACATTTAGTTTAGTTGAAACACACTACTGAGTGTCTTGAAAAGCCATACGCTAAATAAATAACTACTGAGTGTGTTTTTTATTTCAATTCTAAGGACATTACTCAGATTTTTTCATCTTTGCTTAAAGTTTTTGTATTTATAAACTGATTGTAAAAGAAATACACTGTTATAAAAAAAATTCTCTTTATGAAACAATCATAACCTCACTTTTGACTTGGGTGAAGAAAGGTCCCTGTTCTTATGGACGGTCACATTTTCTTCTTCGCCGTTTCAAATAAACTCAGAAGATGAAATCTCATAGCGTGTGATTAGGATATCATGGTGAATATTTTACTGATCTAAGGTCAAAGATCGATGGTTTGACTTGAGTTTGATATTTTGTTAATTACGAATCAAATTTCTGTGATGTTAGATTGTTACGTAGCGGAGTATAAAAGGAATTTTTAAGTAGAAAATATATTGAAAAAATTTCATTAAATCAAAAATTTATAAATAGTTAGAATCGAGAAGAAGGTGAAACTTTAAATTTAAAAGAAAAGGTAAACTATCTGACCCAGAAAACATGAAGAAGTTTCGAAATTTTCTGCCCAAAACTTTTGAAAGTTAGACTAGAATCAAGCTTTCATACACCCTGTAGAATACAAGAGTGTAAAATATATGTAAAATAAAAATATACCTTAGAATACGGATTTAGTATTTAGAACTTTAGCTAGTAAATTGTATTTAAATGTGTTTATTTTCCTCACTTAGAAACCGTATTCACTACAATAATGTAGCTTATCTCTTTACTTGACTTGAATAGGAACACTCTGATACAACTCAATTGAAACCATTCAATACTAAAAAAGGAACGAAAGAATGAAGACAGTGATAAGATTTTATATTCGGTGATAAAAATTACATTCTGTGGTGCATAATACAGTCTTCTGTACTTGTCTTGAAAATATGTAAACTCTTGCACTGTTAGATTACATTTCTTTAACCTTATTGCCGGCAATAACATTTTTCTAGACCGGCAGAGAATTTCTAGCATAGGCCTATGGGTCACCGAACCGTAAAGAAATAATTAAAAATTTGTTATAAATCACAAACCTTATCACGTGACGTATCAAAATAAACAAGAAAATTTAGGAAAATAGAATAAATACATTACTAAATTTTTAATCTGACAGTTATGAATGTGGAAGCTATTTGAAAATAATTTTTAGACAAATGTTTTTCTAAAATTTCAGATGACACTACTGTTTAAAACTTTCTTATGCTTTACTTTCAAAATTCATGAAATACAAATCGTTACTTTTAATGTTTATTTCAAAAAGAAAATAAATTATACAAAAACACATCTTGTAAACAAAGAAATAACCAAATTCAGCTCTAGGATAGCGTGGTTTCAACAGAGAAACACAGGCAGAATATGCAACTAAAACTATTGTATTATACGTGAAAATTTACTTTATACATTACTAAAATATTGTGCAAAACAGCAACACTGCCTGAGATGAAAGTAAAACTAAAACGACACCATTGTAATGCTATGAAGCAAGTCCAATTTTGCGACGCGACCGGTTCAAGAAGCGGTAACATCTTTTCAAAATCGACGATTGCCGGCTCTAGGGTTAAACAATATATGGTGTAAAAAATAAGAGGACATATTGGTTACTCGTTAAAAATTACTAAATCGTTTACAACCGAATGACAGACTGGAGAGCTATAAATTAAAAAATATATTTTCTTTAATTTGATTTGACACTTATAAATACATACAATGTTATAATACTAACACTAAAGGTTTATTTCCACGCTTGTTTACTAGCTGCTAGCGGGACGGTTACGGTTCCCACGGAGCTAGTTTATTGGCAATGCTCTAACAACATACGAGGTGAGGCTATTAAATTACGAGACTGACGTTGTAAAAAAACTTTATTTTTTTTAATACATAATCACTTATTGTCACCTTCAATAAACACTCCTTCTCTATCTCTACAACGCTTCATGCGAAATTTCCATTAATGTAAACAGTGCTGGAAGTCATCTTCTGTCAGCTCCTTCAGGACACGTGCCGCTTTCTTTTTTACAGCTTTCACAGACTCAAATATTGCCCCTTTTAATGCAGATTTCACCTTAGGCAACAGGTAGAAGATAATAACATGTGATGAAACGTGGTTTTGTACTTATGATCCGCAAACGAAGCGCCAAACCATGCACTAGAAGAGCTGAACTTCACCGAGAGCCAAAAAAAGCTCGAATGAGTATGTCAAAATTTAAAGCAATGATGATTGTTTTTTTTTATATCCACGAGATTGTGTACCTTCACTGGGTTACTGAAGGTCAAACAATTAATCAATATTACTACCTTGAGGTACTTTCTAAACTACGTCAAAGAGTAAGGAAAAAACGACCCAAAATGTGGAAGGACAAATCATGGGTTCTCTATCAAGACAATGCGCCAAGCTCATTCCGCGTTATCTGTCAAAAGGTTCCTAGCCAAATACAGCATCTAAGTGTTACAACATTCACCTTATTAACCAGATCTTGCACCATGTGACTTCTACCTGTTCCCTTAGGTGAATTTTGTATTAAAAGGGACAAGATTTGAGTCTGTGGAAGCTATAAAAGAGAAAGCGGCACGTGTCCTGAAGGAGCTGACAGACGATGACTTCCAGCACTGTTTCCAACAATGGAAAATTCGCATGGAGTGTTGTAGGGATAGAGAAGGAGTCTATATTGAAGGTGACAATAAGTGATTAAGTATAAAATTAAAATAAAATTTTTTTACGTCTGTCTCGTTATTTAATAGCCGCACCTCTTATTGTTATACACATAATTAATATTTTTTAATGATTATTATTACATTCCTTAGAACTTAACACTGTTTATAGATATTAATTAAATGACGTACACTTACATACTTAAATTACTATGAAAAGTCACTCAGGTAATCAGCTTCCTCTAACCGATTATGCCATACTTCTATTAATATTATTTTGTATCATTCAGCAAATTTGTAGTTACATAAAACACGAAAAAAATTGGAAAACAGTTAAAAAATAACTACAGTTTATATAGTTCTTGGTTAATTAATTTCATGTAGTAAATTATTCTTGTAAACAGTGAATATACAAAAGTTATAAATTTAAATTTCACGCGATATCTAGCTATATTGTTAATTTTTAGAGTAGTAATAAATACATTTATACAGTTAATGCATACATTCCATAAAGATAAATAAAGCGGCTAATTAACTAGAATAAGAACCATGAAATTCCAAATGAGTTTTAATAAGTGAAAGGAAAAAATATTATGTGAATACCAAACACTGATAAAAAGAGTCGTGTAATACGCGTACATGATATATAACAAGAAAGAGAACAAGTGTGTAGAAGAGTAACATTATGTTCAAAGGTAATCTATTTAGCTTTAGAGGCCCACAGACCACTTAATGGCCATAAAGTCATTACGTTTGGTGACCCTTCTGCACTATCCCAACCCCCATTGGTTCTTTAGCACCACGTAGAACTACATTACACCATTTTGTACAAGGTAGATATTTACACCTCTGAAACTACTACACTAACAGACCACTTCGAGATCTTATTACAGCGCGTTATCAGAGTAGTGCTATGTTAGTAAAACCACAATAGTGTTACGTATATTCTAACCAATTAAAAATATGATAATATTTCCAAAGTGTACAATAAAAAAATATATATCTCTTATTATTTCCGGTTCCGTTTTCTTCTAAACATGTATTATGGTCATTACAACAATTAATTTTTTAAATGTATTTTATTCATTTATTTATTCATCTTGTTTAGGTTAGGCTGTTACATAACATTATGACATAAATCGGCTGGGCAATGATGTTTTGAAAATAGTATTTTTGTGTGAGTTTTGACAAGGTGTAATTAATTAATTTTCGATCTTGTGGCTAGTTTATCCTTGTATGTTGTTTTTCTAATATATTTCGGTTAGGAAGTGTGCCTCAGAGAATTTGAATAAAATAAGCAGATATTTTAAGATAAAGTTGAAGGGCTGTAATAGATGGATGGAAATTAAAAATCATAGTTCTGGTTCTAAAAGAGCGGGACCCGCACAGATATAAAGATTTCAATGTATTAATCTCACCATAGAGTGACATTTGGCGTAATAGTCTCCAACTTCAATCGAGATGTCGTTGAAAAGATGATGGTTCTGTCTGGGATGAGATTGATTCTGTCTGAGGTTGCCCACCAACATGGTAGAGAGACCTCAAAACAGAGATAACAGAACTATATGTTGTTATTTAGGTCATCAGCCGAAAGGCTGGTTTAAACCTCTAGAGGCTTTACTAAGTAAAACGAGAAGTAAGGTGGTTTACAATTGCCTCACTGAGTAGAAAAGTATGCTTATCAGCATGCCCCAGGCCCTTAAAAAAAGTAAAATTAAGTTAAATATTTAAAATTAATTATTGATATTTTATATTAATTTAAAATTAATAAGTTTATTTTTTTTAAATAATTTTGCTTAAAAAACACATATTTTTCACCCTGCAAATGACACCTTCAATTCATTCACCACAGGGTCTGGCTGTATAATGAAATTTATTACTTTCAGAGGAGATAACTCTGATTAGTGTCATTCACACCTCTACCTTTTCTGTTCTTAAATGATACATTCACTTAATTGGCTAAAATGTGATAAGAAAAATAACTATTTTTTGCAGTATTGGAACTAACAGATTGAGTGCAAATAATTTAACACTCCCTCGGTTTGTTATGGGCAGTTCTACGTATATCGGTGTTATATGAACTATTTAAGTTTCATATCGTACCATATCGTATAGTATAGGTATGAACTTTTTTCATGTTTTACGTCTAACTGTTTTGCAATTACTGCTGAGGCAGACGATGAGAAGAGTGATAGATGAAAATGAGTAATGAAATAATGCCAGACCTAAACGGGAATCAAACCCTACTTATGAAGATACATACCTTAATAAACAATCCTCGTCACCATACCGGTAATTCAAAAAAAACCTGAACTCAATGCTGCCGGAAGAATAATGGCTCGATCGAAGTTAATTCAGTTATTTTGTTATTTACTTCGCAATATCTCCTTAGGTTTTACCAGTTTTCATTTTCTGAAAAGCACCTACTTTCCACCCTGCAAATGACACCTTCACTTCATTCACCTCAGTGTTTGGGTGTATAATGAAATTCATTACTCTCAGAACAGATAACTCTAACTAGTTTCTTTTACACCTCTACTTCTTCTGTTCTTAAATGCTTCAGTCATATAATTGGCTGACCATATGATAAGAAACAGAACTATTTTTGTAGCCCTGGAACTAGCAAATCGATTGCAAGTAAATTAACATACTGTTATTGGGCCTGTTTAATGCCCCTATTTTATTTACTGCAGTTTTAGAAAACATTTGTGCATGGGAAAGAGAAGCCAAGGGAATTCAACTAGGTAAAAAGAAGGTAAACATAACCCTTATAAAATGCCTCGCTTTCGCAGATGACATCGCCATACTCTCCAATACCCGAGCAGAAGCACAACATGCCTTAGAAAAACTCCAAGAGATTGCCATGAAAACCGGGCTCCAAATTTCCTTTGAAAAAACACAGTTTTTTGAAACAAAGTCCTCAGACAAACTCCCACTAAAAACAAACATGATGAAATTGTACAAGTCAATGAGTTAAAATATCTAGGAGAAATTATGCAAAAATCTGGTCTCAACACAAAGTCAAATGAGGAAAGTCTCAAAGTTACAGAAAGCGTACAAACTTACCTGGTCTCACTACAATAAAAAATGCATCTCCCCAGCTGCAAAGTTACGACACTACAATACGGTGGTCCTACCAGAAGCCTTATATACATCAGAGACCACAAGTACCAGGGGAATAGCAAAAATTAAAGACATTGAAAAGCAAGAAAGGAAAATTCTGAGGCAAATACACGGTGCAGTTTTCAGAGAAAACTTCTGGCAAAAAATTCCCACAGAAGAACTAAACAGGCATACTGAAACCATCACCACATTCATCAGAAAATGCAGAGTGAGGTTTTTTACTCATATAGCCAGAATGAATGACACCAGACTGACAAAAAGAATATTAAACATAATTTCCACTTCAAAGTTGGGCACTTCTTGGTACAAAGAAACTATGGAAGACCTGCAAGAATTGTGCATCACAATGGAGGACATTCACGACCGCAAAATTTGTGGAGAAAAAAATCAGAAACCAGGAAATTCAGTTCAGATCACAAGTCAAAAGGAATAAGCGAAAATGGACAGACGAAGAGAAAAAGGCGCAAAGTGAGAGGATGAAAGCTAAAAGAAGGAACAGAGACACCGCCAAAAGCTAGATTTTTGTGTTTTTAGCGCTCTCCTTAAGGGGACTATACGCAAATAATAATAATAATAATAATAATATAGATTTAATTAGAGATTTCAGGAAGGATTACTGGCAGGATAGGGTTGAATGGGAATAGGATGTGAAAAACCTCGGTCACCCTCTCTACGTCACATCTCCGGCTTCCACCTCCATATCATCTGAAGCCATCTACCTTCAGGAATCCTTCTCATATACCCATATCAGTTAATCCTTTCAAACTCCAACGTGTTTACAATGCTGACACAACTCTAACTCTAGCCTTAACAAACAAGAGTTAGTCAGATTCGTTATTATTTTTATATTACTGTTTAAGCGAAAATATTAACAAAAAATATTAAAATAAAATAATCGAATGAAATAGAAATGTTGTTTTAAATTATAAATTTGTACTTTTGATACTACAACAAAAAAAGGTTAAAAATTATATTTGTGAGCATTTCAATGCATAGATTTTAATTACATTAATAGGTCAAATATTTGTTTACGCCCATTATAAATAAATAACGTATTATATTAAATTACACAACATAACACATTTATAACGTATGCAAAAAAATCATATAGAAATAACACTTTATATATACATGAAATTGTTACAATCATTATGGACATTTTTATTAATTAGGGACGAATATCAAAACAGGATAAAAAAGTTATTGAACATTTCATCAGTTAACGGTTCATTCAATATGTACGTTATAATGTATATCGGGGTTTTATATTATAGCTAAAAGGAAAAAATAATTGGTCCAAAATAAATAAAAAAAATCTTAATTTTTTTTTCAATTCATTGTGAAATATATTTTTAAATTCATTATGTTTTTAATGAACTGATGGATCATATAAATTTAATGCATGAATAAATAAACCCGGTAATTAATTTGAAAGGAACACAGTATTTTGATTTGGTTATGAAAGGTAGGCTGGCCGTACAAAACCACAGTATTGGATACAAAATCTTTCCGGCTCAGAATAATTAAACGTATTTAGCAAAAACATCACCGCTTACGATTTTGGAAAATTATTCAATGTTCACTTTTAATTTTTCTTTATCTATGTTAATACTATAGAAAATTTTTAAATTACTAATGATTTAAAATTTATGATTTTTAAAAATCCTTTCCGAAATGATGGTATCAGTTCATTGTAGACCTGCTATATATTAATTTTATAGTTAAATACATTTTACAGAAAGCACGTCTTACAAATTGTGTACTTTACATTATCTTGTAGCCTACATCAATTTTTAGTATTTTTATTTAGTAAATAACCCAATATTTTACTTTCTTTTGCCTGTATAAATATAGAGAACGGAAAGTATTGTTTTCATGTCAATTTTTCAAAATCGAGTTTTCACCGGATATACACGTTCTCAGACCCCGTAAACCCAAAAAACATGATTTTAGCGATTGGTCTGTGTGTGTGTGTGTGTGTGTGTGTGTGTGTGTGTGTGTGTGTGTGTGTGTGTGTGTGTGTGTGTGTGTGTGTGTGTGTGTTAGCAAAAAATTTCAAGAACGGATTATCGTACTAAGTTGAAACATGTAACATAAGTTAGATACCAAAAGCGGACCAGACAAGAACATTTTCACCAGAATCGGTCAACCGAAAGTAGTATCTGTATCATTTTTCACTTTTTGTGATTTTCTCAAAAACGGTTCCTACGATTTGTTTAAATATTGCCTCATTTACTGCATTTTTATGCTGTACAAGATAGGGTAGGTGCCAATTTTGCTGAAATTCTTGGAAAGGCTGTACCCTCGCAGAATAAAATGTTCTTTTTAAGATTGCGGCCTTAATTTAGCGGCATCCGTAACGTAGTGGTTAGCGCGTTAGTCTACCACGCGGAGGTCCCGGGTTTGATTCCCGGCCAGAGTCTGAAAATTTTTTAAGTCAAAACCCTCAGTTACAGTAACATTATCCTTTGTAGTCGCTAATGACCAAGCAGTTGATGCGACTTTAAAAAAGAAAATTAATGAAAAATTAGGTTATGATTTATGAGGTTAGTTTTGATCGTTTATTTTTAATGTTTTATTACTAATGTTAGATTATATTGTTGATTATCTTTTCATTAGCAAGGGAAAGTTGTGTGAGTGTTTTACACCAGATTTTTTTAAATCGTAGAAGTTTTTTTTGAAAATATCGCAAAAAGTGGAAAGTTTCATGCGTGAACTACTTCTTTCTGTTGACTGACTTTGATGATATATTTATCAGTTATGTACTTATTGCACATAACTTCCGTTTTAATTTCGTACAATATTCCGTTTCTCAGATATTTTTTTCACACACAGATCAATCGCTAGAAACATATTTTTGGAATTCAGGATGCTTGAAAACGTGCATTTCCAGTGAAAACTCGATTTCAAAAAATTAAGATGAAAACAATATTTTCCTTCTCTACATTTCATATAGGGTAAGAAAAATTAAAAAGAAAATAAATCGTTAAGCCTATATTTCATTTAAACTAAAACATATTTGTACACGTCATATCAAAAGTTAATCAAGGATTGGAGAAGTAAACTAGTTCATAGATAGGCAAATTTGTTTAAAGAGAAAGAAGCGCTCTGTAGAAATATTTTATTCATCGAGAGATAATACGTATAATACTAAAAAACAAAGAATTCTATATTACACACCTCTATGATGCGTCTTTAACAAAATTATACGATATGCGATTGTATTCCTCTTGTGACAACAATGTTTAAATCATGTTTGCTAAATAAATCATACAGAGCTTCTCAAATCTTTTGCAAACTTCTCTATGGGCTTATGTATCTTTTACATTAGCTTGTTTCTACTGAAGTGTATTCGTCACAAGCAAGCATGATGAGGTTATCTGCCTTCAGGCAACTCTGTTGCATGTTTGCCTCCAGCTTGTTCTATTTACTGCCAGCATCTTAATTTTTTAACAGCTCACGCCCGATTTTAAATCGTCTATAACCTTTATTATTTACCGTCCTCTTTTACTGGTCTTTCTTTCCTTCTTTAATCCTCTCCAATCATTATGTGTCCTAAATAATTTAATTTCCCACATCAAATTTTTTTCTTCCACTCTTTTTAATACTTTTTTTATAACTACTTTCATTTGATTTCCTGTTAAGGTTTTCAAATTGAATCGGTGAGTGGAAAAAGGGTAATATACCAAAATCCTTATTTTGGAGAAATTTAAAAAAAACTATTTTGTGACTTTGTTTTTTTTTTTTTTGGTTTAATGGTAAAATGTTCAATTGGTCATTTGTAGTACTATATTAAACCTTTTTAATGGTGACTTCAGAATTTGTTTTACAATAATCATGGGATTGATTTTTGATTATTAACATGTTGACTATTCACCTTTTTCTAGATTTAGTACAAGTGAATGGGAAAATTTAAGTTGAAAAACCAATATAATGTGCCAATATGCTACAAAACTTTATTTTAATTTTAAAATAATTTACAGTTACATTTTGAAAATAATAACGCAGAAACCAGTGGTCCAACAGCTATTCGCTATTGAATGGAAGAAGGGTAATATTCCTGGAATATTATCCTTTTTCCACTTTACTAAATTTTTAATCTAGCTTAGCTGCTTTTAAATACAAGGAATATTTTCCTTTTATCAACCAATAGATGCGCCGAAGTAAACTTAACAAAACTGCTATCTTCGTTCAATTTCGCATTTTTTGGAATATTACCCTTTTTTCACTCACTGGTTCAATTTTGAAGTGTGATCATATCGAAGGATTTTGATTGAGGTGGATGGATCATGTTCCAACAACAGTGCTTTTTGAGTGATAGAGAGCGATAAAAAATTGTAAGAGTCATAAATAATGTAAAAATTGCAATAATTTGGTCACGTGAAGAAAGGGGAGATGTACAGCTCACCTTATTAAATGATTCACGTGATTTTGGCCAAAAAAGGTTGTTGAGGTGTAAGTCGTATATCCTGGCTAAACAAATTTAGAACGTGGTTTTAGTGCTGCTTCACTTACTGCTTTAGTTATTTACATCTGCAGCATCTAAATTCATATGACAAAGACGATTACCGACCTTCTCGGAGAAGTTATGTAAATAAGAAAAAAAAGATCTTCATACGCGTATCTCAGAGTACCTATCTAAAAGAAAAGAAGTTTCAAAAAACAGTTTATATACTTTAAAGAAAACACTGGTCAGTAAAGTACGGAAGAGACCGTTTTAAAGTTTTATCACGCCTTGTTTTTAACCGCTTTACTGTGTGGTTTAGAGTGTTAAACTCTTTCTGCTCAGTAGATATCAAGAATGGAGGCTGCTGAGACGAGTTTGTTAAGATCTTTAATGGGGTATCGTTTGCTGGACCATAAATGAAATGAAAAAATCTGGTGTGAAACACTCACACAATTTTCTCTTGCCAATACTAATAATTAACAATAATGCTACCATTAGTAATAAAAGATTAAAAATAAACAAAAACTAACCTCAATAAACATAACCTAATTTTAATCATGAGTGAAGACGCCAACTGAAAATCAACCTCAGTTTGGCTTTAAAATACGGAAAATCACACTTTCACGCTAAACTAGGCTCTGTAGAGAAAAACGCTTTAAACAAAAGTTGTAGATCTTTTAATTTCCTATAAATTTGATTATACTCTTTTGTCGTAAATGCATTCTAAGACCGAAATCTTAAAAAAAATCAATTTTTCACACGTTTTCGTGAGAAAAAACAGAAAATCGCTAATTGCCGCTAAACCAAGCGTTATACAAAACATTGTTTGAAATAAAAGCTGTAGAATTTTTAATTCTCTACAACTTTAATTATAAACATGCATAATAAAGCCGCAATCTTAAAAAAACTATTTCTTTACGTGAAAACAGCCTCACCAAGAATTTTAGCAAACATGGCGGCTACCCTATCTTGTAGAGAATAAAAATTAAGTAAATGAGGCGATTTTTAAAAGAAATCGTAAAACCAGTTTTTGAGAAAATCGCATATAAGTGAAAAATGACACGAATAAACTACTACTTCCGGTTGACCGATTTTAATGAAAATGTTCGTGTCGGGTTTTCTAGTGGTATCTAACTTAAGTTTTAAGTTTGAAGTTCGTACAATGTTCCGTTCTAGAGATATTTTGTACACACACACACACACGCACGCACGGACGCGCGCGCACACACACACACACACACACACACACACACACAGACCAATCGCTAAAAACATGTTTATTGGGTTCAGGGGGTCTGAAAACGTGTGGATCCGGTGAAAACTCGATTTGTTAAAATCGACATGAAAACAATACTTTCCTTCCTATATACCTATTCATATAGGCAAGAAGAAGTAAAAATTAGCCACTCTCTCGGAGTGATAAAGAGCTCTGTGTTAAACCAATTATAGTGAATAAGAATACAAATCCTATTGATCAGATTATTTGTGGTGATTTTTTATTTTTTGAACCTTGAATGGTTGCAATTCATCTGCAAATTTTAATTCCGACTGGAACGGAATAATTATTGTTGCTGATGTAAAATATACTCGTGTGTGTGTCAAAATCTATTCCTACAGTGAATATGTGATGAGCTCATACGATAAATCCTAGAAGACCAAATTGAAGTTATTGCGTAAATTATTCCTAGGTGTCCGAAAGTTATTGGCTTACCTCTTTCATTTATGATTATATGGGAGATTAATTCAAATCCTGGTAAAATTAGAATGTATATTACCGGATGGCCAAAGAATCGGAATAAGTGTTGATATAAAATGGGATCTCCTCCACCCGCTGGATCAAAAAATGTTTTGTTGATATTTCTGTTTGTCAATGGTATGGTGATATCACCACTGACTAACACTGGCAGTGAAAGAAGGAGTAAAACTGCGGTAATTAGGAATGATCAACCAAATAAAGGGGTTATTTCTGGTGTTATTCCCTTTGGTCGTATATTTATACTTGTGGAAATGAAGTTGATGGCTCCTATGATGGATCTGATACCTGCAATATGTAAGGAGAAAATGGTAAGATCTACTGATGAGGTACTGTTTGGAGTGTACGAGGGGGGTACCCAAAAGAAACCGGAATTATTTTTCAAAAGTTATTTTTTTCTATTTTTTTTACAAAAGATCCCCCCTTCAAAATACTCTATATTACAACATTTATCCCGCCAGTAAACATTTTTTGTAGTCATCTTTAGAAATGACTGGCAGCTCCTCCCTCGTTTTTTCATGTCCGCTTCAATATTGTAAAGTCTGTGTCCTTTAATGTCCCTTTCATGCGTGAAAATAAGAAAAAGTAGCACGGAGCTAGGTCAGGCGAGTAAAGTGCGCGGGGCTGCGGAACCATGCTATTTTTAGTCAAAAATCTTTCACCGAGATGGTTATGTGTGCAGGTGCATTGTCGTGGTGGAAGAACTAGTCTCCTGTCTGCCACAAATCGGATCTTTTTTGACGAACACTGTTGCGCAATCTTCTTAAAACTTCCAAATTGTCAGTCGATGTTCTGAGAGGACACGCTGTCAATTTTTTTCAACATTTTCTTCGATTCGGACAATTGATGGACGTCTAGAACGAGGTTTGTTATTAATTGACATGTCGCCATTTTTCAATCGTGAAAACCACTCGTATACTTGAGATTTTCCCACAGCGTCATCTTTGTAAGCTGTTTTCAACATTAAAACAGTTTCAGCAGCACTTTTACCGAGTAGAAAACAAAATTTCACAGCTACACGTTGTTCACTTAAACTTGCCATCATAGAAAACGAAACAGAACAAAACAGCGCTAGCAAAAACAATCTACGAGGTAGGGTCAAAAAGTTCTCGGAACTTCTCGAAAAAAAGGTGACATGCGGTCACATGCAGTCATGAATTCGTTTGCTGGAAGGGACATTTTTGTTTGGGAGGTTGGTATTACTACTAGGGAAGGTGCTGTGCCATTCAGCAGGTAGTTAGAGTTGGTTTCCTGCGTGTGGTGTAAGATATTTTCGACGTAGTATTTTTTCTGTCGTCGGATTGTGAAATGTCACCATCAGAGAAGTGTGCCAATATCAAATTCTATGTGTTGCTGGAGAAATCACCCTCGGAGACTCTTGAGAAACGGCAGTTTACGAGTGGCACAAGCATTTTCGTGACATTTGAACAACAATTAAAGATGACGTTCGGACTGAGTGGCCTTCCACTTCCACCGTAGATGAGAATGTTGAGCGCGTTCAATAATTTGTCCGTGCTAACAGGCGACGACAGGGAAAACAATCAACAAAGAATTGTACACAGAGATCTTAAAACGGTTACGAAATGCAATTTAACGAAAACGGCCTGAAAAATGGCCAAATAGGCTGGGAATGATTCGTTTTTGTTGCATGACAATGCCCTGTCACATCGATCCCTAATGGTGAAACAATACCTTGCAAAGAACACTTTCACCACTCTGGAACACCCTCCAATATTCTTCCGATCTTGCACCACCGGACTTTTACCTGTTTCCACAACTGAAAATAACATTGAAGGGACATCGTTTTGCTGATTCATCAGTGGTGATGGAAAATACGACGAAACAGAACTTTCGAAAAATGGCTTTCAGGAGTGTTTCCAACGATTGTATTGAAGGTGGAATAAGTGCGTAGATGCAGGATGAGAGTATTTTGAAGGAAAATTGGATTAAATTGTTATACATACTTTCAATCAATTTCTATTAACCAATTCCGGGAACTTCTTGACCCTACCTCGTATATGCAGATGAATATTGAACTCGCAATGAGTTGCGCTATACTCGTCTGCGCGGCAGAAATTCTTACTACACAAGCACCGCACACGGAAATGCTATTCCGGTTACTTTTTGGGTACCCCTTCTTATAACTGTATAATGTAATCATAACTTGGTGTGCCAGGGTTGATACCAACTATTCGAAATATAGTTAAGAGTTATAGTAATTTATTGAGGAAGCCAGATGATCAAACATGGAAACAGGTGTTTCCTTACAAGATAACTGGACAACGTGGACCACCTCGGAAGAGATGAGTATTTAAATTTCTTTATGAAGTAGCATAATTTTTATCCTTTATCCTATAAACAGATACAGAAAGAAATTCCAAAATATGTAGTTAACTTATTTATTAACAAAGCTATAAAATATCGTATGTTAGCAATCTCTCGATCGATATTTTATAGATCTGATATGAATAAATAACTAAAAAATAAAATAATTAATAACTTTAAAAGGTAATATTTGCAATCCATTGATATATTTCGGTCGACTTAATAAAACTATAAATCGTAATCATAAAAGTCGTTTGTTATTCAGTGCATTTAACACAGTTACCATAATTTCCATGTCAAATTATAAACTAGAATAATAAGTTATACTTTCTTAAGATTTACGTATAAACGTGTAAGTACATTAATTCACAGAACTTAACTAAACATGGAAGGGATAAATAAATTTATTTAACCATTCATTATGTTTGCAGTAAAGGCTAACAAGTAGTGATTGGTTAAACGTTGTATTTTGGAAAGGGTTTAAGGGGGAGAAACTAACATCCCAATCACTAAACTACTCAGTTGGGTACCATTATTCTAGAAGCCAGCGTGCCTATATTACGATATAGGCATATATACCACGCAGGCTGTATGCCTGGAAACCCCGCAACCGAACACCAGCCGAATACAGTGTAAGGGGTACACCATATATCGTGTGTTTGTACGTATAAGGCCAATACAGGTTCAATCATACTCATATATACACGTGCCATGTATGTATGTTTATGTACGCGTATGTATAATAGGTTGGACGTCATGGCATACCGCACTGTATTGCTTACTATGGACCATGGCAAACAATAATTGAGTCACAATCATTGGAACAAGCAATTATATCTATGACATAGATCATGTGATTAAAGTATAGGATGACTACAAAAACTTATATTATAATTGAAATTAATTAAGAATATTTCCTTGTACTTATTTACGAGGTGTGGCTATTAAATAACGAGACTGACGTTGTAAAAAATTTAATTTTAATTTTATACATAATCACTTATTGTCATTTTTAATATACACTCCTTCTCTATCCCTACAACGCTTCATACGAATTTTCCATTGTTGGAAACAGTGCTGAGAGTCATCTTCTGTCACCTCCTTTAGGACACGTGCCGCTCAAAGATTTTTGGAATGAAGCTCGCAAAAATTATTGTACTGACACTTTGTACGCGATTGAAAATTACCCAAATTTTTTGAAAACGATAATAACATATGATGAAACGTGGTTTTTTACTTATAATCTAGAAACGAAGCGCCAATCCATGCACTGGAAGAGCCGAACTTCACCGAGTGCCAAATAAGCTCCAATGAGCAAGTCAAAATTTAAAGCAATTATGGTTGTTTTTTTATATTCATGAAATAGTGTACCTTCACTGCGTTCCTGAAGGTCAAACAAATAATCAATACTATTACCTTGAGGTACTTTCTAAACTACATCAAAGAGTAAGGAAAAAACGCCTCGAAATGTGGGAAGACAAATCATGGTTTCTACACCAAGACAATGCGCCAGCTCATTCCGCGTTATCTGTCAAGAACTTCCTAGCCAAGTACAGCATTTCAGTTTTAGAAAATCCACCTTATTCACCAGATCTTGCACCATGTGACTTCTACCTGTTCCCTTAGGTGAAATCTGTATTAAAAGGAACAAGAGTTGAGTCTCTGGAAGCTATAAAATAGAAAGCGGCACGTGTCCTGAAGGAGCTGACAGAAGATGACTAGATGACTTCCAGCACTGTTTCCAACAATGGAGAATTCGCATGGAGCGTTGTAGAGATAGAGAAGGAGTGTATATTGAAGGTGGCAATAAGTGATTATATATAAAATTAAAATTAAATTTTTACATCGTCAGTCTCGTTATTTAATAGCCACACCTCGTATACTATAAAATTTATGCCATGTTTATTCTTTTGCGATCTGGTTATTAATAAATAACAAAACTATCATTTAGTTATGGGGTAAAAGTAGATATGGGGTACAGCTTTTACAACAAACCTCGATATTATGATATAAAGAATTCAGTAAAAATTATAAGATTTAAAAGAAACATTATTTCTACATTTTTGGATACATTATTCAATGCAACTCTTAAAAAGGTTTCTGCTAATATGGTGGAAAAGGTCGAGCCCGTATAACCGCAAGGGTTTGGCATTTTGAGCATATTCTTTAACAATTATGTAAGTAGGCCTAATAATAGCTTTTTATTATATCTCTTAAAAGTAGCAAATACATTTTTTATCACACCTACATAAATTACCCCTTATAGATATAAATATAAAACATAAATAAAGTAAATATAATAAATATAAAAAATAATATATATAAATTAACCCCTTATAAATTATCCCTTTCATAAATTACATTACAAATTGGGTAACAGGGCTAAAATATCACCCTGTAGAAGAATATCAATGAACAATCTGTATAAATAAAATTCTGATTTTGTCTGTACAATTTTTCAAATTGCCTCAATTTTTTTTTCTATGCCAGATGTATCAAGTAAAGACCGAAAATAAGTTCAGCTAAAATTTTGTCTGTCTGTTTATCTGTTTGTATGTTACAACATCACGCAAGAACCTCTGAACCAAATTCAATGGATTTCGGTATTTAGGTTCTCGACATAATCGAAATGAAAATAGGCATAAATGTTTTTAATATCACAAAGGGATGGGGGAGTTCAGATGGAGGGGTAAACAAAAAACTACGAATATCTGCATTAAAAGTCAATGTATCGTAACACGTTATATAATCGAAATTACGAAACGTTTAAAGAAAAATAAGTTTGATTATGTAAAGTTTTTAATTTTCGTGCATAATAACGGAGATATTACCAATTAAGAAAAAAATCAACATATCAATATTTTTAGAATAACATACAAAACAAAACCGGCCTATGTGCCGGTAAACCCCGCATTCATTAAGTCAGTTGCCTACCTACCCATTCCACCAGTACCCTATATACCCATTTTCGGTCAAATTAATTGTCAAAAATGAATCAGTATTCTTAATAGTGTGATAGTTAACCATTGTGGTGTTCCTATTGTGATTTGACTTTCATTTATTATAAAAATAAAAAAGCGCCGCATATCTCATTTTAAAAATACCAAGATCTCGATTTTATTTTACGTCCAACTATTTTTTTTTCATTAATAATAATGCAGACGTTAAAAGGAGTTACGAGTAGATAACAATGAATGATTAAAGAATATCAGACCTGACAGGGATAGAACTCGGTACTCCAACAGATCGTCCACAGCACCAAGAAAACCTTTCAAAGAACAGGTACTTTAGCTAGTGTTGCAATATAATGAATTACTAGGAAAATCTATAAAAATAAATAACAATTAAAAACATGGTACGTCAATAGAATACAATAGAACTCTTTTCCTTTTACTAGGAAAACAATATTAATGGCGACGCTTGTCTAATAACTCATGATTTAAAGTGTATAACAACGAACGAAAACAAATATAATTACATGAATCAAATTGTTGTCAATTAATAACGTATGGATGTTAGTTTCACGAGTGGTTCTCCACCGCTGTATGCTCTTCACCTAAACAGCCTTGAAAAAACTTTTTGTATTATTAATATTTTTTTTTCCATATAACTTTTTTAATGCATAATCTGTTATATAACAATAAATACAACTTATCGATTAGTTTAACTCATGAAAAAATTACAACCCACTGGTGTAATAACAAATTAAAACATTAAACCATATTACACTGTTCTTAATTATTATTTACAAACAAAATTAGATAAACAGTGTTTTGTTTTTAAAAATAAATAAAAATGAAATTTTAAAAAATAACCAAAACCTCTTTTAAACGAGAAAACAAAATGAGAAGTAATTAATAATAAGCACATGATTCCGAAATATTTATGTACGTACACCGAACTTTACCGAACTTTAAAAATGTCATTAACTTTAAAATCATTTTTCTCAAATTTCTAAAATCATTTCTTAAAATCATTCAAATTCATTTTCATAAAATTTATAAAATTCAAAACAAATTCAAATTAATTTTTTAAAATCATTTTTCTTTTATCATTTTTGAACTTTAAAAATTCTCATTCAGTTATTTACAACATTCACACTCAAACACGACAGTCATCTACAGAATATTAACATTATATTATTTACTATTTTAAAATCATACTATCAGAATCGCCCTGGGAGATCCAGTACTGTAGCACGTTTTAGCCTATGGACATCATTACTGTTGTCTAAGAGATTCAGTGCTAAGTGATTTACGTGGTTGTTTAGACGTTTGTTGTATTTACAACTGAAACTTCGTATTTCTTCTCGTTATTATTTGGGGAATATATTTTTAAACCACCGAGTAGGTGTACGTATTAGGAAATACGTAATAGGAAGTCTATTAATAGACATTCCAAATCATACCGTATTGATCTGGGTCAAAACATGTCAACCATAAGCAATAAAAGTCAACCAGTGTCAGCATATATGGCCTGCCATAAAACCACCCTCGATAACGTTTTTATGATTATAGTTACGTCTAGTTTATGAGTTTACAGTTATTTTAACTACCTTTTATATCTGATTTTGTGTGTTTATATTTCGAGTCATTTATGTATTAGGCTAGAACTATATTGAAAATAATTTTGTGTTTTACTTTAATACAATAAACCATTAAAAATATAATACGCTAAGCTCTTTTGCCTACTGCCAATAATTTAGATTTTTCTGTTGGACAGTTTTCTGGCCTGTTAAAACAACCACTAACATAGGAAACCAAAAGCGGTTTCCTGAACGATATCAACAACAGAATTTATTAACCAATATTCCAATAAAATATTGATATTTTTCAACAATTCATAAAGGGAGTTAGGTATTTTTATTTCGTGAAATGTACACTGCTGTTCGGATAACTTGATAAATGATCATTTTAAAAAGGTCATTTTTAATTGAAATTTAGTATCAGTTATTGTATTAATACAACAATGTCTAAATGTGAAGCTAATGTTTCAAAACTAGATTTACTTATAGGAGCGTGCAGACATCATCACAGTCCTACAGTTGGCCAAGAAGATCCCTTGGCCAGAGGCGCTTTAAACGTCTGCGCTGAGCACCCGGTATCACCCTTGTGTACATGTTTTGTATAAAAGAGGGTTGTCATGTAATTCAAATTTGTCATGCATCGTCTTGTATAGTTGGTTCGCGACATCAATTACGTATGGGATTTGTAAGTCTTTGTGCAACATTAAGTTTGTGATTTAAAAGGGGCTTTGCGTTATCGTTCGTAGAATCTTCTTCTGAATTACTTGTACACGTTTCGTGTGTGAAGGTTTAGCAGATCCCCAAAGTTGAACTCCATATGTCCAGATTGGTCTTAAGACTGTCTTGTATATTGTTAATTTGTGTGATATGTTTAATTTAGAACGTCTATCGAGTGAGCGTTTCAGTTGATAGAAGCGTGTTTTGAGTTTGTGGCGTGTGTGTGTAACATGTGGGTTCCATGTAAGTTTTCTGTTTAAGTGTAAGCCTAAATAGCGTGTTTGAGTAGTGTAAGACAACGGAATATTATTAATGTAAACGGATGGGCAGTTTTGTCGTCTAAGAGTAAACGTCATTTGTTGCGATTTGTTTTCATTAATATTAATTTTAAGAAGGTAAGTTAAATATTTCTATAATGTTACCGGTTAAGAAAAGTATTTACTTTATACAAGAACACTTAATATGGTAAATACTGAAGAAATGGTCCACCCAATGTAAGTAATTCATTCGTAAGTAAACCTATCTTTTTGCTCTACTCCTTGATCTTTTTTCTTCCATTTCCAAGTACGATGATTCCATCTAATGATAAAACATTCCCCAGGTATGTGAATTCTTTAACTTTTTCCAGCAACTTATTTTATTACATATACTCGTATTCTTGCCATCCCTACCTACTTTTATTATCCACCAGCACTTTACTCATTTTTATTCTGAATTTCAAACCACATTTAACAATCTTCTAAACGTCTTAATTTCCTAATGTCTAAATGTCTTTCTCTTAGAAACAGTCGGTAAATACATAGAGAAATGAGAGGAACATTAAAAACGAATGAGTGAAGATAAATAGGTGAAACGGGCATTGAACTACATACTTGATGGACGAAGAGATGTAGGTAGGCGGCGAAAAAATGAACAAAGAAGTTGGAAGGCCTAATACATAACAGGATAAGAACTAAACAATCTTATTATATCCGACTTCAGTGCCCTTTCCACCTTCCCCTCTGTATTTTACCATTATCAACAAATAACTTATCGTTGACAAACTATTTAACTTGTATATTGTAACCTAATTGAAATACAAAGATGGAAACAAACATAAGAAATATTAGATTAGCATATATGGTATTTTATCCAAAGTTAAAGGTATAAAGTAGTTAAAGGTCTCAAGAGATAAGGGTGAGGATAGAGACCGCTCGTAGCGCATTCTGCAGAATGAGACCAGTGCTGAGCAACCGTAACACCAACCTTAAAATTAGAATTCGAATGGCGCAGTGTTATGTGTTCTCTGTTCGCCTTTATGGTTTGGAGGGATGGACGTTGACAAAGGTCCTGAGTAACAAGCTGGGAGCCTTCGAATTATGGGTATATAGACGGATATTGAGGATCTCATGGAGAGAAAGAGTAAGAAATACGGAAGTATTGGAAAGAATTGGTAAACAGACGGAGATCTTACACAAGATTAAGGTCCGCAAATTACAATACTTTGCTCATGTGATGAGGAATGAGAAGTATAGAATCCTCCAACTGGTGATGCAAGGAAAAATCGAGGGAAGGAGACAACCCGGCCGTATGAAGACGTCTTGGATCAAGAACCTCAGAGAGTGGTATGGGATCAGTACAAGTGAACTATTTAGAGCGGCCGTCTCCAAGGTGCAGATAGCCATGATGATTGCTAATCTTCGTTAGAAGAATGCAACTACAAGAAGAAGAAAGGTATAAAACTATAAGCTTGTATAACTTTTTAGTTAATTAGTCCTTTTAGACTTTTAGTTTGTATTAATTTAATTTTTTTTAGAAATCGTATAATATTTTAAATTGTCATTGTTTTAACCCCTAGCTTAGTTTTTTTAAATCTCTGTTGTGCTGTTTTCAAAATAAAAGAGGAGAACAACCTATCCTAGGACATGGCTTTTAGCCGTAGTTGGGTAGGTTTTCCTTCAACTCGTACATTGTGAATTGTTGTAAATGTATTATAGCTTTTGGAAAGAATGTGCATGGTTTAATATTGTAAATAATAAGAAAATAAATAAAGTATTATATTATTATTTATTATTTTTCATATTGTATTATACCTGTCAAAGATTTTCTTTAAAAGAGAAGGCCGGTTTACAAATGAAATAAAGCTATAATTTTTTTATAAAGAAATGCAAGGTCTTCATATCTTACCAGCAATATAGTCAAAATATTGACTTTGAAATCAGCATACATTATTATACTTCTCTTTTGATCTCTAATGGTTACTTGGAATCGCTGAATTCAGTCTAACAAAAAGGTTAAACAAGTTGGGAAATAATATGAATTTATAACCAGGTTTTGGGTTAAAGGTTTCGTAACAAAAACGAGTTGTACGAAAAAATCTGGCATAATATAATCGCTTGTTGCTCTCCAAACATAAAAGAACCCCACAATTCAATAACCACTTTCTATATTAAAATAAAAAAGGAATTCTTGGTATAATGATATCAAAGTTTCGAAAGGCAATAAAAGATCAAAGTTCCTAGATATTAATCGCAAAATATATTTCAAGAAACCACCGTTTCTTAAGTACATTTTCTGTAATCAATAATAACATAAATAAGACAAATTTATCTCAAATTTTTTTAGTTTATTTGAAATCTCTTACACTGCATTGGTAATAAGCAATTCGTATAGATTATTACGTATAGAATCGTTGGTTTTTAAAGCCTAATAATGCCTGCCTTTATGAAAAATCGAATCCGTGGCATTCCTTTTTGCTGTGTAAACCAGTACTCTACCAGTACACAGAGGTTTTTCATTTATTTTTACTAAGACATAACTTTGATACTTTAAAAAAACTGAAAATATTTTGTCAATAGTTGTATACAATGTTTTCTTCTTTTTTTTTCTTCAATGGTCTTCTTCTTCTTTTTTTCTTTCACCACAGATTAGCGAATATTCTTGTTCCGGTCGGTAACAGAAAACTGACTGTAACCATCTCTTCAAGGCCTATCCATGCTCTTATTTCCTTCATGTCTGTACGTTAGTGTTTCGAAGGGGATTCTTCCTAGAAACATACTAAGAGCATTCGAGCACTGCTCGAATATTTTCATTCAAAAGCTTATTTTTAATAAGTAAAAGAGGATTGAAAGAGAATCGTGGAGAAAGCCAAAGTCCCCAATGACTGAAGAACTACAAGATCGTGAAAATTTAGGGGAAAAAATTACTTGGTAATGAAAACCAGACAAAACACAGAAAATTTTAAAAATTCAGTTAAGTTTAATATGTTTAATAAAATAATCTTCAAACAAATAAACATTATTAACAACTTCCAAAATGTTTATCAAAAAAAGTACAAAAAACTACTTTTATTGCATATTTACTTTTCTTATTATGACCATTATTAGAAAAACTATTTTACTATTTTCATGTCGTAATAGAAAATGATATGTAATTAGCCTGTTATTGTTACTTCAGATCTGTTAGAAGGAGAAGGACAGCGTGAAGGGACAATAAACACAATATTAAACCCGAATCATTTTGCCATATAACGAAATGGAATAGAATGCGGATGCTGCCAATGTTTCTATAGAGTGTGTATATATACTGACACACACACACACACTTGTGTTATAACAACAATAATAATAGTAATAAATAACACGTTATTCTGGATTACCGTACCGTCATCCGAGGGATTCCCTATTACATCCAATGGTTCGGAATAATATCCTTGTATCCGTCCCGGCATTCATTCAATGGTTCCTACAACTAAACTGCATTCGGCCGTTTATTCATTCCAACCTGCTGGGTTGGTAGCGTATACAACGGCGCTCAAGGCTAAATACAGTACCCAATGTTTTTTATCCGACCTAAAATCCCTCCACATTTTACAACTGTACTGCTTTTATTATTCTAGTTCTTTTTAAATTAAAAATAAACCAACCGAATGTCTCTAATGACAATATTTTTAACCCTTACGCTTTTAAATTTCAATTATTTTTTCTATTCTACTAACAGAATGTATTAAATTTAATGATCCGTTTGTTGACAAAATTAAGTTATGTAATTTACTACTGTCCTTTTTAAAAAGTAAATAAAACATTATAGAGAAATTAATGATGGGACGAATATATAATTTTAATAATTGAATATTTACTTTCTCTTGCCTATATGAATATATAGAAAGGAAAGTATTGTTTTCATGCCGATTTTTTGAAATCGAGTTTTCACCGGATCTACACGTTTTCAGACCCCCTGAACCCAAACAACATGTTTTTAGCGATTATTTACTTTCTCTTGCCTAATATGATTATATAGGAAGGAAAGTATTGTTTTCATGCCGATTTTTTGAAATCGAGTTTTCACCCGATCTATACGTTTTCTGACCCCCTGAACCCAAACAACATGTTTTTAGCGATTAGTGTGTGTGTGTGTGTGTGTGTGTGTGTACGCGCGCGTGCGTGCGCGCGTTTGTGTGTGAACAGAATATCTCAAGAACGGAACATCGTACTCTCTTGAAACTTGAAACGTAAGTTAAATACCACTAGAAAACCCGACACGAACATTTTCATCAAAATCGGTCTACCGGAAGTAGTGGTTTATTCGTGTCATTTTTCACTTTTTTGCAATTTTCTCAAAAACGATTTTTTTCAAAAATCGCCTCGTTTACTAAATGTTTTATGCTTTACAAGATAGCGTAGGCGCCATGCCTGCTGAAATTCTTGGTGAAGCTGTTTTCTCGTAAAAAAAAGTCTTTTAAGATTGCGACTTTAGTATGCATTTTAGCGCAAAAATGTATGTCATTTACAGAGTGAAAAATATGTGCTTTTCAGAGGGCCCGGCAGCTGATAAGCTTACTTTTCCACTCGGTGAGAAAGGTAATGGTAAACCACTTCACTCCTCGTTTTACTTAGTAAAACCTCTACCGGTTCATACCAGCTTTTTGGCTTATGACCTAAACAACAACAAATATTTACTAAAAGGTAAGTCAAATTTATTGTAAATTTTGTCAAATAAAAAAATGTTGTATACTAGTAGTTTTTATAATATAGTTGTGATATAAAATATTTTATTCAAGAAGTCGATGGGTATAAAAATCTGGATTTGTGGCTTTACAGCTGTACATGCGATGTACAACTAACCCACTAAGCCAATGACGTAAACTCATCAAGGATTCAATTTTAATAACAATATGGATTATTATTAGTCGTTGTCATTGTCGATGAATCCTGGATTTCTTAAAATTTTTGTTTCAGCTTCGATTGAATATAACTAAACCCCGGATAAGGGAACCACTACTGGTATCTTTCTGGTATTTTATGTAGGTAGTTTACTTGAGCAAACCCCTATGGAATTTCTCTCCAACCCTAAATGTTATCCGTTTGTTTTACCGTTACTTTCACATCTACCCATGGTAAAACTGTGTAGATTAAATCCATTAGTTTCAAAGGAAGACACTAAAGATTGCAAAATCCTTTTACTGCTTCTGATTTTTATATCATATTATAATTTTATTCATTTTTTCGTTCATTGACCCTTTATATGAGGAATAGGCTGTATTATTACATAATGTAGGATATAATTCTAAAGTTTACTTGCAATTACCTTAAATATAGATTACATACGCAATATTCACTAAAAATTCTATTCATATAACAATAAAAAATCTGTTGTGAAGCGCTCACACGACTTTCTCTTGCTAGTGCAAATAATTAATAATATTACCTAATATTAGTAATAATACATTAGAAATAAACAAAAAATTAACCTCAAAAAACATAATCTTATTTTAATCATGAGTGAAAGACGCAAAATGAAAATTAACCTCAATTCGGCTTAAAATACGAAAAATCACTCTCACGCTAAACTAGGCTCTGTAGAGAAAATTGCTCTGAAAAAAAGTTATAGATCTTTTAATTTCCTATAAATCTGATTATACACTTTTGTCGTAAAATGCATCCTAAGGCCGAAATCACACTTTTCGTGAGAAAAAAACAGAAAACCGCTAATTACCGCTAAACTAAGCATTAGGCTTATACAAAAAAATGTTTGAAATAAAAGTTTAGGATTTTAAATTGTCTATAACTTTTATTATATACATTTTTGCGCTAAAATACATATTAAAGCTGCAATCTTAAAAAAACAATTTTTTTACGTGAAAGCAGCCTCTCCAAGAATTTCAGCAGACATAGCGCCTACCCTATCTTGTAGAGCATAAAAAATTTAGTACACCAGGCGATTTTTAAAAAAATCGTAGAACCCGTTTTTAAGAAAATCGCAAAAAAGTAAAAAAATAAACGAATAACTTCTATTTTCGTTTGACCGATTTTGATGAAAACGTTCGTGTCGGGTCCAGTATGTAACTTAAGTTTCAAGTTTCAATTTTATTTATATGATTACAGATTATTTCTAGATTTGATTTTTTTTAAATGGTTTAATTACCCTTTGTTTGAATAAAAATAATTTTTTTTGTCATAAATTTATTGTAACATTTTAAAATAAGATAAGACTTACTTGAATATGAAATTCAAGTTAACAAAAAGGTTAATAATTTGAAAATATAAAAAATTCATAACACTATGAAGAAATAATAAACACAAAACATACCTAGTTCCGAGACCCCTTTATCGAAACACCCCATGCATTCATCACTAAATAGGAAGTTGACGACAGGAAGGTAGTCCGCCTGCTAAGCATAGCCCTACACATTTTTCCAGATTCACTACGAAAGCGGCGTTAACTTAACTAACTAAATTATTTTAGTTAGTTAAATTATTTATTTAATTATTTAAGTTACGATGAAAAATATTTTTTTTTTTTTTAACAGTAAGAATTATTTACAAACAGTTTAACAAAAACTTTCAGTAAATGTGTTGATGATGAATAAAACTTGAAGAAGACAGCACTCAGCAGCGTTGCTTCCATGTCATCGCTTGGTTATAGTTGATGAAGGGTTTCTTCTTGGTCCTGGTGACGTACAATTTTTTTTTTTTTTTTTTTTTTTTTTTTATACGGATGAAGTGAATGAAGGTGTGAAAAGGAGCGAATGAAGACGTGATACTGATGATCTGTGTAACTGATGATAGAAAATTTATTAGATGATTAATTTTAGATTAATGAGAGTTAGCAAGATTTAGATTATTAATAAATAGGAGTTGACAACCGCAATATAATTTTGTGTTTTTGATCTTAAAAGGATGGTTAAACATTTTAGATCAGGTGAAACGGAATGGAAGATCTAATATTCTCGCCTTCTTGAGTCTTTGATGTTCAATATTGTCATCGAAAAGATTTATAGCCAAATGATTGGAATGAGTGTCCAACTTGGTTAAATACTTTTCACTCCGACTGCTAATTTCTTCTCCCACCGTAGGTATGCCCAGGTCATGATGGAGTACTTCATTAGGCACATACCAAGGTGCACAGCATATAAGTCGAAGAAACTTCGATTGGAATCTCTGTAATATTTCTACATTAGATGTACTTGCTGTGCCCCAGAGTTCAATTCCATAACTCCAAACTGGTTTTATCATCACCTTGTACAGTGTCAATTTATTTTCCAAAGACAACTGTGATCGCCTCCCAACAAGCCAATATAGTTGTCGTAATTTGAGTCCAAGTTGTTTCCGTTTGGTCCATATATGTTTTCTCCACGTCAATTGCCTGTCTAGATAGATGCCCAAGTATCTCACATCATCTGAATGTGGAATTACGTTGTTGCGAAACGTTACTGGTGAACATGATTCTCGTTTCATCGTAAAGGTTACGTGTGCAGACTTCTGTTCATTTACTTTGATCCTCCATTTTTGGCACCAGTCTTGAATGTCATTTAGATGTTGCTGTAGTTTTTCAGAAGCGTGGACTGGGGAGGTATCAGATGCAATAATAGCAGTGTCATCGGCAAAAGTTGCTGTTGTTACATGTTCATTTACAGGAATATCTGCTGTAAATAGCGTGTATAGAAAAGGACTTAAAATGCTACCTTGAGGTACACCTGAACGAATTAGGTGCAAGGTCGATAACTCATCATCAAATTTCACTTGGAAAAAACGATCGGTTAAGAATGATTTTAGAATAGGAAAATAATTATGATCCAGGTTTAATTTAATTTTGTGTAGAAGAGCTAAATGCCATACCTTGTCAAAGGCCTGGGCTACGTCTAAGAAGACGGCTGAGCAAAATTCCTTTTTTTCTAAGGTATATCGAATTTGGTTAACTATCCGATGTACCTATTCTATCGTAGAATGTTTTTCACGGAAACCGAATTGATGATCCGGGTAAACACTTTCTTCCAAAAAAGGTTTTAGACGATCAAGTAGTAATTTTTCAAAAACTTTTGATGTGACGGATAGAAGACTGATCGGTCTATATGACGTAATTTCGGTAGGTTCTTTGCCAGGTTTGAGAATCATGACTATTTGGGCAACTTTCCATTGAGATGGAAAGCAACCCGTCCTTAGAATTGCGTTGAAAATGAATGTCAGGAGTAAAATTCCCTTCCTTGGGAGTTGCTTTAACACCTCACCGGTAATTAGGTCATAGCCAGGGGCTTTTTTGGAACTCAGGCGCTTTTGGATTGTAGTTATCACTTCAGCCGGAGTGAAAGATTTGATAGGAGGTGATAGCTGAAATGGGGCTTCAAGATGTTCTAAAATGTCTTCATCTAATTTTCGATCGATATCATCGTCGTGTGGACGGAAGAAAAAATAAACATAATAATTAAAGTTCAATACTACTATTTACATTGTAAATAAAGTTGTAAAACTAAACCGGCCGCATTGGCGTAGTTGGTAACGTGCTTGCCTATCATCGTGCGGTCTTAGGTTCGAATTTCACTCAGGCACGGCATTTTCATACGTTACAAAAAATTGTTTTATCATTCACAGTTGCAACCCAACGTCGTCGCTAATGACCACAATAGTTGATGTGACGTTAAATAAACAAAGAAAAAAAGTTGTAAATAACAATAATAGAGTAAACAAATGCATAGTCATCACAAATCAAAATTGTAGACGATTGAACAATCAACCTCTTACGAATTTTTAAAAAGTGTAGCAATCGGGGAAGGGGCAATAGGAAAAATCTGGAGGCTAGATGAGGGTAGACTTACAATAATTTCTCACCACAGCGATTCCACGATAAAACTTTATTGAAAACCAAATTTGATTCAAACTACAACTAATACCTTAAGCCACATACGGGCACGGTTGCCGACCACAACAGATCAATAGTAACCAAATAATCGTAGCAAAATTTTGAGCTGGTACCATACTACTGGTCCGTGGGCTAGAACCCCCGTTTTTACACTACTAATGACCGAGCATAGCCCGACCAGTTTTCTAGCACAATATTACCAAATAAACTCCAGCAAAAAGTTAAATTACAAAACCAATACAGTAAATTACAAAACAAATTCTCAAGATATAGCTAAATCAGGCTACCACTCCTCTAAGTCCCTGTTGTGACGGACTACTACGATAAACTCATCGTTGCACCATGAAGAGATCCCTAAAATATAAAAGTAACTGATGATCAATCTTAACCATCACGTACTAAATTTAATAAGTCATAAAATGAATCTGACAACAGGTCAAATTCAATGTTAGGTCCAATCTACGACCTCCAATTCCATAATCATTTATTGGATTTAAAGCAACAAATTTCCATTAGATCTCTTCATAATACAATGATGCTATTCTATCCTTAAACATACGCCAGGGTACACTACAAATAAAAATAAAAATTACCCATCATTAAATAATTGCCCTGGAGCGGCACTGCCAGGATTCCTAGTGGGCACAGGATAAACATATATCCGAATTCAAACATGTTTTGAACCTAACAAAACATTGTTTAATGGTAACGACACAAATCTCGTGCCAATAAAAACTCCCAAACAATGAACCAAGCGTTACCAGCCATAGGCGGTGACAATCTTTACTACACTAAAATAATAATTAAAAACAAACTATTGGCAATAGTTGCTAAGGTAGCACAGTTAAGTACCGCCACTCCAGGTTTCAGGTAAATAAGAACTCTTAAAATAACGGCCGGCTTAGCCAGGCGGAGAGTGCAATCAGCTAAATTACCACTTACCGGTAAATACCCGGGTTAGGCCCAGCCACAACAATAGGCGGGTTGGATATCCGTGCAGTTTCACTAGACCTCAATAAACTAAGTACAAGTCACTATTCACTAAAAACGTACTTCAATACATTATATAAAACATTTTGCTGTTAGTAAGAAAAAAAACTATGTACTCCAATACATCACATAAAATAGACTCACGCACAGGCTAACGACTTTTCATTACTCACACATTAGATGATCTGACTGACTACAGAACATAAAAATCAAGAATGTCTTACATAGGCGTACATTATAGGCCTGCTGATTGCACTCTGTACTCGACAACGAAACCCGACACTTCCTGCAGTTCTCAGAACTGCATCTCTAAGCCTACAGTATCTACATGTTAATCGTAACATATAAAACTACATTATTTATAATTACTTGCTACGATTACACTTTTAATAATTTTCATTAAAAACATTTTATTTTACTACTACAAGTTTATTTTAACTTATATCTAAATCACCCATTAACTCTCGGTTCAATCCTCACTCTTACAAAAGCATTAAAGAAAAGTTCCGAAAAAAATTAAAAAATTGGTTTTACTTGTTTTTCAGGACATCAGCCGAAAGGCTGGTTTGAACCTTTAGAGGTTTTACTTAGTAAAACGAAGAGTGAGATGGTTTACAATTGCCTTCCTCACTGAGCATCAGCATGCCGGGCCCTCTGAAAAGCACATATTTTCCACTCTGCAAATGAAACATTCACTTTATTCGCCATAGGATCTGGCTGTATAATGAAATTCATTATTTTCAGAGGAGATAACTCTGATTAGTGTCTTTCACCTCACCTCTTCTGTTCTTAAATGATTCAGTCATTTAATTGGCTGACCATGTGATAAGAAACAGAACTATTTATTTTAGCCCTGCAACGAACAAATTGAGTGTGAATAATTTGACCCATCACTTGTCTGTTATGGGCAGATGTTTTACTTTTGTATTAAATTCAAATTAAATAAGAGAAAGTTCCAAATATTTTCTAGTAATATTTTTTGGTGTAGGCTTTGATGAATTGAATCCCAAACACTAAAATAATAAATTTTATTTTGGTATATAAGTGTGTGGGGAAAAGAATGAATAAAAGAATCTGAAATATCTCTTTGATAAGTTCAAAATCTTTTGTAATATCTATTCAATATAAACTCTCTGATCGACAATATCCTACAAGACAGTAAAATCCTAGGGATTTGTGCCTGGAGATTTTCTTCCCACTTTACTCAAACTGTACCTACATACTTAGTTTGTTCCTTTTAGATTCAATTTATCAATGGGTATCCATTGTGTGAGTAAATATCATAGAAAAATTACAAATTATTCTTGACACAAGGTAAAAAGAATTATTTATCTTAAATTATAAGATATTTTATTAAATATCATTAAAAAAATTAAATAATTTTTTTGTAAAATTGTAAGATATGATTGTTGATCATTAGTTTATCATCTGACAGGCTGCTTTGAACCTCTAGAAGCATTGCTAAGTAAAACGAGGATTGAGGTGGTTTACAATTGTCTTCCTCACTGAATGGAAAAGTAGCCTTTGCTTAGCACTATGTTGTAGCCATCCAAAAAGCATTTACTTTCTACCCTGCCAAAGACACCTTCACTTCATTCACCACAGAGTCTGCCGGTAATGTGTAATTCATTACTCTCAGAGGAGACAACTCTAACTAGTGTTATTTACACCTCTACCTCTTCTGTTAAATGCTCTCTTAAATGCTTCAGTCATTTCATGGCTGACAATATGATAAGAAACAGGACTAGTTGTTTCAGCCCTGGAACTAGCAGATCGAGTGCAAATATTTAACACTCCACCTGCCGTTATGGTCAAAATATATGATTATAATATTTTATTTTTGTCCAAGTTAATAATCTTCTATATGTTTAATTATCTTATAATGAAGATATTTCCAACAAAATTGTAGCCATTTCCTAGAATAAAATGTAATGTTAAAAAGAAAATTTATAATCAGATTACCTTTAATTATTTTTAAAAATTTGTGTTTGGCTTATGAATTGAAGTGGAAAAATTATACGTGGTAGGGAAAGTGCTTTAAAGACATTTCCAATTAATGAATAGCAGTTTGGAGCAGTTTTATTTTTAAAAAATGCGAATTTTTTTCGTTTTAGTTATTGATGTATGGTCATTTAATGTTTAAACATGATCGAGATTTTGTCGTGTGGTGTTCCTTAGACTATAGATCATGTTGGTTGAGTACCCTAGTTTTCAGTCTGAGCGCGTTTTGTGAGACCTGAACCTGACATTAACCCTGCATGAAATGGCGGTGTTATTAAGAAATGTCTTTCTTAAAGATGGTTAAATTAATAGAAACGATATAACAACTTTTATTATAAAATTTTGTATGGTGACTTTGAAGACGATGGAGCAGAAATCTTCCGAACCCAATTGACAAAACAACAACATCGATTCAAATTGCATTTTCGACACTAAACAGACAGTCTAAATATTTTTTTTTTCAATTCGTTAACATTATTAATTGAATAAACTCATGACATTGTCTTATTTTTTCAATTAAGCATATACGAGGTGTGGCTATTAAATAACGAGACTGCCGTTGTAAAAAATTTAATTTTAATTTTATACATAATCACTTATTGTCACCTTCAATATACACTCCTCTATCCCTACAACGCTCCATGTGAATTTTCCATTGTTGGAAACAGTGCTGGAAGTCATCTTCTGTCAGCTCCTTCAGGACACGTGCCGCTTTCACAGCTTACACAGATTCAAATCTTGTATCTTTTAATGCAGATTTAACCTTAGGGAACAATTACAAGATAATAACATGTAATGAAACGTGGTTTTATATTTATGATCCGGAAACGAAGCGCCAAATCACTGGAAGAAGCACTGGAAGAGCCGAACTTCACCGAGAGCCAAAAAAGCTCGAATGAGCAAGTCAAAATTTAAAGCAATGATGATTGTTTTCTTTTTATAGCAATGGGATTGTGTACCTTCACTGGGTTCTTGAAGGCCAAACAATTAATCAATATTACTACCTTGAGGTACTTTCTGAACTACGTCAAAGAGTAAGGAAAATACACCCCGAAATGTGAAAGGACAAATCATGGGTTCTCCACCAAGACAATGCGCCAGCTCATACCGCGTTATCTGTCAAGAGGTTCCTAGCCAAGTTCTCCATGTCAGTGTTAGAACATCCACCTTATTCACCAGATTTTACACCATGTGACTTCTACCTGTTCCCTAAGGTTAAATCCGCATTAATAGGGACAAGATTTGAGTCTGTGGAAGCTGTAAAGAGAAAGTGGCACGTGTTTTGAAGGAGCTGACAGAAGATGACTTATAGCACTGTTTCCAACAATGGAATATTCGCATGGAGCGTTGTAGGGATAGAGAAGGAGTGTATGTTGAAGGTGACAATAAGTGATTATGTATAAAATAAAAATTAAATTTTTTACAACGGCAGTCTTATTATTTAATAGCCACACCTCATATATTAGTTTTTAAAGTAAACTTTTATTTCACTACTTAATTTATTGTTACACCTAATTAAAAGTTTTATTGAACATTTGTAAGTTATGTATTCATGTCATTTTTATCATCAGTTATCAACTCTTTTAGTGGTTGTATTGTACATAAAGGTTTCGGATATAGAATCACAGTTTAAAAAAAGATTGTTGCACAAATCGCTAATTACATCTAAGTTAACGTGATTTAAAAAAAATGAACGATACCAAAGATAAAAAAAGTTATACGTCATTTACTTTATAGTAACCGAAAATTTGTAGAAAATGCCCCTAAAATGAGATAAAATTTAATACAGAGCACAGAGAACTTTTTAAGAAAAATTATGAGTTTGAGAATTTTTAAATAACGAAAAGAAATTACTAACATACAATCAAAAAAAGAATAGAGAAGTTTAAGGTGAAGAAAAAAATTCAACTAGGTGGCCCCGAAAAGGCTGATGGGTCTGCGTTGCGTCAGACATCCTCCTTTAAAATTTAAATCCTGAGGTCCTCATATGAGGAAATTCGTTTTTATAAATTTATTTTATTTTTAAAACAGATAACTTCATTTAAAATCATGGTTTTCTCAAACCTTAACTAGGGATTATCCATATTTAAGGTATTCAGGTTTTAAAATCAGCTGTGTGTGATTAAAATAAAATAAATCGACAAAAACGAAGGTTCTCATCTATTAGTTCTCAGAATTTTTTTGTCCAGAAAGCTAGAAATTTATTTTTCTTTTAAATGATTCTTTGGAATTCTACGAGGGGGTACCCAAAAGAAACCGGAATTATTTTTTAAAACTATTTATTTTTAATTTTTTTACAAAAGAACCTTATCCCCTCCAAAATACTCTCCATTACAACTAATACATTTGTCCCACCGGTGCTTCCACTGTTCAAAACATTTTTTGTACTCCTCTTCGGTGATGGCTGCCAGCTCATCCGTCGTTTTTTTCTTGACATCATCAACGTTGTTAAATCGGAGACCTTTCATGCCCCTTTTCATGCGTGGGAACAAGAAAAAATCACACGGAGCCAGATCGGGTGAGTACGGTGCGTGTGGTAGCAAAACCATGCCGTTTTTCGCCAAAAACTGGGTAACCGAGATTGCCGTGTGTGCAGGCGCGTTGTCGTGGTGGAAAAACCAGTCCCCTGTCTGCCACAAATTAGGTCTTTTACGACGAATGCTGTTTCGTAGTCTTCTTAACACTTCAAGATAAAAAGCTTGATTTACCGTCTGGTCTGGTGGAACGAACTCTGAATGGACAATTCCCCTCACATCAAAAAAACAAATCAGCATTGTTTTGATGTTCGAACTGACTTGACGACTTTTTTTTGTCGGGGTGATAATGAAGTCTTCCATTGACTGGATTGTTGTTTGGTTTCTGGGTCGTACCCATAGCACCAAGACTCGTCACCCGTAATGATCTTTGACATGAAATCTGGATCAGTTTCAAGCTGTTGTTTCAAATCACTACACGTTTCAATTCGACGTTCCTTTTGAGTGTCTGTCAGAACCCGAGGCACAAACTTGGCAGCGACTCTTTTCATTGTCAAGTCTTCTGTTAAAATGCGTTGGACTGAGCTCCAAGATAACCCACTAACCTGTGATATTTGGTCAATGGTCTGTCGTCGGTCTGTTCGTACAATTTCTTTTACTTTCACAACATTTTCGTCTGTTCGGGAAGTCGACGGTCGTCCAGAACGAGGTTTGTTCTCAATCGACATGTCGCCATTTTTAAAGCGCAAAAATCACTCGTACACTTGGGTTTTTCCAATTCCGTCGTCTTTGTAAGCTGTGTTCAACATTACAACTGTTTCCGCGGCGTTTTTACCGAGCAAGAAGCAAAATTTCACAGCCGCACGTTGTTCATTAAAACTTGCCATCATGAAAAACGACACGAGCACAAAACAGCACTAGCGAGAACAATCACTGCACGAGAACAGAACAAGCTAGATCAACGAACAAAATGGCATTGAACTGGCAATGAGTAGCGCTACAAGCAGCCTAGTGGCGGGAATTTGTACTGCACAAGCTCCGCCCACAGCAGAGGTATTCCGGATACTTTTGGGTACCCCCTCGTACCTTAAAGAGGAATACATGAACCTAACAAAAGTTCTTTTTTACTGTATCAAAACATTTAATTCATTAGTAACTGTCCGATAGGTAATTGCATGCAATTATACAGTTTAATGGTAATGAACTAGTAATTTTATAATTACAATAGTTACCTATATTACGAGTATTAGATATCGGATAACAGTCGTATTAAAAAGATACTTTATAAAATTTAAATATCCCTTCCGATATAAAAGCTTTTCCTGGTAGAATAGATTTTTCATTATTTTCTCATTTAGAAAACATTATATCGATAACAGTAGAAACAAAATGAAGTCTTTTGATGAATTCATTTTCACTTCATTGAGTAAACATTACAAAGTTTCTCTTCCTTGCGATAGAAGAGAAAGTGAAAGAATATTTATTTCACTCGTTTTTTGTGTTTTTATTTTTCAACATTGAATTTTTGTTGATGACTGTTTTGTTTTCTAAATAAATTGAAAACAAATACTAATAAAAAGCTAATAAATAAACAAATATCAAAGTTAATTTTAAACGTTTAAATGAATTAACTTTTGTTTAAATTAATATTGTAGTAGTTCATTAAATTGATTTTTACCAATTATACTCCAGTTGTTGTTGATATGTGTTTAGTGTTTATCAATGGAAAAACATCAAAGGGTTGAAAGCTTTACTGAGATAAACCCAAGGAACTGAAAAGGAAGAGAGTTGTTAATTTACAAAACTCTATTTTACAGTTGACACAATTTAAACACTGGCTTAATTCTAAAATAATTACTAGCTATACAAGTCGAGAAATTTTGTAATAGGTACAAGAGAATCCGTATAACAACTGTTCTTAACAATGTCATACGCTTTACTTAATATTAAAAGTAATAATATTTTATCTTCAAGATTCTGATTGCAAACAAATCCACAGAAAACTGTCTAACTGAAAAATGACTTTATCAAAAAATCCATACACCGTAATTTACACTCCATCCCTCTATGGATTGCATTTTTGTCTAGCTGTAAAAGCTTTAATGATTTTTTTATTTTACAAACAACTGTTTCTTTAAATTTTAATTTGGCCTCCGGGCCAGCCTAGTCAGTCAGCTGGTAGTAAGGCGCTATTATTTGTTAAGTAACACCGGTTGGGCAAGCGATTTTGTATGGTGACCAGCTGACAGCCATCCATAAACAAACTCTACTGGGGGTCCCTGTTCAAATTCATGCCTGATTCACGTCAAATACAGCAAAGCCGCGATCAAATTGGGTAGTTGTCAATAATGTACAGTTCCCGATAACAAATAAAAAGCTAAAAAAAAAATTTAGTGTATCGTACGTGTACCGTTATAAAGTGCAAAAAATGGAAGTTATGGTAATTCCTAATTACTGTAACTTCCAGAACTAATGTAAAACCCCTCAACTGGTGTATAGGAAAACCCCCGTTGTTAGAAGTAGTTACATTAGAGTAGTAGTTACACAACAAGTAGTATATATAGCCAACTGTCAATCATCTGATACAAGGTAGACTCATTAGGCGGTGTGTTCCACCTCTGTGTGGTTGTTCCCTCTCTGTGTTTTTGGGCCTTTCTTCCACCTACAAACTTACAGCCAATCATTGGGATGGTTCTCCTTCTTTTGACCCTCCAGGTTGGTTGAACGGTTGATGGGAGAAAAATGTTTGTCAACCAGAGGTTTCCTGGTCGGATATTGGGAACCGAAATCAGTTTAATTGGGAATTCAGCTTGGAGCAGTTGTTTAAGAAGGAGAAATTATTTGAAGAGTTGACCAAGAGAACGAGGAGAAGGAGAAGAAAGAGGAGAGATATTTATTTGGCAATAAATTCATTTTGTACATATTAAGGGGTTTTTAAGTTTTGTTTTTTATTAAAGTTGCGGGAGAAAAAGGTTGGCTATAATTAAAATAGGTTAGGGTAGTGTTTAAGGATAATTTTGTCAGTAATTGATGCTTTAAATGTTTTTGTTGAATGCAAAGAAACATAGTTTTATTTATTTAATTTTCTCATGCTCTACTGCTAGGCGCTCGATATATTTTTTATTTTATTTTTAAAAATCCATATTAAAGATTTTGCGCAGGGTCTAGGTTAAAAGTGGTGCATACAAAAAACAGCTTTAATTACAAAAGAATTGTTTGGCAAAAAACTTAAGGATAAAAGTGATACAATAAAACGGAAGCATTTAATAGAGCTATTTCTTTATTAACATAATTTTACCTTTTTTGTTAATTTAGCTTCATTATATTACGTGGAGAAAAATATCCTTTATTTAAATTTTTGATCCCTTCTTAAAGTTACCTTTCTTTCTTTTTCAAATATTTTTTATACCAAATCTACTTATTTCTTTGTTAAAGTATAGATTGTAACAAAATTCAGTTTTTAAAATAAAACTTGATATGCCAATTTGGACATTACGATAGTCAAATATCCAGACCTTAAACCGTAGTAATTGTATTTCTTAAAAGCAGCCTAGAAAGGTTCTTAGGATCACTAATTCCTTTTAGTAGACACAAAATGACACTTTACACACTCCTCTTAAATAATTATTCGTGCGTTATTAATATTAAAGTATAAGCAAGTACAACCTTAGAACAAATAGCAAATAAAACTAGTCTCAAAATTTCTTATGAAAAAACTAAAATCATGATCACCGAACCACTCTGCTTTAAATATAAATGAATTTCAAAGCGTTTATTCAGATTTTTGAATTTGTTAATTAATTTTATAATAAAAAAGATTATTATTTCATTACTACACATACACCATTTAAGTAACTAATATTAAGTTTATTAAATGTAAACATAATAAATATTTGATAATATTTTGTAGTAGATATAATGGTTCATTTAAAAAAAAACAAATTGATTTTTTTTCAAAAATTTGAAAAGTAATATAATTTTTTTTTTCATTTACGAAGCGCTACAGCCCTACGTGGACCTTGGCCTCCTCAACAATGCGCCTCCATTCATCCCTCTGACCTGCCCGTCTCCTCCAGTTCCCCACCCCCAAGCTCGTCAGATCAATACGTGTTTCCGTTTCCTTAATCTGATTTTTTGTTCATTTCCAATTTGATTTTCGAGGTTGGCAGTCCGATTCCGAGGCTCAATTTGAGGTTTCATAATATGCTGCTTTTTATGGTGAGGAGTTATTGGCCCCTCACCCAACCCCCAACCTGGAGGACCAGTCCAGTTTTTGTTTCACGGTGACTATTTTATTTCGCCACTACCCCCCCAACTCTGCTGGCTGCAGAGCCGGTGAGCACCCCACCGATTCCAACGGGGACGCGCCCGATGGAGGTAACTGGTAAATCCCCACACGGGAAAGTAATATAATATTTTAATTAAATACATTTTAATAAAACTTTTCCGTATTTTATTTTTTTTCTTAATGAAATACGAAAGTTAACGTTTTTAGGTTGCTTAATGTATAAGGAATTTCAATTAGATATTAAATATTTAATTTTAAATTTGTTAGAACCAAAAGAAGATCAAAATATTTTCCATATTTTCTAAAAGAAAAATCTTTCTGGAACTAGAATAAAAATAAGTACATAAATAAAACGTACAATAATATGTATTTTATAGAAAATACAACACATTGCTACGTACGGAACATATGTCAATAACAATAATTTTTGAATTGTTAATATGATTTTACTATACGATATTTCTTTTGGCTGTATGCCAGTAACATACAATGCACAACACTAAAAGAACATAAAAGTAACGGAACCAAATATATATGAATGTGGTTCTAAGTTTAATATTGTGAAAAATATGTTTCTATAAACCTCTGTATACAACCCCTTTCTCCAAACGTTATCATATTGTATATTACATCATAATCCCCCTTCCACTGCCGTAGTTGTATTCTCCCAAGCTGTGTTATTCTATCCGTTTACTTATTACCTTATATCAGTGAAGATTTTTTACAACAGATTACTTTACTTTAAAAATTTATAAATTTATTTTTTATTTGAAACACCAAATAGAATAAACACATCCATAAAAATTCTGGTGTAGAACACTCACTTAACTTTCTATTGCTAATGTAAATAACGAAAAATATTATCTATGTTTAATCATTAGTAAACAATGTAAAATGAAAAACATAACCTAATTTTAATCATGACCAAAGTCAGAACTTCAAAGCCAATGATTTATGTATCTACTCTTTAAGAGGAATCGAATGACAGTTTTTTTGTCTTGAATTTTTATTGCGGTACTGTACATTGAGCTGCACAATTTCCGTATATGATATTTAAATGGTAGTGGGGAGTTTCGCTTTATGAAGAAGAGGAACCCAGTGGTGCATTCTCCGTTTATAACTACGGGTAATATCCGTTATTTAGACCAAGAGGTCTCTACTTCATTTTTGCGTTAGACGTCGCACAGGTGGGAAGTTCCTTGTAGCTAGATTACGGGCTAGTTGGTTTGGGTGGACGTCTAGTCGTTCGTGAAATTTACTATACAAGGACGCGGTTAGCTCCTTTACTGTCGGAATTTTAAAATCGTCGTGGAGGGTTTTATTGCTTACATAAAAAGGAGCGCCAGAAGCAAGTCTCAAGAATTTTTATTGAAAGGCCTGGATTGACTTTAAATTACTCTCTGCCGCTACTCCAAAGAGCTGGACATCATAAGTCCAGATTGGTCTCAAAAGGGTTTTGTATAATAAAATTTTGGAACGGAGACTCAATTTCGATGGAAGGTTAATTAAGCAGAAGAGTAGCTTCTGGTGTTAGTTAAGTTCTAAACGTTTTGTACGCAGTTGATACTTCCAAGTTAGTCACCTGTTAAGCCATAAACCAAGATATCGCACCACTCTGGCTTGGGGGATATGAATGTTATTCAGCATCACAGGTGGACAAGTTTGACGTCGTAAGATAAACGTAACCTGTGTTGACTTAATTGGGTTCACCTTAATACGCCAACGGGTAAGCCAGTCCTGTATTAATAAAAGGTGTCACTGCACTAACCTGGAAGCCTAATCCGCGCTCTTTTCCCGTACAAGAACTACTGCGTCGTCAGCATACGTCGCGGTTATCGATGTATCCAAAATAGACGTATCCGATGCAAATACGCTATATAAAAATGCGGATAGTATTGCCCCTTGGAGTACTCCGGTGTTAACTTTTTGGAGCTCAGAGTATGCAGTACCGTGCTGGACCTTAAAAAATCTATGCTTTAAATTTTATAACTAAATAGTAAGTGTCACTTAAAATACTTTTCAATTTAAATTGTAATCCATCATGTCGAATCCATCTTTGTCGAATGAACCCGAAGTCAAGAAATCAAAGTGAAAATTTGATTTCTTGACTTCAGGTTTTGAACCTTTATCGGTCAAAATCGGAATTTCAAACCAATTCAATTATTTCAATTTTAAAAATTTCCACCAACAAGCTGACCTACTAACAAATTCGGATGAGGGTTTAGTCGGTAATAAAATGGTGAAGAAGTGTTTTGAGCAATGTTGTACACAGTTGTCCTTAAGGATTTAAATTTAAAAGTTTAAACTTTTGAAATGTTACATTTGCAGTTGCACCGAACAGTTGGATTCCTCCTAGCCAAACAGGTTTCAAAACATTACTATCATTTTTTATAAATATCTAACACGGTACATCGATGCAAGTTTAGATCTTAGAATAGGTATCATCAAACACTGAACATTATGATGTAGACCTACATTATTGTAAAAAAAGAATGAACTTCCAGGAAGTATTTCGTTATAATTGTTCAAAGAGTTTATTGATAATAAGTACGGTCAGCCACGTGACTAACCCATATTTTTGATACTTTACATGACATTGATTAATCAGAAAAAATTAAATAACCGTGAAGTGATTAATTGATGATTTTCATATGAATTTTAAACTGGAAAATAAATAAAATAAAAAATTCAGTTAATAATAATAAACAGCAGGCTGCAATAATAACAACATAAATTTAACATGTTAAATAATTTTAAATGGAATTTCCACGTTCACTTTACCGACCGTTAATTCAAAATAATATACTATCCAAAACAGGCATATATATGATCGATCCATCAGCTAGTTGAAAGTGCCAGAAAATTACGGTTATTAATTTATATTATAATAAAAACTAACGGTAGGCCTATAGCAAATTTCATTACTTTCATCGTATGTATACAACCTCACGTGCACTTCAGCTTTCAAGTTTACACCAAATTTTGTAATTCAAAATTTATAACAATATATTTTAAAAACAATATTTATAACTAACTCACCCCGGCGAATTAATTCGTAAAATTAAACTAATTTTCTCTAAACAACCAATTTTATAATTACATTAACTTTTATAGTCTTATTTCTCGAAATTTTTTATCAATTTTTATTAGTAGAATACGATTTCCACCTAAAAAAACAGTTCCCGTCATTAAAACGACCCTTTAAACTGAACTCCGCAACAAGAACGCCAGAATTTTTTTTAGGTCAATAGCCGAAAGGGTGGTTTAAACCTCTAGAGGTTTTACTGAGTAAAAACGAGGAGTGAGGCGGTTCACAATTGCCTACCTCACCGAGTTGAAAAGATTTGCTTATCAGCATGCTCGGCCCTCCGAAAAGCACCCACTTTTCACCCTCCAATGACACCTTCACTTCATTCACCATAGGGTCTGGCTGTATAGTGGAATTCATTACTTTCAGAGTAGATAACTCTAAATAGTGTCTTTTACACCTCTACCTCTTTTAACCTTAAATAGTTCAGTCATATTATTGGCTGACTATGTGATAAGAAACAGAACTATTTTTTGTAGCCCTGGAACCAACAGATCGAGTGCAATTAATTTAACACTCCACCTGCACGTTATGGGCTAAACGCCAGAATGGTAGTACCATCAAAACTTTTATTAAATTATTTGGTTATTTTCTTTACAAAACCTCATTACGGCTTTATACAACCCAAAAATAATTTTGAATATCTATTGAAATAAACAGTAGGCAAACTATATCATTAAAAAATGGTGCGATCTTTTTGATTTTTGAAAAATTTAACATAACTTTCTATGAAGAAATTGAAAACGAAATACAAAATTGGAAGTAATAAATAATAATCACATGATTCCGAAATATATGTACACTGAACTTTACCGGAGATAATTAAAAATGTTCATTCAGTTATTTACAACATTCACACTCAAACACGACAGTCATCTACAGAATATTAATATTAGGAATATTTTATTTACAATTTTAAAATCACACTATCAGAATCGCCCTGGGAGATCCAGTACTGTAGCACGTTTTAGTCTATGAACATTATTAATGTTGTCTAAGAGATTCAGTGCTAAGTGATTTACGTGGTTGTTTAGACGTTTGATAATTTAATAATTTGTTTATTTAATAATAAATAAACAAAAAAATTAATAATAAATTAAATAAAAATAATTATTTAGTGGGAAAAAATAATCAAAATAAAGATAACTTTGGGTTAAAAAAAAAATCAATCGTTAATTAAAACTTTACTTCCTTTGAAATATTAGATGCATGCGATGTTCATTGTGCAATATAGAAAAAACAAGGATATTTTTCATATCGTAGCAGAATGTCCAATTTTAGTTTAAATACGTAGGAAGTGGTTTGGTCGAAATTCTAAGACGACGTCTATGTTTGAGGAGTACCTGAATGGGGAAAATTGGGTGCAGTTGGTGGAGTATTGTCGGGAAGCCTGGAATTACAAATTTTCTCTTATATCGGAATTTAATTATTGGTTGAAAAATGAATAGATAAAAAAAGAAATAAATAAAGTTCACTTTTGTTGTATGTAACCTCTATAATTATGTATTATATTTTTAGTTGATAGTTGTGTTTAATTAATCGAATGAGCTCTTACGCATGAGTCCTGGTAAGTAAGAAACATATTGTAACGGAGATATAAGAAATGGGTATTTTTATTTTACTTTGTTATTGATTTAAAGTTTGTTATTTGTATTTAGGGATAAGGTTATTTACTTTTAAAATGTGTGCTGCTAACCTCACTGACGGTCTTCAGACTAAGCGGAAAACAATGCAGTTCTGTTTAACGGATGAATTTTCTTTTATTGAATAAAGCATTATTATTATTATTATTATTATTATTATTATTATTATTGCTGGCCGCATTAGCGTAGTTGGTAACGTGCTCGCTTCTCATCATGCGGTCTTGGGTTCGAATCCCATTCAGGCACGGCATATTTTCATACGTTACAAAATATCATTTCATCCTTCATCGTCTGCATTAGCAGTAATTGCAGAACAGTCGGACGTTAAACAAAAAAAAAATTATTCTGCCCATAACAGACAGGTGGAGAGTTAATATTTACTCTCAATCTGTTCGTTGCTGGGCTAAAATAAATAGTTCTGTTTCTTATCACATGGTCAGCCAATTAAATGACTGAATCATTTAAGAACAGAAAAGGTAGAGGTGTAAAAGACACTAATCAGAGTTGTCTCCTCTGAAAGTAATGAATTTCATTATACACCCAGACCCTGTGGTGAATGAAGTGAAGTTGTCTTTTGCAGAGTGGAAAATCTGTCCTTTTCAGAGTGCCTGGCATGCTGATAAGCGTAATTTTTCACTCAGTGAGTTGTGGCAATGGTAAACCACCTCACTCCTTGTTTTGCTTAGTAAAACCTCTAGAGGTTCAAACTAGCCTTTTGGCTGATGACCTAACTAACATTATTATTATTATTATTATTATTATTATTAGCATGGGTACGAGCATGTAAGGTAGGAAAGTTTTACTTGAATTTAATTCGTTATTATTTGCGGCTGGAGTCAAATAACTAGTTATCAATTACTGTTTTCATAATTGCATTAAATTTCCGCTCTACCATAGAATTAAGAGAAAATATAGTAAAATGAAAACATTTTAGAAAGTAATGGACATGTTATGAATGGTTTCATATTAAAATTATGGAATATTTTAGTTCACTTAAACTGTAAACAACTCGGAGAATTCGATTAATTGAAATTTACTAACATATTTGGTTCGACCTTTGAGAGAAACCGACCAATCATTTTGCTCGTACAACTAACTTTGAAATTAGATTAAGTTCCACATTGAATTTCGTCAACGAACTGGGATTGCTGTTATTTAACAAACCACTATAAACTGAAACATGAGCGACTAATACAACATTTTAATTAATAAAAAATATATTCCGTTTGAGTTTGAATATTTGGTTACTTTTTAGTTCCTATAAATAAAATAGTTAATTAACCATCAATTAGGTTCATTATAACTTCCATAAAATCTGGTTTATAGTTTATTTATTGTTCAACATGTAAAATTCCGATGGTTTGTTTTTACATACCCTTCATTAAATGACATAATATTAAAAAATTAAACGTAACTACAAAATAGGAACCCTAACATTAGAAACGTTGATTTGAAACGTATAGATATGTTTAGTAAACTTTATTTCACCCAAATTTTACTTTCAGAAAAACAATTTTTAAAATATCGACATACGTTATTTAAATGCCCAAAACTGGCAGGTGGAGTGTTATTTTAATTGCACTCTATCTGTTTGGTCCAGGAGTAAAAAAAATAGTTCTGTTTCTTATCACATAGTCAGCCACTTATATGACTGAACTATTTAAGAACAGAAGAGGTAGAGGTGTAAAAGACACTAGTCAGAGTTATCTCCTCTGAGAGTAATGAATTTCACTATGCAGCCAGACCCTGTGGTTAATGAAGTGAAGGTGTCATTTTCAGAGTGGAAAGTGAGTGCTTTTTGGAGGGCCTGGCATGCTGATTAGCATACTCTTTCAACTCAGTGAGGAAGGCAATGGTAAACCACCTTACTCCTCGTTTTTACTTAGTAAAACCTCTACAGGTTCAAACCAGCCTTTCGGCTGTTGACCTAAACAACAACAACGTTATTTAAGCAGTTAGATCTACACTTGGGCAGACGGTTAACCTGGAATACCCAAGTAAAAAAAACAAGATACAAAATTAAAATACAGTTTTATCAGTTAAAAAATCAAGAAATATTTAATAGAAGTTTAAAATTTAGTATCTTTCGTAAACTAATTATGTTGTTATTTAGGTCATCAGCCGACAGGCGGTTTGTACCTCTAGAGGTTTTATTAAGTAAAACGAGGAGTGCGGTGGTTTACTCTTGCCTTCCTTACTTAGTAGAAAAGTATGCTTATCAGCATGCCAGGCGCTCTGAAAAGCATCTACTTTCCACCCTGTAAATAACACATTTACTTCATTCACCACAGGGTCTGGCTGTATAATGAAATTCATTACTTTCAGAGGACTCTGATAAGTTTCTTTTACACCTCTACCTCTTCTGTTCTTATACGATTCAGGCATATAACTGGCTGACCATGTGATAAGAAACAGAACTATTTTTTGTAGCCCTGAAACTAGCAGATCGAGTGCAAATAGTTTAACACCCCACCTTCCTGTTATGGGCTTCATTACAATATATGTTTCACATATTATACATAAAGGTATTTACTTTTCTACATAATCTCCATTTTTTCAAAAGTGTGTTATACTGCTCAACACGTTTTTGAATTCAAACTACAAGGAAATTGCCACCTGTGAAGAACCCCAATCCAGGACTGCAATTTGCACTTCTCCGTCGCCGTTGAACTGTTGATCACCAAAAAACTTAAGTACTAAAGCAAAATAAAAATCACTGTTATGTCGATGACAAAATTGTCTCCAACCAAAATACCTAATTAGACTTTGTGTTTGTGCAGAAATATGTGGCTTTGCATTGTCATAGAAAAACAACACAGGAGAAAACAGTATGCCACGCCACTAGTAAGGTGGATGATGTTACATCCAGTGATTTTTACTTGCTTTGGTACTTAAAGGAGTTCTTTGGTGGTCGACGGTTCAACGGCGACATAGAAGTGAAAATTACAGTTGTATGTTGGGGCTTCTTCATATGTGGCAGATTTCTTTAACGTAAGAATTCAAAAACTTGTTCAGCGGTATGACAAATGTTTTAACAAAAATAGAAGTTATGTAATCAAGTATAAAAAAGTATGTAGAATATGGAAAAATCCATTTCTAATGAAATTGACATTATTTTTCTTTTTATGAAAAACAAAACTTATCAAAAAATTATGTGTAGTTTAGGTCATCAACTGAAAGGCTGGTTTAAACCTCTTGAGACTTTACTAAGAAAACAAGGAGTGAGATTGTTTACCATGCCTTCCTCACTGAGTAGAAAAGTATGCACGATGATGTTATTAGCATCTTTGGCCCTCTGGAAAAAACTAATTTCCACCCAGCAAATGACGCCTTCACTTCATCCATCACAAGGTCTGGCTGTAGAATGATAAAATTTATTACTCTCAGAGGAGATAACTCTGAATAGTGTCTTTTACCTCTGTACTTCTTCTGTTCTTCAATGCTTTAGTCATAAAATTCGCTAACCATGTTGTAACTATTTTTGTAGCTCTGGACTAGCAGATCGAGTGCAAATAATTTAACTCTCCACTTGCCTGTTATGGGCGTTAAAAAAATATATCCCATTGTAAAACAGAATCTTTAGCAACTGTCCTAGTTCTGGTTTATTTTAACATTAGGGGCCTTTACCTAATTAAGTAAACCCATTGATTAAATATTAATCAAAGTAATTTAATAATATACAGGTCTTTAACTTAATTTTAAAATTTTATTTTCATATAAATGAAAAAACAATTCATTTATTAAACGTGGATTAAAAATTCCTACGCATAAATCCCACGGGAGAATTCATTTTATATTATTTATACAGGCCTTTTTGTGGGTGGACAGTGTACTACGATTCTCTGTCAAACCTGTCTATAATCTCAAAACGCAATTTATCCATTCATATTTTCCGACGTTTTATACATTTGGAAAATTTATATCAGTTTATTTGTTCATATAGTGTTCATAATAATTGAATATCTTTCTAAATAAATAATTTCAAATAATCGAGAATTCATTTGTGTCGAAATAAATCTCCTATGATAAAAACATGCCGTGCATATTATCCGCGTCCCACTTGTCATATTTCATTGATAATTTTTTAATTCCTTTGAGTTTTCATATTTAGGATATTGCTTATTCGTTCGAATATAAAGCAAAATTAGAGATTATTTTAAAATCATCCCTCTAAATTCTACGATCTGAATTTGATGAAACTTAATAATTATTCAGTGTAATTAAAGATTAGCTTTCAAGACGTAATGAACCTCATGTGATGCTTTGTATGTACTCACGAAAGATGTTTGAGTTGTTGGTTTTGTCATCAGATGTTTGAACCTCTAAGGGCTTTAGTAAGTAAATTGAGAAGTGAGTTAGTTTATCATTCCTTTCTTGCTGATTGGAAAAGTATCCTTATCAGCATGAAAGACCCTCTGAAAAGCATTCACATTCCACCCTGCAAATGATACATTCACTTCATTCACCACAGCGTCTGGAGGTATAAAATTCATTACTTTCAGAGGTGATAACTCAGATTAGTGTCTTTTACACCTCTACCTCTTCATTGTTCATAAATACTTTAGTCATGTAATTGGCTGACCATGTGATAAGAAACAGAATTATTTTTGTAGCCCTGGAACTTGCAGATCAAGTGCAAATAATTTAACACTCCACCTGCCTGTTATGAACTAGGAAGATGTTTAATGAACATATATTCTGGATATTTCACAGATAGGGTTGATAATTTCAAATATGAACGATAGAAGAAAATAAACATGGAAAATAAAACTTAATACGACAAAATCCCTTCACGTAACTTTCACACTCCGTCATGGTGATTGCCCACCAGTATACATAGACAATGAACCTCTCACAAAAACAGATACGGTCAAGTATCTCGGTCTGACTTTTGATAAACGACTAACTTGAAGCACACATATCAAACGGAAACATTTATTACTGAATTCCCGACTTAAACTTCTATATTCCCTACTTCATAAACGATCAAAATTACCAATGGCACAAAAATTACGCATATATTGTTCTCTTTTGAAACCTATGTGGACCTACGGATCCCAAATTTACGGTTCAACCAAACCCTCTAACTTGCAACGAATTCAAACATTCCAGTCAAAACATTACGCCTTATAGCAAATACACCTCTTTACGTTAGCAACAAAACCTTACATACAGATTTGAAAACACCACTTGTACGAAATTCCATTGAATACCTATACAAACGCTTTCACGACAAGTCACACGAACTCGAGAACCCCCTGGTGCGTTCACTTTCCTCCGTCCATTTACCTGATAATCCTCCTAGACGCCTTAAAAGACGCTGGAGTAGAGACCTGCTAATTTGATATACAAATTTCATTCTTGGGGAGGCACCAATGGGGGCCCTACCCCTCTCATGCCTATCATGTCATTTACATTATTATGATAATCATCACATTTGCTTGTTGTAACATTTTACAGTTGTAAATAAAGAATTAAAGAGAGAAAAAAAAAGAAGGCGTAACTAGTTTGTGTACAAAAACACTCGAGAGTTAAATCCAATGGAGATACGGTGCGTTAATAAATAGTGTGTGCTGACACAATTGTATAGATGTTTTTAACAATAAGCTGGATGAGTTTAAGAGATTAATAAGTGTATGTGTACAGTTGTAGTTGTGTTAAATGTGTGAAATGCATTTTTTTAGAATAATTGTTCATGAATTACTTGTATGACATAATCAGTAACAGAAACTTAAAAATATGGTAATATTTAATAAAATATATTGTTATTCATAATCTTTTTATAATGACCCCTATGATTGACATGTATTGCGTTAAATACTAGTTAATTAGTTTAGTTTTACTATTTCGTGAAAGTTTCGTTAATCCGTAAGATTATGAAATTATCAGTATTTATTTATATTCATTAATTTTCACATTACGTTACAAAAAATTATTACAATGTTAATTTCCTTAATTATAACTTAAAAATCTATAATTATTTGTGTTAACTCCTGGTTTAAATTAAACCCAACTATTTTGTTTTATGTTTATGGGTCGATCAATCTACTACGGTAATCTATAAGTATGTTAGTAATTACATACTATATGTTAGTTACTTAAATACTAATTAAACTAGGTACTAATAAGGTTATTAAAATAGTATTCACGATACATAAACTAAATAATTATAATTATTAAAGTTATTAGTTAGCATCATAGCAGTAGAATCCATATTAATATTTGTTTTTTTGTAATACAAAAAATTTTTTAATTAAAGCGCACCGCTTCTTCAGGTAATGATAATTAAAATTCTAGAATATTATTAACATTGCATCTTCTTTGTCAATGGTTTGAATCAAACTCAATCTCTTGGTCAATCTCAATGGTTTGAATTTGTTTAATTCAAACCATTGACAAAGGAAGATGCAATCTTCGTTCAGGTTTTATTATCATTATCTGAAGAAGTGGTGCGCACTGCAAAAAAACTTTAGAAGAATTTTTAAAAGCAGTATAAGGTAAATCAAAAAATTTTTTATATTACAAAAAACAAATATTTATAAACTAAATAGTATTCACGATGCAATAAAATAGTATTTAATAAATTTATTCACGAAAACAAAACAATAATCACAAAAAAATATGAAAATTTCTAATTAAAAGAATTTATTTATAACTAGAAAAACTAATCATCAGAGCGGTAGACGAGCTCACAAAATTATTTGTTTTTGGTGTACCCATTGTTTCTACAGCTTCTCTCCCTACTTTTATTAGCCACATGGTTCTCGCTTTTTCATACTTTTTGATGTCTGGCATTACTTTTACTTGCCTGTAACGGGCAGGTGGAGTGTTAAATTAATTGCACTAGATCTGTTGATTACAGGGTAACAAAAAATAGTTCTGTTTCTTATCACATAGCCAATTTGAAGACTGAACTATTTAAGAACAGAAGAGGTAGAGATGTAAATGACACTAGTAAGGGTTATCTCTTCTGATAGTAATGAATTTCACTATACAGCCAGACCCTGCAGCCAATCGTCAGGGTGGTTCTCCCTTCTTTTTGATTCCATGTAGGTTGTACGTTGTTAATGAGGAAGTTTGGGGGCTGGTTAGCCAGAGGTATAGAAGTTTCATGGATGTCTGTCAAGTCTGTGCTTTCGAGATGCAACATGAAGAGAGTTGTGAGTTACAGGAGGTAGAAGCTGTTGTAGGAGATGAACGTGGGAAGGCCAGAGAGGAAAAAAATAATAAGAAGAGAAATAGCAAGCAAGTTGGTGATATTTATTAGAATTTATTTCGTTTATCATAAGGGTTTTAAGCTTGTTTGTGAATCAAAGTTGCAGGTTTAAAACGATGGCTGATTTTAATAGATTAGGAATTAATACAAAATATACAGGGTGATTCATGAAGTTCTCCCCCCACTTCTACAGCACATTGTACTAGTAAAAATAATGAAAAAATGTTATATAAACATAGGTCCGAAAACGCTTCGTTAGCGAGTTACAGCTAGCGAAAGATTTCGCCTGAATTCCTGGGCAAAGAGTAAAATAAAGCCATACTGAACTTTTGGAAAGGTTAATTAAGTAAGAAATGTCGTGGATTCTTATGTAATTTTACCTGTTAAAGCTAATAAAATAGGTTTCAGAACTGTACCTGTAGTAGTTTTTGAGGGATTCACGGTTAAATGCAAAAAATTGGGGCACGAAACAATGTTTTTTTAAGTTTCATGTACAATAACTTTGTTAAATTGGTAATAAATACATAAAATCAACAAACATTAATTGTAGAGAATTTAATTCTGAGAAAATTGATATAATCAAAGTCTAAAATAAAACAGAAATAAGTATCAAAAAATCGATTTTATTCAGTATAATACATTACTAGTTTTAAGCAAAATTAATCAGGTTGGGCCAACCGTACGCACCTTTTTATAATAGATGTTCGAAAATGAGGCCATCATTATCAATACATTTTGCAGCACGTTTGTGTATTGCTTTTGTTGCGTTTCTTAATTTTTCAGGGCTTCCCTGTATCTGCACAGCCGAATCCATAATACGGGCAATTAATTCATCACGAGAATTCACTTTTGTCTTGTATACAATGTCTTTCATCCATCCCCAGATGCAATAATCCAATGGAGATTGATCTGGGGATCTTGGTGGCCAAGGGTGAGGCCCTCCACGACCAATCCAGTGTCCAGGAAATTGATGATTTAAATAAGCAGAAACGGCACGTGAAAAGTGGGGAGGTGCTCCGTCATGCTGGAAGTACAAATTTTGTCTGAGACGTAAAGGAACATTCTCTAACAGCTGTGGCAACTCTTCTTGAAGGAAATGCAAATACAACTCAGCATTTAGGCGTCCAGGTAATATGAAAAGTCCAATCAGCCGATTGTGCAAAAGGCCACACCAGACATTGACGCTAAATCGGTGTTGAAAGTTCTGTTCCACTACCTCATGTGGATTTTCTTCTGCCCATGAGTGTTCATTGTGCAAGTTATTGACACCATCCCGAGTGAATTGTGCCTCATCCGTAAACAAAATACGCTTGTAGAGTTGATTATTAATATTCAAAAAGTTGCAAAACTCCAAGCGAAGCGGACCATCCCCTGGCTGTAGATGTTGAACCTTTTGTTTATGAAACGGATAAAATTTGTTTCGATTTAGTGACCTCCACACCGTTGACTGCGAAACTCCTATCCGCCTAGAAATACGTCGTGTACTTACACCTGGACTGCGATGAACAGCATTAATAACAATATCATCATCAAGTTGGACAGCTCGTTCATAATTGGTTCTAGTACTTGGTAGTGATCCTGTTTCCCGAAGAGAACGAAAAGTTCCTGAAATTGTTTTGGTATCTGGAATCCTCCTATTAGGGTAACGTAGTTCATATTCTACTACAGCAGCTCTAGCATTACCATTACAGTAACCCAAAATAAAAACCATATCAGCGTATTCCTCTGATGTAAATAAGTAAGGCATTTTTTCGCTGAATAAACAATCGAATTATAACTCACAAAAAAATTGCATTTAATAACACGATTCACAGAACCCGATCTCCTGCTGTAGCTTGCAAAACACCACTAATACACAGTTCTAACGTAACAGTACAGAATACCATTGTTGATCAGCTGTTATTCGTGCGTTACCAACTTAGAAATTAATAAAACAAAAAACTGCATTTCGATTATTAGTAAACAATAATTGGAAAATGTTTGCTTCATTTATTTTCGAACATTTAATGTAAATTTTTATTTAAAAAAAAAATACAACGTAATAAAACATGATATTTTTATTTACAAACAAATTTATTTAACAGTTCATCTTGTTTTCTCAATTTATCTCATCATTAAGGAACAAACATTTTGTTTTTGTTTTATTTTAACTAAATACCGTACGGTATTTCTTTACAGATAGTAATGTATTATACTGAATAAAATCGATTTTTTGATACTTATTTCTGTTTTATTTTAGACTTTGATTATATCAATTTTCTCAGAATTAAATTCTCTACAATTAATGTTTGTTGATTTTATGTATTTATTACCAATTTAACAAAGTTATTGTACATGAAACTTAAAAAAACATTGTTTCGTGCCCCAATTTTTTGCATTTAACCGTGAATCCTTCAAAAACTACTACAGGTACAGTTCTGAAACCTATTTTATTAGCTTTATCAGGTAAAATTACATAAGAATCCACGACATTTCTTACTTAATTAACCTTTCCAAAAGTTCAGTATGGCTTTATTTTACTCTTTGCCCAGGAATTCAGGCGAAATATTTCGCTAGCTGTAACTCGCTAACGAAGCGTTTTCGGACCTATGTTTATATAACATTTTTTCATTATTTTTACTAGTACAATGTGCTGTAGAAGTGGGGGGAGAACTTCATGAATCACCCTGTATATAATAAGTAATAGTGATAAAAATATTTTTGTAAAATATTGGTAGCCTATTCATATAAATAATTATTAATTAATTCGAAGTTTCTATTTTTTATATATTTTTATTATTTTACGTTATTTGTGTTGATTCTTTTATCATTTTCGTAAATCAGGAATAGTCTTGTACAGATACAGGCCGACCATTCCTGAGAGAGTATAGTTAATTGAACCCCAATCATCAAAGTACACCGGTAACCACTGTCTAGTAATCAAATCCGTACAAAAGTAACTACAGTTCAGCCGTTCTTAGTTTGCTCCTACTGTCAACAAACAAAAGCCACCTACTACAGGGTGCACGCTAGAGTCTACGACTTTATGGATGTCGTATTCCTATTAAGTTAACTATTTTTTAAATTATAAGTACTTAAAGTACTAAAAACATCAGTCATGATATGATGTAGGTCTAACAATTTCATTTATAAAAATACTTTTAAAATTATTTTGTACTTTAATACTTTTGAAAGTATTTTGTTGTTACTTTTTAATCAGCGTGTACACATTTTGATATAATGCGCATGCTCAGTGACGTCATTATTTGTTTACATTAGGAGCAAACTAAGAGAGGCTGGACTGTACCTTTACTAGGATTTGAATCAGAAACCTTAGTCTCCGAAAATCAGCTATTAAACAGCTGACTCGCGACGAACACTTTATTGTGCGGTTTCAAGCTCCGGGTAGTTGCGGGTGAAGGGTACTGGTGAGGTATATTGAATGAGTGACGCATGCTGGGAAAACAATTGTTGCATTACTCTGATACAAAACATTTGTTTTCAAACTTTCCGTATTTAACATATTTGTTTGTATTTATTACATTTATTTATTTACATACTTTGTTATAAATTGGTTTAGTTAAATATTATGAATCCGACCAAGTTAATAACTCTGTAGGTATTTGTTAAATTAATGTTCCGGATGATAAGAATATTTTTTTAGTCTAGTTAGTACATGCTACCGCTAAAATGCAGCAGCAATGAAACACTACTAACACTCATCCGTTCTCCCACTACTATAACAACGCACTGCGTTTCTTCCAACTACACGGAGCTGGGACTCAAGCAATACCTTTAGACCAACCCGGAGGGTCGTTCAATAAATTAGAAAATAATTTATTTTGTAAAAGTATTTGAATATAAAAGCATTTTACGACGGTGCAGTAGTTTTATAAAATATCTGAAGCATATACCTACAGAAAAACGTGAGCCTCGTAACGTACAGACAATTAATTGTCTATGAAACATAAGTTTTTAGTATGTTAAATACCTTTTACATTTTTCTGTTCCTTTCAACATTATATTAATTCAAAGGAGCGAACAAAAATCATTTTACACAATCAAGTTTTACTGAAGTAAACGTAAACTTAAAACGGTAGTAAAATTGCACCTAATAAATTTATTATTCACGTTGTTTCTAGAAAAAGATAACATAAACTAGTGGTGCAACATCTTAAAAAGTTTTCTGTCCCCAATTACAACTTTCCACAACTTAGCAAGCTTGTTGCCTTATATTTCGCTCTCCTTTTTACTTTATATTTATCTCACTCTTTAAACCATGCATTTAACTCGTCCCACTTTCCTTAACTAGTACCCCAATAAATCTTTTCTTTGTCTTCTTAGTGCAAAAAAATAATAAAAAACCAAGCACAGCATGCAGCAACCCCTAAACCTTTAGTAATTCCCCTTTTACTAAGATTCCTAGCATCTAACTCCTAACCCCTCCCTTGATGTCTTGTTGTAATAAAAGTAAAGGAATAAAACATAGAGGCATGGATCCTATAACACTGGGTATCTTTTTGTACCCATTGGTAGTGCTAGCAACCTGTTACATCCCTTTTTACTGCTACATTCATCTTTGTCCTTTTTATTATAAATCATCTTTCTTGTTCCTACCGGGCTACTTGTGCCTACTTACTTATTTTACTCCCTATTCCCTAATATATCTTTCTCGTATAGGCCCATTCCTATTATTATAACACTACTGTATTTTAATACATTTAATTACCACCTTTATAAACATTATTTTCTGGGTCCACCCATGGGTGTTTTTATTAACTTTATCTAGCTATCAAAAATATTTTTTTCCAAATTACACGACTGAATTGCTACTTGTTACTAGACTGTTTCTTTTGGTTAAAATTTGATAAGGGTGTAACAATTCAGCTGATTACAATAATTTTAAAGACTTTTTTAATTTATATTATTATAATTTTCTGTTGAATTGGTTTTATTTTGTTTAAATTGTTATTTAATAATTATTTGTGTGATTTAAATTAGTTAAAGACTGTTTCAAGAATATAATTATGAAATATTTACTTAATATACTATAAGTATCGTTGTTAAAAACTGTTGATTCTTAATGAAATAGAAAAAAGACATTCGTTCGATTTCGTTAACGCAAAGCGTTCATTATAATACTTAGGTTTAAGACCACATTTAAGTATATATTTATAATTACAAAGTATAACGTCAAAGACGAATTTATTTAAACATAAATATAATTAATTATTTATTTATTTAAGGTCAAGGTTGTTCAAATGAATCAATTACTAAATTTTAGAGAGAGGTTAAAGAAGATTATACTAACTTCCAAGTCGGGTCACTTTCACTGTGTTCCCGAGTTTAACGGGCTGTAACTTCAAAACGGAAAGAGATAATTAAAAATTATTTTCACCAGTGACTTTTTTGCAAAATTTTACATGAAACTGATATGTCACATGACCACTTATGTAATTAAAAAAAGTTACATACAAGATGGCGGAAAATATGTACAAATATGATTTCAGTAGATTGTATTTGCATTCTTAACACTATATTGTGTTTTGAAGAATAACATCACTTTTTTGCGAAATATTTTCCCATATTCAGACTTTTGGGATATCCAGTGTATATATTAATGTCTAAACAATAATTTTTAGATATGTTAATTTAAAATGTATTTTGAATACATACTCTGACGATATTATTATATTTTAGAATACATCACTAAGATAGTAATACATAATTTTTGAATATTACTATCTAATTTATTACTCAAAGATATTAATAAATTTTCTTTTCAATAGATAATTAGCTAAAATAATCTAACCTACTTAAAATTTGTTACTAAAATAATAGCATTAAGTATTTTTCTTTTTTTAGGGAAAGCGCGATGACTACCATTTTTTTCAACGACTTCTTTGTGTCGCAGTGCACGAAAAACTGTGACAGGTCACGAAACTAACAAATATTATTTTATACTTGGTGTGCTATTCCTTTGGTAGGAAATAATACAGCATAAAACACTTTCGTTGACAAGATCAAAGTAATAAATTTTTATTACAGTAATACGTAAATATGGTTTTCGTTTTACCTTTTTTTATAAATATAATTGTAACAACGATGAAGGTTCCCGTGGTTTGTTATATACTTTAATCGCTACCCAATACTTTTAAAATATTCGTAAGTTCATCTAATTTCGTACAATGCATGTTTGGTTATTAGCGAATAAAGTAGGTACACGACATTCGGTTCTAACGCTTTAAAGTTTCTATGATCATAGACAGGAATTTTTTTTAGGAATGTTTTCTTTGTAATTTACCTTTGTAGATAAATATCATAAAGGTATAGTTTACAATAATTGGTAATTCAATATTTATTAATGATACATTAAATCAAATATCATAAACAAATCCCTTACAGAATAAACAAATTTCTTACAAATTCCTTGTCCCAATATTAGGACATCGAAAGTTCAACCAAAAAATGCCGGTGTCCCTTTATTAGTACTTTGGTTAAAATATTCATATAATTTTTATTTTTCGTTCAATTTTTATGAACAACGTATTAAAATAATCAGTAAGATATGTAGGCTGAAAAAATATGTAGATTCTGTTATGAGTGTAATAGATTAATATCGATTGAAAAAACTTCAGGTTGATGAAAGAGGCCGTAACTAGTATTTTTTTTTCAATACATAAGTGAGGAAGGCTTTTGTAAACCACCTCACTCCTCGTTTTACTTAATAAAGCCTCTAGAGGTTCAAACCACCATTAAGATTGTAAACCTAAACAATAGATAATGATTTTTGGTGACTTTGTACATAGTATTAAATTGTCTTTGAAGTAATATAAGTAATGTTGAGTAACATAAGTTTTAGTGTGATTTTTTTGAATTAAAAATAGAATTTCAACAAAAAAATGTGTGCAAGTAGAAATTTTTATTTATTTTTTAATTGTAAGAAATATGTCATATGGTAAATGTTGTATAAGATCAATTTATTATTAACAAAACAAAAGAAAAATCTTTAGATGTCTTGAAAAATAGCCAAGTTATTGATAGATATAACATAGATAGTTATAAAATGCAACAAACCGCACAAAATTAGACTGGAACTTTTAAGCAGTAGGCCTACCTAGGTAGTGGAAAATACTTGGTTTTTCGGTAAGAGTTCACAATATTCTACCGGCACTATATGGATAACACATATAATATAATTATACTGTGACACGTATTGCTAAGGTCCGTTTCGGGATCTAGGTTATTAAATAATTAATACACTAAAGTTTACAATTACAAAGATTTATTACACTAAAAGATTACAAAATAAATAATTAAACTAATTATAACTAAGAAATACAATAAATGATTTAATAATTCACTTAAAATAGATAATTAACAATAAATAACTTACAATCACTTTTATAGATTACACAACATACAAAACACAGAAACTGAATTCACATTAATTTTACAATACTCTCACAAAAAGACTTTACACAATACGCACACAACAAAGGCAGTATAGCAATCTTACTCGGATACGTAATCTGTTTACGCACCTCGATAATCGCACGGCAAAGATCACACGAATACTGACTGGACCGCGCTCGGGGGTCTCCTTTTATAATCATTCACAAAGATCGTTCCAGAACAAAGTAGTGAAATCTACTCAAGTACAAAAATAACTCTTTATTAAGGAATGCTAGAAAAATCCCTTTGTTAACAAGTCAACTATTGTAAATAGAAAACGTAAACAACCTCATAAACAACTTCATAAAAATAAGCTGTACACAATACCTGAACTTTTATAATAGGCGTACTACACGGTAGTTTTTACAACTTTTGTGAATAGACACACCTTTATGGTCATCATTGTAAAACTGTCATTCACTATTGCTACTGTGTATGCTTATTTTTATTATTCCTTAATTATTTTTATGAATGGAATTCTGGAACCTTCGTGACCAATCTCGTCTTTTATCGATCTTGTTACATTATTTATTAATGTAAAAGGAAAGCTAATTGGGTTGGACATACAATAAGGAAGAAATAAAATAACAAAGGAAGTAGAATTAAAAGGCTGTAAACAATTAAAGATGTAATGTGATACACCAAAAAAAGTAAATAGGATGAAAATTGAAGAAAGGAGAACCACAGATTATGATCAAAATAAATGAAAACAGAGATATCAGTTAATGGCTCGTTGTATAGAGTAACGACGAATTCATTCATCTCAGGTAAAATAACAACGCGAGAAAACATGTTAAACTGCTGAAATAGAGAGGCGGTTAAAATCAGTGGTTTGAGTTAGTACAATAAAATCAGAAAATCGTTTTAATATTAAGAAATCCCGTTTTAAATCAGTGTGCATCATTTTTCAATCACACATGGTGCTTAATAGAAGATTTGATGGATAGCCTGACCCAAACGTATTCATCCACGGGGATTTTAAACAATACGTAGCATCGCTGATATGGTGATGGGCCAGATATTCACTAAGACAGACGAATGATTGATGTAACATTAGGATTCCGCAGTGGTCACAGTGAAAGAAATCCTCCACAAACACGGTGGAAAGATGACCTGAAACTGGTGGCAGGATTTGACTAAGCATGAAAGCCGCCGAATAGGGAATTATGAATACAAACATGAGAGGGGCCTACATCCAATACTGGCAGATGAAGAAAGAGAACATGTTTCCAACTAAAGGAAACATTAGCGGAACCGCCGGTGGTCAATAATTTTGTTTCTGTCTCAACTTCGTTTGTATTTTGCTAATTTTTTGTAGGAGCCATCGTTTCCAGTTCATATATAAATACTGGAAGTACACAACTGTACGTAATTATTATAAATTCTTTACGTTTTAGACTATTAGGGATATTTTTATTTATTAGTTTAAAAATTTGCTCACCAATTTCATCTCACAGCTACTGAATTGTACCACTTTAACTATTTGTTTTTCTTATTGATTTTAATTGTTTAAAAATTTAACAAAGTGGGCCAGAGTAACTATTTTTTTTATAATCAAGTAAAACAATTTTTTTCTATAATTAACTAATTCTTTGAAATGAAAAAATATACTAGGCAGTTATCTAAAGAAAGATATTTTAATATTTTGTCAATACAATGTATTACTTATTTTTAATACAAGATCTTATAAGTAAAACTCATAAAAATAGGGAAAACTAATGTTGCTTATTTGTAGGTTTGTTAACTTCATGAATCTTGGGTCTGAACTTAAGCTATAAGTTAACGTTTGCTTCTCTAAGTAATTTCAGCATTCCTTAGTCTTAATTATACTCACTAGATGTGGAATTTACAAATGAGAAGTGGTTTGCCGCAGGAAATAAATGAAAATGGCTTCCATCGATATCCATTCAATATATCGCAATAAAACTATTGAAAATAACATATTGGTACCACATGTTTGTTAAAGAATATTTGGCAAAATATTTTCACATCTTTTATTAATTATTTTGAGCCTCTTTACTTAAAAAAGTGGTACTTAAAAAGGTTTATTTAAAAAAGTGGTGAACACATTAATAAGATTTAATTTAATTTATGAATATTGTAATTATCTTTTGTACATTGTAATAAACTCTCAAATCAATTACTGCATCTCATTAAACACTCAATAGACAGAGATGATTCTAATACTAGAAAACTCATTACCTAATTGATTAAACATTTAATTTTATTCATCGGTAAATGAACCGCGTAATAACTTTGTGTTTATTTTAAATTATTTAGAAATTAACTTTCCATTTTAAATTTATTTTTTAAGTTTTTTAATTTCATAACTGTGTCTTCATAACAAATATCGTCCATGAGATTAAGGTAAGTTTGCTTGTAAATAAATCAAGTACGCTCCTCTTAGGGTAAGCCTCGTAGTAAGAAGAATGAATTAAACTAATCTATTCTATTTTATTAAAAAGAAACGTCTGTTTGTTTGTTTATATGAATTAATCTCAGAAACTACTGAACTGATTTTTAAAAAATCTTTCATTGTTGCATAGCTTAGAGCTTCCTGATCAATATAGGCTATTTTTCAACTTTAAGTAACTTAAATTAAGTGAGTTAAGCAGCTTAAACTATGACGATGTCGCATGTTTTAGTTCATCGGGTGCATAGTACTTTTATTTTTTCTAAGTCCTCTGGATGGTGTATTTTTGGGCTAGAAGGGCGATTCAACTTTTATATTTTACAGAAAAGCAGAAAAACGTGAAAAATAACATTTGATTCCAAAAACATTAAAAATTTGGAAATATTCAAAATTGTTATTTTTGTACTGTATTTCATATATTTGTTTTCATTCGACAGGTAGTGAATGAGTCATATATTTCCAATTACTCTGCGTACCGCACCCACGTATTACTGTCTCTTATCTCAGCCATATATCAACGGTCTCGTTCTTTACCATTGGTATTCTTCTATGCATTCTATTCAATACTGTTAAATCGCAGGGACAAACATTTAAAACGGTGGACATCGATTTGAGACAAGAGTGCTTCCTTCACTTATGGACAACTTTATGTTGGACTTTCTAGAGCTGGAAGTGCAGAAAAACAATTTATTTTGCTGCCACAGGGCAACAAAATTACAAATATTGTATATAGAGAGGTTTTATTGTATAGAGAGGTTTTTAAATAATTTAGTGAGGCTTACATTAGCTGCTGTGAAGCAAATCGAGCGGGGGTTGCTAGTTTATACTAAAATTATAAAGTTATAAAGACAAAGCGTGATGTTTTTTTGTACAGACTAATTTTCAAATCTACTGTACAGATTTTCATGAAATTTTGACGGCATATTCGTATTTATATTCACAGTAACATTTTCTTTATAAATTTTCAAAAATGATAACCCTAAGGGCCTTAATGAAGATTTTCATAAGTATCTATGTGTGTGTGTGTGTGTACATGTGAGTAGGTATTGCTGTTGCAGTAGATGAAGGGGTTTGATGATGGCGAGAGACATACGCGGGGGAATTTATCAAAACGGTGTGTGAGTGTGTGTGTATGCGTGTGTGTGTGTGTGTGTGTGTGTGTGTGTGTGTGTGTGTGTGTGTGTGTGTGTGTGTGTGTGCGCGCGCGCGCGTTTATGTGTGTGTGTGTGTGTGTGTGTGTGTGTGTGTGTGTGTGAGTGTGTGTGTGTGTGTGTGTGTGTGTGTGTGTGTGTGTGTGTGTGTGTGTGTGTGTGTGTGTGTGTGTGTGTGTGTGTGTGTGTGTGTGCACTTTGGAGTATAAAGTAGCTAGCAGCTACACAATTTCTGTTACGTATTTATTTTAAAAGAATTGGTTAAGCCTACACTCATGTTTCGCGTGCGGAGCCACGCGGGATATGCTAGTTATCAATATTATGAAAAGGTATACTGGAAATGTATTGTTACATTGTCATTTGGGTTTTTTCTGCCCAATTATGAGGTTATGATAATTGGCTATCCCATTTCTTACAAAGCAATTGATAAGTCAAAACGGATGAGTGAAATGTCCACCGCGATCTCCTTTCTCATACCACCACACGTTTTCCTGTGGGAATAGATGAAGTCACTTGTTTATTGAAAGCGAATTGACACACAAGAAGATCTAAGGAATCGAGTAATAGCAGTTGCAGAAACTTTTAAAAATACTGCTATTGTTATGATTCGCACTAGGAACGAATGGATTAATCGAGCGAAATCCATTAATAGAAAATTAAAAACCGACGAAAAACATTATTCCATTCTGTTGAAAAATAATTTTGTAACAATTTTATATGGTTTTGTTATCAATAAAAGTCGAATTTTAATATCTCGTTTTGATTTTTCACTTTCTTAATTTATGTAATTTTCATCAGAAAATGACTTAAATCAAGCATTTATCAAAGTAATTTTACATTAAATGTAAAATTTTTTATAGCGTACAAGTTCTTTCTTGATAGTAGTAGTTCTTAAATGTATTTCAGGTGTTATAACTGACATGTCCTATACTCCTCCTGGACGCAAAAAAACGCTGGTAGAGGGTCACTATTAATTATTGTTAAGTAGCACCGGTTAGGCAAGCAACTTTTTATGGTGACCAGCTGTCAGCCACTTGTAAGCAAACTCCACTTGGGAGTGCGTACTCTAATTCGTGCCTCATCCACGTCAAAAATACAATAAACAAGCATCAATCAAATTGGATGGTTTTCAATAATGCACAGTTCCCGATAAAAAAAATCCTTATTCGTATGTTTTTCTTCTATTTTATCAGCATTAAATCCAACTCTTCAAAGCTGCTTTTTATTAGATCCATAGACTATATCATGTCCGTATTTCAAATTATTTAGCCTTTTCCTGTAAATTAGGATCCCTTTGTCGTTCCAATTTAAATTGTAAAATAATATTTATTTAAGAAACAGAAAGTAGGCTTTAACAGATAAAATCTTTAGACATTTGAAATCAAAACCAGAGTAATAATAATGTTTAATTGATGTAGCTACATAATTTTATCACCCTTCAGTTTATGAAAAGCATTCTTATTTTCAAAAGGAACCCCTATACTTCATAACAGATTAATTAATAAAATGTTCAAATAAGTTTGGTTATTTAACAAAAATCCAACGCCATTAATTACCAAAAACAACTTGCTTAATATTGCATAAATTAATGAATTTTTTTACCTGAATAGGTTTCTCTAATTTAAATGCACTTAAAGTAAAAAGTTTCCGTAGTTAAAAATGAAAAAGTTAAATAATTTCCCAATTTTTTTACTTTTTAAAGTGTATTCTACTTTAGTATGAAATGTGTTGTTTTTTGTTTCGCAAAACTTTTAAGCAGTATAGAAGTAAATAAAAATTTAGACTTCACAACACATGTTTATTTATGTAGGTACATTACTTTAAACAATACAAAAGTCTATACCAACTTATTCTCATTTTTTATACTTCAAATAAAAAGAAAATAAATAAAAAATACATCGAATATTTTTATTTCTTTGTTTATAAAATATTAGAATTTCATTAGTTTCAGTGTATTATATTATAAGTAAATAAAAAAAACTTTGTGCACAATACTTTATAAAAGTTGCTTTTAAACTTTTTGAATTTTGTTAACATTAAACGAAATTGAAAAAAGTTTACTATGTATCATTTTTTAAAATAACTTTCCCTAATAACGACAAGCGTAATGGCGTATCGTTTACATATTTATAAGAAACAAACCGTGCTGTTTGTTTTTCAATATTGTACGTATAATATGTTACTAAAAAACGGTATTTAATTTTATCCTATACATTCGTCCCACATAATTTAAACTAACTGGGTTACTTAGACGAGTAAACGAGCAAAAACAAAAAGTAAAACATGAAATAAAAGTTCCTTTTTAATATTATACAACTAATTAGGTCAAAAGACTTGATTCATATGTATGTAGTATCGAGTATTAAACTAACTGCATACTTTGTGGTATGCTTTCAATTTATTCATGGTGAAGTCAAATAGAATTATTAACAGAAATTTAATCGTTTAACCTTTCATTGTAGAAAAGGGGTTTTCCAGTTCAACTTGATGTTTACTCATTTATTTTTCAATTTATCAAAATATGTATACTAAAAAATGTATGTTAAATTTTATAGAGGGTGATTCAAAATTCAACAGCCATCTTTTGGGAGCTGATTTTATTGTTAAAATATTAAAATATATATGTTCATGTAGAGATAAGTCCGGAAATGGTTCGATACCGAGTTACGGTAAAATTCTATGGACCCTGTTTAGAATGGACGACAAACGGTTGACAGCAAATTTTTACAACACGTGGCATCAGGCCTAAAATGTCAGATAGATGGTTTAAAAAAGTCTGAAAAAATATTAAGAAAATCCAGTTTACTATGAAAAGAAAAACTAGAACACCGGGTGGACAAAAAAAAGAGAAAACTACAGTGAACGAATATGAGAATATAGGCTGTAAAACGAGCTCCCAAAACTTCTTAAGTCATCTTAGGCGGTTTTAAAATTAATTCTTTATGAAAAAACGCTGTCCATAACAGACAGGTGGACTGTTAAATTATTTGCACTCAACTGTTAGTTACAGAGCTAAAAAAAAGTTCTGTTTCTTATCACATAGTCAGCCAATTAAATGACTGAATTATTTAAGAACAGAAGAGGTAGAGGTGTAAAATACACCAATTAGAGATATTTCTTTTGAAAGTAATGAATTTCATCATTATACAGCTAGACCCAGTGGTGAATGAAGTAAGGTGTCATTTGCAGAGTGGAAAATATATGATTTTTAGAGGGTCTGGTATTCTGATAAGTATACTTTTCAACTCAGTGAGGAAGGCTAGATAAATTACCTAACTCCTCGTTTTACTTTGTAAAACCTCTACAGGTTCAAACCATCCTTTCGGTTGATGACCTAAACAAAACATGAAAAAAATCATGTTGATGACATTGAACATTAATGTTACTATTGTAGATGTTAAGGCAATAGATTCGTAACTAATAGAAAAAAACAAAACGAAGGAAAAATTTGATTTAGACTAGTCAATGTTTTCTCTACGGATAATAGAACTAATCGACTATATTTCTAAGGTTTCCATCAAAGCACAAAAACTTTATTAAATTTTACTTAAACTTTAATGTTAAGAATGATTAAAACAATTAGGGAAGGGGAGATAAATGCATAGATTTCTGCGTAAAACTCATTTTCTTGACGTTCCAATCATTAAAACGTTGAAACACTTTTAAACGAAGCGCTAGGGAATTTGACTGTGTGCTGTAATGCAATGTTTACGGTAAAACGAGATGAAGATATTGAAAAACGTGACTCTAAGTGGAAGATAGAAAATGTCTCATTAATCTTCAGTTTTAACAGTGAAGTCAGTAGTTAGAGTACAGTGACCAACCATCCGGGAGTAGACACCAATCTTTCCCCTCCAACCCGATCACCTACGATACAACTCCCTCTATAATTTCAGCCCTGTTACCCATAATTTACCAGTCCCCACTACTCCTCTTCCGCTCTATCTATCCCTCTTCGTAAATCTATCTCTCTTCTGTTTCTCTGAACAACTTCACCTCATCCTCTTTTGAGATTAACTGAGAATTATTCTGAAAATGAATTAGGAAATTCCCTAAGGTCGACGAACGGACTGTCGGTCGGTTAGGCTAACCCCACGTCTAACCAGGTTTTTCTTCCCATAAATTCTCCAATTTATTCAAAAACATTAAATTTCACGTTAGAAAACATTTTCATGTTGCTCTTTGATCATCGTCACTTCACCAATGACTTTTATTTAAATTCTCTCATACTCCTGTACTTTCTCAATTTATTCATTATCGAATTTATCATTTTATTGTTATACGAGGTGTGGCTATTAAATAACGAGACTGCCGTTGTAAAAAATTTTATTTTTATTTTATACATAATCACTTATTGTCACCTTCAATATATACTCCTCCTCTATCCCTACAACTCTCCATGCGAATTTTCCATTGTTGGAAACAGTGCTGGAAGTCATCTTCTTTCAGCTCCTTCATGACACGTGCAGCTTTCTCTTTTACAGCTTCCACAGACTCAAATCTTGTCCCTTTCAATGCAGATTTCATCTTAGGGAATAGGTAGAAGTCACATGGTGCAAGATCTGGTGATAAGGTGGATATTCTAACACTGAGATGCTGTACTTGGCTAGGAAACTCTTGACAGAAAATGCGGAATGAGCTGGTGCATTGTCTTGGTGGAGAACCCATGATTTGTCCTTCCATATTTCGGGGCGTTTTTCCTTACTCTTTGACGTAGTTTAGAAAGTACTTCAAGGTAGTAATATTGATTAATTGTTTGACCTTCAGGAACCCACTGAAGGTACACAATCCCATGGATATAAAAAAAACAATCATCATTGCTTTAAATTTTGACTTGCTCATTAGAGCTTTTTTGGCTCCCGGTAAAGTTCGGCTCTTCCAGTACATGGATTGGCGCTTCGTTTCCGGATCATAAGTAAAAAAACCACGTTTCATCTCATGTTATTATCGTTTTCAAAAAAATTTGGATCATTTTCAATCGCGTACAAAGTGTCAGTACAAACATTTTTGCGAGCTTCATTTCAAACATTTTTGAGCGGCACGTGTCCTGAAGGAGCTGACAGAAGATGACTTCCAGCACTGTTTCCAACAACGGAATGGAGCGTTGTAGGGTTAGAGAAGGAGTGTATATTGAAGGTGATAATAAGTGATTATGTATAAAATTAAAATTAAATTTTTTATAAGTTTTAAAATTGCCTTCCTCACTGAGTGGAAAATTATGCTTACCACTTTTCCAGGCCCTCCGAACACATCTAATTTTAACCCTGAAAATGTCACCTTGACTTCATTCACCAATGAACTAACCATTTTGCAATTACTATGAGGACTCCTACTCTCCTCGCGCCATATGGGTCGGAACATACAGTGTTTTAAAAGTGATTTGTTTTTGAACACCACAGGCATGACAAAGGATATATTTTTGTAGTAGTACAAGTATATCAACCCCTCTGGCCGACCCGTGTGCACTGACCACAATTGTTCATGACTTACAGATGTAAAGTAACCAGCAGCGGTGCGCAGTTTACAGATAACGCAAGTTCTATCTGTTCAATTTAACGGTTTCCCTCCGAATACAACAAAAAATGTGATGTGAAACACTCATACGACTTTCTCTTGCTAGTATTAATAATGAACAATATCTTGTTGTTTAGGTCATTAACCGTAAAGCTGGTTGAACCTCTAGAGGCTCTACCAAGTAAAACGAGTAGTAAGGTGGTTTACCATGCCTTCCTCACTGAGTGGATAAGTATGATTATCAGCATGCCAGGCCCTCAGAAAAGCATCCACCTTCCACCCTGCAAATGACACCTTCACTTCATTTCCCACAGGGTTTGGGTGTATAATGAAATCATTACTAGTGTCTTGTACACCTCTACATCTTTCGTTCTTAAATTATTGTCATATAATTGGCTGACCGTGTGATAAGAAACAGAACTATTTTTTGTAATCCTGGAACTAGCAGATCGAGTACAAAAAAATTAATAATCCACCTGCCTATTTTGTAAAACAAAAAGTTTATGTAACAGTAAAAGTATAAGCAGTGAAAGAAATTAAAACAGATAGTTTCTTTTGTTATTCTTCTTTTGCTAGAAATAGTAGGATAACATGAAAAATATAAAAAGAAGCGAATGAAACATCAGCAAAATCACAGTATTACTGACTATTTCGCTACCTGAGATGTAGGGGAAAGAATGTAGGGTTAAGGAGTAAACGAAGAACGCATATTATAAAAGAATAGAAAATAAAAAATATGCGGAATTAACAGATGCGTAGGAAACAACTGCAGTTATATTCTTACATTTTTTTTCTTAAGGTGAAAGAAATACAAAAAGAAAAAGGTGAAACAGGAGAATATTTTCAATAAGACAGAAAAGAAACACGTAAGGGAAAAAAAAGAAAATGAAACCAACATAGCCGCACATATTTTCTTGAAAAGATTCCTTTTTATGAACATGCATACAAGGAATATCCAACGTATTTTTAATTCAATTTGTAGCACCAAATAGAATTCTGGTTCAGGTAGTAACTTGCTAATAACTAGAATATATTTTAAAAGTAATAAAATTGAAAAAATAATAAATATTTGAAAAGTTTGTTTAATGTAAGATGATTTTATTTTTTCTCCAATTCTATAGCGAATGTAGCAGTAGAAATGAAAAATATAAATACGAAACAACATCAGAAATGTACAACCAAAAAGGGGAGGGGAAAAATAGAAGTAAGGTTACAGCATGTAATATTGAAATAATTTTCTCCCTGGAGAGATCCACTACCATTCCGACTGAAGTACGTTTTTACCCTCTCCTGGTTTCTTCTTCCTTGGCTTTTCCATAACCCGAGTGACTGACTGTGAGGCTAAGGAAAAAGAGAGAGAGTGATAGTGAATGGATGCGAGAAAGCAAAGTGGAAGATGAAATTCACAGATATAAGAGCTAGATGCAACGATTTGTAATTATTAATAATCTCAAGTGTACTCACTTAATATAACATACGTTTCCGGATGAGTTGAATTGAGTGCTATAAAGTATCACTTATTTCAGTCAATTAGTTTCATGCTAGTTTTTAATAAACACATCTTCATTAATCATTATTCAAAAGTTTATTTATTCATTAGTAGGTTATCTAAGCAAACTAGAACTTATGATTGTCTATTTGTTCCTTTTCTACGTCGGAGTTATTCATGCATATTAACATTCCGAGTCAAATAAAAATTATCTTTCAAAAATTGGCACACATGATTCTTTCACAAAAATACTTTTACTCACTGCTTAAATCCATACTTTCGGGCACAGTTTTTAGTCTGTTTGTTCTTTCATATTTGTTGTTTTTATACTGGCTAAATATAAAGTGGGGAAAATGAGTTTTCATACGAATTTTCAATCGGAATGATAGAAATGGGTAAGCTTGATTTTCTATCTCTTTTGTTTTCTCTTAAAAAAAATTGTTTTGTTTAAATAACCACCAATTCCATAAAGTAGTAGTCATTTTTGTGGCGGATGCCAAATGATTAAACCAGATTGGCCAGATGTTTTCTTACAAGCCAACCGGACAATATTCTCCAAATTTCTTTATTCTTTACAAAATGTCAAATTATTAAGTTTATTTTTAAAAAAAAGTTTCATTTCATTTGTTAATTTAAAATCCGTTATTAGAATAACAATTAGCAAATTTTAAGTAAAGGTGTAGAATTTATCACTTGTGTTACTTGTTGGTGCTCACACCGCCGCAGCAGTCACACTAGTTCCTTCGGAGGTGGTGTCGTACGTGGAGTTCAGTATATGTTTATTTTTTTCTTGTTTTTAGCTTTTATTTGTTATCGGGAACTGTACATTGTTGACAACTACCCAATTTAATCGCTGCTTTCGTTGTATTTTTTTGATGTGGATTAGACATGAGTTTAAACAGGGACCCCAACAGAGTTTGTTCATGGATGGCTGTCAACTGGTCACCATACAAAGTCGCTTGCCCAACCGGTGTTACTTAACAAATAATAGCGACTTTCTACCAGCTGACTGACTGGGCTGGCCCGAAGGTCAAGTATATGTTTAATTTAGTAAAGCGGCCTCCGGGCCAGCCCAGTCAGTCAGCTGGTAGAAAGTCGCTATTATTTGTTAAGTAACACCGGTTGGGCAAGCGACTTTGTATGGTGACCAGCTGACAGCCATCCATGAACAAACTCTACTGGGAGTCCATGTTCGAACTCATGCCTAATTCACTTCAAAAATACAGCGATCAAATTGGGTAATCAATAATGTACAGTTCCCGATAACAAATAAAAAAAAGTTAGTAAAGCGTTTCATCTATAAGGGTGACCTTGAAGCATATACGGTTTAGTATGTTTAAATTAGTGCGCGTGGAGGTACGATGCAATAGTTTCACGAACAGGAATTTTTATTTTAGTATAGGAACTATACAGACGCTGACGATATAGCTACCATGCTATTACTATAACTACTTTTTTGTTAGTACACGCCCTTATCCACATAACTTACAATGTGAGGACTACAGCTCGGCGCACGGCGGCCGTAGTCTCTCCGAAAACATTGACTCCACATAATACGAATGCCTAAGCATTTACTCAAACATATCACTTTAATCTAATGCATTTATTTGGTTCATTTACTTTATTACATACGCTGAGTTATTTTTTGTTACAATAAATCGATTTATAGACCTACGTGTGGTAATAATAATCAGCTGATTGTATGTTCATAGCTTATTGTAACTGAAGGACCAAAAAAATGGCTGACGAAATATATAACAGAGCTAGAGCGGACGTCAAATAAGCTGGCCGGTTTTCTGAAGTGCGCAAAAGGCTTATTTTGGTAATGGCGCGCTCGGTTGCCTCAGCGAGTGGTGGGGGTCAGTGCTGTACTATAGCTGTGATCAGTCATGTAACGTTATATATCAGCTGACCTGAATTATATTCGCCTGTAATGTGTTGCGTGTGGTAGGCGTTATTGTTATACACAATTGAATGTTTTAACGTCGCTATTAGATGATAATTTACATCGTTCAGCGCCGGAGATTTAATAGGCAGTGCGGTACTAAGACACGAAATCTACCGACTGAAACCGAACTGTTCACGCAGCTACACCGGCAAGCTTATTTGGCGTCCGCTTACGAGAGTGTATTAACGTAGTCGTCGCCGCGAGTCAGCTGTTCAACAGCTGATTTTAGGACACGAAGATTCCTTTTTTTACGTCCAACCGTTTTGCAATTACTGCTAATGCAGACGGTGAAGGATGAAATGATTTTTTGTAACGTATGAAAATATGCCGTGCCTGAATGGGATTCAAACCCAAGACCACATGATGAGAGGCGACCACGTGGTTTAAATCCTAGTTAAGGTAGTAGCTTTTATACGGATGTGAATACTAGATAGTGGACCGGTGTACTTTGATGGTTGGGGTTTAATTTTACAGGTTCTCTCACGAATGGTCGGCCATGGTTCTATACAAGACTTCTTCTTCTTAACGTGCCTGTCCGATTCGAACGTTGGCTACCATCATAGCTATCTTGGTCCTGTCTTCTGCAATGCGGAAAAGTTGGGCTGAGCTCTGTCCATACCAGTCTCTCAGGTTAGCAAGCCAGGATATTCTTCTTCGGCCTGGCCGTCTTCCACCATCCAATCTACCCTGCAGGATGCGCTGCAACAGTTCATATCTACCGTGGTTCCTCATAATATGACCAAGGTATTCCAACTTGCGACACTTTATGATGTTTATTACCTCTAGTTCCTTGCTCATTCGGCGCAGTACCTCGGTGTTGGTCACCCTGTCCGTCCATGGTATCTTCAACATTCTTCTGTACAACCAAAGTTCGAAGGCTTCAAGTTTAGCAGTGGTTGCAGCCATGTTGATTACGAGGACATATCCACTATACAAGACTACACCTCATATTTACACGTTACTCACATCATCCTTATCTCATTGGGCCATGGGGTTGTTTATTGTTCTGAAAGAACAGATTGCAACGTACACACATTAGAGATAAAAAAAATTGTTAGCAACGTTGCTGGCAAGTCATTGGCTAGCTATGAAGTGGGTGGGAGGGGGCAATGCTACGATCAGAGCTCATCAGCCCTGAAAAATAGTATAGCGTCTTTTACACCTCTATACCTCTTCTGTTCTTAAATGCTTCAGTCATATAACTCGCTGACCATGTGATAAGAAACAGAACTGTTCTCTGTAGCCCTGAAACTAGCAGATCGAGTACAAATAATTCAACACTCCATCTGCCTGTTATGGGCAAATATTATGTAGGAAAAGAGAAAGTAAAATAGGCTTAATAATTTAGACCACACAGGTTTAGGCGAAAAATTGATTATGACTAAGTAAGATTAGTAGTTTACATGAATAAGTAATACTCCACCAAAGTAAATTAGTGCAGTTATTGGTAATTTAATATGGTATTAGTCTGATGCATCTTGATAAAATACAGGTTGAAATAATGTAATCGTTTTAAATGAAAGATCTTGTAAGCGAAGAGGTGGAAGGTGGAAGAAGGAAGTACTACTGTCTGTTTGCAACTTGATGGCCTCCGGCAGAGGGGAGCAATATGCGGATTGTAAAACCATTTCATAAAACACACATCTAATTTTTTATTAGTACCTAACTGAAACTTTTAGGAAATAAAGTATTTTCATAAAACAAAATATTTCGCATGTTTTTATTCTATAAAATAATTTTGAAAAACACACGCTTAATGAGATAATCCATTTAGTAAAAATGTTGTTTTTGAAGAAAAAACCGCATTTTTTCAAATACATCGTCATTGTTTAACAACTATTTCACGGATTAACAAAATATTTGACAGGTTTATTCTGTAATAATTATGGAAAACGATGGTATAATAAAATTTAACAGAAAATCATTACTTTTTAAGTTACGAAGCATTTTCGTAATTATATAAATTTTGTAAAATCGCAAAACACGACGAAAAAAGTCAGCATGCGAAAAACCTTTCGGTCTTTAAAGATAACTGTACACATGTAGGTAACGAAATAAAATAAAATTTTCAATTAATTTTTATTGAAAGAATTATTTATAATCGGACGAACCGTATATGAGTTACAAGGATTTAAAGAAACGTTGTACTTTGATTGTACTGACGTAAAGTATAGGAAGTAAACGGTAATATTTTGTAGTGCGGCCTTGAAAAGTTAACGTCGAGAAAACTTTTCGGCCATCTGAAAAAGTGCGCTCATGAAGAGAAAGAAATTAACAGCGCTTAAATATATTTTCCGTAAAAAATTATTAAAATTATTTCGTGTTACGCGATTTTACAATAAGTTTTCTCGTAACTTAAAAATTATTAATGTTTTTCTGTTAAATTTTATTGCATTATCGTTTTCCTTAATTATTATAAAACAAACCTGCCAAATATTATGTTAATCCGTGAAATAGTTGTTGAATAATAACGATGTATTTGGAAATATAAGGGGGTTTTCTTAAAAAACAAAACTTTTACTAAATTATACACTATCTCATTAAGCATGTGTTTTCGAAATAATTTTATGGAACCAAAAAACATGCGAAATCTTTGTTTTATAAAAATACGTCGCTTCCGACAAATTTCAGTTACTTAAAAGTATTTGAACTTTTTTCCGAAATGGTTTTACAATCCACATATTGCCCCTCTCTGCCGGAGGCCATCAAGTTATAGACAGACAGCATGTAAAGCTAAGGAAGGATAAATAATGAAAGGGGAGAATTGTCCCCGGTGTGGGTAGACATCAATCATATTTTCTCAACACAGACCTATATAGACGTATATATATATATAAAAGTGATGTATCGTTTTAACGACCAGTCCTGTTGCACTGAACTGTACTATATTTATATGGGCTTATTTTAGCCCATTACCAAACGAGGGAACCAATATGTTAATTTATCATTATCGAGTTTGTTACATCCCTCTCTCTCTCTCTAAAATATGTTCTCTCTTTCTTTCTCACTCTCTCATTCATATGAGTTCATTAGCACTCTCCCTACCAAATTTTAGTGCCAAGTTTAAAACCGAACTGTTGAAAATAGATTTAATTAATTTTTTTAAGTATGTTTGTTTTAATCCATTAAAAATATTACCATTAAAATTTTGCAAATCAATTTGATAATTTATTTAATTTTACAGCTAGACCTTGTGCTGAATGTAATGGAAGTTTCGTTTTGAGGATGAAAACTTTTCTTTTAAGAAAGCTAGTCTACTTAAAAGCAACAAGCAATTTAATGTGTGTGATAGAATAGCCACTGTCTTATAAAACTTCATTAATGTGACAGTTCGGGCTTGTCCTTCAAATTTCGATGTATTATACAGTACACTTCTACAGATTTACTAGGGGCTGCATCCCCTAGTTCAGTCGACTACAGTCGACTGAATCGGTTCAGAAATGAGGATATATGTTAAGAGTTAGATGTGTGTCCTCTTAAGAAGACAATTATGGAGTACCACAGGAAATGAACTGATCTTTTGAAAGAATGTCTCCACACAGGATTCCTAGACTGGTCAGAAGTTACAAACCGATTGGACGGAGCGATCCGGAGCGACCGGAGGCTAGGTGGATGCCGGTATAGGTCATGGAACCTAATCCTTGATTGAAAGAAGAAAAAGACAAAAAAAAAATAAAATAAATAAAATAATAATAAATTATACTTATAATTAAATAAATAAGTATAAAAGTGAAAAACATTTTAGACTTTCTGAACTTAAGCTTTGATCCCAATTTTAAAATAAAATATTTGTTCGATTACATAAATATCTCGGTACTGTGTTCTTTAGGTTTTTCTAATATTAGTTTAAAAAGTACAACCAACAGCGTAAAATGCTGATAAAGTATATTTATGTATTTATGCTAAATTATATACATATTACAAAATTTCGCTCCGAGTAAACTAAAAAGAAAAATGTATGCATCATAAAAAAATGTTTACTCTAAGACCGACGCAAACGAATTAGCGAAAATATTTCACGGAAAATCCCTTGTGCTTGAGTTGGCATTACAGTTTGTTGTTTTAGCATTAAGTCAGCCATGAGTATGTAACTGCGGGGGATGAAATCTTTTGTTTACTGTTTACATCACAATTTCATCTTCATTTATTTCCTCTCTTTATTCTTAAGTATGTCTGCCATTCATGTCAAAAGATTGAACTTTATATTATACTCCTGAGAAATTATCTTCTTTAAAATAATGTAAATATAGTCTATGCTTAAAATTAACTTATTTTAAGTAATATGTGGAGGCGTAAAATAAATTACGAACTCTTCAAGAGTTTTAATCTCTTGGGATATTAGGTAAACCTTATCAAGCTAAGTAATATTAGTTTTTAATTTATCTTATTATTTTTATATTAAATTCTTGGAATCATATACTATAAGGTATTCCGATTTTTCTTCACTGTTTTAATAGTTACTGTCAAGACGCTTATAATCCAAACTCATCAGAACTTAAATTATAATAAAATTTTATTTGTTTCCTTATTTTTACAATATTAACCCATCCAACGTGCATTAATGAATCGCGGGTGAGATGTTAAGTTGAATAAGGTGTTGTATACACACCACAAGGATTATATCAAAATGTAATAAAGTTTAGTTTTTAAAATTGGGTGTCAATTTTTCTTATCGTTACTAACAGAATTATAAGTCGAGACAAATTTTATTTAATCTTTTTTTCTATTTATTTATTTATTTAACGTCGCATAAACTGCAAGGTCATTAGCGACGACGTTGAGGTGTAGCTGTGCGTAATGAGAATGAAATGATTTTTTTGTAACGTATGAAAATATGCCTTGCCTGAGTCGAATTCGAACCCAGGACCGCATGATGAGAGGCAAGCACGTTACCAACTACACCAATAAGGCCGGCATTGAATAAATCTTAAATTAACTGTTAGCATATTTTTAAAAGTTTGTATTATTATTTTTTTTTTAGTTTACGTCTGACTGTTCTGCAATTGCTGCTAATGCAGACGGTGAGAATGATGATAGATGAAGATGATTGATGAAAAAATGCCAGACCTGACCGGGAATCGAACCTGGGACACCGGCGTAGAAACCAGTTGCGCTAACCACTACGCCAACGGACCGGCCTTAAAATTTTGTAAATTAATAAGTAAATAATAATAACTAAATAGCAATAAGTAATAGTAATTCCGTATATCTGAATTTAAAATTTATTGGTTTATTTTCTATTTTCAAAAAAAAAACATTATCATGTAAACAATCATTAGCCATGTCAAAAGTCCAAACGCGTACGTTTTGCTTGTGCTAAGCGCGTGTTTCTTCTCATGCGTCAGCGCATGCCTCGTCGCAAGAGACGCATGCGTCAAAAGCATGCCCGAGATGAGTCAAAAGTAGCAGATTTTCTTTGCGCACAGTTAGCGCAAGAAAGATTCCTGTGCGTTTCAGCGTTCAATAATGCGCGCCATGAAAGAAGTCCGTTGTGTTTGAAGAGCTCTTTCTCAAAAACAACGTAACGAAAAATTTTGAACGCTATACCAAATTAAAGCCTGTTCTTTTCTACGTTGATTGGTTTGACTCGTTTTATTTAGAAATTAATCGGAGATACAGCAATGTACGTATAAAAAGTCCTCAGTTTTTAACCGGTTTTCCGTTAATGTAATTTTTAAATATCTGTTCCTCCGTCCAGAGTTTATATAAAAAAACGGCGTTTAAGTATGTTGAAGATTCTTTATAATATGAATATTTTAAAAGTAAAATCTGATGTTCTGTTTTAATACGCCGAACATTTTGTTAAAAAAGTGTTGTTTTGGCTTCACGTAAAGATAGGGAAATTATTTTTGTACAGAACCAAGCATTTTTACAACAGTAGGTAAGCCTTGATTTCCTACGTTTATTTACTGGTCTAATCACTAAATACGAGGTGTGGCTATTAAATAACGAGACTGACGTTTAAAAAATTTTTTTTTTATTTTATATATCATCACTTTTTATCACCTTCAACATACACTTCTTTTCTATCCCTACTACGCTCTATGCGAATTTTCCATTGTTGGAAACAGTGCTGGAAGTCATCTTCTGTCAGTTCCTTCAGGACATGTGCCGCTTTCTCTTTTACAGCTTCCACAGACTCAAACCTTGAGACTTTTATGCAGATTTCACCTTAGACAACAGGTAGAAGTCACATGGTGCAAGATCTGGTGAATAAAGTGGATGTTCTAACACTGAGATGCTGCACTTGGCTAGGAACCACTTGACAGATAACGCGGAATGAGCTGGCGCATTGTCTTGGTGGAGAACCCATGATTTGTCATTCCACATTTCGGGTCGGTTTTTCCTTACTCTTTCACGTAGTTTAGAAAGTACCTCAAGGTAGTAATATTGATTAATTGTTTGGCCTTCAGGAACCCAATGAAGGTACACAATCCCATGGATATAAAAAAAACAATCATCATTGCTTTAAATTTTGACTTGCTCATTCAACCTTTTTTGGCTCTCAGTGAAGTTCGGTTCTTCCAATGCATGGATTGGCGCTTTGTTTCCGAATCATAAGTAAACAACACGTTTAATTACATTTCATTATCTTCCGCCTGTTCCCTAAGGTGAAATCTGGATTAAAAGGGACAAGATTTGAGTCTGTGGAAGCTGTAAAAGAGAAAGCGGCACGTGTCCGGAAAGAGCTGACAGAAGATGACTTCCAGCACTGTTTCCAACAATGAAAAATTCGCATGTAGCGTTGTAGGGATAGAGAAGGAGTGTATATGGAAGGTAACAATAAGTGATTAAGTATAAAATAATAATAAAATATTTTACGTCAGTCTCGTTATTTAATAGACACACCTCGTATGCCGCACTGATTTCTTCTAACAACAGAATAACACTATCTTCATCCATCTTGAAAACACAACACAAGGCACGAATGTGGGTAGATGCTTCTATCACATAGAATAACACGCTTCTAAGCGCATGCAATAAAACATGCGTTGACGCATGTTGAATTGAATGTTAAAAGGCAAGTTGAAAATGAAAGCGCATGAGTGTGGAAATAGCTGTGGGGACAATAATGCTTGAGGTTTAAAATTCTTTATAAAACGCTCTTAAACATTACTAAACTTAATGTAAATCAAACATAAAAACTAAATTAACTAAAAAATAAATTAATAAAATAGTTAATGAAAGTATGAGGTATTTAAAACTTTAAAACATGTTTCAGTTTTAAAAGGTTAAAAAATTATTTCGGTAAAACAAATAAAGCTACTAAAACAGACAAGTAAACTTAATAAAATAAACAAAAAGTCTAAATCAAAATTAAATTAAATTAATTCAATAAAAGAGAAACCTGGCGTTAATTTAATTAAAATATCTATCTAAAATTTACATGTCCATTTATTTATTGTTGCTCCAATATAATTGATATTTTAAATTTAAATAGTAAATTTCTTTGTTTAAACGTCGTTTATATTATACTATGACTTTGCGTACTATCAAATTCAAAGTTAAAATATTGTAAAACATTTTTTTTTTTGTTTAACGTCCGACTGTTTTGCAATTACTGTTAATGCAGATGGTGGGTGATAGATGAAAATGAGTGATGAAAAAATTCCAGACCTGACCGGGAAACAAACCCGGGACCCCGGCGTAGAAGCCACTTGTGCTAACCACTAAGCCAACGGGCCGGCCAAAATATTAATTAACACTTTCACAATACATATTTTTACAAATTCACCATTTAAAAATCATTCCTTTTCGTTTTAGTCATAATGTTAAATAATGTAATCATTGTCTTAATTACCCATTTCTTTTTTATATACAGCTGTAAATAATTTACGAATCGTATTCATTTATGTTTAATGTTAATCCACCGGGCTGCTCTGGTAAAGACGTCCCTGTTAATCAGCTGTTAACCAGCTGACTTTCGGAGACGAAGGTTCCTGGTTCAAATCCTATCGAAGGTAGGACATACTTTTATTCGGATTTGAATACTAGACAATGGTTACCAGTGTACCGCTGATGTTTGGGGTTTAATTAACCGTACTCTCTTAGGAATGGTCGGCCTGAGTCTATAGGCCTACAAGACTACACCTCATTCACATGTTTATTAATAAATGAAGGCAAAAATGTTATTCAATTTCGATATAGCGCGGTACTTAAATAAGAAAAAATTTGGCATCCATTGTTGTCTGGACATTAGCCAGGGTTGTAAAATGGATAGTTAATATTTTACTTTTGATCTTACTGTACGAGAGACAGTGAGTTCGAATCCCACACACTATTAATTTTTTTTTTCAAAATCATTTTATTAAAATTATTATTATAATTTGTTCACTTAATACTTAACTCAATAATTTTTTAACATAAATAAAAAAATACTTTACTAGTTAGTTATATTCTGTTGAATTAAAAATTACAAATATAATTTCAAATGTTTTTCATTATTTAATTAATAATAATCAATGATCAATTAACAAAAAAATGTTTTAACATGTAGGACTTGAACTCACGGCCTCTTGTACGGTAAAATCAAAAATCCAAATAAATTAACCACTTTACGCGCCCGGATAATGTTTAAACACCAATAGGTGTGATATTTTTTCTTATGTAAGTACCGCGCTAAATCGAAATTCAATAACATTTTTGTCTTTCTTTATTAATAATTATTATTACCTGTTAAAATCTTTTTTATACTCATTTTGCTCAGTTTCCTAACGACTGGAGGGATAAAAGTAAGATTACACCCTTGTTTTTTTTTTTTGTAACAGTGTAGTATTTTTTTGCAATAAATTAATAAATACAGTAACTTAATACAATAAATAAGAATAATAAATAAATAAATAAGTAAATAAATAAATAAATAATAATAATAATAAATAAATAAATAATAATAATAATAAATAAATAAATAAATAATAAAATATAAATAAATAAGAATAATAAGTTAATAAATACAGGAGCATCTTGTCTTCTTAATATGTAGGGTATGTGTATAAAAAATAAATAAATAATAAAGAATAGAACAATCAGCCTGTTTGACAGAAAGCTTAACTGACACTCTTGTAATAAGATAAATGTTGACAGTACATTGTCCCATGTTAATTTCCCTATACGTCAGATTTGTTGGGAAGCACAGTATAGTCTAAATATATTGGTGAAAAAAACTTGAATTAGGTGGTTGAATAAATACGCTGTTTTGCTGGGGAGAACCCATGTATTGTAAATAATAAACATTCCAACAATAATGAATAAAATGAACTTCATACGTATGTGAGTTAATGCGTTAGTGTAAAGGAAAGTGTAAATGTCCAGTTTCATGTCGGTTGATATCATGTGTTTTTGGTATGACAGGAAAAAGGATAGCCCCACAGTTAGTCGTTGTTAGGTGTAGTGGAAATGTGTAGGGATGTATTTTCCTGGCAGAGTTACAGAGCGGACAGGGGTTAGTCAGTGATAGAACGCGGACGGAGCACTCGACTAAAATTGCGGTTGCAACTCTGGGGGACTCAAGCACACTTAACAACGAAATTTTCGTGGCGGTACAAGTTGCATGGCCTCGTTACCAACCTCTACGAAGACCTTATCCCATAAAACCCCTCCTCACTTTTATACTCTTCTATCTCCGACCAAGTATACTTCTGAACCGACCCTACCCCTCTTCTACTGTGCCAGCTCATCAGTGGCTGGAGTTGCACTCTTTTGGAAAAATTTTATCGTGTAACCTTTTACACTAGTCTCTAAGCACAAAAATACTCTTTTTCTTCCATATACCAGTATTTATGTAAGCATGTGTCAATTACAGAGATTGGCTACCATATTTTATTATCTTATAACGCTATAAATCTAATAAATATGTAGTGCAATACACACACTGTGTAATGTAATGAAATTTAAAGAAAATAAAGAAAACGTAAAAATTGAAATTGTAAATAAAAACTGATTTTTAATGAAACGATTGAAAATTAAAAGAAATAAAAATTGACTGACATAACTAACAAAATCGTAGGACCAGTTTTTGAAAAAATCACAAAAAAGTGAAAAATTACACGAATAAACTACTATTTCCGGTTAACTGATTTTGATGAAAATGTTCATGACGGGTCTGGTAGTGGTATGTAACTTAAGTTTCAAGTTTCAAGTTCGTACGATGTTCAGTTTTTGAGATATTCTGTATACACACACATACACAACACACACACACACAAACACAGCGAGAGAGAGAGAGAGAGAGAGAAAATCACTAAAAACATATTTTTTAGATACAAAGGGTCTGAAACCGTGTAGATCCGGTGAAAACTCGATTTCGAAAAATCGACATGAAAACAATACTTTCCTTCCTATTTATTCATATAGTCAAGAGAAAGTAAAAATTGATTTTTTAGTGAAACTATTGAAAATTAAAAGAAATAAAAAAAATTGACTGACAAAATTAAATGAAACAAAAATTACTTATCTTGAATTTAATTTAGTGATGACACTTCTATTCTACAACTCTAAATATATTTTAAATTAATAAATAACATAACATTTTAAATTGAATTTTTATTTTTTAATCTATTGAGCTCAAAATTATTAAATAATAATTAATAGTTATGATTCTTTTATAATTTCTTGTAGTCTCAGCTGTATTATGTGTCTTCTTCCATTGACCGGGTTCGAATGGGGCACTTGACCATTGTTGCAATTGGTTTTATAGTATCTATTAGATTCTCTTAGAATTTTATCTGCTTGTCTTAAAAATCATTAAGTTGTTTAATTTAGTTTTATATTTCAATTGAGTGCCCATAACAGACAGGTGGAGTGTCAAATTATTTACACTCAATCTGTTCGTTGCAGGGCTAAAATAAATAGTTCTGTTTCTTATCACATGGTCAGCCAATTAAATGACTGAATCATTTAAGAACAGAAGAGGTAGAGGTGTAAAAGACACTAATCAGAGTTACCTTCTCTGAAAGTAATGAATTTCATTATACAGCCAGACCCTGTGGTGAATGAAGTGAAGTTGTCATTTACAGAGTGGAAAATATGTGCTTTTCAGAGGGCCCGGCATGCTGATAAGCGTACTTTTTCACTCAGTGAGGAAGGCAATGGTAAACCATCTCACTCCTTGTTTTACTTAGTAAAACCTCTAGAGGTTCAAACCAGCCTGTTGGCTGTTGACCTAAACAACAACAACATTTCAATTGTACTACAAACATTGATTTACAGATTAGGAAAAATTTCTTAAAACATTATGTTTGGAGTGTAGCATTATACGGAAGTGAAACGTGGGTGATAGGGGCTGTAGAACGGAAGAGGATAGAAGCTTTTGAAATGTGGTGTTATAGGAAAATGTTAAAGATTAGGTGGGTGGACAAAATAAGTAATTTAGAGGTTCTTAGGCGAGTGGATGAAAAAAGAAGTATATGGAAGCATCTTACCAAAAGAAGGGATAGGCTAGTGGGGCATATCCTAAGACATCCAGGTATTGGGCTATCAATAATGGAGGGTAACATTGAGGGAGTAAATTGTAGAGGGAGGCAAAGATTAGAATATATAAAGCAAATTACAAAAGATGTAGGGTGTTACAGGTATGTAGATATGAAACGACTTGCGCAAGATAGAACAGGTTGGAGAACTGCATCAAACCAGTCGAGAGACTGATGACAAAAAAAATTTCAATTGTATCTTGATGTTCTTCTAATTTCCTTTTTACTATTTGTTAATCTGTTAAAATTATTTACTTATTCAAAATTACACCTTTTTTTGTTTTATGACTCCATTTCTAATAAATTTGAATCTTTGACTTTTGGAATAATTATTTATGTTTCTGATATTTTCTTCTTAAAATTTAGTTTTATATATTTAATTTCTAATTTAGAATATTTGGATAATAATTAGAAATTATTTATACTGATGATTTAATATGATGATTATTTAAAGTATTTATTTAAAATTCTTCAACAATTGATTTTTAAACTTGACCTTCGACCAACGATATGGTGAATCATAGACTGCTATTCTACAACTGCACCACTCTCCATGTATTAATAATTATTTTATTATGTTATAATAATTAAATTGTACAATATTGCAATGTATAGTTAATAACATTATGTATTTATTTTAAAAGAGTATTAACAGTTGATTTATAATAAGTAAGGTACGTAACCAATGTATGAGAATAATAATATTTTGCTTTCAAAATTTTCAATTATTGAAAAAAAGTAATTTAATTTAAATTTATTACGTTGTTTATAGATTTTTGTAATTTAAATAAATAAATATTTATGTAGATAATATCTGAAATCAAGAAAAATAATAATATTTCAATAACAATGCCTGACATCTTTTGTCCGTGTCGTACAAGCGTACGGATAAGTAGATCGAATGTATTAGAACAATAAATAACTTTTGGCTAACTTCTGTTCTGAAATTTTATGTATTATCTATGTAGTAACATAGGTTGCCGGCCGCATTGACGTAGTTGGTAACGTGCTCGCCTCTCATCATGCGGTCTTGGATTTGAATCCCATTAAGCATGGCATAATTTCATACGTTACAAAAATCATTTCATCCTTCACCGTCTGCATTAGCAGTAATTGCAGAATAGTCGGACATTAAACCAAAAAATATATATATATACGAGTATAGTAACAAACGTTGCCGGGTGTGCTACTAACGATACCTGACCAAAATACAACACTGGAAGAATGAATGGATAATGAAGATAAATGAAACGAAAAGTACCCACGTAACATAATATGCACTAAAATATTTTGCTTTGAAACACAGGACTTAATCTTGTATGTGTAAGTTAAATATGAAAAATATAACCTATGTTTAATCATTGGTAAACAATGTAATATGAAAACACAACGTAATTTGAAACATGAGTGAATGACGCAAAATTAAAATCAACCTCTATAGGACTTAAAAATACGGAAAATTTCTAATCGACACTGAACTGTGCAAAAAGAATTTTTTTTTTTTTTTGGTTTAACGTTCGACTGTTCTGCACTTACTGCTAATGCAGACGGTGAAGGATGAAATGATTTTTGTTACGTATGAAAATATGCCGTGCCTGAATGGGATTCGAACCCAAGACCGCATGATGAGAGGCGAGCACGTTACCAACTACGCCAATGCGGCCGGCAGAAAGGAGTGCAGAAAGGAGTGCTTGAAATAAAAGCTGTAGGTCTTTTATTTTCAATAACTTTGATTTTATACATTTTTCTCGTAAAATGGTTACAACCTTTAAAAATTCCCATTTTTTATGAGCAACATACAGGAAATCACTTATTAAAGCTTAGCTAAGTGATGTAGAAAAAAATAAAAGTTTTTTAAATAAAATTTTAAGATTTTTATTTTTCTAACCTATGCTTATCCCCTAAAACACACATCAAGGCCGCAATCTTAAAAAAAGTTGTAGATCTTTTAATTCCCTGTAAATTTGATTATATACACTTTTGTCGTAAAATACAATGCTAATGTAATGCTAATGCTAAGGCTGAAATCTTAAAACATTTTTTTACAACTTTTATGAAAAAACGGAAAAATACAAATTATCGCTAAACTAAGCGTTATACAAAAAAAAAATGTTTGGAGTAAAAGTTGTAGGTTTTTCAATTTTTTTACAACTTTTATTATATACTTTTTTCCCCTAAAATGCATATTGAGGTCGCAATCTTAAGAAACAATTTTTTTCTTCGAGAGCACAGCCTCTCCAAGAATCTCAGCAAACATGGCGCCTAACCCATCTTAACCCATCTTTTTTAGAGCATAAAACATGTAGTAAATAAGGTGGTTTGTAAAAAAAAATCGTAAAAGCCATTTTTGAGAAAATTGCAAAAAGTGAAAAATTACGTGAATTAACTACTACTTCCGGTTGACCGATTTCGATGCAAATGTTTGTGTCAGGTCCTCTAGTGACCTAACTTAAGTGTTAAGTTTCAACTTTGTACAATGTTTCGTTCTTGAGATATTTTTGTCACACACACAGACACGCGCGCGCGCACACACACACATACACACACACACACACACACACACCAATCGCTAAAAATATGTTTTTTGGGTTCAGGGAGTCTGAAAACGTGTATATCCGGTGAAAACTCGATTTAGAAAAATCAACATGAAAACAATACTTTTCTTCCTATATATTCTTATAGGCCAGAAAAAGTAAAATATTATCACGATAGTGGATCTCTCTCAAAAATTTCAGCAGACGTGGTGCTTACTTATAAGCGCAGACATGGTGTTCTCTCGCCTAGGATTCTGATTATATTTCCTCTCACTGCTTGGAATATTCTAACTTTCTTTTCTTTGATACATTCAAATCTTGATCAAAGCAGATGTAATGTCTTAAGCCTCATTATAAATAATATTGTATTGTGGTACTTGTTCTAACACAACATCATCTATCACAATTTTAGACATGGTGGGATATTTACCAGTAAATGTCATTATGTTTGACTTTTAAAGGGAACTTTAAAATGTAATATTTCTTTCATAATTAATTCAAAACATACACCGATCTCAATCTAAATTTTAATATTTACATAGTTACATTTTTCGTACATAATTGAAGAGCTGAGTGGATGAAAGTTCTATGTGACATTTTTTTAAACGTAGTTTTCATGATTGATGAATATTACATGCATATTTAGTTACTTAATAGCATTGAATGCTCTATTTTAACAGTTTAAGGGAATACTAGAGGATCAAAAAGGCATGTGCTATATAAATTTGTGTTTTGTATTGAATAAAGGGGTAAAGATAACCTTGTTCCTCTGGAAAAAATACAAACATTATCATTTTAGAGTAACAGTTTACTCTAGTAATAAAAATTAAATGTCATCACTAAAAGCTGTTATTAAGAATTTCTTTAAAAGATTCTCTAATGAAAAACTTTGTCTTGTATTATTGAAACAGCCTACGGATCATTTATTCTCAAAGGAAACCGACTTTTTTTTGGATGAAAAGTTATTTATGCAAAGGAAAGTTATAGAAAAACTGAAATAGAAGAATAACGTTGAAAAGTAAAATTTGAAGAATTTTTAAACTCATATATCATTTTTCGTGAAGGGACAAAAAGTAGATACCAAAATAAAATCAATCAACAAACTCAAAAAAAATTGGGAGCCTTAGATTTTTGATGGCATTTTCTTCTAAAATATAATTTTGTAACATAACACCGTTATCCGCTAAGAACTTCAATTGTCTTGGCGCAGTATAGGTATATACAATAATTTTATTACGTTAATGAAATATATAATTACGAGTATATTTATTAATTTTTGAGTTAAGAACATTAAATATACTTTTTTACATAATGGTAAGCATTAGATAACATTTTTTTATGTTATAGACTGTTTTAGCTGAATAAAAGGAAGAAGTCATACGTACAATTTAAGTACCATAATATCCTATAAAGGGTAACATTTTCGTAATTAGTACTAATCTATATTGAAAAAGTTCACCGAAGTAAAAACAAACCGGATTTTTGTGTAAATGTGTTTTGCTATAAAGAAAACCTTTTAACTAAATATCGTGAAAACAGTTCTTTTAGTTATTTTTCGGTTATTACATGTTTTTGTTTGGTTACAAAGATCTCTTTGTGAACACGTAATACCATCTATATATGTGGTATATATATATATATATTATGAAGAAATAATAAAAAGAAAAGTAGTTCTCTCTCTGGACGCCTATCTTCCATTCAAGGAGGCTACAACATGAGTGGAGAACATTTACTTTTACGTCTACAACCAGTGCTAGCTTAAAAAATGTGTATACAAGTTTTTTCATACTACCATTATAGTTAGATGTTTACTTTGTCTCTTTAAAAAGAGTATACTTGAGACATTTCTATTCCCTTTCTATGCGGTCGTTCATATATTCTTTAGTTTTATAGAAAACACGAAATGTTTTCAGTTTTTGAAAATTTTATCTGATATATTAACAATTCAAGGGTTAACTTAGGTCAAAAAGAAATATTCATTTATTTTTACAACCGAAATTAACTGGGATATATCAAAAAATATTTCACTTTCAATAGAATAAGTAAAGTATTCAAAAAACATGATCTGAGTATTACAACAAAAATGCGACTATTGCGATGCTATAGATAGTGAATCACGAGAAGGCATTTTGCTTATGGATGGGCTGAAAGGAAGGGAAGAGAAATTTGACAGTGCTGCCAACTTCAACGTAAGAAACTATATTTAACTAACGTGCAATTGTACTACATGCATCTGCATTTACGACTACTCACAATGAATGTAGATGGAGGAAATTGACCTACCAAACTAAAAGCCATATTCCAGAGTAGGTGTTCTCTTTAATATTACACAAAAGTAAACGGGTAATTTTAAAACAAGTAAAAAACAACCATTTAAATATATTTTTAATGGGTCCGAGTCCGAGTCTTGAAAGAAGTAAGCTTGCGCTCAGGATGACGACGTTGTTGCTAGGCTACCTTGTCGTTCGGAGAATTGAATGAAAGGAACTTTTTTGGAATTTTTCTTGATTTGGAATTACAGATGATTTATTGGGAGAAAGATGGGCTCGGAATCGGGATAACAACGAGAACATTTCCTTGGGAAGGGAAGCTCTTTCTAGTCGAGAGTGTTATTTTCTAGTAGGAAATATTTATAGGGAGTCTACAGAAAATTGTGGAATGGCTGTTTAATCTTTACTTGTGGCGGGCGAGGTGTCGTGTAGATTTCTCTGACAGCTGGCTGTACAGTGCGTTGACCGGCTTCGTGAAGGACTCTTGAAGTTCGGTGTATGAACTCCTCCAGGGTGGAGGTGAGGACGTAGTCGTGGACAGTTTTATTATTGATGAGGTAGTGGAGGTTGGAAATTTGTCTTACTATGCAGTTGTGAAGGGAGGAGAGTTTTCTTTTGTTGATGGAGGAGAGGACGGGCCACCAAACTGGTGCACCATAAAGCAGAAAGGATCTGATGATAGCTGTGTAGATGAGGAGTTTAAGGGGAATTCTGAGAGAGCGGGAGCGTAGTAGGGGGGAGAGTTTATAGAGTAAGACTCTGCCTTTTATGATTTTTTTCTGTGACTGGGTGTGGAAGGTTAGACGTCTGTCGAAGGTGATTCCAAGGTATCTGATTGTAGACCAGGGTAGGGCATGGCCTTCTATTCTGAGCGGTGGGAGAAGTTTATGGTGGAGCTTTTCTTTGGGTTGCGAGCATTTGAGTTGAGCATTTCTTTGGGATTTTTAATGGGTAGAATGATACAACGGTTTGGAAAACAATATGCATCCATCTTTAAAAAAAACCCGGGAGGGTATTTGGTATAATTTTGTTAAATTATTCCTAGGATAAAAGAGTTAAATGAAGATAGTAACAACTAAATATAGGAATAAATAAGTTAATAATAAAATATTTAAATGGCAGTTCCCTTAACTACCAAAGCATATTATCATAAAGTTGACAGCCTTATTTAAAAGCTTCTATCAGGAAGCTATACGAGAATCATGCGAAATTCAAATGAAAATAACTTTTAATTTTAATGTTGAACCGTAAACGAAAGGATCCGAATGACAATTTAACTGGCATTAATTTATGCAGAAACAGAAATAACAAAAAGTTTGACTTATATTAGTGACTTTTGAAAATATTAAAACACGTTTTGAATGCGGTTACTCTATTTAAACGACGTTTGACAAAGTAATAAGTTGAACCAACAGACGTATATTACAAAGACAACCAGACAAACACTTAAATAAATTTACCGTCGTCTCTTTGGTACACAACTTAGAATTTAGAATTTCTGTATCTCTGGGTTGAGAATTAACAACAGAATGTTGTTATGTACACAATTTATGATGAGTTCGGTACCCTGAGAACCACATAAAATTACTTTATAACATAATCTATATATTTGATTAGAAAACTACTTAGAGGTTTGTTATAACAGAATTTTGTACAGTTGGGTAAATTAGAAAACTTTACAGTGACTAGTATGCATACTAAACCCTAAGCTAAAGTGGCTTATATAATATCTAATAGATCAAAGCGCTTTGAGACATTTTTACAGAATGTGTTTTCAGGAGACATATTTCAAAATGGAGTTGCTCATAATTTCATGCATCTGTTCTCTTTTATAAAATACGACTACTATCAACAAACATTTTCTTAAAAAATTAATAGGCTTTTTGATTTTGAAACATTTACATTTCTAGGTAGGCATCGGATGTACCTTTATTATTTTGGATATTCTTAGATTTTTGTCCCGTTGAAACTTTAGATAAAATAGCAATAATAAATGTTATAATTTAAAGTTAATTTTTTTTTTCGTATAGGGCCAATTTGAGGTGACTTTAGACGTTTCTGGTAGATATCTTTGGAACCACATTCTCAGCATTCGTTCACTGTAGATTTTATTCCTTTCTTCTGTTCACCCAGTGTTCTAATTTTTTTTATGAAAGCCATTAACGTATGTAATTAATTTTCTGAATTTTGTTCTATTCATTAAGTTTTTCGGTTTATTCCGATTTTTTCAATAGCCTTTCTGATTTTTTTTAATAATTTATCCGACACCTTAAATATATTGTTTAGTGACTTAAAAGTTTGTTTAGTCAATCGCTGTCATCTAATCTATACAGGTGTCCGTAAAAATTGTAGTCTTCTTTTTCTAATCGTTTCCATTAATCGTCCATTTTCCTTAAACAGTTTTTCTCAAAACCTGTAGTCCGTCTATTATCTTCTTATACACTATCTTGCGAAGGATCTTTCTCTTTAATTCCTCTGCTTCTCTTAGACCAGCATTCCGGTCATTCTAAGGCACTCACTCGCGTACAGACGCACATTTTTTATCACAGTATTATAATGTCTAATCGTGGCTTCCTTCAGATTGTTTTCTTCTTATATAGGTGGTGACTTCCTTGGAGTCCACTGGCCAATTTTCTGTATTGTGACTTTAAGTACCGCAGTTCTGTTTTGATGTTCATTATGTATTTAATTTTTCGGAAGATATTTCTAATCTTGCTTTTTCTGTTTGTTCTTTTAACTTGTTGATTTGTTCTACTGTTGTTTCCGTGTTTCTAGAGACGATTGCTAGGTTATCTGCAAAAGCAAAACACTTTGCTTTTATGCCGTTCTTTGATCCTCCAATTATTCTGATTTTAAATCCTTATGTTAGTTACGTTTAGTTTAATAGCAATTTTTATTAGATGTAGTTTATTTTATGTAGTTAAATTGTAAGTTTAAAGTAGTTATAAGTCATGCTTTATTGTTATCTATTATTTTGTTAATAAATAGTTTTAATGCCCCCTTATAAGAGGTAGATGAACTGCTATATTATTTGCACTCAATTTCCTTGTTTCGGGTTTACAAAAAATAGTTATGTTTTCTATCACGTGTTAAGCCAATCATATGACTGAAGCATTTAAGAACAGAAGAGGTAAAAGTGTAAAAGACAATAGTCATAGTTATCTTTTCTGAGAGTAATGAATTTCATTATACAGCCAGTAAAAGTGTCATTTGCAGGGTGGAAATTATATGCTTTTCAGAGGGCTTGGCATGCTGATAAGCATACTTTTCCACTCAGTGAGGAAGGCAATTGTAAACTAACTCACTCCTCGATTACTTAGTAAAGCCTCTAGAGGTTCAAACCAACCCTTTGGCTGATGACCTAAACAACAGAAAATAGTTGTTATAGGCCTAAATTTAAAATAAATCTGTCTATTATTTGTTATAGCCATAACCCGGAAGAACCTGGATTAGACCTTACAAAATTTTTTGAATTAGCTATGAAACCTCAAAATTAAAAGTACGGTTGCAATATTACAAAAATAGAATTCTCTCAAAATAGGCTCAAATGATTCTGTTTAAAGGTTCCTCATTAACGATACTTGCTGTTAACTATATGAAGATAGTAGGGCCTATAAGTGATATCCCTGAACATATCTGTGAGGAACGCACCAATCACGTTTCAATTTTTTTAACGTTTAACCTTACAATGCATTTATCTTTTATAATTATTCATAGATTATCTCTACAAACTTAAAAAATTCAGTTTTGTAATGAATTGTTAATTTTCGTTTCAACAGGAGGTCGATTTTCTTTTCTTCATAATCCTCCCACTTGAACTTCAACCTATAAAATAATATTTATAATAATTCAAACTATAGTAAAATCAGCATTGATAAAATATATCAATTACAGGAAAAGATCAAAAGAAAAATATAATGGACATGATGCATACATTTGTAATAAATCTATACCTTGTGAAAAAATATAAGAGTTGTAAAGCAAAGTTCAGTATACAAAAACTTTTTAAATTTGATTTTTAACAATGCTAATCAAGTTTTGTGTTACCCGTGAGATTTCTTTTATACAGATTACTTAAACGTGAGGTTACTTTTGTAGGACGTGCTTCTACGTTTTTACTAAGAGATTTCAACAATCTTTTCCTTAAAAGAAAATTCTCTTATTTTTTCAGTAAAATATTTTACACTTTCAAACTATTATACTAGTTAAAAGAAAATATTTTCATTTCAGCTTTAGTTAGTTAATTTTGTGACGAGAATAGAATAAATTTACTATGCAGATTTTTACTATAGTTTGAAATGTTGGAGTAATAATTTTTCATTATACTTTTTTTATGAGATAACACTTCATAGATCTTTATTGAAGAAAATTTTTGAAAATTTAAAATTTTTTTTGACAATCTTGCTGTGCTTTTGTTAATTTAAATGTTATCCTGATTTTTTAACGTGGTAAATGAATAATAGTCATTGCTTTCAAAGGGACCTTCTTTCCGGATATCGTAGAGAATTGTTCAAAGTTTTAGCAGAACTAAAAGGATATGATACTGTTTGTTAGTATCTTGAACAACAATTAAAAGGAGTTATCGGGAGACATAAATTAGGAGTTATCGGGATAATTTTTCGGTTTTAACTAATTTATAAATATAAATTTTAATCAATTATTATTTTATAATTCTCTGTAGTTTACTTGCAGTCGAATCAACTGATTGGTTATTAGCAATTTCGGTGAGCTACAGTGCAATGTAAATGAATTTTAACGTTTTATGATTTTCTGGAACCCTACCTGAAATCGATCTGGAACTTTCTGCTTTACAATTTAACGTATCCAGAGATCTTAAGTACTGTGCCACGGAGGTGGTCAAGTATTATTACTATTGACCCTAGCTAAATACTTGGTTCTAGAAAGATATAATATGATAAGATAAGTTTCTTCCGGCAGTCTAGAAACAGACCAGTAGAGCTCTCTTTGATTCAGTTAAGGCTATTAATTGTAAAAATAAACTCGCCACTCCAGCGGCGCGCTTACGTGTCTCGAACTCAGAGGGGTAGGTGGATCAGAATTCATAAGTGGATCAGAACCATTTTCCACAAGGTAAAGTTCGGCCGCCAAAGGGGCTGGGTGGATCACAATATTTACAAATTTCAAGATATGAAAGTTTAAAGATGAAGTTTAAAGTTTCAAAATTTAAAATTTGATGGTTTTACAATTTTAGGTTAATGTTTAAAGTTTCAAAATTTCAACTTCAAATGTTGCGGTTTGAAGGTATGTTACTTTGAGTTTTTCGTTTTCTCATGCGACCTAAACATTTTCGGGTTACAAAATTTTTATGTAATTTTCTTCGCTAAATAACATCTTAAAAAAATATATGTATTCCGAAAATTTTAAAATTTTTGTTGGGGTAGTAATCACCATAGGACCCCGCCTAAAATTTAATAAATTCTTCGTGACTCTAGGGGTATGTGTAACGTTTTGTTAATAAACGTTTACGAAAAACCGTTGTGAAGGTGTAAAGAAAGAAAAACGTGAAAACGGTAAGCCCTAAAAGCCGGAATGCTAGTGTTTTGAGTTTTCTTAGCGAAGAGAAAACCTTAGTTACATGGCCTTGAAGTACTTTGGGAAAGGCACAAAAAAGATTCTATACAATTTTCCTCTACGAAGCACCGTTCAGGAGGTAAAAAAATACAACCGCCTACCAACGGTAAGGGGGTGGAACCTGAGAGTTTTCGCGTTACCAAATTTTTATTTAACTTTTAACGTCGATAAAATGCCGTTAAAATACATTTTGTATTCTAAATATTTAGAAATTTCATAGTTTTTTGATAGGGGTAGCAACCCCCATTGGATCGCTTTTTAAAATTTAAAAAATTACCTGTGATGTTATAAGTACCTGTGACGTTTTGCTAATAAAAATTTGCCTAAAAACCGTTTTGAAGGTGTAAATATAGGAAAACTGAAAATGGTAAACCCCAAAAAACCGAAATTTGGTTTTTGTAGTTTACTCAGAGAACCAGTGGGTTAAGGGCAACTTTAGTTATATAATCTTGAAAAGTACTTTTTGTGGGGCACAAAACAGGTTCATGCATTTTGTCCCTATTTGATATTTTAACTTATATTAATTTAAAATTATCATCGTTTCACTGCGTTCTGTTATCCCATCACAGTATATAAAAAATATTGCCTTCTTTTTTTAAGTATTTAATATTCCATCAAACCTAATTGTTTATCAGCGACCGCAAATATTATTTAAACTTCAATTATGAGTTTTGTAAGGTGTTAAAGTTTTCCCCATCTAAATAGGAAACCTTGAGCTTTCCATTTCAGAGTACAAAGTACTCTACTACTGCAATTCAGAGGAAGCCTCAAAATATTCCCATTAATTGAAACTAATTTTATCGAAGTATTTAACAAAACTTATTTTAAATATATGGTTTCAGATCATCTTTTTGATATATTTTTAATTTCAGCAGAAACAATAGTAACTAGACTTAAAACATAAACAATTAATATTGTGACACTTATCTTTCAGGTCCGTTTTGGGATCTGGGTAAATTACATATTAATTAATACACTTAAGTTAAAATAACCCACCGGGTTGGTCTAGAGGTAAAGTCGTCGCCAAAATCAGCTGTTTAACAGCTGATTTTCGGAGACGAAGGTTCCTGGTTCAAATCCTAGTAAAGGTAGTTACTTTTATATAGATTTGAATACTAGATAGTGGTTGCCGGTGTACTTTGATGGTTGGGGTTCAATTAACCATACTCTCTCAGGAATGGTCGTCCTGGGTCTGTACAAGACTACACCTCATTTACACGTCATACACATCATCCTCATCTCATTGGGTCATGGGGTTGCTTATTGTTCTGAATTGAACAGATTGCAACGTACACATATTAGGAATTTTAAAAAAAAAGTTAAAATAACAAGTTTTTATTACAAATAAAAATTACAATTAATGAAGTGTATAAAATCTACCTTTAAAATTCTTAATAAATAAAAAACTAATTAAAATAAACTAATACAATAAATAACTTATTACTTATTACAAATAAACTACCAATTTACTGAATACTACTTACAAAAGATACAGAAATAACATTAAACAATACAAACTAATTCACAGTAACGTCGACTTTTTCTAACGTACTGGTATGTATTAGGGAATTCGCTCACTCGATCACAGACAAAACGTAAACTGACCCAACCGTAAACAAACTAGCTTTTATATAGGTGGGCTAATGGAGATTTCGAGAAAGACAGAGAATTTCGACATAATAATAAAATACAAAATCCTTCTGTTAAATCTTCCTTCTGGTTAAATCTTAACAACTGTAAACAAATTAGGATTGAATAGAAGATGTTACAGAAAGGCTAATTATCTAAATAGGTACCCGACTCAACGCTTTCAAAATAGTCATAAAACAAAAGCCTATCTTTACTATACAACCATTTATAACTATTTCTTGGAAACTTATTGATACTCTATTACACTTTTACGTTAACATTTTTAAACTCTCGGTCTTTCTCTAAAACTCTCGAATACTTTTTCCTTTTTGATATTGTAACAATATTTTCTTAAGTCGAACCGAAATCAAAATTATCGCACCACCTACGTGGCGCAGTGGTTATCGTGCTATTCTGCAAAGTGGAGGTCCCGGTTTTGATTCCCGGCTAAGATCTAGAAAACTTTTACAAGTTCAAACCCACCGTTCCTAAATTGTTGTTACTATAGTTGTACAGTACCTATTGTTGTTACTAAATAAAGACAAAAACAATATAGTACAAAAATCTATTACTATTCAGCTATTACTATTTCATTGTTTACACTCTGACTATTGTAATCGAACAGTAATTGATTCGACACAATATCAATGAGGTTGCTACTAATAATATTATAAGTTGATTCCTCAGTATCGTTAAGTCAGAATAATTGTCTCTTACAAATTTATTTAAAGTTTGTGGTCTGAAATTGTATGCAATACTCTTTTTTAAATTAAACAAATATTTATATTTGAAAATATTTTTAGATAAATAGTTTAAATAAAGTTGTTCTAAAGTAAATACATAAATATAATAAAAATATCTGTGCTCAGTTACAAGAAAATAAACTTTAAAAAAGGCAAGTGGACTACACCTTTCGGTGTTTTCACATCCTAACCTCTTTTTAACTCTCAAGTCCCTTAGCATCATTGCTCAATAAACACTCTCCTACGACAACGTCAGGTCTCCTTGTCCCTCGCCTGATCTTCGGCTCCACCTTCATATCACTTGAGGCTATGCATTGAGGTATTGTCCCCGTGTACCCATACTAGTTCAACTTTTCAGCTCTAGCCCTCAGAACCTCAATTCTATATCTGTCCAGTCTCGTGACTTAATAACTTCAACTCAAATAATCCACCGCCATTGTTTTTCAGAAAGTTTAAATTCATATTTTAAATATTCTACGCCTCTTCTCTAAAGGAAGCTGTAAATTTTATTTTAATAAAAACAATAAACTTTTTTATGTTTGTTTATTTATTTAAAGTTGAATCAACGATAAAGACATTAGTAACCATTAAATAACAATTACAGAATTTTAATCAAAAATGTTTGAGTAGCTGTAAGCCAATGAGGTTCAAAAACACTTTATGTATACTCTTGATGTCTGTTAGCATGAGTTAGTTCTGTATTTTGAGTTGTGTTATATAGTGGTAGAGTATGTAATCCTGGGCATTGTACGAGTAAGGGTGTTCTCCCACCAGTGATACTCGACTGCGATACGACCTCAACACGACGTCCCATAAGAGTCCTAGACTGAATTTATATGTTCGCTCTCCCATCAGTACGACCTCGACACAACATCGATCAAACCGGTTGCATCCAACTCAGTTTGTCCAACAACCGCTCGATCAGTCGCGTAAGCATAGCAGACTAAACACCCAAAGTAGCCTTTGTGGAAGTTGAAAAGCAATTACTCCTTAGGAGACAAGCTACTCCTGTAGATTGTGTCTTTTTTATAATTCTATGACCAACAAGCTCCAATAATAGTTGTAAATTTTCTTTTGATATCCGATAAAAAGAGTTAAATTTGTATTCATCACAGGAGATTTCCTGGGAACACACATACGCTCCTCTAGTATACGATTATTTCTTATATACGATGATTTCTAACAGTTAAGTTGTTTTTTTTATGTTTTCTTCTTTGATAGTAACAAGCAACGACTACGTCTTATAATCACTTGGCATTTTGCAAACTGCAGTTAAATTCAAAGAAAAGCTTGAACAGTTGCGTCGAGGTCGCATCTCCTCGATGAGCAAACATGTACGACGCGACTCGTTTTTCGGTCGTGTTGAGATCTCGTAGATTTAATCGAGTCGAGGTCGTGTTTAACCGGTGTGAGAGCAGCCTAAGTGTTTTACCGTCAATGACGTATCGTTGGAAAAATAACAGGTTGGTGCATCAGACTTTGTAGCAAATGGTCGTGTAGCAAACGGAGAGGTACTGGAACGGATGGGGAAGGCGATGGAGATTGTGAATAGAGTGAAAAGAGGGAAGGAGAGAAACGGGAATAAATACCGGCTTCTTCAGTCCATTCTACTGAGTCAAATTAGGAGGAGACGTGAACCGGGTAGAAGACGGATTTCCTGGCTCAAGAATCTTAGAGTGTGGTTCTCCAAAACAACTCCAGAGTTATTCAGAGCTGGTGTCAGTATGTTTGTCATAGCCAGAACTAACTTTTATCACCACCAATGTTGTAATCACCAACTTTCGAATTAAATAGGCACCATAAGAAGATCACAATTAGTTTTTAAACGTTTTAATTTATTAAATTCACTAGTAATGAACTTCCGTTTACAAAAGTTCATTTATAAAAAATAACGTTGTTTACAATTTTAATAAATTTTTTATTAAAATCTACTGACCGTACTAAAACGTGTACGTAGTATAATATCAAAGTTAAGAATAGTGTTAATATGGTTAATATGGTTAACATAGTTGATTACTATTTTAATGAGTTTATTTCTCGCTGGTAACACAAATAATGTAAGTAAATTTGTAACATAATTCTTATTACGTAAGTAAAATTTATGTTCACATGTAGGTTTATTAGTATAGTATACAGTATTAAAACTAAAGTACTAATTAAATTAACAAAACACAAGCACATACTTTTGTTACTACATGTTTTGATGCTATGCGGAAGAAAAGTAATAGAACTAGTTTAAATATCCGGAGGTCGAAGTTGGCGGGCCATGAAAATGGGTCAGGTGAAATAAGTAGAGCAAACCGATGATAGGGGTCGTAAAAATAAGAGTGGGTGGGAGTATTATAGGGACCGATATGAAAGAGAGGGTGTTCAGGTTATCTGGAAGGGGAAATTTGGTTTCTCTCCCGTTCTTTCGACATTACAATAGCTGTTTTTCACAACGACAGCGCTAGCCGGCAGCTCATTTTATAAATTTTACTTCTTTGTATGCTTTACCATGGATGTTCCGTTATATCGCCGATCACTTATTCGTTCATCTCCCCTTCTCACGTAATGTAAATAAAACTAATGATGATGGAATTTAATTTGATGGTACGTTTTATATACCGATGCAGAAAAGTTACAGCCGCACATCGTACAAACTTTACGAGCAACAGGAAGTATAAAGTAACATTGTTACAAACTGTTGAAAATAATACCATCAACAAATACAGTGTGAAACAATTTAATAAAAAGCACAGAATATTGCATAATAGTCAACCCATTTCACTCTAACGATCTGCTTTGCAAAACTTTACATTCTTCATCACCATTATTTACCCTTTATTAACTTTTCAAAAAAATGTATTTTCAAAATTAAACTTCATAAAGCGTTCTTTTTAGGTGTCTGATGACTTTTATTGAATTATTCTGACTTTGTACTCTTATATTATAACTTATTTGTTTATAATTCCATATATTTTAAGTTCATCTAAAGAGTCTCTACAAAATGTCTTGTGAATATCTTCATGATTCATTAAAATTTTGTGTTGTGGTTTTCTTCCTTTCGTCAATTTTAGTTACGCCTTGTGCAGGCACGTATCCAGAATCTTTTTTCGGGGGCAAAATAAAATATTGTATATAAAAGCGCGCGCGAACACACACTTAGATAGATATATTTTCCCACGTTTAGGGCCAATTTTAGACCACGAAAGGTAATTTTAAACGTCTGTAGAAGCTCTTTTTGCAGCCCCATTCTCAGCATTCACTCACTGTACGCTTTTCTCCTTTCATCTGTCCACCCGGTGTTCTGTTTTTGCTCTTCGTGGAAGCCCTTAAAGTCCGTAATTAATTGTCTGAATTTGGTTTGTTTTATTAAGTTTTCTTGGTTTATTACGGTTTTTTTCAATATTCTTTTTGACTTCTTTAAGTATTTAGTGTCTTAAAAATTTGTTTTGTCAACCGGTTGTCATCCATTCTATGCAGGTGTTCGTAAAATTTTAGTCTTCTTTTTCTAATCGTCATTTTCTTTGCGCACACACACACACACACACACATTTCTTTTCGGAGGGAATGCCGAATCCATGGGAATGTATTCATGGGAATGATTCCCAATCATGACGGTTGTTCGGACCTTGGACACCGCAGCTCTGACCAGCTCCGCTGAGGTACAACAAAACCAGCCGCGAAGATTCAACCAACAAATTTCTTCTTCTTCCCACATCTCTCTTCCCCTAAATTTTGCCTTGCAATATCAAGCAAAGGATTTCATATCTTGTTCTACGCATAGTGTGACCCAGACATTCCATTTTCCTTTTTTGGATGGTGTAAACAATTTTTAACGTGCTTGCCTCTTAGCATGCAGTCTTGGGTTCGAATCCCATTCAGGCACAGCATATTTTCATACGTTACAAAAAAATCATTTCACCCTACACCGTCTGCAGTAGCAGTAATTGCAGAACAGTCGGTCGTTAAACCAATAAAAAGAAAAAAGTAAACAATTTCCTGTTTTGTTCCCATTCTCCGCAAGCCTGTCTCGTTGGATACTTTAGCCGTCCACGGTATTTTTAGCATGATCTTGTACAACCAAAGCTCAAACTTATCTATACTCCTGATATTCATCTTCTATAACGTCCAAGCTTCCACACCATATAACGCAAAAAAACTAATATTAACAAGTTATTATTATTATTGTATTTCATCACATGTTATCATAGTGGGATGTTAAATTGATTTAGGTTAAACATTGAATAATTTTATAGAATGTAATCAATTAATAACTTAATTATTTACTAAACAAATTTCTTTGGCTATTAGGTATATGGTAAAAGAAATAAATAAATGAATTTTATTAGAATAGAAGTAAATTTTTAAACTTACAAATTTACAAGTTAGAATACTTATAAAGAAAAGTTTGAATAGAATTAAATTTGAATTTAAAATATATAAAAACAAATAAATAAATGTTAATTTTAGCGTAAATCTTTAACCTTGATTAATATGTACTATGCAGACCTGTACATTTCCATTGCGAATGATAAAGTGCCGTCAGCAAACGGTATACGTTTCAAATTTTGAACACATAAGTTTCAGGTAGACAGCTCATTTATAATAATTGTGTGTAGAATAAAGACATCATTCAAACGACGTCTCAATCATCTTTCTGTATTTAAATGAAGAGCAACATATGCAAATGACAAATGAGAAAACAAAAGCTTGTGAAATATTTTATAACATTTATACAATGTGCTGTAGAAACCATGCAATTTTGAAAAGAGGATTTCTTGTTATAGAAACAATTAAATGAAAACTTGTATTTATGTATCATGTCAAAAGAAAAAAGTTTTCTTCAAAGAGATCATTCATATTAAATGAAATTTTATATAAGGTATACATACTGTGTGTGCGTGTGTTTTTTTTTATTTATTTATTTTGTTGAATAAATTTTTGCTATCATTAAAGAAATCTTAAAAAAATTGAATATAAAGGGGAGGGATGTTACAATCCCACTTGGTGCTCTAAAATGGAATTTTTCCTCAATTGAACAACAATTTTATTAAAATATCCAGAAAACAATCAAATTATGATATCTAAAACTATGGCAGCTTTTCAACCCTTGCCATAGTTTTAGGGGATAGAATAATATTATGAAAAAACTCCTTTAATGAGACGATGCGTCTCATGGCTGTGGCATTTTTTAAAATTTTACCTTCGACCTATGGCAAAAACCAATATGATTTCTGTTTGCGTGTGGGAGGGAAGAGCAGCCAGCTGGTGGTGGTAAAGAGGAATGTTGGAATCGATTACTCAGCAGGTGGCAGAGGAGATATAATGAATCTAGGGTCGGGGAATGGACAAGGATTTTCATTTCGAATGTTGAGGTGAGGATAAGGAGGACATTTGGTGATACCACCCAGGAACTAACGCAGTTGCTAACAGGGCATGGTTGCTTTGGAGCATATTTGACGAGGTTCAAACTTGGTGAAGTGTCGAAATGTCGACTATGCGACAGTACAGAGGAGGAGTCCATTGCGCATGTTTTTGAAAGATGTCCCTATTTTGGCCTCAAAAGAATGGAGACATCTGAGAAAATAGGCGTTGCACAGTGGAGCCCAGCGATGCTGCGGAATGAGGAGAGCTGGAAGTTGGTCACTCAGTTTGCGGCGATGGTGATCGGGAGATGCGGAGGAAGGAGACATCTGGGGATCAGCGGGATTGCCCTCTCCCACAGTAAATCAATCCTGTCCCACTCTCATAGAGTATGCAAACTTCTTTCCTGAGCTGTTGAGATGAATGAAAGTGAGAGAGTGAGTGTTGGTCAGTGACAATGAGAGGGGATTTAGGTTACGGTTCCCTTCCACGCCCCGCTGACAGTGTGTAAATTTTTTAACCCGACATTTTCCTTGTATTATATAAACAGTTCCGAGGGAGGTGGAGGGTTGTTTGCTGATATCGGATCAAGTGGCCAGGCGGCGGGTTTTCGGTTGGTAGGCGGTTGCAGCTTCCTTGGGGCTGGACGAGGACGCCTCAATTGAGTCCAACACGACTACCCCATTGTGAGGGAGTAAATATGAGTTTTTCTCGCCGCCTCGGATAAAAAAAAATAGTGATTTCTGTGTCTACTCTTTAAGAGGAATCGAATTACACTGTTTTTGTTTCCAAATTACGACTTTGATGTCTTGCCTTCCGGTTTTGGGCCACTTCCGATCTAAATCGGGATTTTTAACCTCATAAATTATGTATCTACTCTTTAAGAGGAATCGAATAACGGTATTCTTTTTCCAAATTCCGACTTTGATTTCCTGATTTCCGGTTTTGGACCACTTCTGGTCAAAACCGGAACTTCAAATTGAATTTAAACCAACTAACTTTTTGAGTAGTTTACGAATCTTTACACTGTTTGTTGCTATCTCTTGTAGTTTCTGACATCTAAGTGTGACGGACGAATGGACATAGGAAAATGACAGATGACATTAAAAATTGCCACCAGTTATTTTTATTCTGGATTTAATGAAAAAAATAGCCGTATTTTAAGTCAAAAAACAGTTTTTCACTAATTTTTTAAACAAAACAAAATTGTTGAAGGTAGATTCCCCTTTAGTAATATATGTATTTGGAAATTTATAAATATTCAAAATTCTTAGACCGACGTATTTTTACAGGAGAAAAAACAATATTTATACACGTTTTTGTACTTAAATTTACAGCTAAATAAATTTATCCTCGTTAATTACTATCTTAACAAAGATTAAAATAAATAATTCATGTATGATATTATGAATATTTTCTGAGACTAATTAAGTTGTTTTAATTGCATGAGTTAACACAAAATTCAAAATTTAATTTTGTAAATTACGCACTGTGAAGAGTCCGTCAGCAGCAATTACTAAACAGAATTAATCTCATTGTCAAGAATTAAAATCACTGAACTAAAAATTAACGTAAAATACTATTTTCTTTTATACTACGATTTTAAATGTGGCACTACAAAAAATTACTTAAATCTCTAACGTTTTTTTAAGTTGCAGTAAGTCGTTTTAAAGTAATAGTACATCATATTATAATTGTTTATTTGTGACAAGAATTATTAAATTTTTTCAAATACCTCTGTATGTAACAACTAACAAGGCATAAATAATTGGAAAAATATAACGGAGTGTTTAAGAAAATGGATTTTTTTCTTTTAGTTTATGTACAATTACGCTCTAATTACCAGCCCATGGAAATGGCCGCAAATGTTGATTATGTATTTTTTTTACTTTTTTGGAAAATGTTTGTAGTATATTACTATTATTATATTATTAAATCGAGTATATTACTCTTGCAACATTTTTTATGTAAAGCACCCAAATGCAGTAGTACATCTGAGATGCGCGTGAATGGTATTTCTGATGTAACATAGCGTTCTTGTTTCAGCCTCTACTACGTTTTTTCACATACTAACTATAACTTTTTTATTTTTTTACATAAATATACCAATTGATAGGACATCATAAATTTAATCCTTAAGGTGAGACTGTATGATGGTTTTACTGAAAATTTCGATTTTCGGTTTTTTATATTTTTTAATAGTTCAGACCTAGATCTACCAGAAAACCATTAAATTACGTCAAAATATTATTTTAATGAAAAAATTGAGTTTTTAACAGATTTACCCAGAAAAATTATCATGTCACTAAGAACGAATATTTTTTATAATTGTATACTGAGCTTTTTAGAGCAAAGGGAATTTTAGTTTTATTAAATATCTGCGTTAATTTTTTAAATATTGTCAGCTGTTGGTTCAGATTTCTAACGAACTATTGATGGGAAATTTACTTGTGTATACCTTGTTTTTGATTTGTGCCCTTTTGTTTTTGCGTGTTCTCGTTAATTTAGATTTAAAAATGTAGGTACATTTTTCTCGGAAACCATTAAACCTTGCAGCCTGAAATTTTTACCAGCTAATCATCTTGTACATCCACACATATCCGCACTTTTATGACTTCCTCAGATGCTCCAAAATTTAGCAATATACAAAAATCGTAAAAAAAAATTGTAAAAGTTTTATGTTAATAATTATTTTGTTTCCAATTTTCTGCTCCAACAGATCAAATTGAAAAAATGTCAGTAGCTAGAGAAACTCAACAATGATTAAGTGTGTAAAGTTTCATTTACCTATATTTTACCAATCCTATGGAAAATGTACCTGAAAATAGCAAATTTTACACTGGCGTGATATAAGGTACAGCCTCCTCTTAAACAAGGTTTTATACTGTTTAGTTTCCCACGGGGGATATCTTGAATTTTTAAACACAATGAAAGTACCCGCGACGGATAACTATTGAATTTAATAAAACGGCGAATAAACGATTGTTTCCGAAGGACCAGATTACTTTTATAAGACAGTTGGTAATCACAACTAAACGATTGACTGATTGTAATTGGCAATTTAAGGCAATTAAGAACGACTGACAAATTAAACAACAAAATGAATTAAATGACATCAAAGGAAATATAGGAATGATCGCAAACAGCAAACAATACGACAAATATTTAGCACTTACCTTGATTAAGTCTTGAAGATTCGCGCACTGGTAGATAACACGTGAATAATAGGTTGTAAAGTTACTAAAACATAATTTGCAAATTATAACAATTAAAAATGCATAATACACCATGAAATTCGCACAATAGAGTTCTCACACAGAGATCGAACAAAGTACATCCTCGACGGACATATATTTAAGCAGAACGGTCATAGCGCGTCGCTAATGACCGGAACGAGAAAAGTGCCTCAACATGCAGCATCGCTTGCTAACTTGCGAATGAATCTGGAAGACAAAGGACAAAGGATGTGAAGAACTGTAGAAGGGGGAATGACGCGTGTATGATGTCATAGGAAGTGTAGGATTTGGGAGATTTGAAATGTGAATTAGCGGGAGTCTAATACGCCATTGCCAGAATAAGTTGCCTTAACATATACAAAATATTTCATAAAAATGCAACTCTTTTTTTAGATGATATGAATGTAGTACAAAAATAATGAATCACAAATTACAATGAAACCATTAATAACTTCATAATTGGTGTTGAAATTTTTTTGACCCGAATGCAGTTTCGTACACGTTTCGTAACATTTGTAGCCACTTTTAATATTTTTTCATCAGTGTTAAAAATTTCACATTCAATGTTCACCTTAAATTCGTCAAGTTTATGAGCATTGTTTTAAAAAAAACTATATATTTTAAATACTCTTACAAGAAAAAGTCAGCTAGTGTAATACCTGGGGATCTTGAAGGCCACAACTCTTTTCATATCAAACAATGGCAAAAAAATCTCGTAACACGTCTAGCGTGTTATCGGCAGTATGGCAAGTTGCGTTATATTGCTGGAACCAACATTTAAGTTCGGGTAAATTAAACATTGTAAAAAACTAACGGATTAAGCCGCAATAAACTCCATCACCCACAGATTTGTCAAAAAAGAGCATATTACATGACGCCGGTAGATCACATACCAACTTTAATTTTACGTGCGTGTAATGATCGTTCTCACTATAATCTGTTGCTCAGAACAGGCAGGTTGAGCGTTAAATTAATTGCTTTTGATCTGCTAGTTCCAGGGCTACAAAAAAGTGTGTTTCTTATCACATGGTCACCTAATTATATAACTGGTCTATTTAAGAACAAAAGAGGTAGAGGTGTAAAATACACTAGTCAGAGTTATCTCCTCTGACAGTAATTAATTTCATTATACAGCCAGATTCTGTGGTAATTGAAGTGAACATATCATTTGCAGGATGGAAAGTAAATGCATTTCAGAGGGCCTGGCATGCTGATAAGGATACTTTTCTACTCAGTGAGGAAGGCATGACAAACCATCTACTTCTCGATTTATTTACAAAAGCCTCTAGAGGTTCAAACCAGTCTTTCGGCTGATGACCTAACCAACAACACAAACATCTTTCATAAATACATGCAGAGTATCATATTGTATGGTTCATCACGTCTTGAATGCTAATCTTTAATTATAATGAAGAATTATGAAGTTTCATCAAATTGGAATGCTGATAAACACACTTTTCAATTCAGTGAGCGAGGCAATAGTAAACCACCTCACTTCTCGTTTTTACTTAGTAAAACCTCTAGAGGTTCAAACCAGCCTTTCGGCTATTGACCTAAACAACGATGATCGTTCATGAAACACGTGATAATTTTCAGTGCTCTGTATTTGGCTGTTTTGATTGATGACTCACCCACACAAGTGAAACACGCTTCATCACTAAATTAAACACCATCCAACCCCTCAATACCGTTTTCATCGACAAGAGAACGAAACTAACTACAATAATGTTAACGTTTTCCGTGGTCTAATTTTTACAATTCCTGTACAACACCTATATGCTAAGCATGCAAATGTAATTTTTAGTTGCTCTGAAAGCAATAAATAGTGAAATCCTAGCCAGTGAATTCTTCCTGAGTGATTTTCCAGTAGGACAAATCAATCGTTCGTTTTCATCCTCCAAACCTTCTACAGTAATCCCTGATGGTCGACCTGTTCTTTTGTGATCTTATAAACTCCCAGTCTCACAAAATTTATTTAATAAACGCAAGATTGTCGACTTATTCGGAAAAATAGAATCGGGAAATATTAATTAAAACTTGTCTTTTCTTTGTTCGTAAGATTTATAAGCGAAATAATTCTCAAGAATAAATTACATAACTTCGTTTTTTGAAAACGACATCGTTGACACAACAGAGATGAATGGATAATTTAAGTAAAATTAGTTAAGTTAGGTTTTTTGTTACTTTAGGTTGTACGTTTATGTTATATGAGGTATTATATTTACTGTTTAATAGTATTTTAGTTTAAAAAATTTTTGTGTATTTTAATTTTGAATTCTCTTTTAATGTAGACAAATTAGATAACTATTTGAATTTTATACAAACGATTTTAAGACTGTTATTATTAACTATTATTTTATACTAATATTGTTATTACACATGATACAACTTAATTATCAATAAAAAATATTGTGAAATAGACGGTTTATGTTTTTCTGATTTTTTCTTACGAAATAAGGTATGCGTACTTTTGCCCCTCGGGGTGCGTGCTTTTACCCTGCAGGTCGGGTAAGAGTATGCATTTGACGTACGTGTGAAAAATATTTTTTCCTGGGAGATGGATTAGCTGATATTTGTTTCAATACTTTCTATTTGAAACCTAATAAAGTAATATTATTTTTCACCAATTTCCGAACACGTAAGTGTAACAGTGTACACAGAATTACTGACGAAACGTTAAGTGCGTACTCTTGCCCCACTTTACTCTACTGGAATATCACTGGTGCATCACTGGTGCACGAAATTTTTAATTGTTACATACTGTTAATTTTGAATGCAGTTATTATGTCAACTGATTTGTAAGGAGATATGAAATTTACCTTTGCGTTACTTCTATGTTCTTAATGTTACGGTTACATCCTTTCTGAAACACCCGTTATAATAGATGATAGGTTTTAGTTAAGAGGATAGTTTCTCTTAAGTGAGAACCAGATTTAACTACGCGGTACAAACCAATCGAATGATCATTGAATAGAAATCTTGTGCTTTTGAGAAGATCTCTTCAAGTGAAGTGATTAAGCACCCGTCTAACCACGACTCAATTTACTCGAATTTGTAATCGATTGTAGTAATTGATTGCACTTGTGATTGATGTTAATAACATCCATCTTATTAACAAGGTTGTCACTACAGAGTTTTTTTTTTATAAACAAGAGAAACCCTTTATTTATTTTATAAAATTTATTATCATGTTTTCCAAACACTCAGGACTTTTCTTAACCCTTCAACACTGTATAAACAAAACATTGTTGTTGTATACGTGAAAAATTAAAGTAAATTTTTAAAAAATATTTTATATTTACTCCGTTTCGGTTTTTATCTGGACGTTTTTATAAATAACGTAGAGGTTTTAAAAACAAAATAATGAGGTAACATATTTAGAAGCTACATTTGATAAAGGTTGAACCTGGTCAAATCGCATTAAACTAAAGCAAAAAAAAAAAACATAAACAGGACAAAACTTTTCTACAGGCTTATTGGAATATATTCCCACTTACCACTAAAACAAAAACTTTTTTATGAATACTTGTTAAAGCCCATATGAGCATATGTTTGTAAAATATACGTCTCTAAACCTCCCAGTAATTTAGTTAGGCTAAGATACTTTAGACTATCTCTTTAGACACTAACTTCTCTTGATACATACGAACTGAAACTGCACTCAACAACCTTCCAATTTATTTTTTTATTAATAAAATTATAATAACAGAGGTAACTTCCTCTGGTATTTTGCTTATGTTTCTGTCTCATTCAGAAAATGGCTCTCTGGCTTTCCCCACTCCAAAAACAATCGCATTACTATGAAAACTGTTAGGTTACCTAACTAGTCTGGGCCTCAAACAAAACTTTATGTATTCTAAGTGTTCCGTTAAATTGTAGCGGGTAGGAACCAGTAAGATCAGAATAACTATGAAGATCGCTAAAATCTGAAACGTATAGGAACCAAAATTCGAGAATATTTTTTTTCTAGTTTCAGTAGCTACTATCTTATATATTGTATAGATCATCAGCCTAAAGGCTAGTTTAAACCTCTTTTACTAAGGCTACTGAGGTTATACTAAGTAAAACAAGGAGTGAGGTGGTATACCATTGCCTTTATCACTGAGTGAAAAAATATGCTTATCAGCATGCCAGGGCCTCCAAATAGTATCTACTTTCCACCATGCAAATTACACCACTTCATTCACCACACGGTCTGGCTCTATAATGAAATTCGTTACTCTCACAGGAGATAACTCTGACACGTGTCTTTAACACTTCTACCACTTCTGTTCTTAAATGCTTCAGTCATATAATTGACTGCTTAAGTGATAAGAAACATTACTATTTTTGTAGTCCTGGAACTTGCAGATCAAGTGCAAATAATTGAACACTCCACCTGCCTGTTATGGGCAAACTATTTTATATACTAAAGTTTTAATTTTTTTCGTCTTTAATTTTTTATTACGGTAGGCCTACTGTACATTGAGCCGCACAACTTCTGTTTATGATATTTAAATGGCGGTGGGGAATTTCACTTTACGGAGAGAGGTACTCAGTGGTATATTCATCGTTTAAAGCTTCGCGTATGGTCCGTTATTCAGACCAAGAGGTCTTTACTCCATTTTTGCTTTAAACGCCGCACAGTTGGGAAGTTCCTTGTAGTTAGATCACGGGCTAGTTGGTTTGGATGGTAATCTAGTCTTACGTGAAATATACTATACAACTACGCAATTAGCTCCTTTACTGTATGAATTTTGAAATCGTCGTGGAGGGTTTTATTGCTTACATAAAAAGGAACGCCAGAAGCTAGTCTTAAGAATTTTTATTGAAAGGCCTGGATCGACTTTAAATTACTCTCTGCCGCTAAAGCCTTAATTTAACGTGCGAATTAAATAACCTCAATAATTATCAGGAATCTCTATAAAATTTAATGAGGCAAATTTTGGAGTATGTATTTTAATCTCTATATTTTTAAAGTCTATTTGAAGATAATTATGGAGGATTAGTTCACATAAATCCATTTTGTTACTTACATGGACCTTTGCAACAAATTTAGTATTAACTGGAAGTCACCTGAGCTATTATCAATAGTATGGGTTATATACAATCACTATACTTTTCCCGAAAAAAATTGGCGAGTGTAAGTTATACAAATCTATATGTTTTAATTCAAAAAAATGTACTTTAATCATGGTTCAAAGAAAAGGACAAGAGTTCTAAAGCAATCAATATATTTATGTATAGTATTTCAACATTTCATAGATTTTAGTTGTTATTATAAACGTGAATAGCCAATGAAATTCACAACATTTATAATACCAGTAGATTATATCTACCTAGGAACTACTGCTGTTTGTCTGGTATCCGTCTGTCTGCGCATTGCTGTCACGTTCGAATGATTAATTTGTACGATTTCAATTTCTGCCTAATATCTAATACCGGTGGACCGATGCATTTAATCTCACTTCGACTGGCAGGGTTTATAACCAAATGATGCGTTACAATGTTGATTTCAATTCCATTTTGTGATCGACCTTACCTAAACTAACTCTGTTTCAACATATTCTCCATAGAAATGAAGTTTGTAATTAGTCATCACATTAACAACCTAATCGCTCGTTTTCATTATTTTTATTTTTTGTAATACTACGTGCTCACATCTGTGAAAAATAAGCTATACAACTTTAATTTTACTTTTTTACACTAAAATGAATATTTTAAGGTCGCAGTCTTTAAAAAAATATTTTTTTTACTCCAAGACAACAACCTCACAAACTTCAGCACACTTACCGTATCTTGTAGAGCACAAAAGATGTAGTAACTTAATTTTTTTAAATTTTAAATCTACTGCAACTAGTTACTTAAAACTAACTAACAGTTTTTCTTTAGCGATATTATTTCCCTCCCCCTTTGTATAACCATGCAGTCACCCACTGGTGCTAGCACTTATTTTCTAATGTCACTTACACAGTGTACTTAATCCTATTGTTAATTTAAACATTAATTAAATAACTTATGTTATATAAATATAAATAAATATGCCTTAAAAGTAACTTAATAATAATAGCTATTTATAGCTAACCATTAGTTTTAGAAACTTATATTATTTACATGACTTAAATGTAATTTATAGTTTAACAATATTTTTAATAGTCTTTTTGACACACTAAATCTACAGGCTTAGTCCTTTTTAAACGCCTAACTATTACATTGTTATCCAACAGTTGAATTGCTTCAATGTTGATGTGATCATGAAGACGATCTTCATGTTTTTTTGGCACACTTACACACTTCTTCTGCTACTGTGTTCACTTGTAAGTCACGATGGATGTCGCTGTTGCGGGCATACCACGGAGCGTTTACGATGTTTCTAAGCACTCTGTTTTGGAACCTTTGGATAATGTTTGTTGCATGATTTGGTGCAGCCATAGATCTGCAGGCCATATGTCCAAACTTAAATAAGGCGATTAATATAAAATCATAGAAACCGTTTTAAAGAGAATGGCAGTGAAATATTGCACGATAAACTATTAATTCCAGTTGACCAATTTTGATGAAAATAATTATGCTGGGTCCTCTAATGGTACTTAACTTAATTTCCAAGTTTCAGCCTACCGATCATTCGATAAAACCAGGTTTTTTTAAGTTTAGAGGACTGAAAAAATGTATTTCTGAAAACTCTATTTCGAAAAATCGACATAAAACAATACTTTGTACATTATATTACATACAAGGCAAGATAAGGTTAAAATTAAGGAAGTTACTTGCGTTATAAATCAAAAAATCTACATGTAAACAATACTTTCTTCCCTGTCTTTCATACAGGCCAAAAGAATGTAAAATTAACGGAGTTACTTATATTACAAATAATCTAATAATTAATAATTTTTTCACTGTAATCCTTTATTTACGACTGTGAAATTGTACAATAAGTAATGATTGCATTCAAGATATATAATGAACAGCCAAAACAAAACAAACTAAATATAACACTCACCTCAGAGTGTTACATTTATATTCGAGATCTTTCGTCTCTCTCGGAGATATCATCAGGAACTATTACACTAAACATAAAACATAAAGCATTTAAAATTAAAAAAAAAACTTTTTTTTAAATTTAAATATATATTATTTCATAACATTTAAATATGGTCGAAGACCACGTCAATATTTGTTTTAAATGTTATATGTGGTTCATGTTAAGTGTAATAGTTCCTGAGGATGTCTCCGAGAGAGACGATAGATCTCGAATATATGTAATACTCTGAGGTGAGTGTTATATTCATGTAGTTTTGTTTTGGCTGTTCATTATATATCATATATGTAGTGTTTACAAACAAAGGAAAAATAAGGTTTAATAAAATAATTAGTGATGGGTGTTAATTTTGTGTAAATGATATGATATATGCATGAGAGGGGTAGGGCCCTAACTAGTGCCTCCCGAAGAATATAATTTGTATATTAAATTAGGAGGTCTCTACTCCAACGTCTTTTAAGACGCCTAACGAGATTACTAGGTAGATGTAAGACGGAAAGTGAACGTACCAGTGGGTTTTTGTGTTCTTGTGACTTGTGAAAGCGTTGGTATAGTGTATTCTATGGAATTTTGAATAAAAGATATTTTTAAATCTGTAGTATGTAAGATTTTGTTGCTAACGTAAAGAAATGATTTTACTATAAGGCGTAATGGTATTATTACTAAAAAAGTATGGTATTATTTGTGGTATTTGTGGTATTATTATTATACAAACAAATCTTTAAAAATATGACGTCTATGTTGATTTAAACTTTACAAGTCGATTAATACCAGATATACTGAGATTTTGATTTTTTGAAAGACTTCATGCAGTGAAATTAAATGTGTTAAATCTTTAATAATCGAAATTAAACACTATTGGTTAATATTCTAATATGCCATTCGTACGTACACAATTTTATATGTCAATTAGTTAAGCGCAAGAAAAGAGTTTTCTTCTGTACTTTTTGTAATTATTAAGACAAAAACAAATGCTCTAATTTAAATTTATGATCTCAACTACATGCCAAAAAATTGTTTACACCCATTATTCTTGCAAGTTTTAAACTGGCTAATTAATTAATATAGTACTTCCTCTACTATTTAGAATGTACGGCTCTGAATTTGTCTGATTAATTCGCTTTTTCAAATTAAAAATAAAATTATGTTTAATTAAATTACATTTTTATTAGTAAGAACTATTTTCCGTAAAATTTAGACAATTTTGACATAAATCTTCATTACATCAAAATAAACATGGAATCCATCTATCTATTTACTCTTCCATATAGAACTAGGTAAGTAGGTAGTTTGACCAAAGTTTCTTTTAATTTTCTAAGAAATTGTTACTAAAACCTAAAGAAACATGTTTTGCTGTTAACAAGTAGGAAAAATTTAACTTGTAGAGTATTTCCCATGGTTTTGAAAGAAACCAGGCAAGTTTTCATAAAACTCTTTTGAATCGAATTTCTTTATTTCAAAAAAATTATATCAAAAATTAAGTTCAGGCTAAATATTTAACACTATTTACTATAAAATAGCTATAATTGACTTATAACCCAAATGCAAACATAATTATTATAAATTGTCCCGTGCAAATGTTTCATTACTTTTAATTTCAGGCTCTATGTTTAAAACTACATCACATAAACCAGAAAAAAATAAAGGTTTAAATTTTTTTGAATTGGTGTGAATGACTTCGTCTTACCAATGTAAAAAATGCATATGTAAAATTTGACACAAAACCATAAATTTCCCTACCTATATTTTCACGTAGGACAAGAGAAAGTAATTATAGAAAAACATAGTCTAATTTTAATCAGTGGATTACTCATAATAAAAAAAACAATGATTGTTGAACCTAGATATTTTAACTAGCTAAACATGAGAAAATAAGTAATCACGCTGAAGTAAGCTCTGCAGAAAAACTGCTTGAAGTAAAAGTTGTAGATTTTAAAATTTTTCTATAAGGTTGATTGTATAGCCCTACCTTTTTTCCTTAAAATACAATATATTAAGGCCCGCAATCTTTAAAAAAAATATTTTGTACTACTAAAACTGTACTCCCGCAAATTTCAGCAGAAATGATTACCCGACCTTATAGAATACAAATATAAGTAAATATACCCGATCTTATAGAGATATTATAGAGATTATGATGATTATGATTATTACCCATGATTACCCGATCTTATAGAGTACAAATATTTAGTAAATATACCCGATCTTATAGAGATTATGATATGATTATTATGATGAGATTATGATGATTATGATTATTACCCATGATTACCCGATCTTATAGAGTACAAATATTTAGTAAATGAGTAAAATCGTAAGAGTTGTTTTTGAGAAAATTGCAAAAACGTAAAAATCGCACGAAGAAACTGCTACAGTACTTCCAGTCAAACGTTTTAGATTTCGATGCTCCCGTCAGGTTTCCTTGTGGAACCTAACTTAAGATCCAAGTTTTAATTTTTTAAATTTTCTTTTTTTGAGTTTCTTAGTTGCTTAGAGTTCCTTGGCACATATTCAAATAAAATCGATAAAAACGTGCGTTATCGGTTCAGAGGACCTGAAAACATGTATTTATGATGAAAACTCAATTTTTTAAATTTTACCTGAAAATATAACAGATTTCCCAAGTTTTATTATAGGGTACGAGAAAGTAAAAAACAAAAAAAATCAACTTTTTTCGATTTTTACGGGTCTTTACTGTTTAAGAAATTTACTATTAGTCAAGTTTTTTTTAACCCTAAGGTGTGTACATTGCAATATGTTTTATTTAAGAACAATAAGCAACTCCATGACGCAATGAAATGAGGATGATACAATATATTACATGTAAAAGAGGTGTAGTTTTTTACAAATTCAGACCGACTGTTCTTGAGGGAGTAGGGTTAATTAAACATCCATTAAAGTACACTGGTAACCACTCTCTATTATTCAAATCCATATAAAAGTAATTACTTTTACTAGGATTTGAACCACGGGATCTTCATCTCTGAAAATCAGCTGTTAAACACCTGACTCGCGGTGATGACTTTACCATTAAACCAACGCGGTTAGTCGATAATTCGCACAAACTATAGCATTCTACAGTGTTAAGATCTAATTTCACATAATAAAAAATTTAAAAAATGAATTATTATGGATTTATCTCTTGAGAAAATTAATAAAATCGATGAGAAAATTGAAACAAAAATGTAAGAATCACTACGAGATGTTTATTTTTATAATATTCCACTATTCAATCAAATTTATATGAATAATATTTCTTGTTTTACAACAAACTAGAATTTTACCATGCAATTAAGAAATCTGAAGACACTCCTTACTATAATAACGAGTGTTTCAAAAAGGACGCACTTCGAAGTTTAAGGGTTAATATTTTCTGCATTAATTTTTCCCCCAAATAACAGTCGGCACTTCTGTAATCATTGTTGACCCATTGTGAATTACTGACATGTATAGGGTGATTCAAAAAGAGCGCCGGTTTTGATATATCAAATTAAGAGATTTATTTTATTGAAAAACTGAAAATAAATACATCAACAAGTTCATCTTTCCTTCCGATTTTATGTATGAAAAATGATGTCATGCATGTGTCCTCCTCTACTGCGCTGGCACGCATCAACTCTGTCCATGAAATTGGATATTACTGCACGACAAGTTTCGACTTCCATTTGCCCGATAACCCGTTGAATTTCCTCCTTCAAGTCATTGATGTTTCGGGGTTTATTGGCATACACCAATGACTTCAGATGACCCCAAAGATGAAAGTTACAAGGCGTCAAGTCACACGACCTTGGTGGCCATTGATGGTCGGAATTACGAGAAATGATGCGATCCTGGAACTGTTCACGGAGCAACAACATTGTTTCTCGTGCAGCGTGACAGGTGGCACCATCCTGCTGAAACCACAATTCGTCAATGTCCATTCCATCCAAATGACGCCACAAAAACTCCCTAATCATCGTACGGTATCGGTCTCCATTTACTGTCACGGCTTGTCCTTCTTGATTTTCAAAAAAGTAAGGGCCGATAACACCGCCCGACCAAACGCCGCACCAAACTGTCACTCACTGTGCATACAAGAGAAACTACAACTGAATCGTCAATCGGAATGTTCTCCAAAATAGGAATGAGGTCAAATAATGTTGCCAACCGATAAACAAAAATTTACCAGCCGTTTAAAAACCGGCGATCTTTTTGAATCACCCTTTACTAGTGATATCCCAGTATCCATTTGTGTCTGTAGTGTCTGTATAAGTTCAAACATGGATTTTTCAAAGGATGAACGTGTTTTTATTATTGAAAGTTATTGCGCATATAAATCTTACGAACGAGTGAAAGACGAGTTCCAGTTAAAATTTCCCAATTCTGAAGTACCTAATAACACCACAATATCGCGTCTGATTAATAAATTTCGTGAGACTGGCAGTGTACAGATCGGAAAAGCACAGGTTGACAATCAGTGTTAACAGAACAAGTTTTGGACGATGTGAAACAACGTTTGACTACCTCACCCGGCAAATCACTTAGAAAGTTATCTTCACAGGCTGGATTATCACTATCTTCCGCTTTAAGAGCTACAAAATAATTAAATCTGCATCCTTACCGCATCGGTGTCGTTCATGAACTGAAAGAAGTTGACCATGGGAAACGTATACAGTATTGTCGTTGGATACGTTCTCTTGTTAATGACAACGGTGTTGAAATATTGGATCGTGTTTATTTCAGTGACGAAGCATGGTTCCACTTGGATGGTTACATCAACAGCCAAAACTGCCGAATATGGAGCGCTCATAATCCTCACACATTTCATGAACGTCCACTACACGCACGTAAAATTGGTGTTTGGTGTGCGATCTCCCGGCGTCGTATTGTTGGGCCTTTATTTTTTGACACATCTGTAGATGGTGTGGTGTACTGCAACTTAATTGAACAATTTATAGCGTTGTTAGAATTACACAATCGAGATTGTTGGTTTCAGCAGGATAACGCAACGTGCCATACTTCTACTGAAACGCTGAATATGTTACGAGAATTTTTTGGCCATCGTGTGATATCAAAAGGATTGTGGCCACCAACATCCCCATGTCTTACTCCTGCGGATTTTTTTCTTTGGGGGAATTTAAAGAGTAAGGTTTTTAAAAACAATTCTCATACAATTGAAGAATTGAAGGCTAATATTGAAAGTGAGATTACAAACATTAATGAGCAAACACTACGAAAAGTGGCTGAAAATGTTATGAAACGTGTCCGAACTTGCATTACAAGCGGAGGAAGTCATTTTGGACATTTATTGTGAAGTTTTAAAGGTAATCTGAATGTTATAAAGGTAATAATTTCATACCGTATAATTTGTAATTACTTAATGTAATAAATTAGCGTTCTCAAACTTCGAAGTGCGTCCTTTTTGAAACACCCGTTACCTGATTCAGGCATTTTGTAGTTACAGTAAGACCTACTAATACATATTTTATAGTACGAGAGTTAGAGCCATATTAAGACTCGGCATATTTTCATACTTTACAAAAATCATTTCATCCTTCACCGTCTGCATTAGCAGTAATTGCAGAACAATCGGACGTTAAACCAAAAAAAAAAAATATTAAGACTCACGGGGTTGGTCTACAGGTAAAGTCGTTGCCGTGAGTCAGCTGTTTAACAGCTGATTTTTGGAGACGAAGGTTCCTGGTTCAAATCCAAGTAAAAGGTAGTTACTTTTATACGGATTTGAATATAGACAGTGGTTACCGGTGTATTTTGATGGTTAGGGTTCAATACTCTCTCAGGAGTTGTTGGCCTGGGTCTGTACAAGATTACAACTCACTTACACGTCATAAACATCATCCTCATATCATTGGGTCATGGGGTTGCTTATTGTTCTCAATTGAACGAATTGCAACTTACACACATTAGGAATTATCAAAAAAATAAGCATGTTAAGAGTATTGTTAGACGTGTTTTGTTATCTGTTACTTTCACTTTTAGATGAACAGGTTGTTTTTCGGAATTAGGAAAAATTTATGGAAACTTAATTATAATATTCGATATGAAAAATACCAGACATTATCCTACTTTAAATTTTGCCGGCGGCATTGGCGTAGTTGGCCAAAGTAACTACCTTTTACTTGCCTTTCATCATGTGTTCTTGGGCTCGGATCCCATTCAGGCACAGCATTTTTTCATACGTTACAAAAAATCATTTCATCCTTCACCTTCTGCATTAGCAGTAATTGCAGAACAGTCGGAAGTTAAAAAAAAATACTTTAAATTTTCATATATTTATCTAAACAAATATATGTTTCTGCCTTTTAAACGAAAATTTGAATAACAATAAAAACAATTACACAAATACGAAGATATTTTGTTTATTAGTGTGGAAGGTTTTTAATTTATTGGATATTTCATGTAAAAGTGTTTATTAATAATTATGTTACGTTACAGGTCGGAAATATATTTGCGATAAAAATCTCTTATTCCTTCCATCTCCGGATACATTGATTGGAGCGCGTTGCTAGGAAGCAGAATGCTGTAACAGGTAATATAATACAGCTAACGCTATCTGTTGATATCACCTTCAACTAATTTTTAAATAGGGTTGTACAATAAGGATATCTGTGGGGTTTTCCCGTAACCATCAGGAAAATTTTCGGTCGTTGCTTTTGAAATTTGCTAAATGAAGTACATGGCAGTTTTATTTTTGTGTCAAGATATTTTTTTTTATCAAATTAGCAAAATTACATACAATCTGTTCTGTTATAAAGGAACAAGATAATTTAATAATAATAGAAAATTTAATTTTAATAAATTTTTTTAAATTTAATTTTTAATACTAACAGAAAAGATAAATTTACAACCACATTATACATTAATAATAATTGTTACAGTTAACCTTTTTATAATTTTAAAAATTAATTTTGAAATGATTCAAAATTTTAAAAAAAGAAAATATTTATACACATAGACCTACACATAAAAATATCGAAAATAAAAAGTTAATTGTGTTCGAATCTGTTAAGTAAATCCAACTCATTGTATCTGTCTAACCTATCTATCTGTTGTATAATTCTTGTAAACGTGTAGTCATTGTTGTCCAGTAAGTTTATCGCGAGATGATTTGGATGTCCGTTTAGTCTTTGTTCGTATGTTTTACTAAATCATGTAATTTCCTGTCTTACTGAGTTAAGTCGTATGTCGTTATAGATACATTTTTCCTTAAAGATATTGGAGGACAAAAATATTGTAGTTCATAGTTTTTGAATAAATTAGTCAAATATACTTGTCTCTTAAACATTTTTTTCTGCTATTACTTTCTCTTGCTCTATATGAATATAGGGAAGCAAAATATTGTTTTCATATAGATTTTTTGAAACCGAAAATACACGTTTTCAGACCCTCTAAAGTTTAAAAACACTTTTTAAGCGATCAATCCGAGGGTATATCTGAGTGTCTGCATGGGTATGAACAATCTCTAAAACGGAGTAGCGTACAAATTGAAACTTGCAATTTTTGTTAGAAGCCACAAGGGGACTCTTCACGAACGTTTTCATTGAAATCGTTAGGTAAAATTTCAAAGTTATTCGTGAACTTTTCACATTTTTACGATATTTTCAAAAACGGCTCCAACGATTTTTTTAAATCGCTTTCTTTTCTATATTTTTATGCTCTAAAAGATAGGGTAAGCCCCTTATTTATTTAAATTCTTGAGTGCTGTGTTCTCGTGGTAAAATTTATTTTTAAGATTGTGGCCGTACTATGCATTTTAGGACAAAAGTGTATATAATCAAAGTTATTGAAAATAAAAACCCTTTTTTCATCATCAATCTCTCGACTGGTTTGATGCAGTTCTACATGCTATCTTGCCCAAGTCGTTTCATATCTACATACCTGTAACACCCTACATCATTTGTGATTTACTTTATAAACTCTAACTAACCTTTTCCTCCCCCTATAATTTACTCCCTCAAGATTACACTCCATTATTAATAGACCTGTATGTCTTAAGATATGCTTCACTAGCCTATTCCTTCTTCTGGTAAGATGCTTCCATATAGGGCCTACTTCTGTTTTCATCTACTCGCCTAAGAACCTCTAAATTACTTATCTTGCCCACCCACATAATCTTTAACATTTTCCTATAACACCACATTTCAAAAACTTCTATCCTCTTCCTTTTTACATCCCTATCACCCATGTTTCACTCCCGTATATTGCTACACTCCAAACATAGTATTTTAAGAAATTTTGCCTAATCTGAACCCTACAACTTTTATCCCCAAAATCTTTTATACCCTACAACTTTTAAAAAAACCTTTCATCATTTATTTCAAGCATTTTTTCTACAGGGCCTAGTTTAGCGTCAACTACTGGTTTTCTGTGTTTTTAAGTCATAGAGCGGTTCATTTTCATTTTCCGTCATTCACTCGTGATAAAAATTAGGTAATGTTTTTCATACTGCATTGTTTACTCATGATTAAACATAGGTTATAATGTTCATTATTTACACTGGCAAGAGCAAGCCGTGTGATTGTTTCAAATTATATATTTTTTTTATATTTGCAGCGAAACTGTTAAATTGAAAAGATTTACTTTTGTTATCTGAGAATTTTTCACCGCTGCTGGTTACTTTACATCTGCAGGCCTGTCATGTAAGAATCGTGTATTAATGTATACGGGACGGCCGGAGGCAATTAATAATGTACTTGTACTACTACAAACAAAAAGTATCCTTTGTCCGCAGTGTTTAAAAACAAATCACGTTAAAATACGGTATGTGCCAACCCACATGGTGCGTGGAGAGGGGGCGTTCTCCATAATAATTACTAGATTATTAGTACAGCTTGTGCAACTGTTCGAGTCAGCTACGTTGTGAATGTGATTCCGTCATCAATTTTGTATAGTCTATACGTCTGTCACCGCCACCCCTTCTAATTATTCATTTACTGTGTTGTCGGCCTTCAATACTTCTTCCGGCCTTTGTTGGCGCGGTAGGCGCTTTGGTGGTGTACCGACAAACCTTTCGGCTGCGCACCGACAGAGGCCTTTGTCATCAAGGTTGAGCCAGTTACCGCCTCCTACCACAGCACTCTCGGCGACTATAAAAAGAGCGCTACACTGAGCCGAGAGATTCAATTCCGATCCAGATAGCAGACAAGACGTCCACCACGGCACACGGCTACAGGACTCCAACGAAGACTAATCGACGACCCCGTAAGAGAAAAGATGATGCTTCCACTCGCCGACCTGTCACCGTAAGCCGTCGACTGGACCGTCATCGCCCGCTGACGCGAGCGATGCTCACAGCGGTCTCTCGACCGAGCCTTACGCCCACCGGATCCGACGAAGCAGCCATCGACGCACTACTGCGAGGGAAGAAGATGACGTCTTTGCTGGACGACGACACGCCGTGTCACCCAGCCTCCGACCGCCACGACGACTACGACCGACGCTTCTCCAAGACGACCACCGCTTAAACGACCCTTTTGAGGGCCACCAAAAATTAAAGGTTTTAACTCGCCACTTAATGTCGCCATCCGGTGACAAGTCTAAGATTATTTAACAATCTTTTATTTCATTTTATTTTTTTATTTAATTACTTTTTTTAGTTAAATATACGCAAGACCTCTTCTTTACGAAGAGTTCTGACCGTGCATAGGAATACACCAGATGTATAGATAGACAGATCACAGGGAAGATCACCACGGAAGTTCTAGAAAGATCATGTGAACAGAATGGATACATAGCTTTTGGCAAAATGGGCTAAATCACAAATATCGGAAACAAACAGGACATAAGGGTAGGCCGTATTATTAGAGTTATTAAATTTAATAATAATGAAATCATTATAATTATGTTATCAAATTGAATGAACACTAACTTGATTATAATTATATTTCATTACGAAATCATCTTTCTTGACCCTTCAAAAGCCTGTTCTGCTAATTTTATTTAGAATAAAAAATGAGGAAATCCTACATTTTGTTTGGCTCTCCGTTAGTGTTGGCAACTAAATTCACAAACACTAAAACAAAATTAAATTTTTTCTCATTTGAATTCCATTTTTCTGTCAGGCCTGTTATTATCCACTAACTATTCTTGTATTGAAAAATTTTAATATTACGAATGTCAAGTTGTTTTTCCTGTTAGTTTAGCGACATAAATGCAAATCAGGTTATCACTATGAACGGTATTACATGGTCTACAATTTTTTGAAGTCGTTTTAAATGTTCGATCAGCGACTTCAGTGGGTAATGTTACATTATCAGTGGATGTTAATCTTTAGAGTTCAGGGTGACATAGCTCTCAAAGCTACTGCGTTATGGAAACTCTAAATTTATATTTTGTAGTTAAACGTTTTGAATTTTATCACTTTATAGTTTATGTATTTGACCGACAGTAATAATTGACTGAGAAATACATACTAGGTTTTTTTTTAATTTATCTATTATAAATATGTAAAACACTGTAAAGATCTTTATAATGAAAAAACATTTCGCGAAACGCCAAAATTAGACATTACAATACTGTTTCTAAATTGTTAATTCACTACTGGATAGAAAAAAATATCGTTAACAAAAACAAAAGTAGAATCTGAAAACAATAGAACAAGCTCTTTGCGAACGAATGAATCTTGAAAAAAAAGTAAAATTTTTTCACATATCAAACATATTATGAAAGACAATTGTTTGAACAAAAGGGTTTTCAATATTTGGAACGACAAAAACCAAACCAACTTCAACCTCAAACAACTACTGAAAATGAAACATCTAGGATCTAACGAAACTGAATATTTTTATAAAAATAAGTTCAGAAGCAAATTGTATGGATTGGTAACAACTGTAGGGATTAGTATAACTACGAAAGAGAAACGGCAGCTTCTAGAATATGCGAGAAAGTACAATCACAAAATATTTACAAATACTGGGAAGAAAGCAGATTAAGAAGAAAAGAAACATTCAAGAAAATAACGGAACTTTTTAAATAAGCTAGGGAGAGTAAATCCGATAAACTGAAACCTTATTGGAGAGGAAAGTAAATCAGAGAAGGATCCGAATCAGAATTGTGGGAAGGAGTAAGTCAATGTTGTTACCGAGAAGTCCATCGTAACTGAATTCTTATATTAAAAAAAAACGGGCAAGAAATAGTAAGAAATAAAAAGGTAGCGCTTTTGTAGCAGTCACATCGTCAGCATGTCAGGAAAACACATATAAATTAACATTATTTAGACAGAGTTTTACAATATCTCTACTTGTCATGACAAATACAGAAATAAAGTTATTTTAATTTTATATTTTACAAAATACTTTATATGTTTCAAAAACTAAAGTAATAGTTTTTGTTAGAAAGGACCCTGTAAGATCCAAGATTGTGATTAATAACTGTCTTTATTGAACAGGTTAAAACATTAAACTACTTTGGCTGCCAAATTGGTTTTGACAGAGAGCTTGATGTTGCCAAAAAATTCATCATTTTCTAAGAATATCCGTAAAAGTTGCAGGTACGCTAAGAACAGAGCTCACAAACATACCACGATGAGATTTTATGACGTATTGACTTTTCCAATAAGATGCAGTAATATTTGGGCTCTTACAGGGAGAAAGAGGCAGAAATTAGAAGCTACGGAAATGCATTTTCTGCAAAGGATTATCTGGAGGATAGAATTTTTAATTTCGATAAAAGAAAAGAACTACAGGGTGTTAGCGTAACTCAGAGAATCAGCCACTAACGCAAAAAAATGAATGGAGCATCTTCAAAAATTGCAGGAAAATAGAATTCTAAAACAAGTTCCGGAATACTGGCCTGAGGAAAAGAGAAACTTGGAAGATTTCTACAATGCTGAAAATAGTTTATTTTGTTTTCAGAGCTTTCTGATAAAAGGAACATTTTGATGCCAAAACAAAGAAAGTAGCCTACGCCATAATGATAAGAACATTAAATGTTCTTATCATTATGGCGTAGGCTACTTTCTAAAATATAAAATTTTTATATTTTAAATTTTCCATCACAATTCTGCCAACCTAATTCAGTTACTACTCTTTTATTCTGTCTGCTAGTTCCACAATGCTCAATATGTCTTCATATTTATGCTCATAACAGATAGGTAGAAAGTTAAATTTTTTGCACTTGATCTGCTAATTCCGGCTACAAAAACTAGTTTTGTTTCTTATCACCTTATCAACCAATTATATGATTGAAAAATTTTAAATCAGAAGAGGTAGAGGTGTAAAAGACACTAGTCAAGAGTTATCTCCTCTGAGAGTAGTGAATTTCAATATACAGTCAGACCCTGTGGTAAATGAAGTGAGAGTGTCATTTACAGGGTGGAAAGTAAATACTTTTCGGAGCTGAACCAACAGCTGAGAATACAAAAAACAGTGATGCAGATTTTTTAAAAACTAAAATTCTCTTTGCACTAAAACGAGCAGTATAAAATTTTGAAAAATATTCGTTTCGGTAACATAATTTTTCTGTGTAATCTTGATAAAAACATAATTTTTTCATAAAAAGTTTTTTTGTCGTAATTTAATGTTTTTTCTGGTAGATCTAGGCCTAAACTATTAAAAAATATAAAAAACCAAAAATAGAAATTTTAAGTTAAAACCATCGTGTCATCTCCCCTTAATAAATTTATCTACTTAAGATTCACCTTTGTTCCTTGTAAATTATATAGATTATGAATTGAATTTAATAAGTTTGATTTACCAAAAGTCATTAGTTTCACTTACAACGTACACAATAATGCCTTACTGACGTCTGAAACTTGCCAGAATATTAGCAAAATGTTACAGAGCTCGTAACTTGACTGTTTGTATTACTGGATTGGGTAGTAAAAGCTTGTTGGCTGTACATGTATTTTCATTAGTTGTAACTCACAAGTCAAAATTATGAAATGTTCTACACTTTCCATTTCAATCCTTCGTGCGCTTTCCTTTGACGTAATTATTCTAAATTTTTAATTAAATTACTTCTTAATAAATAAAACTACTTATTACTTTTTAATATTGAAGAGCATTGCACTCTGTGCATTAAATTTTTTTAACTTTATTAGGAAAATTCACAACTGTACATAAAAACGAGTGAATGAGATGATATGAAATGATATAAAATGTGCTTTAAGACTTAGAAAAGATCACCACTCAACAGTGGGCTCTGGCTGGGAATGTTCTGTGAACGGATTACGCAATTGTGTAAACTATCGTAAATTACTTATTACAAAATGATGTCCCTACTCCACCGTCGGCGTAGACGTCTGCGGGGATTTCCGGGAAGGTATGGTAGGTATAGGTTGCGTACAAATTCGTTGCTATGACGAGATAATTTCTTACGGAATCTTGTGTAAATTTTACGAAATAAATCGTTTACGTATATAATTTGGAGGTCATTGTGCAAATTGTCACTGGTAACGTAATTTGTCGTAAGAATTTTGACTGAAATCATTGAATTTTTGAAATTATAGCAGTCTTAGCAGAGTCTTAGCAGTTCCATAGATTTGGCAGGCATACATCCAAACAGGCCGGATATAAGCTTTATAAATAAGAAGTTTAAAATGCAGTGTTAATTAGACCGTTTAGAAAGTAAAAAGTAAAATCGTTTTGTCTGAAGTTTTCCGTTGTGCATTAAATTGAATTTATTTTGTAATACTTTTTTTAAAGTCGCCAGTTACACACGTGCGCGCGCACACACACATATATATTGTAACACTTAAGCTAAGATCCTTTAAGGATCTGAAAATATTAAATAATAAACAATTTCCTTAAAATTTATAACAATTATTTATTACTTTGAATTATGACCTTACCTTGCATTTACATTTATAGCTGGCTAATTGACATTAAGGAAAATATAGAGATAAGACACGGATGATGTACACAAGTACAAAACGATTTTTTTATTTCGGTTTAACGTCCGACTGTTCTGTAATTACTGCTAATGCAGACGGTGAAGGATGAAATGATTTTTGTAACGTATGAAAATATGCCATGCCTGAATGGGATTCGAACCCAAGACCACATGGTGAGAGGCGAGCACGTTACCAACTACGCCAATGCGGCCGGCAAGTACAACACGAGAAATAAATACAAGCTAGATATTAAATCCCACAGACTGATTAAGTGTAGCAATAGTTTTGTGGGCATGAAGGTTCAATTGTTTGATAAATTGCCTGAATCTCTCTGGACTGTTGGTTTACAACAATTCAAGTGCAAATTAAAAAAAAGGCTTAAGTGTAAAGCCTTTTACTCTTTCGATGATTATCTCTCCTGTGATGTTGATGATTTGGTTTTTTGATTTTTTTTAAATTTATTGCTCACTTTTTAACTTTTTAATGTTTTATGTGTTGGGAGTGTTATGTGGCATCTTATCGGTGCTGTTACAAAGATTGGATCAGTGTAAACTTTTTTATTTGTGAAACTAAGGATTATGACTGTTCTTAACTTGCATATTTACACTGTCCTACGACATCCCATGAACGGTTTATCAGTTTGGCGACTGAGGAAGGGCATTCATCCTTGTAACGCTAGAAATTGCGATCATTTTAATGTACCTTTCCGGTCGCTGAAAGGCTGTGATTTTTTATGATTAAAACTATGTAGTAAATTGTTACGGGTTACCTTTTAATACGTGCAATGTTGTTGAATTGGAGATTTCATTTATTTTTGTTTTTATATATTTTATTTGTAGAGAAGGAAGCAAAATCTATATTGTGTAATTACTTAATGACTGTTAGTTTTTTATAATGATATGAACTTGACTTTGACTATTGCTATGTACTTGGTCAAACGTCAATAAAATGTATTATTATTTTTATTATTATTATTATTAGACTCTATTAATACTCGTAATCACATGCATTATTAAGATTAGACTTCTAACAAATTACATTTAGATTACTTTAACTAAATTAATTAAAAAACTGATTGTTTAAACTAAATTCGACTATAAATAAGATCATGTCCACTCAACAATCAAAACAATGATTATCACAACCACTTGCTACCACACAACGCAAACGCACTATTAACGTAATTCAGAACGGGTTCTGTAACGACACTATTTTGAAACGGCCTGACAAACCAATCACGGTCCAATTACTAACTAACTCACCGCAAAGTCAGTAATTGTTTTTATACCTGCGGTCTGATAGTTTCTCAAAAAACTTAGACCTCCTTATTACTTTCTCCGCTTTATTAGTTAATGGTAGGAATAATCAAAATAAAAATAAACATTCTACAAGTTTAGATTTCCGAGAATTCCTATTCAAAACATTTCATTCTTCGTAATTCATTACCCTTGTTCAGTATACTCTACATTAAAAACACACATAATTTCTTACAATAAACTATTTTTAGAACATCACTATTTTGTTAAAATATTGATGTAAGAGTTTCTCGAAATGACCTACGGATGTAAGTCTTTGGGTAACCAATCGGAGAGGAGGAGGTGAAAGAAATGCTAGAAAAACAATTACCATAAGATAATGTAGTGAAAGAAAAATTTTTCTATTTTCTTAATTCTCCCCTTCTCTTTTTGTGATATTTACATTTTAATCACTGTCATATAGTATTACTCAAAGAATAAATCAAGGGTCTCGGAATTTTTTATTTTTTTTAGCTTTTATTTAATATTGGGATTTTACATTATTGACAACTACCCAATTTGATCACTGCTTTGCTGTATTATTTGACGTGAATTAGGCATGAATTTGAACAGGAACCCTCAGTAGAGTTTATTCACGGATGGCTGTCAGCTGGTCACCATACAAAGTCGCTTGCCCAACCAGTGTTACATAACAAATAATAGCGACTTACTACCAACTGACTGACTGAGCTGGCCCGGAGGCCATTTTTAAAAATTAAAGAAATATATTTTATTTCACGAGAGATTTGTTAGTGATATTTTTTAAAAAAAAGATAAATGTTTTGATAAAATTAGTAGTTTGTTTAGATCTTTAAATAAATGGAAAAAGTATAAAACTCGGAACACGCTGTATAACAACAATATTTATGCCTATAAATACGCTAAATGTGAGAGTTGTTTGTTCGTTAGACCCTATTTTTGGAGAGACTAAATGCAATACATCAATACAATTAAACCCACTTTTCTGACAGAGAGCTCAAAATGACTCGTTAATTGATTTATGAATTCAAATAGAGTGAATGAGGGAAAATGAGAGAGAGATATGAAATGAAAAGAGACGGACGTTCAGTTAACCAATGCTGTTTTGTTCGTATGATAAAGACAGATGGAAAATAGGGTCGTATTTCGGTTAAATAAAACAAGCGAACTAAATTAATTTAATTACAGTTATATTTAATTTTAGGTTCCCTATATTGATTTCACTATTTAAAAAGCAACCGTTCTACACTAATTAAAAATTATTTCCTTCTTTTATTTCAATTAAAAAATAATCAGGTCAGTTTTTACGTCGTACATGACGTAGTCTGTAGTATATTAACCAAATGGAATAAGTACATTGGTATTATTTGCGGGTAAAATAAAACCATACCCAAAAATGTAATAAATTATAATGAAAATATATTTTTTTAATAGATTTACTACTTTTCTTCTGCAAGATAATGGGCCAGAAGTTAGAAAACGGATAATATAGGTTACGAGGTCGAGAAATACTGTACAATGAAAAGGAATGATAAGAAAAGAAGGCTACTTTTTAACACCTTTTAACATTAAAGCACATTTAATATTTTAACACCTGTGTAGAATGGATGACAACCGGTTTATAAAACAAATTATTAAGACACTAGGTATATAATAGACCTAAGGTGTCGGGTAAATATTTTAAAGAAGTCAGAAAGTATATTGAGAAAAACCGAAATAAACCGAGAAACTTAATGTGCCGAACCAAATTCAGATAAATAATTACGGATTTTTAACTGTTTCCATGAAGAGCAAAACAGAACACCAGGTGGACAGAAAAAAAGGGAAAAAGCCTACAGATAGCGAATGCTAAACAAGTGGGTTGTAAAAAGAGCTTCCAGAAACGCCTTAAGTCATCTCACGTGGTCTAAAATTGGCCATATATCAGGAAAGAAATTTCCTATTTTTCAAAAACTCAAAAATAGGTAGATAAACTAATTCCATCCGAGCGTCTTTCTCCAAGACGACACAAACCTGGTGTGAAAGATTCACACCAATTTCTCTTGCCACTGTAGAAAAGAATAAATTTTAATGGGCAGTATACGTAACATACGAACTGCCACAAAATTAAGTGTTGTTATGAAGGTCATCAATTGAAAGGCTGGTGGAAAATATACTTAACAGTATGCCAGGCCCTCTGAAAAGCATCTACTTTCCACCCTGCAAGTGAAACCTTTACTCCATTCACCACAGGGCCTGGCTATAAATAATGAAATTTATTACTCTCAGAGCAGATAACTCTGACTATACTGAATTCACCAAGTCTAGAGACATTCACCAACAAATACACGCGTTGTACACATAATATTAGTACTGCCGGTTGCCTAAGTGACTCCGGCTATTGGAAAATGAACCGCACTTACGTAAAAATAATTCCTTTCTTTCCTTCCAAAAATTTAACAAATTTCATGATTTATGTCATTAAAAAAAACTCGGACTGTGTATTAAACCAGGGATAATGCAAAAAAGACTGGTGTTAGAAGAATGCATATAAACCCTGGGTATGGGTTCAATCAACAGCTATCACGTGATCCATTTGTTTACTGCGTGTCTCCAGACTCGGTGAATATATAGTGTATTTTACATTTTTACCTCTTTTGTTCTTAAATTCTTCAATTATATAATTGGCTGACCATGTGATAAGGAACAGAACTAGTTTTTGTAGCTGGAATTAACAGATCAAGTGTAAATAATTTAACACTCCACCTTCCTGTTATGGGCATAAATGTGAAGTAAGATAGTAAATAATGTTCGAACAATAGTTGTCCAATTTTGAATTTTAAAAAACTTTCATTATCAGTATCTTTACCAATTCATAAACACTGTAAATTTAACCATGTAACAAAAATTACCATTTTGTAAACTGATTTCAATGAGCAAAATACGGAAAATGACTTATTGACGCTAAACTAAACGCTGTAGAAAATAATTCTTAAGGTTATTTAATTTTCCACAACTTTAACTTTTAACTTTAAGTATTCTTAGTATACATCCTGTTCGCAAAATGTATTTTAATACATGAACAATTACACTCATTATACGAGATGGGGAAATTGACCTACCCAACTATGGCTAGATGGCATGCCCTGGAGTAGTCTAGGGAGATATTATGGCTGCAATCTTGAAAACCTCATTTTCTTACAAGATCATAGTTTTCAAAGGAATTTCAGTAGATATGTCTTTTAGAGTACAAAAATATAGTAGATGAGGTGATTTTGAACAAGATTATAAGACCTGTTTTTGGAAAAATTGCAAAAAAGGTAGAGAAAGTAAAAATCTAACAAGTTTAAGTTAAAATACGAGGACCGTTCAGTAATTAACGAGACAAATTGGTAGAAAGAAAAAGTTCATTCAACAACAAAAAACTTATACTTTTCAACAAAGTCCCCAGTATTATTTAGACTTGCTATAAGATATATGATTTCCGCCGCGTGTAAGTCTTTCTTTACAATGCTATTTAAACCATTCGTGCACCGCTTTTTGACCGCTTCGTTGTCGTCGAACTTTTTTTCGCGGAAAAAGTCAGAAATAATGAAAATCGAGTGGGATGAGCTCTGGGCTGTAAAGAGGATGTTGGTAAACCTCCTAACCCAATTTCTAGAGTATTAAGCTTGTTCTCGGAGCGATATGGGAGCGCGCGTTGTCATGGAAGAAAATCACACCTTTTGAGAGAACACCTTTATGTTTACGTCTTATCGCGAATTTTACTTTCTGCTAAACCATGTCAGAATTATGCCAGTGATTTTTTTGGTTTTTGCTTGTTAAAATAGGTAAAACTGAATTTTTTTAGAGATTTCGACCTTAGAATTTACTTTACGACAAAAGTGTGTTTAATAAAAGTTATAGAAAATTTAAAAAATAATTTTAGTTTGTTAATGGGCCTAGAATGTTTCTAAGAATTTTCCTTTTTATCTTTAAAATATTTTCCGTTTGTGTTTTCGTGTATTCACTATTTCAACACTGTATATAATTGTTGGTTAATAACCGTTGCATAACATCTATTTTTGGCTCTTCTTGATAAACTTCTCTTATTATAAAACTACCTCGTCAGGCTAAAAAGTCCCTGGAGTTTGGATTCTTTAAATTTCATTGTTTTTGTTGTTATTAATTAACCACGGTTAATTAATAGAATATTTTAAGGTATTTCCCACCTTATTGTAAACTTAAATTTGCCATTACTTATTTTTTAAGTATTTCAGCAATAGTTGTGGTTGATGATATATTATTTATCGTGTAGATTAAGAGATAAGATTTTTGTGTAGTATATAATTTTTGGTAATCACAAATCATGACCGGTGAAAAACAGTTTACTTCAATCTTTCTTTAGAAAGATTGAAGTAAAGAAAAATGATGAAGAACAAGAATCAAGGATGTAATATTCTGATAAATGATGAGGGATGAATGATAAGTGTCTAGGTAGAACAGTGTGGAAGATTTTCACTCTCCTAAGCTACCTGTTGGATGCCCTGATGCTGAAAACTGCGCATGTACCCGTTACCATGGCAACACAGTTTCCATTCTCTCTCTTCTATACACATACCTCTATATACTCTCTTTCAATACTAATACACACACACATGAATACAAGTAACATTAAATTCAACCCTAGTCTAGTCTCGCCTCTCGTCTTCAGTGTACTCACTTCGTTTGGTGTGTATCGGGGAATTCCGTACTCCAACACTACGTTTCTCCCATTAAAATAATAGTGTCTTTTGTTTAAAACGTTGCATTTTAAAAAATCTATATTATACACTACAATAATGGTTCTTTAAAAACGATATGGACTGTAAATATATTCTCCAGTAAATATCAAATTGTGTTTTATAAACAACTCATTATACTGCGAATGTTATGTTACAATTCACTCTAATAAAATCGTTACTGAATTTAAATTTTATCTATCTAACCTCAACAAGTATTACACATATTTTATTTGCACACAATGAATTTAAAATATCTTAAATCATTTAACATTAAAATGGTCTTATAAATCTATCGAAATATAATTTATTTGATGGATTATTTATTATTGAATTGTTTTATATCAAGTTTATTATAAAAAGTGAAATATTACGTAATCATTTTTGTTTATCAAATCAACGGAGTAACTTCAAAAACAAAGGTAAGATTATTTTATTTATAAATTTATCTTTAAAATTTCAAAGTATCAAATATCCACCCTCTAAAATAAACAATCTGTTTGTTTTTCAATATTTCATAATGTGTTTGGAGGTTGGTTTATAAAATTAAGGTATCATTTATAGGGGGGTTTTAATTGTTCATTCATTAAACTCCTGAATTACAATTTGAAAACATATATAAATAATCTGGTAATTTTTTTTAAATAATATAAATTTATTGCATAAATTAAAAATCTATCAAAATATAATATTACAAAAGAAATTACGCAATAATTCTACATTTTATATTGTTATGTAAAATAATTTTGAAATATTTCACTCATGCTATTTATACACTGATATTTTCAAATAACATAGGTTATTTCTAAGGCTGTTACAGGTACAGTCTTAAAATTACTGTCGTAATGTAATTATAAATATGAAAAATTCGGTTTGTTAAAAGGTTTATTGCTTTAATTTAAAAAAAACAATTTTATTTAATTAAAATTAAAGTTTTTCTAAAATGTTTATTTTACTTTATCGTTAATATATTTTTAATAATTTATATAGGGTGTTTCAGTAGGAATCTACCATACATCACAGGTGTATTCCTCTCGTCAAAATAATGAAAAAGAGTTCACCACGTCGCGTTTTATGACAAATTGATGAATTATTATTATTAAATCCACGATTAAGTTATTATTGACTTTATTTACATCAAATTGTTCAGAATTAAATTCTCTACAAATTTTATTTGTAAAATTTGATTGTTTATTTTAAATTTTGCAAAGTTATTGGAGTTAAAACGTAAAGAAACATGTTTTTTATCTCAATATGTTGTGTTTTAAGTCAGATATCCTTAAGGTGAGACTGTATGATGATTTACTGAAAATTTCAGTTTTTGGTTTGTTATATTTTTCAATAGTTTAGACCTAGATCTAACAAAAAAAAACATTAAATTACGTCAAAAAATTTATTTTAATGAAAAAATTAAGTTCTTAGCAGGTTTACCCAGAAAAATTATCACGTCACCAAGAACGAATATTTTTCATAATTTTATACTGAACGTTTTAGAGCAAAGGGAATTTTAGTTTTTTTAACTAATATATATGCGTTATTTTATTAAATATTCTCAGCTGTTGGTTCAGATTTCCAACCAACTGTTGATAGGAAATTTACTTGTTTGTGTACACCTTGGTTTTGATTTGTGCCTTTTTGTTTTTCCCTGTTCTCATAAATTTTGATTTTAAAATTTAGGTAAATTTTTTTCAAAAACCGTTAAACCTAGAAGGCTGAAATTTTTACTAGGTAAAAAATCTTGCACATGCACATATACCCACACTTTTATGACTTCCTCAGGTGCTCCAAAAAGTAGCAATATACAAAAATCGTAGAAAAAATTTTGTAAAAGTTTTATGTTATTCAATATTTTGTTTTCAACTTTCTGATTCTACAGATTAAATTAAAAAAAGTCAGTAGCTAGAGAAACTCGACTACAATTAAGTGAGTAAAGTTTCATTTTCTTACCTTTTACAAAACTTATGGAAAAAATGTACCTGAAAATAGCAAATTTAACACTGGTGGGATACAAAGTAGAAATTTCCGTTAAAACTACTGAATATACAGTCTTATGAACTATTTTATTAATTTTTTCAGAACAAATATCATATAAATCCACTACATTTGTCACAAAAAGTAAACCGCAAAAATTCAATATGACCGAATTTCATCATGAGAACTGAGATGGGAGCAAAATCTTTTGCTAGCTGTGACTCGTTAATGAAGCGTTTTCGGACCTATGTTTATATAAACGTTTTTCATTATTTTGATGAGAGGAAAACGCCTGTAAAGTTTGGCAGAATCCTCCTGAAACACTCTTCATAAAAAAATGTTTAGATAAGTATTTAAAAAGAGGTATCATCGGCTAGATTATTAGCGATCATGATGGCTGATGTATCTAGAACTAAGGATTTTGACTGTCTATATTATTAACTGACTTTTGTAATTTAGGTAATATGTAACAAACTTTTAAGTTATGAGGTTAACATAATGTTATATATTAGTTTAAAACTTTTTGGCATGTCCTATACTCCCTTTGGTAGTCTCCGAGATGCAATTCACACAAAATAAATACAAAATTTGGGTTAAACCTTCCATATTTTTATTTTTCCACTGTATATTATTGGTATGAAATTTTTATATTATTGGAATGATAAAATATGGAAGGAGACAAAGATAAATACAGTCGAACTTCGATATAACGAAAACCTTGATTACTATACGATTTTTTTTTTTTTACTGCACTGTGACATACCTAATAAAAACTATATGTAAATTTACCTCGATTTAACGAATAAGTATCTTGATATAACGAAACGGTGCTATGCAATAAGTACGAAGTTACACTCTGTATTATATCTCTGTGAGTTTTAAGGTAGATTCTTTTGATTTCCGTAACTGAATTGTACCTGATTACTACCACAACGCATTCTTAACTACATGCAAGAATGAAAGGTCATTTTTATTCAATTCCTTAATGGGGTAACAAGAATTTCTTAATTATATAAATACAGTATTAAGCTGCAAATGAATTTCAGATGCTTTTAATTGTATCCAAGATCTATGTACGAGCTAAGTTCCTACTTGAAATCAATACATACTTTTTGTACTATTATTAACCGTAATTACGTAAAAAATTATCTATAAAAAAATGAATTTACTAGAAGACGTGTCTATTAAGAAAATTAACTGTATTTAATTAATCATACAACGTGAAAAAAATTCGTTAATAAAAATTAGCTTGGAAATTCTTGTTACTTCGATATAACGAATACCTCGATTTAACGAATTTTTTCCCAGGATTCTCGATTTCGTTTTATCGAAGTTCGACTGTATTTATCATGCTATCCTGGAGAGTGTGTGTACCTATGCTACGGAAGTATGGGTAATGACGAAGAGACAGAAGGATCGCCTAAAAGCTGTGGAAATAGATTTCAGAAGACAGAGCTATGGTGTGTCGCGGATCGATCGAATTCCAAATTCTGAAATTAGAAGAAGAATCGGCGTTCAAGGAAATATCATGGATACCATATCCCGAAAGCAGTTAAAATGGTTTGGCCATTTGTAGAGGATAGAGGATGGCAGGTGGCCAAAGAGGGTATGGGAGTGGACGCCACCCGGTAGAAGAAGGAGGGGTAGGCCGGAAGTGACACGGTTGGATGGGTGCAGGAGGCAATGTCTTTGCGGCGGCTCTCCGATGGGGACTGACGTAACAGAGAGAGGTGGTGCTTAGAAAGCGAGATGCGGCTGGGGCGTTAAGTCCTCTCATTAATATATACATATATATGATTGGTTCATTCAAGGTTCGAAAAGATTAATAATTGGGAGCGTAAATTCTATTCTAGGTTTTCTTCTTGCAATAAATCGTTAAAATCAATGAATCATTTTTAAATTATTGTAAATAAATGGGTATATTTGTCATTATTTTCCCTAATGCGTGAACATTGCAATCTTTTCAATTTAAAAACAATAAGCAATCTCATGACCCAATGAGATGAGGATGATATACGTACGATATGTAAACGAAGTATAGTCTTGTAAAGGCTCGAGCCGATCATTCCTGAAAGGTATGGTTATTTGAAACTCCATCCATCAAAGTACACCGCCAATCACTACCCAGTATTCAAATCCGTATAAAAGTAACTATTTTTACTAGGATTTGAACCATGGAACCTTCGTCTCCGAAATCAGCTGATTTGAGTTGACTCGCGACGACGACTTTACCACTAGACCAACCCGGTAGGTTATTTATCATCATACGATGAAATTTTTTGTCTTTATTGAGAAACAATTTTTTTATCGGAAACAATTTTAGATTAAAGTAAAATTATTACGGTTATTTAAATAACCGTAAAAACGTTTTTCTTTAAGAAGTGATAATGAAACCTGCTTATTTTGATTTTACAGTCGAACTTCTATAACTCGAATCCTCAAAGATTGGGGAAAAGAATTCGAGTTACAGAAATTTCGAGTTATGGAAAAATGAAAATAAAGCTACTATTAAACAAAAACAGAACATTCCACATAGAATACAGTAAGTACCCTGCAATATGTGGAATATGCAGGCCTACTGCACATGCATAATTTTGTAATACAGAACTGTACGTTGCATTTAGCTTAGCTATAGCCTGCAATGTTAAGTACTGTACAAATATTGTATTCGGTATTCCAAAATTACGCAGTACATGCTGAATACGGTACATTGTACCGACAGACTATGGTTCTATTGTTCTGTGGTCGACCAAAGATTCATCGATTCGAAGAAATTCATTGTTTTGGTTTACGCCTGTTAGGCCTATACAAAGGCAACCAGATCACTTTGAAGGTCTGTCCCTTTATGGTCGAACATATCCTCTTGTAATGAAGGAAGCAGCACTGTACCTTCATTTTTCAAAAGACCAAAACCGCTATTTTGAGAACTACAAATTTTGTACAAATTTTGCCAAAAGAAATGAAATAATTAGTTCGACTTAGAGAAAGAGCAGAATTCGAGTTGTAGATAACTTTTTACATTGTAAATGCATGGAAGGTTAAAGGGGACTGAAATTCAATTCGAGATATAGAAAATTCGAGTTATAGACGTTTGAGTAATAGAAGTTCGACTGTATATAATATGAAAATAACAAAAATAAAATTAATAATATAAAATACTATATCTAGACTACTCTAATAAAAAAATAAAACAGAATCTTGGCTAGGCTAAAATTAATGGAAAAATACTTAATGTAGTGTAGTTCAATTTTATTAAATTTACTGAAGTGTTTTAATTTCACTGTACTTAATAATGTCAGCGAAACGGAAAAGAGTGGTCATAACAATTGAACAAAAACGTGATGCAGTTAGAAAAGTGAAATCTGGTAAAATCCTGCTTAATGTAGCAGAATCAGAATTTCCTCTGGAATTACCTGGAACTATATTGCGAATATACCAAATGCATTTATGAATTCACTCGGATTTCAGATTGAATTACAATTTCTCCATCGATGTCGAGTCATTCCCTTCCAACTTACTCATTACTAAAATGAAAGCGATGTGAATTAAGTTAAGCAAAAAATATACTTTTCTAAATACAAATAAAATCCCTTTCATGATACGATGCGTCTCATATCTCGTGGCAATTTTTATAAATGTTTACCTTTGATTTATGGCAAAAACGAAAAGTGATTTCTGTATCTACTCTTTAAGAGGAATCGAATGACACTATTTTTTGTTTCCAAATTTCGATTTCTTGACTTCCGGTATTGAGCCAATTTTGGTCAAAACCGAAACTTCAGATCCAAATAAGGCCCACTAATGTTTTTGTAGATTAATAATACGAAAATCGTTTTTGCTAACGCTTGTAGTTTCTGACATCTGGGTGTGACGGACGTACGGATAAAGGAAAATTATAGATGACAATTTTAAAAATTACGACCAATAAATATTTTTTATTCACTGTAGGCCTACGTACGTTGGTTTTTAGCATTTTAGATCTTATTATAAACAAAGTTTGCCCAAAACAGGCAGTTGGAGCGTTAAATTATTTGCACTCGATCTGTTACGTCCATGGCTACAAAAAATAGTTCTGCATCTTATCACATGGTCAGTCAATTATATGACCGAAGCATTTAAGAACAGAAGAGGTAGGGGTGTAAAAGACACTAGTCAAGAGTTATCTCCTCTGAGAGTAATGAATTTCATCATTATATAACCAAACCCTGTGGTGAATGAAGTAAAGGTGTCATTTCTAAGGTGAAAATTAGATGCTTTTCAGAGGGCCTAGCTCGATGATAAGCATACTTTTCCACTCAGTGAGGAAGGCATCGGTGAACCAACTCACTCCTCGTTTTACTTAGTAAAGCCCCTAGGGGTTCAAACCAGCCTATCGGCTGATAACAATTCAGGCACGGCATTTTCATACGTTTAAAAAAATAATTTCATCCTTCATCGTCTGCATTAGCAGTAATTGCAGAACAGTCGGACGTTAAACAAAAAAAAATTAATATGACATAATATACAGTAGTAAGTAATAATGTAATTTGAGTAGGTGTTCTCTATTTATTTTTCAAGTTTCTCTTTTTAAAAAGCACTCGGATTATAGGAAATGGGTACAGCTCCGTTTATTTTTGACAATAAGAGTTTTGCTGTATTAGAGAATATCTCATAAAATTAAAAACCTGGTGTGAAACACTCATACAACCTCTCTCTTGTCAATGTAAATAATGAAAATAAATAACCCATGTTTTATTTTGAGTAAGCAATTTAAAATGAAAACATAACCTAATTTTAATCATAAGTGGATGACGCTAAATGAAAATCAAACTGTGTAGGACTTTAAAATACGGAAAATGACTAATTGACTAAGCTCGGTAGAAAAAATACTTGAAATACGAATTGTAGATTTTTTATTTCCTATAACTTTTATTGTAATAAGTTACACTTTTGTCGTAAAATGCATACTAAGGCAGAAATCTTATAAAACGCTAATTTTACCGATTTCATTGAGAGAAATACAGAAAATGACTAATTGACGCTAAACGAAGCGCTCCAGAAGAAAAATGTTGAAAATAAAAGTTGTAGGTTTTGTAATTTCTTGAAAATGTAATTATTTTGCCACTTTTCCCTAAAATGCATATTAAGAACAAAATCTTTAAAGAATTATTTTTTTAAAGCACTGCCCCACACGAATTTCAGCAGACATGGCACTCACCCTATTTTATAGGGCATAAAGAATTTAGTAAATAAATCGTTTTAAAAAAATGGTAGGAGCCGTTTTGGAGAAACTATTACTTCCGTTGACCAATTTTGTAGAAAATGTTCGTGTTGGGTCTCCTTGTGGTACCTAATTTAAGTTTCAACTTCGTACACTATTCCGTTCTTGAGATATTTTGTACTAATGGGGAAATAAATAAATACAATAAAGAGTTGTAAAGTTTATAAAAGCAAATCAACTTGAAAACCACTAAAATTTTAAATTTCTTCTCCGTAAATCTTTCAAAGTTATAGCCAAGAAGTTCACGTAACATTTAATTTTAATATAAATCAGAATAAATTACATAATTCATTGAACGTTAAAACATTTAGTGACACTTATATGAAAATGATAATAATTAAAGGAATTCAATTAGTAGGCCTAATATTATAAAATTATAGTCCGAGAAACAAAATTATTACCAACAATAATAAAATTGTTGGTAATAAAATTATTACCAACAATGTTATTACATGAGGTTTCTGATAATAACATATTCAAATACGTAGAATTCCGTTCAGTTCAACCTCAGTTAAACTATTAGAAGGCAATCAACACGTAATGTAAACCAACTACGTAATATTCTACGGTTACAATTATTGGTTAAAAAATATGTATAATATTAGATAAGGTTAATAGCAATGTCCTGTTAATTAAAAATAAAATTACCCGTTCCAATGTTGCTGATTGAATTTTGCGAGTGAATGCAATATTGTAATGTTACTACTTGATTTGATTACATAGATAATTGCTACTCATATCAATACATAATCAAATTATATCTCAATATCTAATTTCCATTACCTTATTTGTCTTCTAAATTGATTATTAATTAGAAATTTGAATATTTTAACAAAATAATACATTTAAAGCACTATAATAATCATTTAATACAGATTTTTAAAATGTTTTTATATAAATATTGTATACCATTAAACTGAAACTAGAAAACTTTTCCAATTATTTCTTTTATTCAAATTTTTTTATCATAAAATCTTTCAACCGTAATTTTATTATGATAATCCCAAAGCTATTTTGAAATAGAATATTTTGTTCTATCTTTTCCAAAAGAATTTAAAAACATTGAGTAAAACTTTAAAAAAATAAGTTAAGAAAATATTGAAATACTTTAGAAATTGGTATATTCCTAGCATAATACTGTATTCAGTAAAATACATAATGTTATTTTACGAATTCAAATAAATCTTATCATTGCCAACCGCATTGGCGTAGTTGGTAACATGCTCGTCTCCCATCATGCGGTCGTGGGTTCGAATACCACTCAGACACAGCATATTTTCATACGTTACAAATAATCATTTCATCCTTACATAGTTACACCCCAATCTCGTCGCTAATGACCGTTGCAGTTGATGTGGCGTTAAGTAAATTAAAAAAAAATCTTATAATTTGTTGATACCACTTTCTCTTCTTCACTTCATGGATTAGGCAGTACTGCCTGTTCCGGAAACCACCTTCCCCACGGATGACCATTTTGCTTATAATTCATTGCTGATCTAAGCAAACGGCTTCCCTTTATGCGCTACAGATGACTACTCCAGTTGATTTTTTTGTAGTAATTGATCTTCTACGTCAATAAATTAGAAATATAAAATATCAAGTTGCCCGTCTCACCTTCACCCGGGTATAATTTTGTTTTATTTCAATAACTTTCAAATCAGGGTTATAAATAAATAAAAAAGAAGACTCTGATTCTAAAAAACCCGATACAAATATTTGGTCACCTGCCCAGAATTTCAACCATCTACCTCGTCCGGAACTTAAAAACAATAAATATTGGTTTAAGGGTTGAACACTTTTTTCAACCCCCTTATCAATGAATGTCGAAATCGTTTAATGTTTATTTTTTCTGTTTATCTTAAAGAGAATATTCCCTCCAATTTCAGCTTACTAGCTGTTGCACAATTAGGAGAATGATTGATGAGTGAGCGAGTCAGTCAGTGAGGGCTTTTCCATTTAAGTATACAGAAATACGGTTAAGGTTAGAATAGCCTATACTTAATCCCGTGAACTGATTAGATCTATGCAGTAATTGGGTAAACTAGTTATTTATAGGATTTATACTCTACTGTTATTGATAATAAATCAGTATTTCAGAATCATAACTAAATTGTGTTAAAATATTGGATTTAACTTCCCAATTTAGTTAATAAGTTACTATAAACCCCAACGAACTAAAGACTGCAGATAAGATCTAGCCAATAACAGCCAAGGTCGGGTGTGTGGTTGCCCCTTCGCTAAGTCACACTCTGTTCCACTGAACTCCAGCTGACTTTTCGTTAGGCTGTCATCCACAGCCTACAAAAACATCCACAGCCTGCAATCTACGCCTGGACCACAACGTGACAACGCAGGATACGATTCACTAAAGTCAATTGGCTGTGTGCTGTGATCTAGGTCACTATGCTCCGCCTTCATCTGCAATCTCTAGTTCATTAAGGTATAGTATTATTTTTTCTACTGCTACTACAAATTACTAATCATCATTTCATACTTAGCATCATCATTTCTCTATCTTGGTGTTATCATTATCGTCAGCTTCATCTACTTCATGTCTCAAAATAATTATGTACAGTTTAGAGTTAAGCTTTTTTAGAGTTACCTTTCTGTAACACAATACTGAGTGTTATTTTTCATTCAAATAATGTTATAATTCAAATTTTGTCATGTTATTCGATTTCAATTTTTTTTTTTTTTTTTATTTAAAAACTGTACAATTTTTTAAAGCATAACTAGTAAATGAGATGGAATGAATGAGGAATGGCGGGAATGTGACGTGAATGAGAATCGATCCAGTGACCGATTTCGGAGCGAAATTTTGCAAGGAATGTGGTGTCAATATTTTTCAATGATAATGATTTATGAACTATGATGGATGATGTTTTTTTATATGAAATGATTTTTTGTTTTTATGACATGACAAGTTAAATTGAAATGTTTTTTATGGTAGTCGGAGGAGATCCCTACTCCACCTTCGTTTTAGTCGTCTGTTAACAGGGAGATCGTAAGTTGAAAGAGATTGGACATTTGGATTTATGTGGCCAATTGTCTTTGTGTGTAATGAGTTGTATGTTGCGTTTACAGTTTCTCGAACCGTTGGTATTTTCAGTTCTTCATGAAGGGTATGATTGGTTACGTAAAAAAGTGCGTTTTTTATTCCTTTAAGTGCTTTTGACTGGTGTCTTTGAAGAATATTCAGTGTTGCATTGTGACAGGTTCCAAAAATTGGTCCACTATGTAGCCATAAATATTTTTTTAAAGTTTTTATATTTACTTATAAAAACTGATTGGAAAATAATTATTCCTTATTAAAAAAAATTCTCAAAATATGAATTGCCTTTTAAAAACCATTAATGCGTGTGCGCTTACTCATTTAATATTTTTCATCCTCATTAGGTTCTCTTCACTTTATTCATCCGCTTTGCTAAATAACTTCGGATTTTTCTTTATTTCTTTCGGGTTTTTATCTTGTTTCATTTTATCAGTCTTTTTTTAATTACATTTCTCCATTTCTTGAACTCCTGATTATTTGTAACGATTTATTTTGCTTCTTTTGTCTTTTTCTTTCTTCGTCTTTTATTTTTAGCTTTCTTAATTCCAGATCATTTATTTTCCTCCTTTCTTCATTATCCTGTATTTCTTCTTCGTCTTTTAATTTATTAAACTACGAACTGCTTTGTTAAACGGATTTTGTTCGAGCTAAAAACAATTAAGAGAGCGGTGGGAGTTTGAAACGAAACATACCTTCTCTAGTAAAAATAAAATAAAATTTCTGCTAGTCACTAATACAATAGTCTTACGTTTTATTCTTGTTTTCATATTACATACTGTGACACTTATCGCTAAGGTCCGTTTCGGGATCCAGGTGATTAAATAATTTAATACACTAAAGTTTAAAATTACAAGTATTTATTACAACTAAAAGATTTACAAAATAAATAATAAACTAATTACAATGAAGTAATACAATAAATAACTTAAATAATTTACTTAGTACTACTTACAAACAATTAAACAGAATGCACATACACATATACAATAGAACTGAATAACAATAGTTGACCGATGCAATGCCTCGGAATCGTTGACCTCCTCTAACGAACCGATAGCACTCACAGTAAACACTCGTCAAAGATTAAACGAACACTAACTCACTGACCGCACTCGAGGGTCTCTTTATGTAGGTAGATCAAAGAGATATTCTAGAAGAACGGAGAGATGCCGAGACTTCGATGCAATATTCTTTTTTATTTGTTCTCGAAAAATCATAACTAATGTAAACAAGTCACAATAGAATTAAAGGTGTTACAGGTAACCAACCGACTCTTTCACAAATAGTTGTACAACAAAAGACCTTACCTTGTGTGACGACTCAAAATCATCAACAGCTGGCTTTGTTTATGTTTTGGTCTGAAGTAATTGAATGTAAATAGACCCGCTGGTGGAATTAAAATAATAAAAAAAATAATTTAATTTTAAAAAAGATATAAACAAAATCGGGTTGCTAGGCGGCCAATAGGTTAAAGAATTTTGTAAAAATGATTTAGTGGGGGGCCTGGAGTTTGAAATTTTTTTTTTTTTTTTTTTGAAAGGAGGTCTTCACATTCTCAAAATTACAATTTTAAATATACGTACATCATAATTATAAAGAATATTAATAAAATAAAACCAGTGAGTTGATTTAACAGTATTAAGAACAGGAACATATATTTAGAAGTACACTTGAACTGTGAAAGTTGTGATTGTAATTATGAAAATATATTGATTAAATAAAAACCATAATGTGTTAAATGTAAATAATGTTTTATTGAAGGAAAATAAGGGACAAGGTAAATGAAGTAATAATAAAATCAAACTTGAAAGCTGAGGCAAAACAAATAAAGAAAACAATATCAATATTAATTAATTACATTAATAAATTTAGTTTTCTTCGCTTGTTATACATGGCCCTTTTTAAATATCCTTTTATAACTAACCCTATTGTTACTTTGTCTCTCTACTATTTGCTATTTAACATTTTATGAATAGAAACCTATCTAGAAATCTTTTGAACAATACTCCTTTTCGATAATGTCACAATACGTTTAAACGTAATAAATATATGATTATATAAATTCCAAAAGACCCAAAATGAAATGAAAAAGTTCATATATGATTCATGAACAATTTTAAAAGACTATTGATATAATGCGTGATTGCCCGTGAATTCGTTAGATATAACCATTGGTATCGCACGTAATTAGAGATCCTAATTATGTTGCTTAGAAATTAATGTATATTTACAACAAACGAAGAAAAATAGTTTATTTTAAGTATTAAAAGATATAATCAATTAAATCATAATCAATAATAATGTAACAATAATAATTAATAATAATCAATTAAATGTAACTATTAGCTCATAAATATATTAACGTAGGAATCGGAAACCGAATTTGCTGGTTTTCCCGCCGGTGAGATTCAGATGGCACGTGAGCTCGCAACAGCTGGATAACGGTCGACGCAAGAAGAAGAAACCAGTGTGTGAAAAAAAGTATCGAGTGACGAGAGACTGTTTTTCTTATGTTGTATTCTTTTTATTCTGATGTAATAATGTTCATTTTCATGTTTAAATAATAATTTGTTAAATTGACGTGTGACGAGTTTTATTTTCATCCATTCAAATCCCACAAATTGGGGGCTCGTCCGGGATGAACTGAGTAACGAGTTTCGACACGAAACACACGACGCAATTTAGGACGCCATTTTTACGACGCTTACAACGAACCATCTTCTTTGCTGTTGCTTACGACGCTGACGACGAAACGACGTGCAGTTTTGTGAATCGACGACGTTTGGATCTAAGACGAGGATTCATTTGATTAACAAAACGTGCTTTTTGGATTTTGGGCATTTTGGCTGCAGCATTTTTTGGTGGTACAAGTGACGACGAGAGGTATAAATTGTGACGACGACGAGGGATTTTGGATGTGGTGAGAAAAGGACGAAGGCTCATCAGAAAAATAAAGGAAACGACGAAAAGGTATCGACAACCTAACCTATAAACCGGTGCGACGAAAAGAAGATTACACAGTTACCGACGGTCGATAAAACTGGAAACTACTTCACCGACTTTTGAATAAAACGACGAGATGGCGACACTAGGTGACATAACCTCAATTCTGAACAACATAAACAACTCGCCAACGAAAGCAATCAAGGTTTTACATCACCTTATTTTTGGGACAATTCCAACTGACAGGAAAAATAGAAAACGACTGCGGGAGTTTACAGGATTCGAGTTTACAGCAGGTTCGATTGAGGAAGAACAGCAAAAGAAATTTATGGAGGAGACGTTTTCGGTGTCGGAGTTGTATGTTGTGATAGGAATTTTATGTGTTAACGCTGGCACTAAAGGGGAGATGATTGATGACATTTGTTTTTACCTGACAAATTTGGACGCACTTCAAGCAAAAATAAACGACGATATCAAACAGGAAGAAGAAGACGACGAAGAAGAGGAGGATGATGAGGACGATAAAAAGAAAGTGAAGATAAAAAAGGACGAGAAGAAAGGCAACAGTTCTGATGAGGAGCAGGACAAAGATGTGTCGGAGGAAATAAGGCGAAATTTGGCTGCGATGGAGTTACAAAATAGGAGGTATGAAGAGCAGCATAAATTTTCGTTGACGTTTCGTGACATAGAGGGCGCTTTGAAAACATTCAATGGCAAGGACGGATATCCGGTGAAGAAGTGGATCACTGATTTCGAAGAAACAGCAGTCTTGATGGGATGGAGTGAGCTGCAAAAGTTTGTGTTTGCAAAAAAATCACTTGAAGGTTTGGCTAAGCTTTTTGTTCAAGGTGAGCGAGGATTGACGTCTTGGTCAGCTTTGAAGAAAGCACTGAGGGACGAGTTCGATACAGCGACGAGCAGTGTGGAAATTCATAAGCTGCTAACTCAACGACGGAAGAAGCAGGACGAATCCCTCCAGGAATATTTCCTAGTGATGAAGGAGATAGCCAGCCGTGGTGACATTGAATTAGTTTCAGTGTTTCAATATGTGATTGATGGTATCGACGACGAGACAGGAGCAAAACTTCTTTTGTACGGGGCGACGAGTTCTAGGGAGTTCAAGGACAAGATGAAGAGCTACGAGTTGGCAGTGAAGTCGATGCCAAAGAAGAGCTCCAAGAACTCTAACAACGGCAATTCGCAAGGAGGTTCCAAGCACAACAACGAGAAGGATGGAAGACGCAACGACGGTGCAAGGAAGAAGGACAGAAGCGGCGAAGGAGAAAAGAAGTGCTATAATTGTGGTGATGCTGGACATAATTCGAGAAACTGTATGCACAAGGACAAGGGTAGAAGATGCTTCAACTGTAACGACTTTGGGCACATCTCCAGTGAGTGCACAAAAGAGAGGAAGCGAGACAGAAGAGGTACTGCAAGGGATGGTTCAAACATGCACAACCTGGCGACTTCGAATAGCAACCTGAAATTCAAGGAAGTCAAGCTGTGCGATCAGGAAATCAACGCCCTTATTGACTGTGGAAGTCACTACAACCTTTTGAGACAGAATATATACGAGACGATGGAAGCTCCAGGATTGCGAGAGACGAGTGTTGTTCTGTCAGGGTTCGGAGGAAGCAAGGTGTCTCCTCAAGGTTATTTCCAAACAGTCATTGAGGTCGATGAGGATGAGTTTGTGACGAACGTCTATGTAGTGTCTGGAGATGCTATGAAGATAGACATGGTGATAGGTAACGATCTTCTGGACCAGGGTGAGGTCATCTTGAGCAAGAAGGGAGTAACCATCAGGAAACAGGAAGTATCGATCATGTGCATCCAAGTAACCAATGAACCAGAGTTGGACATCGAGAATTGTGTTGACAAAGAGACGAAGAAGCAGGTAGAAGACCTAGTGGAAGGTTATGTTCCAGAAAAAACGAAGTCAACTGACGTGAAGATGAGGATCGCAGTGAAGGAAGAGCAACCAACGTTTTGCAAACCTAGACGACTATCACCAAAGGAGAAGAAGGTCGTTGATGATCAAGTCGAGGAGTGGCTAGAGAAGGATGTCATCGAACCAAGTTCGTCGGAGTATTCGAGTCAGGTGGTAGTGGTCAAAAAGAAGAACGGTGCACATCGAGTTTGCGTGGACTATCGAAGAGTAAATCGAATAGTGGTCAAGGATCGCTATCCCATGCCGCTGATCGAGGATGTCTTGGACAAACTACAGGATGCAGCTGTATTTTGTACATTGGACCTCAAGGATGGATTCTTTCACGTAGAAGTTGAAGAGGACAGCCGACGATACCTGGCTTTTGTGACGCACACGGGACAGTACCAGTTCAAACGAGTACCTTTCGGATTTACCAATTCACCTGCAGTGTTCCAACGTTATATCAACGCCGTGTTCTGGGTGTTGATCAGGGAGAACCTGGTGTTCATCTATATGGACGACCTAATCATCCCAGCGAAGAACTTTGTTGAAGCGATTCAACGATTGGAACGTGTCTTGGGGATAGCTGCAGAGTACGGGTTAGAAATCAACTTTGCGAAGTGCCAATTCCTGAAGACGAAGGTACAGTTCCTGGGATACACTATCCAAGGTGGACAGATCCAACCATCTGAAGAGAAGGTTCTAGCCGTTCGTGACTTTCCAGAGCCGAAGACGATTGCAGCGGTGCAGAGCTTTTTGGGACTGGCAAGCTACTTCAGGAAGTTCATTCCAAACTTCTCTGTCGTGGCTAAACCGCTGAGTGACCTGTTGAGAGGAAAACCTGAGTTCAAATTTGACGATGAGCAGCGACGTGCATTTAACGAGCTCAAGGATATCCTTTCTTCAGAACCAGTTTTGAGAATTTACAACCCGAAATTTGAGACGGAGCTTCACACCGACGCCAGCAAGTATGGATATGGAGCAGTGTTGTTGCAGAAGTGTCCAGACGACGAGAAGCTACATCCGGTCTCATATATGAGCAAAAAGACGACCGTTCAGGAAGAAAAATACAGCAGTTACGAGCTGGAGATCTTGGCTGTAGTAAAAGCACTGAAGAAGTACAGAGTGTACTTGCTTGGACTGGCATTCAAGATCGTAACTGACTGTGAGGCGTTCCAAAAGACGATGCAGAAGACAGACCTAGCAGCGCGTGTGGCCAGATGGGCGATGAGCTTGGAAGAGTTTGACTATACCATCCAACACCGAGCTGGTAGCAGAATGAAACACGTCGACGCTCTAAGCAGATGTTTAGCAGTGATGTTTGGCTTCCCTGATGGTCTAACATCGAGGATCAAGATCGCACAGGAAAAAGATGACGGACTGGTAGCGATTAAAAAGATCTTGGAAGAGAAACCATACGAGGACTTCATAGTGAGAGATGGACTTCTGTTCAAATTTGTCGACGGTCAGGAGGTCTTGGTGGTTCCACGAGCGATGCACCAGGAGATCATCCGAGCGGCACACGAGAGAGGACACTATGCTGTCAAGAGGACGGAAGAAGACGTGAAGCAGGAATACTACATTCCTGACCTGGCCAACAAGGTGAAACGAGTGATCGCCAACTGTGTGAAATGTCTGGTGGTAAACAGGAAGGTGGGCAAGAAGGAAGGCCTTCTTCACCCTCTGTTCAAGGAGAGTGAACCGTTGCACACCTACCACATGGATCACATTGGACCACTCGCATCTACCAACAAGGGGTATAACCACATCCTTTGTGTAGTTGACGCCTTCACGAAGTTTGTCTGGTTATATCCAGTGAAAACGACGAAAACGGCTGAGACGATTGGAAAGATGGAATTGCAAAAGACGAACTTTGGAAACCCGGTGCAAGTGATCACCGACAAGGGGACATCGTTCACTTCCCGAGAGTTTGAGGACTACTGTGAAGCAGAAGGCATCAAACACATCGAGGTGACGACAGGACTACCCAGAGCAAATGGTCAAGTTGAAAGAGTCAACGCAACTGTTGGAACGATCATCTCCAAGCTGAGCATCGACGACCCGACGAAGTGGTACAAGGTGGTACCTGCCGTGCAACGAGCGATCAACTCCGCGTTCCAGAGGAGCATCGGAAGATCACCGTTTGAATTGTTGATGGGAACCAAGATGCGCAACAAGGACGATCTTCACATCGTCGAACTCATCGAAGAAGAGTTGGTTACCTCATTCGACGAGAAACGTGACCAGATGAGAGAAGATGCCAAGTTGCAGATCCAGAAGGTGCAAGCTGAAAATCGGAGCAACTTCAATCGACGACGAAAGGAAGCTGCAAAGTATAAGGTCGGTGATCTGGTTGCCATCAAACGCACCCAGCTGGGACCGAACCTTAAGTTGAAGACAAAGTACTTAGGACCATACCGAGTGATGAAGGCCAAGCTGAATAACACCTACGATGTCTACAAGGAAGGCGAAGACCAAGATGGACCACGGCTGACAAGTACTTGTGCTGAGTACATGAAGCCCTGGCTGGACGGGTATTCCTCATCCGAGTCGGATGAACTTCAGGACGGCCGAGTGTAGGAATCGGAAACCGAATTTGCTGGTTTTCCCGCCGGTGAGATTCAGATGGCACGTGAGCTCGCAACAGCTGGATAACGGTCGACGCAAGAAGAAGAAACCAGTGTGTGAAAAAAAGTGTCGAGTGACGAGAGACTGTTTTTCTTATGTTGTATTCTTTTTATTCTGATGTAATAATGTTCATTTTCATGTTTAAATAATAATTTGTTAAATTGACGTGTGACGAGTTTTATTTTCATCCATTCAAATCCCACATTAATGGTAATTAATATTAATATATTAATGGTCTGCCCATAACAGACAGGTGGAGAGTCAAATTATTTACTCTCAATCTGTTCGTTGCTGGGCTAAAATAAAAAATTCTGTATCTTATCACATAGTCAGCCAATTAAATGACTGAATCATTTAAGAACAGAAGAGGTAGAGGTGTAAAAGACACTAATCAGAGTTATCTGCTCTGAAAGTAATTAATTTCATTGTACAGCCAGACCCTGTGGTGGATGAAGTGAAGGTGTCATTTACAGAGTGGAAAATATGTGCTTTTCAGAGAGCCTGGCATGCTGATAAGCGTACTTTTCTATTCAGTGAGGAAGGCAATGGTAAACCACCTCACTCCTCGTTTTACTTAGTAAAACCTCTACAGGTTCAAACCAGCCTTTCGGCTGATGACCTAAACAACAACAACATATTAATGGTACCGACATAATAGTGATACATTTTTATGTATGTTTGTGTAGGTAAAATTAAGTAAATATTTTTATGGGGCGAAAAGTTAGTTAGTTGTCTAAATAACCCATTAAATGTAGAATTAATGCCTCGGTGTTTAAGTAAGTAATCACTACACCATAATATATTAACTTGTATTATGTGTAGTAATTGCTTACACGTGTATTTTGGAAATTTTAACGGACAATGAGACCTTCGAAAGTTAAAATACGGGTTCTCATTGGTCCGACATCACAAATTGGGGGGGGGGTTGTACAAAGTTTTTATATACAGGGAAATTTTAATTTTGAGACACAGTATGGCGTGATTTCAGTACAGTAAGACAGTACAGTGTCATTTTAGTACAGTATGGCAGTATTTTGCATTATTTTATCATTAGTTCAGTTAGTTTTGGTTTAAAGTTTAGTAAAGCCGCGAAAACTTTACAAATTTTTAATTGTGAGCTACGGAAACAGAACATCCACGTTAAATCAGGTTTTTGTATATAAAATTCAGATCATAGTTATTTTTTTATAGTTGTTGTTCAGTATTTTTTAAGTATAATTAAAGTAATAAAATATCATTACAAAATTAACATATTAGTTATTTTTATTGTTCTGCATTGCATGAACGCTTTCATGCATCTTAATTATTCGCACGAACATCACATCTTTGGTTAATAGTTGGTTTTGCGTATGTTACCATACGATTTTATAATGGTACAACCATAGATAATTTAAGAGAAATACGCCTTCAAGAACATAGAAAGTTTTTGTATTATTTTCTTGTAATAATAGAAACAGTGATAAATGCTTAGATTGTTTGTAATTTAAAAAGTAGCCATTTTTTTCTTGTAAAATATATTTTCATCTAGCGAACATAATAAGCTGGCATACATCTGGAACCATTTCTTACTTTCTTTGTTACCACTTGTTGCATGCTGACTTAATAGTAGTAAATATTTTTCTGTCATCTCCATAATAGTATTAAATATATATATATATATATATATATATATATGGTAAGTTATTTTATTAAACCAACTTCTACTGAGATTTTTTACCTAGCTGCCTGTCATAACCAGAAAGATTTATTTAAACTTCTTGTCTATCAAGTAAATTTAATATAACTTTTCTGATTTTGAGTTGTCATGAGAATGACGTCTTTATCTTGAAATTTTGTTTGTTTTCCTTTTTTAATACATTTTCAGATTATGAGTCTTTCATATCCAGGCCTGTTCAAATTATTTGTATATTGTTTGTTAAGATAGTATATGTTTTTGATATTACAGTTATTGTATTTTCGCTAAAACTCTGAAGTAAAATTTAATGAAATTCTTTTTCCTTTCTACCGTGTAAAGAAAGGTTATTTTTTAATTAAAGAGATAGTTTTACAATATTTTTACCATTTTTCGTTCCATTTTTTTAAAGGAATATATTTTTACCTGCTTTTTCTTACAAGACAATACTTATTTAGTTAATTCTCAGGTCGCATTTCTATCCTCCTCAGACGATTCATACTGAAATTTTAAAAAATTCCTGTTTCCAGTGTTAATTGGTTATATTTTACAGTTATGACTTGGCTTTCAACTAAGTAAAACGTTAAACGCTTTAAGTTTAGTTTTTTAAAACGCAGCAACGGGGATTGCCGGTAATACAATTAACAGAATTTCGGAAAGGCGTTCCAGAATTTTTATTTAATTTTAATTATCTTTAATCTTACTTTTGGTGTTTCTCAACTTACTGTTACTTTTCACATCAAATCATTATTGATAATTGACCATTCATAAATTATCATTTATTATTTATGATCATTGTTGCCCAGTGTTATAAAGTCGTTCGATGGTGATACTATTTTTCTCTCCAATTACTTTTAATTTGTATATTTATTCCTTGATTGTTGAATGGAATAATTGGATGCAGCAAAAGCGTTTTGTAAGTTTATCTCCTTTAAAACTTTTGTCTTTCGCTGATGATTGATTACTGTTTGCGGTGTATGATGCTGATATGCAGAGGTCAATGTATGTATTTAGTTTAATTGATTAGTGATTTATAATAACGTCCTGATTATTTTAGAGAAGACAAAAATGACATGTTTTAAGTGTAATTAACATCTTAAAAGCAATGTAGTTTTGTATTAAAAAATCTTATAATAAGTAAATTCATTTATTTACTTGAGATATAATGTAAGTTATATACAATCACATGATACAAATATTAAATTAATCGAAGAATTAATTTTAAAGTGTTTTATACCGATTGCCGAAAAAACCTGTTTCATATGCGAGGTTATTTGTGAGTTAGCCAGTTGATTAAAATGACCTTTGGCCGGGCTACGAACCCTGCCCGCATTAAGACCAGTGGTGCCTCCTTTGAATACTTGGCCCTACCCGGAGTTTCATTTGGAGACCCAACTCCTACGTTCTTCCGCCCTATTCACCGTTGGGAAAATTTCCTCATCTGCCGTCGAGACCGCTGACCGTGTTTTACCTGTACCCTAGGCAGGGGCTGTATAATCGGGTGCTACTATCCGGAGCCAGATAGATCCAGTTACTCCTCCTATTCCTCCTTCCTCATCACTTACAAGATGAGGCTCCGGGCTTCCGACCGGCAGCATTAAATAACACCGATAACGGAGTTATTATCGCCAAAGTTGGAAACAGCACGTGTCAGATCACAGGATACCTAAAGAAGGCACACTGGTATGATCCAGAAGGTAAAAGGGATTTTGGTAGACCTAGGAGAAGATGCAGATTGATTATATAGTTTGTGAGTTCGAAACAGAAGAAGAAGAAGAAGAAGAAGAAGAAGAAGAAGAAGACGAAGAAGAAGAAGAAGAAGAAGAAGAAGGGGAAGAAGAAGAAGAAGGAGAAGAAAAAGAAGAAGAAGGAGAAGGAGAAGAAGAAGAAGAAGTTATCGCCAAAGTTGGAAACAGCACGTGTCAGATAACAGGATACCTAAAGAAGGCACACTGGTATGATCCAGAAGGTAAAAGGGATGTCGGAGGAGAAGAAGGAGAAGAAGAAGAAGAAGAAGAAGAAGAAGAAGGAGAAGGAGAAGAAGAAGAAAGTGTTTTTATACACGTTGAGGAAAATACTGGTCGGTAATTGGCTAAAGGGGACCTTATTAAAACTTTATTATAAAAGTTTATTATACTTATTAAAGTTTAACCCCACCTTGGTTCTGCCAGTTTTAATGTACCGTTCAGAGTTTTGGACCCCGACAGCTCACCTGATATCAAGAATAGGAGCTACTGATTTGAGATTGCTTAGACCTTTTTTAGAGCCTGAACTTAATGCACCAGAGGTGATTTATAAACTATAAGGAAATACAGGGAAGAGAGGTATTATAGCCATTTGTGGCGGATACCCATAATAATCGAACGCACAAACCGTTGTTTCCTCACACAACAACAGAACAATGTGGTGTTGGACGACCTCGAAAGAGATGAGCATTTGAACTTTCTAAGAAATTTAGCAGTTGTATATTAGTTGAAATACACAGATATATTTTGGGGTTAAATTGTTAATTATGTAAGAATAGTTTTTTCAGGATTTTAAAATGATCCAAAATCAAATAATATGCCGCTTATCATCCTTGGCTTTTAAGTATCTAGTAATATTATAACCATCTAAAGAAAGTTAATAAGAGTATCCTTTCATTATTCAATGTATGGAATTCAATGTAAGGGACTTGCAAAAAGACCACTTTCAACATTTCTAAATTCTTGTAAATGTAACTTGAAATACTAGCTGAAAAGAGTAAAGCTATCTTTAAATAGCTTTTTAAGATGAATGACTTTTATATTTGATTTTTTTGTAAAGCTGACAGTTTTTAAAGAGTCTCCCAAAATTTATCTTTGAAAATGGTCAAAGGGGAAGACAAATTATTACTGTGAAAGACTCATGCAATAAATCTTATTTAAGAAATCTTCCAAAAGAGAAATTTCCATGAAACACTCATTTTTCTTTTCCAGAAACTTTTAAACGTTCACAAAATGTTGAAATTCATTTACAAAGGTCATACAGTAGCTATATACTGTAAGGTGTTTATAGAAATTTATAATACAGTTTATAATAAAGTTATTCCAGAGTTATAATCCTAATAAAAGTTATTCTTGATTACATAAGTACTATTCAAACAGAGTTTTATATAATAATTACTTTATATCCTATTGCAAATTTTACATAATATGTGTATACGAAGTGTGGCTATTAAATAACGAGACTGACGTTGTAAAACATTTAATTTTAATTGTATACATAATCACTTATTGTAAACTTCAATATACACTCCTTCTCTATCCCTACAACGCTCCTTGCGAATTTTCCATTGTTGGAAACGGTGCTGGAAGTCATCTTCTGTCAGCTCCTTCACGACACATGCCGCTCAAAAATGTTTGAAATGAAGCTCGCAAAAATATTTGTACTGACACTTTGTACGCGATTGAAAATGACCCAAATTTTTTGGAAACGATAATAACATGTGATAAAACGTGGCTTTTTACTTATGATCCGGAAACGAAGCGCCAATCCATGCACTGGAAGAGCCAAACTTAACTGAGAGCCAAAAAAGATCGAATGATTAAGTCAAAAAAAGCAATGATGATTGTTTTTTTTATATCCATGGGATTGTGTACCTTCACTGGGTTCCTGAAGGTCAAATAGGCTACTTAATCAATATTACTACCGTGAGGTACTTTCTAAACTACGTCAAAGAGTAAAGAAAAAACGCCCCGAAATATGGAAGGACAAATCAAGGGTTCTCCACCAAGACAATGCGCCAGCTCATTCCGCGTTATCTGTCAAGAGGTTCCTAGCCAAGTACAGCATCTCAGTTTCAGAACATCCACCTTATTCACCAGATCTTGCACCATGTGACTTCTACCTGTTCCCTAATGAAAAAATCTGCATTAAAAGGGACCAGATTTGAGTCTGTGGAAGCTGTAAAAAAGAAAGCGGCACGTGTCCTGAAGGAGCTGACAGAAGATGACTTCCAGCACTGTTTCCAACAATTGAAAATTCGCATGGAGCGTTGTAGGGATAGAGAAGGAGTGTATATTGAAGGTGACAATAAGTGATTATGTATAAAATTAAAATGAAATTTTTTACGTCATTCTCGTTATTTAATAGCCGCACCTCGTATTTTTTTCATTTTAGGCTAATTTCATATTAGATCCTTATGGATAGCCATGGCGTACAGTAGGAGTTTCTGAGGACATCTATATTGTGCTAATTCACACAATATCACATAAAAAATTCTGTTGACATTGATTTAAGAGGAAAACACAGCTAGTAACTGTTAGAACTGTTTGCTCTAAAAACATCAAATGAATGATTACGTAAAAGTAAAACTTTTGCGATAGATGTTACCACTATTCTGTCCTGTACATATTATAATAGTAGGCCTACACTTGCAACTATTCTATTAATGTAAGTGTTTTTGGTAATATTCTCCATTCCTATTAATTTTCCATTCAGGATCTGGCTAAAATAAATAATACACAGATTCCCTTAAACTTATAACAATTATTTAATCACACAATTAATAATTAAAATTATAACAAAAATGATCAGGTGGCTTCAATTAATTGTGAGCTCGTCTACCGGTTTAGATTATAAGATTTATATTTTAAATAAATTCTTCTGTTTTTCATATTTTATTGTTTGGTTTTTTCATTTGTACATCTAATTATACTAGCATATTCCGCGCGGCTTCGCACGCGAAACATGTGTAATCATTTTTTTAAAATAAATATGTAACAGAAATTGAGTAGCTGTCGACTGTAACTACAGCACGCGCGCGCGCGCACACACTCAAAACGACGTTTTGATAATTTTTCCCGCGGACGTCTCCCGACGTCATCAACCCCTTCATCTACTTCAACAGCAATACATATTCACATGTACACACACACATACATATTTAAAAAAATCTTCATTAGGGCCCTTAAGGTTATCATTTTGGAAAATTTAAAAATAAAATGTTGCTGTGAATAAAAATACGAATATGCTGTCAAAATGTCATGAAAATCCGTTCAGTAGTTTTGCAAATTAGCCTGCACAAGAAAACACCCTTTCTCTTTATAATATTGGTATAGATAATAGCATACTTTTTTAATAAAAATGTCTTAGTAGTTTAATTAACCCACCGGGTTGGTCTAGAGGTAAAGTCGTCACCAAAATCAGCTGTTTAACAGCTGATTTTCGAAGACGAAGATTCCTGGTTCAAATCCTAGTAAAGGCAGTTACTTTTATTCGGATTTGAATACTAGACAGTGGTTACCGGTGTGCTTTGATGGTTGGGGTTCAATTGACCATACTCTCACAAGAATGTTCGGCCTGGGTCTGTACAAGACTACACCTCATTTACACGTCATACACATCATCCTCATCTCATTGGGTCATGGGGTTGCTTATTGTTTTGAATTGAACAGATTGCAATGTACACAAATTAGGAATAGAAAAAGTAGTTTAATTAATATTTAAATAACTAACAAGTATAGTTAGTTATAAAAAAGTTAGTTGTAAAAAAGTATAAAAAAGTTAGTTGTAATTACTAACACACTAATAGATTACCGTAGTAGTTGCAGTAGTTAATAAACAAAGAAGCACTGAATTGATCTACCCTTGAACATGGGAAACCATAGTTGGGTGGATTAATTTTCCCACCATGAATAAAAATAAATAATTTTAGATTTTCAAAGTATAATTAAGAAAATTGACATTTATATTGTAATGATATTTTTGTAAGTAATGGGAAAGTAAATTAATTAATTAAATTAAAAAATTTAAGCTTTAAAAACTAAACTTGTCTACAGGTAAGATAATATCACTTAACAAATTAAACTAATGGTGCATCTGTCCACAAACACTTGCTACCATCCGTAGACATGCGCACTAATAACATAATTCAAAACCGGTACTATAACGACTCGACTATACTTTCCATTCACAGTTCAATTACTGATTGACTCACTATAAAAGCACTTACTGTTTTTATACCTGCGGTCTAGTAGTTTGTCTAAACAATCAAGACACTTCGAATACTTTCTCAGTTTGACTGAAATGTGATAAAGGGAATCAAAATAAAAACAAACGTTTCTACTTTTTTTTTAACAGTACAGTATTTCTTTTGCAATCATATTTAAGCAAATATGAAAAAATCTGAGTAATGTCCTCAGAATTAAAACACAAACGACACTCAGTAGCGTGTTTGAAAAAGACCAAACTGTGAAGAAACAAAAAATATACCTATACAAAAATGTTTTCGATTTTATCGATTTCCGAAAACTTATATTTAAAATATTTCATTCATTGCAATCTATTATTCTTTTTCAATACACTCTACGTCATAGACACTTCGAATACTTTCTCAGTTTGACTGAAATGTGATAAAGGGAATCAAAATAAAAACAAACACAATACACAATTTCTCACAATAAAAAATATATTCCTTCACCATTTCTGGAATATCACTTTAAAATGTCACATTATCTTAAGTTTCTGTTTCATTTTTTCTTAAGTTATAGGTAATAGTTTCTCCTTGATATTCTGCGGTTCCAAGCTTCGTGTAGTTGCGGGGTGAAGGGTACGGGTGAGGTATATTGAATGAGTGACGCATGCTGGGAGAACGATTGTTGTATTACTCTGACACAAAAATTCGTTTTCAAACTTTCCGTATTTAATATATTTGTTTGTATTTATTACATTTATTTATTTACATATTTTGATATAAATTGGTAAGTTAATTATTATGAATCCGACCATGTTAATAACCGGTAGGTATTAGTTGAATTAATGCGCCGGATGATAAGAATATTTTTTTAGTCTAGTTAGAACACGCCACCTCTACAAATGCATCAGCTGTGAAACACTACTAACTTATTCATTCTCCCGCTACTATAAAAACGCAATGCATTCCTTCCAACTACACAGAGCTGGGACTCAAGCAATACTTAAATTTGTTTACAATTTTGACATGATATTTACTATTTAATTCACATTAAACCAGAACTAGATTTTTCTAGCAGTGATGACCAAATTTTACCTCAGTCCTCCCTTACGCTCCAATAAACGTGGTCTTTGGCCACGAGAATGGGTTATGACCTGTGGGTCTTTACATATTCTTGTTTTTCAGTTTGGCCTGAAATCGAACCCGAGATCTTTGTATTTCCAGGTCGGCGTAACACTGTGCTTTCAACTACTGTGAACTGAAATTTTTATTACATTTTTTTTACCTAAATATTGATTTAAAATTGGTTAAATACTGAAATAAATTAAAGAAAAACTCTACAAAATTATATTAGATTATATTATATTAGATCGTAATCTTATAATCATTCAATACAGCATCGTTCTTTTTTGACAGACAATGATTAACGATGTTATACGGTATTAAACGATACTGTAATATTAATTTAGTAGAATCTGAAATATTATGGTAATTTAGTTTATCTCCAATGAAAACTCATAATTTCATATTAAACAATTTTAATTAATTGCAATGAGGGTGTAATAAATTAGATACTTCATAATGTGGAACATAAATAAGAAAACGGGTTTGAAAAACATTGAAACAGATTGCTTACTATCTGTTTTTTCCTCGATCTACGATGTACATGCTGCTCAAAAAAAATACGTTCAAAAAATTATAGCAAACTAAAATATACTTTAAGTTATATAATAATCTCTCTCTTTAAGAGGAATTGTATGACACAATTTTTGTTTCATAATTCCGAAATTTATTTCATAACTTCCGTTTTCGGGCCACTTCAGTCAAAACCGGAACTTTAAACCCAATGAATTCTGTATCTACTTTAAAAGAAGAATCAAATGAATCAATTTTTGTTTCCAAATTCCAAATTTGATTTCTTAACCTCCGGTTTTGGGCAATTTCCGGTCGAAACCGAAAATTCAAACCCAATCCAGGCCCACCAACTTTTTATGTAAATTACGAATCGGAAAACCATTTGTTGATATCTCTTGTAGTTTCTGACTTTGATTTCTTGACTTCCGGTCGAAACTGAAACTTTAAACCCAATGATTTCTGTATTTACTCTTTAAGAAAAATCGAATGACGTTTTTTGTTTCCAAATTACGACTTTGATTTCTTGACTTTCTGTTTTGTCCATTTCCGGACAATACCGAACTTTAAACCCAATTTTGGTCCACTATATTTTGTGGAGTTTCTGAAAATCGTTTGATGTTATCTCTTGTAGTTTCTGAAAGCTTGGTGTAACGGTCGGACGGATAAAACAGAAAGTGATAGACAGTTTTAAAAATTGCCACCAAAAAGTTCAAATACATTGCCAAAATAGATAGTTAAATAAGAAGCATATAACAAAACGTCATACAAAGAGTAATGTAGTAAACTTAACAATAAACAATATTTTTATGAAAAGAGTAGAGATATACAGATGTGTGGGAATAGTAGCACAGATAGGAATAGCAAAGATGATCTGTATAAATATGAAGTATTTGTTATGCAACAGGAATCAAATTACATAAATCCGAATAAGGTTCATGAGATGCTACATCTTTTGTTTTTTTTTTTTGTGTGGAATGGAGGTTTAGACTGTTAAGAATCGAAAAATAGACAGAAATAAAAAAACGACAGGCTCCAATATGCCATTTATAAGTTGCACAACATTAGCGCAGAACTTGGCATGAGAATATCGGTGCAAAAATCAAAGGTTGTGGCATTCAAGGGAAGATGGCCGGTTCGCTCAAAAATTATGCTTGACAACCAAACTATAGAACAAGTTCAAGACTTTAAATATTTAGGATGCAAGTTTTCCTATGACAATAATGATGATGTGAGTGAAAAACTGGCAAAATTCAGCGCTGTCTGAGGTTCTATTCGCAGGATTATACCAAAGAAAACGAGAAAAGACACCCAAATGAAATTTTATGGAGCAATGGCTGTATCACTCATAACATATGGGAGTGAAACATGGGTGTCATCACAGAGGAATGAATCTCGTATCCAGGCTGCTGAAATGAGATTTTTGGGAGTCAAAGGTTGTACCCGGTTGGATAGAGTACATAACGAAGCAATCCGCGCCGAGTTAAATGTTCGGTTACGGTTGGAAACTTTAAGAATATTTTTAAGAGAAATTGGTTCAACCATTTACGTCACATGCCAGCTCACAGATGTGATATTTCCATGCTCTGCGAGCATGGAAATATAAACCTAGAGGGAAGCTAGACTTGGGAAGACCTAAGAAGAGATGGGTGCCGGAACAGACCATGGAGCCTAATCCTTGACGGATGATGATGATGATGATGATGAGACAGGAATCAAACCTTTGAACTACGGATATATCGACGAATGTTAAGGATATCGAATACAGAGGAAAGAACAAATGAGGAAATCTTACACCAGATACTTAACAATGATTAACACGATTAAGAGAAGAAAACTGGAGTATTTCGGACATGTTATGCGTGGAAAGAAGTACCATCTGCTGTAGTTGATTATCCAGAGAAAATAATAGGAGAGAGAAGCGTAAATTGATGAAGAACATGTTAATTCAACCCCTAGAAGGCTAATACTTCCTCTGTACAACTATGTAGCCCAGCAACTAAAGTAAGAATTGTTGTTATGGTCATCAACCTTCAATAGAAAAAGGCACCCAAAGAAAATACTACGACTTTTTAAGAATTAGAGAAAATTGAATTATGTTTTTTGAACGCCCTGTTTAACGATTATAAGTATAGATTTATATATCTAGTTTTTTCTAACAATGACTCCATAATTTTCATGTTCGAATCTTATATATAATAAGGTTTATTTTTATCAATTTTATAAAACGACTAAAACGAGATGCTAATTAATTAAAATTTAATAGTTTTTTGTTTGTTGTAGTATTACAAATGGTTCATGTGTAATACACTTTACAGACTTTTGAAAATGAGGTTTAAAAATGTAAATTAACAGCCTCTCTCTTCTTTCTCGTTAAAAGCGTTGCCTTTGGCACGGTACTAAAATTATAACACTTGAAACAAAGGATCATAATATTAAATTTTGTGTCTTGGGAAACTTTCCGTTAACGTTATTGAAAATTCCTACACTGCGTAGAAAATTATAAAACACGCAATAAAGTTAGTTTCTCTTTGAATATCTTTATAGTACTTTAAATACAAAGATGTGAATGTTAACACATACATTCTGAAACTTTTAATGTGGAAAATTAGTTATTATTAGTTAAAACTCTCATCAGAATTAAAACTGAATTAAAACTTTGAACAAAATCGAAATTTTTAAGATTTTGTAAACAATAAGTATTTACTGAGTACAGAACAGATAAAATAATAACCCTTATGAGTGGCTTGATTTCATGTTTGCATAATTATTTTTTAATTCCTTAATGTGTTTAGATTGCAATCTGTTCACTGAAGAACAATAAGTAACCCCATGGACCGATAAGATGATGATTATGTGTATGGCGTGTAAATGAGATGTAGTCTTGTACACACTCGGGCCGACCATTCCAGAGAAAGTATGGTTAATTGAAACCCAAACATCAAAGTACACCGGTAACCATTGCCTAGTATTTGAACTCGATAAAAGTAACTAACTACCGTCACTAGGATTTCAACTAGTAACCTTCATCTTTGAAAATTAGCTGTTAAACAGCTGACTCGCGGCGACGATTTTAGAGTAGACGCCAAATAAACTTTCCGGTGTAGCTGCGCGAACAGTTCGGATTCAGTCGGTAGATTTCGTGTCTTAGTACCGAACTGCCTATTAAATCACATATTCTTAACGACGTAAATTATCATATATTAGCAAAGTTAAAAAAATTCAATTTTAAACATTGTATACAACAAAATTAACGCATATTACAAACAACACATTACAGACAAAAATGTTTCCAGGTTAGCTGATATATAACGTTACGAGAGCGACGTAACTTTGATCACTCCTAGTACAGCACTGACCCCCACTACTCGTTGAGCCAACCGACCGCGCCATTACCAAAATAAACCTTCTGCGCACTTCAGAAAACCAGTAAGCTTATTTGGCGTCCGTTCTACCTCAAGACCAACCCGGTAGGTGTCTGTATAATTCCGTGTAAATTTCTGAAACACATCGTTTATTTTACCCTCCAAAAAGTCTTAACAACCTCATTTCAACAGCTTCTATTCTTGACATCTGCTTACAAGAGTTTAACATTCTGTATTAAACATTAAAACTGGGAGAACCTAGATGTGATAATACTTTAAAATTGTCCTTTCATACTTCACCAACCAGTGTTTTCCTCAAAGTTTATCTATACTAATATAGTAAAATCCATTAAATATGCTCACGGTTAATACGAGTTCCCGTTTAATACGTTGTTTTTATGAAGTCCTTAAAAGTAAGTATGAAAAACTATGTAGATTTATGTTCTTTAACTTTGATTCCCGTTTATTACGCTCTGTATCTGTTCAATAAATTCTAAACAATAATATAATTATGTAGTAATACTGTAGTTTTGTTTTCATTTCAGTGTAAAAACACTATCAATATAGAAATAATAATATGTTACTGCATTTCTCTCGACTACAAAGCTAAAGTTAATTTGATTTCAATGAGTAACTTACTGATTCTTTGAAATCGGTGTTCCGTTTTCCATTATTTGTCACCACCATTTTTAAACATGTGTAAATAACATTTTTTTTAAATCTTGGTGTGAAACACTCACACAACTTTCTCTTGCCAATGCAAATAATTAATAATAAACCTAACATTATTACGTAATAAAATATTAGAAATAAACAAAAACTAACCTCAAAAACATAACCTTATTTTAATCATGAGTGAATGACGCAAAATGAAAATCGAACTCAATTTGGCTTAAAAAAACGGAAAATCACACTTTCACGCTAAACTAGGCTCTGCAGAGAAAAATGCTTTAAATAAAAGTTGTAGGTCTTTTAATTTCCTATAAATTTTATTATATATACTTTTGTCGTAAAATGTATTCTAAGGCCGAAATCTTTAACAAATCGATTTTTCACACGTTTTCGTGAGAAAAAAACAGAAAATCGCAAATTACCACTAAACTAAGCGTTTTACAAAAACATGTTTGAAATAAAAGTTGCAGAATTTTACATTCTCTACAACTTTTATTATATAACGTTTTGCGCTGAAATTCATATTAAAGCCGCAATCTTAAAAAGAAAATGTTTTTACGTAAAAACAGCCTCACGCAGAATTTCAGCAAACATGGCGCCTGCCCTATCTTGTAGAGCATAAAAAATGTAGTAAACCAGGCGATTTTAGAAAAAATCGTAGAACCAGTTTTTGAGAAAATCGCAAAAAAGTGAAAAATTATACGAATAAACTACTACTTTCGGTTGACCGATTTTGATGAAAATGTTCGTGTCGGGTCCGGTAGTGGTGTCTAACTTAAGTTTCAAGTTTCAAGTTCGTACAATGTTCCGTTCTTGAAATATTCTGTTCACACACACACAAACACACGCACACACACACACGCGCGCGCGCGCGCGCACACGCACACATACACACACACACACACACACACAGACCAATCGCTAAAAACATGTTTTTTGGGTTTAGGGGGTCTGAAAACGTATAGATCCGGTGAAAACTCGATTTCGAAAAATCGACATGAAAACAATACTTTCCTTCCTATATATTCATATAGGCAAGAGAAAGTAAAAATCCTTTCAAACTATGATTAAATTTTTTTTAAATAACAACCTCCTTCAAATTCAACTCCCTTATTAATATAAAATACGACTTCTGATGTAATGTTTCACCCATATTGAATTGTTTATACTTTTCGCGTTTCTTTCTGATTTTCCATAACAATTAAATGCAGCTCTTCGATGAAATAAAGAGCATCAGATTCATCCATCTTCACAGCGCATCAAAAGGCATTTTCTAAACGTCCTTCGTTGAGAACAAAAGGGAACTTGAAAGCGTAAAAAGATGAAAGCGCATCAGTGTGAACACAACAATTGTTTCACTGTTGATATAATATCTTTATGATCGGAAATATAAAAAATAAAAATCTGGTGTGAAACACTCACACAACTTTCTCTTGCCAATGCAAATAATTAACAATATAACGTAACATTCGTCATAAAATATTAGAAATAAACAAAAAACTAACCTCAAAAAACATAACCTAAATTTAATCATGAGTGAAAGACGCAGTATGAAAATCAACCTCAGTTCGGCTTAAAAATACGGAAAATCACTCTTTCACGCTAAACTGGGCTCTGTAGTGAAAAATGCTCTAAATAAAAGTTGTAGATCTATTAATTTTCTATAAAATTTATTATATACACTTTTGGCGCAAAATGCATTCTAAGGCTGAAATCTTAAAAGAATTGATTTTTCACACGTTTTCGTGCGAAAAAATCAGAAAATCGCTAATTACTGCTAAACTAAGCGTTATACAAAAAAATGTTTGAAATAAAAGTTGTAGAATTTTAAATTCTCTACAACTTTTATTATATACATTTTTGCGCTAAATTGCATATTAAAGCCGTAATCTTTAAAAAACTATGTTTTTACGTGAAAACAGCCTCACCAAGAATTTCAGCAAACATGACGCCTACCCTATCTTGTAGAGAATAAAATAATGAGTAAACCAGGCGATTTTAAAAAAAATCGTAGGACCAGTTTTTGAGAAAATCGCAAAAAAGTGAAAAATTACACGAATAAACTACTACTTCCGTTTGAGCGATTTTGATGAAAATGTTTGTGTCGGGTCCGGTAGTGGTATGTAACTTAAGTTTCAAGTTTCAAGTTCGTACAATGTTCCGTTCTTGATATATTTTGTATACACACACACACACACACACACACACACACACACAGACACACAGACACACAGACACACACACAGACCAATCGCTAAAAACATGTTTTTTGGGTTCAGGGGGTCTGAAAACGTGTAGATCCGGTGAAAACTCGATTTCGAAAAATCGACATGAAAACAATACTTTCCTTCCTATATATTCATATAGGCAAGAGAAAGTAAAAATGCAAACAGTAAGTTTATTTTTGCCAAAAAACAAGTAAATTTTGTACATCAAGTAAAATTTAGAAATAACACTTTTGAATCACTCTGTGACAGTTATAATCTCTATTGGATATTCTTGTTCTATATTTTTTACTCTCGCTATTTCGTCTCTGTTATTCTCTCTCACTCTTTCTTTTCTCAGTTTCTATTGTCACCCATCATTTTCAATGTTCATATTAAAAGTATCATTAATATTAAAATGAGTTCTACGAACTGAACTGAAGAAGTGAATATAAATACTCAATGTGCGTCTGTGTGTGTGCGTGCGCGCGCCTGTATATGTGTTTTCTGTGTTTCATACCATTTCTATAAAAATGTGTTATAAAATAGATAGCCACTACACATCCGCCTTACATTACAACAAAAGATAATAAAAATATTCTAATACACTTTCTGCCTTAAAGGCAATTCCATTATGAACTGTTTTATTTTAAAGAAATCATTTACACGGAAATGGTATTCCATTTTACAGAATTTATAGGTATTCATGACGCCGTTTCAAAATATATTCTACTATAAAACTTAAAAATTCAGAACTGAATCAGGTCAGAATTGTTCATTAAAATCGTTTTTCTAAATTTTGAATTAATTTTACTCAGATTTTTTAAATTTTTCGTGTTCTTTTGTGATGAGTCCCTTTACTTCAAGGGAAATACCAAATTTGTAGTGAACACAACTTGTGACACAGGATGCGATATAAAAATCTTATCAAGTGTACGTTTGTAATGTGTGTTGTTTAAAAATTTTACTTATGTTAAATTTGTTTAATAAAGTGGATCCGATCTTTTATTTATTGTTTCATTTTATTTGTAATAAAAATTTATTGATTCGGTTATATTAAGATATTAACAAAAAATTTTCAAACGATATTTTTAAAGTTCTCTAAGCATTTAAAATGATTTTCATTTAAAAGAACTAATGAACGTATAAATAAAACTGTTGAACTGTGGCTAAATACTGATTATTAAAATAAATTAAAATTATAAAACCTGTATGCTGTATTATAATTTTATTCATTAAAAACGTTCTGATAAAACAATAAACAAACAAACAGTCAGTTTTTTGTTTTTTATACATAATAACTGGTTGATAGCAGGTTTCAGTGATATGTGGTTATTTAATTTATGTAAAAATTACATTCTTGATATTGATCAAATAAAGATGAATGAAACATTAGTTCAGATGATTCTTAGATAATTCAAATTCTTATCAAAACATTATAACATTTTTGTCCTCATTTTTCTAGTATTTTTCTCATATTTTTGTAGAAACATCACATAACAACTAAAAAGAAACACCTTGAGCTGACAGTACATAAACTATACTGGTTAATAGGTAAATACTCACCTTTGTCAAACGAATCAAAACTTTTTTTATATAAACCCCTTTTAAAACCCATATGGGCTTCAATTGTGGGGTACATCCAGCACTTCAAAGATAAACATATTCGAACGGCTTCAATCAAATTCTTGCGGTGGGCCCTGCAAATACCGTGGTACATCTAAAACACCTATATCTATACCGATCTTAACATTGACTCTGTGAAACAAACTATAACAAAATTCAGCAGTAAATATGAACAAAGACTCAACAATCATCCAAACTTCCTGGCTCTTAATCTGCTAAATAATATTGATACCGGGTTTTCAAAACTGAAAAGACATAGTGTTTTCGATTTAGGTTATAGGTTTTAAAGAACATTGTTGCACTTATTATTTTTTTCTGACATATACTTCAAAATCATCATTGTATTTATCAAATATTAATTTATTACTATTTTCAATTTCATTAACATTATAATGAAATTGAAATCATGTTAATTAACATTTATCAAAATACTGATTATTCTATTTCATGTGAACAGATTGTAATGTGGCAGACTTGTAAATGCGGTCTTGGGTTCAAATCCCATTCAGGCATAGCATATTTTCATACGTTGCAAAAAATCATTTCATCCTTCACCGTCTGCATTAGCAGTAATTGCAAAACAGTCGGACGTTAAACAAAAAAAAGACTTGTAAATAAAAATTTAAAAAATTCTAGTTACAGATATCAGGTGAATTAATGCCCCATAGCCGAGCGAGTCAGAGGGAGATATGTGGCATAACTACGCATGCGCCCAAAGGTCTTTACCGTTATAATCCAAATCTGAAAACTTACTACAGTCTTAATCGCCATTTCACTACAGTCTTAATCTTTAATCGCCATTTTGGTCGATTTTACAGGAGTTTTTATTGGGACCATTGGATATTTTTGATGAGGAGGTTAAAACGAACACGTCGATGTATGACACATTTGGTTATGGGTCGGGGATGCACGGTAATCCCATCTGGCCCACGGACTAATCTCTTCCAATTGACAAAAAGAAGCGCAGACTTGGTAGGGGGAAGAATCCTCCCTCCAGACAGGTTCGACCACGTCCCCGCCTGGCAACACGGGTTTTCCGGGTTCCAAACATCCCTAGTAAAAGTACATTAAAAGAAAATGCGTCCCTTATATTTTCAAATGAAACCCTCCTAGCACCTGGACTATTATCTTGCTTATTAGTTTACTGCGTGTATAAACGCTTGCTCACAACAAAGAGTGAAATTATACAATGTTATTGGAATAGTGCGTATGCCTTGTGCGAGTAAGAGCGTTATGCATTCTCTCACTCCCACGGCTAGGGGACTTAAGTTTATCTGAATACATTAGTTCTTCTTCCCTGGTATCTTTATGAACATATTGTGATAAAATAATTAATTTTATACAAGATGTGTGTAAACAAACTTAAGGTTAAAGTAACGATAGATATTTAGGTTATTAACATAGGTACGCTACACTTGTCATAAAAAGGAATAATCATTACTGAATAGAAACAAAATTAGTTTTTCTTAGATTCTATGTAAACCATCTTCTTCTTCCTTTCACGGGTAAGGCATTATCGCCTGTTCCGAAATCTCTTCGCCTATACAATCGGTCCATCTTTTCATTGGACGCCCTCTATCTCTTTTCCCAATTGGTTGGTATATGAGGGCCTGCTTAGGGATCCGGTATTCACTCATTCTGTCCACATGTTGAAACCAATCCCTCCTACTCCCATTTATTTTATCTCTTATTGAAAATATATTCAGCTGAGCTCTGATATCCGTGTTTCTGAAACGATCCTCTCTACTGCACCCATATGTTCTCCGCAGAAACCGCATTTCAGAAGCTTTCAAACTGCTTTCATCACGCTTGGATAGCACCCAAGTTTCACTTCCATATAGGCCTAGTAATGTCGGAGCCGCAATTGTTTTATAGAACTTTATTCTTGTTTCTTTGGTGGCACTATTCTTAAGAGCTCTATGTATGGTTCCACAGATATGTTGGAAGCGATGTATCTTGGTGCAAGCGTCCCTATCATGTTGATAAGAGATATCACAGCCAAGATATTTGAAATGAGATACTTGTTCCAGAATTTTCTTCCGTAAAACAACTTTACTTCTCACCGGATCCTTTCCACAGAAAGCCATCACTCTTGTTTTTGAAGAGGAGATTGTCAAATTGTACTCTTTACACACATTGTCTAATTTAAAAAGAGCTCGCTGCAGATCATCTTCACTCTCCTGCAGCACAATTAGGTCATCAGCAAATAACAAACATTTAAGAGCTTCTCCCTCCTTCATGTGAATACCAGATTCTACTTGAGTTCTCCACTTCCTGATAACGTCATCCAGATACATGTTAAATAGAGCAGGTGAAAGTCCACATCCTTGTCTTACTCCTCTATTAATAATAATTTCATCAGTTTTTGAAGTACCAACATCAATCATTATCTTGGTATCATGATACAGGCTTTTGACTGCCTTGACAATCTGTGTGGGATATCCTGACATCTGCAAAATCTCCCATAGTTTTCCTCTATTGACAGAATCGAATGCCTTCTGGAAATCAACAAAGGCTAAATGGGTTTCAAGATTGAATTCCCTTCTCTTTTCAATAATCTGCTTTATGCTGAACACGTTGTCGGTGCATGATCTACCTTTTCTAAAACCACATTGCTCTTCCAGGAGGAGAACTTCCATAATGGGTTGCATCCTCCCCTTGATTATCATGCTATATATTTTGTAAGCAGTGTTTAGCAAGCTGATTCCTCTACAGTTGTCACAAGAGCTTCTATCTCCCTTTTTGAAAAGAGATTTGACTGTAGCCACTTTCCAATCTATTGGGATCTTCAATTGTCTCCAGCATATATTTATCAAATGGAGAAAGCGAAGTCTGAAGAAGAGTCCCCCATGCTTGAACAGCTCCATGTTTAAGCCATCCGGCCCAGTTGCCTTTCGATTTTTTGCCTTACAGAGCGCCTTCTCCAATTCCTGCACAGTTATTAGGTCCACAGACTCATCTTGGGGCTCATTTGTTTCCTCCGTAGGTACACTCTGAGTACTGCTATCAAACCAGAGATCTGTATAACTTTGAATCCATTGATCTTTGGAAACAACATTAAGATGAGCAGTATCTTTCTCTGTTTTATTCAAGTGCTTCATTATTTTATAAGCTACTTTTTGTCTCCCATGGAGATCATCTTCAACTATTCTTATGAAAGCTTCCCAAGACTCCCTGTGTGCTCTCCTTACAATGGCCCTAGCAATATTTCTCTTGTTCTTGTAGTTTTGTCTAGACTCAGCTGTGTTCTTCTGCAAGTGGATCTTGTGGGCTCTTTTCTTCTCTTCTATTGCTTCAGCAATCTCTTCATTCCAGACCTTCAATCCTCTGTGATTTAGTGTCTTCCTCTTCCTTCCCAGAGCTTCATCCGCCGCTTTTCTTATGGAGCTTCTAATTATATTCCATTCCTCATCTACGTTGTTAGATGTTGGCAAGTTTGCAAGGTGCAGTTGTAGTCTCTGCTGATACAGCCCTGATACACTCGCCTGTTGTAAAAGATGGACTTTGTAAACTTCCTCCTTTGGTTTAGTAACCTGCCGCTTGAAACCATTCCTCCATTTTGCAAATATATTCAGTTTTGCTACTACCAGGAAATGGTCTGAACCAATGTCACTCCCTCTATGGACTCTTACATCTATGACACTATTGACCAACTTCTCATTTACCATGATATAATCAATCAATGACCTTGTTCCTCGAGCAGCCCAAGTGAACTTATGAATATCTTTTTTGCGGAAGAAAGTGTTTGTTATTTTCAAGTTGTTCAAAGCTGCAAAATCTCTTAAGGCTTGTCCATTCCTGTTCGAATGCTGCTCTCCAAAAGTTCCTACAATGCCCGAAATTCCTATGTTGCCTACTCTTGCGTTCATATCTCCTGCCACGAGGACAAAACTGTTCTTATTTGCATTCAGCAAGTTCTGCAGGGTTTTGTACAGTGCACTTGTTTCTTCCGTTGGCTTTCCCTCTTCTGGAGCATAAACACCAATTACCACCAGATCCCCACGCTCCACCTTGAACTTTGCCATAACAATTCTGTCGCTTATGTAATTATAACTCTTTATTTTTGACTTCCATTTCCTATCACAAAGGATTGCAACCCCCGCGCTGGCTCGCATATTCTGGTCTACCCCACTGTATATCATCGTGTAATCAGTAAGATCCTTTGTTCCTTTCAACTTCTTCTTAGTTTCTGTGATCACAGCAATGTTTATCCTCTGATTTTTGAGTTCGTTGTTCAACTCCATCTCCTTATTAGACAATCCTCTTACATTCCATGTGGCAATTTTAAGTGTATCCACCAATCCAAATCGTTTTCCTTTGAGATTTTCCTTCTTATTTTATCCGTTAATCCAGGTCCAAATTCCGAGGCTTCTTGAGGTTTGCCAGTAATTAGTTGAATCCTCTGGCCGCGTTACGGGCGCTGCGCAGATTAAGCCCATGAGTGGGATCGCCACCTTGCTGCATATGAGCCTACAGGGCAATTTATTCGTGCTGCCACACTAGGCTCTTCCGCCTCTCCGCCGTTGGGATTACTCCTCATCCGCCTTCGAGACCGTTGACCAGTTTTCACCCGTGACCCTGGGCAGGGGCCCTTACAGGGTGCTACCATCCGGAGCCAGATTGACCCTGGTTTTTTTTTTTTTTTACGAAGTGTGGGTTTATAACCTGGTCATAACCCCACACAAGTCCAGTTTTTGTTTCACGGTGACTATTTTATTTCGCCACTACCCCCCAACTCTGCTGGCTGCAGAGCCGGTGAGCATCCCTCGATTCCAACGTGGACGCGCCCGATGGAGGTAACTGGCAAATCCCCACACGGGATGTAAACCATTACAGTACCTTTCAAAGTAATGTATTATTGTAACTTACCTGCAATATATCAGGAAAAGTATATCGTTATTGTAAAAACTATTTTATATTAGAAAATACATTTACTATACTATTAAACTACGGAGTGTTAATTTAAATGTATAGTGTTTCCATTGAAATATGTTTAACTTTTATTTTATTTTTGTGAAAATTACCCAGTAAATGGAAGTTATTGGAAACTACAAAGTTATGTCATCAATCACTTATATTCTTCTCCGTAATGTAACAGAATACATTGGATTAGGTGAAACAAGTTATTTTGCTGTTAGTATAGCGTCATTTATGAATAAATAACCATAAATTTAAACTTGTTTAATCAAATACAATACGCTCAGAAATTAAATTGAAGTATACCCACAATTTTAATAAAAATTTCTCAAACTCTTCTTTGTATTACAGTATTATAAAATAACAAACGTTAATTACAGAATTTTTAAAATGGCATTTTTTTCATCACTCATCTTCATGTAGGCTATCATCCTTTTCACCGTCTGCATTAGAAGCAATCGCAAAACAGTCAGACGTAAAACAAAAAAATAATAGTTACCGTACTTAAAACTAACGAACAGTTTTTCTTTAGCAATATCCCCCCCCCCGCCATGTATATAGACTAATCATCCAGTCACCCCTGGCGCTAGCACTTATTTTTAATGTCACTTACACAGTGTTTTATAAACATATTAATTACATTAATCTAACTTAATCCTATTTCATTTACATATATATTGATTTATTAAACATTTATTTCCTTTGTTTGCATGTACTAAAAAATAAAATGAACAGCCAAACAAAAATTATATAGCCTAATACTCATCTTAGTGTATTACATCATCGAGACATCATTCGTCATTTCGGAGTTTTTTGATCAGGATGAACAAAAAAACCATCACAAAAACACATATAACACAAATAAAACACATAAGGTCGAAAACCATCCGGCCGAATTCCGGGTGAAGATTCGGCCGAACAGTCGCGCGTAATATATGTTAGTTGCAACGGATAAATTAAATTTATTAACAAACATGGTCTTTGACCTTATGTGTTTTATTTGTGTTATGTATGTTTTTTATGATGGTTTTTTTCATCCTGATCAAAAAACCACGTAAATGACGAAAGATGTCTTGATGATGTAATTACTCTGGGGTGAGTATTATTATATAATTTTTGGTTGGCTGGTCATTCTATTATGCTAATATGGTCATTCATATATACTAATATATGAGAAGGACTAAGCCTTTTTTGAGGGTAGTTTATCCCTAAATACATGCAAATACATGCATACATGCTAAATATATGCAATCGTATTCATAAACTATGAATACGATTAAATTACATTATCATATATGTAATATAAGTTAAAAAAATTACTGGTTAGTTATTTATTATACATATATTATTTATCTGCCCATAACAGACATGTGGAGTGTCAAATTATTTACACTCAATCTGTTCGTTGCAGGGCTAAAATAAATAGTTATGTTTCTTATTACATGATCAGCCAATTAAATGACTGAATCATTTAAGAACAGAAGAGGTAGAGGTGTAAAAGACACTAATCAGAGTTGTCTCCACTGAAAATAATGGATTTCATTATACAGCCAGACCCTGTGGTGAATGAAGTGAAGGTGTCATTTGCAGAGTGGAAAATATGTGGTTTTCAGAGGGCCCGGCATGCTGATAAGCGCACTTTTCTACTCAGTGAGGAAGGCAATGGTAAACCACCTTACTCCTTGTTTTACTTAGTAAAACCTCTACAGGTTCAAACCAGTTTTTTGGCTGATGATCTAAACAACATATTATTTATGACAATGTAATTTAATCTTATTTATAGTTTAAAGTTTATTTTAGTAGTATTTCTGCTTAACATACTAAAATCTAAAGGCTTATAATGGTTCTTTTCAGTCGCCTAACTATTACTGTAACATCCAACAACTGTGTTTCTTGTGGAGTTCATGCAGCCGGAAACCACCAATAATTCAGCTGTTTACGGTGAATATATCTGTAAGTCAAACATTCTTGAATGTTGGTGTGAGATTTTTAACTTTTAGTAAACACTAAACATAATTTACTAATTGTTCTGAATTTAAGAACGGTTTGTATTGTTGCAGTTTTGGAATTTAAATAAAAAATGTTTAGAAGCCTACGAAAAATATTTTTGCGTTATAAAATTACTTAATTTTCATTTTCAAACTAATTTTATACGTGGAAAGCGTGTTAGAAAATTTGAAATCAGTTCGGGTTATCCAAAATTTCAGATTAGTGGGGTTGTTGTGTATAATAATTATTTTGTATAATTACAGAACTTCACATTTTTATGTAGCATAGAGTTATAGCTCGTGATTAAGTTCTTAAAAGGGATGGAGGGGTTATTTTATGAGAGGTTGTCCATTATATAGACCTCTGTCATTGATTCGAACTATAAAAATATTCATTAAAATTTTTACAATATAAGTAAAACATTTTTGAACCACCCTTTAATAAATGACTGATGGGGATGAAAGAAAAAAGAGGGAATATAGGGGTTGAAGAGTAAAAATGAGTGAGAAAAAGAGATTGATGGAGAACGGGTGGAAAATAAGTTACAAAGAGGAAGTCTTTGATCCTTGCTATGTGCACCATAGCAACCAGCCCATATCGTGACGTCACGCTTTATTCCACCCCCACAATTCATACTACTGTGTTATACTACTATGAAAATTCAACAGTCTCAACCCTTACCCACCCTCTCCACCACCCACTATTATAAATTTCACTTGAATATTTCTACTCTACAAGCTAATATTAGGACAAATAATTGGCATAAGAAATAACTACACAAAAGGAGGAGGATTAAGACCGTTTGTTTTTAATCCAATTCTGACTCTAGTAATCCGAAACACTAATTAATCCACCCTTAGTTTATTGTCTCAAATATTTATTTATTAAAGTGATATAATGTTACAACAATCGTTCTAAATATTTATTAAAATAAATCCCTAGAATTTATTATGACACAATGTAAATTTTAAATTTGTATAAAATTTAATTAATTATACAGTAGCTAGAAACAAATCTCAACCTTTTAGCTAAATAAAACAAGCTAAAAACATACTTTTAACAAATTTTTTTAATAGTTATGTACCCAAAATAATTGTTTTGGTCAAAAAATCAATCTAAAAACACTGTCTTGAACCGTTAAAAAGATACGAATTTTATCGATTTTATATTGTTTCCGGTTTTCCTATTTTTCCAGAAGTAAAATCTTAATAGGCTATTTTGTTAAAAGTATGTTTAAAAATCTATTTTTAGTTTTCGGAATCTAAATCTATTAAGAAAGCTCCTAATTTGCTAACTAAGCTTTAGAAAGTTACTAAATTTGTTCTATTATCCCTAGGTTTAACCTGGTAACGAATCCAGCCACACCACGTGGAGGACGATGTACTTTTTACTTTCTCTTGCCTATATGAATATATAGGAAGGAAAGTATTGTTTTCATGTCGATTTTTCGAAATCGAGTTTTCACCGGATCTATACGTTTTCAGACCCCCTGAACCCAAAAAACATGTTTTTAGCGATTGGTCTGTGTGTGTGTGTGTGTGTGTGTGTGTGTGTGTGTGTGTGTGTGTGTGTGCGCGCGCGCGCGCGCGTGTGTGTGTGTGTCTGTGTGTGTGTGTGAACAGAATATCTCAAGAACGGAACATCGTACGAACTTGAAACTTGAAACTTAAGTTACATACCACTACCGGACGCGACACGAACATTTTCATCAAAATCGGTCAACCGGAAGTAGTAGTTTATTCGTATAATTTTTCACTTTTTTGCGATTTTCTCAAAAACTGGTCCTACGATTTTTTTTTAAATTGCCTGGTTTACTCAATTTTTTATTCTCTACAAGATAGGGTAGGCGCCATGTTTGCTGAAATTCTCGGTAAGGCTGTTTTCTTGTAAAAACATTGTTTTTTTTAGATTACGGCTTTAATATGCATATTAGCGCAAAAGTTTATATAATAAAAGTTGTAGAGAATTGAAAATTCTACAACTTTTATTTCAAACAATTTTTTGTATAACGCTTAGTTTAGCGGTAATTTGCAATTTTCTGTTTTTTTCTCACGAAAATGTGTGAAAAATTGATTTTTTTAAGATTTCGGCCTTAGTAGGGGCCTATGCATTTTACGACAAAAGTGTATATAATTTAATTTATAGAAAATTAAAAGATCCACAACTTTTATTTAAAGCATTTTTCTCTACAGAGCCTAGTTTAGAGAGAAAGAGTGATTTTCCGTATTTCTAAGCCAAACTGAGGTTGATTTTCATTTTGCATCATTCACTCATGATTAAAATAAGGTTATGTTTTTGAGGTTAGTTTTTTGTTTATTTCTAATATTTTATTAATAATGTTAGGTTTATTGTTAATTATTTGCATTGGCAAGAGAAAGTTGTGTGAGTGTTTCACACCAGATTTTTCAGATTCAGACACAGATCTCTTCGTACAATATGGTTCGCGGTCTTCAGAAGTCGAAAGTCTGTGTGGATTAAGATTTTACCACTTCTGATCACTTAAACTGTTTTCACAGCAGGAGACAAACCGCCGTATCGATATGTATTATATTTAAGACGAAAAATTACACTTTCAGAATACTAAATTATCTTTTTTTAACGACTACGCTTTTTCTCTGGCACCCTAGAATTATTTCTGCTTTTTTAAGTCATCTAATCTTTAAGTTCCTCAGAATTTATTTCAAAAGTGACAAGATACAACTTTGTCTCGCCCCACTCTGGATGTATTTCTGGAATGATGTTTACGTTGTTCTATTTTGATGTTTTTTGCATGTTAAACTACAATAATTACAATAGAATAATTTATTAAAATGAAACAGGACAATAAAAAAATTATGTAATATAGGAAACTATTAAACAAATACAGTAATATTTGGTAAAAAAATACAGTATAACGAAGTCGGTTGCAACGAAAATTCGGTAATAACGAATGAAAATATAAAATTTTGTCGGTTTACTATATGTTGTTTACACAATAATACGAAAATGGAATCCGGTTGTAACGATGGAACCACCTTCCATAAAATAATAATAATAATAATAAACAAATATAGTCTCTGGGAAGTGAGGAACAAATAGTTTTGTTAATATAATATACAATTTTTACTTTCTCTTGCCTATATGAATATATAGGAAGGAAAGTATTGTTTTCATGTCGATTTTTCGAAATCGAGTTTTCACCGGATGTATACGTTTTCAGACCCCCTGAACCCAAAAAACATGTTTTTAGCGATTGGTCTGTGTGTGTGTGTCTGTGTGTGTGTGTGTCTGTGTGTCTGTGTCTGTATGTGTGTCTGTGTGTCTGTGTGTGAACAGAATATCTCAAGAACGGAACATCATACGAACTTGAAACTTGAAACTTAAGTTACATACCACTACCGGACGCGACACGAACATTTTCATCAAAATCGGTCAACCGGAAGTAGTAGTTTATTCGTATAATTTTTCAGTTTTTTGCGATTTTCTCAAAAACTGGTCCTACGATTTTTTTTAAAATCGCCTATTTTACTCAATTTTTTATTCTCTACAAGATAGGGTAGGCGCCATGTTTGCTGAAATTCTCGGTGAGGCTGTTTTCACGTAAAAACGTTGTTTTTTTAAGATTACGGCTTAAATATAAATTTTAGCGCAAAAACTTATATAATAAACGTTGTAGAGAATTTAAAAACCTACAACTTCTGTTTCAAACATTTTTTTGTATAACGCTTAGTTTAGCGGTAATTTGCGATTTTCTGTTTTTTTTCTCACGAAAACGTGAGAAAAATCGATTTTTTTAACATTTCGGTCTTAGTATGCATTTTACGACAAAAGTGTATATAATAAAAGTTATAGAAAATTAAAAGATTTACAACTTTTGTTTAGAGCATTTTTCTCTACAGAGCCTAGTTTAGCGTGAAAGCGTGATTTTCCGTATTTTTAAGCCAAACTGAGTTCGATTGTCATTTTGCGTCATTCACTCATGATTAAAATAAGGTTATGTTTTTGAGGTTAGTTTTTGTTTATTTCTAATATTTTATTAATAATGTTAGGTTTATTATTAATCATTTGCATTGGCAAGAGAAAGTTGTGTGAGTGTTTCACACCAGATTTGATGACCCCTAAATACTTGACGTGGGGCGCCCAGTCCAGTTGGTGGCCGTTGATGGTGAGAGGAGTCGGTTGGGCTGTCTTCCTGGTGAAGTTGATTGCCTCGCATTTTTGGGGATTCAAGGACAGTTTCCAGAGGTTGCACCAGTGGGATATGGAATCTAGTTTAAATTGCATTAATTTATTTTTTATTTTATTTATTTAACGTCGCATCAACTACTATGGTCATTAGCGACGACGTTGGGTTGTAACTTTGTGTGCAAAGAAGTATAAAATGATTTATTTTGCAACGTATGAAAGTATGCCGTGCCTGAGCGGGATTCGAACCCACGACCGCATGATGAGAGGTGAGCACGTTACCAACTACGCCAATGCGGCCGGCGCATCGGCATTAAATTTTTTTTCTTCCTTTTTTAATTTTTTCATTAATTTTAAGTGTATGTACATTAAGATTTTGTGCAGTCTATTTAAATAAAGTAGCCCTGTATCAAATGTAAAGTTTTGTGTTTAATTTTGGGAATCATCTCATCACGAATTTTTGGTAAGTACTGTGCATAATTAAAAGATTTTTTTTAAGTCGCTTTAACATATCCATTCATTAGTGACTATTTTGTTTTTCTCTATATTGGTACGGGAGTATTCGGTAAATTGCAGTACTATTATCATGGTTGTCTCAGATCACACCAACCTGGTTCTCAAAGTGGGAGCGTGATTAAGGTTTGGGGGGGGCGCAGAGTTTAGTTTAAAAAATAAATTAAGTTTTGAGTTTACCAAATAAATGAAGTGAATTTTTTTCTAAAATTGAAACAAGTTTTAATTTGGCATTGGTCGATATAAATGTAGTTATACAATTGCATCAGTAGTCTTAATTAATTTTTGTTTTGAATTATATTAAGCAATATGTACTTATTAAAAATACATGTCCTGATCTATTTGTAATTATGATTTAATTACATTAACATTAAACCCATTATCCCGATAGGAATAGGCTTTAAACATGTAATTTAAATAGAATTACCAGTAAAAGTGTTATAAAAAAATGCATACCTGTGTACATATAAGAAAGGCGTGGCGTACAGTTAAGGGGAGACTGTACTTTGTATCCCGCCAATGTTAAATTTGCTATTTTTAGGTACATTTTTCAAATGATTGGTAAAAGATAGGTAAATTAAACTTTACACACTATAGGTGTCGGGTTTGTTCTTGAGCTAATGACGTTTTTTCAATTTAATCTTTGGACCATACCATTTTTTTTAAAATTACGAATAGAATAAAATTTTTACAAATTGTTTTCTACGTTTTTTCGTATTACTAATTTTTGGAGCACCTGAGGAACTCATAAAAATGTCAGTATATGTGGATACACAAGGTAATTAACTGGTAAAAATTTCAGTTTGGTAGGTTTATTTGTTTCTGAGAAAAATGTACCAAGTGTTAAAAATCAAAATTTACGGGAAAACGCAAGAAACAAGAAGGCACAAATCAAAAACAAAATGTACACAAAGAAATAAATTTTCCATCAAAAGTTGTTTAGAAAGCTGAACCAACAGTGAGAATACAAAAAACAGTGATGCAGATTTATTTTAAAAACTAAAATTCTCTTTGCACTAAAAGGAGCAGTAAACAATTGCGAAAAATATTCGTTCTCGGTAACATAATCATTTTTCGGTGTAAACTTGATAAAAACGTAATTTTTTCATAAAAAAAATTAATTTTTTTGAAATAATTTTATGGGTTTTTCGGGTAGATCTAGGCCTAAACTATTGAAAAACATAAAAAACCAAAAATCGAAATTTTGAGTTAAAACCATGCCATCTCCTCATGCCACGATTAAATCGTGACATCTCCCCATAAACCATATAGCCTAGGGGGGAGCTAGAAATAAAAAGTTTGAGAACCGCGACTTTGACAACAAGATTTAACAACACCAACTGATAAGTAAACTTCGCTAACTGTTCGGCCGCGAAGGTAGTGTAAAAGAATTTTATTTATGATTTTTACTTTCTCTTGCCTATATGAATATATAGGAAGGAAAGTATTGTTTTCATGTCGATTTTTCGAAATCGAGTTTTCACCGGATCTATACGTTTTCAGACCCCCTGAACCCAAAAAACATGTTTTTAGCGATTGGTCTGTGTGTGTGTCTGTGTGTCTGTGTGTGTGTGTGTGTGTGTGTGTGCGTGTGTGTGTGTGTGTGTGTGTGTGTGTGTGTGTGTGTGTGTGAACAGAATATCTCAAGAACGGAACATCGTACGAACTTGAAACTTGAAACTTAAGTTACATACCACTACCGGACGCGACACGAACATTTTCATCAAAATCGGTCAACCGGAAGTAGTAGTTTATTCGTATAATTTTTCAGTTTTTTGCGATTTTCTCAAAAACTGGTCCTACGATTTTTTTTAAAATCGCCTATTTTACTCAATTTTTTATTCTCTACAAGATAGGGTAGGCGCCATGTTTGCTGAAATTCTCGGTGAGGCTGTTTTCACGTAAAAACGTTGTTTTTTTAAGATTACGGCTTTAATATAAATTTTAGCGCAAAAACTTATATAATAAAAGTTGTAGAGAATTTAAAAATCTACAACTTTTATTTCAAACATTTTTTTGTATGACGCTTAGTTTAGCGGTAATTTGCGATTTTCTGTTTTTTTCTCACGAAAACGTGAGAAAAATCGATTTTTTTAACATTTCGGCCTTAGTATGCATTTTATGACAAAAGTGTATATAATTAAATTTATAGAAAATTAAACGATCTACAACTTTTATTTAAAGCATTTTTCTCTACAGAGTCTAGTTTAGAGAGAAAGAGTGATTTTCCGTATTTCTAAGCCAAACTGAGGTTGATTTTCATTTTGCGTCTTTCACTCACGATTAAAATTAGGTTATGTTTGTTGAGGTTAGTTTTTTGTTTATTTCTTATGTTTTATTACTAATGTTAGGTTTATTGTTAATTATTTGCACTGGCAAGAGAAAGTTGTGTGAGTGTTTCACACCAGATTTTTTACTTAAATTAAGTATTTATTTAATTACTAATATTCGTTATTCCGGTAATTGGCTGGGCACGTGAGATGGAAGAGTACTACATAGACATTGCGGCGTATAGACTCATTTGATTGAAACGAACTAATAATACCGATCCCTTGAATTTCGTTATAACCTAATTTTACTGTAGTAAAATGCAAGACAATAAATTTAAAGATCACAGTTCCACCGTAAAATTATTCTGTAATAATAGAACAGGTAGTAAACTGAAACTGACCAACTGAATTTGTAAAATCCTTAACATTTAAGTTAGACGGAGATAGATGGATGGAGAGATACACAGTTATTTTGTATGAGGATACAGGTAAAATGTATAGTGCAAGTGAGAAACCTGAACGATATGAGTGGAAAGAAAAAGACAGGTCGATAAGGACGGAGGGAAGTACAGAGCAAATGTTTTAGTGGTAAAATAGAGTGAGATAAGAATAAAGATCTACCATTTCCTCAATAAAGTTCTTCTAAGTATGGGAAAGGAAAGAGTTTCGACTGAATACGGAAAATACTTTGGGAAAATCTTATTACAAAATTCAAAGTGCCTTTTGCTTATTTAAGAAATACAATAAAATACAATTTTATTACTGCCTGAGAAACCTTTCCAACCATTCACTAAAAATAAAATTTCTTATTCGTAAAATAAAATCAATATTCCCTTATATTTGTAATTCCTTCGAGCGAATTTAATGCTTCGTCAATTCTCAATGAAATAACCGAGGAGTTTTTTACCGGTCGTTGAATCAATTTGAATGAATATTGCATTTATAACGATACAAATTTTTTACCTCCTTGAATTTTTCAACGAATAAATCATAAATATTTTTAGCAAATAATGTTAAGGTACGTTAAACATTCACAAATTTTTATTAATTTTTGTCGTTTTCACGTTTTTGTTAACGATTAAACAATTTACCCCAAACTTGAAAAATTATTACCAGTTCAAGTCCTACCTCCCACGTTGTTTAAGTTTGTATATTTTATATAAGTTTGTATATTGTATAATTTATATATTTATTAAATTATTAAAGTGAATTCTGATGATGGTTAATTTTGTAAAAAATCAATTACTTTTTGGAAATTAGAGCAATCATTTTATTGAAAAGAAAATTATAATTCAATATTTTGAAATTTTCCTTTATGATTAAGTTTCTCGCACAATTTAAAAAATGCATATCTAAAATATAGGTATATTTTTTAAATTATGTATGACCAATGACCAAAGACTCTTTGCACAATGACATCAAAAGTTTGAATGTAAACATCTTATTTCGTAAAATTTACAAAGATTCCATAAGAAATTATCTCATATATCAACGAACTTGTACGAAATCTATACCTACCATACCTTCCCGGCAATACCCGCAGACGTCTACGCTGACGATGGAGTAGGGACATCATTTTGTAATAAGTAATTTCCGATAGTACACACAAATATGTAAACCGTTCATAGAAAATTTTCAGCTGGGGCGCCCTGTTGAGTAGGGATCTCTAAATCTTAAAGCGCGTTTTGTCTCGCTTCATAATCATCTCATTCACTCGTTGTTTTTATGTTTTACAGTTGTGAATTTTCCTAATTAAGTCACAAAAAAATACATTTACACGTTTAAAATTTGTATAAATATGTAAGCTACCTATATCTATCTAAATGTTAATCTAAAAACTTAAACACAATGTTTAAGAAATTTATTTTATATTACGATTGGTAAATGTTTCCAGTTTTGTCTTTACATACTCGTACATAGTTTGTGCGTCGAATTAGGAATTGTTTCATTGTATGTGTTTATTTTATTATTGTTCAAGTCGCATCAATATCTTGGTTATTAGCGCCTACTTTGAATTAAGAAACGTTGGATTTGAATTTGTAATAATTTTCCAGACCCTGGCGGGATTCAAACCAGTCTAGTATTTATTTAATTTTAATTGGTAATTGATCGAAAGAAACAGTTCAGAAGACTTGTGAGAGTGAAATTTCGTGAAAAAAATATCTCCTTTAAATTAATCTTTAATTAATTAATTAATTAATCTCCTTTAAAAAAGTCGTATCCTGAAAGTAGAGACTGTACGTGTATTTAATAGAACATGCAACTCCGTAATTTATGCAAAGTTGGTCTACTTTTGATGTTTCTCAATTTGTTATTTCTTACTTGTACTTTTTTGCGGAGGTATTACGAGTTACTCCTCTTACCGCATTCACAGTCCATATTTCCTGTCTTCTTAGTCACTTTTATGTATTAAGATTCGTCGCTTCCATAGCTTTTGGATCCCGTGTATCCGTGTTTTCCGGGGGTAACCTTTTGAAATTTATCTAAATTTATGTTCTATACTGGGGTAAAGGGTTTGAATCCCGGTCAAGTATAGAATATTTTCATCGTTATGTCACCTCATACTTACAAGACGAAGCACCAAAACTCAAAAAAAAATTGTATTTACAAAATTTTGGATCAAAGTATTTAACTTCAACAATAATCACTTCAAAACTTTGTGATAACCTCAGTAATTGGTAATAACAAAACAAGCACTGTTGGAAAGTGAAATAACAAAATAATGGCCACCTCTGTGGTCCAGTGATTAGCGTGCTACGCTGCAAATCAGAGGTCCCGTGTTCTATTCCCGGCCAGGATCTGGAAAATTATTACAAGTTCAAACCCACTGTTCTTCAACCCAAAGTATTCGCTAATAACCAAAATGTTAATGCGACTTAAAAAAAACCAAAATAATATCCCCTTTTTAATACAAAAATTTCCTTTCGAAAAATTAAATAATAATGCAAACAATTTTTTCACATATATTTTTGTGAAGGTACTTAATTATGGAACATTAACTCAAAATTTTATAAAGAAATTATGAGCAGTTGTAGTATAATATAAACTACACCATTTTACGCAAAAGGATTGAAGATTATTTTTAAGTTAAAAGACAAACAAATTATTTTACTTCAAATTTTTTGTTACAGACCCCATTTCAATAAATCAGTTAAAAAAAATTAGTTTTAGAATCATCTAACCAACCAAAGTTTATATTAAGAATAGTCCTTATCTAAGGAAAAGGTCGTGAGTTTTTTGAAAACATCCATTTATTCGTGAAAATTTCCGGGAATATTTATATTCTCCATGGTTGGTAGGATATACTTTTTTTTAACAACAGGTCGCAAAGTCATTTGCATTCCGTTTTCAAAGTAAATATACTAGGAACGGAGTATAATAGAATCTGAAAATAAAATATTGGATAAAACGTGTATTCATAAAATTTTAAAAGAAAAATAAACAAAACGGGTAGACGTCATATAAGTATGAGTTAGCAAACACGTAAAGTGGAAGTTAGACGGGATGTTGAGTGATTGCAATGTACATTAAAAGCATAAAGGTAGGAAGGAGAATCGGGGAAGTGATATAACGCAGGTGCTCTTTCACAATTTCTCTTTCATTTCGTCTCCTAAAAAAGGTACGTGCTTGAATGTTCCTCGCAAAATATCAATGTGTGCGTGGAATCCGTAATTTAAGTCTGTACATTTGAGAAAACAGACAAACTCCTACAAAATTTTTCATTCATCTGAAGTTTTTTATAATAAAATAAATAAAATGAGTGATTCCTTTTTTAAATTCTTCTGTAGAAATTTCAATTCATAATATAAAATTGTATTTTTAACCATGGAAAAATTTATATAAAATATTGGAAAAACCTAACGTAAATAGAATTCGTCGACCAGTAGAATCGAAAGCATATGTTGTTGTTGTTCAGGTCATCAGCGATTTATTTGAACCTTGAGAGGCTTTACTGAGTAAAATAAGGAATAGGGTGGTTTACCATTGCCTTCCTCACTGAGTGGAAAAGTATGCTCATCAGCATACCAGGTTCTCTAAAAAGAATCTACTTTCCACCCTCAAAATGACACATTCACAACAGAATCTGGGTGTGTAATGAAATTCATTACTTTCAGAGGAGATAATTCTGACTAGTGTCTTTTACAACTCTATCTCTTTCGTTCTTTAATTCTTCAGTCATTTATAATTGACTGACCATGTGATAAGAAACAGGACAATTATTTGTAGCCCTGGAACTAGCAGATCGAGTGCAAATAATTTAACACTCTTCTTGACTTTTATCGGCAACGAAAGTACATAATCTTATTTAAATGAAAGGAGACTTCCAAAGGAACTACAAAAACTTCAAGAACTTAAAAACTTACATGTTAATACTGTAACATTGTACAGTGATATTCTAGAAATGGTTGAGGGAATAGTTGTGTATTGTATGAAGTGATGTGCATTGAATAAGGATAATGGATTACGATGAATGAAGTGTTTTAAATAGGAATTCTCGGAAATCGAAACTAGGAGAAACGTTTGTTTTTATTTTTATTCCTTCTACTATGTTCTGTTAAACCGGCGAAATTGTATATTTTGCTGATTTAACAGAACTAAGGTATAATTATCGCAGACTGTTCTTACAAGCAAAAGTATAACACGTTGAAATAAGCGTTTTCCTTACCAGTTTTTACCTTTTTCTTCACTATTTTAGAAATAATATTAATTTTTTAATGAAGCTAAAGTTTTGGAGGTCATTTGGTTTTCGTGGGGTTTCCACTAATTTTATTATCGGTACCTATCGTAAATTACTATATTTTAATTAATGTTTGTTTTTGTATTACTTTCTCTTGCCTATATGAATATATAGGAAGGAAAGTATTGTTTTCATGTCGGTTTTTCGAAATCGAGTTTTCACCGGATCTACACGTTTTCGGACCCCCTGAACCCAAAAAACATGTTTTTAGCGATTGGTCTGTGTGTGTGTCTGTGTGTGTGTGTGTGCGTGCGCGCGTGCGCGTGTGTGTGTGTGCGTGCGTGCGTGTGTACAAAATATCTCAAGAACGGAACATCGTACGAACTTGAAACTTAAAACTTAAGTTACATACTACTACCGGACCCGACACGAACATTTTCATCAAAATCGGTCAACCAGAAGTAGTAGTTTATTCGTGTCATTTTTCACTTTTATGCATCTTTCTCTAAAACTATAACGATAAACGATAAACTAAAACGATTTTTTTTAAAATCGCCTCAGTTACTAAATTTTATATGCTCTACAAGATAGGGTTGGCGCCATGTTTGCTAAAATTCTTGGTGAGGCTGTTTTTGTGTAAAAAATTGTTTTTTAAAGATTGCGGCTTTATTACGCATTTTAGCGCAAAAATGTATATAATAAAAGTTGTAGAAAATTTAAATTTCTACAACTTTTATTTCAAACATTTTTTTGTATAACGCTTAGTTTAGCAGTAATTAGCGATTTTCTGTTTTTTCTCACGAAAACGTGTGAAAAATCGATTTTTTTAACATTTCGGCCGTAGTACGCATTTTACGACAAAAAAGTATATAACCAAATTTATATAAAATTAAAAGATCTACAATTTTTATTTTACACATTTTTCTCTACAGAGCCTAGTTTAGCGTGAAAAAGTGATTTTCTGTATTTTTAAGGCAAACTGAGATCGATTTTCATTTCGCGTCTTTCATATGTGATTAAAATTAGGTTATGTTTATTGAGGTTAGTTTCTTGTTTATTTCTAATGTTTTATTACTAATGTAAGGTTTATTGTTAATTATTCGCATTGGCAAGAGAAAGTTGTGTGAGTGTTTTGCACCAGATTTTTTTAATTGTTTTTTGAAAGATGATATTAAGAACAGAGTAGTTCAGTATCAATCTATTACTCATGTGGAAAATTAATTTTATTCCCATTTCAAAAGCATGTGAAATAAATTATATTCCATTGTAAATGAATGGAATAATTAAATGAACTTGGTACTTGCTGAAAGACTCATTACCAAGTATAGATTTTAGCATTAGTCAGCACGCTGACTGAGCTTTACCACTGTATGAATGGGAATTCAGCGGATGTAATTTCCATAGATGCTGTTACCGTTCAACTTTACACCATACATTCATATTGGATTAGGTTTCTATGTAATATGAGAAACCCAAATTTGTAGCTATTTGCACAGAATAAATGTGGTCCGTAAATTCAAATTTTCAGTTCACGTTTTCAGAGATATAAGGGTTTACTCATGCACAGATTTTAACAAAAGTGTTATTACACGGCTTATAAAATTTTTATTTATCATTTTTTTACAGTATTGACTTGTTAATGCAATGGTATGTATCTTTGTAGGTTTGAAAATTGTTGGTAAAACAAAATTTTATTAGCGATTCGTGAATAAATATAAATATATTAACTGAGATTAGAATAAAATTATGATGTAGACAAACTCCGTGGCTCATTGGTTCACGTGCTATACGGTAAAGCGGAAGGTACCGTGTTCGATTCGCAACTAGATACGGTCTGGAAAATTTTTATATTTTTAAACACACTGTTCCTTAACCCAAGGTAATAGCTAATGTTCATGGTGTTAATTTTTTCTCACTCTGTTTTCTCTTTTACATTGCTATTTCCGTCTTTCTTAGTGTTTTTATTTTTTATTACTTTCTCTTGCCTATATGAATATATAGGAAGGAAAGTATTGTTTTCATGTCAATTTTTCGAAATCGAGTTTTCACCGGATCTACATGTTTTCAGACCCCCTGAACCAAAAAAACATGTTTTTAGCGATTGGCCTGTGTGTGTATGTGTGTGTGAACAGAATATCTCAAGAACGGAACATCGTACGAACTTGAAACTTGAAACTTAAGTTACATACCACTACCGAACCTGACACGAACATTTTCATCAAAATCGGTCAACCGGAAGTAGTAGTTTATTCGTGTAGTTTTTTCCACTTTTTCGATTTTCTCAAAAACTGGTCCTACGAGTTTTTTAAAAATCGCCTTATTTACTAAATTTTTTATGTTCTACAAGATGGGGTAGGTGCCATGTTTGCTGAAATTCATGGTGAGGCTGTTTTCACGTAAAACAATTGTTTTTTTTAAGATTCAGGCTTTAATATGCATTTTAGCGCAAAAATTTATATAACAAAAATGTAGAAATTTAAAATCCTACAACTTTTATTTCAAACATTTTTTACTTTCTCTTGCCTATATGAATATATAGGAAGGAAAGTATTGTTTTCATGTCGATTTTTCGAATCGAGTTTTCACCGGATCTATACGTTTTCAGACCCCCTGAACCCAAAAAACATGTTTTTAGCGATTGGTCTGTGTGTGTGTGTGTGTGTGTGTGTGTGTGTGTGTGTGTGTGTGTCTGTGTGTGTGTATACAAAATATCTCAAGAACGGAACGTCGTACGAGTTTAAAACTTAAAACTTAAGTTACATATCACTACCGGACCCGACACGAACATTTTCATCAAAATCGGTCAACCGGAAGTAGTAGTTTATTCGTGTCATTTTTCACTTTTTTTGTGATTTTCTCAAAAACTGGTCCTACGATTTTTTTAAAAATCGCCTGGTTTACTAAATTTTTTATGCTTTACAAGATAGGGTAGGCGCCATGTTTGGTGAGGCTGTTTTCACGTAAAAAATTGTTTTTTTTAAGATTCCGGCTTTAATATTCATTTTAGCGCAAAAAACTATATAATAAAAAATTTGGAGAATTTAAAATCCTACAACTTTTACTTTAAACATTTTTTTGTATAACGCTGAGTTTAGCGGTAATTAGCGATTTTCTGTTTTATTCTTACGAAAACGTGTGAAAAATCAATTTTTTTAAGATTTCGGCCTTAGTATGCATTTTACGACAAAAGTATATATGATTAAATTTATAGGAAATTAAAACATTTACAACTTTTATTTAAATCATTTTTCTCTACAGAGCCTAGTTTAGCGTGAAAGAGTGATTTTCCGTATTTTTAAGCCAAACTGACGTCGATTTCCATTTTGCGTCTTTCACTCATTATTAAAATAAGAATATGTTTTTTGAGGTTAGCTTTTTGTTTATTTCTAATGTTTTATTACTAATGTTAGGTTATATTGGTCATTATTTGCATTGGCAAGAGAAAGTTGTGTGAGTGTTTTACTCCAGATTTTTTTTTTAATATTCTATTTTCTTTTATGTTATGTTACCGTACGATCCTGCAATCTCTTTTTAAAGAAAAAAATCAAAAAGAAGAAAATCGAAAATTAAATTTTAAGAAGAAAAATTTTTAAAGAAGAAAATCGTTTTATAGAATGTTACAATGCTACCAGCCATAAGACGCGTCATCTCTGAAAGGGATTTTTTTTTATTTATGAAAAGTCAGTTATTAGTGACTACGGTAGTTTATGTAACGGTGGATTTTAACTAGTAAAAATTTCCAGCCTCTAGCCAGGAATCGAACCCGGCACCTCCGCGTTGTAAGATAACGCACTACCACTACAATACGGAGGTGGCTTTTCTAAATTAATTTATATCCTCTGATCTGTCTCACACCTACATAAATTTCCCAGTTTTTATGAACCATCTATTCTGCGTTTTGTAATTTACTAATCTATCAAATAAATAACTGCTTTGTAAATCTGACACGGTAAGAATTTGTACTTTAGTTTCAAAAATAAATCACTTGGAAAATATAAATCAAATCATTCATTATATTCACATAACTAATCATTTGTAATCGTTTAATCATCGAAATAATTTCATCATTTTTTATTATAGAGAATTCAATTTTATTTTGTTACTGTTGTTTAGCTGTGGGTAAAAACTTCAAAGAGAATTATCAAAAATAAGAACAAAGCGTTTTTTTATTTTTTTTAATATCAGCAGTGAATGAATTCTACCACTACTTAATATTTTATTAAAACAAGAGAAAGAGACAAATGAAAATAATTTTATTTGTTGAGGAGAAATGCGGGTATTTTGTAAAGAGCCTTGGATTTTACTGTAGTTGTGTAAAAGTAAATGTTTAAATTATATTTTGATAAAAATTCTATTCTACAATACATATTGTTTTCTGTTTTTTTGTTTTTTTATTTAAAGCGTTATCTGTAGACTACTAATATATTTATATTATGTTTCAAAATTTTGAACGTAAAACTGATATTTTGTTATGTTTTATTAGTAACATGTGCGTTACATAAATGACCCAACTGGTTAGTCTAGAGATAAAGACGAAGGTTCTTGGTTCAAATCCTAGTAAAAATAGTTACTTTTATACGGATTTCAATATTAGATAGTGGTTACCGTTTAGTAATATTTACGACCTTTACTACCATTTGAACCAGGAACTTTCACCTCCAAAACTCAGATGTTAGGCAGCTGACTCGCGGCGATGACTTTATCTCTAGTCTAACCCGATGGGTCATGGTCAGCCAATTATACGAATGAAGCATTTAAGAACAGAAGAGGTAGAGGTGTAAAAGCCACTAGTCAGAGTTTTCTCCTCTGAGAGTAATGAATTTCGTTATACAACCAGATCATGTGGTGAATGAAGTAAAGGTGGGATTTTCAGGGTGGAAAGTAGATGCTTTTTGGAGTGCTTGACATGCTGATAAACATACTTTTTTCACTCAGTGAGGAAGACAATTGTAAACCACCTCATTCCTTGTTTTACTTAGTAAAGTCTCTACAGATTCAAACCAGCCTTTCGGCTGGTGACCTAAACAACATGGTATGCACATGTCAGAAGAGTGGAGGCCGGTTTGAATCATAAGATAACGGGATGGAGTGTAAGGGGAAAAATGAGATGGTCCGTCCATATTCATCACTTGGAACAAAAAATCCGAAAATTCCTTTATATTTTCCCCCGCATAAATAGAATTTTGTCACAAAATGACCTACGAAAGGTATATCGTGCCTTGATCAATTCTTGCTGCAGTACGGAATCATCGCTTAGGGTGGGGCCTTCCGTTCAACATTGGAACCCCTCGTAACGGCTCAGAAAGCTGTCATCAAAAGCGCTTTAAATTGTGACAGATAATTCCCTTCTGATTTATTATACGGTAGATTTCGGGTAACTAATGAACTTTCTAATCTAATGAACTAATGAACTTTCTGTACTACAGAAAGTTCATTAGATCTTATGTACAGTAATAAGTTCCTTATGTAAAGTTACCGAATGTCAAGTATCATACCAGAGCTGCAACCCGTATTGGATATCAAGCCCCTAGATTGCATAAAACCATTAACAGCACTGCAGCACATTATATAGCCTCAATCACATACCTTAATTTACCAGAGGCTATCCGAAATACTGATGTAACTCCTCAAATATACAAAAAAAAAGTAACCAACTGGCTGATTAATTTAGGGAGAGGGCAGTCTGAGGATTTAATTAGTTCTATCTATTCAAACTAATTGCTCTTCCTCTTGTGTCAGCTAAAAAATTTTTGTAAACATTGTCATCGAAAGTCTGCTTCATCCTTTGCCATTACATGACATTTTATTTTTATTTTTATTTTTTAAATTGTTTTTATACTATTATCTTTTTTTTGTATATTTACGTTATGAAATTTTGTTGTATGTTCTTTTTTGTTAATTTTTGTTTCTTTTCTTTTATGTAAATTTATTGTAGATACAAAAAGCTATTATTATAATAGAATAAATAAAATAAACCAACTCATACCCGCGCAAAGGCTAGATCTATGCGGGTATTAGGAAATAAGATAGGATAAGATTCATTATACCTGTTTTTAGCAATAACAAATAAAATAAATAAATAAATAAAAAGGAGGATAGGCAAACCGCGAAGATCTTGGAGGGATGGAGTGTGCGAGGCTATACAGGAGAGTCTTGGGTGATAGAGATTGGATAAATAGCTGTAGATACCGCATCTCCTTTCTTCAGGATAATATCAACTATGGATACTAATCCATATTAATAGAATACATTACTATTAATAGAATACTTTACGCAGACTGAATCAACTGCATGCTATCAATAGTAATATTCATGATACCGATGCTTATACGGCGTGTGAACCTACCCCTAGATATTGCAGGAATAATACTACATGTACAAGTATCGCCTTGAGTGTACAGTCTGTTTCTTAGCCGACCATCGATCGTGTATGTAGAATAAATAGTGCATTTATACTTTAGCTCTAGCCAAATTTTAATGATTCTATAATGAAGATGTATTAAGCCAATAAAGAGAGAGAACAGAATTGACAAATATCGTGATAACGCTTCCCTGTCAACGCAACCATATAAACACGGCATGTCCAAAAACTTATGCACGCATAATGAATGATTTTTGCAACTCATCACCTATTTTCAAAGGCGCAAGCCGCCGCTAATGTTAAGGTAGCAATCTTAGAAAACTCCGTTTTAACCGATTCTGATGTGCAAAATACAGAAAATTACTTAATATTAAAATAAGCGTTGTAGAAAAAAAAGCTTAAAATAAAAAATGTAGGTTTTTTAATTCTGCACTACCTTTAACTACACCGGTGGGTAAATACTTTAATATGAACTAAAAAAATAATTTAAAAAAATTGGGCTCCAGCTCTGTCAGTAGAGTGAGAAAAATAAATTTAAAAAATGTATTCCTTGCTTTAAACTAAATATTTAATGATAAACTAATAAATATTAATATGAAACTACTAACAAAATAATCCTTAACCTATTTATATAGCCAACCTTTTTTCCCCGGTGATTTTAATACAGAAAAATTTAACAGACCCTTAATAAATATACGGAAAAATATACTTCCAATTAAATATGTTTCCCTTACTTCTCCTTCTCCTCGTTCTCCTGGTCACTCCTTTAAACACGGCTCCTTCTTAACTAACCACTCTGTTCCACCTTTAAGTCCCAAGGGAACTAACTTTAATTTCTTGGATCTGAACCAGGAACTCTCTGGTTGACAAGCCTCCCTCACCCACCAGCCGTTCAACCAACCTGGAGGGCCAACGGGAAGGAAATCATCCCATTGATTGGCTGTAAGTTGGTAGGTGGAAGAGAGACCCAAAAACACAGAGGGAGAAATATATACCCGTCAAAATAATACTAGATGATTGACCATTGGTTATATTTACAACCTATTGTGTAACTACTATTCTAATGTAACTTATTCTAACAATGGGGGTTTTTCCTTTATACATTATTTTTTTTGGTTTTTACCTTAATAATGGAAGTTACGGTAATTAGGAAATACCATAAATTCCATTGTTGTACAATTGTACTTTTACAATGGCACAATAGTTGTCTACAACTTTGATTACATACACTTTTGCCCTAAAATGCATATTAAGGCCGCAATCTTTAAAGAAAATCAAATTTTACGACAAGAATCCAGCCCCCCACAAATTTTAGAAGACATGTCGCTTACCTAATCTAGTAGAGCATAAAAAATTTAGTAAATGAGGCAAATTTTAAAAAAATTATAGGATCCGTTTTGAGAAAGCGCAAAAAAGTGAAAAATTCTTCAAATAAACTACTACCTCTAGTTGATTTTTATGAAAATGTTTGTATCGGGTCCCCTTGTTGTATCCTTAAATTCCAAGTTTGAATTTTATACAAAATTCCATTCTTGTAATATTTTCGTTCACACACAATCAAATCGCTAAAAACATGTTTTAGGAGTTCAGGGAGCTTGAGAACATGTATTTCCGGTGAAAAATTGACATGAAAACAATACTTTTCTTTTCTATATAGGGCAAGAGAAAGTAAAAATATAAAGCCTTTTCAGAACTTTAACTAGGTATAATTTCATAAAAGAAATTCAGTAAAGTATAAATATATAAATTATTATAGTGTGGTACTTACCTAATTCTTTTAAAAATGTTGTGGTTAAAGGAAACTTCATTATGTATGTATTACAAGATCGTACATACCTACTATAGAAAGAAATTAGCAAATTTAAAGTTCTCGGTTGCCTTCTTAGTACAAAACCCTACAGTATCATAAATAACTCTTGGAAATAAAAGGAAAAAAGGTATATGTATGTTAGAGAAAATAAATGCCACGTCTTTTCTTAAAAGAAATGAATACCCGAGATTAAAAGAAACTTAATTTTGAAAAACCTTTTTATAAATTGTATTTACTTTCTTTTGTAAACGAATTAAAAAGAATAACAAAATAGAAAGCTCCTTGAAAGAGAAAAACTTAATGAAAGCAGAAAAGTTTTCTTAATGACTTGTATAATTTGTTATATTTCTTGTATCCACGGAGAAAATTGGAAAAGCTTTATAGAAAGTGCGAGGTTTCTTAATAATTCTTAGTTAATGAAAAATGGTTCCAATTAAATATAGAAATTTTGTTGAAGTACATTTCATAAGTATTTATGTTTTTTATTTTTACTTTTTTCCTATAATTGTTTTTAATAAGTTTCCTTAATACATTTTTAATAACTGTTGAACTGGAGAATATTTTTGTTAAAAAAACATTGGAGTACCTCATCTTTAGAATGGCTGCATACATTTATTGAACAAATTTTAGGGATAATTTGAATCGGTCATTTCAGAAAGCCCATAAGTCTAAAAACTAACTTTTGAAAAAATTAAAAAAACTTGTAATTTATTACGTTTCAATTAAAAAGATGTAATTGTTCAGAGGGCTGTCACAATTAATGTAAAATATACTTTTGTCTTTTTAATCACAAGCCACTTGTTTAAAAATGAAAATTCAGACTTAAGGTGTTTCTGAAATAAATTGGAGTAAAATGTTAACTTACATTATTTTCTGTAAAATACATTGTTAGACCAGAAGAAAATTGTGCTGTAGGTACAAATAGAATTCATTTACTTATTTCAGTAATTTACGTTATGACTTAAAATAGTTTTCTGCAATAAAAAAATTATTGAAATTGTTAACTTTAAGAAAGAAAAATGTTGATTTTCAGGACTATTCGCTATTTTAATCGTTGTCATAAACAGTAGTTATACACCTTAAAAAGATTTTTGCATAGAATCTTTGTATGGCCTCTTCCCCTCGAAAGTAGAGCTTAAGGTTCAAAAGAATATCCACTTTCATATTTTAATTAGAAGGAAACACTTTATATATTCTTAAGGGTAAGCCTTTTCTTTGTGTTATATTACTTAAGGAAAGCCAAGCTTATGTGATTTTTGTAGGGATGGTGTGTTTACAATCAGTTAGTTCTAAAATGCACTAAAGAAAAAATATAAAATTTTGAATTATGGGCTTTCTGAAATGACAGATTCATTTTTTTAGACTAATTTCTTCTAATTTTCTTTTTAGTTTCACAAAATATTGTATTGTATTATAAAAATACTGTTATCTGATCTTGTATTTCTGTAGTTCTTGGTGGTCTTTGGCTTCCTCCACAATCCTCCCTCAATCCTCTGAGCTAGTTGCCATCTTCTGACACCTATCAAATCATTTGTGAAATCATCTTTCCACCCTTCGTCATTAGGCTTTACATTGTTTTTTTGTACAGTTTTGCTTCCATATCAACTTAACAATCCTCATTGACTTAATTCTCTCAATGTGCTCCAACCACATTAGTCTTTGAGTCTTTATGAAGTTGCCTTCAATGAAAGTATTTAGTTCCTCATTTTAATCACAATATTCTTTTGTTTCAGATACAACATAAATTACAAGCAACCATCTTAAATTTGCCATTGTCAAGACAAATGTCATTTTTATATTTTATCGAAGGAATAGTTATTTTCTTCTCCATACATGGTAAGTAGACTAGATTTATTCAAATTACTTAAAGCTTTAATGTAATAATTTAATTAATACTAAATTTTATGTTTTTAAAATTCAGTTTGCTAGCTGTGTTACTTAATACGCAGTTCTATGCGCATAATTTGCTTTGCTTTAGGGTTTGGTTTTAAATTACGATCATACAATATTTTGTATCAGGTTTTGATAGAAGAATCTGAAAATGATTTGCAGAAAGGGGTTTATAATTTGAGTAAACTATTTCAAGAGTATGATCCTTGGCAAAGACAAAATCGATGGCGTTCTGGAGGGAAAGTCCCGTACGAACAAAAATAGTTATCTATCAATGGGTGCCTGGTAGAGCGGGTACTGCATTTTAAATATCTGGGATGTGGTTTAACATATTCTAGAAATGCAGACATATCTATAGGACAATAGGGATCACTGGGTAAAATAGTTCAGAAAGAAACCCAGTTGAAGTTTTACAAGACTTTGGCTGTTCCAGTATTGCTGTAGGGTAGTGGTTCTGGGTACTTAAGAGGAAAAATGAACGTCATATCTAGACAGTAGAAGTGCAGTTCTTGAGAAGAGTTCAAGGTATTTGTTTGATGGATCACATTAAGAATGAGGAAATCCAGGCCTATATAAACGTCTTATCTCTCTTAGAAACAATTGGTAAATGCAGAGGAAAATGGGAGGAACAGCTGATACAGATGAGTAAGGATAGATGAGTGAAATGAGCATTAAACAACATTCCTGATGAACAAAGAGATGTGGGTAGGCTGTGAAAAAGATAGGCAAATAAGTTCAAACAGGTTGGAAGACCTAATCCATGACAGGACGAAGAAGAAGAAAATATTTTGTGTTGAAATATTTCAGAGAGTCTTATTTTTTATAAATACAGACTTTTAAAAGAATAGGCAACTGAAAATTGGGCCTAAAAAATCGAGTATGCAATACCCACAATACTACTAAACAAACAAGATACATAACCTACTTACGGATGTGTTTTGATTATTTTCTTTAAAAGAGATTTTTCCAAAATCCCTCTCTAGCAAACACCTGTGATCTAAATTGAACGTAAATGCTAAACTTCAAGTTTTTAGTCTGTATAGTTCTGAAGACTTTTTATAAATGAGTAAGTAATTGATGCTCCACATTTACATTCTCTCCTTCTTTGTCTTCACTCCTTTTGAGCCATACAATGTCGAAGTATCCTGCCAAGAACCAAACTCTCTTCTTCCCAAAGTATTTTGGACTGTTCTTTTTACTTTCCTCAGCTCTTTACCTACTTATCACCTACTTCCTTCCTATTTATTTCTCAGTCTCTATCCCAATTACACTGGTAATATTCCGACTTTCAAAAATCATGGTCATCCAATTCAAATCCTTATTCCGATCATCCTGTCCATAATTTCGTATTTTATTCTGAACTAATCAAATGGTTTGCCCCAGATGTATTGTTAACCCTCCACCAAGGCTAGTCATGTAAAAGGGCTCCTTTTTTCAGAGTATCAAGACCAACCCATAACTGGACCAATAAGTTGATCAAGCCTGCAACATATCAACCCAGTGTTCTTCTAGGATTTCAAACCAACTTCTCTCTCCGTTGCTCAGCATAGCAAGGGCACTTCCTGTGCCTTAAGCTTCATCATATCTATTAACCAGAACCAAAGCCCTCCCTAGGTCTATTCTTAGAACCCCAATATTTTGTCACCTCCCCCTCTATTCACAATAATAGGTTGGCTCAGGGGTTGACAAAAACACAAGGAAGCCAAAAAAAAAACAAGATGTTGTTGCATATGATTGTTATTACTTAAGAAAAACACAAGATTCAAAAAAAAATTAATTACACAATGAATCCAAGAAGTTTGGAAATACAGTAAAATTATTATATAGACATAATTAAATTTGAGACAAACAAAATACCTAAATGGATTATCTTCAGGCAAAAATTATTTAAAAAAAAAAATAAAAAAATAAAATATAAAATACAATGTTCAATGAATAACTAAATTTTAAAAGCTATCGCTTTAAGTTCACTTAAAACTGATACTATTTATACTGAAAATTCATAGATACAGAAAATTTAAAGGTAAAAAAAATATTTTTTTTTAAAAAATAGAATTAGTTCATTGTCCCGTAGTAGCATAGCATCAAATTTTTATTTTAATATTATATTTATTTATATGTGCATACCATGGTAGCCTTTTAAATTATTAAAAAAATTTTATAAGAAAAACAATATTTTGTAAAAAAGATTTTATATATAAAAAAAACAAGATTCTAGATTAATGAAATTACTTATGAGAAAGAAAACTTGTTAACGGTTTTTTAATGTTAAAAAAAATTTAATTTAAATTTTAAACAAGTTCATTCGTTGACCATTTTCATTTCGCGACATGCATAGTACAGGAAGCCCTACCTGACCTGCATAGACGCAGTCAAGTAGAAATCGTCGATATAGCCCGAAAAACACATTTTATAAAATATTTAATGACACATACCAGATTGCAGAAACAAAATTATAGAACAGAAAACGTCGAGAATCAAACCCAGGTGGCTCCAAACAAGCAGAATGGCACTGCTATCCAAGACTATCCGAAACAGTTATCCAAAACTAGAGTAGGCTTCTCATACAGTAGGATCTTCCATAACGGAAACGTTCCCAAAGCAGAATCTCACAGAATAGAACCCCAGAGTCGAACCCTGGACAAAAACCGACTAACGTCAAAAGCGAAAAAGGTAACACTTCGAAAAGAAAAGTAACAAAATGAACCAAATCAAAAGAAAGAATTAGACCAAAGAATACTTCTACAGATTGCGGTCAACATAGGTCAAAGGTAAAAAAACAAAAGGTAAGTACAAAAGATTAAATTGCCCTACACCTTAACGGAAACCCACACAAGGTTAAAAGGTGTAGGCAAACAATCAGACAAAAAAACAAGGCAAGAATCGAACAAGGCCAAAACCAAAATAACTCGATTCAAAATTTAAAATTTACAGTTTAACAGAATTGACAAGCGCAATCTCCAGAAATATTCGACAGCAAAACAAAAGAGAACTTACCCAAAATAAATTTGGGGCTACGAAGCCAAAAAAACTTGAACCATAATTAAACGCCGACCCGGAAAAGACTTAAAATAATTACGTATCATAATAAGTTTAAAGAAAAACAAAAGATAAACATAATTTAAAACAGTAGATAATGCAATTAAACTTCAGTAACCATCATAATGCAGCATTAAAGTATAAAAAACATTCTTTAAGTAAAAGAAAGAAATTTGCAAATCGGCAACATTTTAAATGTCATAGACGACTACCGTACCATTTCACTTCACAAACAAGAGTGCACGTTTAAACCAGGAAGATAGTACAATTAGTCGACAGAAAAATATTAATTCAAATCAGGCCAGAATAGATAAACAGAAAAACGCCAGATAGCGACAGCTTACAGTGAACAAAGTTAAGCATTAACACAAACCGAAATGCAGCGCCAGATATGAAACAAAAACCCACAGTAACGTATTTCAACTTAGACGTTACAGACTCCCCCCGCCAAGGACAAACAAAACCAGAAAATGGTTTGGTTTGCCCAAAGCGAGAAGAGGCACCTCAACGACGGGGAGTTTAAAGTCGTCCCCTAGCGCGACTCACATCGACCCCCCCAGAAACCCCACAGGAGTAGTTAAGGTCATCTCCCTCGCGTGACCGACAAGACAAAACCGAGAACAGGGACTGTGAAGATGACCGGAATCTCCGATCGTCCGCCCGGCTAAGGGAAGAGACCGAAAACCCAGGAAACCCCCACAAATCCGCAGTGACTGCCCTGGCTCATTCGCCCAGCAAAGGGAAGATGAGTCGGAGACAGCACCCATAATTCTAACACCAACACCGAACACCAACAACCCAAATAGGATGTAAACCCAAAACTTAACAACTACCAAAGGGACTCGCGGTGTCCCAGAAAACTTAACAACTACGAAAGGACTCGCTGTGTCCCATAAAACAAAAGGGGAAAACCCCAAAAAACTACAAAAGCCAACGATCCAAAGATCAAGACAAAAAGGGTAGAGGACGTCTCCTCGAAACCCAAAGACAAGGCGAGAGGCAAAACTTCCAAACGCCAAAACCAACACAACAAGGTCCATAGACCGCCAAAGGGCCAAATTAACCAAAAAGCCAGGCAAAACTAAAACCAAGCAGGGCAAAAGGACAAAACAGGGAAAGACCAAACAGGCCGAAATTTGGGTAAGACCCAACAGGGCAAAAAAAAAAAAATTTTTTAGGTAAGACCCAACAGGGCAGAAAAATTTAGGTAAGACCCAACAGGGCAGAAAAAATTTTGGTAAGACCCAACAGGGCAGAAAAATTTAGGTAAGACCCAACAGGGCAGAAAAATTTAGGTAAGACCCAACAGGGCAGAAAAAAATTTAGGTAAGACCCAACAGGGCAGAAAAATTTAGGTAAGACGTCTTACAAAGGGACAAAATCAGTAAATTTCCAAATTGGAAACAGCAGACAGAGTAGAGTCAAAATTAATAACAGACGAATCAATCAAATCGACAGGATCGACGTCTTCGTCTTCTTCTTCATCGCATTGCTCGGGGATGTCCGCATGGCGAACAGGTCCGTACGCAACCTTAAGCTGGGAAACATGCGCCTTCCTGACGCAGTCAGTACCACCAGGACGAGCCAACTCAACAGATACAGGGGTTAAAAATTTAACAATGGAAAAAGGCCCAAACCAGCGCGTCATCAACTTTGCTGATTGCTTGTTCACAGCCGAACTCAGATTATGCTTCAAACACCACACAAGGTCACCAATTTTAAAGTTGCTTTCTTTTCGATCCTTATTGTAATGCTGAGCAAACTTCTTTCGCGCTTTTATTAAATTGTCTTTAGCACTCCTCCAAACTTCAGACGCAGAACGAGGATTTTGAGGCAATAAATCGCTGATCTTCCACATATTGGATAAGGGACAGGAAGGGAAGATTTTAAAAATAATGTTAAAAGGGGAGGTTTTAATGGATTCATGGAATGAGGTATTGAAAGCTAGTTGTAACCAAGTAAGGGATTGGTCCCAGGTGGTTTGCGAATTAGAATGGAAAGCGATGAGGGCTGCCTTGAGATTACGGTTAAATCTCTCGGCGTTCGAAGGTTGGGGATGATAAGGAGACAGAGTGGCAAACTTGATACCTAAGGAAAAAAGAAAATTTCGAAAAGAATGTGACGTGAAGCAAGTGGCATTGTCAGAAATGATAATATCGGGGTAACCGAAACTCTGAAACACATGATCCTTAAGGGCTTTGATAGTACAGGCGGAGTTAGCTTCACGCACGGGACAGAGCCAAGTGAATTTGGAGAAGGAATCGACTATCACCAGGATGTAACGGTAGCCAAAACGAGTACGAGGCAATTGTCCTACATAGTCAATATGCAGGACATGAAAAGGACGAACAGGGACAGTGGACGCTAAAAGACCTAATTTAGAATTACGAGAGGGTTTACTCGTGGCACAGATACTGCAAGATTTGATACGGGCTTCGATATCTTTTGACATGGAATTCCAAAAGAAATATTGGGAAATTTTCCTACGTGTTTTGATAAAGCCTAGATGACCTCCTAACAGGGAATCGTGAAAGTAGGCGAACACCATGTCGATCAGAACAGAAGGGAGAACTATGCGGGAAGGGAAATGGCCTAAAGGTTTGATACAAAGAACACCTTTAGAAAGATAAAATTTGGGCGAAACATGACCACCTTTCAGGGAGGAAATAATGGGTAACAAATCTGGGTCTTGGTTCTGGTAAGTGGACAATTCAGCAAAAGCCAGGGGAAAATCGTTCAAAATAGTGAAGCATCCCACCTCAGGCTCAGCAGCTGGAAGATCATTTTCCTCGAACATCCGCGATAGGGTGTCAGCTATTACGTTTTGAGTCCCTTTAATATGGGTAACCCTGAACTTCATTGACATGATTTTGGCAATCCATCTTCCTAGCTTTCCCAGTGATCTAGGTCTGGCGAGCAACCAGGACAAAGCCTGATTGTCGGTCTCCAATTCGAATTCTCGATGTTCCAGATAAGGACGGAATTTTTCTATTCCGTAGACCACGGCTAGACACTCAAGTTCATAGGCTGAAGCTTTTCTTTCCTGTTGAGTTAATGTCCGAGAAGCATAAGCCACAGATTGACGCGATCCATCAATCTCCTGCAGCAAGATGGCACCTAAAGCACAAGAGCTGGCATCCGTTTGCAAGATGAAACCCCTTTCGAAATCTGGTATTCGTAAAACAGGCGGATGACTAATGGCATTCTTCAAAGTATCAAAAGCTTGCTGAGTATTCTCATTCCAACGAAATGGGCACTTTTTTCCACGTAGAGCGTTTAAAGGAGCAGCAATCTCAGAGAATTTGGGAATAAATTTTCTAAAAAAATTAACCATGCCGACAAACCTAGCCACAGCCTTAGCATTCTTGGGTCGAGGGAAATTCATTATGGACGAAGTGCGCTCAGGATCGATCTTGACACCACCAGATGAAATGAGATGGCCAAGGAAACCTACTTCACCTACGGTGAATTTAACTTTCTCGGGATTTACCGTGAGACCGGCATTGGATAAACGGGTGAGAATATCACGCACGTGTTCAACATGGGTGTCAAAATCATCAGAAAAAATCAGAACATCGTCGAGAAAATTAAAGACGTATTTAAACTTAACGTCATGAAAGATCTTATCAAGAAGACGGGACAAAACTTGACCTCCGGTGGCTAAACCAAAAGGAATCCTAGTGAATTGGTACAGCATCCAAGGAGTGCAAAAACTTGTCACATGCTTGGACTTTTCCGAAAGGGGAATCTGATGATACGCGGAGTTGAGGTCAAGTACGGTAAAATATTTGGCCTTCCCAAACCAATCGAAACAAGAATGAATATTGGGAAGAGGGACCGCTTCAACATCAACATGTTGGTTAAGCTTCCTGTAATCAATCACCATACGGGGTTTCTTGTCGTCACGGGCGACAACAAAAGCTGGGCTGGCATAAGATGAGTTGCTAGGCTCGATGATACCCTGCTCTAACAGCTTATCAACGAGTTCGCGCAAAAGCAACATCTTGGGTGGAGCGAGGACATAGGGATGCGATTTAACAGGGGTATGGTTATCTAATTTAATGTCGTACTCGACTAAATGCGTAATACCCAAGCGAGTCGTTAACACATCAGCGAATTCGCTAAACAACTCCACTGCCCGTTCACGTTGTTCAACGTTCAGATGGGAAACTAAATTATGCCAGTCCTTATCGTTAGAGTCAAGTGACTCCACTTGGTGATTTTCGGAAAAAACAGAATCAGGATTAGAAAACAAGGGTAATTTTTCCTTAGGGCGAAACTTGAAATAAAAGGAAGAAGAAGGCAAATCAAGCACCAAACCAGTATAAATAAAAAAATCCGAACCAAGAATGAATGGGCATGCAAGATTGTCGGCGACAAATACAGGAAAACACCAAGTAAAACCATCAATCCTGATCTTACATGACACTTCATACAAAATATTTAATTTAGAACTGGTGGCTGACGAACATACAATATCAGAAGATTGTATATTTTTAATATTGTGAGAATTATTTATGAGATTGAATACTTTCAAACTCATAAACGATCTAACAGAACCTGAGTCGAGCAACGCTGGGATTTCACAAGAACTAAAAACAAGATTGGTCCTAGGACGACTTCTAACTGGACAAATATTAACAATGCTGCTACGACTGGGTTTCAGTCCGCCTTGTAGCACAGCATTAGGCCAACGGACCAACTTTAAATAGTTATTACCGATGCGACGATCGGTTTTATTAATAGACTTGACAACATTTTCACTGATAAGATTTATACTCGAGTTAAATTTTAATTTAGATTTAAAACGTGAACATTGCCATATATAATGACCACGCGTTTTACATAAAAAACAAGTGGCAGGAAATTTGGTAAATAAGTTAGGCTTAGACTTAAAATAATGGAGAGGGCTAACTTGATCAACTCCATTGCATATTAGTTTTTTGAGACATTAGCATGATTATTGGAATTATTTCTCCCATCGGAAGCAGCTTTTTTGAAACAATTAGCAATAACGTGTCCTGGTTTCTTACAATAATGACATAACAGCAAATTTTTATTTAAGGGCTCGCTACGAAAATTATCGCCGGCTGCCGTTTGCCGCTGCTTATCGGCAAATAAGGTATTCATAACTTGAATACACATTAAATTTAATTCATTATAATTATTGGGTCGCTGACACAATACTAAACAAGAGCGGGTTTCAGGCGACAACCCATCGACAATACTATTAACGACTTCCGCCTCGCTTAAACACAACTGTAAAATAGCTGCCGACCTTTTAACATCAGAAATATAGCGATGTAGATCCTCACCTATACGCTGACTCCTATAAAATAATCGTTGCTTCAATTCAACAAATTGCCGAATAGGGATAAAAGTTTGTATCGCTTGGCGTTGGAAATCGCTGAAGTTTTGCGATACTGTGTGTTTGATCAACACATCGCGCAACGGATTTGCTACATACGGTAACAATAATGAAACAATACATTTCTTAATGTCAGTAAAAGAGTCCTGGAGATCGATAGCTATACCAAAAAAATTCAATAATTCGTCGATGTTGAAACCGTTACAGATTGACAATTTACTCAAAAGCTTTTCAGCGGGATGGGGCAACTTACCATATAAAGAAACAGATGAACTTACACAATCAGAACCCCGTACAACATTAGTATTAGGAACGTTATCGTTTGACGTATGACCCTTAAAGGCATGAATAGAATTTTCAGGAGAATTATTCGAACCACTGGTACCGGGAGAAGTACCTGGTATTTCCCTAGTACAAACTTCCTTCAGAGAATTCATAGTACTATTCAAAGCAGATATATGATTTTCAAATTCAGAAATCTTTTCTGTCAACCCAGAATCGTTAAGACATAAGGTTTTTAAAAGCATAACACGGTTTGAGACTGATGACAGTCTACTGCACAAACCGTTATAAAATCTCATTGAAAATGGTGTTTCAATGTTCTCAATTTCTTGTAAAAAACTATGTACTCTCAAAGTCAGAAGTTGTAATTCTTTATCGAGAGGCAGTACATTTAAATATTCAGCATTTTGAATAATATTTTGCGCAAGTACACGCCTGAGTTTGACTCTCAACTCGGATACGGTTCCTTCTACGTTAACACCGCGACTACGTAATTCGAATAATATATCATCTTTTAAAAGATGATCAACACCCGGGCTGGGGCCAATGGGCTCCATATTAGCCAGCAAAACACAAGAAAACAGAACACAAAAGGGAGGCCCTTACCAGCCACCCTAACTCGGCTGATACGGAAAATGTTCAACGAACACGTAAATTTTTAGTCTAATAAATAACAAATATAATTGTACCATGTGCAACAACAAAATTATAAATAGAAAAATAAATAATTATATAAAGAAAACGTGAGCAACATACACACACCCACACAGGCGGTGACACGTCCGAACAAAAAACACAGTGAACCAAGGGCTATCACAAACAGGACAGCTATTGAACCGCTGCACCAACTCAGCGTTCAAAATCGTAACCGCGCTTCTGCCTACCACTTTGTCACCTCCCCCTCTATTCACAATAATAGGTTGGCTCAGGGGTTGACAAAAACACAAGGAAGCCAAAAAAAAAACAAGATGTTGTTGCATATGATTGTTATTACTTAAGAAAAACACAAGATTCAAAAAAAAATTAATTACACAATGAATCCAAGAAGTTTGGAAATACAGTAAAATTATTATATAGACATAATTAAATTTGAGACAAACAAAATACCTAAATGGATTATCTTCAGGCAAAAATTATTTAAAAAAAAAAATAAAAAAATAAAATATAAAATACAATGTTCAATGAATAACTAAATTTTAAAAGCTATCGCTTTAAGTTCACTTAAAACTGATACTATTTATACTGAAAATTCATAGATACAGAAAATTTAAAGGTAAAAAAAATATTTTTTTTTAAAAAATAGAATTAGTTCATTGTCCCGTAGTAGCATAGCATCAAATTTTTATTTTAATATTATATTTATTTATATGTGCATACCATGGTAGCCTTTTAAATTATTAAAAAAATTTTATAAGAAAAACAATATTTTGTAAAAAAGATTTTATATATAAAAAAACAAGATTCTAGATTAATGAAATTACTTATGAGAAAGAAAACTTGTTAACGGTTTTTTAATGTTAAAAAAAATTTAATTTAAATTTTAAACAAGTTCATTCGTTGACCATTTTCATTTCGCGACATGCATAGTACAGGAAGCCCTACCTGACCTGCATAGACGCAGTCAAGTAGAAATCGTCGATATAGCCCGAAAAACACATTTTATAAAATATTTAATGACACATACCAGATTGCAGAAACAAAATTATAGAACAGAAAACGTCGAGAATCAAACCCAGGTGGCTCCAAACAAGCAGAATGGCACTGCTATCCAAGACTATCCGAAACAGTTATCCAAAACTAGAGTAGGCTTCTCATACAGTAGGATCTTCCATAACGGAAACGTTCCCAAAGCAGAATCTCACAGAATAGAACCCCAGAGTCGAACCCTGGACAAAAACCGACTAACGTCAAAAGCGAAAAAGGTAACACTTCGAAAAGAAAAGTAACAAAATGAACCAAATCAAAAGAAAGAATTAGACCAAAGAATACTTCTACAGATTGCGGTCAACATAGGTCAAAGGTAAAAAAACAAAAGGTAAGTACAAAAGATTAAATTGCCCTACACCTTAACGGAAACCCACACAAGGTTAAAAGGTGTAGGCAGACAATCAGACAAAAAAACAAGGCAAGAATCGAACAAGGCCAAAACCAAAATAACTCGATTCAAAATTTAAAATTTACAGTTAAACAGAATTGACAAGCGCAATCTCCAGAAATATTCGACAGCAAAACAAAAGAGAACTTACCCAAAATAAATTTGGGGCTACGAAGCCAAAAAAACTTGAACCATAATTAAACGCCGACCCGGAAAAGACTTAAAATAATTACGTATCATAATAAGTTTAAAGAAAAACAAAAGATAAACATAATTTAAAACAGTAGATAATGCAATTAAACTTCAGTAACCATCATAATGCAGCATTAAAGTATAAAAAACATTCTTTAAGTAAAAGAAAGAAATTTGCAAATCGGCAACATTTTAAATGTCATAGACGACTACTGTACCATTTCACTTCACAAACAAGAGTGCACGTTTAAACCAGGAAGATAGTACAATTAGTCGACAGAAAAATATTAATTCAAATCAGGCCAGAATAGATAAACAGAAAAACGCCAGATAGCGACAGCTTACAGTGAACAAAGTTAAGCATTAACACAAACCGAAATGCAGCGCCAGATATGAAACAAAAACCCACAGTAACGTATTTCAACTTAGACGTTACAATTTATATATCTAGTACAATGAATCCAGTTACAGTACGAATCAAATTTGGTAGGATTCCCCACCTCTTACTAGTACAAGTGTCAGTAATATTCACCTCATCAAATTTGACTGGTAACTGTTGATTCACAATGCCTCTACACTATTATCATATGCTGTTGAACCAGGCCATGAGATTGGTCAGGATATGCAAAGCTCTAAAACTCTAAAAAAAATAGTATGTTGTATAAGAGTGAAAGTGGTGTTCAACCCTTAAACCAATATTTTTTGTTTATTAAGTTCCAGATGAGGTAGATGGCTGAAACTTGGTGGTATTACCGATAGTGTATCTAAAAAATTATTCCTTAACAATTTTAAAAATGTACCCCTAAGGGGTTGAAAAGTGTTATCAACCCTTAAATGTTTATAAATTTCTAACTAATAGGTCTATTTTATCAGAAAATCTTATTTTTGATTTATTTATAACCCTAATTTAAAAATTATTGAAATAAAACAGAATTTGTAGAAGAATTGCTACTTCTACACCTATCATGTATCGTATAAATAATAATAATAATCAAAAATAATTAATATTTCCAAATAATGAATAATTTATTTATCTTTAAAAATATATTTCTATTTTGATCAGATCGATTTTGATCTTCTACAAGGTGAAACTAGGACGAGCAGTTAGTAATACATAAGAAAAGTGATATTGAAGAGTAATATAGGAAAGTAAAGTTTGAAGAACTTTCAATTGCATAATCTAAATTTACATGAAACAATAGTATGAAAACAGTAATAAAATGAAAGAAATCAGGCAATTGAAAAAAATATAAACGTATCAAAACATCGATTGAATTTCGTTGAAACTACGAGTATAAATTTTTAAACTGCACCTTTATCCGCTAAGCTCTTCAGTTGTCTTTTGAACGAGATAATATGGAGCATTGGTATTTATTGATTTATGGTGTCTTTCTTTTCTGTGTTGTCAGGCAATACATCACGGGCCAGTCAGGTGCACTCCTATTCCTAGGAATCAATCACAGTGGAATGTTCAAGTTGTCAGAGGAAAAGTGAACACACGATGTTTCTGGAATGCGTGCAAAGCATTATCATTCGGTTTGTTACTTATGCTTATTGGTGCAACTATGGCTATTATTGGTGAGTGATTTAATTAATCAATCACAGTTTGTTATTTGTTTTAAATCCTTATATTTTAAATAATGGCCTAACAAATTAAATGAAAATGTTTCAATTTGCATGAAAGCTTTCAATGTGTCAACATATCGATTTTATATATTTCATTAAAACATATATGTCACTAGTGAAATTTATAACTAAAAATGTTATTCATCCTTTTTTACACTCAATACTTTTAGAACAATTAAATTAATTTTTTTCTGGGTGATACTCAACGACCCTGCTAATCTAATTTATTTGAAACTGAGACCAGTTCAGATAAATTCCAAAAAATAATCCAAAAACTGATAAAATATGTAATACAGAGCAGCTTATTTCACATTCACAAACAGCAGAAAAACTGGAAATAGTGCTGCAGTATGTGGAGCGGCATAACAATGCTACAAACACTAAGCCCTGTAGTTTTATAGCAAAGTTTTCTCTCTATCTTTGATTGAGCAAAATGTTTTGTGTCGTTGATTTTTTAAACTGGAACTTTGGATAGGTCTGAATTATCTACTGTGCTTATTTTAAGTATTATCATTTATTTTCATTAATGATAATAATAATTTATTTTATTAATATGATCTTCTGCCCATAATAGACAGGCGGAGAGTCAAATTATTTACTCTCAATCTGTTTGTTGCAGGGCTAAAATAAATAGTTCTGTTTCTTATCACTTGGTCAGCCAATTAAATGACTGAATCATTTAAGAACAGAAGAGATAGAGGTGTAAAAGACACTAATCAGAGTTATCTTCTCTGAAAGTAATGAATTTCATTATACAGCCAGACCCTGTGGTGAATGAAGTGAAGGTGTCATTTGCAGAGTGATATGTGCTTTTCAGAGGGCCTGGCATGCTGATAAGCATACTTTTCCATTCAGTGAGGAAAGCAATGGTAAACCACCTCACTCCTCGTTTTACTTAGTAAAACCTCTACAGGTTTAAACCAGCTTTTCGGCTGATGACCTAAACAACAACAACAACAATATGATCTTAATAATAATACTTAATCAATAATAATAATACTTGATCTTAATAATAAAACTAAAAATTACAGTAGAAAATTTGTTAATAAATTTTACTTTTTGTAACAAGAAAATCATAATCAATTTACTGTTTAAACTTATCCATAATTTTTTAAGTAAAAGAATTTTAACTTGAATACTCATGCAGCTAGACAATTATTTTTTTGAATTATTTTTTAAAAGATCATGTGATTATTTTAATTATTACTAAACCTATGACCTTTTTATTTTTAGCAAAACAGAGAAATTAAAAGTTTCAGAAAACAAAGGTTAATTAAATACGAGTATAATGTCTCGTACTATAACGTCCTGATAAATGTTTTCCTAAGTTTTATGTACATGGAAACTTTACAACTGAAAATTTTTTTAATTTATAATGAAAAGTATAGCATGAAAATCAGTATAATGGTTCTATTCTTGAAATAATAGGGATGGCCTATGCAACATTAGTATGCAAATAACATTCTCTCCTACAAATATTGTTTTTCGTCTGTCGCATATCTTACATCATCATGAGGTAATCTGCCCTTAGGCAGGTCCCTTGACTGTGTTTGTCTCCATCTAGTTCTGTTTTCCTCCTGCATCTTAATTCCTTAACAGCTCATATCCCCTTTTAAATCATTTAAAACAGTTATTATCTGACATCCTCTCTTCCATGCACTTTTTATTGGTCCTTCTATCTTTTTCTTTCTTTTTATTCTTTACGGGGTCCTTCAGATTTCTTCACTTCTCCCATCCTACAGCTTATTGCATTCTGCCTTTCCAGTCATCCTCCCTGAGATTCCTTGTTACCATAGAATCTTGAATTCCCCGTATCCACGTTTTCAAGGAAGATCTCTTCTTTTTCATAACAAAAATAAATCTTTGTAATGCATCCTGCAGTTTGAAATTAATTCTATTTTATATAATGAATTTACATATCAAATTTCACTAACCTTCTTTTTAAACTGCATCAACTTTTATCTTTACTTACACATGTTTCAGTGGCCACCATCATCAGAGTAAATAACATAATTGAAACTAAAAAAATTTTTTTATTCATTTAAAATCTATAGAAGACATCTTCAGTCATTTGTATAAAATTTTATACAAATGACTGAAGATGTATCATTTTCTACTGATTTTAAATGAATAAAATAAATTTTTTTAGTTTCAATGTGTTATTTACTCTGATGATGGTGGATCCACCGAAACACCTGTAAGTAAAGATAAAAGTAGACGCTGTTTAAAACGCAAAGACTAAAAGACTGCAAAGTTTAAAAGAAGACGCAGTTTAAAAAGAAGGAATTTATTATTTAAATTTATTATATAAAATAGAATTTTTCATATCATACTTTGAATTTCTTGTGGTTTATCTCTCAGCAATACCATATCATTTGTAATTCGTATAATATGATTAATTCCCCCCCCCCCCCCCAGATATCAATAGATCTAAAATAGATACTGGAATAGTAGAAAATACTTTTTTTTTCAATCTAATAAAACAGTAGCTCAGTAGTAAAACTAGCTGTTTATTCTAGTCCAATACGTCAAATTCTTTCGGTCATTAGTCGACCTAAAAAATGTATTTTTTCCTCAATAGCCCTTTAAAGAGAGTACACCAGATCAATATTTCAATTACTTCTTCATGTTTTGCTCATGTTTCCTTACTCCCACAATATTTTAATTCTTTCGAATCTTTTCTTCTTAAGTTGTTCAATGTTGTAGGGTTCATGTCTTTTATTTTCATTCTCTCCCCTGAAACCCCTCTGGCCTTTTTTTCCTAAAAATGTTCCTGTTCTCTGTTTCTTCTGTCAATTGTTGCACCTTTAATATTATTAAATATTATTACGAACCATGCTGGTTTGATTTTTTAATTTATTATTTTACTGAAAATTTGTTTTGTCAATCTGTTATCATTCCTTGCCATATGTTCGAAAAATATAAGTCTCCTTTTTTTCATAACATGAATTATGTTTTCAGTTTTATTATATATCTTTTTGTTCAAACAGAGTCTATTGTAATTGTCATTTCCTTCTTAAGTCATATGATGTTTTGAACTATTCTGTAAAAAAAATATATTTTTATTGCAAACAATCTAAAATTGTGACTGTACCTTGTGTGTTTATAATAGAGTCAATATTGTGGGGAAAATCAGTAAAAAGTGGTTTTTACTAAAACCCCATAAAGTTTTAGTTGGCAATCTACAATGGTGGTTTTTTTTTTAGAAAACAGGTCATATAAGTACCTATCCATAATAAAATGTATCATTTACTATACTATATGTAATTTCAATAGAAGCTTGCACTGTACACGTTCCCTCTACTTGCCTCCTCCTTCTTATTATGAGTAGTCAACATAGATACTAGTTGTTAGAAAATTATGCCTCTAAACTGTTACCAGTGTTTAATACTTTCGTATGAATTTATTTCTTGTAATGTTATTTTGGTTAATTGTATAATCCTATTTTTGTTTATATATACCATTTACTGATCGGAACATGCTTAAATTACCATGTTCATCATTGACTGGTACTGTAGTACGCTTTCATTTCCTGTGCGCCGAACAGAAACCCAAGCTGAACTGATGAATTTCTTTGTACTATAATATAAACAGCCTTACATTTTGTGTTGACACTTATAAAAGCAAACACTGCAGAGTATAATACAATCTAATTGGCCGACCCATTGGCGTAGTGGTTAGCAAAACTGGCTTCTACACCGGGGTCCTGGGTTCGATTCCTGGTCAGATCTGGTTTTTTTTCATCACTCATTTTCATATATCATCATTCTCCATCGTCTGCATTAGCAGAAATTGTAAAACAGTCAGATGTAAACAAAAAAAAAATAATACAATCTAATTATTCAACTAAAAGTATTTTTGACATTAAAATTATACATCAATAAATAACTGTCGCATTGGCGCAGTTGGTAATGTACTCGTCTCTCATCATGCAGTTCTGGGTTCGAATCCCACTCAGGCACGGCATAATTTCATACGTTACAAAAAATCATTTCATCCTCCATTGTACAGTAGTTACACCCCGACATCGTCGCTAATGACCGTTGTAGTTGATGCGACGTTAAATAAATGAATTAAAGAAAAAAAAATACATCAATAAATGGAGACGAAGGTTCCTGGTTCGAATCCTAGTAAAGGTAGTTACTTTTATACGGATTTGAATACTAGACAGTGGTTACCGGTGTACTTTGATGGTTGGGGTTTAATTAACCATACTCTCTCAGGAATGGTCGGCCTGGGTCTGTACAAGACTACACCTCATTTACACGTCATACACATCATCCTCATCTCATTGGGTCATGGGGTTGCTTATTGTTCTAAATTGAACAGATTGCAACGTACACAAATTAGGAAAAAAAATAATAAATGTAAAAATAGATAGTGATTTATGTTATGCCTATTACTCATTTGTCTATAATCAAGAGTATGGGTGTAGTAATACGTTTTGCAGCACATTATACAAACTGCTGCAACCACTTTACCAGTCTGGGAGTGTGAAGACGTATTACAGAAGCTTCTATTGATATTACATATGGTATAGTTAAAGATCCCTTTAGATTGTTTAATAATCTTGAAAACGTTACTTTTTGTTTTGTATTTTAAATATTTATCGTTGTACCATATTTTAAAAATGAATTGAATTCCTTATGAATGATTTATTAGACATAAATAAAAAATAAATGTATGGTTAAAGATAATTTGAAATACAAAACGTATCAGTTTAAAATAAAAGAATCATGAATCATTTTTATTAAACGATGAACAAATAAAATTGCAAAATGATCAGTTAAATTGCATAATATATTAGGTTAAAATAAATATATTTTACTGCTCATATTATTTCTCAATGTACTGTAACAGATTTTTCATAATTATTTAATGGGTGCGGGCGGTGAAAAATCAAACAATGTTATTTCATTGGATGTTTGTATAAGGTACCTATGTACTACATAATATACAATACAGTTATGTATTCTGTACTTTATAATTTACTGAATAGAGTGTAATGTTACATTGATTTATGTATTATTTAGTAGGTCGTGTATATACAGTATAGTACATACGGTTTCACTTGCTCATTAGCAGACTGTACTGTGGTTTGAACAGGGAAGGATGGGACCATATAGAATGAGAGAGAGAGAGTTTATAAGTGGGGGAGGGAAACTACATAGCTCTCCCTTTATATAACATGTAACATCATTTCCCTTGTACCTCTCCGAACTCTCCAAACTCCCTCTCCTTAGTCGCTCTTACCTTTATCTTAACTGAAATTGTAATGGTAGATGGGGGATGGGGGATGCTATATATTCTATTATACACATCCCTTGACAGTGTTAGCTTCTCTATCTCTCTCACACATGTACATATACCCCTTCTTATCAACGGACCTTTCCTCATTAACACTGATGATACCACCTCCAGTAATAATATATTAAGTCATATCAAACTGACAACACAAAAAAATATGTTCTTTCCAATATAATATGCCTTTATCTTTTCAAAGAATAAAAGTTTGTAATGACTTTTGTAATTAAAATGTGATGACATTTTCATTTTTACCACCATTAAAATTTTCATAAAACAAAAATTATCCTTTTTCAAATAGTTTTTTTTATGTCTATGAATAAAAAATTAAATACCGACTAAATTAAAATTGTTTTCCCCCATTCAATCTTAACTTATACATTATTCATATTTGACTCCCATTTGTTAAATTACAGCATACCAGAGGTACAATATTAAGCATACTGCAACCAAGAATTTTTTTTTACTTTTATTTATCATTTGGAAATATACAGTTCATTGACTACCATACAATTTGATTGCTGCTTTTTGACATTAATTACTCATGAGTTTGAACAGGGACCCCCAGTAGAGTTTGTTCACAAATGGCTGTCAGTTGGCCACCATACAAAACCTCTTACCCAACTGGTGTTACTTAACAAATAAGAGCGACTTTCTACCAGCTGATTGATTGGGTTGGCTCGAAGGCCTACCAGGAATTTAACAAAAAATAATTTTTTTGTTTATTAACCTAAAAAAAATCTACACCTTCTTCAACTTAAAATGGTGTATTTTTATTATTTTTCAATTGTTAATTAATTATTTTTAGATTTTTAAGTTAATATTGCATAATTACTATTAGATTAAGTAATGTTTCAAAAATTCCAATTTTACAATAACTTTTTTGTTATTTTTACCTTATAAAGGAATTATTTTGTACTTATTACAATTTACCAAAGTGTTTGATTTGTTTGTAAAGAAATATTTAAATTATTAGATACTCAAATTTATTTTATTAATTAAACTTATTGACAAATTCAGTAAGTTTAATAACATTAAACTTAGAATACAGGAAAGAAAAACTTCTTAAATCACTTCACAAAGTACATCCATCTTTAGCAATAAAATACCAATTAAAAAATCATGCATATTTTTCTGTTTTAATTTTTAAAAGCCCTTTGGAGCTGTGCGATCTCGCAAACACTTTAAAGTTAAAAGTTCATTAGATGACGTGTTTTTTTGTCTCTTGAAATAAATAATTAATTTCTCTAACAGATTCAGAATGATTTGGGCAAGTTACATGTTTACAATTTCATCGTCTGAGCTGTCATTTTGGCTAATTTACAATGATGACGCCAAACAAGCCTCCACAATCTCATTTTCGTTCTAGATCTCATTTCCAATGGCATTATCACTTGTTACCCTCAGATTGATGTCTTCATCAGTTACTATTGATCAGACTTCCAAAATTTCTGAAATACTAACTGATCAAAGTTTTCATCAGTGTTGCTGTGTTTATCAGTTAAATTAGATGCAATGAGTGATTCTTTTTCCATTAGGATATCTGGCCAAATATTTTTCCAGCTTTTAATTAGAATCGGTTTGGTACATATATTACATCCCGTTTTATGTATACATAGTAATGTTCTGATGGAGTAGGTAGGTACTTTAAACAGTCTTTTTAATTATGAAGCCTTTCACTTACTAAAATAGTATTCTAATGTTTTGATGTTACTTAAACTGTTTGAAAAAATTTAAAAAATTTTTCGGGATGTTCTTCAAATGGACATTCCTACGAGTCATAAAGATCGGTCCAGATTATCCGGCGATCCAAACCATCGGGCTCCAGATTTGAGCGAGTATAGGCCTACTGTATTATCAAACAAAGGCTTCTATGAAACTAAAGTTAAGCGTAAACTTCAAATTATTATTGTAACAACTTTGTGTGTGTTTGTGATGCACTTTATGTCTGTATCTTCAGAGGATTCATTGGATAATAGAACAGCTCATTTTAGTTAGAAAACCGATACAATAGGTTATTGGTTTTGTGTTTGCTTTGATCTGTTGTATTTCCTTAGATTAGAATGTTTGAATGCGCAAGTGTAGAACATTATAATTTTCCAAATCATAAAAATATCTGCTTTAATAAATATATTAATGTTGTTGTTTACTAATTTTCATATACATGACACTGTAATGGATAACAAAATATTATTTTTTTAATTATAGTGTACTACGGACATTAAGTGTCTGATTAATGAGTTATTGATATAAAATACCTGATGGATTGTTTAACAACTTAGGAGGGACCTCAAGAAGTTAAAGTTAAATACTCTGGTGTGAAACATTCACACAACTTTCTCTTGTCAATATAAATAATGAAAAATATAACCTATGTTTAATCATGAGTAAACAATGTAAACTTTAAAACATAACCTAATTTTAGTCGTAAGTGAATGATACTATATGAAAATCATTCACTGTTCGATTTAAAAATACAAAAAATCACTGATTTGATGCTAAACTATGTTCTGTAGAAAAAATTCATCAAATAGTTGTAGGATTTTGAGATGTAAGACATGAGTGAAATACTGTGGCTCTCATTTATGCATGCGTGCTTAATGTTTGTCAGGCTGTTACATTTGTACAATCTGACAATGCTGGCATATTTTTTGATTGGTCTAAATATCTGGAACAGCAGAGTTTTATCAACATGATGAAAAGCATTGTAATGACAAAGCCGTTAATGAAATAAATTTTTGTTGAAAAGCTTTTTAAGGGGAGTTCATACCGAAAATTAGATTCCGTAATCAAATTTTTGTTTTTTATCGACTATTAATATTTGGAATTGTCTGTTTAATTTGGTATATAATTTATATGCATATGATCTCAAGATATATTTTAAATATTTCTTTACGACCGGTATGGAGATTCGGAATTTTAGACAGTGAAATTTTCAGACATAGTTATTTATGTCGGAAAATGTGGAAGATATCATTTTTTCCTTGTTTTCTATTGGATTTGTAGGTTACGTTTTGACATAGTTGTATGTTTAATATTTATTTTGTATGTTGTTAGGGTCAACAGCCGAAAGGCTGGTTTGAACCTCTAGAGGTTTTACTAAGTAAAACGAGGAGTGAGGTGGTTTACCATTGCCTTCCTCACTGAGTGGAAAAGTACGCTTATCAGCATGCCGGGCCCTCTGAAAAGCACATATTTTCCACTCTGTAAATGACACCTTCACTTCATTCACCACAGGGTCTGGCTGTACAATGAAATTCATTACTTTCAGAGGAGATAACTCTGATTAGTGTCTTTTACACCTCTACCTCTTCTGTTCTTAAATGATTCAGTCATTTAATTGGCTGACCATGTGATAAGAAACAGAACTATTTATTTTAGCCCTGCAACGAACATTATTTTGTATAGTGGTTGAAAAGTGTTTGAAAAGAGAAAAATTAATTTTTTCGGGTGTTTTTTTGTGTTTATTATGTCTGAATATTATTTATTTTCATTTGTAAACATATGTGATTTCTTACAAAAGACCCATTTTCTCAGAAACCACTTAACATAAATAAATTAATTTTTTACTTTGTCTTCAGTAGGTTATAGTGGTATTGTGGATCCTCATTCAGCACTGTACATGTGAAATTTTATGAAAGAAATTGGCCCTGTCAGAAAAAATTTATAACTCTTTCAAAAGTTGTGTTATTTTAATAACTGCGGATCACTAGCATCTTCTTGTATTCATAAATAATCCCTCAAAGTTATAGCTTTCAAATATTAATAATAGTTACTGAGATAATGGGTCTCAAAGTCTGCTAATTTAACATTGGCGAGATTGTTGTTGTTTAGGTCATCAGCCAAAAAGCTGGTTTGAACCTGTAGAGGTTTTACTAAGTAAAACGAGGAGTGAGGTGGTTTACCATTGCCTTCCTCACTGAGTGGAAAAGTATGCTTATCAGCATGCCGGGCCCTCTGAAAAGCACATATCTTCCACTCTGCAAATAACACCTTCACTTCATTCACCACAGGGTCTGGCTGTATAATGAAATTCATTACTTTCAGAGGAAATAACTCTGATTAGTGTCTTTTACACCTCTACCTCTTCTGTTCTTAAATGATTCAGTCATTTAATTGGCTGACCATGTGACAAGAAACAGAACTATTTATTTTAGCCCTGCAACTAACAGATTGAGTGTAAAAAATTGGCGAGATACGCGGTATGAACTCCCCTTAAGGGGAGCACTATATCTCCTATCTAACCCATGTTAAATTGACCTCTTTTTAGGTTCATGTTTCTAAGGAACCGTTAAGACTTAGGGCTTTAATTTTGTTGTGCGTTTTCTATGACATCTTTTTAAGCTTTGGTACTAGAATTATTAATATAGAGCTAGCGAGACCATTTTGAGAATTTTTTTTTGAAAAATGCAAAAACAATTTAATTTTTGTTGTAGAATTTTTTATTTTATTTCGAACTTAGTAATAATACTGCAATAATTCTAGTACCATATGTCACAATTATTCTGGGAAACATGCTCAATAAATTTCAACCTTCAAAGTCAAATATTTTTTAAGAAAACTGTACCTTTATGGAAAAAAAGTGAATTTGCGGGAAATGAGCTGTAAAGTTTTACTTACCCAAAAATTGGCCTGCACCATAATGTTGATCCTCACCAGACTGTTCTTTTTCCTCAAATAATTTCCCCTTTTTTTTCTCTTGTCTTACTTCTTTTGACACACTTTCCATTGCCTTCTCAGCTTTCTGTGTTCTTTGAATATCGCAACTCTTAATTGTTTCCACAGATTAACTCAGTTAAAAGAAATTCTGATCAAAACATTACTAAACAAAAATCTGCATAGCTTCTGTAATTTCCATGGTACTGTTATATTTTTTATATGTAATTACATAGAAAAAGATATAGAAGGCAATGACGCCAAAATTAGAAAAATCGATTTCTTTCGATTTTCGTGGTATAGTGCTCCCCTTAAGTAAACTTGTTATTAAATGAACTGAAGTTAAATAAATTTAACTTGATAGTTATAATGTAACTATTTATTAGTGAATCGTTTTTATTTACATTGAAATACTGCAACATATTGACATTTTTGAGATAATTAAAATTATAATAATTATTAAAACAATTAAAATTAAATATCTGTATTTTTGTGTGTTCGACAGGGTACTATGCAGATCAATTATCGGTTGGACATGAAGTAAAGGGAAATGTCACTGTATATATGAAACATGAGACAAAAGGCTTCCACCTACATAACTTGTCATATGCAGGACCAATTGTAATGGGTGTCGGAGGTAATTTACGTTACATTTATACCTGTATATTGTAGCATATTGTGATGAATTTTCCAAATTTATTAATCAAATTGGTCAGGTCTGTAGATTTCTGCACTGAATTTACATTTTATTGTTTTATTTACCGAAACACTATTTTGAATAGGTTTTCTGCAGTTATTTTTGTACAGCATTTATTCTTCATAAAAATAAAGAATGTATTATGATAATGTATCAAGATAATTTTTAAAAAAACCATAATAATATTATCATTGTTTCTGACCTTATTCAATTTTATAACCCACCATAGGCGTAAAATCGTCAAGTCAGCTGTTTAACAGCTGATTTTCAGAGACAAAGTTTTCATGGTTCAAATCCTTGTAAAAGTTCTTTACTTTTATGCAGATTTGAATACTATATGTTGGTAACCAGTGTACTTTGATAGTTGGGTTTTAATTAACCAAACTCTCTCACGAATAATTGGCCTGAGTCTGTACAAGACTACACCTGATTCACACATCATACTTATCATCCTCATCTCATTGGATCATTGGGTTGCTCAATGTTCATGATCTAACAGATTCTAACGTACATATATAAGGGATTAAAAATATTAATTTTATAAATAAATTATTTAATAAATTACCTAATTATTTAATTCATTATTTTTTAATAGATTGGCACAATTTATTCATACTTTTTTAATGGAACACCAAATTTAACTGTTTTTCTTACTTCATATACTGTATTCAACAGTTGACATTTCAATCTTGGCTTTTAAATGTATTTCCTTCATTATTTTGTTGACTCTGAAGATCCGTGGTAAAAAGAACACATCGATGTACTGATGTGTATGTTACTATGATGTCACTTCAGAAAATCATTCCCCATCTTACCATAACAGAACTCAAGGTCATATTCATTGTCTCTTCATATTTTTTTTGTGAACTGTTTGTATTTTCTGTGGAAATGATCGGTAGGATGCGTGTAAATATTTTTCAGAGTTCTTTAAAACATTTTTTTTGCAATTCTTATCACAGGTGATTACACGGTATTCAGTACCAGTTATTGAAGCTAATCTAAAAATGCTTGCCTATGCAGTATCATGGTGAAAAGACATGGTGGTGAAAAGATCATGGTGAAAGCTTAAATGAGTTACGCAGATAGAACCAAATTGAACTTAGTTCAAGCACACCTAAGTAGTCTTTCTGACATGCTCTAAACCTTTCTTTTGGGTAATAGGTGATAGGTAATAGGAATAGGTAATAGGTTTTGAGTTTTAGGTGATTCTTAACCTTTTTTGCTCCGCGACCCCCAATAGTAAAAAAAAAATGAAATTAATATTTTGCGACCCCCCCCACCCGTTAAAAATAGTAAGTAATTATTAATAGTTTCTATTAATAATTAAATTTTGACTGTAATTATAAATTTAAATGTGTTTTTTTAATATTATAATTATAATCAAACTGCACTAATTTTAGGTCAAATTTTTAATTTAAATTAAATTTTAATTTTATGTTGAAAATGATTTCTCAAAGAGATGAGTACTGAATCCGTTTAGTGGACATGTTGTTGCCGCAGCTAAGTTACCAGTTGAGATTCACGACCAGCTCATCGAAATGTCTGCCGACAAAACGCTACAATTGCAATTTGCATCTGAAGATTTAAAAACGTTTTGACTTCCTCGACGACATGAATTTGGAAATTTAGTCATTGAAGCATTAAAAATATTAATACCTTTTTTCACGTCTTATTTTTATGAAAAGGGGTTCTCCTCTATGGTTACTCTAAAAACTAAATATAGGAATCGTATGTTATCACTCGAGAACAATTTACTTTTATAATTATGTTTCTAACGAAGATCCACGAATGAAAAAAATTTTATATGAAAAGCAAATGCAACCATTAATAATTAATTAATGATTAATTTCTTTTCTTTACAAGTAAGTGTTACTTATTGCATGTAAAATATTTATAAATAAGTTTATAATAATTTATATCTGTTCGTTGCAGGGCTAAAATGAATAGTTCTGTTTCTTATCACATGGCCAGCCAATTAAATGACTGAATCATTTAAGAACAGAAGAGGTAGAGGTGTAAAAGACACTTATCAGAGTTATCTCCTCTGAAAGTAATGAATTTCATTATACAGCCAGACTCTGTGGTGAAAGAAGTGAAAGTGTCATTTGCAGAGTGGAAAGTATGTGCTTTTCAGAGGGCCCGGCATGCTGATAAGCATACTTTTCCACTCAGTGAGGAAGGCAATTGTAAACCACCTCACTCCATGTTTTACTTAGTAAAACCTCTACAGGTTCAAACCAGCCTTTCAGCTGATGACCTAAACAACAATAATTTATAATGATTTTTTCTCATAAAATGATTAAATGATTTCATTATTGTTTTCACGACCCCCCTATAATACTATCACGACCCCCAGGTTGAGAATCACTGCTCTAGACTGATCCTCTGATGTGACATGGAAACCTCCTAGCTAGCCATCAAACAACAAATGAATAGTTTTCATAATTGTATAACTTTATTCAAAAAAAATTTATTCGAATAAAGTTCCTAGCAGCTACATGGTGCATGAATGTTGTCAATACAGTATAATACTATTCAGGACCCCGATATACAAAATTATTCAAATAAATGCAGTTCATTCGTTCGTGCTATGAACATATCACTTTGGCTGTCAGCATTTTTTAGTCATCTGCCTCCCTCTCACCCCCATGACTTATTCCATCCTCCATTATGTTTCTCTGTTCTTTTACAACCAAACCCCGCTCATTCTACTTCTTTACTTGGTGTTTTTTTGTTTTTTTTTTTGTTTAACGTTCGACTGTTCTGCAATTACTGCTAATGCAGACGATGAAGGATGAAATGATATTTTGTAACGTATGAAAATATGCCGTGCCTGAATGGGATTCGAACCCAAGACCGCATGATGAGAGGCGAGCACGTTACCAACTACGCCAATGCGGCCGGCATTGGCGTAGTTCTTTACTTGAGACAGCGCGATTTGTGTCAGGCACCATCCACAGAAATAGACAAAACAAACAACGAAATGATAGTTTCTAGGCACAACAAACATATTAAACAACTTCTTATTTCAAAGGCTCGATCATAATTTTTAGTTTTTATTTTATTTTCTTTATTTATTTATTTAACGTCACATCAACTGTGCAACGGTCATTAGCGACGATGTTGGGGCGTAACTGTGAAGGATGTTATGATTTTTTGTAACAAAAATATGCCATGTCTGAATGGGATTCGAACCCACGACCGCATGATGTGACTCAAGCACATTACCAACTACACCAATGCTGCTGGTATTGTTTATTTTTATTTGTTTCATAATGAATGGTAACAGTAAAATTATTTTATTTTATTCGATAACTGAATTATTCGGAGTCTTTAAAATGCGGTTTGTAAATTGTAGTTTATTTATTCACCTTTATTCAAACATTTTTCAAAATAATCAAATAGTTGAATAAAATATAATATTATTTTAATATCCCATCCCTACTCCTACCCAAGCTGGTATTACACTACAAAAAGTAATTATACTCAAAAATCTTTTTCAAAAATTATTTCATTGAGTAATAGGGTAACTGTTACAGTGACAGTTCTATCATAAAATTCTAGGAGGTTGATGCAAATAGAGATTAGTGATATGACCTCCAGATTTCTTCAGAGGAGACAAGCTCGGTTTGGTAGTACAATAATTTGAAGTTGAGTTTTATGACTAAGAAACAAATTATTTGTGTTATTTTTCTTTTATTTAAGTTTTTAAAAGTTTTATTAAAACCATGTTATGCTAATACAATATTTTGTGTGTTTCTAGGATTCATTGTTGTAGCTGCTTGTGTTATGACCTTTGAGGCAAGAGATAGTGCTGCAAAAGTTGTACCAACAAGAACGAAATATTCATCAGTACATCCTCATCGGCTTGGCAAACCCAGCCCATCAGCAACTGCATCAACTAAAATACAACAATCGTCTATGAGATCAGATAGTGGTAGACGTAATACCGGAAGTTTATCACGACAATGGGAACAACAACCTGTTCTAAGAGTCGGTTCAAGTTCACCGATGGCTACTGATGCAATGAGTAGACGTGCTTTAACAGCTGCCTTTATACAGTTTTCTAGAAATCTTCAAAAAGCAGAAATCGATAAAAGTTACGGTCAAAGTACATTAAGTAAAAGTCCATCTGCTCCTAATTTAGCGGAAGCCGTGAAACCTGTTCATCAAAATAGCACACCATTCCTGGGAAAACCATACATATCACCAAGAATAAAACAAAAAAGAAGTAGGAATTCATTATACCCAGGTAATAGTAATTGTACGCTATTAAATCCTCATGCTTTGTTACAAAGGCAAGCATTATCCATGGATAATCACGATTACAATCCATATTTTTCACCGCCACATTCTCAACAATTAAGTCGACAACATACAGGTAGTAATAAAGGAAGCGGTGGAAGTAAAGAATCTTTAGAATTAGAATTAGGAGCTAGCGCTTGTACAGCGCATGGCTCACAGGCATCTATGGCTATGGATCTTCATTTGCCAAACGATTGTCCAGTAACATTACGCGTAAAAGATAAGACAAGACGTTCTGACACAGCTAAACGACATGTATTTACAAGACAACGTCAAATAGAACTTGGAGAAGATGAGATCATGTTTGACAGACGAGATGCGCATTCTTGTAGTCCAAGATTACCGGGTTGTTACCGAGGAGGATATGATGAAATAAAGCCTTATTACTCAAGATCCACTCCACACAGTCGTAGACAATCTATAACATCAAAATTAAGTCCAACATCACGAGCAAATACGACTGAAGAATATCAACGTCCGAGATCAAACACTAATGAATCATTACCGGCAACTAGAAGAAACTCAGGCTCAACACGAAGACGTAAGAAATGTTCAAGAGCAAATACAACAGATGAACGCAAACGAAGAGGTTCAAATCAAAATGATTCAGCATGTCAAAGTAGACGAGAATCATCGCAATCATTACAAGTTACTGATAAACGACCACATTTAGAAGCTCAAACATCATCATGTTCTGGTAAATCACTTCCATGCGATTCATATCATCATCATCACCATCACCATCATCACCATCATCATCAATACCATGAACATCCACTTGAAATGACTGGAAGCAGTGTGTCGACTGAACAAACACCAATGCTAACACCTGATGAACATCCCACAACATCATTTATCGAAAAATCTACAACGATTTGTGAAGAGAAAATAACTGAAATTATTGAAATCAGTAACAAAGATACAACAGATGAGACTGATTTAAATATAGAAAATAAATCTGTTACAATCGATATCGAGAAAAAAGAATCAGATGATGCAGGTTAGTTCAAGAACAAACAAATTATTTGAGGTTTAACTTTGAATTTAAAGGAATTGAATTGAGAAATGATGAATGTTTACACATTTGAGGTTAGGTGAGTAAAATATGTACATCAAGTTATGACAATTTGATTGGTTTTCAAAGGCCTGTAATTGAATGTAAGCCTGATAAGCTCACATTGTTAAATATACGATTGTTTGGTATTCTAGTATTGGTAGACTGTATTAGTAGATGTAGATATCGAATAACTTAATAGCAGTAGTAACAATTCTGATTGTTTCTATTTTTTAGTTTAATTTTTTCTACACACACATGTATACATAAACACAATCATATAACTGATTTAGTATGCATAAAATTATTAGAGAATTAACAAACGAATTATACAATCTTATAAATATGTAAATGTTAATATTTATCTAACTAAATTGTTGTTGTTACTATTATGATATTGTTAATTAATGTTAGAAAAATCTATGTTGTATCATAATTACACAATAATATTATTTTGATTTAAATAATGTAAAATGTTAATACTGGACTGATTGATTAAATTTTTAGATACAAATAGGTTTTTGTCTACTGTTGAATACAATTTAAAAACATAAATTTTTTCTACCAAAGATTTTCTGAACAAAAATGTGTTTACACCAGAAAGCATTTATTGAAATTTTTTGTTAAATGTTTTTTACGAACATAAAATTAACTTTTTTAAAAACCTTCAATGTAGTTAAGATTCTCTGTTGGTTAACCAGATAGCTGTTTATAGAAAAATACATAAATTATGTATTTACGTTCAAATAGATTTAATTCATTAATATAAATCGGCCTTAATAACTTGTATATTGAATAAGACAACAAATTACAAAATGGTTCACTTCCTATAATTATAGCAATGTACATATAAAATTAGTCCAACATGCAGAATCTGAGTAAGCAGATTTCATATAGAAGTACTGTTTTTTTTTTTTTTTGGTAGTAAAATAATGTAAAGTAAACAATTTTTTAAATTTGCTCAAATATAACTGCAAAAAATTTCATCCTCAGTATCCAACTTTAAAGGATCATCTTGAGAAACAGTGCACTTGTTCTTACCATCAACTGAGAAGAATAAATTATATTTCAGGAAACATTTTAGCTTGGTAACATCCATACCATACAGAAGTGAAACGTGGGTGATAGGGGCTGTAGGAAAGAAGAGGATAGAAGCTTTTGAAATGTGGTGTTATAGGAAAATGTTAAAGATTAGGTGGGTGGACAAAATAAGTAATTTAGAGGTTCTTAGGCGAGTGGATGAAAAAAGAAGTATATGGAAGCATCTTACCAAAAGAAGGGATAGGCTAATGGGGCATGTCCTAAAACATCCAGGTATTGGGCTATTAATAATGGAGGGTAATATTGAAGGAGTAAATTGTAGAGGGAGCCAAAGATTAGAGTATATAAAGCAAATTACAAGATATGTAGGATGTTACAGGTATGTAGATATGAAATGACTTGCGCAAGATAGAACAGGTTGGAGAACTGCATCAAACCAGTCAAAAGACTGATGACAAAAAAAACATCCATCATGTTGACAATTAGAATGGGCCACAGACCTGTATCAATGGTTGTTGTGTTGTTTAGATCATCAGCAGAAAAATTGGTTTGAACCTCTAGAGGCTTTACTAAGTAAATAAAGAGTGAAGTAGTTTACCATTGCTTTCCTTACTGAGTGGAAAAGTATGATCTTCAGCATGCCTGGACCCTCTGAAAAATATCTACTTTCCACCCTGCAAATGACACCTTCACTTCATTTACTGGGATTGGGTGTATAATGAAATTCATTACTCTCAGAGGAGATAACTCTGACTAGTGTCTTTTACACCTCTGTCTCTTCTGTTCTTAAATGCTTCAGTCATATTAAAATTGGTTGACTATGTCATTAGAAACAAAACTACTTTTTGTAGCCTTAGAATTAGCGAATTGATGCAAATAATTTAACACTACACTTGCCTGTTATAGGCAAAATGGTCGCTGATATGTTATTTTCCACACATTACCTGGGATTGAACCCATGAATTGTATTTCAATATAATCTGAAGCATTAAAGCACTGTGTCACGGAGGCAGCCATTGTAATCATTTGTGCATCAATGATTAAATATGTAGGCTACCTCTCAATTTTGCTCCCTTTCATAATAAGTGCCAGAAATTTAGAGAAGATCTCACAGAAAACATAAAAGTTTTTGTACTGAACAGAAAAATCTATATAAATGAAAGAAAAAAATGATTTCTTTTATATGCATAGAAAAATACATTTGGGTGTGACGGAAATGCAATTAATTGGGCTAGTTAAAATCATGGCATATTGAAAATATCATTTGATCTGCAATCTTGGTTAAAAAAAGTAACAATAGTTTACGAAAACTGTTTTTTAAATTACTAGGTTGAATTTTAACGGATTAACTCGTGTTTACATTATAGCATGATCTTAGTTCTGCACCACAATAAAATATTGTGCCATCACATGCAAATCTATTATTTGGCCTCCCAAAAGCTCCTTGCCCCATGATCTAATCACGACAGTTAATAAACTGTTCTTTCATGTAATAAGGGGATCAAATACCAAGTTTCATTGAGATCTTATGAAAATTAAGCTAGAATATTAACAAGTAGATGTTGGCCTGTAAGTACAGAATTCTGCAATACAGTAGTTCACAAGCCTATGAATTGTCCATTATTTACATTTAAATAATAATTATAATTACTGTACAATACATTTAATAACAAATAATTTTATATTATTAAGAACACTTTATTTTAGAAAATAAAATGTTTCCTACTCATTTAGTAATATGTAAATAAGTCCATCTATTAATTTATTGCTTGAGTCCTAGCTCCGTGTAGTTGGATGGAATGCAGTGCATTGTTGTAGTAGTGGGAGAATGAATGAGTGTTAGTAATGTTTCACAGCTGCTGCATTTGTAATGGTAGCGTGTACTAACTAGACTAAAAAAATATTCTTATCATCCGGCGCATTAATTTAACGAATACCTATCAGGTTATTAACTTAGTCGGATTCATAATATTTAACTTACAAATTCATACAAAAATATGTAAATAAATAAATGTAATAAATATAAACAAATTTATGTTAAATACGGGATGTTTGAAAACGAATGTTTTATATCAGAGTAATACAACAATCGTTCTCCCAGCATGCATCATTCATTCAATATACCTCACCCGTACCCTTCATCCCACAACTACACGGAGCTTGGAACTGCACAATAGAAATAATTCTGTTTACTATTTAATTTCTTAAAAGTACAAGGTGTAATCAAAAAATATAATGAATAATTTTATTACAAACAAATTACTTATACAACATCCACTTGAAGAAATAAAATCGATAAACTGACTCTGTGAGATAGTCATTGTCAAGTTTGAACAAGTTGTGACTTGACAGTCAGCTTCCAAAGCTGGAAGAGTGAGGTCAAGTTTACTGTTTCTGTAATGTACCATGGATTTCAAACAATACGTTAACATTAAGTTTTATTTTAAGTTGCAAAAAAGTGACAAAGAAACTCATTAAATGTTAAAATTAGTGTATTGTGATAATGTGGTTACTCTGAAGACTGTTTACAAGTGGTATGAGCGATTTAAAGTCGGAAATAAATCGATTAAAGACAAGCCCTGGTCGTGATGTCCTTCAACCTCAAAACAGATGAAAACATGAAAAGAATATGACAAAACTGGTTTGTTCAAACAGGCAATTGGCTATTCAAGAGCTTACCGAAGACCTGGACATCTTGTGTGAGTCAGTTTTTAATTTTAACCGATAATTTGCAAATGAGACAAGTGACTGGGAAATTTGTCCCTGGGCAATGACTTTCTCCTTCTTCACAATAATACTCTATGCCACACCTCGCCTCTGATCCATGAGTTTTTGGCCGAGAAAGAGATTCCTGTCTGCCCACATTCGTCTTACTGTCCGAATCCAACTTCTACCATCCATCATGCAACTTCTGGCTATTCCCAAAAAAACTATGCTGAAAGGAAAACATTCTGACACCATTCCTGACATTGAGAGAGCCATAACAGAACTTGTGAAGGCCCTTCTGAAAAAAAGCTTCCATTTATGGTATCAATGTTGGGATAAGTACATCGCTAACCAAGGAGATTACTTTGAAAGAGTTTAATTCAAATTCTGATACAAGCTAATTACTTTGTTCTTATTAAAATTATTTACTGTATTTTTTGATCACACCTCGTAAAATCATGTCAGTTTTTTTTTTAATTAGTTGTATTCTTCTAAAATGCTAACCTTACTGTAATTGGTCAGTTAGCTCAAAATTTCTTTTCAAGGATTTTTGATTCGATTTTGAAATTGATCTAGTTTTGTTTGTATCAAATGAAGTAAATACTTGGATATCATCTTATCTGTCTAATTCCAGCAGAACAAATCCAAATCTACTGAGGAGCAACCAAAATAGACCCTTACATTTCTCAATAATGATAACTATCTTCTTAAATCCCTTGCAAGAGTAAACCTGAAACAATCAGTATTTTATTATCTCATTTACTGCTTAAAATCATTGTTTACTACACAAATTGCATAAAATTTCATACAACACTTTGTACAACTTAAAAAAAGGTGATCACTCTTTTTCCTGGTAAAATTAAGATGTCCATTTTCTACAGTTTTGAATACACAGGGTACCATCAATTTACAAAACTGGTTAGAAATGCATGGAGTGATAATTATTTTAAAACAACTACCGATAAATTAGTCCCTTATGATATTGATTCCAATTATTTCTATGTCTCTTATCTTCAAAAATTATTCATTATTGCTAATACTACAGTAAAAATATGGTGTGAAACATTCATGTGACTATCTCTTGCCAATATAAATAATGAACCACAATAACCTATGTTAAATCATGATTAAACAATATAAAATTTTTAAAAAATGTACTAACCTAGTTTAAATCATGAGTGAATGAAGCTAGATGAAAATTAACCTCTGTAGAACTTAAAAGTACAGAAAATCACTAATATTGAGACTAAACAAGGGTTTGTAGAAACAACATGCTTGAAATAAACATTTTAGATTTTAAAATTTGCTACAGCTTTAATTATAATTATATGCGTTTGTTCTAAAATGATTACAAAGACCGAAATCTTATAAAAACTATTTTTACAATGAGAACACTACCCTACCATGAGTTTCAGCAGATATCCCGCTTACCCTAATTTGTAGAGCAAAAAAAAAATGTGGAAAATGAGGCAACTTAAAAGAAAATCGTGAGAACCATTTTTGAGGAAATTGGAAAAGGTAAAAAATCGCATGAATAAACTACTACTTTCATTAGGCTACAACCATTACAACTATGGTTGATTGATTTTGATGAAAAATGTTCCTGTTGGGTCGCCTTATGGTACCTAACTTAAGTTCCACATTTCAACTTTGTACACTATTCCATTCATGGTACGGTTTGGTCACACACTGATAAATATTGCTAAACATATATTTTTTTTGTGTTCATGAAAACAAGTATTTCAGGTGAAAACTCTATTTCAAAAAGTTGATAGAAAAGCAATACTTTCCTTCTCTACAAATATTCATATACGGCAAGAGAAATTAACAAATATTGTATCTTTTTTACTAATTTCTTTTTGCTACTGTATAATATTTTGGTTTTACCTTTTATTTTATGTGTTTATATGTTTCAATGGATCGACCATCATCAGAGTACATAAATTTAAAAAAAATTAAACTAAATTTATTAAAATTTTTAGAAGATGTTGTATCTCAGTCATGGCTCAAATATAAATGGCTTAAATGTTTTAAAAGTGATAATATATTTTAGTTTCAATTTTCTTACATTTATATACTTCTAAAATGGCGGATATATCGATAATTTTTCGTTAATAGGTAAAATCATAACAAGGTAAAAACAGTATAACATAGCAGCTATGAGAGGTAAAGAAAAAAATTACAATATCTTTTTACTATGGAATTAATAGTAGGGAGCAGGATGCAGTACAAAGCTTTGCTAATAATGTCTGGCAAATAAATATTTTTAACACAAACTCAATATTAAGGTGCGTGCTTTATAAAATTTAGTTGCAGTCAATACATAGGTCAAAGTCAATTTTTAAAGCGCATTAAAAAAAACTTAATAATCTTTGTAGATTCATTACTATTTAGTCATAAAAGTGGGTATTATTTACACAGTTTGTTTTAAAGACATTTTATTTCATGCTATGCTATTTCGGTTAAAACCTCTTAGAACATTATGATAATTTTTCACTCCCTGGCATCCCATTATGTAAATTCATGTTCTTCATAGACAATTATTAATTTCATAATGTTCCTTTTCTTTGAAAGTCAACTAAAAGTTTATAGCGTGATCTCTTTGATTTATTAATTTTTATTGTTATAGATTCTTTTGTCTTACAGCTTAACTAAATTTTTTTTCAGAATACTCTATTAATATTGAATTTAATTATGTATTGTATTTTTTGTGAACAAAATACAATAACTAATAACTGTGATATTTCATTGTTGTTGTGTTATTTTTTGATGTTTGTATGTTTATATGTGTCACCATATCAAAATATTGTACTCGTAAATACGTAAAATTAAAATAATATGATATAAAATATTGAAATGTTGTTTATTTATTGCAAACTGAATCAAAAATAAGTTCACAGACTCTTTCAGTTGCTAACAGGGCATGGTTGCTTTGGGGCATATTTGACTAGGTTCAAACTTCATGAAGTACCGAAATGTCGGCTGTGCGATAATGAAGAGGAGGAGTCCGTTTCGCATATTTTTGAAAGATGTCCCTATTTTGGCCTCGACAGAATGGAGACATCTGAGAAGATAGGCGTTGCACAGTGGATCCCAGAGAGAGTAGGGGCAGCGATGCTGCAGGATGAGGAGAGCTGGAAGTTGGTCGATCAGTATGCAGAGAGGGTGGTCGGGAGACTGCGGAGGGAGGAGACATATGGAGATCAGCGGGATCGCCCTCTCCCACAGTGAATCAATCCTGTCTTGACCTCAGTAGGTAAGGTACTAATTTCCTGAGCTGGTGATGAAAGATATGAATGAAAGTGAGAGAGTGAGTGTTGGTCAGTGACAGCGAGAGGGGAATTAGGCTACGGTTCCCTTCCACGGCCCGCTGACAGTATGTAAATTTGTTTTAACCCGACATTTCCCTAGTAGTATTATAAAAACAGTTCCGAGGGAGGTGGAGGGTTGTTTGCTGATGTCAGATCAAGTGGCCAGGCGGCGGGTTTTTGGTTGGTAGGTGGTTTTGGCCTGCTTGGGGCTAAACGAGGACGCTTCAATTGAGTCCAACACTACTTCCTCATTGTGAAGGAATGAACATGAGTGTTTCTCACCGCTTGGATATAAAAAAAGACTCAGTTCACCCTTCAGTCTTTAGTTTCCAAGAAGAACTTTATAAAATTTTTCCTTACAGTTTATATTTTATTGTCCCATCCCCATGTTTTAGAATATTAAATGCTAGCCTGTGCTCAAGTTTACATCGTTCTTGCCTTAATTGGGCAATAATTTGAGTTCAAAGATTTAAGTCTTCACAAAGAGCTACAAAAAAGTAATGACCAATTTTTCAATACTTGCAACTACTTAACTTTTGTGAGTGATTTTATTGCCTACCTATTGCCAAGTCTATTTCCATTTCTCTTGTCTGATGACAGTATGTTGTACAAAAAATAAATTCTTCTAATTAATGAAATATTAAATATTTTGCTATACCTATATGTAGTCATATCTTTATAGGTTGTATAAATAAATTATTTGTAACATTTTGGGGTTTCTATTAGGAATCTCAGTACAACTTACAGGCAAGTCTTGTCATGTAATAAAAATTTTTAACTTACTTTTTCTAATACTTAGGCCTACTTGTAATTTTAATTTCTAACTTACTTTTTCAACGATACAATAATTACAATCTGTTGACAAAATATTATTTAATATGTACACAATTTATTTGTTAATTATAAGGACAAAAATAGTAAGTTTGGGCTTTTTCTTTCATAACTGAAACAAATTATTTAAAAGAAAAATTGGTTAATAGTTTTCACTTAAAAGTGGATTAAAACCGAATTGATATAGCGACTCAGTTTTATGACGTCACTTAGATATCTAAAAGCAGCTATCAAAATCTAAAAATGGCATTTCACACGAAACTCCGGGATTCAGTCATAGTCTGCAAATTCCAATAGTTAGTTACCACAAAATAAATTATTCATGTAAAACTTTATTATAATTGAATTAAAAGTACAACAAACCTAGAGCTAACGAGTAGGAAGGGAGCCGAAACTGCCGGTCGGGGGCTCGACTCGCTCTTAACCAACCAGCGCTGAGTATTTTTCATGGCAACCTTTCGTGACAGCCTTGTCATATTTCAGTAGCGCTCCACTCTTGCAATAAATAATGTACTGTACTTTCTTAAATTGCAAACAAGCTTCTAGTGTATTTTTGGAACAGTTTTCACAGTAAAATGCATCTCATAACGAGAGAAAGCAAAGCGAAGAGAGAGGGAGTGAAACTTACTTGATAAGTTGGATACTACTACTATCGGACCCGACATTAAAATTTTCATCAAAAGTGGTCAACCGGAAGTAGTAGTTTATTTGTGTCATTTTTCACTTTTTTGCGATTTTCTCAAAAACGGCTCTTACGATTTTCTTTTAATAATATCGCCTTATTTACTACATTTTATCGAATTATTTGCTTTTTGAAAGGTAAATTTCCATCCACCGGGTTGGTCTAGAGCAGTCATGTCAAAGATACGGCCCGCGATCGCAATGTGTCACAGAAAGAAGAATCATGGTTTTTTAGAGCTTTAAGACTTCACTCGATTCCTCTACGGAAGTTTTAAAATGCGCACACTATATTTATAAGTAATTTTAAGGGCAGCGCGTGCCTAGACAAGCGAGAAAGATAGACAGTAACGCCATCTCTACCTGCCATTAATGAGCTTGTCAAAAACAAGAGAAGTCAGGTATCTGGATCCTCGAGCTCAAAATAATTACCATCTTTTATAACTTTGATATGATTTTTAACAACCGTATGTTATATACTATTCAATTAAATATATAAAATGTTATAATAATTCAGTACATTTTTTGTTATTTGAATCTGGCCCGCCTACACATTCTAAATTTAATATATGGCCCTCTTCAAAATTGAGTTTGACACCACTGGTCTAGAGGTAAAGTCGTCACCAAAATCAGCTGTTTAACGACTGATTTTCGGAAACAAAGGTTTCTGGTTCAAATCCTAGTAAAGGTAGTTACTTTTATACGGATTTGAATACTAGACAATGGTTACCGGTGTACTTTGATGGTTGGGGTTTAATTAACCACACTCTCTCAGGAATGGTCGGCCTGGATCTGTACAAGACTGTACCTCATTTACAAGTCATACACATCATCCTCATCTCATTGGGTCATGGGGTTGCTTATTGTTCTAAATTGAACAGATTGCAACGTACACAAATTAGGAATTAAAAAAAAATATATATTCCATTAACCTTTCTTCCGATTTCCGTAAAAACTGGGGACCGAATGGGCTATTCTGTATATGGAGGCAACATGCGCGGCCAAAAATGGTATAATTGTGCAAGAGAGACAGACCGCGTAATATTTACCGCTCTCTGTCTACACTACGATTTCGACGTGTTGCGGGGCGATCTCAGCAAGCGCATGTCGGGGTGGCAGAGAGTGAGTGAGAAATAAGATTTGTTAGAAAGAGACAGATAGCGTAATAACTAGCGCAATTTGTAATACATGGCAACTATAGGCAATGTTGTCTCCATGTAATATACAAAAAGGAGCTGGCCTGAAGGCCGAAAATCAAATCTAAAATAACTGTAACCCTGTAACCGTATTACTGCTGAAAATTCAGTGATTCCCTATTAATATTATTTTATTTCAAGATATTCTGCTTTTTATGCACGATAAAGATCTTTAAATTACATCTAAGTAATAAACATATATGGTCTAGCAGAAAAATTAAAATATCGTATATTCATTACGAACCTGCTGCCCGAACACTGTAGTGTATGCAGGTACGATATAATATGCCCTCAATACACGATAATTCAGTGTCGCTATGTTGGTATTGATCTGTGTCAGCTGGTTTTTGCAGAGTGAAAGTTTTGATTGATGTTGTGAATGTTTGTTTTTTGTAGTTTTGGTTATGATCTAACATAATTTATTTATGTTGTTGTAAAATATTTTGAGTATAATTTTGTATACTCAAGTTTTTGCTTGGTGGTTTATTTCAATCAACTGTTTTTAGTACATTGTTTCATATCGTAAACGTAATTTTCTATATCGTGTTCATGAATTGTTTCTAAAAGTGAAATTACATTTGTCAACTTTATTGTGTGTTATTTAACATGGAAACGTTTATATTGAATAATAACAGGTATGTTTAGTTCCAATAAAATTTAAAAATTATATTTCTTTCAAAATGTTCTGTTAACTATTTATTTAAAACTTGCTATTAAAATATCAAATAGCCTATTTATTTAGAACTGTTATGGTTTTAGTTTTTTCGTTTTGTTGTTAATAAGAAATGAAAGTTTTATATAAATGTTGGCTGACATGTTATGTTATTTAAATGATGTTAGGTAATTATTATATAATTATACATCGTCGGACTATTTTTCATTAGTTACTCATTTTTTATGGAAAATTTTAAACATTGAATTCATTTTGGTACCCAGTGGTAATATTGACATTACAACAGATTATACTTGAATGTTTTAATTTTTAATGTCCATGAATCCTTAAAATCTTCTTAGTTTTCTTAAGCTCACAAAATTGTGTGTTACCTAACTTTTATTATGCGTGAACGAAAATTATAGGCTTTTACCATAGTATAAAATAGCATCTTAATAACATTACGCCCTTGAGTATTGGATTCAGGGATTTTAATTTTATTTTATTTAAAAACTTTTTTGGTATCACATTTGAAATCTAGTTTGTTGAAAAATGAATTGAATATATATAGCCTACTTTAAAAAAAAATAATGTCATTAGTTCTTTTGTTTCATGTTTTATTTTATAAAAAGGGAGGTAATTTTGGGGTTTTATTTGACATTATAAATTTATTGAGTAGTTGTTCGAATGTGTCATGTTGTGTGTTGACCATGCTATATGTCCTCTCAAGGTTCTAGATCCTAAGATACTTTAACACCACATGTCACTCATTATATAAAAATAAATTATATTAAACAAATATTTGCTTTAATTTGTTGTTTTTATTACTTTGTATTGGATAATTAGTATGATAAAATTATTTGCAGTGTTTTTAAATATAGGAAATCTTCCACTTAATATAATGTTTGAGGCCATTAGTTAAATGTGCTACTTGATCTAGTAATTCTGTTTCAATATCTATCAAGACCTTTCATGTTTGAGATATTTTAAATAGTAAAAGTAGGCATACTTAAAAAATTTATATGAAAATCATTTGCCCCTAACAGACAGGTTGGGTGTCAAATTACTTACACTCAATCTGTTCGTTGCAGGGCTAAAATAAATAGTTTTGTTTCCTATCACACGTTAAGCCAATTCAATGACTGAATCATTTAAGAACAGAAGAGGTAGAGGTGTAAAAGACACTAATCGGAGTTATCTCCTCTGAAAGTAATGAATTTCATTATACAGCCAGACCCTGTGGTGAATGAAGTGAAGGTGTCATTTGCAGAGTGGAAAATATGTGCTCTTCAGAGGGCCCAGCATGCTAAGCGTACTTTTCCACTCAGTGAGGAAGGCAAAATGTAAACCACCTCACTCCTTGATTTACTTAGTAAAACCTCTACAGGTTCAAACCAGCCTTTCGTCCGACCAGCCGTTCTGACGACCTAAACAACAAACAACAACATGAAAAACATCTTTAAAAGTCATTTATATTATTTGAAGGCTTATACACACAGTAAATTAAAATGCATTGTCAGCTTTAATGGAATAATTTTGCCTAAATTTTCTGTCAACTTTGTTGAATTTATATAGGTAACATTTACTATAAAAATTCCTGATTTAGTGAAAATTAGTTATCGTGTTGTAAATAAATTACTACATCATAGGAATCAAAAATTGTTCTACCTGCAAAATAAATTAATAAATCAATTAGGTAAATGGATATAGGTGGCCATGTAAATATTTTATTATAATTAGCTATTTAGGCTAGTTTACAGTTTTTTTTATAAGCCTTTTTGTGGTTGATTTCAGTACATTGTAAGTATCCTGAATTGTTTATTGCTAAAAAATATTCAAATTGATTCTTATAGTTTCATTTATCAAATCATATTCTTTAAGTATGCCCAAAACGGGCAGGTGGAGTGTTATTTTAATTGCACTCTATCTGTTTGGTCCAGGGCTTAAAAAATAGTTCTGTTTCTTATCACATAGTCAGCCACTTATATGACTGAACTATTTAAAAACAGAAGAGGTAGAGGTGTAAAAGACACTAGTCAAAGTAATGAATTTCACTATGCAGCCAGACCCTGTGGTGAATGAAGTGAAGTTGTCATTTGCAGGGTGGAAAGTGAGTGCTTTTCGGAAGGCCTGGCATGCTGATAAGTATACTCTTTCAACTCAGTGAGGAAGGCAATGGTAAACCACCTTACTCCTCGTATTTACTTAGTAAAACCTCTAGAGGTTCAAACCAGCCTTTCGGCTGTTGACCTAAACAACAACATTCTTTAAGTAACTCATCCAGCTATGTTTTCAGTATTGGAAAATATTGTCTGGAAGAGTGTTCTGAGATCTGCTTAGCTCTGAAAGGGCTGATTACATGAAAATTCTTTAGAAATATTTGGGTAGTTGCACGTACAGTAGTTATCGCATGTACGTGACATCGTATAAAATGACCTGTCGGTTAGTGTGACCAATGTTCGATGGAAAGGTTGGTCCGCTATGACGTGCAATAGAAAATAATATCATTTACCGTGACATCTGATAAAATCACATATCGGTTTTCGTGACAACTGTATGAATTTTCATTTATGTCTCTCGACAGTATGATTCAGCATGTTATTCATTGTTTTCTCTAGTTTTAAAGTGTTTTGTTCTCATTAGTCTCAACACTCATTTACAGTAGTTCGTGTTGGAGGTTTGATTACTAATAGGCCTATCTTTCCTTTTTGTGACTTGAATACGGCATTGATCTGTAATTTTATTGTCCTGTTTACTCGTTTGGTTCATATCTTTTGTGTAAACCCATCTGTTATTCAAATTAGTGCCGGGTATTTTTGTGTTTTATACAAACATAAATATGGTGTCATCGCATAGACATTGTGATAGAAAAATACACATCATTTTGTGCTTAGAAAATGGTGAAACGAACAGGGATATTACAAGGGATTATCATAAAACTCTCCAATACATTAAACACTCCACAATTTTCACAATTTGAAATTTTTTTTTTTTTTTGTTTAATGTCCGACTGTTATGCAATTACTGAATGGTGAAGGATGAAATAATTTTTTGTAACGTATAAAAATATGCCGTGCCTGAATGGGATTCGAACCCAAGACCGCATGATGAGAGGTGAGCACATTACCAATTTGGAAAGACAGGGAAAAAATTCTGAATAGTTTTGATGAAGGTAAAGAGAAATCGAAGAGACTTTTAAGTCACAAAAAAAAGAACGTAAAAGAAGTTTTTTTAAAGTGGTTTGCTTTGTAACGGGCAAACAACATGACCATAATTGGACCTTTGCTACAAGAAATGTCCATCGGTTACATTGACTATCGCTTACAGTGGCAGGAACTACCCGATCCCATGGACGTCACTGTATCCGATAACTACTGTATATACAATTTCATATTTGTATCTACAATATTTATCTTAAGAAATGCGTAGCAATTGGGAATTGACTGTACAACTAGTAGAAGAATATTTATACAAAAGATAAAATTTTGTTGAATTTTTATTAGCAATAAGTTCTTCGATTGCCCATAACAGACAGGTGGAGTGTCAAATCATTTACACTCAATCTGTTAGTTGCAGGGCGTAAATAAATAGTTCTGTTTCTTATCACATGGTCAGCCAATTAAATGACTGAATAATTTAAGAACAGAAGAGGTAGAGGTGTAAAAGACACTAATCAGAGTTATCTCCTCTGAAAGTAATGGATTTCATTATACAGCCAGACCCTGTGTTGAATGAAGTGAAGGTGTCATTTGCAGAGTGGAAAATATGTGCTTTTCAGTGGGCATGGCGTGCTGATAAGCGTACTTTTCCACTCAGTGAGGAAGCCAATGGTAAACCACGTCACTCCTCGATTTACTAAGTAAAACCTTTACAGGTTCAAACTAGCCTTTTGGCTGATGACCTAAACAACAACAAGTTCTTCAAACAAAGAGTAGAGAATTATTATTTCTTACTGGTAAACCCTGTCAAATATAACTTCATGTAATATGTGATTTGGATGTGCTAGGTGGGACATCGATGTAATGGGAGTTCAGCACGACAAAGACTAGCCTAGTGCAAGTCAATCGCATTGGAACAAACGTTCCAATGCGATTGACAATGTGACATGACTAGTTTGGGTTAAGGAACAGTGGGTTTAAACTTGTAATAATTTTCTAGATCCAGGCCGGGAATTGAACCCAGGACCTTCACTTTGCGTTCAGTGTAGCATGCTAACCATTGGGCCACGGATGCGGCCTACAAACCAATTTAATAAATTCACCAATCAGGCACAATGCTGGTTATACTATATATAATGCTAGTAAACAAGCAGTGACACATTGCAATCATTCTGAAAAGGAAACAGTTTATTAATATATTTAATTTTTATTTCGTGTAGATGTTAAGTCAACTTAACTTACATTGTGCTGAAACTTAAATTACTAAGTGAGGAATTATCCCGCATTAAAATTGCATACCAAATAAGAGGCACTTAGACCATTATAGGCTGCCATTAGTAACTTTTTTTATTTAATGACCATTTTTTAAATCCAAATACCTTAGATGATATTAGTACGTCTACCAAACCTGATTAGTCCAATTCTCTATCTTTGAACTTTGTAATGCTTTTATTGTTTATTCAAAAGTCTGAAACCTTAAGTAGCCATTAAGTTCAAGTCCAATAACTTCTCGTCCCACTCTAAAATTGTTAGAATCTGGTTACTTATAAATAACAAAACTTTCATCTTAACTTAAAATAAGTAAATATTAACAAATTAATTGCCTACTTATGACATTAATTTTATAACTACTAGAAAATTGTAATAAACTATTAACATACTAATTAATTGATTAACTCTATTATAAATATTTTAAAACTTAACCAGGACTTAAACTAAAATTAAGTAAAAAGTAATATGGTAATTTACAATCAGATACTTCTGTAGAAGTACTGTAAAACCGCGAATGTAATCCGTATCATGGTTTTATATGTCGAAAATTTTTAAAAAGTGGTGTTAAAATTGTTTAGGAATCATATAGGCAAATAAATAAAAATGACCAACTTTTGTGTCTAGTACAATAAAAAAATTTGTAGTTTTATAAAAATTTGTATAAATTTTTTACAGTTATAAAGTAATTTTGTTAGACATGATATTTTCTCTTTATAAAAATGTTTTATAATATTTTTTTATAATAAGGTAGAAAAAAATATTCTTCATGCAGTTTTTATTCATTTTCTTGATCTTTGTAATGTTATAATTGAAGGCAGTGTAAACAAAAAATAAATAATTGCGGAGAAAGTGCAGTTAGTATCACTACTCATGCACTGTTAATTGAAACTATCTCTGTACTCAAACCTTACTATCATTATCATCACCATTGCAGTATCATTATTACTTTCACTACACACTTTATCTGTGCTAATACTATTACTATTATTAAGTACAGTCAACCTAAGAATGATATAAAAATAATGTTGACCTAACTTTGATATTTACTGAGACTGACTGTACCCAATAAGAAAGAGTTTGTCCTTTAAGCTGGGAGAAATATTTTAGTTTGTTGTAATAAACTATGGTTTTGAATTTAATCCTTTTCTTAGGCCACTTAAGTAGTTACTGTGTTTATAACTTTTAAATGATCTCTCTTAGCCTTTCTGTTTCTAAATAAAATTAATGTTTACTCATTTTGTTTGGTAAATGGACTAAAAATTAATTACTTATTGATTTTCCCTATCATTTAACTTGTTGTTGTTTAGGTCATCAGCTGAAACGCTGGTTTGAACCTGTAGAGGTTCAACTAAGTAAAACGAGGAGTGAGGTGGTTTACCTATGCCTTCCTCACTGAGTGGAAAAGTACACTTATCAGCATGCCGAGCCCTCAAAAAAGCACATATTTTCCACTCTGCATATGACACCTTCACTTCATTCACTACAGGGTCTGGCTGTATAATAAAATTCATTACTTCCAGAGGAGATAACTGTGATTAGTGTCTTTTACACCTCTACCTCTTTTGTTCTTAAATGATTCAGTCATTTAATTCGCTGACCATGTGATAAGAAACAGAACTATTTTTTTAATCATGCAATGAACAGATTGAGTAAATAATTTGACACACCACCTGTCTGTTACGGGCAGTTATTTAACTTACTACGTTTGAGTAAAATAAGTCTTCCATATTTTTTTTATTATTCAAATTTGAGAATTTGAATAAAGGAATTTGCAATTTTTTTTTAACGAATGCGAATTCATGAAAAACTTCTTGTGGTCCTGAAATTTGTTTGTGTTACCGACCCTTAATCGTGACAGAAATTCATCATCAACCAACAGTTGGCTTGTACGCCAGATGTCCCAGATTCAGTTCCTGGTCAGTTCTAGCATTTTCCATCGCTCATTTTCATCTATCATTCTTCTCATCGTTGTTTTTTTAATCCCTAATGTGTGTATGTCACAATCTAATTATTCATGAGCAATAATCAACCCCATGACCCAATGAGATGAAGATGATATGTATTGACATGTAAATGAGGTGTAGTCTTGTACAGACTCAGGCCGACCATTCCGGAGAGAGTATTGTTAATTGAACCCTAACCATCAAAGTACACCGCTAACCATAGTCTAATATTATTCAAATCTGCATAAAAGTAACTATTGTGCGGTTCCAAGCTCCGTGTAGTTGTGGGATGAAGGGTACGGGTGAGGTATAATGAATGAGTGACGCATGTTGGGAGAACGATTATTGTATTACTCTGATACAAAACATTCGTTTTCAAACTTTCCGTATTTAACATATTTGATTGTATTTATTACATTCATTTATTTACATATTTTGATATAAGTTAAATAGTATAAAACCGACCAAGTTAATAACCCGGCAAAATAAATTAATGCGCCGGATGATAAGAATATTTTTTTAGTTTAGTTAGTACACTCTACCATTACAAATTCATCAGCTGTGAAACGCTACTACTGTCTGTCTATAACTTGATGGCCTCCCGCAGAGAGGAGCAGAATCGGCCCGCTACTAGCCTTCTCAATAACACTTCATTATGCACCAAGTGAATGTTATTAAGAACGCTAGTAGCGGGCCGATTCTACTTCTCTCTGTGGGAGTCCATCAAGTTATAGACAGACAGTAACTCATTCATTCTCCCTTTACTATAACAACACACTGCATTCCTTCCGACTTTACGGAGCTAGGACTCAAGCAGTACCTTTACTAGGATTTGGGCTATGGAACCATCGTTCCCGAAAATCAACTGTTAAATAGCTGATTTTGGCGACTACTACCGCTAGTCCAACCTGGTCGGTTTCTCATCGTCTGCATTAGCGGTAATTGTAAAACAGTCTGACGTTAAACAAAAAAATCACTCACCAGTAGTGTTCACTACTGGACGTAGGCCTCCCTCATCGTTATCCACTCTTGAGTTTTCCGCATACAGTCGTCGGTCCAACGTTTTAGAGGTTTTCCCCTGCTCTCTCTGTCACTACAAAATAAATCTCTTTTTCCATTTGTTACCTGTGTTACATGATTCATCCAATTCCAATTAGCAAGGCAATCTGTGTAATATGCGTGACACCTGTTCTTCGACGTAAATCTTTTCTACTATATTGGTTTCGTAATAAGACACGAAGCATCGTATTAATACAGTAGCCTATATAAATTTAAAACATTAAGCTGGTTCAATCTTCAGAAAAACATGAAAAATCGTGTAGCTATAAAATAAAAAAAAAATTCATATGATTTCAAAATAATGCCGGCCGCATTGGTGTATTTGGTAACGTGCTCGCTTCTCATCATGCGGTCTTGAGTTCGAATCCCACTCGGGCACGACACATTTTCATACTTTACAGAAAAAAATCATTTCATCCTTTACAGTTACAACCCAACATCGTCGCTAATGATCACTGTAGTTGATGCGACGTTAAAAAAACAAAGAAAAAATTCCCCTGTGCTTTTGTTGTGGGGTGGAATGTTTATGGAAAGTTTATTTCGAACGGAAGGTTATAATTTCGTTAAGATATTAAGAAAATTAAATTCCATCTTATTTAGTTTGCATCAATTTTATTTGTTTTTCAGAAAGAATGATAAGAGATATTCTGCAATCTTTCATTTTCAATGGTATTACAATATAAGTACATTGCGTCAATAAACGATAAAGACGTTTTCCTCTCTTTCTATAACGATTGACCTCTGTCAGACCCTTACGACGCCCGCGCTGTGCGCGGGTTTAGTGCGAGTCTCAGAGGGTGGATGAAATGAACTGGTCTATTTCTTTTTCCGGTTCCATTACACATGACTTGTTCTAAATCCCACTTTAAGAATACTAATGTTAGTTTTAAAAATTATAGCTCTTTAGAAAGACACGGAAATATTGTAACGTTTTTTCCGGGTTCGTTCGAAATCTGGTTATTAATAAATAATGAAACTTCTCTTTAAACTTATAAACAAGTATTAACAGATTGATCAATTACAATAAATTTTTACGATTACAACCACCGGTGAATAATAATTTAACCACTTAACTGAATAGTAGACTAAATTTATTACACAATTTTATTAAAACCTTGACAGAAAATATGGTCATTTACAAACAAACAATCAGTGAATGAATCCTTACTTCCAATTTTTAACCACAGAATAACTATTTTCCCGTTACGCATTTACCGCTCAATACGCACGTTGGTGTACACACCTGGTTCTAACACACGCTACAAAACACACTATGGCTTCAAAACCTATTCACCACAAACGGTTCGACCGGCATTCATTTACGTGTCTAGGACACTACTAAACTGCCCGATACAACAGCCGGCTGTTTTAGATACTCTTCCTTAGAATTACTAGAAAAACGAAGAAAACATTAAATCAATAAAAATTAAGGAATAAAGTAGAATTACATAAACTAAAATACATAAATCCACAATACCCGTAATATTCTAGGAAGACAACCAAATAAGGTGCCGTGCTAAGGGCAATAAATCACTTGCATACAATTACCCCAAAACATCAGTAGACAACCCACCAGGTTGAACTAGCGATGGAGTCTTCGTCAAAGTCAGCTGTTTTACAGCTGAGACGAGACGAAGGTCCCGTGGTTCAAATCCTAGTAAAGTTAGTTACTTTTATACGAATTTGAATACTTAACAGTGATTAACGCCCATAACGGACAGGTGGAGTGTCAGATTATTTACACTCAATTTGTTTGTTGCAGGGCTAAAATAAATAGTTCTGTTTCTTATCACATGGTGTGCCAATTAAATGACTGAATCATTTAAGAACAGAAGAGGTATAGGTGTAAAAGACACTAATCAGAGTTGTCTTCTCTGAAAGTAATAGATTTCATTATACAGCCAGACCCTGTGGTGAATGAAGTGAAGGTGTCATTTGCAGAGTGGAAAATATGTGCTTTTCAGAGGGCCCGGCATGCTGATAAGTGTACTTTTCCACTCAGTGAGGAAGACAATCGTAAACCACCTCACTCTTCGATTCACTTAGTAAAACCTCTACAGGTTCAAACCAGCCTTTTAGATGATTTGCCGGCCGCGTTGGCGATGTTGGTAACGTGCTCGCCTCTCATCACGCGGTCTTGGGTTCGAATCCCACTCGGGCATGGCATTTTTCATACGTTACAAAAAAATCATTTCATCCTTCACCGTCTGCATTAGCAGCAATTTGCAAAACAGTCGGACGTTAAACCAAAAAAAAAAAAAAAAAAAAAAATTTAGATGACCTAAACAACAACATTAGTGATTACCGGTGTACTTTGATGGTTGGGTGTCAATTAACCATTCTCTGTCAGGAACAATCGGTCTGAGGCTACACAAGACCTCATTTACACGTTATACATATCATGCTCATCTCATGGGGTTGCTTATTGTTCTTAAATTGAACAGATTGTAACGTACATAAATTAGGGTTTAGAAAACCCCTAGACTAAACACCATTGACAAAACCCTCATTGTCCATTCAGCTGAAAGTTACTATATTTATTCATTTATCGTAGTTGGGAATAAGTCATAATTTCTCCGAGGAACGAGGTATTAGGCCTACATTCTAAAAAATTAAAGTCGCTGACCTGCTCAACGATAGCGTATATGAATGATTTTGTAGCAAATAAAAAAACGTACAACTTTTCTTTAAACACCTTATATTTGTTGAGCGCTTAGTTTAACGTCAGTTAGTGATTTTCTGTTTTTGCTCATCAAAAATGGGATTTTTTTTAACATCGCGGCCTTAGAATAATCATTTTACGACACAAAAGTTATAGGAAATTAACCAATCAAAAAATTTAATACTTTTTAATCCCTAATGTGTGTATGTTGCAATCTGTTCAATTTTAGAACTATAAGCAACCCCATGACCAAATGAGATGAGGATGATGTATGTTGTGTAAGTGAGGTATAGTCTGTACAAACTCAGGTCGACAATTCCTGAGAGAGTATGGTTAATTCAACCCTAACTATCAAAGTAGGCCTACACCGGTAACTACTGTCTAGTATTAAAAATCCGTATACAAGTAACTTCCTTTACTATGACTTGAACCAGGAATCTTCGTCTTCTCCGAAAATTATCTGTTAAACAGCTGACTCGCGGCGACGACTTTACCAGTAGGATAACCTGGTGGGTTAAGTTTTATTTAAAGCATTTTTACTTTCTCTTGCTTATATAAATACGTATATAGGAAGGAAAGTATTGTTTTCATGTCGATTTTTATAAAATTGAGTTTTCACCGGATATACACGTTTTCAGACCCCCTGAACCCAAAAAACATGTTTTTAGCGATTGGTGTGTGTGTGTGTGTGTGTGTGTGTGTGCGTGCGCGCGCGCGCTTGTGTATAAACACAATATCTCAAGAACGGAACATCGTACGAACTTGAAATTTGAATCGGTCAACCGGAAGTAGTAGTTTATTCGTGTAATTTTTCACTTTTTTGTTATTTTCTCAAAAAACGGGTTCTACGATTTTTTTAAAAATCGCCTCATTTACTAAATTTTTTATGCTCTACAGGATAAGGTAGGCGTCATGTCTGCTGACATTCTTGGAGAGGCTGTTTTCACGTAAAAAAATTGTTTTTTTTTTAAGAATGCGGCTTTATGATGCATTTTAGCGCAAAAATGTATAAAATAAAAGTTGTTGACAATTTAAAATCCTACAATTTTTATTTCCAACAATTTTGTATAACCCTTAGTTTAACGGTAATTAGCGATTTTCTGGTTTTTTTTCTCACAAAATTGTGTAAAAAATGATTTTTTTAAAAATATTTCAGCCTTTGTACGAACATTTACATTTAGCATTTTACGACAATTGTATATAATCAAATATATAGGAAATTAAAAGATGTACAATTTTATTTGGAGCATTTTTCTCTACAGAGCCTAGTTAGCGTGAAAGAGTGATTTTCCGTATTTTTCAACCATTTTTTGGGTTGATTTTCATTTTGCGTCTTTCACCCATGATTAAAATGAGGTTATTTATATTGAGGTTAGTTTTTTGTTTATTTCTAATGTTTTATTACTAATGTTAGGTAATATTGGTCATTATTTGCACTGGCAAAAGAAAGTTGTGTGTTTCACACCAGATTTTTTTTCTACAGAACCTAATTTAGCGTAGTGATTTTTCGTAATTTGAATCCTACAGAGGTTGATTTTCGTTTTGTTTCATTCACTCATGATTAAAATTAGTTTATAGGTTAAATGGATCATTATTTACATTGGCAAGAGAAAGTCCTGTCATAACAGACAGGTGGAGTGTCAAATTATTTACACTCAATCTGTTCATTGAAGGGCTAAAATAAATAGTTCTGTTTCTTATTACATGGTCAGCCAATTAAATGACTGAATAATTTAAGAACAAAAGAGGTAGAGGTGTAAAAGACACTAATCAGAGTTTTCTCCTCTCTGAAAGTAATGAATTTCATTATACAGCCAGACCCTGTGGTGAATGAAGTGAAGGTGTCATATGCAGAGTGGAAAAAATGTGCTTTTCAGAGGGCCCGGCATGCTGATAAGCGTACTTTTCCACTCCGTGAGGAAGGAATTGGTAAACCATTTCACTCCTCATTTTACTTAGTAAAACCTCTACAGGTTCAAACCAGCCTTTCGGCTGATGACCTAAACAACACAAGAGATAGTCGTGTGAGTGTTTCATACAATTTTTTATTATTTAGTTAGATTTTATAGACTTTTCTTATCTGGGGTTTCAAATTAATGTATAGTGTTTTGTAATACGGATATAAAGCGTGCAGGGAATTTTCATTTTGATGTGATTATCATATTGGCTGTATTGTTTAATCGCAAGGCCAGCAAGTGGCGGCACCACTATCAACATTACGTACTCTCGTGTTTATACTAACGCGCGCTGTTGTCTTCAGTTTCAGTTGGGTTTTGTTTTGTGATGGACGGTCGTCGATACGTCGCGCTTGTCCTATCTTGTTATGATTCTTGCTTAGCTGTGCTGTTGTTATTTTAGTACCGTGAAAATTTTTTATTGTGTAAATAGTATCTGTTATATTGTGTTTAATTTTGTGTTGAATCGGAAAATCTAAAGTTGGATTTACTAAAGCGCGATTTGCTTTCAAGTTATCACTTAGTGGTGAAGTGTTTTTATTTTAAATTATTTACTTTTTATTATTATTATTAATGCTACTATTTCACAATGTATGAATAATCAATCTCTGTTTAGGTTTAATTTCCGTCGTTTAATGTTACGTAGTATATTTCAATTTTCAAACCTTTGTTCAGTTTTTTTTAAAAATAACAAAAATAGATATTTCGTATATGTAATAATTTTTAAAACTTGCTAAATTAAATTTTTTATGGTATACTATATTTTACAAGAATTATTTATTCTTTTATTAACTAAAAACAATTATTTATTTATTTTTTTATAAATTTTATGTATTTTCAAGGTCTGTAGCGTTTTTATATTACATAAATTTAAACATTACTTAGGTTGCGTTTACTGTGTCGTCATTTCCGCGTTTATTAGTTTACTATATTTTGTTTCAATGTATATTTATTTGATCTGTTATTAATGCACTACCTACCCATAGATAAAGTGTTTAAATAATTATTTTTATTTTTAATGAAACCTTGAATTTATTCAAAAAGGCCTATACCGGGAAAATTAATCATAAGTTGTACATATCTGGAAAAATCCCAGAATAATTGACGTATCCGGTAGTAATGTGTACTATGGAGTCTTATATAAAAACTTTTTATTAAACGTCCACCTGTTATTCATTTTAAGGCTAATTGATGTAAATGAATGAGAAAAAAATTCCAGACCTTTTAGTCAAATTAGTAAAGGATATTCCTTCACTGACTGGAGTTAACGCCTATGCAGTTAATCAGTATTGATTCTTGTAGGATTTTTTTCATTTTTTTTTAGATTTTTATTTGTTATCGGGAACTGTACATTACTGACAACTACCCAATTGGATCGCTGCTTTGCTGTATTATTTGAGTGAATTAGACATGAGTTTGAACAGCTGTCAGCTGGTCACCGTACAAAGTTGCTTGCCCAACCGGTGTTACTTAACAAATCATAGCGACTTTCTACCGACTGACTGGGCTGGCCCGAAGGCCTTTTATATTTAATACAAAAATATGTTCAAATTGTCTAACTTTTTTGGTTATTAACAACTGCCTTGGGTGGGTTTTGTTTTTGTTGTTTAGGTCATTAGCCAAAAGGCTAATTTGAACCTCTAGAGGTTTTTTGTAAAACAAGGAGTGAGATGGTTTACAAGTTGCCGTCCTCACTGAGTGGAAAAGTATGCTTATCGGCATGCCTGGCCCTTTGAAAAACATTTCCACCCTGAAAATGATACCTTCACTTCATTCACCACAGGGTCGGGCTGTATAATTAAATTCATTATTCTCAGAGGAGATAACTCTGACTAGTGTCTTTTACACCTTTACCTCTTCTGTTCTTAAATGATTCAGTCATTTAATTGGCTGACCATATGATAAGAAACAGAACTATTTTTTGTAACTCTGGTACTAGCAGATCGAGTGCAAATAATTAAAACTCCACCTGCCTATTATGGGCCAGGGTGGGTTTTATTGCGTAATAATTTCCAGACCCCAGCCAGGAATGGAACCCATTCTTCGGTCGATAGTGGAAACTGGTTTTGTAAACATTTTATTTTCGATGAATTTTTAAACGTGAATTTCAACAGAAACTTTGCTAGCCTACCAGTACTTCTTAGTTTTTACCACTTTAGTATTTGTTCGTGTTAATATCATAATGTTGACTTCACCATATTAAGTCCTTTTAACCGGTTTTAATTTAACATTTCATTGGTACTTTTTTGCCAACTGATTGACTGGGTTGGCCCATAGGCTTATAATAAACTGGTAAAAGTAATTCACCTAGTTGAAAATTATCAAGTGTTAATTAAAATTTATTTTTAAAGATATTCATTTTGTTCTTCACTACAATGGGACCCACCGGGTTGGTCTAATCAGCTGTTTAACAGCTGATTTTCAGAGACGAAGGTTCCTGGTTCAATCCTAGTAAAGGTAGTTACGTTTTTACGGGTTTGAATACTAGTTAGTAGTTACTGGTGTACTTTGTTGGTTGGGGTTCAATTAACCATACTCTCTCAGAAATGGTCGACCTGGGTCTGTACAAGACTGCATGTCATTTACACGTCATACACATCATCCTCATCTCATTGGGTCATGAGGTTACTTATTGTTCTGAATTGAACAGATTGCAACGTACACACATTAGGGATAAAAAAAATTCAATACAATTGCAGAACATTTTTAGAAATATTAGAAAAATTTTATACGTTTCTAAGAAAATTCTTTGTTCATATAATTATTAAATTGATTTTAATAATTATTATTAAATATCTCATTAATCCTGATGTATTTTTCTATCTATATTAATTGTGTTGTGCTTATTCAATTATACAGGATATTGAAACATAGAAATGAATATATCTTTTGATAAGACAGCACATATAAATATAAAAATAACTCTTGATATCCTTGGTTATGTATTATAATAGGCTTATTAATTTAATTAAATAAATCTAAATATACTAATAGGCCTATTATAAGTGTGATTGTAAATGTCATTAATCATTACATTAGTTGTGTCCCATTAATAAAACTAAAATTCCTTACTTAAAATAAATTTATGTTGTAAATATTAAAAATTTCATGAAACAATTTGATTATTTTTAATATCATCAGGCCTATTGCATGGTAAATGTATGTTACAGTAAATTCCTGATTATCCATCATTCTATTTAATTTATGTATTTAATTTATTTTTTTATTTATCCGTCAAGGTACTACTACTTTTCTAAAACTTGAACGGTTACAAAAATATTTTATGAAACGGAAATCTTTTACTACTGTTTAAGAGTGATGAGGTAACTTTTGTCTTTTTGATAACTTGTTTATGCAAAATTTAGGATTTTACCTAAATGTATGCCTATGGTTGTTATAAACAGATTCTGTGTTTTCAAGTTTTTACAAAATTTTTCACATATCATTTCTGTTATTGGAATTAACAAGTTTTCTGTGTAAACTTTTGTATAATCCATTTATCTTGATCATCTCCACCTATTTATGATGGATAATAGGGGTTTTACTGTACTTTGTGGACATTCTCGTCATGAGATTATCTACCTTTAGGTAGGTCTTCTGCACCACGTGTATCTCCAGCTTTTTAAGTTTTCTACTGATGTCACAATTTCTTACTAGTTCATACTCCCTTTTTAATTGAGTATTACATCCTGTCTTTAAATACCTCTATAGGAAAATAATTTGAGAGTTTGTTTCTTTCACTCATTTTGTAGTCTGTTTATTACCACATCACAACTGAAAATTCACATGTTACATATGTGTTTCCAAAGTTGTCTGTCTCCCATTAACTAGCCTGTAACCATCTAAGCTGTTTTGTCCATTTACCAAAAACATCATTAACAAACAGATAAGATAAGAACAGAGTGCCCATTATCAACTGCTTACTTTATCTGAATCCAACAGGATTTGGTTAGTACATTTAGCGTACCATAGGGAAAAAACAATTTGAGCAGGTTGTGGTAGAGCTGTAGAGGTTTATATATATAAATTTATTGACATATATTTTTTTATATAAATTTTTTTAAATTTATTATATATATTTTTTATTGACATGTTTCCCACCATCGTCAGAGTACATAAAATTGAAACTCAACTTTTTAAAATTTTCAGTACCTTCAGTCGTTTGTTTAAAATTTTTATGACTGAAAATTTTTCTGATAACGGTTCTTATAATTTTAGTTTCAATTTTGTGTACTCTGATGATGGTGGATCCACTGAAATATGTCAGTAGAAAGTAGGGTTATACCCATTATACCTTTTATATGGACAAAAGGTATAAAACAAAGTGATGTACAGGTCAGTGAAAAATCAAATAATTTACAATAGCATTTAATAATAATTTGTAACGTCAGTGATAATACGTCATCAGTAACTAATTAGTGGTTAACCAATTTATTAATTAATCACAGGTTTTCTCCTTATCAAATCTATGGAAAAATATTCAATTTATGTGACTACTGTCACATTGTCTCAGAAGTCAAAACCAGTTTAGCCAAATATCAAAAATATTTGAAAATTATGCCAGAAAAGTTGTTGTATATTATATATAGACTAAAACCAAATGGGGGTAATTGTGTTATGTAATATACGAGAGGTGTGGCTATTAAATAACGAGACTGACATAAAAAAATTTATTTTTATTTTATACATAATTAAAAGGGACAAGATTTGAGTCGTGGAAGCTGTAAAAGAGAAAGCGGCACGTGTCCTGAAGGAGCTGACAGAAGATGACTTCCAGCACTGTTTCCAGCAATGGAAAATTCGCATGGAGCGTTGTAGGGATAGAGAAGGCGTGTATATTGATGATGACATTTAGTTTTTATGTATAAAATAAAAATAAAATTCTTTACGTCAGTCTCGTTATTAATAGCCATACCTGTATACAATAATCCTGTACACTGCGGAGAAAAGTAGATGTTTAAAATCAAACTTGTTTGGTTTTATAGTGCCAGTCTGGATCATTGTGTTCGACCTCCAAGTATTATAATCGAGGCAAATGATTGCATGAAGTGAGCTGTTGTGTCTTAACATGTTATTCATGCAATAAATTTATAAATAATCGGCACCTGACAATTTGAGAGTAATTAAAAAGGTATACAAGTTGCCTCCATAGCATAGCGGTAGCGTGCTAGCCTACCACGTGAAGATCCCAGATTCGATTCCTGGCCAGGGTCTGGAAGTTTTTACAAGTTAAATCCCACCAATGTATATCCCACTGTAGTCGTTAATGACCAAGCTTTTGATGCAACTTTAAAAAAGTTTCACAAAATTTTGGAAAGTACTCATCCAAATCAAACCATGATACGAGACATAACTTTTGAGTAATATGGATAATAGAGTAGTATAAGTGTCATCTTTGACTTTGCGTACCTTATCTCTCCTAAACCACCCACCTTCTAGTTGACAAAGACAGGGGCGTAACTTCTCGCCTTTGATAAATTGCCGTCTTTACTGGCACCATGACCTCTTTGTTATCTTCTTTCTCTAAAAATGTAATGTGTTCAAATTACCAAGAAGTAAAGTGTGACCCAATGAGATGAGGATGATGTGTATGAGGTGTAGTCTTGTACAGACTCAGGTCGACCATTCCTAGAGAGTATGATTAATTGAACCCCAACCATCAAAATACACCGGTAGCCACTGTCTAGCATTCAAATCCATATAAAAGTAACTACCTTTACTAGGATTTGAACCAGGAACCTTCGTCTATTCTAACTCTTCGGGTATTTTAGCCCAATATTTACCGTTTTTACAGCTATTTCTGTTTTGAGTTGTATGTCTCTATTTTTTACTCCTAATTTGTGTACGTTGCAATCTGTTCAGTTCAGAACAATAAGCAACCCCATGACCCAATGAGATTAGGATGATGTGTAAATAAGGTGTAGTCTTGTACAGACCCAGGCCGACCATTCCTAAGAGAGTATGGTTAATTGAACCCCAACTATCAAAGTACACTGGTAACCACTGTCTAGCATTCAAATCCATATAAAAGTAACTACCTTTACTAAGATTTGAACCAGGAACCTTCGTCTCCGAAAATCTGCTGATTTTGGCGACGACTTTACCTCGAGACCAACCCGGTGGGGCTAATATATTTAACAATAAGATTTAATAAAATTTTCAGGTGTATTAATGTATTGGGTATTTTTTAAATTTTAAATGGAATATAAAATAGGTATATTAAATTTTAACTTATTTAAAATTTTATGATATTTAAAACTTTTAATATAGATTTTGTGTATGTATTTGTTAAATAAAACTGAAATAGAAGTATGATGAGAGAGGACATTGGAAATGATGATTTCATTGAAAGTATCAAAGTTCATTGGATAGTCCTTTGTTTGAGGTTACTTTTTCAGTGACTGATAATTTTATAAGTTTAATAAACGACCTTATAAAAATTCTATCATTTAGTAACAGTAGCATTAATAATAAGAATAGTTATACAGTTGTGAAACAGTGTACGCTTGTTTACTAAATATAGTTTAAGTGATCTGTAGTTCTTTATATTCATCGTTTGTATCTTTACAGCATTTTCAGTAACTGAAATATTATTAAGTGTTTTGTGATTATTTTCATATAAGTTAGTAATAAATTAAATAAACAAAAATGATAGTCGAAGCGTCTCAATCATGTGAAATGAACTCCCTTGTTTCGGACAGGAAAGGTTCTGTGAAGGTGACGATAACTCCAGCACAATGTCAACAAACTCGGACTCTTACACATCTACCCAAGAGGCCTCCTGTCGATATCGCCTTCCAGGACTTAACTTATTCTGTATCAGAGGGACGGAAAAAGAGTAAGTACTTATTTAAAGTATTATTTAGTCATTAAGTTAGGCCTAGTTTATGTAGAGTTGTACTCTACCATCCTCTATTATTATTTGAATTGTTGGGATATTCAAAAGTAGAGTACTAAAGATAAAAATTGATAAAGTAGAGTAAATCAGAGCGGTCGGAATTTAACTACCACTCACCCATTAAAAAAAACCTCCACCACATTATTCCAACTCTACTCTACCACTCACTTTCCTGGTACTATACCAGTGTAAACCAGATAGAAAAGTTGGGTTTTTTTGTTTTGACTAGTGAATGAAATTTAAATGTGTTGATTCCTTTTGTAATTTATTAATTTTGATTAGCGAGTTTGAGTAATGTACTAGAACTTTATTGTTTTTTTTTTTTGTTATTTTGTTACCAAGCCAATTTAAATAATGAAGTGTTCAGAATCTGAAACTTGTTGATTAGTATGGTGAAAATGAATGTTTGTGGAACAGTATAAATTATTTAAACAAACACATGGGAGAAACTGTGTGTCATTATACGAGTACATTGAATGAGTTGAATAAATCAGTCGGAATTAAATAAAAAATTTTCATCTTTTTACAATATATTCGTAGTTCCAGGGCTACAAAGGAGTTCTATTTCTTATCAACTGGTCAGCCAATTATATGACTAAAGCATTTAAGAACAAAAGAGGTAGAAGTGTAAAAAAAAACACTCATTCTCCTTACGTTATCTCCTCTGAAAGTAATGAATTACATTATACACCCTAAGACCCTGTTGTGAAGGTGTCATTTGTAGGGTGGAAAGTTGATGATTTACAGAGGACCTGGCATGCTGATAAGCATACTTTTCCACTCAGTGAGGAAGGTAATCGTGAACTACCTCACTCCTCGTTTCACTTAGTAAAGAAGTTTCGGCTGGTTTAAACCAGCCTTTCAGCTGATAACACAATAAAAAATTTTGTCTCTTTTTTTTGATTTAAGGAGATTATTTTTTAATAAAAACATAAGTTTTTCTTCTTAATGTTGCAAGATGTGTGATTTTTCCACAAAACTTGCTGTATGATAATGGTCCTTACTTCTACCAATTTTTTCCAAAATATTATTGTCTGGTGTACCATCTAAATTTAAAAGTGTGCAGAGATATTTGTAGTCGTGAGCAAATTCAATAACTCTTTTGTCGGTTTGGATAGGCCTATTACGTCCTGGCTCTGAGACTAAATATTCATTTATTGCTCAGGTAAACCAGCCGAAAGGCTGGTTTGAACTTCTAGAGGCTTTACTAAGTAAAATGAGGAGTGAGGTAGTTTACGAGCCTTCCTCACTGAGTGGAAAAGTACGTTTATCAGCACGCCAGGCTCTCTGAAAACTGTCCAACCTACAAATGACACCTTCATTTCATTCACCACAGAGTCTGGCTGTATAATGAAATTCATTACTCTCAGAGGATATAACTCGTGAATAGTGTCTTTTACACCTCTACCTCTTCTGTTCTTAAATGCTTCAGTCACAGAATTAATTGACCATGTGATAAGAAATACAACTATTTTTTGTAGCTTTGGAATTAGCAGCAGGTTGAGTGCAAATAATTTAACATTCCACTAGCCTGTTATGGGGGACACCATTTAATTATTAATTGTCAAAAAAACTATAGTAGATACAAATTACAAAATTTACTTCATTATAAGTTTAGTATAATATAGTGCCCCCCATCACAGAAAGTCAAAGTAGATATACGATGGTCAAATTCTGTGTACCTTTGAATCTAATGATTGTTTAAACTCTTAAACATTAATAGAAACTGCAATATATTTGAAATGTCCCACCGGGTTCGTCTAGAGGTAAAGTCGTCGCTGCGAGTCAGCTGTTTAACTGCTGATTTTCGGAGATGAAGGTTCCTGGTTCAAATCGTAGTAAAGGCTCTCAACAAGTTATAAAGCTTGTACTTTTATACGGATTTGACCGTGGTTACTGGTGTACGGTACTTTGATGGTTGAGGTTCAATAAACCATATTCTCTCAGGAATGGTCGGCCTGAGTCTGTACAAGACTACACCTCATTTACACATCATACACATCATCCTCATCTCATTAGGTCATGGGGTTGCATATTGTTCTGAATTGAACAGATTGCAATGAACGCATATTAGGAATTAAAAAAAAAATTGAAATTTCTTAGAAGGAAATTTTAACGGTTCTTATCCAAAAAACCTACTGTCAGTCAGTTGTCATTCAAAAACATTTACGTTTATGATTAATTCAATACAGTATCATTTTTATATTTTAAACGTTTAGACTACATTATTGTTTACTTCTTATTTAACTTAATTTTGTTTGTTATAATCGACATTTTTGGTATAAAAGCTTGCATCAAATTTTTTGTTCGGTTCAGAAGAACGAGTTTTTCAAGGCTATCATGAATTAAAATTTATTTCAATTAATAAAAAATGTTAAAGTAGTAGGAATTAAATTTTTAATGAATTTACCGTAAATTCATTATAAAGCTGTTAATAGTTTAAGTATGTTATATAAATAAACGTCTATGAATGTGATAATTTCAGCCTAAAAAAAAAGAGTTAATTTTTTGTCAATTAAAGCTGTTTGTTTAGTTTTTTTTAAAATCTAGTTCAAGATTTGTATAAATTTAAATCGTGTTGATGGGCCTTAACCGTGGTTTACTATTAATTGGGATAAATTTGTTACAGATTGTAATAAAACACGTTGAAATTTAAGGTGAATTTTCCACCAATATTTTATACATTGCCGTGGCGGATGATAGGCGGTAATAGACTGTTTAAAAAAAACCAAATCTCAATTTTAGTTTCTTCTTCACTAAGAATACTTTGTTATATTCACATTCGGAAATTCATGAAAACTCTATTTTAATTTCTTACGTGGGATTAATAAATTTGTGATCTTCATAAAGAAACTAGCTAAACTTTAGAATGTGCAGAAATATTCAAGTCCGTTTTTCAGATTTAAAAAACTAACAAAATTTACTTCGTGGAACGATATTTTCAATATTCTTTCTTAAGGAAAAATTTATAAAGTACAGTCAACTCCCGATTATCCACGGAATTGGGTGGCACGAGTGCCGCGGATAATCCGCAAAATGACGAAAAAAAGCGTAGGTAAGTTATATATAGCAGTATGATATACGTATAAAATCTTTATTAATTTTTTGTTATTTAAAGTACATAAATATGTACAATAATGAAAACACTAACTTAAATTACAAAATATAACATTAAAATTTTAAATGTTGTTAATTATTTTTTGTCCCTAAAAATGTTTATTTACTGTAATTTTTTTAAATTAGTACATACAATGTATTTAGAAAAAAACATAAAAATATTGTGACACTTATTGCTAAGGTCCGTTTCGGGATCTAGGTTATTAAATAATTAATACACTAAAGTTTACAATTACAAGAATTTATTACACTAAAAGATTACAAAATAAATAATTCAACTAATTATAATTAAGAAATACAATAAATAATTTAATAATTCACTTAAAATAAATAACAAACAATAAATAACTTAATAACTTACTTAGCCTACTTACAATCACTTTTATAGATTACACTAACATACCAGACACAAACTGAATTCACAAAACTACACATTAACTTTACAATACACACACAACAAAGAGACGGTATAACAATCTTGAATAACTACAATGCTCGGATGTGTAACCTGTAAATACACACCCACGATAATCTCTCGGCAAAGATCACACGAATACTGACCGACCGCACTCGGGGGGCCTCCTTTTATAATCATTCACAAAGATCGTTCCAGAACAAAGTAGTGAAATCTACTCAAGTACAAAAATAACTCTTTATTAATGAATGCTAGAAAAATCCCTTTGTTAACAAGTCAACTATTGTAAATAGAAAACGTAAACAACCTCATAAACAACTTCATAAAAATGCCCTTTTTATAACACACAATACCCTTTTATAATACGCGTACCCTTTATGGTTAAAACTGTCATTTATTGCTGCTATTGTGTTGTTATTTTTATTATTCCTTAATTATTTTTATGAATGTAATTCTGGAACTTTCGTGAATGATCCCGTCTAGTCGATTCTGTTACAATATTGTTTACTTACAAATGATGTGCAGAAGCTATGTTGTAATAGAAGTCACAACGTTTTAAAGAAGTCAGTCATCTGCTTTTGTTTTTGAGTTAAAAAACACTTTTTCTTGATTTGGGACAGAAGTTTTCTCAACATAAGTTTGTCACAAAGCAAAGCGTGTGCTTTACAAATTTAAGCATGTGCTTTAGTTAACAAAGCGCGTATTTACAAATTTAAGCGTGTGCTTTACTTTACAAAGCGCGTACTTCCTGTGCTGTACAAATTTTATCTTTAATGTTATCACATTACAAGATATTTACTTAACGTTAACGTTAAGAAAAAAGAATGAAAAAAATTTCATCCGATAATAATCGGATAAATAAATAAGATAAATTAAGATAATTAATTTATCTATTTTATTATTTATCTAATTAATTTATCTAATTTTATTTATTAATTCTAATAAATTAAGATAATCGGGAGTTGACTGTATTGATACCAAATTGTTTAGAAGTTGTGTATTTTCATAAAAAAATTATTTGTAACAGTATTTCGTGTTTAACTCTCCGTAATTTCCAGGAAATGACTACAAAATCATTATTTATATAATTAAATGTCTAGTTTATTAAAATTCGCATCAATCGTTTGTTCTTTCGGCTATCTAATTCGTGTTAACTAATTTTTTGATTCTGACCAGGAGTCGAACCTTTCGCTTTGCATTTAAAATTAAACACAATCTACTTTTCTAAATCACTGTGCCATGGAAGTGGCCGGAAGAATTTTTATTACAATAAAAAATTATAATTAAAGTAGGTAATAATTGTTTAGTCTTGATTTTTATTAATTAACTTTTTTAGAAAATAATTAATGTAAATGAAAACGAATTTGACACAGTTTTTTTTTCTTTCATTCTATTCCTGAAATTAATACAGTGTTGTTTGTGTATAGCTTTACAATGAGTATAAAATTTATATCGATATTAGTAATGTAGCAGTACAGTAATGTATTTAGAATTTTTTTCAATTTTGTGTTATTTTTTTAAAAATAAAATCGGTCAATGTTCATAGGTCGTGTATTTTATAATACAGATAAAGTTCGTTGTAATTCTTGGTTGTATCTGACACGTTTATTATTTTTAGTATTACAATTGCGTTAATTGTTTGCTTTCACGATCACTCATTTCTTTTGTATTCTTTGTCTTTTGACCTGTTCTGTTGTGTTATTTTTTTTTAATTCGTAGTAATGAATACATTATCGCAGTTGCTTGTAGTCTAATTTACTTTATCGTTTATTATATAGGCTGTAGACATGAAGTCTAGTAAATTCAACTTCCGAGTTTTAAACTACTATTAGAACTAAATTACTCTCTTCATTACTGTACATTTAGTAGTAGTATTTACGGCTGTAAAATTTATTATTTAAATTAAATACCAGCTAAAATGCTAAAAATTTAGTCTGAAATGAAACTAATGTAAATTAATGTCTTTCGATGTGTTGTGAATCTAATCACGAAGTTCTATTTGTTCAGAGAATATTTCTTTCTTTCTCTTGCTTTATACGAATATGAATTTATAGAGAAGGAAAGTAGTTATTGTTTTCAGGCCGATTTTTTGAAATCGTGTTTTCACGTTTTCATGCCCACTGAACTCCGAAAACATTTTTTTAGCACGATTTGAGAAAATTGTGAAAAAGTGAAAACTACTGTTTTCGGTTGACGGTTGACCGATTCTGATGAAAATGTTCGTGTGAAGTCCCCCTAGTTGTACCTGACTTAAGTTTCAAGTGTCAACTTCATACGATATTCCTTTCTTGAGAAATTTTGTTCATACAATCACACACACACACACGCGCGCGCGCGTACACACACACACACACGCACAAATCAGTTGCTAAAAACATGGTTTTTGGGTTCAGGGGTCTGTAAACTTGTGTAACTGGTGAAAACTCGTTTTCAAAAAATACTTTATTCATATAGAGCAAGAGAAAGTAAAAATGGACTACTCTACATATTTTTGAATTACTTAGCAATTGTAACAAATGGTTATTTCTGAAGTTCTAACCGGTTGATTTCTACAATTAATTCATTAGGCTATCCAATTCTTATACCGTGCTGGTTTGCCAAAAAGTGGTGAAGTACCGCTGCTTTTATATGTGCTTTTAAAAGTGGCAAATCTGGGCTGCTTTTATCAAACGTTTTAAAAAATTTAAAATAATTGTATTACGTATATAATCGCTGGTGCTGCTACTCTGGTGCAACAAGCAAACTTCAAATAGCCACCCATTGTTTTCCCCACTCCTGGTAACAGCCTACATGTAATATAATTACTGTCAAACTTCTCGTAACGATCACCGTTATCCAGTTAATCAATCCCCATGTACGCCTACAACCAAGTTATTGAAAACCGATCTTATTTGTTTCTTGAGAGCCACGTATTTTTTCCCACTCTTCATGACCTATGACCCCAATGTCGTTAGCATTTATTTTCTTTGACATGGAATATATAAAGTTAAAAATGTATCGAATTAATAAAATTCTGTGAACAGTTTGGAAAAAATTATATGATACAATTACATCATTATGAGTGTAAGTCTATTCGCTACTGGCCAACTAATTAGATTTTTAAATTGAAATATTTATAATAAATTTATCGAATTTTTACTTTATGGCTCCCTTGCTTTATTTTCGGTATATTCTAATTTATATTTTTTTTAAATAAAGTTTATGTAACAGAACTTTCAAATTAAAACACGTTTAGACAAAGAGAGAATCTAGTGATACTTTCTAAAGTAAAACTTATTAAGTAATAAGTATGAAGTCATTAGCCTAACTTAATTAGTATTATTTAATCATCTGCGTATGCTTAATACATTGTTTTTTAAAATTAAATAACATAATCATAAAAAATTCTTTTATGAGACGACCCGTCTCATGGCCTGTGTAGGTGGTAACGTGCTCGCCTCTCATCATGCGGTCTTGGGTTCGAATCCCATTCAGGCACAGCATATTGTCATACGTTACAAAAAAAATCATTTCATCCTTCACCGTCTGCATTAGCAGTTATTGCAGATCAGTCGGTCGTTAATATAAAAAAAGGCTGGTGGCAGTTTTTAAAAAGGCTTACCTTTGATTTATGGCAAAAACCATTAGTGGTTTCTGTTTGAAGTGTTTAAGAGGAATCGAGTGATAGGTTTTTTTGTTATCAAATTCAGTCTTTGATTTTTTGACTTCCGGTTTTCGGCCACTTTCGGTCGAAACTAGAACTTCGAATCCAATCCAGGCCCACTAACTTTTTGTGTAGATTACGAATCCGAAAATAATTTGTTGCTATCTCTTCTAGTTTCTGACTCCGATTTCTTGACTTCAGGTTTTCGGGCACTTCCGGTCGAAACCGGAACTTCGTATCCAATTTAGCCCTACTTACTTTTTGTGTAATGTTGTTTAGGCCATCAGCCGAAAGGCTGGTTTGAACCTGCAGAGGTTTTACTTAGTAAAACGTGGAGTGGAGTGGTTTACCATGTCTTCCTCACTGAGTGGAAAAGTACGCTTATCAGTACGCCGAGCCCTCTGAAAAGCACATATTTTCCACTCTGCAAATGACACCTTCACTTTAAGACAACATTTTCTTTTGTAGATTTTTCTTCTGTCTTCCGTCCATCGTGTGTTCTTTTTTTTCTCTTCGTGGAATTCCTTGAAATCTGTAATTTTTCGTTGGTCCCATACGTTTTCTTTGTTCAAAAGGCTCTGATTCGTTCATGCATATCACCTTAAATAGTTTCATTGAAAAATCTTTCCATCATACATGCTGAAGTTTCCTCGAAGTAACGAAGGTGGGTCTGGTTACTTCATTCGATATTATTCGGTTGTAAGCTCCCCTCAGTTCAGTGAAGCAGTTGCTCTGTCTTCGCTTTACGAAGTCTGTACCTTAATGACTTTTTCGACAATTTTGATATGTTGAACACTTTTCGGTGTAGGAGAACAAAATATATAACCAAACAATTTTTTCAGTTTTTTTTTAGTTTATCTTGCAGATCTTTCGCATTAACATGCTGGTAATCCGCGACTACTGTGAATTATTGAACGATGGTTCTGACTTTTAGTAATTTCTAGATCCTAGCAAGGAATTTAACCCTGTACCTTTCGCTTTGTAGGCTAGCGGACTAACCAATGCTGGCCCTACGTCATTTTCTAGTGTAAGTACACAGTATTTTGGCGCCCCTCTACTGAAACCAATTACTAAAAAATAAAAGGAAGAAGTGAATAGAATAGATAAAAGAGTTAAGCCTACCTAACAAACCACAAGTTTATTTACATCAATCCGTTAAAAGCAAATTGTCTGACTTTCAATTATGAAAACTCGTAAAGTAGTAAGTCTGTTTCTGTTTCATTCACTAAATTTATTCATTTTCAATGGCCAAGGTTGCTAGTTCACTCAAGTGCTCTAGGCTCAAAGTTGATCACGAGTAGGCCTACGTTTTTATAAGTTTAATTTTGAAAAACTCCTTTCTCCGCTGGCCACGAATTCTGGAAGCGTTAACAGAATTCGCAATGCAATATTTGGGAAAGTATCCATATAACCACGTTTGATTATATCTCGGGCCGCCCCAGGGATTAATCACTACGTCACGGAGGTAGTCACCAAAGAAAATTAGTTGTTTGTGTAAGATATGACTTACTGTATACAGTCATCATTCATTTTTCATGATGTATGACTAAGGATGAATTACGCATGTTTCAAAGGTAGGGTAGCGTTTTAGGTTATGAATGTACTTGAAAGATGGAGTTGGTCGAAAATTGGTTTCATCAGTTGATATCTTGTCGTTTTTATTTGTGCAGGTTATATGTTAATGTTTTTATTCAGAAAAAGCTGATTTTAATGATGTGTTGTTAAGGTCATGAGCCGAAAGGCAGGTTTGAACCTGTCGAGGTTTTACTAAGTAAAATGAGGAGTGAGGTGGTTTACCACTTCCTTCCTCACGTAGTGGAAAAGTACGCTTATCAGCATGCCAAGCCCTCTGAAAAGCACATATTTTCCACTATGCTAATGACACCTTCACTTTATTCATCACAGGGTCTAGCTGCATAATGAAACTCATTACTTTCAGAGAAAATAACTCTGATTAGTGTCTTTTACACCTCTACCTCTTCTGTTCTTAAATGATTCAGTCAAATTTAATTGGCTCACCATGTGATAAGAAACAGAACTATTTATTTTAGCCCTGTAAAAAACAGATTGAGTGTAAATAATTTGGCACTCCACCTGTTTTATGGGCAGTTTAATGATGTATATTTTTATTGAAAATTTCAGTTTCTTCTGCGCTTAAGCGGATTTTTTTATTAGTGCGATCATTAGCGGTGTACGTTAGTATACTTCAACGAATTCAGTAGAGTGTTTTGATTACTTTGAAGCCTTTAATCTTCTTGTTTGAAATTAAAATTTTAGCTTTCATATATAAGTTGTAAAAAGTATATTCTATAAGAGAGTTACAGGAGCTCTAAGGCTTTTCAGTGATGTTTTTGTAAACATACGTTGCAAAGAACTGCGTAGGCTTTTAACTAACAAGGAAATGTATAAACATTTCTTTGTTTCTTTTGTTATAAAAAGATTTAGTTTTAAAGAAATAATTTTTCAGATGAAGTTGCTTGTGTTTTAAAACTACAACGTTGCAATTAACCCGTTAGGATTCATTAAAATCAGTTAAACCGTTCGTGCATGCTAGTACGTGATTAGGTGAGAAAATGATTGAAAACACTAAAAATGGAAGTGTAAAATTCTGTCATTACTCACCATTAATATTATTTGAGTCGTAGTTCTTTAATTTCCTTATTTTTATAACAATACATTTGTCTCGTTTTCTCCTTATTCTTCTTCATTAGTAAATATCCAGCGTACAATAACTTTTTTTTGAATAATTTATCAACTGCATTAGTTCATATTGTGGGTTATTGAACTAAAACGTTAAATTTAAAAGTCTTAACATTTTCTGACTGGCCGAGAGTCGATCCCGGGATCTTTTGGTGTTGAATACGATTTCTCTACTACACGGAAGAGACCCGCTTTTTACTTTCTCTTGCCTATATGAGTATGTAGGAAGGAAAGTATTGTTTTCATGTCGATTTTTCGAAATCTAGTTTCACTGGATCTACACGTTTTCAGACCCCTGAACCCAAAAAACATGTTTTTAGCGATTGGTGTGAGTGTGTGCGTGCGCGCGTGTGTGTGTGAACAGAATATCTGAAGAACTGAACATCGTACGAACTTAAAACTTTAGTTAGATACCACTAGAGGACCCGACACGAACATTTTCATCAAAATCGGTCTACTGGAAGTAATAGTTTATTCGTGTAATTTTTCACTTTTTTGCGATTTTCTCAATAAATGCTCCTACGATATTTTTAAAAATCGCCACATTTACTAAATTTTGTATGCCCTACAATATAGGGTAGGCGCCATGTCTGCTGAAATTCTTGGTAAGGTTGTGTTCTCGTAATTTTTTTTTTAAGATTGCAACTTTAATATGCATTTTATCGCAAAAATGTATTTAATAAAAGTTGTAGAGAATTTAAAATCTCACAACTTTTATTTCAAACATTGTTTTGTACAACGGTTAGTTTAGCGGTAATTAGCGATTTTTTTGTTTTTTTCTCACGGAAACGTGTAAAAAAATTTATTTTTTACGATTTCAGCCTTAGCATGCGTTTTACGGCAAAGTGTATGTAATCAAATTTATAGTAAATTAAAAGATCTATAACTTTTATTTTAAGCATTTTTCTCTACAGAGCCTAGTTTAGCGTGAAAGAGTGATTTTCCGTATTTTTAAGCCAAACTGAGGTTGTTTTTCATTTTGCGTCTTTCACTCATGATTAAAATTAGGTGATGTTTATTGAGGTTAATTTTTTGTTTATTTTTAATGTTTTATTACTAATATTAGGTTATATTGTTAATTATTTGCATTGGCAAGAGAAAGTTGTGTGAGTGTTTCACACCAGATTTTTAATTTCCCACAGGCGTAATTGTATTAAGAATATTCTTTGTTCTTTCTTCGATGTTCTACCGTTTGTATTTTTAATATTTCATCTCTGTTACTGGTGATCAATGTAAGTGCTTGTGTGTTATTTATGTTCCTGATTGAAATATAAATGACTACTTTGCACAAATCATTCTCTACGGAGTGGATAAGTATTATTGACGGTTCATTTTACAAGGCTTCTAATATTCTGATTACGAAGGGCTCTGAATGGGTGTTACTATACTACATGTAATTTCAATAGGAGCTTGCACTTCTTATTCCGAGTAGTCAACATGGGTACTGGTTGTTAGAAAAATATGCTTCTAAACTGTTACCAGTGTTTAATACTTTCGTATAAATTTATTTCTTGTATAGTTATTGTGGTTAATTTTATAATCCTATTTTAGTTTGTATATATATACCGGTGTCCCACGGAATTTGTACTCGAGCGCCACATTTACTATGATTAAAGAACTTTTTTTGAAAGATTTTTTTTTATTTTTGTTGCATTGATTTTCATTAGTTTGTTAATATTTTCTTCCCACAAATAAATAAAGACTTGTTATAGTCAGGAAGCATTAGCAAATGTTTACACCTTTTAAAAAATATAAATTTTTATATATTTTAAACTGTATTTTAACGCAATTTAAATACCTCGGAGAAGTAATAACACAGAACCTAAACGAAAAACCCTCAATCCAAATTAGAACAAACAAATTAACTAGACCACAAAAGCTAACCTGGTACACCTACAGCAAACGATGGTTATCCATAAATGCAAAATTAAGACACTATAACACAGTTGTAAAACCAGAGGCTACGTATGCATTTGAATCACTCTTCCACCTGAATGAGCAATCAAGGACCGAACGACTCCAAAAAATCTAAAGAAGAATCGGCAGAACCTGCATCAACAAAAAGTATCAGAAACTGGGCATTGGCGAATTATACCCAACGAAGTTGTTTACAGGGACCTTGAACCCATTACCGTCACCATGCGTAAGAGAAGACTGGGATTCTTTGGTCATATCTTGAGGATGCAAGACTCAAGGCTCCTAAAGCAACTGGTTAAGTACAACCTCAACTCCAAAAACACCACAACAGGATGCAGATGGATCAGGGAAATAAGAGAGGATCTGAAAGAAATTATTGGCCTTACTCCAGACGATACAACTGACAAGAAAAATTAAACAATAAACAAATACACCCGCTTCACACTTACAAGAAGAAAACTCGCAACACGAATTTTTTCAACACCAGAAAGGGCACAAAGATCGGAACGTATGAAGAAGTATTGGAAGGACCGCAAGCCCGAAAAATCCCATCGAAGAGACTTGGTTAATGAACTGACTAAAGTGATCCTATGCGGTCATAAAAAAAACTATTTTAGATTACATACAGAAATACATAAATTGTAACAGTTTTCCATTTTAAGTATTGTAAATTTTATTCATTTTCGCATAGTTATGTTTGGAGTAATGGTAGACTAACGTTCTGTTCTGGAGATGATAAAGTAGGCGGGTCGAATCCATCAGCGGTTAATTTTTTTTATTGTTCAAAAAATATTGGAAATATTTAAAAAATTATTAATTTTTTAATTTTGACAATTTGTTTTATCATCTACAATTATTTACTTAAAAATTGGTTTTTTTTGGAAGCAGATTCAGTATTATTTTAATTTTAAATACCTAATCATTTCCTTCAGCAACATTTAATTTTCAGAAACAGCTGATTGTTGCAATAATTTTAGATTACAGACAAATGAGTAATAGTAGTAGTAGTAGTAGTAGTAGTAGTAGTAGTAGTATGAGTATTAGTAATCTCGTAAATCACCATATATCTTTACTTTTATTGATACATTACTTAAATGTCAAAATAAATACTTGATATCAGACTATAGTAGACTATATCCCACAGAACCTTGCAGCAGATATAAACAGACTACGGGTTGAAAGTCAGTAAAAAGATGCATAAAATCATGTTTCACTCTACTAACACCTTCAATCAAAACAATTGGCGACAGACCGGATGTTTTATAATAGGCCTACTCTACGAATTCTTTCTACTGGTACTGTCTTATTTTGTATAGGTTTCGATTAATATATAGCAACAACTTTAATCTGATGAAGAACATTTTTTGTAACTCGAATGGATCGCGCAATTTTTTAGTTCAATTAAAATTTTAATTCATTAATGTTTTGACGTGCTGCACGGTTCCATGGGATAGAAACATTAATCTTATATTGTGCGGATTGTGTTACTAATTAATTAACCGAATAGTTCTTACTGTATGTTATAAAAATGCGGAAAAGTGTTGTGAAAAATATTTTAAGTTTAATATTGTGGAACCTGATGACTTCAAGAATTATTTGAAGTACAACATTCTTATCATTTCCAGTTTAGTAAACATATCTTTACGCTAAAAGCGCGTTAAACATTCATTATAAACAACTAGTGATAGTATTATTTCGAAGCATCCAATAAGTTTTTATCGGTACATTTTATTATTCAACTTACTTTTCAGAGAGGAAACGATTAAAGAATTATTTATATTTTTATTGAACGAATTTTACTCGTTCATCCATTATGCATAACATTGTTTTCTTCAGTAACTTATTCCTTTTATTGATTTGCAATTTTATTCATTTATCAGTTGTCTGTTTTCCTTTCCTTCTTACCTGGAATTTAAGTTCTTTGTTTTTCACAAATTTATTTTTAATTGTTTTCGGTATTTACCCGGGATTCTAATTTTTATGATTTCAGTTACTGTAATTTGAATGGTCGCTATAATAAAAATTTGGTGTGAAACACATACACTCAACCTTCTCTTGCTAATCCAAATAATTCCGATTCACGAAAGAAAACACCTGTCTTCTAACAGCAATATCTTTTGAACCGTTGTATGTAAAAACAATTAAGATACATCAAATTAAAGCTTGTTTTATTACTGATAAGAGGATATACATTAACATTTTCGGAAATCAATAGTGTATTAAATATAATTAATTACGCGTAAAAAGTACCCTGTTTGTAACCACTTTTCCAGTACACCCAACTTCAAGGTACTATCACTTTGTTAACGCGTACTTTAAAATGTATAGGGCTACAAAGTATTATATGTTAATGTAATCCTGTAACTAACAATAAAACAAGCTTTAATTTGATTTTTAGTAATTGTTTTTGCATGCAACAGTTCGAAAGATATACTGTTTAAAGACAGGTGTTTTCTTTCCTGAATCGAACTATAGTAATAAAATATTAGAAATAAACAAAAAACTAACCTCAAAAAACATAACCTTATTTAAATCATGAGTGAATAATACAAAATGAAAACCAACCGTAGTTTGGCTTAATAATACTACGGAAATTCACTCTTTCAAGCTCTGCAGAAAAAATGCTTAAAATAAAATTTGGAGGTTTTTAATTTCCTATAAATTTGATTGTATACACTTTTGTCGTAAAATGCATACTCCTAAGCCCGAAATCTTTAAAAAAATCATTTTTTATAGATTTTCATGAGAAAAAAATCAGAAAATCACTAATTTACCGCTAAAATAAGCGTTATAAAAAAATTTTGGAATGAAAGGTGTAGATTTTTTAATTGTCCACAACTTTAATTACTTAACTTTTGCACTAAAATGCATATTAAAGCCGCAATCTTAAAAAAAATTTTTTTTTACGTGAAAACAGCTTCACCAAAAATTTCAGCAAACATGGCGCCTACCCTATCTTGTAGAGCATTAAAAATTTAGTAAACCAGGCGATTTTTAAAAAAATCGTAGAAGCCGTTTATGAGAAAATTGCAAAAAAGTGAAAAATGACACTAATAAACTACTACTTCCGGTTGACCGATTTTGATGAAAATGTTCGTGTCGGGGCCGGTAGTGGTGTCTAACTTAAGTTTCAAGTTCGTACGATGTTCCGTTCTTGAGATATTCTGTTCACACACATAGACCAATCACTAAAAACATGTTTTTTGGGTTCAGGGGGTCTAAAAACGTGTAGATCCGGTGAAAACTCGATTTCGAAAAATCGACATGAAAACAATACTTTCCTTCCTATACATTCATATATGCAAGAGAAAGTAAAAAATGATTGTGAAAACTTGATAGTTAAAAAGACTGGAATCAATTATTATTTTTGTTTGTTAGATTGACAAAGATTGGTTTAGTAGGAGGCGGACTAAAAGGAAGAAAATGAGAATCGAATACTAGTAATTATAGAGGCGGGCAATACATTATTAAAATTATTGAAATAGGCATTTAGTAAACCGATCTTAATCGAATTAAAATACCGGAAATTTAAACTGATTGAATAAGTATCTAAGATGAATTTTAGGAATCATCTGTCGTGACAAAACTCGTACTGTAATAAATTTAAATTATTCATTTATTTACTTCCGATCAAAGATGATCTTGAACTTAAACCTACGTAACAAGATAATTTTATTAGTAATAAACATCAAATACAACAGTAAGTTGATTTTGTTAAGTATACCTTGTGGTAATTCTTTTGTAAATTAAATGTAAAGTTGATATTATTCGAGGTTAGCAGGTTGTCTTGCAGACGGTGTTTATAAAAAGGTTTAAATGAGTGTTAAAACTACTCGTTCCTATTTTATCAATACCCTAGATTATTGTAAGATCGTCTCTTGTTATTTTAATACTTAAATATTTTTAAACTAAATTCAATAAAAACAAAACTGATTGAGAGTTAAACTGTACCTGTTTGATTGTTACTTTATACATGAAATTCACCCGTTATCCGACTTCTTTACCATAATATATTTTTTTTGTATTTGTATTTAATAAAAATGTTTTCGTCGTAGTATTAAGTAGATTTATAAAATGACCTTGCAAAGTTACTGTTTCAGTCGCTTCCTTAAAAATTACGTTCTATACTACATTTGCAATCCAATAACTTGACTACAAAATATTTTAAAACGCTAAATTATTGATTAAAATTACTTGAACTCCCTTCGTATCTTTGCGATACATTAACTAACTCTTTAACGTACGAGGTGTGGCTATTAAATAACAAGACTGACGTTGTAAAACATTTTATTTTTATTTTTTACATAATCAGTTGTTGTCACCTTCAATGTACACTCCTTCTCTATCCCTACAACGCTCCATGCGAATTTTCCATTGTTGGTAACAGTACTGGAAGTCATCTTCTGTCAGCTCCTTTAGGACACGTGCCGCTTTCTCTTTTACAGCTTCCACAGACTCTAATCTTGTCCCTTTTAATGCATATTTCACCTTAGGGAACAGGTAGAAGTCACATGGTGCAAGATCTGGTGAATAAGGTGGATATTCTAACTCTGAGATGCTGTACTTGGCTAGGAACCTCTTGACAGATAACGCGGAATGAGCTGGTGCATTGTCTTGGTGGAGAACCCATGATTTGTTCTTCCACATTTCGGGGGGTATTTTCCTTACTCTTTGACGTAGTTTAGAAAGTACCTCAAGGTAGTAATATTAATTAATTGTTTGACCTTCAAAATCCCAGTGAAGGTACACGATTCCATGGATATCAAAAAAACAATCATCATGGCTTTAAATTTTGACTTGCTCATTCGACCTTTTTTGGCTCTCGGTGAAGTTCGGCACTTCCAATGCTTGGATTAGCGCTTCGTTTCCGGATCATAAGTAAAAAACCACGTTTCATTACATGTTATTATCTTCTACCTGTTCCCTAGAGTGAAATCTGCATTAAAAGGGACAAGATTTGAGTCTGTGGAAGATGTAAAAGAGAAAGCGGCACGTGTCCTGAAGGAGCTGACAGAAGATGACTTCCAGCACTGTTTTCAACAATGGAAAATTCGCATGGAGTGTTGTTGGGATAGAAAAGGAGTTTATACTGAAGGTGACAATAAGTGATTATGTATAAAATAAAAACAAAATTTTTTACGTCAGTCTCGTTATTTTATAGCCACACCTTGTATAAGTTATCCAGATGACTGTAAACCCCTTTGCTTGATTTAAAGAAAATACAAAAACGTGCAAGTCAGAATAATTATTTATTTCTGTTTCTACTTATGACATTCATACAAAATAGGCCTACCTAGTAAACCTATTAAAAAACTTGTTGATAGCTTTTTAACTTACTTTATTAAAGCTATCCTAAACTTGTTGACAATTTTATCAAAAATATTCAAGATATAAATTTTCTAAAGGTGACGCTCAATATTTTTTTTTTTATTTTCTTTTACCCTACATGAAATATAGGGAAGGAAAGTAGCCTATTGTCTTCATATCGTTTTTTTCGAAATTGAGCTTTCACCGGAAATACATGTTTTCCGGCCCGTGAACAAAAAAAAATGTTTTTACCGATTGATCTGTGTTTTGTGTGAACGAAATATGTAAAAGAAAATGGAAAATTATACAAAGTTGAAACTTGGAACTTAAGTTAGCTCCAATAAAAGGGACCCGATACGAACATTTTCATCAAAATTGGTCAACCGGAAGTAGTAGTTTATTCGTGCAATTATTCACTTTTTTCAACTTTTAAAGAAACTGCTTTTACGATTTTGTTTATGATCAAATAATAATATAATTGAGGTTACGGTGGTGATAGCTGTCGTGACAGTCGATGAGGTGGATAACACGGCGTCTCGTCGTCCAGGGGAGACGTTATCATGTTCCCTTGCAGTAGCCCGCCAATGGCTGCTTTATCAGAATCTGGTAGACGTAACGAACGGTTAACGGACCGCTGTGGACATCTGTTGTCGCTGCGGGCGATGATGGTCCCGGTCGACGGCGGTAAACTGTCGAGTCGGAAGTGAAATAATCACGTTTTTTGCGGAATCGTCTATATGTCTTCGACGGAGTCCGGTAGCCGTGTACCGATGGTTATTCTCTTGGTCTGAGTTGTGAAGTGTAGGGTCGGCCTCGCTGAATGCGCCTTTTTATAGTACAATTATCAGATAGCAGGAGTGGGGCAGTTTCACGCTCTCTGCATTGTCGGTGTTTGTTTCTCGACATTGTCGGAAGAATTGTCGGCAGGCAGCACAGTAGCCTACCTAATTAGGGGGAACGATAGTCACATATATTATGTATTACACAATAACCGGAATTATGTTACCTTAATTTTGTAACACTTACATAACAAATGTACGTTATCTTTATTAATCTTTAATATTTTCTGTCAAGTTATCTAAACGCTATTGTATTCTCATATTCTTAATAATTTTATACCTGTGCGAAAGAATTTTAATTTATTTACTTTTGCAAATTAATTGGATTTTTAAATTACATTCTTTTTATAATTTATTTTTTATAGTTTCAAAATAATATTATTATTTTTACCAAGATATTATTGCGTTCTTTATTTATTTTGTATTTATTTATTTAAGAATGCAAAGGAATTACGGAATTATGAATCGTATACATTTTATGAAAGATTTTTTTAATTTGTGTAATTTTTTATCGTCTGTAAATATTTTTAAAATTTCGGCTATTTTATTTTCAATTGATTTTTTTATAACAATGTAGTATTGTTTAATTTAAATCGTTTGAAAATTGGCAAGAAATATTCGTAACATTTTATGCTGTAATTTGTTGGTATTTGTTTTTATTAACTTTGTCCATTAAATGGTATTTAAATTCACAGTTTTATTTCATTTTTTTAAGATGTTTTAAAAATTGTGATTATTAAATTCAACGCCGAATTTGGGATTGGTAATCTTTTGCCATGTTTAAAATTGTCTTAGATGGGTTTTATACCCAGATTTTTCAGATATGCTACAGGCAAGTACACCTTCAAATCCGCCAGCGGTACATTCTTATCAGAAACTGCGGCCATCTCGCTCCCCTGACTTGCGGATGTACGTGTCATTGAATAAAAGCCTCAGTTAACTGAGAAGGATATTCCCAGTGAACCGGTAGTCCAGGGAACGCACTAGCTGTCCATCAACAAAACTTCAGCCGTCTGCCAGGAAGATTAAACGTTGCATCATGGGAACCGCGTGAAAGCACCTCTTTTGGGTAGTAGCAAGCCTGGAAAAAATCTCTGAAGTTTAATAAGCAAATTCGCTGGGCCGGATCCACCAATCATACTGTTAGGCCTCACAAAGAGAAAAGATCGAAACTTTAAAAAAAAGGTTTAAAACAGATTTTTTTTGAGTAGGTGACTAGGCCTATAAAAACCAGAGTGATTTTAAAACGGGCCATCCAAAACATGGGAGCACAGCACAGGAAGGACTCCGAAGGGAAACTATTAAGACCGCACCACAGTTGGGTGTAGTCAACCCCGAAAGATCCTACCGATTGTGATTCATCGTGTCTCACGGTAACGCCCAATTAAGAAATGCCCCGGACACGACCTTAAATCGCGCTCAGCTGTGTACCCCACAGATCACTTTACGAGATCTCCAAAGAGTCCAGATCAGCTCAGCATAACATGAGAGTGCCTCGATTCGTGGGGATCCCCAGCCCTTATGTGACTCGTCTTTCTGTTCTGTCATAGAGTAAGAACTCTGAAGCCGTGCTGCATCTCTATTGAGCTTCACCAGGCGTTGAATCAAGTGTTTGAAAATTTTTTATATTGTCCACGTTTCAATTACAGTGGGTATTCGGTCGTTTTGGTACTAAATTTTATTATTTAACAGTTGATTTTTTTATCTAGTTAAATATTTGCGGTAAATAAATAAATAATAATAAATAATTTTTGGTTTCCTCAGCCCATTCCAATTGCATGCATTTGAACTTAATGCTTACATTTGGGGTAGATCAAATGGAAAATAGGCCTAAATGGACGGTAATTGCCGAATTCGGAGAGCAATCTGTCGCTAGTTCTTCGATTGGATATTTATATGTAATATTTTCTTTCATATATTTCCTTTTATGATCGTGTATAATTTCATAAAGTATATTTTTTGTCATGAGTCTCTCGACTGGTTTGATTCAGTTCTCCAAGCTGTTCTTTCTTACGAAAATCGTTTCGTATCGATAAACCTGCAACACCCTACATATTTCGTAATTTTTTTTAAATATTCTAATCTTTCCCTCCCCCTACAATATTCACTTCCTCAATATTATCCTCCATTATTGATAGACCTGGATGTCCTAAGATATGCCCCCACTAGCCTATCCCTTCTTTTGGTAAGATAAAGAGGTTCGTCTAAGAACCTCTAAATTACTTATTTTATCCTCCCACTTAATTTTTAACATTTTCCTATAACACCACATTTTAAAAGCTTCTATCCTCTTCCATTCTACAGCTCCTATCACCCACGTTTCACTTCCGTACTCCAAACATAGTGCTTTAAGAAAACTTTCCTAATCTGTAAATTAATGTTTGTAGTCAGTTAGCTGTTTTTCATTTCAAACGCCCTTCTAGCTTGAGCAATTTTACTTTTGATATCACTTGTGCTTCTACCGTTTTGTTATTTTACTCCCTGGATCAAAATTCCCCAACTTTCTATACGTTTTCGTTGCCTACGTTTAAATTTCCCATAAAATACTAACCGACTTAAAATAACGAAATATTGTCTATTATGGTACACAAATGGAATTGTAACCTACATAATAACATCTACCTCGAAATCGTGTTAAAAAAATAAAAATATCGACCTTTAATTTCGTGAAGGCTAAGTTTTTAATTATTATTTATGATTAGTTTCATTTTTATTCCTGCTGATTAATCACTTTCTTTTTTAAATAATTAAAGTAATTATACATAACATATTTTTATAGGTTTTTCTTGATATGTCCACCCGAATATTTTTAAATTTTTGTTTATAAAAATTAATTATACGAATGTATTAATCACTATATATTATTTTTAAAACACCGATTTTGTTGAATTATTTATTATATTATTTAGTATATTAATCAATTTCATTTAGTTATTGTTTCATATTTTTCATAATAATTATTGTACTTCAATAATGGATGGTAGGCCCAAGTTATATCAAGCTGTGATTAGCGGCCGTGACCATACGAGGTTATGTTTCATGACGTCAGTAAAAACAACTTAACATTACTGTACACGCAGTTAAAAATTCATTTATACAGTATTTATACTTACGCGTGTATCATTATTCTTAGGTGCTAATGGAATTTTTATCTATTTATTTAATTATTAAAGACATTTTTAATTACTTAGAGCTTCTTAAAAATACACTTTTTTAGTAGTCTTATTCCTTTCCATAGTTTTATTGAACCTACTGGTTAAGACGAGTTAAATGGATATGATTCTTGTTGTGCGTCACTGTTTCTTGCGTGCGACCAAGAGGTGAATCCTTTTGTATTGCGTATTACAACCCTGTTTATTCTTCAAAACTAACTGAATGGATTTAAAATCCTACGTAACCTTTTGTAACAGGAAAGAATTATACAATTTAGATATTCTGCATTACTCACAAAGACTCAATAGCGTCTACATGAATAGATAGTTCTGAAAAAAATTAGATATTAATATAGACAATTTAGATATTCTGCATTACTCACAAAGACTCAATAGCGTCTACATGAATAGATAGTTCTGAAAAAAATTAGATATTAATTTAGACATATTTTAAAATAAACTCTGTAACTATTAAGAAATAATTTTATAATAACCCCGTATGTAGTTTCATATATTTTAAAGGAGAAAAGACCTTAAAAAATTAAAAGAATGAATTTTTTTAATACCCTCCATTATTTTTTTATTTACTTTTTTCTCGAGTAGCCTGTTTTAGAGGGCACGTTTAATCAACTTGGTTAGCCCATACTTCTTTCTTCTCTCTCGATTGGTGCTCTTTATCCTCTTGAGTTCCTCTTCAGGGTTTTATTTTATTTTATTTATTTTATTTTTTTGGTTACATGAACTTCATGAAAAATACATGAAAAGTATTTTGGTAATTTAAAGGAAATAATCCCTTTCATGAAAAACGCATCTCATGGTTGGTGGCTATTTAAAAAGGTTTATTTTTCACTTATGTCAAAAACTATTAGTGATTTCTGTATGTACTGTTTAAGAGGAATCGAATGCCATTTTTTTTCCAAATTCCGACTTTAATTTCTTGACTTCCGGTTTTGGGCCACTTCCGGACGGAACCGGAACTTCAAACTCAATGATTTCTTCATCTACTCGTTAAAAGGAATCTAGTGCCATTATTTTTCTTTCCGAATTCCGACTTTGATTTCTTGACTTTCGGTTTTCGGCCACTTCCAGTCGAAATCGGAACTTCAAACACAAATAATTTCTCCATCTACTCTTTAAGAGGAATCGAGTGCCATTATTTTTGTTTTCACATTCCGACTTTGATTTCTTGACTTCCGGTTGACAATAGAAATTCAAACCCAGTTGAGACCCACCAAATTTTTGTGTAGATTACAAATCCGAAAACCAATCTATCTCTTAAAAAAGAAATCAATCTATCAATCTATTCAATCTATCTCTTATTCGGTTGCTACCTCTTGTAGTTTCTGACTTTGATTTTTGGGCTTCCGGTTTTGGGTCACTTCCTGTCAACACTGGAACTTCAAACCCAACTAAGACCTACTAATTTTTTGTGTAGGTTACAAATCCGAAAACCGTTTGTTGCTATCTCTAGTAGTTTCTGACTTTGATTTTTGGGCTTCCGGTTTTGGGTCACTTCCGGTCAGTACTGGAACTTCAAACCCAACTAAGGCCCACTAACTTTTTGTGTAGGTTACAAATCCGAAAACCGTTTGTTGCTATCTCTAGTAGTTAGTTTCTGACTTTGATTTTTGGGCTTCCGGTTTTGGGTCACTTCCGGTCAGTACTGGAACTTCAAACCCAACTTCTTCTTCTTCTTTGAGTGCCTATCCGCTACGGATGTGGGCGACCATCATGGCTATTTTGACTTTATTCGCTGCCAACCGGAACAATTGCATGGAGCTCCTACCAAACCAGGTTCGCAAGTTCCCAAGCCAGGATATTTTTCTCCTATTGGGCTTCCTCTTGCTATCTATCTTTCCCTGCAGGATGCGTTGTAACAGTTCATAACGTTGCGAATTCCTCATGATATGACCCAAATATTGCAGCTTCCTTGCTTTCACAATATTAACAAGTTCTGTGGTTTTCTTCATTCTTTGCAGAACTTCAACGTTGGTCACTTTATGGGTCCATGGTATTTTCAGAATCCTTCTGTAGAGCCAGAGTTCGAAGGCTTCTAGTCGCTTGGTCGTTTCTTTTGTTAGAGTCCAGGACTCCACTCCATACAACAAAACAGAAAAAACATAGCACCTCTGAAGTCTCAGTTTGGTCCCCAAAGTAAGATCATGACTTTTGAAAGCCGCACCCATAGAGCTAAAGATGTTCCTAGCCCTACCAATGCGACTCTTGATCTCCTGTGAGTTATCCCATGCCTCATTAATGACTGTTCCGAGGTATTCGTACTTAGAGACTCTTACAATTCTTTCTTGATTTATATACAGGTTAGCACCCCTAATTTGGTTTTTGCTAACTACCATGAATTTAGTTTTGGAGGTGTTTATGTCAAGTCCATATATGCTGCTTGTTTCTTGGATTCTGTTCATGAGCATCTGCAGTCCTTCAATTGAATCCGCGAAAACAATTGTATCATCCGCATACCGCAGGTTGTTAAGCCTGAGTCCATTAACTAAAATGCCCTCCTCTAAGTTTTGTAGAGCCTCTCGAAAGATGTGTTCGGAGTACAGGTTGAATAATATTGGTGATAATATGCACCCCTGTCTAACCCCTCGCAGGATTTCCACTTCATCTGTATGCTCGCCATCAACCCTCAATATGGCCGTTTGATTCCAATACAGATTTGATATTATTTTGAGATCTCTCCCATCGATTCCTGTCTGTTTCAATATTTCAATCATTTTCTCATGTTTGACACGGCCAAAGGCCTTCTGGTAATCAATTAAACATGCAAACACATCACAACTGACATCCCTGCAATTTTGAAACAGGACCTGAACACTAAATAGCGCCTCTCGTGTTCCGACTGCATTGCGAAACCCAAACTGATTCGGGGCTATTTCTCTTTCGCACAAACGGTATATTCTTCTGTGAATAACTTTGAGGAAGAGCTTCAACATGTGACTCATTAAACTTATGGTACGATAATCTCCGCATACTTTTGCCCCTGGTTTCTTTGGTAAGGCTACGAATTCCGACTTCAACCATTCGGAGGGAATTTGACCCGATTCATAGATGGAATTGAATATTGCTGTGAGCCATTGCAGTTGTTCTACATCAAGCATTTTTTAAAATTCAGCTTGTATTTGGTCTAATCCAGCTTTTTTCCCCTCCTTTATCTGCCTAATTGCCAGTTCAAACCCAACTAAGGCCCACTAACTTTTTGTGTAGGTTACAAATCCGAAAACAGTTTTTTGTTATCTCTTGTAGTTTGTGACATTTGGGTGTGACGGACAAAACAAATTGTTAGATGACAATTTTCAAAGTTGCCGCCAGCTGTGATAACGTGGAAAGTAATTGATGTTATCTTGAATCAACTTTATTCATATTATAAAATAGATAAAGGATTTATATCATGGACGCTTTATCTAATAAATAATAAAGGAGTATCCAACTGTAATAAGGAACATGAAACATGTTAGGCTGTTTGCTTTTGTCTTTAATGAAATTTTTACAATGATTATATTTATATTGTTATTGTATTTGATGTATTGTAGGAATTTTTTTAAAAATAATATTACTATTATTATATTTTTATATAAATTGGGGGTTATTAAGAGAAGGCCATATATTATTGGCTTCTCTTTTCCCCTTCTACTTGTCTGTTATTTACTGTCTCACTTTATGCATGTCCACATATCACTGGTTACGTATGTGTAGGTAATATTCAAGGTCGTTTTATCATAATTTGATGATTTGCTATTACCAAGGACGCACATCCTTAAAATCATCTTTATTTTTCCCTTGCCTTCTAGTTAATAATATACTAAGTCATACCTAAGTAAAAGAAAAATTACAACTTGCCATTTTTTATTAATGATGATTTTTTATTGTTTTCTTTTTTTAACTGTAGCCTATTTTCCTAGTTCATTAGTGAGTTTGTTATTCTTATTTATTTGTTGTTTTAGATTGTTTTCCCTTGTTAAGATATTTTTGTTCGCGCGGGCGCGCGCACACACACACCAATCAGTAACTGCATGTTTTTTTGGGTTCAGTAAATCTGAAAAGTGGAAACTCAATTTTGAAAAATTAACATGAAAATAATATTTCATATTGTCCTTAACAATCCGGTGGAATGTTAAATTATTTACACTCAATCTGTTAGTGCCAGGGCTACAAAAAATAGTTCTGTTTCTTATCACATGGACAGCCAGTTACATGACTGAAGCATTTAAGAACAGAAGAGGTAGAGATGTAAAAGACACTATTTCGGGTGAATGAAAGACTGCAGATGAAGGCGAAGCATAGTGGCTTAGAACACAGCACAGTGCCAATTGACTTTCGGCAGTCATATCCTGCATATCCTGCATATACTTTCGACTGCATATCCTGCAGTCAGATCCTGGTGGTCCTGCTGTTCACAGTTACTGTTATAGAGTTACAGTTAACCACAGTTACAGTTACAAAGTCAGCTAGAGTTAATGGAACGGAGTGTGACAGCAAAGCAGCAACCTCACACCCGACCGTGGCTGTTATTGGCTAAATCTCATCCGCAATCTTACAGTAGTTCTGTTATAGTCAGTATTTTCTCCTCTAAAAGTAATGATTTTCATTATATAGTCATACACTGTGATGAATGAAGTGAAGGTGTCATTTGTAGGGTGGGAAGTGGAATCTTTTTGGAGGACCTGGCATTTTGTTCAGCATAATGCTATTTTTCCACCCAGTGAGGAAGGTGGTAAACCACCTCGCTCCTCGTTTTACTTAGTAATGCCTCTAAAGGTTCAAACAATTTTTTTGGCTGATGACCTAAACAACAGCGTATTTCATATAGTGCAAAAAAGTAATAGAACAAAAATTGTATATTTTGTTTTCTAAGATCTTTTCACCTTTAAGGGTGAAGTTTTTGGAAATTTTTTATCAAAATTTTTTACTCTATACAATGTTAAAATGTTTCATGTTGATGTGACACTTATTGCTAAGGTCCGTTTTGGAATCTGGATAAATAAATAAATTAATGAACTATCATTTAAAATTAAAAGTATTTATTACACACTTTAATAACAAATAATAGTCTTAACTTAAGTTACTTAAGCTAGTAAGTTACAATTATTACAATCAAGATCTTGGAATAAATAATAAACTAATCATTATAACCCAATGGCATTAAATGAACGTAACTAGTAACTAGATTATCTCGCACTTAATTTAACTAAATCCTATTTACAACCAATTAATTATAATATACACAGAAAACTTTTGACCTTCTTCAAATGTAACTGGTACACAATTCATTCACTGAATGACAATTCAAGACCGACATCAAACTTTTTTTTTGACTGACACCAAATCGGCCGTGAATATATACTTAAGCTATGGAAATTATGAGATGAACAAAGATTAATAATAAAAATACAAACTCTTTCTGTCGGTTTCTAGAAAGTAAATTCTTTTGTTCTTTTTTTTTTAATATCCGAAGCGGTGAGAAAAACTCATATTCACTCCCTCACGATGGGGGAAGTAGTGTTGGACTCAATTGAGGTGTCCTCGTCCAGCCCCGAGGAGGCTGCAACTGCCTTACCAGCCAAAAACCCACCGCTTGGCCACTTGATCCGACATCAACAAACAACCCTCCACCTCCCTCGGAACTGTTTATATAATACTACAAAGGAAATGTCCGGTTAAAAAAAATTTACATACTGTCAGTGGGGCATGGAATGGAACCGTAGCCTAATTCCCCTCTTGCTGAAAGTAAACACATTAAGATTGAATAAAAGGTTACAACACTATTAACAAATAGCTAATTATCTAAATAGATTCACCAACCCTTCTCAGGTAGCCATCAAAACAACAGACCTATACTATACACCTAACCATTTCTTTGAAATAACCCGATTTATCAACTATTCTTATTTATATTTCATATAATGAATTAATACAGTAATTTCACTAACCTTCTTTTTAAACTGCGTCACCTTTATTTTAATTTTCACTCACACGTGTTTCGGTGGATCCACCATCATCAGAGTAAATAACATATAATTGAAACTAAAAACATTATTTATTAAAAATCTATAGAAGATGATACATCTTCAGTCACTTGTATAAAACTGATTTAAAATTAATTATTTTAATTTATTCTTAATTAATTAATTTATTCTTATTTACATTAACAGTTCTAAAAACTCAGTCCTGCTAGAGAATTCTGGAACAACACTTTTCCCTTTGATAGTCTTTAATATTATAGTTAATTTTTATTAGTAATTTTTTATTTTCAATAAATTTTTTGGGACGTTTACTAGACATAGTTTGATTTCATAACAATTAATTAAACAGTATAGGTTGTTACTATAAAACAGTTGACTGACTTGTCTCAAAAGAGTGATTCTATTCTTTTTATTTTTCACATGCACTTTATTTCCTGTTTCTTTGTATGCAGTGTTTACCTAACTGCAATCTTGGCATAAATTTCCTAAAGGATGTTTATGTGCAATTCTTATTTCATCGGCGAAGAACAAGATATTTCACTTGAGATCATTGTGTATTTTACATCATTACATTATACTTTATTGTGTGATATACATTGAGATAACATCTGACATTATATTATCTCATTTATACATCAGATTTTATTTACCTTGAATTTGTAGGGAATTTAATTATTTTATTTCATGGATGTAACGAGTGAAAAAGTACTGCATTAATGAAAAAATCATTTAATTTTTGATAGATTTCTACTTTCTTCATGTATAATGCCCTTTTGGAACATTGGTAATACTAGTTGTAATCAAAAAATATGGTGAATAATTTTATTACGAAAAAAGTAATAGCTTAGGCCTACAACAAATTTCAGTTAATTTCCTTCATAATACTCTCATTGGCCAGCAATGCACTTGTCCAAACATTGATTCCATTATTGGAAGCATTTCTGGAAGGCTTCTTTCGGAAGAACCTTCATGTGGCCTCTCAATATCGGGAATGGTGTCAAAATGTTTTCGTTTCAGCGCAGTTTTTGTTTTTGGGAAGAGCCAGAAATCGCATGGTGCTATATACGGAGAATATGGAGGATGTGGACAGACAGGAGTCTATATTTCTGCCAAAATCTTAAGGATCAGAAGTGAGATGTGGCACGAGGAACAAAAGTGTAGGAATGAATTTTGCACTCGCTCATTTCATTTGCAAATTATCGCGTAACATGCTTTGAGGTGGACCCGTAAAAGATTTTTAGTTCTTCAGTAAGTTCTCAAATAGGCAATTACTTGTTTGAACAAACCAGTTTCACCACTTTTTGCATGTATTCGTCTGTTTTTGCAGTTAAAGGATATCCCGAACATTCAATCAATCATTTTCACTTTTAAATTGCTCATACCACTTATAACCAGCCGTCAGAGTTACCTTATTATTGCCATACACTAATTTTAATATTTAACAAGATTTTTTGGGCACATATGGCTATTTATAAAACAAAACTTAATTTTAATGGGCTATTCAAAATTCATAACGCGACAGACATGGTAAACCTCACTCATCTGGCTCTGGAAATCAACTGACAGGTCACAGTTATTTCAAATTTGACACTATCTCAAAAAATCAGGCTTTTGGACTTATTACTTCAAATGTATGTAGCGTCAGCGGTTACTGCTATAAAAAATAATTCACGAAATTTTTTGATCACAGCAATTTACCACTTATTAGCTATTAGTCTGAAAATCACAGTCATACAACATACACTATACCAATCTTGTATGTGTTTTACCACATCTTTTTTCTTTCACTTAGACCGAATTTATCTGTTATTTCTGTGTATGAATTTTGCAATAATTGATACTTTTGGTGCTGTTATTTAAATGACGGAGTATTTCAGAGTTGCAGACTTTTCCACGCAAGATACCTTCATCATTCTTCTGTAGTTCTATTTTATATTATAAATTTCACTAACCTTCTTTTTAAACTGCGTCAACTTTTATCTTTACTTACACGTGTTTCAATGGATCTACCATCATCAGAGTAAAAAACATAATTGAAACTAAAAATTTTTTTATTTATTTAAAATGTATAGAAGATTATACATCTTCATCATTTGTATAAAACTCATAAAACTTGTATGAAATTCTTCTGTAGCACCTTATCTTGAATGTCGCTAATCATGTCATGTTATTATAGTTTAAAATCTAAACATCAATCATATAACGTAATTTAAAACATATAGCCGTGAAATAATCAAACTTGTTAAGTTATTCCGAGGTTTCTACTGCTTATGACTCTGATCTCCATTCAAGTTCTGTGCCCTTCACAGTAATATGAGCTCTCACATTCATCTGCTTACTAATTACTAGGACATTGGTCGTTTATTTTGTCCAAATCTGAACCAACTTCTGGACATCTGTCAATAATTCTGTCGAGTATGTTGGACTAATTCTTATGACTGGATACTAATATGACTGTATTATTCACGTAACTCAGGTTGTTTATTACTTCCCGGTTCTTGATAATACTCTCCTGTCTTTCAGACGGTGCTTTCCGAAATATTCTCTCTGAATAGATATTAAACAGGAGAGGTTACAACAAACATCCCTGTCTTAATACCATTTAAAGCTGAAACTTTATCATCTACTTTAACTAATGCAATCTGGTTTGTGATAATTCTGATGCATTTTCTATCGAACTCTATGTCTTTAGGGATATCAGCTAGGATGTTTTGTTTAACTTGAATGAATGCTGAAGCAACCATATACATCTTTTGATATCTCTACATTGGAACGATCGTACCAAACAATTCTTCATGTCAAATTCATTGCAGAACCCAAACTAAGAGTCAGATCACAAGACAGTTATCTACTCTGGTGTCAAAATAACATGATGGTAAATTCATATTTGTAGAGGGACTATTTTGCATTGCAGCAATTTTTGTATCATTCAGTAAAAGAAATACTGAAATCAATTTTTACGTAGTGGTAGCACTGATTGAATATCAATGAATAAAATTCCCTCCATTCTATTCCCCACTTCTTTAACTCGCTCTTGTCTTTCAGATTTAACTATACTATTTCTTTACTTGTAGCACAAAGTAAAATTTATGTCATTTAAACATGTGTGATTCAAAGTAAGTTTGAGAGAATTATCTTTGTACATGTTTTTTTAAAACAAACAAAAATTGTTTCTAATCTATTAACCAATCTGAAGGAACTCATTTGTATTCAGATATATGTAAGTAAATAAATAATGTTTACAAAGAGATATTTGTTGTGTTCTTGAAAGGAAAGGTAAAGTTTGTTTTATTTTCTGTTTTTTTTTTTTGTTTTCTTTCTGTTTAGTAGTATCAAGTAACTGATTTCTTAGGAGTGATAATTTAATATTTATACCAAACATAGCAAATTTTATACTTTGAGAATCTTCTTTAGTAGGCTTACTCGTGACGCTTGAATGCAAAACTTCTTTGGTTCAAAATTATTATTATTAATATTATAAAAAATGGTTTGCGTAAAGAGTTTTTGTATGTGGCTTTTAATGTAACAAATTTTTTTTAAAATTAATTTATTTTAAGTTGCATCAACTGTTTGATCATTAGCGACTATGGTGGATTATGTAACATTACTGTGGGATTTGCCATGCGAAAATTTCCAGACCGTGGCCAGGAATCGAACCCGGGACCTCCGCGTGGCAGGCCAATGCGCTAACCGCTACACTACGGAGGCGACCAATGTAACAAATTGTAATCACTAACATGTATTGGTTGCAAAAAGTTAACATATAGGTACTTTTTTTACATCGGACTGTTAAGCACATTAAGGCAATAAAAGCTGATGAAAATTATTTATAAAAATCTTTTTTGTATGGCTGGTTGTAATTTTGAAAAAGGCTCAGGGCCTGCCTTTGATTTTTGGCAAAAACCATTAGTGATTTCTGTATCTATTCTTTAAGAGGAGTCGAATGATACTATTTTTGTTTCCAAATTCCGACTTTAATTTCTTGGCTTCCGGTTTTGGGCCACTTCCGGTTGAAACCATAACTTCAAACCCAATCTAGGCCCACTAACTTTTTGTGTAGATTACAAATTTGAAATTTCTAACATCTGGTGATGGATAGATGGACAAAGGATAATGATAAATGACAGTTTTGTAAATTTCCACCAATAAAGAACTTGATAACCTGACCAGGAATCAAAACCTGAACCCCACGCATAGAAATCAATTGCACTGACTAGGAATCAAGCGGTGGATTGTATTGGAATTTTTTTTGTACTTAATTTCTGTGTTCGATTTTATGTTGATAAGGTAATAATAGAATTACATTAAAACAAAAGGGTCATTCAGTAACAGTTTTTTATTCCTAATGTGTGTACGTTGCAATCTGTTCAATTTAGAACAATAAGCAACCCCATGACCCAATGAGATGAGGATGATGTGTGTGACATGTAAATGAGGTTTAGTCTTGTACAGGCTCAGGCCAAACATTCCTGAGAGAGTATGGTTAATTGAAACCCAACCATCAAAGTACACCAGTAACCACTGTCTAGTATTCAAATCCGTATAAAAGTAACTACCTTTACTAAGATTTGAATCTGGAACCTTCATCTCCGAAAATCAGCTGTCTACCAGCTGATCAGCTGCTAAGCCAGTAGTCAGCTAAACAGCTGACTACCAGCGATGATGTTAGCCCTAGACCAACCTGGTGGGTTTCAGTAACAGTTAAGGAGACAAATATATGCAGAGTAAAAATGATTTATTCTGTGACAATGAAACTTAACACTACTTTTCAGCATTATCTCCAGCAACATTTAGACACTTATCCGACTGTTCTGTGACGTTTTTTATTTCCACAGTGTAAAAGTATTTACCTCACTGTTTGGATTCTGGCTCAAAATAGTGAATCCATGTTTTATCACTGATTGTTGTACAATGTAAAAATTTATTACCTTCCTCTTTTAAACATTGTTTCAGCTCAGAACAAATGGGTGGGTGGGTGCGTGCGTGTATACAAAATATCTCAAGAACAGAACATCGTACATACTTGAAACTTGAAACTTAAGTTACATACCACTACCGGACCCGACACGAACATTTTCATCAAAATCAGTCAACCGGAAGTAGTAGTTTATTCGTATCATTTTTCACTTTTATGCAATTTTCTCAAAAACTGGTCCTACGATTTTTTTTAAAATCGCCTGATTTACTAAATTTTTTATGCTCTACAAGATAGGGTAGGCGCCATGATTGCTGAAATTCTTGGTAAGGCTGTTTTCGTGTAAAACAATTATTTTTTTAAGATTGCGGCTTTAATATGCATTTCAGCGCAAAAATTTTTATAATAAAAGTTGTAGAGAATTTAAAATCCTACCACTTTTATTTCAAACCTTTTTTTGTATAACACTTAGTTTAGCAGAAATTAGTGATTTCTGTTTTTTTCTCACGAAAATGTTTGAAAAATCGATTTTTTTTAGATTTCGGCCTTAGTATGCATTTTACGACAAAAGTGTATATAATGAATTTTATAGGAAATAAAAATATCTACGACTTTTATTTATAGTATTATTCTCTACAGAGCCTAGTTTAGTGTGAAAGAGTGATTTTCCGTATTTTTAAGCTAAACTGAAGTTAATTTTCATTTCGTGTTTTTCACTCATGATTAAATTAGGTTATGTTTATTGAGGTTAGTTTTTTTTGTTTATTTCTAATGTTGTATTACTAATGTTAGGTTTGTTGTCCCAGGTTCATAAATAAAAACTCCAAAAGGTTTTATCCTCAAAAATTCAACTTCTTTTATTTTAAAAAAATCGTTGGTAAATTTTTTTTTTAAAATACTTAAAAACAATTAAAATTCTTAAAATTCTTTAAAATAGTTGAATCCTTTGTCTAAATCTTCTAAAATTAATGTTTTAATTTAAATATAATCCTTTAAACTTAATAAATTCGCAAAATTGTTTTTTTATCGTAAAAGTTGCACAAACCACCTTTCTCCTTAAAAGTTTTAAAAAGGAATGGAGGCAACAATCCAATTTTATTATTTTTATAAAATTTTCTTTTTATTTTTTTTTGTTCTCACATCTGTCACTTCTGTAGATGAGGTCATCTGGTATGTTGATGTTGATGCTGTAAAGTTATGTTTATGTTTACGTTTGAGTGTTGTTAATGTGTGTACTGTTTGTTGTGTGTCTGTGTAGGTGTCTCATATTACAGGTTTATTGTTAATTATTTGCTTTGGCAAGAGAAAGTTGTGTGAATGTTTCACACCAAAGTTTTTATATAGCAATGTTAAACTAAAGTAAATAATTACCGATTATTACGGACGACAAAGTTGAAGCGTTATTGGATGTGGTTTTAACTCTGTAGTAAATTGTAATAAATTAGTTCATGGTTATTATTGAAAGGTGTGCTTCTCATTTTTTCATAGTCATGCTAATTGAGTAATCACCCATTGACAGTTCACTTTAATTACTGTTTATTTTATTTTTTTATCCTTTGGTTAGGTTCTATTATCATTGAGATTTTATTAATTACACCAGATTTTAACATTTTTTTTTTTTGTAATGCGGAAGTTGTTTTTTGTAATGTTGTTTAAGCCACTTTTGTAGTACTCGTCACTATCAACTGTCAATTAATAAATTATAATAAATCGGAATTTTAATTTATACAAATATTCTTATTTGAAAATTTATTCTATTTAGTTTTGTCATTTTAGTACAATGTTAAAGGCTACATTGCGTATAAGCTGTATCTCATATCATGATATGAAATGAAATGTAGTATAAAAATTATTTATAAAATTATTAAAATGTACTACAAAGGAAAATAGGAGCTGTGTGAAGACAACAGTGGGTCAATCTGAGTGGTTTGCACTAGAGAGTGGTCTGAGGTAGAGAAGTGTATATTATTTTCCCTCCTTTTCATAATAACCATGAATGAAATATATAAGAGAGTAAAAAATAAAATCAATGAATATTCGTGCAGGTTTTTTTGTGAGTGATCTGCTTATATGGGAAAAGATAGAGGAGGTGCAAAAAGGGCACTGGAGTTGTGAAATGAAGATATTGTTCAGTTTGGTTTGAAATTCAGTGAGAAGGGAAAACAGGAATATGAAATAACGCTGAATGGTAGGATCCTGAATGAAGGTAAAGAATTCTTATATTTAAGTGTTAATTTCTTATCAGATAGAAAATTGGAAAGGGGCTTAAGTAAAAGAGTACAGAAAACAAACCGTTTCTTCCAAAGTGTGAAAATCTTTGTTTGTAATCAAGAAGTTTTTATTATTGAAATTATATGTAATTTATATTTTGTGTTAAAATTGTCTTATGCTGCAGAAATGCAGTTCAACTAGAGTATACTAGGAAAAATAACAAAACGTAGAATGAGAAATGATATTTTTAGGAAACTATTGGGGATGAACAGCCCAATAAGAAAAGTTTGACCGAACTACATTGATTTGGACATGTCAGCAGTATAGAGGAGAGTTGGCTACCTAAAAGGATTGTATTTGAATGGAAGGAAAAACACTAAGGGACAGAACATGAGTGAAATTTTTGGTTTCAGTTACAGATAAATTGGGAGAAAGTTACGATTTCAAGAGAGCAATAGAAAAGGAGTGATTAAGCATTAGAGAGAGGTTTTCGTGACGCTAGTTTACAAGCTGATAGTACTGGCAGGGCCTATTAGCACGTCCGTGATGGTTTCCATGGAACTAGTTAATTATTGCCAGTGCTTTCAAAGTATAACTTTGATATATCCGCTGCAAAGACGAAATCGATGATTTTCTGGGGGTAAAATCCTGTATGAATAAAAATTGATATAGTTATCAATGGGTGCCTGATAGAGCAGTTACAGCGTTTTAAATACCGAAGATGTAGTTTAACATATGCTAGAAATACAGACATGATCAACAAACTGAACCGTTTTCGATCTGTACGTGGGACGATAGCATGGCCACTGGGTAAAAGAGTTCAGAAAGATACCCAGTTGAAGTTTGGCTAGACTCTGGCTTTTTCAGTATTGCTGTACGGTAGTGAGTCCTGGGTACTGAGGAAGAAGGATGAACGTCAGATCCAGGCGGCAGAAATGCGGTTCTTAAGAACAGTTCAGAGGTGTAATTTGAGGGATCACATTAAAGATGAGGCAATCCAGTCCTATTTAAATATCTCCCCTCTATTAGAAACAGTTGATCGATACAGAAAGAAGTGGGAGGAACATTTAATACGCATGAGTGAAGATAGATGGACGAAACAGGCATTAGGCTACATACCTGCTGGAGAAAGAGATGCAGGTAGACCACGAAAAAGATAGGAAAAGAGATTGGAACAGGTAGGAAGGCCTAATCCATAACAGGAAGAAGAAGTACAATAGATTATGAATCATTCTAGCCATCCAATATTTTAAAAGCCAGTAAAAATATCTCATTATGAAATAAGAGCAGTTGTGTATAATAAATATTTGTAATAAATTAGTTATTAGTTTGTTCATGGTAAAGTCCTCATCAACTTGTGCTGGACAGGTCACCTTACTAATGAAACTTGATTACATTGCGATTGCTCTACCAATTAAATAAACCATTACGGATAAATTAAATTACATATATATGTATCTTGCATTAAAAAAAACTGGAATAAATTTATTGGGTTTTCATTTTTTAATGGCAAGGTACTTGTGAGCAATGATCACTTAGTCATTTGTTTACACAAATGACTTGTACTTTATTCACTTGGCAGATGAAGGTCAATTTGTTTATTATGCACTATTTGTGTACTTACTGATAGTATTTATAATAATTAACGTGTAATGACTTTGAATTTTTTCAAATAGTTATTTATTAAATTTGTTTGTTTCAATTGATTTGTTGCATGTAATGTACAATTCTTATGCAGATTGATTAAATTTTTAGTTACTCTGAATATTTTATTTTAAACATGGGAGTCAGGCAGGGATACCTATTGTCGACAGTTCTTTTCTTACAGTTTTTTTTGATTTCGTTCTGAGGCTTTGTGAGGTTTTCCAATAGTTAAATCCTCTGGTTGTGATACAATGGATAGAACAAAACTTTGGGAAATATTGCATGATATGGGATATCCTTCTCACCTTATCAAGGCAGTCCAAAGCGTATACGAAGACACCAAGGTGATGATAACAACGAAGAACTCCAGTTCTGACGAAATAATTATTAATAGTGGGGTAAGACGAGGGTGTGGTGTATCACCCACTCTGTTTAATATTTATCTGGATGACGTGATCAGGAGATGAAAATCTTAAGTACAAACTGGTGTCCTCATGAGAGAGAATATGGTGGTGAACTGCTTATTGTTTGCCAATAACCTGATAGTACTTCAAGAGAATGAGGATGAATTGCAAAAAACTTTCTTCCTCCTGAACAAATTACACAGAGTATAAGCTGACAATTCAAGACAGAAGATGAGGGTAATGGCATTCAGAGGGAAGGATCCAGTCGGGAACTAAATTGTTATTGAGAACTATATCCCGGAACAAGTATCCCATTTTCAATATCTGGTTTGCAATGTAACATATCAACAAGATAAATATGCCTTCAATAAGATGCACCAATTCCAACATATATGCAGGATTATCTACAGAACTTTAAAAAATAACACCAGTAGGATACAAGGTTGAGATTTTATAAAACAATAGCAGTGCCAACCCTACTTTATGGCAGCAAAACTTGGGCACTAGTAAAGACAGAGGAGAGCTTTGCAGACATCTTAAAAGAAATTTTTATTGCAAACATATGGATGTAATAGGGAAGACCATTATAGGAATGTAGAGATAAGGAAAGAGCTTAACTTTGTCTCCATAAATGATAGGGTACTACAAAATAAATTACAGGGGATGGAGTATGTGGACTGAATGAGGGAGAATAGGGATACCTAAGCAGGCGCTGGGTTACAAACCTGAGGGCAGCAGAGATTGAGAACGCCCGAGGAAGAGATGGGCAGATTTCAGAGGTTCAGAACAGGCAGGGATACTAAGAAACTAAATATATTCTCGTTGGAAGTTTAGGAAACTATATTCAAACTGATAAGGGAATCATTAAATTGGTGCACAAGTACAAATACCTTGTGACTATTTTAATATCATATGGTACACCAGACAATGATATTTTGGAAAAAGTTGGCAGAGGAGGGCCATCACCAGATTGTTACGGACTCTTTTTTGGAGTGATCACATCTTGTGGCAGTAAGAAGAGCATTTTCCATTCTTTTGTTGAAAGCTCCTCTATTTATATTTTAGAGGTTTCAACTCTCCAACTTAGACTTAAAAGCAGAATAACAGCAATGAAAATGAGTTTCTGGAGAAGGAGTTGTCAGTTGGATGAATTACAATAATACAAAGATTAACAAGTGTAATTTTAGCAAACTCATTAATTGAAAAATAAATCTTTAAAATTCATTAATTGACATTATTTTACAAGATACATACTACTATCGATTTCATAATCATAGACACCCGAGTTTGAACCCTTGCATCTCCAAAACTATGAGTCGGATTTCAACATACTTTAAGTCTAAATTTAGCTAATTTTATTCTGCATTGACCTATAATAGTCCTATATTTTTACTGTTGTTTAAAATTGCCATATCAAGGTTGGAAGTCAAAAAGACTCGGTTTTTTTGATACCGCAACAAATTTCATGCGTTTAGAGGCGAGTAACTTGATAAATATTTGACTGAAAAGTTTGAAATTTTAACAACATAGACAATTATATTCTTACAGCGTGTACGAAATTTCAAATTCATATGTTATTTAAATTTTGATTTATTAACAATATTCTGAACCCTTGCTATCTCGGTAACCGCTCGATCGTTCGGCTCGGGCAAACTATCGTTTTATTCAGCATAAAAAACTTAGTACAGATATGTTAATAACATGAAATATCGATTGGCCAATGTTGTGGTAGAATTTTTAGAATTTTGAAAATAGACTGGGTAATGCAGGGGGTGGGCACTACTAACCATGTTGCCTGAAATCTAACTGTCTACCTGAATTGACAATACAGTCTGTTGGATAGTTTGGTAGGATTTTCGTTACATACTTTCAGTAGGAGCAGAATTTGCAATTGTAGTAAGAGTTATTCACTGATTCCCATTCATAACAGGGACATCAATAAACAAAATATGACTAAAAATTCAATTCTCAACAATATTCATTGAAGTAAATTAACCTTTTTACCCCCAATAATTTCTAGAACTCAGGCATACCACGACAATATTTTGATTATCCAAGTAAATTTGATATAAAATTTAATTGATGCTTATCTGGTTTTTCGATTTATTTGTATATCTAGCAAAAACAAAAGCGTAGCTTTTGTTTTCAAGCTAGACATACACAGGTTTTACAAACAACATTAGAGGTTTTCCACTGTCTGCCATTAAACTTGATTATCAGTTGAAGTTCTCTGTTAATATATATTTTTTATTATTATATTTTAATTGTAATGTTTCTAACTAGTATTTTTCTGTTTGTCTGTTATAGAAGTAAAAACAATTCTAAAATCAGTAAGTGGTCGCCTACGTTCAGGAGAGTTGACTGCAATTATGGGTCCATCTGGTGCGGGAAAATCAACTTTGCTCAATATTCTTACTGGATACAAGTAAGGGTTGAAAAGCTTTATTTTTTTTATTTTATAATCTAAACAACACATATTAACTGAATTATTATTATTATTACAGCTGAATTAATGTTGTTTATTTGCTTGTTTTGGTTTTTTGTTAAGTTAACCCTTTCAGTACCAACGTCCGGAAAACAGGAAATTGGTATATTTTACGTAGTAATGACATCCGGTTTACTGGACATCCGTAAGTTATGCATAAAGTGCCAACGTCCAGATAACCGAACACTTCCAAAATTTTTTTTTTTTTGTAACAGTGTATTTCTTTTACAATCAGTTTATAATACAAAAACTTTAAGCAAAGACAATAAAATCTGAGTATATGTCCTTAAATTAAAATTTTTTTTGTAGTATATCCTTGAATTAAAATAAAAACCTCACTCAGTAGTGTGTTTCAACAAGACTAAACGTGAAGAAAAAAAATATATATGTACAAAATCTAAACTTGATGAACTGTGAATCAACGCCCCAAAACACAAAGCTGATGAAGCTGGAGATGATGACGATGATAGAGATGATAACGATGTCTATTATGAGATGATGCTGATTAGTAGTTGAAGTGGAAAAGAGGAAAAAACGTTTAAATCGTAAAGTAAATCGTAAATTTTAAAATCGTAGAGGTAAGTCTAGTGTTTTAAAACGTTTCAGCTTGTGAGTATCTTTGCTGTTGTCGAGGAGGTTAATCGCTAATGGATTCTGATGGTCTTCTAATTTCTGTAAATGTTTTTCGCTATGTTTCCAAAAAATTAATGGAATAATGTATTTTGAAACTGCCTCCATGGCGTAGTGACTAGAGTGCTAGCCTACAAAGCGAAAGATCCCGGGTTCGATTCCCGGCTAGGGTCTGGAAATTTTAACAAGTTAAAACCACTGTTAAGGTATCAAAACCCACAGTAGTTGCTAAAGACCAAGCTGTCGATCCGACTCTAAAATATAAACTAAAAAAAAATATTTTGAATATTTTTAGTGTTAGAATGATTTCTTTTTTTTTATGAACACAATAAAAATTAATTTTTAACAGGAAATTTTATTTTTCTGTAACTTTGAAATTTTGCTTGGCAATGGCAGTCTTAATAATATTAGTTTACCTAAAGAGAAGATTGACTATGTCCAGTATTGTAATACTATAATACTGCGCAGTTAGGACATCTGAATTAACTACAGTAAAATCTCTCTATAGCGGAATTGAAGGGACCATGAGGTACCGCCGCTATAAAGAGAGTTCCGTTATAGAGAGAGCGAGTAATTAACGGCGGAAAGGAAGTTGGAATACTAATTTTTCTGTACTAAAAACTTATTTATACGTATGTGAATGGTGCATGGAATAAGTATTTGAAAACTACTGAATAGATCACTTTATGACGAATGTTTAATACAGTAGATTACTTCAATACAGTGAGATATTTAAATTAATTACCTAAAGTGTACGTTATTAACTTAACAAGAAATTTGGAAACAAACTGGTTTTATTAGATGTTGTGTTACTAATGTTTAACAATAGAATTTCACTTTTCGTATTGAACTTTTTCCAATAATCATTCATATAGTACATACCGTAATAGATAGCCTAAAATTAATTAGCACTGAAACTCGTTTTTCACTGAACAGTAATAAACATAGGATACATACAATTAAAATCTCCTAAAACATAGGCTACACAAACACAAAAAAATACACAGTACAGTATATATTTTTACGTTATTAAGGAAACAATTTCTTGGGTGAAGCTTAAACCAAGTGTTCATCACCACTAACTCATGAGACTCAGCAAAAGTCTCCAAACTATCTCCACGAGCATTTCGATTTCCCAGTCCAAAAGGCCCCACAGAACTTGACGTTCTGCCTGCTCCAAGTTTCGCATTGAAATCTCCCATGACAATTGTCAAATCCTGTTTCTTAAGTTTTCTCATCATTTGGTTGATACCATTGTAGAACTCTTCAACCTCTTCATCTGTTCCATCAGTTGTTACACATGGAAATTAAATTACACATGGAAATCTCCAATGGATAGACCAGGGAGGATTGTAAGAAACCAGATAGATTTTTTACTGGTTAATAGAAGATTTCGGAACAGTTGTATATCTGTTAAAACATATCCAGGTGCAGATATACAATCTGACCACACCCCTTTGGTTGGAAAGTTTAAAGTTAGATTGAAACGAGTTACATCCCGGAAAGTGAAAAGCTACGATCTTAGAAAACTAAAAGATCCCGTCATGCAGCAGATGGTGAAGAGTACCTTGAATGAAGGTTTGAAGGAGGGACCAAATGTGGGAAGTACAGAGGGAGGACTTGCTGCAATACAGGAAGTAGTGAGAGGTGTGAAGGATCAATATCTGAGGAAGGACTCAGGGAAACAGAAATCATGGATGACTGATGAAATACTGGAACTCATGGAACAGAGGAAGTGTCACAAGGGCAATCTCACTGAGTACAGGAAAATGCAGATTATCATTAGAAATAAGATAAGAGAGGCCAAGGAGAGGGAAAAAATTGAGCAGTGTCAGGAGATAGAGTTCCATCAAAGACGATATGATAGTTTCAATGTCCATCGTAAGGTGAGGGAAGTGGCAGGGAGGTTTCGGAGGGGTAATATTGGTCGAATGGCTGATGGTGATGGTAATTTGGTCATTGACAGGGAGGAGAAGAAGACTGTTTGGGAACAATATTTGAAGGATTTATTCCATGACCTCAGAGCACAACAACCTGTCATGGAAGACAGCACTGGACCCAAAATTCTCTTGGAGGAGGTGACTGCAGCTGTCAAACAGATGAGGGATGGAAAAGCAACAGGCCCAGATGAAGTTCCAACAGAATTATTGAAGTTGCTTGATGAGGAAAATATGAAGACAATAACAGAAATCTTCAACTTTGTATACTCAACTGGGGAAATCCCAACACAGTGGCTAAAATCAGAATTCATTGCGATTCCAAAAAGGGCAGGTGCAAAAGTCTGTGAGGATTACCGAACTATCAGTTTAATGAGCCACATGTTGAAATTGTTTTTAAAAATCATCCACAAAAGAATCTATCACACATGTGAGGAGCAGATCGCACCAAATCAATTTGGTTTTGTGAAGGCTGTGGGCACAAGGGAGGCTTTGTTTGGTTTGCAGGTTTTGTTTCAGAGATGCAGAGATGTGGGTTGTAATGTTTTCGCATATCTGATTGATTATAAAAAAGCATTTGACCGTGTTCGACATGAGAAAATGATGGATGTACTGAGGAGAACTGGAATTGATGGAAAAGACCTAAGAATAATAGCTAACTTGTACTGGAATCAGACTGCGGTCCTCAGAGTAGATGGAGATCATACAGATCAGGTGCAGATCCTGCGTGGAGTGAGACAGGGTTGCATTATATCTCCAATTATTTTCAATCTATACTCAGAACACATCTTTAGGGAGGCGCTTGGAGACATGGATGTTGGTATCTCAGTAAATGGAGTCAAGCTCAACAATTTACGTTATGCTGATGATACCATAGTGTTTTCTGATTCAATAGAGGGCCTGCAGGGTTTGATGGATAGGATCACAGAAACAAGTAAAGTATATGGACTTGATATAAATATTAACAAAACAAAGCTTATGGTCATTAGCAAAGAAAACATTGGAGGGGCAGAACTGTACATCAATCAGACAAGAATTGAAAGAGTCCCACAATACACCTACTTGGGAACGGTGATCAATGAGTCATGGGACAATTCCCAGGAGATCCGATGCCGTATTGGAAAAGCCAAAAGTGCTTTCTTAACAATGGGTTCAGTGTTTAAGAGCCGTGACCTCACCCTAAATACAAAGCTAAGACTCCTCAAAGGTTATGTATATTCAGTGCTTCTGTATGGTGTAGAATCATGGACCCTAAAGGAGGATACAATATCGAGGCTCCATGCATTTGAGTTATGGCTGTACAGAAGGATCCTGAGGATACCATGGACCGATAGGGTTACCAACCAAGAGGTACTAAAGAGGATGAATGCAGCACCAGAACTGGTCAACCTCATCAAATGTCGAAAGCTGGAATATTTAGGTCACATAATGCGCAATCAAGGCAGGTATGAACTATTGCAGAGCATATTACAAGGGAAAATAGAAGGCAGGAGAGCCCCAGGACGAAGAAGAATTTCCTGGTTGGCTAACCTTAGAGCCTGGTTCGGAAAGACCTCCACCCAATTGTTCAGGAGCGCAACCAACAAAGTAATAATAGCCAGAATGATCGCCAACGTTCGGAACGGACAGGCACCCTAAGAAGAAGAAGGAAACAATGACTGTGAAGTACATTTCATTTCGTAAAATAAGTTGTAAATTTTGTTTCGTTTTCAATTCATAAAACGTCTTCAATCTCATTTTCAATGTTTAAAACTTTAAGTTTTCATTTACATATTGGCAATGACAGTACGTGTAAACAACAAGAATAGCGTCTACTGGCTGTTTACTTGAAGGGACAACATTTCTGTTTCCATTTCATCGTCATCTTTACTTTCTTCCTCGTTGTTTTGGGCTAAGACATTTTCGATTATTGCATCATCGCCAACATCTGCTGAAGTGGCTAAGTCATTGTCTGCCCCTACATAGGCGTCTAAATCCATATCCTGAAGATATTGTTTTGCCGCTATAGAGAGACTTGTGTGCCGCTATAACGAGAGTTAAATACATTATCGTAGTATACGAAAGGGTCGGGGTCGGCAAATAATGCCGCTAAAGAGAGATTTCCGCTATATAGAGTTCCGCAATAGAGAGATTTTACTGTATAATATAATAATTAACTATTGTTAAGTTAGTAACTTCAGCTTGTTAAATATACTTTAGACGTTAATTGCGTTGTAATCATTAACACTTTGCTTAATAAAAAGTAATTTCTTTTAGATAAAGACAGACAATCTTGTTTATATTAGTTATTATTGATAATAACTTTTTTATCTTAAAAACTAATAGGTTTTTCTATTATTATTATTATTATTATTACTAGTCTATTAAATTTGCTCTGTTATATGAATCGTGCATTTCCAAACCGCTGTTAAGTGTCATTTGGCTCTTTACAACAATGCATTTTATTACATATTTTTATTACAAAAACAAGTTTTAAATGCTGTGTTTAAAAATGGCACAGTAGGTTTTCTGCCTACTTCTGATCCTAGATTTCCAAAAAGTTTTAAGAACCATTTTTGGTGAAATGAACAAATTTTCAGTGTTGTAAAAACATGTAAATGCTACGTTTAACCATGGCACATTAGTTTATCTGCCTACTACTGATCCTAGATTTCCAAACCATTGTAAGTGCCATTTTGGGTGAAATTTGTTTTATTACTAAAACAAGTAAATGTTGTTTAACAATGGCTTAGTAGATTATCTGCCTCGTACTGATCCTAGATTTTTAAAATGTTGTGATAATTTGCATTCCTTTAAAAAAAATTTGAAAAATTACTTGATCGGTGAAACTTTTTATAGCGTACAAGAATTTCTTTCTTGATAGTAGTGATACCTTGTGTGATTCTGATATGTATTTCAGGTGTTATAACTGATATGTCCTGTACTCCTCCTGGAGTCTCCAGGACGCATTAAAAAAAAAGATTTCCAAAACGTTGTAACAGCCGTTTTTGGTGAAATGCATTTTTTTTACAAAACCATGTAAATGCTATGTTTGTACAATGGCACAGTAGGTTGTCTGCCTACTACTGATCCTAGATTTCCAAAACTTTGTAAGTGCCATTTTGGGTGAAATGCATTTTATTACAAAAACTTTTTGTAAATGCTATGTTTAACAATAGGACAGTAAACTGTCTCCCTGCTACTGATGCTTGTGACAAAAATTTTAACTTGAGGTACATTTGTGCGAGTCAAAAGGCCTTGACATATCCTATACTACCTTTTGGAGTCTCCTGAATGCTGTTAAAAAAACATTTAACGTAAATGTGATTATTCCTTCTCGTAAAATTGCCCGATTCATATATTGTAACACTTATTCCAGGTTCTTTCAGGATTGGGTATTACTGATTAATAAAACTTATTAAAAGTATTTATTTTAAAACAATTACAATACAAATTACAATAAATAGTTATCATTAAACTACTAGTAAACTACAATTAATTTTCTTAATTTAAGAGTAAACTAAATTTATTAAAAAATGTTATTAAATTTATGACCTAACTAAACTTAATTAAAAAAAAGATGGCCATTTACAATTATAATAATTCTTTAATTTTTTATTGCACAGATAGAAAACCTTTTGCCTATAACAAATGAAACTACTTTAATAGTGGTACCCAAAACTGGTTCATACTGTTTAATTTGGCACTGTTCAAACTGACAATTTCATTGATTAAATTTACAAACCCTTTTCCTACTGGATTGCTCAACAAAAGAGCTAACTGTTCATATCATGCCTTAAAATATCTAGAAAGACATTAAAAGGACCAAATAAATAAATAAATAATAATTGGTTTCTACCTTTTTTCGAAAGAACATCAAATGAACGAAAAGGCTATTATGAAAAGCAACCCGTACACAGCTATTTTTGAAACCTAACTGTCCCTTTTCCACTATTACATTTTCAATATGTATCAATATTTTTAACCCTTTATAGGGCAGTACTACAGAGGAAAATATACATGTTGTAAAATGTCAAATTTTGTTTATAGGGACTTGAATAATGTACTTCTAGTACCAGAACAGTTAGATATTTTTCTTTTTTTTATGCCAATCCCTGGTAAATATACTTACCAAGGAATGTTTATTGAAATGGAGATCACAATATATTTAGTGGTAAGAATGCTTATTAAAACAACTTGCAGCCCTATATAACAGAAAAATGTGCCGAATAACTTATCTTAACTTTATATTAGCATGAATTCTCGCTTTCCCGTAAAAAAAACTGGAATTTTCTAAGCACTGTACAAAAGTAACAACAAAACAACATGGTAGCATACGCTGGTATGAATCCTTATCACATTCGTGTACCTCACGAAGCAAATGGTCGCTACGCGCTAATTTCAATATGTGGATAGCCAGAGAACAATTTATTCAATATTTAATTAATTTATTAATTAAATAATTAATAATAATAATTTATTTATTTATTTAATTTAAATAAGTGGATAACCAGAGAACATCTACCAAACCATAAATTCCCATTAGGGTTTAACTGCATTGCTTATTCTTAAAAAAAATCGACCTTATTGCCAGTGGTAAGTATACCTACCACATACCTAAAAAGGGTTAATCAGTTTAAAAAAAAATTCAAGTATTAATATCCATTTTTATTTTCAGAACATCTGGGATGAGAGGATCTATAACGATAAATGGTCATGAACGTAATTTAAGCCAATTCGCAAAATTATCTGCATACATAATGCAAGACAACCAACTTCATGGCAATTTATCTGTAGATGAAGCAATGCATGTTGCTACTAGCCTTAAACTAGGAAATGATCTGAACAAACAGGAAAAAATTGAAGTGGTATGTATTACCATATTAAACTACTTTTTTATTGTGTAATGTTTTTTTTTTGTTCTTTATTGTTTTAATGAATAGATAGATTTTTTTTAATCAAATATAAATTTATTTATTTAAGAGTTGTTAGAATACAATGTAATATTTTTTCACCTGGAAGTGGTTGTTGTTTTTTATTTCTTCCTTAAGGGGTGTCCGGAAGGGCATTTCAGAAAAAAATCACTTTTTGCGGAAAAAATATTTTGTATTACCGAGAATTTTCTCTTTAAAATTATCTATAATTTCTAAAAATCTGATTGATAGAAATTGTGTAATAATTTTTTTCTTATAACTATCGACTGAAATCTATATACGCTGATATTTTTGTCTTTTTTTCTTGGATTTCTTGGGAAAGGAGTATCGGTAGGTAAATTTTGTTTTCTTTAGGTTAGGAAAAAGTGTAATATGGCTAGAAATTTGAAAAAAAACTAATAAAGTAATTAGCGAAAATGTGGAACTATCGCTTAGTGTGAGTGAAAGCTCTGTTTGAACCGTTCAACAAAAACCGTTACCATGTACTTTGAGATGTCAATTGACCAAAAATGGATTATTTTTTTAAAACTTATAATGAGTATTTATTAGCAAATTAATGAAAAACAATAAATCCGATTCAATATTTTTTTTGAGGCTTTGGTGAGAGATAGAAAGATGAAAATTTTCAGACATGTACTTTAGAATATTATTCTCAAAAAGTCCATCAAACAGATTGGAAAATTGAAAAAGATTTTAAAATATCTAACAAAAAAAAGGTAATGAAAGTGATAAAAAAAAATTCCATCATATTGTGATGTGTACACTTGTAAATAAAAAAGGCCCATGGTGTAGTGGTCAACACAACTGGCTTCTATGCCAAGGTCCTGGGTTCGATTCTCGGTCAAGTCGCATTTTTTCACCTGTAAATCACCTCATATCATTACCTATGCACAAGCCCAAGGCTTATGCAGGCATCATTAATCAATAAAAAAAAACTGGTACCATTTTCTAGAAAAATTGATCGTAAAACAATTATTATTTATGTAGTGGGGGGGTTTAAATTTGATCTATCAGAAATGTAGTCAACTATGCAGTACATAAAAAGATGTATTTCTATTTTCTTACTGTTATATCTGTTAAGTAAATATTATAATATTAAAAAAAAAATAAAAAAATAAAGGATGAAAGGATACATAGTGAAAAATATTATAGGTTTGCCGGTGTTATGAACTGATGAGAAAGCATAATTTGTCTCTCCGATGATTACAAGGGAAGGTCATTACACTCCTAATTAGGAATTTTATTGGTTCCATCAGTTTTGATGTCGTAAAAGAATACTAATGCGTTTACAACAATCCTTTCTTTTAAATGTCATTTTGTTTGTTTTTTTTTTTTTTGTTTAATGTTCGACTGTTCTGCAATTACTGCTAATGCAGACGGTGAACGATGAAATGAATTTTTGTAACGTATGAAATTATCCCGTGCCTGAATGGGATTCGAACCCAAGATCGCATGATGAGAGGCGAGCTTGTTACCAACTTCATCAATGCGGCCAGTATTAAATGTCATTGGCTTTGAAGCATGGGCCTATAACTGCCCTTAGAGGGATTAGAAATATTAGTGATTGGTAACGTCACTACATTAAAAATCTAATGTGCAACACGTACACGACTTTCTCTTGCTTATGTAAATAATGAAAAATTTAATCTACTTACAGAACAGCCTAAGTCTTGGAAAACTTCAACTGGGTTTCTTTCTTTACTCTATTCTATTCTTTCTCTAAAACAAAACTAGTTTTAATTTACAATATTCTACTGTAAATTAATCATAAATTATGCTTTTTCGAGTATGTACAATATAATACATTACCTTATTGTAATCAATTTTACAATTTTTTTAAAATTTTTGATAAAGTAATTGATTTACTTTATATTATATTAGTTTCATGTACATTAGTTATCTTTTGCATAAAGTATTTTACATTATCGAAGCAACTAGATAAAACGCGGAACTGAGTACCCCAATGGAGTTGATTGTTGTATTGTAACTAAAATCATACTTTTACTGATAAGAGAAAATTGATTATAGAGTAAAACTATTAAATGATTGCATTAATGCCGAAGTTAATAGTATACTTCATTGCTAAGGTTTAAAGTTTAATTCTGAGCTTGAATTGGGAAAATTTTCTTGTTTTTAATAATTAAGTAGATTTTTTGATATCAAATTTTCATTGTATGAACACGTTTTTAGGCCCCTTGAACCTAAAAAACATGTTTTTTAGTGGTTGGTGTGTGTGAACAAAATATCGTACAAAATTGAAACTTGAATCTTAAGTGAGGTACCACTACGGGACCCGAGACGAACATTTTCATCAAAATTTTGGTCAACCGAAAGTAGTAGTTTATTTATGCACTTTTTCACTTTTTGCAATTTTCTCGAAAATGGCTTCAACGATTGTTTTTTAAATCACCTCATTTCCCACATTTTTAATGCTCTACAAGATAGGGTAAGCGCCATGTCTGCTCTCGGGGAGCAAGGGGAGGCCGTGCTCTTGTAGAAAAAATTGTTTTTTTTAAGATTGCAGTCTTACTTAATATTGATTTTAGAGCAAACGTGTATATACTCAATGTTATAGGAAATTAAACCTACTACTTTAATTTTTCCTGTTGTCAACAGGACATTTTTATGTTTAAAACCAGGTTTTAATTGTAACTTCAATAACCTTTGCTTTCTATAAAAAAGATCACATTCAGATCTAATTTCAAGTGAATTATATTTTAAATATTTTACTTTCTCTTACCCAATATGAATATATAGATAAGGAAAGTATTTTTTTCATGTCGATTTTTCAAAATCAAAATTTCACCAGAAATACATGTTTCTGACCCCATGAACTCAAAAAAACCACACGTGCCCTTGCAGGTGTGTGTGTGTTTGTGAGTGAACAAAATATCTCAAAAACGGAGTATCATGCAAAGTTACCGTATTTTTCGGACGATAAGACGCATCGGACGATAAGACGCACCCTTGTTTTTCAAGGCATAAATTATCTAAAAATTATTTTGACTGATTTTAATTAGTTTTTTAATACAGGTAAATGTGATTTCTTTATTTGAAAAACAGCAAGTACAGAAGATACAATATATATAATTATTTTATAGTCATAAATTTACAAAAAAACATGGATATAGAAACTGTAAGTACGTAAATTACTACAATCGGTTTCATAATCATAGACACCCGAGTTTGAATCCTTGCATCTCCATAACTTTGAGTCGGATTTCAACATACTTTACATCAAAATTTAGCTCATTTTTTCTACTTTGACTTATAATAGTCATATATTTTTAATGTTGTGTAAAAGTTGCCATATCAAAGTTGGAAGACAAAAAGACCCGGTTTTTTTGATACCGCAACAAATTTCATGCGTTTAGAGGCGTGTAACTCGATAAATATTTGACCAAAAAGTTTAAAATTTTAACACGACATAGACAATTATATTATTACAGCGTGTACAAAATTTCAAATTCATAAGTTATTTAAATTTTGATTTATTAACAATATTCTGAACCCTTGCTATCTCGGTAACCACACAATAGTTCGGCTCGGGCAAACTATTGTTTTATCCAGCGTAAAAAACTTAGTACAGACATGTTAATAACATGAAATATCGATTGGCCAATATTGCGGTAGAATTTTTAGAATTTTGAAAAATAGACTTGGTAATGCAGGGGTGGGTGTTACTATCCATGTTGCTAGTTTGTGTACGTGACATCGTGTCGGACTGTCTACCTGAACTGACATACTGCATTGTCAAATCAGGTAGACAATCAGATTCAGGCAACATGGTTAGTCTAATAGTAATTGATAATCCAATTTTTCAATTGTGCTTCATGTTGTGGCCATTTGACAGCATGAGTTCGATATTTACTGGTATGTTTCTTATTATCTGCCTTGAGTAATAAATCTTCTTGTTTCCGCCATTCCCGAATCATTTTTTCTGTTGGAGGAGGTAAAAAATACCTTTCTACTTCCCGAATGCCATTATCTTTTGCATATTGAACCACTTTTAATTTAAAAGCGAAAGAGTACGAAACTTGCTTCATATTTTAAAATGCTATGATATTTACCGTAAGTAATATCGATACAGAAACTACTGTGTACGCTTAGAATCTTCAAGACGATTCAGTTTAAAAACTACGGTACATCCTATATCATTGTACGTTTTGTTTTGAAATCGCTAGTTATTGAACGTGTTTAAGTAGAGTAGGGTAGTTTATAGAAAGCATCTACCCTGAAATATAGCTAGCGTTCGGACCATAAGACGCATGGTAATTTTTAGGTCATTTTCCTACGGAAAAAAGTGCGTCTTATCGTCCGGAAAATACGGTATATTGTAATCTAGTTTTAGATGTATAATACATTTTAGTTACGTTTTCTTATTGCAGATTCAAGAGATATTGGAAACCCTTGGGCTTCTGGAGCATCGTAACACAATGACTAGTAACTTGTCAGGTGGCCAAAAGAAACGTTTGTCTATTGCTTTAGAACTTGTCAACAATCCTCCTATCATGTTTTTTGATGAACCAACTAGGTAATATTCTTAATTTTAATTCGGTGATTATAATAATCAGTGTACTGTATACTTTATAATAAGTTATTGTCCTAAATATTGATCTTTGATTGAACCTAAGGTCGAGGTGTGTCCGGAAAGTTATGCAATTTTCTTTTAATCTATTAATTAATTGTAGATATCGTTACAAACATTTAATACTCTTCAAAGTAGTTCCCTTGGGCACCTATGCATGGTGCGCGTCCTGGAAGGCTTCAACGGGGACGTCAGCAAGGGCTACGTTGCAATCTGTTCAGTTCAGAACAATAAGCAACACCATGAACCAATGAGTTGAAGATGAGGTGTAGTCTTAAACAGACCCGGGCCGGCCATTCCTGAGAGAGTTTGGTTAACTGAACTTTAACTACCTAAGTACACTGGTAACCACTGTCTAGTTTTCAGATCAATATAAAAGTAACTACAAGGATTTGAACTGCGGAACCTTCGTCTTCGAAAATCAGCTGACTAGCGGGGACGACTTTACCCCTAGACCAACCCATCGGTTATGATCATATTACTATGAAATTTGGTGTTCTTGTTTTTTTTTATATGTATTTCAGAAATAAATAATAAAGTAGTCTAAATGAAATTTATCACCTTACCATTGGTTGCTTATTTAAGTTACAAAAATTTACGCGTGTTTCAGTGAGACCACCTTCTTCAGAGCATATTTAAAAAAAATTAAAATTAATAAAAATAAAATAAATAAAAATTTTAATTTTGTTTAAATATGCTCTGAAGAAGGTGGTACCACCGAAACGCGCGTTAAGTTTTTTAAACTTAAATAGGCAATCGGTAAGCTAAATTTTGTACTGTAATTTATATTAATGGTTGGCAGGATGCATTTCAAAAATTTATTTATAAATAAAGTTTTTTAGTAAAACAAAATTTAAAAAACATTTTTTTAGTATTATACATACTTAATTGCGAAGTCAAAATTTTTTTGTAATTATTTTCTTACTGTTTGAATATAAAATTTTATTAAATACTATTTTTTAAGACAAGTTCTTTAAAAACAGAATTTTTGAAAATCATAAAATCCATCGATAAATAACAGAAATACAGAATTTTTAGTGAAACACTGCAGTTCGAATTAGGACGGGGATTTTTGGCAAGTACCTTTAAAAATTTCCTGAGATTGAAAGGGTTAAAATTGTGAACATCATTTGATAATCATCAAATTTTTGTTAATATTTTTTTATGCCTTTGAAATGAAATAACAGAATACTTTTTATATGCCAAATTAATAACCAAATATTTTGTATTTAGTTCATGGTCTTCCTGTTTTACAATTATTATTGGCTATTAGTTTTAATTTTAAATGACAGTTTTATTATTGACTAACTGGGATCAATTAATTTCTTAATTAATTGTAATCACAATGCATCTAATTTAATTGACTTAATTGTCTATGTATATGTAAAATGAGTCAAAAAGATGAGCAATGCATTTCGTATTCAGTTTTATTATTAGTATCCATTTTGTTATGAAATTTTTTTTCACAAATAATGGATATTGGACTTCTTATTTATTTTAAAAAAATGTTATCTAATTTTTTTTATCATTTTAAAAATATTTGTGTCAAGTTTTTTGTTTAACATTTTTGTTTCTTTCACATGGGAAATATAAAAACTGTTGATTTAATATTTCATTGTGTAAAGTCTTCATTCAGTAAATATCAATATCATGACTGTTCTATTTGTTAAACTCTCAAATATATATTTTATCTTCTTGGAATTCATTTACAATTTTTTGTTCGAAAATTATATGATCTTGTAATATTAATGTTTTTCAAAATGTTATTTGCTTTGATTTATTGTTCTCGTGTTAAAATCTACATTATACCATACCGGGTGATTCAAAACTATACGGCAATCTCTTGGGATCTCATTCTATAGCTAAAAATAAGAAAAAAAGTTCACATAAACATATGCCTGAAAACGCTTAGTTAGCGAGTTACGGCTAGCGAAAAATTTCACCTAGAACACTGTACTCTCGGTGAAGTAAGGCCATATAAAAATGTTAAAGGTAGTTACAAAGATACAAATACGATTATTTCTTATGTTTTTTAATCTGAAAAATTGAATAAAATTGGTTCCAGAGCTGTAAATGCAATACTTTCAGAGATATCTTACATAAAACACAAGAATTGATGCAAAGAAATAACACATTTATGTGTTTAATGTAAGATTACTTCCATAAATGGTAAATAAAGGTGTATTTTTTCTTAAATAAATTTTCTACAAATTTATTTAAGAAATTAAATGATTGATGACACTTTTAAAAATTGCCACCAAATAATTACTATACTGTATTTGTATTACTCACTGTTCATGTTAGAGTAACATGGAGAGTGCATGCACAGAATACCAACAGTAGCACTGCAGTGAAGTTAAAATGAATCAGTACTTTCTATACCAACATGCCTCGTAGTTTTTATCAGATATTTCACACTTATGCCAGTATGTCTTCCAATCCCTGAAACACTTTTGAAACTTGATGTTTGGGATAGCATTTAGCTTTTTCAGTGACGCTTTTTTAATCATATCTGTGAGCTTGTAAAATTACAGCCCTCCAAGGCCTATTGCCATGATGCTAGTTTACTAGCTGCTGGTACACTAGTAGTTGTGGGAACGAACAACTAGTAGCTAGTTTAGTTAAAGCGCTTGTGACTTTGAACATGTTTGATTTTACTAGCGCTAGTAGGGAGAAAAGATCACGTGATTGAAAAGATCACGTGATTGAAAAGATCACGTGATTGATTAGCGCTAGTAAACTAGATCGGTGAAAACGTTTGGAAACGGTGCTAGTTACTAATACGCTGCTAGTACTAGCAGCTAGTAAACTAGCGTCATGGGAATAGGCTTTAAAAGTCCTCTCTCTTTTTGGGGACAAACAAAACCACATGGGCCTGATGTTTAAACAAATAAGCAACCGCGTATTGTACAAGTATAACTTTTTGACAGCTAACAACAGACTATAGGTACTTCCAATATGACTACCAATATTCAGATACTTTTCAGACAGGTTTACCAACATAACAACAAAAAATTGTATGAATCAGATTAATAACAACCCAAAAAATCACTTTCAAGAGCTGACGTGCCTCATGGCTGGTGGAAATTTTTAAAAAGGCTTAGGGCCTACCTTTTATTTATGGCAAAAGCCATTAGTGATTTCTGTATTTATTCTTTAAGAGGAATTGAATGCACTATTTTTGTTTCAAAATTCCGACTTTGATTTCTTCTCTTCTGGTCAAAACCGGAACTTCAAACCCAATTTAGGCCCATTAACTTTTTGTGTAGATAATGAATTAAAAAACTGTTTGTTGCTATCTCTTATAGTTTTTGACATCTGGGTGTGACAGACAGACAGACAGACAAAACAAAATTATGACAATTTTAAAAATTGCCAACAAAAATTGAAAAATTGCTGTTTTCTTTAACACACTTTGTATACTGTAATAGCTGGAAAAATTTCTTAATTACTCTGTGGACAATTCAAATACTATTTACTTCTACTTGATTTAAAAATCTAATGGAATGTAAATCTATTAAGTCAGATAGTTCAAGTAATCTATTATTAGTTAGTGTTTAGAAACTCTGATTTGTTTCCACAAACTGTTCATGGTATAATATTTTCTGTTTCCAGTGGCCTTGACAGCTCGTCATGTTTTCAGTGTGTTTCTCTACTGAAGCAACTGTCTCGTGGTGGACGTACTATCATCTGTACTATTCATCAACCGAGTGCTCGTTTGTTTGAAATGTTTGATCATCTGTACACACTAGCTGATGGACAGTGTGTTTATCAAGGTTCAACAAAACAGTTAGTGCCTTGGCTCTCTAAACTTGGACTCGTATGTCCTAGTTATCACAATCCAGCATCTTTTGGTTGGTATTTTTTTTTATTAATATTAATTTTGGTAATACTGAATTAATGTTTTTTTCATTTTATCTTACATTTTCTCCAAATCTTTTACATCACTTTTTTCACATATAGGAATAGTTACAATTTTTATTTGTTGTTGTTGTTGTTGTTGTTAAGGTCATCAGCCGAAAGACTGGTTTGAACCTCCAGAGGCTTTAATAAGTAAAACGAGGAGTGAGGTGGTTTACCAGCACCTTCCTCACTGAGTAGAAAAGTAAGCTTATCAGCATGCCAGAACCTCTGTAAAGCATCTACTTTTCACCCTGCAAATGACACCTTCACTTCTTTCACCACAGGTTCTAGGTGTATAATAAAATTCATTACTCTTAGAGGAAATAACGCTGACTAGTGTCTTTTACATCTCTACCTCTTCTGTTCTTAAATGCTTCAGTCTTATAATTGGCTGACCATGTGATAAGAAACAAATTTATTTTATGTAGCCCCTGCAACTAGCAGATCAAGTGCAAATAATTTAACACTCCACCTGCTTGTTATGAGCATAACTTTTATGTAATCATTTGAACTAGAGCGTAATAAATCTTGAATTTTTTGGAACTTAATCATATTGAGGATTATTATTGGCTTAAGAATTAATTATGTTTAATGTTACTGACTGAATCACCAAAATGATTTGAAGGAATGTTGGTAAATTCAAAATTTATTTTATCAACAAAATTAAATTCCTGCTCAATAACTTTTATTTCACAGTGTTAATTTTGTTTGTTACATTGCCAAACCTCCAATAGAAGACACCTCTAAAAGAAGAATGGTATTAAAATTATATTTTAAACACCATATAGCAGGTACATTAAATATTAATGGAACATTCAAGATTTTATAAGTGTCTGAGTAATTATTTCATAAAACGAAGTCCTGATTTTGTTCAAATGAACCTGATCCATTTGAACAACGTAAAATATTAAATTTTAATTGTTGTGAAATGGTAAAGATTCATCAGGATGACAAGTGTCATCTAGATTTCTTTTATTTATTAAATTATATCTTTTATGTTTACAGTAATTGAAGTTTCGTGTGGTGAATACGGAGAAAATGTGAAACGATTAGTCACCGCTATTAAAAATGGTAAACATGACATTAGAAACGGCAAACCTTTCCCGCCAATTGAATTTCTGAATAATGCGGTAAACGAGGATGGTAAAATAAAGAATGGTGATGTTGTACCACCACCAACGTGTGATAATAATACACCGGCAATTGAAAGTAATGGAGGTACAAAAACGAACAATTTGTTACTGGCTTACGCTACGAATGATATCGCCAAGCAGTCTCAATGTAAGTTAATTTTATCGTTAAGTTTATTATACAATATATTTCTGAAAACTGTTATTAACTTTTTGAAGTCCAAGCTGTTATATATGGCCAGATCTAGAAGCACATCCAAAAATAATTATGATTTAAATTTCTTAGAAGTGAGCTGGTTCAAATGACATAATAGTGACAAGTTGTAGGATTAGCTGAATAATGACTGGCTACGTTTGAGCTAATAAAAAATAGTAGCAGGTATCATTGGTCGAACTTGATTACTATTCATTTTTTTCAACAGCAGTTTTATTTCTACGTACTGTTGTTGTAGCAGTTGTTGAGTTTCTGAGGTTCTACTGTATTTCACAAATTATAATAGTGCATTATGTTTACGGACTGGCTTTTGATATCAAACTTCTAGCTCCCACTATTCCACGTTGCTCTAGAACCATTCTAGAAAGCGGAGTTTATTTTTCGCCAAACCAAACCTAACTGGTAACAAGTATAGACATCTCTCACTTTCTATGTATAGTTACTTAAGTCATGAGTTTTCCTTTGGTTTTAATGACGGGTAAAGGGGGAAAAGCATCAGTGCCCATGCGCGACTGCTTTAATTTCAGTGCAACTAACCCAACAACGTACACTTTATCCAAAGCAGTATATCGTGGAACCTTTTGTACGTTAACTGTATGAATAGAACTGTTTGTTATCATAAACAGAACTTTTGGTTTCTCAAAAATGTGGTTGGACTATCATGGTACTGATCAAAATCTAATATGCAGTGTAATAAAATGTTGTGAAGTTGAAACTAAACAAAAATGCAAATCTTGCCTCTTAACAAAAGCCATTAGTGAGTGGGTAACTACTGTGATGTTTCTCTTTCTACAATTTGAAAATTAAAGACGTGAAGAAGCTATTCTTCTTCAACAATTTTGTTGACACCTAGAAAAAAAGGTGAGACTGAAAAAAAAGTGAAGACAACGGTGATAGCGATAGTAAAGAAAGTGATTCATTGGTAGAAGATTTTGTTTCAATAGAATAAGGTATCTGGTAATTACAGTAAATCTAACATTTCTAGTCGTTATTTAAGTAATAGGCAGTATTACACGTCAGATTTTTTCTTATAAGGTTTATGAAGAAATCATTTTCTCGGAATAAATCACAGCTTACAAAACGTATGTAGAAACTGCGTTAGTGAAATGTCGTATCTCACTGTTGAGATTGGTAGCACTGTCAAATTTTCACTTCCTTCCTCACAGCCCACCCATATGCAAAAGGCAATCTCATGACTAAAGTATTTATGCCAATTGGAATGTCAAGAACTAAATAACTTGTCTTGCCTGGATCTGACTGACATCAATCCCAGCTGGTACCTTTATTTTATTTTCCACCGGATATAACTACAATATTAAAATTCTTTTAGTTTCAAAGGAAATACCTACTAGCACTTGTAACTTATCATCGTACCTAAACATTTTTCTTTTGTTCTGAGGAACACTTTTTGAGCATTATTTAAGTAATTTCAGTATAAAACATAAATAAAATATATGAATGAGTAAAATGTAGCTTTTAAGAAGCTGTGGCTTGCTCATTTATAGGTTATTTGTTTAGGTGGTATTTAGAAACTTGTTTCAGTTTCCTTTTAAAAAAGAGCATTTTATCAAGCTTTTTCATCTTGAACCATTGAAATTTTAAATAAATGGAAGAATAGAAAAATAATAATTTTCAAATAAACAAAATTAATGAAAATGTTGTCCAAGTTGGTTTTCAAATTTTAGTTTATCTTAGTTGAATGAAAATGAGGAAGTTCACAGAACGTTAATATGGGCTATGTTTTGTCACGTAATGTATATAAAGTTGGTTTCATATAGGATTTAATTATTTTTTAAATCATTAATTTTTCTTAAAAATAACTGAAGCATATTAATGTTGTTTTTTTTGCAGTGGGCGGTGGCGATAATGTTGTTATACCAGTTGATTTAAGTAACAGTGGTATGGATAAGGGCCCAGACAATGTAATGACGTCATTACTTGATAATAATTTACCGTCAAGTCAAAAACGATATGGCACATCTGAATTCAATCAGTTTTGGATTGTACTAAAACGAACTCTTCTATTTTCTCGCAGAGATTGGGTAAGTTCTGGGAATTGGCACATAGTATTAATAGATCTGGGCCGTAACAGGGAGGTAGAGTGTTAAATTAAATTGCACTCAGTCTGCTAGTTTCAGGGCTTCAAGAAATAGTTGTGTTTCTTATCACATGGTCAGCCAATTATATGACTGAAGCATTTAAGAACAAAAGAGGTAGAGGTGTAAAAGACACTAGTCACAGTTATCTCTGAGAGTAATGAATTTTATTTGTACAGCCAGACCCTGCGTTGAATGAAATGAATGTGTCATTTGCTGGGTGGAAAGTAGATGCTTTTCAGAGGGCCTGGCATGCTGATAAGCATACTTTTCCACTCACTAAGGAATGCAATGGTAAACCAGACTTTTGGCTGATGACCTAAACTACAACATTAATAGATATTAAGTTGTTGAAATTGATATAGTTACTTTCTGGCAATTGGCTTCCAATTACCAATCAACCGATTTGTGATCAGTGCAAATGAGATAGCATGGGATTATATGAGAGGTAACGAAGCAGGTTACTGGCTACAGATCTTAGTTGCTAAACCATTCCTATCTAGTTGCAACATTTACGAGTGGCCTCAATGTTTGAAAGTAGAGAAATCCATGAATAGTTGTAACTTGTAATAATGTGTTTATTGTTTAGTAGAGTTTGGCTAAAGCAAACATAAAACAGTAACTTTCATGCGATAGTCATTCAGTCTCCTCTAATACTGTTAAATAATTTTTTTTTGAATAACTTTTAATTAATGAGGGTGCTCTGAAAAGTTCTCGACCTGCTAATGAAAACGACAATTTATGCTTTTAAAAGTAGTTTTATTTTCCAACATAATTTCCTCTAATATTAATATAATAATAGCCGGGCGCATTGGCGTAGTTGGTAACGTGCACGCTTCTCATCATACGGTCTTGGGTTCAAATCCCATTCAGGCACGGCATATTTTCATACGTTACAAAAAGTCATTTCATCCTTCACCATCTGCATTAGCAGTAATTGCAGAACAGTTGGACGTTAAACAAAAAAAAATCCTCTAATATCAATTTATTTCATCCATCGGTGTTCTAATCCCATTATCCCCTCTGTTGTGTTTCTGTGGAAGTGCTGAAAAGTACCTATCTACAGCTGCAATGGCTTCTGGATTGGATGATAAGTGCCGACCAGTGAGAAAGGTCTCAGTTTTGAGAATAGATGGTAGTCCGAGGAAGCTAAATGTGGGGAGTAGGGTGGATGTTCTAGCACTTCATAGCGCAGATCCCTTAATTTCTCCATTGCCAAGACGCTTTTGTAGACAGGTGCTTTATCATGATGGAAAAGGATTTTTTAATTCTTTAAGCCGGGTCTGTTTTCACGAATGCTTACTTCCAGTTTCGTTAGAGTAAAAAGTAGTATTCTCCAGTTATGGTTTTACCTTTTTCACGATAGTCAATCAGCAAAATTCCTTTCACATACCAAAACACCAATGCCATGATCTTCCGGTGTGGTTGCAGTTTTTGAACATCCTTCGTGTGGATTATCTTGGACCCTTTCACGGCCACATTTAACTTACACTCAGCTGCCCATTTCTGCACAGTAGAAATTGAAGGTAAAAAGTCCCCATACACATTTACAAGGTGCAAGTGAATTTCGATCGGTGTTAAACCTTTTTTTACAAAGAATTTTATCACTGCACAATCATTGATTTTTCCATTTTCAACATCACGTGCACCACAATTTCTTTAAACAACTCCCTACGGTCAACTGCTGCCTGGAATGACTTGCAATTTTATGTGGCGTTTACTAACATGTGAACCAACGAAAGGGGAAAATATCACGCGACTAGTGCTACAATCTTTGGGCGAGGTTGAGAACTTTTCAGACCATCATCATACAATTTAAAAATTTAATATTTTAAAATTGTTTGATAATTTTGTTTATTTATAGTCAGTATTGCTGAATTTTCCGCAACTTTTGTGAATAATTTTTAATTTTTGTTTCAGACGCTCATGTATTTACGTTTATTTGCTCACATATTGGTTGGTTTCTTAATTGGTGCTCTTTATTATGATATTGGTAACGATGGAGCAAAAGTGCTGAGTAATCTTGGTTTTCTCTTTTTCAACATGTTGTTTTTAATGTACACATCTATGACTATTACTATTTTATCATGTAAGTTTCATAATGCTGTATTTTCTACCTTTTTAATAATAATAATTTTATAGGATAGAAGTTGTAAGATAAAAGCTGGATCAGTGTCCATATAAAAAATTTTCATTGCTCATTTCTTCCAAAGATTAAAATAAGTGCTGCATTTCAAGTGTTGAATTATGATTTACATAATGTTATGAAAAAAATTCATGCATTACCTTGTAAGGTTTTAGCAATTGAAATCATTTTCAGCATAAGAGTTCTCAAAAATAACTATTAGAAATTGTGGTAGGTTTTTGTAACTTATACCGTGAGAAAAATGTTAAATATAATATTATTCTGTAACTTACATAAATTTACTTGGAATGTAGAAAATATGAATCTGTTGCTATAAAAACAGTCATCATTGTGAAGTTAATAACACTTTACGCTGGTCTCTTGTATCATGTTTGTATCCAATTTGTTCAGTTTTCTATCAGTATCTCATTGGTGGCAATTTTTAAAATTGTCATCATTTTGTTTTATCCATCCGTCACATCAAGATGTCAGAAACTACAAGAGATAGTAACAAACGGTTTTCGGATTTGTTATCTACATAAAAAGTTTGTGCACCTAAATTGGGTTTGAAGTTCCAGTTTTGATTGGAATTCAAGAAGTCAAAGTCAGAAACTACAAGAGATAGCAACAAGCAGTTTTCAGATTCGTAATCTACACAAAAAGTTAGTGGGCCTGGATTTGGTCTGAAGTTCCAGTTTCGATCGAAGTGGCCCAAAACCGGAAGTCAAGAAATCAAAAACAGAATCTGGAAGCAAAAATAGTGTCATTCGATTCTTTTTAAAAAGTAGATACAGAAATCATTGGGTTCAAAGTTCCGGTTTCAATCGGAAGTCGAAAATTGGAATTTGGAAACAAAAATAGTGTCATTTGATTCCTCTTAAAGAGTAGATACAGAAATCACCAAGTGGTTTTTACTATAAGTCAAAGGTAAGCTCTTTTAAAAGTTGCCACCAAAATTGAATTTTTTATACCATCAAAAAATTACAAAATTACTGTAATTATATGACTAATTTTTCTTGTTGTATTTTTACAGTCCCGCTGGAAATGCCAGTATTGATCAAAGAAAATTTTAATCGCTGGTATTCGCTACGCTCCTATTATCTGGCCATCACAGTCTCCGATATTCCGTTTCAGGTAAAATATTTTCCACAGTTACATGAGTTTATTAGATTTTCCCTATGGTTTGGACACAAGAGAAACAAAAAAGGTTCTTATAATTTTGTTCCCTTAAGATTTAGTTATGTATTTTAATGTGGATGTTTTGATGAGTTTATTTTCAAATCAAGGCCAAGCTTTTGTTGAAATTTGAACTAATGAATGTACTTCATTATAATCTTTAACCTATTTCAGAAACATTGTAACTTGATGATTTTCTTAAATTTTACACAGCCATAATGTGCAAAAAGAATTACGATGGTCATTCTTGAACAGCTGTTGCTTATTGAATTCCTAATACCTACACAAAGTATGTAAATTTTAATCTGCTTAGAAATTTTTTTGTTTCTATTTTAACATAACTATATTTTGAAAAAATAGGCCTATGATGTTTGATATTTGCCCTTTCATTCATTGACATAATTTTTCACTTTGTGCCTATTCTACATCTTAGTATTATTGGTTTGTTTTTACTTTTCTCTGTAAACAGGTATGTGTGTGGTGTTAAGAGACACAATTTTAATGTGTTGTATTAGATTACAATGCTACACATTTTCAGAATTTTCGTACCATTTAACACTTTCACTACTGATCCCATCAATTGACATCGTCACGAAACTACTGTTTTGCGGATCCCATCATCTGACATCTTCGAATTCCCCATGCTGTATTAAGTGATTGTCTATGGATGGCATTCTTAAGTTACAAATATTGTTTTATACTTTTAGTTATAAAATACACCAATAAAGAGCTTATTGAAAGTTTTGTTTCCTGACTGTGGTTGTTTTAACGTATGCTGTAATAAGTGTGTTTATAACCTACTGTTTGTGTTGTACAGTTGTACTTGTTTATTTCTCTAAATGTAATTCTATATGTTAGCATATTTTTAAGCACAAAAAAAATATTTCGGCGTTTAACAAACAATGCATGTTAAAGGGAAAGATTAGAGCTTGAATTTGAGGTAAGTAACGATGAAATTGGTTAAAAAATAAAATCTTAAAACCAGTCATAAATGGCCAGTACGGTACAAAAGTACTGAATTTAACTCCTAGCTGTGAAAGTGTTAAACTGTCAATAAATTTATATTAAGCAGAAAGTATTTTTTTTGTTTCAGTCAATTTAGGACTATGATAATCATGTATGTGTTACAACTTGAATTTTTCTGCTTGTATTCTCTTCTTTAGTAATACGTACAAAAAATGTTTTCTTTCTTTTATCGCTCTACTTCAGTATATTTTTAACTTTTTCTTTTAGGAAACCCTTATGTTCTTCAATTATTTTTTAATTTTTTAATGTATTTCTATCTTATATTACATGTTTATGTTTAGTGTCATTAGGTGTTTGTTTGAACCATATTGGTTTGTTTTTATATATGACAAGGCTGTATGATGTAAGGACACTGCCTCTTTTGTTGTACGATAGTGAAAAATTGATCCTACGGAAATCTGAGGATAGGAAGTTGAAAGCAGCGGAGATACATTTTTTGAGATCAGTGAGAGGAGCAACATGTAGGAAGTGGATAAAGACTAAGACAATCTGGCATGATTTGGGTAGAATGAAAACTGTGAGGCAGAGGATTGAATGATGTAGGGAAAGGTGGTTCCAACATGTAAGAGCTGCGTGCCAGAGGATTGATATTCACTACTGGTCTTAAAATACCATCCACAAGGAGTACGGTCGTTGGGTAGACCATGAAGAAGATGGATAGAAGCTGGAACAGGCATGTGCCTAATTTGTAAAGAAGGAAGAAGAAGTACAGTTAAAATTGTACATTTGTTCATTATTTTAAGATTTCTGAATAATATTCAACACAAATGTAATGAAAATAAAATTTATTATTATTAATTTATGTTTTGTGTTGTTCTGTTGAACAGGCTGCATTTTGTGTGTTGTATGTGACAATAGTTTATTGGATGACATCTCAACCACCTGAATTATCACGTTTCGCTATGTTCCTTGGAGCTTGTCTGTTAATTTCATTTGTTGCTCAAAGTGTTGGTCTTGTGGTTGGAGCTGCCATGAATGTACAGGTAAGCTTCCTCAATTCAATCTATTAACAACAAATATATTCAAAGTAAAATCATATTGTAAAAAATATTTTCCGTTGTAGACTATACTCTGTTCATTGTAAGAAAGATATGTCGAGTAAACAAATTGCATGTGTAGTAGTGTGTGTAGATATGACACACTAATGACCAACCCAGATCATCCTGAACTAACAGAAGGTTAAAAATCTAGTGTGAAACACTCACACAACTTTCTCTTGCCAATGCAAATATTTAACAACAAACCTAACATTAGAAATAAACAAAAAACTAACCTCAATAAACATAATCTAATTTTTATCAAGTGTAAAAGACGCAAAATGAAAATCAACCTCAGTTTGGCTTAAAATTACGGAAAATCACTCTTTCACGCTAAACTAGGCACTGTACAAAAAAGATTTTTAAATAAAAGTTGTAGATCTTTTAATTTCCTATAAATTTTATTATATACATTTTTGTCGTAAAATGCATACTAAGGCCGAAATCTTTAAAAAATGGATTTTTCACACGTTTTCGTGAGAAAAAAACAGAAAATTGCTAATTATCACTAAACTAAGCATTATACTAAAAAATGTTTGAAATAAAAGTTGTAGAATTTTAAATCCTCTACAACTTTAATTATATACATTTTTGCGGTAAAATGCATAATAAAGCCGTAATTGTAAAAAAACAATTTTTTTTACGTGAAAACAGCCTCACCAAGAATTTCAGCAGACTTGGCGTCTACCATATCTTGTAGAGCATAAAAAATTAAGTACATGTGGCGATTTAAAAAAAATCATAGGACCAGTTTTTGAGAAAATTGCAAAAAAGTGAAAAATGACACAAATAAAATACTACTTCCGGTTTACCGATTTTGATGAAAATGTTTGTGTCGGGTCTTGAGATATTCTGCTCACACACACAGAGACCAATCGCTAAAAACATGTTTTTTTGGGTTCAGGGGGTCCGAAAACGTGTAGATCCGGTGAAGAGTGGATTTGTTAAAATCGACATGAAAACAATACTTTCCTTCCTATATATTCATATAGGCAAGAGAAAGTAAAAATCAGATGGGCCGAATAGTGCTTAACGGCTCATTTGTTTCACTTCTGTAATAACATGATCATATCCATTGATTTTCAGTTGTTCATTAATATTATCCAAAGGTTGACGTTTTCTTCCATGTATGATAACCTATTGTTAATTTTTTGTGGAATTATAATGGCTGATGTATCACATCAGCCATTACAATTCTTTTAATTATATATCTGTTACGAAGCACCAAAAAGGAAAGTTTTTACAAGTGGCGAAAAGGCAATCGTGTTAAATGTTTAATAAGTTGTTAGAAAGAAATACAACACTTGTAGCGAAAGTGATAAAACTTTTCTGAATTAAGTGGGTTAACAGTCAGTAATATAAATAAAATGTGAACTGAGAATTAAAGAACTGGAAAATTACAAAAGCGTATTAAAATTTGTTTTAAAACATTGATATATAATTCTGTATATGGTTAAAAGCGCGTGTAAGTTATCATTGTGATGTTTTCATTAAAAAAAATCACATATTTTTTTGAGTCACCCGCTGTAGCAGCTGATTTGATAACTGCTGTTTGTTTACTCAACATTTCTTTCTCACGATGAACGGAGTATCTGTTAAACATCATGTAAGTTTAGATAAACTTTATGGTTTATTTATTTTAGTATTATTAAGTAAAAATCTTTATTTGCAACGTATCAATGAATAATAAACTTGTTTCTGTACTTAAAAACTTGTTTTAGAACAATTAAAAAATCATCAGTAATGTAATTATGTTACTACTCAAACAGTTATGTGAACATTTTAGACTAGTTTACAAGTTCATTCATGATTGATTTCTAATAGTCGGTCTACTGTAAAAACACATGTATTCTAGTAATACTTGTTTCTAAACACTACATTAGTTGATCAAGTTTCAGTATTTTGCACAGTTATGTCAATGCACTACTAGTTTTTATTAACCTGTACTCCTCGGAATGTTATTTTAACTTTCTTTGTATTGAAAACAAATCTATTGTTAAATTTTGTTCAGTATTCACACAGAGGCTCACTTTTGTGAGTTTAAATCTACAAAATTGTAAAAAAAAACAAATAAATAAATATTTATAATGCATCCTGTAGCCTATGATCAATTCTTTTGTTAAAGTATTTATTTTTTCCACCGACATAATTTTTTATCGTTTCATTACATAATCCTGCTTCTTACTGATGTGCTTCAGTGGATTCACCTTCATCTGAGTACATAAATTTAAAAAGTTGAAACTAAACTTATTAAAATCTTTAGCATCTTTTTTTAGTTCAGTGACTTTATAAAACTTTTTAATTATTCAAATTCAATTTCTTTCATATTGTGTACAGGTGATAGCAGCTGTCAATATTACTTCATCATTTTTAAATTTAACCTGTTTGTTCAAAATGTCTTACTTATGTTTATTTAAATGTTTGTATACGAGGTGTGGCTATTAAAGAACAAGACTTTTTTTTTATGTAATCACGTTTACATAATCACGTATTGTCACCTTCAATATACACTCCTTCTCTATTCCTATAACACTCCATGGGAATTTTCCATTTTTGGAAACGGTGCTGGAAGTCATCTTCTGTCTGCTCCTTCAGGACACATGCCGCTTTCTCTTATACAGCGTCCACAAACTCAAATCTTTTTCCGTTTAATGCAGATTTCACCTTAGGGAACAGGTAGAAGATAATAGCATGTGATGAAACGTGGTTTTTTACTTATGATTCGGAAAAGAAGCGCCAATCCATTTACTGGAAGAGCCGAACTTTACAGAGAGCCAAAAAAGATCGAATGAGCAAGTCAAAATTTAAAGCAATGATGATTGTTTTTTTTTATATCCATGGGATTGTGTACCTTCACTGGGTTCCTGAAGGTTAAAAAATTAATCAATATTACTGCCTTGAGGTACTTTATAAACTACGTCAAAGAGTAACAAAAAAACACCCCAAAATGTGGAAGGACAAATCATGGGTTCTCCACCAAGACAATGCTCCAGCTCATTCCACGTTATCTGTCAAGAGGTTCGTAGTCAATTACAGCATCTCAGTGTTAGAACATCCACCTTATTCACCAGATCTTGCACCACATAACTTCTACCTGTTCCCTAAGGTGAAATCTGCATTAAAAGGGACAAGATTTGAGTCTGTGGAAGCTGTAAAAGAGAAAGTGGCACATGTCCTGAAGGAGCTGACAGAAGATGACTTCCAGTACTGTTTCCAACAATGGAAATTTTGCCTGGAGCGTTGTAGGGATAGAAAAGGAGTGTATATTAAATGTGACAATAAGTGATTATGTATAAAATTAAAGTAAAATTTTTTACAATGTCAGTCTTGTTATTTAACACTTTCACTGAGCTATGGATGTAGAAACGTTATTTGAGCTATCCGGTCTCTGAGACCGGTCAGTGTGTTTTGGTTTTTACCGGTCAATTTATTAACTATTTCTTATTTAATACATATTTTTGGTAAACATATTTAATGGGGAACGTATATAAAAACAATTAAACATTTTTACTTTTTTATTTGCAAACCTTTAAATATAGAAAACTACAAAATGAAATACTGCTGCCGTTGTACTACAAACAAACAAACTCTTGCTCACATCGAAAATTTAATTTGAAAAGAACAATTATGATAAAATAATACTTTGTAAGATATTTTTGAGTATTTTGCTATAATAATGGATGATAATAACTAACAAAAGAAATAACAGTTCAGTTTATGAGTTTACACAGTATTTTGCACATTTATAGCAGACTTGGCGACTGGACTCTAACAAATGGGACTAGAACAGTTAATGCATTTATATTGGGTTTTCCTCTCAGGAATAGATGGACACTTGCTGCACATTTTTCTCTTCTCCATTCGGTCGGAAGGGACTTCTTCCTCTCTTGCATGAACAGGGTTATTTTCTGCTAACACCATCAAAATAGTTTGCCTCAAATCTCACCGGAGATTGGGAATTTGTAGTCTTCTCTGAAGGTGAGGTCTGATAAGGTCATAGCCCAAGGCTTTGACGAATTCAAAACGTGAAGTCACTTTATGAACTGGAATCACTTTCATTCAGCAACACAAAGTCTGGATCTGCATCGGAATCGTGTATTTCACTCTGAATATTTGAATCATCTAAACTAGACTCATCATCCAGCATTCTACGTACGCAAACGGCAAAATCATCGTCTTCCACGTGTGCAGATCGACTGGTAGAAGGTCGATCCATTTCACTATCACTGACGCACTAACCCTTATATGAGCTATCCGGTATTCAGGACCGGCTAATTAGTACACGATAACTGAGCTATCCGGTATGACAGACCGGGTGGTTTTCAAAAAGCAGTTGTCACCAGAGAACGACTAACGGAAACTTAACTAACGCTAGTGTTTAGTGAAGAGGGGGAGTTAGAAGTCAGCTACTGAGCCTATGAACAACCTTGAACAAACAGGGCTGAAACTGTGGAAAACTTAATATACCTCCCGGTCTGAGAGACCGGTAGCTCAGTTAAAGTGCTAATTGCCACACCTCGTATATGGAACATCTCATACTTTTCAATTTAATTTTTGTTTTTATTATTTGGTTCTATTACGTTGAAATGTTTTATCTTTTTTTTTTATGACCACAAAAGATCACTTTAGTCTCTTTGGTTAGTTCTTTTTCTTCGGCAGTTTATTTCCTTTTCATTTCTTTCTTGCCAATACTTTTTCATTCTGTCGGATCTTGCTTTTCTCAATTCATCTGAACAAACCTGTTCTTTTCGTTTAATTGTTTTTACTGATAAAATTTTGTTTTTGTCATTAATTGTTTTTTTGTAAACTGGTGTGCGATCTTTGACATCAGCAATTGTTAGATTTAATTCTGTTTTGTCTTTTTTGATTTCTTCAAACCAAGGAATTGTAGCTCCTTCTGTTTTTGCACACATGAATTTTTCTACAATTTTTCTTAATAATCGGTTTTCTGGAGTTCTGAGGATATGCGAAAAGAAAGAAATTCTCTTTTTGCGGATTGCATCAGTGATTGGTTCTATTTCTTTATAAATTTGTTCTCTTAGTAAAAGTCTGTGCTGGTTGTCAACTATGTGTTTCTTGTTTATGCAGGTTCTAAGAATCCTTCTTTCTATTTTTATGATTGTTTCTTTTATTCCGTTTCCATCAATACTGAAGAGGGTTTCACTGCCGTACATTGCTTGTGATCTTAGAACTGCTTTGTAGTGTTTAAGTTTTGTGTGAATGGAAAGACATTTTTTGTTGTAAGTGTTTTTAGTAATTTAGTAATGTTATCACATTTCAGTGCTTTTTATTGTTCATTATATTTTACTTGAACATTACAACTAGCCATACCAATATAATGTTTTCAATCCTCATTACCTCATTCTATGTTGTATTCATCCTTTTTATTAATTGTTAATGGTTCACTCAGGACTGTATTAATATGTCAGTAGAAGAATTAAATAAATAAATCTGTACTTGTATAGAAATGTTTTTCAGTGGATTCACTATCATCAGTTTATATGAACCATACAAATTGAAATATTAATTATTAAAATTTTTCTAAACAATAAATTTTATAATTATATTGTTTTTAATTTAATGTTTTATTTTTTTGTTTTCCAGAATGGTGTATTTTTGGCCCCTGTCATGTCAGTACCGTTCTTACTGTTTTCTGGATTCTTTGTCAGTTTTGATGCGATCCCAGTTTATCTGAGATGGATTACTTATCTCAGTTATATTAGATATGGGTTTGAAGGAACTGCTTTAGCAACTTACAGTTTTGGTAGAGCAAAACTTCAGTGTTTCCAGGTAATTTTTCCAGTCACTTCAATTTTATTTTTTTAACCTACTTTTATTTCTTACCGTTGTTTTTTATTTTACTTTTGGTTGTCAAAGTGTAGTACGGCAAACTCTGGATTATCATTGGTAATGACGGGTGTTGTATTCATAGATAATCTGCCAATAGTGAAGGAAAGTCGTAATAAGATGGTTTTTCTTTTATATAAGGTGTGTCTGGAAGGTAATGCAATTTTTATTTTAACCAATGGATTTATTGTAGATAGCATTACAAATGTTTAATATTCTTTGAAGTAGTTCCCTTGGGCATCAGCACACTTTTTCCAGTGACTTTGCCATGCACAGTATGCATCCTGGAAGGCACAACAAAGACCTCGGTAAGGGCCCTCATCATGGCACCTTGAACGGTTTCAATCAACCCCAAATGAATTCCTTCTAGGGCGGTCTTGATCCTTGGAAAGAGAAAGAAGTTGGCTGGAGCCATGTCCACACTGTAGAGGGGTTACAAAAACGTTCCCAAGTTGTGCTTTACCCAACCTGGTGAACCTTCTGATCATCCATCAAAAACCTGGGAACCAGCTTGGCATACACCTCCCTTATGAGGAATTTTATCTGTCACCAGTCAAACTACAATATAACTAAAACTAACCCAATTCAATTGTTACTGGATACTTAACCGACAGTCAGAATTTAACAGGTCGTGCACATGGGCCAAATTGTTGTCAGTTGTGCTGATTGTTGGCGGTTGTCCGGCATGGGGTTCATCAACCACCTCCTCTCGGCCTTCGTTAAACATTTTTGACCACCGTGAAACTTGTGAATACAATAGTGTACTGTTCACATAAGCTTGCACAATCAATTAGTGGATCTCTACAAAAGATTTGTTCAGTTTCGAACAAAACTTTATTGTTAAACATTATTACTCAGAAATGATTCCATCGCGTTTCGTCAGGCACTTAACAGGAGTACACGGAGACAGTGAACCTGACACCCCAATTGCTCGGAGCAGATCAGCAAAGCCATTGCTTTGAAGCTGAGAGTCCCACCCCTACCTAACCCAACTGGTCAGAGTGCTTTGCGGCCACTTTAAGTTGTTGTTGTTTAGGCCATCAGCTGAAAGGCTGGTTTGAACCTGTAGAGGTTTTACTACGTAAAATGAGGAGTGAGGTGGTTTACCAAGCCTTCCTCACTGAGTGGAAAAGTGCACTTATCAGCATGCTCTCTGAAAGGCACATATTTTCCACACTATGTAAATGACACCTTCACTTCATTCACCTCAGGGTCTGGCTGTATATTGAAATTCATTACTTTCAGAGGAGATAACTCGGATTAGTGTCTTTTACATTTTACCTTGTCTGTTCTTAAATGATTCAGTCATATTTAATTGGCTGGCCATGTAATAAGAAACAGAACTATTTATTTTAGCCTTGCAACGAACAGATTGAGTATAAATAATTTGACACTCCACCAGCTTAGAAAAGATTACCTTACTTCCGGAGACACCTCGTAAAAACTCTTTGTTTTATGTAAACTAGAATTTTAACCTCATAAATCGTTGAGTATGAATCATGGTCATGAGTTTTTTAATTGATTGTTTAGCCGTTTATGTTTTTTGTTACACAACTTCACATAAAATTTTCAAAGATGTACTTAAAGTGTCTAACTCAAACTTTGATTTCTTTTAGACGTACTGCCATTTCAAGGACCCAGGTACAACATTAGAAGAATTGGACATGCAAGACGCTAGTTTTAATTTGGATATCGGAGCACTTATTCTTATTTTCTTTATCCTTAGGATTTCTGCATTCATTTTCTTGAGATGGAAGTTAATGTCTTCACGTTAATTTATATTTTAATATCATTTTTTTAATGATTATTTAAAGAACACTTTCGGTTTTTGTGCCTTTGTAACTTTAACGTAGATCAAAACATTGTAACCATTAAAAGGATATGGCAAATGTTAGGTCAGGTTTTTTTATTATTCCCATAAATTTTTATTTAATTTCCAATAAAAGTAATGATCTTGTTTAAAAATGTTCTGTATAAATGTAAACAAATTTCAATCTTTAACATTTACATTTAAAATTGATTAATTATAGAGTTGTTATATGTAAATTTAATTCTGACCTAGTTCTTCTGATTGATTTTAAAGATTCTTTAAACAGTTTCGATATAATATGTTTTATTTTAATTTTGCCATTTTGTCAGTCCATACAATTTCATTCCCATGTTTGATCATTACTTTTACTTCGTCTATAATTATTTCTATTATTAATATTATTTTTTATAATATTCAATTGTGTAAAGTATAATTATATTATGCATTTTTATATTACATTATAGTTATTATTTTAATATATAATATTTAAGTTTATAGGTCATCAATGTTTTTGGCGTCATATTGTATCAACCAGTTATATTAAACATTCTTTTTGTTACTTTTTTAGATTTAATCACGAGGGTTAGGGTGCAATAATTAGTAATTATAAGTATCATTTATGAAAGTAACTGTAACAGATTATGAACAAATCATATATCAGTTTTTTTAAGTTAAAGTTTTTATGTTTCATGTATGTAATAGTCCAGTTTGTTACTTGAGAATTTTTTTTAAGTTCTGTTCAAAAAATAATTTATATTTACCATGTAACTTTTTGTATTGAATCTGTCAATCTTTGAGTTATTTAGTTAAAGATATAATTGACAGAATTTATAATTTACTTTTTTAGTTGCTAGTGCCCTCCATCCTCTCATGCCCATAAAAATCAAATAATTTACTACATCAAAATTTAACTTGTAATTTTCATCATATATCTCTTTTTTTACCAGGTTGCAGCATGGTCCTCAAAAGCATGGCATTTATTTATTTGGATGTTCTATTTAATTCATAATTCCTTTCCAACATTTGAAGTTTTGGTTTTGTAACAGCTCATTTTTATAGCAAAGGGTTGTGAACCTCACTTCCAGCTCCTAACCTGGAGAACCAGGAAACCTTCCATCAGAGTTCATCGTCACATAATCTCCATTATAAGGCATCAAGAACCCACCTTGCATTAAGAGGTTGAGGCAAAGATTCATTGAAGTAGGACCTGCTGGTAAGAGGTGGCCAACTGCACATGCAGAAGACTCGGTGTCAGTACCAGTAGCCATTAACTGGCACTTAATGTTCAAAATTACTTTTGAACAAATCATATATCAGTTTTTTGTATTAAATTACTTTGTATCAGTCCCTCCACCAGTACCTTTGACCTCCACTTATATGAATTTAGTGTATTTATTAACACGATCTTATTTTACATTTTAATTAAAATTTTTCTTGTTTTGTTGAGTCGCCTTTTACTCATCATCATATCCAGTGCCCGTTTCAGTTATCGCCGGATCTGGGTGTTCACCAAGTCTCTCCCATCCAAGGCTTGATTTTGTTTTTGAAAGCGAGTTTCCTCTTTTCCAGTACACTACTGGCTTGCTAGACCTTACTTAGCTAGTGGTTGGAGTATTTCTTACTCTGGTTCCTACCCTTCGACCCTACCAGTAGCTACGCTGCCGCTGGCATAGCTCTACGGGTCACTGGCACGTACCAGTGACCCGGCACATGCCAGCTCCACCACCACACCAAGGTTTTATACCCCCTAGGTGGAGTCACCTTTTACTACATGAAAATATTTTTATGTATTTAAAATGCAAATAATTACTTTTGACTATTACATATATGTTTAAAAAAAATTTATCGGGGTTTCAGTTTTATAAAATAAAAAAAGGAACTGTTAGTAGTGTCTATATATTATATATTTTACCATGAAAATGTTGTCAAGTTTTTGAACATTAAATACAGTTTTGTTAATTTTTTAAACATATATTTAAAAAAATAAAGTAATTTAATATTTAACTTTTATTTTTCATTATAAAATTCATATTTTCTGTATTATATAATATTGGTAATGAAGCAAATGTATGACAATTTTTTTTAACTTTTTTTTAATTTATAGTATTTTAATGTTTTAAAATTTATGTTAGGGACCAGATCTAATAAACCAATTTGTAAACATTGTTGAATCATAAAAATAATAATACTCATCGTTCTGTAAATTGTGATAAAATTATTATAAATGTGTGTATATATATGAAGCATCTCATAACAAACCCAGCAATACATTTTTCTAAATTTTTCAGGACAGCTAAAAAGCTGTCATTCTTATGTTCACAGTTGTAAGCTAACAAAAGAAAACATTATATGAACTGATTAATGCTGTTTAAAATATTACATTTAAAGTGTTGTAATATTTTTAGTTTTATTTGTATTTTTATTATAATATTACAGATTGGTAGACTTTGTTATAATTTAGAGGAGATTTCTGTCTTTGTTTTGCCCCAACATGGATTATGTTGAATTTGTTACAATGTAATTATTTTGGAGATTGCTGACTGTTGCATTTTAATCGAGTATAATATATTTATTTAGCTGATATGTGGAATTTGTTACATCTTCTTCTCACAATCAAGGATTAGGTTTCCGCCTGTTCCTACTCACAACAGCAACAAACTGTTAGATTATTGCTATCTTTTCATGGTCTCCCAACATCTCTCCTCCTCACCAGTCTGTATTGCAAAACACTTAGGGGGGGATCCTTCCCTTAGACATTCTCTTTACGTGCTCCCTCCATCGATTTTAATATTCTGCAATCTTCCCATTGCAAAGGTTGTAAACATCCAGTTCCATTCTTATGTGCTCATTTTTTAGTTGGTCCCTAGACTGCAACTCTTTGTTCTTCGCAGGAATCGCATTTCTGCCTCCTATATTCTAATTTGTTACTTTAAAATATTAAATTTGAACTTGCTATATTAACAAATAATGTAAGTTGTTTTTTTTAATAATTATATCATGGAGCCTTTATTTCTCAGACCAGGTGATAAATTAAACAAAACAATTTACTGGACAAGTCTAAATCCATGTATAAAATATACAAACAACAATTGATAAAATTTAATCGATGTTAATTGTTCAGCTACAATTACAATATTTAAATTAAAATATCAATTTAATATAAGTTATAAAGTTCACATGCTTTACCAGAATGAAAATCATACATAAACTGAAAATTACGATCACCAGGAATTCTAATGTTGGAATCTGATTGATTAAAATGAAGATTGCAGACTCTGTATGAACTTTTTGTGGATATTGAGTCTTTGTTACAATTGGGATTCAGGACAAAATACTAATAGAATCAGTTAAAAAGTGGAGATCACCAAGTTTGTTATGAGAGGCCTCATATTGCTTCTTTGTTAATTTTTAAAATATTAATAGTTGTATACAGAAGATTTTTTAAATGTTTTGTATCCATTTTAGTTTTGAATTATTATACAAAGTGAAGAAAATCAATGAAATACTGTACAGACATAAAATACAAACTTGTACACATTTTTATACATTAAAATTTACATTTACAAATTTTTTTAATATTTTATATATTTTTATGTATGTACGGTGTATTTAGTTGTAAACTAATATATTAAAGATTTTTATAAGAAATATTTTTATTGTATGTTTTAATAAAATGTGATGTTTATTTATAATATATTATTTATTTATTTTTCATGCATTCCTTGCTTCCAATTTCCTACTTCAAAACACTTAAGACTTGTCATGTAACAATAAAGTTTATTTATCATCAGACAAAAAAATTTTAATCGAAAACATATATTGTAAACATGAGAAATTATATGAACAAAATTATTTTTTTCTATTTTTGTTAATTTGCTTCCAGAAGACTTCTGAGGGAAATGCTATACATTTAGATCAAAAGGTTTGTAATTTTCTTATTGCTTGGTTTTGCACTGCCAAAATGTTGTAATCCATATGGGCATTACAAGGCTTTCGTGAATAGTAATTTTAGTTCTGATGATTTACAAATCAAGTCTACACAGGTACTTTTAATAACAGAACGAAAATAAGAAAATTAAATTTGATTTGAAGAAGTACGGCTTACGCTATCTATTGAGTACCATTGAAACTAAACTATGTAGAAGTGCATTCTCACGCCATCTAGCGGATGTCGGGAAAACAAACATTCTTTAAAAACGTACGATATATTTTAGAATACTAAATAATACCACACATCTACGACCTAATCTTGTAATTCTCACAAAAAAACAATTTTACGTTTTTAAAATTCACTGATATTAAGATTGTCGGCAAAAGTCATTGAACAAATGTATGGAGAGAGATGTTGTCTTGACGAACGAAGGGCCCCACCCACACAAACCCCCTGAATCCTGAATCCGTGTTGAAGATTTGATGAAGACGATACCTTGGGGGTCACCAACCGATCGCTCGTAGAAATTGTAAGGGGCGGGATACTTCAGAGAAAGTTTTAAACGAAGAAAGTGTGTGTAAATTTTAATTTCAATAAATGGCGGCTCTTTTAAATGTGAAAATGTGAGTGTAGTGTATATGTGCGGCCTTTTTTTTTTTTTTTTTTTTTACGGCTCTTTAAATTTTTTATGTGTCTGTGGCCTTTTTTTGTACGGCTCTTTTAAATGTTATTATGTACGGCCTTTTTTTTTTGTATTTGATGTGGGATTCAGTTTCAGTGAAGGGCGGACTACAAAGAAGAAGAGGTTAGTAGGGCTATCTGTGATTAAATGTAGCCGTGGAATGGCAGGTTCCGTAGTACTTTCGGCGGATGCGGCATAGCATAGATGGAATTAATGCTGGGAAATGGAGAATCCTTTCCCACGTCGTGTAGCTTCCGAGAGGTGTTGTGGATGAAGTCCTCAATCGTGGGCAGAAGAAGGTGCTCCTGAACAATAGAATTGGGGATGAGGTAGTGGAAGTTTGAAATAGCTCGAAGGATCCTATTATGTAGAGCGCAAAAATTGCTCTTGTTAGACGGGGACAGCAATGCCCACCAAACGGGCGAGCCATACAGCAGAAACGACCGAATGACAGCTGTGTAGATCAGGAGTCTGATAGATTTGTTCAGGCAAGTAGAACGTAGAAGAGGAGCCAGGATGAAGAAGAGGACCCTACCCTGGCGTACCCTATCCTTCGCGAATTTGGTGAAAGTGAGACACCTATCCAGCGTCACCCCTAAGTATCTCACACTAGAGGCCCACTCCAGTCGATGTCCTGATATCTCCAGTTGAGCAGGCATCTTCCTTCTTCTGGTGAAGCAGATAGCCTCACACTTCGTGGGGTTAAGGGATAACTTCCACCTGTCGCACCATTCCACAAGGAGCTGTATTTGATGTTGAAGCCTGTTAACGTTGGATGGGAGAATGGGGCTGGACCTGTACAAGATTATGTCGTCGGCGTAGACACCAGCGCGGATACCGGGCTCAAGTGGAAACACAAACCCCCGGAAAATACCTTTCTTAAATACCTTTTTTTGGCCAGTGCTACCAAATTTTTAAGAAAAACTTTACCTTCAATTATCAAACATTCCCTTGCTTTTTTTCTGTCTTGTCAATAGAGTTACTTCATTCTGTTTCACATTATTACTGTTTCTGTAACCATCCGTTAGATAGCGGATTGTTTTTGCTTTATACGCAATTTTCATTCAATGAAATACAACATTTGATTATGTGAAAGTACTGCAGTTCTCAAAATTTTACATTTTTTAAAATCTACTACTGTACAACAATATTGCTTAATAATCTTTTGTGTATATTCTGACATTCTTTCAAATCAAACAAAACGATACACAATCTCTGCATACTAGTCGGAAATATTATTAATCTTTTAAGTGATTTATTAATTTGAACTAGATCCTTTTTTGGAGAGCCGTATTTGTAAAAAAAAAACAAGACATCGGACTCCGGTAATGATTAAAATTCGTCGAATCAGCTGTTTCATAATAAATTATATCAACAATTTTGTTTAATCTACCAAGCCAAAATTACCCAACTGTATTAATATTGAAATTTTTTTTATCTCAGAATTACGGCATTTTTACAAGTCTGAAAACTAGAAAATCGGCAATCGGGAGAATTTTTACCATCGATTCTCGATACCGATTATATTTTCTTGAGTATAGGTGGTATCGAAAATCGATATTTGGTATCAACACATCCCTAATTGTCGCCATTCATCTACAAATGAATAAATTAGTCATGGGATGAATAAAAAAGTTTCATAATATTGCATAATAATTTTTAATCAAAAAACATTTTTATTAAAATAAAATACCAAATAATGTTCGTAGCAGTTACATACTGCATGAATGTTGTCGATTTACTGTATAATACTATTCAGAACCCAAAACATAAGTTATTTGAATAAAAGCAGTTTACGTGTTCTTGTGATAATATCACTACGGCTGCCGACATCCTACGGGTCTTCCGTCTCCCTCACACGCATGTAACTTATTCCACCCTCCCTCAGTAACGCCGGCTGCATTGGCATAGTTTGTAACGTGCTCGCCTCTCATCATGCGTTCTTGGGTTCGAATCCCAATCCCATTCAGGCACGGCATATTTTCATACGTTACAAAAATCATTCCATCCTTCACCGTCTGCATAAGCAGTAATTGCAGAATAGTCGGACGTTAAACCACAAAAAAAAAAAAAAAACTTCCCACAGTGATTGTCTATTCTTGACACCCAAACCCCGCCCATTCTAATTTTCTACTATATTTTGTCCAACAGTTGCAAGATACCATTGCTTATATGGCCGGAGCGCTGTTACGTACTGTTAAAAACATTGACTCACGCTTTGAAAATAAAAGTTTGTTTTATTGTAGGCTATATTTTACTTTTAAGTCTTTTCTGTTATTCCCCTCCCCCCCAAGCATAATTTTTCACATTTTGTGAATATTTCGTATGCAACCTTACAGTATTTTTAACGATAAAAACGGGGAAAATATATTAAAAAATTCTACACAAATATTCTTCAAGTTAAGGTTTCAGGTTAAGGTTAAGTTAAGGTTAGGGTAAATATATTAATTTTTTCAATATTGTTATTCTATGTATAATGAAATACTTTAATGATGTCATGAACACGACATCATTAAATAAAATTTATTTAATGATATCGTGTTCATGTACATGATGATCATGTAGGAACCCGGGACCTCCGCATGGTAGGCCAACATGCTACCACTACACTACAGAGGTGGTAAATTTTTTTTCATTCTTTCAAAATGTATATTTTATCTATTTCATCACCATAGGCCTATTAATGATTAATTTAATTAATCATTAATATTTTTAAAAAATATTTTACCATTTAAAATACTGTAAGAATACTTACATATGAAATATCCATAAAATGTGAAAAATTATGGTGGGAGGGAGGAATAACAGGAAAGATCCTTATACTTATTTGATATTGAAACAAATTAAGTTTATGATTAAAAATGTTAACATTATCTTAAATATATATATTATGTGACAGAATTTTTATTACATTATTGTAATTGAATATAACTATTTATAGTGTAATGTACAGCATTTTGTTTGTACCGTGCGTTCGGAAAGTCGCTGTGCACTGGAATTGTGACTATGGATTTATGAAAATATGTATAAAGAAATGACTAAGCATTTTGGAAAAAAATTTATTCAATACCTTAATTACATTGTTAAACCGTGATTACATTGTTTATAGAAGGTGCTCGAAATGACCTCCATTGGCGTCATCACACTCCGATTGACGAACTTAAAGCCGCAATAACGGCATACATTCAAGGAATCACTGTTCTTCAGTTGCGAAAGGTGTTTGCAAACAAAATGAAACGAGTGCAATGCTGTATTGATGCCAATGGAGGTCATTTCGAACACCTTCTATAAACAATGTAATCACGGTTTAACAATGTAATTAAGGTATTGAATAAATTTTTTTCCAAAATGCTTAGTCATTTCTTTATACATATTTTCATAAATCCATAGTCACAATTCCAGTGCACAGCGACTTTCCGAACGCACGGTATAACCATTAAATGTTATGAAAAGATAAAATTAAGGGACCTGGTCCTCGTATGTTTCTCCATACTAACATAAGAAACATTTTCTCAGCCTGTGGTAGAGACAATTGGCTGATATTTTTTACACAGATTTATTGGCCCTTGATACACATTTTAACATGAGAGTTTGTTAAATTTACTTTTAGTTAATCAGAAAAATCTTTTTTTCTTTGACAATTATTGACTGCAATAATTTCCAAAAATTAACCTATTTGTAACTACAAAATCTGTTTGAGCTAGTGTTTTTGTTAAACTGTAATGTCAAAATGTGTATTCCTTTGCAATGAATGTACACAGAAAATCTCAAGTCAATATCTCTAACCGTTTCTGAGAAAATGTTCCTTATGTATGAAAAAACTTAATTTTCGGAAAACGAAGAAATGAAGGAAACAAACAATAATTTCACTCGTAAGAAAAAAATCAGCTGTAAAATAAATAAGAAAGAAAGACAAACAGGGCTGCCAACAATATGTATAAAATGTTATTTTTCTATTAAAAAAAACAAATTTATAAACAAAAAGGATCAAAAGTCATCAAACTTAAATTTAAGTTAGGTCCCTGAAAAACAATAATGGTACTAATTTAAAAAATTAATAAAAAGTACAAAACCTTATCAAAAGGTCACTTATTGTACATCAGCTTCCTCAGAAAATCCAGTAAAATTAAATGAACAAATTAAAAAAAATTGGTGAATTTTTTTTTTTTTTTTTTTTGAGGCCGGGTTCCCTTAAATTGAACATGTTTTTTTAAATTTAAAGTCGCATGAAAAGCTTGGCCATTAGCGACGACAGTGGGTTATGGAATGTTGGGTTGTGACTTGTTATAATTTACATACCCTAGCCATGAATCGAACCCGGGACCTCCGCATGGTAGGCCAGCATGCTACCACTACGCTACAGAAGTGGTAAATTTTTTTTCATTCTTTCAAAATGTACATATAGGTGATTCAAAAAGAGCGCCAGTTTTGATATATCAAATTAAGAGATTTATTTTATTGAAAAACTGAAAATAAATACATCAACAAGTTCATCTTACCTTCCGATTTCATGTATGAAAAATGATGTCATGCATGTGTCCTCCTCTACTGCGCTGGCACGCATCAACTCTGTCCATGAAATTGGATATTACTGCACGACAAGTTTCGACTTCCATTTGCCCGATAACCCGTCGAATTTCCTCCTTCAAGTCATTGATGTTTCGGGGTTTATTGGCATACACCAATGACTTCAGATGACCCCAAAGATGAAAGTCACAAGGCGTCAATTTTGTTTGCGAAGGTGTCATCATCCTGCCGTTTTCTCAATACCCAGTCAACAAACTGTCGTCTCTTCTGGTGGTCTGCTACTTTCAAATGTTGTGTCAACTGAATTTTATACGGGTGATATTGGAGATCGTACCGAAGAATTCTCCGTACAGAAGAACATCGTAAACCCAATTGTTGAGAATGGCGACGTATTGATTTTGCTGGGCTAACAGCCACACTGTCACGAACCAACGCAACGTTCTGCTCAGTTCGGCCAGAACGACGACGTCCAGAACTTTTAAGGTCGACTGTTGAACCCGTCTCAAAAAACTTTTTCATGAGCCTGCGAACTGTTGATTCATTCGGTGCTTCATTACGTCCTAGAGTACCGCGAAGTCGCCTGACAGTAACCGCATAACTCTCTCCACTCTGGTAAAATGTTTTGACGATTAACACTCGTTGTGCAATAGTAAACTTCTCCAAGGTTAGACACAGACTGCGAGAGTACTACACTGCGAACAAGAGAAACTACAACTGAATCGTCAATCGGAATGTTCTCTGAAATAGAAATGAGGTCTAACAATGTTGCCAACCGATAAACAAAAATTTACCAGCCGTTTAAAAACCGGCGCTCTTTTTGAATCACCCGTTATTTTATCTATTTCATCACCATAGGCCTATAGGCTGCCATCCATTTATAAACATAAATACTACAGTATTATGTACTTGTATGAGGTGTGGCTATTAAATAACAAGACTAACATTGTAAAAATTATATTTTTATTTTATACATAATCACTTATTGTCACCTTCAATATACATTCCTTCTCTATCCCTACAACGCTCCATGCGAATTTTCCATTGTTGGAAACAGTGCTGGAAGTCATCTTCTGTCAGCTTCTTCAGGATACGTGCCGCTTTCTCTTTTACTGCTTCCACAGGCTCAAATCTTGTCCCTTTTAATGCAGATTTCACCTTAGGGAACAGGTAGAAGTCACATGGTGCAAGATCTGGTGAATAAGGTGGATCTAACACTGAGATGCTGTACTTGTCTAGGAACTTCTTAACAGATAACGCAGAATGAGCTGGTGCATTGTCTTGGTACAGAATCCATGATTTGTCCTCCCACATTTTGGGGCGGTTTTTTCCTTACTCTTTGACGTAGTTTAGAAAGTACCTGTAAGTAGTAATATTGATTACTAATTCAGGAACCCAGTGAAGGTACACAATCCCATGCATATAAAAAAAAACAATCATCATTGCTTTAAATTTTGACTTTCTTTCACTGAGAGCTTTTTTTGGCTCTCGGTGAAGTTTGGCTCTTCCAGTGCATGGATTGGCGCTTCGTTTCCGGATCATAAGTAAAAAACCAAGTTTCATCATGTCTTATTATCATTTCCAAATAATTGGGTCATGTTTAATCGCGTACAAAGTATCAGTACAAACATTTTTACGTAATTAATTTCAAACATTTTTGAGCGGCACGTGTCCTGAAGGAGCTGACAGAAGGTGATTTTCAGCACTGTTTCCAACTATGGAAAATTCGCTTGGAGCATTGTAGGGATAGAGAAGGAGTGTATATTGAAGGTAACAATAAGTGATTATGTATAAAATAAAAATAAAATTTTTTACCTCAGTCTCATTATTTAGTAGCCACACCTACAGGTGCACACCTATAGGTGTATGTATACACTTTTTCACATCCACATTGGCTTCCAATTATTTAGTGTTGCAATACCATTTGTCGTGTGAAGCAGTGTTGTTGCGCATGTAATAATTTAATGAGTATTGTTTGTTAGCACTTATTGGTTCAGTGCTGCATTTCTTTAATAATACGTGTTTATTGTTATTATTAATAAAATGGAACAAGTAAGACAAAAGAAAGTGTTTAGTTTAAATTAAAATTACAACTAAAACTTATAAGTTATTAATTAAATACTACGTATGTTTGTAGGACGGATAGTAGCAGAGAGCATATTGCTCTATACAACCAATGTTAAATTAGAATCGCCTATATTTCCCCAGGTCTCAAGTCACTGTAGTAGTCATGGGACGGCTCAGTAAAATAGGTGAGCTACACACCCCGCTCCGCACACTTGAGTCAACGGCACAGAGTGTGCCGTACAATTAAACAATGAGACGGGCTGAACTGTGGCAGTGAGCTAGTAGATTCTAATGCGTACAGCACTCAGCTCAGCTATGTGAATTAATAGACAGTGAGTCAAGCCAAGGGTGACTTTCACTCACTCCTTCGCACACAGCACGTTGTATTTGCGCGTGCGTCAATCTGAACGTTCATGCATCCCTTTCCACAAACAAATTTTTGTCATGTGTCTGTCTATCTTTGTTTCGTACACACGTGGTAAAATTATTACAGTACAGTACAATGGTATTTTACAACCACTTGTCTCAGGGTTGTTGTAGTATAGTATAAAAGAATAATGAACCCCTCTCCGCACCCTCACAAACAGAGGCAGAGTTTGATACGATATGTATACTTTCCATGCAGCGTTTAGATATAGGTAGCCCTTGCTATGATGTGACTAGAGAAAAGTGGTTAAGTCGTGGAGGGGATGTACAAGTCAGCTCCGTGCGGAAAGCGTGCTGCGTGGGGAGAAACGCTCGGTGTGCTGGTCGTTCAAAATAAAAGAGCTGGTAGCTCAGTTAAAAGAGCTAGCTCTTTTGTGCGACTCGCTCATGAGCGTCATGTCACTACACTGTAGGATATAACGTGCATTCGGAAAGTCGCTGTGCACTGGAATTGTGACTATGGATTTATGAAAATATGTATAAAGAAATGACTAAGCATTTTGGAAAAAATTTTTTACGTTATTGTTCTGATATTTTAGAGAACTTTACGCATCAAATAACACAAGTGGAAATGAATAATGGTTGGTTCCAACAAGACGGGGCAACAGCACATACATCTAACATCTCAATGGCTTTCCTGCGCAACGTGTTTGGTGAACGAATAATTTCAAAGAATTTGTGGCCTGCAAGATCTCCTGATCTGACTCCCCCCGATTTCTTTTTATGGGGTGCGGCGAAACAAACTGTGTATCGGAACAGACCACACACGATTGACGAACTTAAAGCCGCAATAACGGCATACATTCAAGGAATCACTGTTCTTCAGTTGCGAAAGGTGTTTGCAAACAAAATGAAACGAGTGCAATGCTGTATTGATGCCAATGGAGGTCATTTCGAACACCTTCTATAAACAATGTAATCACGGTTTAACAATGTAATTAAGGTATTGAATAAATTTTTTTCCAAAATGCTTAGTCATTTCTTTATACATATTTTCATAAATCCATAGTCACAATTCCAGTGCACAGCGACTTTCCGAACGCACGGTAGTATAGCAACACCATGATCTGCACTCAGCATAACCCGCAAGTTTGGTCATAAGTAATAAACTATGAAATGGCAATTTTTAGGCACATTAAATTGATCTTTATTTAACAGGCTTTGATCATATTGTTTATTTTTATTTGTTTGATAATGAAAGGCAACAGTTTAATTATTTTATTTGGCAACTGCATTATTCAGAGTTTGTAAACTGCAATATGTGAATAGTTTATTTATTGGTCTTTATTCCAATATTTTCAAAATAGTGAAACAAAGTTTGACTATATCTTGTAGTTTCTGACTTTGATTTTTGTCTTCCAGTCAAAACTGATACTTCAAGCCCAATTCATGCCCATTTACTTTTTGTGTCTACACAACAAATCTGAAACCTTTTGTTTTTATCTTTTGTAGTTTTTGACGTCTGGGTGTGACGGAAGGTTAAAGGAAAATGATAGACAACAATTTTAAAAATTTCCATCTATAAGAACACAAATTGTTCTTAACTATTTAAGTAACAGACACATCAACTGAAGAATAACACTATGTAAGACACTGGACTAACGCATGATTCTTCGTGCAATATCTTAAACACCCCAATATGTACTGTTATTATAAAGGTAACTTCAATTGAAATACACAGATAATCTTGATGTAGGAGACTTTTTTGTTTTACGTTTGACTGTTTTGCAATTGCTGCTAATGCAAACGGTGAGAAGGATGATAAATGAAGATGAGTGATAAAATCTGGTGTGAAACACTCACACAACTTTCTCTTGCCAATACAAATAATTAATAATATAACCTAACATTAGTAAAAATGCATAATAAGGCTGAAATCTTTCAAAAATCAAGTTTTTACACAATTTCGTGAGAAAAAAACAGAAAATCGCTAATTACCGTTAAACTAAGCGTTATACAAAAAAATGTTTGAAATAAAAGATGTAGAATTTTAAATTCTCTACAACTTTTACTAGATACATTTTTGCGCTAAAATGCATATTAAAAGTTGTAATCTTAAATAAACAATTTTTTAACGAGAAAACAGCCTTACCAAGAATTTCAGCAGCAAGGCACCTACCCTATCTTGTAGAGCATACAAAATTTAGTAAATAAGCCGATTTTTTAAAAAAATGTAGGACAAGTTTTTGAGAAAATCGCAAAAAAATGAAAAATTACACGAAAAAAACTACTACTTCCGGTTGACCGATTTTGTTGAAAATGATCATGTCGGGTCCTCTAGTGGTATCTAACTTAAGTTTTAAGTTTCAAGTTTGTACGATGTTCTGTTCTTGAGATATTCTGTTCACACACACACACACACATACACACACACACACAGACCAATCGTTAAAAACATGTTTTTTTGGGTTCAGGGGGTCTGAAAACGTGTAGATCCAGTGAAAACTCAATTTCGAAAAATCCAAATGAAAACAATACTTTCCTTCCTATATATTCATATAGGCAAGAGAAAGTAAAAAAATGCCAGACCAGACTGGGAATCAAACCCGGGACCCCAGCATAGAAACCAGTTGATGTTAAGTCCAGCCTACGATTTTCCAGTCAGGGAACCTATTAAATTCGGACTGTTTGCTGATGACACTATTTTGTACCGTCACAGCAAATGCCTCCGCCTTAACCGTAGTGCACTACAAAACCAACTCCTACTCATCACTAAATAGTGTCGTACCTGGAAACTCACCCTCAATCCCAAGAAGTGTGAAGCTATTCACTTCACGACGAAGAGGAAACTTCCACAACCACTTCAATTGGAAGGACAACCACTCCTATGGAAGAACAGCGTCCGCTACCTCGGAGTACAACTAGACCAGAAGCTGACTCTCAGAGAACACGCCGAGGACAAACTGAGCAAGGGCAGAGTCCTCTCCGCCACACTCTCTCCCTTATTTAATTCGAAATCCTTCCCTCAAAAATTTAAAATTCTTATATATTCTTCTATCCTCAGGCCCTACCTTCTCTACAGGTCACCAGTCTGGTGGCCCCTCCTCAGCAAAACAATGAAACAAAAAACTTCCGCTTTCCAAAACAAAATCCTTCGAAAAATCACAAAATTCCACTACCGCATCTCGAACAAAACAATACACGAACACCTACACTTCCCTTCCATCGAAGACTATATCTACAATACCTCACGGAAACTACACGATGCTGGAAAGACCTCCAGTATCGACATCGTCCGACAACTATATGAAACGCCATACCCACCAGAAGACTACTTGACTCTACCGTTTCACGATTTCCTCTAACCCCTAATATCTGTTAAAAAAAAAAGGCCAACTGAAAAATATAAAAAAAAAAATCAACAAAAATTAAAAGAGCCGTTTCCAACCCTTAACACTTTTCCACCATCTTCTAATATTCACCTCCACCTCAAATTAACTCATTCCAACCACACAAATTAACACCCTAATAAGAAACTTCCACCTCATACACTTATTCCATAACTTCTTAGACGCCATGCTCCCTTCCCAAGCAAATCCTGAATCCAATATTACTTTCATCTATACAATTCACCTCAATTCCCGAGTTGCATTAGTTCTGTAATTATATTCAACGAGCGACCAGGTGTTCCTTAACACGATGTTGCCAACATAGGGCTTCTTAGCCCTCTCAACATGGATTCGGATTCGAAAGTCCAGCCTTTCTTAATTTGTTCCTACTGTCAACAAATAATGACGTCACTGAGCATGCGCATTATATAAAAATGTGTACACACTGATTAAAAAGTAACAAAAAAATACTTTCAAAAGTATTTAAATACAAAATACTTATAAAATTATTTTTATAAATGAAATTGTTAGGCCTACATCATATCATGACTGATGTTTTAAGTGCTTTAAGTACTTACAATTTACAACATAGTTAACTTAATAGGAATACGACATCCATAAAGTCGCGGACTCTAGCGTGCACCCTGTAGTAGCTGGCTTTGGTTTGTTGGCAGTAGGAGCAAACTAAGAATGGCTGAACTTCAGGCAGGTTCAACAGTATTCACACAGGGGTGCAGTCATAGTGTCTTTACATTTTTGATGAGGGTTCCATCTATGTTTTGTAAAATGTGTTCCATCCACATGGTATTTACACAATGCTATTCAATTCTCTCATAACATGATGTATTACACATATATCTTCAATACAACATAATATTTACGTAATAAATTACGTAATTTAATTAATACGTAATAAAGTGAGTATTACATTGAATAAAAATTGCTAAAATAATGCTGTTTTTCACATTTGTTAATATTTTGAATCAGATAAAATAACTGCAAATGCCAAGGGATCACTGTACATTCATTGAAACTACTTTCTGTTGGTTTTGAATTGTTAACTTCTTCGAATGAGGCCAGTTAAGACTTCATGACCTTATTTTGACTTAGAAAATCAGTTATGCAGACCAGGGTCGGAGATATTAAAAAAATACAAACGTGTGGGTTTGAGGACACCCCTCCGGTAGGTCATCCTAGGGTTAATAAATGAAAGTTTAGATTAATTTTCAAGTTAACTTTATGTAGTAGTGAAAAAATGGTTACTGGAACACAGATAAATACCTTATACACAAGTCCAAGATTAAAGAATATTAGCCACAAAAATTAGCTCATATTTCAGGTCCTAATAACAGGTGTACCATGTAAATGTGATAAATTATAATCTGACAATAAATACTACAAATCATTTTAAAGTAGTATTTATCCCTTTTAAGATTGTTCATTTTTTCAATTTTTTTTGTGCAAATAATTTTTTTATTGGTGTTCCAACATGGAACCAGTTATAAAAGACAAAGCCAAAAAATGAAATTTTTTAGGGTTTCAGGAAATTGCTTGTAAAATCATTCATATTAATGAATCCTTCCATTCTACAGACAGTGTTGCCAACCTTGGATTTTTTAAACAGTCTAAACCTTACTAAGGATATTTGACAGACATTGATACAAAATTAATAGCTGTTACAAAGACATAATAGCGAGCGGGTGATGGATCGTCCATGCCGTCCTTTTCCCATATTTCGTGCGGGCGATAGATCGCTCGCTTGGTCTTTGTCACATATTACATACAGGCGGCAGATCGCCCACTCAGTCCCAAAAGGGTTAAGCTTAATTTTTAGCAACATTTTGGACTAATAAAACACGTCCTTGTGAAAAAACATTTAATTTGTACAGTGTTACAGTATTTAAGGCAGATTTAAATTTTCCCCATTTAAAAATATATGTTCTTTTTTATTTTAAGTTAATATTACTGTTTTAACATTTAAATTCGTCAACTACTCGTAAATATTCTTCAACATCTCCTTTAGATCCAAGAAATATAGGTGAGCGTTGATGGATTGATGTCGGCGCAATATCAAGAATTGATATTTCTCCATTGGATGCCATACCACCAGCTTCTGTCATGACGAATGCCATTGGATTGCATTCATATAACAGTCTCAACTGTGCAAAAAAGAAAATTATTATTTTGATGACATGCAACCAATTAGTCTGACAAAATAAAAAGAATAAAGGTCGAATTATATATAGACCGGGAAGTGTCAGGTACGAGAGGTGTCAGGCCTGGAACGAAGATTATAAGCTTGCTTCCATGCGGAACAGTTTACACATTCTCCGGGAGCCGACAGCTCTCCGAAAACTCCCGGCTGAGGCCCAGAATACAATTGGAGCCACTGATATTTTTCTAAACTCCCGGACCCATTTCACCCTAAACAAAACCGGTTTTGTGTTAGTATAAACTTATTCAACATTGGCGATCATCAGTCACAGTTTATCTACGAGGGTAAGTCAATTATTATCCGCAATGTAGTTATAAAATTTTATTGTAATCAAATAGGAAACTTACAAGTACATCATTTTTCGACATAGTCCCTTGCTTTTCAATGCACTTGGTCCATCTTGTTCTAGTTTCCTGATGCCCTCATAAAAGAAGGTTTTTGGTTGAGATGCGAGCCAGGAATGCACCACTTCTTTCAATGCTTCGTCTGAGGTCAATCGACGGCCCCTTAATGCCTCTTCGAGTGGACCAAACAAGTGATAATCAGAAAGAGCAAGATCCGGACTATATGGAGGATGAGCCAGTACTTCAAAATTGAGTTTCTGGAGCGTTTCAGCAGTGTGGGCAGCAGTATGCAGACGGGCGTTGTCATGCAATAACATAACACCTTTTGACAGCAGTCCTCCGTGTTTGCTTCGAATTGCAAGCTTTAGCTTGGCAGTAAGCATCTCACTGTAACGTACACTGTTTATTGTTGTGCCTCTTTCCTGATAATGTTCCAGTACTGGACCTTGTGAGTCCCAAAAAATCGTAAGCATCAGTTTTCCTGCGGACGGTTGGGTCTTGAATTTTTTCTTGCATGGCGAATTTGGATGTTTCCATTCCATACTCTGTCGTTTACTCTCCGGCTCGTAATGATGGATCCATGTTTCGTCACCAGTAATGATCCTGTCTAAGAAGTTGTCCCGTTCGTTACCATAGCAATCCAAATGTTTTTTGCAGATGTCCAAGCGCGTTTGTTTATGTAACAGTGTCACTTGTTTTGGGACCCATTTTGCACAAACTTTATGAAACCCAAGTGTGTTGTGAATGATTTCGTAGGCTGAACCGTGGCTAATTTGCAGGCGATGTGCCACTTCATCAATAGTTACTTGTCTGTCTAAAAGAATCATTTTACGTGAACGCTAAATGTTTTCTTCATTTACGGGGGTAAACGATCGTCTGGCTCCTTCATCGTGCGACCATTTTTAAATTTTTCAATCCATTCGTAGACACTCTGTTGTGGCAAAACACTGTTCCCGTACTCTACCGAAAGTCTTCTATGAATTTCGGCCCCTGATACACCTTCCGACCACAAAAAATGGCTCACTGAACGTTGCTCTTCTTTGGTGCAAATAGAAAGCGGAGCAGCCATGATTAACAGCACCACAGTGATAACGAAACTAACCTAGCAGCTTGAAACTTGCATACATAAAACCACAAATAAACAAAGCATGCATCATCAACGCAAAACAACAGTACTGCCAACATAAACAAAAATATAACTAAATTGCGGATAATAATTGACTTACCGCAATTTAGTTATATTTTTGTAACTAAATTGCGGAAAATAATTGACTTACCTCTGATAGAAAGACGTCGAGAATACAATTGTCCAACTCATCTGGCTTTTATTGACTGGGAAAAGGCATTTGACAACGTCGACAGGTCCTTACTGTGGGAAATTATGTTGAAGAAAGGCTACCCAAGGCATATTGTGACTGCTATCAATAGTTTATATTATAAAACATCGGTGCTGATTAGTTCAGATGGAAAAGATGTGAGAGAGTTGTATGTAAATAAAGGAGTCAGACAGGGATGTCCCATATCACCTACATTATTTAATATATATATTGACGAGCTGATGACTGTTTGGCGACAAAAGGTTGACACAGGTGTAAATATTGGACAAGGCGTTTCCCTCAACTCACTCATGTTTGCCGACGACACCGTTATAATTCAAGACAGTGAAGATAAGCTTCAAACAGCAGTCTATAAACTCCAGAATCTAAGTAAAGAATTCAAAATGAAAATTTCGACCCAAAAATCCAAAGTAATGGCATTCCATGGCAAATGGCCAGTGCGATCGAAAATTGTGTTAGATAATGTGATTATGGAGCAGGTGAGTAGTTTCAAATATCTAGGTTGCAATGTATCCTTCGATTGTGAGAGTGACATACCTCTGAAGCTGAATAAATTCAATGCGATATGTGGAACCATACATCGTACATTGAAGGGAAAAGCCAGAAAAGAAACAGAGTTGAAATTTTATAAGACAATGGCGATTCCACTAGTTACATATGGAAGCGAGGTATGGACCACAACAAAGAGAGACGACTCGCGCATACAAGCTCCAGAGATGAGGTTCTTGAGACAAATTCAGGGATACACAAGGCTGGATCACATTAGAAACGAAGTGATAAGAGAAGAATGCAATGTACAGCCACTTGTAGATGTGATCAAGCAATATAGAAAAAGATGGACAGATCACCTGCTCCGAATGCCACACAACCGTTTGCCACTTCAAGCCTGGATGTCCAAACCAGATGGTAGAAGGGATGTGGGTCGACCGAGGAAGAGGTGGAAACCGGAACAGGCTCAATAGCCTAAACCATGACGGATGATGATGATGATGAATTGACTTACCCTTTTACAAGTGGGCAATGAATCTCCCGCACCGTCCTTTTCTCATATATAATGCGGGCGATAGATCGCCCCGCTCGGTCCCAAAAGGGTTAAGCTTAATTTTTAGCAACATTTTGGACTAATAAAACACGTCTTTGTGAAAAAAAATTTAATTTGTACAGTGTTACAGTATTTAAGGCAGATTTAAATTTTCCCCATTTAAAAAAAAAATATGTTCTTTTTTTTATTTAAGTTAATATTACTGTTTTAAAAATTTAAGTCGTCAACTATTTCTAAATATTCTTCAACATCATCTTTAGATCCAAGAAATATAGGTGACCGTTGATGAATTGATGTCGGCACAATATCAAGAATTGATATTTCTCCATTGGATGCCATACCACCAGCTTCTGTCATGATGAATGCCATTGGATTGCATTCATATAACAGTCTCAACTGGGCAAAAAAGAAAAATTATTATTTTGATGACATGCAACCAATTAGTCTGACAGAGCATCAAGAATAAAGGTCGAATATACATAGACCGGGCAGTGTCAGGTACAGGAGGTGTCAGGCCTGGAACGAAGATTATAAGTTTGCTTCCATGCGGAACAGTTTACACATTCTCCGGGAGCCGACAGCTCTCTGAAAACTACCGGCTGAGGCCCGGAATACAATCGGAGCCACCTATATTTTTCTAAACTCCTGGCCCTGTTTCACTCTGAACAAAACCGGTTCGTGCTAGTATAAACTGATTCAACACGGGCGTCATCAGTCACAGTTTATCTATCGTGCGTTAAAATATTGTCTGTTGTGGAAGAGTTTTTTGGTTGCAATTGCTTTCAATCGTATTAAATAACACGTCAAACACATATTTAGACATATGAAAATACTCGAAAAATTTTCTTTCATCATCTATCAGATCTTTATAAATAATAAATTCTCCTTCAGTTTTGCGTTTTTCCAAGCTGGATGTACACTCCACCTTCTCTTTTGTCTTCGATTTCATTTTCTTCATCATCCAAAGCAATTGCTATTACCATTAAATCTTCTTTAGATAAATTCATTGTTAAACAAACTGCATCCAAAAACAAACTGACGATGTTTCTTCCTGGAGTTTCATGGTTACCGCCCTGAATAGTACAATTTGAACTCCCAGAAGGCTCCCTGACAGACCGAACCCTGCCTGGTGTATGTATAATTTGACCTTAATGTGTGACCCTTTTGAATCATTCTGCTTTTTATGAATCAATTATATGTTATTCTTTTTTAAAAGGAAAGCCAGATTAATGTTGCAATACCAAACCAGAAACAAAAATCTGGTGTGAAACACTCACACAACTTTCTATTGCCAATGCAAATAATTAACAATTAACCTAACATTAGTTATAAAACATTAGAAATAAACAAAAAACTAACCTCAAAAAACTTGGCCTTATTTTAATCATGAGTGAATAATGTAAAATGAAAATCAACCTCTGTTTGGCTTAATAATATGGAAAATCACTCTTTCACGCTAAACTAGGGTCTGTAGAAAAAACCGCTCTAAATAAAAGTTGTAGATATTTTAATGTCCTATAAATTTGATTATACTTTTTTGTTGTAAATTGCATAATAAGGCTGAAATTTAAAAAAAATGAATTTTTACAAGTTTTGTGAGAAAAAAACAGAAAATCGCTGATTACCGCTAAACTAAGTGTTATACAAAAAAAATGTTTGAAACAAACGTTCTAGGTTTTTATTCTGTACAACTTTTATTACATACATTTTTGCACTAAAATGCATATTAAAGTTGCAATCTTAAAAAAACAATTTTTTTACGAGTAAACAGCCTCACCAAGAATTTCAGCAGACATGGTGACTACCCTATCTTGTAAAGCATAAAAAATGTAGTAAATGAGGCGATTTTAATAAAATATAAAATAAAATTATAATTTAATTATAATTATTATTATCATTATAAAATTTAAAAAAAATTAGAAGCCGTTTTTGAGAAACTCACAAAAAAGTGAAAAATGACACAAATAAACTACTACTTCTGGTTGACCGATATTGATGAAAATGTTCGTGTCAAGTCCTCTAGTGGTATCTAACTTAAGTTTCAAGTTTGTACGATGTTCTGTTCTTGAGATATTCTGTTCACACACACCCACACAGACCAATCGCTAAAAACATGTTTTTTGGGTTCAGGGGGGCTGAAAACATGTAGATCCGGTGAAAACTCAATTTCGAAAAATCGACATGAAAACAATACTTTCCTTCCTATACATTCATATAGGCAAGAGAAAGTAAAAAATAGTCAACAGGTAACTGTCACCACGTTTTCCTTTCTGATCCATTTTATTTAAAACTAGAAGGGATTCTTAAAACTAAAAGAGGTTTCACATTATTAGATAACATTCTTGCCCATAACAGGCAGGTGGAGTGTTTAATTATTTGCACTCGATCTGCTAGTTCCAGGCCTACAAAAAATAGTACTGTTTCTTATCATGTGGTCAGCCAATTAAATGACTGGAAGTATTTAAGAACAGAAGAGATAGGTAGAGATGTAAAAGACACTAGTAAGAGTTATCTCCTCTGAGAGTAACCCATTTCATTAAAGACCCAGACCCTGTGGTGAACGAAGTGAAGGTGTCATTAGCAGGGTGGAAGGTAGATGCTTTTCAGAGGACCTGGCATGCTAATAAGCATATGTTTCACTCAGAATGCAAGGCAATGGTAAACTACCTCACTCCTCGTTTTATTTAGTAGAGCCTCTAAAGGTTAAGTAGCCTTTCGGCTGATGACCTAAACAACACAAAAACAATTCTGCATCATTCAATTTTTTTAATTTTTTTTATTAAATTTGTCACTTCTTTGCGATTTTCTCAAAAACACCTCTTACGATATTTTTAAAAATCGCCTTATTTACTACATTTTTTATGCTCTACAAAATAGGGTAGGCGCCATTCCTGCTGAAATTCTTGGGAAGAGGATGTTTTCTCATAAAAATTTGTTTTTTTAAGATTGCGACTTTAATATGCATTTTAGTGCAAAAATGTAAAAAAATGTAATAAAAGTTGTAGAGAATTTAAAATCCTGCAACTTTTATTTCTATTTTTTTGTATAACCCTTAGTTTAGCGGTAATTAGCGATTTCCTGTTTTTTCTCACAAAAACGTGTAAAAAAATCGATTTTTTTAAGGACGCATTCCAGTATTGCTTCAGAAAGTGGAAACACTGATGGGACAAGAGTGTATGTTGGGAAGGACATTACTCTGAAGGGGATCCAGATCCCTAAGATGTAAGTCAAGTATTTTTTTTTTTATAAAAAAGTTCAGGAACCTTTTGAACAAACCTTATATTAAGCGGACAAATTGCTAAATAAATAAGGGAGGTCATTTGCATTACAGATTATATTGTTGGCATTAACCTAGATATTTCACTGCAATGCCATGGTGGTGCAACTGTGGGTTTTGCTTCATGCTCAATGTGTAGATACATTCTATTTATATTTTACCAATATAAGTTATATTAGTGAGATTGAACTGTCTAGGTAGAAGGAATGTTTATATTTAAGATATTTCTGGAACCTAGTAAGGATAAAATTTCTTACCTTTCCTTTAGGAGAATCTGAAGTAGCAGGGTACATAAATATTCCACCATATTTTAATGTTCTGTGGACATCAGCTACCATAGAACCAACATATCTTGCTCCATATGGCTTTCCACACTGAAACAATAAATAAATAGGTCTTATGCAAGTCATACTTCAAAATGCTCATTCAATTTTACTGAAAGCTAATAGCTAACGGAATATCTGTTATTACCCAGTATTTAATATCTGTTAGGCATTTTGAATTATTAGATCCCGCTTTGGTTAAAAAATGTGCGTTGATGCTGCAGTTCTTTACTGCCACCTATAGCTTGAGTGGTTCTTCACCAATGTTAATACTTTGAAGACTGATGTTTTTTTTGTAGTTTTGCCCGTGCACTGCCATTTTTCACCGATTTTTAAAAAATTGTAACAAATCAACCATTGGTCATAAATTCAAAAAGTAGATTAAATTAAAAATCATAATTAGTAGATTACTTTTCATTTATTAAGATTAGAATTACTTACATTATAATGATAAAGATGTTTGACTAAAGTAGTGTTTCCCAAACCTTTTTTTCTCGCAGCACACTACAAAAAAAACAGCCAATAGCCGCGGCACACCTATTACTTTATGCCATTGATTAAACTTAAGTACTTGATATAAACGTACTTATATCATACTTACTTATAGTCATCGGCTAGGCATTATTTTGTTGGACCATTTAAATTTAATTTAATTTATTTTCCTTGAGTTCCGCGGCTCACTTGGCCGGCCTCGCAGCACACCAGTGTGCCACGGCACACAGTTTGGGAACCTCTGGACTAAAGAGAGGTATGTTTTCTTGAATTTAAAAAGTTTCTCACCATATAATGATAATATATAAGAATAATAAAACTAATTATATGAGTTAAATTCTTACAAACTAATTACCTATTTCTAATAACCAATTTACTTTCTTATTTCTCAAGTAAAATTTAAAATAAACTAAGTATTATAATAACAAATTAATAACTAACAACGCACAGGAAGTACCGGCAGATCGCTTGCTCACGCTCGATAACATCGATGCTGTAAAAGTCGATGTTCGATAATCTGACAACATTAGAACAATGAGTCTACTCTATTAGATTCGGAATGAATTAAATTAAGTGACAGCATACATGGCAATCGTATACGATACGAGCTAATGGATATAAAACCAAGTGAAATAGGTGCCCATATCGTATACGGGTGCCGTCCAGCCGATCAAAATGGCATGCCCGTATCATATACGGGTGCCATCCAGCCGATCAAAATGGCATGCCCGTATCGTATACGGGTGCCATCCAGCCGATCAAAATGGCATGCCCGTATCGTATACGGGTGCCATCCAGCCGATCAAAATGGCATGCCCATATCGTATACGGGTGCCGTCCTGAAAGTGTTAATAAGTGTTTATTTTAGATCAGAAATGCAACCTTATTCTCCTCCCAATTATTGCCAGTCGCATTGGCATAGTTGGTAAAGTGCTCGCCTCTTATCATGCGGCCTTGGATTCGAATCACATTCAGACACGGTATATTTTCATACGTTGGTAATCAACTGCTTAGCCCAAATTCCTCGGTTTTATTCTAGCTACAAACTGTGTCTAACCATACAATATTGGTTAAATTAAGAACATTTTCAGATTGTTTGAAATTATGCAGTTCCTAATAACATTTTGTAGTGGATATCACTATAAAATTTCCAAACATCCTGTAGTAACCAAATTTTTTAATAAAACCGTACAGCACATCAGGACATCTGCATAGCATAGTGGTGGCTACACTATTAACCACAAAATTGCGAGCTTCCTAGTAAACCAAGCAGTCGTGTACCTCCACCCACCCTCCCAGTGGCATTGGAATTGCTTCACTCAGTCAGTTCAATGCAAGTGTGACATACACAACGCTTTGTAACATTTGTGGGCTATTTATTTTAAAGTCATTTTTGTTTTAAAAATTTGTTTATTTTATAGGCCTACCATTTAATTATGCCCAAAACGGGCAGGTGGAGTGTTATTTTAATTGCACTCTATCTGTTTGGTCCAGGGCTAAAAAAAATAGTTCTGTTTCTTATCACATAGTCAGCCACTTATATGACTGAACTATTTAAGAACAGAAGAGGTAGAGGTGTAAAAGACACTAGTCAGAGTTATCTCCTCTGAGAGTAATGAATTTCACAATGCAGCCAGACCCTGTGAATGAAGTGAAGGTGTCATTTGCAGGTGGAAAGTGACTGCTTTTCGGAGGGCCTGGCATGCTGATAAGCATACTCTTTCAACTCAGTGAGGAAGGCATGGTAAATCACCTTACTCCTTGTTTTTACTTAGCAAAACCTCTAGAGGTTCAAACCAGCCTTTCAGCTGTTGACCTAAACAACAACAAAACCATTTAATTGTAATAAACAGTCTTTCGTTAAAAAAATTTTAAAATTTTATTTGTAATTTTTCAGTGTATTAAATGTATTTTTGGTTGTAAATATGAATGAATTCAGTGATTTTGCCAAAGACTCAGTAAATCGACTCCGAACAGCAATCGTCGCTATCAAAATAAAGACCTTAGAAAACAAAGTAAAGAAATAATCAGTAATGTTAAAGTTTTTTACAAAATTTGACTAACAATCCTGAAGCAAGAACAAAATTAAATTTCTAATTTTTATGATAATAAGATAATAAAAGATAAAACGTTCGTTCCCACTCTAGCAAATACAGCAACACTGCATTACTGTCTAACTAGATCCAGGCTTGTAATTTCATGATAACTAGTATAGTAGCTAGACTAGAATGTAAATCCTAGATTTGATTTGTGCTCAAGTTTTTGAAATTAAATTATGACATGTTACAACTCTTTGAGGATATAATTTAGAAGTTATGAAGAGTATAAAAACAAGAAAACTAGAATATTTGGGTCACATAACCAGAGGAGAAAAATATGAATTGCTGAGAATTATTATGCAGGGAAGGATCCGAGGAAGAAGAGGCGTAGGAAGAAGACGCATCTCCTGGCTGAGGAATCTTAGAGAATGGTTCAACTGTAGTTCACTGTAACTATTCAGAGCAGCAGCCAGCAAAGTGACCATAGCCATTATGATATCCAACCTCCGATAGGAGATAGAACTTTAAGAAGAAGAAGAGCATATAATTGATTACCTTAGGGTCCTTCTTTCGTCGAACATACTCCAAAACTGGTCTATCCCAAAGTGCAGTATAACCTTCATTGATACTATAAATTTTTCCTCTTGATGGAATTCTAATATTTGGATCAGTCAACACAAATTCTCCAATTGCCTACAGAAACAAAAAAATTAAATAAAAATTATTTTACCAATAAAAAAAGGAAAATTGTACAGATCACAAAAGATTTTTTATAAATAAACTATTAATCCACTGTAAAAAATTTAATTTAATTTAGACTATATAATATAACTGTGTGTAATTTACAACAAAGCTTATTAATTTAATCAGCAACAGGAAATTTATTACTTTAGTAATATGAAGGGGAATCAAAAATTATCCGGACTTTCGAAATAAAACAATTTTTCAGTTGTTGTACTGCCTTCCACGTATGCGTGCTTACAGTTGGTACTACTATGGTGATCTGTGCTTCACTCAACCTTGGTCACAACAGTGGCAGCGTAAAGATGTCCACTAGCAGTTTGCACCAAGGACAAACAAAAGGGCACAGATAAGATTTGTTTGGTCAGAAAGAATAAAAGGGGCTGCAATTCATTGTAGACTTTCACCATAGTATGGGAACAGTATATTGTCCTGGACAAGTGTTTTTAAGTGGATCAAGAAGCTTAAAAGTGGCCGGACAACTGTGATGTAAGAACAGGGAGGGCATCCGTCAATGTCCATGACAAGACAACAAAATTGAATAAGCTCGATTGATGATTTTAACAAATAGGCGAGATATTATCGATAACATAGCATCTACTTCGAACATCACATCAATCATGGTTCTGCTTACAACATTCTTCTTCAGGTGCCTTCTCCATTACGAAGGTTGGCTACCATCATGGTCAGTCGTACCATGTCCACTGCTGCTCTAAAAAGGACATGCGACGAGCAGTTAAACGCTTCCCTCAGGTTTCTTAACCAGGATATTCGTCTACGTCCCACCGAGTGTTTACCTACGTGTTCCCCTGAATTATGAGACGCAGAATCTCATATTTAGGCCCCCTCATGATGTGTCCAAGGTATGTCAGTTTTCTTATCTTTACGCTCTGCAGGATTTCCAGCTCTTTCCCCATTTTTCTGAGGACCTCCATATTTGTGACTCTGTCTGTCCACGTGTTGTGTTGCCTACAGCATTATCTATGATTTATTGTTTGGGCCCCTGAAAGATGCTTTGCGAGGTCGTCGATTTTTCTCAGACCAAGAGGTGCAGGAAGCGGTGCATCAGTGGCTTTGCAACCAACCAAAAGCTTTCTTTTTGGCAAGAATACACAAGCTTGTGAACCGCTGGACCAAGAGCATTACAAAGGAGGGAGACAATATTGAAAAATAATGAGCAAGTCAAACTGTATTTTTATGTAAATAAATTGTTTAACGAAAAGTCCGAATAATTTTTGACTCACCCTCGTAAATACACCAAATCTTGATCATTTTTTTTTTAAATGGTGAACTTCTACTGATCAAACATCAAACAGGAAAATGTTAAATACAAAACTTTTATAACGTTTACTTTATGGGATGTGAATTTCCTCTACGGTTTTTGTTTTACATCAGACTGTTTTGCACATTGCAGGTGATTACAATGAGTGAAGAAAAAATAATAGATCTGATAGGGAATCAAAACCAATACCTCTAGCATTGAAGCTAGTTGTGTAGACCACTAAAAAAATGGCCCGGCCATTTTCTTCAATGAATGCACTTCAAAGCTGTAATTTAAAAAAAGACATTTTTAAGTGTTTAGAATGTCTCTGGATGGCGGCATCAAGTGGCATGGGGAAACCTTGAATGTTTGGGGCCCTGAAAAGGGCTGATTAAGTGGTGGTCGTCTAGGTGGGAAGAGCCAGTCATAGTCATCATCATGGGGGTCATAGAGGTGGGCAACACGTATCGTCATCCAGCGGGGGGTCATCTTCCCTCGTAGTAGTGCATCAATGGCTGCTTCATAAGGATCCGATGAGTGCAAGGCTCGGCCAAGGGACCGCTGTGGATATCAATCATGGTAGCGGGCAATGACGGTCCTGGACCCGGTTACGGTGTCGGGTCGGCAAGCAGAAGCATCCTACCGCCCCTGTCAGATTTATTGGCAGCTTTCATCTGTCGGTATATCAGAAGCTTTGTCGCCCCAATACACAGTACGTAATCAAAGGAGGCGACGGTGACAAGAAAATTTGCAATTTTTGACAAAAAACATATATATACCTTGAACACCTGTATACATAAATACACTGTTATTTAAAGATGGTCTATAATCAAAACTACATAATATCATTATCATACAATTAAAACTTAAAAAAGTTTAATTATGTCTTGGTATGATTTTATAAATCCATATAAATCTTTATTGGAGTTCATAACTACACCACACACTAACTACTATGTGATACGTCTTGGCAAGTGAGCTCCAGAAATAAATAAAGGCTTAAAGCCTTATGGATGAACTGGTTATGAAAGTCATTCACAGTTTCCAGAGTGGAGCAGGTAAGAAATGAAGATAAAGGACAACACTCATTTTCAGGACACCATAGTAGATAAAATAGAGATCCGAGAGTTGGTATGATATGGGTGTGTTCAAAAAACAGAACTGGACTGATGGCCTCAAAGAACGTTCCTTTTCCGCCCTGAAAATACACTAAGAAGTCACACTCAGTTGTAACCCCTTTTTGTTCGAGCGATACAACAAAAGGATCGCTACAAAACAAAATTGGCACGGGGAACAAAAAAAACCAACAGGAGAGACTGCGGTGATGTGGTGTTAAAATAAACCAAAAAAAATTAGTATTAGTAAAAGAATTTAATAAAATATTAAATTTATAGAGAGAATACTTAATAGATACGGTTACATTTTGATTTTAAGTTAACGCAGAAAAGTTACATAAGCAATTAAATGTTAATAAGCATAAATAGCCAAAATTAATGAGAAAGACAAAAAAATGAGCTCAATTTAAATTTGCATGCTTTATACTGGATCCAGTTAAAAAAAATTTAATTTAAAGAAAGAAGATCAATAATTAATAATAATAATTATTATTATTTAAAAATGAAACAATAGAATCAATATTTAATTATGATAGGCCATTTGAATAACAGATAGATAATATTTAAAAAATTTAATTTATAAGAAAGCATAATTAGTTTAGCTTTAAGAGTATAATTCGGTTAATTTAAATAAATTTTTATAAGAAAATAATTTGAATCGTTTAACCAAAGCAAGTTAACAAAATAAGCAAAGTTTACAACATTCTTAAAAAAAACAATTATAGAGCTTTTGTTTTAACAAATTATGTTTTACAAAAAAATTAAAAATTATGGAAAGTTATCAAAATTATGCTATAGTAAGTAAGGTGCATGGATGCCAGTTAAGTCCTGACCAAACTATGCTTAGCAGCATAATTTAACAAAATTAAATTTGAAATCATTACATTATAAATTACAAAAAATAATAATGATGGATTTTTTTATGTATATATAAATATATATATATAGCGGATGCTTCAAAAGTAGTTATTTTTTTATTAAAAGAAATGTAGAATCAAATCGTTGAGAAATAAAGTTATCGGGTGACATGAAAATTCATAATTGTTAACATTCGCCCAAACTTGGTTACATTTATGTTTCAAACATGTTAACATTCGCCCAAACTTGTTAAAATCCATCCCAAACTGGGTTTAAATCCATCCCAAACTGGGTCCCGAAACACGGGAAAGCAAAATGGTCAAGTAAAACAGCGACATAACGCACACCGAAAAACTTAAAAATAATTACAGCACAAGTACCAGAAAAACACGTCCAGCGACATGACCATTTGCAGCAAGAAGAAAGAGGGAAGCAAAAATCTCTCAAAAGGAAAACTCTGATCTGACGTCACGGGTCCCCTCCAACAAGCTAATCATGAACGTAAAGACATGAAAGAAAGAAGCAAGGGAAACCGCCACGGCAGATAAATCAGATAGCAGCGGACGGTATTACAAAGGCAAAGAAGTGCAAGCGATTACGAGATAACTAATTAACTTAGACACAGCAGATAACAAAATTTAAATCAAACAGAACAGAACCAGGAAAGGAAATAATTAAATTGTAACATTGAAACAAAAATGTTACACAGTGAACATGGATACAGAGTGTCCAAGACACTATTACCAAGGAATCATATGGAGGATGACTCAGAGAACAGAAGATAATGGGCTATAGGATATGGGAAGAGGAGAAATCTGTAAACCCTACAAAAAGTTAAAGTCCAGTAATGATTTGACAAAAATAATAATAGGTCTGATGGTTAAAACAAAAACAAAAATATTAGCACAACAATATTTAAGTAATTTACACTAATTTAAGAATTATAAACACTGCAAGGCTTTGATAATGTCTAAGGTTGAACAAGTAACTAATCAGTAAATTTCAAACTACACTGACTAGAATGTGTACAGACTTTCAATTAACTTAGTTAAAAATCTTAACTGAATTACAAACAATTTAAATAATATACGGTAATTTAAATTTTTAAAGACGTTTAACACAATGTAACAAGTATAAACTACGCGCACATATTATTTGCTTGAATATTGAAATGCCGATTATTGGGCTCTAAAGCAATACCAATAATGAATAACTTTAAAAAATACAAATTATTAAATACGCTATAAAAACACGGCAATATCATTTTAGACTTGACAGTTCACTTAATGAGAAAGTGAAAGGAGATTTGAATAGCACAAATTAAGATAAAAATTAGTCTGTTAATATTGATTGAAAAAACAACATTAAGATCGCTAACTACAAATCGTAGTACATAATTTACAACAAACCCTTCTAAAACAAACTCTCTTAATTGGGATCAAAAACTGTTCGGATTATTCAAAATAATGTGCATAATTACAAAAATAAATCTGGTGTGAAACAATCCCACGACTTTCTCTTGCCAATGCAAATAATGAACAATATAACCTAACATTAGTAATAAATCATTAGAAATAAACAAAAACTAACCTCAAAAAACTTAACCTTATTTTAATCATGAGTGAATGATGCAAAATGAAAATCCACCTCAGTTCGGCTTAAGAAAACAGAAAATCACTCTTTCACGCTAAACTAGGCTCTGTAGAGAAAAATGCTCTAAATAAAAGTTGTAAATCTTTGAATTTCCTATAAATTTGATTATATACACTTTTGTCGTAAAATGCATACTTAGACTGAAATCTTAAAAAAATCGATTTTTCACACGTTTTCGTGAGAAAAAACAAAAAAATTGCTAATTACTGCTAAACTAGGCGTTATACAAAAAACTGTTTGAAATAAAAGTTGTAGGATTTTAAATTCTCTACAACTTTTAAGATATACATTTTTGCGCTAAATGCATATTAAAGTCACAATCTTAAAAAAACCAATTTTTTTACAAGAAAACAACCTCCCAAAGAATTCCAGCAGACATGACACCCACCCTATCTTGTAGAGCATAAAAAATGTTGTAAATGAGGCAATTTTTAAAAAAATCGTAGGACAGTTTTTGAGATAATCGCAAAGAAAAGAAAAATTACACGAATAAACTACTACTTCCGGTTGATCAATTTTGATGAAAATGTTTGTGTCAGGTCTTCTAGTTGTATCTACTTAAATTTCAAGTTTGTACAATGTCCCGTTCTTGAGATACAGTGGAACTTCTCTAATTCGTCTCGTTCGGGACCGAAGGAGTGACGAAATACAGAAAGTGACGAATTATGGAATTTGCTGTGAACGGTTAATAAATAACATACTCGTACGTATATTAGTTCCATAAAAGTTGAATTACATAAATGAAACTTACATTAACGATAAACACAATAAGTAATTCTAAGTCCTATAACTACAGTAAATTTGTATTAGTCTACGTATCTAGTTTTATACTACTTCAGAAATTCTGTATATGGTTGTACTTACATTTTCTAATTTGTAGAACGCAAAACACAGTACACGTTACCGAATATAAAATTACAATCTAAAAAGTATACATTTGCAAAATCGATTAAACGAATCTTTAACTATGTATCACTTAACACTACAAAAAAATCACATTAAAATTTATAAAACGTTACTTAATTACACTAATATGTATGTATGTTTGTAAAATGCCAAATTTATTTCTTGAAAAAGTGGGTTATCTTCTTTTCTACCAACGAGTTCTTTTCTTTTTCCACAGCCAACTGGCGAATTTGTCGTATTACAATTAATTTTGATAACTCTGCTTCTTTCTGTCTCTCATACCATTCGATGCACTTCGCGGGCATTCCTTCTATTTCTCGATTCGTAGTAATATTTTCAGGGCTTGAAACATATTCTTCGTTGCTATCTTCCTCAACAGGTGAATCTTTGTTTTGAACGTAGGCCACAATTTCTTTGTCACTTAAAATCTCATACCCAAGTTCGTTAGCATCTTGCTCTATCCATTCAACTAATTCCTCGTCGGTAATATTTTTAGTCACAGGTATACTCTGGCACACTTCTTTTAATTCTGATAATACATTGTTTGTTTCATTGTAAGAACGGATGCTACTAGTTTCTTCTCGGTCAGTCCACAGATTGTTCCAACAAGACTTAAGTGTTGTTTTCGAAATGTTATGCTATGCTTGTGATATGTTATATATAGCATCTTTGATTGTATACTTTTCCAAAATTCTTGAACCTGCGTTTCATTTTCGGAAAATATCAAACTCTGCAGAAATATTTTCCTATAATGAACTGGGGAGGGCTGACGAATTATAGAAGGTGATGAATTAGAGAGTGACGAATTAGAGAGGTTTTACTGTATTCTGTTCACACACACTCATGCATGCGCGCACGCACACATAAACCAATTGCTAAAAGCATGTTTTTTGGGTTCACGTGGATTAAAAATTTGTAGATCCGGTGAAAACTCAATTTCGGAAAATTGACATGAAAACAAAACTTTCCTTCCTATGTATTCATATAGGCAAGAGTAAGTAAAAACTAATCCAAGAATAGTTAAATTTAATATTAAATTTATCGGAATGGTGTTGGATGTGAACATTCACATGAAATTGTCGTCAAGTTGCAGACAGCTCAATATGAAGGAAAAAGAGTCAAGTAAAAGAGTAAAGAAACCAAAGGTCCAAAGTGTGAGAGGCTTAGTCAGGGAACAAGAAGTTACTATGCACTGTAAAACAGTTATGTGTAATGTATACTTAGTACCAATTTTGACTTATGCAGTCGAGACATGGACTGAGGAAAAGAAGGTAGAAAATAGAATTCAGGCAGAGATGAAGCTTGGGAGGAATATGATGGAAATCAAGAAGGGATATAATACGAAATGATGTATTAGGGAACAACTGGAAATGGATAGCCTGTTAAGGAGGATTAGACAGACAAAGATGAGATGGTTTGGCCATGTTAGTAGGATAAAGAAGGAAAGACTGGCAAAAAGGATGCCGTACTTGGAGATGGAGGTAAAAAGACCAAAAGGTAGACCAAGAATAAAGTGGATGGGTTCAGTTATAGATGAATTGGGAAAAGATGTGATGCCAAAAGAGAAATGGAGGATAGATATTTCAGTAATAGAGAGAGGTGGTAGGAGTTGTGTTGTGGCTGACCTGAGGAAACTTGGAAAAGGGATAAAGAAGATGATGATGAATATTTATTTGTATGGAAGAAATCTATTAACCTTTAAACACTAAACATCGAAAATGCTGACATTAATACTAACCGTTCGTAAAATTTACGACTATTATTAATTTTTTTTTATTTCAGAGTAACAATTACACAAAATTTACAAGTAATATTTTTACAGTAGTATACTTCATGTATCATAAAAAAAATATGTTGCGCTTTGAAAAATAGTAATATTTAGTAAGAAAAAAATAAATTTCTTAAACTACCTATAAACAATATTTGCATGGTACATACCTGGTTTTAAGTTTCGAAAACAATGGGTATGTTACACTATTGAATGAGTTATTACAAAAAAAGTGTTTGATAAACGTAAAAAAATATATACAATAAAATATCCGTTCCGTTGCCACGTTTTTTAATGTTATATAACACACACTTTTTATACACAGTCGGTGCAAACCTTGGCATGATGCTCCCCACAAAACGCCCGTCGACATTGCACGCAATAGTTGGTTGTCATTCGCCTTTTTTTATAGGAACAAAGCCCACAAGTAGTTCTCTTTCCAGGAACTGGCTCTGCAGTAGTTTCCTCTTTTTTACCAAGAACACTGTTTATAAGAATTCGAAGGTTTCTTTGAAGTGAAGGCTGCTGTAACCGTTCCTCAAGCAGTGGATATGTTAGTTCTTTGTGAAGCTCAGCCATGAATGTATTGCGAGTTACTGGTTTCAGTTTCTTCTGCACCCGATTATGATTGTAAATAATATATGCATTTATTCCAGCAATGTTTACCAAGCCGTAAAAAATGCACAAAGGCCACCTTTTTGTTCTTCTTGAACAGCTCGAAGTAGAACACATTTTATCAAAAGCATCTACACCACCTTTGGTCGCATTATAATGCTCAATAGTTTCGAGCTTTCCACTTCCAGCGATTGATGCACCCTCATGCATGGTGGACAAAAGACATACCACTTTAGTTTTGGTTCCCTTGTATGTACAAAGTGTTTTTGGTCCATCAAAACAAAACTTAGCGTCCCCCACAGGTCTTTTTTTAGATGTAAGCATTTGTAAGGGGATTTCTCTTTTGTTTTTCTTCATCGTTCCCAAAATGGTTAATTTAAAGGGTTCGTTTAGCAATGAAGTGGCAAGCGGCACTGACATGAACCAATTGTCCATTGTTATGTTTCTGTTGGACCCGTACATGGGTCTTGTAAGTTCTTTCACAAAAACTCGGACACACTCAATCCACCAGTTACCGTTCCCTTACCAAGGTAAGGTATTGCAGCCAACATATACTTGCTAGATACATCACAAACCATAACAAGTTTAATACCGTACTTCGCAGGCTTCTTGGGCATATACATCTTGAATGGACAACGAATAGCACGAATAGCAGCAAATTTATCCGTGGATTTTCTTTCCTCACAAGTCTCCTTATCGTCAAAACGCATACACGTCAAGAGAAAGTCGAATCGTTCTTTGCTAAGAGTCGCCTTGTACGTAGCTCCACTTTTAGTCGTATCAAATAATTCACTGCTTGCAACATGATTATCATTGTGAAGCGCTGAAAAAATTAAAAGTCCCAGTAGTCCCTTGATTTCCAGTAATGTTGTTGTCGCTACGGTTGCCGATTTATTTGAATAATTCTCTTGTCTTCGCATTATTTCACAATTGGTTCGTTCTACAATTTTTAAAATTAAATTGTCGCTAAAAAACAATTGGAACGATTCTTTAGGTGTTGCTACTAATTTCGCAGCACCTTTTGTGTCACGCTTTTTTAGCACTATATTTCTAGCTGCTGTACGAGTAGCCGTTGTCGAGGGTGTAGTAGACCAAGCATGTCCATTTTTCCCTCGAGGATTTTCGTCGTTGTCGTTTGATGCTGAACCCAAACTTGTTGTACTAGTGGAAGGTATTGGAGTCTTTGGCCTTTCTTTGTTGTCCTCATTGAAAGGTGTTTCTTCAGTCTTACGTCGCTTATGTTTTGTCTGTCTCCCAATGTCGTCTGGGTTGTCATCGTCAGTTGAGCTATCCTCAGATGAGGAAGGTTCAAATTCAGACCCGGAAGATGATAAAATGTTGTCTTCATTTTCACTTCCACTACTCAGTTCTACATCTGACTCATCCTCCATCTCAGCAAGTAGTTTTTCTATTTCTGCAGATGGGAGGGCCATAGCTTAGTTTATTACAAAAAAAAACACTTTAAAAATTCAAAATTAGCAAAATAAACACAAAAGAAACAAAACTAACAAATATTTACACTATTTACATATATACAGGCACATTTAGTCACGTATAAACACGACAACATGTAAACGAAATCAAAACCACAATAGTTTGTTCACTATAAAAAAAATTACACTAATACTAAGCATTCGTATATTATACGACTACCGCTCGGGTACAAACGAACCGACCCACACACGATAAAGGGACGCACACTACTAAGTGAGATATGTTGAGGGGGGAAGGTATACTGACCTGCAATTCTCAAGGTCGCTGCATTAGGGTGCTCTGTTGAAAACAGTTTTTTGTGGTCGTAAAATTTACGAAGGGTTAGTGTTTAAAGGTTAAATACAGCTAAACAAAATTGCAGATGATCTAGTTGTCCAGGGAAAGACATAGACAGAGGTGGAGAAGAAACTGGAGCTATGGAATGAGGAGATTGTTAGACATAGATAACTATCCTGTAGAATACGTACAGGATCCAACATGAACCCATGAACTCCTCTGCCTTGTCCGAGTGCCAAAACCAGCATAGTCGCACTTCCATAAAGAGCATATCCAGCTGCCACCAATTTTCTACCAGGCTGAAGAGCATCATTCAGATTTGGTTTTGATGTTCTGTCCTCAAAGTCTAACTTCCTGAAACAATTACACATTAATGATTGCAATTATCAATGAATATTATTATTTTTAACTTTTGTCACCGGATGGTAACATTGAGTAACATGAGGAAACCTTAAATGTTCGGAGGCCCTGAAAAGGTTTGACTGTATGCGTCTAGATGGGAAAAGTCGGTTTGTGGACAGCTATGGCGGTCATAGTTGTCATGACAATAGAGTAGGTGAATAACGCAATGTCTTGTCTTCCAGCGGCGATATCAACTTCTTCCCATGCAGTAGTGGGTCGATGGCTACTTCACCAGGACCTGGTGGGCGCAAGGCTTAGTTGAGGGATTAAGTGGGCATCGCTTGGAGCAGTGATCAATGGCGGTAACAGTGTCCGATCGGTAAGTAGACGTGACATCTTAATAAACATTTTCCTATGCTTTCCCTTTCATCCAAATCCATTTTGCAAATGGAATTTGCAAATTTGCAAATGGAATTTGGAATTTGCAAATGGATTTTTTTGGTGAATAGTCATTATTAAGAAATGGTATTGTTAACTACAGAACCGAGCATAATACACAATGCTCATTACATACCAACAGGAATCACTGTTCAAATTTGACAAATGATCTGGAGATTCTGAATTGACAACACAGAACGAGATGTAATTGAATATTTCTTGTAAACGGTGAGGCGCTATTTCTACTAAGTACTACTTCCTGACAACACCCAACTTTGGAGGAGATTTAAGTGCCAGAAAACTTCAATATGATTTGAGAAAGAAAGTAAAAGTAGCTACAGAGTTGTGCCATAGGTTAGTTGTTGTAACCTATTGGTAGAACAGGATTGGGAAAAAATATTTTGCTATTCCAAAGACAATATAGAACTGTAGCCCAGTTTCAGTGGCACATTATCACAGTTCAAGAGAAGAATTCTTTTCCTCTAAAAAACATCGGTAATGCAGACCACAAACCTGTATTTTTCGTTACGCCACTTGATATTACATGAAAGTAAGGGACAAAAATTTGAACCGATTTTAACAAGTGGCAACAAAAAGCAGCGTTGTACAGTATGCTGACGGCAAGAAACTCCCATCCTTCTTTTTCTTTTTAAAGGAAAACTCTTCCAAAAAAAATGACCTTTCCTTTAGGCATTATAGTGAGAGCACAAGAGAAAAGCTGGATGGACAACTCCTTGGTCATGGATTGGATAAATTGTGTATGGGATAATAAACATGCAGGCGCTCTCTTACCTTTACACAATATGTTAGTTCTTGATAGTTTTCGAGGCCATACTGCGGAGAACATCAAGGAACATCTACATAAAGAGAACACTGACATACTCGTCATTCCTAGAGGATGTACATCACTGTTGTAGCCCTTAGATGTCTGCATCAACTGGTCTTTCAAAAACCCCCCCACTGACGACCATTCAGTGAATGGATGGCAACGGCGGTGCACGAAAATTACACTAATTTTCTTATAAAAATATTTTTCCCTCAAAGTATGACATTGAAATGGGGGTGTGCGCCTTACACAAGGGCGTGGCATACACAAGCAAATACGGTAAATCCTAAATATTAAACGTTTCCAGAACCATTCTCATGTATTTAAAAAACCTGTCTCTATCTTTTTTTAATTGCAAAAAAATATTATGATACACGCCATACAATTTTCTGTTCTTCTGTTCTAATGATATCACCTTTAAAAGATAACAATTTAGTCTAAACATTTTTCATAAGAAATAATTCATCATTACTGTTGCTACTGGAACTTATCTTGAAATACAGTATAATCTCAGTAGTCCGGCCTGTTCAGGACCGAGAGGGTCCTGAGACGGTCCGAGAGGGTGCCGGATTACTGGATGTGTTGGAATTTTGGAACTATAAATTATAAATTTAAACAAAAAATGAATATGCATTGATTTCTATGAGATTTTGAATTAAATTAACTAATTAAAAGAGGTCATTGTACTAAACATAATCATCGGCTATTGACATCGCCTAGTGCGGCGTGGGGTTGCTCGTGTTCTGAGAATTACGTTTCGTTGTCAATTCAGCATGAACTATAGAGTATGACCCAGTTCTGGGTTTTGGATAAAAAGCCAAAAATTATTTCATTTAACAATAATTAAGGTCTGCTTATTCTTTAATCCTAAACATACATGTTATATTAAATCCGCCGTAATTAGCTCGAGTTGATTGATTTCCCCAAATCAAAAATTTTTTTCACCAAAAGATTTCTTTTACCAAAATCTGTCCTGGGTGAGGTTTCATACATTTAGGCCTAATATTTTAAGGGCCGGATTACTGGAGGTGCCGGACTACCGAGATTCTACTGTACCGACAACCCAATGAAGGTTTAAGCACGTAATTACATGCTCCTGCTGTGTACACTCGCCAGCATGAATCAGTACCTGCGACCAGCGCCAATCGGCAACCTGAAAACAACATTCACTGTGTGCTTACCCTAAGAAGAGATATAATTATGAATATATGTAAGTTCAGAACGCCAAGCCTTATTTGGAAGAAGAAGACATTGTTACAAGCACATTATCATTTATATTAATACATAATTAGTTAATAAATAATATGTTTTCTACACACATAAATTTCAATTTTTCAACTACAATGACCTTCATGATTATTCATTGAACAAATTGATTTTCCACATCGAACACCTTCTGTGTGATATTGAAAACTGAGAAAATCCCCTCAAAAAGAAATAACAATCAAAATTTTTTTTTTCTTACCTGTAAATACCAAAAATTGATCCAATAGATACAAGACAGTCAATATTTGAAGAGCCATCAAGTGGATCGAAACACACAATGTATTTGCCTTGTTTATCAGTATCAACCTGCACACAAACATTTCTTCCAATAAATTCATCAATACCATAAGAAGTTAACAATAACTATATTAATGTGATATTGGGACTACCCACAAAAAATTTTGTAACATTATTTAATACCGTATCCATCGATTCTTAGATGCAGCTTATTATGGCAGTACAAATTTTGGAAAAAAATCTGGTGTGAAACACTCATACAACTTTCTCTTGCCAATGCAAATAATTTAACAATAAACCTAACACATTAGTATCAAAACATTAGAAATAAAGAAAAAACTAACCTCAATAAACATAACCTAATTTTAATCATGAGTGAAAGACGCAAAATTAAAATCAACCTCAGTTTGGGTTAAAATACGGAAAGTCACTCTTTCACGCACTAAACTAGGTTCTGTACAGCAAAATGCTCTAAATAAAAATTGTAGATCTTTTAATTTTTTATAAATTTTATTATACTTTTTTGTCATAAAATGCAATAATAAGGCTAAAATCTTTAAAAAATCGATTTTTTTTACACGTTTTCGTGAGAAAAAAATAGAAAATCGCTAATTACTGCTAAACTAGTGTTAGATAAAAACATGTTTGAAATAAACATTGTACAATTTTAAATTCTCTACATTTTTAATTACATACATTTTTGCACTAAAATGCATATTAAAGTCGCAATCTTAAAAAAACAATTTTTTTACTAGAAAACAGCCTCACCAAGAATTTCAGCAGAAATGGCGCCTACCCTATATTGTAGAGCATAAAAATGTAGTAAATTTGGCGATTTTTTAAAAAAATTGTAGGAGCCATTTTTGAAAAATTCGCAAAAAAGTGAAAAACGACACGAATAAACTACTACTTCCAGTTGACCAATTTTGATGAAAATGTTCATATCAGGTCCTCTGGTGGTATCTAACTTAAGTTTTAACTTCGTACAATGTTCCGTTCTTGAGATATTCTGTTCTCACACACACACACACACACACGCGCGCGCGCGCGCACACACACACGCACGCACGCACGCACGCACGCACACATACACACACGCACGCACGCACACACACGCACGCGCACACACACACACACACACACACAGACCAATCGCTAAAAACATGTTTTTTGGGTTCAGGGGGTCTGAAAACGTGTAGATCCAGTGAGAACTTGATTTTGAAAAATCGACATGAAAACAATACTTTCCTTCCTATAAATGCATATAGGCAAGAGAAAGTAAAAATTAAATCAAGTAAGCTTTTTTCACAATATGTGATTTTTGTTCTACCTAAAATAGAGAAAGCCATCAAGTATGTTAAAGCCTGCTTGTGTACATATGCATATATGCATGCTGAAGAAGCCTTCATGATACCCTAAGAGGATGGAACGTGGAACGATAGCTGACCACTGTTGTGGGTTACAAACGGATGACTCACTGTGAGACAACAGAAGAAAAATCACAAAAGTAGCATAAAGAGAAAAACAAAAAGATTCTATAAGGACTTGTGAGGACATAAATAATATTGTGACAATATCGAAAAGACATGGTTCGCAAAGGTTCTAGAATTTCATTTATGAAAATAGTAAGAGAGGATAATAGAGTGAAATAGTAACAATACGTGACAATAGGACAATAAAGGTATGCCTAGTCATAAAAATTATTTAATAGGACTGCGCTATTGTATATGATAAAAGGTTGGGTATTGTGTACAACTATTTGTGAAAGAGACCTGTAACAACTTCTATTTACAAAAGACCTATTGTTGACTTGTTTACAATGGATTTTTCTAGCACTCACTTATAAAGGGTTATTTTTTGTACTTTATTATTTGCATGAAGTTTACCTGCTTTACTAGAATGATCTTTTTGAATGAGTATAAAAGAGACCCCCGAGCGCGGTCAGAGTCAGTATTTGTTTTATCTTTGACGAGTAGGTATCGGACGTACTGCAGGCGCGTTTCCGAGCATTGTGTTGGTCAACGATTGTTATACTGTCTTTGTTTCTGTGTGTATTTTGAAAAGTTATTGTGCATCTGTGTTAAATCCAGTTTTTGTGTATTCAGTCTCATTTTGTATGTGTAGTCTATAAAATTGGTTGTAAGTAGTGCTAAGTAAATTAAGTTATTTATTCTTTATTATTTATTTTAAGTAAATTAATAAGTTATTTATTGTATTACTTTATTATTTATTTTGTAAATCGTTTAGTGTAATAAATATTTGTGATTGTAAACTTTAGTGTATTAATTATTTAATAACCTAGATCCCGAAACGGACCTTAGTGATAAGTGTCACAATATTTTACTACATATTTTCGTTAGACAAGTTTGATTCCTGGCTAGGGTCTGGAAATATTCATAAGTTAAAACGGACCCACTATTTTATAAACCAACGTAGCCACTAAAAACCGAGCTGTTGATGTGTCTTTAAATAAACTAACAAATTTTGTTTACTTGTCCTAAATAATTGAACATTATAATAAAAACTGTTTTTAATGATAAAAAAAGTTGTGAAAAATCCCTCCATGATGGAAAAAAATGGAGCTCATATTTGGATTCAGCACCCAAAAATACATAAAAACCAGCTATAAAATTGAAAACAATATTTTTTTAAATCTGGTGTGAAACACTCACACAACTTTCTCTTGCCAATGCAAATAATGACCAATAAACCTAACATTAGTAATAAAACATTAGAAATAAATAAAAACCTAACCTCAATAAACATAACCTAATTTTAATCATATATGAAAGACGCAAAATGAAAATCGACCTCAGTTTGGCTTAAAAATACGGAAAATCACTCTTTCACACTAAACTACTCTCTGTAGAGAAAAATGCTTTAAATAAAAGTTGTAGATCCTTTAACTTCCTATAAATTTGAGTATAAACACTTTTGTCATAAAATGAATACTAAGGCTGAAACCTTAAAAAAATCGATTTTTCACACGTTTTCGTGAGAAAAAACACAAAACCGCTAATTACCGCTAAACTAAGCGTTATAAAAAAAATGTTTGAAATAAAAGTTGTAGAATTTAAATTCTCTACATTTTTTTTTTTTTTTTTTTTTTTTTTAACAGTATAGTTTTTCTTTTGCAATCAGTTAATAAATACAATAACTTTAAGCAAATATGAGAAAATCTGAGTAATGTCCTTAGAATTAAAACACAAACGACACTCAGTAGTGTGTTTGAAAAAGACCGAACTGTGAAGAAACAAAAAATATATCTATACAAAATCAAACTTGATGAACCATGAATCAACATCCCGAAACACAAAGTGTTAAAGTTAGAGATGACAATGACGATGGTAGAGATGAAAACGACGCCAATTATGAGATGCTGATGATTAGGAATTGAAGTAGAAAAGATGAAAAAACAATTAAATGACTAACAAAATCGTAGAGGTAAGTCCAATGGTTTAAAGCGTTTCAGTCTGTAAGTATCTTCGCTGTTGTCAAGGAGGCTAATCGCTAATGGATTCTGATGGTCTTCTAGTTTTTGTAAATGTTTTTCGCTACGTTGTTTAATTTCTTCTTTTATGAAGGGCAGGTTTAGGTCATTGTGTAGTATTTCATTTGTTACGTACCATGGGGCTGCAGTGATCAGTCTCAGGCATTTTGATTGAAAGCGCTGCAGTATTTCTATATTTGATGAACTAGCTGTACCCCATAGCTCTAACCCATACGTCCAAATTGGTTTGAGTATTACTTTGTATACGAGTACTTTATTTTCAAGGGAGAGTTGAGACCTACTGCCTAAGAGCCAGAATAATTGATGTAAATTTTTGCGCTACAATACATATTAAAGCCGTAATCTTAAAAAACACTTTTTTTACTTAAAACACCCTCACCAAGAATTTCAGCAAACATGGCGCCTACCCTATCTTGTAGAGAATAAAAATTGAGTAAATAATGCGATTTTTAAAAAAAATCTTAGGACCAGTTTTTGAGAAAATCGCAAAAAAGTGAAAAATTATACGAATAAACTACTACTTCCGGTTGACCAATTTTGATGAAAATGTTCATGTCGGGTCCGGTAAGGGTATGTAACTTAAGTTTTAAGTTCGTACGATGTTCCGTTCTTGAGATATTTTGTGTACACACACACACACACACACAGAGACCAATCGCTAAAAACATGTTTTTTGAGTTCAAGTGGTCTGAAAACGTATAGATCCGGTGAAAACTCGATATCGAAAAATCGACATGAAAACAATACTTTCCTTCCTATATATTTATATAGGCAAGAGAAAGTAAAAATTTGTGAAAAATCCCTACGTGATGGAAAAAATGGTGCTCATATTTGTATTCAGCACCCAAAATACATAAAAACCAGCTATAAAATTGAAAACAATATTTAAAAAAATAGAGGGTTCGAATCCCACACAGGTATGGCATATTTTCTTACATTACAAAAAAATCATTTCATCCTCACACAATTACACCCCAATGTCATCGCTAATGACCATTACACTTGATGCGACATTAAATAAATAAATTTAAAAAATATTTTAAAAGTTAAAAATAGCAATAATGGGTGATTGTTTTTTAGTTTATTTAACTGTATCAATATCTGCGTTATTAACAACTACTTTGGGAACGATGGGTTTTAACTAGTAATAATTTTCCAGACTCTGGCTGGGAATCGAACCGTGGACCTCCGCTTTGCAGCATAGCATGCTCACCACTGGGTGATGGAGGCAGCCTAGCCTGTAATTTATAATTGTATCATGTAATTTAAAATAGCATTTTAAGATATTATTATAAATTTAATGACAGTTTAAATTTTTAAATCGTACTTACCACAATAACGTCATCGTTTTCTTCACTGACCATTAAACAAGTTGTATAAGAAGATTTTAACATGTTTATGAATAATTCATTGCTAAGTACATCCAATTTTTTAACTTCTTCTCCTTGGATATTAGTATTTCCAGCCATTCCAAACCTGTAAATTCATGTTTTTAAATTAAAATATTGTAATATTAGGATAGAAATGGTTAAGATGAGATAATTGATAAAGTTGTGGAATTGTACAAAAAAGTGTATTTTTATGTAACGTATTGCTACCTGGGAAGGGTGGAATGGTGGTGTTGGCTCTTAGTGACATTGGAATATATCGGATCTTATTGTTACTTCTTATATTCTTTTTTGTTGTTTAGGTCATCAGCCGAAAGGCTGGTTTAAACCTCTAGAGGTTTTACTAAGTATAATGAGGAGTGAGATGGTTTACCATTACCTTCCTCACTGAGTAAAAGTATGATTATCAGCATGCAAGGCTCTCTGAAAAGCATCTACTTTCCACCAGTGCAAATGAGACTTTATTCACTCACGACATATCATGAGGAACTACAAAAAAAATCAACTATTACAGTGCATTCTGCAAGTGAAAACAGAAGGCAAAGGAATTTTGGGAAAAGAAAAATTTCCTGATGCACTAATTTGAGGGCCTGGTTTAGTGAGAGCTACGCAGGATTGTTCCAGATGACAACAAAGTCAGAATAGTCATGATGATCGCCAACATCCGAAACTGATACCCACGCCAAGAAGAAGTAGAACTAAAAACACCGTATTTTACAAAATTAATTTTACATTCTGTTACCTGCAACAGTCACTAATGACCAAGCAGTTGAAGCAACTTTTTTTTTAATCCCTAATGTTTGTACATTGCAATCAGTTCAATTTAAGAACAATACGCAACTCTATTATGGTCACTTGAGTCACGAGTTTGCCCTTGTTTGCAACGAGGGGTAAAGGGGGGAAAGCATCAGTGCGCTTGCGCGACTGCTTTAATTTCAGTAAGTCAAACATAACAACTTATACTAAACCCAGAGCATATACAGTATATCGCGGAACCTTCTGTAGGTTAATTGTAGAAATATAACTGTTTATTACCGTAAACACAAATGTCGGTTTCTCAAAAACGTGGTCGAACTATTCACAGTGCTGAACGCAATGTAATAAAATGTTGTGAAGTTGAAGCTAAACCAAAATGCCTAGCCGTGTCTCTTAACAAAAGCCATGAGCGAGCGGCTAACTGCTGTGATGTTTCTCTTTCCACAATTTGAAAAGTAAAGAAGGAAATTAAGGACGCGAAGAAGCTATTCTTTAACAGTTTTGTTGAACCTGGTAAAAAAAGAAAACTGTTAGGTAGGTACTAGAGAGACTGATAATAAAAACGCCGATGACAGCAATTGTAAAGAAGGTGATTCATTTGTAATTACAGTAAATCAAACATTTCTAGTCATGTAGTTAAGTTATGGGCAATATTACAGGTCATATTTATTTCTTATAAGGTTGAAGAAAACATTTTCTCGGAATAAACCACAGCTTACAAAATGTAACTGCACAGTAGTGAACTGTACGAGTAGTGTCTCACTGTTGAGGTTGGCAGCATTACAAATATTTCACTTCCCTGTCTCACAACCCATACATACGCAAAAGGCAATCTCGTGATTTAGTGTCTATACCCAATGAGATGAGGATGGTATGACATGTAATCTGGCACAGACTCAGGCTGACTATTCCTGAGAGTATAATTAATTAAACTCCAACCATTGAAGTACAAGGTGTGGCTATTAAATAACGAGACGACGTAAACATTTTTATTTTTATTTTATTCATAATCACTTATTGTCACCTTCAATATACACTCCTTCTCTATCCTTACAACACTCCATGCGAATTTTCCATTGTTGGAAACAGTGCTGGAAGTCTTCTGTCAGCTCCTTCACGACATGTGCCGCTTTCTTTTTTACAGCTTCCACAGACTCAAATCTTGTCCCTTTTAATGCAGATTTCACCTTAGGGAACAGGTAGAAGTCACATGGTGCAAGATCTGGTAAATAAGGTGGATGTTCTAACACTGAGATGCTGTACTTAGCTACGAACCTCTTGACAGATAACGGAATGAGCTGGCTCATTGTCTTGGTGGAGAACCCATGATTTCTCCTTCCACATTTCAGGGCGTTTTTACGTTACTCTTTGACGTAGTTTAGAAAGTACCTCAAGGTAGTAATATTGATTAATTGTTTGACCTTCAGGAACCCAGTGAAGGTACACAATCCCATGAATACCAAAAAAAAAATCATCATTGCTTTAAATTTTGACTTGCCCATTCGAGCTTTTTTGGCTCTCGGTGAAGTTCAGCTCTTCCAGTGCATGGATTGGAGCTTCGTTTCCGGATCATAAGTAAAAAAACCACGTTTCATCACATGTTATTATCGTTTCCAAAAAATTTGGATCATTTTCAATCGCGTACAAAGTGTCAGTACAAACATTTTTGTGAGCTTCATAATTTTTTTTAAAATTTTACAATGTAAACAGAAAGATACAACTATCAAATGCAAATAATAAAATTATAATTATCAATCAGTTATCAAACGAGTTTAAATACTCTTATAGATTAATGAACGGAAGTATTAGACTTAATTAACTAAAAAAAAAGAAGATAGGTACATAATTAAACTACAAAACATATATTGTGCATAATTAAACAAATACTCAGAACATCAAAAATATTTTATTTATCTACATATAATTCCAAAGTTCAAAGTACGGTATACTAATCACAGTTACCAAGCTGTTTATTTCAAAATATATTAGGGTCCAGACTATTAATTGGTATTTGATAATAAAAGTGTATATTTTTAAAACATTTCAAATTCCAAAATGCCTAATTATTTGGAAAACTACTACACAAACAAAATATTCCGTTATAAATAATAGCCTAAACATATTGCTTTAAGCTATTTGATTAAAATGCTGCAGTAAACAGAAATGTAACAACTACTACACAATATCAAATTATTTGTTTTTATGCTAATTATCTTTAAATTTACAGTTTATCATTTTTACTTCCCTAATAAGTATTTTATTTTGTTTTCTAATTGATTTATTATGCATACTGTTACAACAAAAAATAATAACCAGATTTAAACAAAATTTCACTGTGCCAGCCGCATTGGTGCAGTTGGTAACGTGCTCGCCTCTCATCATGCGGTCCTGGGTTCGAATCCCACTCAGTCACGGCATATTTTCATACGTTACAAAAAAATCATTTCATCCTACATTGCATATTGTTCCACCCCAACGTCGTCGCTAATGACCGTTGCAGTTGATTCAACGTTAAATAAATAAATTTAAAAAAATTTCACCGTCTTTAAAGTTTGAAAAATGTAAGGAAGTGTACAGGTCATTTGCTCTAGCTAGAAGCTCTCCCTCCAACGCTCTGTGCCGCTGAGCTGTTCTGTTTAGTGGTGGGGGAAGCACCTCGTAGTTGTAACAGTAGTATACAGCTAGAAAGAGAGGGAAAGATCATTAAGTGAAGAGACAACACTTGCCCATTAAAACTATCCCAACTCTACCTAATCGCCCTCCCCTTACAAGCTTCTTCCTAAAACAAATGTACTATACTTAATACCACATTAATTATGGACTCAGATGAGTACACCCTAAAAGTAATAAAAGAATTTTGTAACATAAAGCTCATTTACCATTACTATTTAGTCATAGTTTTAGATTTAACACTCAATGACTAAAACTTCTTTGTTTAATAATTAACTTTTCTATATAACTATGAAAAAATATATTTTCTTACAGGCATAGTTATTCAATTTTTGTGTACAAAATTTATTCCTAGACTGTACTATATTAAAACGACACCACTTTAAGTTAATATTATTTATAATTTATTAAGTTAATATAAAAATGTGTACGAAAATTTAAACAAAATGTCTTTATATTGGTTAATATTATCATTATCAAACTTTTTTTAATAACTTCATCCACCTGCCTGAAAATTGAGAAAATATTTTTTTCACTTCAAGAGAAGTGAAACATCATTAACCTATCAAATATGCCAGATATCAAACCAGTTGAAAATAACGCATTCAATTACCCTATTCCTTATTCCTTATGTTTAAAAGGTAAGCCTGTTCTCTCCTACAAAACAAAAATACCTTCAATTTTTCCCCTTCTACACAGAAATCCGGAAAAATTACCCACACTATAAAATTTTGGTCTAATACAATAGCCCTATTCGAAAATATGTAAAAATTTGTCCCAATTGATGCCATTAAAAGTTTCTGTGTAAAATTTTTATTGGAATTTTATAAAACAAGTAGTATTAACATTAAAACGACTCGCTTTTTTGTGGTAAGACCGCGCTCGATACATCTTTTTCAATGAACCGAGATAATGGAGTCTTTAAAACTCAAGATTTTCCCAGCTATTTTTTTAATTTTATAACACTAATTTGAAACACATTTCTGAAATGTAACACTCAGAAAACTGTATTACACCAAAATTATAAACTTTTTGGTTATGTACCCATTAACATACTTTATCCGCACATTAACCTTCTCAACATGAACAGTAAGTTGTAAGTTGATTCGATACTAAAAACAGTCCGTTGCCGAGGTACTTTCAGGTCATACCCACAGAAAATAGAAGAATATTTACTACCTTTACTTTCTATATTCTGAGGGTGTACTGCCCCCAGTGTTCCATAGAACTTGAAATGAGACAAATAGAAAAAAAACTGAGAATTGATAAAGTTGCGAAGAAACCTTAGAACTACAAGAACAGTAACTATGATTTTTTTTTTCAAAAGTACCGTACACGTAAACTGGATTTAACATTTTCAATTTTTGACGAATTCCTTATAAAAATATATTTTATTTTACGTGACAAAGAATTCATTTATTTAAACAGTAGTACCTTTGTACGAAAATGTCTAAAACATTGTGAGAAAAGAAACAAATATAGTGCCGGTAGAACGTAAATAATGTTTACAATTTGCTCGTGTTGTTTTTTTTTTATACGGCTACGTTATTTCGGTGTCTCCAAGATAACTAACTAATGGGTACGATAATAAAGTGTAGTGTACTTATTAAGTGACTATACGAGTACTTTATTTTATAATTAACTATAAAATAATATTATATACATTTATAAAACCGTAACTCAGTTATTAATATATTAACTTACAAGTGATGAATTCCAGCTTTCCTTACAGAAGAACTAACTGCTTTAACAGCAGTTTGTATGCAGTTCAAAAGTTGTGTCAGATCGCCGGTAGCTGTCGGAACTTTTCTCTGTTCTTTTAAAACAAATCTTGTTAAAGTCATACAATCCGTATCCATTGGCGAAGAAGTCATTTTTATTTCTGTTAATATGCAACAGTATGAACTATAAAAAAAACTGTCAGTTATACAACATAGATTATACGTTTAATACAAATTGCTTGAGGCGTATAGTTCAGTTTAGACGGTTATATAAATAAATAGTAACATAAATAACCTACCACAACTAACCAACAGTCGTGGTTTCATTTGCATTAACGGCACTGGCTTATCTGTAGCTTACATACAGGTTTGCCAATACAATCAGTAAAAATATATCTCCAGCAATAATTTATTCCCCTTTTGTATTTTTTTTCATTGGTTAATGATTTGTTTTCACCAAAGAGAAAAATTTGGTCCGAGTTTGTCCCATAGTAATGTTTTATTTTTAGTAAGTGGGCGAGTCTATTCACCCGATTAACAGCTGTCAATTCTTCTTATCTCTGAATTAATGGGAACTTAAACCTTTAACAATGTTTAGTTAACAATTTTTTTTTAAATATTACTTTTATTTTATAAAAACATGTAAACGAAAAGTCTACGCATCAAAACATAATAAAACATAATAAAATTTTTACTGCCTCGCGGCTTATTTGTTGAGCCAGGTTGCTAAGTACCCGGGCAGTAGGTTCCACGGATTTAACTAACCGAAGGTTAATATTACGTTGTTTAAACCCAAGATTCAGGAAGTTATAGTTATTAATAAACTTAAGATTTTAAAAGATTCCACTTTAATCTTGTAGGAAATTTTTCTTTGAGTAAATAGAAGTGAGTGACTTTCTTCATCTTCGAGGATGTTATTTTTGTTTCCACTTGACACCAGAAAATTTTATTCCATTATGATTACCTCATATGAAATGACTTGTGCAAGGAAGAACAGCTTAGAGTACTGCATCAAACAGACGATTGACTGATGACAAAAAAATTGATTTCCTCATAGATTTATGAAATCAAAAATTAGATAAAATGAATATTTCTCTACCAACTTTTACTTCACAAAACAAATGTACCCTACATTTGATGCTAAATATTTTCTTAAAACCTGATATAAATATACAGTAGAATCTTGGTAGTCCGGCACCTCCAGTAATCCGGCCCTTAAAATATTAGGCCTAAAAGTATGAAACCTCACCCAGGACAGATTTTGGTAAAAGATTTAAATTGAATTAGGGAAATCAACTCGACCTAACTACGGTGGATTTAATATAACATGTATGTTTAGGATTTGATTAAAGAAATGAATAAGCAGACCTTAATTATTGTTAAATGGAATAATTTTTGGCCTTTTATCCAAAACCCAGAACTGGGTCATACTCTATACTTCATGCTGAATTGACAACGAAACGTAACTCTCAGAACACGAGCACCCCCACACCGCACTAGGCGTTGCCAATAGCCGATAATTATGTTTAGTACAATGACTACAGAAGTACTAAGCAAACCTTTTTTAATTTGTTAATTTAATTTAAAATCACATAGAAATTAATGCATATTCATTATTTATTTAAATTTATAATTTATAGTTCCAAAATTCCAACGCATCTCAGTAATCCGGCACCCTCTCGGTCCCGAATAGGCCGGACTACTGAGTTCTACTGTATTTATTAACATGTCTAGTAAAAAGTAGCATGAATCGAGGAGAAAACAAATGTTAATAGTAGACCATGTAATGTAACTAACTTTAATCATAACTATGAGATTATGCCAACAAAATATTACTGATTACATAGTTGATTGAACTACCTTGTTTTGAACAACTTTAGCTTGATATTAAACTACTATTACTACATACTAAATACGTCTTAAACAAGTTTAAAATGCACTTTCACATTCTCTCATAGAAGAGTAATGGCAGCCTGGTTAATAAACAGCTTGCAATTATAAATTCTACTACTTACCAGTTACCACAGTGTTATTTTTATTCATGTTATATCAAAATGGGATACTACTTCTTTGGTTAAAAAATGACACGTTTATTCTCTCCAAAATTTTGCTAATAAAGTTACAGATAGGTGTTATTTTTTTAAATTTGAAAAGTCACAACTTCTGCTTTGGTTATTACTGATTACTATGGGTTACTGAATGGAAATTAGTTTGAATATGTAATAATTTCATGACCATAGCCAGAAATTAAACCCAGGACATTCCATCTTAAACTGCAGTGCAGTTTAGCGCTCTAATCATTGGTTGATGAATGGGGCACATTTCAAGAAAGTTTTCATTTATTTTCTGGCAAATGATAAAATTTAGAAGAAAGATGGTCATATAAATTCACATTATAAGTATTTTTTTTATAATTAAAGGGTGATTCAAAAAGAGCGCCGGTTTTTAAACGGCTGGTAAATTTTTGTTTATCGGTTGGAACATTGTTTGACCTCATTTCTATTTCAGAGAACATTCCGATTGACGATTCAGTTGTAGTTTCTCTTGTTCGCAGTGTAATACTCTCGCAGTCTCTGTCTAACCATGGAGAAGTTTACTATTGCGCAATGAGTGTTAATCGTCAAAACATTTTACCAGAGTGGAGAGAGTTATACGGCTACTGTCAGGCGACTTCGCGGTACTCTAGGATGTAATGAAGCACCGAATGAATCAACAGTTCGCAGGCTCATGAAAAAGTTTTTTGAGATGGGTTCAACAGTCGACCTTAAAAGTTCTGGACGTCGTCGTTCTGGCCGAACTGAGCAGAACGTTGCGTTGGTTCGTGACAGTGTGGCTGTTAGCCCAGCAAAATCAATACGTCGCCGTTCTCAACAATTGGGTTTACGATGTTCTGTACGGAGAATTCTTCGGTACGATCTCCAATATCACCCGTATAAAATTCAGTTGAAGCAACATTTGAAAGTGCAGACCACCAGAAGAGACGACAGTTGTTGACTGGGTATTGAGAAAACGGCAAGATGATGACACCTTCGCAAACAAAATTGACGCCTTGTGACTTTCAACTTTGGGGTCATCTGAAGTCATTGGTGTATGCCAATAAACCCCGAAACATCAATGACTTGAAGAAGGAAATTCGACGGGTTATCGGGCAAATGGAAGTCGAAACTTGTCGTGCAGTAATATCCAATTTCATGGACAGAGTTGATGCGTGCCAGCGCAGTAGAGGAGGACACATGCATGACATCATTTTTCATACATGAAATCGGAAGGTAAGATGAACTTGTTGATGTATTTATTTTCAGTTTTTCAATAAAATAAATCTCTTAATTTGATATATCAAAACCGGCGCTCTTTTTGAATCACCCTATATAATATTACTTAATTTAGTATAATATAAATTTAGAAGGTGATAATATAAATTCATTATAAGTAATATTTTATAGGTATAAGTATTATAAGACTGTATTTAATAGTATTAATACATGTATTTAATGCAGTGTTTACACTGAAAAAGATTATTGAGAAACGCAGAGAACACAATTGTGAAACCCACATGGCATTCGTTGACTGGGAGAAAGCCTTCGATAATGTGGATAGAGAGCTGCTCTGGAACATCATGACAAAGTATGGATACCCTAAACATCTGATTAGCAACATTGGAAATTTATACAATAAAACATCAATGAGGATTACTCTGAAGGATGGAAAATTAACGGACAGAATAATGACAAATAGGGGAGTGAAACAGGGATGTCCAATTTCACCTGCCTTGTTCAACATTTATGTGAACGAGCTTATGTTTGTGTGGCAGCACCAAGTTGACAAGGGTATTTCTCTCACCCGAAATACTTACCTGAACCATTTAATGTTTGCTGACGACACTGTAATCATACAGGAATCTGAGGACAAGCTGCAAGTTGCGATGCATAGGCTCGGCCTCAAAAGCAAATACTTTAATATGAAAATAGCAGCAGGAAAAACAAAAGTCATTGCTTTTTGTGGAAAATGGCCTATAAGATCTAAAATAGTAGTCGAAAACAAAATCTTGGAGCAAGTGTCAAATTTTAAATACTTGGGATGTGACATAACGCATGATTATGACCGGGATCCTCAACAAAAAATATCGAGGTTCAACATGAGGAGATAAGGAGAGAGTGTGATGCCCAGCCACTCTTGAGCATATTGAGAACCTACAGGAAAAATTGGTCAGATCATGTTGTAAGAATGTCACAAGACCGCCTCCCTCGATCTGCGCTGCTCTATAAACCAATCGGAAAGAGAAATATTGGTAGGCCGAGGAAAAGATGGACGCCGGAACAGGCTTGAATAGCCTAATCCATGAAGACGACGACGATTTAATAGTATTAATGAATGTTTACAACACCATATCTTTGATTTCACCCTGTAAAATTAATATTGTCGAGAATAAACACAAGATTCTAAATCTTACTGAACTGAAGAACAATTAACATTCAATGTTTCAATAAACATTTTGAAACACAGTTCAATATTTTTACAAGATAAAATTATATTTAAATAAATTATTTTGATTCAAAATTTCAAAATAAAATTGAAATTTTGGTTTTAGAAATGTCCACAAAAATAAATATACGTTCATCAATTTTTACTTTCACTTGCCTACATGAATATATAGGAAGAAAGTATTGCTTTCATGTCGATTTTTCATCGGATCTACACGTTTTCAGACCCCCCTGAACCCAAAAACATGTTTTTAGCGATTGGTCTGTGTGTGCGTGTGTGAACAGAATATCTCAAGAATAGAACATCGTATAAACTTGAAACTTAAGTTAGACACCACTACCAGACCTGACACAAACATTTTTATCAAAATCGGTCAACCGGAAGTAGTAGTTTATTTGTGTAATTTTCACTTTTTTTTAAAATCACCTGGTTTACTAAATCTTTTATGCTTTACAAAATAGGGAAGGCATCAAGTCTGCTGAAATTCTTAAAGAGGCCGTTTTCAGGTAAAAAAATGGTTTTCTTACGACTGCGGCTTTAATAGGCATTTTACCGCAAAAATGTATATCACAAAAGTTGTGAAGAATTTAAAATCCTATAACTTTTATTTCAAACATTTTTTTGTCTAACGCTTATTTTAGCGATTTTCTGTTTTTTCTCATGAAAACGTGTGAAAAATCAATTTTTTAAAGATTTCGGCCTTAATATGCATTTTACGACAAAAGTGTACAAACAAATTAATATGAAATTAAAAGATCTACAACTTTTTTAATTTAGAGCATTTTTCTTAACAGAGCCTAGTTTAGCGTGAAAGAGTGATTTTCCATATTTTTAAGCCGAACTGAAGTTGATTTTCATTTTGCGTCTTTCACTCATGATTAAAATTAGGTTATGTTTATTAGGGTTAGTTTTTTTTTGTTTATTTCTAATGTTTTATTACTAATTTTAGGTTTCATTGGTAATTATTTGCATTGACAAGAGAAAGTTGTGTGAGTGTTTCACACCAGATTTTTATGTTTTAGCACTAACACAAAGTAAAAGTTTCTCTTTTAAATGGCAATAAAATAATAATATTGTGGAAACCTGACAATTCTTATGTTATACAACATTATTATTTTTCTAGGAATGTAATGTGCTTTCTGAAATTACCATAATAGGTACATGTTTTTTTCAGTAGTACTTTAGATCAGGGGTCTCCAACCTACGGCCCGCGGAAAGCTAGCATACTGAAAAAAAAATTTTATTTGATAATATATTTCCTTTAAAGCATTTTTACCATTAAATATGAGTACAGTACTCGTCTATCACTTGCCACTTCTTTTCTCAATAAGTGTAAAACTAGCCGTAAACAAGTAGTGATCAACCATTGTTTGGCCCTAAATGGGCTGAAATTTTAAGTGGCAAACAAATGCAATCTTCTCACTAAAAAATAATTGTTCTTTTTGAGCTTTACACTTGTTGTAAACTCATGTATTGTCAAGCTTTCTTTAAAATTCAATAAAGTACATTTTGTAGTAAATTGAAAAGATTTGGTTTTGTATCATCCTGTGTTTTCATTAAGCCTACTTGAAAACTCCTTTTACAGAACAAATATTATTTTATAGCAAATATAATTATTTGCTTTGGTCACAGCTTTTTTTTACAATCACGTAAAGAATTTTAGTTAGCCAACAACAAAGATATATACGAGGTAGGGTCAAAAAGTTCCCGGAATGGTCACATGCAGTCAAGCATTTGTTTGCTGGAAGGGAAATTTTTGTTTGGAAGGTTGGTATCACTCTAGGGAGATCCTGTGCCTTCAGCAGGCAGTTAGAGTTGGTTTTCTACGTGCGGTGTATGATATTTTAGACGTAGTTTTTTTCCTTTCGTCGTATTGTGAAATGCCATCATCAGAGTAGCATGCCAATATCAAATTCTATGTGTTGCTAGAGAAATCACCCTCGGAGACTCTTGAGATGCTGAAGAAAGCATACAAAAATGATGCAATGAAAAAAACGGCAGTTTACGAGTGGCACAAGCATTTTCGTGACAGTCGCACAACAATAAAGATGATGTTCGGACTGAGTAGCCTTCCACTTCTACCACAGATGAGAATGTTGAGCTCGTTCGACAACTTGCCAGTGCAAACAGGGAAAACAATCAACAAAGAATTGCACAAAGAGATCTTAAAACGGTTACGAGATACAATTCGACGAAAACGGCGTGAAAAATGGGAAAATGGGCAGGGAATGATTTGTTTTTGTTGCATGATAATGCCTTGTCACATCGCTCCCTAATGGCGAAACAATGCCTTGCAAAGAACAATGTCACCACTCTGGAACATCCTCCAATATTCTTCCGATCTTGCACCACCGGATTTTTACCTGTTTCCACAAGTCCACAACTGAAAATGATATTGAAGTGACATCGTTTTGCTGATTCATCAGAGGTGATGGAAATGCGACGAAACAGCTGATAGAACTTTCGAAAAATGGCTTTCAGGAGTGTTTTCAACGATTGTATGAATGGTGTAATAAGGGCTTAGATGCAGGAAGAGAGTATTTTGAAGGAAAATAGGATTAAAATGTTATACATACTTTCAATCAATTTCTATTAACCGATTCCGGGAACTTTTTGACCCTACCTCGTATAAGGAAATATAGCAACTTACAAAACTAAGCAAGAAAATCTCAAAAACCACCACTGAGCTCTTAATTAGAAAAAACTTTGAGGGTGTATGGGGGGGCTAGACTTTCTGCCCTGAAATATTGCTGGCCCGCCTTTCCTCCAAAAATTTACAATGTGGCCCTTGAGTAAAAAAGGTTGGAGACCCCTGCTTTAGATTATGGTATCACATTACCTTATCTAAAATTTATGTTATTCCGAAAACTCACGCAGTCAGATGGCTGAATAGTTAAAAAACCGTGAACTCTGAAAATTGAATAAGGAAAATAAGAATTCTATTAAATCGTTACAAATTTTATTTCCAAAACAATTTTAATAAACTGTATAAAAATACAATACGATACATATATATATTCATATAAGTATTAACAAAATTAGTAACTTTAACAAACATTTACATGTAATATACAATAAATTTTAACTAATGTGAATAATTTTGCATCAATAAAAAAAACAAAAATGTTTATACACCAAAGAATAAGCTAACAATTCTGGAAATAAACTACAAAAAAATAATTGGTATTATATTTACCATTTTTCTTTAATGTTTACAAAAAGAATATGAATAAGAAAGAAATTTCTAATAATTAGTAGTTTTAAATATTCCTGTAAAAATCCTTCAGTTATCTTATACTTATTAACTACAAGCAAGACATGATGCTCAAAAGCGAGACTTGTTTTTCATACCCAGAAAAGGACACTTCACACCGCCAATAGGTATGCATTAATTTTTAAATATACGTAAAAGTAAATAAATATGTGTGACTAGAGAACTGGTGTCTGACGTGGGATATAAAGTAAATATACAACATTGTTTACTTATTAAGAGGGTTCTTTATGATCTTGTGTTTCGCTATAATTTCAGAAAGGGATTCAAAAGAAGGTTTAACATTAATTTTAATTATATAATTCATTTTTATTTCAATAAACATTATTATTACTTTGATTAACACCAAAATTGTAGTTTAAATTATTTAACATCTTAAAATATCTGGTTACCTCTTGGCCATCACAACAAATTGTTATATGAACCTCATAGAAATTAAGTTTAATAATAATTTTATACTTGCACAATATTATTTTCTGAGTACTTAGGTAGCTTAATTTCAACTATTAAATTAACAACCAACAGATCTGCATTTTAATAAACAAATATTAGTGAGAAAAAAAATCACCACCTAGAATGAAGTATAACAAAAATTTCATACAAATTATCAAACTATGAAATACAATAGATTTTAAGGCAAAAACAAACCAATTAGCTAACGTCGACAAAATTAATACACATTTTGAGATTAAATCATATTAGACAAGAAAATAAACACTTCCAAAATTTTTTTGAAGTAATCACTCAATCTTTTAAGAGAAAACAACACTAATAAATAGCCTGTAAAGAAATAATCTGCTTACAATGAATACATTAAATACCTTACAAGTCGAACAATAACCTCATGCAGGCCACGATTTAAGGAGCTTAAATTGCTTACAGTTCCCTCTCTACATTTTTCAGGTGATTATGTATGTTAGGCAAAATAATTTCATGCAGAATTTCAATGTTCACAATCATAATACGAGCAACAGAAATGATTATTATGTGGCTAATCACTCCACAAAATTGTTTGAACAAAAACCTACTTATGCAGGGAGAAAATTCATGAATAAATTACCCCAATTTTTAAAATGTTGTGAGGATTTGAATTCCTTTAAAATGAATCTGAAAAATTACTTGATCAGTGAAACTTTTTATAGCATACAAGAATTTCTTTCTTGATAGTAGTGACACATTGTATGATTCTTATATATATTTCAGGTGTTATAGCTGACATGTCCTATACTCCTCCTGGAGTCCCCAGGGTGCAAAAAAAAATACACAGAATGACTGAATTACTTTAAAATTTTCGGTGGAATCAATTGAAAATAAACTATCCCTAAACGCATTTCTATAACTACATTTCATTGTTATACATTAACCCGTTACCTAGACGTAGCCAAATGAATTATTTAACATCTCAAAATATATGGTTACCACTTGGCCAGCACAACAAATTTGGTGTCAGTTGTACCAGTAGGAGCCGCAATTTTATAGGAAATCAGGAAACTAGATTTAAAAAACCAGAGTATGACAAAGCAATGAGTAATTTTGTAAGCAATTTGGTATTGTTCCGAATCCAGTAAAAAAAGCATTAGTAAACTGGTAACTAAAGTTAAAGCTGAATATTTTATTTTGATAGGAACTCAACTGGGTAGAATTTGGGCTTATTCATGATAAGAGAGGTTTCCTGTCAGAGGAATCTAAGACAACTGTTGTTGTTCAGGAAACGAGGAAAGTGAATATTTCCCACGTTATCTGTTGAAGATTATTCAAGAAAACCCTCAACCGCAAAGTAGTGAAATGAATAGAGGTCTATTAAATAACAATATCAATTCTTGGATACCTCATTTAATACCCATTTCGGATTTGCCATTTAATATTGCTTGTTTTGTGGAAGGTAAAGAGAATCTTTCTAACCTAGTGATATTTACACCTCAATCATCTGCAGGTTCGGATCATAGCAAAAGCTCTAGAAGGAGAAACAGTGGGCATTGTCATGAATGGTACCCCTATAAACAACCTGCGATACGCACACAACACGGTACTGCTCGCCGAAAGCATAAAAGTCCTGCAAAGAATGCTGAACAACATAATTAAAGCTAGTGAAGAGTATGGGCTCACATTAAACGCTAAGAAGACAAAATACATGGTCATTACTAAATGAGACAATCCACAAGAACAACTTTTTGCTGGGCAAGACAGAATTGAACAAGTGGAAGCCTTTAACTATCTGAGAACCAGAGTCAACTGGAGTGCAAGCCACCTGCCAGAAATAAAGATCAGAATTGAAAAAGCCATGGCAGCATTCCTAAAAATGAGTCCTCTTCTATCGGCCCGCGACCTGAGCCTTGAAACCAGGACCCGCCTCTTGAAGTGCTACGTCTTTCCCATCCTCTTGTATGGGATAGAGCCATGGACACTCACCAAGGAATGTGAGACCCGACTACAAGTGTTTGAAATATGGACCTACTGGAGAATACTTCGAATACGGACGGACAGGGTCACAAATGTAGAAGTCCTCCGAAGAATGGGGAAAGAGCTGGAAATCCTGCAAAGCATAAAGATAAGGAAACTGACATACCTGGACACATCATGAGGGGGCCTAAATACGAGATTCTGCATCTCATAATTCAAGGAAAAATCGTTGGTAAACACTCGGTGGGACGCAGAATATTCTGGTTAAGAAACCTGAGAGAAGCATTTAACTGCTTGTTGCATGACTTTTTCAGAGCAGCAGTAGACAAAGTACGACTAACCCTGATGATAGACAACCTCCGTAATGGAGAAGGCGACTGAAGAAAAAGAATCTGCAGGTTCACCTACATTCTATTGTAGATTTGTACCTAGAGAGAGGTGCCAGACACGTTGGAGGAAGCAATTAGAATTGCAAACACAGTAGCTGTTTCTCTCCCATTTTAGTGGTTCCCATAGAAATACCGTGGAACCTAGGCCTGTGTATGTGATTAATAACAGAAATTAACCACAATGTTTTAAATGCGGTAAACCAGGGCATATAGTGATAAACTGTCGTTCCAATAATAATATTAATAAAAACCATGATAACGTGAATAAAACATTAAGTGGTTTTTGGTGTAATATGCAGAGCCAAATCATAAAAGATTGTCGGGTACAGATTAATCAAACCACAATTAATATTAAATTTAATAACAACATGTACAATCATGGGAGGAAATAAAAAGTGATACTCAATTAACTTGTTTTAAATGTCAAAAGCCTGGACATATTGCTAATAATTGTTGTTCTTCAACAAAAAACGCACAAAATTTAAACTAGTGGACGTCGAAGTCCACTAGTTTAAACTCCAGGAAGCACCTGGATTTTGTACTTAATATGCCCCAAAGTTTTGTAATTATAAATGTTTTTGAAGGTTTAAATATTGATAACGGAATCAATATAAAATAAACTATCCTTAATTGTATTTCTATAACTAGATTACAATGTTAGATATTAATAATACTTGACAAAAACAAACTATACTTAATTTAAATTTACTAGAATTAGTAAAATTAGAACTTTCGGAAGATTAAACGAATCTACAAATGCACGTAAATTCCACATTTAAAATGCAAGTAAATAAAAAAAATGAAGATACCATCATATGCAGCCATATAATATGAAAACCACAGAGATATAATCCATTAATTCAAATAATACCTCAAAAAAATAATTTTTTTTATTTTGAAATTGCTTTTTGTTTTTTATTATGTCAGAGTTATACCCACCTCCTCCCTCTGACCACCTCTACACCAAAAATAAAACTAGTACTAATCAGTTTTAGGAAAATTAATCTTACTATAGAAATTATGTTTTTTATGACTTACACTAACAGTGATACATTAATTAATTGAAATAAGAGAACAATTAATTGGATTAAAAATAACTAATAAATAAATTAACATGCATAAAAAGGAATGCAGTACACTCATCATTCTGAATCTCTTTCGCACTCATAAAAAAATTTAAACATATTCTAATTTTAACTGTGTATAGTTCATCACAAATTGTGAAATCATTTATATTTTCATAACTTAATATATTAATTGTTTAAATAAAAAAATATTGCTTAGGATGAATAATAAAATTCTGTAGAATTCCTTATGCATCAAGTATTACTGATTTTGTAATAATTGGGTGCACAAATTAACAAGTATCAAGGTTAATCAGTTTACCAATTTCAACTCTTTTACTCCTCAAAGCTCAGCACAGTTGCTAGTAATGTTCATCGTAATCTGAGGTTGAATATTCTTCCACATTACTAATATTACTTAACATACAATGGCAATGCCATAAGATTTAACACTCAAATCTTAGTGCTTTCAATTATAACAAAAATCAAAACTGTTATCTAAAGTTAGCTTGTGAAAACATTTTGAGAAAGGATCAAGGAAAATCAATAAAGAGGAATGTGAATAGATAATTATTATTTGGTTACAAATGGTGGAGTAAACAGTTGCAGGTGGTACAACTGGTAGGAAATAATATACTGGCTTTGGGTAATGAGGAATGTTCATAACATTTTTATGAAAGGAAAATATATGTTACGAATACATAACCAATGTAATTATAACATCACAACCACACAGATACAACTTAAAACTAAGGTTTTGGAAGGAAATCTTACTTAAAATACTGGAGTACTTCTATTTTACTGTAAATAATTGTATTTAAAAATACAATACATTTAACTTAAAAATATTACCAATATAATTATAAATGTATTTTATTTTTAAATAAAATTTAATGTATTTTCCTAAAGCCAGATTATGTACCAGTTATTACCAAATATTAATACCATCCTCTTTTCTTTACTTGCATGTTATATTCACTGATAAATATATTTCTTCTTGGAAAACTATGAAATTCAATTTTATACTAATTTTTATTATACTCAGTATAACTCTTAGACAAGTTTTAACCAATGTAAATAAAAAGAAATTAAACTATACTTAATATTTCACTATATAAAACCTAATATGAGGATTCAATAACATAGTGATACAAAATTAGAACAGTGTTAAATTTCTTTCTATTTCAACACTTCATTATTTCACTACGCATTTGCTTCTTGAATTATCAGCGTTCTCACAAACATACAGTGACAATATGTAGGACAGTAGAAGCAGATCTGATATGAGTTTTGACAGAATTTGTTGCTATATGGGTACAGACAGATTGATGACTAATTGTTGTTCTTCTAGAAAATAGCAGAATTTTATAATTATTTGTTATCTTCTCTCAATAATTCTACTGTGGTTATTGTGTGTTTATGAAACAGTTTCCACATTTAAACAGTTTTTATATTTCTCTGACCATACAGTTGGCACCATTCAAGCCAAACCTTTTATTAATAGCATTGTCACTCATACATTCCTCTTATGGAGCCATCCTTATGAAAATAATAATCTTTACCACATGAAAAAGCATATCTTGATGGAAAAGTGGCTATTTATTAAAAGATAATACAAGATTTAAATAAACTAATGCATTACATACCAGACGAATACTATAAAATTAAGAGTAAGAATATTTATTTTATGTATTATACCACATTAAAATAATTATTGCAACATTAGATTTAATTTTATAACAAAATAAATCATATATCACAACAATTTTTTGAAATAACATGTCCCGGATTCGATTCCCGACCAGGGTCTGGAAATAACATGTTAAAACCCACTGATACATATCCCAACCTAATTAAATAAACTAAAAACACACATTGACTAAAACAGGCTGTTAATTTTTTTGTGTTTTTTAAAGAAACAATTCAAGTCCAAATTTAAATACTGTAATATTTCATGCACTTTTAATTTAAAATTTTCAAAAACATTTCTTCTAATGAAATCAGTAATTGAACAAAAGTCTAAAATATTAAAGAAAAAAATTAATTTTTAGGGCTTGTAATAGTTTTTTGCTATTTGCCATAAAATGCAGAAAATGGACATGGGTTGTTTCTTAAATAATTGATTCAAATACATACATTAGTAAATTCAGAAAAAAATATAAATAAATTTTTTTTTTTATTCCTAATTTGTGTACGTTGCAATCTGTTCAATTTAGAACAATAAGCAACCCCATGACCCAATGAGATGAGGATGATGTGTATGACGTGTAAATGAGGTGTAGTCTTGTACAGACCCAGGCTGACCATTCCTGAGAGAGTATGGTTAATTAAACCCCAACCATTTAAGTACACCGGTAACCACTGTCTAGTATTCAGATCTGTATAAAAGTAACTACCTTTACTAGGATTTGAACCAGGAACCTTCGTCTCCGAAAATCAGCTGTTAAACAGCTGATTTTGGCGACGACTTTACCTCAAGACCAACCCGGTGAATACAAATAATAACAAACATAAAATGCGACTAAAACAAAACTTGCAGTTCAAACCATCTACTCTTCAACTTAAGTACTTCAAATACTAACACTATACTTAAAAAGCAAATCTGTTGGTTTTTAATATTAAAATAAGAAAGAATTGCTTTGACTGGTAAACTTTGAAAATAACATTTATCTTTTTTAAATAGAGAATTTAAATAAAAATATTGGAATATGGTAAGTAACTTTAACTCTTTAATTACACAAATTCAACAACAGTGGTAATAGCAAAAAAGATGCAAAATTATAATGAAACATATGCAACTGGTACAAAAAAAATCCAATTGGTAAAAATTATTTCATTAAATAAATAACTTAACTTAAACACCACGATAAAAACAAAATCTTAAAATTACCAATGGAACATAAAATTCAAATGATCTTATTAGACCAGTATTTATATACCATTTTGATTAACTTAACCTTACTTATTACATGAAGCAGAATAAATTAAATTATATTTTTATGATAAATAAAAGTTATCCTAAAAACTATATTTAACCAAAGTAAATTAAAAACAAAATCTTGTCCATAAAAATTCAAAATTAAATCTTTCAAACCTACATAGTTCTAGATTTTTTTTGTAACAAGATTATTTTAAATGTTTGTTTCTATACCAAGCAAAAGTAAATGAAAACCAAAAAAAAAAAATTTGTACTACTACTGACATGATAAAAATTTTGTTTATTAACAAAATTTGTACTAAACTTTTCCTTTTTTTAAATCAAAAGGGATTCGCTTCTTAACATATGATATTGATATATTCATTTAAATGATTCTGTCAAATTTTAGCAGTTGAAATATGTAGAGATCTACATATTTCTGAATATTATTTTGCAATATGATAATTTTAAATGTTTGTTTTTAACACAAGCAAAAATAAATAAAAACCAAAAAGACTCTTCATATTATTACGGACATGATCATAATTTTGTTTACTAACAAAATCTATATTACAGTCTTTCTTTTTGTAAAGCAAAAGGAACTTACTACTTAACATTTATGATTATATTGATATATTCACTTAAAGGCTTCTCTGCCAAATTTTAGCAGTAACAAAAATCACACTTTATACAAAGAGAGGAAAATTCCAATCATAAATATATAATTTTTATACGATACCAACAAAGGAAACAAAAAACTTACTGAACAACCAAGATACAAATTAACGGATTAGTTAACACTCTGAAGACTATGAACATTATGTATAATTTAGTTAGATAATATGGGTGCGTTAGTTTAGAAGTTATGTCTGTGCTCCTGTAAATTGTAGAATTCTGGACCATGGATGAAGCCCTCGTACAGAAACTAGAGTAGGTATTTGAAAAGTGGTTGTATAGGTTAATGCTGACAATACCATAAACTGCTCAAATGATAAATGTCTCAGGAGAATCAAAAAAGACATGGAAAAACGCTCCAATACTTGGGGCATATCATGTGTAATAAATCTATGTATAGTAAAACATTGATCAACTGTCACTTTCTGGTATCCATCAGGGCATAAAAAAAAAACAAGTTCATTCATTACAATGCAAGTATTTATTTCGTGAAGTGCAAGTTTCATGGAGAGTAACTGTACGCATCGATATATGGGGAAGTGACTATGCCAGTTATGAGTGGCGGCCAAGGTGTCAATTGTTTGACTTTGAGTTCTTGCCGCCAACCTCTCCGTAGCCACAGTGTGACTAATCATGAAGCAGAGGAAGAAGATGATGATGATAATGCAGAATCAGATCCTAACCATAAACCGACAACTAGCCCACTTAGGAGCAGAAGCAATGTTAAGTGTATCGACTAGTTTGAATCATAAACGGGAGGCTAATGCTATGCAAGTCCTAATTCTGCATAAAATTCGGAATATTGCCACACTGAAAACTCAAGACTTAAAGAAACATAAGAAGACATATTATTTTAAAGTGTAAACCTAGAATTTCTAAAGAAAGTTTCTATTAAATAACAGTATATAATTCTGACCCAGGGTTTTTAGTTAGTTACACAAATATAAACATGTATCATCCATTTGTAAACTTTTTATTATTTTCATCCTGACCACCAGTGAAATTGGTTACATACGGTATACGTGAATTTTCTGTTATCTGTCTATTTGGTTATACGTCAGGGTCACGATCTCGTTTCCAACAATGACAAATAATTGAAGTTACACTAAATTTGTTTCATCAAGCCATTCTGGAGCGGAAAATACAAGGAAAAAGAGGACTTGGGAGAAGAAGAGTGTTATGACTTCAAAATCTGAGAACTTGTCATGAAAAAGCTCATACCAGCTATTTCGTAGTGCTAAGTGAAAATTGCTACGAAGATTGCCAACATTCGTAACTGACAGGCATCTGAAGAAGTTTATTTAGTGTGACAGATTATGCCTGAATGGTATACATGTGTCAACTTTACATTGTTCTAAACGTAGTTTGATGGATAATCCACTGGTATCATTAGTTTTTACAATATATCTTATTTCATAAATTTTATACATTTTTTTAAACATCAATGTATTGATACACTTTGAACATACCCTGCCTCTATTTTGCTAGTATATTTGGTATGTTTTATATAGTGATATGAGAAATGATATTGTTATAAAAATTAACTACATACGAGAAATTTGATTTCAAAATTTCTAGACAAACATTATTAGTTTTACTTGAAATAAAAGATTGTTTCAAGTTAAGAGACCAGGGAAGGCTAAAATAATGATGTATATTATGCACCAGCAGTGCTGTATAGAGTGGAAATATGGGGGATAAATAAGAGGAATCGGAACAAGCAGGGGAAATGAAGTTTGTTAAGTAATGTTCACCGGAGCTAATAAGTTCAGTAGCGCTTTTATGCGGTATTTCAAATGCAGCCTTTCATTTTGTCGCCTCTATTCCAATTTATGCTGTGTCATTGTGGTGTCATACATTGATACGTCATCTTTGCCTCCTTTTTCATCCCTACTCTTATTCCTGCTTCTTGAGTCTTCCGCATCCTTTTCCATTTTTTTTTGTCTTTTAATTGTGCATGGTGGCTTACCAGTGTACGAATGGTTACATTTTGCGTTCGCCCTCCAATAGGCATTGTTGGAGGTTGCTTCACGTTACATGCTGGGTCATTTATGTACTGTAATTAGTTCAAATTCAAGTACAGTTTCATATGTATTGTGTTAACTAACAAATTTAGCTATTTAGCGGGCTTCGCTTCTGTCAAATGCTGCAAATCTACAAGACTCGATTCTACAATGTATGCTACGTATTGGTGCCGTGGTAAGTAGCCATTTCAAATCACACTACATTAAGTTATTAGGTGCAGTGATTCCTGTTTGTTCCTTGTCTCTATCTGTGTTGTTCCTATGTTTATTGTTCATCTTTATCCTAGTTTTCTTTTCTATTATTCCGTTTACCACATCACTTCACTACTAGTGAATTCTAATCGTTTGGTCGTGAGCGTAGACCCTTTTAAATGTGCTCTGGTTCTCCAGAAATTATCGCATTAAATAAATTGTTAATTAGTTATATCATATTTTAAGTCCAATGACGCGTTTGGCTTAAACAAAGTTCTTATGAGCAATAAAGGGTAAGACAAGTAGTGATAGAATAAAGAATACCTAGATTAGAGGAAAGCTAAATGTGGAATGTATGAAGGAGAGGGTGAAGAGAATGAGGATAAGGTGATATGACCTCGTGAAGAGAATGGGGGAGGAAAGGTTACCTAGAAGGATGGAAGAAGGAAGGGTGGAAGGAACAAGACCAAGAGGACGACCACGAAAAATGTGAAGGATAAAGTTAAAACGAGTGTGGAGGGACGAGAATACAACTGGCAATGAATAGATGAGGAGAAATGGTGGACGGAAAGAAGAAGATGGGAGAGGCTTGGTGAACATTCAGACCCGGCGATAGCTGGAATGAGTACTGGATATGTAAGTATGTATGTATGTAATTGTTTCAAATCTTTTAATATATTTTTCAGTAGGCCTACATTTATAATGAATGTGTAATTTTTTCCTGAAATTTTTTTATAACAGTTAATGTATAAACCAACAATTTTTGTAAAACCAAAAATTTTTGTAAAAATATTTACGGAGGTTTTTAGTTAACAGGTTGAATCCTAAGGCAATTTTAGCAATTTTGCTTAAAAACTTATACCTTTTTTTATGGTTTCTTTGCTTTTTTTAATAAATTTTTTTTCAAGCCTAGAGTATTGAAAGGCTTGAATTTTTTGGGTGTTGTCTTCTAGGTGAGAGACTAATCCAGGTACTCAAGAGTAAAAAAATCAAATTTACTGTGAAAGACTGATGTGTCTCACTGAAATTTTACTTGTATTTCTATAAAATGTTAAATGTATTTTATAAAAAAAAATTACTTTGGGCTATGTTTCAATAAAACAACATAAATATCGAAGACGCATCTCTCTATCAAGTTGTTCGGCGAGTGGTAAACTTGAGTATCAGTTGTCTGCATAGAGGCACCAACCAGAGTCAACTTATACAAGGAAAAAAATATTTTAATAACAAAACCATACAAAATTGAAAGATAAAATGATTTTTCATTATATAATATTAGACCTATTAAAACATGATTAATAAGAATAGGATTGAGAGAAGAATAGTCAGAACTTGCTTGAACAAAAACTATCAAGTAGACGGAGTTTGGAGACTAGCTTCCAACGAAATGGTCTACAAAAACATAGAACCTATTACAAGTATAATTAAAAAGAAACGAATATCATTCCTGGGACATCTTTTAAGGACACCTGAAAATAGAACTAGCAGGAAAATAATAGAAAAACTGTGGTATAGTAAAAGTGATATTAAATGGATCACAGAATTAAAAGAAGATATTAGAAGGTTACAAATTACAATAGAAGATTTAAAACACAAGACAAATGCATTGAAGATATTGAAGGACGAACGCGTTATACTACAGCCGGAAGGAACAAGCAACGATTGGGAAGAGTGGTTCCAGAGGAGGAAAGAAAATTGCGCTCGGAAAGGATGAAAAAATATTGGGCGGAAAAGAAAAGGAAGAAAGAAGGAAAGACTTTAAATGTAAAATGACTAAAGTGGTCCTTTGTAGGCCATAAAATAATAATAAAAAAAAAATAGTGATTAATAATCTGTCAAGTTTCACCGACTCATTTTTAACTCGATCGGATAAGTAAATCACGAAGCATGATCGGAGAAATGTTATTCGAACTCATTTCTAACATCCAGTACATGATTCAATGCTAACAAGCATAAAATCCGTCTCACGATTCTATTAAAAACACTATTAAGAGAGAGATGGATCAGTCTCCCAAAAGTAAATTTTACAGATCTGGTGAGAGACGTATAAGTGTCTCATGGGTGTCAACCTGTTAAAATATTTAACTGTTAAGAATTTCCTTCAACACAAAATACTAATTGAGAAAAATTCAACAATAAAATTATTGAAAAATTTGAAAACATTTACTGTATAAACCATATATAAAACTGTAATCTTGAAAGTGTTAAAAAGTGTTCAGTCATTTAAGAGTTACCACTGATCTAAATTTTTAAAGAAAAGACAATGAAAACTCCTGAATGATATAAATATTAATAATTATTTTTAAATTCCTTTAGATAAATAAGATTATACAAAATAATAATAGAACTATTTTAACGTTAAAGATGAACTAATTGTAATAGTTGCTGTGCATGATTAGCATTAATTACGAATAACATGCCAGAAGATGAGATGATGCCAGAAGGTTTGAGATCATCTTCAAACACTCCAATTAAAAATTGGAAAATTTTTTTTTACAAATTTTTCACATTTAGATCTTAATATTGTATAATTTACATATTATACAAATATATTATATGCACACAAATAATAGAGATATTTACATAATTCACTTGGTCTGTGTTTATTTTGCCTTATATATCTTACAATAAATGCAATAAAATCATCTTAATTTAAAAGAAATAAACATATTACACTTGCACAACATATTTCTTTCAGTTAAAACACTAAAATATTATTACGAAGGCGGAAACCTTAAAAATTCATCTAAAGTTGGTCCACAACGTCCTAATGGATCTTCAGGAAACATCAACAAGTCTCCAACGAATGTAAACATCAATAATCTGAAACATGAAATACTACTTAACCCTGTTCACACTGGTAATCTAATTTTAGATGATGCCGAATGGATTGTGGTTGGGGCAATAAAACGTGCTTCTGCAAGGTCAGTATAAGTCAGAAACCAATAAATATTGTACTTTTTTAGTAGGGAATTCTTTAACGCATCTAATAGTGTTTACATAAATAGAATATCATAACAGGGAAAATTTTTATTCCCTCTATAAGTGGGTAGGTAGCATTGATGGTTAGGGAATTGTTTGTTTTGAATGGAAATCCATGTAGCTCGTGTGTAAGTCAACACTTACGTTTAGCTTGTGTTGAAGCTGTGACGATTCTGTTACGGCATTTGCCCTTGAAAAGGGAACAAAAGTCCATTTTACTTTTCAGAAAGGGGTTTACCATCAAAGAGGCAAAAAATTCGACACTTTGCCAGGTTTCAAAGGATGTATAACGGCTTCCTTCTAACCGCACCTACAGAATTTTTCAAAACATGTGATTGTAGGGAAAAGAATTTTTTTACATTGCTTTGCTTACTGCTGTAACCTAAATACAGGGCGTTTCAAAATGTTCTTCGGGGTTACGAAAATTCATTACAAAAAACTATTCCACTTACAAGAATGAAACAAGTACTGTACGAAAGAGCAATTCAAACAGTTTTTTTCCACGGGTACTGGGCAGTTAGTTGACCGTCTGCCCGCTAGGTGTAGACAGTAGAGAAAATGGCTGCCACGGGAAGCGAGAAGTCGTTTTGTGTCAGAATTTCACTCGTCAAAGTCGGTAATTACTGTGCAACGTGCGTTTCGGTTGAAATTTCATAAGGATCCACCAAGTGACAATTCAATTCGTGCATGGTACAAACAATTCAGCGAAACTGGTTGCTTGTGCAAGCGGAAATCAACTGGTCGTCCATCAACCTCAGATGCCAGTGTTGACAGTGTGCGTGCAAGTTTTATTCGCAGCCCGTCAAAATCGACTGCGTCTGCAGGCAGAGAGTTAGGAATTCCGAAAACAACAGTGTGGCGAGTTCTCCGTAAACGTTTATTATTCAAACCGTACCATCTTCAATTACTGCAGCATCTATCTGATGGAGATAAAACACGTAGGCTCCATTTTTGTTTAGAGTTACAGCAAAAGGTGTCATTGGATGAAGGTTTTCTAAAGAAGATAATTTTCAGCGATGAAGCTACGTTTCATATCAGCGGCAAAGTAAATCGTCATAACGTGCGAGTTTGGGGAAGTGAAAACCCACACGCTTATGTGGAACACGTTAGGGATTCTCCGAAAGTAAACGTTTTTTGCGCGATCTCTCGTGAGGCAGTGTATGGGCCGTTCTTTTTTGCAGAAACGACAGTAAACGGCATGACGTACCTGGACATGTTGCAATTATGGCTTATGCCTCAGCTATTAAATGACTTCATTTTCCAGCAAGACAGTTGTCCTGCCCATTTTCATAACGAGGTTCGACGGTACCTTAACACAAGACTGCCTCGACGCTGGATAGGACCATACATGCCAACTTTGGAAGCTTGCTTGTCAGTAGTCAGTCAACTACCCCCCCCCACCCCTCCACACAAATTCGATTGCATTTCGGGAAAAAGCCAAGTTAAAACATTGCAAGAAATAATAAAACAAAAACAGTAAAAAAGTAGACAGTATAAAAGACGTTTTTTATGCTTACCTCAATGAACTAGTTAAATAATTTCCTGCCGTTTATGAATAATATTATGCACCAGAAGTAAGTCACTTTACATTAATTTAAACAGTTTTTAAAGTTTGACTGGTCTTAAAAAAATTGTTTTAACTGTTTTTAATTCACTAAACTTATTATAAAATAATTCATAAAAAAGGTTACTTAAATTACTTATTTTTATTAAGGTCTTAGTACCAGATATATGCACCAGAAGTCACTATACACTAATTTGAACTGTTTTTAAAGTTTAACTGGTCTTAATAACTAACTTGTAACTTGTTTTTAATTCACTTAAATTATAATAAAAGAGTTTGTAAGAAACCTAATTTACTTATTTCTAGTAAGGTCTTTGTAACAAGCTTGTTTAGCTTTTTTTAGCTCTTCATCACAAAACTGTTTTGAATAACAACACTCATTGGGGTTACTTAACTTCTCAATCAATAAGGCTTCTAAAGTTTTTGCACTCATATTTGCTCTATGCGTAGTTTGGTTTTTCCGCACCATACTGAATATTCTTTCCACAGTAGCATTACTGTGAGGAACCACTAAAACTGAAAGCATCAGTTTTGGTAAAACTGAATATTTGTTGCTGTTATCAACATTCTGTAACTGACTGATCATGTGCCAAGCTACATCAACTCGATTACACTCAATTATCTCTGGAGTCAATACATCACTTTGGTATCTACTGAATTCCAACTCCAAACAATCAGTTACAGGAAAATTGAATAAATCTGCAAAATATCTCACAGAGTCTAATGAAACTTTGCACCGGTTTTTAATGTTAGCAACTCCAGCATTTCTTAGGAATTCATCTTTCACAGGCATCTTTTCTAAAATATAGCTACAAGCTGTACAAAAAAAACTTCTTATATTTAAATAAAATTCTTCCATCTCACTATCTGACATTTTAGACTCCTTCAAATAAGAACGAGTTGCTGAACCAATAATGAGGTCACTATTATCCTTCTGGTACTTTCTTTTCAAAAATTTTACATCAAATACGGACTGACATGTTAATATTTTATTTGATGACACAAATCTGATGATGAGTTCAGAAAATAAATATTCCAACTTTTCTTTTAGAATATGAATACATGGTTGTTCCATTTGTAAACTAGTATTAACACTGTTAAATAAACTTAAAACAGAACTTAAAAATAAGAAATATGCTTTTGTTTTATTACTCTCTAAAGCTGTCTTAATAAAAATAAACTGTTCAGTTTCCTTAGATGTAGTATCTGACCCACAAGAAAAAAACTTTTGTAGAGATTGCCACTGTTCAATAACTCTGTTTAATGAGTTTTCAAGTGAGAGCCACCTAGTTGTTACATGTTTCAATATTTTATGGGGCTTTTCACCACATAAATTTTGAAATTCTTGTAATTTGTTTTTTCTTTTACAGCTCTTTTCTAAATAATAAAAAATTTGAACTACAATACTCTCAACATCAGTTGGTAACTTTTTAGTTGCCTTTTGGGCAGCAATATGTATCAAATGACACGGACAACCTATCACTTTAATATTAGGTTGCTTCTTTTTAATAAAAGCTGCAACACCTTTGAAACAACCAGTCATGGTGCTAGTATTGTCACAACTAAAAGCAACACAATTACTCCATTTTATACATAATTTATTAAATTCTTCATCAATTAGATGAAAAATACCTTCCCCTGTATTATCTGTGCATTCTAATAAACTTAATAAAACAGTCGAAATCTGTCCTTTTTCTTCATCATAAAAACTTACAACTAAAGGGTATAATTTTTTTGTCGAAATATCACTACTCCCGTCAGTTGCTAAAGCAAAAACATGTTGGCCTTTAAGTTTATTTATAATATATGCTCTACTTCCTTCAGCCATTGAACTAATAATTGACGTAGTTTTGGTACGTCCACTGGCAAATTTTTTTGCTATTGCCGAATCTGGAAACATTTTTTTAAATAAATGGCTGGAATGGTCAGCAACTGAAATCGGTAAATTATGTTCCAATAAAAATCGGGCAAAGTAGCATTCAGCTCGAATGACCTCATTATCATTATTGGAAGATCTTGAAAAAAATGATTCGACACTATGATTGGACGATTTATTTTCAATTAATTTTAAGTGTCGGTTGCACGCAACATGCCGCCTACAGTCATCACGACCACCATGCATAACCGAAAAATCTAATCTGCAAACAGAGCAGTACGCATAACCTTCTTGTTGAGACGCACTTAAACACGGCCACGTGGTGTTATAATCGTTAATAAACTTTTGAACACTTTTCTTTTTTTTAACTGTATTGCCATCCTGCACTACACTTTCACGTTTTTTAAGAAAACGATCCATTCCAATAGGAATAAAAGAAATTACTTCATATACTTAAAAACCACTATTCACACAAACTCACTCAAAACCCGTAAACGATCACTACCGTAACGCACAAACAACAGGCACTAACAGCAGTCCGAGCGCGGTGTGGGTGGTCACGTACGCAGTCAGTATGTTATAATGGGGATTTCCCTCCCTTCCAAAAGTTACCACTGTCAGGTCAATGATCCAAAGTAGAGGGTAGGTAAATCGTATAGCGTCTTGATCCGACACACCCATCATCAAAATCCAGCGAAGGTCAAATACAATAGTTTTTCCGTAGTTTTTTGTCACTTTCCGTACCACCGTAGTTAAACGGTGCCGTCCGTACAAACTACGGACAAACCGTAGTAGTTGGCATGTATGTAGGACGCGCGTCTGAGGAAGACCAACAACTTTTGCTGTGGCCACCAAGATCACCAGACCTCACGCCATGTGACTTCTTTCTCTGGGGCTATGTGAAAGACAAGGTCTTCAAGCCACCAATGCCGAACGATATCGCTGAGCTGAAGGATCGCATAATCAATGCGGTCAACTCTATCGAAAGAGACATGTTAGGGCGTGTTTGGCAAGAGCTAGACTTTCGTGTTGACGTATGCCGTGTCACCAAAGGAGCACACATTGAACATTTATAGATGTTAAAAAAAACTGTTTGAATCCCTGCATCTGCACGTACAACTTTCATTTAGGTAAGTGGAATAGTTTTTTTGTAGTGAATTTTCGTAACCCCGAAGAACATTTTGAAACGCCCTGTATAATAGTGTCTCTGTGACATAACCTTAAAGAAAGTAAAATACCAGCCCTTCATGCTTCCCTGTGATGTGAAAATGGACTCGTGTTGAAGATTTTGTGACTTCGTCAAATATTAACAGAAATTTAAATAAAAAATAACATTTATTCCAGTAAACGCTTGTCTACAAAACATGTTTTATAAATTTTTTTGCTAAACTGAAATTTAAGCCCGTTATAGTAAAAAATATGAAGTAAACAAAAATTTTCGCGGTTGAAAATTTCACTTGCCTATACGCAAAGAATTATCAAGCGATTTTGTGGTAATTATATTCAAAAGGCGCATATGTATCATATGAATTAACTGTAATATTTTCAGAATTTTTCATCAGTAGTGACGTTAGCTAAAACAGTTGTTTTGAGAGCGCGTTTTGAATTTTGCAATTTTTCTGTTTAATGAGCAACAGTCCGTTTCCAAAGGGTTAACATAAGAAAATAACATTACAGAAAATTGTTTTCTGGTATATTATATTCACATTGCTGCCCTTAACAGGTTTAATTACTTGCACTCGATCTTCTAGTTCCAGGCTTACAAAATAAAGTTCTGTTTCATAATACATGGTCAGCCAATTAAATATGACTGAAGCATTTACGAACAGAAGAGATAGAGGAGTAAAAGACACACGTCAGAGTTATCTCCTCTGAGAGTCATGAATTTCATTATATAGCTAGATCCTGTGGTGAATGAAGTGAAGGTGTCATTTGCAGGGTGAAAAGTAGATGCTTTTCACTGGGCCAGGCATGCTGATAAGCATACTTCTCCACTCAATGAGGAAGGCCACCACACTCCTCGGTTTACTTAGTAAAGCCTCTAGAGGTTCAAACCAGCCATCGGCTGATGATATAAACAACAACATATTCACATGACCTCTAACACTTCGCCTATTCACTGTCGAAAAGGGACATATTCACATGACCTCTAACACTTCGCCTATTCACTGTTGAAAAGGGAACAGTGTTCAGAGCACCCCTGTGCTGAATTACAAATCCACAACCTCATTCTCACTAATTCTGAAGATAAAAACTTCATCTGAACAAATGGAGCGCACCGCGAAAAGTGCTCATAACAAGTTGAAGAAAAATAAATCAGTAAAAAATGGGTAATATTAAAAAAAACATTAAATTAATATAGATTCTGCTGCTATGATGTTATGTATTAACTTAAACTATTATAATTCCTTTAAACAATATTCAGACTAATACTGGACTAAGACTAGTAAATATATTTAAGACGAGGTGTGGCTATTAAATAATGCCACTGACGTAAAAAATTTAATTTTAATTTTATACACAATCACTTATTGTCACCTTCAATATACACTTCTTCTCTATCCCTACAATGCTACATGCGAATTTTCCATTGTTGGAAACAGTGCTGGAAGTCATCTTCTGTCAGCTCCTTCAGGACACGTGCCGCTCAAAAATGTTTGAAATGAAGCTCACAAAAATGTTTGTACCGAGACACTTTGTACGCGATTGAAAATTACCCAAATTTTTTGGAAACGATAATAACATAATGAAACGTGGTTTTTTACTCATGATCCGGAAACAAAGCGCCAATCCATGCACTGGAAGAGCCGAACTTCACAGAGAGCCAAAAAAGCTCGAATAAGCAAGTCAAAATTTAAAACAATGATGATTGTATTTTTTGATATCCATGGGATTGTGTACCTTCACTGGTCTTTCTAAACTACGTCAAAGAGTAAGGAAAAAACGCCCCGAAATGTGGAAGGACAAATCATGGGTTCTCCACAAAGACAATGCCCCAGCTCATTTCGCGTTATCTGTCAAGAGGTTCCTAGCCAAGTACAGCATCTCAGTGTTAGAACATCCACCTTATTCACCAGATCTTGCACCATGTGATTTCTACCTGTTCCCTAAGGTGAAATCTGCATTAAAAGGGTCAAGATTTGAGTCTGTGGAAGCTGTAAAAGAGAAAGCAGCACGTGTCCTGAAAGAGCTGACAGAAGATGACTTCCAGCACTGTTTCCAACGATGGAAAATTCGCATGGAGCGTTGTAGGGATAGAGGAGTGTATATTGAAGGTGACAATAAGTGATTATGTATAAAATTAAATTTTTACGTCAGTCTCATTATTTAATAGCCACACCTCATATAGTATGTAAAATTAAAGATGAAGCCTGAGTTAGGAACCACATATCTCACCAAGTAAAAACTATAATAATTTCAGGTACGGCTCGTTTTAATGTTTTTGTTATTTTAATATTAATAATTTATTTTAAAGCCACACATAGCGACAAAATGTGAAAAAAACCAATAGACAATCAGCGAAACAAGAAACTTGCAGCTAATGTAAAAAAGACGATAGATTTTTATTCTAGCAGCTAAAAATCTACTTGCAACTGAAAAACACAGAAAATAGACGATCCAACGAATTTAATTTTTACAAAAATTTTTTAACAAAATTTAAATAATACTTTATTGGTGACAACCATACTATAAATGAAATTAAATAAATTGAAATGTAATCGTTCCATAGGTTAATCATGTTATTCTATTTCTGTATATATCATTACATTTGGTGAAAATATGCTTTTGTTGTATAATTCCCAAATGAGAAATAAAGTCAAAGAAAACCAAAAAGGAACATGTAGGTTTCATTTGACCACAATGTTATTAACAACTACTGAGCAAAGAAAACAAAAATTTGAAAACAAGCTTTCGGACGTCACTTTTGATCTGGTCGGTCAGTATCTTGAGTATTAATACTCAGGATACAAGCAACGTTTTCTGAGAACATCGCCACACCTATGTGAAATGGCCTTAAAGCAACAAAGTAAGTAAGGGTTGTATAAAAAAAATGTAAAAAAACATTCTCACCTATTTTTAATAGCTTCATCCCATATTGGATTCTTACCCATGAAATCTCTGTAATTATCTTTCGAGACGATAATACCCCCGAGAGCAGCAGCACACTGAATTATATATCTAAAAAATAAAATAAATAAATGTGCTTGTTTTCAATCAGAAACATATAATACAATAACAATATAACATGACAAAAAATGAATTACCATTAAGAAAAAATCTGGTGTGAAACACTCACATAACTTTCTCTTGCCAATGCAAATAATGACCAATATAACCTGACATTAGTAATACAACATTAGAAATAAACAAAAAACTAACCTCAAAAACATAACCTTATTTTAATCATGAGTGAAAGACAGAAAATGAAAATCTACCTGTTTGGCTTAAAAATATGGAAAATCACTCTTTCACGCTAAACTAGGCTCTGTAGAGAAAAATGCTTTAAATAAAAGTTGTAGATCTTTTAATTTCCTATAAATTTGATTATATACACTTTTATCGTAAAATGCATACATACTACACTACTACTAATACTACACACACACACACAGAGAACAATCGCTAAAACATGTTTTTTGGGTTCAGGGGGTCTGAAAACGTGTAAATCCGGTGAAAACTCGATTTCAGAAAATCGACATGAAAACAATACTTTCCTTCTTATATATTCATATAGGCAAGAGAAAGTAAAAATGGACTAAAGAATTATCATTATCGCAAAAATATGAAATTCTAAGTCATTAATGTAATTAAAAGCTTGTCCGATTGCTTGAATTGGCTGCAACATACAACGTGTGATTTCTGGCTCTTCTCTAAGGTCAAAATGTCTTTAAAAGGACAGAGACTTGAGTCTAGCCAAAATTAAAATGGAAAATGCGACTCATAACCTCACCAGCAAACCTAAAGATGCTTTAACAGTGGTGGGACAAACGTGTGAATTCTGAGGGGGAGTAATTTGAAGGAGACTTTTAGAATAATTATAAAAATAAATTTTTTATTCGAATATGTCAGATACTTTTTGAAAAGACTTCTTAAACATGGATAATCATATAAAATTACAAAAAAATATTGCCACCAGATAAAACGGACTGGTCCCTACCCTAATAGTGTCTATTATCCAAGGGTTTACGAGATGAAGTCCCAAAAGTATTCAACCTGCTGTCAAATCTCCGCACTGATGTTATTCTTTGTCATCTGGCTCGTGGCATCCTTCAAAGTAATCCTCGTTTGACTGTAGAACATGCTCCCATTGGTCTTTTAACTTTCGGGAACTAAGTTTTTGGAATGGCCTTTATTGTACTCATTGCATTCTTCTCTATCATCTCTGTCGTCAAACCGGTGCCGTTTCAGTGGAATTTTCAGTTTAGGAAATGGCCAAAAGCTGCAGGGGGCTATGTCAGGCCTGTACAGAGGCTGATGAAGTTGCTTAATTTGGTGTTTTGTCAGCAACTGTTGCACAACCTTCGATGAACGTACTAACACAATACAACCTTCTCAGAACTTCAAGGTCACTTTCCAGTTCACGTACAGTCACACGACGATCTTCTTCAATAGCAAGTTGCACATGTTACACATTTTCCGGTGTTACTGTGGTCGAAGGTAGCCAGAACGCAGGTCACTACCAACAGACGAGTGGCCGTTTTTAAACTGCTTTTACCACTCTTTTCTTCGTGATTTGCCCATACACTTATTCCCAAAGGCCTTGTGCATAGTTTCAAACATCTCCGTACAACTCCTTTTTTTTTAGTTTGAAGCAAACTTGATGAAAATTTGTTGATCTAATCTCTCAGTCATTTTCAGCGATAACAAAATCCAATGAACTTAAGCAAAGCACTCTACAAAAAGAACACTGTCCCAACTAACTCGTCTGTTAATAACCGAAACATATGGCGAGTTTGTGAGAAGAAACTGGTTACGCTTGTACCACACAGAGGTCGCTACAAATGTTGGCTTTGAGATTTGAAGGTAGGTTGGATACTTTTGGGGCACATATCGTACTGTATTATTATACATAGGAAACTACACAAAAAATTATCAAAATCTCAAAACTGAAACATATTTATACAAGTAAACTCAGAAATCTAAACACTAAGAAAATATAACAAAAAATTAATTACATTATGGACACAGTTTCTTTTTAATATTTAAATGATAAAATTTTTTTATTTGTGTTAATAAAAAACGTTTATACTATTTACAGCGACTTTTAATAAAACAGAAATTGAACACCTACACGTAATCCAGAATTCAAGAATTTAAAAAGAAACAAATAATTAATAACTATAGTACCTTTTCCAAAAGTACAATCTGAAAAACAAACACAAAATTTTATACATTAATTTAATTTTTCATTCTTGATAAGACTTCAAGTCCTAGTCATCTGAAATTTTAGTTTCACCATGTAATACATTATTAATATGTACAAGAAAAAAGGCAAGTTTATATTTATTTTTCAGAATACAAAAGTTTCTTGTTCTGAAGCAACTTTACTTACGCAGAAAAAAATTTCAATCTGAAGTTTTAAGCTAGATACACTCAAGATAATTAGATGGTTTCAAAAAATCAACAAAATATGTAAATAATTAGAGATTAAAAAATCTGTTTCATGAGATCATGCGTCTCATAGCTGGTGGCAATTTTTATGAAGGCTTAACTTCGACTTATGGCGAAAACTATTAGTGATTTCTATAAATCTACTCTTTAAAAGAAATCTACTGACAATTTTTGTTTCCAAATTCCGACTTAATTTCTAGACTTCTGGTTTAGGGCCACTTCTGGCCGGAACTTCTAACCCAATCCACGCTCATTACCTTTTTGTGTAGATTACGAATCCGAAAACCGTTTGTTGCCATCTTTTGTAGTTTCTGACATCTGAGTGTGAACGACGGATGGACAAGAAAAATGATAGATGACAATTTTAAAAATTGCCACCAATTAAAGATGCAAGTTACTATTTAAACAAATTCTGAAGTTATTATGCGCAGAAAAATGTGTAAAATTTCAATTTATAATATTGTAAATTAAAACTATTTCCGATTAACTACCTTCTACTGTAACAATAAATAAAAAAACAGAAACTAACCTGTCATCATGCGATATTATTAATGAATTATTGACTTTCCGACTGGGCGTGAATACCAAAGTACCATCATTTTCCCAAGTGTTTAAAATATTATTATTGATACAGGATTTACGGTAATTTGGTAAAAATGCGATGACTTTATGGCCACGAGTCTTGAAGTACCTAACACAGATTTCGATTCCTCTGAATGAAAAATCTGAATTCATTCCGTGACTGTCCATGAAACAAAACAAACAAAAAACCCACACAACAGAGATTTGCCAATATTAATTAACTCTATAAAAAAACATAAAACCAACAGTTTATTTAAAAATGAAACTTTAATAACAAAATAATAATGCTGAAATTAATGCTTATGTAAATTGTATACATCTGTCATACGTGATATAAATTAAGAAGGTTAAGAAAACAACAACAGTTAGGCTAGGTGCCCGCTTGCGATTTTGTCACATTACAGAAATATCACAAAAATTTAACGTGCCGTTTAAAATACAAGAGCACACATATGACTGAGAAATCACGGCAGTTTTTTGGTAAAACTGCATGTTTCATTTTTGGCGATTTTTGTTGCACAACAAAATCATAAGTGGGTACCTTTAAGTGTAGTATCATTATTACACACCCACATCGCTTCTCCTTTTACACGTTATCAAGCGACAATTTTAATTCTTCCTTTAGACCTCTTTTCAAATCACTAACTATTTGCTATGTCCAATCTTGTGCACTTTTGTACTCTATTTGTCCTGTCAAGTTCCATCTCACCTTTTATATAGTATGCCTTAAAACACACCACACATGCATGCCTCTTACTGTCCTCATCTGTGAGTCAACAGTTAGTAATAATTTTTTTGCGCAATAAAGATGGACAAATCTGATACCCATAACTTAGCTGTTGTTAAGTACTCCATCTACATTGCTCAAAAAAGTTCCACATAATGAAGGCGTTGTTCTGTTTAAAAACTCTACTTGTATGTCAAAAAGAAACTCTGTACAATCTTAAATGGTGAAGACACATTACGAAACAGAATACCAATTTCAGAGAATGCTTAAATTAAATTAGCAATCATGCCAAATTATTATATCAAAATTAAAATCTTTGTTAATTTTTTTGTAGGTTATTTTTGTAAATAAATGAATTGTGTTATTACACATCCTACAAACACACAAGAGATCTGTAATCTTCAACGAAAGCTTAATTTGTTTTTAATCAAATGTTATACTTAACCAAACATATCATGCCTTACAAAGCCAAAGTTGAATGGATTTCACACGACAAAACTACAAGTGCATGTGTATTATTGTATATTTCACTTTCAACCACCAAACTTCAGATACATTCATGTAGAGGCAAGCAGAAATGCATGAGAGTGAACGTAGCAAATTAAATATTTCTAACACTGTTCCATTTATTCTTCCAACAGCCACACCATGTCACCCGCAATTCCCATCATATTCCTTACAATACTGCTTATATACCCATCACACCAAACTGGTAAATAAATATAAAAATTCTTAATATTACTATATCAAACATCTTATTATTTAAAATTGATACATACGAGGTGTGGCTATTAAATAACGAGACTGACATTGTAAAAAATTTTATTTTATACATAATCACTAATTGTCAACTTCAATATACACTCCTTCTCTATTCCTACAACACTCCATGCGAATTTTCCATTGTTGGAAACAGTTCTGGAAGTCATCTTCTGTCAGCTCCTTCAGGACACGTGCCGCTCAAAAATGTTTTTCAAAAATGATTATATATAAAATAAAAATTTTTACGTCAGTCTCGTTATTCCCCACCTCGTATATTTCTTAATCGCCAGAATACGGTAACAGTAAACACTTACCAATGTTTATAGCGTTTTCATGTATCTTGTATACAACTTCAGTAATGCATTTTAAAATGTTTTACAATTAAAATTTGAAATTTCCTTAAACACCATTCCAAATGTAAAACACCATGACAGACAAGGATAATCTGTCATGGTGAGAGTAGGAAATACTAAATTTTGATTGCAAAAATTTTCAAATACATTACTGAAGATATGTACAAAATACACGAAAGCGCTATAAACATTGGTAAGTGTTTACTATTACCATTTTCTGGTGGTTTAGAAATACATATTTCAATCTTAATATTACATGTACAAACTACACTAGAAAGTTTTCCAAAAGCACAACAGTCAATATAAGATGTTTGTATACCAATAATTGGTATATTTACGTATTATACAAAGTACTTATATTTACTTATTATTATTTGCGTATATTCCCATTAAGGAGAGCGCTAAAAACACAAAAATCTAGCTCTTAGTGGTGGCTCTGTTCCTCCTTTTAGCTTCCCAAAAACCTTTCATCCTCTCACTTTGCGCCTTTTTCTCTTAGTCTGTCCATTTTTGCCCACTTCTTTTGGCTTGCGATCTAAACTTAATATCCTGGTTTCTGATTTTTTCTCTACAAATTTTGCGGTCGTGAATGTCTTCCATTGTGATGGATAATCAAGTCACTGTAGTACTTTTGCATCATCTTATACATACAATCGTGCGCAGATTCCATATCTGTTCACTGCATGAGTGATTTTTCCTGAAACCCATTTGATACTCCCCAAATTGGAGGTCAAGTTGTGGTTCCAATCGATTTAGCACGGCTTTAGAGAGAATTTTGTAGCTTCACCCCCTTATATTTACTTATATTTAATGTTATTACAATTATTGTAATAGAAATATAAGAAGACTATTATCAAGTTTACCAAGACACACCAAAATCAAGAAAACAAATTATTACAGGATGTAGAAAGAATATATTACAAAAGAAGTAAAATTTATGATCAAGAAATGTTTGGAACAAAAGAGGATGCATGAATCCATCGAGGTGAGAACCAACTGGATAACAGGAGTGAATGATTCTAATTAAAAACCGTAATCTCAAATTTCTGTACATTTCAATTAATAAGTTTCTTGAATCATTAGCCATGTGCAAATCATGAAATTAAGTCAATCACTTGGTTAATCCTTTGCGAACTATTGATGGATATAACCGCAGCCATGTTCTAACCTCAACAAGCCGGCCGCATTGGCGAAGTTGGTAACGTGCTCGCCTCTCATCATGCGGTCTTGGGTTCGAATCCCATTCAGGCACGGCATTTTTTCATGCGTTACAAAAAAATCATTTCATCATTCACCGTCTGCATTAGCAGTAATTGCAGAACAGTCGGACGTTAAAACAAAAAAAAAAAAAAAAAAAAAAAATAACCTCAACAAGCTATTGGGGCATATAACCGCACTTATAAATCAGATCTCATAACATTAAAAAAGACTCTTGAAACAGTTAACAGATGTTGTTTGTGGTATTATTAGATTACCTTGGGATTCAATATTAGTGAAGCAGTGTATTTACAGCAAAATAACCTCTTTTTTGTTATTGTAAAGCTAGTACCATGCAACATTGTAAGGTTATGTAGACCTCATATGCAAACGGCTAGTTTAATTTTAGGTTTTGACGTTCTTATCAATTTGGTTTTATTAATTTTTAGGCTGTATTATCATTATGTTGTTAAATTTTGCATGAAGTATATACACTACAAAATAAGTGAAATTCATCTCGTCGAATATCGCTGAAGGTTACGTTTCTAGACATAAAAATGGTAAGTAATTTTTTTTTAAATTATTAAATCAATACAAAGAGGTATAAGAATTAATTTTATGAAATAAAAAAATATGTCATTTTTGAAACTTTTTGCCAAAATATTCAGCTGTGCTAATATTGTGATAATATGTTATGTGCAGACATTATCATAAAAAGGGTTAAAAACCAGAAATGCAAATAAAAATTACCGATCGACAAATTATCCTTTCCAGAATATTTAAAATTAATGTCAAGTACAATTATGACATAACAGACGTTTATGGAGCGAGATTGGGGAAGAGTTATAGACAAGGAAATAGTGCAGATGGTGAAGGGGAAAATGCCTAAAATGAAGCCCACTTCAAGCACATTTTGTTTTTCTTCTTCTTACAATCAATGATTAGGCTTCCACTTGTTCCGACTCACAACAGCGAAAAACTATTGAATTATTGCTATCTCTTGCATGGCCTCCCAACATCTCTCCTCCCCACTGGTCTGTATTGCAAAACACATGAGGGGGAACATTGAACACGAAGAGTAACAACCTCATTAAAAAACCAAGATCTATTTGGCACCGAGTGGTAACACCTTGTTAGGATCCCTACCTAGGAATACTAGGTGAAAATAATGGTCAAAGGCCTTGAAGGCAGAAGAGAGAGAAAATTCCCAACGGCAGAACTTAGAGACAACTCAAATAAAAGGTCCTGCATGCTTGAAAGTAATAAAGTAGCGACCCTACTATCATGCTAACCTGCGCAACGTTCGTAACGTAGCCAGGGGATTTATTACCTTACTGATTAACTCACAAACAACCTCAGATTCAGGACAGGAAACAAGGAAAATAAAAATAATAGGAATGTCAAAAAGACCATTTCGTTTTTATCTTTAAAAATTACGAAGCTGCATGATTTTTTTGTAAACTAAGTTTTTCATCAAAAATACGCTAACCTGCCGATGAAAATGGCAACAAAAATAACAGTATGATTATTAATAAAAATTTAAACTATGGTTTCAAACTCATAGTTATTGAAAACAAAGACTGGGCAAAAAAATGTTTTAATTAAAAATGTTCAACAATAATTTCAATTCATTTTTGGGTGTTTTGAAATAGAAGAATTAAATGATAGAAATAATTAAAAAAACATATACATACCTGAATGCAACATTACTGGCATCAATAATGACTGGCCGAAGTCCTGTTTTCTCAACTTCTTTGTTATCATCAGGCATACAAACGTTTGTACCAACATCAGTTACGTTTGGTGTCTTTGAAGATGACGCAGCCCCAGTTGTGATCGATCGATTAGGAACAACACCAGTTACATTGAAAACAGTACGGAAGCTAGTTGTAGGCATTTGATAAGGACTAACGATCATTGGTGCGGGACCAGTTTGAACCAAATTTTGATACTGAGAAGCGAAATGCGCAGGAGGAACCCAAACCGGATCTAAAGTTACAGTTCTATGAGAAGATTCCTGTTGATTAGTACCACTGACATGGACTTCTGTAGATTTTTTAGATTTCTTCCGTACACGCATTTCTTGTGATTTTATCGTGTAACCTTGTTCTAGTAATTCTTGACGATTCATTTTACGTAACTCCCGAATTTTATTTCTTTTCAACTTCAGCTTTTTCTTATAGCTTTGACGTTTATTTTTAAGTTTTCTGGAATTGTTACTATGTATATTTACATTTTCTTCATTTTCAGATATCAATATAACGTCCTTACTTTCATCGTTTCCGATTTCAATAACTGAAACATTTTCGTCGATCAACACATCACTTTCTGAAAGATCTGAAATACGATTGATATCTTCCTTTAAACGATTACAACGGCGTGGTTTACAAGATTTGTTATTAGGTAATATGGTGATGTCATCATCTGATTCTAAATCGTTATCGCTGTCGTTCAAAATCAGGACAATATCTTCATCACTATTGTTGACATCGGTACATTCACCTTCCTCCACATCATCATTATCATCATCATCATCTCCAAATAATTCTTCTTCACTATCTTTAATGCTAATATTATCTGAACAAATGATAATATCATCATCATCACCATTAGTATTATTATTAAAAATTACATCTTTATTATCTTTTAACATAGTATTTATTGTATTTTTACTAGATGAAAAATTACGAACGTTGTTACTTGAACTACACAAAATTTCTGCGTTATTGTTATGATTATTATTATTATTATTATTATTACAGCTTGTGTTAGTTTTAGAAAGAGCTTCATCATCATCGATTAAATTTACAACTTCGACATTACTGATTGAATCGTTGATTAACAACTTATCTGAATTTGGCGGAACGTTTGTGTTCCGAGGTTGTGATATTGAAATGGTTTTATTGTTAGTACAAATTGTAGTCACAGTTTTTCTCGTTTCTATCCCGATTATGCTGGTTTTGCTCTGTTGTTTAACATTTGTGACCACATTAGCTGAGGAGGAACTGGCAGTACTTTTGGCTGAATGAACGATAGTAGATTTCTCTGAATTATTAACTGTAAATAACTCAAAACACGGTGATAATAAAACCGTTCGTCTATCTTGACTAATTATTTTATTTTTCATTAAATTTTCGATTCTATTTTTTTGTAATTCCTGGATATTGACAACACCGTTACTACTACCAGCATTATCACCTTGCACCAACGTTGATAGCATTGATGATGATGATTTATTTTTAACGGTTTTATCAAACTTCCGTTTTTTACTTTTTGAGGGACAAAGATCGGTATTGCTATTAGTTTTTCTAATCGGAGCGGGGCTTCGTTTTGAAGATGTACAACCTGTCAGAATAGGTAACGACGGTATTTTATTTTCTTTTAATTTGTCTAATTTCTGGTTATGTGTTGAATCACCGTTGCAAATATTATCATTTTTGTTTTTCATTTGAACAGTCATTAACCTATTCATATTGGAACGCACAGGCGCTATGGCACTTTCATTACTTGTAACTGCAGAGCTACTTGTTTTAACTGAATCTGTTCTCTTTGAATCGATTCCGTTACTTGTCTTCACACTATTCAGTTCACAAAACGTAACAGCTTTAACACGATCTGAATCAATCGACCAATGATGTTTGATCAACAGATTCATATAATTCCTCAGAATGACCTGTAAATAAAATTATACATTTTACAATAGAAAATATTACCAAAGCAGAATTTGCCTAAAAAAGAAAATAATACTGATATTTAATTTAAGATAGTTAATTAACCATTCATCTTACCAGTACAAACCAAAAGTTGATATATATAAAAAAAATCTGGTGTGAAACACTCACAAGTCTTTCTCTTACCAATGCAGATAAAGAACAATGTAACTAACCTACGTTTAATCATAAGTAAACAAATTTTAATCTTAAGAGAATGAACATTATAAAATGAAAATCAACCTCAATCTTCTTCTTCAGGTGCCCTCTCCATTACGGAGGTTGGCTATAATCATGGTTAGTTGTACTTTGTCTCCTGCTGCTATTTACACAAATCCAACGGTAATTTTAATTTTGTTCAACGTTTATGTTAGCCAAATACTAAAAAAACGTCCACATCAATTTTTTTATAAAGTATTTTCTAAAATATTAATCCTATGCTACTTCAGTATAGCCTCTACACATGCAAATTAATACAGCCAAAAAATTGCAACATTCTTTGTCTTATAGTTTTGGAGAAAATGGGAGTCAAAAATGTGCAATTCAACATGGCTAAAGAGCCGTTCAAATCCTCTTAAGCAACTTATATACTGTATTTCTCAACAAATCTGACTTGTAGGGAAATTAACATTAGGCTATTTACTGTCAGTCAACATTAATCTTATTATAAGGTTGTAATCTTACTTTTATTACTCCATTTGTTAGGAAACAGACTAAAAATAACGGGTGATTCAAAAAGAGCGCCGGTTTTTAAACGGCTGGTAAATTTTTGTTTATCGGTTGGCAACATTGTTAGACCTCATTTCTATTTCGGAGAACATTCCGATTGACGATTCAGTTGTAGTTTCTCTTGTTCGCAGTGTAGTACTCTCGCAGTCTGTGTCTAAACCATGGAGAAGTTTACTATTGTGCAACGAGTGTTAATTGTCAAAACATTTTACCAGAGTGGAGAGAGTTATGCGGCTACTGTCAGGCGACTTCGCGGTACTCTAGGACGTAATGAAGCACCGAATGAATCAACAGTTCGCAGGCTCATGAAAAAGTTTTTTGAGACGGGTTCAACAGTCGACCTTAAAAGTTCTGGACGTCGTCGTTCTGGCCGAACTGAGCAGAACGTTGCGTTGGTTCGTGACAGTGTGGCTGTTAGCCCAGCAAAATCAATACGTCGCCGTTCTCAACAATTGGGTTTACAATGTTCTTCTGTACGGAGAATTCTTCGGTACGATCTCCAATATATCACCCGTATAAAATTCAGTTGCTGCACGAGAAACAATGTTGTTGCTCCGTGAACGGTTCCAGGATCGCATCATTTCTCGTAATTCCGACCATCAATGGCCACCAAGGTCGTGTGACTTGACGCCTTGTGACTTTCATCTTTGGGGTCATCTGAAGTCATTGGTGTATGCCAATAAACCCCGAAACATCAATGACTTGAAGGAGGAAATTCGACGGGTTATCGGGCAAATGGAAGTCAAAACTTGTCGTGCAGTAATATCCAATTTTATGGACAGAGTTGATGCGTGCCAGCGCAGTAGAGGAGGACACATGCATGACATCATTTTTCATACATGAAATCGGAAGGTAAGATGAACTTGTTGATGTATTTATTTTCAGTTTTTCAATAAAATAAATCTCTTAATTTGATATATCAAAACCGGTGCTCTTTTTGAATCACCCTATAAGTCTACAAAAGATTTTAATAAATAATAATTTAGTTATTAATACAGTAGCGTGCAAATTAATCCGAACACAGATGTTATGTAATGAAAAGTTACTTTATTTTTGAAAAAATATACGTACATTCTATTTGTTAATGTTTAATAACTAATATGGCCACTTTTATTGTTTATCAGTTCATGTATGCGATTTGGCATAGATTAAATTAGTGTACTGTACATTTTTTTTAATTTCTTCGTCACGAAACCATACCGATATTATTGCTGCAATGACGTTATTTTTTGTAGTACAATCCATTTTTGAGTCGTTTTTCACTACTGCTCAAAGATTTTCAATCGGGCTTATATTAGGGGAATTACCTGGCCATGTCAACATTTAAACGTTTTCTTGTTCAAAAAATGTTTTCACTTTTTGGCAGTATGGTAAGGCGCTAAATCTTGTTGAAACACTCCATTGCCATGTGGAAATTTTGTTTGCAGTTGTGGCACAACCTTTGACTTAAGAATATGGATATATTCATCACTTTTTAACATACCATTTACAAGGACTAATCAACAAGGACCTTCAAATGTGAAACAACCTGAAAACATTTTTTTCTGGGGATGTTTAACTGATTGCTGGATATGAGCCGGTGATGTTCATTCATCTGCTGATTTCTGAACGTAAGAAACCTTTTGCCCCTGAACGTAAAAATGAAAGTCATTGGAGAACATTACATTTTTCCAGTCTGCAACAGTCCACTTAGCATGTGCTTTGGCCCACAATAACAGTTTTTTGCACACTGCAAAAGTTGTTTATTAGCCGGTCGACGAGCTTTCTGTCCAGCATCAAAAAGTCGGCGTCTAACAGTTGTCACATGCAAATTCGTTCCACTGGCTGCAAGCAGTCAATTTAAATCCACAGCACTAAATTTTGGATTCACTTTACTCGTTCTAACTAATAACCGATCCTGAGTTGCAGTGGGTTTTCTTTTACAGCCACTTTTTCCTTTCCTTCGAGGTGAAAAAGAACGAGTTTCTCGAAATTGTTTTAATATAGCATTCACTGTCCCTAGTCCAACGCCACACTCTGAAGCTATTTGTCATTGTGTCATTTCGGTATAATCGGAGAGAGAAACAATTTTTGAACGTTTTCTTGGAGTTACATCTATTGTTACAATATACAGTATTACATAAACAGACACAAAAACAATATATGAATTTGTCATAAAATAATGAAATACACTTGTATAAACCACTACTTATGTCATGAAATTGCTATAGAGACAAGAACAACAACTTTACACAGCACAGACATCTTACAGAATGTGTGTAGTTAGAAGTGTATCCACAACATAAAAAAAAACAAAAAAATCCCTGTGTTCGAATTAATTTGCACGCTACTGTAAATAAAGGCAAAAATGTTATTCAACTTCGATATAGTGCGATACTTAAATTAAAAAAATTTTGTATACGTTGACATCTGTTCAGTAGCTGAGAGTGTTTGGACGTCAATTTTAATTTTAATTGAAATTTTAATTTTAATATTATCGTGAGTATAAATCTCACACTAATTAAAATATTTTTATTATTTTTCATTTCTGTTAAATTATCATTGATTATTTTAATTGAATAATGAAAAAATATTTAAAATTATAATTGCAGTTTTTAATTCATAAAATATTTTATTGAATTTTTTTCTTGTATAGTAACAGTCACGCAATTTACAACAACGCCTCACTTGACAACCAATGAAAAAGTTGTTAAACGACAGCTAACTGACTATAATCCATCTCGAATGACTTATAAAATGTTAAAAAAATACATTTTACTTTTTGATTGATAAGGAATCAGCTTGGACGTTGGACGAATTAAGTTGACAAATTATTTTTAATATTTTTGAAAAAATTATTTAGTAAAGAAATAAAATAAATAAATTTTAGTTGGTGTGAGATTTTGAACTCATGAATTGTATGTGTTGTTGTTGTTTAGGTCATCAGCCGGTTGGCTGGTTTGAACCTGTAGAGGTTTTACTAAGTAAATTGAGGAGTGAGGTGGTTTACAATTGCCTTCCTCACTGAGCGGAAAAGTATGCTTATCAGCATGCCGGGCCCTCTGAAAAGCACATATTTTCCACTCTGTAAATGACACCTTCACTTCATTCACCACAGGGTCTGGCTGTATAATGAAATTCATTACTTTCAGAGGAGATAACTCTGATTAGTGTCTTTTACACCTCTACCTCTTCTGTTCTTAAATGATTCAGTCATTTAATTGGCTGACCATGTGATAAGAAAAATTGTATGTAGCATTACAAATGTACAAGGTGATAACCATGTGTTTATAGCCTGACTCCTATTTATAATTATGTAAACATTTATAATTAAATTCTTACATTTTGTAAACTATTAAAATGGCTAATTGTAATTAAAATCTTATTTCTAAATTATTAAATTAAATAACTTAATAATCTCAGCTAATAATTAAAAATCAACTGTTCTGTAGTGATAGGTATAAAAGTTCAAAAATTGTCGGTTTTGTGTTAAGTGTACTACCTAGTTTAGAAACATTTTCTCTTTAAATTGGCACAATGGGCTTAAGTGTAGCTAACTTCTTAAGTGAGTTATGTCGACTGGTCTAAATGGCTTTATAAAAATTTTCTCTTCGCGTAACGCTATAAAAGTCTTAATTGTTAATGATACCTTTAGATTTAGTTTCTCAGTCTTTTTTAGTTGTACAAAAGGTCTTAAGTTGATTTAAGACCTTTATACCAATAGTAGTTTGTTTAGTTTAGATTTAGTTTCTTATTTCACCAATATCAATTGCTGAGATCAAATGGGAAAAAATAAAGTGGTCGAAATTACAAGAAACAAAAGGCAAACTCGTGACTTAAGTAACTGTAGTAAGAATTAACCAGGTCAAAAGGTATAAGTTACACTGTAAACGGTAAAGGTCTTAAGTCATGAATTGCACTTGAAAAGAGGGCCACAGCGTAGACGTAAAAGGAATTTTTATTTTCGTTGATAAGTAGAAAACAAAAGAAATTTATAAAAATTATTAGGCATTTAATGGTTCCACTCCCAGTCCTAACCTGCAGTTCGATCTTGGCTGAGGCATTGCGAATACTATTTAAGAAACGGCGAAGAATATTGAAAAATACTGTTTAATAATTGGCGAAGAGTATAGAAAAATACTGTTTAATAATTGGCGAAGAGTATAGAAAAATACTGTTTAATAATTGGCGAAGAGTATTGAAAAATACTGTTTAAGAAACGGCGAAGAGTATTGAAAAATACTGTTCATGAAAACTGTCGAAATGTAGACCACAACAAACATAAACAGTGTGAAGTCCACAGAGCAACTGGTATCTTTCCTTGCTAGGTGGGAGGGCCACACGCCAGAGACCCCGGAGACCCATACTGCGCAACACGTGATCCCGCTTACATACTTAACATTTATAAGTTATAATAAGATTAATGTTGATAGTACATTGTCTCAATGTTAATTTCCGTATACGTCAGATTTGTTGGGAAGCACGGTATACAGGTATACCTGTATAATAATAATAATAATAATAATAATAATATTTATTTATTCCACTTTATACAAATACAATTATTATATGAGGGACACACAAAATTAATGAGACTTGGGCTGTAGAGAGGGGGTGATGGTGGAGAACAAGTTCTCAGTGGTGGACTCTTGTAGAGAAACTTCCTGAGTCAGTATGTGAAGAGTCCATCCGTTCATCTGAAGTGAATTTTCAAGTCAAACATGATTACCCCTTTCGGTGAAAACATGAAATTTCCAATTTTTTATCCATAAAATCAACTTATTTACTTAAATAACTAACTTACTACAATAAAATGTCAAATACATACCATGGCTTTATGAAAATCAGCAAGTGACTTGGAAGCTGTTGGTAGCAACAAAATTTCACATTGTTTGTCACTACGCGGAGGACCTAAAACAGCACGGACTTGGCATATTTCTTTTAAAGATGGAGAAGCAGCGCCTAACAACAGGGTACTTTCATCCGTTGGTACAAATAAACCCGTGTGACTGAATTCCATTCTCTGAGCACTGACAACCGACTAAAATACAAAATCTATATTACTACAAGAATAAAACATCATGAACCGAAAAATTCTGTGTTAAAGCAATAAAATTGTTACAATTCATTACAATAAAAATTTGACCGTGATAGTTTTACTTTATTGTAAGATAGAATCTCACTTACTCACTCGTATACGATAAACATCAACCAATATAGCTGTGAATTGATTGCTCAAATTAACTTTTCACCAAATTAACAAAAAATTCTAGGACTGTTAGAATTGCTCACTGACAGAGCATCGAAGAGCAGTGTGGTTGGCATCACTGGTTTCTGTGACTCTGCCTGAATACAACTGTTTTAGAAAATTATTTATAACCTTATTTGTTTTATATCACATGTATTCTTGTAAAACAAGTGTTTTGTGTGAAGTTGGGTGTAACATTTCAAACGTTGCAAGAACCTTTTGAGGAGGAACTTCTAAGTTAATCATGATGTCATGAGTGGTAAAAGAGGTTCAAAGAAGGTCATACGTCATTAGAAGATAGTCCGCATTCAAGACAACCAACAACATTGACTGATGACGGTCATGTTGCCAAAAGGAAACATTCTCATGCGATTAAATCGTTGAAAAAACCATTCATGAATTGGGAAAGAAATTTCTTCCACTGATCCAACTTTAGTTCCAGTACTCACCAGTCCCTGCAGATTTCTTCCTATTTAAAAAAATTTCAAGAAACCATTAAAAGGGCAGAGATTTGATCAATTGTCAACATTAAGGAAAAGTCACTAGAAGAGCTAAACCGTATTACACAAAATGAATTCGCAACACCATTACAACAGTGGAAACAGCGATGGGAAAAGTGCTCAGCTTCCCAAGAGATATAATTTGAAAAAGTCCAATAACTTGTGTTTTGAATAAATTTTTAAAAAATCAGTCCTTTTTGATCACCCCTAGTAAATTTGTTAAAAACCACCTAACTTCTTGTTATATATTCAATATATATAATTTATACTTTTATTTAAGTAAAAAAATCGAATGAATAAAAAACCTTTTGGAAAAATTTACGTGGGTAACATTTTAGATAGTTAAAATAGAACAAAAGCCAAGACCTTATAACAAAGACAAGTTAAAAATTCAGTAAATCAGCGCCTTGCGATCTAACTATTGACTTATCTGAAAACAATTATGTGCTTTGTTCAAATGGACAAATAGTATGGGGGACATGTTGTCATGTTCATTCTGTTGCATTTATTTCAACCATTAATCAGTTATATCGTTCCAAATAAACATATTAAATTTAAGAATGATGAAGAGATACTGACTACTGCTACCAATTATACAGAATATGAAAAAGGTTAAATTCAAATAGTTGGAGGGGTTTTTTATCCTTAATCTGTGTACTTTTTACTTAGTAAAACCTCTAGAGGTTCAAACCAGCCTTTTGGCTGTTGACCTTAACAACTTATAGGTGCGAATTAAACCCAATTAAAATGGCATGGGCTAAGGTAAAAAGAGAGATATGAGTAAGAAACATCGCTGGCGAATTTTCTATAGATTGGCTTCAGAAAATTATGGCAATGGCCTTTAACTACGAGGGCAATCCAGAAAGTAACAGATGTTTTGGCCTGGTGCGGCAGTGGGCGGAGCTAACGCCGCCATCTTGGTGTCAGAGTGTTCCAACGTTCAATACGCAACCAGGCGTGGTAGCTACAGCATCATGCGTATTGTACTTTTTATACAGTGGAGTTTCAAAATGAGCGCTGCGATTGAAAATCCCGCCAGTTGTGAAGTGCATGGTGTGATACAGTTTTTGTTGGCGAAAAATTACAAGCAGATTGAAATTTATCGCCAGATTTGTGACGTGCACGGCAAAGGAATAATGAGTGAAAGCCGAGTGAGGCAGTGGTGCATTGATTTTAAGAAATGGCTGAACCAATGTTCACGATGAGGATCGAAGTGGTAGGCCTAGTCTTGTGACTAATGAATAGATGGTGAAAATCAATGAAAAAAATCCATGAAAATTGTCGTTTCACGATTATGGAAATCAGAACATTTCCCCCAAATTTCACGAATTGTGGTTGGTAAACTTGGATACCACAAATTTTGTGCCAGGTGGATTCAGAAAATCTTAACGGAAGACCACAAAAAAACAAGACTTGCTGCAGCACTGACATTTCTGGAAGAGTACGACAAAAGTGGAAACCATGTTATCGATCATATCGTAACTGGTGACGAGACTTGGGTAAAGGATGTCAACTGTGAAACAAAACGGCAGTCGATGGAGTTCGCTTCGACACTGATGCTGAACTCCATGCTGGTTTAAACCAGTGGTTGAACTCCCAGGTGGCAGATTACTACAAAGAGGGCATTGAAAAGCTTGTACCACATTACGATAAATGCCTTAATTTACTTGGTGATTACGTAAAAAATAGCCTAAGAGTTAACCTTCAAAATGTACGTAATAAAAATTGGTTTTTTTACTTAAGTTTATTTTTTATTTCAAAACGTCTGTTACTTTCTGGACAGCCCTCGTAACATCACATCTGACGACTGGAAAGGATATGTCCAACATGAGATGAAAATTGAAGAGAAATATTAAATTAATGACGGACGAAGATGAAATCTATAAAATCGTAAATCAATACAATGGAATGGACGAGGAGTCTACTGACGAAATCAGTTTTTGAAATAGTTGTTGCGATGACTATATTTGGAAAAAATACAGGCTTTTCTTCAAAAACAAAACTTTTACTAAATTATACATTATCTCATTCAGTGTGTGTTTTTCGAAATAATTTTATAGAACAAAAAACATACGAAATACTTTGTATTATAAAAATACGTCAATACGACAAAAGTTTCAGTTACTTAAAAAAATTAGATGTATGTTTTCTGAAATGGTTTTACAATCCGCATATTGCTTCCCTCTGTTGGAGGCCATCAAGTTCAGACAGACAGTACATCAGTAACCACTGTCTACTATTCAAATCCGTATAAAACCGACTATTTTTACTAGGATTTGAACCAGGAACCTAAGTCTTTAAAAGAATCGCGTTGACGACTTTACCACTAGACTGACCCTGTGGGTAACAATTAAGTTAAAAATAAAATCTTATGTAATAAACAATGAATAATATAGCAGCTGTAAAAGGTTAGTAAAAATTACAATAGGATTAATAATTTTAGACTGCAGGATGCAGGATTATAAGAATTTACTTTCAGATTATATTTTAATGTTTATTAGGAATCATGTTTATCTATTCTTGTTAAACGTGATTAAAAACTACAAAAAAAAAAACAAACAAAATGTGATTGTAGTAGTACTGATGAAGAAATGAGTATTCAATAAAATTGATTTTATATAACTTCTCATACACATGATGATCAAGTAAGACATGAAAGCCACTAAAACAAATTAGCCATAAATCTTCTAAACAATGCAGAAAAAGTTAGGCGCCTAAAACGTTACCATGTTTTGGACTTGTCTGAAAGAGTTTATTAAATGTACATAAAATTATAGTGAAAAGTATTCCATATTGTAAAATGTAAATATCTTTGTGCATAGTCATTTTCTCTTTAAACATATGAATAATTGATATAATGAGAGGTACTCAGGGTAATGAGGCCTCAACTTGTGATTTGTAAGTTCAAAAGATTTGTTTAGTTTATTTTTTAAAAAAACTGATTGTAAATAATGTTCATGACAAATGTGTCCATGACACCGGACCATAGCTGCAATTTGGCTTGGGCATATATCTTTGACTAATCCAATCGTTGGGTAAAGTGACAAATCTGACATCCTGCAATCGAAGTCAACATTGCATAGATACAATTTTTTGTTACAGTCTAATGATGTATTTACTAAATAAATAATTTGAAATTGTGTACAGTCAAATGGGGTAAAGGTGACCGGTATTCAACTTTACTTAATAACTCCCGACCAAATTACTGTATCATGTAAAAAACAAATTATGTTTTAACAAAGGTGTTACTCAAAAAATAAAGTGCCATATCGAAAATTTATTTTAGGAATTTTTATCTCAAGTGGGGTGAAGTTAATTAAATTACTTGACAACACCAAGAAGGGTGGTGTAAATATGCAATAACAAATTTAAAAAAGTAACATAAATAGTTTAAATCATTTAACATCAATTTGAATGTTTGTGTCACGTTAAGATAAATTTTTGTATAATTTATTGATAAACCATTTTAATGATGAACGACAATAAAAATAAGTTTATTAGAATGTTTTTAAACGATAAAAATTGATATGATAGGTGCTATGATAAATTTTCTTTATGCTGCTTTACTGTTTATCCTAAAAAAATCAGGTAAATCTGCACACACTATTTTCATCTTTAAATTCATATCCAGCTAAGTTATTTTTAAAACTTTTTCTTCTCGGCCAACTCATTGATTAAACTAGAATATGATTTAATCAATAACTACAAATACAGAGTATCTAAAGGAAAACCCCATTTAAAACTTAATAAAATTGACTTGCATATTTGTATCTCTTCCCCTTGAAAGCACAAGTTTGTCTATAGTTACTTGAGTCATGAGTTTGCCCTTGTTTTGCAACGAGGGGTAAAGGAGGAAAAGCATCAGTGCGCATGTGTGACTGCTTTAATTTCAGTATGACAAACATAACAACTTATACTATACCCAGAACATATACAGTATATCGCGGAACCTTTAGTAGGTTAACTGTACGAACACAACTGTTTGTTACCGTCAACATAAATGTAGGTTTCTTGAAAACATGGTCGAACTATTCACAGTGCTGAACAAAATCTAATATGCAATGTAATAAAATGTTGTGAAGTTAAAGCTACACAAAAATGCCTACAATGCCTAAAATACCTTAAGAGAAACATCCAGTAGTTAGCCGCTTGCTCATGGCTTTTGTTACGAGGCACGGGCCTCTTAACAAAAGCCATGAGCGAGCGGCTAACTACTGTGATGTTTCTCTTTACACAATTCGAAAAATAAAGAAGGAAATTAAAGACATAAAGAAGCTATTCTTCAACAGTTTTGTTGACCCCTGGTAAAAAAAAGAAACAGGTAGATAATAGTAAGACTAATAGTGAAGACGCCAGTGACAGCGATAGTAAAGAAGGCGATTCATTCGTAAAAAATTTTGTTCCAATGGAATAAGGTAGCTGGTAATTACAGTAAATCAAACATTTCTAGTCATGTAATTAAGCTTTAGGCAATATTATAAGTCAAATTTATTTCTTATAAGGTTTATGAAGAAAACATTTTCTCGGAATAAACCACAGCTTACAAAATGTACGAAGTAACTGCACGGTAGTGAAATGTGTACTACGAGTAGTGTCTTACTGTTGAGGTTGGCAGCACTGTCAATATTCACTTCCCTTCCTCAGAGCCCAACCATACGCAAAAGGCAATCTCGTGACTAAAGTATCTATACCATGAGTCTTTTTTTCTGATCATGAAATCTATCAACAAATGTTTTTTTAGGTATACCACACTGTTGGTATGCTTTCATTATCGATTTTTTACACAGAGATATTCAAATCTAATGTTTCTTCTAAATGTGATAAAATCACAGTCTTTTGTACATAAGTACGCGACATGTTCATCAGGAAAATACAAGCTACAAATTTATTTTCACATACCTAACAGACTAGCACAACACATGAACTGTCCCAGATAGTAACTGCTGCACAACCTTACCTTATACTAGGTTTTAGTGAATAATTTAGTTCATTTCTTTTTGGCATGTGTTGTTTCCTATTATCTACTATTACATTGAATTGCAGGCTTGACGATAACAATGTTATTTTAATAACAGGTTATAGAATCCTGTTATCGAGCAGACTGTTATTTTCAGTAACACGTTATCAAAAAATTATCTTTATTTCCTATCACTAGAAACAAGAGTGTTACTAAAAAAGCTGATTTAAGGCATAATCATCAGTTCCAAACTCAAACTGGTTAACTTTACCCCAAAACTTTACTAAAATGTCATGTATTCACTAGTTTCTTGAAACTAAAGAACGTAGTTTTCAAAAATTTTCAATATTTGTTTAAATAAGATTCTTTTATAAAGATAAAACTAAATAACTACTGTATGAATTTAAGCTTTGTGCAGCTGCGGGATGAAGGGGACAGACGAAGTACCAGACTGCTGTTACGTCATAACATTATACTAATCATCTCATTGCTTTTCGTTGGGCAGTAGCCTGCCTAGTGCGGTGACATACATGGGTGTTGTTTTGACTATTCGCTGCAGACGGTGACACAGAATATATGTAGTTTGGATAGTACCCTTGACTACTACAAACATAATACAAGTAAAAAAAAGTTTTTACAACAAAAAATGTATCTCCCGCAACACCAAGTTAAGACACTTAAACACGGTGGTCCTCCCACAGGTTTTGTACGCGGCTGAGACTCTGACATGTTACAGAAAGGGAGAACTTGCAAAGCTGGACAAGGTACACAGAAGATTTGCCCAGACAATATTGGGAACAGTCTATGACCCGGACACTAACATACATAAAAAACGATCAAACGAAGTAATAATGAATTTTCTGGGGGAATCCTTGGCAACAAAGTGTCGGAAAAGACGACTGCAATATTACGGACATCTAATGAGGTTTAGGGATATGGAAAATGAGACCTACAAGTTGATCAGAAGCCAGGAAGGACTTAAAACCAGAGACAGATGGTTGAAGGAAGTGGAGGAAGACCTCATAACGTTGGACATCTCGGGCAACGACATTATGAACAGAGACATTTTTAGGCACAAGATTAAGACTTTCGGGAATTTCCATTCTGCTGAGTCCAAGACTAGAATCTGGACAGAGGAGGAGAGACAGGTGGTGAGTAGGAGGATGAGGGAGTACCACGCAAGGAGGCGACAGCTCCCAAAACAGCTCAAGGGAAAATGAATTTAATTACATAACTAGTGCGCTCTTAAAAGGGCTATACAATTAAAAAAAAAAAATAAAAAAAAATACAAGTAAAACGTTTCTACTACTAACGCAATCTCACAGTAGTAGTGACGTAATGCATACCTCTCAGCTGCACAAAGCTTGGGAACGGGCAGTACATTATATTCGATATTAAAATAATAAATTCTCCAGAACCAACATTAATACACATTTTTTTACAAGAAAAGCTCCGCAGTGTATTAATTTTTTGAATAATTGATACGAGCAATAATAAAATTCTAGCGTGTATGACAATGATAAGAATCCTTAGGATATGGAAAACATTTTAAGTGAGAAAAATTGTTTAATGTTCAATCATTTCAACAAACATAACTAACAAAATTTTTAAGTATTATCAACTTTACCCCAATTGACAGTACTTTTTTTTTAAAAAATAAACTTACTTTACTGTTGAAACAGCTTTCAAAAACACACTCGACAGAATTTACGCGAATTTTTGTTAGAACTGTTACATTACTATGGTTAGTTGAAGAATTAAGCATAATAAAATCTAATATATATTTACTACACTTATCGGTATTTAAAAGACACACAGGTTTTCTAAAAGCATTTCCATAAACATAATTTCCAAAAACGTCAAACGATTTTAAAACAGAACCTAAAAACAGAAAAAATTTGAAAAAATAGTACTGATTAGAAATGAAAGAAATAATAATTTTTATTTTTTGTGAAATACAACCAAATGATACACAAATATCCTTAATGGTTTTTAAATAAATTTATGTACAAGCAATGATATGTATGCAAACAGTGAAGCGAATAAAAATAAATAAAACCTTTACTAGTTATTTTCAAGTACTAACTGAAGAAAATAAGAATAAAATATCTGGTGGGAATCACTCACACAACTTTATCTTGCCAATGTAAATAACAAAAGATACTAACCTATTTTTTTTTTTTTTTGGTTTAACGTCCGACTGTTTTGCAAATTGCTGCTAATGCAGACGGTGAAGGATGAAATGAATTTTTTGTAACGTATGAAAAAATGCCATGCCCGAGTGGGATTCGAACCCAAGACCGCGTGATGAGAGGCGAAGTAAGTAAAATGAAAAACATAACCTAATTTTAAGCACAAGTGAATAACACTGAATGAAAATCAACCCCTGTTGGATTTGTATTAAAATTGTAGATTGAGAAAAATATAGAAAATCACTAATTGGTGCTAACTAAGATCTGTAAAAAATGCTTGAAATAAAGATTGCAGGATTTTGATTTTTTCTAACTTTAGTAAGTTATACGGGGTGTATTTAAAAGGTAAGGCAAAACTTTCTAGGAAAATTTATATAGCTCAAAAATGTTTTACATGCTCATACAATTACAGGTCACATGAGGAGTAAAAATAAGAAGAACAATTCAAGGAAAGGAAGGATTTGTAAAAGACTAAAATTTTACGAACACAAACATAGAATGGATGATAACCAGTTGACCAAAAGTTTTTTAAGACAATAAACAATAGACCAAAGGTGTCGGAAAAAGGGTTCAAGAAGTTAGAAAGGATACTGAGAAAACTGAAATAATTGGAGAAACTTAATGAACCGAACCAAATTCAGACAACTAGGGACTTTAAGGGGTTCCACAAAGAGCAAAAACAGAACACCGGGTGTACAGACGATAACGAGAAAAGCCTCCAGTGAATGAATGCCGAGAATGTGGGCTGCATGCAAAAAGAGCTTCCAGAAATGTCTACAGTCTCATTACTGATCTTAAGTTGGCCTCTATATGAGGAGGGAAAGAAAAGAAGTCCAGAAATGCTTCATTAGTGAGTTACAGCAGGCAAAAGATTTCAGTTACCCCGGTGAAGTGATGCCCAACTAAAAATTTTAAGGCTTTAATTTAAGAGACAAACTTTAATAATCGAGTTTGTTTTAAACCTGAGATTGAATAAAAACAGTTTCAAGAACTTTGTCTCTCATAGTTTTAAAAATAACCGACAAAACACAAAAATTAGAAATTGAAAATAAATTTTTTTTAGGTTTAATGTAAAATAACTTTGTTAAAAGTAATCATTAATTTTTTTAAACTAAACATCTAGAAAATTAAAGACTGACGAAAAAATGAAATTAACGTACTAAATTAAATAATAAAAACTAAATAAAATTTATTGAAATTTGACTTTTAATAATAACAAAACCAGAATAAATTTATATTACCAAAAAATACTGTTTTCAACAATTTTTAGCAATAGATTAACAATAGTAGCTTATCAGCTAACTTATTTGATTAAATTTTGAAAACAATGACGAATGAAATTAAAAGACTAAATGAATTGTGGCTATTTTGAGCAACTTTGTATGTAATAAGTAGCATTTTTATTGTTTAACTTAATTCTGATGTGGTGCTCAGATTTGAAGATGGAAATTTATCTGTGACATTTCAGACATCCTGGCTATCAGTCAGAAGTTGCAAGACTTGGGAGTAAGCAGAACAACTGTTGGTAAAATTATTAATTACATTTGAACTAAAATCAATGAATGTGTTTGCTGAATGGAAATTTTTTTTCTGAAACTGTGCACGAAATTAAACAGTGGCAAGTACTTTAAACTTTTTACAGTTACAGGGGTTTTGGTTTGCACACATGTAGAGTAAGTATAGTGTACACAGTGATGTTACTTTTGCATGTGTATATTTATACTATCACAAGTTTGCTGTTTATTACGAGTACTTTATCCAAAAATGCCCATAACGGGCAGGTAGAATGTTAAATTAACTGCACTCGATCTGTTGGTTCCAGAGCTACAACAAAATATATAGTTCTGTTTTTTATTCCACACTGAACTATTTAAGAATAGAAGAGGTACAGGTGAAAAATACACTAGTCAAGAGTTATTGCCTCTGAGAGTTATAAATTTCAATATACAGCCAGACCCTGTGGTGAATGAAGTGAAGGTGTCATTTGTAGAGTGGGAAGTGGGTGCTTTTAAGAGGGCCTGGCATGTTGATAAGCATACTCTTTCAACTCAGTGAGGAAAGCAATAGTAAACCACCTCACTTCTCGTTTTACTTAGAAAACCTCTAGAGATTCAAACCAGCCTTTCGGCTGTTGACCTAAACAACAATCCAAAAAGTGTTAACCGGTGATAGTAAATTTTTTTGTTTTTTCATCAAAACCACCTCTTACCATTTTATTTCAGAACTTTTACTAAAAAAAACATGCTTTAATACTGACTGATTTATTCACTCCACTGTTTAGCTAGTAAATTCTTCCCTGATCTTTCAATTTTTTTTGGAATAATAACAATACGAGCATAAGCAAAGATATTTTTACTCATTTCTTGCATACAAAATTTTTTTGACACATTTACCCCTTGGAGTACAGATATCATGTACATGCGACAGACTCACATGCCTGGACTACAGCCTAGTATCGTATTAATTTGGTTTCACACTTTATTGGAGAAGTAGTAATATAGTCACATTAACACAATCAATTTGACTCTTTTACAATCATGTTGGATTATACAATTCTATTAGCTTCAAGATAAAACTAGTTTAACCCAACTCAAATCACATAGCCTCTGAGATGCGCACATCAGCTGTGTGAGAAAGAGCTACAGTAAAACCTCTCTAATTCGTCACTCTCTAATTCATCACCTTCTATAATTCGTCAGCCCTCCCCAGTTCATTATAGGAAAATATTTCTGCAGAGTTTGATATTTTCCGAAAATGAAACGCAGGTTCAAGAATTTTGGAAAAAGTATACAATCGAAGATGCTGTATATAACATATCACAAGCATGGCATAACATTTCGAAAACAACACTTAAGTCTTGTTGGAACAATCTGTGGGCTGACCGAGAAGAAACTAGTAGCATCCGTTCTTACAATGAAACAAACAATGTCTTATCAGAATTAAAAGAAGTGTGCCAGAGTATACCTGTGACTAAAAATATTACCGGCGAGGAATTAGTTGAATGGATAGAGCAAGATGCTAACGAACTTGGGTATGAGATTTTAAGTGACAAAGAAATTGTGGCCTATGTTCAGAACAAAGATTCACCTGTTGAGGAAGATAGCAACGAAGAATATGTTTCAAGCCCTGAAATATTGGTACGAATCGAGAAATAGAAGGAATGCTGACGAAGTGCATCGAATGGTATGAGAGACAGAAAGAAGCAGAGTTATCAAAATTAATTGTAATATGACAAATTCGCCAGTTGGCTGTGGAAAAAGAAAAGAACTCGTTGGTAGAAAAGAAGATAACCCACTTTTTCAAGAAATAAATTTGGCATTTTACATACATATATACATATTAGTGTAATTAAGTAACGTTTTCTAAATTTTAATGTGATTTTTTTGTAGTGTTAAGTGATACATAGTTAAAGATTCGTTTCATCGATTTTTAAATGTATACTTTTTCGATTGTAATTTTATATTCGGTAACGTGTACTGTGTTTTGCGTTCTACAAATTAGAAAATGTAAGTACAACCATATACAGAATTTCTGAAGTAGTATAAAACTAGATACGTAGACTAATACAAATTTACTGTAGTTATAGGACTTAGAATTACTTATTGTGTTTATCGTTAATGTAAGTTTCATTTATGTAATTCGACTTCTATGGAACTAATATACGACGAGTATGTTATTTATTAACCGTTCATAGCAAATTCCATAATTCGTCACTTTCTGTATTTCGTCACTCCTTCGGTCCCGAACGAGACGAATTAGAGAGGTTCCACTGTATTTACAAAGAGATAGAAATACTGTGACAAGCTTGGTACAGTCTGATAAAAAATTTAAACAGTTTCGGAAAATTTATTTTATTCGTGGCACTGAAAACTTAACTACTCGGGAAATAAACATTAATATTAACTACAAATCATAAAGTAATATTTAAGATGATATCTAACTAGAACTTTAGACACTACAATTTAACTACTCAAGATGAAGAAATATACTAAAATTGTTGCTGCTAAGATATTCGGTTTGTAAATGGAGTTCGGACTGCACCAGCCGGGTCCATGGTCGTTCAAGGTTAAACTAGACTATTCTGCATCCACCATTGAGAGGCCATGTGGTTTGAGTTGGGTTATACTCTATTAGAATATTGAATTTGGAACTAATCAAGATTAAAAAACTACCAACTGAAGAATAATTCATTACAAAATGATCTACCCAAACAAGAAGCAATGTGATCTTATAAAACATAACTGATACACAAGTTAGTATAATTAGCAAGCAAGAGTTATACCAGGTGCATTCTTTGTGTCCTGAGTTTATTGTTAAAAGCATTCTTTGGGTTCTGAGTTTATTGTTAAAATGTAAATAGATAAAAAAGTTTTCAATACCCTTTGAATGCCAACTGAAGAATAATTCATTACAAAGTTATCTAACCAAACAAGAAGCAATGTGATCTTACAAAACATAACTGATACACAAGTTAGAATAATTAGCAAGCAAGAGTTATACCAGGTGCATTCTTTGTGTTCTGAGTTTATTGTTAAAATGTAATAGATAAAAACAAAATTTTTCAATAACCGTTGAATGACAAATCGGACGAAGAAGAAATAAAAATTTATAGCAATGTTGTTAATGAAGATAATAATGAAGTACTTTAGCGGCAATTAACTTCAATGACAAAAATTAGACAACTTTATAAGGGCTTCCATAAAGAGCAAAACCAGAACACCTGGTGTACAAAAAAAGAAGAAAGGCCTTCAGTGAATGAATAATGCCTTGGCATTCATTCACTGAACCGAAATATTTGATTTATTTATTTTTGGCTGTTCTTTAAGGTTGCAATGTGTTGAACACAAATTCTGTAAACATTCTCAGCAAAAAAATCTTTTAAAATAATTGCTGTCATATTACTCTTTGAAACAAATTTTATATTACAAAAACAAAAAACATGAAAGATTCAAGAAAAACAAAAGAACGAAGCATCATGATGCTGTGAGAAAATGTCACGAATAAACCATGTATATGCATGCATTCTTTTCTCAAACAACTAAGTAAAAGGACATTCAGATTGCATACCGGTAACTCTTCCAATATGAGTATATAATTTTAAACCAAAAAAATATATTTTATTATTTCCCCAGAATGTTAACCAAAATTTGTACAGATTATGTAATGTTTACTATATAGCATGAAATTACTAATCCTAAATATATCTAAGATTCAGAATTACAACCAATTTAAAAACTACCTAATCATTTGAACACATAAATAATGTTCACAAATACTGCAATAAAGATTACAATAATATGAATAAAACAGAAAAAATGGGACCTGCCTGCCAATTTAGTTATAAAATTAATTCTTTTACCAATTCTTTTAGCAACTTTTTAAAAAAAATAGCTTAAATAGTTACCACAAGATGTTAAAATTTTATTTAAAACAATCATTAAAATATAAAAATATTATAACAGGCGTAATAAAATTTGGCCTATATTAAAAGTAGAATATGAATAAGCTTTAAATTTAAGCCAGTAACACTAATAAAAAATTCATTAAAATCCAAGACTTAAAAAACAAACTCATACCACATAAATTATATAAAAATACAATAAAATTACACAATTCTTACTCCTATAGCTTTAAAATAGTAAAAAAATAAATAAATAATCACATGGTGTGTATGTAAATGTGTGTTTGAAAATGTATTTAATCTTCTTTATGTTCATAAGAAGAATAAAAATATCTAGGCCCACAATAATTGCATATTTACAGTTAACATTTTAACAACTTTTTACATTAAGTTTTCAAGGTATGTTTGTAAAAATATTAAGGCTGTTGAGTTAGTGTAAGAAACTTAATTTCTTACAATTTACTGTACCTGGTAATGTACAGTAATGCTTAAATTGTATTTTTATTTTCTATTCAAACAACACAAATGTAACCTAAAAGCAACTTCTTAAAATAAAAATACAGCATAAGAAATTAATAAAAATGCACAACTGATAAAGTAAAAATATAATATATTACAATCTAGATATGTTTAAATGTGCGATACTATGGCACTTAGGAAATTTAATGTTTTAAGGTTCTAGTGTAAAATTTAACCAAATTACAGAAAGCAGCACAAAAATGTAAAAGTAAAATTCATAAGTGTTAAGATGTTAAGTGGGGAGTCACCTGAACTAACCTAATCAGTAATGAACTTAACTGGTTTAATTGGTCATGTTTAACCAATTTTATACTTTTATTTTGACAACTTTATTTTGAACCAAGGACTTGCAAAACAAGAAGATAAAAAAACAAATCAAGAACATAATTACAAAATTGAAATAACAGGAACTGTCCCCAAAATAATGTAATGCTAATAAGGAAGTAACTTACCAAATTTAATAAACAAATACAAAAATTGTAAATCGTATTAGATCTTAAACTTAAGTCAGGGCTTATTAATATGGTTAGGAAGTTCTTCATTGCTTATGTAAACATTGAAGCACAACGAGTCATATGACCACAGAGTTTATCTATTTAAAATTAACTTTTAAATAAATTTTAATGAATTGCAGTAACGATTAAAAACTAATAAGTATTTACGGAGAAAATAATTTAAAAAATTAACCGAACTCACAAAATTATTTACGATATTTGTTTTTATCTCATTAAAGAAAAAAATACTTAACACACGCTGGGCCACAATCATATGGATGAAATCAACTATATCTAAAGGAAGCAACGAACCCTTAACAAAAACTGCGTGTTAAATTAACGATAAAATGGGAAAATACTGTACTCTTAGTCAATTTGGTCGTCAATTTATTAGAATTTGTAAAGAACTATTTTGTTGTCGACATAATTTCCACAATCATGTCGACACTATTATTAGTAATGTTGATTTATTAAATATTTTTGTTTACACAAACCCCTCTAATCATAAAAGATAATTTCAGTTATTTCAACATCAAAAATACTTTTCATATCGATAATCAAAACACAATAAAGAAAAATTTTTAAATATATGATAACCACAACTAACGACATTCACGGACATCCATTCATTACCTCACGTCTCGACTGGCATGATCATGACTTAGTAATTCATACATATGAGGCAGTGCTATATTTTAATTATAATTCTTTTTTATACGCTGAGAAAAGGGAGAAAATATTATTGAAAAATCTGTAAAATATTTAAATTCATTATTCACTTTTCCTTGTGTTATTGAAATTTGAATTAATTTCGACAAACACATAGATGCAAAGTTACGAGGTAAGCCCGCCAATTTTACGCGCGTTTTGAATTTGTCAAATCGTTAAAAAAATCTGGAGTGAAACACTCAAGGCGACTTTCTCCTATCAAAGTAAATAATGAAAAATGTAAAAACAAAGTTTATTAAAATACAATGTATTATAGTAACATTGATATAATATATAACCTATGTTTAATCATGAGTAAACTATGCTTAATGAATATGAACCTCTGTTCGACTTTAAAAACGGAAAAATCTGGTGCGCAACACACACACGACTTTCTCTTACCAATACAAAAATAATGAACAATATAACCTCACATTAGTATTAAAACATCAGAAATAAACAAAAAACTAACCTCAATAAACATAACCTAATTTTGATCATGAGTGAAAGACGCAAAATGAAAATCGACCTCAGTTTGGCTTAAAAATACGGAAAATCACTCTTTCACGCTAAACTAGGCTCTGTAGAGAAAAATGTTTTATATTAAAGTTGTAGAACTTTTAATTTCCTATAAATTTTATTACATACACGTTTGTCGTTAAATGCATAAAAGCACTGCTAAGGCCAAAATCTTGAAAAAAAATCGATTTTCACAAGTTTTCGTGAGAAAAAAAAGAAGAAAATCGCTGATTACCGCTAAACTAAGAGTTATACAAAAAAATGTTTGAAATAAAAGTTGTAGGATTTTAAATTCTCTACATGTTTTATTATATTGTGGGATTAATACACCGATCAAATTTGTAGTAAAATATCATCTGGGGTATTTGCATTAAAGCAAGTTGCCAGATTAAATGATAAAAAATTGCTTATAGCAGCTTATCATGGTTTAATTTTATCTCATATCAGGTATGCCATATTAGTATGGGGTAATTCATCACAGGGTAACATGGAAAGAGTTTTTAAAATACAGAAAAAAGCTATTAGGTGTATGATGGGAGTCAACCACCTTACCTCATGCAGATCACTATTTAAAGAGCTGCAATTGCTCACGGTTCCTTCTTTGTACATTTTTGAAGTGATAATGTACGTAAAGAAAAATACCTTTTTACAGAATTTAGATGTTCACAACCACTACACAAGAAACAGAATCGATTATTATGTTGCTAATCACAACACTAAATTGTTTGAACAAAAACCAACTTATGCAGGTAGAAAATACATCAATAAATTGCCTCAAGGTTTAAAAAGTTGTGACAATTTAAGTCATTTTAAAAAAAAGCTAAAACAATATTTGATTGATGAAACATTTTACAGTGTGCACGAATTCCTTTCTAAATAGTTTTGGTATTTAACTTTAATTAAACAAATATTGTGTACAATTTGATACAAAGGGGTTCTTGACAAGCCTGCTGAGTTAAGCAGTAGTAGGGGGAAATTATTGGTAAGTGTTGAATTTATCATTGTGTTTGATTTATTTTTATTATTTATTGTGTGTGATATTTAATTTAATACGGTTCATGACAAGCATACTGAAGCAAGCAGTAGCAAAAACAAATTTTGGTGGTAAGTAGTAAATTTATCACATTGGTGATAAACTTTCAGTTCATCAAATTTACCTTGACATGTCCTATACTCCCTTTGGAGTCTCCAGGATGCAAGTAGCAAAAAAAAAAAAAAAAAAAAAAAAAAACATAAATGTTTGAGTTAAAATGCATATTAAAGCTGTAATCTTAAAAGAAAACAATTTCTTTACGTGAAAACAGCCTCACCAAGAATTTCAGCAAACATGACGCCTACTCTATCTTGTAGAGCATAACAAATTTAGTAAACCAGGAGATTTTTAAAAAATCGTAGTACCAGTTTTTAAAAAAATCGCAACAAAGTGAAAAATTACACGAATAAACTGCTACTTCCGGTTGACTGATTTTGATGAAAATGTTCGTGTTGGGTTGGTAGTGGGTATGTAACTTAAGTTTTAAGTTTCAAGTTCGTACGATGTTCTGTTCTTGAGATATTCTGTACACACACACACACACACCAATCGCTAACAAACATGTTTTTTTGGGTTCAGGGGGTCTGAAAACTTGTAGATCCGGTGAAAACTCAATTTCGAAAAATCAACATGAAAACAATATTTTCCTTCCTATGTAGGCTATACATATAGGCAAGAGAAAGTAAAAAACTCTAATTTGACTATTTTGATAATTGACTGCTTATTCGATTGTACTTCTGAAATAAAGTTAGATACATATCAGGTTTGAGAAAATGCTACCAAAATGTATAACTGTTTCCTCTTGCAAGAAAGCTATTTTTTTGGTGGTAATGAATCATGCATTGAAGAGTCTTGCTTCCTTAATAATTGAGTAATTACATTCAAAAGTAAATCAAAATTTTCTGTTGTCATCCTGCAATACATATTTTTATACTATCGTGGATATTTTGTAGCAAGTTCTTTTAAAAGTTGAGCTTCTTTTCATATAGATGGATCCAAACTCTAGTTCTCAATGCAAGCAGAAAACTAGAGTTTGGAGTATTGTGCGGTTCCAAGCTCCGTGTAGTTGTGCGGTGACGGGTACGGGTGAGGTTCAATGAATGAGGGATGCATTGCTGGGAGAATGATTGTTGTATTACTCTGATACAAAACATTCATTTTCAAATTTTCCGTATATAACAAATTTGTTTGTATTTATTACATTTATTTATTTACATATTTTGATATAAATTAGCAAGTTAAATATTATGATTCCGACCAAGTTAATAACCCGGTAGGTATTTGTTAAATTAATGCGCTGGATGATAAGAATATTTTTTTTAGTCTAGTTACAGCTGTTTAACTGCTGATTTTCGGAGATGAAGGTTCCTGGTTCAAATCATAGTATAGGTAAGTTACTTTTATACCTATTTGAATCCTAGACAGTGGTTAACGGTGTACTTTGATGGTTGGGGTTCATTTAACCATACTCTCTCAGGAGTGGTCGACCTGGGTCAGTACAAGACTACGCCTCATTTACATGTCATACACATCATCCTCATCTCATTGGGTCACAGGGTTGCTTATTGTTCTTAATTGAACAGATTGCAACGTACACATAATAGGAATTAAAAAAAAAGTCTAGTTAGTACTTGCTACTACTACAAATGCATCAGCTGTGAAACACTACTAACTCATTCATTCTCCCACTACTATAAAAACGCACTGCATTCCTTCCAACTACATGGAGCTGGGACTCAAGCAATAGTTGGTAAATTGTTGGGGTAGGCAAAGTGAGAAAGACTAGAGGTTGAAACAATTTCCCACCAGCCTAAAAAAATAATTTCTATAATACAAACAAAAATATAAATGTAAGATTAAAATTATTTTCGTAAATATTTATTTGTTATTTTTATTTCATAACATAATATTCAAAGTTTTTGATACTATTTTTATAATTCATATGTGTTCCATACATCATATTATCGAGCAATGCATCATATTCATTAAAAATAATGTTGCATACATGATATATACTCTGGCCATTAATGTTTTCATTAAATTAAACCGTTTATTAATTGCTTGTTAAACTAACATTTACAAGTCCAACCCCCAATTACAATATCAAATAAGTTATATTTAGATCATTTTTATCAATGTTTGATACTCATAACCCATTGTTCTTTGAATATACATAAATAAAAAAAGAATCAGCCATTATTTTCATTTTGATCTTCTTCATCTTCTTCGCCGTTTTGACCTACTGGTCCAATTATTATATTATTATTGTTTATATCGTTTACTTGTATTGTAGCATTTCGTTGAGATTCCATCGCTAATAATTTTTGTCGTTTTTCTTCCATTAATCTCTCTCTGTGTTTATGTATGTAATCGTAAACATTTGGTAAGCCCATTATCACACAAGCAGATAACGCTGATCTGTATATATTCATGTCAGTTGCCTCATACCTGAAATAAGATAGAAATATTTAGGTGCTACTATAGTATAAATGGCCTACCTCGTTATGTTTAGTTAAATTGGTATTTCTTGATGTGGTATCACTGTCCACTAGCACTTTTGGTGCATAAATATTCACATATTATAAGGTTATGAGAACTAAATTAGGTTATGGTTGTAAACAATAGGTTTTAAAAAATATTTATATGTTTTACAGGTTATTTGAACATTAGGTTACCTGCATTCAACGGTTAACCATCAGCGAAATTATGTAAATCCACTAACAGGAGCCAATACACAAGCAAAAGAGAGATCGTGGTCGGACGCAAAAATAAACATTCTTAAACAAAAAAAGGTGTTCCGAAAGAATTATTTCATTTGCACCTTGAATATATATCATGGAAAATTATGAGAAAAGTAGAACCTGATTTGTTTGTTGCTTTTCTCAATGATATTCACAATGTGTACCGTGTGCAGACTGACTAAAAATAACTGGGTGAATTCGTATCACATTATTAGTTATAGTAATATTTGCTCTATTGTAAATTATTGTATGTAATTTGTCCTGTTTTCTTAATATCACATAACCAGTAAATTATGTGAATATTGACGCGCCAAAAGTGTTAGGGGACAGTGCTACCACATCAAGTAATACAAATTTCACTAAATATAACGCGGTAGGCCATATACTATCGTTGCACCAATATTTATCTGGTGAAACTTTACTTTATATTTAAATATTCACTTGTTCATCATTTATTTAAATTTCAAGAAACACTGAACAATTGAAACTTGGCTGTATGTATTTAGGGAACATAAACGTGTCCATAGGAAAAGGGAACTTATATTCACTAAGCAAAATTTTCAGGAGAGCAATAAAACTTAAATTAGGTCAAAAATTAAATTTTCTGTTTTTTTTTGTTTAAAATATTACTTATTCTTTTCTGTGTATAAAAATAACCCTTTTTTATTTTATTTTGAATTTCAAACCTGATTAAATTCCCAAAAACAGACAGTATGTCAAGTAGGGAAAACTGACATTAGCTTCACTAATGTATTTCTTAGTGGTGGAGTTCAGATCCCTTTTCTGTTGGATATGTAATAGAAAAACTAAAGTTCATCAACATCTTGGTTATTAGTGACTACATTGAGTTGTGAAATGGTGGGTTTGATAATGTAATACTTTTCCAGACCCTGGCTGGGAATTGAACCCAGGATCTCCACTTAGCAGTGTAACATGCTAACCACTGGGCCATGGAGGTGGCAGATTGGAAAAATTTAAAGTTTCTCTTCTTTTGTTTTGAATTGCACATTAAAGTTTTTTCAGCTTGTCATAGTTTCATACCACATTAATGACTTCACCTCTGGGAGGGAATCCAACAAGCTAATACGGATAACAGAATGAATCTCACAGTTGGCAGGATTATTGTTTTAGACATTGTAAATGATCACAGGAAACAGAAAACACAAGCCAAATCAATGGTTATGATGTGAGTGACCAGATAATGTACCAACAAAACTAGTAGCATGGACAAAGCGACAATCGTAGTGTCAGAAATAAATGGTATAGTTACATGAGTCACGAGTTTGCCCTTGTTTGCAACGAGGGGTAAAGGGGGAAAACCATCAGTGCGCATGGGCGACTGCTTTAATTTCACTACAACAAACACAACAACTTGTACTATACCCCGAGCATTTATACAATATATTGCGGAATCTTTTGTAGGTTAACTGTCCAAATATAACTGTTACCATATACTGTTACTGACTAACTATAACTGTGGACTAACCATAACTGTAACCGAATATAACTGTTTGTTACCATAAACAGAAATGTTAGTTTCTCAAAAACTAAGGCAGACTATTCATAGTGCTGAATGAAATCTAATGTGTAGTGTATTAAAAAGCTGTAAAGTTATAGCTAAACAAAAATAATTTTCCTGTCGCTCAATAAAATCCATGAGCGAGTGGCTAATTACTGTGATGTTTCTCTTTCCACAATTCGAAAAATAAATAAAGAAATTAAACCTGTGAAGAAGCTATTCTTCAACAGTTTTGTTGACATCTGGTAAAAAAACAAATAGCTAGGTATATAGCCTATTAATCAGGCTAATAGTGAAAACACCGGTGACAGCGATACTAAAGAAGGCGATTCATTCATAGAAAATTTTGTTCCAATGGAATAAGGGTGCTCATAATTACAGTAAATCAAAAATATCTAGTCATGTAATTAAGCAATAGGCACTATTGCAGGTCACATTTATTTTTTATAAAAGGTTTATGGAGAAAACATTTTCTCGGAATAAACCACAGCTTACAAAATTTATGCAGAAACTGCACGGTGGTGAAATGCATAAGTAGTGTCTGACTGTTGAGGTTGGAAGCACTGTTAAATTTTCTTTTCCCTTGCTCACAGCCCATCCATACGCAAAAGGCAATCTCGTGACTTCAGTATCTATAGTTACCTTTCAAACACACCACATACTATTTGCATGTTATTTTATTTCACGTAGTATCAAAAAAAAATACCTAACATTCTATAAACTGATTAGTTTGATACCGATAGTGTAAAAAAATGACTTACCATTCATTAGCACGTTCATCAAAACATTCAACATGGTAAATTGTAGTCACACCATTAAACCCTCCAATTGCAAATATCATATCATCTATAACTTCAATAGCAAAATTACTCCTTGGATTATACATATCGGGTATTGGTGTCCAAGAATTTGCTTCAGGAGAATATTTTTCGCCGCTACACATTCGACTGATTCCATTAAATCCTCCTGAACACAAAAGAAATTTCAAATATGTTGAAACATAAATAGTCACATTTTAAGTGAAATAAATAGGGCCTATGTTGTAAAAATAAAAGTAATTTGTAAAATGTTAATACAGAGGACTAAGAAAACCCCAAATCAAATAACAAGAAACATAGATAAACAAGATAAAAATCTTGTGCTAGCCTCTCATCATCTGGTTGTGGGTTTGAATCCCACTCAAGCACGGCATATTTCATACGTTATGAAAAATTATTTCATCCTTCATTGTACACAGTTACACCCCAGCGTCGACGCTAATGACCGTTGTAGTTGATGTGACATTAAATAAATAAATAAAAAAAAAGATAAAAATCTGGTGTGAAACACTCACACAACTTTCTCTTGCCAATGCAAATAATTAACAATAAACCTAACATTAGTATTAAAACATTAGAAATGAACAAAAACTAACCTCAAAAACATAACCTTATTTTAATCATGAGTGAATGACGCAAAATGACAATCGAACTCAGTTTGGCTTAAAAATACGGAAAATCACGCTTTCACGCTAAACTAGGCTCTGTAGAGAAAAATGCTCTAAACAAAAGTTGTAGATCTTTTAATTTTCTATAAATTTAATTATATACACTTTTGTCGTAAAATGCATACTAAGACCGAAATGTTAAAAAAATCGATTTTTCTCACGTTTTCGTGAGAAAAAAAACAGAAAATCGCAAATTACCGCTAAACTAAGCGTTATACAAAAAAATGTTTGAAACAGAAGTTGTAGGTTTTTAAATTCTCTACAACTTTCATTATATAAGTTTTTGCGCTAAAATTTATATTAAAGCCGTAATCTTAAAAAAACAACGTTTTTACGTGAAAACAGCCTCACCGAGAATTTCAGCAAACATGGCGCCTACCCTATCTTGTAGAGAATAAAAAATTGAGTAAAATAGGCGATTTTTAAAAAAATCGTAGGACCAGTTTTTGAGAAAATCGCAAAAAACTGAAAAATTATACGAATAAACTACTACTTCCGGTTGACCGATTTTGATGAAAATGTTCGTGTCGCGTCCGGTAGTAGTATGTAACTTAAGTTTCAAGTTTCAAGTTCGTACGATGTTCCGTTCTTGAGATATTCTGTTCACACACAGAAACACACACACACACACACACACACACACACAGACACACACACAGACCAATCGCTAAAAACATGTTTTTTATGTTCAGGGGGTCTGAAAACGTATAGATCCGGTGAAAACTCGATTTCGAAAAATCGACATGAAAACAATACTTTCCTTCCTATATATTCATATAGGCAAGAGAAAGTAAAAATCAGTCCTTTAATCTCAAGATTTCAATTTTCTTACAGGATTAGAATATACTGGAGGAGACCAGGAGACCAAAATTACAGGGCAGAAAGACAATTATTTTGTTAAAAGAAAATCAAATTTTCAAACATAATCCTTAATTTTCATATCCTTAATTTTTTTTTGAATTCGTGAACAAAATTGGCTCTAATTATATGCTCTAATTTTTGTTGTAAACAGTTTTTTTTAAAAACAAAGCTACCCTAAAAAAAGTGCTGGGTTCATTGGTTATTTTACAGCACTACCCAGCCAGTATTACTTAAGAGTGACGGCCAATGTTTACAAATTTAAGATTTTTTTTTAGTTTAAAGTCGCATCAACAGCTTGGTCATTAGCAACTACTGTGGGTACAGTAATGGATGGTGGGTAAGATTATACACGGTGATTATAAATGAAATAGACAGTTTCGATAGCCCATAGAAAATTTATTTTTGAAAAGTTAAGGTAATTTACTTACATATTTTATAGAAGAATTCATTAAGTTTTTATTGAAAATATTTACAGATGTTCAATGTGTGCACCATTTGTAACACGACAGATATCAACACGGTAGTCGAATTCTTCCCACACACGATTAAGCATATGGCGGTCAACTGTGGCAAGAGCATTTGCGATACGTTGTTTTAGATCATCAATATCTACAAGGAAGTGGTGGTACAAAACTGTCTTTTACATAACCCCTTAAGAAAAAGTCGCGTAAAACACGTAAACACAATATTTTCTTCACTTGCATGGCCGATCGGTCATCTGGGAAGACGTTCATCAAGATAATTTCTGACCTGTAAGTGCCAGTGAGGCGGAGCTCCATCTTGTACAAAATGAAGTTATCACTATCTTCCTGGAGTTGAGGCATTAACCATTCATGTAACATGTCCAGATAAATTACTCCGGTTACTGACACTTCGTGAAAGAACTGCCCGTAAACCTTTTCACGAGATAATGTGCAATTTTGCTAGAATGGTCGTTGTAACAGCAGCAAACAACAAAATGCTAGCAACAGTTGCACCAACATAAACTTTAAAAAATTCCCTACAAACCTATATCATCCTACTATTAGTTACTATATTCAAATACACCAGTTTGATGTTTAAGAAGCTGTCGAAAGTGTATTTCATTATAATCACCCTGTATTTTTTTTATAAATTAATAACATTTTTATATCCATTTTTTTATAAGTATTTTGGTTTTTTCTCTGCTGTACTACCCACTGTTTTCCACATTATGCTAATCAAACATTGAAGCGTGACAGATGAAAAACGAGTGAAAAAAGTTAAACCTGAGCTGGATTAGTTAATCAGTGGGTGTATTCATACTTATAAAGTTCTTATTGTGTCAAAAACTCAAAATCTTTAAAATGTATAGTTACAATGTTTTTGTTGCCACAACACCAAAATACATCCTTATTTTGTTATGTAAGTACATTCAAGTACTTTCTGCAGATAAAAAATGAGCTTTACTTTAAGTTTTACTTCACTGGCATGTGAAAAAGAAAACAACTGCAGATAATTTTGCTCATTTGTGTATATTTCATTTTTGATTTATTGTTTTATGTATTTAAATTTTAATATTATTCTAAGTATTAAATATTATTTTTATTAGGAGTACTATCATCAACATTACTCTCCTCTCAAGAAGTACTTATAAACAAAATAATTGCAGTAGATGAATCCCAATCTCAATCCTCAAAAAAGGAGATGAGAAACAAAAATTATAAAACAAAATCTGTACTTATATTATAAAGACAAAGCGTGTTTCTTTGTGTGGACTAATTTCCAAAACTACTGAATGGATTTTCATGAAATTTTGACAACATATTCGTATTTATATTCACAGCAACATTTTTAAAAAATTTTCCAAAATGATAACCTTAGGGCCCTAATGAAGATTTTCATAAATGTGTGTGCATTTGTACATGTGAGTATATATTGTTGAAGGAGGAGAAGGGGTTTGATGATGGCAAGAGGCGTACACGAGGAAAATGATCAAAACCCAAATTATTTTTGTGTCTGTGTTTGTGTATGAGAGATAGAGATAGATAAATAGAGAGACAGAGACATAGACACAAACACAGACACAGATACAGATGCAGATGCAGCGCCCTCCTGAGGGAATGATCCCCTCAGGGATTTATTCAATGATGGATTTTGGAATTTAATTGGTAAACCGAATGTCGTCACTAAGTAAAATATATTGACGTCCTGTTTTCCAGACATTGGTACTAAAAGTGTTAAAATGTGATAATTTGCATTCTTTAAAAAAAAATCTGAAAAATTACTTGATTATTGAAACTTTTTATAGTGTACAAGAATTTCTTTTTAAATAATATTACATGAAATAAAAAAGATAAATAACTTAAAATAAATAAACACCCAAAGCATTGAAGTGACTGCTGAGAAAACTCTGTAGGTGTAAATATTAGAAAGATGATACACTTAAAATTGTAAGTAAAGCTTGTAAGTTAAACGATAAGATACACTACTTTAGAACACTACTTTAGAACTTTAGAATGGTAAGATGCCACTAGGCCTACTACTTTTGTAAGTTGTAATGTGTGATTAAAATAATATGTATTTATTCAGGTGTTATGTATTAACTTATAAGTTCTTGACTTGTCCTCAGGAGTCTCCAAGACACAATAAACAAAAACGTCCCAATTAACCGGAATCTACTGTAGATTTTTAAATTACAATATAAATGATTATTTCTTACCTCTCTTTTGGTTGCGATTTAGTTTTTATATTTATAAACTTATGATCGTTTTGGTGGTACCACCTTCTTCAGAGTATTTAAAAAAATTAAAATTAAATTAAAACTCATAGTGGACCCACACGAATAAAATCGCACAGTGTTCTTGGGTTTCAAACCCTTATCAATATTAAATAAATTATTTATGTTAACAACAAACTTAACTGTTCTTAGAAGAACGATGATATGTTATACGATTGATTATAAGTCCCACATTATAATGAAAAAGGCCACTGAAAGAAATGAAAAAGCAAAAGAGCCGCTTCCCCAAGAAAAAGAATCCAATTTCCTAATTTAAATCTATAAAATTCCCCCTGATTTCCTGAGGTTGCAATTACTCTGTAAAATTGTTCGCTGAGCGACCAGGTGTTTCTTAACACGAAGTCACCAACATAGGGCTTCTTAGACTTCTCAACCTAAATTCTGGATTCTGGAAGAACGATGAATAACCACTAAAGCACAGTAGCACGATAGTTTCATCTTGAAGTGAACGGTTTTAAACTACAACTTTAAATAAAAGATCGTTAACACAATGTCTACCGTGTGAGTGTGTTCTGCGATGAGAAGAGGTGCACATATCCATATGCTTATGGAATATGGCTATGGAGGGGTAAATGTGGGAGAACCACATTACATTATGTTGTAAACAAAAATTTTATCATTTTGTAAAATGAAGCTCATATTAGCATGAATTTCAAGTTTAGAACTTTTGGGGAAATCAAGAAAAAATACTCTATAAAACCATGAAAAAATTATTAAAATCCATTCAGTAGAACTCTGTATTTAAGAGTTATTATAACTCCCATTTTGAATACATTGGAAGCGACTGTGTTTTAAAAATATAAATTTCTTACATCTATTTTGGTTGCTATTTAATTTTTATTTTTAAAAACTTAAGATCATTTCAGTGGGACCACCTTTATCAGAATATTTAAAAAACTAAAATTTTTTGTAATACTCTGAAGAAGGTGATACCACTGAAACTATCGTAAGTTTTTAAATATAAAAACTATCAGGAACCAAAAGAGAGGTAAGAAATAATCATTTACATTGTAATTTAGAAATTAAATGGTTGGCAGGATATATTACGAGAGTTTGTTTGTACTGCATATTTGTTTGAAAGATCATCCATTTTAATAAAAAAAATACATAATATTTATGTTAACTACAATGAGTTTTTGTAGACTGTTTTACAGGTAGTAAATTGTTAACTTTCAATAACAAACATAATAAATCCAATAGTACAGACATTGAATCAATTTAAAACACTCTGACACAATTATATAAGTCCGCAACAGTTTTACGGTATAATGAGCAATTGTATAATTATTGGCTATTTAATGTGGAATTAAAGCTATTAGGTATTGTTTGTATCAATTAGCTTATATTATTCATTTATTTGAATACAGTTGCTGAATACATATCATGTCTTTCCAAGCATGTACAATGCAACTAAATAGAATACTATTGTTGTGTAAGAAAACAACAGGGAGAAATTCAACAAAACAACTGTCCCTATTAAACAATGTGCACTACCAAAGAAAATGTGTAAGAGTGAGACAGATGAAGAATAAGTGTGACAAAGATGAAAACTAATAATTTGAATGGTTGAATAAAGATGATGTTCATTGCCACTCTTTTCTTTCCCCCTTTCTCCTCCACCCTTGTCATGGAATGAATCTTGCGTAACAATACTTTCCAACCCTTGGAATTGGAAACTAACTTTTCTGTATGTATTTTTCTTAATGTGGGTGGATTCACTACTGTTGTAAAGCCTCAAGCGTGCTTATAAAAAAAGGAAAATCAATTTTTGTTAAGTCTGTGTTAACAAAAAAAAGTGAAAGCCATTGCTACATCACTTACTCATTTATCCAACAAAACTAAAACGAAGATTTTAAAGGAATTAAAGAGATAATACAATCATGGTTTTCTTATAGCAAAGATATATTTTTGCTTTAATAATTGCAAAGAAGATTTTCTGATCTATTATTTGTATCAAGTAAAATACAAAAGTAATATATTCTTATAGTATGTTGTAGCACTTGATTGGTTGTTAGTTCTACAAGTTAATTGACCTTGTTGCTTCTGTTTAAAATCACAAAAATATTTGAAAAAAAAATTGTATTTACAAGAAAAATTATTGAGTTTTTAATTTATGTTGATGTACCTAACAAACAAGTCAGTTTTTGGTTAGACAAATTTTTTAAAAATAATTTACTGTAAATATCTATCAGCTAATGACCCATAACCTAAAATAGTATTGTAGAACACCAATAGATTGACACAAGACAGTCAGGAAGTAAAAACTTAAGTCATGATAAAAGCTTTAGACATTCTGCTAATTTTTGAAACTAAATATAATAAAGCAAATATAATAAAAGCAAAAAAAAAATATATATTATATATATATTTTTTTTGCTTTTACAACTTCATAGGATCACTTTATGCCCATATCAGACAGGTGGAATGTCAAATTATATACACTCAATCTGTTTGTTGCAGGGCTAAAATAAATAGTTCTGTTTCTTATCACATGGTTAGCCAATTAAATGACTTAATAATTTAAGAATGGAAGAGGTAGAAAAGATATTAATCAGAGTTGTCTCCTCTGAAAGTAATGAATTTCACTATACAGCCAGACCCTGTGGTGAATGAAGTGAAGGTGTCATTTGCAGAGTGGAAAATATGTGCTTTTCAGAGGGCCTGGCATGCTGATAAGCATATTTTTCCACTGAGTGAGGAAGGCAATGGTAAACCACCTCACTTCTCATTTCACTAAGTAAAACCTCTACAGGTTCAAACCAGCATTTCGGCTGATGACCTAAACAACAGGATCACTTTAGTCCAATTTCTCGGCCAGTCCATTCCGTAATCAGTTCTTCTTATTCTCGAAGCATGTAAGTTGTTTTATTCTTGCTTCTTTCCTTTTCGCCCACATTGTTTGCAGGAGTTTCAACACTTGGTGCCTGTCCTCATCCAAATACCCCCTTTTGGACTCCTTTCTAGTTTTAGACCCAAATATTATCATATTAGTTTTAATTAGCTTGTATTTTCTAGATTTTGTAATCAGATCCTCCCTTTAAATTCTCAACTCTTCCATGTCCTGTTGGACTTCCTTTATCCATTTCGGTTATGTTGTTCTTTCCCAGTAAAAGTTCATTATTTGGTTAGCAAGTCTGGTGTTTTCTGCTCTTAAGTAGATGACCAAGAATGAAATACTGTATTTTTTCCTGAAGAAATTTGTTACCGGGGTTATTATCTTTTATACTTCTTCATTATTTGAGATTATCCTCCACTGTCCTTCTACTATGTATTCTTGTTTATGCATTTTCTGACTGTCCTCCTGTCTAATTTTTCAATCCTTTCCACTTCTCCAACTTTATATGGCCCGAAGAGAGTCACACTGGTGTATTGAACTTCTGGGAGAATTACTGTTTGGTAGTGTCTGATTTTAGTTTTTGTTGATAGGGATTTTTTGATGTATCAGGTGTGGCTATTAAATAACGAGACTGACGTAAAAAATTTAATTTTAATTTTATACATAATCACTTATTGTCACCTTCAATATACACTCCTTCTCTATCCCTACAATGCTCCATGCGAATTTTCCATTGTTGGAAACAGTGCTAGAAGTCATCTTCTGTCAGCTCCTTCAGGACACGTGCCACTTTCTCTTTTACAGCTTCCATCCACAGACTTAAATCTTGTCCCTTTCAATGCAGATTTCACCTAAGGGAACAGGTAGAAGTCACATGGTGCAAGATCTGGTGAATAAGGTGGATGTTCTAACACTGAGATGCTGTACTTGGCTAGGAACCTCTTGACAGATAACGCGGAATGAGCTGGCGCATTGTCTTGGTGGAGAACCCATGATTTGTCCTTTCACATTTCGGGGCGTTTTTTCCTCACTCTTTGACGTAGTTTAGAAAGTATCTCAAGGTAGTAATATTGATTAATTGTTTGACCTTCAGGAATCCTGTGAAAATACACAATTCCATGGATATAAAAAATACAATTATCGTTGCTTCAAATTTTGACTTGCTCATTCAAGCTTTCTTGGCTTTCGATGAAGTTCGGCTCTTCCAGTGCATGGATTGGCGCTTCATTTCCGGATCATAAGTAAAAAACCACGTTTCATCACATGTTATTATCTTCTATCTGTTCCCTTAGGTTAAATCTGCAAGCTAAGGTGAAATCTGTGGAAGCTGTAAAAGATAAAGCAGCACGTGTCCTGAAGGAGCTGACAGAAGATGATTTCCAGCACTGTTTCCAACAATGGAAAATTCGCATGGAGTGTTGAAGGGATAGAGAAGGATTGTATATTGAAGGTGACATTAAGTGATTATGTAAAAAATAAAAATGAAATTTTTTACCTCAGTCTCGTTATTTAATTGCCACACCACATATATGTTTAGGTAGTTATTAATGATTTTTTAATTTATCGGTTGTTTTCTGCCAGTTTATTTTCTCACCGATGTTATGGTATCTCCTGGAATTAAAATTTTTCCACCAGTCCCATCTTGTTTCCATTTGTGTTTACATGTCCATGCATATTGGATCCCTGGCCAAAATATTAGTTTTTTCGTATGATATTTTCAATGTTGTTCTAGGTGTTTCTAAATTTTCCAGAATTTTAAAATACTTATCTGTAGAATATATGAAACCACTACTATTTTACAGATAAGAACTTTTTTTTAAATTTTGGGATATTATACGTGTATTACTAATGTTTCAAATGGTTGAGCACATGGATGATCAGCGGTGAAAATAAAAAAATGTATTAAACGCTTTGAACTACATTAATATCAAATGAAGAAAATTCAGGGAACTAGCATAACCAAGTTACACTGGCATGGACATCTTACTATATAGGCTGCATATTGACCTCTCCCAAAAATGCCAAATGTGATCTCTGGGGATCTCAATTGACTACTCTAAGAGAGATGATTTATTTCTTCAGTTGATTATACAAGATAGGGTAAGCAGCGGTATGTCTACTGACATTCTTGGGCTCTTGTGGCATTTAAGATTGCTGCCTTAATATGCATTTTTTAGTCCAGAGGAATAAAATGCAATCAAAGTTGTAGGAACTTAAAAAACCTACAATTTTATTTCAACAAGTTTTTTTACAACGCTTACTTTAGTGTCAATTAGTGATTTTCCGTACTTTTAAGTCCAGTAGAGGTGGATTTTCATTAAGCATCATTTTCACTCAAGATTCAAATTAGGTTATGTTTTTAATTTTATACATTGTTTACTCATGATTAAACGTAGATTATGTTTTTCATTGCTTTGTGACTAATATATTTTTGCTGTCTTTGTCAGCCAGCTTCGCTTTCTCTTTGTGCCGCTAGATGTCGTGTAACTTCTGTTTTTCCCGATCGGTCGGCCGATGTCGAATTTCTGGCCTTTTGGCTTTGTGCTCTGCAATCCGCTGTCGAGGTATCATGTTAAAGTTTGCTTTGAATTGAATTGCGTCTTCTTCTAAATTATTTTGCAATCGTTTAATTAATATTATGTAACTGTTTTATTTAACAGCGTTTTCGCCTTTCTTGATGGTTATAGTTCGATCTTTAATTTTCTACCCCTTCGATAATTTGGATAAATGTAGTTTCTTGAATTATAATTATTTTATTTGTTATGAAACAGGAAAAATCTTTTAAAAAATCTTTTGGGATACCGACCGTAAAAATTATGCTACATTCTATTTACTTTTGTGAATTGTTTTCTGGGATCTTTTTATTTTAGTGTCGGATTTAATTATGTCTTGTACAAATTTTGCGAATTTGCTTTATCCAAAAATTTTGGTTACCTTTAGTTTTACTGTTACAGACCAAACTTTTTATTTTATATAATAACGTTATACAATAAATTTATTATATAAAATAGAATTAATTTCAAGCTGCAGGATGCACTATAAGAATTTATTTTTGAATAGAGATCAAACTTTATTTTACTTTTTGTCTCATGATGTACCTTTATTATTTTTGTGTATTAGCTGCGAAAATGAATATGATGTTCATGCCTTGTTTTGTTTTATCTTGTTCCTGATCATCTACTAATGATTTTGGTTAGTGTGAATTTTTTGGGGGTTCGATTCCGGGCTGCAAAATTATTACTATTGTATTTTGAAAAGTCATTATGATAGATATTGCCAGATGCAAATAAATTATTAGTTTTTTTGAGAAAAAGAAACAAAGAACTATATGGATAGGTAAACCACTAGAAAATCAAAAAATGCATAATCATCTTTGTCAAAAAAAAGGAGTCATTTTCTTCGGGATGTCAAATAATGAACGACCAGCGAAGTGGAAAATTAACTTTAATAGATAATGTGCAATATATTTTTTAAATTCGAAATATTTTGTAATAAAAAAAGGGTCTCAAAATTTTCTAAAACTTATATATACATATTAAATAATAATGAATTCTTTTTGCATTTTTTTAGGGATAAACCAGCCTGGTTTCTATCAAAATTATTAATAGGCATTTTACAACAGTATTTCTAACTATTTAAATTTTTTAATATAAAGTATTACCTGTTGTTGATTATTTTAAAAACTATTATGAAATAACAACTTTATTATTATGTTATTAAAATATCCGGATGTGGGTACCGAACTGTGTTTTTTTTTCATTTTACCGCTACTGCCTGATTTAATTTAAATTTTCAAGGTGACGACAAGTGATTGTTTTTGAGTTTCCTTTAGGTGGTTGCTGTAGTTATTTAAGAAAGGTTACTCAGTACAGTTTACATTGGCAAGAGAAATTGATGTGAGTGTTTCATACCAGATTATTTTTAATAATTTGAATATAATAAAAACATTTACCTATTACATATATGCAACCGTGGTAAGAAATACATGATACCCCACTTCTTCTTGTTCTCATTGGAGTAAGGAGAGTCCACTGATTTGTATCTGGATCATAGACTTCAGCAGAACTCATACATTCTTGACCATTGAAACCACCAGTTATATAAATTTTACCTACAATAATAACAGAATATTTTAAAAAATGTTAATTTTTAAACAATTATTTGGTTACACTTATAATTTTGGTAATTCTTGAACGCTCCCGTAACCTTACGGTTATAAATTACCTTGGTGTCAAATTTGAAGGTTCTATATAATATGATGGCCAGAAATTCTACGAGATGTTTGCCAGAATTTCTGCTATTCATTATTTTGTAAAAGCTTATTTAACATGAAAGTTTTGGTTACAGCTTGATATCTCTTGAACGAAAAAGAGATTAGGGCGATCAAAACTGGCAAATGCTTTTATTGGAAATGGTCGGCGAGGTTAAGACTTCGAGGCACACCCTCCACATGGTGGCCTCTGCCTCTGTCTCTTTGAAGCAGCTTTAACAAGGTGATATAATACAACTGAAGACCATAAAAAAGGAAGCAAATTACATCAGGCAATGAAAGACGGCCGCTTCCCTCACCAACTCCAACTCACAGCCTGTAAGAAGAAACCACTGTTGAGACAAGCCAAGATTGGACATTATTATACTGTGATTAAAATCTTCAGATAAAAGGAAAAGAGAACGACAAACTAGATGCTTAATGTCATGCTTTCGCGGATTATTTGGTTTCATCTGCGAATACTGAAGAAGAAGCCATTTAACAAGTAGAATAAAAACTTCTGGTTATGATAAGATTTGTTTGAAAATGTCCTACGAGAAAACCAAAATCATGTCCTCTAAAAGACAACTCCAAACTTTTTTTTAAAAATACGTAAAAATTAAATTTGTTGATAAATTCAATATTTAGTAGAACTTCATGGAAAGAAAAATGCGTAAAAAAAGCTGCAATGGAAGGGATAATTAGAAGATTGGAGCAATTCTTCTTTCAGTCAAAATATCTTTAATTACAATAATAAAAATATTTATAAAAATACTTAAAAAAATATTGTTTATTAATATTGCCAATATTTTACATTACATTACAGTTTTAAAACAGTTTTTTGAATGGATATAATCACAAGCAAAAATCAAATGCAACGTCTAGAAGGAGAGGAAAATGCTTCGGAAGATTCATGGTGCAAACGTCACAGAAACTGGTGAAATACGAAACAAAGAGCTTTACTTTGAGACATTGATTTTTTTTTTATGGTTTAACATCCGACTGTTCTGCAATTACTGCTAATGCAGACGGTGAAGGATGAAACGATTTTTTGTAACGTATGAAAATATGCCGTGCCTAAATGTGATTCGAACCCAAGATCTTGAGACATTGAGACTTCAGAGGGCGAGAGAGATTTTTTTGGATACGAAACATATGAACGAAGCCCGTTTAAACAAGAAAATTTTCATTATTTGCAGTGATAAAAACAAAAAAACTTTAACCACAAACAAAACTGGTACTGGAATTTAAATCTGCGGAGATTCAGACCACCAAAGAGAAACGGCAGCTTCTAGAAAATCCGAAAAAGTCCATATCAGAAAAGATAGAAACATTTTGGGAAGGAAGGAGATTAAGAGAAGGAAAATGAACAAAGAAAAAGACAGGACTTTCTGAAGAACCTTGAAAGTAAATCCGATAAAATGAATGCTTATTGGAGTGAAAAAGAAATCGGAGATGGTAACGATCTGATGAGAGATTTAGGAAGTAGAGGAAAATCAGTGTTGTTACCGAGTAGTTCATGGCGACTGAATTCTTTAAAAATAAAGAGGACAAAATTATAACATTATACAATATTTCATATTTCAAAACATTTATTTTGTTTCCGTAGTTCTGAGTAATTTTACCCGCGTTACAACTTGTTTCTATTTGATTTTCATCCTAGAAAATAATTATTTACTTTTGTTAAGTTATTTAAGTCTGCGTTTACAACATGGGGAATTGCCAACTATAGTGCAATGGAAACGTATTTGTTTTGCATCTTAGTTTCTTATCCAGGAATGTTTCAATGAGTATTATTTGTATTGTTAAGTTCAGAAAAATATTTAATTTTAATTACCATTTAATGTAGTTGCACTAGCGTCACTTCTTTGAACATTCATTGGGGCGATTAGTGTCCATTGATTTGTTCTGTAATCATATTTTTCCGCGGTGTTTTGCCTGTGATGACCATCATACCCTCCCATGGCATATATAAGATCCTTTAGGACGGCGACGCTTACGTAACAACTAAACAAAATAAAACAATGACTACCCTCATTAGTACCAAAGATATTACTACAATTTTGTTAGAAAGATAATCTTATGAATAAAGCTGCCCATAACAGACAGGTGGAGTGTCAAATTATTTACTCTCAATCTGTTCGTTGCTGGGTTAAAATAAATAGCTCTGTTTCTTATCACAAGGTCAGCCAATTAAATGACTGAATCATTTAAGAACAGAAGAGGTAGAGGTGCAAAAGACACTAATCAGAGTTATCTCCTCTGAAAGTAATGGATTTCATTATACAGCCAGACCCTGTGGTGAATGAAGTGAAGATGTCATTTGCAGACTGGAAAATACGTTCTTTTCAGAGGACCCGGCATGCTGATAAGCGTACTTTTCTATTCAGTGAGGAAGGCAATGGTAAACCACCTCACTTCTCGTTTTACTTAGTAAAACCTCTACAGGTTTCGGCTGTTGGCAGGTGTCGGCGGTTTTCAGCTTTTCAGCTGATGACCTAAACAACATGAATAAAGTGTCCTATATAATGCTTTGTCTTGTAGTACCTACATTACAAGCGGCGGTATTTATTTCAACCTCAACTTTTTTTCTTTTTGTTTATTTAACGTCGCATCAACTACAGTGGTCATAAGCGACGACGTTAGGTTGTAACTATGAAGGATGAAATGATTTTTTGTAACGTATGACAATATATGCCTTGCCTGAGTGGGATTCGAACCCAAGATCGCATGATGAGAGGCGAGCACGTTATACCAACTATGCCAATGCGGCCGGCAACCTCAACTTTTGAAATCCAGTAAAATGACAATAATAGGAATGTATTCCGGTTGTCCCTCGGAATTTGAACCGTAGGGAAGTCACATTGATTTTTATTAGTTTGTTAATATTTTCTTCCCACGAATAAATGAAGACTTATCATAATCAGGAACCGTTAAAAAATGTTTAAACATTTAAAAAAATAACAATTTTATACATTTAGTTGTATTTTAACTTAAATACAGAAATACATAAATTTGTAACCATTTTCTATTTGAGTACTGTAAATTTTATCAATTTGTCGCATGGTGTATTTGGAGTAATGGTAGCTTTCTGGTGTAGAATGGTGAAGATCGGTGGTTCGAACCCATCAGCGGTAAAAGTTTTTATTGTTAAAAAAAATATTGGAAATATTAAAAAAGTTAATTATTTATTTAGTTTTTAAATTTGACAGTTTGTTTTATCATATAAAATTGTTTACTTAAAAATTTGCTTTCTTTGGAAGCAAATTCAGTATTAACTTATTTTAAATACCTAATAATATTTCCTTCGGCAACATTTAATTTTCAGACAGCTCATTGATGTTATAAGTTTAGATGATAAAACAAAATTATCAAAATTAAAAAAATAATCAATTAAAATTGTTTATAATATTTCCAATATTTTTGACAAAATTTTTTTTTTACTGCAGATGGATTCGACCCACCTGTCTTTATGTCTTCACACCAAAACGTTACTGTTACTCCAAACATACATGCGACAAATTAATAAAATTTACAATACTTAAATAGAAAATGGTTACAGATTTATATATTTCTGTATTTTAAGCTAAAATACACGTTAAATGTATCAAAATAGATATTTTTAAAAGGTCTAAATATTATCTAATGATTCCTGACTATAAACAAGTCTTCATTTATTCGTGGGAAGAAAATATTGACAAACTAATGAAAATCAATGCTAATTCCCTATGGTTCAAATTTCGTGAGACACCGGTATGTGAAAGTAGACCTTTTGTTGAATTATTTTAACAAAAAAGTATTATTGTATCACTTGTTCTACAACACTACACTACAGAGTTTTTAAAATTGAGGAAAGAAATTAAGAGCAGGTATGATGGGAGCAAACCACCTAACCTCACGCAAACCGTTATTAACTAACGAGCTTCAATTACTTACAGTTCCTTCTTTGTACATTTTTGAAGTGATAATTGTTATGTAAAATCAGTAAAAACATATTATTTATAGACTGACCGTCTACCGTTCATTGGAGCAATTTCCCGCCACGTTTTACTAACGGCGTTGAAACAGCGGCACGAATTAAAATAATCCATTCCGTCAAATCCACCGATTACAAATATATTATAACCGACAACAGCTGTTCCGTGGTATGCCCTTGGACCTGTCGGGTCGACTTGATCTACCTAAAATATATGAAATAATAATTTATTATTTAAAAAAATAATAATTAAATTAATTCTAATTAATAATTTAAAGCTGGTCGCTTTTGTCTTAAGGGGAGACTGTACTTTGTATCCTGCCAATGTTAAATATGCTATTTTTAGGTACATTTTTCATAGGATTGGTAAAAAATAGGGCAATTAAACTTTACACACCGTAGGTGTCGAGTTTCTTCTCAAGCTACTGACATTTTTTCAATTTAATCTTTGGATCATACAATTTTTTTTAAATTACAAATAACATAAAATTTTTACAAATTGTTTTCTACGGTTTTTGCGTATTACTAATTTTTGGAGCACCTGAGGAAGTAACAAAAATGTCGGTATATGTGGATATACAAGATAATTAACTGGTAAAAATTTCAGCCTGGTAGGTTTATTGGTTTCTGAGAAAAATGTACCTAGTGTTAAAAATTTAAATTTACGGGAAAACGCAAGAAACAAGAAGACACAAATCAAAAACAAAAAGTACACTAACAAGTAAATTTCTCATAACAGTTGTTTAGAAAGCTGAACCAACAGTGAGAATACAAAAAACAGTGATGCAGATATTTTAAAAACTTAAATTCTCTTTGCACTAAAATGAGCAGTATGAAGTTGTGAAAATATTCGTTCTCGGTAACATAATTTTTTTGTGTAAACTTAATAAAAACTTAATTTTTTCATAAAAAAATTTTTTTTTGACGTAATTTAATGTTTTTTTCTGGTAGATCTAGGCCTAAACTATTGAAAACATAAAAAAACCATAAAATCGAAATTTTGAGTTAAAACCATCGTACCATCCCCCTTAATCTTTCCAGTATCAAACAGGTAACTGATAAACGTTTAGCATAGAATTTTTAAAAGATTTAAAACATAAAAAAACCATAAAATCGAAATTTTGAGTTAAAACCATCGTACCATCCCCCTTAATCTTTCCAGTATCAAACAGGTAACTGATAAACGTTTAGCATAGAATTTTTAAAAGTATTTAGTCTTTCACCGATCTATGTAATGCACTTGATAGTGAACCTCTTCCTAATCTCTTTGAAGAGCGATGGGAAGGCAGCGTTGTTATAGATACTGAAGTCACGAGATTGCCTTTTGCGAAAGTATGGGCTATGAGGAAGGGAAGTGAAATATTTGCAGTGCTGCCAACCTCAACAGTGAGACACTACTCGTACATTTCACTACCGTGCAGTTTCTAGATAAATTTTGAAAGCTGTGGTTTATTCCGAGAAAATGTTCTTCATAAAACTTTTTAGAAATAAATATGACCAGTAAAATTGCCTATAGCTTAATTACATGACAAAAAATGTTTGATTTACTGTAATTACGAATAAATCGCCTTCTTTACTATTGCTGTCATCGGCGTTTTAATTATCAGTCTAGTATCTACCTAACAGTTTTATTTTTTTACCAGGAGACAAAAAACCTTTAAAGAATAGCTTCTTAACGTGGTTAATTTCCTTCTTTAGTTTTCGAATTGTGGAAAGAGAAACGTCACAGTAGTTAGCCGCTCGCTCATGGCTTGTGTTAAGAGGCACGGATTGGCATTTTTGTTTAGCTTCAACTTCACAAAATTTTATTATATTGCATTCAGCTCTGTGAATAGTCCGCCGATGTTTTCGAGAAACCGACATTTCAGTTTACGGTAACAAACAGTCATATTCGTACAGTTAACCAACAAAAGATTCCGCGACATACTGTATATGCTCTGGGTATAATATAAGTTGTTATGTTTGTCGTACTGAAATTAAAGCAGTCGTGCATGCGCACTGATGCTTTTCCCCCTTTACCCCTCGTTGCAAACAAATGAAAACTCGTGACTCAAGCGATTATAAGTGGTATTTGGTAGTAGAGGTAAAATATCTTTATCTTGGTAATACGGGCATCTTCTTCTTCTTTAGGTTTCTATTCGTTCCACCATATAACAATCTGAAACTTATCCACTACTGTTCGAAACAACTATGTTTTCTAATACCAAATTCTCAGATTTTTTTAACCAGGAAATACGTCTTCTCCCCACACTACGTTGTCCAGCTATTCTTCCTTGTAATATAGGTTGCAGCAACCAAAATATTTTCTGGTTGCACACAATACGGTTGTACCAAGGGTTAATTCTTAACTGTACAGGGCGATTCATAATGTACTTCGGGGTTACGAAAATCCAGTACAAAAAAGTATTTCACTTAGTCTATAAGAATGAAATAAGTACTGAACGAAAGAGCACTTCAAATAGTTTTTTCCACATATTTTGGGCAGTTAGTCTACCGTTTGCCTGCTAGGCGTAGACAGTAGAGAAAATGGCTGCCACGGGAAGCGAGAAGTCGTTCTGTGTGTGATAGAATTTCACGTGTCAAGTCAGTAATTACTGTGCAACGTGCGTTTCGGTTGAAATTTAATTAGAATCCACCAAGTGACAATTCAATTCTGGTAACTGAAAACCCACACGCTTATGTGGAATACGTTCGGGATTCTCCAAAAGTAAATGTTTTTGTTTTTTGAGCGATCTCTCGTGAGGCAGTGTGTGGGCCATTCATTTTTTACGGAAACGATAATAAAACCGGCATGATTTACCTGGATATGTTACAATTATGGCTTATGCCTCAGCTACTCAACGACTTCATTTTCCAGCAAGATGGTTGTCCTACCCATTTTTATAACGAAGTTCGACGGTACCTTAACACAACATTGTCTCGGCGCTGGATAGGACGCGCGCTGAAGAAAACCAACACATTATGCTGTGGCTACCTAGATCACCAGACCTCACGCCATGTGACTTTCTTCTCTGGGGTTATGAGAAAGACAAGGTGTTTATCCCACTAATGCTGAACGATATCGCTGAGCTGAAAGATCGCATAATCAGTGTAATCAATTCTACCGAAAGGGATATGTTAGAACGTGTTTGGCAAGAGCTAGACTTTCGTGTTGATGTGTGCCATGTCACCAATAGAGCGCACATTAAACATTTATATAGGTTTAAAAATAACTGAGTCCCTGCATCGGCCCTTACAACTTTCATTTAGGTAAGTGAAATAGTTTTTTTTGTACTGAATTTTCGTAATCCCGAAGAATATTACGAAACACCCTGTATAGTTCCCTTTGAGTGTATTGTGCCTAAAGGTCAAAAACAGGATTGCATGTTTTCAAAATTTATCTTAAAGAGTCACTGAGGAATCACTTAAGATCAAAAACACGACGCTGTTTTCTGTTAATTTTGCTGATGATCGGGTATTACTCGCGGAGGATGGGTATAACGTTCTTTACATGCTTCGGAAGTTTCATGAGAATTATTAAAAAAGAGGACGTGAAGTCAATTTCAATAAAAAGAAGTACAATTAGGGAACTAGTAATGAACAACGGATCCATCGTGAAATGATATCGCGAGTTTACTTACTAAGATACGTGGGTGTTTGCAATCGGTGGGAGTGCAGAGGAAATTGTAATTAGGATTGCAAAAGCAGTCCTTAATTTGTAGCTGGAATACAACCATGGAAGTGAAAAGGCGATTGGATAAAGCAGTAATTGAAATTATCGATTCCTATTGAGCAGAGATGTGGGATATATCAGGTAGAAATGAAAAACGATTGGAAGCAATACAGATGGACTGTAGAAATCAGAGCTGGGGAATCACGAGACGAATCGCTTAGGTTGTTCGGTCTAAATACGTACTTGATGTAAATATTCTAGAAACAATAGAGTTTAAAATGTTGAACTGATATGGGTACATGAAGATTCCTGAAGGTAGATGACATCAGATGATATGCAGGGGATGATGGAGAGGAAGCGTGGGAGAGGGAGATGATCGAGGTTGTCCTAATGGGGAGTGTTTGTCCTGCGATGAGTTTAGTGAAATAAGGGAGGATGATTTAAGCGAGAATTAAATGGAGATTAGGATGTTAGAAATGCCGGAGGGTGTAGCCCACTCGCATAAATATTATAGACGAGTAAGTACAGTTTTGTTTTATTAGTAAAAATTTATGTAGTGTAACTGGGAGGTTTATTTTCAAATAAACACAAATTACTCGTATTTAGGATACTTCTTTAGCCAGACGTACCCAACAAAAAAATTCACTATTCTAAATTTATGAAATAATACAGATTAATTTATAGTTAAGGTTCATTCAAGTACTGGTTATAGTAAAAAAAACAAACAATTTTCCTTTAAACTTATAACAATTACTTATTATTTACACGATTAATAAATTACAATTAACGATTAACACTAATAAATTACTATTATATTACTTCAATTTAATTACGTAATTACAAAACTTAAAAGCTGAAACTAAACTTGGCTAAATAAGATACTTTCACTTTACATCCAAAACAATGATTTACCTGTCCACAACTACGTGCTACCACCAGTACATACACGTACTATTAAAGTAATTCAGAACCGATCCCTGAACGACACTATTTCGAAACGGCCCAATAACATTAATTTCATTCACAGTCCAGTAACTAACTGACTAACTACAATGGCACTGACTGTTTTTATACCTGCGGTCTGATACTTTTTCAAACAGTTGATTAACATTTTTGTAAAGAAATTTATTTTGCATGCTATTTTAAACCACATTAAGTTATTCTCAATTAGTATTACTCCCCTTCCACTTGTAACTCATACTCGTGCCAACAAAACTCCTTTTTCAGTATTAATTGGTTTTATTTGTATATTCGTGATTTGGCTTTCAACCTTTCACTGGTGATCTGTAGTGATGTCAACAAAATTCCAGTTTCCAATACTTTCATCATACTAGTTTTATGAGTAAAATAATACAACCTAATTATTGACATTTAGAACAATTATGTTTAATGTCAATATTAACATTAATTTTCACATATTTTTATTTACTTTATAATATCAAATCCACCGGGTTGGTCTAATGGTAAAGTTGTTGTCGCGAGTTAGCTGTTTAGATGATGTTTTACGGAGAAGAAAGGTTCTACGGTTCAAATCCTAGTAACGGTAGTTAATTTTGTACGAATTTGAATACTAGCCAGTGGTTGTATTTTGATGGTTGGGGTTCAATCAACCATACTTTTTCAGCAATGATCGGCCTGAGTCTAAACAAGACTACACCTCGTTTACACGTCATACAAATCATCCTCATCTCATGGGGTCACGGAGTTGCTTATTCTTCTAAATTGAATAGATTGCAACGCACACATAAAGGGCAATAAAAATTATCTATTCGCTAATTGAACTCTATCCAGATAAACGAATAAACAGTAAAATAAAAAAATCTGGTGTGAAACACTCACACAACTTTCTCTTGCCAATGCAAATAATTAACAATAAACCTAACATTAGTATTAAAACATTAGAAATGAACAAAAACTAACCTCAAAAACATAACCTTATTTTAATCATGAGTGGAAGACGCAAAATGAAAATCGAACTCAATTTGGCTTAAAAAAAACGGAAAATCACACTTTCACGCTAAACTAGGCTCTGTAGAGAAAAATTCTCTAAACAAAAGTTGTAGATCTTTTAATTTTCTATAACTTTTATTATATACACTTTTGTCGTAAAATGCATACTAAGACCGAAATGTTAAAAAAATCGATTTTTCTCACGTTTTCGTGAGAAAAAAACAGAAAATCGCAAATTACCGCTAAACTAAGCGTCATACAAAAAAATGTTTGAAACATAAGTTGTAGGTTTTTAAATTCTCTACAACTTTTATTATATAAGTTTTTGCGCTAAAATTTATATTAAAGCCGTAATCTTAAAAAAACAACGTTTTTACGTGAAAAGAGCCTCACCGAGAATTTCAGCAGACATGGCGCCTACCCTATCTTGTAGAGAATAAAAAATTGAGTAAAATAGGCGATTTTAAAAAAAATCGTAGGACCAGTTTTTGAGAAAATCGCAAAAAACTGAAAAATTATACGAATAAACTACTACTTCCGGTTGACCGATTTTGATGAAAATGTTCGTGTCGCGTCCGGTAGTGGTATGTAACTTAAGTTTCAAGTTTCAAGTTCGTACGATGTTCCGTTCTTGAGATATTCTGTTCACACACACACACACAGACACACAGACACACACACAGACACACAGACACACAGACACACAGACACACACACAGACCAATCGCTAAAAACATGTTTTTTGGATTCAGGGGGTCTGAAAACGTATAGATCCGGTGAAAACTCGATTTCGAAAAATCGACATGAAAACAATACTTTCCTTCCTATATATTCATATAGGCAAGAGAAAGTAAAAATAAACTAACTAAAATTTAAAATAAAACAAAGAAAATCAGATTAATGATAAATTAAATAATCTAAATTCTTAAAATTTGAAGAGTATTGTTTTTGGCTACACTGGAAAGAAACAAACATACTTAACAAGATGTTTCCTTCATAAACATTCCATTAACTCTATTATAAACAACCAATAACTCTAAGACCTTGACATGTTCATCCCAAAATGATAATGTTACTAAAAACAGCTTCCATCGACGTGCAATAATATTGTATTAGGACCCAAAAAAACAAAAAAAGTGATTGAATATTTTCCATGGAATCTTTATACGAGAGATAAAATAATAAATATACAAAATTAGACACACGAGTATTGAAGTTTGAGTCTGTCTTCTTTTACAAAACAAGAGAGGGCAAGCCACAAGAAATTCAAGCCTAAATCAACAAAATTTTATCAATAATTTTGTAGACGGATCGCCTACGCATATCCTTTGTGAAATTTAAAATTGTACTTTTATAAGCGGGGTTATAGACTAGCTAAGGCGTTTCTATTTTTCATGATTCATTTTTTTTTTATTTTGTTACTTTTTACACATTTTAGTTATCCCGCTCGACAATTTAACGTAAATTCAAGGAAACCGTTTAATTTGTTTTATATTTTTGTTTTTAACTTAGGTGTTACAATACATTATACTATATAATGGTATAATACTGATAGATAAATGAACTCACCATTACAAATGACCTTACTGAAAACAAATAAAAAAGATGACCATTTTACCAATCAAAAAATAGTTTAAAAAAATTTAAAACTACGTAATGCCATTATAACCTATGTTTATCAGTAAACTTCCAATAGCGAAAGAATGTCGGAAATTGGTTGGTTAGTATCTGAGATTACCTTGTACGAACAAACTACTTTTTTCTCTTTTTAAAGCCACACAGGACTACATAAGTTCATTAAAAAGAAAAATCGTTTTCGATTTTGTTGTGTTGGTGTACTTTTCCTGACGTTTATTTCCTTCCAGTATTCCTTCAATCTTTCTGATCTCTTCTGACGTTCTTAGTCAGAATATACAATTTTCTGTCGTTTACTCCATCTTTTCTGTTCAAGTTTTGTGTTGTTGAGTTAGTGGTAATTTCCGAATTTTCTTTCTATGTCTTCAAGTGTGATTTGGATTTAATGTCCTGTTCAATTTCTTTGATTCAGTGGGGCTAAGAGTTGATGATTTGTGTGGAGTCAATCCTTAAATATTATACTACTTTTTCGAAGCCACATTGGATCACTAAGCCATTAAAAATTTGTAGTGTTCTTCGGATAAAGTATCGGTCTAGCCTTTCGGTTTTTCCAGTACTTTTTGAGACGGTCCGATCTTTGTTTCCGTATCTCATCTTTAACCTCCATCGTGTGTCTTTTTGCTTTACCCCAATAAAATCTGTGTGATTTGAGTGTACTATTTATTTTCTCCTTGTGAAACGCGTCTTCAATTGCAATTTCATTGAGATACCTCCTAATCTCTTCAATGTATCTTCCGGTAATCTTCCTGTTCAATTTCCTGAGGATCAGTTGACTCAATATTCTATCATTCGGCATTCTTAAAATGTGGAAAAAGTAGGAAATCCTCCTTTTTTTATCATGCTAATTAATCGGATTAATTTCCTTATTAACAGTTTCATTAGAACGAATTCGCCATACCCCATTTATTAGATAATTCTTATTAAGGCAGGAACTGATAATTCTGAGTTCTGTTTTAAGAAGTTGGTCAGTCTTAGCTTCATTCTTAATTCGGAAAATAGTTTCACCGGCGTAAAAGCGCCTCTGGGAGAACAACTGTTTTGAAGTGGTGGATTTTGGCATGCATTAAAAGGCATTTTTTCAATAATTAGGCTTATACTACTTTATAATGTTAGTATAGATTTTCAGGTAGAAAATCTATTATACCGGTATTTATAGAACAAGATTTAAAACTTTACATTGCGTGAGTAGAACTGAAATAAACTTAAGTAAATATAGATAAATTTTCATAAACATGCCAATATAAAATTAATTGGAACAACAATTTTAATTTAAAAGTATGTGTGAGGATAAAAAATTCAATAAAAAGTTTAAGGAAAGTTGGACTATTAAAGAAATATCTAAAAATATTATTTTGTTTATGAAGTAAAAGTTATTTTTGTTGGTGAGTGTAAAAAATAAAAGGAATTAAATATTTAAATTTACTTTTAGACTTTGGTTTTTGTCGCAGTAATCAACCTACGGAGGCGTATAAAATTCGGACGCCTACCGGTAAAGTTAAAGTAGAAAAGGCTATTTCAATAATCTAATTTCCGCTTTATTCCATGCCTGACTTCACCTCTGAACTGATAAAAAAAATCTTAAACGAAAAAAGTATTAGATTTCATTTTAATCACTTTGGTAACATAACCTACTTACTTTAACCCATCGATCTGCTCGTGTGTCATAAGTTTCTATAAAATTTGTAGGGCTCCCACCGGACCATCCACCGATTGCGAATAAAATTTCATGAGGGACTCGAGGTCTTGCTATTTCAGGTGTGGCAACTTCACCATCTTTTTGTGTGATCATCTCCAAATCGTACAAGAATCTTAATGTTTCTATTATTACCGGACGACAAGCTTCGTTTTTAGTTACGAACGGATGTTCTTTTACCTTAAAAAAGTCAAAACCATTAGATTAACAAATAAAAATATTTGAAGGCATTTACAGATTTAATCTTAATTAATATACCGGGTGTTTGGAAAAGAACTCCCTAGTTTTAAGTAAAAATTTATGGGTGAAATTAATTAAAAACTATATCAACGTGTACATACAATTAAAGAGTGTACCTTCAAGTTTTGTTTAATGTTAGTAGACTTCAACATGGGATCCATTTGTCGCTCTGCACACGTCGAGACGATATTCCACCTCTCTCCACGTATTCAGCAACATAACAGGTGTAACTGTCCCAACCGCCGCGACGATTCTTTCCCGTAAATGATTGATGTTTCGGATGTTTTCACCATACACTAAATTTTTTATGTGGCCCCAAAAGAAAAAATCCAGTGGGGTTAAGTCTGGGCTTCGTGGTTGCCAAGCGATTGGGCCAGACCTGCCTATCCACCTTCCCGGAAAGCGAGTATCAAGAGCCGCGCGCACTTGGTTACTGTAATGAGGTGGGGCGCCATCTTGTTGGAAAAACACTAGCCCTTTTTCTGCCTCAATATCGCCTATTTGGGGAAAGACATACTCAGTCAACAGGTCGTGGTAAATGTTCCCGTTTATTGTTCCTTCTATAAAAATGAAAGGACCTATCACACGATCTTCCATCAAACTAAACTGAACTAAGCATTGCTGCGTCTCAAGGTCAAGCAGGCCTGCCAACTGCATGGGAGCAAAACTTGGACAGTTGATGAATCAAACACCACAAACTACAATAGTGTATGTCGCTTTGTACAGATTTTACGACACATTGAAACTAGGGAGTTCTTTTCCAAACACCCGGTATATCAGGTAACCTCAGAAGAACTAAAATAATAAATAATTTAAAAATTTGTAATTATTTTAATAAGACTTTTTACTGCAAGTAGAGGAGTAGGAGAAAGAGGGAAGGACATCCAATTGGATTACGGAGTGATCAAGGTGTGTGACGGTTTCAAAAACCTCGGAAGCCTCATTACAGGGAAAGGAACGTGTGAAAGAGACATTCGGTCCAGAGCTGCTATGAACAGACTAAATTCATTATTGTGGTCATCAGAAGTTCAAATAAAAACTAAGAAGATAATCTGCCAAGCAGTGGTGGACTCAATAATGACTTATGGGGCAGAATGTTGGCAAATTAGTATGAAGAACAAGAATAGGGTGAATGCAATGGAGATCGATTATTTGAGAAGAGCTTGTTGAACCTCTTGGCTGGAACATGTGAGAAATGAACTATTAAGGAGAGACTGTACTTTGTATCCCGCCAATCTTAAATTTGCTATTTTTTTAGGTATATTTTTCATAGGATTGGTGAAAGATAGGGAAATGAAACTTTACACACTATAGGTGTCGGGTTTCTTCTCGAGCTACTGTCATATTTTAGTTTAATCTTTGGACCATACCATTTTTTTTAAATTACGAATAACATAAAATTTTTTCAAATTGTTTTCCACGTGTCTTGCGTATTACTAATGTTTGGTGCACCTGAGGAAGTCATAAAAATGTCGGTATATGTGGCAATAGTACAAGATAATTAACTGGTACAAAATTCAGCCTGATAGGTTCATTGGTTTTTGAGAAAAATGTACCTCAGTGTTAAAAACCTAAATTTACGGGAAAAGGTAAGAAACAAGAAGGCATAATTCAAAAACAATATGTACACAAACAAGTAACTTTCTCATCAACAGTTTGTTTAGAAAGCTGAACCAACAGCTTTGAGTATTAAAAACCGTGATGCAAATAGTTTAAAAACTAAAATTCTCTTTGTACTAAAACTCGCAGTATAAAATTATGAAAAAATTTTCGTTCTATGTAACATGATAATTTTTCTGTGTAAACCTGATAAAAACTTAATTTTTTCATAAAAATTTTTTTTGACGTAATTAATGGTTTTTTCTGGTAGATCTAGGCCTAAACTATTGAAAAACATAAAAAACCAAAAATAGAAATTTTGAGTAAAAACCATTGTGCAATCTCACCGTTTAAGGGCTCAAGCGGAGGTGTGCAATACAATTGCAGAAAGAGATAAAAAATTGGTTTAGTATAGTCGTGAACGTCGAATGGAAGAGGAAAGTTGGCCGGAAACGATCTTAAACTACCAGAAAATGAAACAACCCTGGGGATTTTGGGAATAAGGGGTAAGAGAGGCTATACGGCAGAGAGGGCTGGAGGAGAACTGACGGAATAGACCAAGAAGGAGATTGAGATGCGGGCTGAGGCAGCAGCTGTAGGATCTCCGCTTAAAGATAAATGAAGGCTGACTTTTGATTTAATCTTGTATTTTTTTTTAAGTAAAAAAATGCTAACGCACTTGGCGTTTTCTTTCTATTGGACGTTTATTGAAAACTACAAAGGATTATGGCTGTGATTAGGTATTGTTAGAACTAAATGTCTTATCCATATCTGTCTTCAACGAAATCAATCTACTATGACATAACTGGTAAGTAAGTTATAAATATAAGTTCATGTATGTGCAGTTACGACAGTTTTTATGTGTACCCACATAATAAAATCACATAGGAATTGTCGACCCATTGAGTTGGTTTGGTCTAATAGTAGTCAGCTGTAAGTTTAACAGCTGATGTTCGGAGATACAAGTTCCGTGGTTCAAATCCTAGTAAAGCCAGTTAATTATACGGATTTAAAACATACAGTGGTTACCGGTGTACTTTGAAGTTTGAGTGTTAAATGAATCATAATTTTTCAGAAATGGTCGGCCTGAGTCTGTACAAGACTGCATCTTATTTACACACCGTACACATCATATGAACTCATTGAGCCATGGAGTTGCTTATTGTTCTTAATTGAACAGATTGTAACGTACACACATAGGGATTAAAAGAAAAAAGTGAAACAGAGTAAAATTGTCTATTAACAACTCTCTCGGTAGGTCATCATCATCATCATCATCTCCTTTACGGATTAGGCCAATCGTCTGTTCCAACATCACACCATCTCTTTCTTGGACGCCCCAAACATCTCCTTCCTCGAGGGCGATACTTCAGCGCCTGAAGACTAGCTTTATCAGGTGACATCCTAAGTACATGTTCCTGCCACCTATTTCTGTACCTCCACATTTTATCAATGATTGTTTCGCCTCTCTTCAGTTCTTCTCGAATCACGCTACTTCTAATGTGTTCTCTCCGGCTACACCCCTTCACAGATCTCAAAAATCTCATTTCAGCTGCCTCCAATCGACTTAAATCTCTCTTCTTTGGTGCCCAGGTCTCACTTCCATACAGTAAAATCGGCACCGCCATTACATCGTAAAGCCTCAACTGTGTATCTTTCCTGGCTCGATTCTTAAAAGTCCTATTGATATAACCACAGACATGCTGAAACTTGCTTATTCTAGTGCTTATCTCTCTATCAACGTCATACGTTATATCAACTCCTAAATAAGTGAAGTGTGCTACCTGCTCCAACACTCTATCATTTAATACAATTTTTGACCTTATGGGGTCCTTCCCAATAAAAGCCATTATTTTGGTCTTACTAGCAGATACCGACATATTATACTCTTTACATATCTTGTCGAGCATATGAATAGACCTTTGCAGTTCATCTTCACTTTCTTGGAGGATTAATTGGTCATCCGCGTACAACAACGTATTAAAGTAGAAACCTTCTCCTAAAAAAGATTTAATTTTTTACATTTATTTCACTATAGAATCTGGCTGTGTAGTAAAATCCATTACGTTCAGAAAACATAAATGTGATTAGTGTCCCTTACACCTCTCAAACGTGCTTGTTATTTTACTAGTCTTTCTGAAAAATATCAATATTTTTTCACATATTTCACTATAGGATTTGGTTGTGTAAGTAAATCCATTACGTTCAGAGAACAATGTGATTACTTACAAGTCTCATTCTTTTTTAAAGGGTTGTAATTTATTTGACTCTACAACCGAAAAAAATATAACTATTTTGAACACTACCTGCAAGATTTATATAAAGACTAATGCAAAACAATTAGTCCACTCGGTGTAATGGTTTGCACAACCGGGTTCTATGCCAACGGGTCCAGGTTCGATCTCCGGTAAGGTCTTACATTTTTTTCATCTTTATACCAACTCATAACACAATTATCTACGCACAATATATGTAGGCATCAACACCCAATAAAAAAATATAAATTAATAATCACTTTAGTTGAAAGTGATTAATTACGTCAATCACTTTAATAGGTTCGTAAAATAAAGAAGGTAAAGTCACCGTTTATTAATTACATTCTCCAAGAAGAACTGCGTCTCTAGAAGACCTAATCTTATATTTTTCATAAGTTTTACTATATGATGTTTTCTTGTTTCCGGTTTGTGATTTATCCACCGCAATACGCATTCCCAAACAACTTCTTCTGATTTAACATTTAATTCATCTGCTCCAACCAATTGGGCTAGTTGTTCTGACTCCATATCTAAAAGTTCTTCACTGTTTTGTGCTACTGCTACAAAATTTCGCATCACATATCTTTCTGCTTCTTTTTCTAGTTGAGTACAGAAGTGATCCCTAAACAATAATTAATACCATTAAAATTTTTTAAACCTAACCTAGATTAAAATTACATATTCTGACAATTTTAACACCATAATTTTTAAACTACATTTGAATTTCTCTAATCTGATATTTAACGTATCTGGTAAGTCTAGTAATCAAGCAATCTGCGGATCTGAACCCACATGAAATCTTCATTCCACTTTAGATATGCATTAAAAAGAAACTGTTGTAAATTTATCTAGGGGAGCAAAAGGATGTTCGGAATAAATTCTTAAAATTAAAGAAATAAGCAAAATATATGATTCCTGTAAACCGATTTTCACCGATCTTTGTGTTATTTAAGTCTATCCTTAATTTATATTTACGAATATTGTTTATTGGTAAAGAAATATAAAAATACATTTATAATAAAAAATAAAAAATAAAAATTCGTATCTGACTAGGTTCAAAAATAATTTTCGTTTAAATAAACACAACACCCTTGAATCAACAACCCCTCAAGAAAGAGCCTCTATCAATTTTTCAATAATTTAAAAGAATTACCGGTCAGTTTTTAAAAATTAAAAAAAACAGTATTTATTCAAAAAATGATTACGAAAGAGGGACAATGTAATATTTGATACATAATAAATTAAATAATGCTTACAGTTTGGGAGTTTGTTCAAGTTTCCTATCATAACCATTGAGACCATACTATGTGTGTTTAAGATTCATTTATTTTATTTTATATTTATTAATAAATAAAAAAAAAAGAAACGCTATAGAAAAAGAAAATCAACAATTTCTTTTATTAAAATTTTGAATTTCAATATCTGTTCAAGAGTTGAGATAAGTAAATCAACTTTTTTAAAAAATGACATGAACCGCGAGAGAGCTCCCCTTCTGGTAAGTGTTTTAACTAATTTTTTGATCGTTATGGTAGTTCTTTGGATTAGTTTATATTAAATAAATCCAGAAAAAATAGATATATTAATTATCCAGTTACCCAGCAACCCTAATTCCTCGTATCAACTTATAAAGAATTAAATGTCGATTTTTACTTTCTCTTGCCCTATATATGAATATATAGAGAAGAAGTATTGTCTCTTCATGTAGACTTTTTGAATTTTCATCCGAAATACACAATTTCAAGCCCCCTGAACCCAATAACATGTTTTTAGCGATTGGTGTATGTGAACAAAATATCTCAAGAACTGAATAGTCTACGAAGATGAAACTTGAAACTTAAATTAGGTATCACAAGGAGATCCGACCCGAATATTTTCATAAAAATCTGTCAACCGGAAGTAATAGTTTATTAGAGTAATTTGTCACTTTTTTGCGATTTTCTCAAAAACGGTTTCTACATTTTTTTTAAAAATCACCTCATTCACTAAATTGCTTATGCTCTGTTAGATAATCTAAGCTCCAGATCTGCTGAAATTCTTGGGGAGGAAATTCTCTTGTGGTAAACAATGTTTTTCTTAAGATTCTGGCATATGCATTTTAGTGCAAAAGTGATTACACTTTCAATTAAAAAACCAACAAATTTTATTTCAAACGTTTTTTCTATAACGCTTAGTCCAGCGTCATCCACTCATTATTAAAATTAAGTTATGTTTCTCATTTTACATTTTACATGATTTTTTTTTAGTAGATATAATCTACTTAAATCATCTACTAAAGATATTACAAGTACTAAAGCTATTGACTTGAAATATTTACAGTTTTCATAAAACTGCGATACAACTGGTGATAGAAAGATTTTTGAACTGTTTTAAACCCAAGTTATTGCTCTTTTTTATACTTTAAATAAGTCCACATCGGTGATAATGAAAAAAACATTTTTCTCAATTAAAATTAAATATTTGACGAAATCTTTTCGTGTAATGTACTAGATGACACTGAGTATGAGATACAAATTAAAGCCAATTTATTTCTTCTCGCTGCTGAGAAAACTGGTCAAATGTTAACTCAGTCAGATATGCTTAGAGGCCTCTCTGAATGACCAATATCTAAAGAACAAAGCAAGATAATGTTACGCGGAGTTTACTATTGTAAAAATTAAACATAGGTAATAATATTGTTCATTATTTGAATTGGCAAGAGAAAGTTGTTTTATACCAGATTTTTTACATAGTTAAACGATACTACGTTACCTAAATACTCATATGTATGATTTCTTAAGAAGTATTATTTTTATCTTCTAGTTCTATGGTAAGAATAATCTTGTAATTGTAAAAAATAAATCATTCTTTTCGATTACGTAGAATATTACAGATTCTATTTATCCTGAAAACAGAAATGAAACCTTTGAAAATCTGGAAATGATGAGCATATTTATACAAGATGAATGGCTCCGGTGAATTTTTAAATAATAATTCTAGCCTACCTCTAGTAATACAAATAGAAATAATACAGTAGATAATTCCATATTACGGTAGAAATAATTCTAGTAATCTCTAGTTTGATACAGTCGCTTAAAATAACGGACAGAAAAATCTTGTTGCACGTAGTAGACGAATCTTACGAGGGTAATTCAAAAAGTAACGCCCGATTCCTGTCTTAATCACTGGTATTTATTGAGTGTTATTTGTCAATGGATGAGGAATTCTGTTATTTTTTCTGCGTTGAAGAGCCATCTTAGGTCTCACTAGGATTAATCCGTCCAGAAAGATATCTCGTCATAACAACTACTTCTTTGTCAATTTATCAAGGTAGATATTTGTTCAGTTATTTATTTCTTTTAGGTCAAAATCTTAAACCACATATTACTTAAAAGGTTAACTGTTACAAAGTGGTTCTGTAAAAACTTTGTGACTCATACACTCAAAAATCTAATATGAAACACTCACAGGACTTTCTCTTGCCAATGCAAATAATGACCAATATAACCTGACATTAGTAATAAAAGATTAGAAATAACAAAAAAAACTAACCTTAAAAACATAACCTAATTTTAATCAGGAGTGAATGATGCAAAATGAAAACCATCCTCATTTCGGCATAAAAATACGGAAAAGCACTCCTTGACGCTAAAATAGGTTCTGTAGAGAAAAATGCTTATAACAAAAGTTGTAGATCTTTTAATTTTCTATAAATTTTAGTATACACTTTTGTCGTATAATGCATACTAAGGCCAAAATCTTAAAAAATCCATTTTTTACAGATTTTACAGAAAATCACAAATTACCGCTGAACTAAACGTTATACAAAAAAATTTTGGCATTAAAGTTGTAGAACTTTTATTATTTATACATTTTTGCCCTGAAATTACGGCCGCAATCTTAAAAAAACCTTTTTTTTCTACGAGAGCACAGCCTTTTCCCAAGAATTTTAATAGACATGGCGCCTACCCTATCTTGTAGCGCATACCAAATGTAAATGAGGCGATTTTTAAAAATATCGTAGATGCCGTTTTTGAGAAAATCGCAAAAAAGTGAAAAATTACACGAATAAACTACTACTTCCGGTTGACGGATTTCGATGAAATTGTTCGTTTCGGGGCCTTTAGTAGGCTAGTATCTAACTTAAGTTATAAATTTCAACTTTTTATGATCCGTTCTTGAGATATTATGTTCACACACACACACAGACACATACACATACATGAACACACACATTGACCAATCGCTAAAAACATGTTTTTTGGATTAAGGGGGTCTGAAAAACGTGTATATCCGGTGAAAACTCGATTTTGAAAAATCGACATGAAAACAATACTTTCCTTCCTAAATACTCATATAGGCAAGAGAAAGTAAAAATAAACGCCCAGGAAAATTTTTCGTGCGTTATCATTTCATAATATATACCAGCTCAAATGTCACGTATGTGTTTGAAATCGTATCGTTGGAAATTATAATCCGAATTCCGTAGACTCGCAAGCTTGGTTATCAGGATTTAATTTGTTTGAAACATTGAAGTAACATTCAAAAGCAATGCATTTAATCGACGATGAAAAAGTAAAAAAAACTGAATTAAGGAAATTTAAACATTTCTACGTATTTTGGATGCAATTCTTTGGAGAAAGATCAAGACATTTTTTTGTATTGCTGGGTGAATGTTTATAATATTGTGGAAATCACACGGAAAAGTGAAAAAAGTGTATCGATTTAATTTATTTCATTCAATTTTACTTTTTCCAAAATAAAACGCTATTTTTTGAACAGCCCTTGTGCATCGATAAAATATATGTGTATTAAATTATCAAACAAAACTTTTTCATAAAACATTTAATGCGTGTCTTGGAGGAAGAATGGGTATCATTACTGCAGGCTGCTTGTGAAGTCCAAACGTCCAATTAAGAAAAATAATTTCCATTTTTTTTTAACTGGTGTGAAACACTCACACAACTTTCTCTTGCCAATGCAAATAATGACCGATATAACCTAATATTAGTAATAAAATATTAGAAATAATAAAAAAAACATAACCTAATTTTAATCATGAGTGAATGATGCAAAATGAAAATCAACCTCAGTTTGGCTTAAAAATACGGAAAATCACTCCTTCACGCTAAACTAGGCTCTGTAAAAATGCTTAAGCCAAAAGTTGTAGATCTTTTAACCTATAAATTTGATCGTACACTTTTGTCGTAAAATGCATACTAAGGCTGAAATCTTAAAAAATCTATTTTTTACACTTTTTCGTGGAAAAAACCAAAAATCGCTAATTACCGCTAAATTATGCATGATATAAAAACATGTTTGAAATAAAACTGTAGGATTTTTAATTCTTAACAACTTTTATTATATACATTGTCGCGCTAAAATGCAAATTAAAGCCGCTATCTTAAAAAAACAATTTTTTGAAAACGACAAATCAGCCTCCCTAAGAATTTCAGCAGACTTGGCGCCTGCCCTATCTTGTAGAGCATAAAAAATTTAGTAAATAAGGAGATTTTGAAAAAATTCGTAGGAGCCGTTTTTAAGAAAAAATGCAAAAACGTGAAAAATGACACAAATAAACTACTACTTCCTTTTGACAGATATAGGCAAGAGAAAGTAAAAATAACGTCATAAATGTTTCACAAAAAATTAAAATAGAATTATGAGAAATAAAAATTACCTGGCAAATTTTAATATTCCCAAACAATTTTCTGGTGTAATATTTGATTTAATATATTGGCAACATAAATCAATGACCCCCAAAAAACTAAGGTAATCTGCTGTTACTAATATAGCACTGACATTTTGTGGATTTAATTTTAATTTTCTCAAATAAGCATATTCAAGTAGCATATTTAATACTTCAGTATTCACTCCTGGTAAATGAACATCAGTTTTTTCACTACCGTGTAGAGTTGTAGTAAATAATGCTCTGTAACAAAAATATAAATTAAATGAAGTGCTTAGTTATTCATTTTGTTAAATTAAATAATGAAAATCAATACAAATACGTGTATACGAGGTATGGCTATTAAATAACGAGACTGACGTTGTAAAAAAATTTATTGTAATTTTATACATAATCACTTATTGTAACCTTCAATATACACTCCTTCTCTATCCCTACAACGCTCCATGCGAATTTTCCATTGTTGGAAACAGTGCTGGAAGTCATCTTCTGTCATCTCCTTCAGGACACGTGCCGCTTTCTCTTTTACAACTTCCACAGACTCAAATCTTGTCCCTTTTAATGCAGATTTCACCGTAGGGAACAGGTAGAAGATAATAAAATGTGATGAAACGTGGTTTTCTACTTATGATCCGGAAACGAAGCGCCAATCCATGCACTGGAAGAGCCTAACTTCACCGTGAGCCAAAAAAGCTCTAATGAGCAAGTCAAAATTTAAAGCAATGATGATTGCTTTTATTTTTGATATCCATGGGATTGTGTACTTTCACTGGGTTCCTGAAGGTCAAACAATTAATCAATATTACTACCTTAAGGTACTTTCTAAACTACGTCAAAGAGTAAGGAGAAAGCGCCCCGAAATGTGGAAGGACAAATCATAAGTTCTCCACCAAGACAATGCGCCAGCTCATTTTGCGTTATCTGTCAAGCGGTTCCTAGCCAAGTACAGCATCTCAATGTTAGAACATCCACCTTATTCACCAGATCTTGCACCATGTGATTTCTACCTGTTCCTTAAGGTGAAATATGCATTAAAAGGGACAAGATTTGAGTCTGTGGAAGCTGTAAAAGAGAAAGCGGCACGTGTCCTGAAGGAGCTGACAGAAGATGACTTCCAGCACTGTTTCGAATAATGGAAAATTCGCATGGAGCGTTGTAGGGATAGAGAAGGAGTGTATATTGAAAGTGACAATAGGCTAAGTGATTATGTACAAAATAAAAATAACATTTTTTACGTCAGTCTCGTTATTTAATAGCCACATTATATACATTATATACATAGTTAATAGAACACTAGGCAGAGTTATCTCCTCTGAGAGCAATGAATTTTAATTATACAGCCAGACCCTGTGATGAATGAAGTAAAGGTGTCATTTTGCAGGGTGGAAAGTAGACGCTTTTCAGAGGGCCTGGCATATAAGCATACTGTGACAATATCGAAAAGGAAAGAGTGTTCGAGAATTTTCAAGGAGGACCGAGAGTTTGAAAATGTTAACGTAAATAATAAGTGATAAATATGTTTCCAAGAAATAGTTATAAATGGTTGTATAGTGCAGGTAGACCTGTCAATAGTAGTATAATTATTGTGAAAGAGTTGGGTGGTTACCTATTTAGATAATGGGCGTTTTTGTAACACCTTTTGGTTGGCAAAAGGATTAGATCCAGCATCTCGGCTGGATCTAATACATAACGAGGAAATTAGATCCGAGTTGGGTGTATTTAGCTTGTATAAAAACGTAGAGAAGTACCGGTATCAATGGAGACAACATTTAAAATGGATGCCAGAGGAGAGAATACCTTTAAAAGTGACGGAATATGTTCCAGTTGGAAGAAGGGAAGTGGGAAAACCTCGAAGAAGATGACAGTAGTCGAGATATACGGGTTGGAATGTCTCGTGTTTGTGTAAAAGTACAGGATGGTTTGTGAGTTCGGAACAGGCTTATGCCTAATCCTTGATAGTACATAGAAGAAGAAGAAAACTTTTCTTTTAAACATAAGAATATTATTTATCGAAATAGTTACCTAAAATAGTTACTAGACGCTGATAATATTGCCCGATGTACAGGAAATACGTGTCCATCGTCTAGCCTAATTGTAGCATCACAGAGCAATCTATCTTTACGTAATTCGTATAAAGCTTGCATGGCTTGCTGGGACATGCTACGGCCACCGGTTTGACATACCAGAAGCTGTTCTTGTTTGTGATCAATTGTATCTGTAACAAAAAAATAAATAAAAAGCAATACTGACATAACAGAGAGCTTTCTTTTGTTTCGTACTGATAACGTTTTTTTTTTACTCTAATATGTGTACGTTGCAATCAATTCAATTTATAACAATAAACAACTCGATGACTCAGTGAGGTGAAGATGATACATATTAAGTATAGCGTGTAAATGAGGTGTAGCCTTGTACAGACTCAGACCGTGGGTCAATTAACCATGAGAAATCATGGTTAATTGAATTCCAACCATCAAAATACACTGGTAACCACTGTCTTGAATTCAAATTCGTATAGAAGTAATACAATTAGAAGAACACTTTACTATTAAACATTTATTTTTGTTATAGTATTTATTTCCAATAAATAAATTTAAAACATAAAGTAGTTACTAGACGCTGATAATATTGCTCGATGTTCAGAAAATACGTCTCTATCGTCTAGCCAAGCAAAGGTAGTAACTTTACGAAAGCCTAAAGGTACTACCTTTACTAAGATTTGAACCAAAAAATCTTCACCTTCATTTATATGTTAAAACAGCTGACTCGGATGAGATAAAATACAAATAATCCCTAATGTGTGTACGTTGCAATTTGTTCAATTTAAGAAGAATAAGAAACCCCATGACCCAATGAGATGAGAATGACATGACGTGTAAATGAGGTGTAGTTTTGCACAGACTCAGGCTGACCATTTCTGAGAGAATATGGTTAATTGAACCTTATTATGAGTAGGTTATCAGTTGTTACGTGTATTTATGACTGCATATATAATAACCGCTGCCTTACTCACAATTTAATCTATTCAAGTTTAATTTACAGTGCACAATAAACATGTGTACCAATAAACTTTCATTTAAAACTGCATATGCAGTAACCAATAACCTTATTATTGTGCGGTCCCAAGCTCCGTGTAGTTGCGTGGTGAAGGGTACGGGTGAGGTATAATGAATGAGTGACGCATGCTGGGAGAACGATTATTGTATTACTCTGATACAAAACATTCGTTTTCAAACTTTCCACATATTTATTGGTATTTATTACGTTTATTTATTTACATATTTTGATATAAATTGGTAAGTTAAATATTATGAATTCGACCAAGTTCATAACTCGGTAGGTATTTTGTTAAATTAATGCGACGGATGATAAGAATATTATTTTAGTCTAGTTAGTACACGCTACCAGTACAATTATTTATTTATTTATTTAATGTCGCATGAACTGCAATGTCATTAGCGACGTCGTTGGGATGTAACTGTGCGTAATGAGGATGAAATGATTTTTTTGTAACGTACGGAAATAAGCCGTGCCTGAGTGGGATTCGAACCAGGACCGCGTGATGCAGGCGAGCACCTTACCAACTACGCCAATGCGGCTATTATGTCACAATACATAAGGCTGCAATTTGTGAAATGTATAAAGAAGAAAGAAGCTACATTGTATAAATAAATCGAAGCTCTTTAAATAATGTCTGTATGAGGTTCGGCGTCTTGCTCCTAATTGCTTTTCTCTGAATGTTCAAAATTAGTTCTTTCCATATTACTCCGTGAGAATTACCTCTCGCTAATATAGCATACCGAATATGAGATAGAATTATACCATGATAAGCTGTTTTTAATAAATTTTCTTCATTTAATTTGTTTTTATGCAAATTCACATGATATTTTACTGCAGATTTGATTTGCATAGGTATAAAAATTCCAAGATAAAGATCCGTCTAGTGATATTCCTAGAAATTCCAGTTTTTTTTTGTTCTAGAATATTATTATGAATCAACACAAAATACACTATTCTATTTTCCCTTGATACATTATGTTTGTATCTGAAATGTTAACCCTTTCAGTACCAACGTCCGGAAAACAGGACGTCGGTATATTTTACGTAGTTACGAAATCCGATTTACCGGACGTCCGTAAGTTATACGTAAGTGCCAACGAGCGGATGACCGAACATTTACAAAAAAAAAACTTTTTAACAAAATTTATTGGAATAATGTATTATGGAACCGCTTCCGTAACGTAGTGACTAGCGCGCTCGCCTACAAAGCGAAAGGTCTCGGGTTCGATTCCCGGCTAGGGTCTGGAAATTTTAACACGTTAAAACCACCGTTACGGTACCAAAACCCACAGTAGTATCTATTAACGAAGCTGCCGATGTAACTTTAAATAAAATTAAAATAAATTCTGAATATTTTTAGTGTTAGAACGATTTTTTCCTTTATAAACATAATAGAAATTAATTTTTAACAGGAAATTATATTTTTCTGTAACGTTGAAATTTTGGTTCGCAATGACAACTACCACTACAAAATGCATCCGCAGTGAAACACTACTAACTCATTCTTTCTCCCACTACTATAACAACGCACTGCATTCCTTCCAATACACGGAGCTGGGACTCAAGCAATATGTTTCCTTGTTATGATTTAAAAAAACAAAACCGTTACAATCGGTGACGGGCCCTGATTCTATACAACTATCTAAAATTTAACATAATCTATACTAAATTTTAAAGATTCTTATAGTAAATTAAATATAAAAACATGTTTACACTTACCAACTTCCATCATTTTATATTATAACTGTGTAATATGTGATCTGTACTGTGTGTGTTGTGAAATATGAGTTTACACTAAAACGCGGACAATATTGTCGAGTATAATCGGTACAAAAAGAGCTAAAATTTTCAAACTCAGTATTAATTTTATTTCAGTGTTATATAATTTGGGTTTTTGCACTTTTGAATATTTTTTTTATATTTTTGGGGGGCTGGGATTATCGATATGTTTTTTTCTGTAAATGATAAAAATGTCGCGAAATCATGTTTACGGACGGTTTCCATAGTATTTTTTCAACAATATATTCAACAAATTATTTAAATGTTTTTTTTTAGGTAAATTATTTATTTATAAATATGTCTTTTTAATTGTTTACAAATAATTTTGACAAAATCTATTATATTTAAAATGATAATGATTTTTTTGGTCAAGTTAGGTCTCAATTCCTCTGATCTAAATACGGTCAATATTTTTTTGAGTTGCAGGTCGCCGCGAGCAAATTTTCCATCACCCATTATGATTCTTTCCGAATTCCTCATTATTTCAAGTAATAGAAAAAAATGGTTTTTAATAGCCCGATTTTTTAAAGATTTACTGTATCGATGCCTGTTTAATCATTTGAAGATTAAATTATGCTGTTGTACGTAGTGGCGTAGATAAAAATTTTGTTCGTGGGGTGTCGGTTTTGTCATAATGTACTATTCTTTCTATTTCTCAAAGTGCTTAAAAAATTAAAACCTTCGTTTTTTCAAAGGTAATTTCAACTCATAATTTCCACACAGTATTTTTACCCCTTGTATAGGGTTAATTTTATACAACGCGAGGTGATTTCAGATGTTTATGGAAGCTCTTTTTGAAGCTCGCGTTCTCAGCATTCGCTCACTATAGACTTTTATCCTTTTTTCTGTCTACCCGTTGTCCATTTTTACTCTTCATAGAAGCTCTTAAAGACCGTAATTAGTTGTCTGAATTTAGTTCAGTTCAATATCCTTTCTAACTTCTTTAAACTACTTATCCGACACCTTAGGTCTACTGTTTAGTGACTTAATTTTTTTTTGAATGTCATCCATTCCCTGTCGGACCTTACCGACCATCCCTGATAGAAGTATTTGTCGGATTTGATCGCTCAAAACTCTTTTCGGTGCAGGAGAACGAGCCCCTTCCACCTAGTATATAATGGTGGGTGTTTTTATACATGACCTAAAGAGCCGAGCGCAGCCAAACCCTAACTAAGGTCGTTTGGGTAAACTTACGTCCCGTTCAGTACAATACTGTACTCAACGACAACGGAAGGGCGGGGGATTAGGAGAAAGTGGAAGGAGATGGCCTGCCTGCCGGATTGCTACTTAAACCACATCATGTTGCCTCGCCATGAGCCGTGTCGAAGTATACAGATTGTCGAAGAATCGAGTGTCGAAGAAGCGAAGGTTTACAGTAGTATGTTAAATGAAATAGATAAAAGACACTGTTGTGGTATGGACACATCGTCCCTTTAATGGTAAACTCGCGAATGTGCAAATTTTGCGAATATGAGTTTGTTAGTGCATGCTGATGTATACAACCCAACGCATGTTGTAGTAAACTAGCGAATATATATCTTGTTCAGTTAGGGAGATACAGCCTTTGTAAAGTTACGAAAATACACGAAGTGTGTTAAAGAAGAAAGCATTGGATTTGTTTTTTTTCTCCTGTAAAACTGAGAATTTGCACATTCGAGAGTTTACCATTGGATGGACGACATGTATCGGATAGACAAAGACCTAGGTTCCCGCGTAGTATGGAACTGGATCCCAATGGAGAGAGAGAGAAGAGGACACTTATTAAAACAATAGATGAATGGAGTAATGTAGGCGATGACCAGTAGAGGCATACGGAAGGTTGATTGCATGGATAAAGAGGCTTTGCGTGAAAAAACAATAGCAAAAATATTTCCTGAGTAATTGAAAATCTAAAACTATGTTTAATTTATAATATTATTAGACTTATCTAGTAATAACATGCTCAAAAAAATATTTTATTATATGTTTCTATGTAGAGAAATAGTAAGTTTATAAATGAGAATGTAGTTAAGATAAACGGTTGTTTGCTAGGCGTTAGAAGTGGATTACATATTAACCAAAACCAACTCATATCATGCGGTTATTTTCACCACCCACATTACAACAAATAATACATTTTAAAATAATCCAGATCTAGTATAATTGTATATGTTAACCAGGCTTAAAACTCTTGTAATTTAACACTAATGCTTTGTAATAAATGATCTACATGTTTTACATGTTATCATGTATAAACCCACCCACCCATTCTTACATCCATTGCTGTACAGATTACAGAGTATGTCTGTATTCCCTCTGTTTTGTTAATTACATTCAGTAATGGATATGGTGCTAATGTTTTAATATTACTATATTATTACTTATAGAACAAATGTACATCGCTGTTCCTAAAAACTGAAAGGTTTTTAAAATAATTTTCTCATCCGTTACGTTATGTGTATTAAATAATATTAATTAATCTGTTACATATACCAGAATGGCCTAGGCAGTGCCTAACCGCCAGCTTCTTGTGTTTGCGGGAAGAAGGCAAGATAAATGTTTCATGTCTGATAGCATCCAGTAGGGAGCCATTCATTTCGAAAATATTCACCATCCAACAAAAAAATAATTTTCTTGTCACTATAGTAAGAAAAATTTCTTTAAAAACTTTTTGCTATAGCCTACATACAAATATTCTCACTCTCCAATAACCGTACCTCAGTATAATATGCCTCTCCAATAACCGTACTCGGATAAGAGGTTCGAGGTCACCAACTACAACAGGTGACGTGTCAGGATTGACGAGGCAGGGATATAAGTAGATATAAGTCGAGATATAAGTAGATGCGACATAGTGTGGCTATTAAATAACAAGACTGACGTTGTAAAGAATTTCACTTTTATTTTATACATAATCACTTATTGTCACCTTCAATATACACTCCTTCTCTATCCCTACAACGCTCCATGCAAATTTTACATTGTTAGAAACAGTGCTGGAAGTCATCTTCTGTCAGCTCCTTCAGGACACGTGCCGCTTTCTCTTTTGCAGCCTCCACAGACTCAAATCTTGTCTATTTTAATGCAGATTTCATCTTAGGGAACAGATAGAAGTCACATAGTGCAAGATCTGATGAATAAGGTGGATGTTCTAACACTGAGATGCTGTACTTGGCTAGGAACCTCTTGACAGATAACGCGGAATGAGCTGGCGCATTGTCTTTGTGGAGAACCCATGATTTGTCCTTCCACATTTCGGGGCGTTTTTTCCTTACTCTTTGATGTAGTTTAGAAAATACCTCAAGGTAGTAATATTGATTAATTGTTTGACTTTCAGGAACCCAGTGAAGGTACACAATCCCATGGATATATATAAAAAAAACAATCATCATTGCTTTAAATTTTGACTTTCTAATTCGAGCTTTTTTAGCTCTCAGTGAAGTTCGGCTCTTCCAGTGCATGGATTGGCTCTTCGTTTCCGGATCATAAGTAAAAACCACGTTTCATCATCTTATTATCTTCTACGTGTTCCCTAAGGTGAAATCTGCATTAAAAGGGACAAGATTTAAGTCTGTGGAAGTTGTAAAAGAGAAAGCAGCACGTGTCCTGAAGGTGCTAACAGAAGATGACTTCCAGCACTGTTTCCAACAATGAAAAATTCGCATGGAGCGTTATAGGGATAGAAAAGGATTGTTTTAAAATGAAATAAGGTTATAGGCTTTTGCGTACATTAAAATTTGTAGACCTTGTTGAAAGAATAGGTTATGGATATACTTCATGCGGAACTGAGTGAACACGTAGCGCAAGAGTTCTGCCAGTTCGAATTGTCCACAGTATATCTACACTTTTTTACCCTCGGAAAGTTCGCGGAACATATTAGTATATTGGTTTTTCTAGTTTTTTACAACTCTTCACCTATTTTTGAAGACACGAGCCGCCACTGGCTGGCCTGGGTATATCAAGTACAAATACATGTGTATGGGTAGTGAGTAATAAATGGAGGTGACGTTCTCTTCCAAACACAAACTGATTCTCTTACACCACAAAATTCTAAAAGGTACTATAAAGCTTATCAACGATGTAAATTAGATACAAATTTTGGGTTCCATAGTTTATACAGTAATTATTTTGTTTATAAGTGATGGGTAAAATGCGTTAAAACTTTTTTAGAAAAAGAAAATAATAATGATATTTATCTTTACATATTTTTTCTTAAAACAACAAAAGGTAACAGACAAAATAAATTTATTTAATTTGTAAATTATACAGAATTTATTTGATCCCCATCTCTTTTGCGTAACATATTTTTGTAACCTTTGTTAACGTTATTGTTGATGGCCAAGGAAAATCGTTTCATTTTCATAATTTTCCCTTTTTATATTTCCTTTAAATTTTCTTTCTTTTTCTTAATAATTCAATTTATATTCTATTGTGATACGACGTAAATATGATGATGCAACAGGTTTATTTAAAATAATGTATACCTATTTAAAACTTCAACGATATAAAAGAGTCAATAAAACAACGATAAAGACATAATATTTAAATTTCCATAATGGAGTCTTTATTAATTGCATAAAAATGATTAAATTTCAAATGAAAGGTCAACTTATTTATGTATTTTTTTCCTTTTAATATTAAATGTTTTTTCTTCTATAATTTCATAGAAATATACTTACTCATTTTTTGTTTCAAAGGAACCCCTCAGAGTAGCTCCATCACTAAGTACCGAATGTAAAATCAAGAGCCAGTTTTATTCCTGGTTACAATTATAAAATTAAAACATTAAAATCTTTCACAACACTGTAAAATGTACTAGTAATTACCTATAACTACTATCGATTAAGAAGTTGAGAGTGGTCAAAAAACAAGAAATAAAAATTTTCTTTTTTGAATTTTTAAAATTTAATAACCCACCGGGTTGGTCTAGGAGAAAGGTCGTCGCCGTTAGTCAGCTGTTTAACAGCTGATTTTCGGAGACGAAGGTTCCTGGTTGAAATCCTAGTACAGGTAGTTACTTTTATACGGATTAGAATACTAGATAGTGGTTACCGGTGTACTTTGATGGTTGGGTTTCAATTAACCATACTCTCTCAGGAATGGTCGATCTGAGTCTGTTCAAGGCTACACCTGATTTACACGTCATACATATCATCCTCATCTCATTGGGTCATGGGGTTGCTTATTGTTATAAATTGAACAGATTGCAACGTACACACATTAGGAATAAAAAAAAGATAATTAATCACCAGAATTTCTTCTTCTTATCCCTTCTTCTTCTTCTTCTTCTTCTTCTTCTTCTTCTTCTTCTTCTTCTTCTTCATCAAGGCATCTCCGGTATATCTGTTTTTCATTATTATTCTTCTTTCCATGGCGTTTCCTCCAAGAAGGTTGGCAATCATCTTGTCAATGACGACTTTAATGGTATATCTCTAAAAATGTCAGAGGAGCTACAACGTGAACCACGTTCTCAAGTTGTTCAGTCAAGATATGCATTTTCTAACGTACTAAGACAATTAATAGACAGCAACGCGTGGCCAAAAAAATTGCATGTCTGGAATAACGTACCATCCTACTTAACGGTGATTTGCTACATTAACATTTTTTTATTTCTAAGAAAGTTCAAATCACAATGTATATAAACGCAATAATTATTAATGTTTAAACTAATATTTACTGTAAAAGTTTTCCTAAATATTTCTTCCTTTAGGCCTGTAACCAAACCTATTTTGGAATTTTGTTCAATTTTAGAAGATGTGCCATTCATTTTTTGTACTGATAACTAATCTCTTACTTTTGTCTGCAGCTATTTACTTACGTCATAATTTCGAATTCTATCCTGCTTCTTATAATCCTTGACCATTCTTAAAAAACGGATCTCCGCAGCTTCAAATTTCTGTCTTCTCGCATGTTATCGCAAGTTAAATTAATTTATTTTAAAATTTATAAATTGCGAAGTATTCATTTTCTTATAGAGTCGACTTCAAACCAAGCTGTTGCACGACTTTAAGTAAACAAAAATAGAATGGAAAACATAATCTAATTTTAGTCATGAGTGAATGATGCAAAATGAAAATAAAACTTCAGTTTGGCTTAAAAATACGAAAAATCACTTTTTGACACTAAACTAGGCTTTAAAGGGAAAACTGCTTTAAACAAAAGTAGTATATTTTTTAATTTCCCATATTTTTTATTGTACCTATACACTTATGTCGTAAAATGCATTCTACAGCCCCATCATAAAAAATTCCACTTTTACAGATTCTTATGAAAAAATGAAAATCACTAATTACCGCTAAATTAAGTGTTGTAGCTTACAAAGTAATATTTTGGGTAAAAGTTGTAGGTTTTTAAATGTTCTAAAACTTTGATTATACATGTTTGCTTTAACATGCATATTAAGGCCGCAATCTTAAAAAAAAGCAATATTTTCCTAAGAGAGCGCAGTCTCTCCAAGAATTTCAACATACCTTAACCTATCTTGTCGAAAATTAGTAATTTAGTATATAAAGCGATTTTTAACAAAACATCGTAGGAGCCGTTTTTGAGAAAACTGCAAAAAATTAAATGTCGCATGAATAAACTACTACCTTCGTTTGAGCCGGCCGCGTTGGCGATGTTGGTAACGTGCTCGCCTCTCATCACGCGGTCTTGGGTTCGAATCCCACTCGGGCATGGCATTTTTTCATACGTTACAAAAAATTCATTTCATCCTTCACCGTCTGCATTAGCAGCAATTTGCAAAACAGTCGGACGTTAAAAAAAAATACCTTCGTTTGACCGATTTTGGTTAAAATGTTTGTGTCGGGTCCCGTAGTGGTACCTGAATTAAGTTTTAATTTCATTTTCGTACGTTATTTCGTTCTTGAGATATTTTGTCCACACATAGACGCTAAAAAATGTTTATTGGGTTCAGGGGTCTGAAAACGTGTATATCCGGTGAAAACTCGATTTCGAAAAATCGAGATGGTTTGAACAATACTTTCCTTCCCTTTATATTTATATAAGTTAAGACAAAATAAAAAATATATAATACTTATATAGGGCTACCTATTAAGTAAGGTTTCTTCAGGCTATATATTTTTACGATAGATATAAAACAAGTAATGAGGGACGAAGAATGTGGGCGCAGGTAAAAATACGAATTGATTGAAGAGACTTGTAAGTGTAAAATAAAAATTCATCCCACGTGTCACGAAAAAATTGAGTATATACACTGACACGTATTGAAAATAATTCCAGAGGTTAATTTCAGCTATAAAATATTAAACACAATACATTTAATACCCATTAATTTTGTTTTTTTATAAAAGAATCTTTGTTTTTCTGAGAAAAGACAGGACAATTATCTTTGGATTAAGACGTTATATGTTTAAAAGGCTTTAAAAGTCCTTTAATTGTTTAAGTACGATTTATTTGCGTCAGAATGATGCCACTTTAGAGCGTAATTTTAAAAAAGCCGCCCTACATTTTAAGGGAAGGGGTATGAAAACTATAATAACGATGGCGCCTCATGTTCCAGACTTGCGCAAAAGATTAACCAATCAAAATCAATTACACCGTTCTTGCGCCAAGTTTAAGATGACGCAAAATGTACGTAGTACCGAGAGACAAGCGGCGTTAAACGCAGCGATTACTACCACTGTCGGTTAAACGTATAAATATTACGAAAGAAAGATCGTTAAAAAACCGTTCAAGTTTTTGCAGCCATACAACTGCAAATATCGTTAGTACGCCGTTTCTCTAAATTTACTCTAAAAAGAAATAAAAATTTAATTACGGTACTTCGTTCTTCCAACAGTTAAGTATACAAAATTATATAAATAATCACGTGACCCTCATTAACTTTTATTTGATTAGTAAATTAGAAAACTTCTAAATAGTTTTCTGTAAAAGAAAAACTAATTACTTAACTATTTAATTATTTTTTAATAAAATATAATTTCTTTATTCTTATGAATTTTTGAAACAAAACTTTACAAAGTTTTGTTTCAAAATCACAGTTCTATTAAATAAACAACTTTTAATCGTTATTATAATCTGAATCATTAAAGAAAATACTTTTTAACATTAATTTATTTTATTTACAAACAAAAGTAGCTGTAAGTAAGCAATTTTATAATTAAATGACGTTAAGAATTGGCACTCAGTAGTAAGTTATTTCTCTATAAAAACTAAACAATAAAAATTAAATGAATGATTGCTTTCTACATTAAGAAGATTGACGAAAAAGTAATATTACATATTATGTATTTCATTAAAAATAAAGTCCTGAACAAAATTAATGATCATTTTATGATTTTGGGCTAACTAAAATAAAATCATTTTCTTCAATGTGCCAGGTTCATTTCTGTTACTGTTATTCTCTGTTTCATACTTTTAGGCAATACTTAATATTTTTTAACAAAAATTAAAGTTGTAAAATTGATTTATGGTAAATTATTAAAATATAAGATAAATTAACTTTAAAAACATACAAAGTTTTATTTAACAAAAACGGAAGGGTTACTTACAATATTGAATGTAAGTTTGTAAGTTTTTATATTTAGTTTATAAATAATGGAAAAAATTAAAAGTAAAATAAGTTTTTTTTAATTCATTTATTTAACGTCGCATCAACTACAACGGTCATTAGCGACGACGTTGGGGTGTAACTATATACAATGGAGGATGAAATGATTTTTCGTAACGTATGAAAATATGCCATGCCTGAATGGGATTCGAACCCAGGACCGTAAAAGTAAATTATTATTATTATATCTATAATAAATTAGTAATTCAGTAACAAGTACAGCCCCCTGTTGCCTTAATTACAGCCACTATCCATCTCGGAATTCCTTGAATCAAGTTTTTGATTTCTTCCTAGTCGATTTTCTTCCATTTTACTTTCGCCACATGATACAGCTGTTGAAGATTCACTGCATTACATTAAACTATTTTTTAAGCATAACAAAACGTGCTCAATAGGATTTAAGTCGTGGGTGTTGGCTGGCCAGATCATACCGTTAATACATGTTTCATCAAGATACTGTGAAATCATTTAAAATCTTTTAAAGTGATTTTAATAATAATTTAATTTGGTCCACGACCGTATATTGTACGATCTACCACTTAAGCCCAGTACGGAATCGTTTTAGGCATCTTTTGGAATTACTGTTGGCTAAAAGTGGAATAACAAAACTATTAAAATAATTGTATAGTTTTAAAATGTATTTTTCTTTACTTTTTTATCTCGTCCGAAATTTTTAGCACTTTCATAAAATGATACATTTCATTATTCCTCGTAAACCAAGGAGCATTACATTTATTATTCTCAGAACCTTATTCTAGAATTACCGTGGTATTACTGCTATTTTTTGGTGCTGAAAATACCGTAGATTCACATAGGTTTCAGAATTCCCTTGTAAATTTTTTTCCTCAATCAAAATTGAACCTTCGTTCCAAAATTTTAATATACAAAACCCTTTGGAGATAAATTTGGACTTATGATGTTCAGTTCTTTGAAGTAGCGGCAGAGAGTAGTTTAAAGTTAATTTAGGCCTTTCAATCAAAATTCTTAAGACTTGCTTCTGGCCCTCCTTATTATGTAAACAGTAAAACCCTCCACGACAATTTTCAAAATTCCGACAGTAAAGCAATTAACCGCGTCCTTCTATAGTAAATTCCACAAACGACTAGATGGCCATCCAAACCAACTAGCCCGTGATCTAGCTACAAAGTACTTCCCAACTGTTCGACATCTAAAGCGAAAATGGAGTAGAGAACTCTTTGTCTGAATAACGGACAACACCCGTAGTTATAAATGAGAATGGCCACTTGGTACCGCTTTTCCTTAAAGTAAAACTCCCTACCGTTATTTAAATATCATTACTCGTATAAGGAAATTGTACAGCTCAATGCACAATACCACAATAAAAATTAAAGATAAAAATATGTATAGTTTACAGTATTTGTCAGTAATAATCTCGGTTTCCCACCCAATATTCATTGCAGTTTGGTTAGGTGTAAAGATAATATTTATTATACTTCAGTAGTTTATAAAATGTTATGTTTTCGTACATTGTTTATGACGGTGGATTCAGGTTGAAATGTTTTAACTTTATCTAACCTCAAAGAGTTGTTTTAGTTTGTTTTATCGCTCATAATCTTAAGGAGAGACCCCCACCCCTATCTTACTCAATGTTATAATTTGTTTCTTTATCTCTAAAACAAACTACAATAGAAATACATCGAAGTCGAGAACTCCAAGAATTCTACTACATGGAATTACAAAAGACAGAGATATTTAATATTTTTTATTAATAAATCTGCGACACTACAATCTGTTATTTAAAATATGTGAACAATAAATAATTTTTTAACTACAGGAACTCACATTTATAGAATTAGAAGTCCTTTGAATCAGATTCTACTGATAAAAATTGTGACAATTTAGTATCTAAACTTTAAATCTTAAAAACAATAAAGAAAGAAATCTAAAATCCACACGATACATCTAATACATTAAATATTTTAAGTCTTTGATATAAATTTGAGACTTGATTATTTTTTTTTTAATGAAAGTTCATTTTCGTATATGTGAGCTGAAATGGAAAAAGGAACCACTGGTTAAAATATTTAGATTTTAAGTTATTAAAATTTTCAAATAATTTAGTCCTAAATTTCTTAAAATAAACAATTTAATACCAAATTTATATGTTTATCCCAGAAATTATGGCAGCTTCAATATTTTAGGTAGAGAATTTGTGTTAAAGCAAACACATTTAAACTTTTGCAATACACAATACCACCCTCTTTAAATTGTACTTACAAATAAATAAACCTTTGAATACCTTTTTTAAAATAAATATTCAAAATATTTTTAAAAGCATTTGACACTGCTTGCTTGAAATCTTGTTGAATTTTATTTTATCGCTAATATACGAGTATATACTTTACAATCTGTTCAATTCAGAACAATAAGCAACCCGATGTCTCAATGAGATGAGGATGATACACATCATCCTCAAAATATTAGAGCCTAAAATCAACACAGAATCAGAGTATAAGCAAAGATCGAACCAAGAACTTTATTCCAAAATAGAAAAAACATAAACATAATCAGAAAAAAAGATTACAGTTCTACGGGCGCATATACAGGGTGGTAAACACCAAACTAACAAAACGGATTTTTAGCTTACGTTTTTTTGTCCCTAATGTGTGTACGTTGCAATCTATTCAATTCAGAACAGTAAGCAACCCATGACCCAATGAGATGAGGATGAAGTGTAAATGAGGTGTAGTCTTGTACAGACTCAGGCTAACCATTGCTGAGAGTTTAATTGAACTCCAAATGTTACAATACACCGGTAACCACTGACTAATATTCAAATCCGAATAAAAGTCACCCTTTACTAGTTTTACTAGGCTTTACTAGGTTTTAGGTGGGTTGCTTTTACTAGGATTTGAACCAGGAACTGTAACAACTGGTTACATCTGGTTTCAGCTGTTTACTTTTGTACTGTCATTGTTGTGTTTGTGAGTCTTTTGCAACAACTACCAGGCTTCCTGGCTTTCTTTCTTTGGTTTGTTTATCTTTTGTTGCCCTCACCAAACGTAGGCGTGATAGAACCAGGAATCGGCTATTAAACAGTCGACTCACGGCGGGAGTGGTAGTGATTCAGCTTCTACCAGCTTCCAGTTTAGGACGGAGAAATCTACATTCTTCTTTACAAAGTGTTCTGATGTTTTCGATTAGATATTCCTTTTATTGGTTAGACATCCCTACCGATGAACTGGTTGGAGAACTGCATCAAACCAGTCGAGAGACTGATGACAAAAAAATCCCTACCAATGTAATTACGTTTAAAATCTAATTCAAGTACATACGTAGTAAATAATAATAATCTACAAAAAACCGAAAATCGATGTATCAATCCTAATAAATCGTTTTCTTGTTATTGTATACCAAAAGATAGCATTTTCTTCCAAAATTTATTGACTTTTCTTTTAGATTATAAAAATTACAACATCGACAAACTACGATGTAGCATTTTTCTTTTTCTTTTTAAGTCCAGCAAACTAACATTAGTTTTACGTTAAGTAAAAATATAGTTTGCTTTAACTAGTGAATATTATTGAACTTATTATACGTATCTGTACTAATAAGTCCTTATATTTTTGATAAGAAACAACTATTAACACTTTTTCTTCTGTTCAACCTTTCAGTTCTACTATTATTACCCCGATTGAGTTTATAAATCTGGTTAAGTTAAACACAGTTATGCAGTATATCAACGTACTTATTTAAAAACACCAAACCATGATTTATTGTCGAAAATATTATGTTTTATCCCCTCAGAAATTATATTTTTTGCGGTTAAAATCAAGGTATTTTATACTTGATGGTATATTATTATACCAATCGTAATCGGTGGCTTCAGCAACTGACTTGTACCTGTAATAAACGGGCCCCCCGACATAGCATTTCCACGAATAAACAACATAAGTTTCTGGCTACTCCCCCCATCGATTTCCTTACTTATTGTTAGATCCTTAACAGGAACAGGCTCAGGGACAGGATGAACTGTTTACCCTCCCTTGTTGTTTAGGTCATCAGCCAAAAGGTTGGTTTGAACCTGTAGAGGTTTTACCAAGTAAATGAGGAGTGAGGTGGTTTACCATTGCCTTCCTCACTGAGTGGAAAAGTACGCTTATCAGCATGCCGGGCCCTCTGAAAAGCACATATTTTCCACTCTGCAAATGACACCTTCACTTTATTCACACAGGGTCTGGCTGTATAATGAAATTCATTACTTTCAGAGGAGATAATTCTGATTAATGTCTTTTACACCTCTACCTCTTCTGTTCTTAAATGATTCAGTCATTTAATTGGCTGACCATGTGATAAGAAACAGAACTATTTATTTTAGCCCTGCAACGAACAGAGTGAGTGTAAATAATTTGACACTTCACCTGTCCGTTATGGGCAGTACTCTCCCTTATCAAGCCAAATGGCTCACTCAGGTCCCTCAGTAGATTTAACCATTTTCTTCTTACATATCGCAGGTATCAGATCCATCATAGGAGCCATTAACTTCATTTCAACAATTATAAATATACGACGACCAAAAGAAATAACACTAGCAAATTAAATTTTGCCCTTTGTAGCAAATTATAATACTGGATTTCTTTAATTGAAGGAACAGGCGTACCAACACTAATTACATCAAGTAAAAAATATGGTATAGCAAGTAATGGTACCAACCTAAATCATATGTGTGTGATATAATGATGTTTTAAGCTTGTTTCCTTGTCTGATAAAAAAAAATTAAATTATGTAGATATTTTTAATGCCCATAACGGGCAGGTAGAGTGTTAAATTAATTGCACTCGATCTGTTGGTTCCAGGGCTACAAAAAATAGTTCTGTTTCTTATCACATAGTCACCCAATTATATGACTGAACTATTTAAGAACAGAAGAGGTAGAGGTGTAGTTGACACTAGTCAGAGTTATCTCTTCTGATAGTAATGAATTTCACTATACAGCCAGACCCTGTGGTGAATGAAGTGAAGGTGTCATTTGCAGGGTGGAAAGTGGGTGATTTTCGGAAAGCCTGGCATGCGGATAAGTATACTCTTTTAACTCAGTGAGGACGGCAATGGTAAACCACCTTACTCCTCGTTTTTACTCAGTAAAACCTCCAGAGGTTCAAACCAGCTTTTCGGCTGTTGACCTCAATGAATGAGATATTTTTAATGACTATTTAAATATTTTATATATCTTTAAAACATGATGAACAATAAATCCAAAGAGATAAAAATAAAATAAAATAAATAGTGTAAATAAACTGTGTGTTGAATTCGGCTTCATGTTCAAAAAGGCTAAATAAAATAATGCGGTTAAATTTCAACCAATGAGATTATAATTAATAAATATAAATGTGCGAGAGAAGGAACAATGGAACATCGAAGGTTAATGGAGTTGTTGAATATATAAATCAACGAAACCATTTTTTATTTAAGGATGGTCTCAGATCATCAAGAAAAGTACATGAACTAAGAAACTCCAACAAGACAACAATACCGACGATAAAAAATGAACAGCATTGACAATCATTGTGGTAAAACATTTTAATTTTAAAATAAACGGTAAATAAACTTTTAAGATCTGTTAAATTAATATTACTTAACAAAAAGAAAAGGAATCAAATCATAAATCATTTAAAAAATCTGGTGTGAAACACTCACACAACTTTCTCTTGCCAATGCAAATAATTAATAATAAACCTAACATTATTAATAAAATATTAGAAATAAACAAAAACTAACCTCAAAAACATAACCTTATTTTAATCATGAGTGAATGACGCAAAATGAAAATCAAACTCAATTTGGCTTAAAAAAAACGGAAAATCACACTTTCACGCTAAACTAGGCTCTGTAGAGAAAAATTTTTATAAATAAAAGTTGTAGATCTCTTAATTTTCTATAAATTTTATTATATGCACTTTTGTCGTAAAATGCAGTTTCAGGCCGAAATCTTTAAAAAATAGATTTTCACACGTTTTCGTGAGAAAAAAACAGAAAATTGCTAATTACCGCTAAACTAAGCGTTATACAAAACAATGTTTGAAATAAAAGTTGTAGAATTTTACATTCTCTACAACTTTTATTATATTATGTTTTGCGCTAAAATGCATATTAAAGCTGCCTTCTTAAAAAGAAAATATTTTTACGTAAAAACAGCCTCACGCAGAATTTCAGCAAACATGGCGCCTATCCTATCTTGTAGAGAATAAAAAATTGAGTAAACCAGGCGATTTTAAAAAAAATCGTAGGACCAGTTTTTGAGAAAATCGCAAAAAAGTGAAAAATTATACGAATAAACTACTACTTCCGGTTGACCGATTTTGATGAAAATGTTCGTGTCGGGTCCGGTAGTGGTATGTAACTTAAGTTTCATGTTTGAAGTTCGTACGATGTTCCGTTCTTGAGATATTCTGTTCACACACACACACAGACCAATCGCTAAAAACATGTTTTTTGGGTTCAGGGGGTCTGAAAACGTATAGATCCGGTGAAAACTCGATTTCGAAAAATCGACATGAAAACAATACTTTCCTTCGTATATATTCATATAGGCAAGAGAAAGTAAAAATATATTTAATGTATTACTAAGTAAACTCTCATTTTTGTATCTCATTCTAAATTCTATATATTTTTTTCAGCATTACCTTAAAATTCTGTTTTTTTATTAACTCCATTTTGGGCTAAAATTTAGGCAATTTTTGCCTAATTATGATATTTTCATGTCAATTTTATGGCAATTTTTGGTAAATTTAGGGCAGTTAATTATTAGGAACCGTGGCACATTACACCTTTATTTTGTTGATCAGTCCTAATAACCGTTTAAATAAATGAATAAATAAAAATATTTAATTTATCAGATCAAAAGAATTAAACTTTGATGTAACTAGGTTTAGGTTACTTACTTTTGTAAAGTCTTATTCAGGCTTAACATTTTATAAATTTAAACACTATTTAAAAGTAATAAATATAAAAATGTAATTATAAATATTTGGTACTAAAGTAAAAAAGTTTTGGTTTGTTATGAAAGTTTTTGTTAACATCGTTAACTTATTCGTATTTCAATCAAAATGTTTTGTATAGAGCGAATAACGGTTTTAATTTCTTGGTAACTTATAACATCGCTAATGAACTTCTGAATGAAACTTACTGCTTTATAAACTTTAAAACTTATCGCTTATAAAATATTATCATGCTATTTTATGTAATTACAATTTTTTTTTTGTAAATGTAAACTAGAAATGAAAAATCTGGTGTGAAACACTCACACAACTTTCTCTTGCCAATGCAAATAATTAACAATAAACCTAACATTAGTATTAAAACATTAGAAATGAACAAAAAACTAACCTCAAAAACATAACCTTATTTTAATCATGAGTGAATGACGCAAAATGACAATCGAACTCAGTTTGGCTTAAAAATACGGAAAATCACGCTTTCACGCTAAACTAGGCTCTGTAGAGAAAAATGCTCTAAACAAAAGTTGTAGATCTTTTAATTTTCTATAAATTTAATTATATACACTTTTGTCGTAAAATGCATACTAAGACCGAAATGTTAAAAAAATCGATTTTTCTCACGTTTTCGTGAGAAAAAAAACAGAAAATTGCAAATTACCGCTAAACTAAGCGTTATACGAAAAAATGTTTGAAATAAAAGTTGTAGGTTTTTAAATTCTCTACAACTTTTATTATATAAATTTTTGCGCTAAAATTTATATTAAAGCCGTTATCTTAAAAAAATAACGTTTTTACGTGAAAACAGCCTCACCGAGAATTTCAGCAAACATGGCGCCTACCCTATCTTGTAGAGAATAAAAAAGTGAGTAAAATAGGCGATTTAAAAAAAATCGTAGGACCAGTTTTTGAGAAAATCGCAAAAAACTGAAAAATTATACGAATAAACTACTACTTCCGGTTGACCGATTTTGATGAAAATGTTCGTGTCGCGTCCGGTAGTGGTATGTAACTTAAGTTTCAAGTTTCAAGTTCGTACGATGTTCCGTTCTTGAGATATTCTGTTCACACACAGACACACACACACACACACAGACACACACACACACACACACACACACACACACACAGACACACACACAGACCAATCGCTAAAAACATGTTTTTTGGGTTCAGGGGGTCTGAAAACGTATAGATCCGGTGAAAACTCGATTTCGAAAAATCGACATGAAAACAATACTTTCCTTCCTATATATTCATATAGGCAAGAGAAAGTAAAAAACTTCTATGCAGTAGAGATCTTGTGAAAAACAAATCAAATATTTATTCTAACATTAAACTTAAATTGAGTGTTCAGTATGTAAAACCTTATAAACATAAAAACATCATAAAAACTTTAATACATTTGCATTAACTTAACTTCATTGAAGCAAATGTTCACAAATATATTTATAGTTAAGAAAATGAACAACTCAGCACAACGCAAAATAGTTGGACAAAAACATAACTAAAAGTTATTAAAAATAAATAAAATTACAGTATGTAAGCGTCTTAAGGAACTTAAGTTTTTTAAGCAGAACTTTTTATTAAATAAGTTATAATAAATTTTTTTTGAAAGTTCAAGTATTTCCACGGAATCTATGCAGTAATAGTTTTGATAAAATAATGATCTGGTTTTTAAGTAGCGTCCTGAATTAAGCGGAAGACCTCATTACTTCAAGAGTACTTCTGAGTCTCCGCCATTTTCAAATAATTATTCAATATTACATAAAATATCTTTCTTTTAAAAATTATTAAAATATTCATTAAATTGAATATTTTTTTACAGTTTTTCTTGAAATGATAAAAATGATGCCAGTTTGTTACTATCACATTGGTAGTAAGTTACATCGTACAGATATATGAAAAGTAAGCTAAAAGAAAAATCTTGTGTGAAACACTCACACAACTTTCTCTTGCCAATGCAAAAATGAACAATTTTACCTAAAATTAGTAATAAAACAATAAAAAAAACAAAAAACGAACCTCAAAAAACATAACCTTGTTTTAAACGTGAGTGAATGACGCAAAATGAAAATCAACCTCAGTTTTGCTTAAGAATACGGAAAATCACTCTTTCACTTTGTTTCTGATCCCATTTGTAGTAGGTTACATCGTACATATTTATGAAGAGTGAGCTAAAAGAAAAATCTGGTGTAAAATACTCACACAACTTTCTCTTGCCAATGCAAAAATGAACAACTTAACCTAACATTAGTAACAAAACAATAAAAATAAACAAAAAACCAACCTCAAAAAATATAACCTTATTTTAATCGTGAGTGAATGACGCAAAATGAAAATCAACCTCACTTTTGCTTAATAATACGGAAAATCATTGTTTCATGCTAAACTAAGCTCTGTAGATAAAAGTTTTCGAATAAAAGTTGTAGATCTTCTAACTCTCTATAAATTTGATTTTATACTTTTTTGTTAAAATGCATACTAAGGCTGATATCTTAAGAAAACCATTTTTGGTTTTATGAAAAAACAGAAAATTACTAATTAGGTACCCCTATTTCTTATTTTCAATGCAATCGTTCTTAAAAGGAAAAAGTAAAAACATTATTTTTTGGCCTCCTCCGTAGTATAGTGGTTAGCGCGCTAGCATACAATGCGGAAGTTCCGGGTTTCATTCCCGGCTAAGGTCTGGAAATTTGCGCAAGTCAAAAACCATTGTTCTAGATACATAATCCACCGTAGTCACTAATAACCAAGCAGTTGACGTGAGTTTAGATAAACATATAAAAACATAATTTTTACGTTAAATAAATCATGTTTCTAATCAATTAGAAACATAAGGAATTTTAATAAAACGTATTTACATAATTTGTAATAAACAATACATAAGTAAACGTAATTTATAACTTATATCAATTTGTTTTACTGATTGTTCTTACACAATGGGATGTACATTTTATAGAGTAACTTTACAAAAATTGGGTGATTTTTTACTTCTTTATGTACTATTTGTACTTACCTTGTACAGAATGTTAAATAACAAATGACGATGGTGACGATACAAATGATAACACGAATAACATGAGGAGCAGATGCATCGATGGACTTCTAAATTCCTGTTTATCGGATATAATTTTCAATAAGTGTTTATAGGTGTATTTTAAGGTAGCAACAATAAATCTCTGATCCAAGCTCTTTTTATCTGTTTGTGGCATCGTTGCTTTCAAACGGATGAACCGATTTTGATTCAGGTTTTTTGTTTGAAAGGTGACCTGATCGAAGAGTGTTCTTAGCTATGAGTCATTAAAATCGGTTAACCGGAAGTAGTAGTTTATTCATGCGGTTTTCACTTTTTTACGATTTTCTCAAAAACGGTTTCTATGGTATTTTCAAAAATCGCCTCATTTACTACATTAACCCACCGGGTTGGTCTAGAGGTAAAGTCGTCGCCAAAATCAGCTGTTTAACAGCTGATTTTCGGAGACGAAGGTTCCTGGTTCAAATCCCAGTAAAGGTAGTTACTTTTATACAGATTTGAATACTAGACAGTGGTTACCGGTGTACTTTGATGGTTAGGGTTTAATTAACCATACTATCTTAGGAATGGTCGGCCTGGGTCTGTACAAGACTACACCTCATTTACACGTCATACACATCATCCTCATCTCATTGGCTCATGGGGTTGCTTATTGTTCTAAATTGAACAGATTGCAACGTACACAAATTAGGAATAATAAAAAAAATTTACTACATTTTTATCCTCTACAAGATAGGGTTTACACCATGTCTGCTGAAATTCTTTCGGGGCCTGTGCTCTCGTTGAAAAAATGTTTGTTTTTTAAGACTACGGTCTTAATAGCCATTTGAGGGCAAAAATATATGTAATAAAAGTAATAAAACATTTTCGAGCTATGTCGCCCGAGCTACGCCAATGTGAAATGGCCTTTAGCTGTATTACTTAGCGGTAACCCACACGATGACGTCATACCTAAAGGGCTAATACAGTCGAACTTCTACAACTTTAACATCTATAACTCGAATGTTCTACATCTCAAATTGAATATCAATCCCCTATAACCTTTCCATGAATTTACCATGTAAAAAGTCATCTGTAACTCGAATTCCGCTATTTCTCAAAGTTGAACTAATTATTTCGTTTCTTTTGACAGAATTTGTACATAGTTCTCAAAAACGCGGTTTTAGTCTTTTTTAAAATGTAGGTACAGTGCTGCTTCTTTTATTATAAGAGAATATGTTTGACCATAAAAGGGTACAGACCTTCAAAGTCATCTGGTTGCCTTTCTGTAGACCTAACGGTCGTAAACCAAAACAATGAATTTCTTTGAATCGACGAATCTTTGGTCGACCACAGAACAATAGAACCATAGTCTGTCGGTACAATGTACCGTATTCAGCATGTACTGCGTAATTTTGGAATACCGAATGTAATATTTGTACAGTACTTAACACTGCAGCCAATATGCTTAGCTAAATGCAACGTACAGTAGGCCTACTGTATTACGAAATTACGCATGTGCAGTAGGCCTACATATTCCACATATTGCAGGGTACTTACTGTATTCTATGTGGAATGTTCTTTTTTTGTTATTTTTTAATAATTGCCTTGTTTTTATTTTTCCATAACTCGAAATTTCCGTAAATCGAATTGTTTTCCCCATCCTTTGAAGATTCGAGTTATAAATGTTCGACTGTACATATTTATTTTAAAGGTATTTTTGTCAGGGTTTTTTTATTATAATGTATTACAATGTGCAAATACAAACTTACAATAAGGTCAAATAAGTTCTTCAAAGAATCGATTACAATATACTGAAACTAATACATTACATCTATCAAGGCAAAGTATTATTCACTATCTAATGTATGTAGGAATATAAAGTGGTAATCTAAAATTTCAAAATGTTATGTAAGTAAAGATTGTAATTTAATTTGTAAATTGTGTTTATCGGAGCGTTGAACTGTCTTTTGAAACAAACTAACAAGAACAGTTCAAAAATAAAATAAATAAAATAAAACAAGAGTAATAAATTATTACACAATATTTACGAAGTAATGTTTAAGTTAAATAAAGTTTTTAATGAACATAAATTTAATTAATGGAATATTAAATTTAATTAAATATATGACTTGAATTCAAGAAAATTGAATTGTTCAAGAAATGCCATAAGAAACGATATAGCATCAACGACACTATCTTGTGTTATAATTAACTGAATGTTGTACTGGATCAAGATGAAACAGAGGTAATTAATTGGTTTTACCTAAGGTACCTAAATAACAACACAATAACAACATTCGACACAAATATTAAACTTATTAAGCACCTAATTTATACATAACCACCGCTCTTTCACGACTGGAGGCGTAGCACAAATTTCTATAAAACCAATAAGATGTATTACAGAAATAACCTACCACAAAAATCTAGAAATTTTAGTACTTGTGGAAATTATTAAATAACTAAGGTAAATATAATAAATCGAAAATAAGTAGAAATATAAAGTTAAGTAAGTAGTAAAGTAGTTAAAAAGGTAAAAGTAGTAATATAATAAAGTTGTAATAGATAAAAAATAGTATTAAGTAAATAAAATAAATAATTGAAGTGAAGGTGATATTTGCAGGGTGGAAATTAGATGCTTTTCAGAGAACCTGGCACGATGATAAGCATACTTTTCCATTCAGTGACGAAGACAAGCAAAACCACCTCACTCCTCGTTTTACTTAGTAAAGCCTTTAGAGGTATAACCAGCCTTTCGATTTTTTCAAGGCTTTTTAAACCTACGATTTTTTTTAAAAAGCTCCTCATTTACTATATTTTTTATGTTCTACAAGATAGGGTAAGCTACATGTCTGCTAAAATTCTTGGAGAGGCTGTGCTCTCATAGAAAAAAATTGTTTTTTAAGATTGCGGCCTTAGTATGCATTTTAACGCAAAAATGTATAATAAAAGTTGTGGAAAATTTAAAAACCTACAACTTTTATTTCAAACATTTCTTTGTATAACGCTTAGTTTATCGGCACCTAACATTTTTTTAAATAATTTTAATAAATTATTTCTAATGCACTTTATATTCTTTAAAAAAAGGATAAAATTCAAATTAATTTTTCTACTACATTGGTTTAATGAAAGAAAAATTCAGTCGCTTAAGGAAAGAGTACATTCAAAATATGTTTTTTAATTAGAAGTTTTTTCATAGAAAATTATTCTTAACAAAATGGCATATTCATTTTATTAAAGATATTTGTTTTACATTAATAAATAGATAAATACAAAAGCAACCTCATACAGAAATATACAATTTATTTTGTAAAAATTTTAACTTTTTAAACTTTAATGTCTTTCAAGAATTCAGCAGACATATTAAAATTTTCAAAAAACTATAACTTTTGATCAACCTAACCGATTTTCAAGTCATTTATTCTTTCAATATATTACTCTGAATTTTGTTGTCTAGGGTCCATTGTATGCAAAATAATATTGTATTTTGAACATTAAAAAACCTATTATTTTCAAACAATCAGAAGTTTCAAAAGAATTCATGTTTTAACTTAAGAATAATTTTCTAAAATTATGTGTATGTTTGAAGTGTCTTTTTGTCGTTGTTTGAGCCTTTACCAGTAGAGGCTTTACCAAATAAAACGAGGAGTGAGGTGGTGTACCATTGCCTTCCTAACTGAGTGGAAAAGTATGAATGCCAGGCTCTCTGAAAATTATCTACTTTCCACCCTGCAAATAACACCTTCACTTCATTCACCTCAGGATCTGGCTGTTTATGAAATTCATTACTCTCTGAGGAGAAAACTCTGATTAGTGGCTTTTATACCTCTACGTCTTTTGTTCTTAAATAATTAAGTCATAATTGGCCAACCATGTGATAAGAAACAGAACTATTTTTGTATCCCTGGAACTAGCAGATCGAGTGCAAAAATAATTTATAATTTAACACTCCACCTGCTTGTTATGGGCTGGTGGTTATCCTTTTTACATACATGTACATATATTTTTAATCCGTTCAGTAGAAATCTGCATTTAAGGACAAACGGAATCTCCATTTTAAATTCGTTGGACCGGATTGTGCGTTTTAAATATGTACTGATAATGCATCATATTACATGGGGCTCTAATATGAAAGTTTTCTGCAATTTGACACCAATTTCATGTGAATTGGACAAAGAACATCCAAGTTAGAATTTCTGAAATTATTGGCTGCTTTTCGACCACTACCTTGATTTTAATGTAATATTTTAAAATAATTTTATTCAGGATTTCATAAAACGAATGGCTGCATTTGAGGAACAAAACGTTTTTCAATAATTTTCAACATAAGAAAATTGTTTGAAAGGTAGGTTTCTCTCTTAATTGTAATCAAAAACATTAGATTCTGTTTCCAGCAAGAACCTCTTTTGTCTTTATGTCCAACTGCTTTGAACGTTAATGATAATGCTGACAATGAAGGGTGAGATGTAAATAAGTGGTGAGAAAATTTCAGACCTAAACGGGAATGGAACCCGGAACATCTGGGATAAAAGCCGTTGGCTGACCTTTGTACTATAGCAAGAGTCTAAAAATTATGTGAAATTTTATTAAAAAAATTGTAAAATTAAAGAATTCAATGATAGTCTTAAATGTTAACGTTCACCTATATACTGCAAAAAATTTCCAATTTGTTGAAATTAGGACAATAAGGTTATATTTTTCTCCTGCCTTTATAAATTGATAGCAAAATTAAATATTTAACATTTTTTAAAACGAATGTCATTAAATCGACAATTTGGTTACGTATTGGAGAGTAGTAAGTAGATTTGATTTCTGTTTTTATTTAAGTTTCATCTATTGCTAAGGTTATTTTAGTGGTTCCTATGGATTTTAGTGCAGAATCTGTGAGTTTTGATTTGTAAATAAATACCAGACCCTAGCCGAGAATCAAACCAGGAACCTTCCGGTTTACAGGGTGCAGAACGTCTAGCGTTTTAACCTTTAGGTCACAGAGGCATCCGTTTTTTATTGACTTAAAAAAAATAATTTTTAATTACTTAATTTTGAGATTTTTTTTAATTAAGGGAAATTTTATCAGTTATATCATTTTCAAAAGTGATTAAAATCAGCAGTATTAAAATGTACTTTACAGATAAGTTTTGTAGTTTCTCGTTTACTTTTTGCAATCCTATTTTAAGAAGATACGATTTAGGGATCTGTAATTTAAAAAAAAAGTTTAGTTTGCCAGATGTGTCCATTCCAAATTACTTTTCAAAACACTGAAAGAAAGTGGCATATCGTCTAAACGGATACAACATTCTACTGGGTTGCAATTTAACAGGATTAGATTACTACGGTTAAGTTTACTACATTTTAGAAAATATCCTACAGTTATAAACAATTGTCAATTTTTTAATTCAATTCGTCTCATAAAATCTTTAATGACATGCAATTTTTCTTTTCTAGTTGTATTTGTTTTACTGCTACGTATTATATAGACTACGTAAAAGATTCGAATTTATTTTCTAATGCTATTTTTTATTGCAAAGGTCCGTTTCGGGATTTGGGTAAAATAAATAATTAACAAACTATCGTGTAGAATTACAAGTATTTATTACAAACTATAAATTACAAATAATAATCTTACTTAAACTGCTAATAAATTACAATTACTAGAATCAAGATATTTATAATAAACTAGCAACCCCCGCTCGCTTCGCTCCACAGCAGCTAATGTAGGCCTAATTAAATTATTTTAAAACCTCTCTATATACAATATTTGTGGTTTTGTTGCCCTGTGGCAGCAAAATTAATTGTTTTTCTGCACTTCCAGCTCTAGAAAGTCCGACATAAAGTTGTCCATGAGTGAAGGAAGTACTCTGTCTCAAATCGATGCCCACTGTTTTAAATTTTTGTCCCTGCGATTTAACAGAATTGAATAGAATGGATAGAAGAATCCGATAGAAAAGAAAGAGACAGTTGATATGTGGCTGAGATAAGAGACAGTTACGTGGGTGCGGTATGCAGAGTAACTGGAAATATATGACCCATTCACTTCCTGTTGAATAAAAACAAATACATAAAATACAGTACAAAAATAAAAATTTTGAATATTTCCAAATTTTAATGTTTTTGGAATCGAATGTTTTTCTTCACGTTTTTCTATGAAATATAAAAGTTAAATCTTGCTTCTAGCCCAAAAAATACACCATCCAGAGGACTTTGAAAAAATGAAAGTGCTATGCACCCTATGGACTAAAACATGCGATATCGTCCTAGTTTAAGTTGTTTAACTCACTTAATAAAAGTTACTTAAAGTTGCATTTTAGCCTATATTGATCAGGAAGCTCTAAGCAAAAATAAAAGATGAAGATTTTTTAAAATCAGTTAAGTAGTTTCTGAGATTACCTCATATAAACAAACAAACAGACGTTTCTTCTTTATTATATTAGTATAGATAATAAATAATAATTAATTATAATAAATTTTAATGACATTACATGAACTTAACTAGTAACAAGATTATTTTGCACTCAATTTAACTAAATCCTACAACCAATTTATACGATAAACATTTGCAATTCGGACCTTTTCACAAAACTTAAACTGCTACTTGGTAAACAAGTGTGGCCTATTATTTTTGTTACTATTATAAATATTTTTATAATTTTTATGATTTTTATAGTATTATAATGAAGAATAAAATATTAGATTGGTTTATATTATTAATTTCTATACCAATATTTTTGTGTCTTCTGAAAACTTAAAAAAAAAAACATACATGAACTCTTTTTACATACGGCTCTTCATTTGACATCACCTTATCGTGTTAGTATATAAACGAGAAATGTGAGAAGTCAGGCTTTGTAGTTGTATTCTAATTGGATACTTGCTCCACACTAGGTGTTGCCGACTTAACGAGAGGTGGTGAATTGGCTTAGAATCACAGCTAAAAAGATTGCGAACCTTAGGGGATAGTTTTTCCACGAAGAAAAGAGTAAATTTCATACCTTTCTTTACGTTCTCCATACTGTCCGTACCTCTCATGATGTTAATATTCTTGTAATATTTTTTTCTTTTGTTTCGTATCAAAGGGTACAATATTCGCAAATGAGTTTTTGCTAAATTAGTTTTAAAATGTGAGACTATAAAAAATGGGTTCATTTTCATCAGATATAATATATAATTTTGAAGATAATTAAAATTTTTGAAATTGAATAGAGCAGTGGTTAGTGTGTGACAAAGTGTTTAAAATAACTGTTCTCTGATTATTTTTTGCTTTCCTTATTGCATTAGTTTTTTTTTGTTTCTGTGCTCTTTAATTGAATTAATTTTCATTAAGTAAAAATATCCATATTGTATTCCCTAAAATATATTGTAGTTTTAGTTATTAAAAAAAGAAGTTTTTCTCTATTAATACAATTGTACATAATGTAAGGTAATTTTTTAAATTTTTATTGTTATTAAAATTATTATTAGTATTATTATTGATATTTTTTATATAAATTTAATGGTATTTATCATTTATTTTTAATGCTTTTAACAAAAACTGTTTAATATATTTCTTGTACCTTTTTTAGAGTTTATAATAGTAATTTTTATACTAGGCCTAGTTATTAGTATTTATAAATTTGTTTAAATAATTTTTTTGTTTACTCCTATGCGCGAACAGAACTCTTCGTGAAGAAGAGTTTTTGCGTATAAGTATATTTAGTTAAAAATATTGTTTATAGCTTAGTATAGTAATAGTTGTATTGTGTTTAACTAAAAAAAAACAAATAAATAAAATAAAAAATAAAATAAATAAAAATAAAAAAGTGTATCCAAAATGAATATAAGTGAAAATCAATGATCACTTTTCATCACTTTATTTTTGTTTTTATTATTTATTTATTTATTTATTTAAAGTCTCGTCAACTGCCTGGTTATTAGCGACTGCGGTGGATTATGTGACCGTGATGTGAAAATTTCCAGACCCTGGCCGGGAATCGAACCCAGGGCCTCCACGTGGTAGGCTATCGCGCTAACCACTACACTACGGAGGCGGCCAATTTTAATTTTTAATTTATTGTAATAGTAACATTGATTTTTTTTCTTTTAATTAATAATTCCATTATTATTTTTATAGTTTTATATTTTATTATAAAATATAATTTAATAATTCTACTGAACATATTCTTAAACTAACTTTTTTGATACGAGATTAAACAAATAAATATACACAAAAAATGTCTATAATGCAATTTTTTTATCTTTAATTTTTATTACGGTACTGTACATTGAGCTACACAATTTTCGTATATGATATTTAAATGGTGGTGGGGAATTTCGCTTTAAGAAGAAGAGGTACCCAGTGGTACATTCTCCGTTTATAACTACGGGTATTATCCGTTATTTAGACCAAGAGGTCTCTACTCCACTTTCGCTTGAGACGTCGCACAGGTGGGAAGTTCCTTGTAGCTAGATCACGGGCTAGTTGGTTTGGATGGACATCTAGTCGTTCGTGAAATTGACTATACAAGGACGCGGTTAGGTCCTTTACTGTCGGAATTTTGAAATCGTCGTGGAGGGTTACATACATTGCTCACATAAAAAGGAGCGCCAGAAGCAAGTCTTAAGAATTTTGGTTGGAAGGCCTGGATCAACTTTAAATTACTCTCTGCCGCTACTCCAAAGAGCTGGACACCATAAGTTCAGATTGGTCTTAAAAGAGTTTTGTATATTAAAATTTTGGAACGGAGGTTCAATTTTGATCGAGGGTTAATTAAGCAGAAGAGTAGCTTTTGGTGACGGTTAAGTTCTAAACGTTTTGTACGCAGATGATGCTTCCAAGTTAGTCGCCTGTCAAGCCATAAGCCAAGATATCGCACCACTCTGGCTTGGGGGATATGAATGTTATAATTTAATTTAAACACAAGATGTTACATATGAAAAAACAATTAATTTTAAAAAGGAAAATTTTCATTTTGGCTTTAATTGAATTTCTGAACAAGTATCTCCTGATTATTATTGACAAGACCTACAAGAACCTTTAAAAATATAAGGAATCAAAATAATATAAGTGAAAAAAGGCTGCTTAAGTAGTCCAGTGGTAAGAACGCTGAACTGCGCTTCACACTACAATGTGAAAGGTTCCGGGTTCGATTCCTGGGTAGGTTCTGAAATTATCACACGTTAAAACTCAATGATTCGTACATACACCCTTTTGATTGCTGATAACTAAACCAGTTGATACGACTTTTAATAAACAATATTAAAAAAATATCTTTTCTAAAGTAATCTGTCGATTAATCTTTTCATCAGTTATTACCTTTTTCTATGTTCTCTTATTTTTTTAAAAGAAATACGTTTTAATAATTGAAAACACACATACAGGTCAAAAAGAAATAGCTGAACACAAATTTAAACGGGTTTATTGGATACTAGGTAACCGTTCGGCACTCAATGTTAACAACAAACTTACAACTTACAAAGCGATTGTTTAACCAATTTGGACGTATAGAATCCAATTATGGGGCTCGGCGAAATTAAAATCCTGCGAAAATTTCAGTCAAAGCTACTCAAGACAATCACAGCATCACCTTGGTACATAACTAACAACAAATTACACAGAGATTTAATCATTTTTACAGTTCACAAAAAATCAACATAAACAACTCAAAAAAGCCTTAAATCACACACAAATCACTTTACCACCTCACTCTTAGACAATTCATACGACTTTCACCGACTGAAATGAGAACATCCTTAGAAGTTATTTTAATGTGGCAAGACAGCACATGACAGCTTACATCCAAAAAGTTCCCCTTTCAGGGGTTTTCTTCGATCATGACATATAACAAATAAAACTCATCACTTATTATTTTCCTTAAGAATATTTAATAGACTTTTGCTGCATTAAAAAATATTTGGATTTCAATTTAAATTTAAAAAATTTGAAATACTTTATATTTTCTTAATACAAATCTTAGATCTTTCTTTTAAGACGTCACTTTAAATATGCAAGCAAAGAAATAAAGCATGGATTTTACTTTTCAAAAGTAAATTTTTTTAAATCTTTCTAATTCAAGTTTAAATTCCTGATTATGCAAAAATATTAACGAATCTAAAAATTATTTTGTATTTTTTTTTAAATATTATTTAAACTCTAAGATGTAAGAGTACTAAGAGGGCCAGAATGTGGATCAGACCATCACCTTCTTCGGGCAGTGTGCTATTTCCCTTTCAAACATCATGTGAAAAATACAGAAAACCAGAACCAGCAATCAACTTCGGATTTGACTCCATTAGAGAAAAACAAATTTAATATCCAGAGCTTGAATGATCCTTCTACTTCATACATAAACGGCGACTGGACCAGAAGCTACAAAATGTGACATATTCCTCAGCAAAGCAAATGTATCAGGACATTGTTTCCAGTATCACTCAAGCAGCATTGGAGGCACTGGGACAGGTTCCAAAATTCAAGGAATAGGATGCTTCCGGTTGGTGGACACCCGATATTGACCAGGCGGTGAAGGAGAAGAAGCAAGCATACCATAAGTGGCTTACAACGAGGGATGCTGAGGATCGACGTCAGTATGCAAGAATGAACAGAGAGGTGAAAAAGTTGGTAATCCAAGCTAAAAATCAGCAGTGGGTGCTGAAATGTGCAGAGGTCGACAGATATATGGGATCAACAAAGTCAAGAGAGGCATGGAAAACAGTAAAGCAACTAAGAACAAACAAGCAGGAAAAGAGTAGTTTGAACACTATAGATGAAAATGCATGGAAAAAGCACTATTCTGAGCTGCTCAGTGAGACCAGGCCTCAGTTCTTGGAGGCTGATACAACAGCGGGTGACATAGAGTATGATGAGGATGATGAAATATCTGTTGATGAGGTAAAAGCAGTGATTGCTAATTTGAAAGATGGAAGAGCGGCTGGTCCTCATGGTGTGCCAAATGAACTCTTAAAGCATGGTTCAGAGACTCTGTTGAGATTGCTAGCCTATGTATTCACCGTTTTCTTTCGAGGTCAAGACCTACCACCTGAGTGGACAAAGTCTTATATCAGTAATCTTTATAAAAAAGGTGACCGGCGAGACTGCAATAATTATCGGGGTTTAAGTGTAACAAATTCATTGTCTCGAGTGTATGGGAAAGTCCTGAAGAACAGAATTGAGAAGGAAGTCATGGATGTGGAGGAGCAGAATGGCTTCAGAGCGGGAAGATCGTGTTTAGACAGCATTTTCTCTTTGAAACAGTTAACAGACAAGAGGATAGCTTATAATCAAGCTACCCATATTGTTTTTGTGGATCTTACTAAGGCTTATGATAGTGTCCCTCTCTCAAAGTTATGGGTGGCCATGAAGAATCAGGGCATAATTGTAAAATACATTCATGCTGTCCAGCAACTATATAAGAATATGACATCAAATATCAAAGTGCGTGGAAAAATCACAGATGAAATTCCCATTAGTAAAGGATTAAGACAAGGATGTTGCATTGCTCCTACACTGTTCAAAATATATTTGAATGAAGCATTGAAAGTCTGGAGAAGGAAATGTTGCAACATGGGTATCCTTGTTGGAGATAAAAGGTTGTACTCATTGCACTTTGCTGATGATCAGGTTATTATAGCTGAAGATGAACAAGACATTGACTACATGCTACGGAAACTGGATGAGGAGTACACAAACTGGGGTCTATCAATAAGCAGAATGAAAACAGAGTATATGGTTGTTGGAGGAAATGCTAAGGATTTGAGTCTTGGAGGTGAAATCATAAAGACAACAAGAAGATTCAAATACCTCGGAGTTGTGCTATCGTCAAATGGAGGAAGCAGTGAGGAAATAAATGCAAGAATTGGTCAAGCGCGGTCAGCAATAAGGCAGTTGAACAGTGTCCAATGAAATGGAAAAATAACAAAGAAAAATAAGATTTGCATTTACAGCACAGTCATTGAAACCATTGGAACATACGGTGCAGAAACTTTGGAGGTGAATAAAAGGTATGAAGCTAAGCTCAAGGCATTGGAAATGGATTATTGGAGGCGATGTTGTGGATATACAAGAATGGACAGAGTGAGAAATGATGATATTCGAAGGAAGATGGGTCTGACTGAGAATATTGCCGATTGGATAGAGGCAAAGAGTTTAAAGTGGTATGGGCATGTGAAGAGAATGCCTCCTGAGAGATGGCCAAAGATATTATTGGATTGGGTCCCTGAGTCAAGCCGAAAAAGAGGAAGGCCGAAGCACTCCTGGCAATATGGCATGGAGGTGGCGATGCAGGCGAGAGGACTGACAGACAGTGACTGCTTAGACAGACAAATGTGGAGGTTATTAGGATGCGAGAGACGGCGACAGCTGTAAAACAAACTCGCTTAAAAAAAAAAAATTTAAACTCTCCGTGATCAAAAATCTAAAATACATTCATGAATAGTTTAATTTCTTTACTTTTATTATTTATGAGATATTTTTCCCTTTTTGACTAACATTATTTTCAGTGAAAATTATTCCACTAGGGCATGACCTTGCAGTTTAAGTTGAAGGTCGCTATTTTTAGTTTAAACTTTCTTTTGTTACTAGTACAGAATTTCATCACCACTTGACTCCTGTGGTGATATGTAATATTAGTTACACGTATGATTTATTAAGTCTACCAACCTACGTCTTGATATATTATGTCTCTATTACGAAAAGCAATGTTATATATGGTACAATTTATTATGCATTGAGATTCACAATTACCATGTGCATAATTTATGCATCTTAGTCAATTATTATTCAAAACCAGCTGCATTGATTTAAATTCATTAACACATATTCTGTTATTCTCAGGAAGTGTTTCTTCCTTTCTATTGGCGATTCGTACTGATGGCAATAAAACCCTGTTTCCAATATTAAAGTTGGTTTTATTTATACAGTCGTGATTTGGCTTTCAACATGTAGAATTAAGAGAGAATTGAAGGTTTAGTTTTGTGTGAAGCACAGAGAGCAACTTGTTGCTCGTTTTTATTTTAAAGTTGTTCCGACTACACTATTTCTTCTTCCTATATTTACATACATCTCTTCTTAGACCTTTCTGTGATCTGTTTCCAAACTTCACGATATTGTTTTACATTCTCATTCAAGTTGAAGATATTCAATCCCAACTTAACATCTTATTTCTTATTTTATCCAAACAAAATACAATACAGTACACTATTTTTACTTGCTCTTGCCTATATGAATAAATAGGAAGGAAAGTATTAAATTGTTTTCATGTCGATTTTTCTAAATCGAGTTTTCACCAAATCTATACGTTTTCAGCCCCCTGAACCCAAAAAACATGTTTTTAGCGATTGATCTGTGTGTGTGTGTGTGTGTGTGTGTGTGTGTGTGTGCGCGCGCGCGCGCGCGTGTGTGTAAACAGAATATCTCAAGAACGGAACATAGTATGAACTTGAAACTTGAAACTTAAGTTAGACACCACTACCGAACCCGACATGAAATTTTTTATCAAAATCGGTCAACCGGAAGTAGTAGTTTATTCGTGTAATTTTTCACTTTTTTGCGATTTTCTCAAAAACTGGTCCTACGATTTTTTTAAAAATCGCCTGGTTTACTAAATTTTTGTATTTTCTACAAGGTAGGGTAGGCGCTATGTTTGCCGAAATTCTTGGTGAGGCTGTTTTCACGTAAAAAAAAGTTTATTTTAAGATTACGGCTTTAATACTCAACGCAAATTTAAACGCAAAACTGAACGCCAAAATTTATATAATAAAAAATGTAGAGAATTTTAAATCCTACAACTTTTATCTCAAACTTTTTTTTGTATAATGTTTAGTTTAGCGGTAATTAGCGATTTTCTGTTTTTTTCTCACGAAAACGTGTGAAAAATCAATTTTTTTAATATTTCACTTTAGTAGCCTATGTATTTTACGACAAAAGTGTATATAATCAAATTTATAGAAAATTAAAAGATCTACAACTTTTATTTCAAGCATTTTCTCTACAGAGCTTAGTTTAGCGTGAAAGAGTTATTTTCTGTATTTTTAAGCCAAACTGAGGTCGATTTTCATTTTGCGTCTTTCACTCATGATTAAAATAAGGTTATGTTTTTGAGGTTAGGTTTTTGTTTATTTCTAATGTTTTATTACTAATGTTATATTATTATAGGTTATATCGGTCATTATTTGCATTGGCAAGAGAAAGTTGTGTGAGTGTTTCACACCAGATTTTTTCCTTTGCAAAAACCTCATCTCTACTGTTTTGATTTTTTGTTCGTGTGACTTCGTGATCATTCATGTCTCTCATTCTTACGTATAACAAGGATTGCCATAACTTTATAGAACTTTAGTTTTGTTTCTTTCCAAGCTCTATTTCCCAAAGTTCTGCATATTATAAGGCTCTACATACCCACTGAAACTTATTCAGCTTTTACCCTACATTTAAAGTTGAGTAGAAGAACGATTCAACTTTTATATTTCATAGAAAAACGTGAAGAAAAACATTCGAATCCAAAAACATTAAAAATTCGGAAATATTCAAAATGTTTACTTTTGTACTGTATTTTATGTATTTATTTTCATTTGACGGAAGTGAATGAGTCATATATTTCCAGTTACTCTGCGTACCGCACCCACGTATAATGTCTTTCATCTCAGCCATATATCAACTATCTCTTTCTTTTCCATCGGATTCTTCTATGCTTTCTATTCAATTCTGTTAAATCACAGGGACAAACATTTAAAACGGTAGACATAGGTTTGAGACAAGAGTGTTTCACTCATGAACAACTCAACAGCTTAATGAACAGCTTTATGTCGGACTTTCTAGAGCTGGAAGTGCAGAAAAACAATTTATTTTGCTGCCAAATGGCCAAAAAACAAAATCACAATAATTGTATAAATATTGTTTTGAAATAAGTTAATCAGGCATATATTAGCTGCTGTGAAGCGAAGCGAACGGGGGTTGCTAGTCCGTTATAAAGAAAGGGAAATTTTAAAATTATTACAGAAAAAAATTCCCTCATGAATTGTTTTTGCACTTGCATCCTATTTTAATGTAACTGTACTTTTTGTACGGATTTGATTATTATTAGACAGTGGTTACCGGTGTACTTTGATTGTTGGGGTTCAATTAATCAATTTTACTCAGGAAAGGTCGGCCTGAGTCTGTACAAGAATAAATCTCATTTATACGACATACATAAATTGTCCTCATCTCATTGGGTCATACGATTGCTTATTGTTGTAAATTAAAAAGACAAAACTTACACACATTATGGTTAAAAATTTTTTTTTAGATGTAACACTTCATAAGTAACAGAACTTTGTGTAGTTTATACCTGTGACGTGAAATGTATTTTATCTTTATAAAAGTAGTGGGAGGAAACATTAATATTTGATTTTAAGTTGTGATTAATGTTTCTTATGTTTGGCTTTACGTAATGCGGTTATGTTGAACAATATTCTTGGTTTACAAAAATTACTCTCGGGAAATCACAGAAGGCAAAATGATAAAACTCCTACACTCATTTTCTTTCTCTTAAAAATTTACTTCCTTTTTCTTACTTTTTAATATAGTTTAAGTCTAAAGTTTTGTTGTTACAAAACTGTTTCTCTAGAATTTATTAAAAATATAACGTTATGAAATTAGGTTAAAATAACTCACTTTTTATCTATAAAATATCATATATTTCATGTTGACAATAACACTACAAACAAGTGCAATTTTACAATACCCTGAAGTACACAAAATACAATAAATATAAAAGTTGTAATCATAAAAATTCATGTTTATTTATTTAATATAAAAAGTTTCACATCTGATCTTGTACTTCAAAACAACGATCATTTGATTAGAGGTTTTCATTTTGGCAATTTCATCACGAAATGAATAGAAAGATACTTTTAAACTTTAGGTTTTAAAATTTCTTCTACGCTAATATTCGGAAACGTAGTCCCTATTTATTTATTTCCTTTATTACTCCTCCAAAAGAGCAAAGCCCGTACTTGATGGAGGATTACTCTAATTACAAAAAAATACATAGCACAAAATTAAACTACAATAAAACAACAATAGCACTCATAAAAAAACAAAATGACAAAACAGTTACTATCAATACTACATCACCTATTACATAAAAAAAAACAAGTCACACAAAAGAGAAAATGGTCAAAATAACAATAAAAAACACGTTAGTGTTTTTTTATTGTTATAGTTATACGTGCTCAGTTGATAACGTGCTCGCCTCTCATCATGCGGTCCTGGGTTCGAATCCCACTCAGGCACGGCATATTTTCACACGTTACAAAAAAATCATTTCATCCTCCATCGTACAAAAAGTTACACCCCAACGTCGTCGCTAACGACCGTTGTAGTTGATACGACGTTAAATAAATAAATTTGAAAAAAACACGTTAGTATAAAATTTAAAGTAAAAATAATAAAAAAAACAGGCAGAATACAAAATGTAAATATAAATTAAAACTAATGATAACAAAACTAAAATGTTAATAAATGGTATAATACAAACAATGATAATCAGCAAAGTTATGAAATAGCAAGTATTATGAATATACATATACCAACTATAACTTCTACTAGTATATGACTAATATTTTAGTGAGCCAATAATACCCGCCTAACCCTAGTGGCGAAGAGAAATCAAAGACTACAAGTGAGAGTTCTGCCCCAGCTGAATTAGAAATCTTTTGATCAAAAGTTTGAAATTTTTATCACGAGACCTGTCTCTAACGTACTCCGGAAGCAAGTTGTAAAACTTAGGTGCCAGGAAGTCAAAATGTCTGTCCTGCAGTTTTATTTCTCTTAACTTCCTGTAAAAGGCCAGCCGCTGCTCTTCTGGTTGCGTTCTGCCCCGATAAGGGAGTGAAATCGTTAGTCCTAATTAGATGAAGAATTGCAGCCTTAATGTATAACTTTCCAATGTTCAAGACAGAAAGCTGTTTAAAAAGAGGCTGAGATGGATACTACTATACAGCCTATATACTAACCTATACTGCCTGTTCCCAAGCTTTGTGCAGCTGAGACGATGCATTACGTCACTACTACTGTGAGAGATTGCGTTAGTAGTAGTAACGTTTTACTTGTACTATGTTTGTAGTAGTCAAGAGTACTATCCAAACTACATATATTCGGTGTCGCCGTCTACAGTGAATAGTCAAAGCAACACCCACGTATGTCACCGCACTAGGCAGCCTACTGCCTAGCGAAGAGCAATGAGATGATTAGTACAGTGTTATGACGTAGTAGCAGTCCGGTACTTCGTCTCTCCCCTTCATCCCGCAGCTGCATAAAGCTTGGGAACAGGCAGTACAGTAGCCTACTAATTTTTGACATTTCACTATGATATAAAATGTTATATTGGAAAACTTTAAAATTATGTTCTTATTATGAACAGAAAAATAGTTATTCTTTAATAAATTTTTGTTTTTCATTTTGCAGTTTGTAGTTAAAGAAAAAAATTTCCTGTCTACATTTTCCTGACTGGTATGCTATCAAAGGCGACACCAGCTTTACTAACATGGCTTTTGTGGGTATCCTGTTGGGCATATTTCGGGGAACACCTGCAAGTAGATGGGCAAGAAGAAAACGCTGTTGATACCACAAGTATGTTGGGTTGCCATCGTCGAGTGTACAGTTATAAAGTATCAAAAGCTGATTCACAAGGCCGGTTATGCTGGGATACGATTAGTATGATGTCTTGTTGGGGACGTTGCGATTCAAACGAGGTAAGAAATAACATTGTACTTTCGATAACTGATTTTTTTAACAATAAGTTCAACAATCTGAATAACTAACCAATTTGTGCATGTTCGATTGTTATCTGAAATCACTAGTTGTTTTTAACATGTCTGACGATTAAAAGTTTGTTTATATGTATTTTGATTAAGAAAGTGTAAAAAGTATCATAATCAAATGTAATTAGTAATTAGTATATAATTAGGCATAGGTAATTAGTGTTTTTTCCTTTGACGTCCCCTGGATTTACGTCCCGATAGGTAAGTGCATAACATGGGCAGATGCTCTGCCCATAACAGACAGGTGGAGTGTCAAATTACGAGTACTTACGCTCAATCTGTCCGTTTCAAGGCTAAAATAAATAGTTCTGTTTCTTATCACATGGCCAGCCAATTAAATGACTGAATCATTTAAGAACAGAAGAGGTAGAGGTGTAAAAGACACTAATCAGAATTATCTCTTCTGAAAGTAATGAATTTCATTATACAGCCAGACCCTGTGGTGAATGAAGTGAAGGTGTCATTTGAAGACTGGAAAATATGTACTTTTCAGAGGGCCTGGCATGCTGATAAGCGTATTTTTCCACTCAGTGAGGAAGGCAATGGTAAACCACCTCACTCCTCGTTTTACTTAGTAAATCCTCTACAAGTTCAAACCGGTCTTTCGGCCGTTGACCTAAACAACAACAACAGGTAAGTACAGCGTTTCAAGGATTTCTATCTGTTGCTGCACTTCTTCAACTCATGTAGGTTATCCCCGCTACCCTGTTAGTCCCTTTCATGGAGGTTGGGATGTCTGTAAGGGGTGAGTATCTATCATCATCATTTGTCAAGGATTAGGCTCATTGGCCTTTTCCGGCATTCATCTCTTTTTAGGGCTTCCCAAGTCTCGCTTCCCTCTAGGTTTATATATCCATACTCGCAGAGGTAGTCTGTGAGCTGGCATGTAACGTAAATGGTTGGATCAGTTTTTCTTACATATATTCTTAACGTTTTCAACAGTGACTGAATATTTAACTCGGCGCGGATAGTTTCAGATAGCTTGAAAAGTACTCCAAAGAAAAGTTTCATAGTACACATGAGTTCCTTTCTAAATATGTTTAGTTTTAAGCGAGATTCTTCGTTGCTACGTTTCCGAGGGCGAACTTTTCTTCTTCTTCTTAGACATCTGGACGGAAAAGAAACCATTTTTGGGGTCATGTGTCTGCTGCCACTCTTTGGATATAACTATCTTCTTCTTCTTCTTCTTTTACTACCAAGGATTAGACATAAGCCTGTTCCGAACTTACAAACCATCCTGTACGTCTACACAAACACGAGACACTCTAGCCCGTACATCTCGACTACTGCCATCTTCTTCGAGGTCTTCCCACCTCCCTTCTTCCAACTGGAACATATTCCGTTCCTTTTTAGAGGTATTTTCTCCTCTGGCATCCGTTCCAAATGTTGCCTCCATTGATTCCGGTACTCCTCCACGTTTTCATTCAAGCTAAATACACCCAATTCGGATCTAATTTCCTCGTTATGTATTAGATCCAGCCTCGAGCAGCTCTTCACCCTTCTTAAAAACCTCATTTCAGCCACTTGGATCCTACTTTCTTGGGGTTTTGTGGTAACCCATGACTCATTTCCATAAAGAAGGACAGGGGCTGCCATTGCCTTGTAGAACTTAACTACTGTCTCTGTTCTAGTTCTGTTATCCAGAATAAATTTATTTATTTTATTTTCGATATCCAAGTCCCTATCAAAGCCCATCGCAGTCCAGATAGTTATAGTGAGACACTTGATATAATACTACATTGTCTCTATATTAGGTACGAGTTAGGTAAAAATTATAAGAAGGCATACTTGTTGTTAAGGTCAACAGCCGAAAGGCTGGTTTGAACCTCTAGAGGTTTTACTAAGTAAAAACGAGAAGTGAAATGGTTTACTACTGCCTTCCTCACAGAGTTGAAAGAGTATGCTTATCAGCATGCCAGGCCCTCCGAAAAGCACACACTTTACACCATGCAAATGACACCTTCACTTTATTCACCACAGGGTCTGGCTGTGTAGTGAAATTCATTAATCTCAGAGGAGATAACTCTGACTAGTGTCTTTTACACCTCTACATCTTCTGTTCTTAAATAATTCAGTCATATAATTGGCTGACTATATGATAAAAAACAAAACTATTTTTTGTAGCCTTGGAACCAACAGTTTGAGTGCAATTAATTTAACACTCCACCAGCCCATTATGGGCATATGGTATACTTATGTATATAAATAAGTCTACAAATAAAATAGTTGTAATAAAGAATTAGATAATATACAAAAAACCTCCTGGACAATAATGTAATGTGTAACCTCCTCGACAACAGCGAAGATATTCAAAGACTGGTACGTTTTAAGGGGAGATTGTACTTAGTGTCCCGCCAATATTAAATTTGTTACTATTAGGTAAAATTTTGAAGGATTTGTAAAAGATAGGGAAATGAAATTTTACACACTTATAGTTGTCAGGCTTCTCTATCTACTGTCACTTTTTAAATTTGATCTGTTGGACCATAAAATTTAAAAAAAAAAATAACGAACAACATAAAATGTTAACATATTTGTTTCAAAGTTTTTTATGTATTACTCACTTTTTGAGCATCTTAGCAAGTCATAAAAATGTCAGTATATGTACATGTACAAGAAAAATAACTGGTAAAAATTTCAGCCTGGTAGCTTTAATGGTTTGTGAGAAAAATGTACCTAAATGTTAAAAATCTAAATTTACGGGAAAAGGCAAAATAAAAAAAAATGTACTCAAACAAGTAAATTTCACATCAACAGTTGATTAGAAAGCTAAAGCAACTGCTCAGAATATTAAAAACAGTGATGGAGGTGTTTAAAAACAACTAAAATTCTCTTTTGCACAAAAACAAGCAGAGTATAAAATTATGAAAAATATTTGTTCCTGGTGACTTGGTAATTTTTCTGAGTAAACCTGATAAAAACTTAATTTTTTCAGTAAAATAATTTGTTTGACTAATTTAATGTTTTTCTGGTAGATCTGGGTAACTATGAAAAACCGAAAATCGAAAGTTTCAGTCAAAACCATCATGCAGTCTCGCTTTAAGACATTAAACTTATCTTTACAATTTTGTTAATCATTGAACTCGTTTATTCTTTTTTTTACTACTTCTACCATTAATTATCTCTATTTCGGTCATCGTCATCTTCGGCTTCAGGTACTTCATGTTTCAAGATATTAATGCTCAGTTGAGATAAGTTGAGTATTATTTTTTATTTAAAGTTTAGTTTTTTTACACACTACTGAATGTGTCTTATATTTTCATTCTAAGAACCTTATTATTCATATTTTTATCATCTTTGCTTAATGTTTATAAATTCATGTTTATAAATACTGGTCGCAAAAGAATTATACTTTCTTCAAAAAGTGTAAAAACTTCGTGAGTAAATATTTCACTTTTTTTTTTAAACTTAGGTTATTCAGTTTTATCTTGAAATTTTCTATTTTCCTTTTTAAAGTCTGCTGTATACAGTTCAAAAAGAATATAATAAAAATCAGCTGCATTCGTTCCCAAGTTGCTTACACTACCTGAGTTTATAGTAAACCGTTATGAGCGCAGCTACGTATTATAAATTGTACTAGACTAGTAATTATATAATTCTAATATTATGTGAATTTTTATAAAGATAATACCATCTCTAATCTTTAAACCGTTGAGAATATCCAGCATCTCCATAAACTGTTTGTTAAACTAAAAATATTAACGTTACTAGGTAATTTTTAAAGATATTTTAAATCACAATAACAGCCCGTTATTAGCGACTACGTTGGGCTATGAAATAGTGGGTTTTAACTAGTAAAATTTTCAGCTCCAAACCGGGAATCGAACCAGGGCCCTCCGCGTTGTAGGCTAGTGTGCTACCACTACGCTACGAAGGTGGGCGCACTTATCATTTTATTAATTCAATACAATTTCAATGAAATTAAAACAGTCTAGGTTGTGTGATTTTTGAAAGTAAAACAGTTCGCGATAAAAAGTCAAAGTAAAATTTAAACAAAATTAACTCATACGTTTTCATATCTTCTAAATATTATTTCTTTAAAAGAAATACTTAATTATCAAATTTCTTAAGCTGCAATATTTTAAACTTTAATTTTTTATTAAAAATGCTTTGATATTTTAGTTTACAATGGTTAGATTGGTCAAAATAAACAAGTTTACAAAAATGTGAATTATAAAAACATGTTTTTTATAGAACTGAAGTAAAATGTGTTTCAAGCTACTTTTTCTTTTTTCCAGCTGACTGATTGGTCTTTCTTGGAGACCCGTTGAAAATTTTTGTTATAAAGTTGACTTGTAGAATATAACGTAATAAATATATATTTATTTTTTAAGACTAAACTCAAGTATGATTAAAGATTATGACGTGTTGAATTCAAGTAATATTTTTGCGTAATAACCTAAAAAAAAGAACACTGACGTGTTAAAAAGTAAATAGAAACAAATGGTTGAGTAATTTAGGAAATCTGGAATGGGAAACGGAAAGTGGAGAGTAACGGGAGTTGTAAGAGGAAAATAAAGAAAATGAAAAATGGAGAATTAGAGGAAATAGAATAAAGTAACTGCTGTAAACCTACATCTTTGAACTTTTTATCATTTATTGATAATTTGGGAATATCAGTTTGTTTGTGCCATCTTATTACAAAAAAAAAAAACAAATGTTAAAACATAAGATGTAAACAAAATTATAATAATTTCTCTATACGCAAGAAATAAATTAATCGTTATTTGTCAGCGGGTAATACAGAAATAGAAATCGTCACATACATATTAAAAAACAATTTTTTATCATTATGTTCAAGCAAGAATATATTGTGAAATTTGCTGGCTGGACAACATTGTGATTTGACGATGCAGTTCTTGACAACGTCCTTCATATTGTTTTCTTTTTCTTCTTCAACGTGTCGTCCATCCATTGTTAGATACAAGACTCTTCTGCTTGCCTCCACAATTCCTTATTTGCGTTCTTCCTGCTTAATTAAATCCAGCCATCATTTTTAAGTCATCTTTTCACCGTATTGTGGATGACCTCTACCTCTCTTTCCCTGGCAGGGTCTCCACTGCTGAATCTTCTTGTTCTATCGCAGCCATCTGCCTTCTTCTGTTCATTAGAACTTTAGTTATGTCTCGTGCTGTTTTATATCTGTTCATTCAGTTTTTTAGCGAATATTCTCATTTCAAATTAGGTCTTTCAAAATAATATTCAGCGTTGCCTGTCCAAGAAACTTTGTGTTTGGCAGGCAGTCTATCAGGCCTTTTGTAAAGGACCTTATTTATGCAGCATATGAGAGGACTTCAAGTATACATTGCTTAAAAACGGAGCTTTTTACTCTTAAAGAGATTTTCTTATTCATCAGAATTTTACTTTGCTCGCCAAAAGAACGCCATGATGATCATTATGCGCCTCTTTATTTCACCTATTTGATTTATTTGGCTTCATTTTATGACTCGAATGACTTGCCCATGATAGATGTATTCATTGATAACAGAGTCATCGATACAGAGCTGCATAAAAGAGTCATCAACCATAATATTATCTCTGTTTTCATTATTAATCACAATTTTTTTGTCTCTCGTTATCATCATTCTCTTTATACCTTGGAGGTTTTCTCAGGTCCAACACAAATCCTATCTACCATTCTATTTTTCTTAATCATCTTTCCTCCATTGCCGGCCACATAGGCGTAGTTGGTAACGTGCTTGCCTCTCATCATGTGGTCTTGGGTTCGAATCGTCTGCATTAGCAGAAATTGCAGAACAGTCGGAGGTTAAACCAAAAAAAAATCTCCATTGCTCTTTCGGTGTCACATGTACTTTCTATTCCGTACATAACTAAACCACTTCACTTTAATCTTGGTCTACCTCTTGATCTTTTCTCCTCCATCTCCAAGTTTAGTACAGCACTGTTTTATTACATTTTTTGTCTCCTTTTACTTTTAACCCTAAATTTTTGGATTAGTTTTTCAATTTGATTAATTAACTGTACTTCTTCCAAGCTGTAACTGTCTGCTATTATCCATTTGTAGTTCTAACTTAAGTTTAAAAATAAGTCTTGCATTACTTCATTGTTTCCATTGTTTTCGTTAGGTGTAATAAATATTTTTAGCTTCTTTTTTTCAAAATTTTTCATTATCGTGTGCATAAAAAAGCTACACATTAACAGAACTTACTTTTACTTTTTTATATAAAGCATCAATATTGCGTGAAAAATTGATGATACTTTAGAGTTTAATAAAGAAAGAAATCGTATTTAACTTACTAACTTTTGCATTAGAGTTTAATTTTAACAACGGAATATAAAATTATGTCGTGTGGAAATTTATAATCAACGCAAAATTATTTATTCATATTTTGAATAAACTTTTAGAAGTTATCAAGCATAGAAAATTATTTTACTAACAGATTATTCTAAAATTAAAAAAACAAAGAAGTAAAAGTTGGTAATTATATTCGCCCTTTAATCGAATATAATGGGTTTTATTATTAAAACAAAATGAAAATTACTGAAATTTAATTACATTGTTGGTTCTGTGTAATCGATTAACGGACAGTAGATTACAGAAAAGAAATTTCAATTTGTTTTAATTCGTGGTATATTACCTTTTATGTATATTTTAAATAAAAATTACTACATTTATCTATACTTATAGAATACTAATTCATTTATCCGGTCCTTGTTTATCCGCATGTCCGAATTATCCATACCAATCTGGATCGAAAAAAATTATTTATAAAATCGCGATATCCTACATGCGGTATTTAACCCTATAGCCGGCAATAACGTTTTTCTAGACCGACAAAGAATTTCTACCATATGGGTCAGCGAACCGTAAAGAAATCATTAAAAATTTACAATAAATCACAAAATTTCTCACGTAACGTATCAGAATAATAAGAAAACTTAGTAAAATAGATTAAATACATTATTGGAATTTTAATCTGACAGTTAGGGCTGCTGAAGCTATTTGAAAATAATTTTTAGACAAATACTTTTTTTTAAATTTTAGATGACATTACTCTTTAAAACTTTCTTATGCTGTACTTTCAAAATTCATATATACGATCGTAACTTATAATGTTAATTTCAAAATAAAAGCAAAAAAACCCGATTTCATGATCAAAACTGAAGAACACATATACAAAAATACATCATGTAGATCAAGAAATAACCAAATTCAGCTGTAGGATAGCGTGGTTTGAACAGAGAAACGGAGGTAGAATATGCAGCTAAAACTCTTGTATTATACGTAAAAATTTACTTCATACATTACTAAACTATTGTACAAAACAGCAACGCTGTCTACAGAAGAATTTAGAACTAAAACGACACATTGCCATGCTATGAAGCAAATCCGATTTTGCGACGCGACCGGTTCAAGAAGCGGTAACATCGTCTCAAAATCGACGATTGCCGGCTCTAGGGTTAAAGCCAACCCCCTCCGCCATGAAGAAATTCCTATTCTAAGCAGGGAAGTGAATGGCCTAAACTTGATTTAGATAGTACTATAAAAAGCTAAACGGTTTAAGTTTTGTTTGTTGTGAAGTGCAGGAAATACTACATATGATTTACATTACCATAGGTAACAGACTGGTGGTATTAGAATGTAGGTGTGGAAATAATTAGAGGAAATCAAAACTGAACAAGCAGATTAAGAAATGCAGATGTATTACGAAGAGTGCAAGAAAAGATAAATTTGATGCAACCGTTCAACGAAGGTAAGCTGGTTGGCTTGACAAATGAAAGGAAAAGGTTTAATTCAAATTATGTTAGAAGGACCTGTAAAATTTTTTTTTTTTTTTTTTTTGCGAACTTCTACAGCAATTAAAGCCGTCTTTCGCATTTCAATCGCCAAGCTTCCCGATCCAGCCAATCACCCTCCTGCAGATCTCTCTTGCTCATTGCTTCCATCACCTCCTCCATCCACCGTCTCGTTGGACGGCCTCTTTTCCTTCTCTCTGTTGGGGTCCAATTCCATATCCTACTGGGCCATCTGCTCTCACTCATCCTTCTCAAGTGCCCATACCAAAACAATACTTTTTTCCCAATTTCATCCAATACCCTACTTGGTTTTCCTACTCTCTGCCAGATTGTTTCATTTCGTATATGGTCCATCCTCGAAACACGACAACTGCGTCTCCAGAAGTCCATCTGTGCAGCCGCAATCCTTCGTCTACTTCTCTCAGTTAACTCCCACGTTTCCGCACCATATGTAAGAACGCTTTGTTGTATCGCTCTTCCAATTCTACACTTTGTTTCTGTCCGGATATCCTTTGACCACAAAACTGAATTCAGCATTCCTGTAACTACTTTTCCCTGAGTCACTCTATTTACTATCTCCCGTTGGCTGTTTCCTTCTTTACTCAACACCACACCTAGATACTTATATTCTTCACATACCTCTATCTTATGTCCCCCTATATGCAGATCTCGTCCAACAATTCCAATCGGTAAATACTTCGTCTTTGAATAGTTAACTTTTAAGCCCCATTTCTCAAGAACCTCTGTCAGTTTCCTCATCATATATTCAATATCGAACTCGTCATTCGCTATTACTACTTGATCATCTGCAAATAGAAGGGTATACAAATATTCTCCATCGATGTCGATACCCATATTAGCACATTTTGCCTTCCACTCTTTCAAAACTTCATTCATATAAATCTTAAACAAAGTAGGAGAGAGACAGCATCCCTGACGAAGTCCTTTTGTAACCTTAAATGGGGTAGAGAGACGACCCTGCAGTTTTACAGTCGACTTTTGACCATCATATAGCTGTCTTATAGCTTCAACATACGTCTCCTGTACCCTATCTCCTAGTACTTCAAAAAGCTTTTGCACTGGTACTGTGTCGTATGCTTTTTCTAAGTCTACAAAGACTAAGTGAGTCTCCAAATTTCTAGTTAATCTTTTCTCAATCAAATGCTTTAACACAAATATGTTGTCTACACACGATCTACCAGCTGTGAAGCCACTTTGCTCTTCCATCACTTCTATTTCCTGCTCAATCCTTTCCTTCAAAATATGTCCGTACAACCTTCCCATTGAAGCCGTTACACTAATAGCTCTATAATTTTGACAATCTGTTTTATTCCCTTTCTTATGTATAGGAGTGATGTACGCTAATTTCCATTCTTCTGGAATTACCTCTCCATGTATTAAACATTTATTAAATATGTCTGTTATTGTCTGAATGACAGAGTATGGAGCTTGTTTCAGCAATTCAACAGGAATGTCTCCAGGACCAGCCGCTTTACCATTCTTTGTTTTAGTTATTGCCGCTCGTACTTCTCTAACTGTTATCACATTAATTCTACCAGTCTTAATTCGATTTGTACTAGGGATACCTTGAGTCATAAATTGTTGCCTATCCTCAGTGAAAAGTTTCTCATAATACTCTCTCCACTGTTGCAAGGAAATCATCTGCAAATTTACCTTGTTTGTAGTGTTACACTTCATACGTTTGAGGACCCGCCACGCTTCTCCACTCCTAGTTCCATCTATATAACTGTCTAAAGTTCTACAAACGGCATCCCAAGAATCACTCTTTGCCTTGAGAACCGCTTTCTTTACTTCTTTACAGTACCTTTTGTATTCTTTCCCATCATCATCAGCACGTGTAGTCATCCACCTTTGGAAGAGTTTTTTCTTTTCCTCTACCATGACTTTCATCCTCGAGTCCCACCAATAATTTGACTTTTGTCCTCCATTCAACATTTCCTTATTTCCGAGAGACTCAGCTGCTGCTCCATGTAATGCCGATTTTAATGTGTCATACTGACTCGCGACATTTCCTGTCACGCCATCTTTAACTTTTCCCGCCAATCTTAATTTGTAAAGAAACTGGACTGAATCCTGATGAAGCAAATCCAACTTATATTTTATTGTCTCTATCTTTTGTCCCTCATCCTCTTTGTCATCAGATCTGACCCCACTATTTGAATAGGAGATAAACGGCAAGTAAATTTCGGCTCGAACAATGTAATGGTCTGTTGTACAAGGTGATCCTCTAAAAGCTCTTACATCCATTGTCCGTAATCTGGAGGTCTGTCTCTGGATTACATAGTCTATAATCGTTTGGATATTCCTAGTTAATTGTCTCCAGGTGTATTTATGTATTTCCTTATGCCTAAAGAAACCATTCATAATTTTCAAAGACAAATTATGGCATAAGTCTATCAGCCTACTTCCACTATCATTTAAAATTTCCTCTCCAAACCTTCCTACAACCTGATCTCCAACCTTCCTCCCAGTTCTTGCATTAAGGTCACCTATTAATATTATCTCCTTCTTAGAATTTATTTTCTCTATATATTCAGCCAGGTTCTCATAGAATGTATCCTTACAATCAACACCCGAATCATCTGTTGGAGCATATACAGCAATAAAGCAAATCTTGTACCCCATAATTTCCATATCCAACTTCATCACCCGTTCATCCATTTCTTCCCAAGATTTTACGTTTCGTCGAAATTTCTTATGCACAACTATAGCAACTCCTGATTTTGCACGTCTTTCTTTATTAACTCCACTATAAAACATAATATAATCCCCAACTTGTTCTGTACCTTTTCCTTTCTTTTTTGTTTCCGTTAATGAAGCAATGTCTATTTTTGAGTCTGATAAATGCTGAATAACTTCTTCTTTTTTAGTATTCAGTCCCTGAACATTCCACGTAGCAACTCTAATTGTCCGCTTCCTTCTAATTTTCCTTTGAACATTTCCCGTTTGTTTATCCGTAATTCCAGTCCGTGTCCGAGGCTTGTTATTGAAATTTTTTGCGGTCTATGGTTTTCCGGATGATGAGTTGCAGGCCCATCGCTCCAACCCCCAACCTGGAGGACCAGGTGATTTTTTATACGGGTTGTCTTCCCCTAGCCTTTGAAGAACCAACTTCTCACTGCAAGGCAGCAGGAATTTTGATAACGGAGTGTATTCTCCGGCCTGTGTGGTCCGCGAGAGGTATTTTATTTCCCTCAAGCCCTCCCAGTGACACACAAGTGCGCCACCGGACGAGCCCCCCGATCCGCCACCTGGGACGCGCTCTGTAGGGAATCAGGCTCCCCCTAGAGACCTGTAAAATGCAAAAAGTAAAAGAAAACGTCGAAGGATTAAGGTTATAGTTGATATAAAATGAACAATAAATCACGACTCTGGCGGAAAAAAGAAAACAATTGGTGACGAAAATAGTGCAGGGATAACGTAATTAATTTGTTCGTATATCAGAATTTCTGTAGAATAGTTTTATCGTGTAATATTCATAGAAACTTTAATGCAGTTGTCTGCACAATGTTGTTAAACAACATTGGAGGTGTTGTTTTTCAAATAAATCGAGGTAATTGAAATAAAAAGTTAAATTTAAAAAAAATAACAAAGAGATTGTGAGATATTTCACAGGTTGCGTAAAATAATTTAAATCCTCTTTCCTTGATAATTTCCACTCTACTGAAAACAAAATAGATCACTCAAACGGATTTTAAAAGTGATGTACCTAACCTGTTATTTGTAATACTCAAGCGTTGGTGTCTGAATCGGTTTAACTAAAAGTAAAATTTGACTTTTAAACCGTAAAACTAAATCGTTTTTAAAACTTTTCCCATATGTTTAAGTCACCAATTAATGTTTGTTTAGACAAAAATTTGAATAAAAAAGTTTAATCTTGTATTTAGTTCCGTTGTTGGATTTTAGTTCTAAATGAAAAATAATCCTTCTTTTGACACAAAAATATTTTGAAAAATCGCTGTACGCAAAATGGGTAATTATAAATACATTTTGATCAGAGTATTACGAAAAAATATGGTACATCCTGCGTTGAAATATATCCGTAGTTTTTCACCGATAAGGTTATAATTTTCATATTTACACGTACACAAAAAGTTCTAACATTTGCCTAAGTTATATGACATACTACAGCACCACATATGTATAGTGTAGGTATAATTTTTTTTTTGCGTTCAGGAGACTCCAGGAGGAGTATAGGACATGTCAGTTATAACACCTGAAATACATATAGGCCTAAGAATCACACAATGTATCACTACTATCAAGAAAGAAATTCTTGTACGCTATAAAAAGTTTCACCGATCAATTAATTTTTCAAATTTTTTTTAAAGGAATGCAAATTATCACAACATTTTAAAACGTGGGGTAATTTATTCTTGAATTTTCTCCCTGCATAAGTAGATTTTTGTTCAAATTATTTTGTGGAGTGATTAGCCACATAATAATCATTTCTGTTTCTCGTGTTATGATTGTGAACATTGACATTTTGCATAAAATTATTTTGCCTAACATACATAATCACCTCAAAAATATAAAGAGAGGGAACTGTAAGCAATTTAAGCTCCTTAAATAGTGGCCTGCATGAGGTTAGCTGATTAGCTCCCACCATACACCTAATTGCTTTCTTTTGAATTTTAAAAACCCTATTCATATTACCCATGCTAGAATTACCCCATACTAAGATACCATAACGGATATGAGACAGAATGAGGCCATGATAAGCTGCCATTAGTAATTTTTTTAATCATTTAATCTGGCAATTTGTTTTAGTGTAAATACCCCAGATAAAATTTTACTACAAACTTTATTGGTAGTAGGTGTATTGGTACAGGTATAGAATAGTTATAGAAACTTTTTTACTACAAGAACACACCATTATTATACCAGGAACAAGGATCTCTTATTTTTACACAAGGCCTCAAAAACTTTATACCAAAGGCATTTCTACTACTTAGCACCCAAGCTACTGAATCTGCTCCCCTTACAAATTAAAAATATGCTGGACCTCATTTTGTATGAAAAGCAGTAACCATTTGGATATTGGAAGTAGAGGAGAAGCCCATAGAAATAATGGTTACACCAGGAAACAAATAATTGTGTGAGCTCGTCTAACTGTTTGATAAATAATTAGTTTTTCCATTTGTAAATAAATTCTATTGTTTTGCATATTTTATATTTTATTGTTTTTTTTCTCATTTTTGTAGTTTATGTACTTACGGTTTCGTATGTTGTACGGCGTCTTAGGTCGCAAGTCCTCGCTACCTCTACACTTAAAAGTCATCCTCTTTAAATCACTAATACGGCTATATGATTGACCATTTTTTGGAGTCTGTCACAACACAACACTGAATATTCTTCAAAGACATCAGTCAAAAGCACTTAGAGCAATAACAAACGCACCTTTTTACCTAACCAATCATAGCCTTCACAAAGACCTGAAAGTACCAACGGTTTGAGATATTGTCAACGCAACGTACAATTCATTACACACAAAGACAATTGACCACATAAATCCAAATACCCAATCTCTTTCAACTAACGATCTCCCTGTTAATAAACAACTGAAACGATGGTGGAATAGGGATCTTCTCCGACCACCATAATTATAACTAAAAGAATTTAACTTGTCATGTTTGTGTCATTTCATAAAAACAAAAAAAATCATTTCATATAAAAAAAATCCATCATCGTTTATAAATCATTGTCATTGAAAAATATTGGCACCACATTCCTCCCAAAATTTCACGCCAAAATCGGTCACTGGATCGATTCACATTCACGTTACATTCCCGCCATTCATCATTCATTCCATCTCATTTACTAGTTGGGCTTCAAAAAAAATGTACTGTTGTAAATAAAAAATAAAGTTGAAGTTTTGTAGTCTATATGTTTCCAAAATAGCGCACTATTTTAATAAAAAATGTCTTAGTAGTTTAATTAGTATTTAAGCTACTAACATGTAGTTTATAATTACCTAGTAGTTGGAGTAGTAGTATAATGAACATAGAAGCACTGAATTAATCTACCCTTGAACATAGGGAACCATAGTTGGGTGGATTAAATTTCTTCACCACGAATTAACATAAATAATTTTAGATTTTAAAATTATTATTAAGGAAATTAACATTTATATTTTAATGATTTTTTGTAAGTAAAGGGAAAATAAATAATGAATAGGAGATAATACGGAAGTCTGTGTACCGAAAATACATTAAATTTACCTACAGTCAAATACATATTTTGTAATGTCATTCGTGGTATTTTTTGTTTCTTAAAACAGTAGGGGGACATAATCCAACCGCGTTATGTCCGATTCCGCGGTATATTCAAGTGCGGTATAAACGGGTTTCATTGTACGAGTATAAGTGAAAATGTTTGTAATGACATTCAGGTTTTCATTTAAAAAATGTGTGCAAATTTAAAAATGTAAGAAATATACTAAACTGACATTATATTCCAGTAATCAGTTTCAAAAAATTATGTAGTAATTATTTTTAGCTGTGAGCTATAAATTTTACAAAATTTTGAAATAGTAACCACTAAATACAATTAAAACAGTGGTTTCAAAATAAAGTTTTGCTAACATCAGTAACACCAACTGGTTGTCACAAATAAAGAAATTCACAATTATTTGATTATGTCAATGGTAAAACAAAAATTAAAAAATTTCAATCAAATTTTATTCTGTGAATTAAATAACTACCGTTACGTTTGAGAATGTAGCATCCTAAGATTTGTAATAAGTATCATGTTCCGAGTATGTGAAAATAGATTTTCTTTTTTAAAGTTATCTCCACTGGGAATCAACTTTTTATGTCAATTTTCTCATAGTATCTACTTTTCGTTCTTTAAAAAACAGATTTTAAATAAATTTTATTAATAAAAACAATATAAATATTTGAAATTCTTCATTTGAAGATTTTCTTTATGTTCATAATATACTCTTTCACAAGTATTACTTTGAGCTTTATATTATTGTAAGATAAGTCAATAATATTTCGACTTTCATTTTCTTCTGTCATTATTAAAGTAAATAATAAATAAAAAATGAGGGTTATAGACTTTATGAAATTGAATCATTTTACAATTGCCAGAAATCTTGGCGCCTGCTTTATTGATTAACTTAATAATAATAGAAGGATTTAGAATCAACAAGAAAGAAATTTAATAGACTTAAATAAAATACGTGGTAAATATTTTCTATATAAAAACATTTAGTTGCACAGTTCTTATATTTATTTTAAAATATTGATATTTGTAAGAATAAACACCATTCAAAAATAATTTTTGAATTTTTTTCTTAAAATATGTGTTTTTTCAAAACTGCTTAGAAATATTTCAACATTTTTCCGACAGAACCAAACCTGTTAAAAATAATTTATTTAAAAAAAAAATAAAAAACATGGATAAATTAAGCAAAACTTTAATAAAATGATGTAACTTACGTTACTTATTTGTAACACATATAAAATCAGCAGCTGTGACTGCAGAAGTGAAACGATGGAAGAACGTTTGTTTACTCTGGTAAAAATTTAGTTTGTGTTGACAAGGGGGAAACCCCTCAATTGTTACAAAACCTCTAAACTAAGTTGATAGCTCATTAGACTGCTAAGCTGGAGATACAAATTTAAATTCCCCATGCTAAGGAGTTACAATTCTTCCTAAAATTTCTTAGCAGTTATTAACTACTATTATCGCTACTATTTGTGCAAAACTACACAGGTTAGAAAAGGAAATTAGTATCAATTATTTTGAAAAAAGAACATTTTAATTATGCTTTAGAAAAAATTGTAATAAAAAGTGAGAAATGCTGAACTTAAATGGGATCTGTTAAAATAAATTATTATCTTCAATTGCCTGAAATATCTTTCATTCACAATTTTATCGACACATACACAATTTTTTTTGCCGGTCACATTGGCGTAGTTGGTAACGTGCTCGTCTGTCATCATGCGGTCTTGGGTTTGAATCCCCTTCAGGCACGGCATATTTTCATACGTTACAAAAAATCATTTCATCCTTTACCGTCTGCATTAGCAGTAATTGCAAAACAATCGGACGTTAAACAAAAAAAAAAAAATACAATTTTTTTAATAAAAATTCTTGAAAGGCACCAATGAGGGCTCTACCATTCTCATCCCTATCATGTCACTTCAACACAATAATCTTAATTGTCATATTTACTTGCTATAACATTTTTTCTTAATTAATTATTTTTTTTATTTTTCGTTAATTTGAAGTTGCATCTTGGTCATTAGCGACTATTTTGGGTTAAAGAATCTCAGAAAATTGAACTAACAACCTTTCGATTTTCAGCGTAGTACAACGTATTCAATTATTTAAAAAAAATAAGTTCTCCAAATTGGACAGAAAATGAACACGTTTAACTGTCTTATCAGAAGATAATAATATTACAAAACATTTTGTTACGGTTATACAGACTGATTCAAGAAATTGTACCAGCGCTTTTTGAGCTCACTGTACCAGACTAAAAGAAAGAAAAAGATTTATATAAACATATATCCTAAAACGCTTTGGTAGCGAATTAAGGCTAGCGAAAGATTTCGCCCGGAACTCAGAACCCTTGGTGAAATGAAGACTTGCTGAAATTCTGAGAAGGTAAACTAAGGGAAAAATTCAGTTGTTTCTTATGATATATAACCCACAAAATCGAATAAAACAGGTCTTACAACTATAAATACCTTGTTTTTTATGATATTTGACGTAAAACAGAAAAACTGTGCCTAAAACCACGATTTTTTTAGGTTTGATTTACAATAACTTAGTTAAATGACTAATCAATACATAAAAGTTAAAAAAAAACTTGTAAAAAATTGAATTCTGAACAAATTGGTATAAAATAAGGCAAGAAACAACCAAATAAAAACGGAAAGTATTCATTTTTTTAAACATAACATATCAAAGCTTACTGAAAAATGACAGATTTTGCAATGAAACTCTTTGAAATGTTATGTTTTAAATACAAAAGTAATATTTTCCGTTTGTATTTTATTGTTTCCTGCTCGTTAAAAAAAATTTTTCTTTAAACTTTTACGTATTTATAATTAATTTAACAAAGTTATTGTAGTTCAAACCTAAAAAAAGTAGGGTCAGTTTTTTCTGTTTTACGTTGAATATCTTAAAAACCATGAGATATACAGCTGTAAGATCTATTTCATTCCATTTTTTAGATTAAAAACCATAAGAAATAACTGAATTTGTCTCTCAATTTATGTTCTCAGAAATTCAGCAAGTCTTCATTTCACCTACTGTGTCCCGGGCGAAAATTTTTTCCTAGCCGTAACTCGCTACCAAAGCTTTTTAAGACATATGTTTATACAAATTTTTTCTTTCTTTTCGCATGTAGAGTAAGCTCAGAAAGTGCCGGTAAAACTTCGTGAATCACCCTGTACAATAAATAAATAAAAACTTAAAAAATTATTAAAGAAAATATATAAAGAATAAAAATAACAAAAAACTGATAAATTTGAATATTATTAAATAATTTAAAAATAGAAATAAACTAAAAATAATTTGTCCTGACACATTTAGTTTATTTAACCTTGAGTGCACTTTATTGTGAATAAACTCCCCTGGTCAGCGTTTTTTGTTTGACAAGAAAAATTATTTGTAATTATTATTATTAATTATTAATGTTTAGTACCAATTTACATAATTACAGAAAAACACTTTCAAATAATTCATTAACAGTATAAATTTTTGAAAATAACATTTTATTATAATGAATATTATTTAATTTCCACTGAGACACGTTACTCTATATTCATTAAAATCTGAACAGTGAAAATAAATTTGAAATTCGGTTGCTTTGAAAAGCAGTTATCGTTACTATTGTGCTGCATTCATATGAAAATGTCCTACATGATGTAGTTAATGGTGTCGCTTAGACAAGTAGAGATGGTACAATCAGATATACTCGTACAGTTTGACAAGCACATGATATGCAAATTTTTCACAAATGTAATTACCGCACTTAAATGAGATTATTAGTCAAAAATTTTGAGCCTGTCCCTTTTTGTAAGTTAATTTTCACGATAATAAAGACTTACCTATCATCGTTTTACAATAGCCATTTTAGTTAAATCTGTTAGATGTAATATTGTGATGTTTAATCCGGTATCTTTTCAGAATCTAGTTATTTATAAATAAAAAAACTTCCTTTTCAATTGAAAAAATAATTTATTTAAAAATTAATTATTATCCTCCATCTTATGTTACACTCATAACGTATGGGAGTTAAACTAGGGTGTCATTAGAGAGGAATGAATCTCATATCGAGGCTGCTGAAATGAAATTTTTTCGGGGAGTCTAAAGTTGTACCCAGTTAGATAGAGTACGTAACGAAGCTATCAGCGCCGAGTCAAATGTTCAGTCACTGTTGCAAATGTTTAGAATATATAAGAGAAACTGGTCCAATCATTTACTTCTCGTATGCCAGCTCACAGACTTCCTCTGCGAGCATGGCAATGTAAACCTAGAGGGAAGCAAGACTTGGGAAAACCTGAAACAAGATGGATACCGGAACAGGCCATTGAGCCTAATCCTAGACAGATGATGATATTGGTGATTAATTATTATCGTTATAACGACTAAAAAATTATAATAAGATACTTAATTACAGTTTAAATTTACCTAAAAAGAAGTATGATCATTTACAATCAAATAAATTATTAATTCTTATGAACTACCTGATAACAATTTGAGTGTGTGTCTGTGTGACAAATGACTCAAAAACGGAAACTGAAACTCGGAAATTAACTTAGGCGGATACTAGTACTACTTATAAACGCGTTGTGTGATACCAAATACTCAGAAAAGGTATTTAAGTTTTCCTCTGGCCAAGGGATCTTCTTGGGGAGGGCTGCATTGATCATTGCAAGCACTAACAAATAAATAACATTTTCATATAATTTAACAAATAGTATTAACAAATTATACATGTTTAAATATCTTTCAAAAAAGTAAAATATTTCACAGAATATAATTTTATAAGCAGCAATAATATTGGTTTATAAAAGGGAGAAAATAATACTATGAACGATAGATAAGTACTTCTACAGTCGAGCACCTCGACATGGAAAGTATTAAACTAGGATCTTACTTTATTATACTCGTTTTATTTAATGGAAATAAACAGAAGGAAAAGAAACTGTACAATTTTATATATCGATGTTATTCGGTCATTAAACCGTTTTATAGGACCCTTTGGATATTGTCGGTTATATAGTTTTCTCCTGTAGTATTCAAACGTTTTTAATAACATGTATAATATAGATGGCGGGCTTTGCCATGTAGGCCCTCCATGTAAATATTACATAACGTTTATTTATAAAAATATTATAATACTACGCCATGTATTTTTAGTACTGATGATTTTTAAGCATTTAAATTCACAAAACCGATGAGTTTACCACAAATTTAAGCTCATTTTTTATCAGTAATCAATTAAAATTTTGTGGTTTCTTACAATTTCTATTATTTGTAAAAACGAGATTAAGACTTGGTTAAGAAGTTTGAAAAATACAACTTTTACATTATTTAGATCAAAATGCATCTTCCATGAGAAGGTAAATTTTAGGAAGAAAATCGGAATGAGTAATGAATGAGAGAAGCGTCTTGAAAAAAATATACGATTAAAAAATGAAAATATAGCTAAAGATATACCGTGCTTTGTAGCAAATTTGACGTATAGGTAAATTAAGATCAGACAATTCACTGTCAATATTAATCTAATTACAAGGGTGTAATCTTACTTTTATTACTTCAGTCGTTTGGAAACATAATAAAAATGAGGCTACAAAAGATTTTAATAGCTAATAATTTAATTATTAATAAATAAACACATAATTTGTTCAATTTCGATATTATAGCGTGGTACTTATATAAGACCAATTTTTGTGTCTATTGTTGTCTGAACATTAGCCGGGCGTGTGTTGTCAACAGTAAACATTTTACTTTTGATATTACCGTACGAGACGCCGTGAGATCAAATCCCATACTATATTTCAAAACTTTTTTATATATTTTTTCTGCCCAAAACAGACAGGTGGAGTGTCAAATTATTTAAACTAAAAGTTGCTGCAGGGCTAAAATAAATAGTTCTGTTTCTTATCACGTGGTAAGCCAATTAAATGACTGAATCATTTAAGAACAAAAGAGATAGAGGTGTAAAAGGCACTAATCAGCATTATCTTCTTTGAAAGTAATGAATTTTATTATACAGCCAGACCCTTTGGTGAATGAAGTGAAGGGTCATTTGCAGGGTGGAAAGTAAGATACTTTTCAGAGGGCCCGGCATGCTGATAAGCGTACTTTTCCACTCAGTGAGGAAGACAATTGTAAACCACCTCACTCCTCGTTTTACTTAGTAAAACCTCTACAGGTTCAAATAAGCCTTTCGGGTGATGACCAGAACAACATATATTTTTTTACTAAATAGTTTCATTAAAATCATTATTAAATAATTTGGTAACTTAATATTTTTTTAAATTAAATTAAAATAAATTTTAAAAAAGTTACTAGTTAGTTACATTCTGTTGAATTAAAAATTACAATTATAATTTCAAATGTTTTTCATTACCTATTTATTTACTAATAATCAATTATAAAAAAAAGTTTGAATATGTAGGACTTGAACTCACGTCCTCTTGTACGGTTAATCAAAAATAAAAATAAACTGATCACTTTACACAACCGGCTAATGTTAAGTCAACAATGTGGGCGAATTTTTTTCTTATGTAAGTACCGCACTATTTCGAATAACATTATGTTTATTAATGATTAAATTATTAGCTATTAAAATCTTTTGTAGATTAATTTTTATTATGTTTCCTAACGACTGAAGTAATAAAAGTAACATTACACTTTTATAATTACATTATTGTTGACAGTACATTGTCCACTGTTAATTTTCCTGTACGTCAGATTTGTTAGGAAGCACGGTATATACTGGAATGGAAAGTAGAAAAATCTGGTGTGAAACACTCACACAACTTTCTCTTGCCAATGCAAATAATTAACAATAAACCTAACATTAATAATAAAATATTAGAAATAAACAAAAAACTAACCTCAAAAACATAACCTTATTTTAATCATGAGTGAATGATGCAAAATGAAAATCAACCTCAGTTTGGCTTAGAAATACGGAAAATCACTCTTTCTCTCTAAACTAGGCTCTGTAGAGAAAAATGCTTTAAATAAAAGTTGTATATCTTTTAATTTTCTATAAATTAAATTATATACACTTTTGTCGTAAAATGCATACTAAGGCCGAAATCTTAAAAAAATCAATTTTTCACACATTTTCGTGAGAAAAAAACAGAAAATCGCAAATTACCGCTAAACTAAGCATTATACAAAAAATTGTTTGAAATAAAAGTTGTAGAAATTTTAATTCTCTACAACTTTTATTATATAAAGTTTTGCGCTAAAATGCATATTAAAGCTGTAATCTTAAAAAAACAACGGTTTTACGTGAAAACAGCCTCACCCAGAATTTCAGCAAACATGACGCCTACCCTATCTTGTAGAGAATAAAATATTGAGTAAACCAGGCTTTTAAAAATATCGTAGGACCAGTTTTTGAGAAAATCGCAAAAAAGTGAAAAATTACACGAATAAACTACCACTTCCGGTTGACCGATTTTGATGAAAATGTTCGTGTCGAGTCCGGTAGTGGTACGTAACTTAAGTTTCAAGTTTCAAGTTCGTACGATGTTCCGTTCTTGAGATATTCTGTTCACACACAGACACACACACACACAGACACACACACACACAGACACACACACACAGACCAATCGCTAAAAACATGTTTTTTGGGTTCAGGGGGTCTGAAAACGTATAGATCCGGTGAAAACTCGATTTCGAAAAATCGACATGAAAACAATACTTTCCTTCCTATATATTCATATAGGCAAGAGAAAGTAAAAATCACAACCTGTAAGAAAAACAATCAGTTTTATGGACACATCGATAGAACAGAAAGAATTTATGAAACATTAATTTGATGGTTGCAAAAATTACAAAACAAAGAAAATATAATTCATAGAAACTAAAAAAATACATGGAAATGTTAGATAGGATAAAAAACAGAAGTGAATTAAGAACAAAAAAAGGTTAAAAAATTTCAGGAGTTTGAAGAGATTAAGAAGACGAAAATGGTAACAAAAAATTGTCAAGAAGAAAAGGAAGAATGATTACATTGAAAAAAGGCTTGGGAAGGGTGGAAATAATAATGAAAAGAGAGAATACAAAGAGTGAGAAAATTTTATTTAACGTGGTCCTTAGTAGGCCAAAACGAACGGAAGAAGAAAAAACTTTTCATTGAAATTACTAAAGTAGGTTTTTCTCGATCTATAACCCGTCTATAATCATTCCTCAGATTCTTTTCATAATGTTACGGAAAGTGCTCGAACAAATTTTAGTAAAAAAATGAATTATTTAATAATTCCTAATAATAATTGTAGTTATTTTTAATTACTGTAATTATTTAAAAATAACTTTAAACTTTAAAAATAACAACAGGTCACTAAATCTGGGATTAATTTACTTGTGTAGTGTTTAAAAAAGAAAATACGATAAGTATTTTTTACCACGGATTGAGGAACCACCTTGTAAAAAACACTATGGCAATTGTACTGTAAATAGCTGCTAGAACCTAACACATAGGTGTGAATTCAGATGAAAAACATACGCGTGATATGACAAGTATACTGTATATATCTCTTAACTCCTTAACAAGAACTCGACGAAAAACATAAATGAGTAGATCTGAATAAAAACAACACTCCGTCAAAAAAACACCCTTTGAAACCGGGAGACGCATATAGGCGGACCGCCTATAAACCACTTAACTACCGGACCGGTAGTTACCAGTTTTGGCGGCCGTACCAGGTGTATTTATGAAGCGACCAGCCAGTATATCTCAAATTACGCGCGCTGAAATATAGTTTTCTTTATATACAAAACAGTATGTAACTACTAATGGTATGTCCTGGGATGAGTGGGACGAAGTTGTCTAACCTCACTTCTGGCTTAACCACTATTTGAGATAGTGTAACAATGAAAATATTTCATATTTTGAGTTGGTAAAACTGTAGACCAGTTGTTTTTGTGTGTGTATTGTACACTGAAACAAACTCATGTTTCTATTCAATCGGTGGGTTATGCTGTGCGGATATTTTATAAGAGTGAATTTTTTTCTGTCTTTAGTCTCACTCCCTCGAATCTTCACCCCCCTAACCCCCTACATCCTTTTACATCGTTTTATGTAGTATGTCTATTGTAACTGTTACATGTGTACAATGACGTACCAATGAATGACACATTTGTTGTATTGGGAAGTAGAGGCAGGTCGAATAACTTGACCTTGCCACGCGCTGTACTCTGACAAAGAACTCGAAACTTTAACAAATTTAAAATTTAAAATACTCGGCCAAATCTTACCCAAAATAGTAATGTAATACATGGTTTTATTCATAAAACTGTCATCTAAAAAAAATTTTATGTACAATTTTATCGTAAATTACAATTTCAGCACGTTACAGCCAAAAGTATGAAGTAACATACTATTTCGCGAGCGGGAATATATCGCGTGCTCTACCGTAAAGAAACCGAAACCGAAATCGAAAGCGATTTTTATGTTTTTATATTCAAAATAACCGTACGTATTATAAGAAACGCCTGTAATGTTTTCATAATTTTGTATTAGTAATGAAATTAGATGAAGGAATTTATTCGGGAGCGTGTTTTGAAATTTCAAGTTTCATAATAGCACGATTATCATTCCGGTCTCTAATTGTTCAGTTGTATTCAACACATATCACAAAACACATTTATCATGTTCTTATAATTTTTTTCACAACTTACTCCACTCTTTTGAAAACGCATTTACAAAGTGTACACTGCAACAAAACTAATTAAGTTCTGTTTTAATTAGTATCAAAACTGTTTAGTCTGCCTCCGTAGCGTAGTGGTAGCGCGCTAGCCTACCACGCGGAGGTCCCGGGTTCAATGTCCGGCCAGGGTTTGGAAATTTTCACATGTTAAAATCCACCGTTACATATTCCGCCGTAGTAGCTAATGAAGGAGCTGTTGATGAGACTTTAAATAAACTCTTTAGAGCCACCTCCGGGGCAGTGGTTAGCGTGCTACGCTGCATAGCGGAGATCCTGGGTTCAATTTCAGGCCAAAGTATGGAAAATTATTATAATTTGAAACCCACCGTTCCTCGACCCAATGTAGTCGCTAATAACTAAGATGTTGATGCGACTTATGATAGAAAAACTCTTCAACTATAAAGCTTCCGTATTATAAAATTAATTTAAATCAGAATCAAAAATGTTTAAGTCCTCGCACACTTTTGAGTGTTTATTACTGCATAGAAGTTCGTTATTTTTAGTTTACATCAACACTGAGTAGATTTCGTAATGTTGTAAAAATTCTTGCAATTTTTATACATGCAAATTTTTCCTCTTAATTATGACTGGTTTGTTTTAATACTTAACTATTTCAAAGACATACTTTTGTACATTTTGATCGTTGTTTAGGTCATCAGCCGAAAGGCTGGTTTGAACCTCTAGAGGTTTTACTAAGTAAAACGAGGAGTGAGGTGGTTTACCATTGCCTTCCTCACTGAATGGAAAAGTAAGCTTATCAGCATGCCGGGCTCTCTGAAAAGCACATATTTTCCACTCTGCAAATGACACCTTCACTTCATTCACCACAGGGTCTGGCTGTATAATGAAATTCATTACTTTCAGAGGAGATAACTCTGATTAGTGTCTTTTACACCTCTACCTCTTCTGTTCTTAAATGATTCAACCATTTAATCGGCTGACCATGTGATAGGAAACAGAACTATTTATTTTAGCCCTGCAATGAACAGATTGAGTGTAAATAATATGACACTCCACCTGTCTGTTATGGGCAAACATTTTGATCAACAACTAAATTCTTTTTATTTAGACAAAATTTACAGTTATGATTAACTTTTAGAAAATAATTATGAAATAATTTTATAACAATAACATGAGTAGAGAAGTGACCAGTGACCCTCTCTACAAATTAAATACAAAAATAATATTAAAACATAATTTATACCTGAGGTAGTTATAAAATTAAAGAAAACATAAAATTAATATTTACACAGCAATATAAACAAACATTAGATATATAAATAAATATAAATATCATAAAATATATAAATGGTATTAAAAAACTAAACAAAATAATAACACACCTAATAATTAAAAACAAATATTATTTAAATTTTAACGGTAACTAAAAAAAAGATACCTACAGTTAGTTTTAAAAATTATGGTTCATGATCGTATAATCATCATCATCATCATCACCCAAACACGGATAGGCCTAAAGCCTGTTCCGGCACCCATCTTCGTAGCGGTCTTCCTCTATCACGTCTACCCCGTGGGGCATAACTTAATATTTGGACTGGTAGTCTTTCCTCTCGCATTCTATTCACATGTTCGCACCACCTGGAATTGTAGCGCGCAATGCCGTCTAATAGTGGTTGGACCTGTAATTCTGCTCGAATACTTTCATTACGTTTCATGTCCAGTCTATTATAGCCTGCCGTCGCCCTTAAAAACTTCATTTCTGCACTTTGTATTAGAGATCTCTCTCGTTGCGTCATGGTCCAACTTTCACTGCCATACAGCAAAACCGGGACTGCCATAGTTTTGTACAGTTTAATTCTTGTATCCTTTCTTGTCTTATTTTTCAAAGTTCGATGTATTGTCCCGCAAATTGTTCTAAACTTATTCAGTTTATTCATTACATCGTCATCTTTTAAAAAGCTTACGTCACATCCTAAATATTTAAAATGCGAGACTTGTTCTAAAACCTTATCATAAATACCACTACTTCATAACATTTTATTCATAAATTTTCACATAGGCCTAAATGTGTAAAAAATAAAAGTAAGAATATTGACCAGTGTTACAATCTATTTAATATGTAAAATCAATTAATCATAGTGTAATTTAAAATAATGCCCGTAATATGCAGGTGGAGTGTTAAATTATTTGCACTCGATCTGCTAGTTCCAGGGCTACAAAAAATAGTTCTGTTTCTCATTACATGGTCAGCCAATTATATGAATGAAGCATTTAAGAACAGATAAGGTAGAGAGATAAAACAGAGTTTTCTCCTCAGGGAGTAATGAATTTCATTATACTGCCAGACGTTGTGGTGAATGAAGTTAAAGTGTCATTTGCTGGGTGGAAAGTAGATGCTTTTCAGAGGGCTTGACATGCTGATAAGTATGCTTTTCACCAATGAGGATAACCACCTTTCTCTTCGTTTTATTTTTTTTTTTTTTTTTTTTTTAACTTTAATAACTTTATTTGCAACTATATACGAAGATACAACGAGCAAATTAGATGACAGTAAACAAAGGATGACAAGGAAAAAAAATAAAATAAAAATAAATAAATGAAAAAGAACAGTGATACCCATTGGTATATGTTCTATGAAATAAAGTTCATGATACATGAATGATAAATAACAACATAAGAAAAAAAGAAGAAAGAAAAATAAAATAAATCACTTCATAGAAGATCTCTGGCCCATTGACGTTTCAACCTGCGCTGCGGATTTCCTGGTAGTGATGCATCCGATAGTTTGGTGATTAATTCGTTGGGGTGATCATGCAATTTTCTGTGAAAAACACTGTAGCTGGACTTAACTACTTCACTTATGAACGGAATATTAAGGTCGTCATGTAGAATTTTGTTGTTGACATAAAAAGGTGCGCAGGTGATTAAACGTAGGCATTTTGACTGAAAGGCTTGTAATTTTTGTAGATTGCTCGGTTTAGCTGTGCCATAAATTTGTAGTCCATAGGTCCATATTGGTTTGAGATAAACTTTGTATAGTAATAGTTTAGATTTTAGAGTCAGTGAAGAGCGGCGTCCAAGTAGTCGAAATAGTTCTTTCAATTTGGAGTTTTTATTAAAAATTAAAGGTTCAAACTAGCCTTTCGGCTGATGACCTGAACAACAACAACAACAAACATTTAAAATTGTATTTTAATTCTTTATTTATTTAACGTCGCATCAACTGCAGTGGTTATTAGCGACGACGTTGGGTTGTAACTGTGAAGGATGAAATTATTTTTTGTAATGTATAAAAATATGGCGTGCCTGAGTGAGATTTGAACCCAAGACCGCATGATGAGAGGCGAGCACGTTATTAACTACGCCAATGCGGCCGGCAAATAGACGTGACTTTTAGTCACTATTCTAAACTAAATCTTCAAGGACAAAAATATTAAAGTTATTGAGTTTTAAATAATGTTTCAGATATCGGATTGGAGGTTTCCATATAAAAGAAGTTTTCATCCGGTTTGTCTGTACGACTCTCGTGAATTAGCGACAGTCACTTTGTCCCGCTGTGAAGAAGGTGTTGAACCCGGTACCGAGATTTATCAATTTATGCAGGCTGTCTCATGCAGATGTCTTGTTTGTAAATCATCGGAAGCATCTTGTGAAGGTCTAAGGTACAGACGGCCAACGCCATCAAATGATCTCATCGAGCTTATATGAATATTTATTAATATTATTAATTAATTGTTATTGTTTGATTGATAAAGTTTATTAATATAGTTTTAAAAAGAATGTTTTATTACAATACGCAATATTAATTATTAATTAAATCTATATTAATGTATTACGTAATACAATATATTATTAAGTTCATTATACAATATCACGGGAATATATCAGTACAAATACATAACTCGTTTAACCGAATCCCGGTTACCCAGAATATAAACTGATTAGGTATTAAACCAAATTAAAACAAAAATGTTCTATAAAATTTTCAATTAATTATTTAAAAACTGAACTCATACATATATTATTCCGGTCTTATTTTTGTAGAATATTAAAAATTTCAAATAAAATGTTGGTTATTATTTTAAGTAAATTGTCGGACCGGAAGGTCTTATATTTCTTCTAATAATTATCTTGTAAACAACGTAAAAAAATGTTTTTAATTTTCAAGTCTAGTAACTCTAAACCCTACTCTCTCACTTATCTGGCCTTTTTTTTATTAAATCCAGAAGTCAGATTAATCATTCTTGATTTTTTTGTATTTTTACTTGTATTTAATTCAGTTAACTTCATGAAAAGTAATTCAAGTAGTAACAGTATTTTGTTTTCCTTGAAAATTTTAATTAAATTACGAGTAATAATTTAACTCACTTAATTTTTTTCCACTTCTACTACTAATCATTGTCTTTTCATAATCGGCATCATTATTATCTCATCTTCAGCTTCAACTACTTAATTTTTCAAGATATTAATGTACTGTTCAGACAAGTTTAGTTTTATTTTTTGTTTAAATTTAGTTTTATTTTTTGAAACACAGTACTGAGTGTGTTTTATATTTTCATTCTGAGAATGTTGTTATTCAGATTTTTATTATCTTGGCTTAAATTGTATACTTAATTTACTTTAAGGGAGGATCATACCGCTGATGCCGCATCCCGCAATTTAATTACCACCTCGGTCTGTTCCACCAGTTTTCCTCTTCGAACCCTCTCTACTTAATAGCCTCTCTCACTCCTTCTTCTCAAGTTCCGCAGGGTCTATCTTTCTTCCTCCCAGTGGCTGCTAGTTAAACATCTTTTTCGGCCACCTTTCCTCTTCCATTCGACGTACATGACCATACCAAACCAATTGTCTTTTCTCTATCTTGTCCACAATTGCATCGAGCCCTTACATCTTCATTTCTCAAAAAAAAAAAAAAATGTTCCAGGGGAGAGATTCTACAAGCTTTTCTCAAATAATCCATTTCCACTGCATTCAACCTATTCTTGTTCTTCCTACTAATTTGCCAACATTCTGCCCCGTAAGTCATTTGTAAGTCCACTACTGCTTGACAGATTATCTTCTTCGTTTTTATTTTAATTTTTGAGCAGCCATGGACCGGATGTCTCTTTCACACCTTCCTTACCCTGTAATGAAAAGTTTATTATTACATTTAAAAAAACTGATTGCTAAAGAATTACACTTTGTTAAAAAAAACTATATAATTTCTTTTGTAAATCGATTATAATATGATTGTTTGTTATCTAACAATTTAAATATACTACATCAACAGAAATTGAAAACTTTAAAGTTCAGAAAGACTGCTATTAATTCCAGATTTCTTATAATAATTTGAATCAAGCACCAATATATAGTTTACATTTTCTGCATGTAGATTATTATCTCTCCATTTTACGCCACACTTGAAGAGCTTAATAGATGAAGGTACTATAGAACAAAAAAATAGTTTTCAAAAAGTACAATTAAAGTTTTAAAGTCCCTATCTCTTTCGTAAAGTGCCTGATTTATTAGTTTGTACCTACATATTATTATTTTATTCATGTAATTAAAGTTCTTGAAACTTTATTTTTCAATATAACTTTTCTTAGAACTCTCTGATGCGTTTAACATCTTCAGCTCACTAAAATCTATATTATACGCTGTTACATCTAAAATAGATTAACCCTGTATTTTAATTACAAAAGGCATTTGATTTCTACGGAGGATTTTTTTAAGAAATACTTAATAACACATAATTATTCACCATTGTCTTCTTCTGTTATCGTTCAGTGCAATAAGAACTAAGTTAAATAATTTTTTCTCATGGCTGATTTTTTCTCTATAGCATTTTTGTTTTAGTCTCGCTGGCCTTTTTCATTTTTTTCAATAAACTCTTTCGTTCTACAATCTGACCATTTTTTATCATTTATGCCGTCTTATTTTTTTACTGGGACTACTCAAATTTTTTAACTTTTTAAAAAATTCACTTATGCCCTCTATCCTATCTAACATCTTCATAAAATTCATAATTATTTTTTAGTTTCTATGAACCATCTATTCTATATTTTGCAATTTTTGCATCGATAAAAATATAACTTGTTTCGTATAACTTTCCCAGTCTGTTTTCTATTTTTCCATTCCTATATATATATATATATATATATATATATATATATATATATATATATATATGTCTTTATTATTTTTTAACCTATTACTCGTATATCCATTCTTATTTTCTTAGGACTTTTCTATCTTTCATTGGGCGGCCCTTGGTGTAGGAGTCATCACAACTGGCTTCTATACCGGGGTTCCGGATTCGATTACCGGTCAGGTTTGGCATTTTTTTGTATATCACTTATATAATTATTTAAGCTTAAGCTAAGGCTTATCTAGGTGTCATCAATAAATAAAAAATTTTTAAATATTTTTTAAAACTTTTTCTGATGGAAGATATATTCTGATTCATACAATAGGTTTTATAATTGCCTTGTGCTTTCTTAACTGACTTTTTAACAACGTTGATTTTTATTTTACATATTATTTTTCAATTAATATACTCTCCATTTTCTCTATTTTTAATGTATTCTTCTTCGTCATCATTTTCTTGGATTACACAACCTAGTAGTTAAATTTGTATATGTTTTTAACAGTAGCACATTTTACTGATCAAAATAGATGTATTTTACCGTAGTTAGTTATAATTTTAAAATCATTGTATCTACAACTTACTTGTGTATTCTAATGGAAGAAAATCTCAAATTATTTTAACATTTCTAAACTTACAAAACATAAAATAAAGCATTACATAGCCCCTTTATTCGCAAGTATTCCCTTATCTAATGTAAAATATACTAATAAATACCATAAACTATAGATTTTTATAATACTTTATTTATGTAAGTATTTATTTAAAACAAACATTAAAAATAATGTATTAATTCTGTTAATTTTAAATATTTCAGATTATCCGGATCAGACCTGGTGCCATCGAGTTCGGTTAAACGAGTTTATAGTGTACCTCTAACAATCAGTGAAGAACGAGCATAATTATTTAAACTGCCTTTTTCTGTAAATCAACTAACAAAATAAATAAATAATATTTTATCAACCTGATACTAAAAACCATGACTTAAGAAAAAATGGGTGGGGGAATTTGAAAACTATAATTTCTCGAAAATAATTAATTCTTCTTTGATTTTATTTATACTTTTATTCCAAAATACGTTTATTATATTTTTTATATAACAGTAATCTCAGCGTGAATTGAAATGGGTCCTTTGGAAAAATACTAATAAAATAATTAAAATTATTGTTGTTGTTAAATTAATTTAAAAAGGCAATACTGTTAAAACTTTCAAAATAATAATAATATAGTAATAAAACATAAAAAAATGCAATAAAATAATGAAATATAAAATAAAAATTAAATTATGTGTGTTATAAATATGTCACTGTTTTTTTCTATGATTGATCTCAATGAATTTGAATTGAACTACGATAGAGTTTGTTGTTTTTTTTTGTTTAGGTCTCAGCCGAAAGGCTTGTTTGAACATCTAGAAGCTTTACTAAATAAAACGAGGAAGTGAGGTGGTTTAGCATTGACTGGAATGCTTATCAGCAAGCCAGGCCCTCTGAAAAACACATATTTTTACCCTGAAAATGACACCTTCACTTCATTCACCACAGGGTCTGGCTGTATAATGTAATTCATCTCTTTCAGAGGAGATAACTCTAACTGTGTTTTTACACCTCTACCTCTTCTGTTCTTAATTACTTCAGTAATATGATTGGCTGACCATGTGATAAGAAACAGAACTATTTTTTATAGCCCGAGAACTAACAGATTGAGTGCAAATAATTTAACACTTCACCTGTCTCTGTTATGGGCGTAATAGATGTTTTTATCTTAAATTACGGAATTTAAGTAAAATGTTAAATTTAATGGTAAATTTACAAGACTAAACATAAACGGCCACCGTATTTTCAATATGATTCACTTTTTGGACAATACAATATGGTATTTTATACCCATTGACCAGTACGGAACAGAAGCTTCCTCCAAACTTCTTTACGTTTCACTGTTTCTTGCTTTTTGCATCCACTTTAATACCAATATGCTCCTAATGCCATCGCATGTACGAGGTGTGGCTATTAAATAACGAGACTGACGTAAAAAATTTTATTTTAATTTTATACTTAATCACTTATTGTCACCTTCAATGTACACTCCTTTTCTATCCCTACAACACTCCGTGCGAATTTTCCATTGTTGGAAACAATGCTGGAAGTCATCTTCTGTCAGCTCCTTCAGGACACGTGCCGCTTTCTCTTTTACAGCTTCCACAGACTCAAATCTTGTCCCTTTTAATTCAGATTTCACCTTAGGAAATAGGTAGAAGTCACACGGTGCAAGATCTGGTGAATTAGGTGGATATTCTAGCACTGAGATGCTGGACTTGGCTAGGAACCTTTAGACAGATAACGCGGAATGAGCTGGCGCATTGTCTTGGTGGAGAACCCATGATTTGTTCTTCCACATTTCGGGTCGTTTTTCCTACTCTTTGACGTAGTTTAGAAAGTACCTCAAGGTAGTAATATTGATTAATTGTTTGACCTTCAGGAACCCAGTGAAGGTACAGAATCCCATGGATATAAAAAAAAAAACAATCATCATTGCTTTAAATTTTGACTTGCTCGTTCGAGCTTTTTTGGCTCTCGGTGAAGTTCGGCTCTTCCAGTGCATGAATTGGCGCTTCGTTTCCGGATCATAAGTAAAAAACAACGTTTCATCACATGTTATTATCTTCTACCAGTTCCCTAAGGTGAAATCTGCATTGAAAGGGACAAGATTTGAGTCCGTAGAAGCTGTAAAAGAGAATGCACGTGTCCTGAAGGAGCTGACAAAAGATGACTTCCAGCACTGTTTCCAACAATGGAAAATTCGCATGGAGCGTTGTAGGAATAGAGTAGGAGTGTATATTGAAGGTGACAGTAAGTGATTATGTATAAAATAAAAATAAAATCTGTCACAATGTCAGTCTCGTTATTTAATAGCCACACCTCGTATGGTTGTACTCTTTCCCTTGTACCTACCCAGTATTACAAATAATTATAATATGCACTATTTTAATATCAGGAAATAAATATTATGAAATATATGATTCATCGAATGAGTCAAAATTGTTTAGGAAAATATTCCAGTTGCTATTTCATTGATCAAATCAAATATTTCTCAGTATATTCTTACACTCATATCGTCGCTCACTCAAATCCATTTTTTCTAGTCGTCCGCACCTTAAAAACAGAACTAAAAGTATACTTTTTAACCCATGAAATTAAATGCATAATATATAACTGTTGTAGGAACATTCAGTTTTATTCATGACCAGTTCAGAATTCATTAATAAAACAATACAAAAAATCCAATATGTGGCTCTAACGGAAAATTTAATATTTTCGTTTTCAATGTTGATTATCTGTTTTAAAGCAAGATAAACATAAATTCGGTGACGTAATTTTTAGTTCTGTACACTACTAACTTGGCATTAGTCCTGCAGAAAAAGTTTTGTAGATCTTAAAAACGCGGTGTGTTGGTAAAACTGTTCTATCGGATTTCAGTTCAAATTTTGGAAATTCCCACTGATATTCTATTTTCAGATTCTTCGAACACGATATTGTACTTGAAGAGCAGAAAAACTTCACATACAAAAAAAATTATTTAAAATTTGTTCACTTAGTAATTCCACATTTTCTTATTCAAGTGGGATACCCTGAAAACCGGATTTTCATCTTTAATTTATTTATTTAAATATGTTCATAAGACATATCTTTACTGTTCAATAAATTAATCATTTTTTAGTTTTGATTTAAAATTATAACTCGTGTTTATTAATGCAAATTAAGAAAACTGTAGTAATTAGTACAAGATAATTTTTGGACTTTTAAAATTGATCTTATAATATGAGTTTAAAAATTACAAAATTTTGGATATTATCACTTCTTAAAAATAATTAAGAATCATTTCAAAAACTAACTCCATAATAATTATAGGATCTAAACTTTTAAAATCTAAATTTATAAATTAAAAATGTATTGATTGATGCTATCATTGATCAATAAAGATTACTGTAAAATTTCTCTCCGTTGTATAAAATGATAATTCAGTTTTCATAAAAAAATTTTATTGATCATTTGTGACAAAAATTTAACTGTATTATTCTGAATCTGTGATGTGAAGTTTTGGGCTCGTACAAAAATATTTGTTACCCACATTATGTATTTTTATTTTTGATATGACTTTATTATTGTTTTAGGGAGGCGCACTAGGTGATTTGAATGGAACACGATATAGCACTGATTCTTCGTTGTTTTGCACAACCTGCATAAATTAAATCCTCGTAGTTTTGATTAGTAGCGGCACTCCAAGGCACCATACTTTTACCTCTACTTTCAATGTCACCAATCATCACAAACTTATTAGTTATTCGCACAATTGCACTAGACCATTATTATTATTATTATTATTATTATTGTGTATTATTTATTATTAGTATCCTTAGTATTAGTGTGTTAATATTAATACCATATTATAGCATGTTTTAATTTGTATTAGGTTTTTTTTGTAGAAAAAACCGCATGGTAAACCACAGTAGAATTCCGGTGAAGTTCCAAAATTTATGTTTGTACTAGATAATAAATCCCAAATACTGATCGATAGCATCGACCTTGTTCCAGTAAATTTCATCAAAAGTACTTAATTTTTAAGCGGAAAATGGGGCGAGAATACGAAAAATTCTTTAATACTCCACATTTTTGGAATTCTGTCTAACATTATCAATAAATACGTCACTCTGCTTATATTTCTAGATAAGAAGATTCCGCATGGTGTAATTAAGCTCTGTAAATTTATTAATATTTTATGATATATAATAATCTGTAATTATTATTAATTTTTTTGATTGATTACACAATCAGTAAGAAGCTACTATAAGTGATATAATATGATATAATACAAAATAATATGAAGGAGACGGCTTCCATTAAAGCCCTTTTATAAAAAAGGAACTAAAATATATTTTATGCAGTTTAACGTTTTTACTTTCTCTTGCCTATATGAATATATAGGAAGGAAAGTATTGTTTTCATGTCGATTTTTCGAAATCGAGTTTTCACCGGATCTATACGTTTTTAGACCCCCTGAACCCAAAAAACATGTTTTTAGCGATTGGTCTGTGTGTGTGTTTGTGTGTGTTTGTGTGTTTATGTGTGTGTGTGTGTGTGTGTGTGTGTGTGTGTGTGTGTGTGTGTGTGTGTGTGTGTGTGTGTGTGTGTGTGTGTGTGTGTATGTGAACAGAATATCTCAAGAACGGAACATCGTACGAACTTGAAACTTAAAACTTAAGTTACATACCACTACCGAACCCGACACAAACATTTTCATCAAAATCGGTCAACCGGAAGTAGTAGTTTATTCGTGTAATTTTTCACTTTTTTGTGATTTTCTCAAAAACTGGTCCTACGATTTTTTTTTTAAATCGCCTTGTCTATTCAATTTTTTATTCTCTACAGGATAGGGTAGGCACCATGTTTGCTGAAATTCTTGGTAAGGCTGTTTTCACGTAAAACCGTTGTTTTTTTAATATTACGGCTTTAATATGCATTTTAGCGCAAAAATGTATACAACAAAAGTTGTAGAGAATTTTAAATCCTACAACTTTTATTTCAAACATTTCTTTGTATAACGCTTAGTTTAGCAGTAATAAGCAATTTTCTGATTTTTTTCTCACGAAAACGTGTGAAAAATCGATTTTTTTTAAGATTTCGGCCTTATAATAAAATTTACGACAAAAGTGTATATAATAAATTTTATAGGAAACAAAAAGATCTACAACTTTTATTTATAGCATTTTTTACTACAGAGTCTAGTTTAGCGTAAAAGAGTGATTTTCTGTATTTTTAAGCCAAACTGAGTTCGATTTTCATTTTGTGTCATTCACTCATGATTAAAATAAGGTTATGTTTTGAGGTTAGTTTTTTGTTTATTTCTAATGTTTTATTACTAATTTTAGGTTTATTGTTTATTATTTGCATTGGCAAGAGAAAGTTGTGAGAGTGTTTCACACCAGATTTTTTATTCTAAATTGTTGTTAAAAGTTATTTGTATTAATAAAATATTTAGCTTGTTAGTTATATATGTTATTTTTATTTTTTTAAATTCTTGTTTCTTTATATCTATCACGGAGATCCAAGACATGATGCCGTTTTAAACGTCTGGTGGTTCGACTATTATCTAGTAAATTTAGAGCCAAATGATCTATATGCGTTGACAATTTAAAGTGATATTTATCGCTGAGCCTTCTTATTTCTTCTTTAACAAATGGAATGTTTAAGTACTTATGCACTTCACTGTTTCTTGCTTACCAGAAAGCATTTACCAAATCTCTTAATTCTTTCTTCTGAAGCCTTTGAATAATATTTATATTTCTGTTACTAATAGTTCCCGTAGTTGAAGGCCGTACTTCCAGACAGGGCTGAGGATAGCTTTGTACACTACTATTTTGTTTTCCAATGACAGAGATGACTTTCTGCCTAGTAACCAATACATTTTATTAAGTTTTACATCCAATTCTTTGCGTTTTATCGTAATGTGTTTCTTCCATATTAATCTCTTGTCCAGGTGTAAACCTAAATATTTCACATTACAATCAATAGTGGAACCAGCAAATAATCTAAATTTTCTCTTCGTTGTGCAAGGCACCCTCAGAAATACTTTTGAGATAACCGGTATGCCTACATTAAAATGTAAGATGTTATAAATGTATAAAAGTTCCTGTATTTTACGCCGTATGCTAAAACTTCGAAGATAATAATTAAAACAATAATAAACTTTTAATTAATGATAATAAAATATTACTTTACTATTTTATTAATATTTTATATTAAGTATAAAAGTTTCGTCTTTAAATGCATCAAAATATAATTTGGAGCAATCGGAATTCTACTGTGACTAATAAATCATAATTAGTTTTCTTTCATCACAGATAAAATGCATGCTTAGATTATTTTACACTATACTGTAATAAATGAAGTTGAAGTTTCTATTTTTAAAGTAATATCTACGTACTCAATTAAGTCGGTATAGTTTTTTAAAAGCACAACCTGTCTTATATAATAAATATTTCCTTTTATTTAACTTTATTTTATAGTTTCATAGAGATAAATATGTTATAGATTTTTTAATATGTGTCGTGGGTGGATTTCAATTTCCCTTAATTTATTTAAGAAATTAGTATTATGTAAGAATCGGCGAGATCAGATTTTAAAATTCATAAAAATAAGATTGTATTTTTAATTGACTTTATCAAATTTCCGGAATATCTTCCTGTAGTTTCTCATCGTTTTCGTCATTATTTATACCTTTTTATAACAATGAATTATAGATTACCTTGGCTCTAGATAAACCCAAAGATGTAGTTCACCGTTTCAATTTATTTCTATGAAAATCGATTTATTCAACTTGTTCTATAACTTAAAACGTGTCAAAATATATAGACCAAAAATAGTGAAAGTAATTTTAAATTTTAATAGTGGAAGATTTATGATTAAACTTTAAATTACATATTTTATATTCAACCCGTTAGCGGTTACTATGTTTCTCATTTTTTGTTCAATTTTTTACTATATATTTTCCAAGGGTTTTGTTAAGATTTATTTATTATACTTTTATTTTAGCTCTTGTTTTTTATTTCAATATAATTTAAAATACTATTATTTTGGTAATGTAAATTTTGTTTAAAAGTTTTTCCTTTTGTAAAGCCGCATCAACTTGGATGTTAAAAGTGATTAAATTGTAATATAATCACTTGAACAATATTAATTATCTCTTCCACTAATCCAACCATTTTTAAAAACCTCAATGTCTTCTTTTTTTGCAGTTTATGACCACAAAGGATCACTTTAGTCTCTTTGGTTAGTTCTTTTCTTTGGCAGTTTATTTCCTTTACATTTCTTTCTTTCCAATACTTTTTCATTCTGTCGGATCTTGCTTTTCTCAATTCGTCTGAACAAACCTGTTCTTTTTGTTTAATTGTTCTTACTGATAAAATTTTGTTTTTGTCTTTAATTGTTTCTTTTTAAACTGGTGTGCGATCTTTGACATCAGCAATTGTTAGATTTAGTTCTGTTCTGTCTTTTTTGATTTCTTCAAGCCAAGAAATTGTGGCTCCTTCTGTTTTTGCTTACATGAATGTTTCTACAATTTTTCTTAATAATCGGTTTTCTGGAGCTCTGAGGATATGGGCAAAGAAAGAAATTCTCTTTTTTGCGCATTGCATCAGTGATTGGTTCTATTTCTTTATAAATTTGTTCTCTTGGTAAAAGTCTGTGCTGGTTGTCAACTATATGTTTTTTGTTTATGCAGGTTCTAAGAATCCTTCTTTCTATTTTTCTGATTGTTTCTTTTATTCCGTTTACATCAATACTGAAGAGGGTTTCACTGCCGTACATTGCTTGTGATCTTAGAACTGCTTTGTAGTGTTTAAGTTTTGTGTGAATGGAAAGACTTTTTTGTTGTAAGTGTTTTTAGTAATTTGCTGTCCTTTGGAAAGTTTAGAAATTAACTCATTCCATGCTGCCTTTTCATTAAGATTATATGTGATTGTTTCTCCAAGATACTTTCTACAATGTCGATAGGATTCCCATTAATATTTATTTTGTTTATATATAACCGGTTGATCATCATAAATTTTGTTTTTTTGTAAGAAATTTTCAATTCAATCCTCCCTGCAATTTCTTCTAAAGATGTTATTTGTTGTCATGTTTCTTCAATTTTGTTTGCAAGGAAAACCAAGTCATCTGCGAAACCTAGGCAGTTAAGTTTGATGTTGTCTCTTTACTCTTACAATATCTTATTTACTATATCTATATATGTAAAGAGAAAAACCTTAGGTTCGAACTATGACGCACAAAACGTTTGCAGACTGAAGAACTAGAACGCAACGAAAAAATTATCTGTTGTCCAGGGAACAACACACTGACGTAGAAATTCTAGATTTTGTTAATATATGACTAAGGGTCAATTAGGAGTGGTTGATTCGTAGTCTTAAAACAATAACTTGCTCCATCTATTATTATTTGTAGTTGAAACATTCTTGAAAGAGCTTTCCCTTACTCCTCTCAGTTTTCCCTTCCATTCACATGCCATTCACATGCTCGCTTTTCCATTCTTTTAACAGTGTATTGGCAAACAATCTTTTAATTTACGAATAAGAAACCAAGTTGGTATCGATACTATTATTGCTACAATTCTATATTTTTCATCAGCTCTGGTGTCACCTGCTATTCCTACACGGAACGGGATTCAACCTCCTCCCTGAAATGTTTATAATATTCCATAAATCTCTTATCTGTAACAGGAATTCACCATTGTTTTCAAGATTAGAAAATAACTAAAATTTAGAAGTAATATTAAAAATTTTACATTTTAATCCGGTACAATTTAATCAGTAGAAATAAAATATTTTTCTAAACTTTTGGATCTTTATATTTAAAAAAATATATAATCAAATAATTCTGTGCGACAATTTTTTGTTTACAAAATTAGTAAATTAATTTTTTCTATAAAGTTTCTATAAAGTTTTTAAGATTCATAAATTTTTTGTCTCAAAATTTCTGGATATCAATTAAAATATTACGCTTGAATTTGATGGAAAAATATATGAGAATTTTAAGCCCAAGGTTCCATTTTACAAATTTAATCTTAATTACACTTCTAATCTCTTTAAAACCTTGATCATTTTAGGTCAGATCATATTGCATAATGTAGTCACATTTTAAAAATTTTGTATCTCAAATTTCTGAGTAGATAAATTTACTTACTTAAAAATATCTGTACAAAATGAAGAATATTTCGATTATAATACAAAAAAGTATTATCTACTCGTAATTTTATAATGAAAATCTATTAAACTCAAAAAATATATATTTATTAATTTATTTATTGTAGGCCTATATAATTATATCCTTTTTCTGTTGTCCATTTTGTCGCAAAAAAATTTTAATTGTTCTTCTTCTGTTGGTGCCTATCCTCTGTTGATGTTGGCAATCATATTAGTCCACATGACTTTATTTACAGCTGCTCTGAATAATTGTACGCTCGTCATTCCTGTCCATTGCCTGATGTTCTTCAGCCACGACGTCCGCCGACGGCCTTGAGATCGACTACCTTCAATCTTGCCTTGCAATATAAGTTGAATTAGCTGATATTTTCTATTTCTCAACACATGCCCTAAATAAGCCATCTTCCTGACTTTTATGTTTGACAGGATTTCCATGGCTTTTTGCATACGTTGCAAGACGGTGTTGTTTGTGACATGGTAGGTGTATGATATCCTGAGCATTCGGCGGTAGCACCACAGTTCGAAGGCCTCGAGTCCTCTAGATGTTGCATCGGTTAGGGTCCAAGCTTCCACTCCGTACAGAAGAGTCGAAAACACATAGCATCTCAGAAATCGTGATCTTATACCAATGTTAAGGTGCATATTACACAAAATTTTCCGGAGACGATTGAATACTGCTCTTGCCTTCTCTACGCGGCACCTAATTTCCTGCGAGTGGTCCCATTCCTTGTTTAAATTACATCCTAGATAGGCAACTTTGTGTACTATTTCAAGCGTCTCATCATTTGATGTAAATCGATGCTGTATTCCATCATTTTTGCTTACTATTAGTATTTTGGTTTTCTTGCTGTTTAACTTCATGCCGTATCGTCGACAGGTTTCCTCTACACGATTTATTAATGCTTGCAACCCCTGTGCACTATCCGCTATCAAAACCGTATCATCCGCATACCGTAAATTGTTGATGGTTTGACCATTAATTTGTATGCCTTCTTCCATTTCGTCGATAGCTTCTCTGAACAGCATTTCCGAATACATATTGAACAAGGTCGGCGACAAAATGCACCCCTGACGAACTCCTCTTTTCACACTAAATTCGTGAGAGGTTTCATTGCCTACACGTAAGACTGCTTTCTGTTGTAAGTACAAATTTTTAATTAGGCGTAAGTCTTTATCATCTATTCCTGTATCCCTCAATATTTGGAGCAATTTGTGATGCTGCACCTTGTCAAACGCCTTCTCGAAATCTATGAAACATGCGTATACATTGCAGTTCACATCTCTAGCTCTTTGTATTAAAACTTGGATGGAAAAAAGAGCCTCTCGTGTTCCGAACCCATTTCTAAATCCAAACTGAACATTACTAATGTTTTCTTCTAGTTTCATATATATTCGAGAATGTATAATATTAAGCAGAATTTTAAGTGCATGACTCATTAAGCTAATGATTCTGTGGTCTGAACATCTAGTGGCGTTTGCCTTCTTAGGAAGAGGCACAAAGGTAGAGAGTAACCAATCTTCCGGAAGTTCTCCAGTTTCATAAATTTTGTTCAAGAGCATTGTGACGACTTTCAGTTGTTTATTTCCAATTAGTTTTAATATTTCACCATGTATGTTGTCCGGGCCAGGTGACTTATTATTTTTTAGCCTTGTTATCGCGTGTCTTACGTCGTCAAAAGTTATGCCTGGTCCTGAAAACCCACTCACTTCTGGTACACTCTGCTGTTAATTGTTAGCAAGACAGTCTTAAGACCAATCTGGACATATGGAGTTCAACTTTGGGGATCTGCTAAACCTTCACACATGAAACGTATACAAGCGATTCAGAACAAGATTCTACGAACGATAACGCAATGCGCCTTTTACATCACAAACTCAATGTTTCACAAAGACTTACAAATGCCATACGTAATTGATGTCGCGAAACAACTACACTAGATGATGCATGACAAATTTGAACTACATGTCAACCCTCTCATACAAAACATGTACACTAGGGCGATACCGGGTACTCAGCGCAGACGTTTGAAGCGCCTCTGCCCAAGAGATCTTCTTGGCCAACTATAGGACTGTGGTGATGACTGCACACTCCTTCAAGTAAATCAAGTTTTGGAACTTAGCTTCACTTTTAAAAATTGTTCTATTAATTTAATAAAAGATACTAAATTTCAATTAAAAGTGTCAAAAAAAATTGTTAGCGATTATCTTGAAATAATTTTAGATATATTGTAATTTTAGTTTTGAACGAATATTAAAAGTTCTTTCATTCTTACCACCAAAGGTTGTGCTTATACCGTATAAGTATAAAAATTATCTTTTGATTATAGAGTCAAATTTTCTTGTTTGTTTTTATTTCAGTTCAAGAATAAATTTTAATAGATGATATTACATTTTACAGAAAAAATATTATTTTTTTAATTATTAATTATATTTATCATACATTTTCCTTTAAATAATTTTATTTGAATAATTAGAAACACCGATTTGTTATAAAATGTAATTATTTGCATGTTTATTATACTTAATTAGCTGATCACAGTACTAGAATCAGCAATTATTTGTATTTGTCTGTAGTTGTACACACTATTTATTAATATATAAAATTTATATGCACATTATGTATTATTTCCTTTTGTGAATGAATGTACGAGGACTATTTTTCTAATAAAAACATTTTGTGGAGAAAACATAATTAAATATTCATTCCTTTGTAGTTGTTCATAATAAGCATCATTTATGTTTTCTTTCCAAGTGGTCTTGTTTTGGTGAGTAAAATTCCTTATTCCATCAAGATGATACTAAAAACTAATATAATTATCATGAACTTATTCTTACTTCTTTGAAATTATTCGTTGTTTAATTAACAAAGAGAAGTAAGGTGATATGCAAATTTGTATTTATTTCAAAGAGGTATTTATAAAACTAAATAAAAAGTGTATGCCAAGTTGAACGGTAAATATTTGAATAAAACATTCTATCCTCTCATCAGTTTTATTAAAATTTAGTTTCGTTTTTCTATGAGGGGTTTTCAAGGAGTTCCTGGAATTGCCTTGCCGTCGCCGAACTAGCAATATGATTGCGTGAACACTCTTGTTTGAACATGTTTGGAAAAATTTGGACAGATTTTGACCGTACATAGTTTGTGCTCCCTGCGACGTGGATGTGAATGGTTGTCAGTCAACACAATGTCACAGTTTGAACAACCTGCCAACATCAAGTTCATGTGAAAATTGGTAAAGTTGGCTTCAGAGACGCTGTTGGCTCTGCAACAAGTTTACGGTGATAATACACCAAAAACATCCCTATTTAACACTGGTTTTCCCGGTTTAAGAAAGGGGCAAGAGACGTTAGAGGACGACAAGAGCAGCGGGAGAATGTCAACATCCCGAAATGACGAAACGATTGCAAAAGTGAAACAACTTATTCTAGATGACCAACGAATGAAAATCGCGGAGTTGGGGAACGAAGTTGGTATCTAACAGGGATCAATTCATGCCATTTTACGCAATGATTACAAGATAAAACGCGCCAGTGTGAAGTTTGTTCCGAGGCTCTTGAACATGGATCATGTGGAATGTCACATGACAATAGCTGGCGAGCTGTTTGAGATAATTTCGAAGGAACCTATTAATATTCCTCCAAAAAATCGTCACCGGTGATAAATCTTGGGTGTTTGCCTATGACCCGGAGACGAAACAGTAAACATCGTCTCCCAGATCAAAGAAAGACATCGAATCAAATGCGATGATTCAGCTCCAAGCGATTCCGAAAGAAGCCTTCTGCCAACAATGACAGAATCGATGGAGCAAGTGTGTGGATGTGCCCAAGGGTCCTTCTTAGAAGATGATTAAGTAAGCTTGCCGTAGATCATAACATTAGAACGATGAAACACATACCGGGAAATTTGTTACTCAAATTTTCTCAATTCAATTTTGGCATACACTTACATTTTTATGTCAGCGTTAATTGTTGAGAGATCTGCATTACTACCAGTTACAAGCTACATAATGGCAAAACTGAACAATATATTTTGTTGTACGAATACAATTCATGTTTGTGGAAGCACAAAATGGTTTTTGTAACAACTGTAATTTTATTGCACAGTAGAACAATGTTTAATTTAATAATATCACAAGATAATAATCACTGCACTGTATGTACGTGTAATAATTATCCTCCAATCCTTTTTTTACACTTAACACTTTAACTTTATTCAGTGTGATTCAGACTAGCCGTCCAGTATGTGTGTAAACTGAAGAAATTTTAAAAGAGTAATGTTATGGCAGGTTTTCTCCAATAGTTCCTCGTTTATCATTTAATAAGGATTAAAAGCGTGGTAATAAATATTAAAACATAAGGATTAAAAGCATGGGCATGACCACGATAAACAAGCAACCCATTATAACGGGGTAAATGCTGCAGGCAAATCACTTCCACATCTGAAATTTTTCCTGATAAATAAACATAAAAATCGGCATCAAAAACATGATAAGTCTGGCTGGAGAAAACAACATAATATTCAAACACATACAAGATGGGTACTCTGGAACATACTGTTTATCGACTTTGATAGTATTTGTTGGCACAGCACAGTAGTTTTTTTCACCGAATTATACTGAAATTTTGTGTTGTATTTTTTAAATTTTCTGTAGATTTTTTGATTTTTGTACACATTTGTACATCGAGAACTTATTGAAACTCTTCTTTTTTCTACGTTAATAATAAATTAATTACATTGAAACAATTTAGTAAAAGAAAATTAATCAGTATCTGCGAAAATCTATCAGTATCTGCTAAAAATAAAGTATCTGCGAATGAACTACTTTAAATTTTAGTAATTATAATTTTCTCTACTGTATCACCAGCAATATTCCTAGAAATATTATTCACGGAAGTTTCTTCAGAATTTACTGGGACTATATTACTTTGAGGATATACAAATATTAATAAAATACTATGGTCTATGTAATATCAGTAGACGGAAGACAATATTGTCGAATTGGTATGCTGATCTACAAAAAATCAACTCGATAGCAGTGGAAAACATTATTTTCATGACATAAATGACACTTAAGTACTCACAAAAAGTTCGAAAGTACAGCGTACTACAACAAATACAGCCACAGTCGATTAACTATTTAACCTATTGAACTTACAAGGATTTTAATAGATGTGAAAAAACAATTTTTATGAATAAAATTACAAATTAAAAATAATAACTTTTGTTTGATTTTATTTCAATATTCTAACCCATTGATATCCTTTCCTAAATAGTTACTTTACAAAATAACAGTTACACTTTGACGAAACGATTGTCCTAACTGCCACAATCAGTAACCTTTATATTCCGCACAGCAATAACACACAATACCTAGGTTTAGATTTCAACAGATGACAGACGTAGAAAAGACACATTTAAAAAAAAAAACACGACACGAATTAAAAACGTGTTTTAATTTACTAAAACAATTAATTATTGGACGAACATTTAAAATTATCTTTTTTTGAATGAAATACGAATGAATTATTATGTTCATAACAATCTTAGACCAGCCTGGACGTACAGCGTACAATTATAGAGTTCTGGTAAACTTTCACAAACTAAATTCATTCAGGCAATACAGAAAACATACTTCGTATAATAACACAATGTTTCTACTTTGATACTCACAGCGTAACTCCATTACTACAAACAATTTACTTTTTTACCATACGTTACAGGCCTGGTAAAAGATCTTTATAAATAATTTCACTTTTAATTTTAAACACACACATTCTTACATACAGCAGATGCATTCACGAATACGTAACAGGTAATCCGTGGACAAAGCTAAAGTATGGAAGCCCAAGAGAACTTCTCCAAAAAGGAACTAGTGTGGGTGAAGAAATACTTTTTCAGCCAAGTGGACAACGTCCTCCCATTTTCCCTTTCACCACCAACTGCTAAAATCGTTACTGGGGATTTCTCTTTAATAAGTTATTTTTTAAAATCCCTTTCATGAGTTGACGCGTGCTGGTAACAAATTTAAAAAGGCTTACCTTTGACATATGGCAAAAACCATTAGTGATTTCTGAATCTACACTATAAGAAAAATTGAATGACGCTATTTTCGTTTCCAAATTTAATTTATTGCCTTCTGTTTTTGAGCCATTTTCGGTCCATTCCAGAACTCCAAATTCAATCCAGGCCCAATAACATTTTGTGCAGATTATGAATCCGAAAACCGTTTGTTGCTATCTCTTGTAGTTTCTGATTTTGATTTCTTGACTTCCAAAATTGGGCCACTTTCGGTCAAAACCAAAACTTAAATCCAATGTAGGTCAACAAATTTTTCGTGTAGATTACGAATCCGTCAACTGTTTGTTGCTATTTCTTCTAGTTTTTGATATCACGGTGGTACGGATGGACAAAGGAAAATGAAAGATGACAATTTTAAAAACTGACACCAATAATTTCCAAAGTATTAACAAATTACTGGTTTGAGCTGTCTTTAAATATTCCTAACCCTTCTCTACGATTTCTAATACACTTTCATTACTTATTCTATTATCCAAGATAAACGACATATTCTGAAATACGCCTACATTTCAAAAGCGTCAATCTGGTATTTACAATCATGACCTGGATTATTTCAAAATAATTAAATTACCTCTTGCACTGTTAATCTTACAAAGGACCCTTTCAAAGCTTTGGGATTTGTATTTCTGTAGGCATACAAAGACGAGAGTAAGTAAACCAACTACATCAAAAACCATATAGGGACCAACGTACAATACCACTGTTTACATACCCCACACAAAATGTTTAAACAATTTACTGTATAAATATCAGTTTTCATGTTACTTTTTTTATTTTAACCAATGCCATTACAATCTGTTTAACTTGTGAACAATGAGTAACGCTAATAATAAATGTTTAACACCGTGATTATCAGCCATCCATTGATGTCTGATCATATATAACTAAAAAAAAATCAATAAACCATATCAAGAATAAGTAATTAAAAGATGAAGAGTTGTATTGAAAAATTAATTATGAGTCAAAGGAATGTCATTTAGAAAAACAGTCGGGAAATTTTTCTGTCGAAGTGTAAATGTTATTTGTTGTTATTTGTGTTCGTTAATTTTAGTTTTCCATAATTTGAGCCATAATTCAATGTGATGTAAGAGTCACATTAATCCTTAAATTAAACTAAAACAAAAATTAATTTGTGGAAAAATACCTGCAAAAATACTTATGAGTGAGTCTGTAAGTTTTGGGATGCCACAACAGATAAGTATCTATTGCAACAAAAAAACATGTTTCCAGCAAATGAAGTAACTTGCTTGGAAAACCCATGAAACAAAATCACGTCGAAAACTTAAATCTCGATCCAAGCAAATAAAACATTTACTTGACAGACGTTTAAGATTACTCATGAAATAACTACTAAATTATAAAGTGATTATATGCCCGGTCTGGACCTACGACGTTCAACTATGGGGGTCTGCAAAGCTATCGCAGACAAAACGAATCTAAACAATGCAAATAAATTCTCCGAACTATGACACAATGTCTCAATTTACGCAACTAATGAAACGTTTCACAACGTTCCATTCGTTAAGACAGTAACACAAAAATTTTACAATACAATGCATTAGACTTACCGGATTGGATTAGAGGTAAAGTAGTCATCTTGAGTCAGCTTCTTAACAGCTTATTTTTGGAGATGAAGGTTCCTGGTTCAAATACTTATAACGGTAGTTAATTTTATACGGATTTTAATACAGTAAAGTACCGATTATCCGAAATATTAGGGCATGACAATTTTGGATGACCGATTATTTCGAATAATCGATCACACTCGGGAAAGGCAATAATAAAAAGATAAATATACTTATTAGTGAAAAATATCAATTTTAATAGTGGAAAAAAACAATGAAAATTGTGAATTTATACAGAATCTTAACGTTAAAATAAAATATTATAAGTTGTTATAAGAAACAAAAATCATTTACCTATTGCAGTTCATTGCTTAAAAAAAATCGCTTAATTTGCGTTGTTTAACGTTGTTTTTTCGCTTTAATGCTGCTAGATCCCTGACTCGTTTGACAGTCAGGAGAGTAAAAAAATCTGCTTCAGGCCGCATTTCATACCAATTTAAAGCTGTTTCTAACTCTTCAAATGCTTGACTATTTGTATTTTATGTTATTTATATGAACCACTTAAATTCGCACTGACAACAGCCGTTATGCAATCTTTACTGATCTTGCAAGCGGGAGCAACTGATTCGCGTTTACTTGTTAATGTTAAATTCATAAAAGTTGTCGACTTGTAGTACACGTAGCGTTACTTACCAGATTGAGTACAGTGTTTGTCTTCTACCTACACAGTTTGCAGAAAAATAAAAAAACCGATTTTGGATAATAGAAATTTGGATAACCGGGTTTCGGATAATCGGGGTTTTACTGCACTAGACAGTGGTTACGGGTAAACTTCGATGATTGGGGTTGAATTAACCACACTCGCTCAAGAATGATCGACCTGGGTCTGTACAAGAGTACACCTCATTTACACATCTTAGATCATTTATCATGATAAATCATCATAGATCATTTATCATCAGAGATCATTTATCTCATTGTGTCATGGGGTTGCTTATTCTGAATTGAACAGATTGCATCGTACACACATTTGGAATAAAAAAGTAACAATGAATTCAAAATTTGAAACAAACACACTAATCCGCTCGTACAAAATATATCCCGACAATTCATCCTGGGTAACCCCACAAGAAGAGTCAAACGCCAATGTCCAAGAGACCTTCTCCGGATGAATCAATAAGGAGCTATGGTGCTGACTGATATCTCACCCAAGTAAGATTATGCAAAGGTACGTAATGTTTTATATTTTACTTATTATTACTTTTTAACAAATAATAAATAAACAGTAAAACAGTAAAAAAATAAAAAAAATATTCGAATCCTTATACTAAATTTTCAGACTCCGCAAACAGTACCAAGTCATCAATGAAAGTTACAACTATCAAAGTAGTTGAACTTATAAAATCCTTTCATTTCATGCAGATCGTGGAATCAAAAAAGAAAAACAAGAAATAGTCAATAGGGTTTGTGTATCAGAAACAAGTAATCACAAATGAAAACTTTCCTACAGGTTCACAAGAAAATATTTACACTAATATTATAACATTTATAATTATATTTTAATACATTTCAAAACTTTGCACAAAGTATAATGAAAGTTAAATTTAATGCAATTTAATATTAGCTTGCATTCAATTTAGTGTTTATCGTTTATGACCTAAAGTAAATAAATGCAGGAAATTGCATAGAATATAGCATCACTTGTAGTACATTAGATTTGTAGTAGTTCGAAGTTTTACTGCGATTTGGTTTACACAAACAACGAAGGGTAATTTAATCATAAATATTGTGGTTTAGTGTCATATTATGGTTTTATAGTCCAGCAAGGGTTTTATGTTTAATATTAATAAATCACGCAATATTACTTTAAATATTAATATAATTCAATAAACTTTTGATTGACTAACAAGAAAATTATTAACAATAAATAAAATGTCAAACAAATAAATATTTATTTATGAAACGTTCATATTACTGAATAAATTACCAGAATAATTGTTTTATTATATCTCTTCAATACAATACAACCAATCAACAAAAATATAACAGTATCCTTAAAGCTAAAATAAATTAATAATTTTTTTTTGTCATCAGTCTCTCGACTGGTTTGATGCAGTTCTACAAGCTGTTTTATCTTGCGCTAGTCGTTTCATATCTACATACCTGTAATACCCTATATCTTTTGTAATTTGCTTTACATATTCTAAACTTTGCCTCCCCCTATAATTTATTCCCTCAATATTACCCTCCATTATTTACAGCCCAATACCTGGATGTCTTAAGATATGCCCCACTAACCTATCCCTTCTTCTGGTAAGATGCTTCCATATACTTCTTTTTTCATCCACTCGCCTAAGAACCTCTAAATTACTTATTTTGTCCACCCACCTAATTTTTAACATTTTCCTATAACACCACATTTCAAAAGCTTTTATCGTCTTCTTTTCTACAGCCCCTATCACCCACGTTTCACTCCCGTATAATCCTACACTCCAAACATAATGTTTTAAGAAATTTTTCCTAATCTGTAAATCAATGTTTGTAGTCGGTAAGCTGTTTTTCATTTCAAAGGTTTTTCTAGCTTAAACAATAATGTCACTTTTGATATCACTTGTGCTTCTACCATCCTTTGTTATTTTACTCCCTAGATAGCAGAATTCCTGAAAGTTTTCGTTGCCTACTTTTACATTTTCCATCGCTTCTAAACCACTCTTGCTGCTGCACAAAACTTTCGTTTTGTTCTTATTAATTTTCATGAAGTAATCACGAATAATTTTCATGAAGTAAAATTAATAAAAGTAACTCAATAAAAATAACTAAAATAACTTACGTTAGGGAACGACATTGCGCTCTTCTCTAATAACGAGGAAGAATTGAAGCTGAAAATCGAACAGCTGGAGAAAATAGTACGGTAGTGTAGGCATACAGATATCAGTAAAGAAAAACCGAAATCATGGTCATCAGAAAGAAATACAACAAAACCCAGCTTAAGCGAAATAAAGAGAGCAAACCCGATTACGGGAACGCAAAATTCCAGATAACATGTAGAGTCATACTTTTAGGGTTTGTTGTTGTTTAGGTTATCAGCCGAAAGGCTGGTTTGAATCTAGAACCTGGTGTAGACAAACATTCAGCGGTAGTAAGCTGACCGAACAGCTGACCAAACAGCTGAGAGTGAAGTCATAGAACGTAACTCCATCTGTTTATTCTAACTCGAAATGAATTCAGCGTTTTTTTTGGAACAAAGGAGGGTAACTCCTCCTACGCTACTCTGGCTAATATTTTTTTTCGTTTGTTAGTAACACAAATTCGTATCAGATCTTACATTTCTTTGACGCAAAACAAGTAGCATATATTGTAGGTATTCAATTTTGAAACTTCAAAACCGTTAGGAATTTATTTACGCTAATGTGTTACTAAGTGACCACCTGCAAATGAGACCTTCACTTCATTCACCACAGGGTCTGGCTGTATATTGAAATTCATTTCTCTCCGCTGAGATAATTCTGAATAGTATCTTTTACACCTCTACCTTTTCTGTTCTTAAATACTTCAGTCATATAATTGGCTGATCGTGTGATAAAAAACAGAACTATTTTTTTGTAGCCCTGGAACTAGCAGATCGAGTGCAAATAATTTCCGCCTAGTTTTGGTGGGCAAAACGAATCTTTGCTGTTTAAATTTATTTTGTCTTTATTGGAGGCAATTTTTAAATTGTCATCTATCATTTTCCTATCTCCTTCTGTCCATCACACCCAGGTTACTAAAACTACAAGGGACAACAACAAACGGTTTCGGATTTGTAATCTACACAAACGGTAAAGATTCTAAATTGTGTTTTAAGTTCCGGATTCGACCGGAAGTGACTCAAAACCGTAAGTCAAGAAATCAAAGTCGGAATTTGAAAACAAAAATAATGTCATTCGATTCCTCTTAAGGTGAGACTGTATGATGGTTTTAACTGAAAATTTAGAATTTCGGTTCTTTATGTTTTTTAATAGTTTAGACCGAGATCAACCACAAAAACATTAAATTACGTGAAAAAAATTATTTTAATGAAAATATTAAGTTTTTATGAGGTTTACCCAAAAAAATTATCGTGTCATCAAGAACGAATATTTTTCATAATTTTATACCGATCGTTTTAGAGCAATTTTAGTGTTTAAAATATCTGCATTACTGTTTTTAATACTCGCAGCTGTTGTTTCTGCTTTCTAACCAAATTTTGATAGGAAATTTACTTGTTAGTGTACATTTTGTTTTTGATTTGTGCCTTTTTGTATTTTTACCTGTTCCCGTAAAGTTAGATTTTTAACATTTAGGTACATTTTTCTCGGAAACCATTAAACATATTAGGCTGAAATTTTTACCAGTTATTTATCTTGTACATTCACATATTCCGGCACTTTTATAACTTCCTCAAAAGGTACAAAAATTATTAATATGTAAAATACCATTAAAAAATTTTTTTTTAAATTTTATTTTATTCGATATTCTGTTTTTAACGTTATGGTATAACGGATTAAGTTGCAAAAATATCAGTAGCTCGAGCAACCCGACAATTACAAGTAATTAAAGTTTCAATTCCCTATCGTTTAACAATCTTGTGAAAAATATACCTAAAAATAGCAAATTTAACGTTGGCGGTATACAAAGTACAGTTTTCCCTTAAATGGTAGATACAGAAATCACTAATGGTTTTTGCCATAAGTGTAAGGTAAGCCATTTTTTAAATTACCACTACCCATGAGACGCGTCATCTCATGAAAGGGATTTCTATTAGAAAGAATTTTATTTCAGAAAAACTTAATCTGTAATTTGGGAAAAATCCATATAAAAGTTGCAATTTGAATAAAGCAGTATAGTATTTATAAACCCGAACGTTGTAGAAGATGAATAAGGAGCAATAAATTGCATTCTGTGTTTGCATTGATGGAGACGGATATTGAGATTGAATTGATTGATCAAATTACACTGCATCATGGAGACGGGCTGTTTAAACGAACTTAATAACATTCTATTATAATCGTTTCTTGTCAACTCTCAATAAATAAGGTCAATTTGAGAAACAAAGATATTGTATTGGTTTGTAACATAATAATCATTTCGCATTGATGTTAAGCTATACCTTAAAGAAAAAAACTGTAGTATTCTTTTTAACTAAATCAAATAACTTTTCGATTAAAATCTAGAATTTATTCAATCAAAAAATTTAAATTTTTGGTATACATTAAGATAAAATAATTGAAAAAGTTTCTCTAGAAAAATATTATCAATTTTCTTCAAGCCATTTTTTAATGGAGTAACTTAAATTAACCTTCATATTTATTTAAAGTTTTATAATTCTTGCTCTTTCCTTTAAATTATAATTTTTTATTTATTAACAAAACAAAGCTTATGGTCATTAGCAAAGAAAACATTGGAGAGGCAGAACTGTACATCAATCAGACAAGAATTGAAAGAGTCCAACAATACACCTACTTGGGAACGGTGATCAATGAGTCATGGGACAATTCCCAGGAGATCCGATGCCGTATTGGAAAAGCCAAAAGTGCTTTCTTAACAATGGGTTCAGTGTTTAGGAGCCGTGACCTCACCCTACATACAAAGCTAAGACTCCTCAAATGTTATGTATATTCAGTGCTTCTGTATGGTGTAGAATCATGGACCCTAAAGGAGGACACAATATCGAGGCTCCATGCATTTGAGTTATGGCTGTACAGAAGGATCCTGAGGATACCATGGACCGATAGGGTTACCAACCAAGAGGTACTAAGGAGGATGAATACAGCCCCAGAACTGGTCAACCTCATCAAATGTCAAAAGCTGGAATATTTAGGTCACATAATGCGCAATCAAGGCAGGTATGAGCTATTGCAGAGCATATTACAAGGGAAAATAGAAGGCAGGAGAGCCCCAGGACGAAGAAGAATTTCCTGGTTGGCTAACCTTAGAGCGTGGTTCGGAAAGACCACCACCCAATTGTTCAGAAGCGCAACCAACAAAGTACTAATAGCCAGAATGATCGCCAACGTTCGGAACGGACAGGCACCCTAAGAAGAAGAGATTTATTAACAACTACTAATTTATTATTTATTACAACCAGGAGTATTCATGTTTGATGACCCAGTGGTAAACTATCGTCGATGTTCTACATTAAAATCAAAAAAAGTTGTGTATTAACCGTTACAGTGGCAGGAGAATCGTGTGAGTTCCTATCAAAAAGTGACAGGTATTTTTTACTACGTACTTCTTAAAATGCCAGCCTATTTTTGTGGAATTCGTAGTATTTTATTTATATATCTATCCATAAAAAAGCTATTTTCAAGATATTTTAATAATAATTTTTTTTTTTTTTAATGGATTGGTCTTGTATGACATTTACCTTATAACGTATTTCTTACAATTTAAAAAAATAAAAATTTCTAGTTGGTCACATTTTTTGCTGGAATTTCCTTCAAATTTTAAAAATCACACTAAAAACTATGTTTTCTAACTTCACTCTTATATCACTTTAAAGACAATTTAATTATGTACAAAGTTACCATTATGTACAAATTCATAAATGTATTGGAAAAAAATAAAATAAAAATACTATTCATGGTGTCCTAACGTGAAGGTTTGTCAATCAATTTTAATCAATTTGGCTACCTACACTCATAACAGAACCTACGTGTATTTTTCAGTCTACATATCTTACAAATTATTTTCATAAGTTGTTTATAAAAATCGAGCGAAAAATAAAAATTCTATGAATGTTTTAGTCAACGTAGGCTACTAATAAAAGGAAGCCAGCTTTTTTTGGTTGAACTTTTAACGTCCCAATATTAGGACCCTTGCACTGTAAGGGTTAAATTCTTATTTCAGCATCTCTTTGCGAATTTTGTAATAGTAGTGGGCGTGACAAAATTCACACTTTTGGATATGTATTTTAAATTATTTTTAAACAAAAATAATTGTAGAATCTTTTAAAGATCGTGTATAGTTTGTCTATATTGAGTTGACACGGTGTATGATTAAATTTCGCACGTATTAGGGATACCTTGTGGTTAAACGTAAATATTTGTTATACTGTTTAAATTTTGTATTTTTATTTATTTATTTATTTTATTTATTTAACGTCACATAAACTGCAAAGGTCATTAGCGACGACGTTGGGGTGTAACTATATGCAATGGGAGATGAAATGAATTTTTGTAACGTATGAAAATATGCTGTGCCTGAGTGGGATTCGAACCCAAGACCACACGGTAAGATTTTTTATTTTTTCCAAACCATAAATCAAAGCTTTAAACATTAACATCGGCCAAATAAGGTAATCATAACAATTTTATTTTGTTTAATAAAAGTATGTGATTCTCGGTGATGTAAATAATACTTTAGCCTAATTTATGATTCAGCAAAGTTCTATTTCTCCTGTCTTAAATCAGGCCTAAATATTTAAATGTGGCTTCTGAGATATTGAATGATTGTCATAGTAGGCCTATGTGGGTATACAAGTTTTCCAACGTAATGCTGTGTGATTTTTGTTTATTAGTGGTATTTTTTAAAATTGTCATTTATAATTTTGTTTTCTCCGTCCGTCATACCCAGATGTCAGAAAATACAAAAGATAGCAACAAACGGTTTTCAGTTTCGTAATTTATACAGAAAGGTAGTGGGCTTGGATTGAGTTTGAAGTTTCGGTTTCGATCGGAAGTGGCCCAAAACCGGTAGTGATGAAATCAAAATCTGAATTTGGAAACAAAAATAGTGTTATTCAATTCCTCTTAAATGGTAGATTATTTGCATCTAGGAGACTCCAAAAGGGAGTATAGGACATTTCAAGATAAAACTAATAAACAAAAAGTCAATCACAATGAAAAATTCATCACTTACCATCAAAAATTTGTTTCTGCTACAGCTTACTTCAGTAGGCTTGTCATGAACCCCTTGTATCAAATAGCACACAAAATTAAAAAGTTAAACACAATGATAAATTCATCACTAACCGATAATTTGTTACCGCTACTGCTTAACTCAGTAGGCTTGTCATGAACCCCTTTGTATCAGATAGTACACAATATTTGTTTAATTAGAAGTTAAATACTTTTCAACCAAAAATTATTTAGAAAGGAATTCGTGCACACTGCAAAATGTTTCATCAATCAAGTATTGTTTTAGCTTTTTTTTAAATGACTTTAATTGTCACAACTTTTTAAACTTTGTGGCAATTTATTGATGTATTTTCTACCTGCATAAGTTGGTTTTTTGTTCAAACAATTTAGTGTTGTGATTAGCAACATAATAATCTATTCTGTTTCTTGTGAAGTGGTTGTGAAAATCTAAATTCTGTAAAACGGTATTATGCTTTACTTACATTATCACTTCAAAAATGTACAAAGAAGGAACTGTGAGCAATTGCAGTTCTTTAACTAGTGATCTGCATGAGGTAAGGTGGGTGACTCCCATCATACACCTAACAGCTTTTTTCTGTATTTAAAAACTCTTTCCATGTTACACTGTGATGAATTACCCCATACTAATATGGCATACCTGATATGAGATAAAATTAAACCATGATAATCTGCTATTAGCAATTTTTTTATCGTTCAATCTGGCAATTTGTTTTAATGCAAATACCCCAGATGATATTTTACCACAAATTTGATCGGTATAATAATCCCACGATAAAGTCCTATCTAGTGACACTCCTAGAAACTTCATTGTTTGCACATGATTTGGGATATTATTTTGAATAAAGACATCCACTTCTCTGTTTTCCCTTACATTGTGTTTGTTTTTTAACTGTAGGTACTCACACTTTTTCCCATTAACTGTTAACATTATCTCATTTAGAAATTGGACTGCAGATCCTATGCTAATATGTGTATTCACTTCGAGACTATCTACCAGTAAACTTTTGTTTATGATTGAATTATCATCAGCAAACAATAAAGCTCTACTGTTGGGTAAGAATTCTGGTTATCTATTTATATACAAAAAAAAAAATACAGAAAGATACAGAAATAGCTAACGATTATTGCCATAAGTCAAAAGTAAGCCTTTTTCAAAATTTCCACCTGCACGCGTCGTTTCATAAAAGGGTTATTTCACTGTTTACAGCAGTGAAAAAATAAATATTATTTTTCAACTATTTGGAACTGTTTAACAGATTTAAATTGTTAAAGGTAATTTTTTGTATGATTCAGCAACTAAGTAATATTGTTCATTTTGTTATTTTAAATGTAATTTAAATTAAACTGTAAGTTTTGTTTGTAATAACAAGGATTATTTAAATAGATTAAATTTTATCGGTGATTGGCGGAAGCTGGTTAGGAGGAAGTACTTAAACTACCTCGTAATATAAGCTTATCTACTTAAGTAGTTACCACTTCCTGATAAAATCGATGTTTAATTTTGACGGGTATTAAGACAACACGTTTTATAGTAAAATGTTTCGAATCATTTTGAAACCAGTAACGATATAATATAAATTCAAATTTTAAGTTACATTTCAAATGTATTCTAAAACAAAACCGTTTATATAAATGTTATTAAATTTTTTAAATAACTTTCTGGTTATTATTAATGTGTTTCAAAATATTTTTATTGCACATACCTACTCGTTTCGATTGGTTTGTTACTAGCTTTTCTGGGAGGTTTGTCCGGTATAGTAACTGAGAATAATAGTAATAATAATAATAATAATATAGTAATTTTTTTGATGGCCTCCACTCACCCCTTACAGCCATCCCAACCTCCATGAAAGTGACTAACAGGGAAGCGGGGACGACCTACATGAGTAGAACAAGTGCAGCAACAGATAGAAATCCTTGAAACGCTGCACTTTCCTATCAGAACGTAAATACAAGGGACGGCAAAAGAAAAAACACTAACTCATATGTCTATAAGCTTATAAGTAAATTTGTGCAGGGATTGGCAATGATACCACACCTCCAGCGTGGAAAGATAACAATGAGAAAGAAACAAATAAACACTAAAAATAAATAAAAAAACCAAGCTAACAGCCAAGTAAAACAAAATCAATTATCAAAACAGGAGTCCTATATGACTTAATCACGATGGTAGGCTACTCAGTTCGCCTACCAATTTGTCATATGGCTGTCCCAACTGGATCAACCCATCCAACATAATACAATTTTCCTCTTGAACGTTGATATATTCTTGTTGAATTATATCAACCCCGCAACCGTCAACAACATTCATAATTTTAACGCATCTTGCCAGGGGAGATATCCGAGTCTTTACCCTGTAGTCCAAAAGCCTGTGCCCTCTGGAGTTCACATATGGCACCCTGTACGCTACATGCGCAATATTGACACTAATAGCTCCATGCATTGCCTTGAATAAAAACATGGCATCTGCTATATCCCGTCTCTTATCCAATGTCATTATACCCAGTTGGGTACACTCCTCTTCGTAAAGATCACCCGCCTAACGCAGGCCACGCTGGCGCAAGTGACACTGTATCCTCTGTCGTAGTTCCAAACTGAACAATACACTTAACACCGACCTGACATATGCTTGGTAAAGCCGGAGCAACGTCTCAAGCCGCCGAAAACGACGTCCAACATAAAATACAATTCCTAAATTTCTTGTAGCTCTGGGAACTATTTTATTTACATGAGCTGTAAAGAGCAACTTGCCATCGAAGTGCACTCCCAAGTCACATACGCTTTCAACACGGGATAGACAAAACTTGTAGAGTAATAATAATAGTAATAGCTCTGATTATTTCGTTTTTATGTAGGCCTATATTTATATATTTATGTAGGCTAATATTTTGTGGAAATGTTGATAGTATTGTTTCAATGTGTCAAATACTTAAGGAACTTGTAGGTTATCATGAATAGTCTTCTTTCGTACGTACCAAGGGGAGTCCGTTATAACTCGAAGTGCTTTGGACTGGCAAAACTGTAATTGAATTGTATTACTTGGTTTAGCGGTACAGTAAATGTGGAAACAATGTCTCTAGATTGGTTTTAGAACATAATGATATAGCTTCAATTTAACTTTGAAATCTCGAATTTCTTATTTCTCTATCTCTAAGTTAAGATCTCCAAATATGAGGCAACCATTTCCAAATGTCCCCTTGTCCAAGTCATTAAATTGTTGGGAAACTAAGAAATACTTCCAGAAAAATAATTTTGAGAAAAAAATTGATCACTGCTAGTTTTCTGAATTCTATATTGATCATAAATTGTATTTAACTGGTTTTTTAATAGTAGAAATTGGTCAGAGTTTTAAAAAATGATGATTTATTTTGGACAAGGGTCATTTTGGAAAAGTTTCCTGGACAAGAGGCATTCTGGAAGTGCATGAAATGGACAACAGGCACTTTGGAAATGTTTTACGGGAAAGGTCATCATTTTACATTAGAATAAACTAATACAACGTACGGTACTCAAAACTTGTTAAATTTATTGGAAATAGAATATAAGAAAGAGTTTTATTTACAATGATAAATTTACAACATATCGTTAATATCTTCCATCAAACCTCCTTCGTTTTCATCCTCTGATACAATATTGTCGACGACATTATCTTCATTGATAATCTTCTTATAAAACTGAAGATGTGGTATGAGATCCCATCCTTCTCCAAAATGAAGATTAAGAAGTCTGGCAACGTCATTCTTTTTGGCTGATTTTATTGGCACCCCAATGACGTGCTGTTCTGCGTTAATTTCACTAGCATTTGTATTAGGACGACACACTTTCTTACTTACACCTAAATCTGTATTATAAGTTGTTTCACCTCGAACTAAAACTTGAGCAGTAGGTGTTTTACCACGTGTTATAACAAACCGCTTTGCAGCAGCAAAGCGAAAGTGCCACTGGTTTGTTTTTTTAAGGACTCTGGCTGCAACCTCCTTCCATTTGAACACTTGAAAGTTATTGCGAATTTTTAAAACAGTACCATGCTTAGCTAATATTTCATAATAATCTTCAATTTTAACAATGGTATCAATTTGTCGTATATCTTTCTCTATGCGCCCGAAAACCCTGTCTGGGGGCATATACGAATGTCCTGGAACAGGGAAGAAAAGTTGCACTTCCTTAATATTTTCAGGTGCTGTGGAGGCCAACCAATTCATCAACATACCGATCATTGTAGTATTTTTGTTTTGGCCTCCACAGCCATCAGCAAAGAGGCGAACTGTTTCATAACCAGAAAGATCAGAATTTGTCAATTTATGATGAACTGCTGAAGCTATCTCATCTGAACCTTTTGGTCGGTCAGCCTCAGTCCATGCGTATAAAGCTATTTTATCTTTTGACTGAGGATCTTTAGATGTTCCTTCACATATACAAAAGTTGTAGAAATAAAATTGCCTAGCGTAATATGCTGCTTGGTCTGGTATCTTCGGTAGCAGCAAATTTTTTTGGCAATCGAATGAATACGTTACTGTTCTGGATTTGTCAGCTCTGAGATGATGAAAAAATGCATTAGCTTTTCTCTTGTGATTCTCTAAGTCTAATTTTGCACTTTCATTTTCCTTGTCTAACTTAATCTTCTCTTCCAAAGCAATGCATTTGGAACATGCATCAACTGCTGGTGTATTGAAACTAATATTGTAGTCCGTTACAAAGATTTTACGGAAAAACTCGTAATTTACTTTTAATTGATCTTCAATACATGAATCATTGTAAAAGTCAAATAACTTTTTAATAGTTAAAGAACTACTTAAGTACTGTTTATCAGAGCCAGTGTTTCGGCAGTAATGTGACTCAATCGGTTTAAGACTTTCAATGTATGCCTTCACTGCGTGTCTTTGACTTTCAAATGCCTTTGATCTGTGGTCTCCTCCACGGTTTTCAGTAGCACACTGCCCTGTTTCAACATGGTGTTTACACACACGCTGTATTCGCTTTTTGTCTTTAATATCAAGAACAGTCATGAACGCTTTCTGACACACTTGAATGCGTCTTATTGCAGTGTTACGTTTAACAGGAATAAAATATTTATTCCAACATTTAGTTTCCTGCTTTCTGTCACCCCTACACCGTTGTCGTTTGGGTGATTCTGTAACAGTATATTTTAAAATAAGGTTATCTTGTTCTATTTTAACGGTTCTATAATCTATAGTTTTTGGATAGAAACTTTGGTTGAATCTTCGAACATCTTGCATTGTCAGTTCAGAGCATTTAAAATCTGATCGATTACCATGCTGGCATTTAGGCATTGTTGGTAACCTCTTAGGTGCATACTTAGATCGTTTATAAACATTCTTTTTCCATGCAATAGGATTACTGTATTTCTTCCTACCTTTTCCTTGTTGAACCTGCTTTATGGTACCTGTTTCCTTTACATCCATCTCATAACGCGAAGAACATTGTCCTGTATTATTATCATCCATGTTGATTTCGCGAAGACAGTAAGTTACTTGAAGAGTTAAACACTTATTATTAGAGTAATAAAGTTAAAAAAAAACATTAACTTGTTTAATAATTACACAGTTTTAATCAATCTTTGCCACAATTGCTACACTCTCGAACGAACCAATGTTTACATGTGACTAACGGATCACGGCCACGTTGAAGTTCTTATGAATTTTTATTCTGAAACAGCTGATCATGTTACCAACCTAAAATAACCTCGCATATTATAAAAAACCAATTTAAAATTATAAAATATTCTGTTTTGTAGAGGACTTCTAGGAAAATCATCGTAATGGACAAGGGTCATTTTGGAAAAAACCTATTGCATTAGGTATAATATCATGCTGGACAAGGTGCATTCTGTTTCAGTAAATAGTCATAATCTTACATATGGCCATCTTGAGATTTTACTCTTGGACAAGGGCCACTATGGAATTGTACGGATATTTCAAATGGATTTTACTAATACATTTGGGCGTTTTGGAACTGTAATACCAACATAGGCCGATATAGATTTATTCACTGAATCCAGTGCTACCTTTATCTCAATTTCGGAAATTTTGGACAAGGGGACATTTGGAAATGGACGCCTCATATGAATATCCTGCTTATGTACCAAGGTTTCCGATAATTTTTAAGCAGAATCTTTTTGAAATTACAATGTATAAATTTACGGAAATACTTCAAAGTTGCATTCCAAATGTCAAAAGGGGTTTGAAAGTGATTTGTAGATTTATTGCGTTTAATTTTGAAAGGCGAAATTTATTGTCAAAAAATTTATATCTAATTGTTTTTCTTAAAGATTTATTAATTATTTTTTATGCTGAGTATACCGGGTGTTTGTGGAGGAATGGTTCAAAATTCAGTAACTCATTTTAGAGCTGAAAATAAGAAAAAAAGTCTTAATAAACATATGTTCGAAAACTCTTTTTAAGAGAATTCCTGCCAGCGAAAGATATTGGCCGGGTTTCAGTTCCTAAATATCTTTTAGATATTCTTATATAGATATTTGAGGTAATACAGAAAAATCTGTGCCTAAAAATACGTTTTTTTAGGTTAGAAGTACAATAACTTTATTAAATGACTCATAAATGCCTAAAAGTTGGAGACAAAACTTGTAGAGAATTTAATTTTGAGAAAATTGATGTAAATAAAGTCAAGAAAAATTAATTACGTGTTTTCAATACCATTCGCATTTATTTAAAACAAAACAAGGTCAATTGCATATCTTAAAAACTACAGGACTACAGATATGGGACCTATTTTATTTGATTTTTCACATCAAAAACAATAAGAAACAACTAACGTTACCCTTTACATTCCCTGAATTTCGTAACCTTAATTTACCCGTACGAACTGAAACCTGGCTCATATCTTTTGCTGTATATTATAGCATGAACATATGTTTATTAGGACTTTTTTTTCTTATTTCCAGCTCTAAAATGAGTTACCAAAGTTTGAACTTTCCTCCACAAACACCCTGTATGCTTCAAAAACTTATAGTAGAAATTGAGAAACATTTGGGAAAATAAACAGTTTTTCTCAGCTACTCATTTTCAATTAGGCTAAAATAATCATTCTTTAGTATAAAAATTAAATCCATTTTGTTAGAAGACAATGTGTATAGTTTGTTGTAATTTTTGTCAAAAACCACCGAATTTTGCTTACATGAACTTTTTAACTTTTCAACCATTATATTCTTACTACATTACCTTTTTATAGAATATAATATGTATGACCTTTAAAATAGACAGTTCAAAAACAAACTTTTGATATTTGATATTGTACCCCCATAATTCAAGAGGAGAGAAATTTGGTTTTACTCTTAATCAAACAAATTAATTATTTGAAGCTTAAAATTTATGAAGTTTTGTAGTGAAGATATGCTTTGGTTTGGTGTATCTATTATTAATGATATTATGACATTAGTACAGTTTCTAACAAAATTTAAACTTACGATAATACACAGAAGTATTAATTTAAATTTCTATTAGGTAAATAATTATTATTGTCCTAAATTTCAGAACTGCGTATTTTCCAACAATTGGTAAATTTATAGGCACTACTTTTTTGTTTTAATAGATTTTCAAGCTAAGAGCTTTGTGTTTTATTCCCGGATTTATAAAAGAATTCATAAATAGGTTTATATATACACCAAACAGTTTAAAAATCAAATCAATATTGTAAAAGAAATTTTAAAGGCAATGTGAAATCAAAATATAAAAGCTCCCATTGATTTTTTTATTTTGGTGCTGCGTAAAAAAATGCTCGTATTTTTCTGAATCAATTCGTATGCAATACTTATTATTTTCTACGATAACTCATTGGAAATTTAAGTTTAACGGTAGCATTACGCGTTAATCTTTAAAATCAGTATCAACAAAAAATACACAAAGACTTTGATAATATAGTTTACCATAGTTTTACTCATTTGCTCGATTTTTATGATTTTCTTTAAGTTGCTCGAAATTTTGTATTGGCAATTTTAGTACCTATGTTTTTGACATCAGCTGTAATCATTCTGATGTGGTTTATAATTTTTTGATACTTTTTTTAATACTGTTCACTTGTTTTTACAGGTTTTGTATTTTTTTCTGTAGAGCCTAATTTAGCGTCAATTAGTGATTTTCCATACTTTTAAGTCGAAAATAGTTTGGTTTTCATTTAGCGTCATTCACTTATAATTAAAATTAGGTTATGTTTTTAATTTTACATTTTTTACTCATGATTAAACATTGGTTGTATTATTCTTTATTTACATTAAGGAATTAATTAATTATAACTATTTTTAAGGTTAGAAGATCTAGGTATCAATCTAATTAAGCTATTAATAAAAAAATCTGGTGTGAAACACTCACACGACTTTATCTTGCCAATGAAAATAATTAACAATAAACCCAACATTAGTAATAAAACATTAGAAATAAACAAAAAACTTACCTCAAAAATATAACCTTATTTTATTCATAAGTGAAAGATGGAAAATGAAAATCGACCTCAGTTTGGCTTAAAAATACGGAAAATCACTCTTTCACGCTAAACTAGGCTCTGTAGAGAAAAATGCTATTAATAAAAGTTGTAGATCTTTTAATTTCCTATAAATTTGATTATATAAACTTTGTCGTAAAATGCATACTAAAGCCGAAATCTTAAAAAAATCGATTTTTCACACGTTTTCGTAAAAAAAAAAACAGAAAATTGCTAAACTAAGCGTTATACAAAAAAATGTTTAAAATAATAGTTGAAGGATTTTAAATTCTCTAGAACTTGTATTATATACATTTTTTCGCTAAAATGCATATTAAAGCCGTTATCTTAAAAAAAACCAATTGTTTTACGTGAAAACAGCCCCACCAAGAATGTCAGCAAACATGGCGCCTACCCTATCTTGTAGAGCATAAAAAATTTAACGAACCAGGCGATTTTAAACAAAATCGTAGGACCAGTTTTTGAGAAAATCACAAAAAAGTGAAAAATTACACGAATAAAATACTACTTCCGGTTGACCGATTTTGATGAAAATGTTCGTGTCGGGTTCGGTAGTGGTATGAAACGTATTTTTTAAGTTTCAAGTTCGTACGATGTTCCGTTCTTAAGATATTCTGTTCACACACACACACACACGCGCGCGCACACACACACACACACACACACACACACGCACACACGCACACACACACACAGACCAATCGCTAAAAACATGTTTTTTGGGTTCAGGGGGTCTGAAAACGTGTAGATCCGGTGAAAACTCGATTTCGAAAAATCGACATGAAAACAATACCTACTTTCTTTCCTATATTATTCATATTTTAGTTAAGAAAAAGTAAAAATACAACAATAAACAATGCGGATTCAAATTTGTATGGTTTCTAAGGTCATACGAAATCATTTCATTTTAATACTGTTTCTCAACGCATGAACATCTCTTATTGGGAAGAAATATTTTTCGTTGTTTTAATAACTCTGTTAGAATGTTGGCAGGAGGATGCACATCATTTCTCTGACCTGGTTGAGGATCGCATCTGCACTACATATAGCTTGCTATATGGGTGTTGTAATGATTGGGTTTATTGTAATCCATATTGATCTTTTCACATGTGCGTTTCCACTAACGCATCATTGTCTACAAATCGCGCGGGTGTTGTCCCCCCTCCCCACTTCAAAATTTCGTTCGGTGTTCGCGTTTTTTTCTTTTTTCGTCTCTAATGGTGTGGATCGACCAATAGGATTTCTCTGAATTCGGTCAGTGACTTTACCAGGAGGAGGAATGATGTTACCTTCTGACAAGATTCTAACAAAAAAAATCTGGTGTGAAACACTCACACGACTTGCCAATACAAATAATTAACAATAAACCTAACATTAGTAATAAAACATTACAAATAAGCAAAAAACTAACCTCAATAAACATAACCTAATTTTAATCATATATAAAGACGCAAAATGAAAATCAACCTCAGTTTGGCTTAAAAATACGGAAAATCACTCTTTCACGTAAAATTAGGCTCTGTAGAGAAAAATGTTTTAAATAAAAGTTGTAGATCTTTTAATTTCCTATAAATTTGACTATATACACTTTTGGCGTTAAATGCATACTAGGGCCGAAATCTTAAAAAAATAGATTTTTCACACTTTTCGTGATAAAAAACATAAAATCGCTAATTACCGCTAAACTAGGCGTTACACAAAAAAATGTTTGAAATAAAAGTTGTAGGACTTTAAATTTTCTACAACTTTTACTATGTAGATTTTTGCCCTAAAATACATATTAAAGCCGTAATCTTAAAAAAACAATTTCTTTACGTGAAAACAGCCTCACCGAGAATTTCAGCAAACATGGCTGAAACATTTCAGCAAACATTGTACGAACTTCAAACTTGAAACTTAACAAGTTTGAAGTTTGTACAATGTTCCGTTCTTGAGATATTCTGTTCACACGCACATAGACACTCACACAGACCAATCGCTAAAAACAAGTTTTTTGGGTTCAGGAGGTCTGAAAACGTGTAGATCCGGTGAAAACTCGATTTCTTAAAATCGACATGAAAACAATACTTTCCTTCCTATATATTCATATAGGCAAGAGAAAGTAAAAATCAAGCTATCTAATGGTAGGAAAAACAAAAATATCAAAATTTTGAATGAAAGTCCGTTAAGACCTGTAATATTGTATAATATTGGGATTCCATGTAACCGTAAGTATTTCATTATATACTTTCTTTTTGAAAAAAAATGTTTAAACGCTTTTTCATTTCGCTTATTAGAATTAAAATTCTACGTAGGCCTACATCTAATTTATCGAGTAAATGATACCTACAAACAAAATATGAGATCTCATTTTATTACAAAATTTATTTGATGAAAAATTCTTAAATAAATTTACTTCAAATATTTAAAAAAATACATTTAAAAAACCCTTTTATGTTGAGAAACGGTTTTCGGGTTAATAAAACGAGAAGAAAAATAAGAGGAGTAATTCTCAACCGAAATCACCATTTAAATGGTGAAATGTACAGTAGATATTATTAAACTAAAAAGCACAGTTGGGGGTACTATTCTGAAAGAAAACCTTTAGGGTGAATTATATGAAAAGAACTCTTAATAGTATTTTCATGAAATATGTATTTTCAATTTATTTACTTTTGTAAATAAAAAAGATACACTTTGTAGATATCATAAATGTAACAAAAATACCTATTTTCTTGGTATTTGATAAAGCGGAATGAATTCAGTTGTTTTATTTATTCCATTTTATATAAAATAGTAATTTTCCCACATATTATTTCGAAAAAATTGTCTTGATTGAGTTAGTGAATTAAAATATTATATTTTTCAATAAACTATAAAGTAAAAACAATTTCAGCTGAAGTGTGATCTCTGTAATACAATATTATTAATTAAAATTCTATATATAGGTTATTATTAAAGTTTATGCAAGTAAAGGCTGATTTATGTAAGGAGAGCGCTGAGCAAAACGTGCGTCTCCATTAGTACAGTCTTGTATGTACTGCAATAGTGCAGTATATGTAATCAAGAATGGAACAGCATGCCTACAAAATGTAATGGGTTTTGTCAATTTTCAACACTATGACTGTACATATAACGGTAGGTCGGAGGGGCATGCAGGTCGAAGTAAAGTATCCGCATTTTTTTTCTACTTGCATCCAGGAGACTTCAAAGGGAGTATAGGACATGTCAAGATAAAACTGATAAACTGAAAGTTTATCACCAATGATAAATTCATCACTTACCATCAAAAAATGGTTTTTGCTACTGCTTACTTCAGTAGGCTTGTCATGAAGAACCCCATTGAATCAAACATCACACAAAATTAAAAATAAAAAAATCAAACACAATGATAAATTCATCACTTACCAATAATTTTTTTCTGCTACTGCTTAACTCAATAGGCTTGTCATGAACCCCTTTGTATCAAATAGTACACAATATTTGTTTAATTAGAAGTTAAACATTTTTCAATCAAAACTATTTAGAAAGGAATTCGTGCACACTATAAAATGTTTCATCAATCAAATATTGTTTTAGCTTTTTTTTAAAATGACTTAAATTAAAAATCAGTGTGCTAATTAAATTAAAAATGCAGTGAGCGCTGGGCTGCGCATGCAGCCCAGCGCTCACAGCAATGGGCTTGGCCTTTACACTGCGATATTATTGTGTTTATATATCACACTGTGATGTATAACGACGTACTAAATGAAATTGTTATAATCATTGTGTTAAATAAGTTGTAGGATATCACCTACGCTTTTTTATGTAATATATGGTAACGTCTATTTCGAGATTCTTTCGGGATCTGGTTATTTATCAATAAAAAAGTACCTTTTAAACTTGTAACAAATATTTACTTACAAATACATTAACTACAATAAATTATTACAGTTATAACTAGATACTGATTCATAAGTTGGAATGTAGATCTGGGAGAAAATTTTATGGCCATGAGGATGCCCTCTCATTCTACGGGCTTTAGAGTATGAGCGCGCGGCGAAGAGTGATGGAAGTTCTATACATTTACAACATTCTGCATTCACGAGTTGATGTTCCGGATATCTCGAAAAATTTTCTGAGGGTGCTCTCACAACTTTAAGAGGTTGTTTACTGGAGCCACAAGAAGTAAACTAGCTCCAATCAATAGATGTATAGCTGCAGCCAATGAAATAAATGGAGAGGTAGATCTGTTTCACAGAGATGTTAAAATTAAAGAAAAGCTATACAGGATACTGTGAAAGATGGCAGTAAATATTGCGTGATCTTAATGTTGTTTTATGTGTTTTTATGTTATTCGTGTCTATGTGGTGTATGATAGGCTCGGCGACTGACTGTTTTCTAGTGAAGAAAGAATGACAATGTTAATTTATAATCGTGCCGTATACTGAGACGATATTCTATTGCTGTTCTACTGTACCACCTCGCATCCTTGCGACCAGCCATAGTAGTGGGTGGTGACGGCGGGGTGTAGGGGAGTTTGGAAGCCCCCCAAAACAAAACAAAAAAAAGATGATTAAATTATAATTAAATAATTTAATATTAAACTAAATTAATTAAAAAATTTGATTAAATACTTATGATTTAAATTAATATAATTGAAAATTATATGTGGTAATTTACAAATTGATAATTAATTCTTTACTTATAAACAAGAACAATTGTACATTACGAAGATCTTCTTAAAAATTGCTTTGCGTTTATGTACAATATTTGTCTTGACAAATAACAATGGCTTTACTTCACTCAATCCAAACAATTATTAACTTCAAAACCAAACTACAGAATCAACAAACGGCTCCACCGACATTAATTTTTCAGTGCCTCGCTCACTACTGCTATAAATTGAGAGTTGCCTGCTTTTTGTATAAAACGGAGTTTATGTACGGTTACAAAGGAAACCCCTTTCTGAGGGCTATATAATAGCAACAAACTGATATCGGAGAGGCGGTGTCTTTTCGAAATTACTTAAATTGATAACAAAACAGAACCCGCTATGTGAGACGGCAGCCTCGCGGTAACACCTACCCATGAACCGCCAGGCGAATCTCTAGCACTGAATGTGTTAAGATATTTTGACTTGTATCTATTACTTTTACGTTTCTGAATTTTCATAGTAACCAAGATCAAGGGGGTGATATATCACCCTGATCACCCCCCCCCCCGGATCAATACCACTGAATCTGCTATTGATACAAGTCATGGTTTCTTCCTCAATACCATTATATTTTCCGACTTATGTTTACTTGTATAACCAGAAGAAAAGCTCCATGAAACCATGGTTCTTCTTTAGTATATATGTAATTCGAATAATCTAAACATATTTTGCATGGAAATTAAAGTGATGGCTTTTGTAGTTCCCTTAGGTAAATTAAGACATTGATTTTGAAGACTATATTATTGAACACATCAGAACTTTAAATCATTTGAACTGCCACATAAGTTTTGACAGAAAGCTTGCCTTTTACGAAACAGTATGTTACGTCCAGCCATATTTTCAATGTTTATTGCTTTATAAATATTTTTGTAACAGCTGATTTAAATTAAAAATTTTAATAACTTGTAACTAGCCAAAAAAAAACAAGAAAAAGAAACAAAAGACATTCAAACATCAGCATTCGAGGGATCAACATCCTAATCTATTGCTTATATGGCCGCTAGCTGGGCCGTGTTGTGTTTATTGTGAGTTGTTGTGACTTGATTCGTAGTGTGTTCTGACTTGATTTGTGGGATATGTAAATCTTTGATGTGTGTGTGTTTTTAGTTTCCTGTTTGGTAAACGTTGTTATTTTTGAGTATTAATTTCCTACGTTTTTTTAATTTATTTTGTTATAACCTTATTGTTTATTTCAGAGGAAGCTTGGTTCTTATTCTCCTTTTTTCATTTTATTCCTAATAACCTATTTAATTTTGATCATATGGCGACCGTTCATGATGCATCAGACTGTGGTTCGAATTAAACAGTGATTGGTCACTCTTTTTTGAACGACTCTTGAGTTCAAAACGATCCTTCGAGACCCACGACTCGTTATAAAGTCTTCAATGGAAGACACAACAGCAAACCAATCTGTGCTGCGAGCTCAAGAGGATTTCTCTACAGTAAAAGCCCGAAATAAAAAAAGAAAAGCAGAAAAAATAGATAATGACATGTATGTAGGGAAGAAGGCTGACCATCATCCTCTAATTACCCAAAACTCATTCGAGACGCTATCTGATAATTCAGATATGGAGGAAGAAGTGACACCACGTGAGCCCAAACCACCACCAATTTTTATACCAAGTGTACAAAATATTAAATTATTGTTAAACGTAATAAACAATAACGGAGTGAGCGGGTTGGAGTACACATATAAGGTTTTAAATCGAAACCAATTGAAACTAAACGCGACTAATGGCCATACATATTCCAAAATAGTAAAAAACTTAAAAGTTTCGGAAATAGACTTTCATACATACCAACTTAAGCAGAACAGAGCCTTCAGAGTAGTATTAAGGCATGTTCACCATTCGATGGACGTTGAGGACATAAAACAAGAGTTATGCGATAAAGGCCATAAAGTCAGAAATATTTGTAATATTCGACATAGGTTAACAAAGGAACCTTTATCCTTGTTTTACGTGGATATGGAGCCTGTACCAAACAACAAGGAAGTGCATAACATCGAGTACGTACAGAACTGTAAAATTCAATTTGAACCTCCTCATACGAAACGCGTAATAGCACAATGCAAACGATGTCAACGATACGGTCATACGTGGAAGTATTGTTTTAGGCCATACAGATGTGTTAAGTGTGGTGAAAATCATGACACGGAAATGTGCACTAAATCGTCTGCGACTGCTGCAAAATGTGCTTTATGTGACGGTAGTCACCCAGCCAATTATAAAGGTTGTGGTGTCTATCAGGAAATTAGGAAAAGTAAATTTCCTTCTTTACGGGAAAAACAACCAACCACAGCTCAAAATTCTGAGGTTTCGGCTGCCAGAATTTCATCACCTGTACCAGCATTGAATACGGAGAGGGGTCCTACTGGTTTTTCCTTTCCGTCGTACGCTGCGGCAGTTGTTAACGCACCAAATAATGGATCACCCGAATGTGTCCAGACAGATTCTCTTCGTTTAATTCAGCAATCATTTGCAGAACTGAAAGAAATTTTAGTGAAACAAGCAGAGCAAACTTCCATGTTAATTAATCTCCTTTCGGCTCTCGTTGCAAGGATAAAATGAATCGACCATCATTTAAAATAGCTTTATGGAACGCAAATGGTTTGTTACGACACGCCCTAGAATTAAATAGCTTTCTAAATTTGCACAAAATAGACATCTTATTGGTTTCAGAAACTCATTTCACCGACAGAAGCTACATTCGTTTTCCAGGCTACACAATCTACGACACTAAACACCCGGACGGAACTGCCCATGCTGGAACCGCGATTTTCATAAAAAGCAGTATTAAACATCATGAGTATGAACAATTTCAAACTGACTATTTACAATCTACTAGCATCGTAGTAGAAGACTGGAAAGGTTCGTTAACAGTTTCTGCAGTATACTGCCCGCCACGCCATAATATATCAGAAGAAAATTTCACTCGATTTTTCAAATCTCTAGGGAACAGGTTCATTGTCGGCGGTGGCTATAACTCAAAGAGTCCGTTTTGGGGTTCAAGGTTAACCAATCCCAGAGGGCGTACTTTATTAAAGGTTTTACAAAATAACAATTACCATTCTTTATCTACAGCCGAATATACATACTGGCCGACAGATCGACGGCGACAGCCTGATTTACTGGACTTTTTCATAACAAAATGTTTTCAACAGAACCAATTGCATGTTTCTGGATGTCTGGACTTGACTTCCGACCACTCTCCTGTGATAGCAACTATTAACTCGTTTATAATGTCAATAGAGAAACCTCCTACGCTTTGTAACAAAAATACAGATTGGATAAAATTTTAACGTTTTGTAAATGACGTCAATTTAAATTTGCCCATGAAAAGTGAAATTGAAATTGAAGAGGCAGTGGAACATTTCAACAAAATTATTCAGGAAGCGGCGTGGAGTTCTACCAACCCATCTCTTATCCAAAATTTTCGAATTATCTATCCTTTAAGTATCAGAGAGCAAATTACGGAAAAACGGAGACTACGACGAGTTTGGCATTACACTCGTAATCCTGCTGACAAAACACGATTTAACAGAGCAGCTAAAAAATTAAAACAGGATTTGTTAGAATTTAAAAATTCATATTTTCAAGATAAACTGAACAATCTTTCTCCATCACCAAGTTCCAATTATTCTCTGTGGAAAGCTACCAACTATCTTAAACGTCCGAAAAGTGTATTGCCATCTCTACGCAAACCAGATGGGAACTGGGCAAGAAATGCAAAATAAAGAGCTGAAGTTTTCGCTGACCATTTTAAAAAAGTCTTTGAATTGCATGACACAAACGATGGTGACAAGGAAGTTGAAGATTATTTACAAACTCCTTTCCAGCTATCTCCACCGATAAAATTTTTCTCTCCGGCAGAGGTCAGTCGAGTTATCCAATTAACCTCAGCAGCAAAAAATCTCCAGGTTATGACTTGATTACAGGAGAAATTCTGAAGAAACTCCCCAAAAAAGTTATAATGTTGCTTACAGTTATTTATAACTCTATTTTACGTACTGGACATTTTCCAGCTCAATGGAAAGTATCTCAAATTATAGTAATTCCGAAGCCGGGAAAAGATCTGAGTAAACCAAGTTCGTACAGACCCATCAGTCTCCTACCAATTGCATCTAAAGTCTTCGAAAAACTTATACTTATGCGACTTAAACCGGTAAAAAGTGAAGTAGGAATCATTCCAGAATATCAGTTCGGCTTCAGGGAGAGACACGCTACAACAGAACAAATACACCGTCTTGTAAACACGATTCAAAATTCCCTGGAAAGGAAACAGTACTGTACAGCAGCTTTCTTGGACGTAGCGAACGCATTTGACAAGGTCTGGCACGTTGGACTTTTATACAAAATAAAAATTAACCTTCCCCATCATTACTTCATTATCTTAAAATCATTTCTATCAAAGAGATATTTCCAAATTAAATTTCAAAACGTCTACACTTCTCTTCATGAAATTAATTCTGGTGTTCCACAAGGTAGTATCTTAAGTCCATTTCTTTACACTTTATATACGTCTGATCTACCGGAGAGCAATAACACAACCATCGCTACTTTTGCTGATGACACAGCTCTAATAGCAACAGATGACTCTACCTTTGGGGCTACTAAATTATTACAAGACCATCTAAGTATAGTTGAAAACTGGTGCAAGAAATGGAAAATCAAAATAAATGACGACAAATCCAGACATATTACGTTTACTTTGAGGAAAGATACATGTCCACCGATACGACTAAATGAAAGACCAGTTCCTCAGTCAGATGATGTAAAATACTTGGGACTGCACTTAGATCGACGCCTTACCTGGTCCAAACATATTTGGAATACACGAAAAAGACTCGGATTGAAGCTGAGGGATTTGTATTGGATGATGAACAAACGTTCACAGCTGTCATTAGAGAGCAAGCTTCTACTGTACAAAGCCATACTGAAACCGCTGTGGACTTATGGGTTACCGCTTTGGGGTTGAGCTGCGAAATCGAATCTTGCTATCATCCAACGATTCCAGTCGAAAGTCTTACGGATAATAACAAATGCTCCATGGTACGTGACGAATGATACATTGCATAAGGACTTATGTGTCAAGACCGTAAAAGAGGAAATCACGCAGCTAAGTTCAAAATATCAAGAAAAATTAGCAGATCACCCTAATTCTTTGGCGCTTAATTTACTTGATAATCTAAAAGGGAGGTTTTAGATTTACCGACTAACCTACTTTTTTTTTTTTTTGTAAATAATTGAAGTCCATATCAACACCAGCATCATCTCTAATAATATCATCGTTATTCATCTTTTATTTTGTTAAAAAAATTTAATTTTGTTATTTTAAAAATTATATTTAATTTTTTTTCGTTTCCGAAGCAATACCATTGGGTATTGTCCTCGTCATGTGAATCCCGTTCATGCTATTTACTTATAGTTTTTGTTTTTAAACTGATTGTAAATATTCTTGGATGTTAGAAAAAAAAATCTATTGCTTGAGTCCCAGCTCCGTGTAGTTGGAAGGAATGTAGTGTGTTGTTATAGTAGTGGGAGAATTAATGAGTGTTAGTAGTGTTTCTTTGCTGCTGCATTTGTAGTGGTAGCGTGTACTAACTAGACAAAAAAAATATTCTTATCATCCGGCGCATTAATTTAACAAATACCTACCGGGTTGTCAACTTGGTTGGATTCATAATATTTAACTTACCAATTTATATCAAAATATGTAAATAAATAAAAGTAATAAATACAAACAAATAAAATGTTGAATACGGAAAGTTTGAATACGAATGTTTTGTATCAGAGTAGTGCAACAATCTTTCTCCCAGCATGCGTCACTCATTATTTATACCTCACCCGTACCCTTCACCACGCAACTACACGGAGCTTGGAACCGCACAATATTTCATCAACTATTTTATTTTATTTGTTTCCATTGTTCAATCGACTACTGTATTTCTATGTTTACAATAATTATTATTTATTTATTGTTCAAGAAATTATATATCCCGTGGCTGTTGCTGGGTCTGCTATCGGGAGCCGCCCCTGGCGATGGGGACATTCGTCAACTCTGTTGGAGAGTGCTGAGAAAATAAAATACTCAGGGTGGACAAAAACCAGTGAAGATGGTCAACGGCTCCAAAGGCAGACATGAAAGACTTTTCTAACGGCGGAGGAGGCAGAACAGCATAGAGCGGCATCTCGAAGGAACTGTCCTGCAGGCTCATATGCAGTGATGTGGCAATCCCACTAATGAGCTTAATCTGCGCAGCGCTCGTAACGCGGCCAAAAGATTTTCTTAAATACTGGCAAACCTCAGGATGCCTCGGATGATGGACCGGGATTAACGGATAAGGATACGAACAAAGTCGACATACATATGGGTGTAGTAAAGAAGATCGTTACAGGAATACCGAGATAAAGAAAGAACTCAACATCTTCTCTATAAACAACAAGGTATGCCAGAACAGAATGTTAGAGCATGTAAACAGAATGCGGGAGGATAGGATACATAAGAAGACACTGGGCTATAAGCCGGAGGGCAGGGGAGAACGAGGACGCCCGAGAAAGAGATGGGCAGATTTGAGAGGTTCGGAACAGGCAGAGATGCCTAATCCTTGAAAGGCAGAAGAAGAAGAAGAAGAAGAAGAAATTATATATAACTCATTAATTCAAGGAATCACTGATCATTATTAATAAAGAGGATCAATCACATAATTTGGATTTTATTTATTTAAATGGATTACCACACAGTATATATTTTTCAGAAAATATATGAAATACTTGTAACTACACTAAAAGAAAGTGCTCACCGACATACGTTGATAAAATTTTATACTGTAATGGCATTTCCAGCTCTTTTCTATGACAGTAAAACTTGAACTCTTATTGGGAGAAGAAAACAGAAATCGGTATCTGTGGCTATTAGTTTTGTACGAAGGGTCTTACAGGGAAGGACATAATTTGAAATTACTATATAAGGCTGGAGTTAGAGACAATAAATGTAAACGAGAGAATAATTTACCATCGCAATTAATGGAATTCTGTCCATTAATTACACTCATCTTTAAGAAGTGAAAGGATTTGAAATTTAAAACAGGTTCTGGGATACAGCTCACGATAATCTGAAAACTCTGTTGTGGTTCATTTTAAAAATAAATTTTTAATAAAAAATAAAACATTTTGATGGCGCAATTGGATAGACGAACTGCCAAGAAGAGAACAAGAAGAAGGAGAACTGTTTAACACACTTCTATCAAATAACCTACACTAGTTAAATACAGAAACAATTTAACACACCAATCTCTTACGAAGACTATGCTAACGACACATAGTTTATAAAGAATATCAAATTTACTGAGTTTCTAAACCTTTGAAATGAGTTATAAAAGTTCTGTAACGTATTTTAAATAAATTAAAAGTAATTAAATGTATTTAAATGTAATTTATTTAATTGTAGATTACATGTAACGTCGTCGTTAAATAAATGTTTATAGTAATCTTAACAAAACTTTATAATAATGCAACAATAAAAATCTCTTTCAACTTCTCATGACTGGTGGAAATTTTTTAAAAGACTAACCTTTGACTTATCGCAAAAACCATTAGTGATTTCTGTATCTACTCTTTAAGAATTTCCAAATTCCAACTTTGATTTCTTTACTTCTTGTTTAAGGCCACTTCCGGTTGAAACCGGAACTTCAAACCCAGTTATTTTTGTACCTACTTTTTAAGAAAAATCGAATGACACTATTTTCGTACCCCAATTCCGACTTTGATTTCTAGACTTCTGGTTTTGGGTCACTTCCTATTAAAACCGGAACTTCAAACTCAATTCAGTGTAGGTTACGAATTCGAAAACCATTTGCTGCTATCTCTTGTAGTTTCTACTTTGATTTCTTGACTTCCGGTTTTGGACCACTTCTGATTCAAAACTGGATCTTCAAACACAAGTTAGGCCTAAACTTTTTTTGTGTAGATTACGATTCCAAAAACTGAGAGTAATGAATTCATTATAGAGTCAGACACTGTGGTGAATGAAGTAAAGATGTCATTTGCAGGATGGAGAGTAGATGCTTTCCAGAGAGCTCGGCATGCTGATAAGCATAATTTTCCACTCATTGAGGAAGGCATCGTAAACCACATCACTCCTCTCGTTTTACTTAGTAAAACCTCTGGAGGTTCGAACCACCCTTTCGGCTGATGACCAAACAACAAATAATGGATATGTAAATACAAGACAATTTTTACAAAGGTTGTATTTACTTTATACGTAAAAAATGACCACACAATAGAAGTGAAAACATATATGAGTTTATAATTTTAATTAAGATAAAAAATGTAATCAATGTAATTATTATTGCTGCATATTAGCAATAATAATTACATTGATATTGCACGATAAATTTAGTTCGGTGTTTCAGGATTATTTCCATATTCATAAAGTTGTATCAGTTACAATATTTTGCTTTAATTGGACTTCCTCACTGCTCGTTTCTAACTATGAAACAATAAGTTTATGAAAACTGAAATATTTTAGATTCGAATTTATTTAAATATCTAAAAAAAGCTTCGTCAAGCGTTGTTCCTTATTTCGTTGTGCTCTCATTTGGGTCATTTGACATAATTAAATTGAATTTTTTATTCAAAAAATCCACTTTAAAATCACTCGAAATGATCAGTAATTTGTGTACATTTTGATTCAGAAGAGTAGATCCGGCTTCAGTGTAGGCAAGTAAATTCTCATGAATGAATTCGATAATAATTTTTTTTGCACTTTGATTTGATGAATTATAAATATCAACCATTACAATTACTTGTCCATTTTCTGCTTCACATCTCACAATACTTTTTCCGATGGGTGACTGATTAAACCTATATATATGATTCTGAATTACTGAATGCTACATCCATTTCTGAACTAACAATATTTTTCCTATCGGTTATTTTTAATTAGAGCTACTCCAGCAGCTCTGTATTTTTGTTTTTTTAATTAGCAACGCAATAAAAATTTGAAACTTTGATGTTTTCTTTGTTGTTCATCCAAGTTTCCTATAAGAATAATTTAGCTGAATGTTACATAACACTGTCATCGAGATCCAAAGCATATCTTTATTATTTTTTACTAATTGGTCTCTGAGTCCTTCATATTGCTAGAGAAATGCTGTAGCTTACCTTGATGCAAAATAATTTTTTCACTATTGATAACACGCAGCAAAAACACTCGTATACTTTAAATATTACACTGCTTATACAGAATATGTATTTATACAGTAACTTATAAGAATAAAGTAACTCAATCGGTCGACTGAAACCTATTGAATCAATCCGCCTATAATAAAAATTTAAATATACATTGATTATACAAAACATATGCTATTAAAATACAATTTCACGGGAAAAGGTGTGAATGGTGCGTCTAAATGAATTTCCGCTTCAAAGATAAAATTTTTTTTTTTTTTTGCTTTTGAGACCTTAGTAGATCACTTGAATCAAATAAATGTAGCCTTAGTTTCTGAATTGTTGCTGCAATCTCTAATAATAAATTTATAATTATTAATTATTTTATTTAAAGTTCTAGTATCACATCCCAAGATATTAGAGTGCAGTCCCGAATCGCCCGGTGTAAAGGCCATCTTCCCTTTCAGAAAGACAAAAAAAAATGTAAAGATGCCACACTATGGGCCTAATAAATAAATAAAGATAGTGGTTTTTATAAAAAAGGAATTAGATTTAAGATTCGTTCTCGGTATTATTTTAGTAAGTTATATTGCTAAAGAAACATAGATATACATTCAGAAATAGGCACATAAAACATTAATGCAATTTTATAAACAAAGTAGATCTAAAAGAAATAATATGACAAAATAATAATTAATTAATATAGGTAATTATTAATTATTTATTTTAACGTAAGAAATTCGGGTTTCTCCATAAAGGAGTTGAATAAAAATAACCTTTCATTCCTGTGCGTGAAGTGTGCGTTTCCGTTTCGTTCGCTGTTCAGAAAGAGTGCCTAAGGAAGGAAGTTTTCACTTCCGAACTATTAAGTTATAAAAAAAGTTACAGAACAATTTAAATATAAGCTAATAAAAATAGAAAGTATATAATTTTTTGATGATACGGTGTTACTTTAGCATTCTGACTGTTGAATACATCGGCTAAACTCTCGAAAAAATTTCAAGAAAACATTTTAAGTGCTAATTTATTAATCAACCAGCCAGATATACTTGGAAGAATGTAAAGGCATCGATCCTTCACTTGGATTACTTTATATTGAGCGTTGGCCTCACACTTGGATAACTTCTATTGAGGCTTTGCATTTGGATAACTCTACATTGAACATAGGTCTCGCATTTGGATAACTCAATATTGAGTATAAACCTCTTAATTAAAGTTTAGAAGAAAACCGCAAAAGAGAAAAAGTTAAATTTTAAAGAACGTTACAGAAAAAGAAATTTAAAAAAAGATTTTATAAACGTGCGAATAAACAATTACGCATTCTGTAAATTTTAAAGTTAGTCAAAAAACAACAGCCCAAAACGAAGAATAAAACCGGTCAAACAAAATATAAAAAAAAACAACTAACCACAAAAAGGATAGAGGCACATCCAAAGACATTTCCAACGGAAAAGTACTGAAATTAAAATAAGAAATGGAGGCTACTTTACCTCTCAGTGAGGAAGGCAAGGTAAACCACCTCACTCCTGGTTTAACTGAGTAAAGCCTCTAGAGGTTCAAACTAGCCTTTCGGCTGATGACCTCAATAACAACAAGGTATAGAAACATACTAAGAACTCGAAAGCCGAACTGTACTATACAATGATTACGAGTTAACAGTGAGGAACATGATAATCAAAACAAAAGGAAAACCAAAGAAAAATTTAAATAAGGTAGAGCAACATTGGAAGGAATCAGAAGGGATCTGACAAAAACGATGAGAGACGACAGAGAGGGTTAAAAGAAGTACGACGTCAGAAAGAACGTTACAACGCCTAGTAGTGTAACACAGGTATATCAGCACTCAGAAACGGTAACTGGGTTTTCGAATTAATTACTCAATGGAATTTCAAGCAAAAATAATAGAAAATAATAAAAATTATGAAATGAAATAATACCAAATTTTGAAATGTCTATAATGAGTAAACATTTTACTAGAATTCTGTTACATTTTGTTACTTTCTTAGAAAATTTGTAATCGTATAATTGAACTACGTTGTACTACCAGTTTGAAATTTATGTATCATTAACTGTCCTGCTTAACTTCCGTTACATTTTTTATGAATGTTTTCATCACACATTTCGTTGGTTTATCATCCGCGATAACATATATATGTAAAAGTAAGTCGTAAAACCTTTTATTAGTGTTATAAAAAATGTATATATTAATGAAATATTTTGTATTAGTCGAATTGCTTTACAATCGTTAAAACTTAAAAGTAATAAAATATTTTTGCATATTATAATCTCCGGAATAGATTAATTGTTTTTTAAATTAAATGACAAGATGTGAGCCACTTACGTTTGGAAAGAAGTAAAAAAGCTAACGAGTTCACTAACTGTTATGAAAAAAAATATTTAATTTTTGGAACTTATTAAAAATGAATTTCCAATTTGAAGTTATATTTCTTTCTATTTGTTCATAAAAATTCCAGTTGAAATACCCACGCATTTTATATGGTTTTTTTACTAATTTAATTCTACCCAAAAGATGTAACTAAAAAAACCTTCAAAAAGTAAAAGAATAATATGTATTGGCTCTTTAGGTTTGACGCCGTCACATCGGGGGACCGCTCATTAACAGAATAAAAGTTACTTGAATTACTTAGCGGTAACCAGACAGATTTATAAGAGAACATTATCAAATCATCAATTTTCATTGCTCTATATAAATAGTAAATTTATTTATTTATAACAATACAATACAATATTATATATACAAATTAATGTTTGTAAAAATATTTTTGCGGAATCTGTTTTGGTTTCGCCCACACGTATACCCCATACCACCAGTAAACTAAACTGACTCTCTAGAGGTCCCAGCCTCGATTAACAATTGCATTACTGTTGTACACATTGTGTTTCGATTCTTCCAATTTAATCTTATATTAATCCTTTTATTCTTAATAGATTTGAAGTTTTTACAAGAACTGGTATTCTTATTTAATTTGTTTTCTTTGCTCCTAGATATCTCTTAACTTCGTACGCTATGTTTTTTCTTATTTCGAAGATAATATATGCCTTCGCGGAAGAGGTCATGCTTGACCAAAATTACAAAACGTGCCAAAATTATATAATTAAACAGGGTTAACGAGAGCCAGAAAGCTACTACATCAAAGCTAAACTCAAATCGAGAGAGGCTTATTCATACCCGCCAAATTGAACCCGTAGAACAATGTGAACAATTACTGGTATCTCAACGAGTCCACCAGACTTCTTCCGTAGAAGTTAGTGCTCTGAAGCCCGTTCCAGTCGCCTGAAGGCTGACAGGGAGAGACACTTACAACTATGTGAGGCCGAGTCTGTTGAAGAACGTGACCTACGATTAGCGTATCAACAGGTCAGTCAAGCTTCTATTCGCAGAAGTGAGTGCTCTGAAGCCCGTTTTAATCGTCTTGAGGCTGACAGGGAAAGACACTCGCAATTTCGTGAGGCCGAGTCTGTTTATGAACATTAACTACGGTTAGCGTCTCAATAGGTCATTGAGTTAATATAAATATATTGAGATATTTTATCATATCTCAATAATGGGTAATTTATATTCACTAAAATAATCATTATTGTTGAAAATTAAAAATTAACTACGCTTCTGAAAATAATAAAGAGTATCTTGATTTACACCAAGATCTCACTTTTATTTTACATTTAACTATTTTCTTTTCATTTATAACAATGCTGTCGTTGAAAGGAGGTACGAATAGATAATAATGAATGATTAAATAATATCAGACCTGACAGGGATCGAACTCGGTACACCAACAGACCATAGCACCAAGAAAGCCGTTCGAAGAACGGGCATTTTAGCTAGTTTCTAATAAATCTAAAATGTACATTTTAGTACATATTATGATTCAATCAGTAATATTATTCGGTTACTTATTTAAATTTTTATTCATTTGAATTTTTCAATTGCTGATATGAATAAATTCTACTCATGAACTGTAATGGAAGAGTTTCTTCCCACATACTATCTCCCCCCGTTCCTCTCTCTGTGATATGGATTCAAAAACATTTTGTTATTTTTGTGCGTTTCGGGTTGTTTTACCATCAATTCCACGTGAATGAAAATGATTTCCCGAGAGTAATTCAAGAGAAATTCTTCATACAACTCGCAAATATTCGGTTCATACTAATTGGCCGCCTACAATTTTAATAAAATACGTTTTCTTTCATTTTAGATTGTCATTTTTCTATTTTTATTGCTGTTATACACTTTTTTAATAGAATGGTAAAATTCATATTATCAGTGGCACCATTTCTTTTTAAAATTGCTCTATAACGTTTTCATATTGCCCGACCAATTCAAAATTAATTAGTCATTACGAATGAAGTCGTTACATAACATGTCAATCACCTACAAGTGAAGTGGTAATTAATTAAACTTGAACTTTGGTTGCAAGGTTGTAACAAAGCTCGTTCACCCTAATTGTGTAAAATTAATTTAATGTTTAACCATTGACTTAAAAATCGAAAATTTAGTAGCATAAGTTAAATCAGAATTATATCCTTAAAAATAATTACGGTCACTATACAGCTAGACGCTGTAGAAAATTAATTTTCAATAATAGGATAGGAGAAAAATAGAAAGGATAGGATAGGTTTTGAGTATTTGTTTTTTCAAGTTTTCCTTTATTAATTCTCAAAATGCTGTTCTCTTTCATTATTCCACTTCGATACATCTGTTTTTTGTCTTAACTTTTTCTCTGGTAAATTACATTCTTAAATGTTTTTTGTAAGTTTCTATAACATCTTCTTTTGTAGTGTTGCCCTACTAAGTTCCGTGTTAATTTTGTTTTTGTTTCTCTTGCCCCTATAATAAACACACAGTAGGGAAGGAAAGTAAGTAAATGTTTTCAGATTTTTCGAAATCTACTTTTTACTGGAAAAACACATTTTAGGCCCCCTGAACTAAAAAAAACATGTTTTTAGTGATTGGTCTGTGTGTGTGTGTGTGTGTGTGTATGTGTGTGTGTGTGTGTGTGTGTGTGTATGTGTGTGTGTTTGTGTGTGTGTGTGTGTGTGTGCGTGCGCGCGAGTTGGAGTGTGAATAAAATGACTCTAAACAAAAAATTGTACAAAGTTGAAACTTTGAACTTAATTAAGGTAAATTAGGGAACCCGACACGAACTTTGGCATCAAAATCAGTCAACCGGAAATAGTAGCTAATTTATTTGTGCAATTTTTCACCTTTTTGTAATTTTCTCAAAAATGGCTCCGATAATTTTTTTAAACCCCCAACATTTACTACATCTGTTAGGCTATGTTCCACAGCGCAGAGTAAGCGCTACGTCTTCTGTAAGCCTTGGAGGGCTGTGCTCTAGTGGTAAAAAATGTTTTTTTTTTTAAGATTGCGGCCTTAATATGCATTTTAAGACAAAAGTATTTACAAAAGTTATAGGAATTTAAAAACAAACTTACAACTTTTATTTCATATATTACTTTTTTCAAAGCTTATTAGTTTAGCGTCACTTAGTGGTTTTTCGTATTTTTAAGTCCTACAAATTTTCATTTTGCGTCGTCCACTATGATTAAAATTAGGTTATGTTTTCATTTTACATAATTTTTACTCATGATTACACATTGGTGATATTTTTAATAATTTACATTGCTAAGAAAAAGACGTACTAGTGTTTCACACCAATTTTTTTATTTTTTCATTTCCTTATTTATATATATCACATTCCCATACTATATTTTATCACATATTTAACTAACATTATGCCCAAAACGGGCAGTTGGAGTGTTATTTTAATTGCACTCTATCTGTTTGGTCGAGGGCTATAAAAAATAGTTCTGTTTCTTATCACATAGTCAGCCACTTATATGACTGAACTATTTAAGAACAGAAGAGGTAGAGGTGTAAAAGACACTAGTCAGAGTTATCTCCCCTGAGAGTAATGAATTTCACTATACAGCCAGATCCTGTGGTGAATGAAGTGAAGGTGTCATTTGCAGGGTGGAAAGTGAGTGCTTTTCAGAGGGCCTGGCATGCTGATAAGCATACACTTTCGACTCAGTGAGGAAGGCAATGGTAAACCACCTCACTTTTCGTTTTACTTAGTAAAACCTCTAGAGGTTCAAACCAGCCTTTTGGCTGTTGACCTAAACAACAACAACAACACATTTAACTATCTTCTATCATTAGGCAGTTTTCTATGCCCATAACAGACAGGTGGAGTGTCATATTATTTACACTCAATCTGTTCATTGCAGGGCTAAAATAAATAGTTCTGTTTCCTATCACATGGTCAGCCAATTAAATGGTTGAATCATTTAAGAACAGAAGAGGTAGAGGTGTAAAAGACACTAATCAGAGTTAGCTCCTCTGAAAGTAATGAATTTCATTATACAGCCAGACCCTGTGGTGAATGAAGTGAAGGTGTCATTTGCAGAGTGGAAAATATGTGCTTTTCAGAGAGCCCGGCATGCTGATAAGCTTACTTTTCCATTCAGTGAGGAAGGCAATTGTAAACCACCTCACTCCTCATTTTACTTAGTAAAACCTCTAGAGGTTCAACCCAGCCTTTCGGCTGATGACCTAAACAAGGTAGTTTTCTGTTCTTAAAATCACATTAATTTATTTCTGCATTCTTTAATTTTTTCAAATATTTGTTTGGTAAGTCTTTTTTGGTTCATCCATGCAAGATGTCCAAAGAATCTGATTCTTGTTATCCCTTGTTCATTCAATACGTTATGTATTTGTTTATATACTTATATTTGGGTGAGTCTTTGTCTATTATATTTCACCTTTATTTACAGTTTCAATTATTGGATCCATTTTTCTTCTCGCGATTTTTCTTTTTGCTTTTCTTAATCTTCTCTTACACCTTTTATGTCATTTATGTTCAGTGTTTCTGTATCATGTATTTCTTCTGGTAACACTAATATTTTACAGAGGCTGATATTTTTAAGAAGTAAATCACTTTTCTTTTTATTATTTATTTGTTTTCACACATATAATCATATATTATGATTACGTTATATTAAGTTACGATTTTTTGCACTCATGTACAAAATTCATGTTAAAAATTTTAAAGATTTAATTTTATTCATCATTCGTTTTTGTTTTTCATTTTATTTTGTTCCAGATTTAAAAACAATATACCCAACTTTTTATGCTTGTAATTATGTTGCTTATATTGTAACAATTTTTTTTACGTTTGTAGTAGTAGTTTTAAGTTCAATCTTTGAATTATCCACTGGCATATATTCATTGAAAAAGTTTTGCTGTTAGTTTTTATTTATTTTTATTTATAGCTTTTTAATTTTTGTCAAGAATTTTGTTGGACTCTTTTATGGTTGTGTAGGCTATTTATGTATTAATTAATTTATTGTTTTTATTTGTATGCTCTATTTTAATTGGTTTGTTTTTAAATACATTTTTATACATCCAAAATGATTTAAATATTCTATATCAAAAGTATGAAAGATTTTGGAAAAAAATTACATTCATTGAAACCTGTTAATGTTTAAACAGCCTACTAAAATTTTTATATTTAGTTAAAAACAAGTATTTTTTAAAAATGATGAAATACAATTTTAAAATTGACGCCTACACAGTAGTGTAGGTTCCTAATAAAATAAATATGTTATTAACTTTGACAGATGTTAAAAATAATATTTTTATTGTCTATCGCTGATTTTCAATAGCGTTACCTATTTTACAGAAATTTTAAAAACAGAAGAATAATTTTTTGTGCCAGAAATGTGTTTTTTAACTAGGTATATAAAGAAGGTATAAAATTGTTTTTATAGGATGACATAATTAATTACAATGAAAGTACAATTAAAAACGTCATTTGTTTAATTTATAGCTAGCAGCAGTAATGCAACGGTAATGATTAATTAAGTGTATGTCTTCCATTAACACCGTAGATGGTTTAATAGCCTCTCGGTTTGGGCTTAAACTACGCTGTACCTCGCACAAAAGAGAAGAGAATGATTTAAATTTAATTTAGTTTAATGAAACAATAAACAAATGTATGTTGAATTGGTGGATTAGTTTGTAACGTAATTCAAGCATTGGTTTTATTCAATTTATTGACAGTAATTCGATGACATTTAAACAATACGTTGTTTATTAATTGTCAGTTATAATATTGTAAATTTAAATCAATAACAATATAATTAAGATTGTTTTTAATTTCAAATTACTCTGGTTGTATATTTTCTTTAATTTTGAATGAGATTATAAGTATTATTTTCTGTTTTATGATCTTTTACTCTCTCTTGACCTAATTAAAATATATTTAAGGAAAGTTGTGTATCCATGTCTGTCTAAATTGTTTGTAGTACTTCATTTGTTGATTTTGTTTTTTTTTCATTTTTTAAATTTTAATAATATAAGTTTTACAGGTGAATTAAAATTATTATTAAGATCTTGAAGTATTTGTGAACGTATTTAAATTAAGTATTTTAATGGTTATACTAGCTGACCGGTGTAGTATTTTATTTTTAGTACCCATGCTGAGTTTAGGACTTATAACATAGACCGTCTGACCTTGTACACGCACGTGGAGGGTAGATGCAATGGTTTCCTGGACACAGACTACGGGAAACCATGGCACCGGGCCTCTTTTCTTGTACGGAAATTACATTCACTGCGCCTCTTCCCTTATTACATTCACTGCGCCTCTTCCCTCATAGTAATTTTAATTCGCTATTTTTATTTTAGTACTCCACAAGTTAAAAAGCGCAATGCATGCGTATAGCTCCTGTGTGTAAAGTAATATACTTAAATAAAAATACTGCAACACAGTTTAATGTTCTCTCGTATTTACTTTAATAAATTAAGAAGAATTAATTATTACACCCATATGGTATGTGTACTACAGTGCAAATATTTGATGCTTACCTATATTTTTCTTAAATTCACATACCGTACAATCTTTAATGAGAATATTGTAAAGGGAACTATCCAAGAAAGAAATCCCAACTGGATTGTTACACGGTTGGTTAATAAGAAATGATAATTTGTTTTTTTTTAGGTTAATTAGTTTACAAAATACGGTCATTTTTGAGCGTACTGCAAAAATAAGTAGACGTTAAAGGAAAAATTCGGTTTTTTGTTAAGATTTTAGATACATTAACTTCGTTTTCAAACTTATGAATTATTATTACTATTTACCAGCTATAATAATATTCTTTTAACACATTTTATTCTCCGTAAACATTTTTATATGTCCATAACAGGAAAGTGTAGTATTAAATTATTTGCACTCAATCTGATAGTTTCAGGGCTACAAAAAATATTTTTTTCTTATCGCATGGTCGCCCAATTACATGACTGAAATATTTAACAACAGAAAAGGTAGACATGTAAACAAACGGCACTAGTCAGAGTTATCTCCTTTGAGAGTAATTTCATTTTACAGCCAGACCCTGTGGTGAATGAAGTGAAGGTGTCATTTGCAGGGTGGAAAGTAGATGCTTTACGGAGGGCCTAATATTCTGGTAAGCATAGTTTTCCGCTCAGTGAGAAAAGCAATGGTAAAGCACCTCACTCCTCGTTTTACTTAATTAAGCCTCTAGAGGTTGATACTTATTTGAGGTAAGTTTTATTTGAAAGTAGTTTCTGATTGTAATAGAAGTTAATCTATTGTTAACAGTGTCTGGATTTAACGTATCATAGGACATTTTCTGTTAATGCAATGCACGGAAAAACTGAGGTGTGTCAAATTCATTACTTACCAATCCATTTATTGCTACTTCTTACTTGCTTCAACAAGCGTATTGGTCTGCTTTATCCAATATTTTTTTCCCAAATAATAGACTACTCAATTCACCTGTGCGTAAAATGTTTAAAGAATTTTTAAAGGTTGTGGTAAATTTACTGATGTATTTTCTACCTGCATAAGTAGGTTTTGGTTCATAAAATCGAGTATTGTGGTTAGCAACATCGTAATCCATTCTGTTTTTTCTTTTGTTTTATTGTGGATATTGAAATTCTTTACAATTTTTTTTTGCATTCATTATCACTTAAAAATGTACAAAAAATACTGTAAGCAATTGAACCATATAGATGGTAGTGCATAACATTTGTCTGCAAATTATTCGTCATGTCAAATTACAGAAATAGGTAAACACTCACACATTTTTGAATTTTATAAAGTGGTCGAAGAATATAACCTATGTTTAATCATGAGTAAACAATGTAAAACGAAAAACATAAGCTAATTCTACTCATTAGTAAATGAGGAGACACTAAATGAAAATTTTGTGGACAGGGGAAATAGTATAGGCTAGTTAATATAGTAGTGACGTTGTAATAATAGTGACGTCATCAGCATCTGTACTAAATTGTACATGCTTCAAGGTCAGCCTTATATATATATATGAAACGCTATACTAAATTCTACATAGGACTAAACTCCGCATACGACACCGGTCCGAATAAATGCTCATTATAATTACTGCTCGTATAACAGAAAGACATAGTAAAAAATTGTCTGTGTGCATGCGCCAACTGAAGACTGGGGTAAAGTTCCCTTCTAAATTATAGTTTGCCTCTTTGTTATAGTGAAAGGAGCGTCAATGATGATTAATAGAAGGATCGACAAGGGGGGGGGTATCTTTGCACAGTAGTGGGAGAGGCAAAAAGTGCAAGGAGCGAAAATAATAATTTTGTTTTAACTAGGTACCAATTTTGCAATTGCATTTACAGTTATCATCTTATTTCTCGATGTTCAGTATTATTGTTCATGAAATAAGATGTGCAACTGAATAAACAATTCCTGTCACTACAAAACTTTTCAAAACAAACTGAACATCACCGCCAGAATAGTAGCACCTTCGAAACTTTAATTTAATTATTTTGGTTTTTACTTTACAAAATCTCGTTAGTTTTTACCAGTTTTAATTTGTACATTATTTTGCAGAATCCGATTCAAATAGGTAACATAAAAACATAAGTATTTAACTAGAATGTTTTCCAAGACTTTCTTTATACGGTGCATAGACTTGAAATTTAACCCTTTATAGGTCTGTGGTAGGTACACTTACCACTGGCAATTAGATCAGTTTTTTAAAGAATAAGTTATGCAGTTGAACCTTATTGGCATTTTATGGTTTTATAGATGTTCTCTGGTAAGTAGGCTATCCAAATATTGAAATAAGCGCACAGCGACCATTTTCTTTGTGAGTTACACGATTGTGGTAAGGATTCATACCAGCGTACGCTAACATGTTGTTTTGTTGTTACTTTTGTACAGTGCGTACAAAATTCGAGTTTTTACGGGAAAGCAAGCATTTATGCTAATATAAAGTTATGATAAGTTTTCTCCACATTTTTCTGTTATACAAGGCTACAAGTTGTTTTAATAAGCATTCTTACCACTAAACAGGGCTATTATGTGATAAACATTCCTTTGTAAGTATACTTACCAGGGCTTGACAAAAAAAAAGAAAAATCTTACTGTTCTGGCACTAGAAATACATTATTCAAGTCCCTATTAAACAAAATTTAACATTTTACAACAAGAATACTTTTCCCCGTAGTACTGCCCTATAAAGCGTTAAATGAAAGAAAAATGAAACATCTAAGGATTGCAGAAAGGAAGATGAAGAGAATTATGCTGGAAATACGGTCGTAGGACAAGAAGACAAACGAATAAATCCGCTAGAAAACAAGATTAAGAGACTTAGTAGAAAAAAATAGCCAAATCTAAACGGAAACGGGCAGTTCTCATGGGTTATTGAACTAATAATAATAAATGGATTAGTAGAGCAACAAAATGGTGACCCAAAACAATACAGAGAAACCCAGTAACATCAGAAACGAGGCGGAAATATGATACTCGTATCTACGAGGGACGTTCAATAATAACAAGGCAAATTATTAATGTTGAGAAAAACTGTTCATTCAATGACAAAAATCTTTTTGAGTTTCAAGTTGGAATCTTGGGGGCCTACTGTTAATTAACTGTTCAAGCATATCTGTTATTAATATTATCTCTTCTGTTCATTTCAAAATGTCTACTCAAAACGTTTACGCCAGAAGGGCAATGGCCAGTTGTAATGAATTATGTAGAAATGATTTGAACAAAATGAAATGTGTTTATTTAAAATCAAAATGATATTCTATTGATATTTTAACAAACAAAATTATCTACTTCTTCTCACAATCAAGGATTATTCCCACTCACAACAGCGACAAATGATTGAATTATTGCCATCTTTTGCGTGGCCTCCCAACATCTTTCCTCCCCACCGGTCTGTATTGCAAAATACTGAGGGGTTCCTTCCCTTAGGCATTTTCTATACTTGCTCCATCCATCGATTTCGATAGTCTGCGATATGATTCTACACTAAAATGGCTTCATACAACTGATATAAACATAATTTTAATGAAAAATAATTTAAATTTATTAAATTTTGAAAATGTGTAGTTAAGTTGAAATGTGTAAATTTGTAGCTCCTCAAATCTCCTTGGTCAATTGGAAATAAGTTTATATCTTTCATCAGTTATCTTTGTTTTTATTTAATCTCCTCCTTCTTCTTCAATTATTATTCATAAATTTTTTTATTGATTTTTTATTCAATTGTACGTCGACATTTAATATTCAATTCAAATTTTTCTTATTATACCACAAATATCCATTCGGTTTGGGCTGCAAGCACCTAAAATTGTTTGAATAATTTTCAAATCGATGTCACTTCCAACTTAAATAATCTTCAAATTTTAAACTAAACTTTTGTTATACATCATTTTAAATTTAACCTTATATCTAATTACAAACTTTAATTTCTTTGTATCTTAATTTAGGGGTTTGAGAATATCGAAAATATTTTATTTGATGCTCTCTTTATAAAATTTCGAATATATATTCTAGTAAATTTTAAATGTTTAACACTTTAGATATTAGATATTTACAATTTTTAAATTATTTGTCAGTATTATTTATCTGAAATTGAGATTTGTATTTATAAATTATTAAATGTGATTATTAATAATATAATATTTGTGAACCAATTATTTATATTCCAGATTTTAAAAAAATCAATGAGCTTGTTTTAACTTGAAACATTTTTTTAATCCCTGTGTGTAGTTAGTCTACGTTGCAATCTGTTCAATTCGGAACAATAAGCAACCAAAATGACCCAATGAGATGAGGATGATTTATGACGTGTAAATAAGGTCTTGTAGTCTTGTACAGCCGAGGATGACCATTCCCAAGAAAGTATGGTTAATTGAACCATCTTTGTCTCCAAAAATCAGATGTTAAACAATTGATTCGCGGCCACGACTTTACCTAAGGCCAAACCGTTGAGTAACTTAAAAATTTTATTTTATTTTTGCTAAACATGTTTTTAGCGATTGGTCGTGTGTGTGTGTGACTGTGTGTGTGTACAGAATATCTCGATTTCACGATTTCAACCTTAGCATTTTACAACAAAAGTGTATATAATCAAATTTCTAGAAAATTAAAAGATCTACAACTTTAATTAGAGCACGCTTAGTTTAGCGGTAATTAGCGATTTTCTGTTTTTTTCTCTCGAAATCATGTAAAAAATCGATTTTTTAAAGATTTCAGCCTTATTATGCATTTTACGACAAAAAAGTATAATCAAATTTATAGGAAATTAAAAGATCTACAACTTTTAAATAGAGAATTTTTCTCTACAGAGCCTAGTTTAGCGGGAAAGAGTGATTTTCCGTATTTTTAAGCCAATCTGAGGTTGATTTTAATTTTGCGTTTTTCACGCATGATTAAAATAAGGTTAGATTTATTTGAGGTTAGGTTTTTTTGTTTAATTCTAATGTTTTATTACTTAGGTTATATTGTTCATTATTTTCATTGGTAAGAGAAAGTCGTGTGAGTGTCTCACACCAAAAATTTTTTATCTTTACATTATCAACAAAGGTAAACATTATTTATTTATAATCATTATAATTAACCTAATCATCCAAACAGGGTAATTTACTTCCTGTCCGTTATTTTTCATAATACATTAAACTGTCTTTCATAATTCATTATTAGAGTAAGTGACATGATTAACACGCATTTTATTAAGTGCATTTATGTAATATTATCTATGCATACAATAATATTTAATGAGAGAAATTGAAATACTTTATTATGATAAGGTAAAATACACTAAAATTATTATAACAATGTGTTTATTTATTTATTTATCCTTTATAAAATAATATAATGATGATAATATTTGTACAATTCTCCATAAATACTATTTTATAAATGTCTCCTTATGCATAGTATTATTATTACGCTGCAAGTAGAATGGATACTAAATAAGCGTGCAGGCGCGTAGCTGTGCAAATAGTACGGATTTAGTCGGTAGATTTCGTGTCTTAGTACCGAACTGCCTATTAAATCACAGAAGTTCTGAAAGATGTAAATTATCACCTATTAGCAACGTTAAAAACATTCAATTGTAAACATTGTATACAACAATTAACGCCTATCACATGCAACATATTACAGACTAATATTTTCAGGTTTGCTGTGACATACGATAAAACGCTATTAAATAACGAGACTGACGTTGTAAACAATTTTATATTAATTTTATACATAATCACTTATTGTTACCTTCAATATACACTTCTTCTCTATCCCTACAACGCTCCATGTGAATTTTCCATGGTTGGAAACAGTACTGGAAGTCATCGTCTGTCAACTCCTTCATGACACTATGCCCCTCAAAAATGTTTGAAATGAAGCTCGCAAAAATGTTTGTACTGACTTTTTTTACGTGATTAAAAATGACCTAAATATTTTAGAAACGATAATAACATGTAATGAAACGTGATTTTTTACTTTCTCTTGCCTATATGAATATATAGGAAGGAAAGTATTGTTTTCATGTCGATTTTTCGAAATCGAGTTTTCACCGGATCTATACGTTTTCAGACCCCCTGAACCCAAAAAACATGTTTTTAGCGATTGGTCTGTGTGTGTGTCTGTGTGTGTGTGTGTGTGTGTGTGTGTGTGTGTGTGTGTGTGTGCGTGTGCGTGTGTGTGTGTGCGCGTGTGCGTGCGCGCGCGCGCGTGTGTATGTGTGTGTGTGTGTGTGCGTGTGTGTGTGTGTGTGTGTGTGTGTGTGTGTGTGTGTGTGTGTGTGTGTGTGTGTGAACAGAATATCTCAAGAACGGAACATCGTACGAACTTGAAACTTGAAACTTAAGTTACATATCACTACCGGACCCGACACGAACATTTTCATCAAAATCGGTCAACCGGAAGTAGTAGTTTATTCGTATAATTTTTCACTTTTTTGCGATTTTCTCAAAAACTAGTCCTACGATTTTTTTTTAAATCGCCTGGTTTACTACATTTTTTATGCTCTACAATATAGGGTAGGCGCCATGTTTGCTGAAATTCTGCGTGAGGCTGTTTTTACGTAAAAACATTTTCTTTTTAAGATTGCGGCTTTAATATGCATTTTAGCGCAAAACGTTATATAATAAAAGTTGTAGAGAATGTAAAATTCTACAACTTTTATTTCAAACATTTTTTTGTATAACGCTTAATTTAGCGGTAATTTGCGATTTTCTGTTTTTTTTTCTCACGAAAACGTGAGAAAAATCGATTTTTTTAACATTTCGGTCTTAGTATGCATTTTACGACAAAAGTGTATATAATTAAATTTATAGAAAATTAAAAGATCTACAACTTTTGTTTAGAGCATTTTTCTCTACAGAGCCTAGTTTAGCGTGAAAGCGTGATTTTCCGTATTTGTAAGCCAAACTGAGTTCGATTGTCATTTTGCGTCATTCACTCATGATTAAAATAAGGTTATGTTTTTGAGGTTAGTTTTTGTTTATTTCTAATATTTTATTAATAATATTAGGTTTATTATTAATTATTTGCATTGGCAAGAGAAAGTTGTGTGAGTGTTTCACACCAGATTTTTTACTTATGATCCGGAAACGAAGCGCCAATCCATGCACTGGAAGAGCCGAACTTCACCGAGAGCCAAAAAAGCTCGAATGAGCAAGTCAAAATTTAAAGCAACGATGATTGTTTTTTTTTTATATCGTTGGAATTGTGTACCGTCAATGGGTTTCTGAACGTCAAACAATTAATCAATATTACTACCTGGAGGTACTTTCTAAACTACGTCAAAGAGTAAGGAAAAAACGCCCCGAAATGCGGAAGGACAAATCATGGGTTCTCCACCAAGACAATGCGCCAGCTCATTCCGCGTTATCTGTCAAGAGGTTCCTAGCCAAGTACTGCATCTCAGTGTTAGAATATCCACCTTATTCACCAGATCTTGCACCTTGTGACTTCTACCTGCTCCATAAGGTGAAATCTCCATTAAAAGGGACAAGATTTGAGTCTGTGGAAGCTGTAAAAAAGAAAGCGGCACGTGTCCTGAAGGAGCTGACAGAAGATGATTTCCAGGACTGTTTCCAATAACGGAAAATTCGTATGGAGCGTTGTAGGGATAGAGAAGTAGTGTATATTGAAGGTGACAATAAGTATTATGTATAAAATAAAAATATAATTTTTTACAACGTCAGTCTCGTTATTTAATAGCCATACCTCGTATAACGTTGCGAGAGCTAGGTGGCTTTGATCACAGTTTTTTTTTTGTTTTGCGTCTAACTGTTATGTAATTTTTGCTAATGCAGACGGTGAATAATGATGATAATGAAAATGAGTGATGAAAAAATGCCAGAGCTGACCGGTAATCGAACCCTGGACCCCGGGGTAGAAGCCAGTTGATCACAGTTGGTACAGTACTGACTCCCACAACTGGTTGAGGCAACCGAGCGCGGCATTATCAAAATGAACCTTCTGCCCACTCAATAAAACCGGCTAGCTTATTTTGGCGTTTTCTCTATATTTATAATTTTATATCTTGTGTACGGTACTTAACAGTAAAATTTGAATATTTTAGTGATGATGAGAGTCGTAGGATTACACAGCTTGTTATAGTCCACGGCCATGAAATTTATCACAATCGATGACTAAACAAAATCTGGTGTGAACCATTTGTCAAATTTTACTTGCCAATGTAAATAATAAATAATATAACCTATGTTTAATCATAACTACTAAACAATGTAAAATAAAAACCTAATATTTTTTAATCCGCTACGATTTTTTGTAAATCGCCTCATTTATTACATTTTTTTTTTACCTTACAAGATAAGGTAAGCGCCATGTCTACTAAAACTTTTGGCGAGCTGTGCTCTCGTACAAAAAAGGTTTTTTTCAAGATAGTGGCCTTAATATGCATTTGAAGGCAAAAATTTATATAATAAATGTAGTAAAACATTTAAGAACCTTAATTGAAATACTTTTTTGTACAGCCCATAGTTTAGCAATAATAAGTGATTTTCTGTTTTTTTTTTTTTTTTTATGAAAATGGTATTTTTGAGATTGCGGTCTTAGTATTTTACAACAAAAGTGGATATTACTAAAGATATAGAAAATTAAATGATCTACAACTTTTATTCAAAGCATTTTTTCAACAGAGACTAGTCTAGCGTCAATAAGTGATTTTCCGTATTTTTAAGTCGAACAGAAATTGATTTTCATTTTGCGTCATTCACTCATGGTTAAAATTAGGTTATGTATTTCATTTTACATTGCTTACTCATGATTAAACATAGGTCATATTGTTTATTATCTGCATTGGCAAGAGAAACTTGTGTGAGGGTTTCACACCAGATTTTTTTTCTTTGTTTACTTAACGTCGCATCAACTACAGTGGCCATTAGCGACGACGTTGGGTTGTAACTGTGAAGGATGATATGATTTTTTGTAACTTATGAAAATATGCCGTGCCTGAGTGGGGTTCAAACCCAAGACCGCACGATGAAAGGCAAGAACGTTACCAACTACAGTTGAGTCGTCCTAGTTTGCTTTTTCTGTCAACAAACCAAAGCCAGCAACTACAGGGTGCATGCTAGGGTTCACGACTTTATGGATGTCGTATTCCTATTAAGTTAACTATATTTTAAATTATAAGTACCTAAAGTTCTCCAAACAACAGTCATGATATGATGTAGGCCTAACAATTTCATTTATAAAAATACTTTTAAAAGTATTTTGTATTTAAATACTTTAGAAAGTATTTTGTTGTTACATTTTAATTACCGTGTACATATTTTTATATAATGCGCATGCTCAGTGATGTCATTATTTTTTACAGTAGGAGCAAACTAAGAAAGGCTGGACTTTACGTCAATGCGGCCGGTATTACTTAAGGTTTTACGTATTATTAGTTTCAATTTTAAGGATAGTTAGACGAATGGTTTCCAAAAGGGGAAATGAAATAGGAAAGGGTTATAATAATTTAATAATTAGCCACGTGTAAATGGTTGATATAGATTGGAAGATAATCATTTATAAATTTGGGTTTTATGCGGTACGGTACACTAGTCAAAGTAATGAAAATGTTTTCGGTGACGTACAATGCGTAAATATTCTGAACGCATAATAATCTCTCTCCCTTTTGTATCATTTTCTGTCTCTCTTACATTTCGAATAAAGGTATAATCAACAGCTATTCATACAATTTGATATTGTCTAATATCTAATAATATAGAATTGAATATGTGCAAAAGATATCTGTCTTAATACAGAATCGCTTTTGCAAAAGATCTGAAGGTGTGTGGTGTTTGAGTATGTGAAGTGGTGTTAAGGAAGTAGAACGAACGATCTCTTCAACACCTTATTGAACAACACGATTGGTTTCTCTTGAGATCTCTCTAGCATTACTCCCTTCATTCGCTCTCTTGAAATTCTCACATTTAAATAAATAAATGCAAATTGAACCGATGTGTTGAGTTGTTAGTTTCTTTAAAAGTACAATATTATAAGGTGTAATGTTGCATAAAAAGAATCTTGTATCAGTTTATATTTATCTTTCGTGTTATCGGTACTTAAATTTAATATTAAAAGAATTTTATAACTCGTTTCTTATACTTTCATATTATTTTCTAGAACATAAAGAAATACTTTTTTTATTATTCTAAGCGTGAACTAGTAACGTAAATATCAATGTACCAAACTATCCTCACATTGTTGGTAGCCATTTTTAAAATTGTCATCTATTTTTTTTCTTTTTTCCGTCCGTCTATCCGTCACACCCAGATGTCAGGAATTACTACAGATAACAACAAACGATTTTTGGATTCATAATCTACACAAAAAGCTAGTGGGTCTAAATTAAATTTTAAGTTCCATTTTTGACTGGAAGTGGCCCAAGACCTGGTCAAAAAATCAAAGTTATAAACTATCAGAGCATGCAATAAACGGCTTTCGGATTCGTAATCTACGCAAAAAGTTAGAGAAACTGAAATGAGTCCTCAATGGGTTGAAGTTCGGTTTTGATCGGAGTCAAGATTAAAGTCGAATTTGGAAACAAAAATAAAGTCGCTCGATTCCTCTTAAAGAGTAGATACGGAAATCATTGGGTTTGAAGTTCTAGTTTTGACCGGAAGTGTCCCAGAACCGGAAGTAAAATATTAAAGTCAGAAACTACAATAGATAGCAACAAACGGTTTTCGGATTTGTAATCTACACAGAAATTAGTTGGCCTGGATTGAATTTGAAGTTTCAGTTTTGAAGGAAGTGGCCGAAAACCGGAAGTCAAGAAATTAAAGTCGGAATTTGAAAACAATGATAGTGTTATTCGATTTCTCTTAAATAGTAGTTATAGAAATCATTGAGTTTCAAGTTTCGGTTTCTACCGGAAGTGGCACAAAACCAGAAGTCAAGAAATTAAAGTCGGAATTTTGAAACAAAAATAGTGTCATTCGATCTCTCTTAAAGAGTAGATACAGAAATCACTAATGGTTTTTACCATAAGTCAAAGGCAACCCATTTTAAAAATTTTCACCAGCCATGAGACGCGTCGTCTCATAAAACTGATTTTGTCACTTTATTTTTAAAACGCGGTGTGTGGAATTTTTCCGATAGTAATTTTCTTATTTGTGACTAAATTTGAAAAATCTGGTGTTAAGAACTCACACGACTTGCTCTTGCCTATGTAAATAATGAACAATATAACCTATGTTTAAGCATTAGTAAACGGGCTAATATAAAATTGAAAACATAACCTAATTTTAATCATGAGTGAATGACACTAAATGAAAATCAACTTCAGTAGATTACAGAAATGAAGTATCAATTTTAGTATGAAAACGTGAGATGCTTTTGAAACGGTAGTCACGTACTAAGCCGTTTTATTCTTCAGAGAAATTCCAAAATAAAGCACTTTACTTTTTCTCTCGGGTTTAAGCAGCTGTTTGTCGGCATCTAATAGAATATTGTGACACTTATCACTAAGGTTTGTTTTGGGATATGGGTAAAATAAAAAATATAGTAAAAATGTAAAATGTAAATTTATGGGTAAAATATAAAAATAAGTAAAATAAATAATTACAAACTATCGTTTAAAATTACAAGTATTTATTACAAACTATAATTACAAATAATAGTCTAACCTTAATTTGCTAATAAGTTACAATTTATTACAATCAAGATACTTAAAATAAATAATAAACAAGTTATAATAAATTAATGACATTAAATGAACTTAATTAGTAACTAAATTATCTCGCACATAATTTAATTAAATCCTACTTACAACCAATGTTACGATACATAGTAAAATGTTAGACCTTCTCCAAACGTAACTGGTAAACAATTCACTCACTGAATGACAATTCAAGACTAAGACTAACCAAACCGGCTGCGCTGATATACCTCAGCTTTGAAAATTACGGGATGAACAAAGAAATTTTCGAAATAATTTTAAAAATACAAAGTATTTCTGTTGGTTTCTTGAAATTAAACACATTAGGACATTAGGGCTGAAACACCATTACAAAGTAGTTAATTATCTAAATAGATACACCAACTCTTCTCAGGTAGCCATCACAACATTACGCCTATACCATACCTAACAATTTATTCACTATATTTGTAACTATTCCTTAGCCCGATTTATCAACTGATATTATTTACATTAATACTTCTAAAAACTTAGCCCTGCTAGGGAATTCTGGAACAACACTTCCCCTTTAGATATTATTATAAAATAAATATAAATAGATATAATATATAAAATAAATAAATAGCGTTACTTTAGCCGCTACTATTACTTAATAATGCCAAACCTAAAGTCGTGTTATTATAAGATCAAAAATTACTTTTTTTGATCTGATGTTGTTTAGGTCAAGAGCTGAAAGGCTGGTTTGAACCTCTAGAGGTTTTACTACGTAAAAAAAAACGATGAGTTAGATGGTTTACTATTGCTTTCCTCACTGAGTTGAAAGAGTATGCTTATCAGCATGCCAAACCCTCCGAAAAGCATCTACTTTCCACCCTCCAAATGACATCTTCACTTCATTCACCACAGGGTCTGGCTGTATACTGAAATTAATTACCCTCGGAGGAAATAACTCTGACTAGTGTCTTTTACATCTCCACCTCTTATGTTCTTAAATAGTTCAGTCATATAATTGGCTGATTATGTGACAAGAAACAGAACTATTTTTGTAACCCTGGAACCAACAGATCGAGTGCTATTAATTTAACACTCCACCTACTCGTTATGGGCATATTATTTGATCTGATATTAAAATTTAATTATCGGGTATTGATTTTGAATTTATTTATTTTACTCAAAATAAATTGGTTGGTTAATACACCTCCTATTACATACTGTATGTGTATCATATAAATAAAATAATTTAGTGTTTTTCAGTTTATTTAATATTTAAAACAATAGACCCAAAAATAAATAAAAGTATCAAATTTATAATTGAAATTTAATCCAATTTCCGCTCAACTGTAATTAACTGTCTGTTCTGTTGTTTATTAATCAAAAGTATAAAATCGCAGCAACGTAGTAGAGTTGGAAGTTAGTTTCAGGTACGGAAAGCTCTATAAATCTAACTTTTCATAACATTATAGTAAATTTTAGTATGAAACTTAATTTCAATATACAGTAAAATCTCACTAATTCGGACTAATTGGGGGGAAGTGAAGTCCGAATTATTGAAAGTCCGAATTATCGCGAATATTTGTTTACGTCTAAAAATTGAATAATTTAGGCAATTAAAATTAAAAAATAAACGTTACTTGTCTGAAATATCGATGTTTAATGAATTTACAGTACAGTATATTGTAAAACAACAAAGTTAAAAGTATAGAAATAAAAATATTTACGGCAGTAAAAATATTGTTAAATAATAAATGTCCAGTGTAAAATGATATTTAATTAAAACACTGTACTTACGTACTGATTATTTGGCACTTGTTGAAGTAGAGGTTTGAAAAATATCCTCAGGTATCATTTGAGGTTGCTTAGAAAAAAAACTTGTTATTTTTTTCTGTGATTCTTTGCTACACTGTTTTCTTATAACTTGTTGGCGCATCTCTCTTAGGATAAGATAATAGTCATTGAATTCCGGATTGAAGTCTGCAAATTCAATAAGTTCGTCTATGTGGTTTCTCACTTCACTAGCTTAAATTGTGGAACGTTTTCTTCACTGAGTAACCAATAATGCATTACAAGATGAAATAAATTTTATTAGACAGTTAAAAGCTATTATTTTTTTTGAAGTAGCACTTTATTAATGCTTAACTAAAAAACTTCTAAAAAAATTAAAAAAGCTGCTCTTCTTGGAGTAGTCCGAAATATCGCGAATTCCGAATTAGTGAAGTCCAAATTAGCGAGGTTTCACTATATTTATTTTAATCGTATGGTTCTTGTGTGAACGTTTTTGTACATTCTTACGTACGGACAAAAACCGATTTCTATTTCTATCCAAAAAGGAAACTTTTTTTAAATGAAAAATACCTTTTTAATTTTAGTTAAATACCTTTTTAGTTGCATCTGCAACTATTATTAACTACCTTCCCTTAACCAGATTCTCCTTCTTCACTACTGAACTGAATCAATGGACATTTCGAGTCTTTTATATAAATCGGTCATCCAATTTCCAGAATAACTGAAAAAAATGAATAAAATTACCGAAAATGTAACTCCTACATTTTGCTAGAACAATCTAAGGAATATGATAAATAAAATAACGAATAAATACAATATTAAATAATAAAAAAAAGAACTTGAGAATGAACTATAAACAGAACAACATAATAAAAATTTTTATTGCTCAAAGGACAACAATCGAATGAGGTCGTACAGGCTGTTACGAAAAGCACCTGTCAAACTTCATTCAAAAGGTGCTCTTAAAGGCCTCATATTAGCATCATCTTCTTGTGCCTTTCAAGGATTAGGCATTTTTGCCTGTTCTGAACCTCTTAAATCTGCCCATCTCTTTCTCGGGCGTCCTCGTTCTCTCTTTCCCTCTGGTTTATAGCCTAGTGTTTGCTTAGGTATTCTATCCTCCCTCATTCTGTGGACATGCTCCAACCACCGCATTCTGTTCTGAGATACCTTTTCGTGACCATCGGGACTTACGAGTCCCATTTAGTACCATTGCATTTATCTGTGCGTTAACAGTTTAAATTGCCTAGTTGACCATCGGGACTTATAAATCCCGCCTATTCTGATTTTTACTTTCTCTTGCCTATATGAATATATAGGAAGGAAAGTATTGTTTTCATGTCGATTTTTCGAAATCGAGTTTTCACCGGATCTATACGTTTTCAGACCCCCTGAACCCAAAAAACATGTTTTTAGCGATTGGTCTGTGTGTGTGTCTGTGTGTGTGTCTGTGTGTGTCTGTGTGTGTGTGTGAGTGTGTGTGTGTGTGTATGTGTGTGTGTGTGCGTGCGTGTGTGTGTGTGTGTGTATGTGAACAGAATATCTCAAGAACGGAACATCGTACGAACTTGAAACTTGAAACTTAAGTTACATATCACTACCGGACCCGACACGAACATTTTCATCAAAATCGGTCAACCGGAAGTAGTAGTTTATTCGTATAATTTTTCACTTTTTTGCGATTTTCTCAAAAACTAGTCCTACGATTTTTTTTAAAATCAACTGGTTTACTACATTTTTTATGCTCTACAATATATGGTAGGCGCCATGTTTGCTGAAATTCTGCTTGAGGCTGTTTTTACGTAAAAACATTTTCTTTTTAAGATTGCGGCTTTAATATGCATTTTAACGCAAAACGTTATATAATAAAAGTTGTAGAGAATGTAAAATTCTACAACTTTTATTTTAAATATTTTTTTGTATAACGCTTAGTTTAGCGGTAATTTGCGATTTTCTGTTTTTTTTCTCACGAAAACGTGAGAAAAATCGATTTTTTTAACATTTCGGTCTTAGTATGCATTTTACGACAAAAGTGTATGTAATTAAATTTATAGAAAATTAAAAGATCTATAACTTTTGTTTAGAGCATTTTTCTCTACAGAGCCTAGTTTAGCGTGAAAGCGTGATTTTCCGTATTTGTAAGCCAAACTGAGTTCGATTGTCATTTTGCGTCATTCACTCATGATTAAAATAAGGTTATGTTTTTGAGGTTAGTTTTTGTTTATTTCTAATATTTTATTAATAATGTTAGGTTTATTATTAATTATTTGCATTGGCAAGAGAAAGTTGTGTGAGTGTTTCACACCAGATTTTTCTGTAAACTGTAAGGGCTTCAAAACTACATTAGATCGTGTCACCTGTGTATTGGATGAAGCCATCACATGTGGTACATGTGCATCTAACCTAGTGTTGTACTTAAACTTCCGAGATTTTATTATTGTGCAGTCTAGAAAGGGTTAAAAAGAAGATGTTGAGTTCTTTCCTTATCTCGGTATTCCTGTAACAATCTTCTCTACTACACCCATACGTATGTCAAAGAAATTTCATTTCAGATGCTTGCGATCTACTCTCCTCTCGTTTTGATAGCACCCACGTTTCAGCCTTACTTACCAGTTTTACTTAGTAAAGACTCTGGAGGTTCAAAACAGCCTTTTGGCTGATGAAGTTTCAGCCTCACATTGTCATTTGCTACAGTATTATTTTTAATTGAATATAATGCTTTCACTATTTCTATTTCATTTCAATAAATAATTTGCCTATAACAGGTAGGGGAGTGTTGAATTATTTACCTTAGATCTGTCAATTCCTGGGCTACAAAAAATAGTTTTGTTTCTTGTCACATGATCAGCCAATTGTAAGAATGAAGCATTTAAGAACAGAAGAGGTAGAAATGTAAAAGACACTAGTCAGAGTTATCTCCTCTGTGAGTAATGCATTTTATTATACAGCCAGATCCTGTGGTGAATGAAGTGAAGGTATTATTTGCAGGGTGGAAAGTAGATGCTTTTCAGAGGACCTGGCGTGCTGATAAGCATACTTTTCCACTCAGAGAGGAAAGCAATAATAAACTACCTCACTCCTCATTTTACTTAGTAAAGTCCTAGAGCAGCGATTCCTAATCAATGTGCCGCGGAACACTGGTTTGCCGCAAGGCTTAGGTAGGTGTGCTGCAAAATTTCACGCAATCTTGTTTACGTGTAAAAGTTTATCTAGCAGCTTATGTTTAGCCCACTTAACATTTAAAGTATATATTTGTGTTTGTATTAAAATGTAGATTTCATTGTTTCTAATAACACACCATTTCTAATTATTTACTAGACGTCCCCAGATGTATACTCAATCTGTTCATTGCAGGGCTAAAATAAATAGTTCTGTTTCTTATCACATGGTCAGCCAATTAAATGGCTGAATCATTTAAGAACAGAAGAGGTAGAGGTGTAAAAGACACTAATCAGAGTTATCTCCTCTGGAAGTAATGAATTTCATTATACAGCCAGATCCTGGGGTGAATGAAGTGAAGGTGTCATTTGCAGAGTGGAAAATATGTGCTTTTCAGAGGGCCAGGCGTGCTGATAAGCGTACTTCTCCACTCAGTGAGGAAGGCATTGGTAAACCACCTCACTCCTTGTTTTACTTAGTAAAACCTCTACAGGTTCAAACCAGCCTTTCGGCTGATGACCTAAACAACAACAACATAAAAAAAGCATATAAGGAGGGGCTTATGCCAGAGTGAACCAACTACAAAATTTTTATACACTTAATGTCATGACTAAAATGTTAAGTATTTGATTTTCATCGAGTCCGAGTCCTGAAAGAAGTGAGCTAGCGCTCGGTATGACGACGTCGTAGCAAGGCTACCTTGCTTTTCGGAGAATTGGATGGAAGGAAATTTTTTGGGATATTTCTTTATTTGGAATTACAGATGAATAATTGGGAAAAAGATGGGCTCGGAATCGGGATAAAAGCGAGAACATTGTTTTGGGAAGGGATGCTTTTTCTAGTCGGGAGTGGTTTTATTGTTGTTAATATGTTGGGGAAATTTGTAAATATTTGAGATTTGATATTAATGAGAAGGAAGAGTGAATTTATGGGAGATTAAGTATAGTACTAAATTTTGAGGTGTTTTTTAGTAGGAAATATTTATAGGGATATTTGTAGGGAGTCTATAGAAAATCGTGGAATGGCTGTTTAATCTTTACTTGTGGCGGACGAGGTGTCGTGTAGATTTCTCTGACAGCTGGCTGTAAAGAGCATTGACCGGCGTCGTGAAGGACTCTTGAAGTTCGGTGTATGAACTCCTCGTGGCTGAGGGTGATGACGTAATCTTGGAGGGTTTTATTATCGATGAGGTAGAGCTACTGATTTTCATATGCCATTATGAACCAAGAGAAAAGTTGCTTGCATGGGAATTTTTTACGATAGTTTTGTTTTTATAAAATGGGAATTTATAATTCCAAATTAAATTAAAAAGTCCCATACTGAAAAAACATGAATTTGTACATGGTTCACTCTGGCATAAGCCCCTCCTAATAAAGTTAATTATGAAAGTAAGTGTATCAAGTGTGCTGTGACTAAATATGAATTTTATTTAGTTTGCCGCGAGGTAGATGGTTGAGAATCGCTGCTCTGGAGGTTCAAAGCAGTCTTTCGGTTGATGACCTTAACAACAAAATAATATTGAAACTTTGGACATCCAGTATTAATAAATTTATTGGAGGAAGTAACAAGAGCAAATTTTGTAATACATAAATCACTTTTAGCTTAACCCTTACTTATCGTAGACTAAATTGAAAGTATATTTAATTCAAGATCAGAAAATCGTTCCTTTAGAACATTCGAGTAATTAAAACTTCTGTTTAATAATGGATTGTTATTTTGGGAGGAATGAAAGTAGTGAACCTATGTTGGTTCTGCGTCTCCGCCATTTTGTTTTTTGTAGTGGATGTTGTGGAGTAGATTTATATAGGGTGGTTGGAGGGGAGTAAGAGGTTGTATCCTCGGCCAATCAGGACACACCGTCTTTTGTTATCGCTTTAAGTTAGCTCCGCCCATTTCCGGAGGGGTGAGTATGAGGTTGTATTCTCGACCAATCAGGGTACACCGTCTTTTGTTATCGCTTTAAGTTAGCTCCGCCCATTTCCGGAGGGGAGATGGTGGTTGTTGTGTCTTCGACCATTCAGGGTACACCGTTTTTTGTTATCGCTTTAGGTAAGCTCCGCCCATTTCCGGAAGGGTAGATGGCGGTTGTTGTGTGCTCGACTAACCAGGGAACACTGTCGTTTGTTATCGCTTTAGGTAAGCACCGCCCATTTCCGGAGGGGGAGACGGAGGTATTCTCAATGTTAAAATATGTGTTCACAAAGAACCGGTGGATAATAATCATAGTTTATTTAAGTGTGTGTGTGTGTGCGCGTGTGTGTGTGTGCGCGTGTGTGTGTTTCCTGTATAGACAATGGAGAATTATTTTGCCTTCAAGATTGTTTACCAGACTTGATCGTCGACGAGCGAACCGTGAGAACAGGATACGTGAAGAACGTTAATTGAACAAGATGTTATCAGCATAATTGTACACGCAAACCGGGTCGTCAACGGACAGGTGTAATTTTATACCGGATGCAGATGCTTGTTAATTTATAACTAAAGTCGAACACCAGATGGTGGCTATTAGTCACAACTGTCACCCTTGAGAACAGGATACGTGAAGAACGTTAATTGAACAAGATGTTATCAGCATAATTGTACACGCAAACCGGGTCGTCAACGGACAGGTGTAATTTTATACCGGATGCAGATGCTTGTTAATTTATTACTAAAGTCGAACACCAGATGGTGGCTATTAGTCACAACTGTCACCCGTGAGAACAGGATACGTGAAGAACGTTAATTGAACAAGATGTTATCAGCATAATTGTACACGCAAACCGGGTCGTCAACGGACAGGTGTAATTTTATACCGGATGCAGATGCTTGTTTATTTATAACTAAAGTCGAACACCAGATGGTGGCTATTAGTTACAAAAAATTACACGAATAAAATAAATGTAATTCAGACCGTCTACATCCTGTTGACCAGGATACATAAAGAAAATAATAATACTTGAAAAATACATTGTACGTTAGGAAAAATACTTTAAAAACCGGATGGAAGTAATTAATACAACCGTGCCACTACTACATGTCTATATTTGTGATCGTTATGTGTACGCACGCAAACATCGCCGTCACCGCTTTTACAGACTTCGGACGGTCCGCCCCCGAGAAAAATTATGTACATACGCACACATACACATGTGTACGGATGCAGATAGATCTTTCTGATAGAACGGGTGGGTTTACGGTGTTTGTGTGCGTCTGTGGTGTTTCGGTGTTGTTTGTGTCGGTGTGTTGTGTGAGTCCTGAAAAGGACTGATTCTAGGTGTTCTACTTGTCCACATACCGGACAAACGGACAGTGTGGCATTTTGGATTTGTGGATGATGAATGGATCATCACCCACCTCCCACTCACACAAACGAATGAAGCAGCTTGGACACCGTACGCAGTCACCATCGCCTTCATATAGAAAGCCTGCTTCCGCCAACGCCTCCACACGCACATTTGTGTTGGGGAACACCAACAAGTACACTTCCTCGCAGACAGTTCTGTAGAACGTCTGCAGACGTATCTCGTACGCTGTCTGGTCGTCCATGTTGGAAGTGTAACAAGCAAACGAAACTGCACTGAGTATTTATGTTTTGTTCCCCCACCCGCTGACACGCGATACAGCCGCTTCCGGTGTTTGATAAACAAGAAAGTCGATACCAATTTCGCAATATACGTTCGAAATACAATGTACTGCCGAACCGTGTGAAAGAATATTAAATAAAGCAGACTTAATTGTTATCATTTCCTGCTTTTCTTCTACAATATGAAAATGTTACCACCGCATCCGGTGCTTGAGAAAGAAGTTGACGACACTGCTATCAACCTCCGCCGCTTTGCTACCCACCCCACTTCCGCTGTTGAGAAATTAATTAAAAGCAACCGCATCCGGAGTTTGAGAACAAACTTCTCTACTCTGTAATCGATATTATACATACCACTACTTCCGCTCTACACAAAAAAGTATTATTAACTAGTTCAACTAGCAACGGTTAAAAAAATTACTTTAAAATTGTCCATCCAGTTTTATTACCTCACAATTTTGCTTAATTTTCTTCGAATACCACTGATCAAAATGACCAGCGGTGCGTGTGTATCCCCAAGCCCTTAGAGTAAAATAGTGTCAGTCATCATGAGACAGCAGATAGCCAAGGAACTGCACAAACCGGCCCGACGTCACTTCACCACGCGAAGGGTCGAGCTGAAAGGAGTAGACGATCTGTACCAGGGAGATCTGGTGGAAATGATACCGTACGCCAAGGTAAACAAAGGATACCGCTATATTATGACCGTCATCAATTGTTTTTCCAAGTACGCCTTTGCCGTTCCGCTAAAGACCAAGGGCGGAGTCGGTGTGGCCACCGCACTGCGGACGGTATTGAAGAGCGTTAATCAAACGCCGCGACACTTTCAAACCGATCAGGGTACGGAATGGTACAACAGCACCGTGCAAGGAGTATTTAAAAAACACAGCATAAACCACTACAGCACGTACTCGGAGAAGAAGGCTTCCATAGTGGAGCGGTTCAATCGAACGTTGAAAGAGAAGATGTGGCGTCAATTCACGGCGCAAGGTACGTACAAATGGGTACATTTACTGCCCAAGTTGGTCACCGAATACAACAACACGGTGCACCGCACTATACAAATGAAACCCGCGCAGGTGACGAAAAGAAACGAAAAGCAGGTGTTGCGTGCGATCAACGAGGCTACGTATAGGAAAAAAGTACCGCTCAAAACAAAATTCAAGGTTGGCGATCAGGTGAGAATCAGTAAGTACAAGAAGACTTTTACCAAAGGCTACCTTCCAAATTGGACCAACGAGATATTCACTGTCGATACGGTTAAACCTTCACGTCCCACCACTTATCTTTTACGAGATGTACGTGGTCAAGTGTTGAAAGGAGCGTTTTACGAACAAGAACTGAGCAAGGCGAAGCACGGAGACGTGTACCTGGTCGAGAAAGTGCTACGTCGACGAGGTGACAAAGTGCTCGTTAGGTGGATAGGGTTCGATTCCACACACGATTCGTGGGTCGACAAAAAAGATATACTCTGAGTACATAAGTGTGCGATGAACATTCAAAATGGAGATACGCACTGTACAACACAAGGAAAAATTACCACTATTGAATTTTGACGAGTACATTGGCAATGGTGGTGGTGGTGACCAGATGGGCAGAAGACACAGTGCTTTACTACCGAACAGTATCAGGTGTATAGTGTGCGGCCCATCCAACTGCGGAAAGACCAATGCCGTATTCAACCTGTTATTCGCCGACAACGGACTGTGTTTTGAAAACTTGTATGTATTCAGCAAGTCGTTGTACCAACCTAAATATACATTTTTACACGAGGTAATGGCTAAGGTACCGGAAATCGGATACTTTGCCTACAGCGAAAACGAAGAGGTGATCAGTCCGGCCGAAGCCAATCCGAATTCGATCATGATATTTGACGACGTAGCGTGTGAGAAACAAAACAACATAAGAAGCTATTTTGCCATGGGACGTCATAACAATGTGGACAGCTTCTACTTGTGTCAGACTTACAGCCGTATTCCAAAACAGTTGGTGCGTGACAATGCGAACCTACTGATGCTGTTCCGACAAGACGACCGGAACCTGAAACATGTGTATCACGATCATGTAAACACCGATATGAATTACGAGAAGTTTAAGCGGATATGCAGAAAAGCGTGGACCGATCACACACACGGATTTATCGTGGTCAATAAAGAATGCGATATGGACAAGGGCAGATACCGAATTGGATTCGATCGTTTTATCGCACTCAGTCATGACTGAGATAGCGAACTATCCGGATCAACGACATTTTCTGGTAGCGCGCGCACCAAAAACGCGTCCGAAAGCCAACCTTTGTACTTGGTATTTTGAAAGGGAAAAAAAATTCTGTGGTAATTACTGCAGCCGAACGCGGGATAAGAGTGCATATCACCCAAGATGTTGGCGTCACGCGCTGACACCGAGACGGTCACATCGACCGATTATCATTGTCATGATCACAGCGGACGGGAGGATTTACAACAAGTCGTTGTGGTTGAAATTCATCGCCAAGTGCCAAGAGAAAAATGTCCCGTTACGATTCTGCCTCTACGCTGATTGTATGTTTCAGACGACCGTACGTCACCCGTGGAACTTTATTTCACGCTTTAGACCGTTGCCGAACATGTATCGCGGACGGGGTGACATATCACTAATTAACGCTCACGGTTCAATGAACTATGTGACCGTAGTCATGGATATGTTGGCATATGCTTGTGACATTGACAACGCACAATCCTGCATCTTGATCACTGAACGCACGATTCCAATCAGATCGCCCGTCACCGTATACAAACAAGCACACTTGTACGGAGTCAAATGTGTGGTGGACCCTAGCTACAACGTTCGATTCAGCGGTGACATCCTCCCACTACCTAGACGCCGAGCTAATACAGAGTTTGGTCTTGTCAATTGTCGTGGTCAAGGGCTGTTAAGTTGTACGCTCCTGAAGGCCGCACTCCCGACTCTGCGTCCATACTGCCACCTGTTCGGTCTGGACTGGGACCCGGTGGATAGAGTGTATAAAGTGGTCGACCACCGACTTTTTCACATATGGACCGAATACGTTGGCGCTTATCCAGATGAATTCTGGTTAATGAATTCGTTTCTGATTCATCTACACAACAAAGTGCAACGCCCAATCAGAGAATTGAAGCGATATATGGCCGACTTGCCGGTAAAGGATAATACAGTGATTGCTGAAATCGCAGAGTATCGAGACGGAGTGAAAAGAAGCGCTGTGTTTTCATCATTGCTCACGAAAAAGAAAATTTATCCCGCCGATAATATAGTCACTAAATATTACGGTGGTATGAAAGGGGTCAAAAGTAGAGCCATTCAGACCCATCTGCACCGTGTACTACGATTTCTACGCAAACATAAGCGAAGAGTAATGTTTTTCAGAAACGTCCAGCTCGATGTGCCAGCGATTGTCTGATTGTACCTACGTACCTACAATCTTGCTTCTAGATACCTACAATCTGGTTTCTAGGTACCTACAACCTAGTTTCTAGGTACCTACATCCTGGTTTCTAGGTACCTACGTGGTATCTACCGTCGGTCATTAGTCGATATGACGTCGACACGAGAACAAGTGGCAGTGGATATAGATCGGTTGACTCAATCGATAAAACGGAAGCACAGAGCTATGCAACACGGTGAGCTAGAAGCCGACCGTGTAATGGCGAAGACATTCAGACCACTTATAGAACCACTGCAGGAGATTGCGACGAAGATAAAAATTGAAGACGAAAAATTAGACATAAAAAAAGAGGAACAAGGCAAAGAGGAACAGCAGAAACCGAAAGACGAACCGGTTGCCTACGAGCGCATGGGAGCGCTTGCCAAGAAATATACCGACATGGCCAACGCTTCGACAAATAGAAACGAGTTTGATCATACATACGGTATACATTTTAATCCAAACACCGAGCGGTGGCAAATTGGAGATTCGGTTATATCGTTTGATGGCGATCAGGTACGTTTGGATGGCAGTAATCAGTTTTTTGTCGGTACCCGTGGGCTGTACGAACTACTGTTCAAGTCAAACCCGGTCGGGTACAAAGACAGGGACTTGAGACGTTACAAACAGATACTTTCCATTAGTGAAGCACACCTGGATGGACTGGGGCGGGTGAAACGAAACTCAAGCAGCAAGTATAAGAAAGTAATCTCGCAAATCTTCCCGCCGACCAATAAGTCAAAAACGGGAAAAGGAATGTCAATCCAACATTCAAGCGCACCGATAAAATACATGTATTACGACAATGTAAATGAAATATGTGATCGTCTACGCTTACTGATCTCGTCCAAGGAAGCCGGACACACTGGTCATGACGTGGAGATCGCGTCGATCATAGAGGAACTGCGAGAGAGAGGTGTTATTGAGGGTGGTGAACTGAAGATTACTGTATCAGTGTAGAGATGAGTGTAGACAAATTCGGACGGTATGAGGGCGGTGGTGGTGCAGCGCGTGGACCGCCCGGCGAAGGTTTCAAATTGACCAGCGAAGGTGAATTCGATATGGAGCACCGATCGTTGTGCAATGTGGCCAACAGTGCACAGATGAAAGACTACGATGCCGTGAATTTCCGTACGCTTAAGAAAAAGGAGCAGGAGATTAACGGTGTTGCTTTGATGAAATACAACGAACTGGCACAGCAAATTGTGGACGTATACGTAAATCTAAAATCTCATTATGAGCAGCAAGGTAAGAAGTCATATGCGGATATGGAGCATTATGTGAAGAGTATAATGCATGACCATAAATTGGAAGCCATCAAGCAGATAGAAGATGGATTCAAAAGAGTTGAACCTTTGGTTGAGTCGGTGATATCAGTACGTGAAGAAATGGAGGAAAAAATCAGAACAATTGTGGACGAGAAGATCGCGTTGTACCACAGAGGTAACACTTATCTGCATCCCCCCGATGAGTTCAGTCCTTCTATAGAGTTTGACCCGAAAGCATCTAGTAATGACCAGTCGACGGAACAGCAACAGAATACAACGGACTAGACGGTACAAGTGGAAATCAGCCAGTCTAAAGACGGGATCCGGACTGTTAACATCGGTCGCGAAGAAAGTAATAAGCGGTGCTGTCGGAGGAATCGGTGAGGTTGCAGGAACTGTGTTGAACAAAGCGGTCGACATACTACCCGTGGAGCTACATATACCCGGATACCAGTACTGCGGACCAGGTACCAAGTTGGAAAAGCGTTTGCGCAGAGGCGATCCCGGTATAAATCCATTGGACGCAGCGTGCAAGCAGCACGATATAGCGTACAGCAAGTACAGCGATACAGCGCACAGAGCGGTCGCCGATAAGGAGTTGGCGGAACGCGCTTGGACACGTGTTAAAGCGAACGACGCGAGTTTAGGGGAAAAAGCGGCGGCTTGGACGGTCACTAACCTTATGAAGACCAAAGCCAAGTTGGGTGGTGGAATTAGGGGAAGAAGAAGGAGAGGTCGTGGGAAAAAGAAGAAGACGTCAAAGGTGGCGGCAGCCGCACTACGTCGTCTAAAGGCTATGGTGGGTAAAGGTCTGTACCTACGTCCGTACCCGAAGAGCGGTGGAGGTGGGAGAAAAAAAAAACATCGCCGTCGCCGCTAACAAATATCGACTTGGTTAATTATGCACGAGCACTAAACATTCCGCTGCGCGGAGTGTACATGAGAGACCGACTGCCCACGCGTCCGCTTCGCAATGAAATGGCCGTCGTCAATCTGGACAGTGTTCACGGACCGGGTACGCATTGGGTGTGCTACCGGAAACAAGGTACGGTGATCAATTACTTTGACAGCTTTGGTAACTTACCACCACCCGTCGAATTGATCCGATACTTTGGCCAGCAGGCCAGCGTTTTTTACAATTACTCAAACCACCAATCGTCAAACACTGTAATATGCGGACACCTGTGCCTCTTATTTTTGGCGAGCGCGGTGCGTTAGTATCGAACCGGATCCAGACGGATAACGACGACAATGTTGTTTTGCCTGAGTCATAACCAAAGCGTCTTGACATGCGATCTCTTCCCACCGTTGGAGTTGGTCGGTGACTGGGAAATCGGACTGATCAACTTGTCCACTTACAATTCGATACCAAACGTGGAATACGGTGTGAACAACTGTTTTGCGTACGGCAACGCCGACAAACGTGTGCTATTGCCCGAGGGTTCGTACGAGATCAACGACATCAGCAATTATATTACCGAACGTTTAGCGAAAGGAGAAAAGATAAAATTGATTGCAAACAACAACACTTTGAAATGTGAAATCGAAACGAATCAGAAGATCGACTTTAGCGTTCCACACTCTATCGGATCGCTGCTGGGCTATGACGATGTTGTGCTGGAAGCCAACAAAAAGCACACGTCTCAACATCCCGTTTCCATAATAAAGGTGAACACGATACGTGTAGAGTGTAATATCGCACGTGGGTCGTACAGTAACGGAGTGGAAGGACACACGGTTCACGAGTTCTTTCCGTCCGTTGCGCCCGGTTTCAAAATCATCGAGTCACCGTCCACCGTGATATACGTACCGGTGAATACGAATCGCATCCACCACATTACGGTACGACTGTTGGATCAGGACGGACGTCTGATAAATTTTCGCGGGGAAACTATCACCCTACGTCTTCATTTGCGGCGAAGAAGAGGAGGAGAGGGAATATAAAATGGGTTTGGTATTTAAGTCGAGCAAGGAGGTCAGCGTACCGGTAAAATCTGTCAGTCGTCATAAGACAACGACCGAGTTGACACCTGAGAACAAGACGTTTCTTCGACGAATTGGATTCACAGTGCAGCAGTAATATGTCATCGATTCTTGGAGTAAGCGACAAGTACGAAATAGACGACACGGTGCAAAAGTTTGAAGAGCACGTACATCTACCGTACGCCTCGCAGACTTTAAATAACAACGATGAGATTACGATCCCTATACACCAGCAAGACGTGTACACACTACCGTCCAAAAGTTATATCTACGTGGAAGGTGAAGTGAGTGCGGTGACCGCTGCCGAGGCCGAGGCGGTCATCCAACTGGTCAACAACCCGGTCGCTTACCTCTTTGACGAGATACGATACGAGATTGGCGGCATGGTGGTAGACCGGACAAAAAATGTTGGTGTAACGACTACCGTGAAGAACATACTGTCGGCGCGTCTGAGTCAAAAAAACACATTGGAGAACGCCGGGTGGAAAGTCGGGACTGAACCGTTCACCGTGACGGACAACAAATTCTCTTTCTGCACACCGCTACGAATGCTGATGGGCTGGGCAGAGGACTATGGGAAAATCATATTGAATGTCGATCAAAAACTCACGCTGCTGCGCGGATCAAACGACGCTAACGTAGTGATTACCGCACCGGTAACCAACAAGGTCACCTTCAAACTTTCGAAATTACAATGGATCGTACCCTACGTGTCGGTGGAGGACGCCTACCGCCGCAACCTGCTGAAGATGACGGACGTTGACCGTCCGATTGCGATGCCGTTTCGCACCTGGCAGATATACGAATACCCCGTACTGCCCACCGCCACACATCACAACTGGGTGGTGAAGACCACCACGCAAATGGAAAAACCACGGTTTGTAGTGCTCGCCTTCCAGACGGCACGTAAAAACAACCAGACCGTAAACAATTCGTACTTTGACTTTTGTGATCTCAAGAACGTACGGTTACACCTGAACGAACAGTATTATCCGTACATGAACCTTATGGGAAACAAAGCGGTGCTCTACAACTGGTACTGCAATTTTATGAACGTATATTACGGTGACGAGGAAGGACCATCTCTGTCACTGGCAACATTTTCAACCAACACACCGTTAGTGTTCATCGACTGCTCGCGCCAAAACGAATCACTCAAGGTCGGTGCGGTCGATATCCGCTTGGAGTTTGAAACGAACACAAACATCCCTGCAAACACAACCGCTTATTGCGTCATCATTTACGATACGGTTGTGCAATACACACCGCTGACCACCCAAGTCACACGCTTGATGTAAACTCATTCTGTCGACTACTCGCGTCATGGAAGGTCGTGGTGGTACCGGTGTGATCGAGTTTCACGGGTTCCGTGACAACGACAACGAATTTATCATCAAAGAGTTGGCACTGGTCGACGAACAGAAACACTTTACCCATCTGTTTTTTCGACCACCATACGCGAAAACATTGCTGGACAAATGCCATCAACGGACGGTCGAATGGTTAGAGACCCGTTACCACTACATCAGATGGGAACACGGTAACGTCGACTATTCCGAACCGGTGATGACACAACTTTGCGCCTACTTTCATACGATATACACCAAAGGTCCGGAAAAGGTACGTTTCTTACGAAAGTTTCACGATAACGTGAAGCAGATCCCGGACTCGGCACCAAAACCTACATTCAACGACGACAGCTTGTCGTGTTCGGTGCACGTCGGCGGTATACGTTGTGCCCTTCAATCGGCCGTTTTCTACATGGATTGGTTGAAACAACAACGCGACTATACACGAGAAAGTAACCGTTTACAATCGTTGGACGCCTCGAATCTTCCGACAGACCGGTGTAAGGAGTTGGCCAAAGCCGGTTTTTTCTACGACATGTCAACTAACAAAGTGGTTTGTGTGTGGTGCGGAGACTTTTACGACTGGCACATTGCGTGTGTAAAACATTACGTCAACAACATTCCGATTGAATTTGATGTAATTGTTCCACGAAGTTAGAAAAAACAATAAAAAAAATAAAAAATACAAAAAAATTAAAAGTGCATTAGGCCTATTGGGGAGAGCACGTTAAAAAAAACGCGCCTTACTTCCGGCCTCTTGGGCGGTGTGGAACAGGAAGTTTGTCGGTCAGTCGGTGAGTGACTGCCTCATCATGAACATCGTAGACGATTTGTGGATGAAGATAGGAGACGAGATCTTAACACCTCAACATTTTAAGGTTGATTTCTTTAACGTGTTGATTGTGGATGTCGACAACCGTGTGGTGAATGGTGACCCGGTCAAAGTATGCGTCACGTTTAACAACGTCAACAACATGTATTGGGTGAATTTCGAATGTGGTAATAAAAATGAGATTCGAGTCGGAAAAGGTGTCATTGGCACACAGGATATAAAATACGACGATTCAAGCAACACCAATATCACTGTGACCGTTTATTCTGCGAAAAAGAAGGTGGTGGTGGAAGGGAGACATCGCAGTCCACTACTACGGGTGAACGATTGCACTGCGTCGACAAACCCAGACGATTATATTCAAGGACACTTTTGTATCCGTTTCTACATACTCTTGTATAAAAGGGAAAACGAATAGAGCTGAATGTATATCTAAGTGTGTGTGTGTGTGTGTGCGCGCGGTGTGAACGCGTACACAAGGCCTACTCGATTAAGGGATAGCACGTTGAAATAAAAACGAGACCGGCGGCTCGGCAGTATAACATTGTATGGATCCATACGCGTGTCGTGAGATCGTTTCGGAGCACGATATCCGTCAGTTGTTAGAATGGAACGAGGCGATCGATCAGCAGATTAAAAATGATATAATCATGTTCGGTAAGGTCGACATCGTAGACGGAGCGTTGATGATAAAAAGACTTTTTCTACAGTCCGTTTCCATACGTTCGATCGAGGACTATCTCGCCTTCAACAAACCGATGAATCTGGATGTTGTAGCGTTGATCGGATTGCTGGACAGTGCGTACACCGTTCAAACGAAACACACTGCTGGGAAACGCATCGGGCCCCCGGCCTAACGGGCGATGTGGAACGGGGGCACAACAAAAAAGAATTTCACTCTAGCCTCGGGACTCGGGACTCGGGACTCTGGCCTCGGGACTCTGGCCTCGGGACTCTGGCCTCGGGACTCTGACCTCGGGACCCGCGCGCGTTGTGAGTGACGGACGCTGGGATAGCGGGGTGGTGGTGGGGATTTCCTATATAAGAGAGGCTGCAGTGTACGCGATCACGGTTCACTCACTCACACTCAGCAGCATGCAACGTGTACACCAGTGCAACACCCTGCGGAAAGAGTCGTGGCGCGTGTCACTTAACACGCTACTGGCAAACGGTCCTTCCGATCTAAATTTGTTGCGCCATATATTTCGGTGGTCGATGATGTTTGGAACGGAGAACGTACGGTTCTGGTATTGCAAGGTGTACGAGGAATGGACTGGCAGCGGATACGTCAGCGTCCGTCATATTTTAAAAGATATGATTGACTGCTACAACGATGGAACGGACATCACATTAAGCAAGGTGTTCCTAACTCCAGACGAACTCTATGCATACGAGGACCAGGTACGGAAAGCCCGTGCGGAATCTATGCATACATAGAACAGCTACGGGAAAATTAAAGATAGTCCCCTTCCCTCACTCTCCCGATGGGGATCGACTTTAAACAGCCCTTTTCAGGGCTACCTTATTTTTTAATGTAGGTAGGTGGAGAATGTTTAAATTTGTGTGTGTGTATATACGCTTGCAAACACTGCCGTCTCCGCTTTTACAGACTTCGGACTGTCTGCCTCCGAGAAAAATTATGTACATACGCTCACATGTGTGTACGGATGCAAATAGATCTTTCTGACAGAACAGGTGGGGTTACAGTGTTTGTGTGCGTTTGTAGTTTGTTGGTGTGTGTGTGTGTGTGTGTGTGTGTGTGTGTGGTTCTAATAAGAACCGATTTTAATTATGAAGTCTCCTGATCACCACTTCCCAGTTCGATTTCCAGTTGCTGAAGACTTGGTGTACGCAGGTGCAATGAAAATCGTACCCTTACACCCAACTTTGACAAAATAACTAGCACCAACGTCAGCGCTATTAATGGTACTAGCACCAGCACCATCAGGAAGAATCGCACAATTGTCGGTAAACCATGGAATAAACATAGCAATACTAGCAGCTGAATTATCATCTTGGACAACAAGTCTCTCTCGAGAGAGTCGTAGACGTAAGTGATCATGGGTGGACAAAATACAACAGTGAGAGTGGAGTGAGATGGTGGTTAATGAGTAGGGTTAAAGAATCACGTAGGAGAGTGGGGTTAAAGAATCACGTAGGAGAGTGGGGTTATGGTTAATGAGTAGAGTTAAAGAATCATGTGTTCTGACATTTATCTCAGGAGACTGTCTCTCTCTCTCTCATTTGGAAAGAGGTGGGTGGGTGTACCGGGTGGAGGGGTTGGAGGTGGACCGCGCGGCGGCGGAGTACTGTGTAGTTCATCATCATCATGGAATACAACAACAACAACGAGTGTCACACCCTAGAACATATGTCGTGGTGTGTGATAATTAATACACTGTTAGAGCACGGTCCGTCATCTTACGACCTGAATACATTGCTCAATTTGGCACAACATCCTATGTTTGGTGCAAATAATTTACAACTGCACTGTGCCTACAGCTTTAGGTGTATGGTCAGGAAAGACTCCTGCACAGCGCTGATTAATTTACAGCGTCTCGATGTTCGACGTATTGTGAACACAGTGATTTGTGCCCTGACCGCCAGATGGGAACATTGTATGGTTAGGGTTTTCACAGGTGAAAATGAGGCCATTTTGTATGCAGTTTCGCAAAAGGAAAGGGTCTGTAAAAGTACAAAACTAGGAACATCTGATGTTTCACATCTGTGGAAAAAAATAGTGAATAAATTTAACAAAACAAAATAGTTCATTCCACACTTTCCCACGCTCCCGATGGGGATCGACATTAAAAAAGTCCTTTTCAGGACTACCTTATTTTTTCTTTTATTTTGAGAACGAACTTACTGAAGGAATCGTCCCTTCAGACTTGGAAAAGGTGAGAGGAAGGAGTGTACGCACGCAAACACTGCCGTCACCGCTTTTACAGACTTCGGACTGTCCGCCCCCGAGAAAAATTATGTACATACGCACACACACACACATACACATGTGTACGGATGCAAATAGATTTTTCTGATAGAACGGGTAGGTTTACGGTGTTTGTGTGCGTCTGTAGTGAGGTTGGTGTTGTTTGTGTCGGTGGGTTGAGAGTCCTGAAAAGGACTGATTTTATTCTTCATCAACAATGTTTTTTCTGGACTCGTCCATGAGCACATCATAGGCAACGTGCACATTTAATGCTCCGTTCAGCCAGTCCACATCATCGCCGTAGTCCTCTTGGTCGGCGAGCCAGCTAATTGCGTTATATAACGCCTCCATTCGCGTCTGCATCCGCTGTACGTTGAAGCTCATTTCGTGCAGTTGTGGCTGCACGTGAATTGCGCGGATCAAATGTACATGCATCCTTAGATGTGTCGATTGCAGATCACGAAGGGCCGTGACCCGCATTTCACTGCAGCGAAGAACACGGAATAAACGTTCAACAACTGAACGGAGGTCGTTCATTGCACAAAGAAACTCTTCTAAATTGTCAACGAGAGCCATTTCTGTTTGGAATCCAATGAACGACTGACTTTATTATTTTTGTAAATTAAAAGTCAGTGGTGATGTTGGTGGTGGTGGTGGTGGGGGAATGGAAAAAAGGAAGTTGTTTATCACAATGTGTAAACTGCAACTGAGCGAAACACCGGATGTACTTTATCAGACCGGATACTGTGGTCAATTACAGCACAAGTCGACATCACACTCTTATTCCCCTATTACCTCCCGTTCAAGATGGATTTCAATAGACGTCTCGAATCATTTTACTCGGTGGTAAAAGGACCGGGTAATGTGAGTTTCAGATATTGTCTGTGGCCACATTCCTCTACGATGTATTGTGTGACGAATTTAGCCCGCAGTGGTTTCCGTTACAGTGGCCATGGTGACAAAGTAGTTTGTACTTTTTGTGGTACAAAGTTAAAAAACCTAAATAAAAAGAGTGGTTTAAAGGCTATCCAAATACATGAGAAAAAATGTAAAGGTCCCATCACTTCCCTGATTAAACGCCTAACGTAGCTTTCTTCCCTTTCTCTCTCCCGATGGGGATCGACAATCAACAGCCCTTTTCAGGGCTACCTTATTTTTTAATGTCGGTGGTAAATTTGTGTGTGTGTGTGTGTGTACGCTTGCAAACACTGCCGTCTCCGCTTTTACAGACTTCGGACTGTCTACCCTCGAGAAAAATTATGTACATACGCTCACATTTGTGTACGGATGCAAATATATCTTTCTGATAGAATAGGTGGGGTTACAGTGTTTGTGTGCGTATGTAGTTTGTTGGTGAGGTGTGTGTGTGTGTGTGTGTGTGTGTGTGTATGTATGTGTGTGGTTCTAATAAGAACCGATTTTAATCATGAAGTCTCCTGATCACCACTTAGTGGGGTTATGGTTAAGGAATATAGCAGGGTTAATGAATCATGTGTTGTATGTGTTAAAACAAACACCGCCGTCGCCTCTTTACCCATGACTGCGGACAGGCTACCCCCAAGAATATAGATATACACATACACGCGCACACTTGCGCACGAATGTGGATATAGATATCTTATAGGGATAGGTGGGGTTACGGTGTTTGTGTGTGTGTGTGTGTGTGTGTGTGTGTGTGTGTGTGTGTGTGTGTGTGTGTGTGTGTGTGTGTAGTTCTCAAAAGAACTGTTTTTTAGTTCTGAAAAGAACTTTTTTTTTAGTTCTGAAAAGAACTTTTTTTGTTTTAGTTCTGAATAGAACTTTCTTCTTGTTCTCCGACGTTTAATGCGGAGTTCCTTTCCAACACTACGGTTGGCGTGTTCGCTTTAATATCCGTAAATGTTATTGTGTATGGTATCTTTTCAAACTCGTCCAGATCCCAGCCGCTCAGAGCTTTTGTTAACCTCTTTGGAAGGAATATTGAAAAATGCTTATTTTCTTTTTCTCCTCCTTTGGCTCCTCCATTGTCGTTTCCATCGAGAATTGCCACAACGCTATTTCCATATTTTGTATTGGCCACGTACAATCTTATGACTGGATATGCATGTCCTTCAGTTAGTTCGACAGCTTTCTTAGTCGGCGGATAGTCGACGGACGAAGCTGAATTGAATTGTTCGACAAGAGTGGTAGTCGGTTCCATTGTAACGAATGTTCTTCGAAGAGTGGTGAATATGGAACTGGTCCCTCCTTTATATAGCGTTTCCACCACCACCACCACCACCACCACCACCACCACTACCACCACCACATAAACGATGAGTTTGACAAAGTGTGGGCGAAGTGGAAGGTTGCGTGAACCAACCACATCTTCCTTCCCGTGAGATAATGATTATACAATATTACAACACGTAATCGGTGACGTGCATTAGGTACACAAATACAACGATTATCACTAGCACGATAACGAAAAACAACTTGTCCACAATGTTTCTGACCGTGTCGCAGAAATTTGGCAGAAAGCAGACCATCTTGTACGAGCACCACAAGTTCACGTAGTGATGCGTGTCTCTCGATTGTACAATCGTTAATGTTAAAAAACATAGTATTCTGCTATTATGACGACTAGTTGCGCTTGCGCAGTTTGGTCGAATGACATTAATCGTCGGAAGTGAATTTAATATTTCTACAATACCCTTCAATGGTATCAATATCCAATTCCTTTGACCAGTCGCTTATCGCTTCGAAAATTTCAGAAAAAATGACGTTGTAATTGAACCTTACAATGACGCAAAAACGTTTCATTCGCGCTTTTCTGATCTCCGCTTGCGGAAAGAGTGTGATTAACAGTTTCACCAAATGCATGAGCGATCTGATTTTACCGTTCGGATGAAATGAAATTAACCAAATTTGCGATGAAACATCAACGTCCATGACAACGGATCAACATCTACTGACTATGATCAGTTTCTTCTACCTCCTCCTTCTCCTCCTGCGCCTCCTCCTCTTCTTCTATGGCTTTTACTCGCCAATGACCGTGCGCTAGGGTGTCGTGTGAATTTCGGAGAAGGTACCGCTTGTCGTCCGATGATGACAATGACAGCTTCTGCTGTTTAAGCGTATAAATTTTGTGCTTTAAACTTCGTATGTGTTGGTTAGATGTGTAGAATTTCATTGACTCCTCCAAACATTTTTTGTACAGCTCATGTCGAAGATCTTCTTTAATGGACAGACGTGCCACACCTTTCGCCACCTTTTTTTCTTTTTTGTCTTCAAGCAGCAAAGAATACATTTTTGCACGCAGTCCAACAAATTCCCTGATCGCCCTACCATGCATTTCGTCCTTAAATGTTCCTAGCTTCTTCTTATTCACCAGACTGAAGCACTGGTGGTGGACGGGATAATCGGATGTGTCGAACCGGTCGAGATCGTTCATCATATCATCATAGATATTTTCAGTTTCAATCTGGTAAAGAAGGCTGTCAGTGTCAGTCATAAGCAGTTTTATTTTGTCTCCATAACGGGCTTTGGAGTACCCGTAATGGAACTCATACATTATATGTTTGCTTATATCTAAAACACAGAAGCCCACGTAAATCGGCTTGTTCAACTTGATGACGGTCTTCTTTAACGACACGCCCGCTACACGATCGTTAAATGGAAACCATGATTTCAAGCGTGGTTTAGCTATTAGTCTGTCCAGTTTTGCCGGGTCCATTACCAGGTGAAAATCGATTCTGTTTCTTACATTTTCCAGACTCTTTCCGTAAACAGCGTTGATCATCAATTTAAAAAAATCTGTTTCAAATTTGTTTTTTGCCTCTTTCCTCCGCTGGGTGTTGAAGTCGATATAAGTCTGCATCCACCTTTTCTGTTTAAACGACAGTACTCGATGAATCTTCTTCAACTTCATCCCAAATTTTGTGTACTGTTGCAGGTTCCGATAATGTAGCACATACTTTTCTCTATCGTCTAAGGTCGTAAGGAGTTTAACTGAAGAAGGTGTTCTGTTGGAAACGATAGGAGGTGCCTTTCGTTCAGGTGCCAACGGATAATCGTTATGCGTGTCGTGCAGGTCTCTCGGATATTCCAGATCTACCTCCAGTATATAACCCGTTTCGTTGTCCACATCTACCTTTTGCCATTCAAAGCCGACGATTTCTTCTTCGGTTAGCCAACGAAAGTCTTTGTACGGCATCGGTTCCATCATCGCAGTTCCGTACAGATTTGTACAATCATAATACTGGATCCACGTTGACGGTTGTGATGGATCGTGCTGGTCGGGTAGAGACGGGTTATTTGCCTTCGCATAACGATTGGAGATCATAGCCACTCCACCCCGCGTTCCGCGCTCGATGAACAGGTGCATACCGATGTCCGTTAAAAGCTGTAGCTCGACTTTAGTCATCTTCAGCATGGCGTACCAGCCCAGGTGTGGAGTGGAAAAGAAATGGCACGGGTCCAAATTGTAGTATCGCATGCTGAGATCACGAAAATTTTCAAAGACATCGGCTAGCAACAGTACGTCGGTCTGAAGATACAGATCATGATAATCACCAAACGTTTGAATGTTGAATGTGGTCCACACAGTTTTTGCATGGTCGTAGTCATCGTCGGTGATGGTGGTACGATGTAAATGGCTGTAAAAGGCTGACTTTGGTGGTAGCTCGTTATCTTGGAATTTCGCGATGTCGGAAGCATATTCGTACGGATAGACACCCTTTCGCAGCATCAGATCACGTTTGTTGTTGAAAACAGTGCTTGTACGCTTGAATACCGTGTCTCTGGAATCGTTGACTTCACATGCGTCGACTAAATTCTTCACCAACGTTTCCAAAGAAGCGGTGAGAAATTGTAGTGAATCAAGAAACCGAAGCGGACCCAACTGGAGGCTTGAGAACCTCTCACTGTTGTTGGCGATACACGATAAAGTCTCGTCTTTGTACTTGCCTAGAGATTGAACAATGTGATGCGAATCATACCCGCGCAGGTTGTGGAAAAATACGGGAATGTGGAGACATCGCTTGGCGTTCAGATTGCATCTGTTGTGAGTCGGTCCCAAGAACTTACCAGATGTATGTGAATGATGTCGACATCGATCGTCACCCAACGGAGAGTCGCACAAGAAGCAGTTCACAATGGTTTCAAACTCAGCTTCTTCCTCCCACGTCAGTCGCATCGGAATTATATTCATCATGCGTTCCTTGAGGGCGGTTCCCTTTTCTAATAGCTCGTCCAACATCTTTTCAATCACATCCTCCCCACCTGTAGCCCTGTACACGACCGGTCCATCTTCTATGTCTCCGTGTTCGTCGACAATCACGTAGGAGAAACCGGATGGTGTGTGCAATGCAACTTTGTCGGTGTAGGCAAATGTACGAGGTTCCTTCAGGTGCTCATTGTCCTGTTGACACTGTTGCGGATTGGGTTCAGCTGTAGCGGTTGGAATGACGAACGATTCGGTGTCGGCATATATGGTGAACGGCGCCCGCAGTGTCCACGAGTAATTACGGAATCGCATCACAGATGACCTTTCTTCGGTTGGATTCGGTAATTTGATGCGCTGGGCTCCATGCGTTTCACACTGCTTTATGTGTGCGTCTCTGTTACCCAAAGCAATACTAGGATCAGATGAACTGAATCTATGAAGACAAAACGGGCAGTAATGAGTAGTGCGAAGGTTTTTCGTTAGTCCTGCGAGAAGGCGTGACATTCCATTTTTCCCGGGTTTTGTGTTGATAAGGCAGTAATGGAGTTGATCCTTCTTCCCACCGGACAGCAGTAACAAGTGTATGATGTGTTGTCGTTGACGATGTTCCGTTATACGCACTGGGTAGACTATGTCTTCCTCATCGTCGTACGACAGCACGTTGATTGCTATGGTGCTGTTCATCCGCTCGAACCAGTTGATGTCATGTAGTTTAACGGGATACATGATACCGTCCATCTTGATGGTGTCTTCGTATTGACGGTACCAAGAGGCTTTATAATTGTTCCCTGGTTGATCATGAAAATACGCCAGAATCGACCACAGGAAGCATTTTTCATCGTCGTAATTCTTCACATTAATCACCGCTTTTTTGACAGCCAATTTCTTCGGAAGCTGGATATATGAAGTTGATGCACCGTGGAGAGGACGGTAACGGACGATGTGAAGGTCTATCTCCTTAATTTTGCTCACCGTCCATCCTGATCCATTCTTCAGGTACTGCTCCATACTCTGTACGATCTTGTCGATAGACTCCAAATACTGTTTGGTAACATTGTCGAGATCCAGTTGTACGTTGATCGATGTTTTGGTGCTACCGTGGAAGATGGCATCGGATTCTGTTCGCTCGTCTTCACCCTCATCCATAATTACGATTTTTTGCATTTTAATGTTAACGGCAACGTACCACTTAACGTTGTCGTGAAAGCGACGTCCTTCTTCCATAATGTTATACAATATGGGATACCTGTAGCGAAATAGAATAAGCTTCAAGTCGTCTTCGTCTTGGTCCTCGATGTTCCACCGGAAGTGGATCATATTGTTTTCAATAGCTCGGATAACTTCTGGTGTAGGCATCGTACCTACGGTGAGTAGTATTCTCAGTCCTTTCGCAAAGAAAATGAAAAGTGAACTGACATGGAAGTGGAAACTATGTAGCTACTTATATATGGTGAGTGTGTACGGGGTTTTCTGGTATTTTCTTTTTCATGTATCTTTTAAGGGAAATTATTCTTTTCTTCTATACAGTGGATATTTTAATTGTTAATATTCGGCGGACGCGTTCATTGATAACATTTGCAACAAAATTATTAATTTATTCAACACAGGAAATGGATGTTTCCGCTGGCGGCGGAAGTGGTAGAATTAGTTTTCTTTTAAAGGCAGCGGAAGTTGATAAAAAATAATAATCAACGTTTTTTATCTCTCTTAAACTCCACATGCGAGTGCTTGTTAATTTATTTCTCAACTGTAGACTCTGACACCGGATGGTGGGTGTTGTATTAATTATTATTTGGTGTTATCACATAAGCGGCGGGAAGTAGTGCGTATGTGTTGGTACTCGTTTCGTACATATAAAAGGGAATTCCTCTCTCTGAAAGTATTCTGTGTTTCACTTTTATGCGAAGATGAATTCACGTTCACGTTTTTTTCTTCAGTCCGTGAACGTTACGCGTTACGATGCCGAGCATGTCCGTACGGAGGCTGTCGTACCGACACCAAGGTGGGTCTCGCCGACCGCCTTGGTTGAGGTACGTGTCTACGAACAGGTGGACAATGTTCGGTCCATCGAAACGTCGGACGCGGGTTCGCTTGTTCCATCCTTTCAAGCGACGGTTATGACCACCCCGGATGATGACCTGGACCTCAATACCATCGTCCGACGGGTGCAAAGGATGGAGGAGAGACGGTCTAGTTGGGCAGGTAAATATAATATTTTGCTCTCAGTTTATGTTTTTTTTGGTGTGTGTGTGTGTGCGCGCGTGTCTATTACTTGATGAATCGGTTTTTTATCCTTACAGGTTACACGCACACGCTGACGCGGTTGGCCGATGGATCGCATCAGGAAGTGGTGGAGGAGGAGGAGGAGGAGGAGGAGGAAGAAGAAGAGGAGGAGGTGGTGGAGGAGGAAGAGGAGCAGCAGCAGCCTGATGAGGTTGACGAATCTGATGTCTCCACTGTACTCAATGGGAACATTGTCAGACGGGGACCAGATGTCCATCCACCATACGTTTCGGCTTTACCTGCGACGTCTTCTGGTGGACCACCTCCACCACGTCCTAACAGCGTTGCGCGGACTGCCTCACCGCAGCTGTTACCAGCGGGGTCTCCATCACCTTCTGGTAGTGGACGTCGGTCTTTCCGTCGACGGTTGGTGTACACACCAAACGCCAGCCGTCCATCCACCAGTGGTGAAAGAAACTGGGGACCTGAAGAGCAGGTATGTTTATTCGTTGATCGCATTTTGTATCTGCATTTGTACAGCGTTATATTGGGGGTGATTGTAATTTGTTTTTTTTTTGTTTTGTTTCAGGTACAGGGTACTGCATCACCGGAATTTCACAGTATCCGTGAGCGCTCCCCCAGACACATGTTGTTCCGTCACCAGGTAGAAGAGGTAAATTTACTGGTTGATTATTTGTCTCTCTCTTTCCCATAAGGTGCTAATATATTGCTCATGTTTATCATTTGTTTATTTTCTAGGCGCAGAGGGATGCAGACACATTGCGTGGCTCGGTGTGTCGTATTTGTGTAGAGCGAGTGGCAAATACGACCATCTTTCCGTGTCGGCATCGGTTCTGTTTCACCTGCGCTGACAATTTACGGACCTGTTTCGTGTGTGGGGAACGAAACCAGGTAACGATGCAGGTTACCCGACAGACTGACGAACAGGTAACTATAATCGTCGATTATTTGTTTAGTGATCTAATAGGCACTTGTATTTTTATACTTTTATAAACAACCAATAAGGTTTATAATTGTTTTTGTTTTTTGTTTTTTTATTGTTTCAGGTTCCTCCGGTTGTGCAAGGTAATGCCAGCACACTGCGTGGCACAGTGTGCTGCATTTGCATGGATCGAGTGGCGGACACGGATCTTTTTCCGTGCCAACACTCGTACTGCTTGCCTTGCGCAAGAAGACAAGACAGATGTGCGTTGTGTCGGTCTGTGATATTAGGAATCGGACATCATCAGCTCGCTTCAGAGGATGGAGGAACCCAAACATAAAATCAGTCCTTTTCAGGACTCACACAACACACCGACACAAACAACACCGAAACACCACAGACGCACACAAACACCGTAAACCCACCCGTTCTATCAGAAAGATCTATCTGCATCCGTACACATGTGTATGTGTGCGTATGTACATAATTTTTCTCGGGGGCGGACCGTCCGAAGTCTGTAAAAGCGGTGACGGCGATGTTTGCGTGCGTACACATAACGATCACAAATATAGACATGTAGTAGTGGCACGGTTGTATTAATTACTTCCATCCGGTTTTTAAAGTATTTTTCCTAACGTACAATGTATTTTTCAAGTATTATTATTTTCTTTATGTATCCTGGTCAACAGGATGTAGACGGTCTGAATTACATTTATTTTATTCGTGTAATTTTTTGTAACTAATAGCCACCATCTGGTGTTCGACTTTAGTTATAAATAAACAAGCATCTGCATCCGGTATAAAATTACACCTGTCCGTTGACGAGCCGGTTTGCGTGTACAATTATGCTGATAACATCTTGTTCAATTAACGTTCTTCACGTATCCTGTTCTCACGGGTGACAGTTGTGACTAATAGCCACCATCTGGTGTTCGACTTTAGTTATAAATTAACAAGCATCTGCATCCGGTATAAAATTACACCTGTCCGTTGACGACCCGGTTTGCGTGTACAATTATGCTGATAACATCTTGTTCAATTAACGTTCTTCACGTATCCTGTTCTCACGGGTGACAGTTGTGACTAATAGCCACCATCTGGTGTTCGACTTTAGTTATAAATTAACAAGCATCTGCATCCGGTATAAAATTACACCTGTCCGTTGACGACCCGGTTTGCGTGTACAATTATGCTGATAACATCTTGTTCAATTAACGTTCTTCACGTATCCTGTTCTCACGGTTCGCTCGTCGACGATCAAGTCTGGTAAACAATCTTGAAGGCAAAATAATTCTCCATTGTCTATACAGGAAACACACACACGCGCACACACACACACACGCACACACACACACTTAAATAAACTATGATTATTATCCACCGGTTCTTTGTGAACACATATTTTAACATTGAGAATACCTCCGTCTCCCCCTCCGGAAATGGGCGGTGCTTACCTAAAGCGATAACAAACGACAGTGTACCCTGGTTAGTCGAGCACACAACAACCGCCATCTACCCTTCCGGAAATGGGCGGAGCTTACCTAAAGCGATAACAAAAAACGGTGTACCCTGAATGGTCGAAGACACAACAACCACCATCTCCCCTCCGGAAATGGGCGGAGCTAACTTAAAGCGATAACAAAAGACGGTGTACCCTGATTGGTCGAGAATACAACCTCATACTCACCCCTCCGGAAATGGGCGGAGCTAACTTAAAGCGATAACAAAAGACGGTGTGTCCTGATTGGCCGAGGATACAACCTCTTACTCCCCTCCAACCACCCTATATAAATCTACTCCACAACATCCACTACAAAAAACAAAATGGCGGAGACGCAGAACCAACATAGGTTCACTACTAATGAAACATTTGATATGTGCAAAGAGTCTTCAATTATTAAATTTTGAAAGAGAATCCGTGCGTAGTAGATTCACATTCTTTGACCTTTAATGTAGAAGTTACGTTAATCAAGTACATTGCCAACCCCTGTAACTTCTGAATTCTTTTAGATAACATCTAACCACATTTTTAAAGTTTTAATTTTTACACGGGTTGGTCCAGCGGTAAAGTTGTCACCGCGAATCAGCTGTTTAACAGCTGTTTTTCGTATACAAAACTTTTATACATTCAGTTTTATATTATCACGCCGAAATCGGTCCCTGGATCGATTCTCTTTCACGTCACATTCCCGCCATTCCTCATTCATTCCATCTCATTTACTAATTGTGCTTTAAAAAATTGTACATTTGTTTTTGGTTTAACGTCCGACTGTTCTGCAATTACTGCTAATGCAGACGGTGAAGGATGAAATGATTTTTTGAAACGCATGAAAATATGCCTTGCCTGAATGGAATTCGATCCCAAGACCGCATTATGAGAGGCAAACACGTTACCAACTACGCCAATGCGGCCGGCAAAAAATTATAAATAAAAAATAAATTTTAAGCCAAAAGAAAATTATATAAAATGTTCAAATTAATACAATCTTAAATAAAAATTTTATTTTCTTAAAAATAAAAACTATATTTTTTATGACGGAAATAATGCAGCATGTCATATGCTACATTTAAATAAAGTTCAATTATACATTTTATATAAATATTTTTTTTAAATAAAATATTTTAAATTATAAAATTAAAAGTAATTATAAAATTAAAAGTATCTAAATTTTAATAAATATAAATATTTTTTTGTTACATATAAAAGTTGTTTATACGGATTTGAATATTAGGCAGTGGTTACCAGTGTACTTTGATTGTTGGTGTTCAATTACCCATATTCTCTCAGGACCTGGGTCTGTACAAGACTACACCTCATTTATACATCATCCTCATCTCATTGGGTAATGTGGTTGCTCATTGTTCTCAAATAAGACAGATTGCAACGTGCACACATTAAGGATTAAAAGGGAAAAAACATGAATTCAATCGCAGTGGACTTCTCGGTACCATAATCGACTTCTCCTTTCCACATTTCTTGTGGACTTAAACCACGGAATCTTCGTCTCCAAAATCAGCTGTTAAATAGCTAACTCATGACGACAATTTACCCTTAGACCAACTCGATGGATTTCAAGAATTTAATTCAATTATTTTTTGCAGTCTCATTATGGCTTTTCATTCGGAGTTTTTACAGAACCCTGAAATTGTTTTGTTTACAACGATGTAATCATTTTTTAATCCATTCAGTAGAACTCTGTATAAAAGGAGAAACAGAATCTCCATTTAATATACATTGGATGATATTTAATTTTAAAAATCCCTTTTATGAGACGACGCGTCCAAGGCTGGTGAAAATTTTTTCTAAAGGCTTACCTTTAACCTATGGCAAAAAACCAATACTGATTTCTGTATCTACTCGTGAAGAGGAATCGAATGACACTATTTTTCTTTCCAAAATCCGTTTTTGATTTCTTGATTTACGGTTTTGGCCCACTTTCAGTCAAAACCGGAACTTCAAACCAAATCCAGGCCCACTAACTTTTTGTGTAGATTACGAATCCGAAAACCGTTTGTTGATATCACTTGAAATTTCTGACATCTGGATGTGGCGGTTAGACGGACATCGGAAAATGAAAGATGACAATTTAAAAAAATTTCCACTAAAAAGGTTAAATAAATATCATATAAATATCAAGGGGAAATAGTTATCACTTAAACCTGGTAATTTACAATTCAATAATTTATGAGACAGATGTTCTATTACGCACATCAATGTACAAGATTGGTTTTCAATTGTAGAAAGACATGTATTAGTCTCTCTGTTATAGGGTAATCATTTATTGCACGATGAATAATGGTCAATTGAAACTGCGTTAGTTTGCACTTGTGCAACTGTTGCCAGGCCATAAATAATTCGATAAATCATGTTCAACATTATCATAATAAGTTCCTTTGTGTAATATACATGTTTAGAGGCATTGCTCATTGTTACAGATACAAAATATGTAAGAGCCTTATTTTAGATTTTCATTTTTCCAAATTCATAAATGACTTCGGTGATGCTCTGTTAATAAAGTATACTATAAAAAGTAGAAATAATTTTATGTTGTTTAGGTCAACAGCCGAAAAGCTGGTTTGAACCTCAAGAGGCTTTACTAAGCAAAACGAGAAATGAATTGGTTTACCCAGTGCTTTCCTCATTGGTAGAAAAATATGATTATCAGTATGCTTGTTTTTATCTTTTTCTAATGCGTCCGAGAGACGCCAGGATGAGTATAGGACATGTCAGTTATAACACCTGAAATACATTATAAGAATCACATAATGTATCACTACTATCAAGAAAGAAATTCGTGTACGCTATAAAAAGTTTCACCGATCAAGTAGCCTAACTTTTAGATTTTTTTTAAAGGAATGCAAATTATCACAACATTTTAAAAATTGGGGTAATTTATTCATGAGTTTTTTCCTTGCATAAGTAGGTTTTTGTTCAAACAATTTTGTGTAGTGATTAGCCACATAATAATTATTTCTGTTTCTCGTGCTATGATTGTGAACATTGAAATTCTGCATAAAATTATTTTGCCTAACATACATAATCACCTCAAAAATGTAGTGAGAGGGAACTGTAAGCAATTTAAGCTTCTGAAATAGTGGCCTGCATGAGGTTAGCTAGTTAGCTCCCACCATACACCTAATAGCTTTCTTTTGAATTTTAAAAACCCTATTCATATTACTCATGCTAAAATAACCCCATACTAAGATACCATAACGTATATGAGACAGAATAAGGCCATGATGAGCTGCCATTAGTAAATTTTTATCATTTTTTCCTAATTCTCTGAAAAGCATCTACTTTCCACCCTGCAAATGACATTTTCACTTCATTCACCACAGGGTTTGACTGTATAATGATGAAATTCATTACTCTCAGAGGAGATAACTCTGAACAGTGTATTTTACACCTCTATCTCTTTTGTTATTGAATGCTTTAGTCATTTAACTGGCGAACTATGTGATAAGAAACAGAACTATTTTATGTAGCCTTGGAACTGGCAGATCGAGTCCAAATAGTTTAACACTCCACTTCCCTGTTATGGGCAAAGAAATCTTTTACGAAAGCAAATTTTTCTGTTTAAAAATATTATACTGTTCCATTTTAAAACTCAACTATAAATTTAAAGGCTATGTTATATCTTGGACAATTTAAATTGGCACAAGCAGTTTTGATGTTTATCTACTCCACTTAACGCCCCTCGCCATGCAACGACGGTACAGTCAAAAAAGTATACAATCGCTACTGTAATGTGCAATTCACGCACGGTCACTCTGACAAAATGATGTGACTAATTTATTTTCATATGATTTTCTGTTCAATTTTTGAAGTTTAGTTCTCGTAATTTATAATTTAAATTTTTACTGGGACAAGTTAAATACATATTTTAAAGTGAATTAATTATTTGTATGTTTGTACATTAAAATAAGGTTGTAGGCATTTGCATTCATTAAAATTTGTAGGCCTTTGAAAGAATAGTTTATGGATATACTTTATGCGGAACTGTGTGTACAGGTAGAGGAGTTGTGCGAGTTTGAATTGTCCACAGTATACCAAACCAAGTAGCGGGACAGAGTAAGTGTGCAATTACTCTGATGCAGATTTTCATGTTGAGACACGCCAGCCTATAGTCGTTTGCACGTTCAGTTGACACAATGGAGCAGTATAGGAGAGAGTATTTCTTATGGGGCTCTGACTGCAACTAGCACATACTCAAACATCGGCTTTGTAGATAAATCAATGCCATCATAACCAATAACATTCCCCTCCTTTATAATGTAGAGTAGTCTATATGACTATTAATTATTAATTAACTCTATAGTCTATAGTCAACTTCATATGCGGATTCCAAAAGTGAAAAATTTTTAGATTTGTAATAACCGATTGCGTTATTTGTTTACATTTATCACGCAGTGTTTAGAAAGTTTGGCGAGGGAATGTGGAGAAGGCATTAGTAGGTATGCAGTAAAATGATAAGATATTCATTTTAACTTCCCTAATAGAAGAAAATGTTTTTACAGTTTTTTTTTATTTATTTTTACAATTCATTAAACATGTTACATAATACACAATTTTTTTCCTGTTAAGCAAAACTTAAACTGTAATTCTACCTTAAAAAGTACATGTTCAATAGAGGTTTAAAAAATGTATTTATACGCATTCAGATGCCTTTAATATTAATGTTTTTAGTCTCGTTAATAGCATTGACGATTCCCATAAGATCCATTGTGTCAACTGAACGTGCCAACAACTATAGCTATTTTAATAGGAGTTCTTATTCGACTACTGGCTCCAGATCAGCTGTAATCCAATTTCTGTTGTAATCCAACTAATAGAGTGAGAAGATTTTAAAATGATTTTACTTATATATTTTTTTATTCGCTTCGACCAACTAAAAACCATGCCACAAAGTGTTTGATTTTTAAGAAAAATTAATTTAAAAATGTATTATTCACTTTTTATTGATTTTATTTACATTAAATTGTTTAGAATTAAATTCTCTATAAAGTCCATTATTCAAATTTGATTTTTATAAATTTTGCAAAATTATTGCAGTTTAAACTTAATAAAACGTGTTTTATAACACTATTTTGTGTTTTATTTTAGATATCTTAGAAACCACAGAAGATATAGTTTTGAGACCTGTTTTATTTAATTTTTCAGACTAAATATCATAGAAACCCACCAATTTTTTCACAAAAAGTGAACCTCAAAAATTTCAGTATGACCTAATTTCACCAGGGGAAACTGAAATCGGGGCTAAATCTTTCGCTAGTTGTAACTCGCTAATGAAGCGTTTACGGACCTATGTTTATGTAAAAAGATTTCATTATTTTGATGAGAGGAATACGCCTGTGAAGTAGGCACATTCCTCCTGAAAGACTCTGTATTTATTCTTCTCTTCCTCTTCTTGACTAAAGGGTTTAGGCGAATCGCCTGTTCCGGTCTCAAAGTTTTTTGTTTGAAATTTTCTTAAGGACAGCTACCATCTTTTCCTGGGTCTTCCAATATATTTTCGGCCAACCGGCCTATACCTCCACACTTCCTTAGGTATACGCCCATCAGGCATTCTTTTCAAATGTGCCAGCCATCTCTGCCTGTTTCCTATTATTCGGTCTTCCAACTTGAAGATGTTTAATTCCTTACGCACATCTTCATTATATAATCTATCCACTCTTGTACAGCCCTTTACTGACCTTAAAAAATTCATTTCCGATACCTGAATTTTCCTTAATTGTTTCCGACTCATCACCCATGTTTCGGAACCATACAGTAATGTTGGTATTGCCATCACCTTATACAATTTTAATTGCGTCTCCTACCTAGTTTTCTTGGAGAGCGCTCGTCGAATGGTTCCACACACCAACTGGAACTTACTAAGTTTGTAGTCAATGTCTGTATCTATGTCATAAGTGATGTCGCAACCAAGATATCGGAAATGGGACACTTGTTCAATATTTTTATTGTGAACAGATATTTTCGTTCGTACTGGGTATTTACCCCAGAAGGCCATGGATTTTGTTTTTTCTAAGGAAATCTTCATATTGTAGGCTGCATAAACCTTTTATACATATCTATACTTATTTACTATAAACTATATACTTATATACTTTATGTACATATATATTTTTCATGGTTTTGGGTAGTTCTTAGATTCTGAAATGTTTAGAAAATATTATTTTAATAGTACTTAGCCAGGTTTTTAAATAATTGATAGCGTAATAAATTTTCTCTTACGGTTTAACATAGAATATGCCATTTTTAATTAGTACAGATAAAGAATTATTCCCTTGAGTTAAAAGTTAAAGAATTGTTATACACCCAAGTAAGTCTTCAACAGAACCTCATTTTTTACTTACTTCTCTACTCTTCATTATTTAAATTCATTTTTTGTTATTCTGTAATACAGAAATTTTTTCTTGAAATTATTAAATTACCTCAAAACATATAATTTTAATTGGTAATACTATTAAATGTATAGCCAGTACAAGCCAATTCAAATAAAACAATTTTATTCGAATTAACAAAGATATTATGCATAGATTATTTTGTAGCTTTTAAGTACAAAACAAATGTGGTGTGAAACACTCAAATGACTTTCTCTTGCCATTGTAATTAATGAAAATATAACCTACTAAAATAGCATGCCCCGCGCGGTTTCGCACGCGAAACATGTGTAATCAATTTTTTTTAAATAAATATGTAACAGTAATTATGTAGCTGCTAGATTGACTGTATACTCCAACGTACACACACAACGTTTTGGGAAATTCCCCCGCGTACATCTCTCGCTAGTCTTAATACGAAGGTATTTATACTGTCTTCAACATTTTTAGTACCTATACACCCACACCCACCCACACACACAAAACGATGTTTTGATAATTTTCCCCGCATACTTCTCTCACTATCACAAAACCCCTTCATCTGCTTCAACAACAATACGTACTCACATGTATTCAGACACACACACAAATATTTTTATAAAAATCTTTATTAGGGCCCTTAGGGTTATCATTTTTGAAAACTTAAAAATAAAACGTTGCTGTGAATATAAATTCGAATATACTGTCAAAATTTCATGAAAATCCTTTCAATAGTTTTGGAAATTAGCCTGCACAAAGTACGCTTTGTCTTTATAGTACTTTTTTTTATTCCTAATTTGTGTACGTTGCAATCTGTTCAATTGAGAACAATAAGCAACCCCATGACCCAATGAGATGAGGATAATGTGTATGACGTGTAAATGAGGTGTAGTCTTGTACAGACCCGGGCCGACCATTCCTGAGAGAGTATGTTTAATTGAACCCCAACCATCAAAGTAAACCGGCAACCACTGTCTAGTATTCAAATTCGAATAAAAGTAACTTACCTTTACTAGGATTTGAACCAGGAACCTTCGTCTCCGAAAATCAGCTGTTAAACAGCTGATTTTGGCGACGACTTTACCTCTAGACCAACCCGGTGAGATTTTATAGTATTAGTATAAATTTTTAATCATTAGTAAACAATGTAAAATTAAATATAACCAAATTTTAATCATGAATGAAGGACGTGAAATTAAAATCAACCTCTGCAGAACTTACAAGTACGAAGATCACTAATATTGACAATAAACTCACGTGTTTAAAATCTAATTCTAGTTCTAATTCAAGAGTTTTCTACACAGCTAAGGCTTTGTAGAAATAATTGCTGGTATAAAAGTTGTAGGTTTTTAAATTTTCTATAATTTGTTGTTATTTTACTCTTTTGTTTGTAAAACCCATACTAAGGCCTAAATCTTAAAAAGAACCCCAATATTTACTAATTTTAATGAGCAAAATATAAAAAAAATCACTAAGTGACGCTAAACATATTCTTGTAAAAAAAAAAAATTTTGAAATAAAAGTTGTAGGTTTTTAAATTTTCTGCATTTTTAATCATATACTTTTGCGTTGAAATGCATATTAAGCCACAATTTAAAAAAAATAACCACGAGTGCACAGGCTCATGAATTCCAGCAGAAATGGCGCTTTTAGAGCATAAAATTGTAAGAGCCGTTTTTTGAAAGAATCGTAAACTGTAAAAAATTACACGAATAAACTATTACTTCTGGTTGATCGATTTTTATGAAAATCTTTCTGTTTGGTCTCCTAGTGGTACCTAACTTACGTTCTAAGTTTCAACTTCGTATGATATTCAATTTTTGAAATATTTGGTTCACACACACTCACCAATGGCTAAAAATATGGGTTTTTTTATTTAAAGTTCTTGAAAACGTGCATTCCGGTAAAAACATGATTTCGAAAAATCGACATGAAATCAATACTTTCCTTTTCTATGTACTATATATTCATAATGAGCAAGGGAGAGTAATTTAATACGTCGGTTTAGCAATAAAACAGAATTGTAGCGAGTTTTATGAATGTTAAATTTATAAAAACTTTGAATGTATATTAAGAACAATTGAAAATAGAGTGTTTTTAAGGTGCTTTCTCCTTTCGGTGGTTGGTGATCCTAGCAGCATTTTAATTTTTAACACTGCTCTAAATATTTTCACAGAGAATTAATTATACCAGTCAAGCAGATTTTTAATCAAAACGTTCTTCGTCTTTCTACACTCCTCTCTACGCTTTTCAACTCAGCTGCCCAAAACCTACAAGTAGAATGTTAAATTATTTTCACTCAATCTGTTCATTCCAAGACTACAAAAATTATTTCTGTTTCTGATCAGCCAATAAAATGACTGAAGCATTATTTAAGAACGAAGACGTAGAGGTGTAAAATACACTAATCAGATTTATCTCCTCTGAAAGTGATGAATTTCATTATACAGCCAGACCCTGTGATAAATGAAGTGAAGGTGTCATTTGCAGGGTGAAAAATATGTGCGGTTTAGAGGGCCTGACATGCTGATAAGCATTTTTTAACTCAGTAAGGAAGGTAATGATAAATCCTCTCACTTCACGTTTTGGTTCAAACTACCCTTTTGGCTGATGATCTAAACTACAACAAAATTCCGATTTTGTTTGTGACAATATTTTTATTTCTAGATTGTGTTTTAATAAATTTTTAAAAGAAATGAATGTAAAATTTTTTAATAGTCGTGTACAGTGTTTTTTTTATTGAGAGATCAATATTTGACAGAATTTCGTATGTAGTAGAAAGTACATATGAATAAACGTAAAAATTATTTTGAGAAGCTTGTATCCTGTTTAAATTTTATTTTTTCACCAAACAATAGATCAAAGCTCCGTACACCCACATCGACTGAATTAGGTTATTATAACAATTTGGGTTTTTTTTTAAATATAAAAATGTGATCCGTGGTATATTAAAGAGTACAAAGGTTTTAATCTGTGATTCAGAAAAATTCTATATAATTAATATCCTGTTTTGCTTTTCTGCCAGGTGATCGAATGGGCTGCTCCTAAAGGCATGAATTCTTAAAATATGATTTTTCGCTAACTAAATCTGAAAAAATCGAAAAATTTCCGGTTTAGTATAAATTATCAAAAGATAGGCATTCATGAATTATGAAATAAATAACATCCAGACAATGCCCTTTGATTTTATGCTAGACAATGAGTGGCACAATTCCGTATATAATATGAAAAATTATTTAACGGGTGGTAGGGTATTTTACAGGGATAGGGCATCCTATCCTACGTGGTAGGGTATTTTAGACATATGACATCCTTGCTAAGGAACCTGAGGGATTTTTTTGGCTGCAGTAATACGGAACTGTTCCGTACACCAGCGAATTAAGTTCGCATGATGATGATGATTTCCGACCTTCGATAGGAGAGAGACTTAAAGAAGAAGGGTATTTTACTACGACGAGAAGAGGTATCCATCAGTTCACAATTCAAGTACTTACTTACTAAAAAGACGCTAACTGTTTTTAAACTGCAGTCTAATTGATCCTTAAACAATTGAGACCCTTCTAACATTTATGCTGCTTTACAAAAACATGGTAGAAGGAATCAAAATTTGAAAAAAGTTTCTACTAGTTTCGATTTCCGAGAATTCCTATTCGAAACACTCCATTCATAGTAATCCATTTTCCTTATTCAATACACTCTACCTCATACAATTCGCAATTTCTTACAATAAAATATTTTTAGAATACCACTATTATAATGTTACAATATATTGTGATCACATCTGATAGCTGCCATTGCACAAAATCACATTAAATAAATTAAAAGAAGAATCTCAATGTTGATCAAAATAACTAAATACTATATTATTTATAAGACCATCATATAGTACACAGTAACTTAGCTTATTTAAGAAGATGATTGGTGTATTAAGAAATTGTGTAGTGACGAAATGTGAGAAGTCGTCAAGGGTATCGTTTCTGCATGCAATACTACCCTTCCGATGATTCCTTTACCCAATTTCTAAGGTGTAGATGAGACTTGTAGAAGTGATAAAGACAGGAGTAAGTAAGGAGGAGGTTTCGCTGTTATGCTTTTAATTGGACTAATGAGGACATAGAATACAAGTGATAAATGAGACGGTCCATGCCGACAAAACCGTTCCCTCTCCAACTTTACCGTCTTCTTCAATTTCAACTTTTCATCAAGAACCGCTTATATTTTTAGTCTTTTGAAACTACAAAGAAGAATAAACGAAGAAGTAAAACAAAGGAGGAGAAAAGAGAAATGATGAGTCTTTATATTTTTAACGATGTCACCCAATGAAGGACTGCTGTAACGTAAAGAACAATTAATTAAATTATTTTCATTATTATATTTGGTGATTATTATCAATGTCATAAATTAGTTCTATCAATACTTTGGAGGTTCTGCAATTCTTAGAGAAAGATTAACACAAAGAAATGGTTAACGAATATGTCATCAAAACATGTTCTCCACACAAATAATTCTTTAATAGGACAAACGCTTTGACTCTTACAGTAATACTCCCTACGGGGGTAGCCACGGTGGGGCAGGATGGAGCGCTTATCCCCTCTCCCACGGCTAATTTATTAAAACTAAAACTTATAGGTCAATAAGGAATACTCCTAAAATACGGAATAAGGTATTGCGTGGCAAGACACCATGTTATCGTCGTGGCGGGAAGACGCCATCTTGTTCTTCTGTTTTTGTTTCCTAATTAAGTGCTGCAATCAGTGCAAGTGAGTCAGCTGTGAAGCTGAACTTTGGTACAACAAATGGGAAAGAGAAAATGTGCTAAATGCCAAACTGAAGGAGAAAGAACTAGCGGCACTAGTTAAAGAAACGTAACTGTTCTACCTATCCATAAAATGGGCACTAAATATCTCGCTTGCACAGCTCTGTACAACATGCACTATTAAAAGATTCTTCAGCACCTTATGCAGGGTAAAAACTTGGTTGCGGTCAACAATGACAGAAAGTCGTCTAGACGGTTTTTGTATGATGAGTGTGCATAAAAATTTCGTTTTTACGACGATCTTTGTTTATCTTTGTTTATTTAACGTCGCATCAACTGCTGTGGTCATTAGCGACGACGTTGGGTTGTGACTGTGAATGAGTGAATGATAAAATTATTTTTTGTAACGTATGAAAATGCCGTGCCCAGTAGGGTTCGAACCCAAGACCGCATGATGAGAGGCGAGCACGTTACCAACTACGCCAATGCGGCCGGCGATCTTAATGTTGATAAAAAAATACATCGTTTTTAAAGAATATGCGGAATAATTGGATGTACACTAAAGAACAGAGCTCATAAATATACCTTAATGAGATATTATGATATACTGACAGTTCCGACACCTTTGACAAACTTTGGCTCTTACTGGGAGAAAGAAACGGTAATTGCAAGCTGCAGAGATGCATTTTCTATAAAGGGACAAAAATAGTACGAGGAAGGATAGAATTGTAAATTGTGATTTAAGAAATGAGACAATAAGTGTAAATGAGAGAATCTGCTATTGTTCCAATAAATGGATGAAGCATCTTTAAAGAATTTAGTGAGACGAAATTCCAAAAAGGGTTCTGGAACCTGAGAGAAAGCGAAGCTTGAAAAGACCTCGTTAGGAATAATTTATTTTATTTTCAGTTTTGTAACAAAAAATACATTTTGATCCCGGAACAAACTAAATAGCCGTGAAGAGAAGAAGAAGATTTTACCAATATTGATTACCATATATGTAATTTCATGGTATTTCCAAATTATTTTTTATTAGTAGTTTTTAAAATAAAAACAATATTTTTAAAAACAAAAAATAAATGTCCATTGATAAATAATACTTTTTAAAATTTTCCACAATAATACTGTATTTGTTATAAAAATTGACTGTAAAAAATTATTAAGTTATATTCAAGGTTTTTACATGATTTCCCTTGGCCACTGAGGAAACACCCACCTGGTCAATGTATTTCCTGTGTCCCATGCGGAACGGGAATTTTTCATCCTTTACTCATGTTTCGTCCTATATATTTGTCCAGTAAAATAAATACCTCTATTATTTTGTTCTATTCTGACTTGTACTGAATTTATTATTTCACATTTTTATAAACGGTTATTTATTTATTTATTTTACTAATAAATTGTAGCGTGAAAAATTATGCGGGGGGGGGGATTAACAGAAAAGATCCGTTTCTTTTTTTCATTCACCACAGGGTCTGGCTGTATAATTAAATTAATTTCTTTCAGAGGAGATAACACTGACTAGTGTATTTTACACCTGTACCTCCTTTGTTCTTAAATACTTAAGTCATTTAATTGACTGACCATGTCATAAGAAACTTTTTTAGTCCTTGAAATAACAGATTGAGTACAAATAATTTAACACTGCACCTGTCTGTTATGGACAGAAGTCAAGGTATGATGTAAAATAACCCACACGAACTATGAAACTATAATAGTTATTAATTAGTTAAACTTTACTTATTATTTAAATGAGTTCAATAACAATTTATAGTTACATCGATTCTACCAACAATTAAACAAAATTACTGACAGCAAAGCTTTGAGTATCAGATATTATAACACCTTTTGTACCTTACAGAATAGTTGGTTGTCCACAACCACGGTCAAGAATAGTTTTAACAGAGTGTACAACCTAACCTAAATCACGACTTGTAATTATAAGTACTAACACATGTATTTAAGGTTATGTCAATCACGTAGATATTGTTTTAATATTGAAGTTAAAACGTACTCTGGAACTAAATACAGAGAGCAAAGTTAGTCGTTTACGGAAGAGAAGCATATGTTCTACTTTCTAAATTGAGTACCGGAGTAGTCATGTTAGGTTCGTAGTAAAGCAAATCATATCGTCAATGTTCTACTATGTATAATAGATTTTACAATGAATATCTACGCCGCTGTTTCAGAAGTTGAGACTTGTTGAGTTTAAAGCGAGTAGGGTAATCTCTCTGGCATAAATTAATGCTCCTGTCAAGAAGACGACGAAGAAGAAGAAGAAGAAGAAAATGATGATGTGGAGTGAGTTGAAACTATACCTTCTAATCAATTCCTAAGCGTTGTTATTACACAATCGACTTTGGCTTTTAAACTTGTTTTGACATGATGCGAAATTCAATGAATGGAATTCAGATAATTAATATTACACTGGAAGAGAACAGAAAATATTCCAATAAACTTATGAGTGGGTAGGCACTAACCTATCTTACTGTGATATTTCTGTAACTTTTATGATTAATTTCCTTTAACGACTTTCGAAAATAAATTTAAACAAGTGTTAAGTTGTTTATAAACTGACTTTCAATCTTTAAGATTATTACGAAACTTCATCAAAATTATTTTTTATGATTATCTTCTTCTCACAAATAAGGATTAGGCTTCCGCCTGTTCTGAATCACAGCAGCGACAAAATCTATTAAGTTACCATCTTTTTCGTGGCCCAACATTTCTCCTCCCCTTCGGCCTGTATTTCAAAAAGTTGAGAAGGATCCTTTCCTCATGCATTTTCTCTACGTTCTCCCTCCATTTTTATGATTATCTGAAATAAAATATTATTTTTACCTAAGATACGTGGCCTATTCGTTAAGTAAGAGCTGTTTAATCATAAAAAAATATTTTAGAATATTTTATTGACGGCTTTAAGTATCTTAAAACCTACTTCAATTTTCTACTGATTCGCCGTTCATTTCTAAGAACTTTTCTTAACGCTGCACCAGCTTCTTTAGTCCTTCTTTAAGAAGTTCGCCGCCTTGGAATTGAACCAATTGACAACAGAAGTCTTGATTCCCTCCCACTTGTTTTTCCATATTGTTACAGGCGACGTGAGATGGATATCCTACACTAATTCAAAACAAAACATTCAATGCAATGGCGCCTTCTTAAGGGTGCTGGTGTACCCTATACCTGTTATGTTAATTTAGGTACCTGTATGTTAATAGTACTATATTTTTATGTTGTTTAAAAATTGCCATATCAAGGTTGGAAGACAAAAAGTTTATTATGGGTCAACGCAGAATAAAATGAGCTAAATTTTGATGTTAAGTATGTTAAAATCCGACTCATAGTTTTGGAAATACAAGGATTCAAACTCGGGTGTCTATGATTATGAAACCGATAGTAGTAATTCATACTTTATGTCAACAAAATTCCTGTTTCCAGTACTAATTGGCTTTATTTGTTCAGAGGTGATTTAGCATTCAACGTGTAAATTTAGTTGTGAAGCGCAGTGAGTGGGAGGTTACTGTAGTATGTTTAACAAAATTACATCTGTTTGTAGTGGGTAGTCACCCGACGGACATTGAGCGGCTAAACTCAGTGCCATGGGTGAAACTTTAATAAAAAAATTTAAACCGAACGAACTTTTGAATTGCAATACTTGAGAAAACTACATAAATAATAAAACAAATAATATTGCAAGAAACGAAATGGATTTTATTATTAATTATTATTGTTTTAATGAAATTAAAGTTATTTTAAATTTGTAATGATAAAAAAATTAAATCCAATTTGTATTTAATTTTTAGCAGTTTATTCGTGCAATTTGTTCACTCTTTTACAATTTTCTCAAAAACAGCTCCTACTATTTGTTTTTAAATCGCCTCATTTACTACATTTTTTATGCTCTACAAGATAGAGTAAGCGCCATGTCCGCTGATATTCTTGGGGAGGCTGTGATCTCGTAGAAAAAAGATTTTGTTAAGGTAGCAGCCTTAATACGCATTAAAAAATGTGTAAAATAAAAGTTGTAGAACATTAAGAACCTATTTTTTGTACAACGCTTAGTTTAATAAAAATTAATGATTTTCTGTTTTTTCATGAAAATCGGTAAAATTTGGGATTTTTTTAAAGATTGCGGTCATTGTATACATTTTACAACAAAAGTGAATGTAACTAAAGTTATAGACCAATAAAAAATCTAAAAGTTTTAGTTTAAGCATTTTTTCTACAGAGCCTAGTTTTTGCGTCAATTAGTGATTTCCCGTATTTCTAAGTCGAACAGAGATTGATTTAAATTTCGCGTAATTCATTCATGATTAAAATTATATTATGTATTTCATTTTACATTGTTTACTCTTGATTAAACATTATTGTTTATATCTACACTGGCAAGAGAAATTTGAGTGAGTGTTTCACGCCAGATGTTTTTAAGAAATGGCTGTATCAATTTTTTATGACTACATTATTTTATGAGAACAACCTTATATCACCGTTGATATAAAATACCTGATATGCAAGCGATATATCAACATAACAATTTTTTTTTGTTTTTCTAACGTCGCATCAATTTCAATGGTCATTAGCGGCGACGTTGGGTTGTAACTGTGTGTAATGAAGAATGAATGATTTTTGTAACGTATGAAAATATGCCGTACTTGAGCGAGATTCGAACTAACGTCGCATCAACTACAATGGTCATTAGCGACGACGTTGGGTTATAGCTGTGTGTAATGAAGAATGAATGATTTTTTGTAACGTACGAAAATATGCCATACCTGAGCGGGATTCAAACCCACGATCGCATGATAACAGGTGAGCACGTTACCAACTACGCCAATACGGCCTTTCTTTAATAACAAACAATTTTTGTAATAAAAGAAAAGGTTACTGCTGAGTGATTTCCATTCAAAGTAAAATTTGCCGTTCTTAAAACATTAAATAATATTAGCCTGTTTATTTAACTTTGTTAAAAACAAAAACTATAAATATTTTGGTAAAATTGTAACTGTTATTAATATAATACATATTGAGATAAAAATAAAAATTGTCATTACCATCAGTAAGTAACAACACTTACCATCAATAAGTAAAAAACTCAAAAAATGATGGTAGGTATTTCAACCAGGTTGAAGATATCCGTTGGCTATTTTTCATGTATACTCAGCCGAAACTGACGGTACTTTGTCATAAAAAACTTTTTAAAAACAATTAAAATAAGGGTCATTAAAAATGTATATTGTGGGTGTAGATTTAAAAACCTTTACGGCATCTGCCCAATTCATCAACAACCACGCAATTATGACTTTCCTCTGCTGAGTAATTACCTAGGTATTACTCTAAAATATTGTTAGGTGTAGGGTTATTTATAAAAATTTAAAGAAATTATTAATGAACTTCAATGAATTATTTGATATTTCATTATATTTTGGAAGTTAAATTTGTATTTATATAATTTAAGATTTCTCTATAGTTGTAGCTTGTTTACTAAAGTACAAAATAGAAAGTCCCAGGTTCAGTTTGTGATTAGTGGTTGAAATTTTCAATTTGGTAAATTCAAATGTAGTTATTTAATGATTGTACTCATGAAAATACACAAGTATAATTTTTTTGTAACGTGTAACAATATTCCAAATTTTATGTTTCGTATTATGAATGATAATTTATGAGAGTACTGAAGCAGTGAATAAACCTATGATTTACAATTTATTTTTATTTTATTTATTACTTTCTCTTGCCTATATGAATATAGGGCCTATAGGAAGGAAAGTAGGCTATTGTTTTCATGTCGATTTTTCGAAATCGAGTTTACATCGGATCTACACGTTTTCAGACCCCCTGAATCCAAAAAAGATGTTTCTAGCGATTGGTCTGTGTGTGTGTGTGTGTGTGTGTGTGTGTGTGTGTGCGCGCGCGCGCGCGCGTGTGTGTGTGTGTACAAAATATCTCAAGAACGGAACATCGTGAACATCGTACGAACTTGAAACTTGAAACTTAAGTTACATACCACGACCGGACCCGACACGAACATTTAAATCAAAATCGGTCAACCGGAAGTAGTAGTTTATTCGTGTAATTTTTCACTTTTTTGCGATTTTCACAAAAAATGGTCCTACGATTTTTTAAAAAATCGCCTCATTTACTTAATTTTTTATGCTCTACAAGATAGGGTTGGCGTTATGTTTACTGAAATTCTTGGTGAGGCTGTTTTCACGTAAAAAAATTATATTTTTAAGATTGCGGCTTTTTTATTTATTTTATTTAGTAAAATATAGATACTGTAACAGAATCGACTAGACGGATCACGAATGTTCGAGAATTCCATTCATAAAAATAATAAAGACATAATAAAATAACAATACACAATAAGACCAGTTTTGTAAATGACAGTTTTAACTATAAAAGGTACGCCTAATATAAAAGGGTATTGTGTGTTATAAAAAGGGTATTTTTATGAAGTTGTTTACGTTTTCTATTTACAATAGTTGACTTGTTAACAAAAGGGATTTTTCTAGCATTCATAAATAAAGAGTTATTTTTGTACTTGAGTAGATTTCACTACTTTATTCTGGAACAATCTTTATGAATGAGTAGGTATAAAAAGAGACCCCGAGTGCGGTCAGTCAGTATTCGTGTGATCTTTGCCGAAGAGTATCGGGTGTGTATTTACAGGTTATACATCCGAGTATTGTAGTGATTCAAGGTTGTTATACCGTCTCTTTGTTGTGTGTGTATGGTAAAGTTAATGTGTAGTTTTGTGAATTCAGTTTGTGTTGTATATTAGTGTAATCTATAAAAGTGATTGTAAGTAGGCTAAGTAAGTTATTAAGTTATTTATTGTTTGTTATTTATTTTGAGTCTGGACTTGAGAATTCGTGTGCTGAGGTGTTACATCTTTCCGGTGCTGTACTATGGTGCAGAGGCCTGGACTACCAATAGGCAATGTGAACGAAGACTTGAGGCCTTTGAGATGTGGGTTTACAGAAGGATGCACAAAATATCTTGGACAGAGAGAGTCACAAACATGAAAGTCCTAAGGAGGATGCAGAAGGGAATGGAAGTGATGATCAAAATCAAGAAGAGAAAGCTGGTGTACCTCGGCCATGTCTTGAGGGGTCTAAAATATGAAATCCTTCATCTTGTCATCCAGGGAAAGATTATGGGCAAACGATCGGTTGGAAGAAGAAGAACCTCCTGGCTACGGAACCTGCGAGAGTGGTTTAATTTGTCATCCATCGACCTATTTAGAGCTGCAGTTTCCAGGGTCAGGATTGCCATGATGCTAGCACACCTTCGTAATGGAGATGCTACATGAAGAAGAGATTTATTTTAAGTGAATTATTGAATCATTTATTGTATTTCTTAATTATAATTAGTTGAATTATTTATTTTGTGATCTTTTAGTGTAATAAATCTTTGTAATTGTAAACTGTAATGTATTAATTATTTAATAACCTAGATCCCGAAACGGACCTTAGCAATAAGTGTCACAATACTTTAAAATTACAATTCATTACTATACTAAGTTGCTATGTACAATATTTTAAACTAAATATACTCTGTAAAAATGTATATGCTGAGTAATTACCTATATTAACAATAGAAATTGTTTTTAAAAAACTTTAAGATTATGTTTGTCTGTTTTGTAATAGAGAGAAAAAAAAATATATATTATAACTTTTATTTTATAACTATAACTACTTTACAATAATATATTTTAACCAACACAATGTAATTATAAATCAAATTAACGTTCGGGTTTCTATAATAAAATTTTGTGGAATACACTAAAAAATATGCTTACACTGCCAAATGCTTAAGTTTTTAGTATTAATATATATTTCAACTGCTCGTTTTCGCTGTATTTTTTTTGTATTTCAAGACTTTATATTCTCTACCTTACCGTAAATCACAATAACTTATCAAACAAAAACTAAATTAATTGTTTAATTGAACTATCTATTCGTCCGATGTTTAATTTTTTTATGGGTAAACTTTTTAAAACAAATTTTTAATTAATCTTTAGTAGGGACATCACTACGTACGGAAATTTTATCACTTGTTTCCATTCAAAATTAATTAGTGACACGAATCCAGAATTACAAAATATTGTCACATCCACCACAAAATCCACAAAGAAGATTAAAAAGAAGCTGGAATAGGGATCTTAATTAAACCAGCGCGAGGGTTACCACTGGGTGATTCCCTCAGTCAAGACGGAAACAGGACATTAAACACGAATACATCATATAATGCTGTTTGTATAAATTATACTGTTTATACATATGAATTATTAATTAATTATGAATAAAAATTATATTTGTACGTATTAAAAGTGTACTACATATAAACACTGCTGTTTGTTTGAAGCTGTAGTTGTTACATACAGACAAAAACAAATTTTGGGCTTAATTTTTGTTATAGTTAGGGTTTTCTGTGGTAAAGTGACACTGTCTGTGATGAAAACTATGGGTGCTATTCTTTATTTAGCGCAGGAGAGACCTCTATTCCATTTCCGCTTTAGATGTAATTCGGTTGGATAATTCCTTATAGCTAAATTATTTAGTCGATCCTAAAATTTACTGTAGAATGACAGGTATAATTATTTTACTGACAGAATTTTGAAATCGTCGTGAAGGGTTTTTTATTGGTTACATAAAAATATGTATTGTAAATCAAATGCCTGTATCTACTTAAAATACTTCATGGTCCTACTACTTCACAAAAGTAGACACCATACGTCCAGATTGGTTAAAAAAGGGTTTTGCAAGTTTAAATTTCAAACCGCATTTGACTATTATAATGTATTTTAAGAGTGCTTTTAAAATAATATATAGTATTTATGAAGGACTTGCTGTTACTCAATATAACAAAAGTATGATGTAAGCAAAAAAAAAATAATTACAATTATGATTTATTGAAAAATGAGTGTAATATCAGTGATCAATCCTTTGTAATATAATAGTCATGGGCAAAAATAAATAAATCATTTATAAGTACAAGAATATATTGATTTTAAACTATTTAATTTATGTATGTATTGATTTATAATCCAGAGGTATTTAAATTAATATTTCGTCTGTATCTTATTGCAGCGAAGATTATATTCACAAGTACGAGGTGTGGCTATTAAATAACGAGACTGACGTAAAAAAATTATTTTAATTTTATACATAATCACTTACTGTCACCTTTAATATACACTCCTTCTCTATCCCTATAACGCTCCATGCGAATTTTCCATTGTTGGAAACAATACTGGAAGTCATCTTCTGTCAGCTCCTTCAGGACACGTGTCGCTTTCTCTTTTACAGCTTCCACAGACTCAAATCTTGTCCCTTTTACTGCAGATTTCACCTTATAGAACAGGTAGAAGTCACTTGGTGCAAGATCTGGTGAATAAAATGGATGTTCTAACACTGAGATGCTGTGCTTGGCTAGAAACCTGTTGACAGATAACGCGGAATGAGCTGGCGCATTGTCTCGGTGGAGAACCCATGATTTGTCCTTCTACATTTCGAGGCGGTATTTCCTTACTCGTTGACGTAGTTTAGAAAGTACCTCAAGGTAGTAATATTGATTAATTGTTTGATCTTCAGGAACCCAGTGAAGGTACACAATCCCATGGATATAAAAAAAAAACAATCATCATTGCTTTAAATTTTGACTTGCTCATTCGAGCTTTTTTGGCTCTCGGTGAAGTTCGGCTCTTCCAGTGCATGGATTGGCGCTTCGTTTCCAGATCATAAGTAAAAAACCACGTTTCATCACATGTTATTATCTTCTACCCGTTTTACTGTTCAACTACAGATGCATATTTTTGAATAGCCTACATAAAGACAAGTTATTAAAAGGAAAATAGAAAAATACAGAATCAGATTCATCCGAACGGACAGGAATCTTCAGCCATTACAGGCTACGAACGTAGCGTCAATGTTAAAAAAAGAAAAATAATTTCAATTTAAATCCCAGCGATTCAATTCAAGTAAAGTACAATCTATTTCTACTAATTCTCATAAAATTTTAATTATTTTAACATTTTCATCATTATTTTACTCGTTATTCTGAATAAAATTTAAATTGTGGTAAATCCTGTAATCTGATTGTCATCAGAACACTCCTTTCTTTTATTTTAATCCATGCTTTCTTTTATTTTATCCATTTGTTAGTTAAGTCTATTTAAATTTATTTTACTGAAAAAGTTATATTTAATCAAATTCAATTGTTTTCATTAATTTTAGTAGTTTATCTTAGATTTTTATAGACTGACCTAGTTTTTGAGCAGTATTCATTTATAAGCTTACATTTTGCTAAGTTACTGTTGGTATTTACCAAATACCAACTTTTGGTATTGTCAAAATTTGTTACACGTTAAAACATTGTCTCATTGTTTCAATAAGATTTAACTTGGATTGTAAACCTTTCGGTACTTATATTTTCGATATATCATCAAAAATATGACAAAATTTTTCCGTTCTTTCAATGGTATCGTCGCTGTTTAAATAAAACTTTTAACTAGTATCACTTTTAAATTGATTTCCAGAGTAATGAATTTTAATATACAGCCAGACTCTGTGATGAATGAAGTGAAGGTGTCATTTTTTTGGGTGGAAAGTATTTTTTTTTAGAGAGTCTGGCATGCAGACAAACATACTTTCCCACTCAGTGAGAAAGGTAATGTTAAACCACCTCACTCCTCGTTTTACTTAGTAAAGCCTTTAAAGGTACAAACCAGGCTTTCGGCTGATGACGCTTTTTTTTCTTTTATGATCACAATGGATCACTTTAGTCAAATTTATAAATCTTATTCCTTTTCATATTCTTTAGCTTGATGTTCCGCTAGTATGTCTTCATTCGGGCTGATCTTGCTTGCCAAACTTCCTCTGAAACGACCGGTTTCTTCCTGCGTGGGTTTGTTCTTCCATCCGATTTTGTTTCAAATTAACTTTCCTTATTTCTTAAGATTTTTAATATTTCTGTTTTGTTTTCTAAATCATTGAAAGTTAATCCGAGTTCGATCATGTCTTCTTTGACATTTCAGATCCATGCTCCTGATGTTACCATTGGAAAGAGTTTTCTAATCATCTTGTTTAAAATTCTGTCTTTAGGAAACAACGCTTTATTACCTTATTTTCAAAATTTTGAAAATTAAACTCACAAAATTGATTTAAACTCTAATTTTAGACAATTTAAAATCAATTTCGTAAAGAAAACAAATATTTTAATAAAAAATTTTGAATTTATCATCTTAAATTGGCCCTCTTAACGAATTTAAACCTTCTTTCAACTGACGGCCAAGAATAGTAACTTTACGGTACATTTCGTGATAATAGGTCTTTTTCCTATATTGTATATTGTTAGACTCTTTCCAAAGATAGAAAAATCGATTGAAGAAAAACGTTTTAACATTATGGTTCAGGGGTTTCAGGTGCAATCTTCTAAGTATTGTCCAAAATACTTTCAGTATTATCGTCAAATTTTCGTGTTGGATTATTTATCACGACTACTCAGTTTGAATTTCTTATCGTTATATTATGTTTAAATCAGAGAAACCAATGTAGCCGTAAAAAAATTTGATAACTCAATTTTAAAATATAATAAGATTTTATACCCAAAAAAGAAAACCTGTTTTACAAGATCTCCATTCTTATTATGTTTATTCGTTGGTTTTCAAAAGTGTATAAATTCGCGTAGCGAGTAACACGCAAAAGCGTGTTATTAGGCTAAAAGTGGAATGCTACAATAAAATGGTTTATCTCTGCTTATAAATCTCCACTATCTATATTTCTATTTTGTGGCATATTGTAGTGACTAATATGCCTTAATATGCAATTTAGAGAAAACGTTTTCAATTAAATTTGTAGAAAAATAAAATCCTACAACTTTTATTTCGTACAATTTTTTCTACAACGCTTAGTTGTCATCAATTAGTGGCTTTCTGTACTTATTTTGCTCAATCGGTAAAAAATGGGATTTTTAAGATTGCGGCCTTAGTAGTATATGCATTTTACGACAAATTGTATATAATTAAAGATAGGAAATAAAAAAACCTTCAACTTTTATTTCAATTATCTTTTACTACAGTGCTTAGTTTATTGTCAATTAGTGATTTTCCGAATTTTATAGTTCTACAGAGGTTGATAAGTTAAAATTAAAATTTTACGTCATTCGCTCATGATTAAAATTAGATTATATTTTTCATATTAGCCTACATTTTTTACTTATTAAAAATAGTTTTTAGTAGTTAAACCCACCCGGTTGGTCTAGAGGTAAAGTCGTCGCCAAAATCAGCTGTTTGTTGGCTGTTTAACAGCTGATTTTCGGAGGCGAAGGTTCCTGGTTCAAATCCTAGTAAAGGTAGTTACTTTTATACGGATTTGAATACTAGACAGTGGTTACCGGTGTACTTTGATGGTTGGGGTTTAATTAACCGTACTCTCTCAAGAATGGTCGGCCTGGGTCTGTACAAGACTACACCTCATTTACATGTCATACGTATCATCCTCATCTCATTGGGTCATGGGGTTGCTTATTGTTCTGAATTGAACAGATTGCAACGTACACAAATTAGGAATAATAATTTTAAAAAATCTGGTGTGAAACATTCACACAACTTTCTCTTGCTAATGTAAATAATTAATAATAAACCTAACATTAGCAATAAAACATTAAAAATAAACAAAAAACTAACCTCAAAAAACATAACCTTATTTTAATCATGAGTGAAAGACGTAAAATGAAAATCGAACTCAGTTTGGCTTAAAAATACGGAAAATCCCACTTTCACGTTAAACTAAGCTCTGTAGCGAAAAATGCTATAAATAAAAGTTGTAGATCTTTTAATTTCCTATAAATTTGATTATATACACTTTTGTCGTAAAATGCATTCTAAGGCCGAAATCTTAAATAAATCGATTTTTCACGTTTTCGTGAGAAAAAATCAGAAAATCGCTAATTACTGCTAAACTAAGCGTTATACAAAAAAAATGTTTCAAATAAAAGTTGTAGAATTTTAAATTCTCTACAACTTTTATTACATAACGTTTTGCGCTAAAATGCATATAAAAGCCGTAATTTTAAAAAGAAAATGTTTTTACGTGAAAACAGCCTCACTGAGAATTTCAGAAAACATGGCGCCTACCCTATCTTGAAGAGAATAAAAAATTGAGTAAACCAGGTGATTTTTAAAAATATCGTAGGACCAGTTTTTGAGAAAATCGCAAAAAAGTGAAAAATTACACGAATAAACTACCACTTCCGGTTGACCGATTTTAATGAAAATGTTCATGTCGGGTCCGGTAGTGGTATGCAACTTAAGTTTTAAGTTTCAAGTTCGTACGATGTTCCGTTCTTGAGATATTTTGTACACACACACACACACACACACACACACACACACAGACCAATCGCTAAAAACATGTTTTTTGGGTTCAGGGGGTCTGAAAACGTATAGATCCGGTGAAAACTCGATTTCGAAAAATCGACATGAAAACAATACTTTCCTTCCTATATATTCATATAGGCAAGAGAAAGTAAAAAAAAAATTTAAACACTAAGTATAGGTATATTGTTTATTATTTACATTGGCAAGAGAAAGTTGTGTGAGTGTTGCACACCATAATTTTTTAATTAATTTTTGATTTAATTTAAGTTCAATTAGCAGAATAACCTGATTTTGTTTTTTTAATATGTTGTTTGTTAGAAATTTATATTGATAAAATACCTCTTCTCTTTAAACACTACTCTATTACACTCGTATAACCGTTAGTAACTTGTGGATTTAAATAGATTTTAATCCGATTAGAGTATTACAGAGATTCTTCGAATTTTCTCATTTATTGTAGTACAGAAAGATAACTTTCACACTTCGCGTTAACCAGGTAGCATTAAAGAGATTTAAACTTTATTTTGAAACCACTGGATCATGTTACCTATATTCGGTTCACCGTAAGAAAGATATCTCAAGTAAACAAATAATGACGTCACTGAGCATGCACATTATTTAAATATGTGTACACGCAGTTTTAAAAGTAACAACGAAATACTTTCATAAAAATTTAAATACAAAATACTTTTGAAAGTATTTTTATAAATGAAATTGTTATGCCTACATCATATCATAACTGATGTTTGAATTGATCAATAAAATGTATAAAAATGTTAGGCCTATAATTTATTTCCATTTTTTTTCATAAATAAATGTGGTTACAAATTGTACGTATTACCTCTGATCTGTATGACGAACAAGAAAACTTTAAAAGTAAACATTTTTATTTTAATGATTAGCCATCTAATATTAGTTTAGTCACTCGTTATTTCACAATTGAATTTGACGATGACTTATCCAAACCCATAAATCTCTCTCCACATTTTTGACAAAGAACAAGTCGTCGTTATAATGGTACTACCAGTTCGCTTTTGAGATCGTATTGTCTCGCATCGTTCTTACGTGCATTATAATTTATTTTCAATTAGGAATTTAGTGTTGCAGTATTTGTTGGTTTTTACATTTCTATTTATCGTTTAATTCTGCATATGGTTAAAAGCACGTAGCCTATTAGTTATTTAAAGCCTGCCTATTTAAAGCAGGTCTTTATCAGTTTCGTTGCAGTATACATTTTTTAAATATATTTTTTAATAGATAGAGTTTAAAATAAAATTTTATAAGACCATAATAATTTACTTGTCTTGGGCTATAGAATTAAACTGAACAATAATCTCATTAAAAACTTTTGGACTCAGTTTTGATTCTGACCAACTCTTCTATATCATTTTACTTGAAAGTAAAGTTTATTTATTTAGGTGCTCGCCTCTCATCATGCGGTCTTGTGTTCGAATCCCATTCAGGCACGGCATATTTTCATATGTTACAAAAAATCATTTCATCCTTCACCGTCTGCATTATCAGTAATTGCAGAACAGTGGGACGTTAAACCAAAAAAAAATTATTTATTGACTTTATTTACTTCATTCGTATTACCGCACAGTTGGATGCCATTCAAGTATCAAAATATATTTCAATAAACTTTAGCATAGTATTTATTTTCTAAAGCAAATGGCGCCCTTCTTCATTGAAGTCAAATCATCTTGGATTTCACGTAAAGACGTAAATTTTTAAAATGTGTCTTGCCAATAGTATTTGTAAAGGATGTATTTAAAGAATACATAATAAAATAAGATGACGTAGGAACAAGTAGGATTTTTATTTATTTATGATTTTTTTTATAAAAATTTATTTTACATAAAACATAAATTTATTTTTATTCATAATATTAACAATACAATAAGTATAATATATTTTATTTTGGATGATGGTAACATTTTTTTATAACGTTGTTATTATTACTAGATTTCAGTCCTTTTTGCAATGGTAACACGAACAACTGCGGGCAGATTTAAAAACCAAATCCCTCGTGCCTTCCAAACACAATACTCTAACCTCAACCTGAAACACGACAAAAAGATAAAAATGAATTATAAAAATGCGTTAAAATAATATTTTCAAATAAATTTTGTAAAAAATATGACGAAAATATTTTAGAAGCCTGCGGTTATTTTCACAACAATTTTACTAAAATCTATAAATATACTTTAAAAACCTTTCTGTACACTACTCTCTTCTATCTTTCTTTACACTAAAACAGAAACGCTTCTGAATAAACGAATGACTGAAAAATATATCACAATTTTCCCACGTCAATTTATTACGAACTATGTAAGTTCAAAAGACGCTTTTTTAAAATTGTTTGAGTATGGATGCCAACAGTTTCGCCGAATTATTAGAGAAAGTACACTGACTTTATTTGAACGAGTCGACAGACCAGTCGTGCTCGTAGGTTTCACTTTCGAACCATCAACACCGACCAAACCTAGAACCCAAGCTCGAGCTCCTACCATACACTTTCGAGCCAATCCGAGCGGCCCAAGGTCATCAGCCGACCGGCCCATACCCATATTGTAATTTACAACTAAAGTATTTCATTCATAACAATTTATGCCCATAACAGGCAGGTGAAGTGTTAAATTATATGCACTCGATCTGCTAGTTCCAGGACTACAAAAAAATTGTTCTATTTCTTATTGCATGGTCAGCCAATATGGCCGAAGCATTTAAGAACAGAAGAGGTAGAGCTGTAAAAGACACTAGTCAGAGTTATTTCCCCTGAAAGTAAAAAATTTCATTATACAACCAAACCCTGTGGTGAATGAAGTGAAGGTGGCATTTGCAGGGTGGAAAGTTTGCTTTTTAGAGAGCCTGACATGCTGATAAGCCTATTTGTCCACTCAGTGAGGAAGGCAAGTATATACCTCATCACTCCTCATTTTATTTAGAGGTTTTGTTAAGAGACCTCTAGAGGCTCAAACCAGCCTTTCGGCTGATGGCCTAAACAACAACAAAAATATATTATTTTGTAATATAAAATAACTAAGTTCTAAACAAAATTAAAAGAAAAACAGATCTCTGTGGTCCGGTGGTTACAGCGCCAGGGTCCGATCCTCACTGTGAAACGGAAAGTGCCAGGTTTGATTTCCAGCTACGGTCTGAAATTATTACACGATAAAAACTACCACTTCTCTACCGTAATTCATAGTAATCGCTAACAGCCAAAGCAGTTGATGTGATTTTAATTGTTTAAAAAAATTGTTAGCTAAAAGCAAAACAAATTGCTAATTAAATCTATTGTGTTATAAAGAATAACAACACCAAAGAAACAGCGAAGAAATGGCTTTGTTAAATAAAATCTTGGAATAATAACAAATTCATAAAAGCAGTGTTTTTTTTTTTTGGTTTTTACTTTTTGTTTACAGGAAGAAACCGATGTTGTTTAGGTAATCAGCCGAAAGTCTGGTTTGAAACTGTAGAGGTTTTACTAAGTAAAACGAGAAGTGAGGTGGTTTACCATTACCTTCCTCACTGAGTGAAAAAGAACGCTTACCAGCATGCCGGGCCCTCTGAAAAGCGTACATTTTCCACTCTGTAAATGACATTTTCACTTCATTCACCACAGGGTCTGGCTGTATAATGAAATTCATTACTTTTAGAAGAGAAAACTCTGATTAGTGTCTTTTGCAACTCTGCCTCTTCTGTTCTTAAATGATTCAGTCATTTAATTGGCTGACCATGTGATAAGAAACAGAACTATTTATTTTAGCCCTGCAACGAACAGATTGAATGTAAATAATTTGACACTCCACCTGTCTAAGTAACAAATCGATATCATTTACATTTTTATGTTTTAGGATAATATTGGGCTTATTTTAGCTTTTTCTTGAACTAAATTGTAAATTCATCTATTCATAGGTGTGCTTATGATTTCAGGATTTCAGTTTTACTTCCGTATACCAATCTTATTAACGTACACTATTTTAAAAGAATGTGGTACGGTAAACAAATTTTTCTGCGGTGGAGTTGCAGGAGGTGGGGAGGAGGATCAGCAGCAAAGAAAAGCGCTTGTGTGACTGTGATTTTGATAATGTTAAAACAACAGATGTAAACAAAAAAAAATAAAGAAAAATTGAAGACATCATAAAAGGAACTGAAGAAGAACTTGTGTTAAATACTTACGTCTTCCGTCTCCATAATGTTGCAACATTCGCCCACTGAAGTAATCGGTTGGTGTGGATTAGTTAGAACTGTTTCCAAGGCTGATGGTACTGACCACGATTCACAATAACCACGACATGCATTCGTACTTATGTGGAATTCAACACAGTCAGGAATACTGATCCGCCTTGTGTGACCTGTGGACAACAGACGCTAATTATGAATACAATGTCAAATACCTATTGAATTGTTTTCTATAAAATATTTCAATCTTTAATTTATTATCTAGCAATCTCATGTTTTAACAACAATAATATAGTTATTGTCACCGCCACCCCTTCTAATTAATCATTTACTGTGTTGCCGGCTTCAATAGTTCTCCCGGCCTTTGACGGCATACCGACAAACCTTTCGGCTGCGCACCGCAGAGGCCTTTGTCATCACAGCCAAGCCAGTAGCCGCCCTCTACCACAGCGCTCTCGGCAGCTATATAAAGAGCGCTGCACTGAGCCGGGGGATTCAATTCCGATCAAGACACCGAGGGATTCACTTCCACCAGACAGCATCGACAAGACGTCCACCACGGCACACGGCTGACGGACTTTAGCGAGGACTATTCGACGACCCCGCAAGAGAGAAGATGATGCTTCCACTCCCCGACCGTCACCGTAAGCCATCGACCGGACCGTCATCGCCCGCTGACGCGAGCAATGCCTACAGCGGTCCCTCGACCGAGCCTTACACTCACCGGACCCGACGAAGCAGCCATCGACGCTCTACTGCGAGGGAAGTAGATGATGTCTCCGCTGGACGACGACACGCCGTGTCGCCCAGCTCCTCGACCGCCACGACAACTACGACCGACGCCTCTCCAAGACGACCACCGCTTAATTTTGGTGGCCCTTTTCAGGGCCACCAAAATTGTAAGGTTTGCCACTTAATGTCGCCATCCGGTGACATTATAATGAAGCGGCGGAAAATGAAATCAGCTGTTCATAAACAGCTGACTGATTGATTATAAAAACGATACATTTGGCGGAACATAAAATCAGCTGTTCATTAACAGCTGACCGATAAAATATAAAAACTAAGCATTTCATTGTTGGAGCGCCGCCGCGGTTTGAATGGCTGGTGTGTTAGTGGCCTAAATTGTTCGGGATTCTTCAAGGTGAAGTTTGTTATTTTGTCATCAGACATTGTATTTAATGTTTAATTTGGTAAGGGATATTGTTTATTTTATTTTATTTTATTTTATTGTTGAAAAATTACGTGAATTGCAATGATTTAAATGTTTAATAACTTATTTTCATGAACTCATTATTTTCATTGTTGTCATTTTATTGGTTAGGATTTTAACAAAATAATTTTGTTAAATAAATATATGTGAAATAATTAAATTAAAGTTTACAATTTTACTTTACTATAACGAGTTGTAACAATATGTTCTCGCTCTTTTAAGGTAATTTCTAATGTGAAATTTTCTCTCTTAGGCCGAGCACTCATCAACGTTATGTAATGATGACTTGATAGTTACACGATAGTATCATGATGTGATTTGCGAGTTATACAAAGGTTAGCATAAGAACTCACCGACGTGATGCAACGCGCAAATGATGTGTAACAATCGTATCACAGACATTCAAGTATATATGCTACACTTTCTGCTTCGTGTGACTTCTAAGTTGTTCACATGTTATAAAAGTAAAAAAAATTATTTCATTGTGTTGTCTTCGATTTTTAACTACTGTTTTCGTTTTTTTAACTAAACTCATTTTTGTGTTGTAATATGAAAGACTACCCAGAATTCAATAAAAAATTTCCATCTATAGTTGCAAACTGTATGTGTTCAGACTAGAGAAAAAGTACGTGGGAAAGAGTTACTAAAGAAATTTCAGAAGACATTCTTCTATTGTAACAGAACCCCTATAGTTATTTTTTTTTAATTTGGTCGAAGCAATAGTTCGTATCAATAAATTAAATATTTCTCTGTATAGTTTGTAACAAGATAAACTTTTTTAGTATAAATGTTTAGTTCATTAAAAACCAGAAATGCAGCGTTTTTATTCGTGTTTTCTTTCCAGTACGGGTGCACCCAAAACATTTTTCTAATTAATATTTTTTGTTAATTTTTTAAAAAGTGTGCAAGGGGATCTTCATTACCAGAAGAAAACAGAACGGCAACGACATTCTTGTTTATAAACACAAGTTGCAATTAAGTCAGTACAGTAGGGGTTAAGTAATAAGAATGTTACATCACGATCATTATGTGGCTGTGATGTCGTTAGATCACATCTCTTGTCATTTTGGTGAGCGCTCTACCAAACAACTAACCAAATTACACTAATCAATTACATCCAGTACTACTGCTACAACTACTACTACTACTTCTACTAAGCATCCAATAATACTTCTGGAAACAAGGCTAACTGATTTAACTTCTAAAATTACTTCTATAAAGCAACTTTCTACCACTAAACTGGTTGTATTGGGCCATAAACAACAAAAAAACCCTTAAAAGCCGATCTAACCCACCAGGTTTGTCTAGCGGTAAAGTCGTCACGGCTAGTCAGCTGTTTATCAGCTGATTTTTGGGGACAAAAGTTCCATGATTCAAATTCTATTAGAGCGGATGCCAAATAAGCTTGCCGGTTTTCTGAAGTGCGCAGAAGGTTTATTTTGGTAATGGCGCGTTCGGTTGCCTTAGGGAGTAGTGGGGGTCAGTGCTGCACTAGCTGCGATCAGAGTCACGTCGCTCTCGCAACGTTATATATCAGCAATCCTGAAAACATTAGTCTGTAATGTATTGTATTTGGTAGGCGTTAATTGTTGTATACAATGTTTACAATTTAATATTTTTAACGTCGTAATAGTTGATAATTTACATCGTTCAGAATATGTGAATTAATAGGCAGTTCGGTACTAAGACACGAAATCTACCGACTCAATCCGAACTGTTCGCGCAGCTACACCGGCAAACTAATTTGGTGTCCACTCTAAAACTACATACTTTTATATGGATTTGAACACAAAAGAGTGGTTACCAATGTATTTTGATGGTAAGGGTTTCAATTAACCATACTCTCTCAAGAATGGTCAGCCTAATCTGTACAAGTCGACACCTCATTTACACGTCATATATATTATCCTCATCTTATTAGGTCATGGGGTTGTTTATTATTCTTATTTGAAAAGATTTCAACGTACAAATTTATTAGGGATAAAAAAGACAACCTGAAAAAAATTCGCAAAATATTCTGATTTTTCGTTGCCAAAGGGGTTTCAAAATCCAATAAAAAGTTTTAATTAGCATCAAAATGTTTTATTATTTTCTAAGTACAGTATTTTGTTAAAAAAAATGTCATCGCCTATTTTAGCTTTGTATATTTTTAAACTTCGACTTTATAGAAACTGAAAATAATATTCTGGCGATACTACTTTCTACACTTATGTACTCACATCAAACTTCAATAAAAATCGTTGACGTTTGCATTCATTTCTTGGCCTCAGGGCCCTTGAAATATAAAATTCAAAATATTATCAATAAAATGTATTTGTATAAAGTGGAATAAATAAATATTATTATTATTATTATTATTATTATTTATTTATTTATTTATTTAGATTGTTTAGACCCATTCAGGATCACATAAAGTCAATTATGAACTGTTGCCGCCATTCCTCTTGTTTCTCCAGTACTCCTTCATAAATTCGCGGTGTCTAACACGACGTTCATCCGTCCATTTTGCCCTAGGTCTCTTCGGCTTACCCTCCGATGCAACTTCCCAGGTGTGAATTTTATGCCTGAAGGTTTTACGGTCTTTGAGGTCTGAAGGTGTGGTATTTGCATCTCTTAAATCTGATTGCACTTGCTTGATCCAGACGGTTGTAATTTTGAGTTTCTGTGAGTGCATCAGAATCTTCTTTATAAGCCGAGAATCATCCAGTCTCATTATATGACCATAAAATCTCAGCCGTCGTTTACGGAAATCAACTTCAATGTTTGAGTATTTTTCCGTCACTGTGTGTGATTGTAGACGATATCCTTCATCTGTGAGTTTTGGGCCAAGAATTTTCCGAATGATTTATCTCTCAGCTTTCTTAATATTCTCAAGATCCCCTTTAAAGTTGAGGTTCAAGGTCTCACTGGCATAAAGTGACTCAGGTTTAATGACAGTCGTGTAGTGTCGAATTTTGGTGTTTATGCTCTTATTATTATTATTATTATTATTATTACTATTTTCGATTATTCCCCTATAGGAGAGCGAATGAACTTGAATCATGATTTCACTTTGAGTTGTTCTTCCTCTTCTCCTCCCAAAATCTCTTTATCCTCTTGGAATGCTCCTGCTTCCGTTCATCTGTCCATTTTTTCCCGGTTGTCGTGGTATTCTTTGCTGGAACTTTACATTTATGATTTTATTCCGGCATTCGGTGCGGTCTTCGAGACTTTCAATGTTGATCTTTTGTAGGTCCATCTCGACTTCTTTCAGCCATTCTGTACCGGTTTCACTTTTTGTTATAATGTCGAGTAGTTTCTTTACGATTCTGGAGTTTTCCAGAGTTATTATTATTATTATTATTATTATTATTATTATTATTATTATTATTATTATTATTTGCGTCAAGCTCCCAAAGTGGAAGTCGCTAAGTATTTAATTATGGATTACTCTACTGGGTACCTTCCGTTTTTTCTCCACCCAGTATGCTTTCATTCTCTCCGAGAATGCCTTTTTCCTATCCTCAGTCCATCTAGTTCCGACTTTTTGATGTTTTTCCACCGGCTTGACCTCCCAGTCCTCAACGCATTTCCGGTATTTCTTCCTGTCAGTAGTTATTTCTTCAGGAATTCCCGCAAGATTGAGATCCTCTTTAACCTTTTTTATCCAGTCTACTCCATTCTTAAGGGAGCTAACATATTCCACTATTTTCCGTGTTATCCTATTCTCGGGGAGTCTTTTAATATGTCCGAAAAACTTAAGTCTTCTCTTCCTCATGTCTGCTACTATATTAGAGTGCTTTTCGACTTCACAATTCTTCTGTAGCCTGAAACCATTCTCTGTTTCCCTCGGTCCAAGTATTTTCCGGATGATTTTTCTCTCCTCCTTCAAAAGAATGTCCAAGTCCATTTTACGATTAAGACTCAATGTTTCACTGGCATATGTCATTGAGGGCTTAATAACTGTAGAATAATGTCTCAATTTAGAGTTTATGGATAAACATTTTTTAATATAGATATTATGTACAAGTCCAAGACCTTTCCGGGCTTTCCGAATTCTATCGCTGTAGGCTTTCTTCTCAGATACATTTTCCCCCAGATATTTAAAGTTAGATACTTTATTTATTTTTCCATATTTGGTGTCAAGCTCTTTGACTTCCGTATTATGGCAAGTGAAGACAGTTTTTGTGAAGGAGATTTGTAGTCCAATTTTCTCGGCACACTCCTTCAGAGTTTCAATTTGTTTGATGGCCTGTTCTTTTGACTCAGAAAAAATTGCCAAGTCGTCCGCAAAGGCCAAATAAGGGATCTGTAAGTTTTTATTCTTTCTACCGAGATACATTGGACTCCAATTATTTTCCTCTTTCAATGTTTGTTCCCATGCTTTCATCACTTTGTCAAGGGCTAAGTTAAAAAGTAGCGGAGACAGTCCATCTCCTTGTCTTACTCCGGTTTTAATGTCAAAAGGCTGTGATAATCGTCCCATAAATTTAACTTTAGACTTCGTGCCAGTGAGCGTTAGTTTAATTATTTCAAGGGTTTTAGCATCTAGGCCTTTTCCTTCAAGGATTTTGAAAAGGGTTGGTCTGTGAACAGAGTCGTAGGCCTTTTATTATTATTATTATTATTATTATTATTATTATTGTTGTTATTATTATTATTTTCAGTTAGATCTACTTGTTCATATAAAATTGTACATGTAAAGTTTTCTTGAAAATATTTTCATAAACATTTCCTCGGTTATAATATAGTTTTTACAATATTCTATACTATACAACATGTTTGATAAAAATTATTTAAAAGGTTTAACTCACCGACTTTATGACAACCAGGCCTTTCCCATGAATCTGAGGGAGACTGTTGTTGCTGTTGCTGCTGCAGTGGAAAACTGTATCCGCATGAAAAATGAGTTCGTCCGGCCAAGATAAGGACCACGAACAACCACCTTAAGTAATGACAGTGGAATACCATTGTAAACACAGCTGCTGAAACAAATAAAACATTTTTTGTATTTTTTTATTTAGAACAACCACCAACAATACGTAAGGTGTGTGAATTACATTTCAGAAACACATTATTGAATGTCATGTGTAATTACTTATCATGATTTAATATTTGAATTCGTCGTATCAGAAAGCCCATAAGTTATAAAAGTATTCATGTGTATTTTGTAACTTAATAACATTTATTACATAAATTATTTTGTGTTTCATAAGTTACTTTATTACATACAACAAAAACGTGCTACTCATTAAGTGTTAATGTTCAAGACAAATATCAAATAACGATAAAATATAATGAGAGTCAAATATCTTCGAAACGGTATGAGATATCGATGTGCGGTTTTCCCCATTCAAATTATCTTAACATTTCACATGAAATCATGTGTCCCATTTAAAAAATAAAGTTACATTCAAGATTTTTTCTTAATAAAATAGTATTTTGTATTCGAGTGAGTTTCATATTTGCATATATCTTAAAATTCTTTTTACATTCGAAATATTTAGCCATTTCAAGACTTTATGGACACTTGGTTTATTTATCGTATAACCAATTTTAGTTAGAGTATCAAACAATGTACGGTATGTGCTTTATTGTGAGAGATCGTATATAAACAATACAAATTTACAAAAAGAACTCATTAAAGTATATTTTTTTAGAACCTAAATCACATGTTTTAATACCATTAATTTAGTTGAAGATATTGAACTAAGGGAAATTATTCATTACGTTAATAACAATGTAAATTAAACACAGTAGAGCAATAAATATATTTCTTTTAGTATTAGTAACCGCACGTAACTAGATTCCTTTAACCTAGTTAATATAATGAAGAGCAAAAAGTGTGTAACGGCTAGACGATGTGACAATGTGCAATTATTTGCCTTTTCTATTACTAACTAAATCGATTGTAGCTTCATAGAACCTACAGTAAAACAACGGTCCGTTCTTTCAAAAGTTCTGTTGATTTTAACCCTTTGACATGTTTTGTCTCACTGTTACGGTCTAATACGTTTATACCATTCTCATTAACAATTATACTGAATTGTCTTGGATGATGTCATCGGTTACAGTAAAACAACCATTATTTTTGACTACTTGCGACTTGTCTCTCTTAAGCCACCCATCCACTTAGTTCTCGACAAAAGCTTCGAGAAAAGCGTAGTCCCACAATCTAACAAACACAATACGGAAGCTTACTAACAGCAAAATACAAACGGCACGCTAGTGTTTCAAGAAGCCAGCAAACTTAGCTTCAAGAATCCGTATACCGTTAAAAATTTAATTGTTTTTCGTGCTTTTAATAAATTCAACTAAAAAACTGACGATTTCATATTCTTCTTCTTCTTCTTCTTTTGTATTCGTCCTCTATTCTATCTAACAAATTCATCTCATTGAAATTTTTTTCAGTTTCTAAGAACCATCTATTCTGTGTTTTGTAATTTTTGCATCTATCAAGTAATTTGTTTCGTAAAAGTTTTCTGGTACGTTTTATAGATATATCCGTCTTTTGTTGCTCTCTAAATCACATATTTTCTTTGGGATTATCTCTCTTTCGTTTCTACTTTCTTCTTAAAACTCTGCTTCTGATGGAAGATGTTTCTGATCAATATGATACTTTATGTTTTATAACACGGTATTGCAGTGTCTTAATTTACAGTTTAATTACATTGATTTTTTCTTGTAAATATAGTTTTAAGGTTAATTTGGGTGGTATCGAAAAAAGAATTCTTGATTAGTCTCAACCTCCAAGACCTAGAGGCATTTCAATAAAATTACTCTTTAAAAAAAATCTATTAATTTACTATCTACAGTTCTTAACATAATTTAGTTATATAATCTTTAGTTTTTACGTTAATTAAAGTTAATTAATCAAAAACCCAATTCATTCGTTATAGAAAAATGAGACTAATACAAGTGAAAAACTAATAATATGCAGTCATTTAAAAGTACTGACCCACCGGGTTGGTCCAGAGGTGAAGTCGACACCGTGAGTCAGCTGTTTAACAGCTGATTTTCGGAGACGAGGGTTTCTGGTTCAAACCTTGCTAGGAAAGGTAGTTACTTTTATACGGATTGGAATACTAGACAGTGGTTACCGGTGTACTTTGATGGTTGGGGTTCAATTAACCATACTCTCTCAGAAACGGTCAACCTGGGTCTGTACAAGACTACACCTCATTTATACGTCATACACATCATCCTCATCTCATATTGGGTCATGGGGTTGCTTATTGTTCTGAATTGAACGGATTGCAATGTACATATTTGGAATAAAAAAAAATTAAAAGTACTTATCAAATGAAAACGTTTAAACTACCTACGTAAAGGTAGTTACTACGTAACTACCTTTTCTAGGATTTGAATCAGGAACACTCGTCTCCGAAAATCAGCTGTTAAACAGTGACTCACGGCGACAACTTTATCTCTGTACCAACCTGGTGGGTTGTACTTTTAAATGACTGCATATTATTAGTTTTTCACTTGTATTAGTCTACTTTCTATAGCGAATAAATATTTAAATATTTATTAAAAAAACAATATAATATTACAAAATACGAGAAAGTGAATAAGCAGACAAATTGAAAATTACTATTTTCAACTTTGTTCTTAGTACAAAAAGTTTGCCAAAGTTGTACAAAGTTTGTAAAATATCAAATGCCGTAAATATTCCCTTCCGAGCAAGAAAGAGCGCATTCAAGTAATGGAAACGTAGGTGGCAACGAAAGTTCAGCGTATTCAATGTTTTCTTCAATACCAATTATATTTTCTAGGAAATTATCAGGTTTATTTTGCCATCACAAGCCAATCAGCGATATTTTGACATGTAATATATAACCAGTAAACCGTATGTCATTTAATATATATTTTTTATGTTTCAACAGGAACTGTTTAAAAGCTTAGAGCTTCTGAGTACTAGTTACTAAAACTTTTCGACTTTATTATTTTTTTTAAATTCTTTAACAAGCTTGTGATTGTAAAATGAAATCATCTATAATTTTTATTTGGTAACTTTATAAGGAAGTTTAATTATTTATAAGTTATCAGATCCTGAAAAGAACACGAAAAAAGTCAAAATATTAGGTACTTTAAGGTACCTTCCTATAATATTTAACCATCCTTTCCTATTTTCTTTTATCATAATTTTTGAAAATAATTTACTGGTCAACTACTCAAAAAATAATGTCATATCCGATTTCTGCATAGAAAGTTATTTAGATTAAATAGGTATTCAAAAAAATCAGAGAGAACTATTATTTTTAAGAAATAAATTTTACCTATTTTTATCTATACGTCGGGGTCCCGGATTCGATTCCCGGTCAGGTCTGGCATTTTTTCATCACTCATTTTCATACATCATCTTCACCACCGGCTGCATTAGCAGAGACTGTAGAATAGTCAGACGTAAAATCAAAAATATATATATAATATATTTACTTAAAACAATATTCAGCTCAGATTGTGTTATAAATTCCCTTAAAATAATGTCATATCCGATTTCTGCATAGAAATTTATGTAATCTAAATATTTAAAAAATCAGAGAGAACTAAGTATTATTTTTAAGAAATAGATTTTACCTATTTTTAATTATACGCGGGGATACCGGATTCAATTCCCGGTCAGGTCTGGCGTTTTTCATCACTCATTTTTATATATCATCATTCTACACCGGCTGCATTAGCAAAAATTGCAAAACAGTCAGACGTAAAACAAATAAATATATGTATATACCTGTATTTACTTAAAACAATATTCAACTCAGGTTGTTTTAAATTATTCCCTTAAACTGGTGATTTATGTTGATGTGAACAAAATTCCTGTTTCTAGTACTAATTGTTTTTTTAACTGTTATGATTTTACAATGTGAAATCACGAAAGTGATTTCTTTTCGACGAATAAAGTTGTGTGAGAAGTTAAACGTTTAGTTTGCCTTGAAGTACAGAAAGCTGTAAGATTGCTAATAGTTAAATAATTCATTTGATTGTAAATAGCGTATCTAGAAGTTCTAAAAAAGTCACGAGGTTAGTATATAACCGTTTTGTATATCGATCTGTATAAAAGAAAATAATTTTATCAGCAGTAAAAAGTATGCTTTTAAAAATTGAAATTTAGAAAGTGTAACATGTTTTCTTGAGGAATTGTAATTAAAAAATGTTAATTTACTCGAGTTTTCGTTTCTTTTTTGTGAAAATAAGAAAATGTCAATTAATCGGGTGAATGTTTTTATCGTTTTAAAATTGTTTATTAATTAATATTTATGTTTAATAATTTATTTTCTTTACGAAGAAAAATATGGAGCAGACGGGAAAAAACAAACGGTGTTTTTTTTTACTCAGCTGTTATAAATGGTATAAGGAAGGTACTTATAAAGGCTGAGGCGGACGTTAGGTCGATGAGATGAGCTTCTCCTTCCCCTCAACACTTCACCTCATTCCTGTCTACATCACCAGAACAGGCATCAAGTCACAGTCGTAAGCCATAAGTTGTTCAAGTAATAAGTGTTTGTGACACTTCAATCCCACTTTACCTAATGGATTTGCGGGATGATCTTTGACCCAACACAACTTACACCAGCCGCTCTGTATAACCCAAACTCAAAATACGTTATCAATCCTTCCAACATTTAAGACATCACAATCTACCAATAATACGTGAGTTAACTGATTTACCTTACGCCTACGATCATGTCAAATGCAAGCCTATTGGATATAAACTAGATTTGTCTAAACATAAACGTATATTAAAATATCGGTACAAAACCCTGTTAACATAAACTTTTGATTGTTTTAAAGATTAATAGACTATCAAATTGCTGACAGGCAATATATTACCGGCAATACGTAATACTTTTACCCATTAATCATTAGTAACATTATTCTTACTATCGTGTTTATTTGAATCAAAATTATTTAAAAGTAATCTCCATATATAAATTCAGAAATCCTTACTAATTCACTGCTTCATTCACTCCTTATTTTCTAACGCTCACCTTTTGTGAAAAATGTACCTAAATGTTAAAAATCTAAATTTGCGGGAATAGGCGACAAAACAATAAGGCATAAATCAAAAACAAATTGTACAACACAAACAAGTGAGTTTTCCATGAACAGTTGGTTAGAAAGATGAACCAATGAACCTGAGACTATTAAAAACAGTAATGCAGATATTTTTAAAGTACTAAAATTCCCTTTTGCTCTAAAACGATCCGTATAAAATTATGAAAAATATTCGTTCTTGTTGACTCGATAATTTTTCTGGGTAAACCTCCTAAAAACTTAATTTTTTATCATTAAAGTACTATTTTTTCACGTAATTTAAAGTTTTTGTGGTTTAACTAGGTCTAAAAAATTGAAAAACATAAAAAACTGAAAATCGAAATTTTTAGTGTAAACCATCTACAGTCTCACCTTAAATGCCTCAATATTCCTGATGTTTCCCTGTTAAAGAATCCATGACTGGATCTGCGTAGTAGTAAATCTAAATACATAAAATAAAAAATAGGCTATTTTGTTGTTTAAGAACTGAAAGTAAAACGAGGTAAGTAGTTTTAAGTACTCTTTTGAAGTTCTTAAAATGTACGTCTTTACAAGTTGTTAGTACGTATACAGGAACTCCTCCTAGTTTTAAGTACTTGCGTCGTGCTTGACTTACTGTTGGCCCGCTTTAATTATAGTGCGGCAGGTTGATTGCGGTGGTCGGGACCTAGTGTACTTATTGCCCCTTTAAGTACTTATACCACCTTATGTAGCATAACCCGACTAGTTAATGAGAGTGTACAAGTTAATGTAAATTTATCGAACAGGAACTTACTATCGATATACGTATATTATTAATGTAATACATAGCGATTTCAAACGGTTTAACTGATTTTGATCATATCGATGTATCGTTATCGCACAAGACCACGTTACCGCTTGTCGCATCTAATTAAGTTATGTAGTAGCTAATGGTGTTCCATTATACGACAGGTTGTCCTTAAGTAACATCTTATCGATTCGTATCTATAATACAACTTAGAAATTAACTGTACTCAAAGTTAGATTAACTACGCCGTACATATTTCAATGACACAGAAATAAAAGATAAGTCTTATAACCTAAGCTCTAATAAATTATTGTATAAAACTTTAATTTAAAATTACATAGCTCATTTTAACGCGTATATAGAATATGCTATACATGAATTGAAGCAAAAATTTGACGCAGGAATTAAAATTCAAGGAGAAACAATAAAAATGCTGTGATTTGCCGATGATATCGTAATATTAGTTGAGACAAAGAAAGAACTAAAGAATATTTGAAATGGAATGGATGAGATCATGAGAAAGCATTATTTCATGAAAATTAATAAAAACAAATCGAAAGTGTTGCGCAGTAGCAAGAGTGGTTTGAAAGAGATTGGAAATTGAAAAATAGATTGGAAAATGTACCAAAAGTTGGGCAAATCTGCTATCTAAGGAGTAAAATAACAAAGGATGGTAGAAGCACAAGTGATATCAAAAGTAGGATTGCTCAAGCTAGAAGGGCCTTTGAAATGTAAAACAGCTTACTGACTACAAACATGGATTTACAGATTAAGAAACTTTTCTTAAAACACTTCGATTGGAGTGTAGTGTTGTAGGGGAGTGAAATGTGGATGAAAGGGGCTGCAGAAAGGATAAGGATAGAAGGTTTTAAAATGTGGTGTTATAGGAAAATGTTAAAGATTAGGTGGGTGGACAAAATAAGTACAGGTTTACGGGTTTTAGACGAGTGGATGAAAGAAGAAAATTAGATGAAAACATCTTACCAGAAGTTATATCTTAAGACACCCAGGTATCGGTCTATCAATAATGGAGGGTAGTATCAAGAGAGTGAATTGTAGGGGGAGGCAAAGGTTAGAATACATAAAGCAAATTACAAAATATATAGGGGTGTTACAGGTATGTAGATGTAAAACAACTTGCGCAAGATAAAACAGCTTACAGAACTGGATCAAACCAGTGGAAAAACTGATGATAAAAATAATAGCTCATTTCGTTGTTAATTATTATAAACAATGTGGATTAGTTCTCCTTGTCTGGTCCAACTTAAAAATTAATATAGTCTGCTATTTCATAAAGAAGTTGGATATTATCTCTTCCGAGGTCGTCCAATAAGACGTACTACGTTGGCTTGTAAGTAAATACCTGTTTGGTTGTTAACACAAGATGATTAAGCACGGTATATGAGCGTTGAATCATCAAAATATAAATAAAACAAATCAAATATGGCCGTATGGTCACAAATATGGTAACATGGTTTAACCCACAGGGTTGGTCTAGTGATTAAGTAATCACCGTGAATCAGCTGTATAACAGCTGATTTCCGGAAACGCAGGTTCCTGGTTCAAATCCTAGTAAAGGTAGTTACTATTATACGGAATTGATTAATAGATAGTGGTTACCGGTGTATTTTGATGGTTGGGGTTCAATTAACCATACTCTCTCAGGGATTATCGGCCTGAATATGTACAAAACTACACCTCATTTACACATCATACACATGTTCCTCATCTCATTGGGTCATGGGGTTGCTTAATGTTTTTAAATTAAACGGTCTGCAACGTACACACATAGGAACTTTAAAAAAATGTATGGTTACAAAAACCGTATTTTTTAAGTTAATCGGGAATTTTGGCAACCATAACAATGGATGATGAAAAATCTGCTTCATTTAAACAAAAAATCTTGACTGAAACCAGTCCAGTGGAAGCTGAATACAAACTTGGCGCAAAACCTTCGTTTTTTAATTTTACTCGTATCAACAATAGTGATGAATTTATTTCCATTTTATTTTCAATCTAACACCTTCGACTACTGGTTTGACATATTTAATTCACTTCTACTAATAAAATCACACAGATATGTGAATTCAGCTTATACAACGTTAATTTCTTATGTCCTAGAATAAAAGTACAGTTTGTTAGGTTACAATTCTAAATTTTTATAGTTTCGTATTTTTCCTACCAACTCTAAAATAATACGATTTTTATTGTGCGTACTTTCAAAATTTGAGGGAACTAGTTGCACAGTTAAAGGAGCCAAGATTAAGAATAGTTTTTTTGTAGTAGCCTACAATGCAAAGAGAATCAAATTTTTGTCAATTAATGAAACGAGGTTTATTGCTCATTTATCACAGTTATTAAGGCTAGTTAAAGAAACATATACATGTGATAATAATAGAAGGAAATCTAATAAAATGGATAAATCAAGTTTAAGTGCATCAACAGGTGGCACTGTCACCAAACCACCCCGTAAGGTCTTCAGCCTCTAGGGAATTGTTACAACAACAGGGTTATTATACAACAATAAGATATACGAGAATATCATTCCTTGTCAGTTAAATTTAAATAAATTACAAATACATACTCATGCATTAATTATACTAGGTGTGGCTACTAAATAACGAGACTGACGTTATAAAAAATTTTATTTTTATTTTATACATAATCACTCTTATTGTCACCTTCAATATACACTCCTTCTCTATTCCTACAACGCTCCATGCGAATTTTCCATTGTTGGAGACAGTGCTGGAGAAGTCATCTTCTGTCAGCTCCTTCAGGACACGTGCCGCTCAAAAATGTTTGAAATGAAGCACGCAAAAATGTTTGTACTGACACTTTGTACGCGATTGAAAATGACCCAAATTTTTTGGATTAATAATAATGTGATGAAACGTGGTTTTTTTACTTATGATCTGGAAACGAAGCGCCAATCCATGCACTGGAAGAGCCAAACTTCACCGAGAGCCAAAAAAGCTCGAATGAGCAAGTCAACATTTAAAGCAATTATGATGGTTTTTTTGATATCCATGAGATTGTGTACCTTCACTGGGTTCCTGAAAGTCAAACAATTAATCAACATTACTACCTTGAGGTACTTTCTAAACTACGTCAAAGAGTAAGGGAAAACGCCCCGAAATGTGGAAGGACAAATCATGGGTTTTCCACCAAGACAATGCGCCAGCTCATTCCGCGTTATCTGTCAAGAGGTTCCTAGCCAAGTACAGTATCTCAATGTTAGAACATCCACCTTATTCACCAGATCTTGCACTATGTGACTTCTACCTGTTCCCTGAGGTGAAATCTGCATTAAACGGGACAAGATTTGAGTCTGTGGAAGCTGTAAAAGAGAAAGCGGCACGTGTCCTGAAGGAGCTGACAGAAGATGACTTTCAGCACTGTTTCCAACAATGGAAAATTTGCATGGAGCGTTGTAGGGATAGATAAGGAGTGTATATTGAAGGTGACAATAAGTGATTACGTATAAAATTAAAATACATTTTTTTTTACAACGTCAGTCTCGTTATTTAATAGCCACACCTCGTATACATGTGATAATATTAGAAGGAAATCTAATAAAATGGATAAATCAAGTTTAAGTACAACAGGTGGCACTGTCACCAAACCACCCCGTAAGGTCGTCAGCCTCTAGGGAGTTGTTACAACAAGAGAGTTATTATATAACAATAAGATATAAGAGAATATCATTCCTTGTCAGTTAATTTAAATGAATTACAAATAGTACATACTCATGCATTAATTATAAAATTCTGCATACGTATATATGTTACGTCAAGTTCCGATTCGATTATGAATGGGTGAATACTATTAGCAAATGTTAGTTTACATTGTATTAAGTACGTTAGAAAAATGTTTTCGTACTGTAATTGATTGCAGGTAAAAGGCTAATATTGTAAAATCATTGGTGCTGTTAATTAAGTTAGTTTAATCTCTAAGTATTGTAATTGATTTAAGCGAAGTAATCTAATAGTATTTGTTAGTAGACTTAGTTTAATAATTAATCGTAATTATTAATTGTTAAAATAAATATGTATAATAAGTTTACAGAGAGTCTGTTTATTATTTATTATACCCAAATCCCGAACGAACCTAGGCTTAGTTATCTCAACATTTATAGCATACACTAAAAAACATCAAAATTATAGTTTAAATCATTTTAGAAGCAAATTTTATAGAATAATTTAATGAAATAAACCCAAAATTGAAAAATTAAAATAAACTAACCTCCGTGTTACCTTTGTTGTTGTCCATATGAAAAATTTGTGTAGGTGCACTAAAGTGATTACATAAATACATACATTTACATTTAAGGGAACATACATACATACAAATATTATATTTAAGGGAACCGAAGGTCTTAATAGAGCAAGCAAAACAAAATAACACACCCTGCTCTTACTATCTAAACATTATCAAAGTTTACGTTGTAATATGAAATAAACAGCTTACGGGTTATTTGAATCACTATTATTGTACAGGATGATTATAAATGAAATAGTCAGTTTCGATAACTTATAGAAAATTTATTTTTGAATAGTTAAGGTAATTAGTTACATGATTATATAGAAGAATTCATTAAGCTTTATTGAAAATATTTACAGATGTTCAATGTGTGCACCATTTGTAACACGACAGATATCAACACGTTAGTTGAATTCTTTCCACACTCGATTAAGCATATTTTTATGACGGTCAACTGTGGCAAGAGCATTTGCGATACTTTGTTTTATATCATCGATATCTACAGGAAGCGGTGGTACAAAAACTTTGTCTTTTACATAACCCCATAAGAAAAAGTCGCAGGGCGTTAAGTCTGGACTACGAGAGGTGGCCACGGCGTAAACACAATATTTTCCTCACTTGCACGGCCGATCTATCGTCTAGGAAGACGTTCATCAAGATAATTTCTGACCTGTAAGTGCCAGTGAGGCGGAGCTCCATCTTGTACAAAAATGAAGTTATCACTATCTTCCTGGAGTTGAGACTTTAACCATTCGTTTAACACGTCCAGATAAATTACTCTGGTTACTGACACTTCGTGAAAGAAGAACGGCCCGCAAACCTTTTCACAAGATAATGGGCAAAAGACCTTTACTTTAGGGGAATCGTATGTATGCTGTAAAGTTATTTTTGGGGTTTCTGTGCCCCATATTCTAACATTTATGTCTATTAACTTTTCCACTAACGTGAAAATTAGGCGATTAAAGAATGCGTCGTCATTTTCAACACAATGTTGCATCTCCAGACAAAAATTTTTACGTACGACTTTATCACTGGTATTTAAACTTTGTACTAACTGCAATTTATAAGGTGTCACTTTCAAACATTTCCGCAGAATTTTCCTCACAGTTGGTTGAGGAATTTGCAATTCTAAACTTGCTAATCTACTTGATTTTCCTGAACTTCGTACATAAACATCACGAACACTATCAATTTGTTCTTCTGTAACAGAAGGTCTTCCAGTACTCTTCCTTTTACACAGACATCCACTGTTTTCAAAATGTTTATACCAGTCATAGATTTATTGCCTTGTTGGTGGTGGTTTACCGTATCTTGTTCTGAAATAACGTTGCACAACCGTAACCGAGTTTGTTTTGGCTAATTCAAGAACACAATAAGCTTTCTCCACTTGAGTAGCGGCAGCCATTTTGCTAGACTGTTCGTTGTAACAGCACCCAACAACAAAATGGTAGCAACAGTTGTACCAACATAAACTTAAAAAAAATCCCTACAAACCTATATCATTTACTATAATCAAATAACCAGTTTGATGTTTAAGAAGCTGTCGAAAGTGTCTATTTCATTTATAATCAACCTGTATTTGAACAAACTGTATTTCCATTTGACTGCATGTTTGATTGCTATGATATAATTAAATTTAAACTATTTATTTTAATCTAAGAAATTCCAAAAAAAAACAATTTAGATAATTAATATAAAATTTTTAAGAATGGAATAAATAAAATAGTAAATGAACATAATAACAATTATATTTACGGATATTAATGGATTTTACTATACAGCTAAATCACGTTGTGAATGAAGTAAAAATTTCATAGAGTGGAAGTATTTTCAGAAAATTTAACGTACTAATCGATTTAAAAAGACAAGATATAAACAATTTTCACTTCTAGTTTTCTATATTCATCAATATTTTAATAGATTACTGGATAAGTGATGGTTGTATTAAATTTCCATTGATTCAAATTTACTTTTTGTTTTCGGATACTATTACGTGTATAACAATAAGAAGTATGGTAAAAATACTAATTACCATAATTTCTAAGATAAATCTAAAAACTCAAACATCTGTGAAGGAAAACCGCACAACGTTATAATAAAGTGTATTAGTGTATTAATGAGAGAATAGCTTTTAAATGTAGCCAACCTTGGTAACTTCGAAGCTTCGATGCCACCAAGTTTCAAATGCGCAGAATAACTTAAATTAATGAACAAGATTTACATTGTTAAGGTTTATTTAACAGTAATAAGCTTGAATTACCTTAAGGTATGGTATAAAATTAGACACATAAAAATATTATATTAGAACAACAGGTGTTTTCCCATCTGCCTTTGGTTTGCTCAGACGTGAACACTTTTGGAAAATCAGGGTTTTTCATTTGTTGAGACTTCAGGTTGGATGAAACTTTTAGGTTAAGGTTTTGTTGCTCGTTAATGAAAGAGTAGATGGTTTGATTTCGTGTCTGTTCAAATCAGTCCTTTTGGGATTCGACTACGAAAATATTAAGAAATTAAACAATTAAAGCAGCTGTTTCAGAAGGTGAAACGTCAAGAGGTCAGGGAAGATGAGAAGAAGAAGAAGAAGAAGAAGAAATAACCGAGCTGCAAGGAATTGGAAATATGAGTAATTTTTTTAAGGGGTTTCCTACGGTTTCACCTTTCCACCTTTCCTCTCTCAAGTTCTGCCTCCATTATCCATCCAATCCTCCTTTTGAATTTCTCTCCTCTCCATGGCTTTGTCCACCTCATCTGTTAAGGACTGTCGGGATCTGCCTCTCTTATATCTTCCCACTGGAATCCAGCTCGTTACCTATTTGCCCTTCTTACATGCCCATACCACAATAGCCTCTTTTCCTCAATTTAATTCGAGACATCGCTCTCCACCACCATTCTGCTTCGGATTTCCTCATTCGTAACTCGGTACATTCAAGTCAGCCCACTTATTTGCCTCCAGAACTTTAATCGTACCCCTAAGTCTTTAATTTACCACCCACCTCTCAGCCCATAAGTCATTATATTGCATGAAATTGTATTTAATATTCATATTTTCGTGTCTTTTGTGATGTCTGTTTATCCCTTAGTACTCGGTTAAGTTGCCGTACTAATGTTCTGGCTTGTCTCAATTTGTTGGTGGAAATGTTTTAAATTGTCATCTATCACTTCCCTTTCTTCGTCCGTCCGTCACACCCAGATGCCAGAAACAACGTGAGATAGCAACAAACGGTTTTCGGATTCTTAATCCACGCAAAAAGTTTCTTAGCCTCAATTGGGGTTGAAGTTTTGGTTTTGACCTGAAGTGGCCCAAAACCGAAAGTCACGAAATCAAAGTCAGAATTGGAAAATAAAAATAGTATCATGCGATTTCTGTAAAAATTACTAATTTTTTGCCATATGCCAAAGGTAAGCCTTTTTCAAAATTGCCAACAGCCATGAGACGCGTCGTCTCATGAAAGGGATTTTTCTTTAATTCCTCCATTATGTTTTAGTTCTTTGAGGTTGTAAATTCCGTGTATTTAAAGGCTTGAGTTCCTTTTATTTCCCTACTATCACCTAGTGCCAAACCATTTTCTTCACTTTGCAGTTGTTAAATATTCTGTTATCTCAAATTTTATTTTTATCTCGTATTTAGGAGAAAAATCCCAAATATAAAATATAAATATAATAAAATAAATATAAATAAATATAATAATATAATATATAAATAATTCCAAATATAAATTTTTGTCAACAAAAACGTTTTTTCAAGACAGATAATATGTGTAGGCTACCTGTTTCATCCGAATTTATCCGAAATCATAAAACTCATTTTTTATTAAGTTAGCAACCTCTAGTTGACAGTCGGCTATATTCACAAGATATTCTCATATTACTACACTAATAATTATACTTTATTGTAAATGTTAGAAGGTAAACTGAGAAGTTTTCCTTCTCAGATATTTGGGATTTTACATTAAACTTAGAAATTATGGTAATTAGTACTTACCATTCTTGTTTATTATTTTTCACGTAATAGTAACCAAAAACAAAAATATTTGAATTAAAGGGAGTTTAACATAATCATCACTTATCCAGTAAAAATATTGTTAGATATAGAAACCAGAGTTGAATTGTTTACATCTTGTTTTATTTTGTTCGTACTAATATCAATTGATGCTGTAATAACCGTGCTGGAGTCCAACAAATAGTACTTTAATTTACTTATTACTTTAAAAATTACTTCAAAAATAATTACTAATCGACTCAAGACAATAGGTGAAGCATTGCTGAGTGAAGAGCAGTGTGGTTTTAGAGTGGGCCGGACGTATATGGACAGTGTTTTTTCGGTAAAGAGAATAATTAAGAAGCAACGGGAATTTAACCGTGAAACACACATGGCATTCATAGATTTTGAAAAAGCGTTTGATAGGGTGGATCGCAGCAAGCTTTGGATGATTCTGAGGGAAATAGGGTGCCCACCGCATCTGATCAGGGTGATCAAGTCTCTATACAAAAACACGAGGATAACCGTTAACACAGGGGTGAAACGTTTAGAGGAATTTGTTATTAATAGGGGTGTCAGACAAGGGTGTAGCTTATCCCCTACATTATTTAATATGTATTTTGACTACATTTTTAAAATTTGGAAACGCAACGTTGACCCGGGTGTACGTTTAGGCAGAGACTGCTACATAAATGCAATGCTTTTTGCTGATGATCTGTGGTTGGTTCAGGAATCGGAGGATGCACTCCAAAAATCTGTATATTTCCTGGTTAAATTGTGTGAAGATTTTAATCTCAGAATTTCCGCCACGAAAACCAAGGTCATGGCATTCATGGGGAAATATCCGGTCCGATCTAAAATTGTCATAAACGATGCGATAGTGGAGCAGGTGTCCAATTTTAGTTACTTGGGATGTGACGTAGGAGTAGACTTGGATTTAGACATCGAGCGGAAGATCAGTAAGTTCCAAAGGATTTGTGGCACAATCAATAGAACATTGCATAACAGGGCCAGACCTGACACAATTATGAAGTTTTACAAGGTAATGGCAACTCCCATAATAATGTATGGGAGTGAAGCGTGGGTGCCCACGAAGAGAAATGTTCAAAGGATCCAAGTCTACTGCCTGAATGAGAAGATTGAGGGGTATCGCGGGCGATGGAGGGGACACCTGGACAGAATGCCGAATAACAGAATACCTCTCCAAGTACACCGTTATGCACCGGTTGGACGGAGAGATGTGGGACGACCTCGCAAGGCATGGATGTGAGCTGGGTATTTCAAGTTTGTGAGTTCGGAACAGGCGACTGCCTAAACCTTGAAGGACGAAGAAGAAGAAGACTTTAAAAGTTTACATACTTTACAAATTTACTTTAATTGAGTATTTGCATATCGATGTATGATGGTTTGTTCAAAATGTTTTTCTGTCAACAAAAACGTTTTTTCAAGACAATATATGTGTAGGCTACCTGTTTACATCAATTTTTATTGGATTCAAAATTGCTTTTGTAAACGGTTATTGAAGAGAGAGAGAGATTCACGTAAATAAGTGGAATAGGTTATTGTTTGAAACGACAGAACCACCGCAGCATTTTATATTGTTCAACACCCACTGTACTATTCAAAACAAAACAAAATTCGAATGCATCGCCTCCAATATTTGCAACTAAACAACTCCCTTAGGCAAAAACAACAAAACTACCACAAAATGAAACCGAGAGAAAAGAGTAAAATTGAGTGCGTGTCCACTCGCGTACTTACAAATGATTTGTCCGTCAGAATGAGTTACGTATCTGTGAAAGGACTGTGTGGGAGAAGAGATTGGTAACCGCATTCGAAACCAACGACTAGGAACTTTACTTAGCTAACAGCTATCCATACAACAGAAAGTTTTGTTTATTTTACGAATCAACAAAACTTCTCATTGTCAGAATTTAATTTCCTAGTTAACATTTTAACACATACATTATATAGAATGTTGTTTTCTCAACTTTTCGGCCGATATACTCTAAAATAAAATGCCTACGCAATTTTCAAAAAAATTTATCGAAAGTTTCATGTGGTAAAATGGAAAAGAAGATAAACAATTTTTTATTCGACATCTAATTCAAATTCAGTGGTTTTTATTTTATTTTATGTAACAGTTAAGTGCTTTTATCCAATCCCATAAAATAAAGATAATTTTTACTTTCTCTTGCCTATATGAATATACAGGAAGGAAAGTATTGTTACATGTCGATTTTTCGAAATCGAGTTTGCACCGCGTCTACATATTTTCAGACCCCCTGAACCCAAAACACATGTTTTTTAGTGATTGGTCTGTGTGTGTGTGTGTGTGTGCGCGCGCGCGCGTGTGTGTGCGTGTGTGTGTGTGTGTGTGTTTGTGTGTGTGTGTGTGTGTGTGAACATCGTACGAACTTGAAACTTGAAACTTAAGTTACATACCACTACCGGATCCGACACAAACATTTTCATCAAAATCGGTCCAATTTCGATCAAAACCGGAAGTAGCAGTTTATTCGTGTCATTTTTCACTTTTTTGCGATTTTCTCAAAAACTGGTCCTCGATTTTTTTTAAAAATCGCCTCGTTTACTAAATTTTTTATGCTCTACAAGATAGGGTAGGCGCCATGTTGGCTGAAATTCTTGGTGAGGCTGTTTTGACGTAAAAAATGATTTTTTTTAATATTACGGCTTCAATATACATTTTAGCGCAAAAGTTTTTATAATAAAAAATGTAGAGAACTTAAAATTCTACAACTATTATTTCAAACATTTTTTTGTATAACGCATAGTTTAGCGGTAATTACGTACGATTTTCTGTTTTTTCTCACGAAAACGCGTGAAAAATCTATTTTTTTAAGATTTCAGCCTTATTATGCATTTTACGACAAAAGTGTATATAATTAAATTTATAGGAAATTAAAAGATCTACAACTTTTATTTAAAGCATTTTTCTCTATATACAAAGCTAGTTTAGCGTGAATTTTTAAAACATTTTACATTTCCAAGGTGGAGGAAATTGATGTTCAAATATGGATAATAATGCCACGTTCTAGTGTAAGTGGTCTCTTGTTATATATAAATTACAGTACAATTGAAATTATCGTAGAAGAGTTATCAATGGTGAGTTATTTAAAACCCTGAATATGTCAACCTATTTCTTGAGTTTTCTAGTATATTTTGGTGTATTTATTTATCTCAAAAATTCTTTATAGGAAGGTTGTTCTTATAAAGTGGATTCTGGTCGGTAATGAGTTAGTAGTAAATCGGTTATGAGCCGGGTTAACCCTTTATAGGGCAGTAGGGTACGGGGAAAAATGTACATGTTATAAAATGTTAAATTTTGTTTTATAGGGACTTGAATAATGTATTTCTAGTGCCAGAACAGGAAGGTATTTCTTTTGTTAAGTTTTTATGTTAGCCCTAGTAAGTATACTTACCAAGGAAGTTTATTGAAATTGGAATCACATGATGTTTAGTGGTAAGAATGCTTATTAAAACAACTTGTAGTCCTATATATAATAGAAAAATGTGTAGAATAAACTTATCACAACTTTATAGTAGCATGAATGCTTGCTTTCTCGTAGAAAACTCGAATTTTCTAAGCACTGTACAAAAGTAACAACAAAACAACACGGTTGTCCATACCACATTCGTGTAACTCATGAAGCAAATGGTCGCTGTGCACTAATTTCAAAATTTGGATAGCCTACTTAACAAGAAAACATCTATAAAGCCATAAAATGCCAATAGGGTTCAACTGCATAGCTTATTCTTAAAAACAATCAACCTTATAGCCAGTCGTAAGTATACTTAACACAGACCTATAAAAGGGTTAAATGATGTTAGTTATTGAAAAACTAATTTTGTACATCAAAACTCGTGCGTATTGAAAACAGTTTCTGCGTATCGGGAAAATTATGTACAATAGTTTGGTTGTGTAATAACAATAAATTATTGATTGTAAATTGTCAAATTTTCTTTTTAGTTAAGTTTAGTTTAAGTCTTAACCCTTTGCCGACTATTGATGGATATACCCGAAAAAAATCTTTCCCACAGGTCGTTTTACGAATACATCCGCATGCAAGGTTATGTTCGTTTAGCGGATATACCTACACATTTACAAATTGAATTAAAAAAGATTGTGACAAAAATTTGTCTTAATATTTATCAAAATTATACCAAAAATTCTAAATATTCCAGAAAATTTGTACCAGCAAAGACTAGGTAGATTGCTCGCCAGTTTTTCTGTTTTTTTTTATTTCTTTAAACTGCTCGCCAGTTTTTCTTGGCTATCACGAGATCAGTGTTCCATATCAGTCGTGCTTTCTCTGTTTTTTATTACTTCATGTGTTACGTTCGTCCAATTTAATTAATCAAAATACTTTTTAAACAATCTTTGTACTTGTAGTTATTTTTCCTTTTATTCTCCAATTCAACGAACAAATATTTATTTTTAGTCAGTTGTAGGCCTATTTATGGTTATATTCGTAAAGTCATGCCACTCAGTACTAAAGATGGGTATATCCGCATACATTATTATTATTATTATCAGTCATATGCTGATGACTGCGTCTTGGCCATGTCACATAAGAGCTTAAGTGAAGCAGAATGTATGTTGCAAAATGATTTTAACAACTTAATCAGATGGATCCATGACCGTGGACTTGTCATAAACCAAAACTAAACTGTTGTCAAGCATGTCCACTCCCCGCATTCGGGTGACCATAGATTTGATAATATATTATGTCATGACTGCCCCTGTATAAAAAGCTTTTTAGAAACTGTCAATGTGTTGCGTTGACAAATGTAGATGAGTATAAATACTTGGGAGTTTATTTTGATCATCACCATAAATGGGATAAACATATTTTTTACATTTCCAGACGGTTACAAGTTGTATCGATGAAACTTTACCAGGCACGTTTCTACTTGCCTCTCCATCATAGGCGTCTCCTATACTTGTCACTGTTTGAGTCTTTAATGCGCTATGGAGTCACGAGCTGGGGTCATGCCCCTGATTATTTGCTGCAGCGAATAAATGCTATACAAAGAAAAACCTTCAAATTCTTGGTTGGAAAAGGTGAGAATTCTCATCTGAATTTGACAAGACCTATAAACAACACCTTTTTAACAGCTAAAGGCCTTTTACATTACCTATTACTGATAAATAACTTTTATGACCCGAGGTACCGTGAACAAGCACGCAGTGACTATGAATTACGACGGAAGACATTCATCCAACTTAGAGCTACAAACAACTACGGCAGACGTTTGGACTGTTTTATAATTCCAAAATTACTAAACTCCCTACCGGATGAAATTTTATTTTTAGGCAAATACATGTAATTAAAAATAAAATTACTAACATGAGCTGGAAATGTAACATGATATGCACGAGTGCCAGCAGTCAATGAACGGAGCCTTAATTGTTGGACTTAAGATTAAGAATTTCATCATTCCCTTTTTATTATTATTATTATTATTATTATTATTATTATTATTATTATTATTATTATTATTATTATTATTATTATTATTATTATTATTATTATTATTATTATTATTAGCGTATTCTCCCTTAAAGGAAGGCGATAAGCAAACTGAATCATTTTTCTTCTTGTTGTTCTTTTTGTCCACCCAGTACTCTCGCATCCGTTTTGAGAAAGCCTGTTTCCTTTCTTTTGACCACTTTGGCCTGTGCTGCTTCTGCTTTGGCTGCTCTGGCTCTATCTCCCACTTGTCCACCTTGTTCCTAAATATTTTCCTATCTGCGATGTCTTGTTCTGTTATTTTCGCTTTCCTGAGATCTTTATAGATTTCACTTATCCACGGTGGCATTTTTTTGAGAGACGTTGTATACTCCAATATTTTTCTTGTTAGCCTGTTTCCTGGTAACCGCTTTATGTGTCCAAAGAATTTCATACGTCTTTTTCTAATGTCAGCTTCTACATTTGAGAATTTTTCTACGGTCTGGTTTGGTTGTAATCTGAACCCGGTTTCCGTTTGCCTAGCACCAAGGATCTTTCGGATTATTTTCCTTTCTTCTTTTTTTATGTCTTCCAGCTCGTGTTTCTTATTTAATGTTAGTGTCTCACTTGCATACAGGAAAGCGGGTTTAATAACTGTGTTGTAGTGGCGGATCTTGGTGTTTCTTGACATCGACTTCTTGTTATATATAAGGTGATTCAAAAAGAGCGCCGGTTTTGATATATCAAATTAAGAGATTTATTTTATTGAAAAACTGAAAATAAATACATCAACAAGTTCATCTTACCTTCCGATTTCATGTATGAAAAATGATGCCATGCATGTGTCCTCCTCTACTGCGCTGGCACGCATCAACTCTGTCCATGAAATTGGATATTACTGCACGACAAGTTTCGACTTCCATTTGCCCGATAACCCGTCGAATTTCCTCCTTCAAGTCATTGATGTTTCGGGGTTTATTGGCATACACCAATGACTTCAGATGACCCCAAAGATGAAAGTCACAAGGCGTCAAGTCACACGACCTTGGTGGCCATTGATGGTCGGAATTACGAGAAATGATGCGATCCTGGAACCGTTCACGGAGCAACAACATTGTTTCTCGTGCAGCGTGACAGGTGGCACCATCCTGCTGAAACCACAACTCGTCAATGTCCATTCCATCCAAATGACGCCACAAAAACTCCCTAATCATCGTACGGTATCGGTCTCCATTTACTGTCACGGCTTGTCCTTCTTGATTTTCAAAAAAGTAAGGACCGATGACACCGCCCGACCAAAAGCCGCACCAAACTGTCACTCGCTGTGCATACGTTTCCCTTTCATTAACCACGCGAGGGTTTTCTAAACCCCACATACGGCAGTTCTGTTTATTAACAAAACCGTTTAAGTGGAAGTGCGCCTCATCACTGAAAATGATTTTGTTTGCGAAGGTGTCATCATCCTGCCGTTTTCTCAATACCCAGTCAACAAACTGTCGTCTCTTCTGGTGGTCTGCCACTTTCAAATGTTGCGTCAACTGAATTTTATACGGGTGATATTGGAGATCGTACCGAAGAATTCTCCGTACAGAAGAACATCGTAAACCCAATTGTTGAGAACGGCGACGTATTGATTTTGCTGGGCTAACAGCCACTCTGTCACGAACCAACGCAACGTTCTGCTCAGTTCGGCCAGAACGACGACGTCCAGAACTTTTAAGGTCGACTGTTGAACCCGTCTCAAAAAACTTTTTCGTGAGCCTGCGAACTGTTGATTCATTCGGTGCTTCATTACGTCCTAGAGTACCGCGAAGTCGCCTGACAGTAGCCGCATAACTCTCTCCACTCTGGTAAAATGTTTTGACGATTAACACTCGTTGTGCAATAGTAAACTTCTCCATGGTTAGACACAGACTGCGAGAGTACTACACTGCGAACAAGAGAAACTACAACTGAATCGTCAATCGGAATGTTCTCCGAAATAGAAATGAGGTCTAACAATGTTGCCAACCGATAAACAAAAATTTACCAGCCGTTTAAAAACCGGTGCTCTTTTTGAATCACCCGTTAAGTTCTGTATCATCCCCAGTGCTCTTTTGGTCTTTTGTAGCCTGTTAACCTGCGATATCTCCTCTGCTCCTGTGGGCTCTATAAATTCACCTAGATACTTGAAGTGTGGCTTTCTGTTAATTATACCATATTTTGTGTTCAATGTTTCAATATTGATTCTATTGCCAATAAACTTAGTCTTTTCAAAAGAAATTTGGAGCCCCACTTTTTCCGCACACTCTTTTAGTGTCTCAATCTGCTTGACCGCTGTCTGTTCATCTTCAGCTACTATTGCCAAGTCATCTGCAAACGCGAGGTAAGGTATGTGTAACTTAGTGTTGCCGGTTCCAAGTGTGATTGGTTTCCAGAGGTTTTCTTCGCGGAGTTTGTTCTCCCATTCTTCCATAACCTTGTCTAATACAATATTGAAGAGCAGTGGCGACAGTCCATCTCCTTGTCTCACGCCGGTATTTATGTCAAAAGGTCCCGAGATCTCTCCCATGAATTTCACTTTAGATTTGGTGTGTGTTAGTGTTTGTTCTACGAGACGTCTTGTTTTGTGGTCTAGCCCTTTTTCTTCTAATATTTGGAAAAGTGATTGGCGGTCTATCGAGTCGTACGCTTTTCTGAAATCTACAAAAGTGCATATTACAGGCTTGCACCTTATTGCTTTCATTTTTATTATTGTTCTCAGGTTGAAAATTTGTTCTGCACAAGATCTACTTGGTCTAAATCCGGATTGGTAGTCAGATAGTTTTGGCTCCATTTGTTCTTGTGCTCTTTTCAAGAGGCAGGCAGAGAAAATTTTGTATGTTACTGTATTATTATTATTATTATTATTATTTAGAATTTTTTTTTATTATTATTATTTTTATTATAATCTTTTTTGCTGTGTTATACTCCATTTTTTTAATACCGCTTTTGTAATTTATGGTAATATTTTGATCCTACTTTATTTTCATTTTGTATTCTTTTTTTACCTATTCTTTAATAACTCAATTATATTTAAAAACTATGATATTATATGTATTAGATATATTATTTTTGCTCTTCATTAATATTGTTATAAGGTAAAAGCAGGCTTTTTTTATTGTAACTTCTACATTTAATTTTATTGTTAACAATCTGTGTTATTGAATTTTTGTATTTTTAATTTTATTGTTTGTTTTGTGGATTTACTTTTGTATATTTCTGTCGACAGACCCAGGTCCGACGGAAATTATCTTTGTAAAAAACGAAAATAAATGAAATTATTATTATTATTAGTAGTAGTAGTAGTAGTAGTAGTAGTAGTAAAACTCCCAAAGTGGAAGACGCTAAGTAAAGATGATTCAGTTTTGGGGTTTCTTGTTGTTCTTTTTATTTGCCCACCAGTTTTTCATTCCTTGCGAGAATTTAGCTTTTCTTTCTTCACTCCATTTTACTCCAGTTCTCGGAGCTTTTGTCTCTGGTTTAACTTCCCATTTCTCAACCTTCCTCCTAAAATTGTTTCTTGTGTCCAAGTCTTCTTTCACAATCTTAGCCATTTCCAAATCTTTTTTAACATTTCTATCCATTCTCCTCCATCAACGAGGGATGCTACGTATTTTACTATTTTTTTTTTGTTAGTCTGTGATCGGGAAGCCTCATTATATGGCCATAGAATTTAAGGCGTCTTTTCCTCATGTCCGTCTCTACATTAGAATATTCTTCAACTTTAGACGTTTTCTGAAATCTATATCCATTTTCGGTCCATCTTGGTCCCAGAATCCTCCTGATTATCCTTCTTTCTTCTTTCTTTAGATTTTCCATATCTGTTTTCCTGTTTAGTGATAAAGTTTCGCTGGCATATAGCATTCCTGGTTTAATTACTGTATTGTAGTGTCTAATTTTGGTATTTAGCGATAAACATTTTTTATTATAAAGGTTTTGCACCAATCCCAGGCCTCTACGAGCTTTTTGTATTCTTTCTTGTTGTGAATATTTTTCAGAGATATTATTATTATTATTAAATAAAAGTGAAGAGAGAAATATTTGCTGAATTGTTCTTGGATTCTGAGTTTTTAAAAACAGTTTTCTATCCCGAAGAATACAATTTTCTAAAAAAATATTTTTTTACCCGAACCCATAATTAATTGCTTCGGTGATATGATACTAATTCCGTTTATGAAAGGTTAAGTTTATTTGTAATTAATTTAATTTAATATTAAATTAAGTCCAGTTGGAAGAAGGGAGGTGGGAAGACCTCGAAGAAGATGGCAGTAGTCGTGATGTACGGGTTGGAATGTCTCGTGTTTCTGTAGACGTGCAGGATGAATTGTGAGTTCGGAACAGGCTTATACCTAATCCTTGATAGTAAGAAGAAGAAGAAGATTAAGTTAAGTAGTTCAGTTATAACTTACTAGTAGTTATAACCATTAAAATTGATTAATTTTTTTATTACTTATTATAAATTTTGCTATTTATTAATAAACACATCCTGAAAGAACGTGTAATAAATCTTACACTGTAATAGGAATAATAATTTCACATTTTTGATCTTAATGTAGTATTTATTTAATCTTCAATTGTTGTTGTTTAGGTCATCAGCCGAAAGGCTGGTTTGAACCTGTAGAGGTTTTACTAAGTAAAAACAAGGAGTGAGGTGTTTTACCATTGCCTTCCTCACTGAGTGGAAAAGTACGCTTATCAGCATGCCGGGCCCTTTGAAAAGCACATATTTTCCACTCTGTAAATGACACCTCCACTTCATTCACCACAGGGTCTGGCTGTATAATAAAATTCATTACTTCCAGAGGATAAAACTCTGATTGGTGTCTTTTACACCTCCACCTCTTCTGTTCTTAAATGATTCAGTCATTTAATTGGCTGACCATGTGATAAGAAACAGAACTATTTATTTTAGCCCTGAAACAAACAGACTGAGTGTAAATAATTTGAAACCCACCTATCTGTTATGGGCAATAATGTTCAATATAAAACAATTAATACGATTAATTGAGTACGGTTTTATACAAAATCCGTAAGCGTAAGTAAAAAATATGTGGGTTTTCCTGAACAGGGTTATCTATCTATTATAATAACAATATTTTAGAATAAATTTTTTCCCACGTAATTAAACCAATATGTTTTGTTAAAATTCATGTTTTAATAATATTTATCGATAGAATAATACAATCGTATTAAATTGAGATTTAAAATGATTTTGAACATATTGTATTGTAACACATTGTAAGGTTTTATTAAATAAAAACTAACACGTAAATTTGTATACATGATAATTTATCCGGTTTACTGAATTACATTTTATGCATTATTTTATGATACAGTAATATATATATATTGTTCTAAAATAATGGGAAAGGGTGTGACGTTGGAGGTTATTATTTTGATCCTGTATAAATCCCCCTTGTTACAGTAATACAGTGAAATGTAATATGAATGTATGCTGTATCTTCCATCCCCTTCACAATTTCTTTTTAGTGGTTGTTTCTATCGCGTATTCTATTTATGATAGCAAAATTTTCTTCTCCGAAAAATCTTGCTGAATAATTTATGTTATAGTTTAATATACCTAACCTAACTTTCACAAGGAAAATGTTTGAATATATCAACCAAATATAATAATAACAAACTTTCTCTTAAAAAACTCTATAAGAACTTATTTAACAAAAATCCCGTTGAATCCAAGCCATTATAAAATTCACTAACTTTATTTTTCTGAAAAATATTGTAGTAACACCTAAGTTTAGGTTCGTTCGGCATCTACAGAGTGGCTCATAAGTCAATTGCCAAAAATGCGTTTGGTGCAATACTAAACAAATGAAAATACGACTTCATTATCATAAACATTATATTTTTTTTTTTTTTTTTTTTTTTTTTTGTTTAACGTCCGACTGTTCTGCAATTACTGCTAATGCAGACGGTGAAGGATGAAATGATTTTTTTGTAACGTATGAAAAGATGCCGTGCCTGAATGGGATTCGAACCCAATAAACATTATAGAGTTCAGTGAACTTACCTAGCAAGAGTGGTTTAGAGAAATGGGAAATTTAAAAGCGGGCAACGAAAATAAAGAAAGTTGGGGAATTCTGCTATCTAGGGAGTAAAATAACAAAGAATGGTAGAAACACAAGTAATATCAAAATTGCTCAAGCTAGAAGGGCCTTTGAAATTAAAAACAGCTTACTAACTACACACATTAATTTACAGAGTAGGAAATTTTTTTTAAACACTATGTTTGGAGTGTAGCATTATTTTGGAGTGAAATATGGGTGATAAGGGCTGTAGAAAGGAAGAGGATAGAAGCTTTTGAAATGCGGGCGGAAAAAATAAGTAATTTACACGTTTTTAGACGTGTGGATGAAAGAAGAAGTACATGGTAATATCTTAGAGAAGAAGAGATAGGCTAGTGGTGTATATCTTAAGACAGTGGTGTCAAACTCAATTTTTCAGAGGGCCATATATTAAATTTAGAATGTGTAGGCGGGCCAGATTCAAATATCAAAAAATGTACTGAATTATTATAACATTTTATTTATTTAATTGTATAGTATAAATAATATACGGTTGTTAAAAATCATATCAAAGTTATAAAAGATGGTAATTATTTTGAGCTCGAGGATCCAGTTACCTGACTTCTCTTGTTTTTGACAAGCTCATTGATGTCAGGTAGAGATGGCGTTACTGTCTATCTCTCTCGCTTGTCCTAGGCACGCGCTGCCCTTAAAATTACTTATAAATGTAGTGTGCGCATTTTAAAACTTCCGTAGAGGAATCGAGTGAAGTCTTAAAGAGAGCAATACCTGGATGTCTTAAGACTTAAGACATCCAGGTATTGCTCTCTCAATAATGGAGGGTAGTATTGAGGGAGTGAATTGTAGGGTGAGGCAAAATTTAGAATATTTAAACCAAATTACAAAAGATGTAGGGTGTTACAATTATGTAGATATGAAACGACTGCGCAAGAACAGCTTGGAGAGAACTTCATCAAACCAGTCGAGAGACTGATGACAAAAAAAGAACATACAAACGATGCTCAAAGTGGTTTCCATGCTGTTCTAAGCAAGCATTTCATCTTTTCTACAATGATTTTTGATACAAATTTTGTCGAAATTTTTCCGGGACTGTACGTTTTTCAAATTCTGATTGGATCCGTCCTTCAAATGTTCAATGTAATGAATATTGATGGAATCAACCTCATTTTTTAGTAAACCCCTGACTGAAAAATCCATGGGTGTGATATGTCTGCCGCTGCCAATCCACTCATCAAAGTTTTTATTTAGAAACTCTCTCACAATAACTCCATAATCTGGGGGTGCTCCATCTTTTTGCTTTATCAACTTTTCCTAAACTGCTCAGTGCTCAGACTGCTAGTGTCAACTGGCTTATGGGTACTACACACTAGTCAAGTTCATAACTGAGTAGCACTACGCAAGGCAAAACAAAGTCTTAAGTTTACTAGTGTCAACTGGCTTATGAGCTACCTAATAATAAATAAAAAATCTGGTGTGAAACACTCACACAACTTTCTCTTGCCAATGCAAATAATTAATAATAAACCTAACATTATTAATAAAATATTAGAAATAAACAAAACACTAACCTCAAAAACATAACCTTATTTTAATCATGAGTGAATGATACAAAATGAAAATCAACCTCAGTTTGGCTTAGAAATACGGAAAATCACTCTTTCTCTCTAAACTAGGCTCTGTAGAGAAAAATGCTTTAAATAAAAGTTGTAGATCTTTTAATTTTCTATAAATTAAATTATATACACTTTTGTCGTAAAATGCATACTAAGGCCGAAATCTTAAAAAAATCAATTTTTCACACATTTTCGTGAGAAAAAAAACAGAAAATCGCAAATCACCGCTAAACTAAGCGTTATACAAAAAATTGTTAGAAATAAAAGTTGTATAATTTTCAATTCTCTACAACTTTTATTATATAAAGTTTTGCGCTAAAATGCATATTAAAGCTGTAATCTTAAAAAAACTTTGTTTTTACGTGAAAACAGCCTCACCCAGAATTTCAGCAAACATGGCGCCTACCCTATCTTGTAGAGAATAAAAAATTGAGTAAATGAGGCGATTTTTAAAAAAATCGTAGGGACCAGTTTTTGAGAAAATCGCAAAAAAGTGAAAAATTACACGAATAAACTACTACTTCCGGTTGACCGATTTTGATGAAAATGTTCGTGTCGGGTCCGGTAGTGGTATGTAACTTAAGTTTCAAGTTTCAAGTTCGTACGATGTTTCGTTCTTGAGATATTCTGTTCACATACACACACACACACACACACACACACACAGACACACACACAGACCAATCGCTAAAAACATGTTTTTTGGGTTCAGGGGGTCTGAAAACGTATAGATCCGGTGAAAACTCGATTTCGAAAAATCGACATGAAAACAATACTTTCCTTCCTATATATTTATATAGGCAAGAGAAAGTAAAAAAGAAACTTCACCTCCAACGAAACTTCACCACATCAGAAAACATATTTTTGAAAACCCTCAGCCTCACTTGGAGTTTCGAAGGCATCAAGTACTACTTACACGATTACGCATTGGTCACTCTGCGCTTACACACAAACACTTACAGAAGAAAGATGAACCACAACATTGTACACATTCCAAAACGCCACTTTCAAACAAACACACCACCACAGACTGCCAAACTGCACAATCAACACGAACACTATTTAAAATTAACAACATTTTCGCACTCTATTTGGTAACAAAGTAGCGGTTCAACGCACAATATTTTTTTTAAATTTCATAAAGTTTCAAATTTTATTTAATTGTAAAATCACATATGTTATTTTTCATTGTGTCATTCTATTATTTTTATTTTTTATTTTTATGTTGTCTAAATTTTAATTGAACCTAACTAATTTTTCATTATGTTTTTTATTGTGACTGAACTTAGCGCGATCTATTCGAATTACAAAAAAATGTTCTTTGCTTATCAGATGAAACTTACTAATTGAAACATATACTAAATACAAAATACGACAGTACCAGTAGAAAGAATTCATACAGTAGGCCCAATTATAAAACATTTGGTCTGTCGCCGGTTGTTTTGACTGAAGGTGTTGGTAGAGTGAAACATGATTACGCATCCTTATTATTGACTTTCAACCCGTAGTCTGTTTACATCTGTTACACGGTTCTGTAAGATACATACACTATAAGAAGAAAATTGAAGCTTTAGTATTACTACGAAGAACAAAAAGAAGGTTCCTTGTTCGAATCCATACCAAGGTTTGAATTTTTTAACAAGTTAATACCGATCGATAATGTTCTGTAACCGTCAACCTGCTGACCAAGCAGTTGAAGCGATTTTTAGATATTAATTTTTTCAGTTTATTTTTAGTGAACCAACTAGACTTCTTTTTTTAAGAAGTTTTGTTTTAACATTCCTAATTTTTTCGGTGTTAATGAAACAACACGATAATAAACTATCCTTTTTGTTACTATTGTTGTTGTTCAGCAGTAAAAATTCAGAAGAGGGAAGAAAAACTGCGTTGTGAAAAACAGTATAATTCTATTTAAAAGTCATCACGGCTTATCCAACCCTTCGTTACATTTGTTATTTTCTGTATCGTGTAAAGGAGAAATGGACCAGACCACTCTGGCTGAGCTCGCGTGGATGAACCATCCATCAAAATCGAAAATTAAATACGTAACTTAATATTTCTAAGTCATTTAATGACACTTTAAATCGTTTTAAAAAAAATGTACAATACATTATCTTATTTTTATGAGTTAACAACCTTTAATATTATCAGGTTACATAAACTACAAACATTTGAATATTTAAAAACTTTAGTTAAGAAAGACATTTTGTAGCTGTAATAATGTAGTCATTACCTAATGATATTCAACGCTACTTCACTGTTCATAAAAGAACGAAGGAAATAAGTTTCCTTTGAAGGAAAATGTGAGAGGGAAAGTGAAAGAATAAGAGAAAGCGCTAAAACGGATAGACTAGGAGGGAAATACGGAGACGTAAAACGGAAAATGTTGGAAGTTTCGTTTCAAATTACATTCGCTTTCTTCCTCATCCCACACATCGCCTTTTCCTTGTTTTTCTCCTCCATTTATCCTTTTCCCTCTTACGTCCGTTATCGTCATCATCGTTTTCGTCATCATCAAAAGTTCCTTGTTATATTGCAATCAGTATGTAGTTTGCATTCCATCATTTATATTCTTACATAACACACAATTTAGGCCAATTTATTAAAAAATGTGTATTTTTCTTCCATAAAATATCTAGTTTTTGATTTTGTCAGTTTTATTGGAAAAACCTCCATTCAAAAGCATATTTTTTTCTAGACTGTCTTTTATTTATTTTTTATTACAGCTCAATTAACAAGTAAATTTTTAATTAAAGCTTCATCTAAAATGTTTAGTACTTAACTAATTGCTTCTTTTTGTTTTAATTTTTATTTTTGTTATATAATATTAAAATAATAATTATCATAAAAGTTTAAAAATTTACCTCCGTTTATGAATTTTATGGTTTTTAGTTTAATTTAAGTCTTGTCAACAGCTTAGTCATTAGCAACTAGTTAATCTGCTTTGTGAAACGGTGTTTTTTAAAGTGTCAAAAAACTTTCAGAGCCCTGGAAACGTAATTCAAACTTCAGCTCTGTAGACAAATATTTTAGTTTGTTTTAATCTTATCAACAACTTGGTTATTAGCTGCTAAAAAGGATTATAGTACATTACCAAAGAGTTTTAAAGTATTTTTTCCTTACATTTTTTTTAATTTTAAATCTGTCAGGCCATTTAATTTTGTTTTTCCGTGTTTTACCAACAAATATTTGATTGGGTTTAGATTTCACTTTATCGACACCGCCATACCAAATCACAGATTAAGATCCAAAATTTCCCTGTGCATACCGCACTCACATCTGGTTTTTAGGTTTGGCGCTAGAATGTAAATAGACTAGAGTGGTTTATGTGAATTCTGTTACAGAGAACAACAAAATTCCTTCAATTATTGACTAAGCTAAATATTGTATAAGTAGGTTAGTAACATGTAATTCTAATGTACATCATTTTCAATAACATTTATTTTTTGTTTACTTGATTTATTTTTCAATTGTACAAACAATCAGCAAAAATGTCAATTTTTTGGTTTTCTTTGTTTTACATCAAAATATATGTAGTTTTTGCCCATAACAGGCAGGTGGAGTGTCAAATTATTTGCACTCGAAAAAAGTTATTACAAAAAAAGTATAATGATAAAAATATACTATACCTGATCGGGAATCGAACCCGGGATCCCTGGCATAGAATTCAGTAGTGCTGACCACTACGCAAACCGTCCGGCCACGGATAGTATTTTTATGAATAATAAATTATAATAAGTACATGTAATGAAATCTTTGACACCTGTGGATACATTTTCTTAACTTCATTCATGAAGTTAAAATGTCATTTGCAGGGTGGAAAGTAGATGCTTTACAGAGGGCCTGGCATTCTGATAAGCATACTTTTCCACTCAGTGAGGACCTAACTCCTCGTATTACTTAGTAAAGCCTCTAAAGGTTCAAACCAGTCTTTCGGGTGATGGCCTTAACAACACTTGAACTTTAACTTAAAAGAATTAAAAAACTAAATTAAAAATACCCCATAGTTTTACAAATTTTCAATAGTGGTTACAAATTATTGTGGTTACAAAAACTACGTTTTTTTTAATGTATCCAAGGTGTCAAGGATTTCATTACATGTATTATAATTTATTATTCATAAAAGATATTATCCATGGCCGGACCGTTTGTTTAGTGGTCAGGGCAACTGGATTCTATGCCAGGGATCCCGGGTTCTTACTTTGCACGGTTAGTTTTACTCGTACCCCAATTTATATTATGAACAGTGAAAATCCTGTTTCGACTCCAGATTAATTTTCAAACTCATCGTTACATAACTTATAGTGTCTCAATAACCAAGATATTGATTCGACTTAAAATACTCGTACAACTAAAGAAATTTATTTTATTTTAGAATATTGTTTTAAATGTAATAACCCATACAAATTTTTTAACTGTCTTTTGTAAGATAACATAAATTATATTTACAGTTGTATCTATTAATATGTAAATCAATATTGGTAACTTTATAATATTCCGGAAATAAAAGTAAAGTATAATTTTAGATTACTCCATTAAAACCTTAAAAATATATCTAATATTTTAACGTTTCATCAAAACTGTTTGATTATTGATTAAATTTAAATAATTTATTATTAACACTGTTAACCTTTTCAAAAAAAAAACCAATTAAACTCTAAATATAATTGCTAATTTGTTAAATTAAATTTTAATTTAATGCGGTACTTGATCTAATTTTCTGACCGTAATAATTGTAATGAGATACGATATTAGTCTGGTTTTTGTTTTATAAAATTCATTTATTTTTTTGTATTTTTTTTCTACTTGCTATAAAATTAAAATTAAATATCTAACGTTCAGATTTTAGACTATAGTATCAGTGGGAAAAATTTAATACAAAAACACCTGAAAACTTTTCATTTCAAATTGAGGTAATACAGAGTGCGTACGAAAAAATTAACAATAAAAACAAGAACATTCATATACAATTTTTAAATAAAATTTAATACAACTAAAATTTTAAAAAAATATTTTTTATAAAACTCTCATGTGTGTACGTTACAATCTGGTCAATTTAAGAACAAAAAACAACCCCATGACCCAATGAAATAAGGATGATATGCGTGACGTGTTAGTGAGGTGTTGCCTTTGTACAGACTCAGGCCGACCATTCCTGAGATGTGTGGTTAATTGAACCCCAACCATGAAAGAACACCGGTTACCACTGTCTAGTATTCAAATCCAAATAAAAGTAACTACTTTTACTAGGATTTGAACCAGGGACCTTCATCTCCGAAAATCAGCTGTTAAACAGCTGTCTTGCGGTGACGACTTTGCCTCTAGAACAACCGGGTGGGTCAAAATAAAAATATAAATAAAAAATTGTTTATGTTTGCGATTTAAGGTTAGATATATCTAAAGTTAAACTTTTACATTCCCTACTTCATATGTGATCTAACTTAGCAGTGGCACGAAATTGTGCGTATATTGTACTCTATTGAAACGTATAATTATGGTTTTACAGCTGCCAAATTTATGATTCAACTAAACACTCTAATTTAGAACGCACTCAGCCATTCAAGTCAAAAACACTACGCCTTATAGAACAAACACCCCTTTACGTTAGTAACAAAACCTTTCGCACATATTTACAAAATACCTTTTGTCCTAATTTTCATCGAACACCTACACAAATTGTTTAACAAAAAGTCACAAGAACACGATAACCCACTTGTACATTCACTTCGAAAAAGGCTTACCTTTGGCTTATGGCAAAAACCATTACTGATTTCTGTGTCTGCTCTTTAAGAGGAATTGATTGACACTATTTTTGTTTCCAAATTCCGACTTTGATTTCTTGACTTCCGGTCAAAACCGGTGCTTCAAATTCAGCCCAGACTCACTATCTTTTTGTGTAGATTACGAATCCAAAAACCGTTTGTTGCTATCTCTTGTATTTTTTGACATATGGGTCAGAAAGATTAAGTTAAAGTTTAAGTCTGGATCAGTTTCAAAAATTGCCACCAAAAATCTATAAATGGGCCTACCAATAAAAAAATCTTAATTTGAATTCAACAAAAGTCTGTGGTTAATACCAAACAGTACAGGAAGTGCGAATAATGTTACCCCTTGGTGCCTCACTCCTGACATTATGACCAATCGTAGGTGTTACTGACGCAACCCTCATTCATTATAAGCTAAAGTACTGAAATGTGTTATTAAAATCGTTTTATTAAAGTGTTATTAAAGTATATAAATGTGTGTACTGAAATCGTTATTATCTTATAAACACATTGTCCTAACAAAAACTGTGTATCACAAAAGGTTTCAAATGTAATTTTTAAAACCGTTCATTATTTTTGTACGTTTTACATCCGATATTTAAATTATTTTTAAACACCGGTTAATAAATTTAAATCCCTTTGAATCTCCCCCTAAATTTAATTTCATGAAAATTAATATCCTTTTTATCGATGAACTTCATGTGTGAAAATTATTTTAAAATATCACCCGTTTTTGAACGATGCTGTAAAACCATATTACCTGATAATAAAGTTCAAAAAGATTTATTTTCTAATGGTAGTGGAGATGTGAAAATAATTATAATTTAATCCAACCGAAGGCTAAATATAATAAATAATTTTTTTTAAATAAAATATTTATAAAACAAGAACAACGTTCTTTGTACAATTGCAATTTTATGTAATTAAGGTTATTTTTATTATTCCTACTTTTTTCAATTTAATTTAGTATCAGTTTTTTACTTTCTCTTGCCTATATGAATATATAGGAAGGAAAGTATTGTTTTCATGTCGATTTTAAGAAATCGAGTTTTCACCGGATCTATACGTTTTCAGACCCCCTGAACCCAAAAAACATGTTTTTAGCGATTGGTCTGTGTGTGTGTCTGTGTGTGTGTGTGTGTGTGTGTGTGTGTGTGTGTGTGTGTGCGCGCGCGCGCGCGCGCGCGCGTGTGTGTCTGTGTGTGTGTATTTGAACAGAATATCTCAAGAACGGAACATCGTACGAACTTGAAACTTGAAACTTAAGTTAAGTACCACTACCGGACTCGACACGAACATTTTCATTAAAATCAGTCAACCGGAAGTGGCAGTTTATTCGTGTAATTTTTCACTTTTTTGCGATTTTCTCAAAAACTGGTCCTACGATTTTTTTTAAAATCGCCTGGTTTACTCAATTTTTTATTCTCTACAAGATACGGTAGGCGTCATGTTTGCTGAAATTCTGGGTGAGGCTGTTTTCACGTAAAAACGTTGTTTTTTTTAAGATTACAGCTTTAATATGCATTTTAGCGCAAAACGTTATATAATAAACGTTGTAGAGAATTAAAAATTCTACAACTTTTATTTCAAAAAATTTTTTGTATAACGCTTAGTTTAGCGGTAATTTGCGATTTTCTGTTTTTTTCTCACGAAAATGTGTGAAAAATTTATTTTTTTAAGATTTCGGCCTTAGTATGCATTTTACGACAAAAGTGTATATAATTAAATTTATAGAAAATTAAAAGATCTACAACTTTTATTTAAAGCATTTTTCTCTACAGAGCCTAGTTTAGAGAGAAAGAGTGATTTTCCGTATTTCTAAGCCAAACTGAGGTTGATTTTCATTTTGCATCATTCACTCATGATTAAAATAAGGTTATGTTTTTGAGGTTAGTTTTTTGTTTATTTCTAATATTTTATTATTAATGTTAGGTTTATTGTTAATTATTTGCATTGGCAAGAGAAAGTTGTGTGAGTGTTTCACACCAGATTTTTTTTTATTTTATCCGAGGCGGCGAGAAAAACTCATGTTCACTCCATCAAGATGGGGAAAGTAGTGTTAGACTCAATTGCGGCGTCCTCGTCCAGCGCCAACAGCCTGATCAACCAAAAACCCGCCACCTGGCCATTTGATCCGACATCAGCAAACAACCCTCCACCTCCCTCGGAACTGTTTATATAATACTACAAGGGAAATGTCGGGTCAAAAAAAAATTTACATACGGTCAGAGGGGCGTGGAAGGGAACCGTAGCCTAACTCCCCTCTCGCTGTCACTGATCAACACTCACTCTCTCACTTTCATTTATCTCTTTCATCACCAGCTTAAGGAATTAGTATGCCTACCTTACCTACTTTTATCGGGACAGGATTGATTCACTGTAGGAGAAGGCGAATTTAGTATCAGTTAAACGTATTCAAATATATGTTTAAAAATGCGTATCTAATTATTCCGTCATATAATTTTTTTTGTTTTATTTTTTTATTTTTTGTTAAGTGCTATCTGTTTGGATTGTAAATATAGATACAACTTGATTAAAATCTATCCAAAATATTTTTAATTATCATATAAGTGATACATATTTATTTTACGATTAGTATTTATATGATTAGCCCATTTATTTTAATATATTGTGAAAATAGGCTATCTAATGGGAAAGTGTTGTTCCAGAATTCTTTAGCAGGACTGAGTTTTTAGAAGTGTTAACGTAAATAATAATAGTTAATAAATCGGGTTATTTCCAAGAAATGGTTAGAATATAGTGTATAAATGGTTAGGTATAGTAAAGACCTATTGTTGTGACGGCTACCTGAGAAGGGTCGGTGTATCTATTTAGATAATTAGCTCTTCTGTATTGGTATTGTAACTCTTTATTCAATCCTAATGTGTTTTTTTTCTATAACCCGACAGAAAGACTATGTATTTTTATATTATATCGAAAATCATTGTTCGTCTCGTAGTTTCTATAGCTTACGTATAAAAGCGCGACCGGTTCGGTTAGTTTCAGTCTTGAATTATCATTCAGTGAGTGAACTGTGCACCAGTTACGTTTGGAGAAGGTCTAACATTTTACTGAGTAATATGTACTGTGTACCGTCTAACGTTTTCTGTGTATCGTATAATTGTTTGTAATTAGGATTTAGTTTAATTAAGTGCGAGATAATCTAGTTACTACTTAGTTCTACCTATAACAGGCAGGTGGAGTGTTAAATTATTTGCACTCGATCTGTTAGTTCCAGGGTTATAAAAAATAGTTATGTTTCTTATCAAATGGTCAGCCAATTATATGACTAAAACGTTTAAGAACAGAAAACAACTGTTTACAGAAACAGAATACTGTTTAAGAACAGGTAAAGGTGTAAAAGATACTAGGCAGAGTTATCTTCTCTGAGAGTAATGAATATCATTCTACAGCCAGACCCTGAGATGAATGTATTGAAGGTGTCATTTGCAGGGTGGAAAGTAGATGCTTTTCAGAGGGCCTAACATGCTGATAAGCTTACTTTTCCACTCAGTGAGTAAGGAATGGTAAACCACCTCACTCCTCGTTTTACTTAGTGAAACCTCTAAAGATTCCAACCAACCTTTTGGCTGATGATCTAAAGAACAACACTTAAGTTCATTTAATCATAATTTATCATCATTCGTTGATTATTTTATTCTAAGTATCTTGATTGTAGTAATTGTAACTTATTATAGATACTGAAGTCACGAGATATCCTTTTGCGTATGTGTGGGCTGTGAGGAAGGGAAGTAAAAATTTGCAGTGCTGCCAACCTCAACAGTGAGACACTACTCGTACATTTCACTACCGTGCAGTTTCTAGATACATTTTGTAAACTGTACTTTATTCCGAGAAAATGTTTTCTTCATAAACCTTATAAGAAATAAATGTGACCTGTAATATTGGCTATAACTTAATTACGTTACAAGAAATGTTTGATTTAATGTAATTTCGATTGAATCCCCTTCTTTACTTTTGCTGTTATCGGCGTTTTCTTTATCAGTCTCTTTAGTATCTACCAAACCATTTTCTTTTTTTACCAGGTGCTAACAAAGCTGTTGAAGAATAGCTTCTTCACATCCTTAATTTCCTTCTTTATTTTTCGAATTGTGCAAAGAGAAACATCACAGTAGTTAGCCGCTCGCTCACGGCTTTTGTTATCACTGTGAATAGTTCGACCACGTTTTCAAGAAACCAACATTTGTGTTTTTGGTAACAAACAGTTATATACGCACAGTTAACCTACAAAAGGTTCCACGATATACTGTATATACTCTGGGTATAGTATATGTTGTTATGTTTGTCGCACTGAAATTAAAGCAGTCGCGCATGCGCACTGATGCTTTTCCCCTTTTACCCCTCGTTGCAAAAAAGGGCAAACTCGTGACTCAAGTGACTATAGCAGATTTTAGTTAAGACTATTATTAGTAATTATAGCTTGTAATAAATATTTGTAATTTTAAACGATAATTTGTTAATTATTTATTTTACTCAGATCCCGAAACGGAATTTAGCGATAAAATCGCAATATTTTTTTTGACTCGTCATATATACTTATATAATGTATATTATTTAACGTGACAATAAATTTTTTTATTTATTTAAGGCCTAATACAACTGGTAAAACAAATTTGAAGTAAATATTTGTTATCTTGGTATCTTAAATAATGTTATTTTGTTAATTTATGTCATATAATTTTATATGTTATTTTAGCTTAACATTTAATGTTAGACAGGTCATTGAACTTGCACTCCTAGTTTAAAGTAAAATATAACAATAGTTTGTGAAACTGATCTGTTTTATAAAAAAAAACATTTCGTGGTGTAGATTATCCGCAGGTACTTTGTGTTAATTTATTATTCCTACACTCACGCAAAAGCGTTTGTGCGTGGTATTTACTTGCTGGAAAAGAGATATTTATGAACTAACCAAAATTTCATGACAGTTGTTTTGTTCTTGTAACGTGTTGTTTTAACTTTGTATATTGTACTTTGTGTAAAATTCTTACATGTTGGTCTGAAATAATTTCATTTAAATATTTCTTTTCCAAATAGCATTAACGGTAAATACATTCTCTTCTCTAAATGCTTGTATTTTACACGTTTTATGTTTTTTAACAGAATTAATTAAATACATTTAAATTGTATATTTATATAAAAGGAATTGTTTTCCTTTTCATTTCGTGGTGCCATATCGCTTTACAGTAATTAAGTATATGTAATGATACAACGCTTGGTGCTTGTTTTATATAAAAAGTTTATTCGTTTTTGAAATAAATAGCCCGTTTTATTTAATCTTTTTATCGGATTACACAAAGTCAACGTTCACTTTTTGAAATAAAAATATATTTAAACGATTTAAACGTGTTTCTATCTTCACTTCTTTTCCTGTTTATCTTAATTTTGTTTCAGAATTCAGAATTATGTAACTTTCATTCCGTACAAGAAAAATTAACGGTTCATGGAAACAATTAGGAAACGAATGCAATTTTACGAACATCTGTGTAGAATTGATGACAAACGGTTCGAAAACAAATCAGTAAGACACTGAACAATTAGATCTAAAGTGTAGGGGAAATGGTTTAAAGAAGTAAAAATGTTATAGAAAAAACTGCAAAATAGCGAGAAAATATAGTGAATCGAGCAAAATTTATTGTTGTTGTTTATAACATCAGCCAAAAGTTGGTTTTAACCTCTGAAGGTTTACTAAGTAAAGCGAGGAAGGCCTTCCTCACTGAATGGAAAAGTAACGTATGCTTATCAGCATGACAGGTCCTCCGAAAAGCATCTACTTTCTACCCTGCATACGACACCTTTACCTCATTCACCAAAGGGTCTGGCTGTATAATGAAATTCCTTACTCTCAAAGGAAATAACTCTGACTAGTGTCTTTTACACCTGTATCTCTTCCGTTCTAAATACTTCAGTTATGTAATTGACTGACCATGAGATAAGAAACAGAAATGTATGATGGTGACAATGATACGAATGATAACATGAACGACATGTGGTAGCAGACCACCCATTGATGGAACTTCATGGTTTCATTTTACTAATTGAATTTTGAATCAGTGTACAGGCCTATAAGTTAGGTTATATTACACTCAACTGAATTGTTTTATTTTCTCGTGCCTATACGAATATACAGGAAGAAAAGTATTGTTTTCATATCGATTTTTTGATATCGAGTTTTCACCGAATATACACGTTTTCAGACCTCCTGAACCCAAAAAAACATGTTTTCAGTGATTGGTCTGTGTGAACAAAATATCTCAAGAACGGAACATCGTACGAAGTTGAAACTTAAAACTTAGTTAGGTAACACTACAGGACACGACACGAACATTTTCATTAAAATCGGTCAACCGGAAGAAGTAGTTTATTCGTGTATTTTTTATATTACAGTCAACTGAATTGTGTTTTACTTTCTTTTGCCTATACGAATATACAGGAAGAAAAGTATTGTTTTCGTGTCGGTTTTTCGAAATCGAGTTTTCACAGGATATTCACGTTTTCAGACCCCCTGAACCCAAAAAACATGTTTTCAGTGATTGGTCTGTGTGTGTGTGTGTGTGTGTGTGTGTGTGTGTGTGTGCGTGTATGTGTGTGTGAGAGAGAGAGAGAGCAAAATATCTCAAGAACGGATCATCGTACAAAGTTGAAATTTAAAACTTAGATATCACTAGAGGACACGACACGAACATTTTCATCAAAATCGGTCAACCGGAAGTAGTTGTTTATTCGTGTAATTTTTCACTTTTTTGCGATTTTCTCAGAAACATCTATTCTCTACAAGTTAGGATAGGCGCTAGGTTTGCTAAAATTCTTGAGAAGGCTGTTCTCTCGTAGATTGTAACACCCATATCGCTGCCGGGAACACATACGGCAACAAAAGCGATAGGTTGGCAAGGGTGTTAACAAAACATAAAAAAAATCAAGGAAGCCAAAAAAAAACACTCAGGTAAATCGTTGCACAAATGAAATAAATCTAGAAAAGTATGTAGTAAAATAATTTAATTTATAACAATAAATATATGGTGTAAACATCAAAATTATTACAAGGTTACCCAGTCTTAAATAACAGAAAAAAAAATCTAATATAATATCAGATCCAAAAATAGTACTTCCTGAGGTAAATTATTATTAATTTCAAGTTAAAAAAAATAAAAATATTTAAAGATATACACATTAAATGATACTGAAAATCGATGTGGCCAAAATATTTTAAATTAAACTTTTATTTTCAAGTTTAGCATGCTAGCAGCTTCCTATTCAAAATTTATTATTATTATCTTAAATTCCATAGGTTATAAAAATAATTTTGTATATATATATATATATATATATATATGTGTGTGTGTGTGTGTGTGTGTGTGTGTGAGTGTGTGTGTGTGTGTGTGTGTGCGCGCGTGTGTGTGTGTGCGTATGTGTGTGTGTGTGTGTGTGTGTGTGTATGTGTATGTGTGGGTGTGTATGTGTGTGTGTGTGTGTGTGTGTGTGTGTGTGTGTGTGTGTGTGTGTGTGTGTGTGTGTGTGTGTGTGTGTGTGTGTGTGTGTGTGTGTGTGTGTGTGTGTGTGTGTGTGTGTGTGTGTGTGCAAATAGGTAGAAACATACTAGGTTGTACTATAAATTTGTTTCACAAATATAATAATTGATTAAACAGAATTTAAATATTAAACCTTTTAGAATTTTAAATCTTAGAAATACTTAAAATTAAATTCAAACTTTTTTAATAAAACGTAAATAAAAGAATAATAATTTTTTTAAGAAAAATTATTGTGGAATGAAATAGTTAAATTTTTATTAATCAATGTTCCTGATTGCATTATGTTTTGCAAAAATTTTAGTAGGAAAATAGTCCAAGTAGGTCACTTAAAATGCACTAAATTTCCTGTTCAGAACAAGAACTTAACAAGATGGATCTTAGTTGTGGCATGATCTCCCCAAAAAAAAAATGTATTAGTTACCTCGTTAAAACACCTTAAGTTAGATGAATGAGCTCCTCTCATGATAATAAAATAACAAGACATACCCGATAGTAGTTAACACTTATTTTGCAGTATTACTGACGTATGCGACAACTAATTGAAGATTTGCAGATGAAATTTTCATTCAGATTTGAACTTCATGTAACTCAATAGCAGAAAATTTCAGGAAACATTGAATGTTAGTTAAAGGATGTTGACGAAGTGAACATTCGTCCTTCTCGGGAGTCGAACCCCATGTAGTGAATATTGAAATGGTATGATACACCGTATGGTATAATAACCGTTCAGTGCGGTTATTACCGTCCCCGGATTGGACCCTAGACAAAAGATCGAGCCAGTGTTAATATTTAGTAAAATAATCGTCGATCGCAAGCAAAAGTTGTAACATTTTATTTAATGTTACGTAATTTTATTTATTAATACTTTTTCCTTATTCTGTCTTGTTGCATTTAAATTTTGTTATCTTTTAATGTCGCCGTAATCCGTTATCTCGTTATCGATTTGCATTTTATTTTGACTTTGTACTGCCGACTGCTGTTATCTGTATTCTGCCGTGTGAGATCCGTTTCATCCTGTTTTTCATGTTTTTGGGTATATGTCTAGCGGGATGGAGGGGGTCGGTGACGTCAGAGCCGAGGTTTCCTTTTGAGAAATTTGGTTCTTCTCGTTCTCTTAGCAATTGGTCACGACGATATTCGGATCGTAAATTTTGTATGTGCCGTTATTATGTTTTTTGAGTCTTTGCGGGGCGTAGTTATGCTGCTGTGCTGTTTGACTAATTGCTATCCCGTTTTTACGGTAAGTCTCTTTCTTTCTTTTGCTGGTAGTTAAAACCCATTGAAGCCGAAAATGTTTTTTTTAAATTTTGTAAATTTTGTAACCCCTTTTGGGTAATTTAAAATTTTCTATATTTTAAACTTAATGTTTTTTAAAATTGCTTTTTTAATTTTTTTTCTTTTCTGTGCTGTTGGGGTTTATCTACTCTTAATATTTTTTTTGTTTGTCTTTTGCGGTGGCCCTCATTTTCTAAGTCCTGGTGTTCTGCTCTTTGCAGGGACCAGCTTTGGGGTAACAACTCTGTACCAGCTTTGGGGTAACAACTCTGTACCAGTTTTGGGGTGCTAATTCTTCTATTTCTTCCTTATCTACCCTTATGATGCAGCAAGATATCCAAATGGTGTATTTTAGATTTTCCAGCTTTACCCGAAAGCCTCGCTCTCAAATACTTTAATACTACTCATCTGTAATTTCATTTTTTTGTGGGACAAGATAAAATTTGCCTGTTTTCAAATCATCTTCAATGATTAACCTGGATTCTCGAATTTTTAGAATGGACACGTCTCCTTTGCTTGAACTTGTCTGTTGTTAGTTAACCAGCAAAGTTCTTCCGGGATCGTCCTATTTTTCTTCACATTCTACTCTTCTTTCTTTTATAAAATTTTACTAATTTTTATACTTTAATTATAAAATGTAATTTCATTATTATTATTATTATTATTATGTAAATCATAATATGATTCAAAATTTTCACATGTTTGCGAAAGTATGCAATGTTGCATAAGTTGGTCAAAACATGTTTTGCGCCTACTTCATTATCTTCTTATTGTATTAAATTTTGGCTTTTGTAAATGCGTTTCTTTACTTTATAAAAACTTTTATATTATTTTAAAAAATTTTTGCGTAAATGATTATTAAAAAAAATATATTTTGTTACACAAAATATCTTGTGTTTCTTATGATATTACTAATAAACTTTTCTTCTAAAATTTTTAATTATGAGATCAAATTTGAAGTAATAAGCCAATCATGTTTTTTACTTAATTAAATTTTTTTATTTAATCTCTTTTATAAAATCTGATTATTTTTCTGATTTTATTTGATTAATTTATTATAATTATTATTATAATACCGATTTGGTCTTTAACTTGACAAATTTTCTTAAATTTTTTCTGGATCCAGTGCTAAGCATGCTAAAACAATTAATTACAGAGCTCATATCTTGTTATTACATTTGATTATTTAATTATGGTAATTTTATTCTTTTGAGTAACTTTGTTAATTTCGTATTAACTAAAATTTAAATTTATTGTCGTTTATATTTAATAAGTCTACCTGACTAAAAATCTAAATTTTTTTATTAAATTTTTTTTCTACTATTTCAAATCTTTTCTGTTCATTTTTTTACACCACATCACCGCAGTCTCTCTCTCTCTCTCTCTCTCTCTCTCTCTCCTTTTTGGGGTGTTTTTTTTTTTCTTGTCCCCTGTGCCAATTTTGCTTTGGTAGCGATTCATTGGTGTTTCGCGTGAGCAAAGGGGGGTTACAAAGTACAAACGCATAAATTATGCAATTTAAATGAACAGTAAAATATTACTAAGATCTGAATTTAAAAGTAGAAACTTAATACGAGTTGCAATTAATAAACAATAAGGAAGATTTAAAAAAAATTTAAAACAATTAAAATAAGCAATTACATTTCGAAGTAGGGTACAATTTACCAAATTACAAAACGTTACATCGGTTATAATAAATTTATCATAAGTAACAATTTAGTTTTACATAAACCAAAATCGAATTTAGTAGTTATAAAATTACAACAACAACTGCTACATAGATTCGTTAGTATAAGATATAAATTTATGCAACTCGTGAAAAATTTCCAGCTTTCGGGATGCTAAAATAAAATCAAATTAACTTACCATATTTTATGGGCAAGAAGAATTAACTTTTCCAAAAGTTACAAATTTAAAAGAAACGTAATAGAATTTACTACATTACGAACGAACTTTACACAACGAAAATTCAACTTAGAGTGTCATGACTTGCAAATGGAGTGGCTCGTGATGAGATGGTAGAACGCTAGTTAAAAGGAAAAGCGGTAGATCGCACCACCGGACGGTGAGTTAATTAACGTCGCCACAGTAAATACGAATTATCGGCAATCAATAAAAACAACAAGCGAACGTTAAAAACCAAACAAAAATAAAAACGTAACAATCTGGAAACAGATGTTACAAGATAAAACTTTTTTTTAAGATTGCGGCCTTAAAATGCATTTTAGGGCAAAAGTGTATACAATTAATATTGTAGACAATTTAAAAATCTACAAATTTAGTTTAAAACATTTTTTTATAACGCTTATCTCAGCAGTAATTAGTGATTTTCTGTTTTTTTTTCATGAAAATCTGTAAAAAAATTATTTTTTTAAGATTTCGGCATTAGCATGCATTTTAGAACAAAAGCCTTATATAATAAAAATTGTAGGAAAATGAAAGATCTACAACTTTTCTTTACAGCCCCTAGTTTAGTGTCAGAGTGATTTTCCGTATTATTAAGCCAAACTAAGGTTGGTTTTCATTTTGCATCATTCACTCATGACCATAAATTAGATTATGTTTTTGAGGTTAGTTTTTTTGTTTATTTCTAATGTTTTATTATTAATGTTAGGTTATACATTATTCAGATTGGCAAGAGAAAGTTGTGTGAGTGTTTCACACCAAATTTTTATTTTATTTTTTGTTTGGGTAATAACAAATCTCTGTTCCAAGTTTTTTTTAGCGTTTTGGGACGGTTGTCCGGTAAAGTAACAGAGTTAATCGTCTTAATTAGTTTGTTTTTATGTCTAGCTAATTTTCTGTGAAAACGTTGATAGTATTGTTTTATTGTGTCAAATACGTAAGGAAAGTTCAGGTCATTACGAATAGCCTCGTTTCGTACCTACCAAAAGGAATTCGTAATTACTCGAAGTGCCTACTCCGAATTGACAAGATTGTAATAAAGTTACGTTACTCGGTTTAGCGGACCCATAAATTTGGAAACCGTATGTCCAGATTGACATAAGAAAGTTTTGATACATCTTTAATTTCTTTATTAAAGAGAGAGAGAGAGGAATGTCAACCTATTAGACAGTATAGAGATTTTGTTTATAAAGATTAACAGAGATTGAAATTGTTTATAAAGATTAAATTAAAAGATTAACATCAGATATTATGAAAATATCAATATTTTTTGTACAATTAAAAAATAAGTAGGTAACAAAATATTTTTAAAGGTTCTGTTATACTTCATTAACGTGTACGTATTCATGTACAGCTAAATAAATTAGATTTTACGTGAAAAGATAACATAATGACTTAAGCGCAAACAGTACTAAGAAAAATCCCACGAGTAAATTTTAAAATTTTTACAAAACCAGTACTTTAACTCTCAACTGTATCATCATTTTTTGTGACATAACTGGTATCGGAGGTCTGACAGACCTCCAAATTTGGTTTTTATATTTAAGTTCTTCATACTTATTTAATTAATTTGTTTTAATTTTAAACTTATAAAACCATGTATAATCGAAGATCTTAATGTAAAATACTTTGCATAAATGCAAAATTACTATTTAAAACGGTAAAAAACGAACACTGTGCATTTTTTTGACTTTTACTTCCATTTTGAACAGAACAATAAAATTTTTGGGCCCTAAAAACATTCTGTGGTCTAATAATTATAAAGAAATAAGTAATTAATATGATAAAGACAAATTTATTTACAAAATTATGAAGTACAACTTACATTTTGGTTCCGAGTTTTGCTATTTATGTCTATTGTTGGGCAGTACACTCTGACAAACATTTATTAAAATTTATTTGTTTTTTTTTTACTTTTTGATTATTTACAATAAAATTTAAAGCTTTTTATTTTAATAAAAATTCACATCATTAACACGTACAACTTGTTTACGTGATGGACCTGGTTGTGTTGAAGCCACTTCAGAAATTTTAAATGTATCATCCATAACGAAATTTTTTTACAATTACATATGAAAATATTTTATAATAGTACTAAACAAAGAAATGATGTATGAAAAATTATTATATATTCATTAAAACTTTAAACAATCTGTATACTACTCGGTTTTAAAGTCGTTAAAAAGTTACAAAACTGGTATCATAGGTCCAGGAGACCGCCAGTAGAAAACAAAATACAAATAACTCGCAACTTGTTAGCTTGTACAGAAAACGATCTTGATCACGCATAGTTCAAACAACAGTTGAAAGGTATACAAAATATACGTGATGTCGGGCAATTGGGAGGGAAGTGTTGGAGGGGTAAAAAATGACAGCGGTCTCACAGACCGCATGATACCAGTTGAGGGTTAAAATTTAAATAAATAATGAAGGATTTTCTCAGAATACAATCTTAAACATAAACTTAAAGAGTATGTACAACGTTAATACACCCAGTGATAAGGGAGGAAGGAATATCTGCCAACATTATGGCTTGACGCCAAGATTTAAATGTAAATTTTAACTAGTACGTACTCGAGACAGATGATTATTGAAATGGCTGAAATAAAAACACAGACACAATAAAACTCAATGAGATTTCGTGAATAAAATTCTCATTTTCTACATTTGCTTGGTTGGTTTTGAAACAGCAACTAACCTAAAGATATCGTGTACTTTTATGCAAATAATTTACTCTAGACTAGAACCAGTTTGGATAATTTTAATGTTTCGATCTTCTTATCATACAGTCAGAGGCGGATTAATACTTGTTGGGGCCCTAGGCAATGGCAAATGAGGCCCCCCCCCCCACTTTGCTTTGACGTAATAAAAACATGATAGTTAATATTTCAATCAAGTTTATTTTCTATCAAAATAACATTTGTTCTGATATCTGATAATTATAATAATAATAATAACTATAATAAAGACAATTTAGAAAAATTTTCTCCTACATTTCAATTCACCGAACTCATCGATGATGTCATCAAAATCAATTTTTCGTAAAATATTCATCGATGATGTCATCAAAATCAATTTTTCGTAAAATATTCATCGATGATGTCATCAAAATCAATTTTTCGTAAAATATTTCAATTTTTTTCCAAATTTTTTTTAAGTTTTCAATTTTTTTTCCAAATTTTTTATTTTTTTTTATTTTGTCGGGGGCCCCTGGCCATTGGGGGCCCCTAGGCACGTGCCTAGTAGTGCCTATTGGGTAATCCACCACTGCATACAGTTTAGTAATCTATACTAATATTACAAAGACAAAGCGTGTTTTCTTGTGCAGGCCAATTTCCAAAATTACTGAACGGTTTTCGTGAAATTTTGACAGCACATTTGAATTTATATTCACAACATTTTCTTTTTAAATTTTAAAAAATGGGCTTCGGGCCAGCCCAGTCAGTCAGCTAGTAGGAAGTCGCTATTATTTGTTAAGTAACATCGGTTTGGCAAGCGACTTTGTATGGTGACCAGCTGACAGCCATCCATGAACAAACTCTTCTGGGGGTCCCAGTTCAAACTCACGCCTAATTCATGTCAAATAATACAGCAAAGCAGCGATCATTTTGGGTAGTTGGCAATAGTGTACAGTTCCTGATAACAAATAAAAGCTAAAAAAAAAATTTGAAGCCCTAATGACGATTTTTATAAATATGGTTGTTTGTGTGTGTGTGTGTACATGTAAGTAGGTGTTGCTGTTGAAATAGATGATGGGGTTTGATGATGGCCAGAGACGTACGCGGGGGAAATTATCAAAACGACGTTTTGTGTTGTGTGTGTGTGTGTGTGTGTGTGTGTGTGCGCGCGCGCGCGCGTGTGTGTGTGTGTGTGTGTGTGTTTTGAAGTACAGTTCATAAGTATAAAGACTTGAGAGGGATGTATGCGGGGAATTTATTTTGTGTATGTGTGCGTGCGAGCACATATACGTTGGAGTAACAGTCGATCTAGCAGCTAAAATTTCATCCACAATTTTCTGTTACATATTAATATTTTAAAAAAACATTGATTACACAGTTTCGCGCGGAGCGTTCTAATAAAATATAAATGGTTTATTAGGTCTACCACATGTAGATAGAGTATTAAAATAATGAACTTTGATTTGTAAGTTTCAGGGGAAAGTAGTTCTGTTTCTTCTCTTGTACTTATTCAAATTAAATGTTAAAGAAATGAATAAAACAACAGTTAGAGATAAGTATCACTAATCAACAAATTAAAGGCCGCCTCCGTGGCGTAGTGACTAGCGCGCTAGCCTACAAAGCGGAAAGTACCGAGTTCGATTCCCGGTTAGGGTCTGAAAATTTTAACACGTTTAAACCCACCGTTACAGTACTAAAACTCACAATAGTCGAAAATGACCAAGCTGTTGATTCCGACTTTAAATAAACTAAAAAAATCTGGTGTGAAACACTCACAAAACTTTCTCTTACCAATCCAAATAATGACCAATATAACCTAACATTAGTAATAAAACATTAGAAATAAACAAAAAACATAACCTTATTTTAATCATGAGTGAAAGACGCAAAATGAAAATCAATAAATCTGGTGCGAAACACTCACAAAACTCTCTCTTGCCAATGCAAATAATGACCAATATAACCTAACATTAGTAATAAAACATTAGAAATAAACAAAAAACATAACCTTATTTTAATCATGAGTAAAAGACGCAAAATGAAAATCAATCTCTGTAGAGAAAAATGCTATTTACAAAAATTGTAGATCTTTTATTATTCTATAAATTTTATTGTATACGTTTTTGTCGTAAAATGCATACTAAGGCCGAAATCTTAAAAAAATCGATTTTTCACACGTTTTCGTGAGAAAAACAGAAAATCGCTAATTGCCGCTAAACTAAGCGTTATACAGAAAAATGTTAGAAATAAAAGTTGTAGAATTTTAAATTCTCTAGATTTTTTATAATATAAATTTTTTAGCTATAATTTATAGCCTATTAAAGCCGTAATCTTAAAAAAAACAATTTCTTTACGTAAAAACAGCCTTACCGTGAATTTCAGCAATTATGGCGCCTACCCTACCTTGTAGAGCATAAAAAAATTAGTAAATTAGGTGATTTTAAAAAAAATCGTAGGACCAGTTTTTGAGAAAATCGCAAAAAAGTGAAAAATTACACGAATAAACTACTACTTCCGGTTGACCGATTTTGATGAAAATGTTTGCGTCGGGTTCGGTAGTGGTATGTAACTTAAGTTTCAAGTTTGAAGTTCGTACAATGTTCCGTTCTTGAGATATTCTGTTCACACACACACACACACACACGTACACGCACACGCACACACGCGCACACGCGCGCGCGCACGCACACGCACACACATACACACACACAGAGGAAGAGAGAGAGAGAGAGAGAGAGAGAGAGAGAGAGAGAGAGAGAGAGAGAGAGAGAGAGAGACAGACAGACAGACAGACAGACAAACACACACACCCACACACACACACACACACACACACACACACACACACACACACACACACACAGACCAATCGCTAAAAACATGTTTTATGGGTTCAGGGGGTCTGAAAACGTGTAGATCAGGTGAAAACTCGATTTTGAAAAATCGACATGAAAACAATACTTTCCTTCCTATAGGCCTATATTCATATAGGTAAGAGAAAGTAAAAAAACCAGTTATTTCCTCTGAAAGTAATAAATTTCATTACACAGACAATTTTTAGTGCAAACTAGTAAAGTAGCGTGATTACGAATGAATGACATGAATGAAGCAGATCACCCCATTGCGGTTACTTTCGATAATAAAATAAAAAACATATATGGTTTCTTTCGCTTAAATGTATAGATTAAACAATAGAGTTATTTTGATGATTTTAATTAAAGTATATATTTCTAGGCCATAAGAAGGTTTTCATTCCACGCTTTCTTTGACTGTTGGGAGAGATTTTCCGGAAGTCTTTCTGTATGAATTTATGAACTGAATAGTTTTATGTTGGCCTGATTTTCGGTCACATTGTTGATAGAAATATTTTATAGTATCTTGTACGTACAATTCTACTCAACAAGAAAAATTTAGGTGATAAAAATTATAAGGCATTTGACTTTAAGGGAGTAGTCTACCCTAAAATATATAGTCAGACGTAAAACAAAAAAAAATACCCTGAAAACACTTTCTCAGAATACGATTTTATTTATTTTTTTTTTTTTTTTTTGCTAAATATATAGTAGTCCAAATTGTTCTGAACAAAATGGTATAAGTACTTTGTTCCTACGATATCTGAAAATGTATTTTTTGTCTTTAATTTTTATTACGGGACTGCACATTGGCTGCATAATTTCCGCATGTGATATTTAACGGGCGGTGGGGAATTTTACTTTAAGGAGAAGAGGTACACAATGGTACATTCTCTGTTTATAAATAAGGGTGTTATCCGTTATTCAGACCAAGATCTCTCTCTGCTCCATTTTCGCTTTAGACGTCGCACAGTTAGAAAGTTCCTTGTAGTTAGATCACGGGCTAGATGGTTTGGATGGTCATTTAGTCATTCGCGAAATTTAATATTAAAGGACACGGTTAGTTCCTTTACTGTCGGAATTTTGAAATCGTAGTGGAGGGATTTATTACTTACCTACATAAAAAAAAAACAACAGAAGTAAGTCTTAAGAATTTTGAATATATATTTTAAAAAAATTATTTTAAGTATTACCATGGTAACCTAAACGCCTCTTAAAACTTTACTCAACAACTTCTTGAAAGTAAAAAAAATGTTTAGTTCTATTATAGCTAAGTCATATTTTTTTACCGAAGTGTTTGTAATCAAAAATACTAAGATGTAACAGAATCGTTTTTATAAAATATTACTCATCTACTTTTTTCTCTGAATAATGAGTTATTACAAAATGAAAAAAATTTGATTTACCTCTTGAAGCACATCGATACATAATAAAATATGTGGAAATTAACACCACAGCTTGATATTTTTTAAATACTTTAACGCCCATTCGCTAGGGCCGTTGAATAAACGGCCCTGCCCAATTGCCCCATATGTTGCCAAATACCTTTGTTGGTTGCACTGCTCTCTTGTCGTATCATCAGCTGTTATTCATATTTTATTGCATGGTTTTCAGAGCGAGATTATGATTAATTTTCAAAATTAACTTGTCCCTCAAGAGGTTAAAATAATTTAAAAAAACCTTTTGAAGAATTATTTAAAAAACTATTCTTATACGTCATCGAGGTTAATTTGTTCTACATTTTGAGGCAAAATTTAAGTTTATAAGTGCAAAGATTACAGAGATCATTTTACTTCAACCGCTAAAGTTGGGGTTGTAATGAACTTAGAGATATTTTTTTATTTGTTATAAACGCGGTTTCATGCACTTTAATGAATAACTTAGTATTACACTACAATTATTAATAGTAAAAATGTTCAAAAAAGGGTAGATACCAAGGTGGTCTTATATTAAAGCAATTAATGTAAAGTGTTTAAATGAACGTTCAAGACCACCTTAAGGACAATATATAATTTTTATTAAGATTTTCTATTGAAATGAAATGACTGTAAGAGATAAACGTATTAACTGTATTGATTATTACAGTGAAACTTCGATGTAACGAACTTCGGTATTGTAAAAGATTCGATTAAACAATTTTTTACAGCACCGTAACATTTAAATAAAACTACCTGTAAATTTACCTCTATTTAGTGACGTACATACATAGTATTATACAATAAATTTTTACTTCTACTGTTTCGTAAAAATACTAAAATTTTAATCGGTACTGTATTTTGAAATCTCCTTGGGATTAAAGAAGACTCTTGTGATTTCCGTAACTTAATTACACCTGTATAAAGTACCTGACTGTATTTTTGAATATTTAAATAAATGTGAAACCTTTTTTTGAAAGTAATGCCTTATTCAAACACAAAAAATAACAGGAAATAACTTACTTTTTCAAGCAATTAATGTAAAGTGTTTAAATGAACGTTTAAAATTAAATAGTCAAATCATTACCTATCGTATCAGAACCAAAGAATGCGTTTAAAATTAGGCTTTGTATTTTTATAATAGTTTTAAATAAAAATTCAGTATTAAGCTCTAATCGAGTTCTACATGCTTTTAATTATGGCCAAGATCAATTCTATGTACGAGGAAAGTTCCTACTTGAAATACGTACATAATTTTTGTATATTATTACTAGACGTAATTACGTAACCCGTATGATATAGGTCTATATAGAAATTAATTAACTAGTTTAGTTCTTTAACAACATCAAGAAAAATAGCTCTACTTAATTTATCATAAGCAACGTGATAAAAACCTTTCGTAAAAAAATTAGGTGTCGAATTCTTGTTACCTCGATTTAACGAATTTTTTACTGGGACTTTCGATTTCGTTATATCGAGGTTCGACTGTATTAATACAATTCCCGTAAATTTATGAAGCAATACAAATTCGAAATTTTATGGAAAATAATATAAGTTAAACTTGTTCTTGTTTGAAATGGAGATTTTCTTTTTTCACTCAATGTTAAATTTCTGAAAGGATTACTATTTTCTATTTAATATTTTTTATAGCTTTTACAAAATGCAGATTTACTGTATATTTACTGTATTGAAATAGCATGATTTATAAATTGTTATTAAGCCCATGTAAATTTATAATTTAAGAATTATAATATACTTTAAACAATATATTTAAACAAATTGTACTTTATTATAATCTGTTTAGATTGTAAAATAATTTATTAAAGTAATTTTTTTTTATTAGACTAATATTATGAATTTTTTTATTTATTTTTATAAAGAAATATTAATATTTTGTATAGTATTAGCAATGATAACATTGTAAAACAATAATTCAGAAAATTATTTTCAAACTGACTTTATCTTTAATGCTGATTTTTGCATTAAAAAAGTTAAGTTATTTTAATTTTAATTATTTTTGTTAAATAAGGCTGTTATATTATTTGTAAGTGTAATTAATAATTTTGTATAATGTCGTATAATATATGTACAGAGCTTATACGAATCACAAAAAAGTTATACTTGTAACCAATAATAATAAAAGTGGTGAAAAATTAAAAGTTTTAAACTCTGAAACGCATGCATAGATAAAATGGATTGTGTGATTAATTTAACTAACTGGTGAGATTTTTCTAAATAAATTTATTGAAAAAATCTGAGTTATCAATCGTAGAATTATCCTTCATTCTTATTACTAATTTTCTTACTTGTAGGCCTACATTAATATATTTTTATAAATATAAATTACAAACTCATAAACCAAAACCTATACCAAAAACTTATGAATAAATTATTTTTATAACACATACATACTAAGTATTATACAAGAACTAAAATTAAAAATAAATTTAAAAAGTTCCACAGAAAATTAAATAAAAATAATTTACAATTAAGTAAACAATAGCAGTATTAAATCAAGTGTAATCATCACCTGTTGATTTAACGTAGCTTTTTTTGAAGTTGATGTCAGTCGATATTTCTTAAGAATTAACGATTCGTTATCAACGCAGTACAATAGTTTGACAAATTTTTATTGATTAATTGATTAAAAAATACAAAAACTGCTATAAAATCCGTGGACGAAGTCAACGAATTTTATATTATGTTCGTTTTTATATCATTCCATGGAATGTATTTATAAATAATTAATTTAATTATGAATAATGTAAAAATTAATTATAATTTTATGATATCAATACATAAATAAAATAATAGTTTCAAAAATTACCGAAAGATTGCGTTACCGAATAACACAATAAATTTATTAAAAATTTCGATATATTTTTTACTCAAGTTAAATTAGTAAGGTTTTTGAAAAGATACACGAAATTCCTCGGCGAGTTGAAGAGGAATGTTACGTCGCGAAACTCTTCTTGTTTAGTTTTAAGAGATAGATTCACATCTGCCGCTTTTACCCCCAAAATTAACCCCCTGTATAATAAGGGAGGCGGTACAATTTCATCCCCTACTTCTCTGCTTTAACAGCTTCTCATGGAGGCGTGGCTACACCTACACACATAAATTTATAATTTCTATGACGTCACATTCACTGTTATGTTATCAACAATATTTTTTGTGTGTTTCTTTTTATATAATTTTTTATTTCATCCTTCTGTATAACCCTTTATCCACTGCTCTTTACGAACTTAAAACAGTTGTACACTTTTAGAAATTTTATTATTCTCAACCCTTTCATAAAAGGTTATCTTCCAGTTAAATCTCACGATATCTCTAATACTTCATCTCACAATTATTTATCTCACTTTCTCGATACGTATCCCAGTATCATTAACTACTGTTATTATATGATGACGTCACTGAATTTTATGTATGTAATGAAAAGTAAAACTTGGAAAAAACGCTGTCGTATATAACCATTTAACTTATCATTCCAAGTTTATATAATTTTTCTTGATAAGTACCCACCTACTTTTTTTTCTTTCATTTTACACAATTACATTCCTGCACACGTGTTGCTTTCTGCCTTCTTTTTCTTGTCTTATTAAATTACTGTTACCATTTTACACTGATACAAAACAGATGACAAACATATTTCCGCACGTATGTCTTTATTGAGTTACTGTCAAATAAATTAACTATTATTTTAAAATATTTCTTTATCCTGGTTACACTCGACGGATCAAAGAAAATGAAAGGTAGGTCTATTAAAATTTCTCTGTTCGTAGAATAGGAGTGTTATAAAATTTTCTTGTTCATTTTTTTTAGCAACCGAATAGCCAGTTGTAAACTTGATAAATTTTAACAAATTAAATGAGGAATGAAATATTTTTGTTGTAATTAGTTATATTAAAAACAAATTTTTTTGTTTAAACATAAATTAACTACCGATTACGACTAATATAGGAAAAACCGCTTTGGATTCTCTGAGAACAATTATATAACACACAATCTTAACGGTGACCGCCTACGTAGCCCAGTGATTAGCGTGCTCGTTGTAAAGTGGTCCGGGGTTCGACTTTCGGCTTTTTTTTTGTCATCAGTCTTTCGACTGGTTTGATGCAGTTCTCCAAGCTGTTCTATCTTGCGCAAGTCGTTTCATATCTACATACCTGCAACACCCTACATCTTTTGTAATTTTCTTTATATATTCTAACCTTTGCCTCCCCCTACAATTCACTCACTCAGTATTACCCTCCATTATTGATAGACTAATACCTGGATGTCTTAGGATATGCCCCACTAGCCTATCCCTTCTTCTGATAAGATGCTTCCATATACTTCTTTTTTCATCCACTCGCCTAAGAACCTCTAAATTACTTATTTTATTCACCCACCTAATCTTTAACATTTTCCTATAACACCACATTTCAAAAGCGTCTATCCTCTTCTTTTCTACAGCCCCTATTACCCACGTTTCACTCCCGTATAATGCTACACTCCAAACATAATGTTTTAAGAAATTTTTCCTAATCTGTAAATCAATGTTTGTAGTCTGATCAATGTTTGTAGTCTGTAAATCAATGTTTTGAAAAGCTGTTTTTCATTTCAAAGGCTTTTCTAGTTTGAGCAATTCTACTTCTGATATCACTTGTGCTTCTACCATCCTTTGTTATTTTACTCCCTAGGTAGCAGAATTCCCCACCAACTTCCTGTATGTTTTCGTTGCCTACTTTATAAATTTCCCATCTCTTCTAAACCACTCTTGCTGCTGCACAACACTTTCGTTTTGTTCTTATTAATTTTTATGAAATAATCCTTTCTTAAGATCTCATCCATTCCATTTAAGACATTCTCAAGTTCTTTCTTTCGGCTACGGTCCAGAAAATTAATACTCGTTTAAATCGAAAATTCCTTAACCCAGAGCAGTCGCTAATGACCAAGATGTTCATGCGACTTTACAAAGACTAAATAAAAAATACTTTTCATGAGACGATGCGTCTCATGGCTGGTAGTAATTTTTTAAAAAGGTTTCCCTTTGACTTATGGCAAAAACCATTAGTAATTTCTGCATCCACTCTTTAAGAGGAATCGAATGACCCCTTTTTGTTTCCAAATTCCAACTTTGATTTCTTAACTTCCGGTTTTGAGCCACTTCCTGTTAAAACTGCAACTTCAAAACCAATGATTTCTTAATCTCCTTTTCAAGAGGAATCGAATTATTTTGACTATTTTTCTTTCCAAATTCCGACTTTGATTTCTTAACCGTTTTGAACCACTTCCGATTGAAACTGGAACTTCAAACCCAATAATTTCTGTATTTACTCGTTAAGAGGAATCGAATGACGCTATTTTTGTTTCCAAATTTCGACTTTGATTTCTTAAACTCCGGTTTTGGGCCACTTCCGGTCGAAATTGGAACTTCAAATCCAATTCAGGTTCATTAACTTTTTGTGTAGATCACGAATCAGAAAACCGTTTGTTGCTATCTCTTGTAGTTTATGACACCTGGATGGAACGGACGGACGGACAAAGGAAAATGGTAGATGACAATTTGGAAAAAATGTCACCAAAACTCCTAAAGCTATTCATGTCTTTAAGTAGGCTGTGTCCTTATTTTCTGTAAAAATTTGTTTACGTACAACAATTTAGCTACTCTGACTTCTAATGCACAAAACATCCTCGTAACTACTCTTATTTTCTAAAAAAAATAATATTTTTTTTAGTTTATTTAAACTCGGCATCAACAGTTTGATTATTAGCGACTACGGTGGGTTATGTAGTAACTGGAACAGTGAATTTTACTTGCGACAATTTCCAGATCCTAACCGGGAATGAAATCCGAAAGGCCAGTACGCTAACCAATACGCTGCGGAGGCGGCCAAAATTATTGTATCTTATAAAATAAATTATTATAAATCAAACCAAGACGAAGGTTGTCTGAAGCTTCAGTATTCTCTTGAGATTTGAGTTGTTGAGAAGTTGCACCATCTCAACAACATATGTTGGTCTTTATTTTGTACCTTAACTTCTTTTTCCTCATTAACCGCTTCGATCACGATGGTTATCATTTCGAATGTACTAAGGAACATCGACAATATTCCTTATCATTTTATTTTGGATTCGTTGTGTTATTTTTACATTGTAAGATTTTGTACAGCAATGTATACTGCACAATTCCTATTTGTTTTTAACACCTGTTTATAAATTAATAACTTGTTAATAGCTAATAGGATCTTCCTAGGATAATAGGATCCTACCTATTTAACCAGTACATTTTCTTGCACTTATCATAAGTTGTATTCTTGTTTTTTTTTTCTGGATATGCATTTTTCAGGGAAGTTCAGCAACAAACGTCATGTTGTTGTTTAGTTCATCAGCCGAAAGGCTGGTTTGAACCTGTAGAGGTTTTACTAATTAAAACGAGAAGTGAAGTGGTTTATCATTGCCTTCCTCACTGAATGTAAAATTATCCTTATCAACATGCCGAGCCCTATGAAAAGCACATATTTTCCAATCTGCAAATGACACCTTCACTTCGTTCACCACAGCCTCTGGCTGTATAATGAAATTCATTACTTTCAGAGGAGATAACTCTGATTAGTGTCTTTTACACCTTTACCTCTTCTGTTCTAAAATGATTCAGTTATTTAATTGGCTGACCATGAGATAAGAAACATAACTATTTATTTTAGTCCTGCAACGAACAGATTGAGTGTAAAAAATGTGACACTCCACCCGTCAGTTATGGGCAGTCTCATAATATTTATAATACCCCAAACAACCTAATTTAAACTAATATTTACAAAGAAACTTACAGTTTGGAATAAGTACAGTACTTTAATTCATAAAAAAGTGGAAATCGATAACAGAAAAATAAATTAGGCCAGATTGAGTGTAAATAATTTGACGCTCCACCTGTCTTTAGTGGGCAAACGTCATACTGAGGTATTTTGCTCATTCCAGTATTATACTTGCTTCCCATTGATTTTAACTGGAATTTTTTAAATCTTCCTGTTGGTAAAATTGACGCTCACAGATTGTGTTTCGTTAAGTTTTAACTTCAATCTCTTTGTTCACTCTCAAATATTTTTTATTCATCTTTTTCTTAAAGTCGCATCAACTGCTCTGTCATTAGCGACTACGGTGGATTATGTAACATTAACTGTGAGATTTGGCACGTGAAAATTTCCAGACCCTGGCAGGGAATCGAACCCAGGACCTCTGTGTGACAGGCCAATGCGCTAACCATACGCTACGGAGACGGCCGCTCTAAAATATTGACTACATTCTGTAGCTTCTCAAATATTACTTCTTTTCTTGTTTTCACTAAAACAGCAAAGGTAGCAAAATTTCTGTCGTGGAATTCTAGAATATCACTCAGACATAACAGGTGTCAAAGTACAAGTCCTTGCAGAAAGGAATGAAGAGATCACATTTTTCTTTTTCACATTTCTCCTTTCATTCACATTTTTCCTTTTCCACTACATTTAAAAGTAAGTTAATAGTGATATTCAGTAAACCAGACCTACTGAAACGAACTTACTTATCCGCCCTGAAAGTATAAAGTTTACTTCAATGACACAAATGAATTTCACAAATTTTAATGGAGACAATTTTAATTAGTTCCAATTACACGTTTGCTCTTCATTTATCTGATTGAGCACAAAAGATTAACCATAATTAATTTTATCATCACGAATCAAAATGTAGTACAATAATAAAATAAAACTATAGCTACTAAAAAAATCTAGTGTGAAAAACTCACACAACTTTCTCTTGCCACTGCAAATTAATTAACAATATAATCTAACATTAGTAATAAAACATTAGAAATAAACAAAAAACAAACCTCAATAAACATAATCTAATTTTAATAATGAGTGAAAGACGCAAAATGAAAATCAACATCAGTTTGGCTTATATACGGAAAATCACTCTTTCAAGCTAAACTAGGCTCTGTAGAGAAAAATGCTCTAAATAAAAGTTGCAGATCTTTTAATTTCCTATCAATTTCATTATAATACACTTTTGTCGTAAAATGCATACTAAGGCTGAAATCTTTAAAAAAATCGATTTTTACACGTTTTCGTGAGAACAAAACAAAAAAAATCGCTAATTACCGCTAAACAAAGCGTTATACAAATAAATTTTCGGTAAAAACGTTGTAGGATTTTAAATTCTCAACAACTTCTTATTACATATATTTTTGCGCTAAATGCATATTAAAGCCGCAATTTAAAAAAAAGAAACAATTTTTATACGTGAAAACAGCCTCTCCAAAAATTTCTGCAGACATGGAGCCTACCCTATCTTATAAAGCATAAATAAATTAGTAAATGTAGTGATTAAAAAAAAAATCGTAGGACCCGTTTTTGAAAAAATCGCAAAAGGTTAAAAATTACACGAATAAACTACTACTTCCGGTTGACCGATTTTGTTGAAAGTATTCGTGTCGGGTTCGGTAGTAGTATCTAATTTAAATTTCAAGTTTAAGTTCGTACGATGTTCCGTTTTTGAGATATTTTGTTTACACACACGCGCACGCATACACACGCGCGTGCACACACACACACACACACACACACACACACAGACCAATCGCTAAAAACATGTTTTTTTGGGTTCAGGGGGTCTGAAAACGGTTATCTGGTGAAAACTCGATTTCGAAAAATTGACATGAAAACAATTCTTCCCTTCCTATATATTCATATAGGCAAGAGAAAGTAATAATAAAATATACAATAAACCCATGATCAGTTTAATGTAAACAACCGTGAATAAATTATGTTTAGCAGAAAACAAGAAAATTACAGAAACTAACACATGTACTAGTGTACTAGTACACTCGTATTTCTTATAGGTGTGTACATGCCTACGTAAAAACACGATTAAGTAACCTACACAGAGCACGTTTCTTGAGAAAAAAAGGAAACTGATTTATTTTAATTTAATATTTAAGTCCTGCGTGGGCCAAAATTATTTCCAGGGAATTCGTTAGTCACTTTTTGTAAAAGTCTTATGGGTACAAACGGGTTGAACAGGTTCCTTCATCCCATTTTTACTTTCTCTTGCCTATATGAATATATAGGAAGGAAAGTATTGTTTTCATGTCGATTTTTAGAAATCGAGTTTTCACCGGATCTATACGTTTTCAGACCCCCTGAACCCAAAAAACATGTTTTTAGCGATTGGTCTGTGTGTGTGTGTGTGTCTGTGTGTATACAAAATATCTTAAGAACGGAACATCGTACGAACTTGAAACTTAAAACTTAAGTTGCATACCACTACCGGACCCGACACGAACATTTTAATCAAAATCGGTCAACCGGAAGTAGTACTTTATTCGTGTAATTTTTCACTTTTTTGTGATTTTCTCAAAAACTGGTCCTACGATTTTTTTTAAAATCGCCTGGTTTATTCAGTTTTTTATTCCCTACAAGATAGAGTAGGCGCCATTTTTGCTGAAATTCTTGGTGAGGCTGTTTTCACGTAAGAACGTTGTTTTTTTTAAGATCACGGCTTTAATATGCATTTTAGCGCAAAAATTTATATAACAAAAGTTGTAGAAAATTTAAAATTCTACGACTTTTATTTCAAACATTTTTTTTGTATAACGCTTAGTTTAGCGGTAATTAGCGATTTTCTGTTTTTTCTCAAAAAAACGTGTGAAAAATCGATTTTTTTAAGATTTCGGCTTTAGTACGCATTTTACGACAAAAGTGTATATAACCAAATTTATAGGAAATTTAAAGATCTACAACTTTTATTTAAAGCATTTTTCTCTACAGAGCCTAGTTTAGCGTGAAAGAGTGATTTTCCGTATTTTTAAGCCAAACTGAGTTCGATTTTCATTTGCGTCTTTCACTCATGATTAAAATAAGGTTATGTTTTTAAGGTTAGTTTTTTTTTTATTTCTAATGTTTTATTACTAATGTTAGGTTATATTGTTAATTATTTGCATTGGCAAGAGAAAGTTGTGTGAGTGTTTCACACCAGATTTTTGTATTTGACTTGTCACTATTTTCTTACTTTCCCAAAACTTCAGTTTTTGGAAACTTTCAGAAACTTTGTAGGAGGGGTTTTTGGAAAACTTTATAGGAGGTTTAAACCATAGTAATCCATTATAAAGAGGCCCAAAATTTAATAGCACCTAGTTCAATGTTTATTTAGAAATCGATAGTAATTGATAAAGTTATAGTTCTAGTCCTACAGCAAAAAAATTACTTCGGGTTTGTAGGTTCTTAACCATGACACTTTTCTGGCAAATTTTCTGAAAAGTTTCATTTTGTATTGCCTTAAATTAGTTTGGAATTCCAAAACGTATACTCGTTTCTAACATTCTTATTAATATTAAATTCTATCAGAATTAATTTTTCATTAAAATGTATCTTTCATTTATCGGTAATTTAACAAAAAGTATTGTGAGAAACACAAAAATTTATTTATTTTTATTAGGCCTACCCTGTTTGTAAAATTATAATAATGTTATTCATCATCGAGGGTTAGACTTCCAATGAAATATCTTCTTTGTTGTGGAAAGCAGCACTAAATGTTACATGAAAAAATTTGTAAAAAAATGTGCATACTTCGTTTTCAACAACACGTAAATAAAACGTGGAAATTGAAATTTCAACCGATTTGAAACAAAATGACTAGTACTTTTCCTAAACTGTCCAACTGACTAAACTTTCTATTGTTATGAAACAGGGGTATTAACTAAAAATATTCTTCTGTTATCAGACACGACTAACTCGTAATACAGCTACTGTTTTAGTAGATTGTGTAGTACACAAAGTACAGTTAATTTTACAGTTTGATAAACTATAGATTCGGTACGAAGTTCTCCAACATAATACAGTACTATCTTCTATTTTCTAATAATTATTGATTGTAGCTTAACTCAGTACAGACGTCGCCGCCACTGCTGAAAAGCACGCATGCGTTCAGCACAGAGTACGTAACGACCCTGGTGCTGATCGCTTGTTATTGTTCATGCTGATTTTTAAGGCGTGGAAATTAATTGTAAATAGTTCAGTTTACAATAATTATGAAACGTAAAATAGCTGTTAGTGTTGTGTTATTACATAGAAATTACTAGTGGTTTAATTACGGGATGAATATAATAAGGTGAAACTGAAACCGCCCTTCAGAAGAAAACATGGGTAACCTACAAGGATCAGAAGGAAAGAAAGGCCTTGGACGAAACAAAGCACAAGGTAATAAAGTTAAAGGGAAAAAATCACCTGTACGGGAATTATTTAAAAATCAAGCAACTAGAAAGGGAAAAGATGATGCTATTGAAGTTGGTAGCTGTGCCGTTGACCTCACCACTACAACAGCGGCAACGGGAAATTCACCGCTTGTCGTAACCACTGAATCGTGGCGCCATGTGAAAGAATTGCAGTGTTCTCGCGATGCCGATGGTGATGAGTTTATTAGTTTACCAGCGGAAACATCAGGGGATGTAAAAGTACCTAATGCTGAGTCGAGTAGTGAAGAATCAGTGTTTACAGATCCTTTATTAACGCCAATTTATAGTGCTAGTGATTACAGCGATAGTAAACCGTGTGATAGTGAACATCCTGTGTGCTCTCATGCAGCGCCAACGGAAACAGCTAATTACCAAAATAAAGATAATGAAGCTGGAGAGGTGACACCAAAAATGATTGAAAGCGAAGGTGATGAAGAATCAACACCTGTTGTCCATAGGAGATCTCAAACTGCTTTACAATTGGAAACTAACAACAATCAAGGATCGATGATGACAGCACCTTTACCTTCCTTCACTGTCAGCAAACATCGTAAGGTCGAATTGCAGCCATCAAAGTGCCTTGTATCTCCTACTACTATAGCGACTGCAACTAATTTAAACAATAATAATATCAGTAAGTAAAATATAATTAGTTCCTAACTTATTTACAGTAACTTTGATGCGTTAAGTCTGGGCTAACTTTGTTATGTTCATTTTGGTACACCTGTCGTGCTTTGTTTACATTTGTTGCACTATAAGGATTACATTCAAATACCCATTTATCTACGAGAATTAAGAGCCATGGCAAAAAAAGTTAATAACCAATTTTACTTTCGCGATTATTTTGTAAAAACAATTTACGAGCGTACTGTACTGACTTTATTAAAGATTGTAAAGGTTAGGTTAATTTTCTTTTTTGTAGTTGATCGTGGTTTTTAGCAACTCAGGAAGTACTTATGTACTGGATTTGTGTTTTTAATATGCAAAGTAATTTTGTAATGGTTTTATGTTTGAATTATTTTGCTCCCTACGTTACGTACAAGTAATTTGGGGTTAATGACTAAGAAAACCTAATATTGTATGATTTTAGTTGAAAGCTTTCACTTCTAATTTATTATTTGGTTTGCTACTTGAAGTTTAGAGAAAATGAAAAATGCGGTTGCTTGTTCATTATTTTGTTTACCCCAATTTTTTTACAAAAAGCTTTTGCAATTTATAACCACTTGTTAGGAAGCAATTTTTGTATAATTGTGGAATGTTTTAAAAGTAGGTAAATTATCTTAGATTATTTTGATTAAATACTATTTTTATTGATGTTATTTTACTATTATTTGACTTAAATGAGATTAAAATGTGAAGGTAAAGATTTTATTTAGATTTATATTATAAAATACAGATAGGTTAGGTGTGCTATTGACTTTATTGATAATGGTAAAAAGTGTAAGTAAATAATGATGTTTGTTTACATCTTAAACAGGTGATACCGGTAATGAACTTTAACAAGGTCAATGTCTTCCAGTAATACCAACTTATGCTCCCAATAAAAATAAAATAGGTTTAATATTATTGACAGTTTAATTTAGAGTGCAAGGCTAACATGTGAATTATAGTAAAATTGTGTAGCAAACTACTTCTGCCAGTATGAACCATGTAACAAATTCTAGCATTATAAAAATAAAATTCCCAGTTTAATAAAGTGAGATAATACTTGACTTTCTCTTAATATTTAGCATACTTGCCTGGTTATAAGACAATGATAATATCATTGTCTTATAACTATAATATTGATAATATCATTGTCTTATAACTAATTTATTGATAATATCATTGTCTTATAACTATAATATTGATAATATCATTGTCTTATAACTATAATATTGATAATATCATTGTCAGTTCTTGACTGTACTATATTATAGTATAGTCTATATGTGTATATAGTATAGTCTCTGCCCATAACAGACAGGTGGAGTGTCAAATTATTTACACTCAATCTGTTCGTTACAGGGCTAAAATAAATCGTTCTGTTTCTTATCGCATGGTCACCCAATTAAATGACTGAATCATTTAAGAACAGAAGAGGTAGAGGTGTAAAAGACACTAATCAGAGTTACAGTAGAGTACCGATTTTCTGTGGATCGTTTAACCGGGGTTTGGATTAACCGTGCGATCACTAGAATTTTTTTATTTTTTTTTTTGGTTTAACGTCCGACTGTTTTGCAAATTGCTGCTAATGCAGACGGTGAAGGATGAAATGAATTTTTTGTAACGTATGAAAAAATGACATGCCCGAGTGGGATTCGAACCCAAGACCGCGTGATGAGAGGCTAGCACGTTACCAGCTCCTAAAATAAGTTGCAAAGAAGCTTTAACCGGTGCCGAAACATTACTAACTTTCATGGAAAATCAGGATGACACAGATTACGTGGACATTTTACATATTCGTGGTTATATAAGAAAAATACAAGAAAAAATATTGCGGCATAAAATGAAACAAAGTAAAATAACAGATTTTTTGTGATTTTTTTTGGTACGTAGTTTAAGGTAAGACTTATATAAATTTATGTAGTAAATATTTTTATTTCAATACAATTTGTTTATTTATTTCCGATATCCGATAGTATTAACATGTATTAATCAGTAGAACAAAACATACGCGTAACTGATGGTTTTGTTTATGACGTAAGTGGTCTCGACCGAATTGGGTTGTATTATCCGTGTTTTCCGGTTATCCGGTATAGTTATCCCCCCAATTACCACGGATGATCGGTATTATACTGTATCTCCTCTGAAAGTAATGAATTTCATTATACAGCCAGACCCTGTGGTGAATGAAGTGAAGGTGTCATTTGCAGAGTGGAAAATATGTGCTTTTCAGAGGGCCCGGCATGCTGATAAGTGTACTTTTCCACTCAGTGAGGAAGGCATGGTAAACCACCTCACTCCTCGTTTTACTTAGTAAAACCTCTACAGTTTCAAACCAGCCTTTCAGCTGATGACCTAAACAACAACAGTATAGTCTATGTTATAGTATAGTAGTATACTTTATATACTATATTATAGTATATTATAGTATAGTCAAAAACTGCCCTGTTAATGCACTCTGGTGGGAGTAAACTATCTTTGGAATTTTATATAAGGGGCTTAGGTCAAAAATTGACAATTTTTTGTTGTTTCTTCAGCCATAATCAGAAAAAAAAAATTTTATAATGATACAAACTCTGATACCGAACTCAACAGATTTGAATTTTACCATGTTATACACAAACTTATTTACTATTTCCACAAAAATCTGATTTAGCATAATGAACTTTGATTACCAAGTCATGTTTTAGGCCTATACGTAAATTTGTAACAGAAAGTGTGTCAATTTTGTAAGCAATACTGATGGTTTTGGTTATCCTTATAAATCTATCAAATATAATTCCTAATAAAATGAAAAGGCCTACCTTGTTTTTACGATACATTTCTTTGGAAGGATAGATTACAAGGGATCACTGCTGTGATCGGTTATCTTCCAAAACTAAATATCTCATTTATAACTACCTTCTGTGAAATCAATCTATCATGAAATAGTTGGAAAGTAAATGATATTGTAAGTCATGTATGTTCTGCTATGGTAGTTTTTACATACATTCTTGTTTAATAAAATTATATGGGAATTGTAGATGCATGGGTTGTTCTAACAGGAAGGTAATCACTGCAAATCAGCTGTTTAAATGTTTGGAGACAAAGTTTCCGTGGTTGGAATCCTAGTAAAGGTTATGTTTATATGGATTTGAATATTAGACAGTGGTTACCAGTGTACTTTGATGGTTAGAGTTAAATTAACTCTACGCTCTCAGGAATGCTGAGTCGGTACAAGACTACACGTAATTTACATATCATACTCATCTCATTAGATCTTGGGGTTGTTCATATTGCTCTTAATTGAACAGATTGCAACATTCACAATTTTTAGGGGTTAAAAAATGAATTGTAAAGTTAAATAATAGTGTTTTTTTGTTAACTCTTACGTGTGTACGTTGTAATCTGTTAATTTAGAACAATAAGCAACCCCGAAACCCAATCCGCATCATAACCTTTACTCAAACCCAGGCTTATGGCCTAGGCATCATCACACAATTTATAAAATAAAGTGAAATATAATATATTTCTAACCACCAGAATACGGTAATGGAAAACACTTACCAATGTTTATAGTTCTTTCGTGTATCTTGTACACATCTTTAGTAAATTAAAATTCTTTAAAAAATTTTTCACATCAAAATTTAAAAATAAATCTTTATAATGCATCCTGCAGTTTGAAATATTTCTATTTCATATAATGAATTAATATAATAATTTCACTAACCTTCTTTTTAAACTGCGTCACCTTTATTTTATTCCTACTTACACGTGTTTCGGTGGATCCACCATCATCAGAGTAAATGAAAAATTGAAACTAAAATTTTTTTTCATTTATTTAAAATTTACAGAAGATGATACATCTTCAGTCACTTGTATAAAATTTGTATAAAATTTTTAGTTTCAATTTTTCATTTACTCTGATGATGGTGGATCCACCGAAACACGTGTAAGTAGGAATAAAATAAAGGTGACGCAGTTTAAAAAGAAGGTTAGTGAAATTATTATATTAATTCATTATATGAAATAGCAAAATTTAAAACTTCCTTTTCGTACCATGGTAGATAAGGAATCAATGCTTGATTCCTTAACTACCAGTAGGAAGTTTTAAATTTTTATGTGGAAATTTATTTTAAAGAATTTTGATATACTGAAGATGTGTACAAGATACACGAAAGCGCTATAAACATTGGTAAGTGTTTTCTGTTACCGTATTCTGGTGGTTAGAAATATATATTTCAATTTTAAATAATATGGCTTTTTATAATCTTACACAGAATGTTTGATAAAATAATGATATAATAAAAAATAAATTATTGTGCACAAATGACTTTTAAATAGTATGAATGAAATTTATCACCTTTCCTTTAGTTGCATATTTAAGTTTAAAAAATTTACGTACGTTTCGGTGGCACCACCTTCTTCAGAGCATATTTTTTGGTAGCTGGTATCACCGAAACGCGCGAAAGTTTTTTAAACTTAAATAAGCAACTGAAGCTAAGGTAATAAATTTCATTTATACTGTAATTTATATTAATGGTTGGCAGGATACATTTCAATAATTTATTTATAAATAACTTTTATAATAAAATGTATTGAATTTTGTTATTTAACATTTTTGTTTTGTCAGCCACATTCCAAGACTAAATATCTTATCCTGAACTCAACAAATATAACTTATATCACACAAACTTAGTTATTATTTCTACGAAAATCTTCCAAAACTAAATAACCAGTGGTATTTTGTACTTATTAAAAGTACCAGTGGTACTGTGTTTATTATAACCACTGGATACATGTCTATTTGTACATTGGTATTCTATAGTTCCAAATTCAAAACATTGATAATTAACTGAATTTGAAGTTGTATTTGTTTTCAAAAGTTCTTCAGCGTCTTTTGTTACTGTATGAGAAATTTTCATGATCGTATATAATCATCTTCATTATGCTGAATTTATCTTAGTACTTGAGCATTATTTGAATAAAGTTCTTCTTTAAATTTGTTTCAACAAAGATTTTTATGAGCCTATATCCAATCCTTTTCAGAATGTTACCTTTTATAAAATAAATTCTGTTTATAATTTGTTCATCCAGAGTTGAGATTAAAGCATGTGGGATTATAACGGGAGTACCAGTTCACAGATGGCTGTGTTTAATAAACAGTCTATTTCTAAAATATACTTTTTATACATTGTACTACATCTAAACGTTGTGAATGATTTTTTTTCATTTTATGTCTGATTGTTCTGCAATTTCTGCTAATGCAGATGGTGGATAATGATAATAATGAAAATGAGTGATGAAAAAATGCCAGACCTGACCGGGAATCAGACCCGGGACCCCAGCATAGAAGCCAGTTGTGCTAACCACTACGCCAACGGGCTGACCGTTCCAACGTTGTGAATGAATTCTACTTGTGAATTGGTGTACTGGCAGACAATCTCAGTCTTTGTCTGATATAATTGTTCAAGTGATATGCTTACTCTCGATGAATACAATAAGTATATGTTATTTATACATCATGACTTACCTTTTTTATTTATCTTTTTAGATGATGGTGCTGCTTTAACTGATAGTAAGAGACATTTTTCAGTCAGTGATATTCCATACGAAAGCAATGTACTTAGAAAAGTTGCAAGTCTTACACTGGATACACATCAACAAAAAATAACTAAACCAAAATTTGTACCAGAGAAATTAGACTTCCAACTTTACGAGAAATTTGAAGGTAAGTTTGTTTTCTGCTGTATTTTATTAAAAATAGTTGTCCATAAGTTATACATTTTCTAAGAGATGTATAAATCCTCTTCTGGATAATATTTGTCTTAACACATTCAATGCTGAGCAATTATGAGGTATCTCTTCCGTTGGGCTGATTACTCGTGCAGCGTGTTCTCCACTTGCTTTATGTAGGGCTTACAACTTATGTTACAAACAGTTTTATAGATTTTTTTTTATTTGCGACCTATACATGGATTGATGTTTGCTAATAACATAAAAGTAAACAATTCAATGGTTTTTACTTTCTTTTGCCTATATGAATATATAGGAAAGTATTGTTTTCATGTCGATTTTTCAAAATCGAGTTTTCACCGGATCTATACATTTTCAGACCCCCTGAACCTAAAAAACATGTTTTTAGCGATTGGTCTGTGTGTGTGTGTGTGTGTACAAAATATCTCAAGAACGGAACATCGTACGAACTTGAAACTTAAGTTACATACCTACCGGACCCGACACGAACATTTTCATCAAAATTGGTCAACCGGAAGTAGTAGTTTATTCGTGTAATTTTTCACTTTTTTGCGATTTTCTCAAAAACTGGTCCTACAATTTTTTTTAAAATTGCCTGATTTACTAATTTTTATATGCTCTACAAGATAGGGTAGGCGCCATGTTTGCTGGAATTCTCGGTGAGGCTGTTTTCACGTAAAGAAATTGTTTTTTTTAAGATTACGGCTTTAATATGTATTATAGCGCAAAAATGTATATAATAAAAAATGTAGAGAATTTAAAATCCTACAACTTTTATTTCAAACATTTTTTTGTATAACGCTTAGTTTAGCGGTAATTAGCGATTTTCTGTTTTTTCTCACGAAAATGTGTGAAAAATCGATTTTTTTAAGATTTCAGCCTTAGTATGCATTTTATGACAAAAGTGTATATAATCGAATTTATAGAAAATTAAAAGATCTATAACTTTTATTTAGAGCAATTTTTTCTACAGAGCCTAGTTTAGCATGAAAGAGTGATTTTCCATATTTTTAATGCAAACTGAGATCGATTTCCATTTTGCGTCTTTCATATATGATTAAAATTAGGTTACGTATATTGAGGTTAGATTTTTCTTTATTTGTAATGTTTTATTACTAATGTTAGGTTTATTGTTAATTATTTGCATTGGCAAGAGAAAGTTGTGTGAGTGTTTCACACCAGATTTTTTTTATTTGCGACCTATTCATGGATTTATTTATACTTTTATAACATAAAAGTAAACAATTCAATGGTTTTTAGGTTTATTTTCACCTGTTATAATAAATGTTCTTCTTGTTTGAATTTTTCCATTTACCTTTACAATTTACATGTAATTTGTTATACAATTTTAAACTGTAAATAATATACTTTTAAAGTGAATATAAAAATGTAAGCTATTTTAAATCTATAACTGCAAATAATACTAAATTCACGGCTTCACCTGCACCCTGAAAACCCGTTAAAAATACTGAATTAGTTTACTATACGAGTGTAGAAGATCGTATGATGAAAATTCAAATAGGAACTGCACGGTTACAAAGAAAAACCCTTTCTGAGGGCTATATAATAGACCTAGCAACAAACTGATATCTGACAGGCGGTGTTCCTCCGGAATTACTTAAATGATAACAAAAGAGAACCTGCTAGGTGAGACGGCCGCCTGGTGGTAACACCTACCCTTGATCTGCTAGGTGAGTCTCTAGCACTGAATGTGTTAAATATTATATTGAATGAAGGGGTTGTTACTAGAAATTTTTACAGCCAGGTTGGTAAAAAATAAGATATTTCTGCAATGGAATTAAATGTAAGCTGAAGGATGCATTACAAATATTTATGATAAGGTAGTATAGATTCTGAAGTCACGAGATTGCCTTTTGCGTATGTATGGGCTGTGAGGAAGGGAAGTGAAATATTTGCAGTGCTGCCAACCTCAATAGTGAGACACTACTCGTACATTTCACTACTGTGCAGTTTCTACTTACATTTTGTAAGCTGTAGTTTATTCCAAGAAAATGTTTCCTTCATAAACATTATAAGAAATAAAATGTGATCTGTAATATTACCTACAGCTTGATTATATGACTAGAAATATTTCAGGTAATTACCATCTACCTTGTTCCATTGGAACAAAATTTTCTACAAATGAATCGTCTTCTTTAGTATTGCTGTCACCAGCATTTGCACTATCAGTCTCACCAATATCTACCTAACCGTTTCCTTTTATTAACAAGGTGTTAACAAAACTCTTGAAGAATAGCTTCTTCACATCTTTAATTTCCTTCATTATTTTTCGAATTGTGGAAAGAGAAACATCACAGTTGTTAGCCACTCGCTCATGGCTTTTGTTAAGAAGCAGGGAAAGGGATTTTTGTTTAGCTTCATCTTCACAGAATTTTATTATACTGCATATTATATTTCGTTCAGCGCTGTAAATAGTCTACCCACGTTTTTGAAAAACTAACATTTCTGTTTACAGTAACAAATAGTGTTATATTTGTACAGTTAACCTACAAAATATTAACCTACGCTACGTTAACCTACCTACGTTAACCTACGCGATATACTGTGTATGCTCTGGGTATAGTATAAGTTGTTGTGTTTGTTGCACTGAAATTAAAGCAGTCACGCACGCGCACTGATGCTTTCCCCCCTTTACCCCTCATCGCAAACAAGGGCAAACTTGTGAGTCAAGTAACTATAAGTCTTTCTATTAATGTACAATGGAATGAAATTTGTTGGTCAGAATTTAGTAGTGGCAGAATTTAGGCCTATCCTGTAACATTCTGGATTTCAAGCAAACAATCAGTCTTCATGGAAGCCGTTACTTAGTTGTCTAAATTTGGTATGGTTAATGAAGTTTCTTGGTTTATTCTGGTTGTCTCAATATCCTTTCGGACTTCTGTAAACCATTTATCTGACTGCTTAGATCTTTTGTTTATTGTCTTAAAAATTTGTTTTGTCAACCGGTTGTTATCCAATCTATACACATATCCGTAAAATTATATCATCCTTTTCTAACTGCTTCTCTTAATTGTTCATTTTCCTTGTACAGTTCTGCTTGACCTCGTAACCTATGTTGTCCCTCTATCTTCGGACCCATAATCTTGCAGAGAATCTTTCTCTGCTTCTTTTAGACTAGTCTTTTTGGTCATTCTAAGGCATTCAATCGCGTACAGATTCACAGGTTTATCACAGTATTATAATGTCTTATCATGGCCTGTCTTGATGGTGCTTTCTTTTTATACAAGTGGTGAGTTCCTCAGATTGCACGGCCATCTTTTCTCGCCTCTTGTTGTTCGCTTTCTTTTCGCTGGTCTTTGGTTGTATTTTCTTCTCGAGGTACATAAAGTTATCAACTTTTCCGATTTTGCTGTATTGTGTTTTCAAGTGATGCGGGTTATAATATTTTAGTTTTCTCGAAAGAAATCTGTAATCCTGCTTTTTCTTGTGTTCTTAGAAGGAACTGCTAGGTCGTCTGCAAAGCAAGGCAGTTTATATTTCAATTTATATATTTCAGTTTATATTTCAAATAGGGCAAGAGAAAGTAAAAAATTTGGTGTGAAACACTCACACGACTTTCTCTTGCGAATGTAAATAGTTAACAATATAACCTAACATTAGTACGTAATAAAACATTAGAAATAAACAAAAAACTAACATCAGTAAACATAACCTTATTTTAATCATGAGTGAAAGACACAAAATGAAAATCAATTTCAGTTTGGCTTAAAAATACCGATAATCACTATTTCATGCTAAACGAGGCTCTGTAGAGAAAAATGCTCTAAGTAAAAGTTGTAGATCTTTTAATTTTCTATAAATTTTATTATACAATTTTCTCGTAAAATGTATACTAATTCTGAAATTTTAAATAAATCGATTTTTTACACAATTTCGTGAGAAAAAACAGAAAATCGCTAATTACCGATAAACTAAATATTATACAAAGAAATGTGTGAAATAAAAGTTGTGGGATTTTAAATTTTCTACATTTTTTGTTACATACATTTTTGCGCTAAAGTGCATATTAAAGTCGCAATCTGAAAAATCAATTTTTTTACGTGAAAACAGCCTCTCCTAGAATTCCAGCAGACATGACGCCTACCCTATCTTTTAGAGAATAAAAAAATGTAGTAAATGAGGTGATTTTTAAAAAGAAATTGTAGGAGCCGTTTTTGAGAAAATTGCAAAAAAGTGAAAAATGACATGAATAAACTACTACTTCCGGTTGACCGATTTTGATGAAAATGTTCGTATCAGGTCCTCTTGTGGTACCTAACTTAAGTTCCAAGTTTCAAGTTTTTACGATGTTTTGTTCTTGAGATATTTTGTTCATACACACAGACCAATCGCTAAAAACATGTTTTTTGGGTTCAGGGGGTCTGAAAACATGTAGATCTGGTAAAAACTCAATTTGAAAAATTAACATGAAAACAATACTTTCCTTCCTATATATTCATATAGGCAATAGAAAGTAAGTCAGAGATATCACTTTGCCCAGGGTTTGTCTGCCAATTGTAACAAAATATTAATCAAACATCGACTTTACTTAACATATTAAAGAAATAAATAAAAGAATGAAATTAATCTCATCAGTTGGTATTGCTGATCAAACACCCATAGGCTATATTTTGAGACTAGCTCACTGTGTTTCATGGCTTCTAATGGAATTAATTACATTCAGAATTAATTAAAAACTTCCTTGTAAACCATGGTTGTAGTTTTATTGCCCTGTGGCACTAAAATAAATTAGTTTTCTGCACTTCAGTCTTTAGGTAATGCAACATTAAATTGCTAGTTTCAAGAAAACTGAGTATGTGTTACAGGAAAATAAGTTCAATCTTTTCGTGTAAAAAAATTATACTACCTTATTAATTTTTTATAAGTTTACATACCAATCAAATGATGGCCAAAAAAATCCCATAATATGTCTAGCATTTCTCAGCAGTATGGGAAGTTGCATTATTCTGGAACCAATATACTCGTTCATGTAAATCTAACGTAACCTTCATACTTTATTCAGAAATTGGATGTGACATTATTTTTGGGTATGTGTCCCAAAGACAATTTTTTAAAAAAGGAAAGAACTAAAAGATGATGACTGTATGACTCAACATTTTTATTTTTTTATGACTATGGTACGTACATGATACCTGTCAGTATAACACAATACATTGTAAACAAAAGATGGTTTGAACTAATTTCCTAAACATTACACCAAAAAGATTAACTAAAAGATGACTTTATTTTACCAATCGCTAAGTTTTTTCAGAATTTTAAAATTGCATAATGCCATATAGCATATTGGTGCTCAGAAAGCTCTAAGCTTCCAACGATGAAGATGTTTTTGAAACCGATTTGGTAGTTTCTGAAATTACCTTATACCGCAAAAAGACAGACATCTTTTTTATAGTATTAACATAGATAAAATTGATAACCACTGCCAATGTAAAATGAGCAAAGAATATTTTCATTCGTTGTACTGGAAATTAAAAGTTGAGAGAATCTGTAATGATGATTGACATTTCTAAGTTAAATACTTACAAAATTCTTAAGGTTAAAAACATTATCATGTAACCTGATATTCGGATATCAAGAAAAAGGATGGATGACTGTCAAACTTATTAGGGAGTGGATTAACGTTGTGAAGAATCACTGTCCTGGAGCGGTGTGTGCTAAAATTGATGGAGGTGCAGATAGTTGATGCAATTAAGGGTCATATCATTTCAGAGCTCAAAGAAACATCAAAAAGTCAATACAGATCTTGTTGCATACCTCAATATATGACAACACAGCTTCAGGTAGAGCGGATGCCATGGTTAACTTGAGTGCACAGAAGGTTTATTTTGGTAATGGCGTGCTTGGTTGCCTCAGCGAGTGGTGAGGTTAAATGCTGTAATAGCTGTGATCAGAGTTACTTCACTCTCGAAATGTTTTATATCAGCTAACCTGAAAACATTATTCTGTAATGTGTTGTATGTGGTAGGCGTTAATTGTTGTATACAATGTTTACAATTGAATGTTTTTAACGTCGCTAATAGATGATTACTTACATCGTTTAAAACATGTGATTTAAACACAGCACACCGGCACGCTTATTTGGCGTCCGCTGTACTAGGGTAAATAAGTTGCATAAAGAAGTGTTATAATGGGTTAATACGAGGGGGTACCCAAAAGAAACCGGAATTATTATTTAAAACTATTTATTTTTATTTTTTTTACAAAAGAACCTTATCCCCTTCAAAGTACTCTCCATTACAACTAATACATTTGTCCCACCGGTGCTTCCACTGTTCAAAACATTTTTTTGTACTCCTCTTCAGTGATGGCTGCCAGCTCATCCGTCGTTTTTTTCTTAACATCATCAAAGTTGTTAAATCGGAGACCTTTCATGCCCCTTTTCATGCGTGGGAACAAGAAAAAATCACACGGAGCCAGATCGGGTGAGTACGGTGCGTGTGGTAGCAAAACCATGCCGTTTTTCGCCAAAAACTGGGTAACCGAGATTGTCGTGTGTGCAGGCGCGTTGTCGTGGTGGAAAAACCAGTCCCCTGTCTGCCACAAATTAGGTCTTTTACGACGAATGCTGTGTCTTAGTCTTCTTAACACTTCAAGATAAAAAGCTTGATTTACCGTCTGGCCTGGTGGAACGAACTCTGAATGGACAATTCCCCTCACATCAAAAAAACAAATCAGCATTGTTTTGATCTTCGATCTGACTTGACGACTTTTTTTGGTCGGGGTGATAATGAAGTCTTCCATTGACTGGATTGTTGTTTGGTTTCTGGGTCGTACCCATAGCACCAAGACTCGTCACCCGTAATGATCTTTGACATGAAATCTGGATCAGTTTCAAGCTGTTGTTTCAAATCACTACACGTTTCAATTCGACGTTCCTTTTGAGTGTCTGTCAGAACCCGAGGCACAAACTTGGCAGCGACTCTTTTCATTGTCAAGTCTTCTGTTAAAATGCGTTGGACTGAGCTCCAAGATAACCCACTAACCTGTGATATTTGGTCAATGGTCTGTCGTCGGTCTGTTCGTACAATTTCTTTCACTTTCACAACATTTTCGTCTGTTCGGGAACTCGACGGTCGTCCAGAACGAGGTTTGTTCTCAATCGACATGTCGCCATTTTTAAAGCGCAAAAACCACTCGTACACTTGGGTTTTTCCAATAGCGTCGTCTTTGTAAGCTGTGTTCAACATTACAACTGTTTCCGCGGCGTTTTTACCGAGCAAGAAGCAAAATTTCACAGCCGCACGTTGTTCATTAAAACTTGCCATCATGAAAAACGACACGAGCACAAAACAGCACTAGCGAGAACAATCACTGCACGAGAACAAAACAAGCTAGATCAACGAACAAAATGGCATTGAACTGGCAATGAGTAGCGCTACAAGCAGCCTAGTGGCGGGAATTTGTACTGCACAAGCTCCGCCCACAGCAGAGCTATTCCGGATACTTTTGGGTACCCCCTCGTAAGTGGTAAAAATGTGTTTACACTAATAGCAAAATTAAAGAAAGCTTCTGTTGTCGATTTGGTGGAATAAATTTTGAAATTATGAGATAGTATTTCCTCAAAATCCATAATAAAGGAATTCAGAAAGCGTTGTTGTCCAATGTTGTGGGCAGTACAGAGGACAACAAGAGTGTCCCATTTTGGGGGTGATACAAATTTATCAGACAACTAAGAAGTAGAATGTGATGAGCAGGTTAAATACATTGATAACAAATTTGAAAACGTTTGTATCAATCATGCTAAAACACTAAGTAACTTATAGGTTATTTTCTGACCATTAACAGTCGGACATTAAATCAAAAAAAAATCTGACCATTGAATAAATAGGCGGCTTTAGTCTTCGTCTCGTTCAAGAATTGAGATTTGTTACCTTTTACAGAAATCATAACTTTTGACACTCAGCTGATTTCCAGAATTTATTTTTTAAATTGCTCAGAATTTCATTCTGTAAGGCCTCTTATATGCAAAAGGTAATTCTATGTTTTAAACATTTTAAAAAATATTGTGCTTTGTTTATAAAAATTGTTGCTACTGTTAGAGAAATCTTCATAAAAAATTGAATGTAAAGAGAAGGAATACTGCAACCATTCGTGATGCTCTTGATAACAGAATATCTATTTCAATTTGAGACAAATTTCATGTAAATTTGTCGAAGTACATCCACATTAGGATTTCTAAAAGTTGTAGATGATTTTCAACTCTCACTTTCATTTAGGGTTTAGGGATAAAAATTAGCTGCATTTTTGAAAAACAAAAAGTTTTCACTAATTTACCACATGAAAACATTTTTTTTGTGGTAGACTTATAGTTTATGTAATTTTAGAATTTGTCATTAAATTCTGAGAAAAAATAAAATTAATATTATAGTACTTATTTTTAGGAAAATTAGGTACCTCTGTGATAGAAACCGAGGTGAGATGTTATGAAACTGTGTGACATGTTTAACATCTAATTTAAAAAAATTTAAAATTAATTGAATTTTTTTTCTAGTTTTTTAAGGTTTGATACATTTTTATATATTATGTGTAAAAATTTTGAAATACATATTAAGAAAATGTTTGTTGCAATATTTCCCATATTTTTTTACTTTCTCTTGCCTATATGAATATATAGGAAGGAAAGTATTGTTTTCATGTCGATTTTTCGAAATCGAGTTTTCACCGGATCTACACGTTTTCAAGACCCCCTGAACCCAAAAAACCATGTTTTTAGCGATTGATTTGTGTGTGTGTACAAAATATCTCAAGATCGGAACATCATACGAACTTGAAACTTGAAAGTTAAGTTACATACCACTACCGAACCCGACACGAACATTTTCATCAAAATCGGTCAACCGGAAGTAGTAGTTTATTCGTATAATTTTTCACTTTTTCGCGATTTTCTCAAAAACTGGTCCTACGTTATTTTAAAATCGCCTGGTTTACTTGATTTTTTATTCTCTACAAGATAGGGTAGGCTCCATGTTTGCTGAAATTCTTGGTGAGTCTGTTTTTACGTAAAAAAGTGTTTTTTTTTTAAATTACGGTTTTAATATGTATTATAGCGCAAAAATGTATATAATAAAAAATGTAGAGAATTTAAAATCCTACAACTTTTATTTCAAACATTTTTTTGTATAACGCTTAGTTTAGCGGTAATTAGCGATTTTCTGTTTTTTCTCACGAAAACGTGTGAAAAATCGATTTTTTAAAGATTTCTTCCTTAGTATGCATTTTATAACAAAAGTGTATATAAATATATCCGAATTTATAGAAAATTAAAAGATCTACAACTTTTATTCAGAGAATTTTTTTCTACAGAGCCTAGTTTAGCGTGAAAGAGTGATTTTCCGTATTTTTAAGGCAAACTAAGATCGATTTTCATTTTGCGTCTTTCATATATGATTAAAATTAGGTTATGTTTATTGAGGTTATTTTGTTGTTAATTTCTAATGTTAGATTTCTTGTTAATTATTTGCATTGGCAAGAGAAAGTTGTGTGAATGTTTCACACCAGATTTTTGTTTTGTGTGCGTAGCCTATGCAAATTTCTGCTGATAGGCTTCACGCATCGCATGCTCTCCCTACATGAAAATAAAAGCGTACGTGATCGGTACTGCCATAACTAAATTACGTGCACCGTGTAATACATTTACGTAGTACCTTGATCCGCATGAACACCCTTTCAGTTCAACATGCACCGTCATATGCCATTTAAAAAAACATCTGGTGTGAAACACTCGCACAACTTTCTCTTGCCAATGCAAATAATTAATAATAAACCTGACATTATTAATAAAATATTAGAAATCAACAAAAACTAACCTCAAAAACATAACCTTATTTTAATCATGAGTGAATGACGCAAAATGACAATCGAACTCAGTTTGGCTTAAAAATACGGAAAATCACGCTTTCACGCTAAACTAGGCTCTGTAGAGAAAAATGCTCTATACAAAAGTTGTAGATCTTTTAATTTTCTATAAATTTAATTATATACACTTTTGTCGTAAAATGCATACTAAGACCGAAATGTTAAAAAAATCGATTTTTCTCACGTTTTCGTGAGAAAAAAACAGAAAATCGCTAATTACCGCTAAACTAAGCGTTATACAAAAAAATGTTTGAAATAAAAGTTGTAGAATTTTACATTCTCTACAACTTTTATTATATAACGTTTTGCGCTAAAATGCATATTAAAGCCGCAATCTTAAAAAGAAAATGTTTTTACGTAAAAACAGCCTCAAGCAGAATTTCAGCAAACATGGCGCCTACCCTATATTGTAGAGCATAAAAAATGTAGTAAACCAGTTGATTTTAAAAAAACACGTAGGACTAGTTTTTGAGAAAATCGCGAAAAAGTGAAAAATTATACGAATAAACTACTACTTCCGGTTGACCGATTTTGATGAAAATGTTCGTGTCGGGTCCGGTAGTGATATGTACCTTAAGTTTCAAGTTCGTACGATGTTCCGTTCTTGAGATATTCTGTTCACACACACACACAGACACACACACAGACCAATCGCTAAAAACATGTTTTTTGGGTTCAGGGGGTCTGAAAACGTATAGATCCGGTGAAAACTCGATTTCGAAAAATCGACATGAAAACAATACTTTCTTTCCTATATAGTCTATTCATATAGGCAAGAGAAAGTAAAAAAAATGTAATGCGTATATTCATGGATGTAAAAATATATTGATTGAATGCATGGGTGTATCAGTGTTAATAAGAAGGAAGGCCATACAACTAACAACATTATGAAAATACTGGGCTGTTTGTTGGTACCAGCACTTTTGGAGGGGTAGAATCACAGGCGTCATTAAACGTGATAATAATTAAGAAACCATCACGTAAATAACCTAAAAACTACAATCGAAACAAATAACCTGTCCTCAACGACTAGCTACCGCTCGTACACGTACACACTTTCAACGTAACCGCAACCGGTCCCGTAACGACACTATTTCGAACGGCCCGACTACACTTTCCATTCACAATTCAAGTAACAACTAACTCACTACAAAGGCGCTAACTGTTTATACCTGCGGTCTGATAGTTTCCGAAACAATCGAGAGTCTTTTTACAATTTCGCCGTTTTAGAGAAAAATTCAAAACGTAGTAGAAATGATTAATAACAGCCATAACAAAGACACTGCCGCCTCCGTAGCGTAGTGGTAACGCGTTAACCTATTACGCGGAGGTCCCGGGTTCAGTTCCCGGCCAGGGTCAGGAAATTTGACAGTGTAAAACCCATATCCCATCGTAGTCACTAATGAATATAAAAAATCTGGTGTGAAACACTCATACAACTTTCTCTTGCCAATGCAAATAATTTACAATATAAGCTAACCTCAGTTTATAAAACTTCAGTTTGTCTTAAAAATACGGAAAATCACTTTTTCACGCTAAACTAGGCTCTGTAGAGAAAAATGCTTTAAATAAAAGTCTTAGATCTTTTAATTTCCTATAAATTTGATTGTATACACTTTTGTTGTAAAATGCATAGTAAGGCTGAAATCTTAAAAAAATTCATTTTTACACGTTTTCGTGGGGAAAAAAACAAAATTGCTAATTACCCCAAACTAAGCGTTATACAAAAAAAGTGTTTGAAATAAAATTTGTAGGATTTTAAATTCTCTACAAGTTTTATTATATACATTTTTGCGCTATAATGCATATTAAAGTCGTAATCTTAAAAAAAACATGTTTTACGAGAAAGCCTCCCCAAGAATTTCAGCAGACAGGGCGCCTACCCTATCTTGTAAAGCATAAAAAATTTAGTAAATGGAGGCGATTTTTTAAAAATCTTAGGAGTGTTTTTGAGAAAGATTTGCGACCCGCTAATATTGGAATTGTTTAAATTTCTCGTTTTTTTTAAGTCGCATCATCAGCTTGGTCATTAGCGACTTTAGTGGGATATGAACAGTGGGTTTTTACCTTGTGAACATTTCCAGACCTTGGCCGGGAATCGAACCCGGGACCTCCGCGTGGTAGGCTAGCGCGCTACCACTACGCTACGTCGGCGGCCCCCGTTTTTTTTTTAATCTCTTTATTTTGTTCACTTGTCCAGTAATGTGAATTAACAGTAAGGAATATCTTGATATTAAAGCCAACAAAACATAACTTTATTATAGGTATAGCGTAAAAACATAAAAACGGGGTGTTTTTCGTTGATAAAAAAAATTTAAAAAAAACAATTTTTATTATCGACTCGTCAATTGCGAAATTCAATACATATTGTGTCTTTTCTGTTTGTGCACGAATGATTTTATGTTAAACTATTCCAAATTAGATTCATGATTAATGATAGTTTTGTTTAAAAACAAACAATAACTTTTTCCTATTAATTTTAAGATGCTATAAACGAATAAGATTATTTGCAGTAAGGTTAAATTACAAATTTTAGGCTTAACTTGTTTTTAATCGATTTATTATTTAAATTAATTTCCTTACCGATTTAAATACGGAACAATTTTTCATATATTCTTTGAATTAATTATTCTTCGATATTTAAGAATGTTTTTAAAACATGATATTTGTCAAGTTGTCTTACTAGGAGTATCAGGTAAAAAAACGTTGTAGTGTGTGTTAAGTTTAGGACAATCTACGGACGCACATGTACAAACATAACCTACTCTTTTATACGAGCAATAATATTGTCTACTGTATCTTGAGAACTACCTACTATATAATTTACAAGGTCGCTAAGTGTGCGTGTGTGTATGATTTTGCTACGCGTATAAGTATTTTTGTTATTATTATATTTCATTCTGATCTGCCTTGTCCCCGTATTGGGTTAGTTTCTATAAGTTAGGTTAGTAATGCAGATAAGTTTGATCTGTTCGGTTATGTATATTTTAAATATTCTTCGTGGTAATTCGGTGTTCTGACGACTGTGCGGTTTACAATTTCAGTGTTTTAATATTACAGTATGAGGCCATGTGTTGTACAGTTCTACAATGATAGAGTTTATTTAAATAATTTTTACAACTGTAAACGATTTTATGTATTCACCGGTAAGTTATTTACAAAATTTTCTGTTCAACCTACGTTCATTCACCTACTTTATAGTTTAATTCTATTATACAATCGTTTTTATTTTGCAGTATGATTTCAGTTAACTTAATTAAAAATTATCGTTGTAAGATATCGCGTTTTTATTATCATACACGACTCATAAACACTCGAAAACAGCTTATCTTTAGTTTTAATTTGCAGAATTATATTTTGTAAAGTTAATTTCAATTTTTTTTAAAATTAAGACCTATTTTATGAATTCAAATAATTGAGAATTTCATTATTTCTGTTTGTGCGGAATGTTTTTCTGTTCAGTAAGAACTAAAAATTACACATGAAATGAATGTAAACTCAATTTAAGTACTGTAGATAGGCCTAATTTATTTTTCTGTTATCGATTTCCACTTTTTTATGAATAAAAATACTAAAGTTATTCCAAACTGTAAGTTTCTTTGTAAACATTAGTTTAAATTAGGTTGTTTAGGATATTATATAATATGATACTGCCCATAACTGACAGGTGGATTGTCAGATTTTTACACTTAATCTGTTCGTTGCAGGGCTAAAATAAATAGTTCTGTTTCTTATCACATTGTCAGCCAATTAAATGACTGAATCATTTAAGAGCAGAAGAGGTAAAGGTGTAAAATACACTAATCAGAGTTATCTCCCCTGAAAGTAATGAATTTCATTATACAGCCCCAGACCCTGTAGTGAATGAAGTGAAGGTGTTATTTGCAGAGTGGAAAATACGTGCTTTTCAGAGGGCGCGACATGCTGATAAGCGTACTTTTCCATTCAGTGAGGCAGACAATGGTAAACCACTTCACTCCTCGTTTTACTTAGTAAAACCTCTACAGGTTCAAACCAGCCATTTGGCTGATGACCTAAACAACAACAATATGATACTTAACTAAATTTTCTCGTCAAGAATTTTTGAACAAACCCCTAAAAATGCCAAGTATTAATATTATCAAACAACTTGTCAAGTTTTCATACAATTTTGGGGTGTACATCGGAATGAACTTGGTCATGGTAGATCTAAACAAATAATAAATTGAAAAACTGAAGGCCGAATTCGAAGACGAAAATACAAGCAAGGGTCAAAATTGTTTGTAGTTTATTTGTTTTACTCGGTCGGTCGGGTTTTAATGGTTTAACTTAATTGTTTAAAACAGTTTAATAACAACACCCCCATTAACTGTGTCCGGTACTGTTGATCCTTTCATTTAAAAGGCTAGGGTTTCTCAGACAATCACCAAATACGAGTCGGTCAATAAATCAGTTTATCGGGCTAGAAGTTCAGGGTAGCCCCTAGTCATGTACGGTATAAACTTTGCTTGTCGTTTAGGGCAAACCGAAAGGCCGGTTTGAACCTCTAGAGCAGTGTTTCTCAAACTTTTTTTTCTCGCGGCACACTACAAAAAAAAAATCTGGTGTGAAACACTCACACAACTTTCTCTTGCCAATGCAAATAATTAACAATAAACCTAACATTAGTATTAAAAATTAGAAATGAACAAAAACTAACCTCAAAAACATAACCTTATTTTAATCATGAGTGAATGACGCAAAATGACAATCGAACTCAGTTTGGCTTAAAAATACGGAAAATCACGCTTTCACGCTAAACTAGGCTCTGTAGAGAAAAATGCTCTAAACAAAAGTTGTAGATCTTTTAATTTTCTATAAATTTAATTATATACACTTTTGTCGTAAAATGCATACTAAGACCGAAATGTTAAAAAAATCGATTTTTCTCACGTTTTCGTGAGAAAAAAAACAGAAAATCGCTAATTACCGCTAAACTAAGCGTTATACAAAAAATTGTTTGAAATAAAAGTTGTAGAATTTTACATTCTCTACAACTTTTATTATATAACGTCTTGCGCTAAAATGCATATTAAAGCCGCAATCTTAAAAAGAAAATGTTTTTACGTAAAAACAGCCTCAAGCAGAATTTCAGCAAACATGGCGCCTACCCTATCTTGTAGAGAATAAAAAATTGAGTAAAATAGGCGATTTTAAAAATAATCGTAGGACCAGTTTTTGAGAAAATCGCAAAAAACTGAAAAATTATACGAATAAACTACTACTTCCGGTTGACCGATTTTGATGAAAATGTTCGTGTCGCGTCCGGTAGTGGTATGTAACTTAAGTTTCAAGTTCGTACGATGTTCCGTTCTTGAGATATTCTGTTCACACACACACACACACACACACACACACACACACACAGACACACACACAGACCAATCGCTAAAAACATGTTTTTTGGGTTCAGGGGGTCTGAAAACGTGTAGATCCGGTGAAAACTCGATTTCGAAAAATCGACATGAAAACAATACTTTCCTTCCTATATATTCATATAGGCAAGAGAAAGTAAAAAAACGGCCAATAGCCGCGGTAAACCTATTACTTTATGCCATTGATTAAGCTTAAGTACTTGATATAAACGTACTTATATAATACGAGGGCTGTCCAGAAAGTCTGTCACAATTTGATATAAATAAAAACTAAGTACAAGAAAAATTTTTTATTATATACATTTGAAAGTGCAACTAAAATGCTATTTTTCTACATAATCACCAAACAAATTAAGACACTTATCATAGCGGTGAACTGATTTTGAAATGCCGGCGTCATAAAAGTTATTTCTTAGTCATCAGCTAGGCATTATTTTGTTGGACCGTTTAAATTTAATTTATATTCCTTGAGTTCCGCGGCACACTTGGCCGGCCTCGCGGCACACAGTTTGGGAACCTCTGCTCTAGAGACTTTACTAAGTAAAACGAAGAGTGAGGTGGTTTACCTTTGCCTTCCTCACTAAGAAAAGTATGCTAATCAGCCTGGCTCTCCGAAAAGCACTCACTTCCACCCTGCAAATGACACCTTCACGTCATTCTCCACAGAGTGTCTGGCTGTAAAATAAAATTCATCACTCTCAGATAAAAAAATCTGATTAGTGTCTTTTACACCTCTAGCTCTTCTGTTTTTAAATACTTCAGTAATATAATTGCCTGACCATGTGTAAGAAACAGAACTATTTTTTGTAGTCCTGAAACTAGCTGATCGGTTGCAAATAACTTAACAATCCACCTGCCTCATGGGCTACAAACTCTGCTTTAGTAGTCTTTATTTTTTTTTCGAATAGCTCTTTAACGAAAGCACGTTAAATCAATATTTGGGGTGTTTCTTCATGTCCTATGCTGCTCCATTCTCTTCCTCACCCACACCTCCTTCATCCTTCTTGATCTGTCCATCCTCAGTTGGTCCATATTGTGGGGTTCACACCTCCTCCTCTCACTTTCCTCCGTAAAGGTCACTCTCTCAACTTTACCCCTAAAAACCTCTCTATTGCATATGTCTTCTGTGGTAATCCCTGCCGTTAAGCAATCTGACAGCGTTTCGGTGAACCATGCTGGCTTAATCTTAAGTTTCATTATCCTCTCATAGACCTGTTTTGCCAGCCGATTATTGTCCATTCTCGCTATATGACCAAAAAACATAAGTCTTCTTTTCCTCATTATTAAGTCTTTATTATTGTATTAACTTTATTATTTTATTTTTTACATCTCTGTACCCATTTTTATTCAAATCTATTTGATCTGCAGAAAAATTCACAGAATTACTAATATAGAACACTATTTAATTTTTTTTTTTAATCAGGCATCTTATTTCACTTGTGTTGCCAAGATGATTGCTACTTTATTTACTGAAATCAATCCACAGTTTCGACGTTACGATGAAACCGTTTTTGGTTTCGCCATAATCACTTGATCGGTTTCAATGTATATGATGTATCTTTAAATCGAATTACGTCATTATGGTGACTAAATGCATCTTTCTTTTGTTTCTCCCACGGCTTAATCTCGTGGGTTTTCCTGTCTAGTACCACCTATTACATTACACCGTATATTATTGTCTTTGGCATTGAATCTTATGGTATTTGAAAGAGTTAAATCTTATATTCATTTTGCAGCATTTCATATATTATTTTATTTTTAATTTACGTAGGCTACAAACTTGGTTAACAATGTGTTTGACGTCTGTAGGATATACTAAGTTTAAATTACAATTCTTACATACTTGAAAAATGTTACGAATGTATTCGTACTTATAATAAGTAAATAAATTAAGTAATTAAGTAATAGCCGTTATCTCGGTGTTTCAGTCGGTATACACTCAAACGATACACCGCAGATCGCAAGTTTAATTTACAATAAGAGTCTCAAAAATTTTCACATCTTTTCAACCTTTCAAGTTTCTATTCTTTTTGGCTTTTATTTAAAATTCCAACTACTGCTTTGGTTATTAGCTAATATTATGGATTTTTACGGGTAATAATTTCCGGAATCTAGCCGGGAATTTGAGCCCGGGACCTCTCGCTTTGCTGCGTTCAACGCTGGTCGAGCGCTCTAACCGCTGAGCGACAGATGCGGTTAAGTTTCTGTTTATTTCAATACTAAAACTGTGTTAAAAGTAATATACAATAGGTCCTCGATTTACCGTGCGAAGGACTCCGACGTTAAATCCGAACTTTCAAAAGAGGGGTGTGAAAATTTGTGTATTCATATATGTACAGTGATCCTATGTACTTCATAAGGACTTACAATAGGGTATTGTGTTTAAAGTGTAGCATTTATACGGGAGCGAAACGTGGGTGATAGGTGCTGTAGAAAGGAAAAGAATAGAAGCTTTTGAAATGTGGTGTTATGGGAAAATGTTAAAGATTGGGTGATCTATATAAAAATTTGAAATAAGTAATTTCGAAGTTCTTAGATGATTGGATGAAAGAAGAAGTATCTGGTAACATCTTATCAAAAGAAGGGGTAGGGTAGTGGAGCATACCTTAAGACATCCAGGTATTGCTCTATCAATAATGGAGAGGGAGAAAAATATAAGGGATTGATTTGTAAGGGGAGGGGCAAAGGTTAGAATATTTTAAAAATTACAAAAGATGCAGGGTGTTGCAGGTATGTAGATATGAAACGACTTGCGCAAGATAGAACAGGGTGGAGAACTGCATCAAGCCAGTTGAGATATTAATGACAAAAGTAAATTGGACATCAATCATAATATAGACATGTTACGGAATAAAGACGGATATTATTAATAACCCAATGTTACTGAATTCAACTCATGTTTTTTTGTAATTACCTACCTCGCTCTTTTTTTTAATTCTCAAACAAAAAATCTGGTGTGAAACACTCACACAACTTTCTCTTGCCAATGCAAATAGTTAACAACATAACTTAACATTATTAATAAAACATTAGAAATACACAAAAAACTAACTTTAATAACATAACGTAATTTTAATCATGAGTGAAAGACGCAAAATAAAAATCGACCTCAGTTTGGCTTAAAAATACGGAAAATCACTCTTTCACACTAAACTAGGCTCTGTAGAGAAAAATGCTTTAAATAGTAGTAGTTTTCGTAAAATGCATACTAAGGACGAAATCTTTAAAAAATCGATTTTCACACGTTTTCGTGAGAAAAAACAGAAAATCGCTAATTACCGCTAAACTAAGCGTTATACAAAAAATTGTTCGAAATAAAAGTTGTAGAATTTTAAATTCTCTACAATTTTTATTGTATAAATTTTTGCGCTATAATACACATATTAAAGCCGTGATCTTAAAAAACCACTTTTTTACGTAAAAACAGCCTCACCAAGAATTTCAGCAAACATGGCGTCTACCCTATCTTGTAGAGCATAAAAAATTTAGTTAACCAGGCGATTTTTTAAAAAAACGTAGGACCAGTTTTTGAGAAAATCGCAAAAAAGTGAAAAATTACACGAATAAACTACTACTTCCGGTTGACCGATTTTGATGAAAATGTTCGTGTCGGGTCCGGTAGTGGTATGTAACTTAAGTTTAAAGTTTCAAGTTCGTACGATGTTCCGTTCTTGAGATATTTTGTACACACACACACACACACACACAGACCAATCGCTAAAAACATGTTTTTGGGGTTCAGGGGGTCTGAAAAGGTGTAGATCCGGTGAAAACTCGATTTCGAAAAATCGACATGAAAACAATACTTTCCTTCGTATATATTCATATAGGCAAGAGAAAGTAAAAAAGGTGTTGTAACTTTCTTTTCTCAAATGAGTGACGTTAAATCTGAACCACGGTAAATCGAGGATCTACTGAATTGTGTTTTGTTGTTGTTTCGTTGTTGAAAAATCTGTTGCAAGTTTTCATTTTTTACTCCACATCCAAAAGTACGCAAGAGAGATCTGTAAAAGTCTTTTTTTATTATGATTTGTAGTCCATTTGGTTTTAAACTTTTTATTACATTTTTTCGGAGTACTTTGAGATTGTCGGTTTGTTGAAGCGGTTTTTCCGGTGCTTTATTTTTTGTTCACGTATGCTGTGGCACAGACAGAAACTGAATTTATTCTTATTAGTATGTTATTTGTTCTCATTTTTTATGAACAGTCTATTTTTACTTTCTCTTGCCTATATGAATATTGCTTTCTCTTGCCTATATGAATATATAGGAAGGAAAGTATTGTTTTCATGTCGATTTTTCGAAATCGAGTTTTCACCGGATCTATACGTTTTCAGACCCCCTGAACCCAAAAAACATGTTTTTAGCGATTGGTCTGTGTGTGTGTGTGTGTCTGTGTGTGAACAGAATATCTCAAGAACGGAACATCGTACGAACTTGAAACTTGAAACTTAAGTTACGTACCACTACCGGACTCGGCACGAACATTTTCATCAAAATCGGTCAACCGGAAGTGGTAGTTTATTCGTGTAATTTTTCACTTTTTTGCGATTTTCTCAAAAACTGGTCCTACGATTTTTTTTAAAATCGCCTGGTTTACTCAATTTTTTATTCTCTACAAGATAGGGTAGGCGTCATGTTTGCTGAAATTCTGGGTGAGGCTGTTTTCACGTAAAAACGTTGTTTTTTTAAGATTACAGCTATAATATGCATTTTAGCGCAAAACGTTATATAATAAAAGTTGTAGAGAATTAAAAATTCTACAACTTTTATTTCAAACAATTTTTTGTATAACGCTTAGTTTAGCGGTAATTTGCGATTTTCTGTTTTTTTTCTCACGAAAATGTGTGAAAAATTGATTTTTTTAAGATTTCGGCCTTAGTATGCTTTTTACGACAAAAATGTATATAATTTAATTTATAGAAAATTAAAAGATCTACAACTTTTATTTAAAGCATTTTTCTCTACAGAGCCTAGTTTAGAGAGAAAGAGTGATTTTCCGTATTTCTAAGCCAAACTGAGGTTGATTTTCATTTTGCGTCATTCACTCATGATTAAAATAAGGTTATGTTTTTGAGGTTAGTTTTTGTTTATTTCTAATATTTTATTAATAATGTTAGGTTTATTATTAATTATTTGCATTGGCAAGAGAAAGTTGTGTGAGTGTTTCACACCAGATTTTTTTATTATGATTTGTAGTCCATTTGGTTTTAAACTTTTTATTACATTTTTTCGCAGTACTTTGAGATTGTCGGTTTGTTGAAGCGGTTTTTCCGGTGCTTTATTTTTTGTTCACGTATGTTGTGGCACAGACAGAAACTGAATTTATTCTTATTAGTATGTTATTTGTTCTCATTTTTTATGAACAGTCTATTTTTGTTATATAAGCAATGAATCGATTATTCAAACGCGTGCATTAAATCTCTTCATGGTTCTATAATGACGTATACTGTTACCTCACATACGAGTATACTTGAGGTGGTAGAAAATAATTTACTCCGTTGATTATGTGTGACATTATCACTGCGTTTAGTAAATAGGATTTAATATTGCATATAAATGTAAAATGCCCATAACGGGCAGATGGAGTGTTAAATTATTTGCACTCAATCTGTTAGTTCCAGGGCTACAAAAAATAGTTCTATTTCTTATTACATGGTCAGCCAATTATATAGCTAACTGAAGCATTTAAGAACAGAAGAGGCAGAGGTGTAAAAGACACTATAGTCATTAAAAAATCTGGTGTGAAACACTCACACAACTTTCTCTTGCCAATGCAAATAATTAACAATAAATCTAACATTAGTAATAAAACATTAGAAATAAACATAACCTAATTTTAATCATGAGTGAAAGACGCAAAATGAAAATCGACCTCAGTTTGGCTTAGAAATACGGAAAATCACTCTTTCTCTCTAAACTAGGCTCTGTAGAGAAAAATGCTGTAAATAAAAGTTGTAGATCTTTTAATTTTCTATAAATTTAATTATATACACTTTTGTCGTAAAATGCATACTAAGGCCGAAATGTTAAAAAAATTGTTTTTTCTCACGTTTTCGTGAGAAAAAAACTGAAAATCGCAAATTACCGCTAAACTAAGCGTTATACAAAAAAATGTTTGAAATAAAAGTTGTAGGTTTTTAAATTCTCTACAACTTTTATTATATAAATTTTTTCGCTACATTGCATATTAAAGCCGTAATCTTGAAAAAAAACTTTGTTTTTACGTGAAAACAGCCTCACCGAGAATTTCAGCAAACATGGCGCCTACCCTACCTTGTAGAGAATAAAAAATTGAGTAAAATAGGCGATTTTAAAAAAAATCGTAGGACCAGTTTTTGAGAAAATCGCAAAAAACTGAAAAATTATACGAATAAACTACTACTTCCGGTTGACCGATTTTGAAGAAAATGTTCGTGTCGCGTCCGGTAGTGGTATGTAACTTAAGCTTCAAGTTCGTACGATGTTCCGTTCTTGAGATATTCTGTTCACACACAGACACACACACACACACAGACCAATCGCTAAAAACATGTTTTTTGGGTTCAGGGGGTCTGAAAACGTATAGATCCGGTGAAAACTCGATTTCGAAAAATCGACATGAAAACAATACTTTCCTTCCTATATATTCATATAGGCAAGAGAAAGTAAAAATACTGTAAATCCTTGTAATGCATCCTGCAGCTTGAAATTAATTCTATTTCATATAATAAATTTATAAAATAAATTTCACTAACATTTTTAAGGTGAGACTATAATGGTTTTAACTGAAAATTTCGGTTTTTTATGTTTTGCAATTTGTTTAGACCTAGTTCAACCACAAAACTTTAAACTACGTGAAAAAAATAGTATTTTAATGAAAAATATTAAGTTTTTAAGGAGGTTTACCCAGAAAAATATCGTATCATCAAGAACGAATATTTTTCATATTTTATTCGGATCGTTTTAGAGGAAAGGGAATTTTAGTTCTTTAAAAATATCTGTATGTATTACTGTTTTTAATGCTCTCAGCCATTGGTCCATCTTTCTAACCAACTGTTGATGGGAAATTCACTTGTTTGTGTTGTAGCCTACATTTTGTTTTTGATTTGGCCTTTTTTGTTTTTTCGCATGTTCCCGTAAATTTAAATTTTTAACATTTAGGTACATTTTTCTCGGAAACCATTAAACCTACCAGGCTGAAATTTTTACCAGTTATTTATCTTGTATATGCACATATTAAATTATTAAACGTTTAGGTACATACCTTTTTTTGATTTTTTTTTTTTTGTTTAACGTCCGACTGTTCTGCAATTACTGCTAATGCAGACGGTGAAGGATGAGATAATTTTTTGTAACGTATGAAGATATGCCGTGCCTGAATGGGATTCGAACCCAAGACCGCATGATGAGAGGCGAGCACGTTACCAACTACGCCAATGCGGCCGGAACCTATTTTTGAACATCACGTTTAATTTAAAAAAAAAACAACACCGCTAATACATATGTACATAAATACTGTGTAACTAATAACGAAATTTCCATAAATTATTTTTTAAATAGTCATTAATTTTGAGCGCATATTAGGCGGGATTGAATGCGTATAATTAAGCGGGAAAATATCCACGTCTTTTACCTTATTAGTCAAGGGACTTCGCGAAAACGGCGTTTTAAGCAGAAATTCGTTTTAACCGTGAGAGTATTAAACGGATACTTCTGTACTTTACAAAATATGAAAATGTTTATAAATGTTAGCTTATGGTTTTTTTCTTCGTCGTTTATTTAACGTCGTATCAACTACAGTGGTATTTAGCGACGACGTTTGGTTTAACTGTGAAGGATGAAATGATTTTTGTAACGTATGAAAATATGCGGTGCCTGAATGGGATTCGAACCCAAGATGAGAGGCGAGCACGTTACCAATTACGCCAATGCGGCAGGCAGCTTATGTTTTTATTCGTTCCAAATTAACATATAAACATGAAATGCATAAACATTTGAAAATTATGCAACATAGAATTGTTATTTTTGTGCTTATAATAAATAATAAATACGTAGGCCTACAGTCTACTTATGTAAGCTAGGCCTACTTATTATTTACTACTAGGCCTACCGAATCCAATCAAAATATTTATTTATTACAACTTCATTATATTAGATAACTTTGATGAACGAATTAAAAATATATTTTCAATGGCAGAATAAACAAGTAAAATCTAATTGTTACAAAATTTTGATACCTAAAATTCTACGAAAATTTCATTATTCTTGATTCACTTCACGATTAATATTGTTGTTTTGATATAAATTTCGGACTGTATTTTTTAAGTTGTTCCTCCTGCAGCAAAGAGTATCAAATCCTGGTCGTTCGTTTTATAAATTTATTTATTTAAAGTCTTATCAAATGCTTGGTCATTAGCGACTACGGTGGATTATGTAACATTTATTGTGGGATTTTCCAGACGTGAAAATTTTCAATGCCCTTTTGAATGGGCTCTGCCGTTATCCGCTCACACTTCTCTCTGTAATGAAGCAATACAAAAATTTCACTATTTTTTCCTGGTTTCCCGATATTTGGTGGGATTACATGAAAAATATTAATAGGGATTTCGGTTACGAAGGATTGCCGATAAAAAAGTTGCTATTGAATTTCTCTCTCTTTAGAGTCTTGAAGTTTTTCAAAATTTCCGGGTCACCCCGCAAAAATCGGTCTAAAGGGTTTCGAATGTGCTCTGTCAGGATTATTTGGCAGAGCCAAAAAAAAAACTTATTCACTTTTGCGCTCTGGTGCTTGGTTAAGTTATAAAATTCTGTTCGGTCTCTCCCCCATTCCAAAATGGGCCGGATGGACTTCAGTCGAACGACGTTGTGTAACGCCGACTTCGTTCTATATAGAACTTACGTCAAAAACATTTGTCATTGTGAACTAAATAAGAAAAAAAAATTACCCAATTTTGGAGTGGGGTGCAACCCGAGAATTTAACCAATGACGATGTTATTATGACGTCTGATTTTACTCGTGAAAATTTCCAGACGCTGGTCGGGAATCGAACCCGGGACCTCCGCGTGGCAGGCCAATGCGCTAACCACTACGCTACGGAGGCGGCCGCTCGTTTTATAAATGCTTAACCTGAAAGATGCACAATAAACCAAGATCTCAGTTCGTGGATAAAACTATCAGGGTACATCTACAAACTATGAAATGGGAACTTGAATGAGGCTACATTCTTCAAACTATGGAGAAACTAATACGTAATGTATAGTAGTTGGGGGGGGGGGGGGGATTAAGATTTCTTTCGCGGTTCTCACGGCTAAAGAACGTCCGTCAAATGTCTACTATTATGTAACTTAAACTTCAAAACTGAAATTTTCTGGTATTTTTACCTACTTTTGGATTTTTTTACATCTGTGGAAATCTTAGTATATTTTACTACCGCGAAAACTTCGCAAAATTTTTATTTTTATTTTCTCTTGCCTTACTTAAAGTTTTTTCTTGTATAGAGTTAATTTCAGACCGCGTGAGGTGACTTTTGACGTTTCTGGTAGCTCTTTTTGCAGCCCACATTCTCAGCATTCGCTCACTATAAGCTTTTCTTCTTTCTTCTGTTCACCCGGTGTTCTGTTTTTTCTCTTTATGGAAGTCCCTTAAAGTTCGTAATTAGTTGTCTGAATTTCGTTCGGTTTATTAAGTTTTCTCGGTTCAATTCCGGTTTTCTCAGTATCCTTTCTGACTTCTTTAAACCATTTATCCGACACCTTAGATCTATTGTTACCTTAGGCTTGTATGAAGTATAGGGAAGGAAAGTATTGTTTCCATGTCGATTTTTCGAAACGAGTTTTTAACAGAATACACGTTTTTAGGTCTCCTGAAGCCAATAAACATGTTTTTACTGATTGATGTATTTGTGTTCGTATGAAAAAATAATTCAAGAACGTATATTCGTGCAAAGTTAAAATTTAGTACTTAGGTTAGATACCATGAGGAGACCTGGACACGGAAATTTTCATCAAAATCAGTCAACCGCTAGTAGTTTATTGGTGCAATTTTTAACTTTTTGTAATTTTCGTGAAAATCTTTTTATTAACTAGGCTACACTTTTTGTGCTTTACAAGATATGGTAAGCGGCGTGTCCTGTAATTCGTGGAGTGCTCTTGTTGTAAAAGAAAATGTTTTACAAGATTGCAGCCTTAATAACTTATGCACTTTTATGCTAAACGTTTACTGCAAATAAATTTTAATGATACTCGTGTCTTCTTCTTTTAGTGCGCTATCCGTTTCGGATGTTGGCGACCAGCATGGCAATTCTCACTGCTGACAGCAATACGGAAAAGTTCAGCAGATGTCGATACTCGTGTAATCAATGTTATATTGAATTAAAATTAAAATTAAATCCACCTGCCCATAACGGGCAGGTGGAGTGTTAAATTAATTGCACTCGATCTGTTGGTTCCAGGGCTACGAAAAATAGTTCTGTTTCTTATCACATAGTCAGCCAATTATATGACTGATCTATTTAAGAACATAAGAGGTAGAGGTGTAAAAGACGCTAGTCAGAGTTATCTTCTCTGAGAGTAATGAATTTCACTGTACAGCCAGACCCTGTGATGAATGAAGTGAAGGTCTCATTTGCAGGGTGGAAAGTGTGTGATTTTCGGAGAGCCTGCCATACTGATAACCACACTCTTTAACTCAGTGAGGAAGGCAATGGTAAACCACCTCACTCCTCTTTTTTACTTAGTAAAACCTCTAGAGGTTCAAACCAGCCTTTCGGCTGTTGATCTAAACGACAACAGGGAATTAAAATACCTGCAACTGTTATTTCAAGCAATAGGCAAATTATCAGTTTCTTGAAACTCGTACCATTATGAGTTGTATCTTTAATTTGCGGACCCGAGCTATGAATCGAACCCAGAACCTTCCTTTGCAGACTATGACGGTAAACACAGAGATGACCTTTAGTCTTTTGTCTCAAAAGTTGTATCTGAAGTGAAAGTCCTGTTTTAAGTAATTTGTCAAAAACTTTTGGTCTGTAATAAATTTTTGCTTAAGGATTAACATTTACTTTCTTCTAGGGTTGTAGGTTTTATTTTATGATTTTACATAAAATATGTGAACATTATGTTAAAATAAAGTGTTCTGGAAATAGCTTTTTTAGTTTTAAATGAAGTTGTTGAATAATTCTTGTATTGATTTTTTTGAATGTTCTTATAATGGCATAAGACAATTTAAATGGAAATTTTCTAAAAAGAGGAAAACATATTACAAGTTAAAGGTAAAAATCTTTTAAAATTGAATATATTTTACCTCATTTTAGATCTGCTAATACAAAACTTAATCTTCAAAGTTTTCAGATAGTTTTTTGCAATTAATTTGAATATTTAATTTTTAATCATACACAACTTAGGTAATTTTGTTTTAAATTTAAAATTGAAGCCTTTTAATGGAAATATCATTTTTTATAAACCGAACAAAGTATTTAATCGTTAACAATATTGTTTTATTCCATTCCGTGTATGATGGAAAGAGATGGAAGTATGACAATAGTGTACGCTACAAACTTTTTTTGTTAACAGTTTTTCTTTGCTAAACACCGCTCACGAAAAACCGTCAAAACAGCCACGTAGCCATGGAGAAGGCTGGCTACGAGTGGGGCTTCAGTCCCTCCTCGAATGGAAAATTCAAATTCCATACTAGATTAATATGCCTAGAGTCTGTCGTTCGATTCCGCACGTCTTAGTATAGCGTAAGCCATCTGCTAGATTCCTTAAATTTAAGGGGAGATGACATGATGGTTTAAACTCAAAATTTCGATTTTTGGTTTTTTTATAAATTTTTCAATAGTTTAGGCTTAGATCTACCAAAAACCCATTAAATTACACCAAAAAAATATTTTTTTACGAGAAAATTAAGTTTTTAACAAGTTTATGCAGACATCATGTTAACAAGAACGAGTATTTTTCACAATTTTATACTGCTCGTTTTAGTGCAAAGAGAAATTTAAGTTCTTAAAATATCTGCACCACTGCTTTTTTTGTATTCTCAGCTGTTAGTTAGTTCAGCTTTCTAAACAACTGTTGATGGGAAATTTACTTGTTTGTGTAAATTCTATTTTTGATTTGTGCCTTCTTGTTTCTTGTATTTTCTCATAAATTTTGATTTTTAACACTAGGTACATTTTTCTCAGAAACCAAAAAACCAATAAATAAAATTTCAGCCTACCAGGCTGAAATTTAACAGTTAATTATCTTGTATATCCACATATACTGACATTTTTATGACTTCCTCAGGTGCTCCATAATTAGTAATACGCAAAAAATGTAGAGATCAATTTGTAAAAATTTTATGTTATTCGTAATTTAAAAAAAAAATGGTATGGCCCAAAGTTTAAATTGAAAAAATGTCAGTAGCTTGAGAAGAAACCCGACTCCTATGGTGTGTATAGTTTAATTTCCCTTTATTTTACCAATCCTATGAAAAATGTACCTAAAAACAGCAAATTTAACAATGGCGGGTTACAAAGTACAGTCTCCCCTTAATAATTTAATTTTTGATTTATTTAGTTTTTGCTGGTGTAATAAGTTCTCGTGTATTCCCTTATCTTGCTTCTATTGTAGTTGTTAAGGTCATCAGCCGAAAAGTTGGTTTGAATTTCTAGGACCTTTATTAAGTAAAACGAGGAGTGAGTTGGTTTACCAGCCTTCCTCACTGAATGGGAAAGTATACTTATCAGAATTCCAGACTCTCTGATAAGCATCTACTTTCCACCCAGCAAATGACACCTTCACTTCATTCACCACAGGATCTGGCTGTGTAATGAAACTAATTACTCTCAGATGAAATAACTCTGACTAGTGTATTTTACACTTCCACATCTTCTGTTCTTAAATGTTTCACTAATATAATTGACTAACCATGTGATAAGAAACAGAACAATTTTTTTATAGTCCTGGGACTAGCAGATCCTATGCAAATAATTTACACTCCACCTGCTTGTTATGGACAACTAATTTTTTTATTATATCCTAAATAAAATTATTTAAAAAAAATACTCCTCAACTCTTCAGGGGAGACTGTACTTTGTATCCTGCCAATGTTAAATTTGCTACTTTTAGGTACATTTTTCATAGGATTGGTAAAAGATAGGGAAATTCAACTTTACACACTATAGGTGTTGGGTTTCTTCCAGAGCTACTGAAATTTTTCCAATTTAATCTTTGGACCATACCATGTTTTTTTTATTAAATTACGAATAACAAAATATTTACAAATTGATTTCTACGTTCTTTGCATAGTATTCATTTTTGGAGCACTTGAGGAAGTCATAAAAATGTCAGTATATGTGGATATACAAGATTATTAACTGGTAAAAATTTCAGCCTGGTAGGTTTATTGGTTTCTGAGAAAAGTGTACATACGAGGGTAGGCTGATAAGTAATGCACACATGCTTGTAGAAGACGAACAAAAAGAAATAGCAAGATGGGGTAAATAACAAATTAAAGTACAAACCTTAACCTACCAAATTATCTATTTATTTTTCAATATAGTCACCGTTAAGCATTACACATTTCTCCCAACGTTTAACAAGTTTTTTCATTCCGTCACTGAAAAATTCTTCCGACTTTCCTCGAACCCAGGACGCAATAGCTGCCTTCACCTCATTGTCCGAGCTGTAATGATTACCCTTAAGGTCTCTCTTCAGTAGAGGAAAAAAATAAAAATCGCAAGGCGCAAGGTCGGGAGAATACGGAGGGTGTAAAATTGGTTGAAACTTCAGGTTTCTCAGAGCCTCTCCAGTTGCACGCGAAGTGTGTGGACGAGCATTGTCGTGTTGCAAAATTATTGGCGCCAGGTTGCCTCTAACACGACAAACTCGACGTCGGAGGTGTTTCAGAGTCTGTATATACTGAGCAGAATTTACCGTTGCCCCTCGTTCCAGATAATCAGTCACATAAACTCGGCGAGCATCCCAAAACACAGTCAAAAGAATTTTTTTTGCGGACGGTTGTGTTTTGAACTTTTTCACAACAGGAGAATGTGGATGACGATATTCAGCGCTCTGCCTTTTTTCTTCGGGATCGTAATGATGAACCCATGACTCGTCCCCCGTCACAATATTCAAAAGAAAGTCGTCTCCTTCGTCACGGTAGCGCTTCAAAAGTTGTTCACAGCATTCCAATCGACGCTGTTTATTCTCGTCTGTCAGACGGCGTGGTACCCATCGTGCACAGATTTTACGGTATCCCAATTGTTCAATAATGAAGCCAACACGTTCCTTAGATATTCCAATTTGGTTTGCGATACGCTGTTGAGTGATTCGCCGGTCATTTTGAATCAAATCATCGATGAGTTTGCGACGATTATCGTCTGAGGCAGTGATTGGTCGTCCACTGCGTGTTTTGTCAACAATTAAGGCTTTTCCAGGTTGGCAATCACGAAATTTTATTACCCAACGATTCACAGTAGACCTATCAACAGTATCGTCACAATAAACAGCCTTTAAACGACGATAAATCTCACTAGGATTCACTTTCTCAGCAGTTAAAAATTCGATAACAGCGCGTTGTTTAATTCTCGTTGACATAGCACCAGAACACGACGCCATACTTCCACTACTCAAAACAAAATGAATGAAAGCAACGCCTTCAAACTGCGCAGGCTTGTAGAGGAGAAATAGTACTTCCACATGCCACCAGGCGCGCTACTGAAGTTTATTTAGTTGTCTTCTACAAGCATGTGTGCATTACTTATCAGCCTACCCTCGTAGTATTAAAAATCTAAATTTACAGGAAATTGCAAGAAACAAGAAGGCACAAATTAAAAACAAAATTTACAGAAACAAGTTAACTTCCCATCAACAGTTGTTTATAAAGCTGATTTGCTAATCTTGGGTATGATTGCCTTGACTTTCTCTTACCGACTTGTATAAAATACCATTTAATTGAAAACTATACTACCATTGGCAAACCGCTTCATGCCTAGATTTCTAGAGCAACGCATCCCGTCAATGGCAAGCCATCATAACGCAAGAGTATTGTGAGTAGGCCTACTAAAATACAACTCAAACTACTTTTAGATAAAAATGGTTAATCTGATTAGTTTTTCTGCAGTTTGAAGATGCGTCAACTGCTTGGTCATTATGTACTACTGTGTCCGTAGGGTTTTAATATTGTGACACTTATCGCTAAGGTCCGTTTCGGGATCTAGATTATTAAATAATAATTAATACACTAAAGTTTACAATTACAAATATTTATTACACCAAACGATTTACAAAATAAATAATAAACTTATTATAATAAAGAAATATAATAAATAACTTATTAATTTACTTAAAATAAATAATAAATAACTACAGGACAAAAACATAGAGCAACATTCAAAGTCACTCATGTCTGACCGAACACGAAAGGAAAAGATCAAGTATAGACAAATAAACTACAACAAGAAATCACTATCAATAGCCACAAAATTGAATCATTATAAGACAGTTACTCAACCAATAATAACTTACGCAAGTGAAACCATCTTTAAAACCACTAATACCATCGCAATAGACAAATTACTAAAAATTGAAAGAAGAATAATCAGAACTTGTATCAACAAAAGCTATCATGAAAATGGACACTGGAGATTAGCTTCCAACGAAACTGTATACAAAGAAATTGAACCTGTCACAAGTACAATGAGGAAAAAACGAATATCTTTCTTCGGTCACTTGATTAGAGCTCCGGAGGACAGACTGAGCAGAAGAGTTATTGAAAAGCTGTGGAAAAGTAAGACAAATATTCAATGGATTGAAGAACTCAGGGAGGATATGAGAGAGTTGCGCATAACATTCGAGGATTTGAAGGACAAGTCAGACAGCATCGGAATCCTGAACGACAAACAGACAAGACTTCAGATCAAAGTCGGACATAGAATGGGAAGAGTGATTTCAGACGAGGAAAGGAAATTGATTTCTGAGCGGATGAGGAGATGTTGGGCGGAGAGAAGACGAAAGAGGGCCGGAAGATACTGACTACAGTGGTCCAATGAAGGCCATAAAACTATAATAATAATAATAATAATTTACCTAGCACTACTTACAACCAATTTTATAGACTTACTTACTTACTTACTCCCATGGCCATCTATATCGGAGTTGATATTTAGCCGCACCAACAAAAAGCCTCCATGTCGCTCGATCTTCAGTATCTCTCTCTGTAGCTCCCAGTCTCTCCATGTCGGACTTAACCTGCTTCCACCATCTTTGTCTAGGTCTTCCCCGGGGGCGCCTTCCTGTGAGGTTGGGGTCTAATATTTTCTTCAGGTTGGACTCTTCTCCTCTTCTTAGCACGTGCCCAGCCCATCGCATTCTCCTACATTTTATTTCACTTACAATGTCTGGGTTACTGTAGAGGTCCCTAATTTCCTTGTTGTGTTTTCTCCTCCATTCTCCTTGTTCATATGTGGGCCCATATACCTTGCGCAGGACTTTATTTTCAAACACTATCAGCTTTTTTTCTTCCTTCTTGGTCATTCTCCACGTTTCAGAGCCATATAATAGAACTGGACATATGATTGTTTTATATAGTCTAATCTTTGTTTTGTGGGACAGGGACTTTGAAGAAAAATTTTATAGACTACACATCCAAAATGAGACTGAATAGACAAAAACTGGATTTAACACAGATGCACAATAACTTTTCAAAATACACACACAAACAAAGACAGTATAACAATCGTTGACCAACACAATGCTCGGTACGCGCCTGCACTATGTCCGATAAACATTCGTCAAAGATCAAATGAATACTGACTCTGACCGCGCTCAGGGGTCTCTTTTATACTCATTCAAAAAGATCATTCTAGTAAAGCAGGGAAAATTCATGCAAATAATAAAGTACAAAAAAATAACCCTTTATAAGTGAGTGCTAGAAAAATCCATTGTAAACAAGTCAACAATAGGTCTTTTGTAGATAGAAGTTGTTACAGGTCTCTTTCACAAATAGTTGTACACAATACCCAACCTTTTATCATATACAATAGCGCAGTCCTATTAAATAATTTTTATGAATAGGCATACCTTTATTGTCATTATTGTCCTATTGTCACTTATTGTTACTATTTCACTCTATTATCCTCTCTTACTATTTTCATGAATGAAATTCTAGAACCTTCGCAAACCATGTCTTTTCGTTATTGTCACAATATGTTAAAATTGTTTAAACCAGGAATTGAATCTGTGACCTCCTGCTTTACACCTCTGTGCGAAAGTCACAAAATTGCTTCAGTAATAATAAAATGCTGAATTTTCTCCATACTATAAAACAGTTTCTACCGAATTGTCATGTATTTCAACTTGAAAATCACATACACATAGGTAGGATAAAGAAATTTGAAGTGTATTTTAAATTTAGTTATTTTTTTTCAGGTCAAATGCTGATGAACTGGCTTGTCTCTTCTTTTCCTGATGAACATCATTTGAAACAGATTTTAGGAATTCAAGAATTACGACTGATTGCAGCTCAATTTTGCACAAATCTTTTGACTGCGGGAGTTCTTAGACAAGTTCATGATAAAGATGCACCTTCTGGGGAATCACTTTTTAGGGTGAATACTCCATTGTTTTTTTTTCTACTAATCTTATGCTGTCAGTAATTTTAATAATGAAATATTTTGATATTTTGTAAAATTATATGACATCTGAAATGTTGTTATTGTTGTTTAGGTCATCAGCCGAAAGGCTGGTTTGAAACTGTAGAGGTTTTATTAAGTAAAACGAGGAGTGAGGTGGTTTACAATAATTGCCTTCCTCACTAAATGAAAAAGTACGCTTATAAGCACGCCAGGCCCTCTGAAAAGCACTTATTTTCCATTCTGCAATTGACACCTTCACTTTATTTACCACAGGGTCTGGCTGTATAATGAAATTCATTATTTTCAGAGGAGACAACTTTGATTTGTGTCTTTTGCACCTCTACCTCTTCTGTTCTTAAATGATTCAGTCATTTAATTGGCTTACCATGTGATAAGAAACAAAACTATGTATTTTAGCCCTGTAACAAACAGATTGAGTGTAATTAATTTGAAAATTAATAGTTTGACACTCCACCTGTCTGTTATGGGCAGCTGAAATGTTATATGTTTTTTCCTAGTACTGTAGTACATTAAAAATTCATTGTAAGCCCCTTTCAATTAGGTCTCTATATAACCTGGACCGAGTTGAGAATAGAAAATCTGTTGTGAAACACTCACAAGACTTTATCTTGTCAGTGTAAATAATGAAAAACATAACGTAATTTTAATCATGAGTGATGCTCGTGATTAAATTAATTCATGTTACGAGTGACATGAATGATGCTAAATGAAAATCAACCTTTGTGTTTCATTTACTTTTTGTTCTTCTTCATCTTCCCCTTATGTGCCATGAAAAGTCAGTGTGTGTTTCAGTTTAATGACCGAAATACAGAAAATTTCTTTAGAAAAAGTGCTGGAAATAAGAGTTGTTGGTTTTTTACCAGGGGACTTAAAAGTGTGTTTTTCCTTTGAAAACTCAAGTTTGACAAATTATTTGAAAAAATAACTCTCCTTTTATGTATTTCATATAAGGCAAGAGAAAGTAATATGAGAAGTCTAGTCACTTTTTCTTTTCTTATATGAATATTGTTATATTCATATAACAATAGGTTCTTTGGGTTCATGGGGGCCAGAATATCGCCATGAAAACAATACTTCCCTTCCCTATATTATGTTTAATATAGGGAAGGGAAGTATTGTTTTCATGGCGATATTCTGGCCCCCATGAACCCAAAGAACATGTTTTTAGCAATTGGTCTGTGTGTGTGTGGGTGAGCAAAATACTCAAGGACGGAATATCACACAAAGTTAAAACTTGGAACTTAAGTTAGGTATCATAAGAGGACCTATTTTATTTTTAATTCCTAATTTTGTGTACGTTGCAATCTGTTCAATTCAGAACAATAAGCAACCCTATGACCCAATGAGATGAGGATGATGTGTATGACATGTAAATGAGGTGTAGTCTTGTACAGACCCAGGCCGACCATTCCTGAGAGAGTATGGTTAATTGAACCCCAACCATCAAAGTACACTGGTAACCACTGTCTAGTATTCAAATCCGAATAAAAGTAACTACCTTTACTAGGATTTGAACCAGGAACCTTTGGCTCCGAAAATCAGCTGTTAAACAGCTGATTTTGGCGACGACTTTACCTCTAGACCAACCCGGTGGGTTGATTAAAAAAATTACTATGGTTATTAACGGCATTTATGCAATATTAATAATATTGTTGATTATATTAATATTTAGTGGTTTAATTTTAGCCAGATCTGATGTACTATTGGTCATACAAAGAAGCATCAGTTCCTGCTCCTTCAGTGCCGACACCCGGACGTCTGTCATTAGGTTCTTGGCTACCAACTCCTACATCTTCACCTTTAGTCCAGCAATATGAACAACAGTTTAATTTTAGTAATAGTAGTATTGTTAATGGTAAGTTACACATTAAAAAATTTCTTTTATTTGTGCTGATATCATTATTGGTAATTATATAGAATCAGGGCCCGTTACAGATTGTAGGCCTACCTAACGATTATTTTTGAAATCGATACCTTTTTAGGCGCTGAATCCAAATATGAAACTATTTTTCCTCACATATCACCATGAAATTAGTTATTAGCCCTTTTCTATCATGTACTAACATAACCTCACTTGTTTGTATATGTTTCAATTTGCCGTTTTATTTAAATTCATTTACACTTTAAATAAACACTAAAATGTTAAAATGTCCCTATTTCAACTAATTTTACCTATTGATCAAAGATGTGTATTTGAATATTTGTATATTGATGAAATTGGTAACTGACTATCACTAACCTTTTCAGATACTGTGACGTCATTACAAGCTGTACAAAAATATTAAAATGCATACATTAACCGATAACCTTTTATTTAAATCTGCAAATAACAACCAATAACCTTAAGGACTTAGTTTTGTAAAAAAATTAGCCTGTAAAACTGCATATAGTAACCGATAAGCTACTCACCGTTTACTAACTATTCAAGCTTAATTTACAGTGGACAGTAACCATGTGTATAATCTTTAATTTAAAACTGCATATTGATAACCAATAACCTTATTACAGGTAGGTTATCGTTGTTAAGTGTTTTGTTTGTAACTAACTGTGTGTAATAACCGATAACCTACTCATCATTTACTAACTAATGAAGGTTAGGTAAATTTTCAGTGTACAATAACCTTATTATGAGTAGGTTATCGGTTTTTAAGTGCATTTATTACTGCATAGAACAACCGATAACCTACTCACCATTTACTAATCAAGATTAATTTTCAGTGTACCCCATTATGTGGTAGGAGTGATGACGTCATAGGTTACAGTTAGTTTGAAATGTTATAAATCATTAATAGATTAAATTTGTAAATATAGCGTCAGTATTAACACGTTCAGCACGGCGGCTAGAATCACGGGTGCTTCGCTGCGCCAACCCGCCATTACAGTGAAAATATACCATGCCTCCTTAAGGCGGCATCAGGCCACGAAAACGATCTTACTTATTTGCTCAATATAGTATGGTATTATACACGTTTGTTGTTTCTACGAAATTTATATTTGAAATTAACTTTATAATTATTAGGAAAATTTATACTAATAAGTTATTAAATAATTAAAAATTATTTTTATGTGTAAAATAAAAAAATACAATAATTATTTTCATAATAAAAAATATTTAATTCACAAAATTTAATATGTAAAATTAAATTAAAATTTATGTAAATATTTTTTAAATATCCCAGAATAAAAAGAAATATATTTAAATGTTTACAATAAATTAATTAATAATTTTTAGTGAGACCATGGCAATATGGAAAATTAGTAATAAAAGTACTTTTATTCGTACAAAATTATTTTATGATCGTAATTATAATAGTACAGTATGTTATATAACGTACAGTAGGCCTGCAAAGGAAACACAGTGCATAGAAATCGTGAGTTCAGAAAGTAACAGAAATTTCTTTTGAGTAATAATTAAACTATTTTTACGTAAAAATGTATTATTCTTACCTTTTATTTGTAAAAAGAAGTCACTGGGAACGAAGAAATTCATAGAATAATTGATATAATTAAATAAAACAATAAAATGACACGGCACTAGGACGTTCGAATAGACTACAATTATTTTAAAATTCGTAAAAAATTCCTGGCAGTTGGTAACGAAAGACGATCTTCACAGTGGCGCTCGTAGAATAGATCTGAACCCCTGAACAACCTTTACTAACACTGCCAGTACACCGGCGATTTAAAAAAAGCTATAGAAATGTGGTATTGTATATGCCGCCTGAAGGTGGCATCAGTCTCTGGAATGAACTTCGATTTGCCGCCTTAAGGCGGCATCCGTGCTGAACGTGTTAATTGGTTGTGAGCATTTATGATGATTAATGAAGGGTAATATAACGGCAAAATTGAAATTACAAAAAAGTGAGGTTATATCGGCAGATGATAAAAAAGGTTTATAACTAACTTCATGGTGATTTGCGGGGAAAAATAATTTCATACTGGGATTCTGCGCCCAAAAAAGTATCGATTTCAAAAAAAATAGTTACAATCGGTGACGGGCCCTCATTCTATGTAATTACCAAAATTTCTTTTTTTTTTTTTTTTTTTAACGTCGCATCAACTGCTGTGGTCATTAGCGACAACGTTGGGGTGTAACTGCGTGTAATGAGGATGAAATGAATTTTTGTAACGTATGAAAATATGCCGTGCATATTTATTTTATTTTAATTTCTTTTATTTGTACTGATATCATTGTTTTTTGATTTTTGCAATTGTGGAAAATTTAGATACTTTTTAACCCAATACTTCTGTTTACTTAACTCTCTGCGGATCCATTGATGCATTTCTCAGCACTACTGATTTCTCTGCCAAAGGTCCTGAGTTTGATTCCTTGCCATGACAGATTTTTTTACTAATTTATTTCCTGTACTGTATGCATTAGAATTTACCTAAAAAAAACAATTAAACTTCTATCTTGCGCAAGTCGTTTCAATTCACATACCTGTAACACCCTACATCATTTGTAATTTGCTTTAATTATTTTAACCTTCACCTACCTCCTCCTCCTATATTTCACTCCCTCAATATTCCATTTCCCTTTTTAAATTATCTAACTGTTTTAAACTCCTAATATTCCGTATTCTAACTCAAAGAATTTCAAAATCTTTTATCTTTTTGATGAAGTCGCCTCTGATAGTTCTCACTCGGAGATCTGAACGGAAGACTAGTTTACCTCTGGAATGGTTTACCAGAGAAAGCGCTATCATAATTTTTTCATATTTTAAAGTTCTCAAAGCTCTTGAAGACCTACATATATACTAAGTAAGCTGGAATCATACATGAGTTAGTTTCCCCATGATAACTCAGATAGAAAAATCTGTAGTTTACTGTTGCTTTTAGTTTTTTGCTTGGCAGACTGAATGCCCCAAGCTAACGTCTGTCAGGGTGGGATAGGCAGCCCTTTCAGTTCTGTTCACTATGAGATGGTCATCATGCTGATGAGCTGTCACATGGCTACAAACACGCTATACAACATGAATGTGTGGATAGAGCGCGAGCCTTTTATCCCATCCAGTTCCCTTAAGCCTTTTGTAACAGGAATTAAGGGGTCTCCTTCCAATTAATGACAGAAGCCCTTTATGGCTGCTATTTTAGATACTGTGTGTTATTTTTTATATCCAATTATTTTAATTTTGTAGATGCGATTAGAGCTGCTGATGATAGGGGAGAAAGGAGAGTAATTGATGAGAAAATTGCATCAACTTCGGATGATTGTGATATCGAAAATGACAGCAGTATTAATATAAATAATAGCATCACGGAATTGAATAAAGAGCTGCTTAGATTAAGATTACACATTAAACATTTAGAAAGCGAGATACAAAAATTACAACAAGAAAAGGAATGTTCTAGTATGATACAAAGTATTCAGGTATGCTCTACTATCTTTAATTTTTTATGTTTGTTCTCTTTTTCCAAATAAAAACATTCAGTAACAATAACATTTATTCTGAATGTTACAATGTCATATAAAGCTGTAACTAATTTTTAGAATGTTGTTTTTACGATATATGAAATTTTCTTTATTTTATACTCTGAGATACAATATATGATAATTTAAAGATTTTCCATATGTTGACTTTAATTTATAGCCAACGTAAGTCCTTTCAGCCTGCCCAATAAGTTAGTTGGTAGTCATTATTAGTTTTTAAGTAACATCAGTTGGATAAGTCCCTACTGTTAGGTAACCACACTTGAAAAAATTTCGCTGGATGTCCATGTTTGAATTCATACTGAAGTCAATATCAAAAGTACAGAAAAATCAGCGCTTAAACTTACTTGATGGTTATCAAGTTCATGTACAGTTCCCGATAACAAAAAAATTGATGTAAATTGTTTCGGTCATTGTAGGAAAAACTATTTGGTAAAGTAAGGTGTGCAGAAATTCATTAAGTGAAATACTTTAGCTACGTCACTTGGAACAAATGGATGAATAGCGTATGTCAAAGAAGATTCTAAAGGCTTAGATTTTTAGTACCAGTAAAAGAGGTTGACCTAGGACAGATTTCACTAATAGGATTTTTTGAAAAATAGGGTGTCTGTTTCATATTTCATTTTGTAGTCAAGTCCTTATGGAATGGAAACAGTGATTTCCAAGAGATTAATCTTTGGTATGGAGAAATTTCATGTTTTGTTATTTTAAAGCAAAGGTATCATAATCAGAGACTTGTTGATTGATCTCAGTGTGTTTTCATTTACCTATCTGAATGTTTTAGTAAACCTTCAGTCTCCTGGTCTTAAAAGGGGGTCATGGATCAAACATTTTTAAAAATTATGATGTTTTTGTTTTTTATTACATAATACACAGTTTGAAATTTCCTCTAAAGAATGGTGTAAATATTATATTTCTACAACAATTATTAACATTTTTTTTTCGTTAACCTCTACAACCAGTGCAACTGAAGTAAGACCCTAACTTACACGAGGGATGCATTCCGCAAAATCATCGCGTAACGTGAAATGGGTTGTTTTGGTTTAACCTTAAAACATCCGCTAATTGTTCGTAGTGTTGGTTCACTAAACCCAGTTGTTATTTTTATGTTTTTAGTTTTTTCACCCCTTTCGTATCTTTGAACGACATCTTTTCCTCTTAAGTAATCGCTTTTTGTTTTTTTTTAACCTTTATTCAAACTCGCATATTGTATGCAAAGTAACTACAAAAACAAGAAAATAAAAGTCCTGCAAATCACAATTAAAATCATGTAACCTTTACACGACAGATATTTTTAACAGACTAAACAGTACTAATGTTAAGAAAAGAACCAAATAAAGATAAAATTCCAGTGTAAAAATGGGGAGGGATAACAGTTTTGAGAGCAATTAGCAAAACAGTGGTCGTAAATGTAAACATCCGTAAGATGAGCTATAATTCTTGGAACCAATTCGTAACTGTGTTAAGTTATAGTATACGTATGCCTCGCTTCCTCTCATTTTATGTAACATAATCATTATCGAAACAAAAAATTAAACGTTTTTAACAAGTGACGGGAAGTGAGTCAAATATTTTCAATAATGTACGCATATTTCTCTAAGTACCCACCCTTAACTGTCGCTTTCTATCCCATCGGCATTCTTACGTTATTCCTACTGTACAGTACGTAAAAAATATAAATTATGTACAAGAAATTCGCGTAAATCGAGGTCTTACTTTACTATTTATATAAATAAGTTGCTACTGTTTAAATGGGTGTTTCTGAAAATTTTTGCCACGTATGTATTTTTTTCTCAGGACCTATCAAAGATATTTGAGTGATTTTTTTTTTTAAGATCAATTCTTTCTGCTTATTCTGAGCATTTAAAAATTTTAATATGTTAAAAATTATTTTTACTTTCTCTTGCTTATTTTTTTTTTGTCATCATTCTCGACTGGTTTGATGCAGTTCTCCAAGCTGTTCTATTTTTCGCAAGTCTTTTCATATCTACATATCTGTAACACCCTACATCTTTTGTAATTTGCTTTATATATTCTAACCTTTGCCTCCCCCAACAATTCACTCCCTCAGTATTACCCTCCATTATTGATAGACCAATACCTGGTTGTATTAAGATATACCCCACTAGCCTATCCCTTCTTCTGGTAAGATGCTTCCATATACTTCTTTTTTCATCCACTCGCCTAAGAACCTCTAAATTACTTATTTTGTTCACCCACCTAATCTTTAACATTTTCCTATAACACCACATTTCAAAAGCGTCTATCTTCTTCTTTTCTACAGTCCCTATCACCCACATTTCACTCCAATATAATGCTACACTTAAAACATAGTGTTTTAAGAAATTTTTTCTTATCTGTAAGTTAATATTTGTAGTCAGTAAGCTGTTTTTCATTTCAAAGGCTTTTCTAGCTTTAGCAATTCTACTTTTTATATCACTTGTGCTTCTACCATCCTTTGTTATTTTACTCCCTAGATAGCAGAACTCCCCAACTTCCTGTATGTTTTCATTGCCTACTTTTAAATTTCACATTTCTTCTAAACCACTTTTGCTGCTGCACAACACTTTCATTTTGTTCTTATTAATTTTCATGATGTAATTCTTTCTCGTGATCTCATCCATTCCATTTAAGATATCCTTTTAAGATATCTCTTGCTTATATGAATATACAGGAAGGAAAGTATTGTTTTCACGTCGATTTTTTTAAATTAAATTTTAACATTATTACCAAAAGGTATTTTTGAAATAAAATAGTAAAAAAAAATTCACTTTATCAATTTAAACATTTCTTATGCTCAAAACGTGAACTTCAGAATGACCTAAAAAAAAAAAAATAATTAAGTGTCTACCTTTTGAGAAACGGTACGAACGTTAACATTGTGAAGTGTAGGAATCCATGACCCCCTGAAGGCCCAGATTATTAAGCACCAGCTGTAGTAATTTATATAAAATTATAATGTTGAGTTTGTTGGTTTTGTGTTTTATAATATTTTGTATTCTTTGTTTTTTTTTACAGTCGTTAACGGATAAAGCGATGAGTGACTTTGACACACTTTCATCCACAGAAAAAATATTCAGTGACGGTAACAAGAGTCCAAATAAAAATAATGGTGAAATGATTTCTCTATCACCAGCTAGTCCAATTAAGATATCAGATATACAGTTAACGACAATAGAAGATACTAAAGATATTGTTGATGATGATAGTGGTGCAAAACAAACGACAAGTGTTTCAAGTGATAATAATGAAAGTATTGATGTTAATAATACAATTTTAAATTCGAAGCAGAGTAAACTTATTAGTAATTCAACTGAAACGTTTAAAACAAGTTTAAATGAAAGCAATCAAAAATTATTAAGTAATGAAGATAAGACTGAACTAGATATCTCATCAACTGAGAAATTAATTAATGAAAAAAATCTCATACCATCACAACCTTCCCCTGTTGATACGAGTAAAATTGATACGAAACCAATGTCTCCTGATGAAACGATAACATCTTCATCAACGGCGGTTGAAATTGATAAATCCAGTGAATCAGCATCATCTCAATCCACATCAACACCACCTGCACCACCACCTATGCCAAGTGATAATACGGAATCTTTAACGTCAATACAACCTGAAGATGTTGCATCAGTAGTATCTACTACTGTTCCAGAAGGATCAGTTGTCGTTCCTCCTCCACCACCTCCCCCTGTACTTCCAGCATCTGGAATTCCTCCTCCACCGCCACCTCCTCCTCCTCCTCCTATTCCAGGTGTTGGAGTTCCTCCCCCTCCTCCTCCACCACCGCCTGGATGTGGAGGTCCACCACCTCCACCTCCTCCACCTATGTTACCAGGTAGTGGGGGCCCACCACCACCTCCACCCCCTCCCATGGTCCCAGGTGGTGCAGGACCCCCACCACCACCTCCTCCTCCAATTGGTGTTGGTGGAGCCCCACCTCCACCAAACAGTTCAGCTCCAATCCCATTCCCGACGCCACCTGTTGGAGGTTGGAATGCTGAAAGAGCTATGTTCAGGAAGGAACCATTAAACCCTCCAGTTCCTATGAAACCATTGTATTGGACTAGATTAACGGTAGCAGCTATCAATGCCGTTGCTATTCCAGAACCGACAGAAAAACCGGCAGTCAGCAGTAAGGATGGTTGTGCTGCACCATTATGGCAAGAATTAGAAGAAGCTAAAATTTTAGATGTGGATGAGTTTGCTCAGTTATTCTCACGACAAGTAATCGATCGGAAAAATACCAAAAAAAGCGTTGCCGTTAAACCGGTTAAAGCTCAAGTTGTAAAAATTCTAGAAGGTAAACGTTCGCAAAATGTCGGCATTCTTTCGTCCAGTTTACATCTTGAATTCACTGAAATTGAAAACGCTATTTATAATTTTGACACTTCCATCGTTGGTCTTGAATCATTACAACAAATATATGAAGTGAGAGCCACTGATGAAGAAATAACCCAGATTCGTAATCATGTTGCTAAACATCCTGATCAACCTCTGGATAAACCAGAACAGTTCCTATTAGAATTGGCTGAAATACCTAATTTTGAAGAAAGAGTGGCCTGTTTTATGTTTCAAACAGAATTTTCTGACAATATCGCTGGGATTGAAAGCAAATTAAATAATCTGAAATCCATTTGTCAGGTAATTTTTCTTTTTATACAGTTGGACCTCTGTTTATCGAACTTCTATATATCAAAGTATTTCCCGAGTCCCATGAAATTTTAATGGAAAAATGTTTCTGTATATCAAAAACAAATTCCATGTATCAAACTTAATTTTAGTGAAAATATAAATAGAACCCTGTACAGCCCTCTCATCACACACTAGTCAATCTGAAACATTGAGAGAGAGCAACGTGACAATACAGTAGATTGACCACTGTGGTCCACATACAAGAGTAGTGTGATACTTTTATAGCCTACTATATACGATCAAAAATTTGCAAGTATGATGATGTGAACGAAGCAGTTTTCAAATGGGTAAAAATGTTACGAGATAAAAACATGCCTAATTGAAAGAGAAAAGTTGTTCTTTTTGCGAACAATTACCCTGCACATCCGTCTTCACAATAAAACAAACTTTATTGTAAACAAATACTGTTTTTTAGGCGATATGGTTACAGTCAAGTAATCTCACTTAATATACATAGCAGTCATAATGAGAAAAAAACAGCGTTTTTCTTTATCGAAGTTTTTATGTATAAAATTTTTTATACGGAACCTACAATTTCGATATATGGAGGTCCGACTGTATTTTAGGTTTAGTAAATTTGTTATAAGCAACATAATTTTTATTCATATAATTTGATTGTTAAAATATTTTGCCTTACGCAAACAAATCCATCCATTTATAAAAACTGCATTCAGCAAATTTTATACTATTATCATTTTAAGATTTAACACCATGATCATGACCCCTCATATTCAATTATTGGTGTAAATTGTGATTCTTAAGATGTCTTCTACATCAAATCTCATTTATGATGAATATGAGGTCACAATAGCAATTCTTACTTTTGACACTACTTCTTCATGTGCCTTTTCCTCTGAGAATATTGGCTACCATCAAGAACTCTTGAGTTTGTTGACTGCTGTCAAAATGTGGTTAGCAAGTTCACAACATACAAGTCTCGAAGATTCTTCAACCATAATGTCCTATGTCAACCTGGATTACCCTTACTCTCTCTTTCTTTGCTTGATATTTTTGACGTTTGACACTGCTATAGTAAATAGTTTCATAGAAGATCTGCGGCACCAATTTTTTTGAAATTAACCTTAATTTTCATCATCTTCCTGCGCATAATTTTTTTCTTTCTTCATAATTTCTTTTCTTCTTCTATGAATATCTGGACTCACTAAATTTTCCTTTTCTTTCATTAGTTGTTTTGACATATTGAATTTTTTTTTTAAACCTTTTCAAATTTTTTAAAGAAATTAACTTTAATTTTCAGCATCTTCCTGTGCATAATTTTTCCTTTCTTCATAATTTCTTTTCTTTTTCTATGAAAATCTGTACTCACCAAATTTTCCCTTTCTTTCATTAGTTGTTTTGACATATTGAATATTTTTTAGACCTTTTCAATTTTTTTAAACCTATTCGATTTTGTTATTCTGGTTTATGTTGTAATTAAAATTTTTTATGAATTTTCATATGTTTCATTCATTCTATAGATAAGAGTGTCCTTAAAGTTTAATCTCATCTTCTTTGTTATAATTTCTATTTCTTCACAATACTTAAAATTATCTTCTGATCTTCTTAATTTAAACACTTCATTTTCTTCAGTCCTTGAATTTAAAAAAAAAAATTTTTCTACTTAATTGTATGAAAAGTGAATTCTACTTATACTATTTTTCAGCGTTAATGAGCTCTAAACATACGCATCGCCCTCTACCCACTTCATAGCTAGCCAATGAATTGCCAGCAACATTGCCAATAATTGCTTTCGTAGCTCTGTTATACATTTCATCAGCCATTTTTTTTGTCTTTCAATAGCAAGTAACCTATAAACATACAACCAGATGATTATATTATAAAGTATTGCATGTTGACGGGCTCTATAATTGACACGAGATGTAAGACACGAGTGAACTACTGTGGCTCTTATACGCATGCGTGCGTAATGTTTGTTACTCATACAATCTAACAACGCTGACAAGCGTTCTGATAGCTCTAGACACATGGGAAAGCAGAGTTCATCAACGGTGAAAAGCATTATAGTACTATAAAAGAGAATATAAATTCTTTAAGAATGAGACATACCCTTCAACGTTTTGTAGATTTTTTGTACGAGATGTGTTATAAAAATTGGTTAATAACTTTTTATGAAAAAAATAATAAGCTTACATCAAATTTGAATTAATCTTCTTCAAAATTCTCTCCTTGGCTAGTGATACGCTTATCCCAATGTTAATTCCATGATTGGAAGCGTTTTTCTGAAAGGTTTCTTTTGGGAGGGCCGTCAGCTGCTCGGTTGTGGCCCTCTCAGTGTCAGGAATGGTGTCAAATTGTTTTCTATTCAGCATAATTTTTTTTTTTTGGGAAGAACGAGAAGTTGCATAGTGCCAAATCCAGACAGTAAGGCGGATATAAACAGACGGGAATCTTTTTTTTGACCAAAATCTCGTGGAACAGGGAACAAATTCACACTCACTCTTCTCATTTGCAAATTATCAGTTAAAATGTTTTGCGTAGACTCATACAAGACATTCAGCTCTTCGGTAAGCTCTTAAATAGTCGATCGCCTGTTTGAATAAACCAGTTTTGCCTTTTATGCATGTTTCTGTCTGTTTTTGAGGTCGGAGGATGTCTTGACCGTTAATAATTTTCAATCGACTTAATTCCAGTTTTAAATTGCTCATCACTTATAAACAGTCTTTAGAAATTATCACCATACACAAATTTTAACATTTAATGAGCTTCTTTGACACTATTTTTCAGCTTAAAATAAAACTTAATGTGAATGTTTGGTTCGAAATCCATGATTTGTGCCAAACATGGTAAACATGACCCCTCTCTTCCAGCTCTGGAAGCTGACTGACTAGTCACAACTTGTTTAAGCTTGATACTAATCTCAAAGGATCAAGCTATCGAACTTATTACTTCAAATGGATGTAGTGCCAGCTTGTTGCTATAAAAATTCATTCACCGTATTTTTTGTTTATCACACTTCAAATATTTTTCTGAACTTATTACATGTAAATTTTTTAAGAGTAGAATTTCCTTTTTGCATGCTTCAAATTTCTTTGACCTCTATAAGGAAAATATGTAATACAATTCTGTTTATTTTATTTTTTTTTAGATGCTTATGTCATCACAGAGTTTAAAAAGAGTGTTATCAATTATTTTGGCACTTGGTAATTTCATGAATGGTGGCAACAGACAGCGTGGCCAAGCTGATGGATTTGGTTTAGAAATATTAGCTAAACTAAAAGACGTCAAAAGCAAAGGTAAGTTAATTATACAGTTTTTATATACCAAAACTTCACTTATCCAAAGTTGGTTAACTAAAACCGTTTCAGATAAACAAAATTTGCAGTTTTCACCATAATTAATTGTACAGATATATTTTTTTATTAAATTCTCATTAAAAGTGTCTAGGAAATGTATATAATGAATTATTCGTGAGTTTTTAAAGGAAAACAAATTGTGTTGAAAAATTATAAAAAAGTATAAATTATATAGGCTCACTTGTCCATCTTGTCATCCTTACAGCCACACTGGTGTACAATATCCGCTCAAATTACTTTACTGTATCGTACTGTTTTTGGCTTTGTAGCAAGCATATATGTATGATGTTACTCAGTTGTCAACTGTATACTGTATATTTATTGTGTTGAGTAAACAATATAACAAAAACAAGGCATCAGTATAATCATGCATCTTATTAATATAAGAGAAGTTGTGAGGACCTGTTTAGATATAACCTCAAATTTGTACGTCATTCTGTTCTTGTGATATTCACACGCCAAACAATCATTAGAAAAATGTTCTTTTTTTTGTTCAAGTGGCCTATAACATGTATTTCCTTTGAAAATTCAATATGGAAATAATAATTTCATTCCCTATATGTTATATTTAAAACGGTACAGGAAATTAAAAATCAATTACCATAAATTTTAATGAAAATGAAATTTACCTACCTAATTTATATGAATATACAGTACTTATTTAACCAATTTCTAGAGAAAATAGTATGCCAACTAAGGAATGGCTATATACCTCTACAATTTTTTGAAAAAATCTGTTAGTTCTGTAGAACTTACCTACATCTTATCCAATTGTATCTTAATAGGTATGACCACACTCGTAGAACTTACCTACATCTTATCCAATTGTATCTTAATAGGTATGACCACACTCGTGTGCCTTCTTATTCAACTTTCGATTCGACATCGCATGCGCTTAGAGGCATGCCAATTCGTGTTCACTTCTGTTGTGTTTTCAAGATGATGAACATGATGCTATAATTCTAAAACTTTTATTTCATACATTTTTTTTGTATAACCCTTTAGCAATTATTGCTAAAAACATGTTTTTTTTGGTTTAGGGGTCTGCAAACATGTATATCTGGTAAAAACTCTATTTGAAAAAATCAACATAAAAGCAATATATTTATAAATCATTTTATATAGAATCTATATAAATTAATACATTTGTATTTATATAAATAATAATATAAAAAATAATATACTCGTAATAAATAAATTTATATAGATACATATAAACATATTTTTACGTAGGGGAAGAGAAAGTGAACAACTTCGGTTCACTAAAACGATACTAGTTGTATGTTAAAAGGCTTCAACACTGTTCTAACGAGTGTGGATAGATGATGGCATGCTTAAGCATGCGACGTCGCACAAGTGTGGACGTAGCTATTGATTTGATCTGACTGATTCTCTTTTTAAGTCTGTAAATCTGTAGTTTTCGAATAAAGGAGGTAATTTAATTTGAATTATGGAGGATTTTTCAAGGTGATAAAGTAAATAAATAAGAAAATTTGTAGATAACAAACAAAAGCGTAAATTTCTGAAAAAATAAGAAAGATTATTCGTATTGTCATTGTAGTGTTTGTGCCAACTTGGTGATACGACTGTGATTCTTGTCTTTGTGATCAAAGTTAGTTAAATATGTAACAAAGTTTTCATGTGTTGCAGATAATTCAGTTACCTTACTTCACTACATAGTACGATCATACATTAGACAGTATTGTACGACACCTCCATCTGATTCAACAACAGCTGATCCTCCTGATAAATTATTATCGGTTACTGGTGGCGTTGATAATATAGTGCATCAGCTACAATCCTTACCTGTTCCTGAACCTGGTGATATTGACAGAGCAGGAGTTGTTCAGTTTGATGATCTGGAACAACAATTGAGTGTTCTTGAAAAAGAACTGACAGGTATGTCTTGATTGTTTATCTCAGTTTTATTGATAACTACCTAACCCCCTCTCACTCACTGCAGTTCACTGCTTTTAAAGAAATTAATATATTAAGATTTAATTTAAAACCTGTTAATAAGCAATAGTCGTGGTTGTTTTGCCCTGTGGCAACAAAATAAATTGGTTTTCTGCTCTTCCAGAACTTTTTTTTTCTATTTCATACAATGAATTAATATAATAATTTCACCAACCTTCTTTTTAAACTGTGTCACCTTTATTTTAATTCTTACTTACACATGTTTCGTTGGATCCACCATCATCAGAGTAAATGAAAAATTGAAACTAAAAAATTTTTATCTCACTTATTTAAAATTTACAGAAGATGATACTTCTTCAGTCACTTGTATAAAACTGATTTAAAATTAATTTATTTTAATTTATCCCTTCTCATATTTACTGTAGATAGCAGCAGCAGTCAATATCACTTCATCATTCCTAAATTTGACCTGTTCATTCAAAATTTCCTGCTTTTGCTCTTTTAAATATTTATAAATATGGAACATCTCATATTTTTCAATTTTATTTTTATTTTATGTATTACATTGTTCTATTATATTAAAATGTTCATTTATTTTACCAAATTTATGTTTTATAAAACATAAATTTGGTGTAATTTCTATTTTAATCTATTTTACCAAATTTATGTTTTTATAAAACATAAATTTGGTAAAATAGATGAACATTTTAATATAATAGAACAATGTAATAAATAAAATAAAAATAAAATTGAAAAATATGAGATGTCCCATATTTATAAATATTTAAAAAAGCAAAAGCAGGGCATTTTGAATGAACAGGTCAAATTTAGGAATGATGAAGTGATATTGACTGCTGCTGCTATCTACAGTAAATACGAGAAGGGATAAATTAAAATAAATTAATTTTAAATCAGTTTTATACAAGTGACTGAAGATGTATCATCTTCTGTAAAATTTAAATAAGTGAGATAAAAAATGTTTTATTTCAATTTTTCATTTACTCTGATGATGGTGGATCCACCGAAACACGTGTAAGTAAGAATTAAAATAAAGGTGACGCAGTTTAAAAAGAAGGTTGGTGAAATTATTATATTAATTCATTATATGAAATAGAAATAATTTCAAACTGCTGGATGCATTATAAAGATTTATCTTCCAGAACTAGGTAATGTGACATAAAGTTGTCCATGTGAGAAGCAGTCTTGCTTCAAACCTATATCCACTGTTTTAAATGTTTGTCCTTGAGATTTATTAATAGTTATTGCAAAGTATATCATCACAGGAAAGTAAAGATGTTTAATGCGTTGAGATCGACTGACACCTTTAGGTGGCAAATTGAGTTTGTTCCCAGAGCCGACTGATGATACCTTAAGGCATCATATACTCTACAGTTCAGCCGTTCTTAGTTGCTCCTACTGTCAACAAATAAAAGCCACCTACTACAGGGTGCACGCTAGAGTCTGCGACTTTACGGATGTCGTATTCCTATTAAGTTAACTATTTTTTAAATTATAAGTACTTAAAGTACTAAAAACATCGGTCACGATATGATGTTGGCCTAACAATTTCATTTAGAAAAATACTTTTAAAAGTATTTTGTTGTTACTTTTTAATTAGCGTGTACACATTTTGATGTAATGCGTATGCTCAGTGACGTCATTATTTGTTTACATTAGGAGCAAACTAAGAGAGGCTGGACTTTACTATGTTTCTATAGCTTTTGTTCAATCACCGGCTCACGGGGCAGTGTTAGTAAATGTTCAGGCATTCAGACCTACCCTAGAAGCACTACAGTGAAGGTCATCTTTTGTTACCTGCTGCTGGGAATTTTTTAATGGACTTTAAAAGTGTAGTCAATTCAGATCTCCCAGTGCAGGGTAATTATGTCATTATAATAAATTAATTATATCTTTTATTCCATAAATTTCTCTATTCCTAGTGACTTCTTTTTACTAAGAAAAGGTAAGAACAATAAATTTTTACATAAAAAATAGTTTAATTATTACTCAAAAGTAACTTTTCTTTTACTTCAAGAACTCGTGATGTCTATGCATAGAATTTCTTATGTACTGTACGTTATACAGTAATAAATGTATGTACTTTTATAATTGTGCAACAAACGATAAAACCACGTTTAATACCATACTTTGATTAGCTGATGAATAGATGAACAAATAAGTAACATCGTTCATGTGGCTAAATGATGCCTTGAGGCATCATGGCTGGCATTCCCTCACCGTAATGGTATATCGGCATAGTGGCACATCCGTGATTCCAGCCTTCGGACTCAAGGTGTTAAATGATAATGGATGATCTGTGGGTGTCATTGGAATAATCAAAGGTTTACCCCCTAGTAAACTGTAGTGTGTAGCCCACTAGTCATTCAAATAACATCGGCCTGTAACTACTCGACATATGACAACTCAGGTGCAGTACTTTTGTGCCATTCTCATTACTAGTTATTCTACCGTAAATAGTCTGGAATGATGTCATGATAGACAAGCATTAATTTTGACCCCACATGATTGTCTCTCCTAAACCACTGATCCATTTAATCCTCAAGGATAGGGGCAAAAGCATAGTATCCAGGGAATGTGTGCCATCTGTCCTACTGCTGGACAGTATGTATCGTCACCTCTTTTATGTTATGAGAAATTTTTAATTTGAATTTTTTTACCTTTGTCAAATTAGGTGGAATCAAATTAAAAATACGAGGGTCGTTTGAAAAGTCCATGCAAAGTCAGATAAATGGCACTACTGGCGCATATCGAGCATATGTTTAGTTACTAGCATCTGTTGGAAAAACACATGTGTAGTTTCAGCCACATCGGTCTATTTCTTTGTGTTTGACATTCGTTTTAATCAAGGAAGTCGAGTGATTTTCAAAAAATGGATGAAAAAGAATTTTGTGTGAAGTGTTGCAAGGACGGTTTGCAGCTGTTCCAGAAGAATTCGCAGGACTTTAAGCGTCGTTTCGTCACTGTGGATGAAACATGGATACATCACTACACTCCTGAGACCAAAGAACAATCTAAACAATGGGTTATGAAGGGGGAATCTGCTCCAAAAAAGGCGAAGACAGTTCCTTCGGCCGGAAAGATTATGGCGACTGTCTTTTGGGATTCACAAGGAATAATCTTCATCAATTATCTGGAAAAGGGTAAAACTATTACAGATGCATATTATTCATCGTTATTGGACCGTTTGAAAACCGAGCTGCAAAAAAAAAACGCCCTCGATTGCCCCACAAAAAAGTCGTTTTCCATCACGACAACGCACCAGCTCATGCCTCAGCAGTTGTTGTCGCAAAATTAATGGAAATAGGGTTCCAACTCATTTCACATCCCCCGTATTCTCCAGACTTGGCTCCCTCGGACTAATATTTGTTTCCCAATTTGAAGAAATGGCTAGCGGGAAAAAGATTTTATTCAAACGAGGAGGTGATTGCTGGAACAAATGGCTATTTTTCAGACTTGGACAAATCCTATTATTCGGAAGAGATCAACAAACTAGAGCAGCGTTGGACGAAGTGTACAAGCCTAAAAGGAGACTATGTCGAAAAATAAAAAAGGTTTACCCCAAACAATTAAGTAGTTTTTATTTTTGCACGGACTTTTCAAACGACCCTCGTATGTAACAATCAAATTAAATTTATTTAATTCCATATTTTTAGGTTGTGAGAGAAAAATGACTAAAGTTATATCTGGCTCAACTGAAGACAATCTTCAACCATTTAAAGATAAAATGGAAACGTTTTTAACAACTGGTAAGTTTTTATGAGTGTATATTAAAAATTATTGTTACTTAGTTTATTATATGTAAACTTGGTGGGCCTTCCTCACTGAGTAGAAAAGTATGTTTACCAGCACACCTGGCCTCTGAAAAGCACTTTGCATCCACTTTCTACCCTGCAAATAACACCTTCGCATCGTTCACCTCAAGGTCTGCCTGTATAATGAAATTCATTACTCTCAGAGGAGGTAACTGTGACTAGTGTCATTTATAACTCTACCTCTTCTGTTCTTAAATCCTTCAGTCATTTAACTAACTGACCATGTGATAAGAAACAGAAATATTTTTTGTAGCCCTGGAACTAGCAGATCGAGTGCAAATAATTTAACACTCCTCCTTCCTTTTATGGGCATTTTCTTAGGTATCATTTAAATAAACATGTTAAAAGGGATAGATTATAATTATTAAACAGTTTTATAGAGATGTCTGAAAAAGCAATATTTGCAAATTTAAATGATTAGTTTCAATTCGAACCCACTAGGTTAGTGGCAAAGTGTTCACTACAAGTCAGCTGATTGACCAGTTAATTTTCGGAGACGAATTTTGCTGGTTCAAATCCTAGGAGGTAACTTTTATATGGATTTGAATACTATACAGTAGTTATCTCTGTATTTAAACGGAATAGATTGGAACGTACACACACATTAGGAATTTTTTTTTTAAATTGATTTTTTATATATTCTTATGATGGTGGATCCACTGAAACATGTGTAAGTTTTAAGTAAACTCGTAAAGAAATAAAAATCAAGGCTACTGCAAAAGGTCAATAAAATAATTTAAAACATTTATAAATTTTACTTCATATAAATTTATTATATGGGAATTTGACAAATGTTTATTTATTTTCAGCTAAGAAGCAACTTTGTGAAGAATTTGAAAATTTAGATGATTGTAAAAAAAAGTGAGTAATCAGTTTATATTAATTAATCTAGTTTAATCAGATGTTTTTAATTTGTTGTTTTAGTTTTTGTGCTTACTTTCTCCCTCAGGAGCCTTTTAAATTTATAAATTACATTTGTAATAAATTTTAAGGTTTAAAAAATGATTTTAAGGAGGATCTTTAAGGATTTTTAAGGAGGCAAACAGATTAGCATGTGAATGTGGTAGTGGAAGTTGCTCTGTCATCAGTGTATCTTTGTCAGAGTTGGGAAACTGTAACACACTGTTAGGCCAATCACACTTGCTATTATAATCAACAACAGGCAAGTATCAACCAGTCAGAGAGAAGTTGTTCTCTGACTGGTCAAAGCTGTGTTTGTAACTCCTTGACTGCTCTCGGTATGGAGCCATTGCTCTTTCTCCCAAACGTTTATATGATCAAGTGGCCCAGCTTAGCCATTACTGCTTAAATAGAAGAAATATTAGTGAGATAACTCATTATATCACTTCATTTAAGAAACTGCAGAGTTATGAGATTATTTTTGAAGCCAGAATTTGTTCTTTGTATTTTACCTCTATTATCTAAAGCAGCTGACCCAGTTTTGACACTGTTTTTCTATTATTTTGTAGCATTTCTGTGACAGGTTTTATAGTTCTCAGTCATCAAGAAGCACTGCAGTAGAAAATTCTTTTTAAATTTTAAACTGATAGAAGAGCAAGAGAAAAGTTTTGTTGTATCACATTTCAGCCAAGCTATGTGCCAATATTTTTAGGAGTTTATTAATGCAGATGGAGAGGTCATTAGAACAGTACTAAAAATATTTAATACAACTGAAGCATTAAATATTTCATGCCCTAGTTGGAAAGTAAATGCAAGATCACAGTATAACTGTACAGTGTCCTGCTGTAGTGTGACTTTTAAGTAATGTATAATTTTTAGATTATTTTAAATTTAATTAATTACAATGTTATAATAAAGAAAGTTTTTATTTAAAGTAAAATCAATTGTAGTTTTACGTTCGGTATAATCAGATTCAGAAAGTACCGGGTGAGCATAAAGTCTTACCCTGATTATAAAATTTTATTACAGAATAATCGTTTGACGTAATAATTTAAATCTGGCACTGTTACATAGGTTATTGTTAGTAGATTTTGTGACCAATAGATGGCGCTAGTGCTCCTCAACAATGACATGGTCTGTTAGTTCACGTTAGTTGCTGGCGAAATGGCGTTGAAGCAGGAAAAAGCACAATGTGTGCTTTGGTTTCACGAAACGAAATCGCCCATCAGTGTTCAGCGTAATTTTCGGGCTTTTTATGGACGCAGCCCTCCTGATGTTAAATCAATAAAGCGATGGTATGAAAGGTTTAAAGAAACAGGCAGCGTTGAAGATCTTCCTAGAAGTGGCAGGCCTAGTGTGAGTGAAGCAACTGTTGATCTTGTTCGGGAATCGTTTCAACGGAGTCCGTCTAAATCAACTCGTCAAGCATCACGTGAACTTCAAATACCGCAAGCAAGTGTGGTGAAAATTCTTCATAAAAGGCTTAGGTTGCATGCTTATAAAGTGCAAATCGTGCAGGCCTTGCAACCGAATGATTTGCTGAGACGTGCAGAATTCGCAACTGAGATTCTCAAAAGGATTGACGGCGCTAACGATTACTTAAATCGCATATGCTTTACCGATGAATCCACCTTTCATGTCAATGGAATGGTAAATAGGCATAATGTCCGTATATGGGGATCAGAGAATCCACATGCTACTGTACAGTTACAGCGAGACAGCAAAAATGTGAATGTTTGGTGCGGCCTCATGCATAATAAGGTTTTCGGGCCGTTTTTCTTCACGGAAAACACCATTAACGCTAACATTTACTTAGATGTTTTGCAACAGTTCATTGCACCACAGTTAGAAGAATATCAACCATGGATAATTTTCCAGCAAGATGGGGCACCGCCCCACTGGGTTTTGATAGTGCGTAATTTCCTGGGTGAAATATTTCCGGATCGGTGAATTGGAAGGGATGGTCCAACACCCTGGCCACCCCGCTCTCCAGACATTACTCCCCTTGACTTTTTTTTCTGGGGCTATATCAAGGATAGAGTCTTCGCCACACCAGTTGCTGACGTTGACGAACTGAAGGCTAGGATACAAGCTGCTGTGGGTACTGTGACAGAACACATGTTACAAAACACCTGGCAGGAACTGGAATACCGCTTCGACATTCTCCGAGCTACCAAGGGGGCACACGTTGAAGTTTACTAATGTAAGTAATCTTAAAAAAAACTATTAACACTAACCTATGTAACAGCATCAAATTTAAATTATTATGACAAACAGTTATTCTGCAATAAATTTTTATAATCAGGGCAAGACTTTATGCTCACCCGGTATATCATGTTATTACTATAAGTTTAAAATTAGATTTAATATAAAAGGAAGTCATTAATTTGTCAAAGTGTAATAACAGTATGTATAAAAGTAATAATAATAATGTAACCGTTTTTAAAAAGAGAGTGATTATGTGGAAGGGAGAAAGAGATAGGAGACGCTTCTAGTAGGTTCGGGCCGTTAAACATGAATTTTTTAATTTATTGTAGTGGGAGAGTAGTTTAATTAATTCTGATTGGCTCTCGATATGAATATGTCAGCTTTCTGTTAAAAATTGAGATGCTAGAAGATGAAAGAGCGTGGGTGACACTGACCACTTCTGCACTGGACCTGACAGAGTCCACATGTATTTCTAGTTAGTTTAAAATCAACGGTCAATTGAAATAATTATGTAATTAGGGTCTGTATTTTTATAAACATATTTTTTTTAATCCGTTGAATTGAGTTTTTAAATGATATGATGTATTATTTTATCAGTGAATCTGAAATAGTTTATTTAAATTAATTGTAATAAATTAATTTTGGCCTCATTGAACATCTGGTGTATACAGGTACTTTTATATTTAAATATATCATAATAATCATGTAAATTCTTAGTTTTTTCTTTAAATAATAGTAATTTATGGAACAAAATATGAAATTTTGGTTTTGTTAATAAATTTTATAAATTTCATAAGTAATATAAATAAATGTATAATTCTGTTTAATATTTTAAATATTAGATGTTTGTATGTAAATAATTTAGTTTTTGATTATGCATTAAAGTATTATTTATAAAATGAATCTGAGAGTTACCGATTATTTGTTGATTTGCATTCTTTATAGGACACAAGCTATTTTAATAATTCACAAAAAACCTGTGGAAATAAAATGTATTATTGGCATCTATAATAAGATTAACAACCTATTAAATACATTAATTCACAAAAACACGTTACACTGCTTATCGAATCATTGGTATGGTTTCATACAAAATTAAAAAACTTTGCTCTTTCAAAATTGAACTAATATTTTTTTATGTTGGGCCACCACTTCCAAGTAAATATTTCAATGTATTATGTTGTTTTTAAAATTTATTTATGTAAGTTTGTTTTCTTTATTTTCAGATTCGTTTCGACTCTTAAGTTTTATCAGTTTCAACCAAAAGGTGGAATCTCATTACAAGAAGTTGCTCCTAAAGATTTCTTTCCACTGTGGGCTCCATTCTGTTCCGATTTTAAAGATCTTTGGAAGAAAGAACAGCAACGAATGATCAAAGAGAAGTAAGTAACTTGTCCAAACATTTAATTCAGAATTGATTTAAATCAAATATATATCTTTAAATATTTGTCAGTATAATTTACACTCATTAACATTTTTTAAATCCTTAATGTGTACGTTTCTATTTGTTCAGTTTAGAACAATAGCAACCCCAAAACCCAATGAGATATGAGGATGATATGTATAAAATGTAAATGAGATATTATCTTGTACAGACTCAGGCCAACTATTTCTGAGAGAGTTTAGTAATTTTACCCCAACTATTAAAGTACACCGATAACCACTGTCTAGTATTCAAATCCGTATAAAAGTAACTACCTTAAATAGGATTTGAACCACAGAACCCTTCGTTTGTGAATTCAGCTGATAAACAGCTAACTTATGGTGATAACTTTACCACTAGACCACCCCGATGGGTTATGATTATCTTAATATGACAGTTTTTCCGGAAAAAGAATCATCGTTCATTTAACAGGGATTTGACAATCTGTGTTATTTTTTTTTAATAGAATCATAATTCTGAGAAAAAACTAAAATGTGTACAAACCACTTAAACCAACCAGCATTCTTTCTAATCTATTACACTATTAGATAATGTAGGTCATTCTATACATTAGATAAATATTTTCTTCGTTCTTTATTATTGCATGTCATATTAATACAATATCATTCATTTCATGATTTTTGGTGAAAGCTTGGTATAATATAGGTTTAAGTAGATTGAGAATAACAAGTTACCCTGCATCATCACGCAATTATTCTTCCAATTTAGACTGCTGCAAAACAAAATAATAAAAATTTGTTTCATAAATTAACTGTTTGAGTGAACGTTATTTTTACTTTCTCTTGCCTATATGAATATACAGGGTGATTCATGAAGTTCTCCCCCCACTTCTACAGCACATTGTACTAGTAAAAATAATGAAAAAATGTTATATAAACATAGGTCCGAAAACGCTTCGTTAGCGAGTTACAGCTAGCGAAAGTTTCGCCTGGATTTCAGTTCACCAGGTGAAATGAGGTCTTCCTGGAATTGTGGTAAGGTAGATTAAGGGGCGAATTCAATCATTTCTTATGGTTTTTGATCTGATAAATTGAATAAAACAGGTCCCAGAACTGTAAGTTAAATAGTTTTTGAGAAAACCAGTGTCAAATGCAAAAAATGGAGTGAAAATCACATTTTTTCATCTTTGGGCAAGAATAACTTTGTTATTTCACCAAGAAACAGTTAAAATTTTTCAAGAAAAAATGTAGAAAATTTTATTCTGAACAAACCGGTGTAAATAAAGTACACAGAAAGCGAATAGTTTTTGAGAAAACCAGTGTCAAATGCAAAAAAATGGAGTGAAAAAAACACATTTTTTCATTTTAGTTTTTCCGGTTAATTTTACTTTGTACTCTTATGAATAAAAATTCATTTAATCAAACATCTATTCGCTTTCTGTGTACTTTATTTACACCGGTTTGTTCAGAATAAAATTTTCTACATTTTTTATTGAAAAATTTTAACTGTTCCTTGGTGAAATAACAAAGTTATTCTTGCCCAAAGATGAAAAAATGTGATTTTCACTCCATTTTTTGCATTTGACACTGGTTTTCTCAAAAACTATTTAACTTACAGTTCTGGGACCTGTTTTATTCAATTTATCAGATCAAAAACCATAAGAAATGATTGAATTTGCCCCTTAATCTACCTTATTACAATTCCAGGAAGACCTCATTTCACCTGGTGAACTGAAATCCAGGCGAAACTTTCGCTAGCTGTAACTCGCTAACGAAGCGTTTTCGGACCTATGTTTATATAACATTTTTTCATTATTTTTACTAGTACAATGTGCTGTAGAAGTGGGGGGAGAACTTCATGAATCACCCTGTATATACAGGGTGATTCATGAAGTTCTCCCCCCACTTCTACAGCACATTGTACTAGTAAAAATAATGAAAAAATGTTATATAAACATAGGTCCGAAAACGCTTCGTTAGCGAGTTACAGCTAGCGAAAGATTTCGCCTGAATTCCTGGGCAAAGAGTAAAATAAAGCCATACTGAACTTTTGGAAAGGTTAATTAAGTAAGAAATGTCGTGGATTCTTATGTAATTTTACCTGATAAAGCTAATAAAATAGGTTTCAGAACTGTACCTGTAGTAGTTTTTGAGGGATTCACGGTTAAATGCAAAAAATTGGGGCACGAAACAATGTTTTTTTAAGTTTCATGTACAATAACTTTGTTAAATTGGTAATAAATACATAAAATCAACAAACATTAATTGTAGAGAATTTAATTCTGAGAAAATTGATATAATCAAAGTCTAAAATAAAACAGAAATAAGTATCAAAAAATCGATTTTATTCAGTATAATACATTACTATCTGTAAAGAAATACCGTACGGTATTTAGTTAAAATAAAACAAAAACAAAATGTTTGTTCCTTAATGATGAGATAAATTGAGAAAACAAGATGAACTGTTAAATAAATTTGTTTGTAAATAAAAATATCATGTTTTATTACGTTGTATTTTTTTTTTAAATAAAAATTTACATTAAATGTTCGAAAATAAATGAAGCAAACATTTTCCAATTATTGTTTACTAATAATCGAAATGCAGTTTTTTGTTTTATTAATTTCTAAGTTGGTAACGCACGAATAACAGCTGATCAACAATGGTATTCTGTACTGTTACGTTAGAACTGTGTATTAGTGGTGTTTTGCAAGCTACAGCAGGAGATCGGGTTCTGTGAATCGTGTTATTAAATGCAATTTTTTTGTGAGTTATAATTCGATTGTTTATTCAGCGAAAAAATGCCTTACTTATTTACATCAGAGGAATACGCTGATATGGTTTTTATTTTGGGTTACTGTAATGGTAATGCTAGAGCTGCTGTAGTAGAATATGAACTACGTTACCCTAATAGGAGGATTCCAGATACCAAAACAATTTCAGGAACTTTTCGTACTCTTCGGGAAACAGGATCACTACCAAGTACTAGAACCAATTATGAACGAGCTGTCCAACTTGATGATGATATTGTTATTAATGCTGTTCATCGCAGTCCAGGTGTAAGTACACGACGTATTTCTAGGCGGATAGGAGTTTCGCAGTCAACGGTGTGGAGGTCACTAAATCGAAACAAATTTTATCCGTTTCATAAATAAAAGGTTCAACATCTACAGCCAGGGGATGGTCCGCTTCGCTTGGAGTTTTGCAACTTTTTGAATATTAATAATCAACTCTACAAGCGTATTTTGTTTACGGATGAGGCACAATTCACTCGGGATGGTGTCAATAACTTGCACAATGAACACTCATGGGCAGAAGAAAATCCACATGAGGTAGTGGAACAGAACTTTCAACACCGATTTAGCGTCAATGTCTGGTGTGGCCTTTTGCACAATCGGCTGATTGGACCTTTCATATTACCTGGACGCCTAAATGCTGAGTTGTATTTGCATTTCCTTCAAGAAGAGTTGCCGCAGCTGTTAGAGAATGTTCCTTTACGTCTCAGACAAAATTTGTACTTCCAGCATGACGGAGCACCTCCCCACTTTTCACGTGCCGTTTCTGCTTATTTAAATCATCAATTTTCTGGACACTGGATTGGTCGTGGAGGGCCTCACCCTTGGCCACCAAGATCCCCAGATCTATCTCCATTGGATTATTGCATCTGGGGATGGATGAAAGACATTGTATACAAGACAAAAGTGAATTCTCGTGATGAATTAATTGCCCGTATTATGGATTCGGCTGTGCAGATACAGGGAAGCCCTGAAAAATTAAGAAACGCAACAAAAGCAATACACAAACGTGCTGCAAAATGTATTGATAATGATGGCCTCATTTTCGAACATCTATTATAAAAAGGTGCGTACGGTTGGCCCAACCTGATTAATTTTGCTTAAAACTAGTAATGTATTATACTGAATAAAATCGATTTTTTGATACTTATTTCTGTTTTATTTTAGACTTTGATTATATCAATTTTCTCAGAATTAAATTCTCTACAATTAATGTTTGTTGATTTTATGTATTTATTACCAATTTAACAAAGTTATTGTACATGAAACTTAAAAAAACATTGTTTCGTGCCCCAATTTTTTGCATTTAACCGTGAATCCCTCAAAAACTACTACAGGTACAGTTCTGAAACCTATTTTATTAGCTTTATCAGGTAAAATTACATAAGAATCCACGACATTTCTTACTTAATTAACCTTTCCAAAAGTTCAGTATGGCTTTATTTTACTCTTTGCCCAGGAATTCAGGCGAAATCTTTCGCTAGCTGTAACTCGCTAACGAAGCGTTTTCGGACCTATGTTTATATAACATTTTTTCATTATTTTTACTAGTACAATGTGCTGTAGAAGTGGGGGGAGAACTTCATGAATCACCCTGTATAGGAAGGAAAGTATTGTTTTCATGTCGATTTTTCGAAATCGAGTTTTCACCAGATCTATACGTTTTCAGACCCCCTGAACCCAAAAAACATGTTTTTAGTGATTGGTCTGTGTGTGTGCGTGTGTGTTTGTACAAAATATCTCAAGAACGGAACATTGTGCGAACTTGAAACTTGAAACTTAAGTTACATACCACTACTGGACCCGACACAAACATTTTCATCAAAATCGGTCAACCTGAAGTAGTAGTTTATTCGTGTAATTTTTCACTTTTTTGCAATTTTCTCTAAAACTGGTCCTAAGATTTTTTTTAAAATCGCCTGGTTTACTCATTTGTTTATGCTGTACAAGATAGGGTAGGCGCCATGTTTGCTGAAATTCTCGGTGAGGCCGTTTTTACATAAAGAAATAGTTTTTTTAAGATTACGGCTTCATTATAACTTTTAGCGCAAAAACTTATATAATAAAAGTTGTAGAGAATTCAAAAACCTACAACTCTTATTTCAAACATTTTTTTGTGTACCGCTTAGTTTAGCAGTCATTAGCGATTTTCTGTTTTTTTCTCACGAAAACGTCCGAAAAAACTATTTTTTTAAGATTTCGGCCTTAGTATGCTTTTTACGACAAAAGTGTATATAATTAATTTTATAGGAAATAAAAAGATCTACAACTTTTTTAAAAAGCATTATTCTCTACAGTGCCTAGTTTAGTGTGAAAGAGTGATTTTCCGTATTTTTAAGCCGAACTGAGTTCGATTTTCATTTTGCATCTTTCAGTCATGATTAAAATAAGGTTATATTTTTAGAGGTTATGTTTTTTTTTATTTGTAATGTTTTATTACTAATGTAAGGTTTATTGTTAATTATTTGCATTGGCTAGAGAAAGTTGTGTGATTATTTCACACCAGATTTTTAGTCTTTTCTACTTCAATATCAACATTTTCACTCATGTATTAAATCAATCTATATTTTTCTGTGAATTCCGTCCATGAGATGTTTGTTTTTATGTCATTATGGTACTTTAGTATGCATGTACTAATTTGGATTCTTACAATTTTCTCAGCAACAATAATTCGTCAATTTTGATGATGATTCCAATGAAGATAGTAGTTATATTTTATGAGAAAGTGGAATTGATGAAGATGAGTTTGTCATTGGTGATAGATTAGGTGTTGGTGTTGATATGGATGAAACGGGTAATTTTGATTGAAGGTTGAAATTGAGAATTGGCTGGTCCTTATTTTGTAATTTTAATTTATGGTCTTGCCATAACTAATCAGAGTCTTAAAAAATTTATAATATTATGGTTTACAATATAAAAAAATTGCTGTGAAAAACTCACGTGGCTTTCTCTTGCCAATGCAAATAATGAACAATATAACCTACCATTAGTAATTAAGCATTAAAAATAAACGAAAACTAACCTCAAAAAACATAACCTTATTTTAATCATGAGTGAATGATGCAAAATGAAAACCAACCTTAGTTTGGCTTTATAATACGGAAAATCGCTCTTTCACGCTAAACTAGGCTCTGTAGTGAAAAATGCTTTTAAAAAAATAGATTATTTAATTTTCTATAAATTGTATTGCATACGCTTTTGTCGTAAAATGATACCTACTTAGGCTGAAATCTTAAAAAACCCATTTTTTACAGATTTTCATGAAAAAAAAAATCATTAATTACCATTAAACTAAGCGTTACACAAAAAAATATTTGGAATAAAAGTTGTAGATTTTTAAATTGTCTGCAATACCCTTTTGCCCTTAAATGCCTTTTTTAAGGCCGCAATCTTTAAAAAAAACCTTTTTTTTATAAGAGAACAGCCTCCCCAAGAATTTCAGCACACTTGGCGTCTACCCTGTCTTGTAGAGCATAAAAAATAAAGTAAATGAGCCATTTTTTGAGAAAATCACAAAATAGTGAAAAATTACACCAATAAACTTCTGGTTGACTGATTTTGATGAAAATGTTCATGTTGGATACTCTAGTAATTGGTATTTAACTTATGTTAAATTTCAAATTTGTACCATGTTCCATTCTTGAGATATTATGTTCACGCACACACAGACCAATCGCTAAAAACATGTTTTTTGTGTTCAGGGGTCTGAAAACGTGTATATCTGGTGAAAACTCAATTTTGATAAATCGATATGAAAACTATTCTTTCCTTCCTATAAATATTCATATAGGCAAGAGAAAGTAATAAAGCACTGGGAATATAACCAGTGTAAAAAGTAAAAACGCTTAAAGATTTAATCAGATATTGCATTTTTATTTAATTAACTAAATAATTCTGAAGTTGATACAAGTGAAATAATCGAACAACATGTGAAATCTGATTAATTGTCCTTCCGTTCCTCATTCAAGTATAGTTCGTTTGTTAAAATGAAATGTGTTTGTTTCAGATTAAAAGAAATACAAAAGAAGCAAGATGAGAAAAAGTCAGAATTAAGGAAAGGAAAACGTGATGAAGGTGGACTGGTATGTTATTTATCTTAGATATTTTTATTCTCTCTTGTCAGTATACTGTATAATATTGACTTGGTTTTCTTATTTTCTTAACAATATAATATGATTCATATTTGTTGTGGAATTATACATTCAACTAAGAAAATTAGATATTTGTAATATTTTTTATAAAAAACAAGAAACGTAAAAATTTTAAAAGTTATTTGTTTATTAATAATAAAAGAACTAAGTCATTTTCCTGATGTTTATGGTAATATTTAGATAATATTTTAAATTTCAAAAAAAACTTTAGCTCCTATAATCCACATTATAGATAATAATCCAAATAATCCACATTTTGCCCATAACGGGCAGGTGGAGTGTTAAATTTTTGCACTCGATCTGTTAGTTCCAAGGCTACAAAAAATAGTTCTGTTTCTTATCAGCCAAGTATATGACTGAACTATTTAAGATCAGAAGAGGTAGAAGTGTAAAAGACACTAGTCAGAGTTATCTCCTCTGATAGCAATGAATTCCACTAAACAGCCAGACCCTGTGGTGAATGAAGTGAACATGTCATTTGCAGGGTGGAAAGTGGGTGCTTATTGGAGGTCCTGGGATGCTGATAAGCATACTGTTCCCCTCAGTGAGCAAGGTACTCGCTCTTCACTCCTCGTTTTTATATAGTAAAACCTCTAGAGGTTCAAACCAGCCATTCGGCTGTTGACCTAAACAACAAATTCACATTGCTGCCAGATGATGCCTTAAGGCATCATAGTGCCTACTTGTTTTCTACAGTGTTTATTCAAACTACTGCACCATGGCATTATAGTCGAATGGGCTACGAGTGGGACCCAAAAAATTGTATTTTCATCCTTAAAAATTAATTAAATAATTTTTATAAATTTTTTTTTTTAAACTACTCTACTTGTGTGAAGCACCTCTAGAACTCTTCAACTTTGATATAATCCAGTGCGCTCTGTGAAACTGTTTTTTTACAGCCTTCATATCGTTAAAACACTTATTTTTTTAGATTTTTTCATTCTTGAGAACAAAAAAAGTCGCATGAGGCTAGGTTTGGTGAACATGAAGGGTGGTGAACAATAGTCCATTCCTGAAAGGCCAAAGTCAGAAAAGGCTGTTTTTTCAATGGCATTGTCATGGTGAAGTAACAATTCAGTTGATTGCAAATCCACTACCACATGATCTAACTCACTCGTGTCTGTTCCGAAACTTTATTAATTCAGAAAAGATGATCCTCAAATTTTTTCATTATTTTTGTTACTGTTGTTTAGGTCAACAGCCGAAAGGCTGGTTTGAACCTCTAGAGGTTTTACTAAGTAAAAACGAGGAGTAAGGTGGTTTACCATTGCCTTCCTCACTGAGTTGAAAGAGTATGCTTATCAGCATGCCAGGCCCTTCGAAAAGCAATCACTTTCCACACTGCATATGACACCTTCACTTCATTCACCACAGGGTCTGGCTGCATAGTGAAATTCATTACTCTCAGAGGAGATAACTCTGACTAGTGTCTTTTACACCTCTACCTCTTCTGTTCTTAAATAGTTCAGTCATATAAGTGGCTGATTATGTGATAAGAAACAGAACTATTTTTTTTTTTTAGCCCTAGACCAAACAGATAGAGTGTAATTAAAATAACACTCCACCTGCCCGTTTTGGGCATATTTTTGTTGTATCAAGATGATAAAGAGCGCCCAAAACAAGCATGATCTTCAATGCTCATATCATCTTTTGTTTGAAGTGTCCAAACCACTGAAATACTTGTATGGCTCAACATCCTTTTTTAAAGCCTCTTGAAGTGTTTTATAAGCTTTCATTGCCATATTTCAAACAGGAAGCAAAATTTCATACAGATTCTTTGTTCCTTCAAATCTGCCGTTATAATTTTGCAAGTGACTTTGGATAAAAGATGAGGTAAACTATTGTATGGCCAAACTGAATCTTCTACGTACCTTATGATAACATTTCATAATTTTTCTCTCAATAACTTCATCTAATGTCTGGCGTAATACATATTCATAAAACATGATTTTTTTTTTTACATTAAACTGTTTTGTAATTTCTGCTAATGCAGACGTTGGATAATGATGATGCACAAAAATGAGTGATGAAAAAATGCCAGACCTGACCGGGAATCGAACCTGGGACCACGGCATAGAAGCCAGTTGCGCTAACCACTACGCCAACGGACCGGTCGCTGGCGTAAACATAACACATGAAGGATGTGGAGATTCCTAATCCTGCAATCTTCGATCAGGATTTTTTCAGCTGGAAAGTCTTATAACCTATTTTTACTGTACAGTAAAAATAGGTTGCAAGAGCAATTGTGCAAAAAATTTTAATTTTCCCCGATTCTTTACCATTTTTTAATCTAGAATTCTAAGAACTGGGTAAAAATCTGAGATGTAGAATTTAAATACCCAAGGTTGATGGTAATTATTAATTAGAGATATTTGTGCTTTGTTTTAAAAATCATGAACTATTTTCAGTAAATAATGATTAACATTGTTTTAATTTTTCAGAAATCAAAACTATTGAGGAAGAGGGAATCAAGTAGTGGTTCTTCAAAAAAGACTTAATTTAATCTATGAACAAAGAAATATATTAGTAGACTTAAAAAATATAAAGCAAATACTCATAGAAATTAAAATGAAAGTAAGATCAACACATATATGGAAATCATCGTAATCTAATTATCATATTGAATACATTAACGGAAATAACAAAATGCATAATATGGATATTCTGAATATGAATAATCATGCTGCTATTATTATTTAATGTGTAATAGCAATATTATCAATGCTGTTATTATAATTTATCGTTAAATTTTATAGATGTGCTAGGGTACACCATGTTTCTGGATCATGTATCTTTTAAAATCAATTTTAAAATTCCATCATATTTTTAGATGCAATTTTGATTACCAAGGCAATTTGATTTGTATTTGTAATTTGATTTGTACGAGGCAATTCCAAAAAGCAAGTGAACTCAAGTTTTTAAAAATTGAAAAGGGAGTATATTTTTGGAAAATTTATTAATACGTATATATCAAACACAATATTTTGATGTAGTCGTCTCAGTGCGCTTTGTGAGCTGAGGGATAAACTTTCTTTTATTTTTGTCAAAAAAAGTTTCTTGTTGCTGCCTCTTAAAACAGTTGTTTGATATCATTCAACCTTATCATTGGTGGGAAACGTTTTTCAAACTACTTCAGCAAGGTGAACAGATGAAAATTTGGTTGTAAACAAGGTGGTTGATCTACCAAAAAAAGTCTAAGAGTTTGTTTTATGGTATTGACTATGTGGTAATGTTCATGGTCATGCAACTAACACACACCATTCATTTCTTCTGTATCACCCTCTGTAGTTTTTTGTTTAGAGTTTTACGGTGTTAATGTTTTCCCGTGGAAATCATTTCTTCAATTTTGTTCACTGTCTCTTCAGCCACAATTGATGGACGTCCGCTCCTTTGTTCATCATACATTTTCATTCAGCTCTGAACACATTAGTACTATTCATGACACCATCTCCATAAACATTTTTTATTTCATTAAAAATCAAGATCGTGTTGCTAGTAAATGAGACAAATAAGCTTGCATTCTGCTCCCAAGACCTTGAATGCAGTGCTATCACTTTTGTTTGAAAAATTCCTTTGAACATCAGAGACTCATTTCTTACTTTTTGAATCTTACCTCGTATTCATTAAATTATAATTTGGGAGGTACAAATCACATTTATTACTGAAAGTTATAGTATTTTTGTGATGCATTATGTGATATTTCACCACATGTTGACATATCTTTATGTTTTTTGTACCTTCATCAAGTGGTAGTTTCAGGATTTTTATTTTGGTTAGGCCTTTCCTCTGTACTAAACCTTCATATCCAAATATTGTTTTATTTTAAGCGTATTTTTCCCGTATCATTGTATATAACAACAGTTTTATGCAAGTATAAGATAATACCAAAATTTTTGTCAAATAGTTCTCTCATTTGATTTTAAACAAACCACCCCTGCCTTTATTAGTAATTTTTGGTTTCAACACTATTTTGCTTGATACTTTACTCTCTGTAGTTTTGTATTCTTGAAACGTCTGTTATATAATAAAATTTGTTTTCTTCTTTTAATGTTGTGACCTACTAAGGTCCACGTTAAATGAGTTTTTCTCCTTCCTGATGTTTTTTTTCCGTTGCTATTTTCGACCTACTAAGGACTGCATTGAAAGAGTATTTTCTCTCCCTTGATGGTTTTTTCATGTCTATTTTTCATCTTTTCCAAACCTTTTTCATTAAACTCTGTTTCTTGGAACCCCTCAGAATTTTTAACCTTATTATTAAATTCAGTTCTGTCATCTATCCATTGTAACACCTTTGTCTCCTTCATATCTTTTTCAATTTCTATAATCCATTTATTCTATTATGTAATTTTTACCCGTCAAATAAATGTTCTTAAATATTTTCTCGTCCATTTCATAGAATATATGACCATCAAACTGAAATTTTTAACTTTTCGTGCTATTTTTTTAATTTTTCCATTCCCATGTATTTTTTTAAGACTTACCTCTCTTTCATTTTTATTTTCTTAAAACTCTATTTCTGGTGAAAGATAAATTCTAATCGGATACAATAGTTCAGGTTTTATAACTGTTCAAATTTGTATTTTGTTAAGTGTCAGAATTAATAATAATAATAATTTATTTCCTTCAATTTTTAACAAATCAGTTACAAAAAATTACCTCGGAAAAAATTCACTTGCCTCTTTAATACACATCAGCTAGCTACTTAATGAAAATGTCTATTTATTTAAAATGCAAAACCACTTCCAAAGTTTTTTAAATGGGATTCTATTAACTTTTGAATACAGAGTTTACCAAAGAGAGATTTTTATAATTTTTACGTAGTTTTAAAGAGTATTCTTTCCTGATTTACACAAAAGTTCTTATTTTGAAATTCATGCTAATATGAGCTTATTTAACAAAATTAAAAAGAGTAAATTTTGTTTACAACATAACGTTAATACAGTGTAATTTAATGCGGTTCTCCCACATTTACCCCTCCATAGCCATATTCCATAAGCATACAGGATATGTGTCATCTCTCTTCTCATCTCACAACTCACTCAGTTGGTATTAGACGTTGTGTTAACCCTTTCAGTACCAACGTCCGGAAAACAGGACGTCAATATATTTTACTTAAGTGTCGACATCTGGTTTACCGGACCTCCATAAGTTATGCATAAAGTGCCAACGTCCGAATAACCGACCATTAACAAAAACAACTTTAAATAAAAATTAATGGAATAATGTATTTTGAAACCGCCTTCATGGTGTAATGGCTAGCGTGCAAAGCGAAAGATCTCGGGTTTGATTACCGGCTAAGGTCTGGAAATTTGAACACGTTAAAACCACCGTTAAGGTACCAAATACCACAGTAGTTGCTAATGACTAAGCTGTCGATGCAACTTTAAATAAACTAAAGAAAAATATTTTGAATATTTTTATTGTTAGAACGATTTCTTTTTATGTACGTAATAAAAATTAATTTTTAACAAGAAATTTTATTTTTCTGTAATGTTGAAATTTTGGTTGGCAATGGCAGGCTTAAGCCTGCAAGTTTTCGAAATAAGGGCTGGCACTTTTTGTACACGCTTATTCAAATTAAATGCCTTTAGATCAAACTTTTAAATATTGTTTCGGCACTGAAAGGTTAATGTTATTTTATTTAAAGTTTGAGTTTAAAACCGTTCTTTTCAGGACGAAACTATCGTATTACTGTGCTTCAGATGTTAACGTTCTTCTAAGAACGGTTCAGTTTGTTGTTAACTTAAATTATTTTATTTTATGATAAAGGTTTGAAACCCAAGAACATTCCGCGAATGGGTCCACTGTGCTAGTACAATTTAATTGCTGTATAAAATAATTACATAATTAACAAAAACAACGTTTCAGTTATTGAGAGTCAATGGATTTTTTTATAAATATCTTAAGTATTAATCAATACGATTGTTTGTTAATCATTAATATGGGTTAATTTTTATTTTGATATTTTATTAATACGAAAGATATTTATTGCAGTACCTTATATGTTGTGTTTTAAAAACATGGTGTACTTAATTTTTTTTTTTTTTTATCTAAATAATACTCAATGACAGATTTATAAAAATATATTTAACAAAGTAACGAGGGCTGTGATACATAAATAATAAAAGTTAATATTTTTGCTTCTTTATAAATATTTTTTTATCACGTTTTTATTAATTTATTGCATTTTAATAGAAATAATTTTATACACATTATGTAGTTTATTGTATAGATTTATTTACTTATTTATATTTTCATGATATTGTTTATTGTAATATTTATATTGTATAAGTTTCAGTATTAAATTTTTTGCTACATGTTATGTATTTTGTTTTTTTTTATCATTAGTCTCCCTGTATGAGTATGGATTAAAGTAGTTCTTAAATTGTTCTGAATCTTGGAATCTTGAAAATTTGTTATTAAATTTTTCCATCAGTCATAATCTTGTCTTCCTTGCTGCCTTGTCATCTACATTGCACAATTTAAGATGTTTATTTTTCTCGTATTATTTTTTAATATAATTCTTATTTCACTTAAAAGTTATATTGTTCTATAGAGGACAATATTTAAGTATGAACCATTACGATGGATTTTAAATTTTTGTCCACCATCTTGCATCTACCACATTCTTAAATCAAACTTAATTTGTAAAATAGAAACTGACATATGACACGTAATTTCAAGTAAATTTAATGAGAAAAACAATTGTAAAACTTCCATATGTGTCTTTGTTATTAAATTCAAAGCAGTTAAATTTGGAATAACAGAAAAATTGTTAAAACGATAGAACATGGGTAAAACGCGCTACATTTACAATTTTATTACATTTTACAATCATAGTGCATTCAATAACTTACTGTTAATAATAGTATAATATTGATAATTAACAACAAACTGAAGAGCTATATCAACCGATAGACCTATTATTTACTTTAAATTACAATTTTTATTTTAAATAAAAATGTTTTTTCTATTTTATATAATGAATTTATATAATAATTTCACTAACCTTCTTTTTAGACTGCGTCACCTTTATTTTTATTCTTACTTACACGTGTTTCGGTGGATCCACCATTATCAGAGTAAATAAAATTATTGAAACTAAAAAATTTTTATCTCACTTATTTAAAAGTTATAGAAGATGATACATCTTCAGTCATTTGTATAATGACTGAAATTGAATGGCACCATTGCACTGACTGTTGTCTTATTTCTATACTAGTGTAGGATATCCATGTCTTATCCCCTATAATGTGGGAGGAATTCAAGATTGCCGTTGTAAAATGGTTCAATTCGCAGGCAGCAAACTTATACGCAGAGGGATTAAAGAAGCTAGTGCAGTGTTACCAAAAATATTTAGAAGTGAACGGCAACTATGTATAAACATGAAGTAAGTTTGTTATAATTTGTATAATTTGTTTTATACAAACATTTGTTTTATACAAATGACTGAAGATTTATCATCTTCTATAACTTTTAAATAAGTGAGATAAAAATTTTTTAGTTTCAATTATTTTATTTACTCTGATGATGGTGGATCCACCGAAACACGTCTTAAGTAAGAATAAAAATAAAGGTGACGCAGTTTAAAAAGAAGGTTAGTGAAATTATTATATAAATTCATTATATAAAATAGAAATTTCAAACTGCAGAATGCATTATAAAGATTTATTTTTGAATGAAAAATGTTTTTGATTATAAATTACTATGAAATGAATTTTTAAAGCATAACATTCTACAATAAATGTTAAAAATGCTTCCCTTTTACAGTTTGGCAGTGTGCTAACCTGAAATAATATCCGTTAAAAGCTAATTAAAAAAAGTCAAAACTCACCATAAGTGCTTATAACCATGCTGTTGATGCAACTTAAACAAATAAAAATAATATAAATCTTATTGTAATTTAAAGTTAATAATGTGTTATTGTTTATTACTGTCAACACTAAACCACTGTTAATAGTTAGTTATCGAATGTCTTATGATTGTAAAATACAATAAAATTGTTGTTGTAGCACATTTTATAACGAAGACATTAATGGAAGAATGGGTTTTGCCATTGCTTTTCTTGTAAAATTTTACATTGAAATCATGTATCATACATCTAAGTTCCTGTTTTAGAAAATAAGTTTAATTTAATATGGTGGTTTCAAGATGGCAGACAAAAATTTACAACCCACCGTAATGCAAATATTTTAAAACTGTGGAACCACATTTTTTTCTACCTCAAAATACCTCTCTGATATGCAGTATTAAGCTACCCTGTAAACAAAGAGTTTTCGTTAAGGTAAGGCCATTTAGTCACAAAAAAATATTTGTTTGAAAAATTTTTATTGACAGTTTGTTTCCTACAAACTTACTTCACTTTTCTACATAGTTGACATTCACTTTTAAATATTTTTAGTAACGCTGCACCAGCTTCTTTATTCCCTCTGCGAATTGAACCATTTGACAACGGCAATCTTGAATTCGTCTCGCATTGTTACAGGCGACAAGACATGGATATCCTACATTAGTACAGAAATAAGACAACAGTCTGTGCAATGGCACCATTTAATTTCCCCAAAATCAAAAAAAAATTCAAGCAGTCTCCTTCTTGAATCAGGAAATGTTATCTACAGTTCAGCCGTTCTTAGTTTGCTCCGACTGTCAACAAACAAAAGCCACCTACTACAGGGTGCACCGTAGAGTCTGAGACTACGGATGTTGTATTCCTATTAAGTTAACTATTTTTTAAATTATAAGTGCTTAAAGTACTAAAAACATCAGTCATGATATGATGTAGGCCTAACAATTTCATTAAGAAAAATACTTTTAAAAGTATTTTGTATTTAAATACTTTTGAAAGTATTTTGTTGTTACTTTATAATCAGCGTGTACACATTTTGTTATAATGCGCATGCTCAGTGACGTCATTATTTGTTTACATTAGGAGCAAACTAAGAGAGGCTGGACTATAGGATGAAAAGGGTATTTTGGTTGATTTCAAGGAACGTGAAACAAAAATTACAGCCCATGTGGACTGTGAAATGATCAACAAACTAAGATGTGCAATCCAAAATCAACAACACGGAAAACTGTCTTCCACAATAGTTCCAATCTTGCATCTAGCAGCAACTACTTTTTACTTTCTCTTGCCTATATGAATATATAGGAAGGAAAGTATTGTTTTCATGTCGATTTTTCGAAATCGAGTTTTCACCGGATCTATACGTTTTCAGACCCCCTGAACCCAAAAAACATGTTTTTAGCGATTGGTCTGGTGTGTGTCTGTGTGTGTGTGTGGGTGTGTATACAAAATATCTCAAGAACGGAATATCGTATGAACTTAAAACTTAAGTTGCATACCACTATCGGACCCGACACGAACATTTTCATCAAAATCGGTCAACCGGAAGTAGTAGTTTATTCGTATAATTTTTCACTTTTTTGCGATTTCTCAAAAACTGGTCCTACGATTTTTTTAAAAATCGCCTGGTTTACTCAATTTTTTATTCTCTAAAAGATAGGGTAGGCGTCATGTTTGCTGAAATGCTGGGTAAGGCTGTTTTCACGTAAAAACATAGTTTTTTTAAGATTACGGCTTTAATATGCAATTAAGCGCAAAAATTTATATAATAAAAGTTGTAGAGAATTTAAAATTCTACAACTTTTATTTTAAACATTTTTTTTGTATAACGCTTAGTTTAGCAGTAATAAGCGATTTTCTGATTTTTTCTCACAAAAACGCGTGAAAAATCGATATTTTTAAGATTTCGCCCTTAGAATGCATTTTACGACAAAAGTGTATATAATAAATTTTATAGGAAATAAAAAGATTTACATTTTTTATTTAGAGCATTTTTCTCTACAGAGCCTAGTTTAGCGTAAAAGAGTGATTTTCCGTATTTTTAAGCCAAACTGAGGTCGATTTTCATTTTGCGTCTTTCACTCATGATTAAAATAAGGTTATGTTTTTGAGGTTAGTTTTTTGTTTATATCTAATGTTTTATTACTAATGTTAGGTTTATTGTTAATTATTTGCATTGGCAAGAGAAAGTTGTGTGAGTGTTTCACACCAGATTTTTCTTTTTGCACTAGGTTGAATACAACGAGAAAATCAAAACTGCCATTTTCAGGCGGCTGAATTCCTCCAGGTTGCAAACTTCTCTGCAGAGGAGTTAAAGAATCTTGTGCAGTATCACTAAAAATACTTGGAAGTGAACGACTACTATATAAAAAAGTGAAGTAGACTTGTAATTCATTTTCAATAAAACAAATTTTCTAACCAATATATTTGTTTATGACCAAACAGCTCATATTTTACGAATGTGACTCATACAATCTCTGTATTCTGTAGAACTTTCAATAACCAATATTGTAATTGTAATAAAAAACCATTAAATTATGCAGATTGCATTTTATTGTATTGGAGGCTTTTGATACAAAACATATTGGTGAAACACTGTATAAACAAGGCTATCCCCAGAAAGTTATTCCAAAGGCTATTAAAAATTAATGTCTAGATAGTTGGAAAATTATTTGATTACAATATCTTACATTACTTTCCAATATTGATTCCACCATAACTTAAGCACTTGTCAAAACGAGGTGTTTAGATTTTGTTTACACTCATAATAAAACTGTGGTTCCCATGACGCAGAACAGATGTTTATTCTTCAGAATTTTTATCATCTTAGAAGTTTTGGCCACCGAAGAAGAATTTCAGATTCAACTACTGAAAATCACTTTTCTAAATACTATTATTTAGTGTTTGTGATGTATAGATGGCTGAAGAAACTACATCTTCTACAAATTTTAACTAATTTCAAAATGTTATTTCATGTACTCTGATGATCCATTGAAACATGTGTAAGTAAATTCGTTAAGAAATAAAAATCAAGGCAATTGAAAAGATTGGTAAAATAATTTAAAATATTTATGTAGGTATGGTCACTTGAGTCACGAGTTTGCCCTTGTTTGGAACGAGGGGTAAAGGGGGAAAAGCATCAGTGCGCATGCGCGACTGCTTTAATTTCAGTAATACAAACATAACAACTTATACTATACCCAGAGCATATTGTACAGTATATCGTGGAACCTTTTGTAGGTTAACTGCACGAATATAACTGTTTGTTACCGTAAACATAAATATCGGTTTCTCGAAAACGTGGTCGAACTATTCACAGTGCTGAACAAAATGTAATATGCAATGTAATAAAATGTTGTGAAGTTGAAGCTAAACAAAAATGCCTATCCGTACCTTTTAACAAAAGCCGTGAGCGAGCAGCTAACTACTGTGATGTTTCTCTTTCCACAATTTGAAAAATAAAGAGGGAAATTAAAGACGTGAAGAAGCTTTTCTTCAACAGTTTTGTTGACACCTGGTAAAAAAAGGAAGCAGTTAGGTAGATACTAGTGTGACTGATAGTGAAGACGCCGGTGACAGTGATAGTAAAGAAGGCGATTCATTTGTAGAAAACTGTTTGAATAAGATAGCTGGTAGCCTAATTACAGTAAATCAAACATTTCTAGACATGTAATTAAGCTTTAGGTAATATTACAGGTCACATTTATTCTTATAAGGTTTATGAAGAAAACATTTTCTCGGAATAAACCACAGCTTACAGAATGTATGTAGTAACTGCACGGTAGTGAAATACTATACTACGAGTAGTGTGTCACTGTTGAGGTTGGCAGCACTGTCAATAATTCACTGTCCTTACTCACAGCCCATCCATACGCAAAATGCAATCTCGTGACTAATGTATCTATAATATAATAGTTCATGAAAAGTTTCAGTAAAGAATTCTCAATGGCTCCTTGCTAGAAAGCTGAATTGTGTCAGATTGGTGACCAGCTAAGATCTATAAATTCTAATGTGTTAAAACGAGGTTACTGTTCCATAACTGAGATTGACTGTAATCATACAAAGCTGTATTAACCATTTATTAAATACAAAATAATTAACATATAATGCATTTATCACAGTAACAATGTGCGTCATTTGATTAATCAAAACACCTGCTAAATGATCTAACTATTAAAATCATGAAGGTATTACCATTATCTATACTATAATAATGTATATACAAATGGTAGTAAAGTTTGGTATTCCATTAAATAAAAGCTTTAAAAATGTAGCCTACAGCAAGTCAAAACTATATAAAATTTATATTACACTTGAGTTCCGCTAATCCGAACAGTATTTAAAAAATATAACAGAATTTACTCATTTTAGTACGAGGTCAGTACAAAAATAATTCTACAGCATAAGAGGGCTTGAAGTTGGCTACGAGAAAGTGCTGAAAAAGAAGCCTGTGAGTGCATTTTGTTTTCCAGAAACTGACTCATTCCCTACATCTGTTTTAAAAAGTCTTTTTACTTTTCTTTTGTTTTTTTTTTTTTGCTCCACTTATCAATTTATACTCCTACCATTGACTCAAGAGTCTGTTATTTTTATGTACCATTCAGTATGAATGTTTTTGTGTAGAAATGTCAACTAAACTATATAGAAGAAAATTACTATGACAATGGAGATTAATCTCCAAGCTTGGTATTGATGCAGGGGAATCAATAACTATAATCACAAATGATTTAGGAGAGGTAAAACAAATTGTTTATGATTGTAAAAACCAAAAAGTGTGTGAAGATTTTTGTGTCAATGGTAGTAAAAATAATTTAAACAACAGAAGCACTTTATAAAAACCAAAAAATGAAACTAGATGAGTCTTTGTCAACAATGTGAAACGGGTGACTGCAAAGCGGATGTTAAGAACAGAGCCTGCTCAGATGATATTGTTAAGATCTTTCACATGATATCAATAGCTGAACCATAAAAAAAATGATGGTATTAGGGATGAACATGTGCAAGAGGTTTTTTTTACTGCGTCCTGGAGACTTCAGGAGTATAGGACATGTCAGTTATAACACCTGAAATACATTATAAGAATCACATAATGTATCACTACTATCAAGAAAGAAATTCTTGTATGCTATAAAAAATTTCACCGATCAAGTAATTTTTCAGATTTTTTTTTAAAGAATGCAAATTATCACAACATTTTAAAAATTGGGGTAATTTATTCATGAATTTTCTCCCTGCATAAGTAGGTTTTTGTTCAAACAATTTTGTGGAGTGATTAGCCACATAATAATCATTTCTGTTTTTCGTGTTATGATTGTGAACATTGAAATTCTGCATAAAATTATTTTGCCTAACATACATAATCACCTCAAAAATGTAAAGAGAGGGAACTGTAAGCAATTTATGCTCCTTAAAAAGTGGCCTGCATGAGGTTAGCTGGTTAGCTCCCAGCATACACCTAATAGCTTTCTTTTGAATTTTAAAAACCCTATTCATATTACCTATGCTAGAATTACCCCATACTAAGATACAATAACGGATATGAGACAGAATGAGGCCATGATAAGCTGCCATTAGTAATTTTTTATCATTTAATCTGGCAATTTGTTATAGTGCAAATAGGTACCCCAGATGATATTTTACTATAAACTTGATTGGTATAGAAGTCCCAAGACAAAAATCTATCTAGAGATACTCCTAGGAACTTCACTGTTTCTACATGCTCTAAACTATTATTATGAATAAATACATCCACTTCTCTACTTTCTTTAATGTTATATTTGTTTTTGAACTGCAAGAACTGACACTTTTTCCTATTAACTGGTAATAACATTTGATTCAAGAACTGTACTACGGACTCTATGTTAACGTGAGTTAACATGTCAGATTTATCTGACATTAATACATAAATACAAATTGTAGATACATCTTTCTTTAATTTCTTTATTTTTATAGTTTGCAGATACATCATTCTGATACTAACTGGGGAATACAATTAGTAGTTCAGTGGTGATATTAGTTCAAAATAGGCTTTTTTGTAGTTACATCCTTCTGACACTAAACCCCCGATGTGTATTTACTTTGGTATAGGTGTAGGTGCAGTTAGGTATAGGTGATATCAACCATTTGGAAATAGAGGCAACAGTGTCATATTCATTTGTTGAGGATTTCAGAAAATAAAAAAACCAAACAAAAGATTGTCTACTAGTCAACCAAGAAATGGGTTACCTCTGAAATGGTATAGGAAATAGGAAAACCTCTGAAGTGATGGGTATCACAACTTTTTTTAAAAAATTAGAAGATTACTAAGTTTGAAGTTTGAACACACAGAAAGCCTAATTCGTATCCATTTATGATGATATTTTCGTAACCAGACAATAAAGGGGGTATTATACAAGCTTGGAAGATTTGGGCAACCCCAACTTCTTTAAAAAAACATAGCAGATTGGATGTTAGAAGTTGGAAAAAGCCAGTTGACATAATGTTATTGTTTATGATAAAGGATGATATTTGGCATAGTATGCAAAGAAAACAATAACTAATATTGCTTTCAAGAAGAAAATTAAATATATAAATAAAGAACTTATTAAAAATGCAATTACAAGTATAAAAATAATTAAATAATTTTAAATTATTAATTAAAAAAAGTATAAAGAATAAAAATTAAATTAAAAGTTAAAAGCTTTAAAATTAATTTATAATATTAATGAGTTTTCAAATACTAAAAGTGCTTAAATAAATTTCTTAAAAAACTGGGTTCAACCGTCTCATTTGAGCGTTCTTATTGTTTGTGAAAATTAAAGTATTTTTCATTATGAAACGTAAAAAAAGCTTTGTGTGTTTCTGTTACCTATGTTATATTATTTTAAGCTATTTTTAAACGCTTTTATTTAACTTACTCATGGATCCATAAAATCTTGCAACTTAAAATTTTAATACTTCTACCGTATCAATATGAATGAAACTTTGCACACTTGTTTATCTTCGATGACAATACGCTGTCATAAAAAAAAATTTACAAAAAAAAATTTTTTAAACGCTTTTATTACTAAAAAATAACGTACTCTTGGATCCATCAAATCTGGCAACTTAAAATTTTAATACTTCTACCGTATCAATATGAATCAAACTTTGCACACTTGTTTATCTTCGATGACAATAGGTGTTTGTAAAAAAAAATTACAAAAAAATTTCAAAAAAATTTTTGAAAAAATTTTTGAAAAAATTTTTTTTTCAAAAAAAATTTAAAAAACGCTTTAATTTAACAATTACTTAAAAAAAGTAACTAAAAAGAAAAAAATAAAAAAAATTTACAAAAAAAAATTACAAAAAAAAACAGAAAAAAAATTATAAAAAAAAAAATAAAAAAAATTTTTTAAGAAACGCTATTATTTAACAATGATTCAAATAAAAAATGAACTAAAAAGAAAAAATAAAAAAAATTACAAAAAAAATTACAGACATTACTGTTACAAATAAAAGCGTGGCGCATTTTTATACAACGAATATTTTACAATAAAATGCGCCACGCTTTTATTTGTAACAGTAATGTCTGTAATTTTTTTTGTAATTTTTTTCCTTTTTTCTTTTTAGTTCATTTTTTATTTGAATCATTGTTAAATAATAGCGTTTCTTAAAAATTTTTTTTTTATTTTTTTTTTTTATTAATTATTAGGTAATATTTTTAAAGTTAAATTATCAAAAGTCTATCAGTTCACGTTCAAACATCCAAATTTATGTTTTAAAATATTATCTAACAAATAGGCATATTTTAAAATTGTTTTGTCGTATAATTATTTTTTGTTTTATTTGTAAAGGGTAAACTGTTTAAAAAGGGTGACAACGAATAAGTTGGATTGTAAATATGGGAACTGTATGCTATTAAGAATTTATCTGTAGTCAATTAGTTTTAGTATAATAGTTGGTCAAGGTTTTTATATAGTTTTCCTTAGCCATTCCAAAGCCTGGTCACTCCGCTTTTGAATTCTGTGCAGTAGTGTAACCTCATTTCTTACTCCCAAAATGTTTGACTCGCCGTATATAAGATATATTATTTTACGTGTCAATAAAATATATTAATTTATACTACCATTTATTTTTTTATATTACTAATACATAGGTTTATTTATACTATCAGGAAAAATAATCGTATCTGAATTAAAAGTTTAGGTTCTATGAATGGAATTATTTAATCATCTAATGGAATGGGAATTGTCTGTTTACTCTAGTCGAAATGAATCCGACTAAAAAGAATGGAAGCATTTTTAAATTACAGTAGTATTTTGCAATATCGTCACTAATTTCTCCTGGCATTCTATCATTTAGTTTGTTCAGCGAGTAACAGCTTACAGCCATTGCACACTACATACCGTATCACGTAGTAGTTGTACTACTATTAGAATTCTACTACTACTGACGGAGAACAAGGAATAACACATAGATAATATATATAGAATATATGGAATAACACTTTTAAGTTTACTGCTGTAGTTCCTGTCACTGACGCTAGGTGGCTGAAGTATTTTCGTGATTCAATTGTAGTAAACCCGCCCGCTCATAAAATAAAATAGGGTATCGATTTTTTTCTTTTTTGAGCATTATTTCTAAGAAACTGTTTGACGAAATTATAAAATTAAAATTAGAATATTTTTATTTATTATTTAAGGTGACTATGATTACTGTTAAATTATTGCTAAAGTACTGTCTACAACGCAATTTAAGTAGGCAGTTGTATATCTATTGAGTTTTGTCTAAATTATACGTTCCAGATATACGCTTTTTAAGTTACATTATCCAAACGTCAATTTTTAAAAATTGAAACAAAAAACTTATTTTGTTAAAAAAAGTTAAGAAGCATAAATTCTTTCAATTCAAAATGTTGGTGTCCAAGTTAATTTTATTTTTGTACACAAAAATTGTTACTTTCCAACTTCACTGCTTACGGATCCCTGGTAGATTTTTATTAACTTAAATTGTTTGCCTATGATAGGATGATACTGAACTAGGCCTATTCATGAGTTTAAGCTCATTAGGCCCCTAATTGAGTGTTCATTATTGAATTCTTAGTAAAAAAACAATTAACTGAGAATGTACTTTCTTTTTATGTAATCTGCCAGTGCATTTTGAATTAACATAAAATGATTTACAGCTAGAATTAATTACAAGAAACATAAAAATCATGTAATTGGTCCCGGATTAAATTTCCGGAAAGGTCAAAGCATCACTTACGCAACAATTCGTAATCCCTAACAATCAAGCAGTAGATGGAACTTAAATTAAGTGAAAACTCGGGGTTTTCCATGAGATATCCTACTTGTTTTGTAACATATAGGCTTACTTGTTAATTAACAGCCTAATATTTACTTATTGCCATGTTGCCGAGTTGAAATGGAGTTGGGTTTGTCGTATTTCCAGACAAGACAATACAGGTGGACGAATAAATGGTGCACCCTGAGCGTAGGAGGTATTGGACGGGCCCAAAGAGATGAGCCCAATTACCAAGATGGGAAAAGAGAGGCAGTGATTATCAGCAGACTGTTCAAAGTGGAAAGAACAATAAATAAGAGGCCTAGTCCATGAGTGGATAAGGAGAGGCATTGACAGACAGACAGAGAAAGTGAGAGAAAGAAGGGGGGCCAACAAATTTTATTCACGTAAATAATAAGTGTGAATATTAACATATATTAATAAATACGTTACACATCGGTTATTGGAAAAGTTAAAATTCTATAAATTCTACTATAATGTGATAGAGGAAACTTAAAATAATACAAATAAAGGCCACAGCCGAACTTGGACGACTCTGTCATGGTCTAAGCGAATATAAATTTCGTTAGTTTGACCTATTCTGTAAAAAAATAAAATGGAAGAATGCACTATCATGTTATTTACTGGTAGGCAGATGGTTTAATTTAGATCTGAAATCCACAAATTTCTACTTTGACGAGTTGGGTTAACATTTGTCATTACAGTGAAAATTACCTTACAACTTATGGAGAGGCATCGATTATACGAAACCGTAGAACAAATTCTCAGATGTGCGAAAATTTTTCAAATCGCTGTATAGACGGGAAAATAAATCATTGCAGTTTAGCGAGGTAAGTATTATAGTTATACTTCTAAACGGATAGAGATTAATCTTATTGTATGTTCAACAATTTGTTTGTATCATGACCTTGAATCGGTATTCCAACAAGTGAGGTTGCTGAATTTCGTAGCTTGCTTTCTGGTTGTATCGCCAAGAACTTGCTGCTGTATTTTTTCTTTTGACTGCGTTGGTATGACCCAACTACATAAAAATAAGTCACGAGTTTACTCATGTTCTGAAATATTTATAAAATACTGCAGTAGAAAAACGTGCATAGCTTAAAATAATTTACTGTAGTCTACTTTCTTTTCGACGATTCAGCTACTTATCTGGTACACCGAAGTAAAGAATTAGTCTACTTCAAGGAAATATCGAGCCAAAAATTTAGTTATCAATAGTTTTGGGATTGTGGTGAGATAGAAATACGGTAGTAAAAGGTTAAGTATTGTGTATAAGCACAAAATTATCAATTAGGGAAATTAAATTATTACGGTATTTTCTGATTAAAATCACGATAATAATATTTGCAGCGTACGCACAGAAAAACTGTCATGTACAAATTTTGTCAGGGACTTAATTTACTTCCTTCGTGCCATATAAGAACAGTGGAAATCATAATAATTCAGATAATTATAATCTACATTGAAGATTTGTTACGAGTAGTAACTTAAAATAGTTGCGTCGATGTCACGTAAAAGTGATGGCTTGTTTTCATTAATGTTTATGAGATAATATTATGATTATCAGTGTAGTCGTTACACAATGTTGCTGGTACTACGCGCGAGAAAGAGAGGGAAGTTAATGCCAGATACCGGTAATTTAATAGCGATCCAGTCTGAAAGCTATCCAAATATTTAACGCTAACACTGTTTATGTTTGATAGAAATCGTTGAACACAAGACAGTACTTATGTTGACATATCGTATAGGTAATTAAAGTTGGCTGTAGAAATGTCTTACGTAGCTATTATGTTATGTAGACATAATACACTTGCGGTTCAGAGTACGTATAAAAATACGAGAAAAGAATGGCACAGCATGCACCTTTCATTTCATTCAGAAGGAATCGGCTAAGGCCCAGGCATAAGCCCCCCTCCATCGAAGGAGCAACCTTTGTCAATAGCCAATAGGACATCGGCAAGCCTTTTACTCCTGCAATGTGCCCGGTCCAAGATTATGAATGGGTCGTAGGGGAGTTCTAGTCACTTTCTGACTTTAAGATGCTTTCCTTATATCACGTAATTCTGCATGAATAAATAATATTCGACATGTTAGTTCTATCGAGTGTTTAAATTTTATAGTAATTTGATGAAATTTAGCTATAAGTTTGGAAATTATTTCGGTATTGAATAACTTTTCATTGTGAGATACGAACAATCTATTCGGAAGAGACACCCCTCGCTGTGGAATCGACTTGGACTCGTCCGATCCACTCTAGTTCAGCTGACTGTCGTAGCCGTACTCTCGCGTAGTAAGACCAGGATAGCGGATGGGGGTACACAGTTTGTTGGTGGCCGGCGCTGGCAGCAGTCGTGCTCAAAATGTCTACTAGACGTTGTGTAGCAACGGCAGACAATGAAAGTGTAAAGTAAAGTTATTGTGCCTCCGTGTTTTCGCGTTCCGCGATTTGGTTATTGTATCGTTTACTAGTCCTTTGAATTAATCTTATCGAAGGGGAAGGGATCGAGTTGTTGTTTGATCCCAACCCGGAGCTAGAAATATGCTCAAGTTTCTTACTCATAAACTCAGAACGCATTCCCTGAATGAAGAAAGCCCACATCATAAGGTGAGTTCATGTTTCGTGCTTTTAATTATTTACAAAATGTTTGTATATTCACCTTTCTTGAAGGTCATAACCAGGGACCTACGCTAGCAGCAGCATAGGCAAGATGGCTGACGGCTAAAGTAGAACAAAGGAATGGTATATTTGGAGCCCGATATCGAACATATTTGACCATAATCGTCCATATTTTTCCACTTGAAATGAAAAATTATTTAGTTTTTTAACGGTTAGTGTGTTCATTGCATCATCCCTTTATCATTGTTGTGCACAGTTTCACTGTTTTTGCCCCTTAACCTGGGTCAAAAATGGCTGACTATTTTTCTTTCGCTTTTCTGATAAAAAACTTTCGTTTTTTAGGTCGAAGACGACGATCACGATTCTGGAACCGAATCTGACGACGAACACGCAGACACCGAGGAACCAGATACCAGTGAGTTCATAATTAAATATCTCTGTTAGTGAATACACCACTGTACATTACTATCGTTATGCATTTTTTTATCATCAATAAAAAGTGTCAAGAAAAGGGGGGTAGTGGGATACCGGCTGCTAGCCAAAAATACTCTCCTTTAATAACTTTCATTGTTACGTTACAAGGTGTTTACTACGATAATATAATTATAGCATTTAATTATTGTATTTATTAAAAAGCTGCTTTGTTTTTGAAACTTGAAATTCCTTATGTTTATTTACTTGTGACAGCCACATCGTCTGTCTTGTCATACTTTTTGCCAATTAAAAATCGTAATTGTCTTGACGTAATTTCGTTACTAGAACCTTATTTTACTTGCAGAGAAAAACCTGCTTTTAAAGTTCCAGTTATTTTGACTGTTCAATTTTCTTCTTTTTTTCAATTTAACTAAAAATACAGCTGCAATGATTAGTTCTGGAGCTTTGTTTTTGTCAGGTATTCTTTTAATTCAGTTCTTAAGAATTCATTTTTATACATATACATGACAAAATTTTGATGACATTGCTAAATTAAACATAAAGTAACTTATAAATAATCATTATAAGATTAAAAACCATAATCGTATTACCAATTCTTTTAACACTTAAATTCTGACACTTTAATATTGTCAAGCCAATATTTTTTTATGTATTTGTAAATTTATACTTTTTAACTTTTTAAACATATGGATTTATTAGTTCAACAAATTTTGTGTAACCTTTTGCTTTTGAATAAGGTAATGATACGGCTGTAACTAACATTGAATTAGACTTGCTATTTTATGTAAATGTTTTGGATTAACATTATTTTAGTTAATGCTATAAAATTTTGGGAGTTTGTATGTAGAGTTAATTATTAGAAATGATGTTTAGGATGTAGTAGTACTTTAGTTTTACTGCTGAAAATTAATGTTACAATACTCTTTGAACTGATTAAGTTTGATCAGACCTGATTAAGTAGCTTTATGTCCTGTGATATTATGATCTGATCACATTGCATTCATTTTATTTTCAATTTACCAGTCTTAAAAATTTACAATCTGCCTTTTGTTTGCTATATCTGTTAAGTCGATAATTAGTAATTCATTGGGTTATGGAATTTAATGTAATTTATAGAAATCAGTTTGTAGTTAAAAGTGGAAGCCAGAAATAGAATCAATGGTCTGTTTCTGTAGTCAGGATAATGGACAACTTTTATCAAAAATGGATAATCATTTGTTTACAACATCTTTTATTCACAAGTTATTTTGTGCATCTATTATTTTAATTAATCAACAAACTGCTAAGCTTTTAGACCAGCGTAGTTGGGTGGTTTGAATTAATTAGGATTCCTTTGTTTAGTTATGAGTTGTGTTTTTAACAGCTAACAGTTGAATATAGATATCATAATTAGGGTAGGCCTATTCATTTTGTTACATTATCCTGTTTGACATTAACTAAAAAGTAATTTCAAAGATGTTTAAATAAAATTGTTATAAATTTTAAGTAAAGATGAAGGCCCCTGAATCCAATTAATTTTTCTTGTTGTTAAGGTCATCAGCCGAAAAGCTGGTTTGAACCTGTAGAGGATTTACTAAATAAAATGAGGAGTGTAGTGGTTTACAATTGCCTTCCTCACTGAGTGAAAAATATGCTTATCAGCATGCCGAGCCCTCTGAAAAGCACATATTTTCCACTCTGCAAATGACACCTTCACTTAATTCACTACAGGGTCTGGCTGTTTAATGAAATTCATTACTTTCAGAGGAGATAACTCTGATTAGTGTCTTTTACACTGCTACCTCTTCTGTTCTTAAATGATTCAGTCATTTAATTGGCTGACCACGTGATAAGAAACAGAACTATTTATTTTAGCCCTGCAACGGACAGATTGAGTGTAAATAATTTGACATTCCACCTGTCTATAATGGGCAGCAATTAATTTTACTGTTATTATTACATTCTAAACTAATGTAGCTCGACTTTGTTGGTATTAATTAAAACAATAAATAATACCCTTCACTAACAATTTCGTGATATAACCTTAATTAATGCGTTTTGGCTTCTATGAGACCATTTTCAGGGAGAGAAATAAAACACTAGAACTAACCTACACTAAACTTATTCCAATTCATTGTTTTTCAACATACAATTTTTTTTAACATTATTTGTATGTGTGTGAAATGTTATATTTGTTAGTGTGGTAGTAATTATCTTCTGGACCATTCAGATTGTCTGAAGCTTGTAGAAATTGTAGGCTGAATTGAGTAAATATGCAGTGCTGTGAAGTACAAGATTTTTAGCTAGAAAGCGATTTTGGATTCTGATATGTTATTGTTAAAGTTGGAATGGTTTTTTGTAGTTTTAAATAAAATTGTTTTCATTTATAGTAAAAGTGCGTACATCAAATTAATAATATTTCCTGTATATGCAGCCAACTACGCCACATATGTAGCTATATACGTATATGTTTGTATATATCCTATACACCTCCAAATACGCCAGCCGCATTGGCGTAGTTGGTAACATGTTCGCCTCTCATCATGCGGTCTTTGCTTCGAATCCCATTCAGGCACAGCATATTTTCATATGTTAACAAAATCATTTCATCCTTCACGGTCTGCATTAGCAGTAATTGCAGAACAGTCTGACGTTGAAAAAAATCCTATGTATTATAGTTTATACCGAATTAATGTGTGCATTTATTTTGATTGAAATATAATATAAATTAAATACAGTTGGTAGGGGGAAATTAAACAAATTTTTAAATAATATTATTTGCAATTAGTTTTTAAAAATAAACTATAAACAAATATTTTGAATTAACAAATCACAAGTTATGGTCTCATTACCTTGAGTACTCTCTCAATATATCAACTATTCATTTGTTAAAAGAGAAAATTACTATGTACCAAGATATTTACATTTTAAAATGTTGTTTAGGTCAACAGCTGAAAAGCTGGTTTGAACCTCTTGAGGTTTTATTAAGTAAAAACGAGGAGTGAGGTGGTTCACTATTGCCTTCCTCACCGAGTTGAAAGATTATGCTTATCGGCATTCCAGGCCCTCCGAAAAGCACTTTGCATCCATTTTCCACCCTGCAAATGACACCTTCATTCACCACAGGGTTTGGCTGTATAGTGGAATTAATTACTTTTAGAGGAGATAACTCTGACTAGTGTCTTTTACACCTCTACCTCTTCTGTTCTTAAATAGTTCAGTCTTACAATTGGCTGACTATGTGATGAGAAACAGAACTAGTTTTTGTAGCCCTGGAACCAACAGATCAAGTGCAATTAATTTAACACTACACCTGCCTGTTATGGGCATATTTTACAATGCGGAACACTTTTCACTATAATTTTATATACTTTTAAACTCTTTCAGACAAGTCAAAAACATGGTAACGTTTCAGGCGCGTAACTTCTTCTGTATTGTTTAGAAGATTTATGGCTAATTCGTTTTCGTGACTTTCAAGTCTTGCGTGATATTTTCTGTTTAAACGCCTTGCCTCGTCCATTACATCAGAAAGGTTCCAATATTGGTGTATTTCTGCATTCCTTGCAAACCATGGTGCCCTTGTTATAGCGTTAAGAACCTTATTCTGGAATCTTTGAATTATCTCTATGTTACTTCTGCTGGTAGTTGCCCAAAGTTGTATGCTGTACAACCAAACTGGTTTAAGTAACATTTTGTGAAGCTGCAACTTATTCTCAGGAGAGAGTGAAGAGTTCCCGCCAATCAGCCAGTACATTCTTTTGTATTTTAAATTTGATTCATTCCCCTTCATTCTCACATGGGTTTTCCAAGTTAAATAAATGCCTGTCAAGATGCATACCCAGTTACTTTCACAACTTTACATTGTGGTAAATCAACACCTTCAAGTTTTAGTGGTCGACAAATATTTCTTCGCATTGTAAACGTAAAATGCTGCGTTTTTGTAGTATTGATCTTCACTCTTCATTTTTCAAGCCATGGTTGGATTTGGTCCAAACTTTAAAATTACAGATATGTGCTAAAAACTGTTATGATTATAATCTGTTTAGTGTAGGTTAGTAATAAACTTTTAATCCTCCCCATGAAGATGATCTCATAGAGGCCAAAAGGCATTAGGGGCATATTACAAAATTTTATGGGAAAGGGTAGTTTTTTTTATATTTTAATCATGACTTTACAAAAATATTTTTCTGGGATTTGAGGGTTGCCAAGATCTACAAACAAAACACAGTTGTGCAAATAAATAATGTGATTTAATACAATGTATTAATTTCCTATAGAAATTGTGCCAGCCGCATTGGTGTAGTTGGTAACATGCTCGCCTCTCATCATGCAACGTGGGTTCGAATCACACTCAGGCACGGCATATTTTCATACGTTACAAAAAATCATTTCATCCTCATTTACGCACAGTTACACCCCAACGCTGTCGCTAATGACCTTGCAGTTGATGCGGCGTTAATTAAATAAAAAAAAATTGTTTTCGAATGTGTTTTATTATTCTTTTTATAATTTGGTTAGTTTTAAAGGATAAATCTAGAAACTGTTTATTATCATCGTTGAGGTGTTTTTAGTCCAATTGTCTGTTGGTTATGAGTTAACTTGATTAAGTAAGATGAAAAAATTGTATAAACTGTTGGCTTGTAGTAAATATGTAACTAGGTATTTTTTGGCTTAACAAATTTCAGTATTGTGTGTTTGCCTTAATGTCTAAATGGGCCTTATGCCAGATAAATTTATTTGTAGTTTAAAACATGCAGGCCAAAAGTAAAGTTATTCATAACAATGTTTTTATCTATTTGTAAATATTCTACAATTGCCAAACTTAATACAATTTTTTTATTTTGTAGTTTGCACTGGTACTTTATTGATACAGAGTTTAAATTGTTATTTTTGTTAATTAATATAAAGTGCTTTGTTATTGTGTTTCTGTAGTAAACACCAAAGAATGTAGCCCTCCTTCATTTTTGTTTTGTGTGAGACATAAGTAATCTCTAAAAGTGAAATATGTGTATAATTTTGTATCTCAAATTTGTAGTAATGTGTAATTGTTTATCCCAATATAAAGTCTTGCTGGTGTAATTATCTTTGTTTACCCAGAAGAAATCAAATTTAGCTTAACCTACAAAATAATCTATATCGGTTTCTTCATCCACTTTAGTTCCTATACCATTGTGTCAAACAATACTAGGTAAAAGGAAAGCTAGAATATTTAATTATTGCTCTATTGGGTTTGTCTTGTATCAGAATATTGACTATTTTTTTAATGGGCTTTGGGTCAGCCCAGTCAGCTGATAGGTTAAAAGTTATTATTGGTTGTTAAGCAACACTGGTTGGGCAAGCGACTTTGTATGGTAACCAGCTGATAGCCATTCTTGAACAGACTTAATTTTTTAAATTTTATCTAAAGTTGCATCAAGAGCTTGTTTATTAGGGGTGACTTTAGTGGGTTATCTAACTTCAATAGTGCGTTGCCGGCCGCATTGGCGTAGTTGGTAACATGCTTGCCTCTCATCATGCGGTCTTGGGTTCGAATCCCATTCAGGCATGGGATATTTTCATACTTTACAAAAAATCATTTCATCCTTCACCGTCTGCATGAGCAGTAATTGCAGAAGAGTCAGACGTTAAACCATAAAAAAATCAATAATGCATTTTGACTTGTACTAATAATTTTCAGGCCATAGCTGGGGAATCGAACCCAGGACCTCTGTTGTAGGCTAGTGCACCACCACTATGCAATGGAGGCAGCCAGAAATTTTTATTCACCATCAGTTAAAATATGAAACTATATGTAATTATGATGTACATGGGAATTGTGTTGTAAATGGGATTAAAGGGAAATGTCTGTTGACACTACGCAATTAAAACTTAATCAAAATTTAGCACTTACAAAATCTTAAAAAGATTTAAGGAAATTAAATAGCAATGATAATGATAACAATTATAACTTGAATATTGGTGTTGCCCATCATGTTGGTCTAGAGGTAAAGAAGTTACCGTGAGTCAGCTGTTGTGAGAACAGCTGAAGAATTCTGGTTCAAATCCTGGTAAAGGAGTTTCTTTGTACAGATTTGAATACTAGACGGTGGTTGCTATTGGTGTACTTTGATGGTTAGGATTCAATTAACCATACTTTCTTAAAAATGGTCAGCTTGAGTCTGTACAAGACTACACCTCATTTACAAATCATACACATCATCTTCATCACATTGAGTTGTAGGGTTTATTGTTCTTAACTTAAACAAATTGCAACGTAGACACATTAGGGATAAATAAGAAAATTTACACTTCATACCATTCTCATCTCATTGGCTCATTGGGTTGTTTATGGTTCTAGAATAGATTGCAACATACCCACATTAGAATATTCGTGTCATTTTTCACTTTTGATTTTCTCAAAAAATGGTTCTTACGATTTTTTTTCAATCACCTCATTTACTACATTTTTAATGGTCAACTAGATAGGGTAGGCGCCATGTCTGCTGAAATTATTGGGGAGGCTGTTCTCTTGTAGAAAAACATGTTTTTCTTACGATTGCGGCTTTAATATGCATTTTAGATCAAAAGAGTACATTTTAGAGCAAAGAGCAAAAGTTGTAGATAATTTAAAAATGTATAAATTTTATTTCAAACATTTCTTTGTACAATGCTTAGTTTAGCGGTAGTTTGTGATTTTCTGTTTTTTTTCTTCATGAAAATCTATAAGAAAATGTATTTTTTAAGATTTCGGCCTTAGTATGCATTTTACAACATAAGTGTATGTAAGAAAATTAAAAGATCTACAACTTTTGTTTTAAGTGTTTTTCTTTTTAAAGCCTATTTCAGCATGAGTGATTTTCCGTATTATGAAGCCAAACTAAGGTTGGTTTTCATTTTACATTATATTCACTCATGATTAAAAATAAAGTTAATTTTTTTGTTTTCCTCTAATGTATTATTACAAATGTTAGGTTTTATGGTTCATTATTTTCATTGGCAAGAGAAAGTCGTGGAGTGTTCACACTGGATTTTTAACTTTTACATTAGATTTCATCAAATATCAAAGGCACTTTTAGGTATTCATAAATTTCACTTGTTTCATTTCAACTATGCGGTGTTTTGAGATGTTCCAAAAGTATTTATTTTGAAACCACTGTGTAATGTCGATACTGCTTTTGATTGAAGTTCCCTAAAGTTATTTCTGAATGAAAAATTCTGTTAAATTTTATTAGTTGCCAGTAACAGGCAGATGCAATGTTAAATTATATGCGCTTGATCTGCTAGTTCCCCCCAGGGCTACAAAGAATAGTTGTTTCTTATTACATGGTCAACCAATTTTATGACTGAAGTATTGAAGAACAGAAGAGGTAGAGGTGTAAAAAACACTAATCAGAGTTATCTCGTGTGAAAGTAATGAATTTCATTATACAGCCAAACCCTGTGATGAATGAAGTGAAGATATCACTTGCAGGATGGAAAGTAGATGCTTTTCATCTACTATGGACCAGGTGTGCTAATGAGCATTCTTTTCCAATCAGTGAGGAAGGCAATGGTAAATCACCTCACTTCTTGTTTTATTTAGTTAAGCCCCTCTAGAGGTTCAAACTAGCCTTTTGGCTGATGACAAACAACAATTTTATTAGAAAGGAACGTCAATTATGTTCGAATTTGTCCGACTTAAGTAAACTGTTCATTGTTTTATTAATTTTATTCATGATTTTACAATGATTCATGTGTATTTGTGATCTTGCATTATTTCAATTAATTGGAAAGTTTAAAATTGTTATTGTAGGTTTATATTATTTATTAGTTTATAATATTAGGAAGGAAAGTGAATTAAAGTACCGGTACTGTTGTTTTGGTTATAATACCTTCAGTTGACTGTTAATTATTTTATTGAAGTAGTTACGTAAGCATAAATTGTAGGCTGTTTTTCTCTTACGGTATTATCTTCTAAGCTACATACGTCAAGTCATAGTTTTTAAAAAGTTATTTAGTATTCAAATATGTTGCTTGTTAAGTTACCATCTGTGTTATTGTTAGGATTCCATAATCTGTTGTTTGTCTCTTTTTTTTATTTTTTGTTATAAAGTATTTTGACCATATTTTAAGAAAGAACTAGGCCTATCTTGTAAACAAGCTTCATATGTTTGTTACTTATACATCATCAAACTTAATACTGATACATTAACTGCCAGATGTTCAAATAAGTCATGGTTTGTCATATAAAACCGTCTCCATTATTATTTATCATTATCTTTATTACTGTTAACTTCAACACTTCATTCGGTAATGTTTTTTGAATTATTTTTTTCACTAGATTGTGGTTACTCTATCTGTCTTCATTCATTTTTTTAAAGTTTTAAACAATGTGGGAAATAATTTTGTTGTATTAAGATATTGTTAAACTTAATGTGAAATGGTGATATTTTTAGCATAACTACATGTATTATTTGCCCATAACAGACAGGTGGAGTGTCAAATTATTTACACTCAATCTGTTAGTTGCAGGGCTAAAATAAATAGACTTTCTGTTTCTTATCACATGGTCAGCCAATTAAATGATTGGAATCATTTAAGAACAGAAGAGGTAGAGGTGTAAAAGACACTAATCAGAGTTATCTCGTCTGAAAGTAATGGATTTCATTATACAGCCAGACTCTGTGGTGAATGAAGTGAAAGTGTCATTTGCAGAGTGGAAAATATATGCTTTTCAGAGGGCCTGGCATGCTGATAAATGTACTTTTCCACTCAGTGAGGAAGGCAATGGTAAACCACCTCACTTCTCGATTTACTTAGTAAAACCTCTACAGGTTCAAACCAGCCTTTTGGCTGATGACCTAAACAACAACAACATGTATTATGTAGTTAATCGTAATATTTTTAAAAATTCAACACTTATATGTTTTGTTGGATCCTCCATCATTTGTTGTTGTTTAGGTCATCAGCCGAACGGCTGGTTTGAACCTTTAGAGGCTTTATTAAGTAAAAGAGAAGTGAGGTGGTTTATTATTGCCTTCCTCACTGAGTGGAAAAGTATGCTTATCGGCATGCCTTGCCCTCTGAAAAGCATCTACTTTCCAACCCTGTAACTGACACCGTCACTTAATTCACGACAAGGGTCTGGCTGTATAATGAAATTCAGTATTCTCAGAGGAGATAACTTTTGACTAGTATATTTAACACCTGTAGTTCTTGTGTTCTTAAATGCTTCAGTTTTATAATTAGCCTATCATATGATAAGAAACAAGATTTTTGTAGCCCTGGGAAACTGTTAATTTTATACAAGTGACTGAAGATTGTGCATTGTGTATTTTTACATTTAAATTCATTTTTGTCATCAGTCTCAACTGGTTTGATGCAGTTCTCTAAGCTGTTCTTTCTTGAGCAAATCATTTCATATCTACATGCTTGTAACACCCTACATCTTTTGTAATTTTCTTTATAAATATTCTAATCTTTGCTTCCCCTACAATTTACTCCTTCAATATTGCCCTCCATTATTGATAAACCAATACCTGGATGTCTTTTAAGATATACCCCACTAGCTTATCCCTTCTTCTGGTAAGATGCTTCCGTGTACATCTTGTACCCACCTAATCTTTAACATCACATTTCAGAAGCTTCTATCCTCTTCCTTTCTACAGCCCCTATCGCCCACGTTTTACTCCTATATATTGCTACACTCCAAACATTGTGTTTTATTCATTATAGTACATAATAAAGTGATATAATTATAATAAAGTTTTTCCTGAATTGAATTGATCATTATATACTAAGTTATTTCATTTCTCATGGTGTTTCGTATTCTCTTATAAGTAAACAGTCATTCTTGTAGTTTGTGCCTTGCCCCTTAGTCTATGGTATGCCGAAAGATGTTTTGAATGTCTGGTTATCTGAAATTTCTTTATTGCCACTAATTTTCCTTGTTAATTTTTGATTGCCATTATTTTCCTTGTTAATTTATTTCTGTCCCAAGTTTCATTGTTCCTGTTTATTGACTTATCTACCAAGCCTTTGTTTATTTTTGAACCACAAATTTTTTATTTTGTTTTTCAAGAAGTTAAAGATTCTTTTGATGAGTCTGACCTCATGAAGGTTAGGAGAGAGTCTTCTCTGATGTGTGTGTAGTTGCTTGGGTCGTTTCAGTTTCCACTTTCCCTCCTATTAGCTTGTATAATTTTAATGACAATTCTTCGTTTAATTTTTCCTGATTTTTTCTTCATTGTTTTAGTACTGGGTTTCACATCCATAGATTACCATTACCTCAGGTGATGACAATGTTACATTAAAATGTCTTAAGTTTGGCGCGAGTGTGTAGAGGTGTCTTTTTTTGTTGTATACTGTTTTGGTCTTCATGAAAGTTTTTTCTATTTTTATTATTTCAGTATAAATTATTTATTTTAATATTTTACTGAAATGACTACATAATTAATAAATTTACGAATGTAATTAAGTATTTTTTATATAGTTGATAATTTTTAATTTTATTACCAATGTTTCTATTGTATCTTTTGTTAATATTTTTTTTTTAGTGTAGCTATTTAAAGTTACCTACATTAACAGCTTGGTAATTAGTAACAGTGGGTTTCCGGACGCTAGCCAGGATGAGAGTTGTGTGAATTTCAGACTTCTGTGTTATAGGCTATCCACTACCACTATGCTACAGAGGCGGCCCCTAAAATTTTAGTAAATTTTATTTTTATGAAGTAACAAAAGTAAATAAAAATTATTATACATATACACATGGATACTAATTAACATAACACATACTAATTGTATGTGTTGTATAGATTTAGTAGGTTACAGTATTTTATTATGGTTGATTTTATAAATTTTTCTTTGTTAAAAAATTCTAACAATTCTACTTTAGTCTTGGAAACAGAACATGATTCTTTTGTTACGGTTTTATGTAAGTACTGAATTTAAATACCTGATTTTTTAAAATACTGATACAGAAATAATACAAAGTTTAGAAAGATTCGTACTGACTTTGTAATAATGTAATTAGTCGTGTAGTTACATATTACTAGTGATTGTTCAGTCACAAGCGAGTGTTAGTAACAAAAAATTGTCTTAGTTCTGGTTTTAGTCATAATGGATCACTTCAGTGTGATGTTACTTATTCTAATATCCAATTGAAGTGCAAATGTAATCTTTTACTTGTTCGTGATGTAGAACGTGTTGGTTTTGCTGTGTATTCTTTACCTGGTAGAACTTGTCTGATGTCTTATGTCTCCTTATTGTGAAGTGAGTGAGATAAGTCCCTCGTTTTTGTTCCCCATCCATTGTGTGTATTATGTTACAACTTGTAGATGTGATTTTTTCTGTTTGTACTGTTTTTGCCTCACCCACTACTGTGTATATTGATACTATTCCTTTACTGCCAGTCCAGCTGTTAATTATCACTAGTGGTGCTTTTATTATCACAAAGAGGCAGTTAGAAGGGGAAGTCTTCCCCAGTCTTTAGTTGGTGCATGCACGTACGCAATTTTTAATTACGTTGTTTAATTATGATATAGACTAATAGAGTAATACGTTGGATAACGCTTCCATGTTTAGCGCTGTTTCGTTTTGTGCCTGATGGCTGCGGAACGCATCTCTAGCGCTAAACGGGGTATTACTGTATAATCTATTTTAAACAGTAACCTTTCTATATGGTTACTTTTCTCCTTTTGTTATTGTCTAAGTCTATATTATTGTTTGTCTGTGCGTCATTATGGTTTTTTGTGTATCTTCTAGGTAACCATTATTTAATTTCGTATTTACGACAAATTGTGATCCCGTAATCATACAGTGTAAACACAATTACAAAATTGTAGGGAGTGGTAAACATAATTTTATGATAATGGTTTTTGTTAAGTTTCTTTTCTGGTTAATACAGTATAAAATATATAATAGTACTATTGAAATTCTTTTTACAACTTTTCACCACCGTTAGTAATTTGGCAATAACATAGTAATATTAAAGTTATGACAATTAAAGTTATGCCATTTCAAAATGGAACTGTAGTGTTTTTTTAAGCAAACATCTCCCATTATTACTGCTGTTTGCGGTTGTATCAGGCTTAAAATATCAGTCTCCTGTAATACGCTTCATCAATAGTTGTGATGTTGCTGATTCGTAAAAAATAAACCGTTAAAAATTGGTGAAATTGGTTTTGATTTAAGTTTGGGTCAATTCAGTTGAAGTCTAATCAATAGTTTTAATTTATCTTAAATTGTTTTTATAAAATTGTCATGTTTATTTTGTGTCATTACACAATATTTGTTTATTTTTCTTAGCTTGTTTGTAGTTTTATTAACTGTTAACAACTACAGTGGGTTGTGGGTACAGTATTGAGGGATTTTAAAGAAGTATAATTTTCCAGATTCTGGTTGCTTGTCAAACCTGGGGCCGTTTGTTTAACAGTTCAAAATAATCTAGTGCTCTAAAACACTGTGCCATTGTGGCATTCTCACTATTTGTCATACATTATTGTCATATCTGTAGGAATACCTGTGTGTTAATTAAATCTACGTAATATATTTATCGTGAAATTAAACTAACATGTTTAATGTTCAGCTTATTCACTCTTGTAATTTTTTTTTTGCTTAGTGTTCTATTTTAATCTACTGGGTTGGTCTAGTGGTAAAATTGTTGCTGTGAGTCAGCTGTTTAACAGCTGATTTTCAGAGATAGGTTCCTGATTCAAATTAGTAAAGGTAGTATTTTTACTTTCTCTTGCCTATATTGAATATATAGGAATGAAAGTATTGTTTTCATGTCAATTTTTCGAAATCATGTTTTCAGACCCCCTGAACCAAAAAAACACGTTTTTAGCGATTGGTCTGTGTGTGTGTGTGTGTGTGTGTGTGTGTGTGTGTGTGTGTGTGTGTGTGTGTGTGTGTGTGAACAGAATATCTCAAGAACGGAACATCGTACGAACTTGAAACTTAAGTTACATACCACTACCGGACCCGACACAAACATTTTCATCAAAATCGGTCAACCGGAAGTAGTAGTTTATTCGTATAATTTTTCACTTTTTTGCGATTTTCTCAAAAACTGGTCCTACGATTTTTTTAAAATCGCCTGGTTTACTCAATTTTTTATTCTCTACAAGATAGGGTAGGCGCCATGTTTGCTGAAATTCTTGGTGAGGGTGTTTTCTCGTAAAAACGTTTTTTTAAGATTACGGCTTTAATATGCATTTTAGCACAACAATTTATATAATAAAAATTGTAGAGAATTTAAAATCCTACAACTTTTTATTTCAAACAATTTTTTGTATACGCTTAGTTTAGCGGTAATTAGCGATTTTCTGTTTTTTTCTCACGAAAATGTGTGAAAAATTGATTTTTTTAAGATTTCGGCCTTAGTAAGCATTTTACGACAAAAGTTTATATAATTACATTTATAGAAAATTAAAAGATCTACAACTTTTATTGATAGCATTTTTCTCCACGGAGCCGAGTTTAGCGTGAAAAAGTGATTTTCCGTATTTTTAAGCCAAACTGAGGTTGATTTTCATTTTGCATCTTTCATATATATGATTGAAATGAGGTTATGTTTTTGAGGTTAGTTTTTTGTTTATTTCTAATATTTTATTAATAATGTTAGGATTATTGTTTATTATTTACGTATTACGCGGAGGCCACTATTGTACAGCGATTTTCTTCTTACCAGATTCAAAAAAAGACTACATATTTATAAAAAACAGACTTTATTTGACTCGCTGTGAAAATTACATGTTATTATGACTAGCGGTTCTTGATTTCTGCCTCCCAAAATGAAGCAATTTCAGCGAGAGTGGAGTTTAATGCATCGCTGCCAGTCGCGGCCACTCCTGCCGTTAAATGCATAATCTGTTTCCTTGAGTACCTCAGAACTATACCCCTTCCAACAAACTGAAATAAATGTTGATTTGGGTTACTTGCACTAGAAACCGCTGGCCAGTTTCATGACACAAACCGCCAAATACCCATTGTTGAGGCAACACTCTCCCGGCATTACTTTTCCGTTGTGTAAACAAACTCTCGTCAATCTTGACGATTTTATCTTCGCTGCCAATTTTCCCACAGTTCTTATTTTCCGCAGAGAACACACATACCTCCCTTAAATAGTTGTTCCAATCGATTACAGTTGTGTTGGCGATAACCAACTGTTTCTGACACCATTTCACTGATGTTAGTTCCCCGGTCAACGACTTGACCTTGGCCTACTTGGAGGGGATTTGGCAGCGGAAAGTATGACTCATCGGGTATCATCGATTCATAGTGTAACAAGGATAGTAGTAGAACGATATTTATTATAACCTAACCTAACCTATCCACCACAGGATGCTGTACAATAGTGGCCTCCGCATAATACGTAAGTACCGTTTAATGTGTGTTGAATTTTTAATTCTAACCAGCAATCAGACTTGCAAATTTCCATTTAGGCAGTTAAATTTTCTAAACTGCAAAGATAGATGAAATGCTGTGGTTTTGTATTATAGAAAGCTTTTAATTGATAAATTAATTTATAATAATTTGTTTTTTCCTAATTGTGTACGTTGCAATCTGTTCAATTTAGAACAATAAGCAACCCCATGACCCAATGAGATGAGAATGATAATATGTATGACGTGTAAATGAGGTGTAGTCTTGTACAGACTTAGGCCGACCATTCGTGAGAGGTATGGTTTATTGAAACCCAACCATCAAAGTGCACCGGTAACCACTCTAGTATTCAAATCCATATAAAAGTAACTACCTTTACTAGGATTTGAACCAGGAACCTTCCGTCTTTGAAAATCAGCTGATTAGCAGCGACAACGTTTCCCCTAGACCAACCTGGTGGGTTAATTTATAATAATGATTGAGAAAATGTAAGGGTGTCAAATACTAAATATTTGACACGTAAATAAATTAGACATGTTTAGAGTTCACTTGAGGATAAAATCTGAATTACTAATAGACAATTCATAATTAAATTGAATAGCAAAGAAATAAAAATTTAGTTTTTTTAGTTAAATTATGAATGATTGACAATGTGTACAATGGAGAATGCTTGTGATGTAGTAAACGTATTTCATACAGGCTGTTACTATAGAGTTTATGTTAAATGTGTACTATATATTTACGTATTGTATGTAGCAGTATGTTGATTGCTAGTTAATCATAATTTATTCTGAAATATGAATAATTCATCGAAATATTTAGGCAACAATTATTAACATATTACGTTTGCTTATAAAATACAATTTAGTTATTGCGCTATTGCAAAATTTTGTTTAGAATGACTGCAGTTTTTAAAATTTGTAGTTGTATTTTATCTATGAGATGTTTCATTTCTGAAACATTTTGTGTTTTAATCCGTATTATTTTCGGAATCTCAGAAATGCAAGGTGTTCTGCAATTGCGGGGCTCTTGTCAGATTTATCAATTTACCTGATTTATTAGATTAGTAGAGGTCGTTTACCTTGGTTGAATTGCAATTAACATTGCTGCTTCATTAATTTATTAATCATTTTTTCAGAAATTCTAGTTTCGTAATTTCCCTTTCGTTGACTTTTTTTGACAGTCAGTGCTAATACAACCATCTTTTGGTTTTTATTGTTTTTGTAATTTTCATTTATGTTCAGTAAAAGTAAATAAATTTGTAAAGATGATACGTTGCATTGGAATATAACGAATGGAATATGAGTATTTGTTATTTATAAACGGAAAACAGCATTTATATATATACAAATTTTGAATTGCGTTGATTTATTGTGGTTAAACCATGCGTCCACATAACCGGCAAGTAATCTTTGCCATTTCACCATTATCAGAGTGCAACATGCCTGTCACATTGTCTCTCCCAGTGTGTATTTCATTATCTAATTGCAGTCATAATTTTATATTTAAAATTAGAAACTGTATTAAAATAACCAGTTTATAAATAACTATTTTATATACAATAGCTGTGTTAAGAGTACAAGCAGTATTGTCTGTAGTGTATTGGTTATTTTCTGTGAATTAACACTTGTTTTTTCGCAAGTCAGTAGTGAGATGGAACGGCGAATGACAATTTGGAATCTTCCCACAGGTGAAGATGAGTGAAATTTTTCCAGGAACTGGCATGACATCGAGTCTGTGAAAAAGCTCATGGAAAAACTTTTACGTGTCTGACAGGGTTTGGCATTAGTTTTCAAGATGTACCTTAACTTTGCTGATTCAAATTAGGTTATAGGCTAATTTAACTGTATCTTGCACTCAGTGCCTTTTTTTACATTAAACAATTCGCTTGTTTTCAACTTTGACAAATATATTACTAGCGTAAAATAACCAAATCTAATTTTTCCATACGTTTATGTAGCGTTAAATTGAAAGAAATCAACAAAATTTAAGTGGTTTTTTTTGGTCTAACGTCTGAATGTTCTGCAATTACTGCTAGTGCAGACGGTGAAGGATGAAATGATTTAAGTGTTTTTTTTTGGTCTAACGTCTGAATGTTCCGCAATTACTGCTAGTGCAGCCGGTGAAGGATGAAATGATTTTTTGTAACGTATGAAAATATGCCGTGCCTGAATGGGATTCGAACCCATTAAAAATTAAAAAATTTAAGTGGCTTCCACCAATGGTATAGTTTGTAGGACTTCAGATCCATTATGTGGGTGCCTTTATAACATGGGATAATAAGTCGGTTTTCAACGACAAAAAACATTATTACAGTTTTTGTTCGTAAAATAATTAAACTTTTTAATCTAATTGTTCCATTCGTTTGTGTAGCGTAGAAATGAGAAAAATCAATGGAAATTGGAATGGCTTTCATGTAATGGAAGAGTACCATTTTATTATAATAGTGATCAAATCACATCTCAAAATAATCTGTATAAATTATAAAACAAATAGAAAGTGAATGTTTATATACCATGATGATAACCATTAAAATCATATGTAATTTGCGCTGTTTATCAGTTATAGTTTAGAAACAACTAAATTGGTACCTAAGAATTTATAATTAAATACTGTGAAATGAATAAAAAAGACAATGTCGATGAAGTAATATTTTTTATAATTTAATCTTTCATAGATTGAAATAATAGCAGACACTTTCTTCCATAAAAGTGTCAAAGACAGCTCGGAAAACTGAATCTGGTTATAGTTTTTTTATGATGTTATTTGTAGTTTTTAACCCCTTAACGGTTTCTTTTTTTTTAGCCAAAAATGTTCATATCCTGCTCAATTTTTTTTTTCATAATTTTGTATAATATGACTTAATAAAGACATATAAATCAATTTCCATGCTCAAAAACATCATTTTTTAAAAAAAAGAGGTACTGGCCATCACTTACGAATAAATACTAAACAATCCTACTAAAATAAATGGAATTGAAATACCAGACTAAATACTATGTATGAAATGAAACCTACTACTAAAAAACTATAAACAATATCGAATAGCTTACAATTTCTTTTTGTAAACACTTATAACGAACTTATAACTTTACAACGAAACGCACCGAACTAACCGAAACATAACCGTTTACGCAACATTGGAGAGTACGACGTAAACAAATAACATAGGGTCATCTAACCTATAGAAAGGAACCTTTACTAGCGCTAATATTAAAGTTACGGATATAAGATAAACTACTTTTAATGTTACGACGAGATATTTCGACAGAAAACAGAATAAATCGAGACAAATTCAGTTGCGAGATATCTCGTCATAAACCGTTGCGGGGTTAAAGAATCATTAAAAAAATTTTGTTTTGTAATTGTGAATTTTATTACAGCAAGATTAGCTCTATAATATTGCAAAATTGGAATATTTTACTGAAAGTGAAAACTAGGTTATACATTGTCTTGCTGACTAATACGTTACCATTCATAGAATATAATTTTTTTGAAGTCAGCAAATTAATCTACCTTCGTTAATTTTCATGTATTTTAAACTTTATTATCCTATTTATTCATATTTTAACTTCTTGTGAATAATTTTTTATGGTAATGTCATTAGTAGTGTGTAGGTTGTATTCCATATTTGTGCAGTATTTAATATTTAAGTGAAATGTGGAAATTTATCATTAATAGTAAGTTGTAAGTTATTGTAGTGTTATATAGTTGTATGAAAGATAATGATGTACAGTTTTTTTTTTGTAAGCTGCTGTGGTATGTTGTTTGCATTCTCATACTAGCAGATGTTCACTTCAGTAATAGCATATGAATCATCATTTTAATGGTAGCACCATAAAAAATTATCTTTTTAAATTCAAATTAAAGAAGTTTGATGAAAATATTTTTTAATGAATTAATTATTGAATTAATTATATTAATAGAATATTATATTTATATATTAATAGAATTAATTATTGAAAATAATTAATAGGGTATTTTAGTTTATAATCTGTAAAAATTAAAAAAACTTTATTTTTGCAGCAACGTATTTTTTTCAGAAGTATTTATAAACATTTCTGTTGATTTTCTATACTATCTACCAGGCATATTTAAAAAATTAACACTTTTTTTATTTTAAAATATTTATCTGGTTTGAATTTTTTACGTTTTGACTTAATAGCGCTTACATGCTGATGCAGATGACTAAGGATGATTAATGAAAATGATTGATGAAATCATACCAGAACTAATCGGAAATCGATCCCAAATTCCTGGTTTAGAAGCTAGCTGTGCTGACCACTACACCACGGGCTGGCTTTACTATGAATTTTTAAAATTTAATTGATGTAATTTTTAATACAATTTCCAAAATGTAAGACATCTTTCCGAAAGGCACAATAGTTCTATGGAATTTTCCATCCAAATTACGTAAAAAATGTAAATCCTTCATCATTGATAAAATTCTTCCTAGATGTTTGGATTTGTATTTTTTTCTTTTGACTTTATAAATTAATGAAAATCAGAAGGGGCAAGGTTGGGACGTATGCATGATTGGTAATGATCTCGCAACGGTATGATTTCAAAAGTGATACTGTTACTTTTGTGACATGGCGGGTGAGCATAATCATGTTTGGAAATGGTGTCGTGTTTATTTTTAAGTATTAACTTAATGGTAACAATCAGTGTTAAAAGTAATTCGCTCTAAAAAAATATATGGTTTTTTGGCTTTAACCCGGTTTTGATGGTGAAAAAGCTTTGTGTTTTGTTTTCATCGGCTGGGTTGTTTAGTACTAACCATGTTTCATCTCCCTATGCAATTCAGATTTGAAACATACTTTCAATTAACATTTTGTGATTTTACCATTTTTTATTTCCGGAAATAAATAAATTGCTAAATAATTTTTTTCTTTAACGTTAATTTGCAGAGGAAAAGTTGTTGTGATAAATGGTTTTTCTAGTTGGAATAATCCTATTTAAAACTACAGCAGTGCTACTGGCAGCAGACAAAAAATGTTACTTTCTAAACTTCCCTTGTATATCAGCTTCAATTCTCAGGTCGTCACACTTTTTGTAATATCATTGATTTTATTCTGTTTTAAATGTTGTTATTGTTTAGGTCATCAGCTGAAAGGCTGGTGTGAACCTTCAGAGGCTTTAATAAGTAAAACGAGGAGTGAGGTGGTTTACCTTTACCTTCCCCAATGAGTGGAAAAGTACGCTTGTCAGCATGCCAGGCCCCTTTTGAAAAGCATCTACTTTCCATCCTGTAAATGACACCTTCACTTCATTCACCAAAGGGTCTGGCTGTATAATGAAATTCAGTACTCTCAGAGGAGATAACTCTTGACTAGTATCTTTTACACCTCTACCTCTTCTTTTTTTTAAATGCTTCAATCATAATAGCTTGACTTTATTATAAGAAACAAAACTATTTTATGTAGCTCTGGAGGTAGCAGATTGTGCAAATAATTCAAGACTCCACCTGCCTGTTATGGGCAACAGTATTAAACATGTGCAGCAAAAATCAGTGTTCTTTCAAAACAGATCATATTTGGTTAAGACCAAAAGTGGATTTTAAAAACAATCCTTGTTTTTATCAGAATTCTACTCTTAAAATTGTCATATAGTGTTCTTATAACCAGATAAACACTTTTGATAATCGAATAATAAGTCTATTTTCCTGGTACAGTTAAGTGTATTAAAAGTTTTAACTTAATATTTTTATTTTTGCTAAATCTTTTAAGATGTCAGTTGTTTTTTTTCTCCCTAAGAGGCAGGTATAGATTATTTCTACCATATGTAACATATTTTAAGATGTAATTGATAATATGATTAGTACTTCTAAATTTAATAATGTATATCGTTAATTCATTTATGTTTTATATTTTCTTTTCATGTTGTCATTAATTTTGATGTGATGGAAGTCTAATAAAGAATATATAACATTTAGTATAAATTTCCTTCTTTTAGTAGGGGAAATATTATCATGAAAAAGTACTCATCTATCTGAAAGTAGTCAACCTTGGGTTTTTTTGGACGGGTATAATTTTAAAAGTAGTCTTGTGACACGTTTACTAGATTTAAGTCGATACCTACAGGAGTGTTACGTATATATTAAAATAAAAGTATATGATAATATGATTTTCAAGTCCTCTTTGTCAGAGTATTTCCATTTTAAGTTTTGCTTTGCCATCAGATTTTCATTTGACTTGACAGTTTGTTAGATAGATATGTAAATAAATGTACTATGAATTTATCTTCGTTTGAATTATTTAAGTGAATTTTTTTATTAAATTTATAATTATAACTTTTTTTGTTAATCTATATAGGTACAAATAGACATATTGTTAAAAAACTTATTGTTTCAAAATATTATTAAAAATATTTATTGAACACATTTTGTATCATAAAAGTGTCATAAAATTCAGTTGACAAACGGTTTGTTTTATAAATGTATCTTACCTGTTATGTATTATGTTAGAAAAAGATGTTTGGTTGTATTAACCATAAATATTATCTTAAAAATTCTTATTTACTTTTCCGTTATGAGAATTAAGGTTTATTTTTGTTAATTGATTGCTACATTTTCTGTTAATTCTATATCTGTATTTATAAGAAGGTTTTTCAAAAATTAAATTAAATTCGTTAATAGACAGAATACGAGGCGTATTTTTAAAGTAAGTACCGTTTGAAAATAAAAAAAAAATAAAAGGAAATTTGCAAAAACTAATTTTATTTTCGGAATCTACATACTTTTATCTATTTTTCTACATAGTTTCCAAGTTTTTGTAAACACTTATCATATCGCACAACTAAATTTTGGAAACCTTCTTCATAAAAACTTGCCGCCTGCTGTGATAACCAAGAATTCACGGCCGTTTTCAATTCGTCGTCATCGTCATAACGGCTGCCGCCCAAGTGATGTTTCAGATGACGGAAGAGATGAAAGTTGCTCGGCGCAAGGTCAGGGTTGTAGGGTGGGTGGTCCAAAACTTCCCAGCCAAAAGAGTCCAATGCAGCTCGGGTCTGAGCGGCAGTGTGGGGGCTTGCATTATCGTGCAGAAACAAAATTCCTTTTGTGAGCATGCCATGTCTCTTGTTTTGAATTGCTCTGCGCAGCTTCCTCAGGACTTGGCAGTAGGCTTCTGCATTTATTGTCGTTCCTCGTTCCATAAAGTCGACCAGCAAAACACCATGCCTATCCCAAAACACGGACGCCATGATCTTGCGCTGTGACAAAATCTGTTAGGCTTTGACCTTTACGGGAGAGTGCGTGTGTCTCCATTCCATGCTTTGTTGTTTCGATTCGGTAGTGAAATGCGAAATCCACGTTTCGTCTCCAGTTACGATCCGACTCAGGATGTCGTCACCATTTTTGTCATAACGTGTCAGAAAATTCAAGGAACTCTCGAGTCTTTTGTGTTTGTGCTCCTCCGTCAGGAGTTTAGGGACCCAACGCGAGCACAGTTTCTTAAAGTTTAATTTTTCATTAACAATTTTGTAAATCACAGACCTCGAAACGTCGGGAAATTCGTCATCTGAAACATCACTTGGGCGGCAACCGTTATGACGATGACGATGATTTGAAAACGGCCGTGAATTCTTGGTTATCACAGCAGGCGGTAAGTTTTTATGAAGAAGGTTTCCAAAATTTAGTTGTGCGATATGATAAGTGTTTACAAAAACTTGGAAACTATGTAGAAAAATAGATAAAAGTATGTAGATTCCGAAAATAAAATTAGTTTTTGCAAATTTCCTTTTATTTTTTTTTTATTTTCAAACGGTACTTACTTTAAAAATACGCCTCGTAAAAAAATATTCTATTCTGGGCTTTGTGGTGCATGAAATGCGGTAGTCAGTCAGGATAAAACATGTAGGTACAAGTAATAGTGTCTTAGTTCCATCCAGGTGATGCCCTGGTCTGGGTCAGACTAACTTAAGACAATAAAACGTAGGTACAAGTGATAGTGTCGTAAGTTAGTCCAATTCAGACTGGCGCATCACCTGAATGGCACTAGGACACCATCACTTGTACCTACATCTACAATTATTGTAACTTGTATCTACAATTATTTACTAGTCGTGTTCTGATGCATTATCCTGAACGACTAATGCATTTCACATACCACAAAGTCCAGATCTAGCTAGGCCACGACCTAACCCTTGGCGTGTAATGTAAGGCTTTGGTTGTACTTAATTTCAAAATGCACAAGGTGGCACACAAAAAACGAACTCTTTTTTTGAGTTGCAATCTAATAAGCATTTTTTAAGACTTATTAATGAAAAAATTCTGGCTATTCTTTTCATATACCATTAAATAATGCGATGTACTTATCTATACATTATTGAAGATTTTTTTATGTTAACATAAAACTTCCACTATGATTTATAAGTTTACCATCAAATATCCAACATAATACACCTAACCCAGGAAATCTGAAGTTATCATGGACAAAATAGAAAAAGATCATCAGAATATGTTAAGTTTGTCTGACTGCTCTAGTCAGTTGTATAGTAAAAAATTAAATTTCCGTATTTACTCCATCGTTCTGTGTAATCTAGGAGTCTAGGATTGTTTAACAGGTTTTTATTATAATGTTTTCTTTAGTCTCTTGTAGAATGTGTTGCTAAATAGACTATCTATCTCTCTTTGTTCATGCAGACAGCTTGTGTCACCTGACAAGCCCTACTTTAGTTCGTGATATACAATTCCTTTTTTTTTAAACTTTTAAAAAAGTGCCTCAATTTCTTCTCAATGAGTTGGGAACTTGATCCAGCAATTCTAATAATTACATTATAAATCTCGATACATATAAATATAAGGTATACAAATGTAGAACATGAATGCATATGAAGATATAAAAAAATTAAAAACTTAACACGCACAATAGTAATGTCTGATAAACAGCAAGCAGAAGATTAAAAAAAAATTTCATAGTTTTTCATTTTCTTATTCTTAGCTTTATTTTAAGTATTCGTATGCTTGTCGTGTGTAAAGAATGATTACAATATTTCTATTTAAATAAATCTTTATAATGCATCCTGCAGCTTGAAATCAATTACATTTTACTAGTGCGCGGACCTGTACTCGCTTCGCTTCGTCAACTAAAAATGTTGTACCTACAATAAAAGCGGAACTAAATAAATAGTGGACCTCCCCCTCGGCTTCGCACGGGGTTGTTGGAGTATAAAAAAGTTTTCATTAAGTAACTGTTTCTGCTGAAAACACCATTTTTTCCGATTGAAAGCCCCATAACATTTTTATCATTTAAAATACTAACTATATTTATAATTCCTCCTCATACACAATATTCTTTGTCTTGTTTCCAGTCTTTTTTAAAATGTATTGATTATAAGAACTACCAAGTCTTGACAAATCCAGATATAATTGTCCATGTGAAAAACATTCTTTGCGTAAAACTAACCCAACTTATTTAAATGTTTACCCTTTAGATTTATTAATTGTAGGGAAGGATAGCTTAACAGGGAACTGAACTCTTACATAAAAAGGGTATGGTCCCTGGAGACAAATGAATGCAACGACATAATGGCCGGCAGTGTCTTTTCGTTCAGTTTTATAATAAAAATTATTTTTCTACTTAGGAAAGTATGTACTGATGTACAATTTGAAACTACATTAATTACGATCGGAAACTGAAATTTTGTAGTTTTCTGGGTCTAGGAATTCACTGATGATTGCAATTCAATAACTTTAACAGTTATGCAGGTAACCTAATTTTTTGATTTTTCGTTCAGATTTTCCAGAAAAAAAAAACAAGTATTTAGGGATTTTTAGCAAATCTATTTGGCAATAGCTTTTAAACTACTCCAAAATCATTAAAATCGGGCCGGTACAACTCCAGAAATAGTTTTTCAAAATAAAACATTTTACCATTGATAAAAATATTATAAATTTCACTAAACTTTTTAACTATCTTGATCCTTATGATCTATTTACATGTGTTTAATTGGATTCACAATCATCAAAATTTTTATAATATCATATTATGAAAATTTATAAAATAAACCTACAGAATATATTATTTATATGAGCTAAGGATTATATTGGAATATTTATGTATTAGGCCTACTTTTACCGTCAATTCACATAATATTTTAATAGAACCGTAGAGTAATGATAGTTTTAGAATTAAACAATTAATTAAATTTCCTTGATTTAGTATTATTTGAACAAACCTGTTTTTAATTGGTTGGTAGAAAATCAATCTTTGAATTAAGTTACTGGCATACTGATTTTGGTTAACAATTTTATAAGGTAACAGCTGATGACACATAGATACTTGTTCATCTAAGGTAGTGGTTCCCAATCCGCAGTGGTCTGCGGACCACTCAGCCTGAAAGTGAACTACCATGGACCACCCATTACATTATTACATATAGTATCTTATCAGTTGTAACCAAATTAAAAGGTGATTAAATAAAACAAATTTTCAGAAGTAAACTATAAATAAAACAAATTTTCAGAAGCAAACTATTATTATTAATTAAGAAACTATTATTACAAACATATAATTGTTATTTTCAGAAAGTAGGGTTCATTGTACATCACAAAAAGTAAAAATATTTTAATTGTAAATTGTCTTTTAATAAAATAAGGAATACAGAATTTACTTAGTCGAAAATAGCAATGAAAATTAAAAAATGAATAAAAATGAAATGAAAATTTCAATGCGATTTTTGTGCACGAATCTTTCTGACTAGCTGAGGAATTCTAGGTTTTAGGCTCTTGCTAAGAGCAACTCTCAAATCACTGCTTATATTTAGCCGATTTCATTGTTTGTTTTTAATTAACAATAAACTAGAGAACCCCTGCTCACACAAATAAGTGGTTGGAAAAAAAATCATAAGATACCGCAAAGCTACTTCCCGAATCTTGGGGAAGCCCAGGGCTTTCTTACACCACAACTCTTCTACCTTTACTTAATGTGAATCTTGAATGTATTTACTCTTGTTCAATGAAAATCGTAACTTTGATTTAATCACGGGAAAATATTACTTTTTTATAAATAGTCACCGGACTCTCAAGGACCACCGGTTGGGAAACATTGATCTAAGTACTGTTTGTTGAATTTTTGGAAAAATTTAAGTGAAATCGAGTTCAAATTGGTGGATTAATTTAAGCTTCCCAATATGAAGTAAATGTTAGATAAAATCGAGTAAATACAATTTATTATTGTATATTATAAGAACATTATGCATAGAATTAATTTAATTTTTTGTTTTCTGTATTATAGTTTGAATGACGTCATGGGTTTTTTTTATGTAGGCATACATTTGTAATTAATCGACCAAAACCTATCAGAATTTTACACGTGTAAACTAACATTCACACATTGCTTACTAATGTTATGTAATTGCATTAATTTAATTAAATGGAATTAATTAATTAAATTCATGCTGATTGTAAATTTAGTATTCTTGAATTATTTTGTTTTAAAATTTAAACGAGTAATTTCGTTTGAAAGTTATTTGAATGCATGCATAAAAACCATACATGTGTATGTCTATTCCAAAAATAAATCTGTATAATGTATGCATCTTTATTTTTCCTTTACTGAATTAATGTTAGCTAATTTTTTTTAGTTTTAAAATTGTTTTTATGTATCAGATGAGGTTGGAAAAAGAAAATTTTTTTGTTTTCAGTCAGAATATGTAATTATATGTTAGTTAATCTTTGTCAGTACAGATGAACCTCGATAACTCGAATCAACTGGAGCTGGGGCTGATCCGAGTTAATGAAAATTTGGGTTATCCAAAGAATAAGGAAAAACCGATAAAAAATAATGTGTACTCATCAAAAATTTTTTAATGTTGTTTAAAATTATTTTCTGCACACTTTCACCTAAAATCACCAATACTGTATGTTTTTTTTTACACTGTACACTTAGACCTAAAAATTATTTGGTAGTGCCGGCTGCTTTGGCGTACTTGGTAACACGCTCGCCTCTCATCATGCGGTCTTGCTTTTGAATCCCATTCAGTCACGGCATATTTTCATACATTACAAAACATCATTTCATCCTTCACCATCTGCATTAGCAGTTATTACAGAACAGTCGGACGTTAAACAAAAAAAAAATTTGTAGTGAAAAAGGCAATGAGGTTTTTTTCTGCCTGTTTTGTGTATTGCATATGAGCAGTGCGATCTTGCATCCGCTTTAGCATTAGAAGTTCATTTGGCGAGGTTTCAGTTTGACTGTCGAAATAAGCGATCAATTGATCTTTGTTTGCTTCTGCATGGGTCATAACCACACGTGGTTCATCAACACTATCTGAATCCTCTTCATTTTCGTTTTCTGTTACATTGCATAATGCAACAATTTCTTCCTCTTTAATCATTTTATAACCTCTATCATTGTCAATTTGCAAAAAATTTTTGTTGTTGTTGTTTAGGTCATCAGCCAAAAGGCTGGTTTGAACCTGTAGAGGTTTTACTAAGTAAAACGAGGAGTGAGGTGGTTTACCATTGCCTTCCTCACTGAGTGGAAAAGTACGCATATCAGCATGCCGGGCCCTCTGAAAAGCACATATTTTCCACTCTGCAAATGACACCTTCACTTCATTCACCACAGGGTCTGGCTGTATAATGAAATTCATTACTTTCAGAGGAGATAACTCTGATTAGTGTCTTTTACACCTCTACCTCTTCTGCTCTTAAATGATTCAGTCATTCAATTGGCTGACCACGTGATAAGAAACAGAACTATTTATTTTAGCCCTGCAACAAACAGATTGAGTGTAAATAATTTGACACTCCACCTGTCTGTTATGGGCAGAAAAAAAATTTTAATTTCTTTTTCATTCAACATCAGAACGATTAATATTTTTTTAAATGTATAAAATCTTCTCCCATACTTGTTTTTCTTCTCCAATTTTATTGTAACACACACCAGATCACAAATTTTTTCGTGCAATAAGCTCGCCCGCTGGCAAGTAAATTCGAGTAATGTACCTACAAAGAATAGCGATTTATTGTCAGTAAAACTAGTTATCATTTATTTACTACGGCTAAACAATAGTTTTTTTTCCGAAATTGGTCTGAGTTACCCAGACGTTCGGGTTAACGAGATTCGACTGTACTTCAGTCATATGACTATGAAGTCTCACTGATTTAGTCATTAGTTCACTCAACTATTTAGCTAAAAGTTATGTTTGATTCTTGTATGGAAATAATGTTATACCCTTAAGTTGAATATTTACATGATCCCCTTGAAAAATTTTCGTTAATTTGAAAACACCACCATTATTCGAAGAATTTTGGAGTTTCGTAATCATGTATATCGTAGGGAAACATTTGTAAGGTATATTTCATAAAGAATCTTTGTTTAGCGATTTGTAATATAGCATACATGGCAATCAATACAGTTAAAGAGTATTGCAAGCGTTATTTATAAGAATGTAAGGCTTTTGAAATTTGACTTGTACATTTTTCATTAAATTATTAAAGATGTGTAGCCTTTTCTTTTTGGTGTATTATTTTCTATAGAAATCTGTTAAAAAGTACTGTTATTCACATAAATTATGTAATTTTCTACTTCATTTAAATTTCTGTACAGTTTTACTTTAATATGTATATTATGTACTATTTATGGTTTCTTGACAATATTTTATTCTGGTTTTTGTGTTGTCTTTTTTACTTTGTTATATTTTTTTTAGTGACTTTATCTTCTTTATTTATGTAATTCCTAAACACGGTATTGAGTAAAAAATAAATATTTATTTGCAGTAATAAATTTTTCAATCAAATTGGTAATGTGTTAATATTTTTGAACTTTGTAATGTACTGTTTTATGAAATAACATGAATGTTATTAAACCCTTAACGGTTTGTGATAAACTAATATGTTTCTTTTAAAACATGAATTTATTTTTGCTTTAAAAACATAATATTTTGTCACCTACAGCCAACAATGCGTACCAGTCTTTCGTAGTTCTGTTTTCATCCGTTGGACTCAAATAGCGCTTTTGTTTAATGTCAATCATTCCAAATTCAGTGACGGTTCCAAGGCAACTAGTAGTTGATATTACAGTCATTTTTCATTTTACCTAACTAAGGTCCGTTGTTTGTCACTTCATATTAGTTTTATTTAGTATTTGTTCAGTTTTGTGTTTTATTGGTGTTAAAGTAATTAATATAATAGTTTTTAAACATTTGCTAAAACGTATTTAAAAAATTAATAAAATAAATAATAAAAAAAAATTATTTTGTCGGAAAAAATTAAGCAAAATAACATTGCCTTGGGTTCAAAAAATTAACTGTTAAGGGGTTAAAACTTGTTATGTTAAAGTTAATTTTTGAGTTTCAATGTTTGATTTATTTATTTAATTTAATGATACAAATTTTTTTAAATTTAACAGAATACATTATCTAGTAATTAATTAGTAATTATTAGTAATTACATTATCTAGTAATTAACACATTAATTAATGGTGTAACCAGCAGAAGCAAGGCTTTTGGGCTCTGGCTGCAGAGTTCATTCAGCCATTACGCGTCATAACCATTATTTTAAACTACTAATAATAATATATGAAACTAAATCAAAAGATGAAAAGAAATCAAGAAATAGGAGCTGACTTAAATACAGTCTTTTTAACAATGAAGTTTTTTAATTTTAAGACTTGTCATTCTTGAAAACTTAAATGAAAATATACATTTTCGGGTACCCATTTTTTAATAACTTGGAAGTGCAAGTTTATTTTGTCGAATCAGATATGTTGGAGGTTTGATCAGGAACTTGGTAATATTCATCAGTTTGTAAGCCGCGTATTCATAAATTGTTTAGTAGCTAATGTTAAAAGTTATTTGAGGTGTTTTATATCTGCTGAATAAAGTATTGCAAAGTTTATGTTTGTTGGTATGGGTTTCAAAATTGTGTTAGTTATTGTATATTACTTCGGTAAATTGAAATCATCGGTCCCTTCAAGATTTGAATTAGAGAGGTCTGACTGTTTATAATTTAATGAAATAATTATTAATAAATTTGCATTATTAAAAATTGTGTTTTTGTTCTGTTCTAGGTATGGATAGCAGTGAAACAGAAGTTGATATGTGCACTGGGGGAGGCGCTAGTGCTGGTTTACACCAGCACAATGCGACAGCGGGAACTGTCTCGCCTTATTTTATAGATTCGGCATTACCTAGCGATTCCGATCTGAATTACGATCACCACAGTTCGGAAGAAGAATTGGAAGTGATCAATAGTAGTTGTTGTACAACGCAACCGTCACCGCAACCGCAACAACCGACTAACAACCAAACTACGATACAAATGACAGCGACAGCGGCTTCGACTAGGCAACAGAGACATAATCTTTTACTGGACAACACAAATACTAGTACTGCATCAATAGCGCGCAGCAGATCCGCTAGTACGCTACCAGAAAAGCGTAAATGGTCTCAGGTAAGCTTATCTTGATAACAGTTTAAAATGTATTTAAGTCATCAGCCAGAAGACTGGTTTGAACCTCTAGAGCAGTGATTCCCAACCAGTGTGCTGCGAAGCCTTAAGGGGGTTTGGAAAGCAATTTTTGTCAAAAAATTCAAAATTTTGATTTTGTCGCCATATTTTTTTCCTGTATTTCGTGTTTAATTTGACATAAATAACATTAAATTCTGTTAGCTAGTTATTTTTTTATGATTTTTTTAATTAACAGCTGTAACGCATTTCATGACTAGTATAATGAGTATAATGGTATTTTTAATTTTCTACTGTTTTACTAATTATATATTTTCAAATGCGTTTTTCTCAAAAGTTGTATTTTTGACGTAAATGTTCCTTTTTCTCAGGAACCGTTGGAGATATTAGCTTCAAATTTACAACACATCTTTTTCAATTCTTCTTACATAGTTAAACACAAGGGATTTGTAATTTTTACACTGTAACTCATTTTTTGTCTTCCCAAAAAAAGTACCTAAAGGTAATTTACAAATTATTTTTTTTTAAATGTTATATCATCAAATCCCTGTGTTAAAAGTTGTAAAACATAATGAATAAACTGTGTTCAAAATTTGAACTGATTATCTCTATCCATTCCTGAAAAAAAGGAACAAACATTAACATGGCGGAGATTGGGCTCTCCGAACCCCCTTAAGGTTAGTGCACGGTGAACACTGGTTGCATGTCACTTACAAGCGGAAGCCTGCTAGTAGGAATAGGCCATTATATTTTAATCGGACGTCTCACAGCAAACGCTGGTGGAGAAAGCTGCATGCTGGTCTTCGGCGCATATCAGCTCACGGGTTTGTTTTGTACAAACCTGCCTGCTGTGTGGTGGCAGGTTGCTAAGTGTACTTGGTATCATATAATAACGTATTTATAAATAATAATAATATAGGTTTATAAAAATAACTTTAAAAGATTATTACTGGCCAAATAATGCTTTATAATATTGAATATCGGTAGTTAAAATGTTCAAAATATGTACCTCAAAGTAATCACACTTCTTCTGATAATATTGGTTACTTTTGCAAGTTGCACCATTGTTTTTGTAAACTAAGTTTTACTTTTGACAATATAAAATTAAACGTTTCCAGAATCATTCTCATGTACTTAAAAAGCCTGTCTATCGTTTTTTAATTGTGGAAAAAGATAAAACGCGCCGAACAATGTCGCTAACATTTTACATGTCACTAATGGTATTGTCTTTAAATGATAATAATTTCGTGGAAACGTTTTCCATTAGAAATAATTCATAATCACTGTTGCTACTGGAACTCATGTTGAATACCAACAACTGAATAAAGGTTAAGTGCGTAGTTACATGCGCCCACTATGCGTTCTTGCCAACGTGAATCAGCACCAGCGACCAGTGTTCACTGTGCGCTTACCCTTACATAGGTTTGCAGCAAAATTTAACGCAATCTTGTTTACATGTAAAAGTTTATCTCGCCATTTATGTATATAGCATGCTTATCAGTTGGATTGGCCTTCTAACTTTAACACTATTTAGTCCTGATCGCTGTTGTAATCGTTATTAAAATATTAAAGTGTAGTTTTTCCTTAGTGAGCACACACCATTTTTAATTATTTACTAGTCGTGTTCTGTTGTGTTGTAAAGACTGTATTATAAAATAAGCATGTAATTATAATTAATTACGAAAATAAGTGTATCAAGTGTGCTGTGACTAGAGCTATATTGGTAGGATGTTGCAATCCCAGTGCGCATGCATCAAGAAGCTGGGGTATATCCCCTCTACAAAATAATCCTTCCCTGCCAAAGTTGATGCTTGAATGCTCGCACTGCAATTTATTTCCGGTATGCCTATAGATATGGATTTCAGTTAGTATGGCATGAGTTAAAGATGGTTGGGAATCGCTGCTCAAGAGGCTTTACTAAGTAAAATAAGGAATGAGATGGTTTTTTATTGCCTTTCTCATTGAGTGGGAAAGTATGCTTATCTGCATTACAGGACCTATGAAATTATCTACTTTCCACCCTGCAAATTAAATATTCATTTCATTCACCACAGGATCTGGATGTCTGATAAAATTTATTACTCTCAGAGGAGATTAACTCTGACTAGTGTTTTTACACCTTTAACGCTTCTGTTCTCAAATGCGTGTCATATAATTGGCTGACTTGTGTGATAAGAAACAATTATTTTTTGTAGCCCTGAAACTAGATAGTAAACACTCAACCTGCCTGATTATGGGCAGAATTTAAAATAGATATCAAAACAACCTCTACATAATTTATTCGTAATTTTTGTTGTCCTTGAAAGCAATCATAAATTTACTGAAAAAATTATAAATTTTTGAATGTACCATGGTAGTATAGTGATAACAATCTGCTTCAATTTATAGATAAAAATATTATATTTAATATTAAAATGTAAGCCTTGTGTTAGTGTATTTAATTTCATAATTTTGTATATGAATTGAACAATAGAGCTTTTGAATTTGTTTTAATTTGAAAAATTACTTTTTTTCAGTTAATATTAATTTATAGAATAATAAAATATTAATGAAGGCTTCCAAACAATCTTCGCCTTTTAGTGTTCAAGAGCTACAAGGTAAACTAAAATTAAGAGCTGTAAAGTACAAAAATGTGATTTACATTAGGCGAAAGATGAATGTAATGATGTTTAAATTAGTTTCCATTATCTAAAAATTTAAAAAAAAGTATATTAGTCAAGTTGTTACGACTTGATTAAAATATTTCTCTAATTCAGACCTTCTGAACCCAAAAAACATGTTTCTAGCAATTTTTGTCGGTGTGTATGTGTGCGTGCGTGCGAACAAAATATTTCAAGAACGGAACATCGTACGAAGTTGAAACTTGAAATTTAAGTTAGCTACAACAAGAGGACCTGACATGAACATTTCATTAAAATCGGTCAACCGGAAGTAATAGTTAATTCGTTGGAATATTGCACTTTTTTCCGATTTTCTCAAAAATGGCTCTTACAATTTTTTTTAAAAAATAGCCTCATTTACTTTATTTTTTATGCTCTACAAGATAGGGTAGCCGCCACGTCTGCTGAAATTCTAGAGGAGGCTATGCTCTTGTAGAAAAAAAAGGGTTTTTTAAGATTGCAGCCTTACTATGCATTTTAGCGCAAAAGTGTGTGCAATAAAAGTTTTAGACAATTTAAAAATCTACAACTTTTATTTCTAACATTTTTTTGTATTAACGCTTAGTAATTATTCCTGGTTTTTTTTCTTAAAAAATTATTATATTTTAAGATTTCAGCCTTAGTATGCATTTCACGACAAAAGTGTTTATAATCAAATGTATAGAAAATTAAAAGATCTAAAACTTTTATTTGTAAGCATTTTTCTCTACGGAGCCTAGTTTAGCGTCAAAGAGTGATTTTTCCAAAAATTTTAGTGGAACTAAGGTTGGTTTTCATTTTGCGTCATTCACTCATGTTTAAAATAAGGTTACGGTTTTTGAGGTCAGTTTTTTTTATTTATTTCTAATGCTTTATTACTAATGTTAGGTTATATGGTTCATTATTATTGTATTGGCAAGAGAAAGTCGTGTGAGTGTTTCTTACTATTTTTTTTTTTTTAATTGAAGAAGACTACTTTTTTACTTTCTCTTGCCTATATGAATATATAGGAAGGAAAGTATTGTTTTCATGTCGATTTTTCGAAATCGAGTTTTCACCGGATCTATACGTTTTCAGACCCCCTGAATCCAAAAAACATGTTTTTAGCGATTGGTCTGTGTGTGTGTGTGTGTGTGTGTGTGAACAGAATATCTCAAGAACGGAACATCGTACGAACTTGAAACTTAAGTTACATACCACTACCGGACGCGACACGAACATTTTCATCAAAATCGGTCAACCGGAAGTAGTAGTTTATTCGTATAATTTTTCAGTTTTTTGCGATTTTCTCAAAAACTGGTCCTACGATTTTTTTTAAAATCGCCTATTTTACTCAATTTTTTATTCTCTACAAGATAGGGTAGGCGCCATGTTTGCTGAAATTCTCGGTGAGGCTGTTTTCACGTAAAAACGTTGTTTTTTTAAGATTACGGCTTTAATATAAATTTTAGCGCAAAAACTTATATAATAAAAGTTGTAGAGAATTTAAAAACCTACAACTTTTATTTCAAACATTTTTTTGTATAACGCTTAGTTTAGCGGTAATTTGCGATTTTCTGTTTTTTCTCACGAAAACGTGTGAAAAATCGATTTTTTTAAGATTTTGGCCTTAGAATGCATTTTACGACAAAAGTGTATATTATTAAATTTATAGAAAATTAAAAGATCTACAGCTTTTATTTAGAGCATTTTTCTCTACAGAGCCTAGTTTAGAGAGAAAGAGTGATTTTCCGTATTTCTAAGCCAAACTGAGGTTGATTTTCATTTTGCGTCTTTCACTCATGATTAAAATTAGGTTATGTTTTTGAGGTTAGTTTTTGTTTACTTCTAATATTTTATTAATAATGTTAGGTTTATTATTAATTATTTGCATTGGCAAGAGAAAGTCGTGTGAGTGTTTCTTACTAATTTTTTTTTTAATTGAAGAAGACTAGCTTTTTAATTTTTAAACTCATTTCATTTCCATTTGGTTGACTTGTTAGTGTAGTGGTCAGCACATCTGGCTTTTATGTTAGGTTTTTTGAATCCCAGTCAGGTCTGTTATATTTTTATCATTCGTTTTCATCTGTCGTCACCCTTCATCATCTGTATTAACTCTAATGTTCATAAAAGGCAGACATCAAACAAAACAATATCTTGTATTATTTATTATATTTTGTTAACGTATTTAAACGTGTTGACAGTTTTCTGTCTATAGGTGATCATTTTTTGTCATGTACCCTTGATAATTTTTGCATTGATCTACTAATATTTCTGTTTGTCTTCTGCATTCGTTTTTCATACATTCTATCTGATGTATTATTATACACCAGGTAGCATGTGTGAAAAATATATTATACTAAAGTGTGTAGGAAAAAATCAAATGTTTGTATGCTTGTGTTTAAAGCTGACAATATTTTTACAGGTGACATTAGAGACATCGTGTTGGAGTGCGAGTGCAGGGCCTATGAGAGGCAGTGACGACAGTAGTAGCAGTGGTCGTACCTCATCGCAACATATATTTACTTCAGGTGTTGTGATGGGAAGAAGTGATCTCAGTTCAGGGAGTTCGGATGAAGAAGTACAAGGTCTTTTGGCTACACCGGTACAATTCCGGACCTCACCGCCCCGTGGCGCCCACCGTCCAGGTCGGTCGTTTTCACCTCCGCCGAAATTATTTCATTATGCGACTGGTCAAGACTCTTCGCCACGTAAAAGACATCGACATTCGACACCTCATGCCATCCAAAGACCGTGCCTAGATTTTGAAAAAATGCAGCAGGTATGTAAAGATTATCATAATTTACTACTAATATTTTCTGACCAGTTAAAACTTATCTATTATCTAGACCAGTGATTCTCAACCTGGTGGTCGTGACTTGTTCAAATACGTCCATATGCATGTTCGAACATTCTCTCACAGTGAGTATTATAGGAGATTAAATTATAAAGAGCACGTACACATCAAGTTGGAACTTGTAAATTTCTCAAGTATGTGCATGTCATACATGTCGTTACTATAAAAGTGTAAACGTAGTAATATAAAATAACAGCTGTAGTTGTATTCCATTTTTTTACTGTCTGTATTTACTTTAAAGACATTAAATTAGTGTAGTTTGATTATATAATATTAAAAAACCATTTTACATTAATAATCATCATCATCTTCACTTCCAAGGATTAGGTTACATGAACCTGTTCCGGTACCCATCTCCCTCTCGGCCTCCCTACATCTCTTCTGCCAACTGGTTGATAATTTAAAGCTGCCACTGGCATCCTTTCGTTTGGCATTCTGTCCAGGTGACTACACCATCTTTGTCTATTTTTTATTATCTTTTCATGCAAAGACTGAACTGATAGTGCGCTTCTAATATCCACGTTCCTTATTCTATCCATTCTGGTACATCCATGCACACTTCGTAAAAACTTCATTTCCGCAGCTTGAATTTTACTATCGCTTTTAGCAGTATGCACCCAAGATTCACTGCCATATAGGAGTGTTGGAACCGCAATAGTGTTGAAAAATTTGAGGCGTGTTTCCTTCCTCGTTTTATTCTTCAGATGTCTGTGAATATTTCCACAAATATTCTGAAATTTGGCCAGTTTAACTGTTATGTCTTTATCAAAATTGTATGAAACATCACTCCCAAGATATTGAAAATGTTTAACCTGTTCTATTGCCCTTCCATTCATCTCTATTCTCGTCCTTATTGTATATTTACCTTTAAAAGCCATAGTTTTAGATTTTGTGGATGATATTTCCAGATTGTATTGTTTTGCAACTTTTTCCAACATAAATACCGATTTTTGTAACTCGTCTTCATTCTGTTGTATTACAACTTTGTCATCCGCATATAAAAGAGAGTTCATAAAGAAGCCATCCGAGATCCGTATACCTGGGTCTACATTACATTTCCACGTTCTCAACATGTCGTCCACATATATATTAAACAATTACATTAATAATTACAGTCAAAATTCAATTATTAATAGTAAGGCTTACTACTATTATCAAGGGGGGGTCGCAAAATATTAAATTTATTTATTTTTACTACTTAGGGGTCGCGGAGCAAAAAAGGTTGAGAATCACTGATCTAGACAATGAATTGTGCATTGTGTCTAAAAGAATATGTTACGGAGATTTTGTAACATTAAGAATTGCTACCGATAGTCTTTTATTAGGCAAATAAATAAATGTCGCAGTACAAGTAAATTTTTTACATTACTTTTCAATTGTTAGGATTTTTGTTGAATTATCAATAAGTTTTTTGTAGTGTAATTGATGAATTGATATTTAAGGAATTTGTATACATAGAGACTCGTTGATACCTAAAGTTTAGTTAACTTTAGATCGAAAAAATAAATAAACTACCAAGGTTCCATACTAAAGGCAAGATATATGTACCCTACTGTAAATAAACATAAAAATATATGTATCAGTTCTCATGTAGATGACTGCTTTATTTAGGAAGTGATTGCATACTTATTGTTGATTTTATGGTGTTGCCCTGATTGAATTCTTTAGGACTTATGATTTGTATATTTGTATTTAAGTTGTATATTAAAAAAAATCTTCAGGTGAACTTAAGTAAATCCGGTAGCATTAATTAATAAGTTTATAAATGAACAAAAGGCTTGTGAAAATTTGGTGCACAGGTCTAAAGTTGAAATTAAAAGAATGTTATTTATCTTTTAAACAGAGTATTTTAGGATATTATAAACAAAGGGAAAATTAAAATGTTGGCTTATTACAAAATACACGAGTGGTTTGAAATCACTGTTAATTATTTTTGTTGTAGTTAAATGTTAAAATTTTTTAAATTGAATCTACAGTGATTCAATTCATTTGATGAACATTGGTTTCTATGTAAAGTATCATCTCTTAATATTCGTCATTCTCAAGTTTTTCAAGTTTTACAAGGTTTATAGGAATTGAAATTTTACTGGCATTGTATATTAGACTTTGATTTTTGATTTCTCAAGATACTTGTTTCAGAGTTTGTCTGGATGTTAGAATATTGAAGGATGCAATTGTTTTTATATTTTATAAATATCCAGTGGTTCTTGCTATCATATTTTTTTAGTTTTCATGGAATTCTATCTTGGTAATGTTGCACCAATAATGTACAAATTATATAGCTTGACTTTGTTTATGCATAAAAATAAACAAATTAAATAATTTTTTTAACTAACAAAAATTATAAACTTTAACCTGATGTGTTTTGGTTTGTAAGAGAACTTGATCAAAGGTACATTAATTCCTTATAAGTTGTATGTATACTACTTCACCAAACAAAAGTTTTGTTTCATTGTCATTATATGACGTATTTTTATTAAGTTAGTTCAGTTTGGCTGTTAAGAAATTTTAGATTTAATAATGTTAAAAGTAAACAAATGAAGTAATTCGTGAAAGCTACTTTTGAATATAGTTTCCACCAATATTACAGCCATTTTTTGTTTTATGGGGACAATTTTTGAATACACGTATCGTAATAAGTTACCACCTATGAAAAAAGCGTACCGTGTTAAGGAATCGCTTGCAGGAACAAGTTAGAGTTAGTTTATACTTAAGCGTAAGTTGTGATATATTTTCTAAGCGTTTGCTGTAGGCTTTAATATAGTTTCTCCCAGCTATATGATTTGGTGAGCTATTTTTACATAGGCAGCATGTGACTGCACATAATTATGCAGCAGCAAGATATCAAAACTTAATTTTATCAGCTCTTGGTTTTAAATGACACAGCTTACATTCCCTCATAATCGAGGTAGTTTTGAATGCCAAAACCGTATAACAAGTGTGTTCATTAATTTACTTCAGTGTGATGCCTGTTATGTGCAATTACAAGATTGAAAGATCAAATTGTAAAAGTTTCTCAGGAAACTGCTGGTTGGTAAACCGCTGAAGGAGACGTTTTAAAGTTTAAACACAATTTAGTTTTGCCAGAATAACGGGCGATAATAACCGTACTGGTTTTTCGCCCAAAAAAAAAAAAAAAAAATTGCCAGATTTAATGGATGGTTCTGAGAGTTGGATCCTGACAGTTCGCCAGATATCAAGCCTAGCGTATCCCGCGCTGCTTTGCACGTGAAACATGTATAATCAAGTTTTTTAAATAAATATGTAACAAAAATTGTGTAGCTACTAGTCGACTATTTGCGACCCCAACGTACACATACATTTTGATAAATTCCCTAGCGAACGTTTCTCGATACTGTACTGTACTTCAACAATAGTTCACACACATATACAAAAACAATGTTTTGATAATTTTCCTCGTGTGCGTCTCTCGCCTTCATCTACTTCTACAGCAATATGTACTCACATGTACACACTCACATACACACATACATATTTATGAAAATCTTCATTAGGGCCCTTAGTGTTATCATTTTTGAAAACTTTAAAGTAAAATGTTGCTGTGAATGTAAGTGCAAATATGCCGGCAAAATTTAATGAAAATCCCTTTAGTAGTTTTGAAAAATAGCCTGCACAAAAAACACGCTTTGTCTTTATAATATTAGTATAAATAAAAGCTGGGTGGTAAAGGAAATAGATATTTCCTTTAATGAACTTAATTTGCCAGGGGTGATATCAACTTCAAAAAAACAAGTATAAGTCATTTGTTGCAGTTATTAGATGATTGAACACTCGCACAAGTGGTAACTTTAAGCCAAACATACAAAATGATATTGTATGACCTCAAAAAAGGTGGCATTCAAACTTCTATAACAAATAGCAGTTTGCTAACTTGGAAGTTCAAATGGGACAGGAGGCTTAATCTGGATTCATCTTCATATCTACTCCTGGTCTAAGTGTTGACTAAGCCTCTCCTTCTCCCCAGTCTCTCCGAATCTCCTCTTTACTTACCTCCTCCCATACAATGCTCCTCCTTTGCCAGAGTGCTTTCACGTTACCCAGCCCCTGTTCATGTGAGCGTCCTCTCAGTCTTTTATCCCCTTCGTTCCTTTTTTCTCACACTCTTGGAATCCAGCATCCATTCTCTTCACATGCCCTAATCAGCTCAATTTGTTATCCTCCAATCTCTTCTCTAATATCCTCATTCTTTAACTTATCCTTTCTTGCTTTACTTTTGAGAAATTTCATCTTCTGCCTCCAGTTTGCTCCATTCTCTCTCATTCAGCACCCGTCTCCAAAGCCACTTACTAGTACATAATACATCTTATAAATTATCTCCTTGGCCTTCCATGGTATTTCCTTATATTAGAGCAGGTGTCTCACGTAACACCTTTCCTACTTTCTTCAATCACTTTGTAATTTTTTGTTATATTCTACTATTAATTATTAGCTATTTCTGCTCCCAAGTAAGTAAAATGTTGCAACCTTTTAGTGCTTTGTTATTCAACTGAACATCCATTTCCAGCCTTTTTGTCTTGTCCTATTACCATCACATCAGTCTTTTCACTGATTTCAAGCTTCTTTGACTGAAGTTGTGTATTTTATTTATACAGGTCCTCTGGCACCCCTCAATCTTCTTGCTGTATATTGCCATGTCGTCTGCAAAAATCATGTATTTTTATTTTACCTTCTTTTATCTAATCTGTATTGTTTGTAATAATGATAAATTTACTTTCCAAACAACCGTTGTAGTCAGCCAGTCTGAAGTTGATTTCTTGTAACGCTGAAAAGTGTTAATGATAAGATTTTAAAATTTGTTCATCGAAGGTTACATTTTTTAGTTTTACGTCCTTTCATTATCACCTTCATATTAACCCTCTTCTTTATTATGTTTCCATTATGTGGAATGTATACATCCGATGTTAATTAATATATTTGTTATGATTTACAATTTCAGTTAAAGGCACGAGCAGTAACAGCTTGGCGCCATAGCGGTGATCATGGTGGAGAGTTATCCGTATTTTGTTGGTGATCGATCAGCAGGAGTACACATCGTTCATTAATCTTCGCCACGCCACGATCAGTTTCATCATCATCATCCTCATCTACATTATCATCATCATCATCGACGTCATTGCAAATGCCAGCTACTGATATAAAAATAATAATTTCACCGACTGCATCACTCTTTTTATCACCTTATATAACTGCCACCATTGTTAATAACTACTACCACACTTTAACTGCTAATACGATCACTCAAAACCATAATATTAATCAATTAGCTATCCTAAACGCTGTTTCAGTTTTTGTTTATATCTCTATTTTTTTTTCTTATCGTTATCGTTTTAGTTCATTAATAAATTGAAAAAAGACTAATAAAAAATGTTTTTAATTAATTATTATTATGAATTAGTTTTGTTAATTAAATGATCAATTATTATTATTTTCATTATTAATATTTGTTTAACCTAGTGATAACTTGTATTATAACAATGAGATTATACAACAGAGATATCTTTTAACATAATTATAAAATTTATTTAAAACTTAGCATGGTTTTTATACTACATTTTCGGTAGTTTTTATCAAATAATATCTGATTAATCAGTGAATTAATGGATTATTAATTTCCTTAATAAATTTATAATAATTTTTTTGTATTGTAAAGTAAAAAATATTGATGACAGTTTTATTACCCTACAAAATTTCAATATTTGTACACTCACAATATGTAAAATTTTATACCTTGTTTAATAGATTAGACAGTTTTCATCCTTGTTTGAAAAGTTATATTGTAGTTTCCACACTCTGTTATTCAAATATTTTACATTGAAGAAAGCTAGAATGTTTTAGTTTATATTGTAATTTTTGAACATTTAAATTAAAAGACATTTCCACATTTTAAAAAAAATTATATGCGTTATAAACTTACTGAAAAATATTGTGCACAAGTAAATTTTAGGTGTCAAAAAAAATTAGTACATATAAAATAAAGCTCTTAATTTTTTTCTTGAATTTTAGAAGTATTTTCTCTTTTTTAGTTGCCTTTTTAATTCAGAGGTTGGTGAAAATTACAGCAATTCTAACTTTGACACTGCTGCACAGAGGAAAAATAAAAGTACAATTTCTGTTGGTTACTCAATCAAAATGTTCTTAGTTTTTATTATGTTCCTATTTTCTTCATGCAATATTTTCTTATATTTAGTTACGTTTTGGGACAATACTTTCTTTCAAATTACAACTTATACAAAAGAATCGTATAGCAAGATTTTAACTAAAAATGATCAAACTGTACTGTTAATCATCGTATAAAAAATTGATTAACAGATTTATTGTGGAAACTAAATGCTACCAGTGAATTCCCAATGAATTAATTTACTTTATAAATATGGAATTTGATATTAACAGGGAAATACATTTTAGATTATGTAAAGTTGGCACTCTTATACCATACAGCTCATGGTCTTGAAATTGTTTAATATTTTTATACATTGACTAACCAAAATAGGTTCAATTGTTTTTATGTTTCTGTAATAATGTTAGATATAATCAACATGATTTTTTTTAAGACTGAAGTATTTGTGAATTGAGATAAGATTCTATTATAATAATTATTACGTTTTTATATGATATCTCTGTTGTATACCTCATTAATAATAATTATTACTGGTGATTTTTTTTATTATTATCATTATTACTTTTTTAAACATTATATTTTGTTAATAAATGCATAATTTAGTTATTGATATTAAGTAATTTGTTATAATTATTAATGCTTACACAGTGTCTCAGAAAAATGGAATATTTTATTTATAATAATTGTGAAATTTGGTATCATTGTATTATTTTTTAAAAAAAATGTTAATATTGTTTAAATGTCATTTAGGTGATTTTAATTTGGAAAACTTTTAGTGTAGATCTGATAATCAATTTTTATTTATTATGCTACTAAGTACCTTTCTCGTAAGATATTACTGTATTAAAATTTATTTAAAGATATTTAAAAAATATTTATAGATTTCTTGATTGATCAGAAAAAACATATTTTTTTTACGATAAGAGGTTGATGTGTTGAGTAATTACCTTATTATACATTTTAAATTCTGTATTGTAAGTTTACATAATGACTAACGCTTTGCCTGCTGAACCATTACATTGCTGTTCTGTTCATTCACAGATACAATTCCAGAATTCGGTTTTTTAAAAGTCAACCAGGAATCACTGTCTGGTATTTAAATTCTTGTAAAATTAACTACAGTTACAAGTGTTTAAACCATGGAACTCTGATCGCCAAAATCAGCTGTTAAACAGCTGATTGGCGGTGATAACTTTACCTCTAGTACAACCTGATGGGTTGTTCGCTGTAGGGGTTTAGATACTGTAGTTAACTTTCATCCCGTAAAGATTGTTATTTAAATGACTGTTCAGTAGTGTCAAATTTGAAGTTTCCTTTTGTTCTAAATTTTTTTTTGTCATCTACATAAAATGTTAGAATTTTTTTATTATATTCTTCATGGATAGTGCGGTTCCATTGGTTTTTTCTGATTGTTTCTCCTAGATATTACAATCCCTATTTATCAACCAGTTTTTAATTACTTTATAATATTTTTATGAATTTTGTACATAAACCTAGAAATTTACACTAAAACTTATAAAATAATCATGGTTGTAAAACACGGTAATCGGATACACTTGTAAACTAATCAATGGTGCTTTGATGACACTAAAAATAAAAAAAATTATAGAAAAGCTGTTCCGTCAGTTAACAATAGTATTATTATTATAGACTCAGGCAAAGTGCTAAAATAAATTTATTAACTTATTGGTAATGTTATCAAATAAAATGATATGAATTTGAGAATGTAATGTAAATCGATAAACAAAGAAGAATTATAATAAAAAAAACAAAGATTTATTTGTGTTAAAGCATATAAAACTGATAAGTGATTGGTGATAAGCAGGGGATATTTAATATTGAACTAACAGTATAAACTATTATCATTACATAAAAATATTACAGGAATCTCCCATACCCATTTCTACAGATTTTCTTGGTGTGTCATTGTAATATAAAATGTTTATTTTTAACAAATAAAAACTTTAAATGTTTGATCATAACACATATGAAATGAAATGACAAATCCGAACTAAAAAAATCTTTCCATTTTTCTAAAACACATTGTATTACGATTGATTTCTATTATTACTATATTGTTATTTTATTTTGTGATAAAAATGTATTATTTTAACAAATTACATATAAATATATAAATAAATATAATTGATAATTATTATAATTAAAATAATGATGTGCGTGCCAGAAATAGACATACATTTTAATATTTATATTTTTTAATGTTGGTTATTATTATTAATATTATTTACGATATGTGCAAAATGAATAATATTTGTAATAATAACATGGTCATGATTTAAAGATATTAGCATAATTTTATATGTACGTGTACATATTATATATATATATATTGTTTATTATTATTATTGTTGTTTTATTATATATATTTTACATATTATATATTTATCTTTTTTTAAATCTTCATTACCTGATCTGGTAAATTAAGAACTTAATCTTCAGTGTTTGTAATATTTTTTTTAAAAGTTGATCTCTTTATTGTTAAAAACATTTATTAATTAAGATCTCATGTTTAAATTCTGAATAGTTGTGATCTGTTATGTTAATATATTTTCAGGTTAAAGAAATTGTAATTTTTTCATGTAGTATTAATAAATAAATTTCAGTTAAAATCTCTAATTTTGGATTTCTAAACAAATCGTGTAGCTGTCTTATACAAACTGTGTTAACAATAATCATGAATTTGAAAAATAGTGTTTAATTAGCATTGTGATATGTCAAAAAATCATTACGAAACAATGTGTAACTGAATAAAGTGTTTAAAATTTCAATTTATGTTTGTTTAAGCCTATAACTTAAATCGGGAAGAATCAAATTAACGAGACCAATCCACTGTTGTTTTTGTGTACTTTACAGACTCTTTTTTAAATTCTATTTTTTTTTAAATATACAAAGAATTAAACTAAAAGTCTGGCAAACTAAAGGTGAGAACATCAGTCGTGTTTCATTTCTATTTATGATAATTTGATTATTCTGTCAATATACAATAATAAAAACTGTAATTCTTTGTAATTGTAAGTTATTAGTTAAATAGTTTCAAGTAGTCTATAAATTATTCTACAGTTCGGATGTTTTTCTCAATTTTTTCAAGTAGTCTATAAATTATTCTACAGTTCGGATGTTTTTCTCAATTTAAACTTGCCTTCACTCCGTATAATAAAACAGAAAGGTTTCATTAAAATATTGTGTTTTTTTAGTGCTTGTTAAGCCACAATGGACTACTTTAGTCAATTTGGAAGCTTGGTTTCAGTCTCTTTTTGGTGTGATATTCTCTCATGTTCTGAGCATATGCTTCTTGGCTGTTTCTGAAAATTCCCTCTACTCTCTTTTCTGTGTCGTAAGCTGATAGTTGTGGTTCTTGATGACCTGTTTGTATTGGGTGATTTTTCTGTTAGATCTTCATTAGTTAGCCCAATTTCTTTTCAATTGCTTTTGATTTCTTTGTGCCACTGTATGCATTACCAGCGTCCGTTTTTTGTCTCATTGCATGGTCAATTATTCTGGGTAAAAGAAAATATTGTATTAATATATTATTCTAAAAATATTGGTTAAAGGAATAAAACTGCAATCATATAATGATAATTTTGTGCGTATATTAAATTGCTTTGCATAAAATGTTATAGTATTTATTTAGAAATACTAAAATGCTTTTTATACTATTTTTTTTGTTAGCTTATTTTGGTATGTCTGTACTTTAACATCTATAATTTTGGTTCAATTTCCAATTTTTAAACCTGTGTGGTATTGTTAAATACAATAAATTAACATTTTAATCAGTGAAAAATCAAGCTTCAGTGATAGTGGTTTTATTCAAATATTAATTTATGTAAAACATTTTAATTACACAAGTTCATGGCAGTTTTTAACGTTGACTATGGGAGTAATTTCTGTATGACAATATGGTACAGTTTAGTTTTACATTTTTGTATTATCTAAACTTATTTTGGGTCTTTTCTAGTCTAGATAAATGGGATTATATGGTATTGCAAATAAATTCTTGACAGTATTACAGAAAAAATTTAATTGTTTCTTATGAATGGCCACAGATAAATCAAGAAAGTAAATATAGTTATTTAATAAATTATTAGATTAAATTAATGTATTATTTCATGTTTGAAAGAATAAAAATATTGAACTGCAACCAAAATTTTATATGCTACAAGAATTGTTTTCTTTATCAGCTTGTCATCATCCAGTGTTGGATATGGACCTCCACAATTCTTGATGTTGTACCTTTCCTACCCAGTAAAATCTTGCTACCATTTTATTTTCGCCACTATATTTTGTGGAAAATGTCTGCCTCTCTTTCCCAGCCATGGCCTCCATCGCTGAATCTTCTTATGTCAATCTCTTTGACATCACTTATGTCTGGCTAATCGCCATTTCAGTGATGCCGTACTTTTCTTACATCGATTAATTTTGTTATATTGAAAATTTATAAACTGCTGACATTTAAATAGTTGTATCATTTTTTCTTTGATAGTAAAATTTTTTGTCTAAAACTTTACAAATTGTATTTGTGAGATATCCACATCTCACCCTAGTACTTCTCCACACAAGACCATCGTACGAAAACAATTCGTTCTCAGACGGAATCTAATCCAGTCATCAAAATAATTATTATTTGTTGCCTATTATTTTGAAATGTATTTTTAATAGGTGCTTATTTTAAATCAATGTAAAACCAGAATAATTAAAGAAAGTATATTTTTTATTTGTTAAAGTTAATTATTTAAAATATCCTAATTGTTACAAATACAGTCAAACCTCCTCATTCGAAATCCTCCCAAAATCGAATATAATTGTATGCTATCCCCTTGAAAAATCCTCCTTAATATGAATTAAATTACCACCCTATTCGAAAATTTTCGAGAATTTCGTGGTCATATATATTGTATCAATACATTTTTTGATACATTATTAATAAAATAATTACAAAATTTACAATTTACACATTGTACACGATTTATAATGAAGCATGCGTTAAAATCACGACAATAAGGACATAGTAAGCGTAGTACAAAACTACTAAAAGCTTTAGAAAAAAGTGAAAATGCAGGTAATTTTCAAGTTAGAAGAAACCAGACAGAAACACAAACAATTACCTACACTTAATATCATTACCTACGCACAAGCCCAAGGCTTATGTAGGCATCATCACTCGATAAAAATAAAAAAAATTTAATAAGAATAAATTTTTTACTTAAACTTTAGAATACCGAAAAGAGCAATGTTAAAACAACCAGCATGATACACAGTTTAACTAAAAATAACACATTGCTAATGCTTTGATTTTATGAACACTACGATAAAATTTTAGAAGTATAACCATATACCTCTATGGATATTTTTTTATCATGTTTCCCATTTAAAAAATAATTTATAGTAAAGTAATTAAACGATTGAGTTAAATGACGTTAATTAATATAATTATATAAACATTTGTATGACAAATCAAAATACATTTTGCTCAATCTGTATGCCCAGTTATTTTCTTATTAATAATAATAATATATATTACATTTTGTTGTTAGTTTGATTTTGATCAGGTAATTAAGATTTTTTTGTACTATTTTTTCTGTTCTTGTTTTTTTTTTATTATATAGACAATGATAGTATATAATGACATTACACAATTACATATAAGAAGCATATTATATAGTTTTTTTATTATATTTTTGTTATTAGTGTTTATATTTGCAATATAATTTTTTTATCTATGTTTATCATTATATTATTTTGTAAAACGTATGTTTGATTATCATTTTCTCGTATGATAGACTGTTTAGTATGATTTTGTAGTATGATGAATGATGATGTATTGTAAGAGATGATCTTGTATGGGTGTGTGTATATCAAAAAATGTACGGTACAATATTATATATGTAACAAATTTTTTCTGTATATATTATACAAATTGTGTCGAATGAATGTGTGTATAATTATATATATAAATATTTTTTTTAACTTGATTGTACCATTTGTGATTTTATGTAAAGTTTTATTTTAAATAATTATATATCGCATTGTAGTTAAATTACAATTTCAATATTATTATATTTGGTTGTAATTTCCTTTTTTTATTATATATTCGTTATGTATTTAGTTAATTTATATTATATTATATATAAATATGACAAATTTAAAAAAATGAATAAAATTTACAACTTTAAAAGTGTTATTTTAATCCATTTGTTTTTATTATTTTTATTTCATTAACCTAATTACTTTTTTTGGTTATGGGAACCGGTACATTATTTTTTCTTAAGAAAATAGGGTTTTTATTTTTATTACTAATAACTAAAAAGTATAATAAATAATGTATTGTATTTCTCGTGATGTTAAATTCCTGTGTTTCGTTATTTTTCGTGTCTGTAAAAATATTTTCTAAGTGTCTTTCGTATTATTTTATTTTGTTTGACGTAGATCAAGGAATATTTATCAGTTGTGGGAAAAATTGATGTAATTTTGAAAGTTTAGTGTAAATGTTATCAGATTTTATATTCACATTTCCTCTTTTATTATTATAATAAATTTTTTATGTAAAAATTTATTAATTTTTCCTGTTTGACCACGTAACCACAATTTGAGAATACTATCTAACAAAAAATATTTAACATTTTTTACTTTGATATAAACAATATAAGGTTTATATATTTTTTATTATAGATTGTCTGAATCTTGAAATTTTAAAAACTCAAAATAAAACATTTGGTTTGCTAATATCTCTGCTGCTATTTAAAAATCTTTGTGATGATTTTAAAAGTCATTGGATTATCTTTCATTTTATTTTGATAACCCATAATCCTCTTTATTATTCTGATAATTTATTTATTCCATTAGGCTCAAGATTTTATTTATGGTAGTAATTGCTGTTTTTTTCCGTTTAAAGTGAACACAGACTGATGTGTCATGGTATTAAATTTATCTATCTGTGAATGTATTCTATAACAAATTTATCATTTTTGTTGATGGTGTTACAAAGTTTATTTTTGTGCATTTCATGTTAAAATCTATTTTCATCTCATTTAAATTGGAAATCCCTGATTATAATTTAATAACTGAGAAAAGACTTAACAATTATTTAAAGAATAGGATACCTACATTTTTAGATAAGTTTTATTATGGAATTTTATACTCAGGAATATCAGTCAAGTTATTACAACTGGATAATATTTCAGATGATTGAGTCAGCTAACCCTTTTTACAGGCATTGACGAGATACCTCACAAAATTCAGTGTAAACTTAGCCACACTGTTGATCGATAACTGTTTTGCATTGAATGTATGAGCTAATAATATTTAATCAGAATGAAACTGAATTTTATTCTTTTCTTTTCCCCAGTTATATGTCTCCTGTTATTGAACATGTTTACCAATAGACGCAACCTGTTAAGCTCCTATTAACAGGGTATGTTGTGATTTTTTTTATGTTCGTCAGTTATTTTTTACACTCTTAATTCAGTAGGAGTTAAATAAAGAGATAATTAACTAGTATCATATTCTTGTTTTATTCGTTAATTCATATAAAGTAGAAGTTTTGTTTCTTTACCTTTTTGGAACGGTTCTATTATGTTTACATAAGTGAGCAATTTGTGGCCCTGTTGGATACAACTCTTAAGTTTTATTGATGACTCATGAAAGGTGTAAGAAATATTTGGGTAATAACAATTATAATAATGCAGGAAATTCTAATCTATACTAATATTACAGTTAGAGAATTTGTTTTTGAAATTTACTTGATATTTTAATTTATCTTAAATAATAAATTCTTGAGTACCTTTATACATAAAACTATAAACTAAATTTTCTACACTATTCCTGTACTTTTAAAGTGCTCATGGTTTTGAACATAATAACTGACAATTAACTGGTCATATTTTTTTCATTAAAGATGTTTTTTGGTGCCTTGATTTTTAATAATATTTCATGGGACAGTTTAAAGAATTAAATTAAAAAAATAATGAGTTAATTCCAGTAACAGTGGATACATAATACGTGCAAGTCAATTTTATTAAAATTCTGGAATAAGAATTGTAAAAATTATCTGTAGTTAAACCCCCTGCAAAACCATCCTGTTAAAAATACCTAACCAATTTTTACTAAGGAATTAACCTTTCTTAGTTAAAATGTTAATTGACGCATGAAAATGTAATTTATTACGTACATTACATGATTCATGAAATTCCTTGTGGGTAAAGAAGTTATAAGAGTTTTAGGTAATGTATTTTTTTACAATTTTTGTAATAAATGGTTTCATTTTGTAGTATTTTTTTCCTTTGCATCCAGGATACTCCAAAGGGAGTATAGGACATGTCAAGATAAAAACTGATAAACTGAAAGTTTATCACCAATGATAAATTCATCACTTGCCACCAAAAAATTGTTTTTGCTACTGCTTACTTCAGTAGGCTTGTCATGAACCCCATTGAATCAAATATCACACAAAATAAAAAATCAAACAATGATAAATTCATCACTTACCAATAATTTTTTCCTGCTACTGCTTAACTCAGTAGACTTGTCCGTATATAGTGTGAACCTGCCCTCTCCATTCCACAGGAATAATATTGCCACTGTCTTGTCATGATCGTACAGTGGTTTTATCAGCTTTTCATTGACGTGCATGCAAAATAAATAGTACATTGTGCTAAATAGTTACTGGAAATTACAACAGACATGTTCCATTATCCATAAACCATACGGGCTGGTGAGTGCATAATTGAATTTTTTAAAGAATGGGAATTAAGTTATTGATGCTACTTTCAAATTATATTCCACTGTAATGCAGTTGGAAAAAGTTTGTTGCTGTACGAAACTATTTGATAATTAAAACTATTTTTATTTTATACACTATTGTATTTGTAATTCAAAATGCTGAGTGTATGTTGCCACCAACTTTGCAATTGTGTTTATGGAACAAGTTTAAGATTGAATTAAAAGATAAAAATTTAGAATTATTTGAGTTCTATGAACATATGAACTTAGTTTTCATAAATTAATACAATTTATGTGAAGATTTACAATTTGGAGATGCTCAAATATAATGTTCCATAACATATATTGTAGTTGCAATAAAATTGTAATGTTGAAAAATATACAGTTTTTGTTGACAAAATTTTTATTGCAATACACAGTGGCCTGTGTGTTATGTGATGGAGAAAGATGAATTAAGCAGAATATTTTTATATTTTTGTTGCGAGTTCTGTACATAAAATTTACTTTCCTATTTTTGTACATGAAGGTATCCTAAATTCCTAAAAATTTTAGAACAAAAAAACAATGAAAAATTATTAATATTTATCAACCTGAATCTAAAATCATTGTTTATTCTATAAATAACTACACTTATTTAAAAAAAAAAGTTAATTTATATTTTTCCCCGTAGTGTTTTTGATGTTTACATTTCACGGAATTCTGTATAATATACATTTTTTGTAATCATTAATATTTTATCAAAATAATTTTGCCATGAGGGATAAAATCAGGATTTTTTTGTACATGATTATTTTTTTATTATTAAATTCTGATGTATTTGTTTCGGTTACAAAAGGATATAAACATTTTGAAATTTTAGAGACATAACACCATATAATTATTATTTGATTGATACACATAATATTGCAAGATGCCTGTAATAAAGAAAATGCATGTTGAATTTATTTGTAAATTTATGTTGCATAATTTAGAAATGATATACTGATCTAAGGATGAAAGTGATTTTTTTTAGAAAGATTAAATGTGAGTTAGTGATATTGTATTAAGATCTTATATTAATTTAATGACAGTAATATTATGAGAATAAAATTTAAAAAAAAACTGTTAAAAGACTAATATTTAATTAATTATTAATTAAAAATAAATGATATTAATACATTGAGTACCTATTTTTATTAATTAATTTTTTTAATTATAATTAATGTTATTATTATTATAAATATTATGTTGTACAAGTATAAAGTGTGTAATATACAAAAATTTATATTATAAAAAAAGAGACTATTTATTTTCAAATTGGTGTGAAGTGTGTAATAAATGTTAATGAGTTTGTTTAGGATAAAGTGAACATTCAAGTCAGTTATTTGTTAATTTTTTTTATTTGATAAGAATTTAACAAATTATTAGGAGGTATAAGATAGTGTTACAAAAGATGAATGAAAAAATGAATATGTGAAGAGAGAAGTATGTTATGGTAAATTTGATTAATTATATTATGTAATAAAATTGATTATGTATTTAATTACAAAATTGGAATATATGATAAATAACTATGGGTTTGTTTTATTGTTTTATTACCATTACCTTTTTTCTGCATGATACTTGGTACAGTAGGTGCCAGCTATAACAGACTTTTGATATGTTGTAGTGTAGGTTATTAGCTGAAAGGCTGATTTGAACCTCTAGAGGTTTTATTAAATAAAACAAGGAGTGAGGTGATTTACCTATGTCTTCTTCACTGAGTGGAAGAGTATGCTTATCAGCATACCACATTCTCTGTAAAGCATATACTTTTTACCCTGCCAATGACACCTTCACTTCATTCATTACTCTCAGAGGAGATTACTCTGTTTAGTGTCGTTTATACCTATATCTCTTCTGCCGGCCGCATTGGTGTAGTTTGTAACATGCTCCCTCATCACGCGGTCTTGGGTTCGAATCCCATTCAAGCACAGCATATTTTCATACGTTACAAAATCATTTCATCCTTCCTTCACCGTCTGCATTAGTAGTAATTATAGAACAGTCTGACATTAACCAAAAAACCAAAAAATATATATGTATATATCCTCTTCTGTTCTTAATCCTTTCAGTGTCAACGTCTGGGAAACAGGATGTCGATGTCTTTTACGTAGTGATAAAATCCTGTTTACCGGACGTCCGTTAAGTGCCAATATCTGGATAACCAAACATTTCTAAAATAACTTTTAACGGAAATTAATTGAATATTGTATTTTGAAACCGCCTCAGTGGCGTAGTGAACTAGCGCACTAGCCTACAAAGCGAAATGTCGCAGGTTTGATTCCTGGCTAAAGTCTGGAAATTGTAACACGTTAAAACCACCGTACCAAAACCCACTGTAGTTGCTAATGACCAAGCGTTTAATACGACTTTAAATAAACTTAAAAAACAGTTTTGAATATTTTAAATGGTAGAACGATTTCTTTTTTTTGAACACAAAACAAATTAATTTTTAACTGGACATTTTATTTTTCTGTAACGTTAAAAGTTTGGTCGGTAACGGCAGGCTGCAAGTTTTCGAAATAAGGGCTGGCACTTATTGTACTCCCTTATTCAAATTAAACGGCTTTAGATCAAACTTTTAAATATTGTTTTGGCACTGAAAAGGTTAAATGCTTCAGTCATTTAACTGGCTAAACCATGTGGTAAGAACAGAACTATTTTTTTGTAGCCCTGGAACTAGCAGATAGAGTGTAAATAATTTAACACTCCATCTATTTGTTATGGGCAAACTTTTGATGTAATAGATAGAGTAAGTTGATTCTCAGTTTAGGAATATTGTAACCTTTACTGTGAACCTTGATTGACTTGAATGGTTTTAGGAGACAACAACATTACTGGCGATGACATGTAAGAGTAGTTGGAAGTTGGCAATAGCTATCCTGGGAACAAATTATTGATGGCGATGCAATAACAAGAAGAATATTGTAACTCCTAAGGGTATTAGTCTGGGTGTAACAAATAATGAACAATCTTACTTTAAATTTATAACAATTATTTATTTACAAGATTATAAATTAAAATTATTGTGCTTAAATGATTTCTAACACATTACAATATTATAGAGCGGATGCCAAATAAGCTTGCTGGTTTTCTGAAGTGCGCAGATTAAATGATAAACAGTTGCTTATAGCAGCTTATCATGGTTTAATTTTATCTCATATCAGGTATGCCATGTTAGTATGGGGTAATTCATCACAGGGTAACATGGAAAGAGTTTTTAAAATACAGAAAAAAGCTATTAGGTGTATGATGGGAGTCAACCACAACCACACCCTACCTCATGCAGATCACTATTTAAAGAGCTGCAATTGCTCACAGTTCCTTCTTTGTACATTTTTGAAGTGATAATGTACGTAAAGAAAAATACCTTTTTACAGAAATTAGATGTTCACTACACAAGAAACAGAATCGATTATTATGTTGCTAATCACAACCCTAAATTGTTTGAACAAAAACTAACTTATGCAGGTAGAAAATACATCAATAAATTGCTTCAAGGTTTAAAAAGTTGTAACAATTTAAGTCATTTTAAAAAAAAGCTAAAACAATATTTGATTGATGAAAAATTTTACAGTGTGCAGGAATTCCTTTCTAAATAGTTTTTGTATTTAATTTAATTAAACAAATATTGTGGACAATTTGATACAAAGGGGTTCATGACAAGCCTACTGAGTTAAGCAGTGGTAGGAGGAAATTATTGGTATGTGATGAATTTATCATTGTGTTTGATTTTTTTTATTTTTCATTGTGTGTGATATTTGATTCAATAGGGTTCATGACGCCTACTGAAGTAAGCAGTAGCAAAAACAATTTTTGGTGGTAAGTGATGAATTTATCATTGGTGATAAACTTTCAGTTTATCAGTTTTATCTTGACATGTCCTATACTCCCTTTGGAGTCTCCAGGATGGAAAAAAAAGATAGTTTATTTTGGTAATGGCACGCTCGATTGCCTCAGTGAGTGGTGGGGGTCAGTGCTGTACCAGCTATGATCAGAATCATGTCGATCTCGCAACATTATAATATTAGCTAACCTGAAAACATTAGTCTGTAATGTGTTGTATATGGTAGGCGTTATTGTATACAATGTTTACAATTGCATGTTATTAACGTCGCTAATAGATTATAATTTACAACGTTCAGCGCGTGTGATTTTAATAGGCAGTTCGGTACTAAGATGTGAAATTTACTGACTGAATCTGAACTGTTCATGCAGCTACACCGGCAAGCTTATTTGTTGTCTGCTCTACTAAAACTAATTGAATGACAAAAACTTGTAAGGCCTAAACTAATTGATACAAATGAAGATTATTTTACATTTTTTTTTATTTTATACGAGGCGGCGAGAAAAACTAATGTTCACTCCCTCACGATGGGGGAAGTAGTATTGGACTCAATTGAGACGTCCTCGTCCAGCCCCAAGGAGGCTGCAACTGCCTACCAATTATTTTACACTTACCTACAGCCAATTGCTACATGATGTTTACCATATGAGAAGATATTATTCTTTAACGTACTTGTTACACTGTATACAAACTTCCTAATGGTACTCACTTAATCATTACTGTGCAGGAACTTGAACTGAACTAAACTGGTCGATAAATGCTACCATCTTTAAATGCCTGTGACAGTAGCCGTTTCTATAAAAGCACAGATTTTCTACATAATAAGACACCTTGTACGGTTTCAGAGCAACCCAAAACATAGAAATGATCACCAACGAGCATAACAAAGACCCATTCTGTGTATTTCACTCTAGTTTCGAATGTTTCCAAGGAGTCTTTTTAACCATTTAATTTATCGGCCATCCATTATCCTTGTTACAAGACACTTAATTTCTTACAATAACAATTTATTCCCTCAACTATTTCTAGAATATCACTATTTAATGCTACAATATATAAAAACTAGTTTTTCCAATGTTTATGACACCGTTGATTTCATCTATCTGAAGATCAAGATTTGCAAGAGATTACAAAAATTTTAGATATTAAAACAGAATAAGTCTTGTAAGTAATTAAAAATTGATAATTTGTTCTTCCTGGTTCTATCAACTTTACATTAACCCTTTCAGTGCCAACGTCCAGAAAACAGGACGTTGATATATTTATCCCCGGATTACTGGATGTTTGTAAGTTATACATAAAATACCAATGTCTGGATAACCCAACATTTACAAAAAACTTTAAAACAAAAATTAATGGAATTATGAATTTTGAGACCGCCTCCATGGCATAGTGATTAGCACGTTAGTCTACAAAGCGAAAGGTCCTGGGTTCGATTCTCGGCTAGGATCTGGAGATTTTATCACGTTTAAACCTCCGTAAAGGTATCAAAACCCACAGTAGTCGCTAATGACCAAGCTGCTAGTGCGACTTTAAATAAACTAAAAAGTATTTTGAATATTTTTAGTATTAAAACGATTTGTTTTTTCAATGAACACAAAAACTAATTTTTAACAGGAAATTTTATTTTTCTGTAATGTTGAAATTTTGATTGGTAATGGCAGGCTTACGCCTGCAAGTTTTTGAAATAGGGCTGGCACTTTTTGTACACCCTATACAAATTTAATGACACGTTAGGATCACCTTTTAAATATTGTTTTGGCACTGAAAGGGTTAATTACGTATTTTCGCCTATCATAAAAAATGGGGCAATATTATGTAATACAAGCTGTAGATTGTATTTATGTAGGTACTATATACAATATGGCTTAGATATGTAGACAGTATAATCTGTACTCATAATTTGACATAATGGACATTGGCATCCCCCCCCCCATAGTCATTATAGTGGGTGCCTACAATATATTTTAAAGTTTAAAAACAAACTTACAATAAGAGAAAATATAGAAGTGGGTGCATTTTGTTATAGAAACATCGTAAAACATTGTCAAATGGTGTAGGTTTTAAGAGAGTCTTTATATAGATCTTGGGGTTTTTATACTGATAATTTTTATACTGATGTGGTATCTGTAGCATTATTTAATTGATGAAATATTTTACTATTCAAAAGTTCATTTTCAGATGGGTTGGTTCATTGCTGCTGTGATCAGAGCAACTGGCTTCTATGATTCTAAAAATATATTAAAAGAAAACTAGGTATGCCTATTAGTACATTTCGGTTATCATGAATGTGGTAATTTGGAAAAGTTTCAAAGGCTTATATACACAGGAAAATTCTGGTCAATAAAGTACAAAAAAAATCATTTAAAATTTTATCACATATTGGTTCTGCCATACCATACAGTTTAATTGTATGGTTCAGAATATTGGACCCTGACTCCTTCAGACATCAAGAGTAGAGTCTGCTGAGGTAAAATTGGTACAATCAAATTAATATTATCAAATAAAATACAACATAAAATTATTTGCCAGGGGTGATATCAATAATTTGGAAACTGGTAAAAGTTGTGTTTTCATATGTTGCGGATGCATGATGATTAAATGCTACCTAGTTGTGTAAATGTTGTGTAGTTGTTTACCTACACAACAGATTATTGGATGATCTTAGAAGAGATGGGCATCCCAACTTCTTTAAGAAATGGTAGATTACTAAGTTAAAAGTTGGGAAAGACCAGGAGGTGTTTTCCTATCGTTAATCAATGTGGCAAATTTGCTTTCCTAATCTCTATAACCAGCCTGTACTCAAATGTTTATTTTGTGAAGTTTGTTTTTTTTATTTCTGATGGATTTTTTTGTGGTAGTTTCTTCTCTTACTTATTTTGTTAGATTCAATTTTGTGATCATAGCTCCAAGCATATTGTTCTTTTGTGCATATTTATAGATGCACAATCATGTTTAGAAAGAAAAAAATTTCAGCAAAACAACTTACGAGTGTTAATGGTATAAAAATGGACTGCAGCACATAACTTAGTAATAAGTTAATTGTAGTCTTGGACGTACTTATTGAGGAAAATACTCTGACGCGGCAAGTGGTACAGTATTACTGTAATATATTACAGCGTTTATTATTTTGTAATTACGTGCCGTGGATTGAATTATAGCGAATTACAAATTTTAAATGTAGTGATGTGCTTTCTTATGACGTCATGTATTCAGTTCGTAGCCTCAATCGGCTTTGATAAAGGACGATGTAATCGGCTTTGATGAACCGATGCTGAAAACTTGTTATTGTAATTTATGTGGTTTTATTTATTGTAATTACTTTGTAGTATACTGTCATAATAATTTAAATTAATTTGGAGATTTTAAAAGTTCGCTACCGTTCGCTTCTTACTGTTTACAGAAGTTATGATTGAGCTGTGTACGTATTTATAATTTTCCTTTATTAACTTTGGGACCTAACTTTGTTTCATAGGTTAGAGGTTAATTTTTGTTAACGTACGTATAAAAATAATTAATTCGCATAAATATACTTCTTTGTAATTAATCTGTGATAAATATTGAAAACTGAATTATCGTATTTCATATTTTATAATATTTTTAAAGATCCAAATAAGTAACTTTAATTTATTCAGAAATAATATTATACTATTGCCGAATTCAATGTTCTATCATGTCAACTTTTCATGGGTTGTTTGAGTCTTCTATCTCAGCGTAGAGTCACATCTTCTTATGTTATTAGGGACTATAGAGTTTTTGGATCTTTCCCAAATTTAGTAATGTTGGGTAATGAAGACAGTTGGTGGACACCAAAACCATAACTCTTGACCTGATCTAGAAGTTCAAATATACGTAGTGATATTGTAAACTAATCTTTGAATATTTTGAATCTTTCCATTATATTGCAAGCATGGTAAGCTATCTGTAGTTGGCTGACACAACTTGTTTATGTAAAGTCTCATCATTTTTGTTCACCAAACCAATTTTTCTGTTAAGTTGTTTCAAACCATTATCATTGCAGTTTTGCTCATATTTATTGATGCTTCTGATGTTAAATAAGTGCTGCTTAAGAATTAGTAATGAAATATTTTAATTTAACTATATAGTCTCGAAGAAATTAATTTAAATTAGGTACAGTAGTTATTGGATGCAGTGTCCTCCAAGGGACTGGCTTTTCCGGCCACTGTAACCGATGGCCTTTTCTTGTAGCAAAGGTCCAGTTACGGTCATGTTGTTTACTCATTGTAAAGTAAACCACAAAAAGAGCTTCTTATACACCTTTTTTTGACTAAGTCTAAGTCTCTTCGATTTCTCTTAACCCTAGAACGGTGGGGCTATTCTGTGAGCTATTACTGGTGGAGATGCGAAAAATTTACTCACTGGGTGATTTTCCTGGGAAAACTTTGTTGTGAATTTTTTTTTTGAAACATTTTGGTTTTCATATGTTTTCTATCTCTTTTTCGTTGGTTTTTTTAAAATTTCGACAAATATTGGTTAATAGTTACAAAGATTTCTCAGTAAATCACCAAGCTCGTTTTTTCTATTTATGTAGCTTGAAAATATTTTATTTACTAACATCAACTGTGCAAAATACTTTATAAAACTCCAGATAGTAGACGAAATTAAGATATTAAAAGTAGGAAAAATAAAGTAGTAAAATGAAATAAATAAAATTATACAAATAAGTGAACACGAAAGTCAAACAGAGTGTTTTTGTTGCTGGGGCTACTTATTCTGGCAGTTTGTTGCACAACCAAAACATATTTTCTTTTGATGTTCACCGCATATAGGTTTGCCGCAAAAGAGACAGTATGTAGTTCTATGTCTTCTTTTTGTGTACGAACACTCACTGCAGTACTTCCTTGGAGTTTTTTCTTCTTGGCACGTAACATTTTTGCCGGTTCCTTTACACCCAATACTGCTTGAATTGAGGTTCGCAAAGGTACTGTAGGCTACATATAATTAAAATGGTATTACAAACATACAAAATTATAATGCACTTTTAGTGGTTATACGTAAATTCATACGCATAACATATACAGCATCGGTGGAGATGCAAAAAATTTACGTATTAAAATTATCGTGTATAAGTGGAGATGCGAAAAAATTACTCACTAGCTTTTTTTAAAGGCACCAGTACTATAAATACACGCACTAATTAGATACGATTTCGTCACGAGACAACGGTCAACTAACTCCTTATAGCATATCTGGAAGATAAGGGATGTGCAGCCTACTGAAATTGAGGGGCAAGCGTTGTTGACGTAATATGCGTAAGATTTACTCCAATCCACCATTCTAGGGTTAATCTTCATCAAAACTATTCTGAATTTTCCCAATTGCAGATTTTGTGGAGTTTTCATTGTTAAACTCCTTTGCAATATCCCCATTCGTTTCACTGTTTTTCAAACCCCAAATAAAGTGCACTTTTTCCATCACTGTAAAATGTCTATGCGATAATGCCGTACTTAAGTTTGTATAAAACACGAAGATACTGGATGGGTTTACACAAAAAATATGAACTAAACTTGAGTAATCAGGACTGTTATTTAAGACAAAATAAAGAATGTCTATTAGTAATCAAACTTTCAACGCGAACTATTGCAAATGCATGTTGAGACAACGCTATTTAAAGAAAAACTATGTCAATAAACATAACCTAATTTTAATCATGAGTGAAAGACGCGAAATGAAAATCAACCTCAGTTTGGCTTCAAAATACGGAAAATCACTCTTTCACGCTAAACTAGACTCTGTAGAGAAAAAGGCTCTAAATAAAAGTTGTAGATGTTTTAATTACCTATAAATTTGATTATATACTTTTTTGTCGTAAAATGCATAATAAGGCTGAAATCTTTTAAAACTCGATTTTTTAAACGTTTTCATGAGAAAAAAAAACAGAAAATTGCTAATTACTGCTAAACTGAGCGTAATACCAAAAAAATGTTTGAAATAAAAGTTGTACGATTTTAAATTCTCTACATTTTTGCGCTAAATGCATATTAAAGCTGTAATCTTAAAAAGAAACAATTTTTTATGTGAAAACAGCCTCACCAAGAATTTCAGTAGTTATGGTACCTACCCTATCTTGTAGAGCATAAAAAATTTAGTAAACCAGGCGATTGCAAAAAAAATCGTAGGACCAGTTTTTGAGAAAATCGCAAAAAAGTGAAAAATTATACGAATAAACTACTACTTCCGGTTGACCGATTTTGATGAAAATGTTCGTGTCGGGTCCGGTAGTGGTATGTAACTTAAGTTTCAAGTTCGTACGATGTTCCGTTCTTGAGATATTCTGTTCACACACACACACACACACACACACAGACCAATCGCTAAAAACATGTTTTTTGGGTTCAGGGGGTCTGAAAACGTATAGATCCGGTGAGAACTCGATTTCGAAAAATCGACATGAAAACAATACTTTCCTTCCTATATATTCATATAGGCAAGAGAAAGTAAAATTAAATGTTCTCATTTATCATCATATTTCTCTCAATTTCTTGTATTGTTAGAATGACTGCATTTTAATCTGTATTGGGATATTTAATAAAAAGAAATTACAGTAAATCATATAAGCTATTTAAAATATCAGTACATGTCATCATTGAAAGTTGTTTAATGTTACTTTTTCTTTTAAATCAGTTTGTTGCAGTATATGTGGTGCTAGTCATGATACTGAACTGTGTGTTTTACATGCTACATTGGAAATAGTAAATGACACTTTTACATTATCAAGAGCCAGACTGACATTGCCACAAGGTCTATTTGTTAATGATAAAGTTGACGGATCTACAGCCGTTATTGCAAAGATTACATTCAGAATGGGAGTTCGATTTGGTCCATTTAAAGCAAAAACTTCTTCGACACTAAATCCAAATGTTAATTTTCCACTAAAGGTAAATTTTAAAATTAAGTTAAATATATTTTTATTTTTGAGTATAGAATTTAGTGTAGTAGGCCTACTTGCTATAAGCCCAGTGAGGATAAACAGGGCAGTTGATCAGGTGCGAGAGAGAGTCAAAGACTACAGTAGGAACTGCTATAGTAATGGCAGATTTTTTTTTTGTTATTCGCTTGGATCAGGTCCAAAGTAATAATCTCTATAGCTATGTCCACATTTATGCGATGTCGCATGCGTTTAGAGGCATGCGATTTCACCTGTTCACACTCGTTTGAGAGCTTTATCTCAAAAACACATAACGAATATTTTTGAACACTACACTAAATTAAAGTCTGTTCTTTCCTGCATTGATTAGTTTGACTAAGATTTTTTTATTTTGAAATTAACGAATATTTTTGAACACTACGCTAAATTAAAGCCTGTTCTTTCCTGCGTTGATTGGTTTGACTAAGATCATTTTATTTCAAAATTAGTCGGAGATTCAGCAATTTACGCATAAAGAGTACTCAGATTTTACCTGGTTTTCTGTTAATATGGTTTTTAAACGTCCATTACTCCGTCCAGACTTTTCATAAAAGAACAGCGTTTAAGTACATTAAAAATCAGAGTTTTCTCTATATAAACATTTTAAAATAGAAGTCTGATGTTCCATTTTAAAATGCCGGCCATTTAAAAAAAAATGTATTTTGATTTCACGTAAAGATAGGCAAATGATTTTTGGACTGAACCTTGCATTTTTACAGCAGTATTGTGCCATGTATCGTATTTTGGATTTGTAATTGGAAATAGATATGTGGTGTTAATAGAAAATTCTATTAGCCTCTAAACTTCTTGAGAGGTAACTGAGCTCTTTAGTGGTATTTGCTCAGAGTATAGTCGTTTAGAAATACAAACTTCTGTGTTTTTCCTGCTGCAATTCATTCCGTAGCTCATTTTGAATTATTTAACGATGTTTTTATTTAAAAAAATAAACGCTTTGCTTGACATAATACTGTTGTGAAAATGTATGGTTCAGTCCAAAATTCATTTCCTTACCTTTAAGTGGAGCCAAAAAAGTAATTGTTTAAAAAATAGCTAGCATATTAAAACGGAACATGAAATTTAACATTGAAAATATTTATATTATAGAAAAAAACTCTGATCTTCAGTGTACTTGAACGCCAATTTTTATGAAAAGCCTGAATGAAGTAACGGACGTTTTAAAATCACATTAACAGAAAACCGGCTAAAATCTGAGTACTCTTTATGCGTAAATTGCTGAATCTCCGACTAATTTTGAAATAAAATGATCTTAGTCAAACCAATCAACGCAGGAAAGAACAGGCTTTAATTTAGCGTAGTGTTCAAAAATATTCGTTATGGTTTTTTGACAAAAAGCTCTTCAAACGAGTGCGGACAGGCGAAAGGCATGCCTCTTAAGTGCGATCAAACTGCAAGTGTCGAATCGCAAGTTGAAAAAGAAAGCGCATGAGTGTGGACATACATATTGACTTGCCTCATTGCTAATTCAAGTAGAATCGAGTAATGCAAGAATAACAATCTTCGCTTAGTTGGTATTTCAGTGTTGGTATTCTAGGTGTTAAGAGTAACAGGTATATTTCATCAGTACCGTTCAGTATTTGTACCGAGTTGTACTAGGAACAGAAAAAAATTTTCTGAACAAAGACTAGTTAATAATGGTCGATGAGAAAATTAAACTACGGAAAGACCTGTACATTGAATTGATTAATATGTTGCTAATCACGGCACTAAACTGTTTGAACAAATACCTACTTATGCAAGTAGAAAGTACATCAATAAATTACCACATGATTTAAAAAGTTGTGGTAATTTAAATTTGTTTGGAAAATGTACACGAATTCCTTTCTAAATAGTTTTTGGTTGAAAAATATATGAACTCTAATTAAACGCTGAGGCAAATTGTATATTATTTGATACAATTGGTTGGATGATATGGTTATTGTAGTAAGGAAGTGAGTAGTGGTAATAAATAAATTGGAAAGTAATGAATTCAACATACTGTGGAAATTTAGGTGTATCAGTTTTATCTTGAAATGTCCTGTCTCCTCCCTACTGGAATCTCTTAGATGCAGTTATAAAAAAATATTCGGGTAGATATTTGCATATGTACTAAGCATTTGTTGTAATCAAGAGATTAAAGCTTTAATATGGAAAGTGTTAAGCAATTTGTTAGCTTTTTTCAAATTGTCTTTTTGTAATATGTGTTACTTTTTGTAAAGAATTGGAAACAATTATTTAGGATTTTGATACTGTACTACTTGTACGCCGGTCCGTAGTTCATATTTTGCCCACTGTTGGCGCTGTGATGGGGTTGCTGCTGCCGATAGATAGCATCAGCGGTCACACCTCTCACAGCGCATGTACCAAGTGGCAACATATAGTATCTGCGCACTGGCGATGCAATAGTCGAGAAGGTGACAGTATCGAGTTCTCTGTGTGCGAGAATCGATACGGGGATTTGACATCTCAACATTGAGTATTTCTTTCCATCATCTGCACCTCCATTCCCTACCCCTCGCTTCACCGGCGACTGCTCTCCTTCGGAGGCAGCGGTAAAAGGTGCACGCTGCGTCGGCGACTCGCTCCTATTATATTAGGCAGCGGTACAGACGACCCCGATTCACTTCACCGGTGACTGCTCCTCTTCGGAGGCAGTGGTGAAAGGTGGTCGCTGCGTCGGCGGCTGCTCCTAATCTTTTAGGCAGGGGTAAAGACGACCTCCCTTCCTCCCCCCTTCGATGTTTTCATTATTTTGAACTACGCCGCCGGAGGCCCGGCCGGTCCTATGAGTTCTACGGCTGCGCTACTAGAAGCCGGTGGTGACAATTTTTTTAAGTTATTTTAAATACACAACAACAACTTGGTTGTTAGTGACTATAATGGGTTTTGTTTATTTTAATTTTTCAGTTATTTGATGTGGAAGAAGTATGGGATGGCAATGAGTTTACATATTCAGATGTCTACTTGGAGACAGATGATGAACATACTTGTAATTGGATGAGTTTAGTAGCTGCTGCTTCTTCCGTTGAGGAGCAAAATCTTTTTTGCTTTCAGGTTAGATAGTTAGTTTATTTTTACTCCTTTAAAGTGTTATTTAGGTCATCAGCCGAAAGGCTAGTTTGAATGTATAAAGGTTTTTGTAACAAAGGATGGTAGAAGCACAAGTGATATCAAAAGTAGAATTGCTCAAGCTAGAAAAGCCTTTGAAATAAAAACCAGCTTACTGACTACAAACATTGATTTACAGATTAGGAAAAATTTCTTAAAACATTATGTTTGGAGTGTAGCATTATACGGGAGTGAAACATGGGTGATAAGGGCTGTAGAAAAGAAGAGGATAGAAGCTTTTTAAATGTGATGTTACAGGAAAATATTAAAGATTCGATGGGTGGACAAAGTAAGTAATTTAAAGGTTCTTAGGCGAGTGGATGAAAAAAGAAGTATATGGAAGCATCTTACCTGAAGAAGGGATAGGCTAGTGGGGCATATCTTAAGACATCCAGGTATTGGGCTATCAATAATGGAGGGCAATATTGAGGGAGTAAATTATAGGGGGAGGCAAAGATTAGAATATGTAAAGCAAATTACAAAAGATGTAGGGTGTTACAGATATGCAGATATGAAACGACTTGCGCAGGATAGAACAGCTTGGAGAACTGCATCAAACCAGTCGAGTGACAAAAAAAGAGGCTTTTGCTAAGCAAAATGAGGAGTGAGGTGGTTTACCATTGCCTTCCTCACTGATTGGAAAAGTATGCTTATAAGTATGCCAGGTCCTCTGAAAATCATCTAATTTCCACCCTTCAAATTATACCATCACTTCATTCTCCACAAAGTCTGGCCGTGTATTGAAATTCATTACTTTCAGAGGAGATAACTCTGATTAGTGTATTTTACATCTCTACCTCTTCTGTTATTAAATGCTTAAGTCATACAATTGGCTTATCATGTGAAATAAAATTATTTTTTGTAGCCCTGGAACTAGCAGATCAAGTGCAAATAATTTAACACTCTACCTGCCTGTTAAGGGCAATCAAAAAAAAATTGTTGAATGTCAGATAGATTTCAGTCTTATGGAAAGGACAGAACTTATATACCCAACTGTAAGGTTTGGGAGTCTTTTGTGAAGCAACAATGGAACCGTACTATTTACGAAGAGTAGGTTAAAAAAATTCTAACTAATGTAGTACCAGGCAAGAGATTTTTATTAGAAAAGAAACATCTTAAAATTCACTAAAATTTGACACTATTAAATAGTTATGCAGAAAGGAACCAACCCACAAAATTTAATAATATGAGTATTGGCCACCAGACTATAGTAAAAGACTAAAACTATGTATTGCAGAAGAGAACCAACCAACATATGGGTTTCCTTGTGTTTTATTTAACTCAGAACCAACCATCAGTACAAAATAGTATCAAATCAATATTGCAGAATAGAACCAAGCCACTTAACTTCACTTGGTTCCTTTCTGCAATTTGATTATTTCCTTGAAATTAGGAACCAACTACTTTGGTTCCTTTCTGCAAAATAACTTTTGTTGAAAACTGAAAAGTCAGCTGATCACCATGTGTTGTTTATCAGTTAACCTATAAAATAGTATTGTTAATTTTGTGCTCTGTTGAAGGAAGAAGTTTCATTGTTGAACATTCTATGAGAAATAAAAATTAACTGTTCTGTTTCATTGTAATATTATTTTTTATTATAGGATAATACTTTTATAGTTATAGACTTTTATTGTATGGTACAAACATGGAAAGAACTTTAAGAATTATTGCACTAGCAAAGAAAGCACTTGAAGGAAAAGAAGGTAAGCATTTTTATTTTTGTAATCTAATAAATACCTAATTCTAGTATTATACTTGTCAGTGATATATAGAATAGTAATTGCTCATTTTTTCAGTAAACATACAGTATAATAATTTTTTTTAAAGCATATAACATAAAACTTTGTTATATGCAACTTATAATGTTAGGTTAGACTTCATGCTTGTAAACAGATTAATATTATTCTCTAGTAATTGTTATGTTATTTGTTATTTTACCTGACTTTTACACTTAATTCTTGTTCACTGTATTGAAATACTGTAAGATACATAGTATCCTAGCTTGAAAATGTAGGCTTCTCTTGATTTCAGTGTAGTAAGAATCTGACTCATTGATTTGTTTTTTTTTTTGGAAAATGAAGTTACCACCTCTCAGATACAAAGGTTTATTATGTTGTGTATTTTATTTTTCAGATATTGATGAGATTAATGACAGTCATGAAGAAAAGGAAAGCAATGATGATAAATTAAATTTAGAGTCTATTGTTGTATCTAACCAGCCAAATACAACTCCAAATAATGAAGTCAATCAGATTGAAACTGATGGGAATATTATTCACAACATGGACTATTACAGTAATGACCAAATCTCTGATATGAGCTGTGTCGATAGTGACGAAGATCCAGCTTATAAACCACCATCAGTATCATCCAGCACAGAGAGTGATCCAGATGAACCTTCGGTTAGTAACATTTTGCATTATACTTATGACTGTATTCAATTTGTAAAAAATTATTATAAAAAAGTAATATAAAATTAATATTAATAGTAATATAATAATTTAAAAAAAATATAATTTTTTTTAACATTTGCTTTTTTCAGGAACCTGTGGGAAATGATCCAGTGGCAGGAGACAATGCAGTTCAAAGTACAACAGATGAGAATCAAGAGAGTAGACATGATGGGAGTACTCTGATCAAAATCAAAGGAGGGCGTCCAAAGCGTGGGCGTAAAAGATTATTTGGTGATCAGTCACGAGAAGAAAGGAAGAAAAATAAGTATAAAAATGAAACGTACTTTAATTACAAAAAAGAAGAAGTGAAAGGTAAGGAGTTTAAGAATTTTGTATGTAATTGTATTAAAAAACGTCAAGAAGTATTACCAGTAGAAGTTAGAAAACAGGAATACAAAAACTTTTGTGAACTAGCGTCTTACGATGCACAAAGTTTGTATCTTGCTTCTTGCATCAAAGAAGTAAATAAAAAAAGATCTTATAAGGAAAAGAAAGAAAGAGAAAACAGCAAGCGACAGTTCACACGTATATACACATTGCACGATACTGTGGTGTGTCGTGAGATGTTTGTCCAAACATTTAATGTTTCTACAAAACAAATTAATACAATTTTGACAAAATTACGAAATGGAAATGGTGTGAAAGACAAACGAGGACTAAAACAGGGAGGAAAGAATAAACTTTGTAATGAGAAAACAGAAGAAGTGATGAACCACATAGATAGAATGCCCAAGTACAAATCTCATTATCGAAGGGCTCAAACTGATGCTGAATTTTTGGCACCAGATATGACACTAAACAAAATGTATGACTGCTATAAAGATGAAAAAGCTGAACAGGAAAGTAAAGCCAAAGAAAGAGGTGAGTACGACGACAAAATTCAAAAGAAATGCATCCCTGTTTCTTTTTCAATGTATAAAAAAGTGTTTTATACAAAATTTAATTTAAAATTTAAATGTTTAAAGAAGGATACATGCAATAAGTGCGATTCTTTTAATGTAAAATATCAAAATGCATCAACCCTTGAAGAAAAAGAATTAATTTCAGCCGAACAAATTAAACATGAGAACGACTGGATATATGCCCAGAAAAAGATGAAAGAAGACATGAAAACTGCCAATGAAAGTAGTGTGATAGAATGTTTATCTTTTGATTTAGAAAAAACATTGCCACTTCCACGTATACCTACGAATTTAGTATTCTATAAGAGACAGGTGTGGCTGTACAACTGTGGGGTGCATACAGGCTCAAATAATCAAGGATATTGTTACGTGTGGGTAGAGGGTGATGCAGGAAGGGGTGCTCAAGAAGTTGCTTCATGCCTTATGAGGCATGTTCAGGAACATCTTAAAGATGATATAAAAGAATTGATACTTTGGAGTGACAGCTGTGGAGGGCAGAATCGGAACATAAGAATGGTTCTGATGTTGAAAGCTATGTTAGGTTCTCACCCTACTCTCACAAAAATTACACAACGGTTTTTAATACCAGGTCACAGTTTTTTACCAAACGATGATGATTTTGGGAAAATTGAAAGCTTATTAAACAGACATCAGAGATTGTACACACCGCAGGATTATATAAATTTAATGAGAGACTGTAGGAAGAAAAAACCATTGATTGTACATAAGATGGAAAACCAAGATTTTCTTTGTTGCAGTGAAATTGAAAAAAATATTGTTAATCGGAAGCGTGGAACAAATGATGAATCTATCAACTGGCTACAGACCCGTGAGATAATCATTCTGAAAGAAAGGCCATATCATTTGTTTATGAAAACCCAATTTGATGCAGACCCAGTAGAAGTAGATTTACGTCACAGAACACGAGGACGAAACATCGTACAACTTTCAAAAGAACATCTTATACCATTATGGCCCGAGGGCAAACCTGTTTCAGAAGCTAAACTTAAAGATATCAAATCATTGCTGCATCTTATACCAAAGGATTCATTGATGTTTTACAAAAGGCTCTTTGCTAGCAATACTGCAGTTGATGATGCTGACTGTTTTGGTGTTCCCCCTGATTTTGAAATTATTGATAGTGAGAATGACCAATGATTAAAATAAAACAGTGGAAATTTTTAAAATATTTTTACTATTAATGATACTTTTCTTACTTCTTTGTTACAATATGAACAATAATGAAATATAAAAAATATGTTTTTTGTACCGTACCTAAATATTTTTGATAATGTTTAAAATTTTGACTTTTTTTGTTAGAAAAATACAGAGAAGCTGTATTTTACATATTTTTTTTTATATTGTACAAATTTTTATTTCATTTTGTTCTACAAAAAAGTTGTTCTTATCATTTTTCTGTTAGTTCATTTATATTAAATTGCTTTTATGTACCAACAATAAATTTTTATTGTTTGTCCATTATTTTCTGTACATTCTTTATCATAGCAAATTTAATAACTTTGTGTAGTGTTACTTAGATGTAGTATTTCTGTATCTATTACTATTTTATTGCATTATTTTATAACAATAAATGATTTCAAATACAGTATTTTATTTATTACATACAACATTTTTGCCTCATCTATAAATAGCAGAAAGGAACCAACCCACATTTTTGTAAAAAAAAACATTATACATCTTTTTGTTTATACTTAATAAGCATAATACAGACATGAAAATTTAAGTTTGAGTGTTATAAAATCAATGCCATACAAAAAAGTAAAAAGTTATGCATAGTGATTTAGAAAAATTGATCTAACTTTGGATCCATTTTTCTCAAAACAAAGAAAGTGTGGGTTGGTTCTTTTCTGCATAACTACGTATGTTTAACGACAATTATTGTCGTTAAACTAATAATATTGTATGGGATGGAAAAAAACTTCAACAGTAAAGGAAGCATATACCATTCACTTAGGATTGAAAGAAGTTACATGAGAAAAATCTTTAGACCATTCAAAGATAAAAATGGTAATGCAATGCGTAGTAAGAAAAAATTAAATCAAGAAATCTACATCTATCTTATGAAATGATAAAAGAGACAATAATTAAAAGATTAATAAGGTTTTTTGGACACATTACCAGGATCAATAACAGTATATTCCAGAGGATCATAGAAAGTATGCACCTACAAAAGTAGATTAGGAATAACAAACAAGATTAAGAAAACCAACCAAAATTTTGGAATAACCTGGCAGTTGGGTCAGTATCGCAAATAACTGTGATCAATATCCGTAACATCAAAAAAGATCATGTGGAACCTAAACTCAAAACAAGGTTAAAACTTGAATGAAGGAAAGATGGTGGAAGGCCAAAAAAGAGAGAAACATTTGGAATGAAAGAAAATACAAGACTTAAGGAATACTGATCAAGGATTCTTATGATAGAATTGTACTCATTTTTTGGCTAAAAATGTGCTAATGCTGTCATTTAGTATTTAATTAGAATTAATTTTTGTTACAGATGAAAAAAGAGTTGTATTTTCTGGCAGTAAAAGATATCGATGCTGGTGATGAATTGAAAGTATGGTATGCGCCACATTACGCTAAAAAGATGTGTTCCTCTACATTAGATCAGTCGTCATTTGAGCAGAACTGTTCCTCACCTACACATCTAAACGATAGAATTGTTAGTGATGACAATAATAATAATAATAGTAACAATAGGCCTGTTGAGTCTTCTTGTAGTAAAGTTTCTACCACCAATCAGTTGGTCCTTGGTAACAATATCCACAGTGTTCCACCCAGCAATCAGTGTCAAGTAAGTTTTTTATTTTCAGCTTCCAGTAATTATGATAAACCCTCAATAATTTTCAGTCAGTACATTTGGAATTCTTCTATATTTTTACTTTCTCTTGCCTATACGAATATTATTGGAAGGAAAGTATTGTTTTCATGTCAATTTTTTGAAATCAAGTTTTCGCTGGATCTACACGTTTCCAGACCCCCTGAACCCAAAAAACATGTTTTTAGCGATTGGTCTGTGTGTGTTTGTGTGTGTGTGCGTGTGAACAAAATATCTAAAGAACGGAACATTATACAAACTTGAAACTTAAGTTATATACTACTACCAGACCTGACACCAACGTTTTCATCAAAATGGTCAATCGGAAGTAGTAGTTTATTCGTGTAATTTTTCACATTTTGCGATTTTCTCAAAAACTGGTCCTACGGTTTTAAAAAAAATCGTAGGAATAAATAAATTTTTTTTAAATATAAATTTTTTAAAATTTACAAGATAGGATAGGGGTCATGTCTGCTGAAATTCTTGGAGAGGCTGTTTTCACATAAAAAAAATTGTTTTTTTTTTAAGATTGCTGCTTTAATATGCATTTCAGCGCAAAAATGTATATAATAAAAGTTGTAGACAATTTAAAATCCTACAACTTAGTTTAGCCGTAAATAACGATTTTCGGTTTTTTTTTCACGAAAACGTGTAAAAAATCGATTTTTTAAAGATTTCAGCCTTAGTATGCATTTTACGACAAAAGTGCGTAATTAAATTTATTGGGATTTAAAAGATCTACAACTTTTATTCCGAGCATTTTACTCTACAGAGCCTAGTTTAGGGTGAAAGAGTGATTTTCCGTATTTTTAAATCAAACTGAGGTCGATTTTCATTTTGCGTCTTTCACTCATGATTAAAATTAGGTTATGTTTATTGAGGTTAGTTTTTTTGTTTATTTCTAATGTTTTATTACTAATGTTAGTTTATTTTGTTAATTATTTGCATTGGCAAGAGAAAATTGTGTGTTTCACACAAGATTTTTTATGGGTATTTCATCTCAATGTTTGGAAAGCAGTCCGAATTGTTAGACCATCAATAAAAAGTATTGTAACATGCAATCCAGGTTCCTCCAGGATCTGTTTATAATGAATAACTCGCCACTCCAGCTTCCGTGTCTCGACCTCATAGGGGTAGGTGGATCAGAATTCATAAGTGGATCAGAATCATTTGCCACAAGATGAAGTTCGGCCGCCAGAGGGGCTGGGTGGATCACAATATTTAGAAATTTCAAGATATGAAAGTTTAAAGTTTCAAAATTTAAAATTTGAAGGTTTTAAAATTTTAGATTAATGTTTAAAGTTTCAAAATTTCAACTTTAAATGTTGTGGTTTGAATGTAGGATACTTTGAGTTTTTCGTTTTCTCATGCAACCTGAAAATTTTTGGGTTACCAAATTTTTATGTAATTTTCTTCGCTAAATAACATATCGTTAAAAGATTATTAGTATTCCGAAAATTTTAAAATTTTTGTTGGGGTAGTAATCACCATAGGATCCCGGTTATAAAACTTTTGTGTAATTTTTACGCCAAACAACATGCCGTCAAAAGACTTTTTGTATTCTAAAAATGTAAACATTTCATATCTTTTGGATAAGGGTAGCGACCCCCGTATGACCCCGATTTAAAATTTGAAAAATTACCCGTGACGCTTCGGGTACGTGTGTGTAACTGTTTAAAAATAAAAATTTGACGAAGTAACCCATTTTGATGGTGTAAAGAAAGAACAACATGCAAACTGCAAACTCCAAAAAGCCGAAATTTTGTTTTTTGAGTTTTCACACCGAACCGGCAAGTTAAGGGCAACGATAACTATATGGTTTTAAAGTACTTTGCAACGGGTACAAAAAAGATTCTATATAATTTTTCGCTACGATGCACCGTTTAGGAGATAAAAAAATACAACCCCTAACGCAGGCTAGAGGGTGCTAATTGAACATTTTCGGGTTATCAAATATTTGTGTAATTTTTAATGCCAAACATCATGCCGTTAACAAATTTTTTGTATTCTAAAAATTTAAAATTTTCATTATGTTTAGATAAGGGTAGCAACCCCCGTAGAATCCCGATCTAAAATTTGAAAAATTTTCCGTAATGCGGGGGGTACGTGTAATGTGTTCCTACCAAAAGTTTGCCAAAGAAACACGTTTTGATGGTGTTACAAAAGAAAACTTGAAAATTGCAACCCCAAAAAAGGCGAAATTTTGTTTTTTGAGTTTTCTCACCGAACCGGCAAGTTGAGAACAACGAAAGCTATATGGTTTTGAAGTACATTAAAAGGGGTACAAAAAATATTCTATACAATTTATTTTTACGATGCACCGTTTAGAAGATAAAAAAATACAAACCCTACTGCAAAAAAGAGGGTGCAACTTTAAAATTTTCGGATTATCATATTTTTATGTATTTTTTTAACTCCAAACCACATACTGTTAACAGATTTTTTAATTTATAAAAATTTAAAAATTTCATAATTTTTAAATAAGGGTACCAAACCCCGTAGGACCCCGATCTAAAATTTGAAAAGTCACCCGTGATTCCGGGAGTTAGTGTAATGTGGTCCTAATAAAAATTTGTCAATGAAACCCGTCTTCGTGGTGTTACAAAGAAAAACCTAAAAACTGCAACCCCGAAAAAGCCGAATTTTTGTTTTTTGAGTTTTTCCAGCGAACCGGCGGGTTAAGGGCAACTTTATATATATGGTCTTAACGTACTTCGGGAGGGGAACAAAAATGGTCGCAGTAGCCTTTGCGCTACGAAACTTCGTTAAAAAGTTTGAAATATTCGCGCGCCTCCTCTGAGCTTTCGAAAAGAGATACTTTAAATTTCGCATAGAAAAAAGAGATACTTCAAATTCTTGGGCAGGCTGTGCTCTCATAGAAAAAACTGGTTTTTTAAAGATTGCAGCTGTAATATGCATTTTAGCGCAAAAGTGTATAAATGAAAGTTGTAGATAATTACAAAATCTACAACTTTTATTTCAAACATTTTTTTGTACAACGCTTAGTTCAATGGTAATTAGCGTTTTTCTTTTTCTCACGAAAACGAGTAAAAGTCGGATTTTTTTAAGATTTCAGCCTTAGTATGCATTATACGACAAAAGTATATTACTAAATATATAGGAAATTAAAAGATCTACAACTTTTATTTAAAGCATTTTTCTGTACAGAGCCTAGTTTAGCGTGAAAGAGTGATTTTCCGTATTTTTAAGCCAAACTGAGTTTTATTTTCGTTTTACGTCTTTCACTCATGATTAAAATTGGGTTATGTTTATTGACGTTAGTTTGTTTGTTTATTTCTAATGTTTTATTACTAGTATTAGATTATGTTGTTAATTATTTGCATTGGAAAGAGAAAGTCGTGTGAGTGTTTCACACCAGATTTTTATTATAGTGAAAAGGTTCCTTAGTCATTAGTTCTATTTCATATAATGAATTAATATAATAATTTCACTAACCTTCTTTTTAAACTGCGTCACCTTTATTTTAATCATCAGAGTAAATGAAAAATTGAAACTAAAAATTTTTTTTTTCTCATTTATTTAAAATTTACAGAAGATGGTACATCTTCAGTCACTTGTATAAAACAGTTTTATACAAGTGACTGAAGATGTACCATCTTCTGTAAATTTTAAATAAATGAGAAAAAAAAATTTTTAGTTTCAAATTTTCATTTACTCTGATGATGGTGGATCCACCGAAACACGTGTAAGTAGAAATTAAAATAAAGGTGACGCAGTTTAAAAAGAAGGTTAGTGAAATTATTATATTAATTCATTATATGAAATAGAAATAATTTCAAACTGCAGGATGCATTATAAAGATTTATTTTAGTCATTAGTGTAATAAATAAATAGGCTTTATTCATTTATTAGTGTAATAAATAAATAGGCTTTTATAGTATTGCATAAGAAAAATTTTTTTGTGGTTATTAAACAAAAAATTTCAGAGGAACAACGTAAGTCAGCATTTTACTTCTTTTACTTCATGAACAACATAAAACTGAAGTTAGTATTTTGACTTGCGTACTTTCTGAAATTACCAGTTCAGTTAGTAATCTTCTCATAATTAATTACTGTCATATGCTGTCACTTTACGAGGGGGGTACTCAAAAGTTACCGGAATAGCATTGCCGTGGGCGGTGCTTGTGTTATACGCATTTCTGCTACACAGACGTGGCTAGCGCAACTCATTGCGAGTTCAATATTCATCTGCAGTGATTGTTTTTGCTATTGCTGTTTTATTCTTGTTTCGTTTTTTATGTTGGCACGTTTAAATGAACAACATGTAGCTGTGAAATTTTGTTTTCTACTTTGTAAAAGTGCTGCTGAAAACAGCTTACACAGCTGATGCTATGGGACAATCTCAAATATACGAGTGGTTTTCTCGGTTTAAAAATGGCAACTTGTCGATTGATGAGAAACCTCGTTCTAGACGTCCATGAAGTGCCCGAATCGATGAAAATGTTTAAAAAATTTGAGAGCATGTGATCTCAGACCGTTGACTGACAATCTGGAAGTTTTAAGAAGATTGCGCAACATTGTTTGTCGAAAAAGATCCGATTTGTGGCAGACAGGAGACTGGTTCTTCCATCACGACAACGCACCTGCACACATAGCCATCTCGGAAAGATCTTTTGACTAAAAATGCCATGGTTCCACTGCCCCACGCACCTTACTCGCCTGACCTGGCTCCGTGCGACTTTTTCTTATTTCCACGCAGGAAAAGGGACATTAAAGGACACAGATTTGGCAACATTGAAGCGATCAAGAAAAAAACGAGGGAGGAGCTGTCAGCCATTCTTAAAGATGACTTTAAAGATGATTTTTTCGATCAGTGGAAGTACCAGCGGGATAAATGTATTAGTTGTAACAGAGAGTATTTTGAAGGGGATAAGGTTGTTTTGTAAAAAAATTGAAAATAAATAACTTTTGAAAATAATTCCAGTTTCTTTTGGGTATCCCGTGTACATAATTATACTTTTTCACAAAACATTTCTGTTTTAGGTTGATACTACTTGCAGTAATTTAAGCCAAGAAAATATGAACCCGAAGAAGAATTATGGTATAAGTAATACTAATTATACCAACAACAACAACAACAACAATAAGTGTAAATCTAGTCGAAGTAGTAATAGCTGTAATAATCCCAAACGTAAAAAGTTAACGCATAAAACTGTCAACAGAAAAATACTCCAACCATTAATTCCAATTGGTCAGCAATCAATCTGCATTATAGATTCAGGATTGGGTCCAGGTATGTCTTTAATTAAGAAATTAAATGATCTACTATCTGTGCTGTTGTTACTTTCTGTTGCCCTATATGAATATGTAGGGAAGAAAAGCATTTTTTCGTATAGATTTTTTGAAATTGAGTTTTCACCGGAAATACGAGGTGTGGCTATTAAATAACGAGACTGATGTAAAAAGTTTAATTTTAATTTTATATATAATCACTTACTGTCACGTTCAATATACACTCCTTCTCTATCCCTACAACGCTTCATGCGAATTTTCCATTGTTGGAAACAGTGCTGGAAGTCATCTTCTGTCAGCTCCTTCAGGGCATGTGCCGCTTTCTCTTCTACAGCTTTCACAGACTTAAATCTTGTCCTTTTTAATGAAGATTTCACCTTAGGGAACAGGTAGGAATAGGGGAACTGGTCAAAAACTCCTTTTTAGACAGATTGGCAGGCTTAAAGATTACTCATAAGTTTTCCTTAGACGGCCCAGACAAGAGTTACTCATCAGTTTGCATGCTTGGTTATTACATTTTTGCCAATAATAATTTGTTCATTTGTAAAGTAACAAAATAAAACGGTTTGTGTTAATGAAAGTGGAATGAATTGAAAGTGGAGATACATACTGGGTTTTTATAAAAATTGGCAGTACCAAAAATTGACATTAAATCATTGGTAGTCTGTAATGTAAATTAAAAGAATATTAAAATTACACCAATATTACTCCCTTTTGTGCCCCTTGTAGGGCACCAAAATGTAATGTAATGTTTTTTTAACACTTTCGAGACGACAACTATACGTGATATGGCCGTGATTATATACACCGAGTGACATCAAACGTATGTCATACGGGCACGGCAATATACATCCCTAGATGGCAAACGTATCTCATACGTTTGCTACTTCCACATTGTTATAGATGTGGCTACCCGTACGGTATCCGTTTCCCGTTTTCACTTTGTCTGTTTACCTACAGTGATAGTTGACCGAATTGATTAGTATTTTCTGATATATCGATGAAACTATTGACCGCTACTTAATGCGCGAGATCGAACTGTAGCATCTACTACCGAGTACTGGCATAGCATGTTACAAGGCCACGCTGTTTGCAGTGTATGTATTTTACTGTTATTGTGCTATTATACATTTCATGAAACGATGTCTAGAGATGCATAAGATTGTTTTGCAGAAGATTCTGGGTCGTAATTAGATGACACGGACAATGATGAATCATACGACCCTGTGAAGAATGAAAGCGATATTGATATACATTTCATATAAAATTTTTTGGAAATGTGTAAATTAGAGTAATTGTAAATAGTGTTATTTTTTAAATAACTTAATAATTGACTTAAACTAAAAATATGGTTAAAAAGAGCAAATTTTAAACTTTATTTTCATATAATACCCTTGTTGATAAGAACTGAAGTGACTGCACACTGATTTTTTGAAAAAGTTGAAAAAACGTCAGTCTACAGTGCAAGATACGTTAAATTTATTTTAGTCTGTAGTGCATGGTCATGAAAAAAATGGTAGACTGGAAAGTGTTGAAGAAAATACAAAAATTGAAATTGTAATTGTAATATTTAATTGAAAGGATTGAAAATTTTGAAAAAATTGAATTGACTGACAAAAAATTAAATGTACAAAAATTACTTATGTTGAACTATTTTTTTAGTGATGACTCTTCTATTCTACAGTTCTAAATATCTACTAAATAATAAATAACTTGAAATGTTAAATTGAATAGGCTATTTGACAATGCGAAAAATAAAGTGTCAATTGCTGTCATCAGTATAAATTAAGAGTTTAAAAATGGTTATTTATTAACGTAAGTTGAAAATAATAATTGATTTATTTAAAAATCCATAAATAAAAATGCAAATTTTTAAACGTTTGTCACGTGACACAAAACGCTCTTGATTGGCCGAGTTTATGATGACGTCACATGCTTGTAAACAAACCTCGTGGCTCGTTTGCCTACTTGTTATATTAGCTTTCGAAACTGTTATTAAGATTTTCCTTTGTTTTTGTGTGATTTATTTGCAATATTTTAGAAATTCTGTCAAGTACCTACTTTTACCATGGATAACGATTTTGTAAAAGCAGACAGCAGAAACCTGCCCCAAGTCGACGCAATCATGGTCGGATTATTTTTCAAAAATAATTCCGACTTTTATGCTTCGGAGCTAAATAACTATTTAATAAGAGAGTCTTGAATGTTTATTAGTGCACATGCTATAACAATAATATCATTGAGCACTCTTAAGAAATTTTTATTAATGACAGAGTGTTGCTTTAACATGTTAAACTCTCTTATACGCCTTATGACTCTTTCCACATGAATTCTTAAACTGGCAATAATTTTTGTTTGCCGTACTTCTTCTTTAGATAACTTTGACCCAGAGGCTACACTAGGAGGCCTTAACAGTTTAATTCCTTTTTTACTCAATGTTTGTTCCACATGCTTGAATCCTCTATCAGCTAATATGGCAGTACCTGGATCTAGATAATCTAGGAAGTTGCAATTTTCCACAATAGTGACATCACTTGCTCTGCCCCCAAAACCAGGAGAAATATAATTGACGAGACCATTAGGTGTACATGATATCAAATACTTAACGGTATTACCTTTCTTATAATCTGACCAAGTTAACGCTTGAAAAAGGGCTTTGGAAGGCTTTTGTATGTCAATTTCCAGGCAATCAATAATACAACTTACATTGTGATAGTTGTGTCGAAATGAAATCGGTAAAGTCTTTCTGATAGATTTTTTATTTAAATTTACAATAAAAGGGCGTAAAAAGCTAGCTATAATTGGAATATTTTTCAGGAATAATTTACTGTTGTATGATAATGACAGTCCAAAATTATCTTCAAATTCAGAAAAAGTACTATTTAATTTAATTTTTTTTCAAACACATTAATATATGTTCATGTGGTATGTGGGTGTGTTTATGTATTAAATGAACTAAAACATAGCAGTCAACAGGGATTCCAATATACATCATTGGCTTTTTTACAATTAAGCGCAAAGTATTCTGCAAACATTGAATTTTTTCAATATCTTCATTTGCGCATGCAATGCGCAAATGAAGATATTGAGGTATATCGCATATGAAGATATAAGTCGGCGCATATGAAGATGTAAGAGGTATTATAACCTCCAATCAATAACGAAAATATTTACATTCTGAATGTAATTAATTATTACAAAATATAAATATTATGTTTACTTACATCGAAATGGTCTTCACAGAAGAAAATATTTGTACTATTCGCTATGTCATTAGGATCCCTCCGAGAAAGTTGCAACCACTTTCGGCGCACTTCGACATTCTTTGGAACACTTACAAATAGTTTTTCCGGAGTTGTTAACGACGTATTTATACATTTTGGAACTGCACACCATTTGTAACTCATTTTGTTACATAAATCACTGATAAAATGTAAATCCAACCGCACTTTCATTTTTTGTTTACAACAAAATGTATGTGGATGATATGTGCCACAGACCAAATACAGGCAAGTGACGTCACCGACCCGTTTGCAGCGCCATATTGTCAAAGTAGTGTTTTGGCGCGCTATTTAAATATTGAATTTTTAATTTGATATTTTTCAGCAAATATGTACCAGATTTAAAAAATACAACTTTTACTGGGTTCCTTAAACTCTACTACATCATATAAAATGTATTTTAAAAACCTGTCAAATAGCCTATTTTATATTTTTAATCTATTGAGATCAAAATATTTAAATAATTAATTAATAGTTACAATTCTTTTATTATTTCCTGTAGTCTCAGCTATATTATGTATCACCTTCTATTGACCGGGATCGAATGGGGCACTTGACCATTGTTGCAATTGGTTTTATAGTAGGCCTATCTATTAGATTCTCTTAGAATTTTATCTGCTTGTCTTAAAAATCATTAAGTTGTTTAATTTAGTTTTATAATACAATTATATCTTGATGTTCTTCTGATTTCCTTTTTATTATTTGTTAATCTGTTCACAAATTATTTATTCAAAATTATACCTTCTTTTGTTTTATGACTCCATTTCTAATAAATTTGAATCTTTGACTTCTGGAATAATTATTTATGTTTCATATATTTTCTTTTTAAGGGGGTAGTCTACCCAGAAAATGAAAATCAAAATTTCTGGCTATAATTTATCATTATTTATTTTAAATTAAATAGTAATTTACTAGTAATGATCTACCATTAGAACCAAGCCAAAAAATTAATTACAGCCCCTAATATAGGGGTAAGGTTGGAAAAGCGGGCTTTTACGGGGAATCAAATATCTAAGGAACCAAGAAAGATATCAACATGATTCTTATGCTACAAAATACAGAAAATTGCTGTCTATTATCTGTTGTATGCGCTTTTATGTAGTTTTTCTTACAAGAAATTTATTGAAGAAAAACCATATTTTCAAAAATATTAATTTTATGTTTTCACAAATTATTTTTTAACTAAATCTCTTAAGGTTTTTGTAATAATCATTCCACAGGTAATAGAGCATGAAATTATTAACATTTGAAAAAAAAACATCGTCCAAATATCTCCAATACAAACCAAAATATTTAATTCCCAAGAATGTACAATCATGTAAAAACCACATTTCCGGAAAACTTGAAGTTGAAGGAATAATTTCACTCGCCTTGTTGGTGAGCTTTATTTTAAACAGATGTTTTTATAACTTTTTGTCAAAGTATAAACAAAGTAAACAAATGCTGTGATTCAGAAAACTTTAATCTTCAAATAAATGCAAAAAACAATCTAAATTAAAAAAAAAAACATCTTCTTGAGTTGACTACCCCCTTAAAATTTAGTTTAATTTAGTTTATTTAAGTTTTGATTTAGAATATTCGGATAATAATCGGAAATTATTTATTCTGATGATTTATTATGATGATTATTTAATTATTTATTTAAAATTCTTCAACAATTGATTTCTAAACTTGACCTTTGATCAATGATATTGTGAATCATAGACTGCTATTGTACAAGTCTTTTATTAGAAGAGGCTCGGCTATGATAATGTTTGTATTTTTAACAATAATTCGATTTGTAATGTAGTTGATTGTAATAAGGTTTTTGTTTGCAGAAACTATTAATATTGGTGAGGAATACATTAGTTATGGTACAACAATTAATTCTATAATTCCTAACATCAGTAATGAATCATTATTGGTAACTGCTGATAATAACATCTCACCATTATTGCTTGGTGCTAGGCAATTAAAGGACGAATGGAAATGCTGTTTGTGTAATCATACTGAGCAGAATGTCGCATTGTACGCTAAGCATTTGATGTCACATTATAAATCTTCTGATAATACCAGTGTAAACACAAGTAGAAAAAAGGATCAGAATAAAAATAAAAAGCCTAGTGGAAATGAGTCGAGTAATAAACAGGAATTTTGTGTGAAGGTGGATACCTATCATACTTGTGTTTGTAATAAGTTATTGAAAACTGAAGAAGTAAGTATGCTTAACTTTAATTATACCTTTTTACATTCTCTTGCCTAAATGAAAATATATAGGAAGGAAAGTATTGTTTTCATGTCGATTTTTCGAAATCGAGTTTTCACCGGATCTATACGTTTTCAGACCCCGTGTCATAAAATATGTTTTTAGCGATTGGTCTGTGTGTGTGTGTGTGTGTGTGAACAAAATATCTCAAGAACGGAACATCGTACGAACTTGAAACTTCAAACTTAAGTTACATACCACTACCGGACCCGACACGAACATTTTCATCAAAATCGGTCAACCGGAAGTAGTAGTTTATTCGTATAATTTTTCACTTTTTGGCGATTTTCTCAAAAACTGGTCCTACGATTTTCTTTAAAATCGCCTGGTTTACTCATTATTTTATTCTCTACAAGATAGAGTAGGCGTCATGTTTGCTGAAATTCTTGGTGAGGCTGTTTTCACATAAAAACAAAGTTTTTTTAAGATTACGGCTTTAATATGCAATTTAGCGAAAAAATTTATATAATAAAAGTTGTAGAGAATTTAAAAACCTACAACTTTAATATCAAACATTTTTTTGTATAACGCTTAGTTTAGCAGTAATGAGCAATTTTCTGTTTTTTTCTCACGAAAACGTGAGAAAAATCGATTTTTTTAAAGATTTCGGCCTTAGTATGCATTTTATAATAAAAGTGTATATAATCAAATTTATAGAAAATTAAAAGATCTGCAACTTTCATTTAAAACATTTTTCTCTACAGAGCCTAGTTTAGCATGAAAGAATGATTTTCCGTATTTTTAAGCCAAACTGAGTTCGATTTTCATTTTGCGTCTTTCACTCATGATTAAAATAAGGTTATGTTTATTGAGGTTAGTTTTTTGTTTATTTCTAATGTTTTATTACTAATATTAGGTTTATTGTTAATTATTTATATTGGCAAGAGAAAGTTGTGTGAGTGTTTCACACCAGATTTTTTCAAAGCTGATGAGCTCTAAACGTACGCCCCCTACCAGCCCCGACCCTAGTACTTTTGCCGCCCCAAGCGAAATTCACGAGTGCGGCCCCTCCACTCACTCATCAACCATTAAATTAATTACATAGAACCCCTCTTCAAACGTATGCTTTTATGCTTTAAAATAGATAGACCTATTGTCAAGTTTTGTATTTTGTAGTTGTTGTTGGGTTTATAGTTTTTCTGATCATGATTGTAAAGTCGTATGTTTATGAAATTTTAAAATAAAACATTAAAATTTGCCGCCCTAGGCGGCGGCATCGGTCGCCTACCCCAAGAGCCGGGGCTGCCCCCTACCCACTTGATAGCGAGTCAATGACTTGCCAGCAATATTGCCAATACTTACTAATGTTAACATTAACACTTTCGAGACGACAACCGTACGTGATACGGCCGTGATGATATACACCGAGTGACGGCAAACGTATGTCATACGGGCACGGCAGTATACATCCCTAGACAGCAAACGTATCTCATACGTTTGCTACGTTCACATTGTTATAAATGTGGCTACTTGTACGCTATCCATTTCCTGTTTTCACTGTTATTTAATTCACTTCGTTCTCCGTTTACCTACAGTGATATTTGACTGAATCGATTAGTATTTTCTGATATATCGACGAAACTATCGACCGCTACTTAATGTGCGAGATCGAACCGTAGCGTGTATTACAGAGTACTGACATAGCGGGTTACAAGGCCACGTTGTTTGCAGTGTATGTGTTTTACTGTTATTGTGCTATTATACATTTCATGAAACGATGTCTAGAGATGCATTAGATTGTTTTGCAAAAGATTCTGTGTCGGAATAAGATGACACGGACATTGATGAATCATACGACCCTGCGGAGAATGAAAGCGATATTGATATAAGTTTCATATAAAATGTTTCGGAAATGTGTAAATTAGAGTAATTGTAAATAGTATTATTTTATAAATAGCTTAATAATTGACTTAAACTAAATATACGAGGGGGTACCCAAAAGAAACCGGAATTATTTTTTAAAACTATTTATTTTTAATTTTTTTACAAAAGAACCTTATCCCCTTCAAAATACTCTCCATTACAACTAATACATTTGTCCCACCAGTGCTTCCATTGTTCAAAACATTTTTTGTACTCCTCTTCAGTGATGGCTGCCAGCTCATCCGTCGTTTTTTTTTTGACATCATCAACGTTGTTAAATCGGATACCTTTCATGCCCCTTTTCATGCGTGGGAACAAGAAAAAATCACACGGAGCCAGATCGGGTGAGTACGGTGCGTGTGGTAGCAAAACCATGCCGTTTTTCGCCAAAAACTGGGTAACCGAGATTGCCGTGTGTGCAGGCGCGTTGTCGTGGTGGAAAAACCAGTCCCCTGTCTGCCACAAATTAGGTCTTTTACGACGAATGCTGTTTCGTAGTCTTCTTAACACTTCAAGATAAAAAGCTTGATTTACCGTCTGGCCTGGTGGAACGAACTCTGAATGGACAATTCCCCTCACATCAAAAAAACAAATCAGCATTGTTTTGATGTTCGATCTGACTTGACGACTTTTTTTTGGTCGGGGTGATAATGAAGTCTTCCATTGACTGGATTGTTGTTTGGTTTCTGGGTCGTACCCATAGCACCAAGACTCGTCACCCGTAATGATCTTTGACATGAAATCTGGATCAGTTTCAAGCTGTTGTTTCAAATCACTACACGTTTCAATTCGACGTTCCTTTTGAGTGTCTGTCAGAACCCGAGGCACAAACTTGGCAGCGACTCTTTTCATTGTCAAGTCTTCTGTTAAAATGCGTTGGACTGAGCTCCAAGATAACCCACTAACCTGTGATATTTGGTCAATGGTCTGTCGTCGGTCTGTTCGTACAATTTCTTTCACTTTCACAATATTTTCGTCTGTTCGGGAAGTCGACGGTCGTCCAGAACGAGGTTTGTTCTCAATCGACATGTCGCCATTTTTGAAGCGCAAAAACCACTCGTACACTTGGGTTTTTCCAATAGCGTCGTCTTTGTAAGCTGTGTTCAACATTACAACTGTTTCCGCGGCGTTTTTACCGAGCAAGAAGCAAAATTTCACAGCCGCACGTTGTTCATTAAAACTTGCCATCATGAAAAACGACACGAGCACAAAACAGCACTAGCGAGAACAATCACTGCACGAGAACAGAACAAGCTAGATCAACGAACAAAATGGCATTGAACTGGCAATGAGTAGCGCTACAAGCAGCCTAGTGGCGGGAATTTGTACTGCACAAGCAGAGCTATTCCGGATACTTTTGGGTACCCCCTCGTATGGTTAAAAAGAGCACATTTCAAACTTTGTTTTCTTATAATACCTGTGTTGATAAGAACTGAGGTGACTGCACACTGATTTTTTTGAAAAAGTTGAAAAAACGTCAGTCTACAGTGCAAGATACGTATAATTTACTTTAGTCTGTAGTGCATAGTTGTGAAAAAAATGGTAGACTGGAAAGTGTTAAAGAAAGTAGAGAAGTTGATGTATTTATTCATAATAATAGTTTAGAGCATGTAGAAACTGTGAAGTTCCTAGGAATATCTCTAGATAGATTTTTGTCTTGGGATTTCAATACCAATAAAGTTTATAGTAAAATATCATCTAAAGTAATTGCTTTAAAACAAATTGCCAGATTAAATGATAAAAAATTACTAATGGCAGCTTATCATGGCCTCATTCTGTCTCATATCCGTTATGGTATCTTAGTATGGGGTAATTATAGCTTGGGTAATATGAATAGGGTTTTTAAAATTCAAAATAAAGCTATTAGGTGTATGGTGGGAGCTAACCAGCTAACCTCATACAGGCCACTATTTAAGTAGCTTAAATTGCTCACAGTTCCCTCTCTCTACATTTTTGAGGTGATGTATGTTAGGCAAAATAATTTTATGCAGAATTTCAATGTTCACAATCATAACACGAGAAACAGAAATGATTAGTGGCTAATCACTCCACAAAATTGTTTGAACAAAAACCTACTTATGCAGGGAGAAAATTCATGAATAAATTACCCCAATTTTTAAAATGTGATAATTTGCATTCCTTTAAAAAAAACTGAATGTTTTTATTACCCCTATTTTGGTACTTTGGTTTTCTGATCCATTTGTCTCTGATTAGGATGAGGATCTTACATGGCTTATCTCCAACAACAGATTTATATTTAGAAAAATAATAATGGTTTTAGAGAACTGTATTTTGCTATTAACGAATTTTTTATTGTTTTTACAGGAATTAGATGAACATAAAAACACTTGTTCACAGATTAAATCATTAAATCCAGATAAAGCAATTAAATCAGTTGTAGTTGTTAAAGAAATAGTTGATAGTAATTGCACTAATAGTAACAGTATTAATAATGAAAATATTAACACAACAAAAATGGTCAATTTGAATCCAAATAATGATATTAATGGGAAATTGAGTAATCAAATAGAATCCAATGGAACTCTAGACGTAACTGATGTCTGTAATATCGATATTAACGCGACAAATGTAAATAAAGATACAAATTTTGAATGTTTCAATTTCGATGAATCTTTAAGAGATTTTGAAGAACTAAATAATGATTTAACTCAGTCGATAGTGCATAATGAAAACAATATTAAATGTAAAGATAGTACTTTAAAAAATAATGGAAATATAAACGAAGAAGTAAATTATAATAATACAATTATTTCGAGTGAATTATTGTCGGTAGTTGATAACGTTAAAATAAAAAATAAAAAGAAGAAAAATTCATTTTCTAATCGTAAATCTTTGATTAAATTAATAGATAATTCATTACCACCGATATTAGATTTAACGGATGAAGAAATTGTGTTTCAAAATATTAAAAGTTTCACGAGTATTACCGATGATGAGGATGATACTGATGATAATAACGAGGAATCGATTGTGATAACAAACGATAAATTAGTCGATCAATCGACCAATATTAAACAACCAACGATAATTAATGTTCTGGATCAAGAAAAAATGTTGATCGATCAAATCGATTTATTAGTCAATCAACAATCGACAATCAATAATGGAAATATTAACGATTGTAAAAATGATACAAATTCAACGACGTTAGAAGTTACAGAAGAGTACAAAAATAAATTTGTCGATAATTTATTAAGTAATGAAATATCTGTAATCGCTAACGATGAACATATTAACAGTACAAATGATCATCATAATGATAGTAATCTAACATCGCATGATAATATCGGTGTTGATAAAGAACAAATTCAAGAAACGGTCTTCAATTTTAATAGTTTATCTAATCTAACTATACCATCGAAAAGTATTGGTGAAAATAATATTACGACTATAAGAAGTAATAAGGATGGCAACAGTATCATTGGTGATAGTAAGGTAAATCATTTTTATAATTTTATTGAATTGTAATTTATTACTTTTTCTTGCCTATATGAATGTATAGGAAGGAAAGTATTGTTTTCATGTTGATTTTTCAAAATGGAGTTTTCACCGGATGTGTTAGTTTTCAGACCCCCTGAACCCAAAAAAACATGTTTTTAACGATTGGTCTGTGGGTGTTTGTGTCCGTGCGCGTATGTGTGCTTGCATGCGTGCGTGCGTGTGTGTGTGAATAGAATATCTCAAGAACGGAACATCATACGAACTTGAAACTTAAGTTAGATACCACTACCGGACCCGACATGAACATTTTCATCCAAATCGGTCAACCGGAAGTAGTAGTTTATTCGTGTAATTTTTCACTTTTTTGCGATTTTCTCAAAAACTGGTCCTACGATGTTTTTAAAAATCGCCTGGTTTACTAAATTTTTTATTCTCTACAAGATAGGTTAGGGGCCATGTTTATTGAAATTCTTGGTGAGGGTGTTTTCACGTAAAAAATTGTGTTTTTAAGATTGCGGCTTTAATATGCATTTTTGCGCAAAAATGTATATAATAAACAAAATGTAGAGAATTTAAAATCCTACAACTTTTATTTCAAACATTTTTTTGTATAACGCTTAGTTTAGTGGTAATTAGCGATTTCCGTTTTTTTTCTCACGAAAACATGTGAAATTTGATTTTTTTAAGATTTCAGTCGTAGTATGCATTTTACGATAAAAGTGTATATAATTGAATTTTTGTACAATTTCAGAATTTTTTTTGTAAGAAAATAATTTATTATTGATTACAGGAGGATGTAAAACAGTTTCAGTGTGACATCTGTAAGAAAACTTTTACTAAATCATTGTATTTATATAGACATTTAAAGAGACACACTGGTGAATATATGTGTACGATTTGTTTAGCGGTAAGTTACATTTCTTTGTAATCTCATTCATTTGGTACTTTTTTAACTTTTAAAAGTATTTAAAATTAACATGATGGAAAGGTATAACAAATGTGTAGCAAAAGATAAGAGTAAGTGATAGATTAATGTTTGCTGACGAAATTGGAGGCTATAAAATTTAAAAATAAATCTTTAAAATGCATCCTGGAGTTTGAAATTAATTCTATTTTATATAATGAATTTATGTAATAAATTTCACTAACCTTCCTTTTTAACTGCGTCAACTTTTATTTTCACTTACACGTGTTTCGGTGGATCCACCATCATCAGAGTAAATAACATATAATTGAAACTAAAAACTTTATTTATTAAAAATCTATAGAAGATGATACATCTTCAGTCATTTGTATAAAACTGACTTAAAATTAATTTCCTCTAATTTCTCCCTTCTCATGTTTACTATAGATTGCAGCAGCAGTCAATATTACTTCATCATTCCTAAATTTGACCTGTTTATTCAAAATGTCCTGCTTTTTTTGCGTTATACAAAAGTTGTAGAGAATTTAAAATTCTACAGCTTTTATTTTAAACATTTTTTGTATAACGCTTAGTTTAGCAGTAATTAGCAATTTTCTGTTGTTTCTCACAAAAACGTGTGAAAAATCGATTTTTTTAAGATTTCGACCTTAAAATGCATTTTACGACAAAAGTGTAATAATCAAATTTATAGGAAATTAAAAGATCTACAACTTTTATTTAAAGCATTTTTCTCTACAGAGCCTAGTTTAGCGTGAAAGAGTGATTTTCTGTATTTTTAAGCTAAACTGAAGTTGATTTGCGTCTTTCACTCATGATTAAAATTAGGTTATGTTATCAAAGTTAGTTTTTTGTTTATTTCTAATGTTTTTTAATAATGTTAGGTTTATTGTTAATTATTTGCATTGGCAAGAGAAAGTTGTGTGAGTGTTTCACACCAGATTTTTGTGTTTTTATATTCACAAAACCTGTACGTATTATAAGAAGCAGCTGTCATTTTGTTCATAATTTTTTATTAGTAATGAACTGTTTTGTAATGTTATTAACTTTTTATTCCATAACTGTAGTTCAGAGCACATAGGGAAAGTCAATTCATTTGAAGTTGAAAAACAGTTTGTCTTTTCTGTCTTTATTAAAGACTGAATTTCATTGTCTTATTTCTCTTGTAAATGAATGATGATTTTTAAGAGCTCATAAATTTTTCGAGCTGCTTCTTTAATATTGATGGTAATTTTAAAAATTCTCATCTATCATTTTGCTTAGTCCATTCGTCACACCCGAGTGTCAAAAACTGTAAAAGATAGCAAGTAACAGTTTTCACATTCGTAATGTATACTTTATTTTATATGTATACTTTGCTTTTTTTTTTGTTGGCCTGTATTGGGTTTGAAGTTCCGGTTTTGACCAGAAGTGGCCCAAAATCGGAAGTCAAGAAATCAAAGTCAGAATTTGGAAACAAAAATAGTGTCATTCAATTCCTCTTAAAGAGTAGATAAAGAAATCACAAATGGTTTTTGCCATAAATAGACCTTTTTAAAAATTGCCTCCAGCAATAACACGTATCGCCTTGGGAAAGATTTTTAAGTTTTTTTTTTTTTTGCTACTTGCATCCTGGAGACTCCAAAGGGAGTATAGGACATGTCAAGATAAAATTGATGAACTGAAAGTTTATCACCAATGTGATAAATTTATTCCTTACCACCAAAATTTGTTTTTGCTACTGCTTACTTCAGTAGGCTTGTCATGAACCCTATTGAATTAAATATCACACACAATAAATAATAAAAATAAATCAAACACAATGATAAATTCATCACTTACCAATAATTTCCCCCTACCACTGCTTATCTCAGCAGGCTTGTCATGAACCCCTTTGTATCAAATTCTACACAATATTTGTTTAATTTAAGTTAAATACCAAAACTATTTAGAAAGGAATTCGTGCACACTGTAAAATGTTTCATCAATCAAATATTGTTTTAGCTTTTTTTTAAAATGACTTAAATTGTCACAACTTTTTAAACCTTGAGGCAATTTATTGATGTATTTTCTACCTGCATAAGTTGGTTTTTGTTCAAACAATTTAGTGTTGTGATTAGCAACATAATAATCGATTCTGTTTCTTGTGTAGTGGTTGTGAACATCTAAATTCTGTAAAAAGGTATTTTTCTTTACGTACATTATCACTTCAAAAATGTACAAAGAAGGAACCGTGAGCAATTGCAGCTCTTTAAATAGTGATCTGCATGAGGTAAGGTGGTTGACTCCCATCATACACCTAATAGCTTTTTTCTGTATTTTAAAAACTGAAGTGTTTAAAACTGAAAAAGTTTTAGGTCTGGCGTTGTTTCATCTGTTTATCAATTCATTTCTACCTACGCACTAGCCTAGGGTTATGTAGGCATTATAACACAATAAAAAAATGCAAAAAGGTGGTGTGAATCGGAAGTATAGTAAATTGGTGTTTCGGTTGAAACAAAACCTGCATACCTACTGAAACTGTACACTTAATATTTCATTGAAGTGTGTGTTATATTCATTTTTGCTTTACTTGCAGGTTTTTGCTCGAAAAGAAAGTCTTAACAGTCACATTTGTTCTGCCAGAAAACAAATTTCATCATTATTAAAGAAAAATGAAAGAGTTTGTAATGTTTGTAGTGAAGTTTTTAGCACCAAATTGGAATTGAAAACTCATCAACTTACTAAACATATTGATGCTAGTTCACAAAGTGAGTAATATTCTTCAAACAGTCATTGTTATGTGATGTTGAAAGTTTAATTTTAAAGTATTCTTGTTCTAATATAAATTTTTAATTGGAGAAGGTACTTGGGGAGTGAAATTTGGAATTAAAGAAAAGGTTTCCAGATTAAAAAGGTGTGAAAATGAATTATTTAGCATTTGTTGATAAATTAAGCGCTGCTCTCAGATGATATTGAAACTGCAATAGAACAGATCAAAGTGGTTAAAGAAAAAGCAGGGAAAGTAGGTCTGAAAATTTCTTCCGAAATAAACTGAATGGATAAGTAACATTAAAAAAGAGCTCAGTAAAAATGGAAACCAAAAATGGAAAACCAAAGAGGGTGAATAAATATAAATATCTGGTAAAATCATTTTAATCAAATTGAGTTATATAAGGAAATAATCTTAGAAAGAAACTGAAAAGGTGAAAGAGGTTTCATCTAACAATAAAAACTTATAAGAAAACGTCACTTTTACGTAATGTAAAACTCTGACATTTAACAACTGTTCTGAAATCAAAGTGCACTTGTGTAGTTGAATGTTTAATCTTAAATACTAGAAATTTCGGAGACGAGATAGAAAAAAAAGAAGGAAAATATTTGATCTCAAAGTAGTAGGTGGTGAAAGGAGATTGAGAAATTGTGAATTTTTTAAAAGCTTTCTTCAGAAACTATTAAGGAAACAATGAGTGGCATTTTACAGGCACTTAGTGGGAAAAAATTCTAGACTCCAAAAAAATTTTGATTATTTTTATGACAGACTCATAATTTGTTTATGATTGAATTTAAAGTGAAAACGATGTTCAGAAACACCTAAAGAAGTAAAAAAAAAAAAAAAAAATGATTGAGATATGAGGATACCAATTAAAGAGATCAGTAAAGAGGTTCATTATAATGTATAAATATTGTTAACACCTAAGCCTAGGTTTGTTCAGGTGTTGAGATAAACAACCACAGGTACGCAGGTTTATTGCTGAAAACAAAACCAAATTCATATCCTTAGATAATACGAGTATTTTTTTCTGTTTTGGTTAAGTTACTGAGTGAAATGGACGTGGAAGTTCAGTGAATATTGATAACCTCAATAGGATTTAAAAGCTCTGGTACTAAATATAACTTGCATTAATTATTGTATTGATTCATTGATGTTAACTTTTTTAAGAAGAGTAATAATTGAACTCGTTTTAAATCTTTTCAGGTGAAAATACAACGACGCTAATTTGCATTAATTGTAGAAAATGTTATAATTCATTTGCTGAATTGCAGTTACATTTTGATATTTGCACTGCAGATAACAATAATTCAGGTAAGTTTAAATATATCTAAAATGGTAAAGTTTAGATTTAAATTTTTTTTATCAGCTGTTTAACAGCTGATTTTTGGAGATGAAGGTTCCTGGTTCAAGTCCTAGTAAAGGTAGTTACTTTTATACGGATTTGAATACTAGACAATGGTTACCGGTGTACTTTGATGGTTGGGGTTTAATTAACCATACTCTCTCAGGAATGGTCGGCCTGAGTCTGTACAAGACTACATCTCATTTACACGTCATACACATCATTCTCATTTCATTGTGTCATGGGGTTGCTTATTGTTCTAAATTGAACAGATTGTAACGTACACAAATTACAAATAAAAAATAAAAAAAAAATATTTTTTTTTATTATTTAAAATAAATACTAAATGTTTACTGTCACTAAGTAAACACTGCCTTTGCCGGTCTCAAGATTCAGGCTCATCTTAGAAGCGTTGAGGAAGTGTAGAGAGTGAGGGGGCAGAGAGCGAGAGAGAGAGAGGGAGAGGGGGAAAGAGAGTGAGTGAGAGAGATAGAGTTAGTGATAGAGATAGAGATAGAGATAGAGCTTGATTATCTGCATTCTGCTTGAATATCTGCTTCCTAGAAATGAGTGTTTTCATGTCTGTTAAACAGTTTCATTTGTTTTTTTTAGATTCCACGTTGAAAAATATCCCATCCTTTCTTTGTGATATATGTGGATTTGTCCATAAAAACAAGCGGTCTTTTATACTACATTTACAAACACATGGTAAGTTATATATTAAACTGTTTAATTTTCATTAGTTGTTTTCCAACAGTAATAAACTATGTTTACATTACAAAATAGATGACATCAAATTTCCAGAAATTCCACGCATATGTAAGTGGATTCAAAATTTGTTATTTCACAAGTTATTACTCTGTTTTGTCATATGGATTAATTTTTTTTGTAGAAGAGCTATTGTACAGTAGGCCCTCGACTTACGTGAGGGATGCGTTCCACAAAATCATCGCGTAACGTGAAATTCGCATAACTTGAGTTGTTCGGTTTAACCTTAAAACATCCGCCAGCTAAATAAAAACTGAACGTTGTTGTGTGCTTATGTTTTGTACAGACTATACAGGAACGATAACGTGAAAGGAAGAGCTATATTATAAGTGGAACTATTCAGTCTAAAAAATACAGAACAGTAATAAAATAAAAACTTACTTGTGATTTTTAATGCTACAATAATTGTTAACTTTATTTAGACGTAATAACAATCATACCTGTTTCCTAAGGTTCTACCTGTTCCCTAAGGTGAAATCTCAGTGTTAGAACATCCACCTTATTCACCAGATCTTGCACCATGTGACTTCTACCTGTTCCCTAAGGTGAAATCTGCATTAAAAGGGACAAGATTTGAGTCTGTGGAAGCTGTAAAAGAGAAACCGGCATGTGTCCTGAAGGAGCTGACAGAAGATGACTTCCAGTACTGTTTCCAACAATGGAAAATTCGCATGGAGCGTTATAGGGATAGAGAAGGAGTGTATATTGAAGGTGACAATAAGTGATTATGTATAAAATTAAAATAAAATTTTGTACAACGTCAGTTCGTTATTTAATAGCCACACCTTGTATATAGTTAATAAAAACAAAATTATTTAAAAGTTATCTGTTTTATTTCGTATTAACTTTATTAAATCGAAAGGGGTTTTGTTTTGGGGTTTTATTTATTAATATTAATGTTTCTTTAATAGGTGAACCCAGATTTTGTTGTCCTATATGTCAGAAGAAATTCCACAGAAATAATGTTTTGCAAAGCCATTTAATGTCGCATCAACCTGATATAGCAACACATGTAAGTTATTTACTTTTTACTTTCTCGTGTCATTTATGATTAACAGTTAACTCTCGATTATCTGTGACAAAGTTTTAGAATCTTTTAAAACTTTTGTAATAGGGAAAAAAATTATGCTAATGTACATAATATGTAAAGTCAGTAGGAAGGGGAGAGAATGTGGATGAAATTGACATTTCTGAATGGTTCAGCTGTGATATCAATGAACCAACATTTGAACACTTTACTGATGAGGAAACTGAAGGAAACTGTTGTTTTCATGTCAATTTTTCTGAATTGAGTTTTCACTGGAAATACATGCTCTCTCTCTCCCTCTCCCCTCTCCTTTATATAATTATATCTCCCCCATTACATAGCGTTTGTTAATATTAAAGTAAATTTGTTTTTTGAATTTGCATCAATAGTCATTGGAGACTTCTGTGATTTATAGAGCAGTGGGTTTTAATTTTGATAATTTTCTGGACTATCTTTGAATCAAACCTTAGATCTTCGGGTTTGTAGTGTAGTAAGCTAACCACTTTGCCACAGAGGCAACTAAGTGGGTATGTTATAAGGGGATAATTTGGTTGTTTTGAAGAAAATAATTCACTAAATTGTGAAACTTGTGTGTAGTTTTCGCACTCTTGTAGAACCCTTAATCTGGCTTTGATATTTACCAACTTATGTTTGATTATTTGGAATCAAATAAATAATAAATAAGAACTCTTCATATAATATTGAGTAAAGTGTCCAATGGAGGTCATACATTTAAATATTAATAATATTAATAATTGTGATAAGAATTGAAACTTTTTTGTTTATAAAATGCCACTGATAAAATAAATACGAGGGCGAATCAAATATAAACGGTAATTTTTAAAATTATATTTATTGAATAATATTATACAAAAACTATGCCTTCAACATTTTTCAATATAGTCTCCTGCATTATCTACACGCTTCTGCCACCGATTTGGAAGCTTGAATATTGCCTGTTCATAAAAAGATTGAGGGAGAGTTGTCAACCAATCGCGCACGTGCTTCTCGACATTTTCATTGCTTTCAAATCGTTTTCCTCCAAGTGATTCTTTCAGAGGCGCAAACAAAAAGTAGTCACAAGGGGACAAGTCTGGACTGTAAGGAGGGTGTTCAAGAGTTTCCCAGCCCATTTCTTCCAATTTATCCCTTGTCAACAATGCGGTGTGAGGCCTTGCGTTGTCATGGAGAAGGATGACATCTCTAATGGGCACACCTCGTCTTTTGTTTCGGTAACTGGTTTTTGCCGACTGTAGCACCTGGCAGTAGTAAGCCGCATTCACTGTTCGTTGATCGTGAAGAAAATCAATGAGTAGAACTTCCCTTGAGTCAAAAAAAATTGTTGCAAGAACTTTTCCGGCTGAGAGACGAGTTTTGGCTTTCACTGGGCAGCCTTCATCCTTCCGTCGCCACTCCTTACTTGCCATTTTCGATTCGGGAGTGTAATGGTGGACCCACGCCTCATCACATGTGACGATGTGCCTCAAAAAATCTTCACCTTCTTCTTGAAATCGATGCAGAAGTCTCCCGGCGATCTCCGATCTGACCTGTTTTTGATTTCCGGACAGCAACCTCGGAACCCATCGAGCACTAATCTTTCTGAAGCCAAGGTGGTCTGTGATTGCAGACTGAACACTCCCGTAGCTGATACCAATTTCTGACGAGATTTCTTGAACAGTTAACCGGCGATCATGTTCAATAAGCTCTCGAACGGCACTAATGTTGTCATCTGTGAGACTTGACCTTGGGCGTCGACGGTGACTTTCGTTTTCAACACGTTCTCGCCCACCCCTAAAATCTCTGGCCCACGTATACACTCGATTCTTAGACAGAGTAGTGTCCCCAAACTGTGTCCGCAAACGAGTAAAAATTTCTGAAGGCTTAACACGTTCATTTGCTAAAAATTTTATGACGATTCGTTGCGCAACAGATGGATGTACCTCTCGCTCGGTCATGGCTGTACTGACGGCAGAACGCAACAATGCTGCGAAGTAAGCTGTTCCCCCCCCTCCTATTAAACAAAACAACAACTGCTCACCGCCACATCTGGTCCGAACGTGTTTGGTACAGTCAACAGCAAAATTATCATTTATATTTGATTCGCCCTCGTATTTATAATCTATCGTTTTCAGGAATGTTCAAAATGTAACAAGAAGTTTAAAACTAAAAAGTCGTTAAGTGCTCATATTAAGATGCATGACAAGGATCGACGATTTTTGTGTCATGAGTGCAATATGGTAAGCAATTTTTATTTAAAAAGGTATCAATTTTATGTATTAGGTAGATTATTTAATTGTTGTTAGTACCACTTTCGTTGCAGGGCTAAAATAAATAGTTCTGTTTCTTATCACATGGTCAGCCAATTAAATGACTGAATCATTTAAGAACAGAAGCGGTAGAGGTGTAAAAGACACTAATCAGAGTTGTCTCCTCTGAAAGTAATGAATTTCATTATACAGCCAGACCCTGTGGTGAATGAAGTGAAGGTGTCATTTGCAGAGTGTAAAATATGTGCTTTTCAGAGGGCCCGGGATGCTTTTAAGCGTATTTTTTTCACTCAGTGAGGAAGGCATTGGTAAACCACTTCACTCCTCGTTTTACTTAGTAAAACCTCTAGAGGTTCAAACCAGCCTTTTGGCTGATGACCTAAACAACAACAGTACCACTTATATTCAATCATAATTCAGTTGGCAGTGTGGATAAATTCACCTTTTATATAATATTACAGAAGATAGGTTTTTGTAAAAAATAGTTATGAAAAATTATTGTCACTAATTTTGTCAATTTTAAAGAGATGATTTTCAAATTATGTAGTTAAGCTAGTTTTTCAAAATTTAAAAAATCTGTAGCTAATAAAATACTCGTAACTTTGTAAATTTAAAAATTTGGTTGTAGAGTATACTTTATTTTAAAGCGGGTGTCTTATAGAGTTAATCTGCATCCCGTATCTCAAATGCCATGACTTCCTGTCGCGCCAGTCCCCGCCTTCAAGTTTCTTGTTTCCATTGCCTGCATCACACCACCCCGCCACGTTCTCTGAGGCCTCCCTCGTTTCCTTCTCATCAATCAGACAATAATTAAAAGCCACTTGAATAGTTAACCACCAGCAGCAACACCCGGATCGCTTATCATGATCAGCATACCGCCGGTGACAATGTAGGCTACGTTGCAGAAGATGCTCATGGTGGAGACGGTAACAATAAAGAAGGGAATGCCGGTCAGGGTGGTCAGCTTGCCATTGATAAAGCCCAACAGAAGCACTGCAATAATCACCATGGGCAACAGCACCCGTGTGCCGGCACACCAGGTCGGGCAATAAAGATCATAAGGGTTTGTAAGGTTACCCACTCGCCAGTCCACAATAAAGGATGAGATGTGAATAATAAATAACTAAACTTGATTAGGTATAAATAAGGTTTAACTTACCTGAATTACTGACAGAATAGCCCCCCCCCCCCTAGGACCGCCTACACCTTAATCTGCGAAAGGCGCCATCAGCAGCGCGGGCAGGTTGCCGGGTAAACCTCATTTTTTGTCTAGAGGGTTGCTGGCGGTGCTATCCATGGCATCATAGTGGGCTAACAAGGCCACCTATCTTCATTCATCTGTTGGGCATGGTCGTTCCAAATCAACTACCTACTTTCTATTCTTCCCACAACAGTGTTATGCACATCCACCATTCTCCTCACCACTTCATTTCGTACATGATTCAACCTTGAGACCCCACGAGCTCTTCATAAAAAAATCCATCTTCAGAGCTTTTAAACGCTCCTCATTCCATCCACTTATCTGCTAGCACTCTTAAGCATGAGTAGCAATTGGCTCAACTACTGCCCCATAAATCATTTTTTTTCATTGGTATCCTTATTTTCAATAATTGTTATTGTACTGATACAAGAATTATATTTTCAATCAAATCTTAAGAGTTCAGCTTCCTGATTGCCATTCTATCTTGAGCAATTCTCGCCCTGATATCTACCTCACATCCAGCATCCCATCATTTGATATCAGCGTTCCCAAGTATTTACACTTGTCACCACACCTCATCAAACCCCCGTCCATGCTCAAATCATGGTCAAAATAGGCGGAGGGCCTGTCTTGCTAATAAGCATTCTTTTCCACTCAGTGAGGAAGGCAATAATAAACCACCTCACTCCTCGTTTTACTTAGTAAAACCTCTAAAGGTTCTAACCAGCCTTTCGGCTGTTGATCAAAACAACAACACATGTTTTAGATATCCCTTGTTTATACGTTACTTAAACCACTCCTTTTGATAACCTCAAACAACTTACACAGTGGGACGTTATCATATGTCTTCTCTGGGTCTACAGATTTTGTGTGTACAGTATTAATTTGTCTTATTTGTGTGTATTCCTTGTTACAGACTTTTCATCAAAAAGGTAATTTGAAAAGACATTTGTTGAAGATACACAATCAAAAATCTCCGCCAAGTGAAGATAATGTGAATGGTGAAACTGGAAATAAAGATGTATTTAAATGTAGTTTGTGTACTCATACTTTTGATAAGGTAATTACATTTTTTTATTTGTAATTCAAGTGGCAAAATATCTATTTTCAATTAAACATTTTCAAATGTACGTGTTATTTATAGATAAACATACCCAAAAAATTTATTCTATACCGATACATAAACAATATTGCTACAGTTATGTGGGATTTGTGAATTCTTTGAAAGTTCAGTCTAGATTTTTTTTTTGGAAATATTTTAATTGTTAAATTGCCAGTAATGTATTGTTTTGTGTTCTAATAATTATTCTATCGTTGTTGATTTTTGTACTTTAAGATTTTTGTACAGTCAGGCAGTGATATTTTTTTGTGGGTTTTCACTGTATAAAATAAGAAGAAAATGAGACTTTTTATCACAATAAAACCTTGATCTCATGATTTTGATAGTACAATAGAGCTTCAGTTTTCTGAGTTCCGGGTTAACCAAGGTAGTCCCAAAAAGTACTGCGCAAAGCGAAATCCACATAACAGCGGCATAATACTTTACTGTACTTATATTAGTCATACAGTTTTTGTAGAATAGGGTTCTGGTAAACAAAATTTACAGTTTTTAATCATTATTAAATACAGTACTGTACGGTTCAGTTATGTCAATACTTTGCTAATCATCAATACAATTTTGTTAATGGTGTTTTATGATGTTTAGAATAAGACTAAATACAGTATGTACACTAAATGTCACGTGAAGTGGTGGCAAAGAAGCGAGCGAGTTCCGTTAAACAGAAAACACTTATGGGCTTCTTCAAAAAATAATTTTTTTAAGTGGAACATGTATTATATAAGTCTTTTTTTTAATTTTGTATTTTTATTTAATTTTATTTGTACATTATTTTTTCATTTGATAATACAATAGCAGCATTTTGTCCTCATCTTTGACCATGTATTCATTCATTTCAACAGTTTTCCATACGTTTTCCTCTCGATTTTTGACAGTCTGTGTTATCCAAGTTTTCAGTTATCCAAAGTACCCTCAGATAACCGTTAAAAAAATGTGTTTTATCACAAATCTTCCTCCACTAATTATGCAGCTTATTCGCCAGTTAACTGAATGATAATTAATTACAATAAATATCATGGACAGAATTGCGACAATAGATCCATTTTGTCAAAGCCGAGCCTTGTTTAGGTTAGCCGTTTAACCCTTTATAGGTCTTTGGTGTGCCCATAACAGACAGGTGGAGTGTCAAATTATTTACACTCAATCTGTTAGTTGCAGGGCTAAAATAAATAGTTCTGTTTCTTATCAGATGGTCAGCCAATTAAATGACTGAATCATTTAAGAACAGAAGAGGTAGAGGTGTAAAAGACACTAATCAGAGTTATCTCCTCTGAAAGTAATGGATTTCATTATGCAGCCAGACCCTGTGGTGAATGAAGTGAAAGTGTCTTTTGCAGAGTGGAAAATATATGCTTTTCAGAGGGCCTGGCATGCTGATAAGGGTAATTTTTCACTCAGTGAGGAAGGCAATGGTAAACCACCTCACTCCTCGATTTACTTAGTAAAACCTCTACAGGTTCAAACCAGCCTACAGGCTGATGACCTAAACAACAACAGGTCTTTGGTAAGTATATTTACCGCTGGCAATAAGGTCGAGTTTATTTAAGAATAAGCTATGAAGTTGAAGCTTATTGGGATTTTATCGTGTTATAGATGTTTTTTGGTAAGTAGGCTATCCACATATTGAAATTAGTGCGCAACGACCAGTTTTTTCGTGAGTTGCACGCATGTGGTAAGTATTCATACCAGCGTATGCTACCATGTTGTTTTGTTGTTACTTTTGTATAGTAATTAGAAAATTCCAGTTTTTTATGGGGAAGCAAACATTCATGCTAATATAAAGTTAAGTTATTCTACACATTTGTTTTGTTATATAGCACTACAAGTTGTTTTAACAAGCATTCCTACCACTAAACATTATGTGATTCTCATTTCAATAAACATTTCTTGGTAAGTATACTTACCAGGACTTTACATAAAAAAATCTGGTGTGAAACACTCACACAACTTTCTCTTGCCAATGCAAATAATTAACAATAAACCTAACATTAGTATTAAAACATTAGAAATGAACAAAAACTAACCTCAAAAACATAACCTTATTTTAATCATGAGTGGAAGACGCAAAATGAAAATTGAACTCAATTTGGCTTAAAAAAAACGGAAAATCACACTTTCACGCTAAACTAGGCTCTGTAGAGAAAAATTCTCTAAACAAAAGTTGTAGATCTTTTAATTTTCTATAACTTTTATTATATACACTTTTGTCGTAAAATGCATACTAAGACCGAAATGTTAAAAAAATCGATTTTTCTCACGTTTTCGTGAGAAAAAAACAGAAAATCGCAAATTACCGCTAAACTAAGCGTCATACAAAAAAATGTTTGAAACATAAGTTGTAGGTTTTTAAATTCTCTACAACTTTTATTATATAAGTTTTTGCGCTAAAATTTATATTAAAGCCGTAATCTTAAAAAAACAACGTTTTTACGTGAAAACAGCCTCACCGAGAATTTCAGCAGACATGGCGCCTACCCTATCTTGTAGAGAATAAAAAATTGAGTAAAATAGGCGATTTTAAAAAAAATCGTAGGACCAGTTTTTGAGAAAATCGCAAAAAACTGAAAAATTATACGAATAAACTACTACTTCCGGTTGACCGATTTTGATGAAAATGTTCGTGTCGCGTCCGGTAGTGGTATGTAACTTAAGTTTCAAGTTTCAAGTTCGTACGATGTTCCGTTCTTGAGATATTCTGTTCACACACACACACAGACACACAGACACACACACAGACCAATCGCTAAAAACATGTTTTTTGGATTCAGGGGGTCTGAAAACGTATAGATCCGGTGAAAACTCGATTTCGAAAAATCGACATGAAAACAATACTTTCCTTCCTATATATTCATATAGGCAAGAGAAAGTAAAAAAAGAAATATCTTGCTCTTCTGGCACTAGAAGTACATTATTCAAGTCCCTGTAGGGCTAAAGTAAAATTTAACATTTTACAACATATTTTCCCCCCATAGTACTGCCCTATAAAGGGCACTGCCCTTTAAGCCTTTCAAGATGTTTAATTTCTTAAGCAATTCCACATTATGTGTTTTTTTGACCTCTTGTCATGATCAGTTCATCAATGATTAATTCTATCATGATTAATTGGTTAGTAAATTGTATGTGTGTATTGTTTTATGTATATTTTCCACGTTTTAGATTAATTTTTGTTTAATTCTGTTTGCATTTTTCCTTTTTTTCTTCTTGTATATTTTCTTTACTCTAGCAATAGTAAAATATTGTTTCTGTAATCGGTGTTTTACTGTTTTGTAAACAATTCAAATTAAATAATCAAGGCTCTACTGTATACATGTTAAAGATTTTTTTGATATGTTTACTTTTTGCACATTAATAATGCTATGCTGTATTATTTATTTTTCAGGAAATGTGTTTAAAGTTACATGTGAAAAGGGTGCACAATGTTAATGGAAATTATACTTGTGGTTATTGCAGTGCAGTGTTCAAACACAAATGTTCATTAAGTAAACATATCAATAAAAACCATGTGGCTGAAAAGAAAAATGAAAGTATCCAATCAATAAGGGTTCTGTCAGAACAATCACCAATTAACTCAAATCTAGTCGAGAATAATAAAACTGGTAAGATATTTTTGAATTTTAAACTAATGTTTGTTTATTATTAGTTTAATGGAGTAATATTAAACCAACTTAATTGACTAATATTAATAATAGTCAGAATTAACATTGTCTCATGGATGTGAAAAAAGAGATATTTATTTGGTGGAGGAGTATTGGTGGAATAGAGGAAATTGGTGCCTGAGGTGTAAGAAAACGGCTCATTTTAAGCTGTACTGTTGTTTTGTTGGAACAATAGCTATGACCTTCGATAGAGAGGATGCACATGAGGACAATATTATTCATTGGCTCTATTTCATATAATGAATTTATATAATAATTTCACCAACCTTTTTTTTAAACTGCATCACCTTTATTTTTATTCTTACTTACACGTGTTTTGGTGGATCCACCATCATCAGAGTAAATAAAAAAATTAAAACTAAAAAAATTTTATCTTGCTTATTTAAAATTTACAGAAGATGATACATCTTCTGATGAAGATGATACAGAAGATGATACATCTTCTGTAAATTTTAAATGAGTGAGATAAAATTTTTTTAGTTTCAATTTTTTTATTTACTCTGATAATGGTGGATCCACCGAAACACGTGTAAGTAAGAATAAAAATAAAGGTGATGCAGTTAAAAAAAAAGGTTGGTGAAATTATTATATGAATTCATTATATGAAATAGAAATAATTTCAAACTGCAGGATGCATTATAAAGATTTATTTATTCACCAGCTGAAGTCAAAACTAGTAGTCATCGAACAATCTTTTGTTTACTGCGGCAAACACCTGTTTTGTGACTTCTTAATTTGTGATTTGAACTAAGTTTTGAGAAATAATTAGTCTGTGTTTGAATTTGGTAAAAGAAGCATACAAATCATATTACACTTCCTTCTATTGCAACTTTTAAAATAGAAAATGTAATGTCATTGTGTAATTATGGTTTCTCATGAATTGGAGTAGATTAATGGCAGGCCGTGTGTAGCAAAGTAAAACAAGTTGAAGCGAGTACTTCCAGAGGGAGTTTGTAATAGACAATGTCTTAGATAATTTCTAAATTAATATTGAAGAAAGTAGCAGTGACGAATTCAGCGAAGATAGTGAAAATGATCAATTTGTTGGTAGCCCTGTTGATGCTTGCACCCCTTTATCTACTTAATTAACTTTTTAAAAATTGACATTTTACAAACATAAAAAAATTTGAAATCTACATTGCACCGGCTCAAGGAATGTAAATTTACTCTTAATATACGAGGTGTGATTGGAAAGTTTTAAGAATGGATTTGCTACTGCTTATTTGTTTGGCGGGTGGGTACACGGAGAGTGGGGAGTGAGTCATTGCCTTGTCCTTGAACGCCCTCTGACAGGAAATGCAATTCCTTTATTCAGTTCGCTGAGGCAGCTGGTTGAGTGCGGGTCTGTTAGTGCTTGTTGCCGGATTCTGTCTGCGTGAAAATGGATGTAAAAAGCAACGAGTTTGTGTGAAATTTTGTTTCAAAACCGGGAAATCAGCTTCTGAGACTTACGAACTATTAAAAACAGCTTTTGAAACCAAAGTGCAGTCTTCGCAGTGGAAGACTCCAAGTTCACCACGACCGAAAAAAGCACGGCAAAGTCGGTCGAAGGTGAAGACAATGTTGGTGATTTTTTTTGATTCTACCAGTATTGTGCATCATGAATTTACGCCTGGAGGACAGATAATTAACCAGGAATACTACAAATGTGTCCTTCAGCGTTTACGCGAAAAGGTGCGGAAGAAAAGGCCTGCTTTGTGGAAAGACAGGAGTTGGGTTCTACACCATGACAATGCTCCGGCTTATCGTGCCTTCTCCATTGTTGATTTTTTGACCAAATTAAACATTCCTGTGCTTCCACAACCGCCATATTCCCCTGATTTGGCCCCTGCGGACTTCTACCTGTGTCCTAAACTGAAATTTTCACTGAAAGGGAAGTGATTTGACTCGATTGTAGACATCCAGGCAAATACGGAGAGCGTTCTTAACACACTCCAGGAAAAAAATTTCCAGGAATGTTTCCAAAAGTGGAAACACTGTTGGAGTCTGTGTGTTCAGTCGGAAGGGGACTATTTTGAAGGAGATGCATCACAGTAGCATGTAAGTACCACCATTGTACCATTACAAGCCCATTCTTAAAACTTTCCAATCACACCTCGTATGTATTAAATTTAAAATTAATTGTATATAACTATTTTAGATTTGCATTAAAATTTTTTTTAATAAAGTAAGGCGGTATAAATGTAGGTAGGTAGTACAATAAATATGATACGGGCAATAATAAATGTAGATGTATTGTATGTAGTACTGTATTGTCAAATATGAAAGTGAAGTACAGTAACTCTCTCTTAGTGACCCAGTAGTTTCCAGGCCATGCGCGCTCACAGCCATAGCTACCGTTTCACCGAATGTACTGTAAACAACTCACAAAAAAGTGTGTATTTGTAACTTTGTGCATGTAGAATTTTGTGTATTAATGCAGTTTATATTTAAGCAATATGGTTTATGTGTAATTTTACTACAATGTGTATAAAATAAAACCCTCTCAGGCTTTCATGAGTCTCACAAATATTCTTTTTGAGCATTAGATTGAATAAATAACAAAAAAATTTACTTTGTTTTACTGTACTGAGTATTGCAGAACTTGAATCACATCTTAGATAGTAATGGTGGTGTTGTGACCACCTTTGAAGAAAACATTTTTTCTGACTAGCTGCAGATTTATAAATATGTAAAACACTGGCTTTGGTAGATTGAGCCATTTTCTATACTTTTTCACTTTTCTGTAGCCTACAATATAAAATCAGTTATTAGATTCCCCTTGTTTTTAAATTTGTTATTTTCACAATACCCTATTTTACTTGAATTTAATGTATTGACCTTAAAAGCCAAACGGGCACTCCCACAATGCTAAATTTGGTGCTCTGCCATGGATTAATGTTTGTTAAACAACAAAACTATGAAATATTTTTAGATGTATGCTCATTAGTGAACATGTGTTTATGTTACATAGGTTTATGTTAGGAAATTTATTCTTTTCAAGATCTCTTTTTACTTTTTTGATTAGTTTTTAAAGTAGCAGGTTGATTTTAAGCACATGTCTAAATAATAATACAGTAAAACCTTGTTTATTCGGCCCTTGTTGATTTGTAGACTTTTTTTATTCAATTTTCACATAGATAATAATTAGTTTTTAACTATGATATCAAGAACGTAAATATTAACACGTCAAACATTCGCTTTTTATTTTGATTAAATGTCTTGTTTCTGCTTAGATTGTACAATAAATTATGGCAATAAAATGTTTTTGTCGAATATTGGTTTACTGGAGTATCACTCCAGCTGAACTATTAATGATAAAGCGTTTGCATAACCATGCTTTATTCAAACGCCACACATGTTTGAAACAGAAGACGGTGAACCTATTCTTTGTTAAGAAATTATGTGAAAAGTTAGTTTAATATTTTTTAATGCCGTTTAAACAATTCTATATAATTTCATAGTTGTTGTTTAGGTCATCAGCCAAAAAGCTGGTTTGAACCTGTAGAGGTTTTACTAAGTAAAACGAGGAGTGAGGTGGTTTACCATGCCTTCCTCACTGAGTGAAAAAGTATGCTTATAAGCATGCCGGGCCCTCTGAAAAGGACATATTTTCCACTCTGCACCTTCACTTCATTCACCACAGGGCACCTTCACTTCATTCACCACAGGGTCTGGCTGTATAATGAAATTCATTACTTTCAGAGGAGATAACTTTGATTAGTGTCACAGTACACCTCTACCTCTTCTGTTCTTAAATGGTCCAGTCATTTAATTGGCTGACCATGTGATAAGAAACAGAACTATTTATTTTAGCCCTGCAACGAACAGATTAAGTGTAAATAATTTGACACTCCACCTGTCTGTTATGGGCAGTTTAATTTCATTATAAAACATAGTTTTTTATCGTTATGAACCGTAAGGGATAATAGACGAGCAGCTTCAAGCAGTCGAGGTCAACTGCTTGAAGCTGCCGCAGTTGGGCAAACTGCAGTTACCGTACAAAAATCACCTCTGCAATATTTGGGCAGCTCGAGCAGTAGGCATGCGGTCGAAACCGAAAGGTGCAGTCGAGTTTCACCCTGCTGCCAACTGCAACAGAGCTGTCGGTGTGCAATACACGAACCGCTCGGAGCAGTCGGCTTCGACTGCTCGTCATAACAAGGGTAGATTTGATTGTGAACAGTCGCGTTGTCTAGCATTTCTAACCAAAAATTAACCAAATTCATCTTGCTTCTATTACCTACGTCTTCATCATTCATCTTGATAAAATGTCTGGTGCTTTAAATAATTTAGATGTTGATTTATTTATGTGTGAAATAAAGAACCATGAGTGGATTTGGAATTACAAAAGCGAATTTTATAGCGATAAAATAAAGAAAAACAATGCTGGGCAGCTGTTTGTGACAATTTTAGTTTGTCTTGTCTTAGTTGTGGGTACAAGGTGTAAAATTGTCTGTATTGTTGCCGTGAAAGTAAAGTGGGATGCACCCATCCATTGCGTCATTTTCTACGTCTTTGTTTACGTAATAGTAGCAGCAGAAGTGCTTCCTCTTAGAAATCCATGGTACAAATAAACACCTTGTTATAAATTTATATTTTTATATAATTTTTAAATACACATGGTAAGCGACAACAGTTTGGAGCAGTTGACTGCTGACTGCTTGCGGTCGACCCTGGCAGCAAGTCGACTGCAGTCTTGCAGTTGACCTCGACTGCTTGAAGCTGCTTGTTGATTGCCGCCCTAAGTCTGCTTATCTAAGAATTTGTATTGTTTATTTCTCATTTTACTTGGATTTTTGATTTTCTGTATTTTCTTTGGTCCCAGTTAGTCCGGATAAATGAGGTTTTACTGTACATTTCATTAGTTAAATTTTATACAGAAGTAATTGTACTGATTTTTTTTTATTATAGATGTAATGAACAAGCTGTTACCTTTATCTTCTTCTGTTACTGGTCAGAACCCGTTATTAGATAAAATATCTACATCTTCAGTGAAGACTATTATTACACCCATAATTACTTGTAGTAACAATAATGTCAACGACAGTAATGATCCATCAACTAATATAATTACCATTTCTACATCTACAGTACCAGTTTCTTCAATCTCTTCAACGCCAAATGCTATAGTAGAATACATGTTACCAAATGATCATTCCATCATTGAATCTGTACCGTCAGCGATATCAACGGCACCAATTAACATTACAACAGATTGTAATGATGTTTGTAATAACTCTGATAAAGCACCGACTGATTTTTTTTATTACGTTTTATCACCGTCAAATGTTAACAATTTAGCAACCATAAATATAAACCATGTTTAAATATAAATTTCTATTTCATTTATTTTGGTGTTGTTTAGGTCATCAGCCAAAAGGCTGGTTTGAACCTCTAGAGCAACGATTCCCAACCAGTGTGCCGTGGCATACTGGTGTGTAGCAAGGCCTACGTAGGTATGTCGTGAAATTTCACGTAATCTTGTTTACGTGTAAAAGTTTATCTCGCCGTTTACGTATACCACGCTTACCAGTTAAAATATATAGGCTATTTGTGTTTGTATTAAAATGTAGTCATTCATTTCATTATTTTTCCTTAGTAAACATCCCCACCATTTTTAATTATTTATTAGTCGTGTTTTGATGTTTATAGACAGTAATACAAAAAAACCTATATACTTATAGTTATTTACAAAAATAAGTGTATCAATTATGCTATGACTAAATATGAATTCCAGTTAGTGTGCCGCGTGGTAAAAATGGTTGGGAATCACTGCTCTAGAGGTTTTACTAAGTAAAACAAGAAGTGAGGTGGTTTATAATTGCCTTCCTTACTGAGTTGAAAAGTATGCTATCACTATGCCAGCCCCTCTGAAAACCACATATTTTCCATCCTGCAAATGACACATCACTTCATCACCACAGTGTCTGTCTGTATAATGAAATTTATTACTTTCAGAGGAGATTACTCTGGCTGTACTATATTTCAAAGCGGATGAGCTCTTAATGTACTCATTGTTCCCTACCTTCTTCATAGCTAGCCAACGACTTGCCAAAACTTGCTCTTGTAGCTCTGTTATATGTTTTTTCAGCAGTTTTTTTGGTCTCAATAACATTTATAATCTATGAACATACAACCAGGTGTTTATATTATATAGTAATGTATATTAATGTGCTCTATAATCGATGTGTTCTGTACGAGATGCAAGACACAAGTAAACTACTGCGGTTCTTATATGCATGCGCATGTAGTGTTTGTCATCACATTGTTGAGATGCAAGAGTCAATTGACACAAACGTCCTTTCGGATCCATTTTGTCTCTCAATCATTTAAGCACTTTACAGTTGGATATTCATTGGACATTCACACTACATTCATACCTCATGGATATACATCCATGAGGTATGAATTCACTGTGAATCACTAAGCTGTTGGGACTTTTTGGACTGTATCGTCAGTTTTTGTCGATGTGCACGGCGAGTGCTCGTTGTCATCAATGATCTCGCAATCCTCCTGAAACCTCTTGAGCCACTTGAAATTTCAGTTTTGTGACATTGTGTCCTCCCTGAAGGCTTGCCTATGCATTTTTGCTACTCAGTTTAACACAAAATTTAATTGTGTAATGCTGCTCCAAATTTTGTGCCTTCATTTTTTCAATGATGTGGTGACACACTTAGTGCTAAGTATGATCTTCACTCAAGCACTATCCAAAGGTGACTGCGGACTGTGGTATTCCCTACCTAAGACCACCCACCACTTTTTCCACCAGGAGCCATGCCACGCAAGCATAAGTGACCAACTGTGAGTCATACCGGAACTTTTGGGACAGGCCCCGTTTTAGTCTTCATTTTTTGGTCATTTCCATCAAGTGTTAATTTTCCTGGTAGTTATATTACTTGTAACTTGTATATTCACAACATTTCGGACTGATAATACTACTGGGTCTTTGAGAAAAGTTGCAGCCGTTTTAAAAAATTACAGTTTTAAAACAACTGGAGATAAAAATTTGTTGTGAACAGAAAATATTGAAGTTCTTTTATTGGTATAATTGTACCGCAAGTTGAACAAATCGAATTGGAAAAAAATTAACAATTTGGCAACAAGCCTCCTCATTTTAGTCTTACAGTGCGTTACATCCTTAATGAAAGGTTCCCTGACTGATAAATCGATAGGGCTGGTCCTGTGCTTTGACCTCCAAGGAGTCCAGATTTAACTCCACTTGATTTTTTCTTTTGGGTGTTGTGTTAAAAACCATGTCTATCGTGAAAAGATTCGAAATGTGAATTGTTTAGGACAACAAATTGCTACTGCCGTTACCCCGGCCATCCTCAATATGACACCGCAGCTGGACAGAAGTCGACTATCATTTAGATGTGTGCAGAACACCAACGGTGCTCATATGGAAACTTATTAAGTATGTAAAATAACTTTAATATTTTCTGTTTACAGCAAAAAAATTTATGACTATCTCCAGTAGTTTTTAAACTAAATTATTTTTTAAATGGATGTGGTATTTTTTTTTCTCGATGAGCCGGTATATAAATAATAATACAAATGTATGAAATTTGGTGGATCTTGATCAAAAGGTAAATGAAAGAAATTAACAAACATAACAGTAAAATAACACTTTATTGTTATTTCAATTATATAATTTAATTTTAAAAATTATAACCAGATAGTATTTAAATTTATGTAACAGTTATTATATTAAAATTAGTATTTCCATTAACATTTTATAATGTATATTTTATGTATTTAAAAATAATAATAACATAGTTTTTAAACAATCATAACAATGACACCACAGATGGTGAATGGTAAATTAAGAGATTCTAAATCTGTAGCAGTAAGCTATCAAATACATGCATGCTTCTAAAACACACAACAACCTAATTTACAACCTTATATATTTATTGAACTTAGTTCAATAAATACATAAGACTATTGGTAACTAATATCGCCAGAAAAGTTTTGGCATATTTCTCCTTTATCACCTGACTTTCTCACTTTGTATACATTGTATCATTTTATCAGTCATCATCTGTAAGTATATTGGAAAAATAATTTTTTATGTATCATTAATCATAGATTTGACATTAATTTTTATTATTCTAGATGTTTTTTAAAGGTTTACATTAAATTTTATTTAAATTTATTTCTGATGACATCTGTTTTATCTATTTTTTAATGTATGTATTTACGTTAAAGTGCTACAGTAGAGATGTTAGAAGGGTAAGGCAGGGACACGGATAAGGCTAAATGGCAAGACGGAGGAAGAAGTTTAAGAATTCATATACTTAAAAACTTTTTTCTCATCGGATAGAAAATTAGAAAAAGATTATATAAAAGGTTCCAAAAAGCAAATCGTTTTTTCGTAAGTGTGAGAGGATTAAGCTGGGGTCTAAAGCGTTGTGAATTGCATTACACAGGAGCATCGATTATCTGAACATCAGTTATCCGAACTACCTCGACGGAAAAAAATGCATGTTTACTACGCAGAGGCTTTTTCTCCTCTAAAAACTGTAATGCTATGGTGCGATAAAACAGCCAGAATTTAGTGCTCCTGGAGCATTGTTAATAAAAAAGAATAAGAGATGTTGCTGTTAGAGTGGATGCCAAATAAGCTTGCAGGTGTAGCTGCGCGAACAGTTCGGATTCAGTTGGTAGATTTTGTATCTTATACTATTTTTCAAGGCTGACGAGCTCTGAACATATGCATTGCCTCCTACCCACTTTATAGCTAGCAAATGACTTGCCAGCAATGTTGCCAATACTTGCTCTTGTAGCTCTGTTAAATATTTTGTTGGCCATTTTTTTGATCTTTCAATAACAATTATAACCTATAAACATACAATCAGCGTATTATATTATAAAGTATTGCACATTAACGCGCTCTATAATCGATGTGTTCAGTACGAGATGCAAGACGAGAGTGAACTATTGCGGCTTTTATACTCGTGCACGCGTAATGTTTGTTACGTACATCTGACAATGCTGGCAAACGTTCTGATTGGTCTAAACGTGTGGAACAGCAGAGCTCATCAACTGTGAAAAGCATATTAGTACCGAACTGCTTATTAAATTACAGGCGCTGAACGATTTAAATTACCACCTATTAGCGACATTAAAAACATTTAATTGTAAACATTTTATACAACAATTAACGCCTACCATATACAGCACATTATAGACTAATGTTTTTAGGTTAGCTGATATATAACGTTGGGAGAGCGACTTGACTCTGATCACAGCTAGTACAGCTTTGACCCCCACCACTTGCTGTGGCACCAGAGCGTGCTATTACCAAAATAAACCTTCTTTGCACTTCAGAAAACCGGCAAGCTTATTTGGCGTCTGCTCTACAAAAAGTTCAGTCTTGGTTCAAAAGAAAATTCAAGAATTTTTAAAAATAATGGTGTATAGCATGTATAAGTGTGTTTAATAATCTTTTGTAAAGGATTTTACCGTAGTTTATTAAGTTAATTTAGTCAGTTTTAAATTCTGTTTGTTTTTATAATCTTTAGTAAAGGCCAAGCCAATTGCTGTGAGCACTGGTCTATGCATGCGCATACTTGTCTTGGTCCCTGCATACCCCTCCAACCTACAGTTAGATGTACAATCAGAGTATTGTTAAAAATTGACAACACCCATTGTATTTTGTAATATGCTTTTCACGGTTGATGAGCTCTACTGTTCCACACATTTAGACCAATCAGAACGTTTGCCAGAATTGCCAGATTGTACCTGACAAACATTATGTGCGCATGTGTATAAGAGCCGCAATAGTTCACTCTCGTCTTGCATCTCTTAGTGAACACATCGATTATAGAGCGCGTTAACATGCAATATTTTATAATATAGTCAGCTGATTGTATGTTTATATGTTTTAATTGATATTAAAAGACCAAAAAAAAAAAATGGCTTGACAAAATATTTAACAGAGCTACAAGAGCAAGTATTGGCAACGTTGCTGGCAAGTGATTGGCTAGCTATAAAATGGGTAGGGGGCAATGCATATGTTTAGAGCTCATTAGCCTTGAAAAATAGTGTAGGCATGCTGTTCCATTGTTGATTACATACGCTGTACTATTGCGGTACATTCAAGACTATACCAATGCAGACGCATGTTTTGACTAGTGCTCTCCTTACGAAAATCAGACTATACTCTACTTTTGCAATAACTGGAATAAATTAGTGATTTTTTAAACTAAAGTTTATGTCAGCCTTTATTAACCTATTAAACATTTAGGTTATATTACATTGTTGTGGTATAGTGTATCAAATTACAGTATTTAGCGTATTTGATTATTAGAACCGCTCTGGTCCTAAATAGTTTGGATAACTGATACTCTACTGTATAATGCATACGTTCTACAGATTTTGACTTTACAGCCAAGACATGGACTGGTGGAAGAATGGTAGAGAGCAGAATTCAGACAACAAAAATTAATTTCAAGAGGAGTATACTAGGGAAAACAAGAAGAGTTAAAAAAAGAAATTATGTAATTAGGGAACAACTGGAATGGACAGCCCATTTAAGGAGTGTTAGACAGACAAAGCTGTGATGTTAAGGTGATGTCAATAGAATGGAGGGAAAAAGACCGAATGGTAGGCCAAGGAGTTGAATGAGTTCAGTTAGGATGAACTGGGCAAAAGATATTTTGTCAATGGAGGAGAGATGGTTCTGTGATAGAGAAATTTGGAAGAGAGTTAAAGATGATGATGATTTGTATTTTGATGTAAAATAAAATAATTATGTGGAACCGACATTTTTAAATTATTACGGTTCATTAACTATAGCTATTATTTTCTATAAAATAACACTGTTTAATTCATTACATTGCTAAAATTATATTTCTCTTGTGTATATAAATTTGATTTTAACAAACTATAATATTATTACTTTGTGGAAAATAAGTAAAAATAATTTTAAATAATTTAATTCATTTTATTTTCTCGTAAGCTTTAAAATTTTTATTGTTCAGTTTCATATCTCATACATGCTTGATATTAAACATCTGTTTAATATTAAAGCGCTAATCAGATTTGAATGTGAAAAAAACAATCTTATAAAAATTTATCACCTTACCTATGGTTGCTTTTTAAGTTTAAAAAACTTATGAAACACGGGTAAGTTTTTTAAACTTAAAAAGCAACCTAAGGTAAGGTTATAAATTTCATTTATACTGTAATTTATGTAAATGGTTGGCAGGATGCATTTATAAAAATTTAATAAATAACCCAAGATTTAAATTACTTTTCACATCTTTCTAAACATTTGTTTATGGCTTTCATACTTTTGTCTCTGGCAATCCTTGACCATTGCCCTTTCAAAAGTGTGTGCATTGCATTGCTTCATTGGTATTCAGATTCAGTGCTTGACTATATTGATGTTTTTTCCTAAATTTATCTACAATAAATTAATATAAAAAATCACCAGAATGGTCAAAAAATTACTAAGAACATTTACCAGAAGGAACTTACACTTCTGCTTGTAATTTTTCCTTCAGGTAAGTTCTCACTGTTTTTTACTGTTCTTATGGTTTGTGTATTTGTAAATTATAAATAATTTATAAAATAAATTTTGAACATTGGTTCATACACAATAATTTCTTGTAAATTAATATCTATAATCCAAAAAACCAGATTTTTATTTTAAAAAACTTTTTACAAAATTTTTTCAACCTTACTGGCTATTAGATGCGAAACACTTTTCCAGTTTTCACAATGTGGTAAGCACCAGAGTGTGCTTACCTAGAAGCTTTTTTTACATGTGTTTAAACTTTATTTATTTATATAAATAAATTCTGTATTTGGGATTGTACAAAAAAGTTCAGAACGACCTAAAATGTTGAATAATGAGAAATACAAAATAACTTAAAACACAAATTCTAAAACAAAATATAAAATACATTAATAGAAATACAAAATAATACATTTTTTTTGTTTTTTGGTTTAACGTCCGACTTTTACAATTACTGCTAATGCAGACGGTGAAGGATGAAATGATTTTTTTGTAACGCATGAAAATATGCCGTGCCCGAATGGGATTCAAACCCGAGAACCCATTTAGGCACGGAATATTTTCATACGTTACAAAAAAATCATTTCATCCTTCACCGTCTGCATTAGCAATAATTGCAAACAGTCGGACGTTAAACAAAAAAAAAGTGTATTATTTTGTATTTCTATTAATGTATTTTATATTTCGTTTTAGTATTTGTGTTTTATGTTATAAAAATAAAACAAAAAGTTATTATTTTGTTATAAAATAATACAAAAACATGTGTAGGCCTATTTATAAATTTAAATCAGAGTCCATTGACACACTTCTACTATTTACAAAAATGGTTATCGAAAAAAAAAATATTTGAAATTACAAGAAAAAACAATTTTTTTTAATAATTGCATCCAGGAGACTCCTTAGGAAGTACAGGACAAGTCAAGACTACAGCACAGGTAAGATCCGAACGAGTTACTTTGAAGAAAATAACTCATTTAGTTTTAATTTTTTTTATTACATCTAGAGGTCTCCACTCCATCTTCTTTTTAATATTTGGTGTACAAATCTTTCTGCAAATGTAACGTGACCGAACAGATTTTGACAATGTAATTTTATACTTATAGATGACTAGCAGTGTCTATTATTAATTAAATAATGTGGGTCATTGCGCAAAGTCAAATTTAAGATGGAGTAGGATGAGTGGATTGGTAATTAAAGTGGTATCATTTAGAATGGAAGGTAAAAATTTTTAAGTTGCTTGGTTTTGCACTGCTGAAAAGTTGTAATCCATACAGACATTAGAAGGCTTTTGTAAATAGTAATTTTGGTAGAAACCACACACTTTAATAACAAAACTTAGAAAATTAAATTAGTACTCGATTTGTAAAAGTGCATTCTCACGCCATCTAGCGGTGGCGAAAACAAACATTCTTTGTAAACGTACGATTTATTCCAACAATATTATTAAATTAGTACTCTATTTGTAAAAGTACGTTCTCACGCTACCTATTGAGTGACGTCGGAACTAAAAATTGTAAAAGTGCATTCTCACGCCATCTAGCGGTGGCGTAAACAAACATTCTTTGTACACGTACAATATACTATTAAAATTCCAACAATATTAAGATTGTCGGAAAGAAAGGTAAGTAGATGATCACTAGTCGGCGGTTGAGGACGAAATGCCCCACCCACACAAGCCCGCAGTTGATAACTTTCTTAAATACCTGCTCTACCAACATTTTAATTAAATTTCAAAAAATTACCTTAATATCAAAAATATTCCCTTCTGTTCATATCGATAGAATCATTTACAAAAATACAGTTTCAATTTTTTACTTTTTCTAAACCAACCGATAGGTGGCGTGGTCGTCTTAATACGTCGTCGTTTTCATTCAATGAAATACATATCATTATTCTGAAAGTACTCCAGTTCTCAAAATTTTACTTTTTAAAAATCTTTGATTAAACTAATTATATATCGTGCATATTCTGACATTATTTCAAATCAAACAAAACGATACATAATCTGCGTACTGGTCGGAAATATTATTAATAAATAAAATTTTAAGTGATTCATTTCGACTCGTTCCTTTTTCGGAGAGCCGTATTCGAACAAAACGAGACATCTCACTGCAGCTGATTAAAATTCGTCGGATAAGTTATTTTTCATAATTATGACAACAATTCTGTGTACTTTTCCTAGCCATAATTACACAATAATTATATTATTGTTCAAAATCTATTATCTCGGAGAATTACGACATTTTTACCACAGTCTGAAAACTAGAGAATCGACTTTTTACCACCGAATCTACTATCGGTTTCATAACCATAGACACCCGAGTTTGAACCCTTGCATCTCCAAAACTATGAGTCGGATTTTAACATACTTTACAGCAAAATTTAGCTCATTTTATTCTGCATTGACCCATAATAGTCCTATTCCTATATTTATAATCTCGTTTAAAAATTGCCATATTGAGGTTGGAAGACAAAAAGACCTTTTTTTTGCTACCGCAACAAATTTCATGCGTTTAGAGGCGTGTAACTCGATAATTATTTGACCGAAAAGTTTAAAATTTTAACACAACATAGAATATATTCTTACAGCGTGTACGAAATTTCAAATTCGTACGTTCTTTAAATTTTGATTTATTAACAATATTCTGAACCCTTGCTATCTCGGTAAACACTCGATCGTTCGGCGCAGGCAAACAATCGTTATATTCAGCGTAAAAAACTTAGTTCAGATATGGTAATAACATGAAATATTGATTGGCCAATGTTGTGGTAGAATTTTTAAAATTTGAAAAATAGACTCGGTAACGCGGGGGGGGGGGGGCGCTACTACCCATGTTGCCTGAATCTGACTGTCTACCTGAATAATTATTGGCAATGCAGTCTGACAATTCAGGTAGACAGTCCGACAGGATTTCACGTACACAACCTGGCAACATGGATAGTATCGCCCACCCCCCGCATTACCAAGTCTATTTTTCAAAATTTTATAAATTCTACAACAGCATGGACCAATCAATATTTCATGTTATTAACATATCTGAACTAAGTTTTTTACGCTGAATAAAACAATTGTTTGCCCGCGCCGAACGATCGAGCGGTTACCGAGATAGCAAGGGTTCAGAATATTGTTAATAAATCAAAATTTAAATGACGTACAAATGTGAAATTTCGTTCACGCTGTAAATATAATAATTGTCTGTTTTGTTAAAATTTCAAACTTTTCGGTTAAATAGTTATCGAGTTACACGCCTCTAAACGCATGAAATTCGTTGCGGTAGCAAAAAAAACCGGGTCTTTTTGTCTTCCAACATCGATATGGCAATTTTTAAACGATATTAAAAATATACGTTTATTATGGGTCAACGCAGAATAAAATGAGCTAAATTTTCATGTAAAGTATGTTAAAATCCTACTCATAGTTTTGGAGATGCAAGGATTCAAACTCGGGTGTCTATGATTATGAAACCGATAGTAGATACCAAATTTTTTCTTAAGAGTCGGTAGTATCGAAAGTCAATATTTGAAATCGATATCTACAATCAATGTTTAACACAATCTTATTTTTGTAAAAAAAATCAAATCACTCGTAATAAAACGAATGGTACTAAAAACACTGGAATTTTTAAAATCTTACACTCAAGTTTCAGGTGACTTGTCTCCTACTACTTACGTAGGTAAACTATTAGTGTTCAAATAAAATTAAAGGGATAATAAGATAATATGCTGCGTTTCATTAAAAAATTTAATTGGAATTACTTTTAAGGTTATATTTATTAATGGTGCATTTCTCCAGTGAGATTTAATCTTAAGGTTACAATATTAAATTAACTTAAAACTATTTTCAATTTCTTTTAATTTAAAACATTTCTAGTCATTTTATTGGCAGTTATATTTTAATTTATCTCTTGAACACACATATTATTACAATAATATAAACATATTTTTATATTACTGTAATAATTTAATTACAAACATTCAATCTTGGCAGTGACAGACCCCAAATGGAACATACTTATAAGTCTTTGTTAATATTCGTAGTTACTTCATTGAGTTAGTTATTGATTACCAATTGAATCGGTGAGTGGAAAAAGGGAAATATTCCAAAAAATGCGAAATTGAACGAAGATAGCAGTTTTGTTAAGTTTACTTCAGCGCATGTATTGGTTGATAAAAGGGAAATATTCCTTGTATCTAAAAGCAGCTAAGCTACATTAAAAATTTAGTAGAGTGGAAAAAGGATAATATTCCAGGAATATTACCCTTCTTCCATTCAATAGCGAACAGCAGTTGGACCACTGGTTTCGGTGTTATTTTCAAAATGTAACTAAATTATTTTAAAATTAAAATAAAGTTTTGTAGCATATTGGCTTATTATTTTGTTTAACTTAATTTTTCCCATTCACTTGTACTAAATCTAGAAAAAGGTGAATAGTGAACATATTAATCAAAAATCAATCCCATGATTATTGTAAAACAAATTCTAAAGTCACCATTAAACCAAAAACAGTCACAAAACAGTTTTTTTTAATTTCTCGAAAATAAGGATTTTGGAATATTACCCTTTTTCCACTCACCGATTCAATTTTAGTCTACTGTTTTAAACTAGGTTCAGTGAATTAAGGCCTTTCCGTATATTTTCTCTACAATGTCTGTACTGTTTTACAATATTTTGTCCTAGAAAAACAGAACTGGCAACCTCCAGAAAATTTACAACTCGGAAGTTAATTTAGAAATCAAGGGTATAGACGAATTTAAATGTCTGTGACTTACTCTAATGTAGAATAATACAACAGAGCAGGATATTAACGACAAACTGGGACAATCAAGACCCGCAATTAGTTATTTTTCATACTTTTATAAACCTGTAGGCCTTCCTGTTATTTAAAGTTCAATTTTGGTAATTTAAATTTTTTATAGTTTAATGTCAATTGGTTAGATAAGTTCCAGACCATTAGGATTTAACTGTAGCTAAATTTTAGTTTACCTCTCCATTTTTAAGATTCTAGAAAACAGTCTGTGTATCTTACCTTCACAAAAATATGTATTATCTATAATACGAATTTGGTTGGCTGTTCCAGATTTTTCAGAGCCGAACCCTGATAAATTACTATACTTTATTAAGAAAAAAGTTCCATGTAAAAAAAAATTGTGATTTTGATATCAAAAACTTTTTCAAAGTACAGTAGAATCTTGGTAGTCCGGCACCTCCAGTAATCCAGCCCTTAAAATATTAGGCCTAAAAGTATGAAACCTCACTCAGGACAGATTTTGGTAAGATTTAAATTGAATTAGGGAAATCAACTCGACCTAATTACGGCGGATTTAATATAACATGTATGTTTAGGATTTGATTAAAGAAATGAATAAGCAGACCTTAATTTTTGGCCTTTTATCCAAAACCCAGAATTGGGTCATACTCTATACTTCATGCTGAATTGACAACGAAACGTAATTCTCAAAACACGAGCACCCCCACACCGCACTAGGCAATGTCAATAGCCGATAATTATGTTTAGTACAATGACTACAGAAGTACTCAGCAAACCTTTTTTAATTAGTTAATTTAAAATTTCATAGAAATCAATGCATATTCTTTTTTTGTTTAAATTTATAATTTATAGTTCCAAAATTCCAACACATCCATTAATCCGGCACCCTCTCGGTCCCGAACAGGACAGACTGAGATTCTACTGTCAATATTTCAGACAAGCTGTCAGTATCATTAAACTGAATTATTTAATTTATTACAGTAGTTCATGGGATTACAATATTTTGAAATTCTGGAAGACAATAATATTTATCATTTAAGCATAGTTTTCCAATAAATTTATAATTATTAATCAGAGCAATTCCATTATTTTGGCCTTTTTTATTATTGAAAAACATGTACTAAAAAGTTTATTAAAAAGCCTTTTAGATAATAAGCGCTTTTTGCAATTATTTTTCTTAATATTATTATCAACAGCCTAAAAACCATAGGCTGTTAGGATTAGCCAGAATAAAATAAAAATCATCAATTCAAAATTGATTTTATAAAAATTAATTTAATTTGTGCAAATTTCAAAAATTGAATGTAATATTAATTTCTTCTTACTGAATAATTGAAACAGTTTTATTCTTTTAGATGAAATTTATGATGTATAGTATTACTTTAATAATGGTTTAAAATAAATAAAATTATAAGTCGTATAGACTTAATCAAATTGTATTTTATGAGGCATACTCATAAAGGAAGGGCCGTTTGATCTAAAAAAAAAACTTTTCAAAAATGTTATTATTTTAGTTTTCTATAATCCTACTTCACATTTCTACATAGCTGGGCGCATTGGTGTAGTTGGTAACATGCTCGCCTCTCATAATGCGGTCTTGGGTTCGAATCACATTCAGGCACGGCATATTTTCATATGTTACAAAAATCATTTCATCCTTCACAGTCTGCATTACCAGCAATTGCAGAACACTCGGACGTTAAACAAAAAATAAAAAAAATACATAGTCACAGCCCACTTCAAAACACTTTATTTGTAATGCTACACCACTCCTCTGCTCTCTCTTTCTCTCTCTCTCCCTCTCCCTATCGCTATCTCTATCTCTGGGGTTGTCTTTAACCCATCTGCATAGAAGTTAGCCACCTGGGAATTGAACCAAATAACAATGCCAACTTTAAGTTCCTTCTACTTTGTTATCCCACATTGTTACAGGTGACAAGACATGGATATCCTTCTTTGAATGCAGTTTAAAAAAAATAACAACAGTCATTAAAATGGCATCATCCAACTTCATTAAAACAAAAAAAAAAAAATCAAGTAATCTCCTTACCTCCAAAATGAATGGAAAATGATGGTTACCTTTTTTAGGGACAAAAGGGATATGGAGATATGGAATGTTGACAAAAATTACAATAATTGATGTCTACTGTGAAACACTCACAAAACTGAGATGTCCGAACCAAGATTAATGGTGTGAGAAAATAGTCCTCCTCCATGGCAATTCGCATCTCCAGATTGTTACTCAAACCAAGGAGAAGATTCAAGATTTTGGTTGGGAACTTTTTCATCACCCATCCTACACTCCTGACTGTTTCTGCTTCTTTCACTTGATAAAGTGGGTTGGTGGACAACAGTTTGAAGACAATAAGGAATTCAAGACTGATCTTGTCAACTGATTCAATTCCTTGGCGGCAGAACTTCAATGCAGAGGGGTTAAAGAAGCTGGTGTAGCGTTACAATAAGTGTTTTAAAATGAATGGCGACTATACAGAAAAGTTAAGTGTAGATTTGCAAGAAACTAAAATCGTTAATAAAAATATTTTTTTCATTATGACCAAATGGCCCTTAGTTTACAAATATAGAGCGGACGCCAAATAAGCTTGCCGGTTTTCTTGAGTGCACAGAAGGTTTATTTTGGTATGGTGCGCTCGGTTGCCTCAGTGAGTGGCGGGGGTCAGTGCTATAACAGCTCTGTGATCAGAGTCATGTCGCTTTGCAACGGTATATATCAGCTGACCTGAAAACATTAGTCTGTAATGTGTAGTATGTGGTAGGCATTAATTATTGTTATATACAATGTTTACAACTGAATGTTTTTAATGTAGCTAATAGATGATAATTTACATCGTTAAGAATATGTAATTTAATAGGCAGTTCGGTATTCGGTACTAAGATATGAAGCCTACCGACTGAATCTGAAATGTTCGCGCAACTACACCGGCAAGCTTATTTGGCATCCATTCTACCTCATAGTAATAATTTAATGGTAAATTATACAATAATCATTCATGTTATTACAATAATCTATTATACAATTAATTTATATATACTAGGTAAAAATTTCGGTTATGTAAATTAAAGTACAGTGCAGTGATGTTTAGTGAAGTATATGACAAGTAAGTACATGGAGCATATTGAAATAAATTTTTTTGCTGTTTTAAGAATATTGGTGGTTTACACTATTATGGTTCTACGAAGGGTGTTCAAAAAGTTCCCGGAATGGTGGCAGCGTGCTATTGTTATCAGCTATGACAATGCTTACCTAATCATCTTCGAAGAAGAACCCTTATGCCCGCACTTGCTCAATCGATCTTGCCATTGCTGAAAGAACAGGTAGAAGGCTTCTTTCGGAATCTGTTGGAGCTGAGACATTGTATTTGATTTGATGTCCTTCTTTGGTCTGGAAAACGATGTTGTGTGCCACTCCGATGACTGCTGTTTCGTCTCTGGGTCGAGGCAAACACTTAAGACCCATCACCAGTGACGATCTGTTGGAGAAACATAGGGTCCTTTGAGCTTGTCTCAAACAGCTCACCGGCGATTGTCATGCGACATTCCATCTGATCCGTGTTCAGAAGTCTCAGAACAACTTCGCGTTGACGCATTTCATCTTCAAATCATCGCATAAAATGGCATGATCCCTGTGAGATATCAATTTCGTTTGCTAACTCCATGAATGTCATTCTTTAATCATCTAGAATCAATTGTTTCACTTTTTCAATCATTTCAGGATGTCAGGGTCTCCCATTATGCTCATCGTTCTGTAACGTCTTTTGCCCTTTGTGCAAACCAGTCATAAACAACGGATTTTTTTTAGTGCATAATCCTTGTAAACTCGCTGTAGAGCCAACAGTATGATTTTCCCAATTTGCAAATGATGTTCACATGCTATTTGAGTTGCGACATTGTGCTGATTGACAACCATTCACATCCACGTTGAATGGAGCACTGACACCACTATGCACTGTCAAACAAGAATGTGCACACAATCATATTGCTAGTTTTGTGATGGCAAGGCAATTCTGGGAGCTTTTTGAACGCCTTTCATATTTTGCTTTCATTGTTGCTTTATGTTGGATTATAACAATATGTATTAAATAGAAGTGGCTGGTTTAAACAATTTTGTTATATCTGTTATCATAAGTAAGTCAATGGAATTTCTTGGTAACTATCGCCTACAGTTGTCTATCTTTCAGATGTATAAAATATGTAGCGAGTTTGATCTTTGTATATCCTCAATAAGCAGCTCACTCATTTCATCTCACTTCACAAGTGATACATATGAGGGTCATCTCTAAAATAAAGACCGTAGGGAAATTTCTCGTCTTGAGGTTGGCTAACCTGTGTGGTGAAAGCCCAGTCTCGTCATATATTCTATTCCTACTGCATTGTTGTTTGTCAATTGTCATGTACTTGTATCTTTATTTACATTTGGTGTTATTGCGTTTTGAAATGAATCAGATTGTGAAATATGTGGAGTGATACGTTTTTTAAACCATCACAAAGTTAAACTGTTCGATTCATAGGGAGTTGGTTGCTGTGTAGTTACCAACGATGAAATGTAGATTCTTACTACACGCCAAAAAGAAAACGGCAGTCATGTGAATGGCCTCATCCTCAGTCACCAACGAAACTGACAAAGATCAAGCCACTGCCGTTTGGAAGGAAATTGATGGCCACAGTCTTTTGAGATCGATTTGGTTGATTGACTTTACGCCACACGGAATGACTGTAAATGCAGAATATTACTGCGAAACTCTATGCAAGTTACAACGCGCCATTCAACATCGGTGCTGCAGACGGCTTACCAATGGCATCGTACTCTTGCACGATAATGCGCGTCCACATGTGGCAGGTAAGAGCATCGTAAAATGCTCGATTTACTGAGAAGATTTTGATGGGAAAGTTTTAGTCACCCAACATACAGTCCAGATTTAGCGTCTTCAGATTACCATTTGTTTAGCAAATTGAAAGAATTTTTGAGTGGTAAGCAATTCGCAGGTGACAATGAACTTAAAGATGCTGTGAATCAGTAGCTAAATGAACTGGCGGCAGAAGAATATGACAAGGGTATAGCTGGTGAATCGCTACAACAAATATCTTAATTCATATGGTGACTATGTAAAGCATTAATGTAAGTTATGTATTTTATTCTGTATCACTTTGTTTTTACATATTTTTCTGAATAAATTTACTACAAAACAGTCTTTACTTTATCCCGTAATTGTGTATTTCTAGGATTTAAACTAGAAACCTATGATCTAAAGGTAAGCACTCAATCACTGTGCCGTCTCCGTACCCATTGCAAAGGGAAATTTTGATTTTTTTATCTCTATTTTCTTAATTATTTTTTTGGCTTGTTTTGTATGGAAACAAAAAAAAAAGTAGTATAAACACCACCAAAACTCTTGAAATTGCAGCAATTTAACAGTTCTTACATCAATTTAAATTAATAATAGTTTAATACATTAATTTTTATAACATTCATTCCATTAATTGTTTAATTACATAATTTATTTTGAGCATTATCATATTATCGTTTAATTAAAAAGTTTTTAAATAATGTGAACGAACATTATTTTTGCTAATATTTTATGCATGTATCGTTAGTTATATTCACAAAGGTAAAAATTGGGCACATTTAGACACATACATTTGAATTTAATATTTTTATATTGTTAGATATAAAGATTGTAGGATGAATGAATGATCTTACAAACTGTAATTTGTTGATGTTCGTAAACACTCAGAATACATTTTAAAAACAACCATATAAAATAAAACGAACATAGCAAAAAAATTCTGAAAAGAAATGACTCAATGTGCATTACAAGAGGTGTGGCAATTAAGCTCCGGGAATTTATTTATAATTTGGCAATTGGCAACACTGCATTGTAGGTAAACATATGACTGGAAATAGAGGACCTTCCTTTTCTTGTAGTCGATAGCACATTTGGTTTGTGTTTTATGCATGTTTTTTGAAAGTAACTTTTCTAGTTGCGTCGTGAAAATGAGTGACTCACAATACATGTGAGGCCAGCGAGGATTTGTTGTCCCGCGTTCACAGCGACGACAGAGATTGGATGAGTCAGGTAGTCACTGGAGATGAGACCTGGATATTAGAATATGACCCCAAAACCCGTGAACATAGTCAGCAGTGGGTGAAAAAGGGTAGGGTGAGACCAACAAAAGCGAAGATGACCAAGTCATGACTGAAAGCAATGTTAATCAGTTTTTTTGATATTCGTGGCATCATTCATCGTGAATATGTTCCTGCCAGCCAGACAGTGGCTGGACAGTTCTATGTTGGTGTCCTGGAGCAGCTGCGAGCACGCAGTTTACATGTACGGCTCAAACTCGCTGAGGACAGCCGGATCTTGCACCACAACAACTCGCCAGCCCATTTTTCTTTCATTACGCAAGAGTTTTTGGTGTAAAAAGGCACTCCAATGTCACCGCACCCACCCTACAGCTGTGATATTGCCACCTGTGACTTCTTCTTATTCCCCACAATGAAGTTGCACTTGAAAGGAACTCATCATGGCGGCATAAAGGAGGTCAAGGAAGCTGTAACCGCGATGTTGAATGGAGTAACTTTGAAAGATTACCAAGGGTGCTTCCAATCATGAGAGCAGCGTTAAAATTGTTGTGTAGAGTTAGTTAGAGGGAGACTATTGTAAAGTCAATAATAAAATTTTTTTGTAACTTAAAAACAAACTCGCTGAGGACAGCCGGATCTTGCACCACAACAACGCACCGGCCCATTTTTCTTTCATTGTGCAAGAGTTTTTGGCGAAAAAAGGCACTCCAATGTTACCGCACCTACCCTATAGCTCTGATATTGCCCCCTGTGACTTATTCCCCAAGATGAAGTTGCACCTGAACGGCACTAACTAATCATGGCAGCGTATAGGAGGTCAAGGAAGCTGTAACCGCAGTGCTGAATGGAGTAACTTTGAGGATTACCACGGGTGCTACCAATCGTAGGAGCAACGTTGGAATTATTGTGTAGAGTTCGAGGGAGACTAATGCGAAAGTCGATAATAAAATTTTTTCTTAACTTAATTTGCTTGTGTTTTATTGATAAATTCCCAGAATTTAATTGCCACACTTATACATTACACTACAAGGGTAATTGATTTGTAGCCTCAAATTTTGTAGATTTATCAGCGACTGTGCTAATCCAAAATAATTAGCACCATGACTTTTTGGATATTTGAAAAAATGTTCATAATTTTTTTTTAAAATCCCCAATGCGTGTACATTGCAATCTGTTCAATTCAGAACAATAAGCAACCCTGTCACCCAATGAGATGATGATGATGATGTGTAAATGGGATGTAGTCTTGTACAGACCCAGGCCAACCATTCTTGAGTGAGATGGTTAATTGAACCTCAACTCTCAAAGTACACCAGTAACCACTGTCTATTATTAAAGTTCGTATTCAAGTAATTACCCTTACTAAGATTTGAACCAGGAACCTTCGTCTCCGAAAATCACCTGTTAAACTGCTGACTCACGACAATGACTTTACCTCTAGATCAACATGGTGAGTATATTTAAAAATGAGCATATTAATAAAAAATAATCCAAAAACTGTTGAAATATGTTAATATTTAGAGATAATATATTCTAGAGGTTTTAATAAAAAATAATTTGAATGATTTATGCATTCTGCAATGTTGGATACCATGTAGATAAGTAAAAAATAAAATCACCATTAAAAGGAGTACAAATTTGTGAAATCTAATAGTTTTTTTCATAAAAGTAAGCTAGTACATAATCCAACATATCATGACAGCAGATAAAGTTCTCATAAAACTAATAAAATACTGTAGTTGTAATGGACATATCAGGGGGTATCCAAAACCGGAATAGCATTGCCGTGTAATCGCATTGCATTGTATAGTAACCGGAATAGCATTGCCGTGGGCGGTGCTTGTGTAATACGCATTTCAGCCACATAGACGTGCATAGCACAACTCATTGCGAGTTCAGTGTTCATCTACAGTGACTGTTTTTGCTATAGCGCTGTTTTGTTCTTGTTTCGTTTTTTATGATGGCAAGTTTAAGTAAACAATGTGCAGCTGTGAAATTTTGTTTTCTACTCGGTAAAAATGCTGCAGAAACTGTTTTAATGAAAACAGCTTACAAAGATATCGCTATGGAAAAAAACTCAAGTGAACGAGTGGTTTGCTTGGTTTAAAAATGGCGACATGTCGATTGATAACAAAACTCATTCTGGACATCCATCAACTGCCCAAATCGACGAAAATGTTGAAAAATTCAAGAGCTTGTGCTCTCAGTCCATCTACTAACAATTTGGAAGTTTTAACAAGATTGCACAACAGTGTTCGTCAAAAAGACCCGATTTCCTGATTTGTGGCAGACAGGAGACCGGTTCGTCCACCACAAATATGCACCCGCACACACAGCCATCTCTGTTATACAGTTTTTTGGCTAAAAATGGCATGGTTCCGCTGCCACACACACATTACTCACCTGACCTGGCTCCGTGCGACTTTTTCTTTTTTCAACACATAAAAAGTGACATGAAAGGACACCGATTTGACAACATTGAAGAGGTCAAGAAAAAACGAAGGAGGAGCTGTCAGCCATTTATAAAGATGACTACAAAAAATGTTTCGAACAGTGGAAGCACAGGTAGGATAAATGTATTAGTTGTAATGGAGAGTATTTTAAAGAGGATAAGGTTGTTTTGTAAAAAATTTGAAAATAAATAGCTTTAAAAAAAATAATTCCAGTTTCTTTTGGGTACCTCGTCGTACATAAACTGAATGGTTTGATCGAATTTTTTTTAAATTTAACATTACAATTTTAATGAATGAGCACCCTTTGTGATTATAACTAAATTAATTAATTATTTAAAATAATAATGATAATATAAATATAGTAATTAATAAACAGTTCCAGTTAGACAGTAGACGATGCGTGGAGGGATAGACTGGCAAGGCTAAATGTTGAATGATGGGCGTGCGAGTCATCACATTGCAAATATAAACGTGAACTGATTGAACGTTCACAATCTGGACAGACCCTTTTTTTCTTCTTATCACGTCGGCGTACTATATCATGAGCACATCTGAAAAAATGCAAAAGTTAACAGAATTTTATTTATACATTAGTTATAGTGTCATATATAAACAGCACAATGTATTTCGTAAAGATAATATAAAAGTGATAATGATGTGGCTCCCATTAGGTACGTCCACATTCGTGCGCTTTCTTTTCCGACATGTGATAAGGCATGTGCTTAGAGGAAAGCTATTCACCTGTCTGCAGTATTATGACAGTATAATGTCAAGTGAAGCATTTATTTTTTTTAATAAAAACATCGTTAATTCAAAACAAGCTACGGAATGAGTGACAGCAAGAAAAACACAGAAGTACATTTTTCTAAGCAACTATACTCGGAGCGGATACCGCTGTAGAGCTCAGTTTCCTCTCAATAAGTTTAGGGGCTAATAGAAATTTCTATTAACACCACATACCTATTTCTAATTACATATGCAAAATATGATACATGGCACAATACTGCTGTAAAAATGCATGGTTCAGTCCAAAAATAATTTTCCTATCTTTACGTGAAGCCAAAATAACACTTAAAAAAGAAAATGGCCAGGATATTAAAATGGAATATCAGACTTCTCTTTTAAAATATTCATAAAGAGAAAACTCTGATGTTCAACGTAATTAAACTCAGTTTGTTTTTATGAAAAGCTTGGATGGAGTAATGGACGTTTAAAAACCACATTAATGGACAACCGGCTAAAATCTGAGTACTCTTTTATGTGTAAATTGCTGCATCTCCTACTAATTTCTAATTAAAATAATTTAAGTGAAACCAATCAATGCAGGAAAGAACAGGCTTTAATTTAGTGTGGTGTTAAAAAATATTTATGTTTGTTTTATTTTATAAAGCTCTTCAAACGAGTGCAGACAGGTGAATGGCACGCTTCTAAGGCAAGCATTGATGCATGCGATAAGGCATGCGTTGAAAGCGCATGAGTGTGGACATAGCTATTCAATATCACTGAGTAGTTTTAATACTTTAATGGACATCATTGAATCCCGTAAAACACTAACTTGCAGTTATAATTAATATAAATGATGATTGAAAATATTTGTGTAGATTCAGTAATAAAGAATTACTGTTGTCGCCACAGTAGCTGTAGCCACTGAATCTGTACAAATATTTTTAAATTTACTTTTCTGGTTTCCTTCATATTAATTGATGTTTTTCTATAATAATGTTCATTAACTTCGGTTTTAAAACTGTTTATTATCCTAAAAAATATTTTCAGTATTGGAATGGATTACGAAGATAGCAAAATTTTTTAAACGTTTGCCATTGGCAAATTATCTAGTGAAACGACCTTAAATTTGTCGAGGATAAAGATAAAGTCCATATTTCAACATACTTAAAAAAACCATTTTTCTTTATGAAAGAACAGCCTCCCCAAGAATTTCAGCAGAAATGGCGCCTACCCTATCTTGTAGAGCACAAAAAATGTAGTAAATGAGGTGATTTAAAAAAATATCATAGAAGCCGTTTTAGATGAAAATGTTTGTGTTGGGTCCTCTAGTGGTATCTAACTTAAGTTTCAAGATTCACCTTCGTACGATGTTCCGTTCTTGAGATATTCTGTTCACACACAAAACACACACACACACACACACATAGACCAATCGCTAAAATCATGTTTTTTTGGGTTAAGGGGTCTGAAAACATGCATTTCTAGTGAAAACTCGATTTCAAAAAATCGACATGCAAACAATACTTTCCTTCCTATATATTAATATAACCAAAAGAAAGTAAAAATATCAATATTTATTTACCTTGCATGTAAAATATGAGCACAAGGAAGAGCTTCTAAACTATCAGCCTCAAATCCAAATGGTAAACTACAAGCACCACAATGAAGTTCCAGTTCTTCTTCAAGGCATTGAACTGCTCTAGCGTGTTCTTCTTGGTGAGCTTCATCTCCTAGACTTTGATATATTCTACACAGCCGTACGCGAACAGTTCTAATCAGCAACTGCAGACAAAATATTAGGTTTTATTGTTTGTAAGCACACAAATTGTAATTTCTAATACAGTAATCCCTCGGTATCCGCGGGGGTTACATTCCGGAGGGTTGCCGCTGTTCGTAAAACCGCGGATACTGATACCTTGTATGAATGAAAATATGGGGGTTGGGTTCTGAAGGAAAAGTCCTGTAGTCGTTTTAAGTGTTTAATAGTTTTAGGAACATTTTGCCATTACCTATTATAATCTATAAATAACTAAAAAATATATGTAGTACTAATATGCATACAAAATTTAAGTTGCTTTAAAATAGTTAGTTATGGCTGTTTGCTTCCTCTTTTTTTCAAACTCCTTGTGGACTTCTTCGTATGGTATCATCAGCTCCTGGAGTCGTCTTTTGAATTGAAGGGCCCTTTCCATGACGGCATCTGTCTCCAACACGTGATCAGCGAGCTGCGTTGCCATGCAGATGATCTCGTTGATGATTTTTGAAGAAATGCTTGACTTTGTTTCAGGATTGTCAAACAAACAAAACTAACTTATTCGTATGTACGTACGAATAAGTACGTGCGGGGCCCATTACCCGGTGACATGCTCACTACATACAGTATGTGGAAATCTAACTTGGCTCATGGCAGCTGTCACCATACTAGTATGTGACTCAACATGATATGAAAGCCAAAACATTTATTGAAACACATAGGGTGACACATGTTTTCGGAATTGTATGACTTCCCCACCTTCCACCAATTTCGATGTACACATGGTGAGATTACGTATGTATTTTAAGGTTTTAGGCCCACGCCCACAGTCCGCAGCTAACCGAAACCCACGGATACCAAGGGATTACTGTAAAGATAAAAAAATTAGTGGTAAAATAAAAGAAAATTGTTAGCACTTTGGTTGTCAATCGTTGAACATACGAGGGTAGGCTGATAAGTAATGCACACATGCTTGTAGAAGACAACTAAATAAACTTCAGTAGCGCGCCTGGTGGCATGTGGAAGTACTATTTCTCCTCTACAAGCCTGCGCAGTTTGAAGGCGTTGCTTTCATTCAGTTTGTTTTGAGTAGTGGAAGTATGGCGTCGTGTTCTGGTGCTATGTCAACGAGAATTAAACAACGCGCTGTTATCGAATTTTTAACTGCTGAGAAAGTGAATCCTAGTGAGATTTATCGTCGTTTAAAGGCTGTTTATTGTGACGATACTGTTGATAGGTCTACTGTGAATCGTTGGGTAATAAAATTTCGTGATTGCCAACCTGGAAAAGCCTTAATTGTTGACAAAACACGCAGTGGACGACCAATCACTGCCTCAGACGATAATCGTCGCAAACTCATCGATGATTTGATTCAAAATGACCGGCGAATCACTCAACAGTGTATCGCAAACCAAATTGGAATATCTAAGGAACGTGTTGGCTTCATTATTGAACAATTGGGATACCGTAAAATCTGTGCACGATGGGTACCACGCCGTCTGACAGACGAGAATAAACAGCGTCGATTGGAATGCTGTGAACAACTTTTGAAGCGCTACCGTGACGAAGGAGACGACTTTCTTTTGAATATTGTGACGGGGGACGAGTCATGGGTTCATCATTACGATCCCGAAGAAAAAAGGCAGAGCGCTGAATATCGTCATCCACATTCTCCTGTTGTGAAAAAGTTCAAAACACAACCGTCCGCAAAAAAAATTCTTTTGACTGTGTTTTGGGATGCTCGCCGAGTTTATGTGACTGATTATCTGGAACGAGGGGCAACGGTAAATTCTGCTCAGTATATACAGACTCTGAAACACCTCCGACGTCGAGTTTGTCGTGTTAGAGGCAACCTGGCGCCAATAATTTTGCAACACGACAATGCTCGTCCACACACTTCGCGTGCAACTGGAGAGGCTCTGAGAAACCTGAAGTTTCAACCAATTTTACACCCTCCGTATTCTCCCGACCTTGCGCCTTGCGATTTTTATTTTTTTCCTCTACTGAAGAGAGACCTTAAGGGTAATCATTACAGCTCGGACAATGAGGTGAAGGCAGCTATTGCGTCCTGGGTTCGAGGAAAGTCGGAAGAATTTTTCAGTGACGGAATGAAAAAACTTGTTAAACGTTGGGAGAAATGTGTAATGCTTAACGGTGACTATATTGAAAAATAAATAGATAATTTGGTAGGTTAAGATTTGTACTTTAATTTGTTATTTACCCCATCTTGCTATTTCTTTTTGTTCGTCTTCTACAAGCATGTGTGCATTACTTATCAGCCTACCCTCGTATATATAAAATGTAATTGTTATGTACTGAAGTAAAAAAAACTGATCCACAATTCAGTATAATTTTCCAATGATTCTAATTTCATTAACAAGTACCTAATTAGTCACTTTAATTGTGATTCTTAATAAAAGTACTAATTAATTGCAATAAATTATTACAATAAATTTTTTTATCCCAAATGTGTGTATGTTGCAATCTGTTCAATTTAGAACATTTATAAGCAACCTCATGACCCAATGAGATGATGATGATAAGAATGCCAGTAAATGAAGTGTAGTCATGTACAGACCCAGGCCTACCATTCCTGAAAGAGTACGGTTAATTGAACCACAACCATCAAAGTACACCGGTAACCACTGTCTAGTATTCAAATCTGTATAAAAGTATAATAATATAATATAATATAATATAATAAAAATCTGTATAAAAAACCTTGACTAGAATTAGAACCAAGAACCTTCATCTCTGAAAATCAGAAAATCAGCTGTTAAACAACTGACTCATGGAGACGTCCTTACCTGTAGACTAACCTAGCAGGTCAAAAATATACATTTGATCAGAAATGTTTTCTGACAACCGCTAAGGTCATTCAAAAGTCAAAAAAATGATTATTTCAGGTTTACTACATCTTAATAAAGTAATACTTGGCAAAACCAGATAGTAAGAGTGGAAGGGAATTTTTTGCAACAAAGTTGGTAGCACTGTGTTCAAAATCATGGTCTTGGGAGTGGAATGGTGGAGCTTGTTAGCCTAAATCGGTTGAAAACTCTTGTTGTAGTAGCAGTTTTGAAATCAGTGACTAAACTCCCGAATCCTGCCAGTTGAGAGTTGAGGAGTTTATTGCAGTGTGTATTCTAATTTCTTCTTGTAATGGGAAACAAGCCAACCCAGATTTTTAATGAAATAAAAAATGTTTTATGATGATGGTGTTATGAACTGTACGAATGTGTACGAGAGTTATCCAGTGTTTAAAACCAGTTGAGCGAACGTTCACAATAAACGAAAGAAACAATTTGCAGGGGAAAATAATTAATGCCATTCTGTATTATGACGCCCTAATAAAACTATGGAGAACAATACATAACAAAAAAAAAGAATTTTAATGGAGAGAGTGTGTTTGTGGCATGACAATGTACGTCCCCCACACAGCCGAAGCTACAAAGCAACTCTTGAACTAATTTGGTTGGATTATCAACCACCCAGCTCACGGCCCTGACCTGGCACCTTCAGATTTTCATTATTTTCACTTTTTGAATTTGTTTATAGATGGAAAAAGGTTTTCAACAGGAGTGCCATCAAACAATGGGTCTTACTATGAGAGTTTTTTTTGGTGAAGGTATAAGAAAGCTCATTCATTGGCTCACAAAGTGTAGTGAGAGAAGTTAAATAGTATTTGATGTATATACATGAATTGGTACTTTTTCTAAAATTACCTTTTCGATTTTAAAAAAACTGAGTACACTTTTTTCTCTTTTTTTGTGAGTTGTATTACTGCTTCAATTTTTCCATTTCTCACATCTTAGACACAAATTTCTCTCTATCATGGTAATTCTTCCCTGCCAACCCTTCTCTTACCTACAGGCTCCATGACACCATCAATCCTTGATGTCCATCAATCATGACACCATCAATCATTGGTTGTCCTCTTCTTCGTCTCTCCAGTGGAACACAATACAATGGAAAACTCTTAACAGACCACGTCCCTCCCTTCATTCCATACCACTTAAACTTTTCCATTTCAATAGTTTCAGTTTTACACATCCTCTTCCGAATCCTATAATGTTTTTACATGGTCCAGCCTTGAAACTCGAGAACTCCTCCATAGAAATTCCATTAGTGTAAATAATACCTTCTTTTTATTACTTTCAGCCAACTCCCATGTCAGCACTATAGGTAAGCACGTTTTTCTGTATTGCATCTCTAATTCTTCTTTCTATCTTCTTCCGGATCACTTTAGGCCACAGTATTAGATTCAACAAGTGCATAACTCTTTTCTGGATTTATCTTGTTCCTATGAATTACCTGTAGATTCTAGTTGGAATCAAACCTGAAAACTTTAGCTTTCTAGTACAGTGTGCATTTTGATCAGAAACTTAGTTTCAAATTACCCATAACAGACAGATGGAGTGTCAAATTATTTACACTCAATCTGTTCGTTGCAGGGCTAAAAAAAAATAGTTCTGTTTCTTATCACTTGGTCAGCCAATTAAATGACAGAATCATTTAAGAACAGAAGAAGCAGAGGTGTAAATAAAAGACACTAATCAGAGTTATCTCCTCTGAAAGTAATGAATTTTATGATACAGCCAGACCCTGGGGTGAATGAAGTGAAGGTGTCATTTGTAGAGTGGAAAATATTGTGCTTTTCAGAGGGTCCGGCATGCTGATACGCGTACTTTTCCACTCAGTGAGGAACGCAATAGTAAAAACCACCTCACTCCTTGTTTTACTTAGTAAAACCTCTACAGGTTCAAACCAGCCTTTCGGCTGATGACCTAAACAACACACAGTTTCAAATAGCTTATCATGACAAGAATAACTGTTGATATAATTGTTAGAAGGCATTAGGAATAAACTGTTATTCATTATTAAAATTTAAATGTATTATATTAACCATGAAATATGAAACAACAGACCTTAGCTCCTATAGAAACAGCAACTTCTAACAACCGATTATTAAATTCAAGAGGTCGACAATTACATATCTTCTGTTGTAATCTAAGAGCTTCCAGGCATCGTGCAGCACCATCCATGGCTTCCACTTGACATAAACGATCTCCCATTGCACACGCTGTTGTCATTGCACTTTCATATTGACGATAAGCATTCTAGCAACACATGAAAATCAAACAATTAAAATAAATAAGAAATTGAGATTAAAAAATTAAATAGTAGGCCTATGTGTTATTTAAAAACAAATCTTTCACCTTTTTTTTTTTTACTTTAACGTATCTTACGTTAAAATTTCAAAAATTTGAGTACTCTGATAATCTTTATCAGAGTACTCAAATTTTTGAAATGAATGTTACTGAAGGAATAGTTATGATTAACTTTCAAGACAGAAAATGCAAGTAATTCAGTAATGTTGATCTATGAAGTTTGTAACTCAAAACTAATTAACTTTCTAATCTTTGAAGTTAGGGACTTGACATATTTGGGAACTGTTTTTCATCAGATGGAAAATTGGAAAAGGAGTTGAGTAAAAGAGGGCAGAAAGGAAGTGGTTTCTCCCAAATGAAGAGAAGCTTACTTTCTTGGATCCTACGTTTCACAAGAAAGTTATACAATACGGAAAAAACCATCAAATACACAATAGATGACTCTTACCTGATTAAAAAATTCTAAAGGTTCTTTTTATTTCATGCACATCTACTCAACATAATTTTTGGCATTGTCATAAACTGATGAAAGGGTGCATGCATTGATGTATTTATATAGTAACTGCTGATGTATACATGATACCTGTAAGAACCTATTGACACATGTATTGTGTAATTAAATTTTTTTTATACTATATAATTCTAAACAATACACAGGAAAATTTTTAACAAAAGTACGAAAATTATGTGTAATGCATATTTTGATTAGAAAGATGAATAGAAGGAAAGTAAACAGTAGAATGCAGTTGGCAGAAATGAAATTCAAGAAGAGTACGCTAGGCAAGATGAGAAGAGATAGTATGAGAATTGATGTAATCAGGGGAAAATTGGGGATTGACAGTCTGATAAGGAGATTATAATTATTTAAGTCACTATTTCACTTTTTTGTTACTTTTTTATATATACGAGGGCAGTCCAGAAAGTCTGTCACACTTTGATATAAAAAAAAACTAAGTACAAGAAAAAAAATTTTATTACATACATTTGAAAGTGCAACTAAAATGCTATTTTTCTACATAATCACCAAACAAATTAAGACACTTATCATAGCGGTGAACTAATTTTGAAATGCCGGCGTCATAAAAGTCTACCGTCTGTGATTTTAACCAGTTAGTCACACCCTCCTGCAGCTCCGCGTCATCGTCAAAGCTAATCGTCTTACCTAATTTTTCTGTAACAATTTCATGGAATAAACTTTTTGAAATTTGTGGGAAAAAAAGCGATTGTTCTCTTATGGTGAATCGACGGTCTTCTCTAATCTTCTCATTGACTTTATTCACAATGTCATCAGTCACGAGGCTTGGCCATCCATTTCGTTCTTCCTCGTGAACATTAGTTCGGCCATTTTTAAACTGAATGCACAAACGCCGTACTCCACTTTTAGTGTAAACATCGTTCCCATAAACTTCACAGATTTGGCGAAAAATCTCAATTGGTTTATTGTTTTTAGCCAACAAAAACCGTATTACCGACTGTACTTCACAATTGGCGGGATTTTGAATTGCGGCACACATTTTAAATTGTTGTTGAAAAACAACGAAGAGCGACACAGACCTCTCGCTAGCACGGCTGGATAGCCACTGAACGGAGAAACACCGCGACACCAAAATGGCCACGATAGCTCCGCCCCTAGCGGCTACAACGCAAAACGTGACAGACTTTCTGGACTGCCCTCGTACATAAAAACAAAACACTGATTAGGAGAGTAGGATTGACATGGATGGTTTTGTCATGTCAGTAGAGTGGAGGAGGAGGGATCTTCTACGTGGAGATGGAGGGAAAAACATCAAGGCACAGACAGACCAAAAGGGCAATGAAAGAGAGATTGTTAAGTAATAGAAAAAGGTTGAAACAAGTTATGTTAGGACCGATTTGAAGAAACTTGGAAGAAGGAAAGGATATTGTTGTTTACAATAATAACAAAGATTTGAATACTTTTTTATCTTTTGTAATATAACAAGTTAAAAAAAAAACAGTGGAACAGATTATCCTATTCTGTAGACAACCCAAACATTTTACAACCATTAATTTTAAATTGGAAAATGTAATTAATTACAAGATATTTATTAGAATAATACACTACAATGGCCATAACAAGCAGATTTACTATTGAATTATTTGCACTCAACCTGCTAGTTCAGTAGCTATAAAAATATTTCTGTTTCTTACCACATGGTCAGCCAATTATATGACTGAAGCATTAAAGAACAAAAGAGATAGAGGTGAAAAAGATACTATACTATTTTTCAAGGATGATGAGCTCTAAACGTATGCATTGCCCCTTACACACTTTATAGCTAGCCAATCACTTGTCAGCAACGTTGCCAATACTTGCTCTTGTAGCTGTGTTAAATATTTTGTCAGCCATTTTTTTGGTCTTTTAATATCAATTATAATCTATAAACATACAATCAGCTGATTATATTATAAGTATTGCATGTTAACGTGCTCTAAAATGGATGTGTTCAGTACGAGATGCAAGACGAGAGTGAACTAATGCGGCTCTTATATGCATGCGCGCATAATGTTTGTCAGGTACAATCTGGCAACGCTGGGAAATGTTCTAATTGGTCTAAATGTGTGGAACAGCAGAGTTCATCATCCGTGAAAAGCATGTCAGTCAGAGTTATTTCCTCTGTGCAGACACTGACGTGAATTAAGTGAAGGTGTCATTTGGAGGATTGAAAATAAGATGCTTTTCACAGAACCTGGCATGCTGAGAAGCATACTTTTCCACTCAGTGAGGAAGGTAACTGTAAACCATCTCACTCCTCATTTTACTTAATAAAGCTTCTAGAGGTTCAAACCAGCCTTTTGGCTGATGAACTAAACGACAATACATTATACAAATTTTTAGGTATTATTTAATGATAATTAAAAAAAAATATTAATTTTTGATGCATATCTGTTCAAAAGGAACTTTGACACTTATAAGTTAAATTGTAATAGTTGGTCCCCTATTTTGAAATAGAAACCATATTGAGTTTTGCCCACACAAGTTTACAATAAACACATTCCATTAAATATTAAAGCAACATAAATATTATCTTACACTTATTTCAGATTTTTTTCTATAGATGTCCCCCATAATTCTTATACTTTTTGCGTAAGTCAATTGATCACCAGATACGAGGGCTAAACGTGTTGCTTCCTAAAAAATAACAAAAAAAGTGTACTAATTTCTATGATTTATTCCATATTTTTAAGTTATTACAAATCCAATAAATATTTTAAATACCCATAAATTCACATATCAGACCCTTTTTTTCTAATAATTAGTTTTCATTTTACATATTCATTTTGTATCACCTGTCTTGTATAAGATGAGCTAACACAGTTGACTCCTGAACACATACAGAATCAGATGAGACCATCATCAGTTTCTCTAAACAAATTTGTTGTGAAACACTCACACAACTTACTCTTGCCATCACGAGTGAACTACAATAAATTAAATACAGGGGGTCCTCAACTTACGAACATAATGCGTACCGGCCGAGTGTTCGCAAGTCGAATTGTTCGTAAGTCGGAATACACGTCAGTAGATTTCGTAGCGGACACTAGCGTAGCGACCTAATTGCTTTTCATAACGTACAAAAACTAGCATACTTAGTGAAATTGTAATCAGCAACTAAATAAAGATAAAATCTGTTAAACTTTTTTATTCGTTTTTAATAATGTACTTATAGTAACTTAATACATACTGTATATATACTTTTAGTAACTGAATACAGTTAACACATAAATACATTGAATATTTTCTACCGAAAGAAAAGACTATTAAAAATTAAAAATAGCAAAAATATAAAATAAAAAGTAAACATTTTCATAAAAATTTAAAACATATTAAAGATGGTTTTACAATATTTATAGCTTTGGCTTTGTTTGAAAAAAGTTTTGAATGGATGTTTGAACTGTTTCTTTTCTTCCAAAATAATTTTGTAACACATGACAGCTGTAAACTCATTGCCGCTCTAAACATTGTTTGGAAACTTTGTTGTAATTACATTCCAAATAATATCAAGTGATAAAAAAAATAGTTTCTGGCGTTCGTATCACCGGATGTTCGTAAGTTGAATGTTCGTAAGTCGAGGACCCACTGTAAACCTCTATAGGGCTTAAAAATATGGAAATCGCTAACTGATGCTAGGATCTGAAACTAGGATCTGTAAAAAATTACTCTAAATAAAAGTTGTAAATTTTTTAATTTTCTATTACTTATGTACTTTTTTTGTCATAAAATGGCATAGGCCTACAAGGCTGCAATCTTAAAAAATACCATTTTTTTACCGATTTTGGGCAAATATGTCATTTGAGCAAATACAGACAACCACTAGCTAATGCTAAATGAAGCATTGATTGAAATAAAAGTTGTAAGTTTTTTAATTTCCTATAACATTAATTATACACTCATGACCTAAAATGGATATTAAAGCTGGAATTAAAAAAAACAATTTTTCACCATGAGAGCACAGCCCCCAATAATTTCAGCAGACATGGTGACCTTACCCTATCCTGTAGAGCCCAGAGACATAGATAAGGCGAATTAAATAAAAGGCATAGGAACTCATTCTTAAGAAAATCGCAAAAAATGAGAAAATATAAAAAATTGCATGAATAAACTACTACTTCTGGTGAAACTCGATTTTCATATTCATACGGAGCAAGAACAAGTAAAAAAGTATGGATTGGACAAAATACATTCCAAATAATGATCAAATCTGTGTTTATAAGAAAATGGGTACAAGAAGACATTTATATTGTTAGTACTTTTAATCACTGCAGTTTAATGATCAGCGAATCATTTTTTAAACATAAAACAATGCACGAATAATCTTTTTATTTTTTCTTGCCAATGTGTCCCAACTGTTTGAAATTAAAGTTGTAGGTTTTTCAATTTTCAACAACAGCTTTGATTACACTTTCGCCCTAGAATGTATATTAAGGACGCAATCTTAAATAAACCATTTTTTTCTATGAGAGCACAGCCTCCTTGAAAATTTAAGTAGACATGGCGCTTATTTTATCTTGTAGAGGATAAAAAAATTAGTAAATGAAGCGATTTAAAAAAATCATAGGAGCCGTTTCTGAGAAAATTGCAAAAACATGAAAAATCGCGTGAATAAACTATTATTTCCGGTTTACCGATTTTTAAGAAAATTTTCATGTCGAGTCCTCTAGTGGTACTTAACTTTAATTTCAACTTTATACGATGTTCCATTCTTGAGATATTTTGTTCATACACACAAAGACCAATTGCTAAAATAATTTTTTTTTGGATTCAGGGTGTCTCAAAACGAGTGATCCGTTGAAAACTCAGATTTTGAAAAAATTGACATGAATACAATACTTTCCTTCCCTGTATATTCATATAGAGCAAGAGAAAATAAAAAAAAATACTATAAGCCTAACTCCTCAATGTGAGACTTACAGCAGTACAATGGATTCTTAGACTTCATGGAAATATTTTAAAGAAAATGATAGAAAATACCTTAACCCTTTTGCTACCACCGTTATTTTCATTACATGGTTTCATTTACCGATGTATGTTTTACCATTTTTTATTGTTTTTACTCTAAATATATGTACAAAGTGCAAGATTTTTGCGAAAACAGTCATTTACTAAAATAAAAGAAGAATAGAATGTCACTGTGTGCCAAGATCAAAATAGTAACAATAGGTTCGCTGCCAGCTTTCAAAAAGAGATACGAATGTGCTAGGGAGACCCGAAGCATATACGGAGCCGGCACAGGGAAAACACACCCGACTCCAAAGGGTGATCGGACCCGGCAATGAAAGGGTTAAGACCAAAATTCTATATCATTCTGCAATTTGTAAGGTGAGAAAAATATATTCTTGTAACATAAATGATAGCTCTTTTTTAAGTAAGACAAATACAGTAAGTACTTGCTTATTATTCCTGCTAAATGTCTTACTGCTAAGTTAGTGTAAAAAATATGAATATCATTTTTTATTAAAATCCTTCTTTTAAACATAATAGCTAATGGATACCAGCTACTTTTTTTTATAAAAACTGATTAGTATAAATTTACTTATAATGTATAGTATACTAATAGTTTTTGGTCAATATAATAAACAGTCCTATTACCGTGCAATAGTCATGTGCGTCTCCAAGTTCTCCTTGTTTACGAAGTGCAGATGCCATTTGGAGTAAAGCTGCACGATGGTGGCGAGAATTTAAATCACCAAGTTGTAAGTTTCTTGACAAGTCATATGCTTTTGATGCGTACCTGGCACTTTTATCGGCATCTTGTAAACGACCAAATAATTCTGATAATCCAACATAAACCTTAAACAAAAAAAAAAAAGAAACAATACGGAAAAGAAACAAAAGTGGTCGCTAAAGAGCATTAAAAATACATGTGTCTTACGTAGTATAAAATAAATTCTTCATAAAATTGTTCTAAATCGGGATGATCGCTGAATATACGTGGTAGTTATGAGATTTAAAATTTGTTTTTCAAAAATTCATGTGTTAAAATGGTTTTCCAACTTAATACATACAGTAGTTTCATTTATAAAATTCTTGTAATTTATTTCTCCTAGTCAGGTCAGAAATTTTCACATCACTCTTTTCCATCTGTCACCCTTCATTGTCTGCATTAGCAGTAATTTGTAAAAGAATCGAACATAAAACCACAAAAAAGCTACTCAAAATCTCTATTATAATTTATACTATTTTTTATTTATGGATTTATTTTGTAGAATTTTGAAATCATCCTTTTTGCAGGCATGTAAAAATAATTTGAATGTTGGGAAAAACTCTGTATTAAGGGTAAACAAGATCCTTTTTTTTAAATACATTTCAAAACTAAACTTTTCAAGGCCAGATTTCTGGTAGTAACTTTAATGTGATATCTTAACACATTTGAGCTTGTGGACGAGTTCAGGTCATCCTCATGTTTTAAATGAAATAAAACAGTTTGGTTTCATCTATAAGGGATTATAAACTCTTTTTATAATCTTTAGGTCCTCAAATTCGTCACTAGAAGTCCTAACTATTTAATGTAATAGTTTCTATGACTATAAAATCAACGAGCTGTGTAATGGCATTATTGTTTAATACGTTTTATGATACGCATCATTTTTGTGTTAGTTCTTTGTTACATTGTTTTTGGAATTCAGTTTCTGTTTCAAAATGTATAAATATTGTTTTTTGCCTGTAACAGGCAGGTGGAGTGTTAAAATATTTGCACTCGATCTTCTGGTTCCAGGGCTAAAAAAAACAGTTCTGTTTCTTATCACATGGTCAGCCAGTTATATGACTGAAGCATTTAGACAGAAGTGGTAAAGTTGTAAAAGGCACTAGTCTGAGTTATCTCCTCTAAGAATAATGAATTTCATAGTACAGCCTGACTCTATGGTAAATGACGTGAAGGTGTCATTTGCAGGGTGGAAAGTAGGTGCTTTTAGGAGGGCCTGGGATGCTGATAAGCATACTTTTCCACTTGTGAGGAAGGCAATTGTAAACTACCACATTCATTGTTTAACCTAGTAAAGCCTCTTAAGTTCAAACCAGCCTTTTGGCTGATGACCTAAACAACACCAAATATTGTTTATAATTTATAATTATTAGTGTTTATTGTAATTACTTATGGTTAATTTTATTGTCATTATTTTACAAACTTTTTTACTCAAAAAGTGATGCTATTTAAAAATAAATATTTTACTTCCTGATTACTTTGTACTGGTTTTTTTTTTGTTTAACGTCCGACTGTTCTGCAATTACCGCTAATGCAGATGGTGAAAGATGAAATGATTTTTGCAACGTATGAAAATATACTGTGCCTGGGAGGCGAGCACATTACCAAATACGCCAATGTGGCTGGCGTACTGTTAATATTTTTTTATACTATTAATATTATTTTTTGTACAGTTAATATTTCAATTTAATGAAAGAGGAAATTTAGAGCTTTAAATAAATGTCAATGTTAAAAAGTCTTGTAATAGTAATTACAAGTGAAATAATTTACCTGCAGTTCGAGAGCAGGATCTTGAATTCTTTGTGCGATAGAATGAGCCTGTTGAAATGCTTGTAATGCCTTACAAAAAGTTGCTAATTCCAGATGTACTGTACCAACCGTAATCTGAACTAAACCAGCAGTTCTACATTGGTCACATTCATTATAAAGTGAATGTCTGGCACATGCTAAAGCACGTTCCAACGCACCCATTCTTTCGTGTGTTCTAGCTAGATTTAAATACGCTTCGGCTCTTAAATTAGGACTATCGGCTTCTTCTGCTAAATTAAGTTGTCTATGAGCAAATTCCATACTTTCTCTGAAAACATAAAATTTTTAATCCAATATTTTAATAGTTCATGATAAAATTTAATAATATAATCTAGATCAGAAAGTTAAATCAAGAAATCATAGTGAAAAGTAAAACCTCTTTTCGAGAAGGCATTGCCTGGATAAATATTTTGAAACCAACAAGGGTTTTATTTCTTTTCTTAATAATCTCTTCCCCTTCTTCTTTCCTCTTCAAAGTGTAGACTACATTTACGATCTGTTCTGATTAACTTCCACCGTTTTCTGAGATGTCCTGCCATGTTTAATAACATGATCCTAGGTTCAATTTCTGGTAAGGGCCTAGAATTTATTGTGTGTCAAAATCCATTTTTTCATATCCCAAAGTAGTCACTAATAACCAAGATGTTGATGCAACTTAAATTAACAATTTAAAAAGTTTTGTATCTTGTAAGCTAGTAAAAACTCTACATGCAGTACTCCATAACATGCAAGTGGAGAGTTAAATTATTGGCACTAGATCTACTACATAGTTCCAGGGCTACAAAAATAGTTCTGTGTCTTATAACATTATGGTCAGCCAATTATACGACTGAAGCATTTAATAACAGAAGAGGTAGAGGTGTAATGACACTAGTCAAGAGTTATCTCCTCCGAGAGTCATGAATGAAGTGAATGTGTCATTTGCAGAGTAGAAAGTAAATACTATCCAAAGGACCTGGTATGCTGATAAGCATACTTTTCCACTTAGTGAGGGAGGCAATTGTAACCACCTCACTTCTCATTTAACTAAATTCTCTAGAATAGTGGTTTACAAACTTTGTATACTCGGTTCATCGTAAGAAAGATATCTCGAGTAAACAAACAGCAGTTACCGAATCAGCTGATAAAGCGGTGACTCAGAAAAAATGCAACACTTTTAATGAAAACATCACAATGATAACTGATACATGCTTTTAACCATATGCAGAATTAAATGATGAATAGAAATGAAAAAAACCAACAAATACTATAACACTAAATTCCTAATTGAAAATAAATTATAATGCACGTAAGAATGATGCGAGACAAAACGAAGTCAAAAGCGAAGTGGTAGTACAATATAACGACATATTCTTTGTCAAAAATGTGGAGAGAGATTTATGGGTTTGGATAAGTCATCGTCAAACTCAATTGTGAAATAACGAGTGACTAACTAATATTAGATGACTAACCATTAAATTAAAAATGTTTCTTTTAAAGTTCTCTTGTTTTGTCATACAGATCAGAGGTAATATGTATAATTTGTAACCACATTTATTTATGAAAAAGAATGGAAATAAATGATAGGCCTAACGTTTTTATACATTTATTGATCAATACTTAAAACATTAGTCATGATATATGATGTAGGCCTAACAGTTTTATTTATAAAAATACTTTTAAAAGTATTTTATACTTAAATACTTTTGAAAGTATTTTGTTGTTACTTTTTGACCAGCGATAGACATATTTAAATAATGCGCATGCTCAGTGACGTCATTATTTGTTCACTTGAGATATCTTTCATACGGTGAACCGAGTATAGACCTTTGCGGCTCCCTTGATCTACAGATCATTTCTGGCGGTGCTTTTATTATGAAACAACTATTGTATAGCAAAAATTGTAAATATATTACAACTATTGTACAGTAGTACATTGTCATCACAAATGTTACGCGGGTGATTCCATTTACAGAAAAGGAGATCAGAAAGTAAAACATTTAAAAGGAAATGATTGCATATGTCAAAGCATATGCATATGCTCTAGAGGTTCAAACCAGCCTTTTGGCTATGACCTAAAGAACAACATGCAGTACTATTTGGAACTCTAAATGTGATACTAAAAACATCCTGTCAACAAGGATCTTAAAACCAGAAATTATGTAGGCTAAAGATATCATTCTATTAAGTACAGTAGCGTGCAAATTAATCTGAACACAGGGAATTTTCTGTTTTTTCTATGTTGTGGTTACACTGCTAACCACACACATTCTGTAAGCTGTCTGTGCAGTGTGAAGTTGTTGCTCTTTGTCGCTACAGCAATTTCGTGACATAAGTAGTGGTTTATGCAAGTGTATTTCATTTTTTTTATGACAAATTCATACATTGTTTTTGTGTCCGTTTACGTAATATATTGTAACAATGGGTGTAACTCCAAGAAAATGTTCAAAAATTGTTTCTCTCTCCGAGTATACCGGTATGACACAACGACAAATAGCTTCAGAGTGTGTTGTTGGACTAGGGACAGTGAATGCTATATTAAAACAATTTCGAGAAACTCGTTCCTTTTCACCTTGAAGCAAAGGAAAATGTGGCCGTAAAAGAAAAACCACTGCGACTCAGGATCGGTTATTAGTGAGAACAAGTAAAGTGAATTCAAAATTAAGTGCTGTGTACTTAAATCGACAGCTTGCAGCCAGTGGAACGAATTTGCATGTAACAACTGTTAGACGCCAACTTCTTGATGCTGGACGGAAAGCTCGTCGACCGGCTAAAAAACAACCTTTGACCCAAGCAATGGGCAAAAAACAGTTATTGTGGGCCAAAGCACATGCTAAGTGGACTGTTGCAGACTGGAAAAATGTAATGTTCTCCGATGAATCCCATTTTTACCATCAGGGGGAAAAGGTTTCTTACGTTCGGAAATCAGCAGATAAAAGAACATCACTGGCTCATATCCAGCAATGTTAAACATCCCAAGAAAAAAATGTTTGGGGTTGATTCACATTTGAAGGTCTTTGTTCACTAGTCCCAGTAAATGGTATGTTAAAAAGCAATGAATATATCCAAATTCTTAAGTCAAAGGTTGTGCGCCACAACTGCAAACAAAATTTCCACATGGCAATGAAGTGTTTTAACAAGATTTAGCGCCATGCCATACCGCCAAAAAAGTGAAAGCATTTTTCGAACAAGAAAACGTTAAAGTGTTGAGATGGCCAAATAATTCCCCAGATATAAGCCCGATTGAAAATTTTTGGGCAATAGTGAAAAAACGACTCTCAAAAATGGATTGTACTACAAAAAATAACCTCATTGCAGCAATAATATTGGTATGGTTTCGTGATGAAGAAATTTAAAAAATGTGCAGTACACTAATTGAATCTATGCCACATCGCATACGTGAACTGATAAACAATAAAGGTGGCCATATTAGTTATTAAATATTAACAAACAGAATGTATATATATTTTTTCAAAAATAAAGTAACTTTTCATTACATAACATCTGTGTTCGGATTAATTTGCACGCTACTGTATATATAGGTACTGTGACATGAATTTTTACCTACCTGTATTTAGCCCAATCCATGTAAGCTTGATATAAATAACCTAATAATATAAATTTATCGCTACGCTTTCTTATCCTTTTTAAAGCACTACGCCATTTTGTTACTGCTGCTTGCTGTTTATGCTGATTGTAAAGCCTTAAACCTTGTTCAACCTGAAACAAAATAATCTGGTGTGAAATACTTGCATGATTTCTCTAGCCAAAGTAAATAATGAAAAATATAACCAATATTTAATCATGAGTAAACAATATGAAATTAAAAACACAACCTAATTTTAATCATGAGTGAATTACGCTAAATAGAAATCTATCTCTGTTCAACTTAAAAGTCTGGAAAATTATAAATTGATGCTAAACTAAGAGTTTTAAAGAAATGCTTTAAATAAAAGTTATAGATTTTTTAATTTTTTACAATTTTGATTAACTTATATGAACTTGTGTCGTAAAGTGTTTTTTTTACCGATTTCAGTAAGAAAACACAGAAAACCACTTATCAACGCCAAACTAAACAGTGCAAAAATTATTAAAATAAAAGTTCAAGGTCTTTTTAGTTTGTATATTGCTTGAGTCCCAGGTCCACGTAGTTGGAAGGAATGCAGTGCGTTGTTATAGTAGTGGGAAAATGAATGAGTTAGTAGTGTTTCACAGCTGATGCATTTGTAGAGGTAGCGTGTACTAACTAGACTAAAAAAATATTCTTATTATCTGGCGCATTAATTTAACAAATACCTACCGAGTTATTAACTTGGTCGGATTCATAATATTTTTACTTACCAATTTATATCAAAATATGCAAATACATGAATGTAATAAATACAAACAAATATGTTAAATACAAAAAATTTGAAAACGAATGTTTTGTATCAGAGTAATACAACAATCGTTCTCCCAGCATGCGTCACTCATTCATTATACCTCACCCGTACCCTTCGCCCCGCAACTACACAGAGCTTGGAACCCCACAATAGTTACTCCATCAATAAAGTTAAGTAGTAATTAAGATGAAAAACTAGTGCGATTATAGAGTATTGGTTTGTTACATGTTTTGAACTTAACATGGTGCGGTTATTAGCAGATCTTATTACATAGGTTAGAGTACAATTATTGGTTTTGTAAGCAAGAGTTGATTTAATTTATTTAATTGTGTTGTGCGCAACCATTAGGCCAACCCCAAATGGGTACAAGAGGGAATCCCTGATCTTGCGCTGTTGTTGTTGTTTAGGTCAACAGCCGAAAGGCTGGTTTGAACCTCTAGAGGTTTTACTAAGTAAAACGAGGAGTGAGGTGGTTTACCATTGCCTTCCTCACTGAGTGGAAAAGTACGCTTATCAGCATGCCGGGCCCTCTGAAAAGCACATATTTTCCACTCTGTAAATGACAACTTCACTTCATTCACCACAGGGTCTGGCTGTACAATGAAATTCATTACTTTCAGAGAAGATAACTCTGATTAGTGTCTTTTACACCTCTACCTCTTCTGTTCTTAAATGATTCAGTCATTTAATTGACTGACCATGTGATAAGAAACAGAACTATTTATTTTAGCCCTGCAACGAACAGATTGAGTGTAAATAATTTGACACTCCACCTGTCTGTTATGGGCAGGATCTTGCGCTACCCCGCCTAATTAAGGATACGCAGGGATAGACAACAAAAAAAAAAAAAATAAACAAAAAAATTTTAAGTACCTCCCAAACCAAATTTAGATAAATATTTATTTCAAATTAAGTAAGGTCTGTCTCTAAAGTAAACAGAAAATAAATTAAATGTCAGGTGAATTTATTCATTCAAAAATAAAATTTACTGATAATTTTTGTGTCATTACGCATAAGACAACACAGTTATAAAAAAAAATATATAAATAATAATAACAACCAGAAAAAAACATTGAAAGAAATTGTACTAAATTTAAACGCTCACAACAATTGGTAAATAGAATTATTTGAAATTTTGGTACTTATATAGAATCAGAACCCCTCACCAATTTTAACTATTTTAATGTTGAATTATAGATTTATGTGTACTAAATCCGAATCTGAAGTTAATTTTGTGAGTTAATCACTGAAAAATTATTTATTAGCGGTTTATTTTATCGTCGACCGACCTAACATGTCCTATACTCCCTTTTGGAGTCTCCTGGATGCAAAAAAAATCTCAGTTTCCCGCATCTTTTTAATTTACGGCGTTATATTTAGTAGACTATAAACTTATAAATTTTATGATGCAAATTAATTAATATTGATCGAAAATCAACAAAGGTAAACTAATATTGATCAATAAAGAGAAATTAATTAGATATTTGCACATTATAACCGATAACCTCTTCACCATTATTGTGGCAGGGTGTAATGACGTCACAGACCAGTATACAAATTAAATATGGTGAACAGGTTATAGGTTAGAATGTCCAAGAACGTAATTAATTTCTGTTTATTGATCAATATTTGTAATTCACATTTACGGTAATTGTAAAAATTTTCAGTATACTGAAACATTATGGCGTAAATTAAATAATTACAGAAACTGAGGTTATGTTGATAGACGATAAAAACACTTAAATAATTCTTTTTTTTGCATCCATTAGACTCCAAAGGGAGTATAGGACATGTCAAGATAAAACTGATAAAACTAAAAGTTTATCACAATGATAAATTCATCATTTACCACCAAAAATCTGTTTCTGCTACTGGTTACTTCAGTAGGCTTGTAATGAACCCCATTGTATCAAATATCACACAAAATTAAAACATCAAACACAATGATAAATTCATCACTTACCAATAATTTTTCCCATTACTGGTTAACTCAGTAGGCTTGTCATGAACCCCTTAGTATTAAATAGTACAAAATAGGTTGTTTAATTAGAAGTTCTGCCCATAACAGACAGGTGGAGTGTCAAATTATTTACACTCAATCTGTTAGTTGCGCAGCTAAAATAAATAGTTCTGTTTCTTATCACGTGGTCAGCCAATTAAATGACTGAATCATTTAAGAACAGAAGAGGTAGAGGTGTACTGTGACACTAATCAGAGTTATATTCTCTGAAAGTAATGAATTTCATTTTACAGCCAGACCCTGTGATGAATGAAGTGAAGGTGTCATTTGCAGAGTGGAAAATATGTGCTTTTCTGAGGGCCCGGCATGCTGATAAGCGAACTTTTCTATTCAGTGAGGAAGGCAATGGTAAACCACCTCACTCCTCGTTTTACTTAGTAAAACCTCTACAGGCTCAAACCAGCCATTTGGCTGATGACCTAAACAACAACAATTAGAAGTTAAATTTCAACCATAACTATTTAGAAAGGAATTCTTGCACACTGTAAAATGTTTCATCAATCAAATATTGTTTTAGCTTTCTTTTAAAATGACTTAAATTGTCACAACTTTTAAAACCTTGTGGCATTTTATTGATGTATTTTCTACCTGCTTAAGTTGGTTTTTGTTCAAAGAATTTAGTGTTGTGATTAGCAACATAATAATCGATTCTGTTTCTTGTGTAGTGGTTGTGAACATCTAAATTCTGTAAAAAGGTATTTTACAGTGACTTGCAAGCAAAGTTAACCTCAGATTCGGGATTTAGCACACATAAACGTATCAATAAATATTGAAATTGTTAAAATCGGTGAGAAGCCCTAATCATCGATAATAACGCAGTTGGATTCAGTTAAGTAAAGAAATAACTTGCTGCAAAAATAAAAATATAAAACAAGAAAAATAGTAGTCTTGTTGGACAATTAAATTACATGCGAGACATTTAAAATGAATTTATGTTAATTAATTACAAACATTAATACATTGTAGTTACGAACCATTTTCAATAAAAATAAGTTATAGGCTACGTAGTAATGAAATTCTCCTCATAAGATATTCTAATGATCTTTTTAATTTTTAAACAAATCAAATACACGAAAAACGACTTAGTACCGGGTGAATCCGGGTTCGACGTACATAGTAGAAAAAGAGTAAATAAAATAAATCATTAAAATAAATTACATAATAAGGATTATAAAACGTAAAAGATCAAACTTACAACATCAACATGCTTAAGGTACGAGATACGCAACTAAACAGGTAGGAAAACGCTGAATCCGATTAAACGAAAACATAACAGCTGATCGAATGTGCAAAGATTGGAGCGACAGACCACAGTGACTCGATCAAAATACTTGAGACGCGCCTGCAGTCGAACGAAATCTAGAGACAGCCCACACAAACAAAACAAGAATAATGACTTCACTAACCACTAAATGTAGTCCGCAAGGAACTACGGTTACATTGCATGACCATACTTTCCTAACAGTCGAATCTTACATTTTTAATAGCATTTTGTTATCAATTAAGTTTAAGTAACTTAGTTTAATTGTAATTTACCAGTAGTTATAATCATAATAATTTATTGTAAATGATTAATTTATTAAAAAAATACATTTTTGGTTTCACGAGGTCATGAAAGATCAGCTAAACAAATAAAATATCAAATTTTTTGCATTATCACAATACTTTCTCAGTCTATTCTGTAGAGAAAGTAAAGAGTTGTGATTAGAAACTACCAATTTAACGTCAGTTGGAATCTGAAATTAATTAGGTTAGTAGAACCTATTATGTAGGCATCATCACTCAATAATAATAAAAAAAGAACCCCGCTGTAAAGACCTACAGTTGAGCCGTTGTTAGTTTGCTCCTACTGTCAACAAACAAAAGCCACCTGCTACAGGGTGCACCCTAGAGTCAGCGACTTTACGGATGTCGTATTTCTATTAACTATTTTTTAAATTATAAGTACTTAAAGCACTAAAAACATCAGTCATGATATGATGCAGGCCTAATAATGAAAAATACTTTTAAAAGTATTTTGTATTTAAATACTTTTGAAAGTATTTTGTTGTTACTTTTTAATCAGCGTGTACACATTTTGATATAATGCGTATGCTCAGTGACGTCATTATTTGTTTACATTGGGAGCAAACTAAGAGTGGCTGGACTGTAATTATACTGGTCGTAAATCGAAACTGCACTATTACGGAACTGCATGTCACAAAGTGAAGGAAGTTCCTTCCCAGGTAAACTTTTTCGGGAAAATTGATGAGTATCTATAGAAAAAAATCAGAATTTAGTGATAATTATTACAAGAGAAAGCGGCACGTGTCCTGAAGGAGCTGAGAGAAGATGACTCCCAGCACTGTTTCCAACAATGGAAAATTCGCATGGAGCGTTGTAGGAATAGAGAAGGAGTGTATATTGAAGGTGACAATAAGTGATTATGTATAAAATAAAAACAAAATTTTTTACAACGTCAGTCTCGTTATTTAATAGCCACACCTCGTACATCTATGACCTAATGCTACATCCTCTTTAGTTTACAAAATTTTGTTGGCTCAAAAAAACCGTATGAATAATACTCAACAAACCTTCACGTAATACAAGTCGTAATGATTTACATACAGATTAAAAATATTAAATAAATTGCATTTAGCAGCTAGGACGGTACCGATAAAAGAATTGATGAAAAAAATTCACTCCTGGTTGATGCAGAACCCGTTTTATAAGACAGAAGAAATTTTTGCAGGTCGGGTCAACATAGTTTTTTACTGTGATTGTCAGTTTTATTGTCTGTTTTAATCTAAATTGTTGTAAGGTTTCACCTTACTATTCCTGTTTTCGATTTTTTTTAAATAAATTTTACGTATGCGTGCTCTTTGGCTTATTAGAACATTTTTAATCTTGTATTAATAAAAGAAAGAATTGTAATTCTTATTACAATGGAATCTTAGTTAGATTTTATTTGTCAACTCGGTAGTTCTATTCAAGTTGTTTTTCATTCCTACTAGTCTTTAGGCCTTGGTTTTCTCATACTGTTTTACACGATCCGTCCATCCTAATACCCTGGGAACTTTGTGGCCTTTTTGGCCTAAATCTTTCTCTTATGTGAAACCCTTAGTTTGCTCTTTTTACCCTGGGAAAAATTAGAAAAAAATATGTTGTCTTGTATGTGATCCATGAATGGATTTCTCCACTGGATATTGGATTCCGTGAGCTGAATACCTTTGTACCTTCACTCGCAATTCCACAGGCGAGAGTTCTTTTAAGGACTCATGTTGTTCAGCATCTGAGCTCGTCAAGAGAAACTTTCTAGTTAGAAAGTTATAAAACCCCTTTATCAATGTGTCTTCCGTAGTTAGCCATAGTTTTACAGGTTTCTAGTTTTTATCCTAAAAACTCAGTGGTGGAGGCGATCGCTATACCAAGCGAAAACTATTAATAAAGCCATTTTTGGCTTATAGGGGCCGATTTTCTCGAGGGTGTCCTTCAGCATTAAGGTACTGTTGGATTGCAGTACCCGGTAAGTTTCGAAGTGTTTTTTTTTTCTCATTTAGGTAACTACGTCAAGGAGGATCACTTAACATCGGTGAATGACCGAAAAGTCATTTTTAACATACACTCTATTTACGTTTTAAAACATAATCTTTATTTATAATAATTTTTAAGCAATTTTCAGTCTACCCCCGATAATATATTACATGGTGGAGTTTCGCCGGGTAATGAACGATATTCAGTGGACCATTGACGAAATCGTTAATTCAAGACTTCAGTTTATTTTTAATATATTAATTTTTTTAATTTTCAGTTAGCTTATAAATAGTGTAGTTGTTTAATTTTATTTCTATTGCAGGACTTATCTCACTGTAGGTTGGAATCACATTTCTTCGTTTGTTTATGTTTTGTCTTATATTTCAGGTTAATGGACTTAAATGTAATGTGTTAAGTTATTTAACATTATGTATTGTAGTTATAATAATCATAAAAATGTGATAACTTTGATTTTCTAAGAAATAATATTTATAATATGCTTTATCGAACTACGTGACATAATTGTCCATTACGTTGCTTTTAAAATCAGCTGTTATTTCACGGCCACATAGTGCTTTTAAATTACTTATTTTGGCGTATTTTATAGAAGTAATTTATACAATATTTTTGTTTGCAATTTGTTTATTGGAACATGAACTTTTTTTTGGACAAAATAAAGTTTCCATAGAATTCGCTTTATTTTTGCGAGTACAGAGAGTATAGACATGGCAATGGCTAATTTTGTGGTATAGTGATTTAAATTCAGAGTCCTGAGTTCGACTTATTCGCCACTCTTACAATATGCATTAATCTTGTTTAGACTTTTTAAACTACGGTAATCGGATTAACTTTATATAGTAATAAGCGTGTCTTTATAATTATAATTATTATTATGATTATTATATTAATTAAAAAATAAAATAACTCTATAGAATGTTTGCTAATTATTGTATTTTTCTGTTAATTTATAAGATAAGTGGGTGTTTTGGAGTTACTACCTATAAGCAGTAGACTGATCAACCGTAGGACTCATTTTGGAGATTCCATATTTGTGCCAGCGCTTGGCGTCTTAACACCGCTGACACCATAAGGATCATACAGCATTCTGACATTGTTTTCCTGTCCCACTGCTCACTTTATCTCTGTTTAATCGACTATCTGGTATGTAATGAAAGTATTTGAATTCTTAATATAATCTTTTCAGTAATCCGAAAAATCACCACATGATCGATTTAACCAAAGTTAATATCAGGGACTTGAAATTAGACGAAGCCCGTTTGTTGGCCAACCAGTACAAAATTTTTGTGCCAAAATTCGGCGATTTAGATTATTTAAGAGGGGCTCTAAACCTAATTAAAAAAACTTTAAAAAATCCGACGGAAGTAGAAGAGTTACGTACTGAGGCCTTTCAGTATTTACTAACATCTGGATACATACCACGCCAGTTGTTGGAAAATTTCCCTGATATCGAAACTTTAAAACAACATCTAACACAGGTTATTATAGCAGGTTCAAATACAGGTTTTGGTAACACAGGTCCAGCTCCACAGGTACCCATGTTACAAACGGAAATGGCAACAGCGAAACCAAAGGTTCCATTTTATACTCCGAGATCCTTTAGCGGAAGAGGTTCGGAAGACATTATAGATTTTTTTGAGACTTACGAAAGAGCCTCTGAAATAAATTCATGGACTCCAGAGCTTAAGAAGCGATTTTTATCTTTGTATCTTACCGACACGGCCCTTAATTATTTAAACTGTATTTTGAAAGGTGATGCCAACCAACAAATTACATATGATTCCCTTAAGGATCATCTTACTGACCATTTTTCAGGGTCGACAACTCCAGAACACTTTGAAATTCAGTTACAAAATAGGAAACAGCTGGTCACGGAGAATGTCTTCACATTTATGGCCGACATCCTAGCTTTGTGTCACAAGTTTGATCCAGACATGAGCGAATCACGCAAATGCAAATACATCTTACGAGGTATATTGCCTAGTATCTTAGATAAACTCGCTTTGTCTGACGTTACATCAGTGGCGACTATTCGAAACAATTTAAAAAAACTACAAACCACTCAGAATATTTTAAATTTTCGTGTGGATGGACAGTGTAATGAATCAACAGCAATTAATAGTATCAATTATTCTCCCGACTGTATACAAATGCATCATGGTAATAATATTATAACTAGTGATAGGCATGTTAATAGTAGATCTTTTCAGGGTAACTCCGGCGGCTTTAACAACCAGAATGCCGCCGTTCATCAAACCAATAATGCTAATCATTACAGTAATAGAAGTAGTAATTCTAGAAATTATAATAATCAGTACAGTAATTATAATGCTAATATTTCTCGTTATAATGGATCTCAGAATCGCAATTTTAATCGAAATAGTCAAAATTTTAATAATAAAAACGATCACTGTATTAGCAATCGAGTAGGGAATTCTAACAGGTCATTTCAGCAATCTAATTCTAATTTTTCTGGTAACAGAACACGTCCAAATTACAGTTCCATTAATGTTAAGAATTCGACTGAAAATTGTCCAATTACTTCTTCAAATGGTAGCCAACACAACCGCTCGCCCCAACAATCGACACATCCCGCTGTTAACACCTGCCTTATTTGTAAGAGCACAGATCATGTTTTGTCTGACTGCCCTTTTAATACTTTTCCAAAAAACGGCTAATTTGCGAGGGACAGACTTGCTCTGATCCTTCGCCGATCTCTTCACTTTTCAAAGGGCGTTTCAGAAAAAAATTTCATTTCGCGAATACTAGAAAATCGGATAGGACAGTGTACTTATCACTCCCGCCTACCAATACCAACAGCTCTCGATTATCACGTGCTTTTAATGCTTCTAGATCACTTATTAATTATTCTGATAAATTTTCGTCTTCACATTTGTCTAACTCGTCTCAGGTAGAGAAACAGCCAATTGCTACTTCAGCACCTTGCTGTTTAGTTAATTTTTCTGAAGTGGATATTCCCGATTCTTTAAAGCTGGTAAACAAGTCTGATTTAACGTGCGAACAGGTTGACACTGTATTGAGTGCTTTCACAGAACAATACAAACCCGCCGTTCATTTTTCATTTTTCATGGCTTCATCGCGCTGGTTTAGTGCTATTTCTTCCCAAGATTTCAAATCTGAATTTTTCGTCACTCCACCCAATGTTAAGACTTTTCGTTTTTGGTTTTTTCCCTTCAGTTTTTCTTTTCCAAATACAAACCCTAATTTTCGACTATGGTTTATTTTTGTTGTTGATACTGTAGCATTGGAAATTTTTATGTCAGCTTCACAAAGCTTTCCACCGCGTTTCTTTATAGACGCTTTTCGCCGATTTCTAAATTCGATTTTCCATTCCAATTTTCGCTTTTATCTTATACGGACACCGTTGTGCCTGAAAACTGGCATTTCGGGTTTAGCAATGTTAGATTCTGTATTCCGTATTTTCGCTTACTTGTTTCAATTTCACACTCTTCAAGGTATAAATTTTACTTCAATGACAAATTCTTTTGTAACTCATAGTCAGCTGTCTGAGATTTTTAAATTGTGCACATTAAAATTACCTTTTTCGATTTTAAACTCGAAACCTACCGGTGTTGCGAAACTAGAATTCCTTATTAAGTTTTTAGGTTTTCCTTTTCAGGAACATCACGATGATCAATTACCGATTACCTTATCAGAAAATCATGATTTTTGTGATACAGTTAACCAAATCCACACTTCTGCTTTAGCGATTAATGGCTGCGTTAATGGTGTAAATATTAAAATTATTTTAGACACTGGTGCTAATGTAAGTTTAGTTAATGCCGATTTAGTCAATATTAACCGAGTTAAACCGACTAACAATATCTCACTCTCTTCCGCGAATAAATCGCTTTTACAGGTATTGGGTCAGACCCATTTGCACTTCAATTTACATAATATTAACTTACAACACGCTTGTTTTGTAGTTCGAAATTTAAATTGCTCTCTGTTACTGGGAAATGATTTTTTTATTCGTTATGCCGTCATTCTGAACTTTAGGAGAAATATGTTAACGTTTAATTTTCCAGGTAAGAAAAACCTCCAAATTAAAATTGACCCTCAGTGGAAAAGATCGGTCACTCAGTTCTTACCATCTTCGTCGATACAACCTGCCACTAATTCTCCTACTTCGCTTTCAGTTCAGACTACCCCCGATTCAACTGACCTTCCTACAGCACAATCGGTTACCAGCCCGCCTACACAGTCGTCAGCTGATTTTATACCTACACCGCGCACATTTCCATCTGTTCTGCCGACTACGTTTTCTTACAAGCCTAAGTTCATAAAACCTTTTTCGACAATAAAAGTTCGATTCTCGTTAGATACAGCCATTGAAGAATTATTTCTCGACCCTTCCAATTTAAACAGAGACAATCTTTACACTATGGCCGTTGCTTTTGATAAACAATTTCGCAAAGTTTTAATTTCTAACAATTCAGACCGTATTGTTTACCTTAACCCAAGCATTTCGTTCACAATGGTCGAAGATATTTCCCTTGTGTCAAGTAAAATTTCTACAGATCCCTTAAATGTCCGCGTTTTAGATAAAGTTATTCTTCTGCCAAAGTCAGATATGCAGATTAATTCTTCAGTTGATCACGTGTTAGGTTACTATAAGTTTCACAGTTTTACTCCCAACTCCCATTATTTTCAAAAAAATTCTCTTGTGTGTTTTATTAACCGCTCTGGTAGCATTGGTAGTAAGTTTTACCTTCGTAACGTTTCTCCAGTTCCCCAAATTATTTACAGTGACACTTTGTTAGGAGAAATCGCTTTCTCTCCTCAAGATAATTTATCAACCTCCCCTATTGCTTCTATTTCTACCGAAAATACTAGGGAAGTAACTATTCATGGAAAATCCATCCATATCTCTCCTGATTTATCTTTAGATCAATTCAATCAAGTTAAGCAGTTACTTTTAGAGTTTTCTGATGTGTTTTCAACCGGAGAATCAGATTTACCACAGGCTAAATTACCCCCAGTCCAAATTAAGTTATCTGATTCCGAAGCAGTTTTTCAAGGACCGTACAAGTTCGCCCCGGCTGAGCAGAAAGATTTGGATGTTGTTATTAAAAACCTTCTCGCCGCTGACGTTATTACACCGATTAAATCCCCTTACGCTTCTCCAGGTTTTCTTGTGCGTAAACCAGATGGATCATCTCGCTTGGTAGTTAATTACAAGAAAATCAATTCCAAGATTGTACAAGATAAATTTCCTATAGCCAACACAAGTACCATCTTAGAGTCTTTTTCTGGTTCCAAATATTTTACCACACTTGATTTGTCCCAGGCATTTTATTGTCAACAAATCTGTCCAGAAAGTGTTCCTATTACAGCATTCATCGTTCCTAATGGCTTATTTGGATTCAAGCGACTTCCAATGGGTCTGAGTATTAGCCCAGCAGCTTTTAACCGTAACATAACTCTGTTGTTATCCGACCTTTTGTATCGTAACCTAAGTTTTTACATTGATGACGTTTTTGTTCATTCATCCGAGTTTTCCATTTGTTTTGATGTTCTTCGTGAAGTTCTGACACGATTACGAAACGCTTCTCTTCGTTTAAAACCTGAAAAATGTAGGTTTTTCTTCTCATCAGTTAAAATTCTAGGTCACACCGTCTCAAGCGAAGGACTTACACCCCTGGCTGAAAATGTTGAATCCGTAACCAAATTTCCGCGCCCACAGAAAGTTAAGCAAGTCAGATCATTTTTAGGTTTAGTAAATTATTATCGCCGTTTCATTAAAAATATAACTCAGATAGCTTTTCCGTTAACACAATTAACCACGAAGGATTGCGAAAAACGGAAATTTATTTGGTCAAATGAGTGCGAAGAAGCTTTTATAACGCTTAAAAATTTAATTTCAAACCCCCCTGTACTAGCACATTTTGTTGATGAACGTCCAACGTTTCTTTACTGCGACGCATCACGAATTGGTATAGCTGGTTGTCTAACACAAAAATCGGAGACCAATGAACTAAAGCCAATCGCTTTTGTAAGTCGCCGATTAACAAAAAACGAGGAAAATTGGACAGTGGCACAGCTGGAACTGTTAGCAATTGTGTACAGTGTAAAACATTTTCGACATTTCCTCTACAGCCGTGACTTTACTATAATTACTGATCACAAAACCCTAGAATCAGTTAAGAATTTAAAAGATCCAGGATCACGACTAAGTAAATTGTTAGTTCAGCTAAGTGAGTACAACTTCAAGATAAAATACGTGCCAGGAAAATTTTTAGAAGTACCAGATGCTTTGTCCAGAAATCCTCTGGATCTTCCAGTTGAAGCTCCAGTAGACACAATAGAAGTAAGACGGGAAATCAAGAATACGTCAAACACGTATAATAAAAAAACTACTTCATCAGTAGGGCAACTAACGCTTCAAATCAGACCGTCACGAACATCTTTAAATACAACAGAAGTTTTATCTACAGATGTTTCCATTCCGTCACCTGCACTTGACCTACATAGTAGTAACCATAGCAACGACACGCAAATTGTTATGTTTAATAACACTGTTAACATAGAATTAGAGCAACGACAAGATCAGTTCCTGTCACAAATCTTCGCAGCGCTATTAGACAGAAATGCCGTAGAAAAACAGTATGCACGCGTTTCCAGAAATTACGTACTCAAAAACAACATTCTATATTATAAACGCTTCGACAACGAACCAATTCTCGTTTTAGCTTTGCCCAAATCTTTAGTAAATCAGACCTTAGAATTTTATCATTGTTCGCCTATTGGTGGTGGTCATTTAGGTGTGTCTAAAACTTTGTCCAAACTTCAACCTAAATATTTTTGGCCAGGTATGTCATCTGATGTCACTAATTTTGTTAAAGCATGCGAACTCTGCCAGAAAATTAAAACTAGCAGGTCTAAACCCTACGGTCTGTTGCAGCCTATACCAGTTTCTTCAGTTCCATTTTTTCGCCTACAGTTGGATTTTTTAGGCCCATTACAACGAGCGAAAAACAATTATCAATTTATTCTTATTGCATTGGACACCGCTACCCGTTTTGCTATTGCCAAAGCTTCTGTTAAAGCAGACGCTGTCACCGTTGCAAAATTTTTACTCGAAGTTTCCTTGTCTTACGGTGTTCCTAAATTTATTCAAACAGACAATGGGACCCATTTTGTTAACGCGCTTCTCAAACGTTTCTGTACCTTATTAGGCATTCAGCATGTGACAAGTTCTTCGTACGCACCCCAGTCTCAAGGACTCGTGGAGAGATTCAATTCTACTTTAGTGCAAATCCTAAAATTCTATGTCAATAATAATCACTCAAACTGGAATGAATACATAAAACCTGCCTTGTTCTCCTATAACATCTCTCATCAAAAATCAATAGGTCATTCCCCGTTCTATTTGGTACATGGTTTTCATCCCGTTTGTCCAGCAGATCTACCTTTCGTTACAGAGCAACTAGATTACGCCATTGATCATCAGCTGCAAGTGTTGCAAGATGTCAGGAAAACAATTCCCGCTCTCATCCAAAAGTCTCAATTATCTCAGAAGCATTACTATGATTTAAAGCATTCCTATATTTCCTTCAAACCGTCTGATAAAGTTTTCGTGTATTTTCCTCAATCAAAAGATTCTAAGACTTCTAAGTTTACGACTCTTTATCGTGGTCCTTATACGATTCTTAAACAAATTTCGCCAGTAACATACGAAATACTTTTGGAAAAATTTGGCAAGCTAGTTCCGGAAACAGTACATATTAATAGACTACGAAAATGTATTAAAGATTCAACTACAATAACCAATAATCAGCAAGTTCTCTTACCAGATCAAACCGTCGCTTTAATTACAAATCTTTTAAGATGTTTACATTCGTAGATCTACGTATTTTCAAAACCACATAAAATTAAATAACTTTGTTACATCATTTTCAAGATTATTTCAATACTTAAGTTATGTGTGTCATTGTGTTTATTATTTTTTTCATTATGTGTTTCAAATTTTCTTTGTAAATAGAACCATGTCTTGTGTTTTGTTTCCAGATGTTACTATGATATGAAGTTACTCTGATATGATAGATTATTGTTTAAGTTATATTATTTGTTTATTTTTTTTTACAATTAGGTTAAACTATCACTTAACAGATATTTATTTTCTCTAATTTTTGTTTGAAATACTCAGTTGCATAAAATCTTTGGTTTCTGTCTACCCACAAGAGTTTTTATTTTTCGATGGTGTTACAATTTCAGATAGCCGAATTTCATGTAGCCTTGCCAATTAATAATTATAGGTAATCGATATTTTGGAATGTTTTAAAGTTTTTGTTTTAAAAGGATTTAAGTTTTGGACTGTTTCCTTGATTGCTAGAGTTAGGACATAGGGTATATTTTTTTTTTCAGTTTCATTTTAGGAGCGTTTTAGCCGGTCAGTGCAATACAGTGTGACTCACAATTAAGTTGTTTCACACCAGTTACTCACATGTGTGAACTTTTTTTATTTACAGTTATAATACAGATTAATTTTAGGGTCGCGCTAGATATAACGTGCTGCCCTACAGTTTGGAGTTTAATGAGTATTTGATGTTGATTTTTGGAGTTTATGATTATTTTATGAGAGAGTTCATATCGTCCGCCCAATCCGTGTTTCAGTTCCTAAATTTCACTTCTGGTTGTTAGCTTAACCGACCTTCCTTTTCCTTTCCTCCATTTGGATTGTTTATCGGAGCCTATGATAGGGTGTGGAGGTACCCTTCGTACAGTTCCGGTAAAGCAGTCGCGGTTTTGTTTTGGTTGAGATCAGTTAGAGGGACCCGTTATCTTTTCTGGACCAGATTTTTGGTATGAATGGGCTCGAATGGTTTGAATGAGTGTAGCGAGTGATTGGAGCCTTTGAATGTTGGTTGAGAGTGGAAAGATCGAAGTCTTGATAAGTGATCGTGGACAACCATCGACGAGTTTCATCCATCTCAGAACCTCAAAATTTCTTTTCCCCCATGATTTTCGTACGGGGCTGATCTGCGGTCTGTTGCGTACGGCTAGCAGGCAGTCACTGTTTTAGTCGGATAGTACCTGGCCGGTATGCATGGTCGCTTTCCAGGATAAGTTCGACAGAAAATCTCCCGTTAGGTCGACGGCTGGATAGTGGAATATTTTGTTTGTGGCCCTGTGTTTTTTTTTCCATTAACTACACATTTTTTTTCTCTTTTGTTTACTTATTACTAGGACGTTCCCCCCCCACAATTCGATTTTTGGTTATTGCACGAAGGGTTCTTACCGCTCTAACCCTTTGTCAAGTTTTGATATTTCGTTTTATCACTGATTCTTTGCTAAGACATCCCTTTGAATTTTTTTTGTTTACTTTATTTAACCCTACAATGTAAATGGATTTTTGGATTGTGAAGGATTTTGTTTATCAAGAGCTGGTCTTTGTATGTTGTAAATTTGTTTGTGTTGGATTTCAAGTTCAGGAGTTTTATTTTTGCAGTAAGGTTTTAGATTGGGTTTTCTTCAGCAGGTTTTGAACTGGACAGTATGTTAAATTTTAGATGGTTTCGTATCGATAGTGTTTGGCATAAGGTTATTACGCTTTTCTTTTGTTTATTATTATCAATTTGTTTTGCGGCTAAGTCAGGCTTGGTTTTGTTGACATATTTTCGGTTGTCACAGTTTATCTTTAGGTTTTTTTTATTTTCGGTTTTCCTTTCAGTTGTAGTTATGAATTGGTTTTTGAACGTAAGTTTTAAGCATCATTTGTAGAGATGGATTTTGGTGCAGTATTGTATTTACAGGTGGATCTCAGAATGATTTTTTTTTGTTTTCAAATGGTTTATGAATGTATGGTTTCGGTTATTAACTTAAGTTAGTTTAATAACACTTTTAGCCTAGGTTGCCTTTCCTTGTTTTTGGTTTTTCTAAATAGGTTTGGTTGACGAATTTTGTTTACGGCAACTATATAATAAAAGGAGTTCTTGCAGTTATGTTACGTTTTAAAAGGGTAGACTACGTTAGTTAGCTAAGTTATAATTGGTTTAAGTTTTTTTTTCTTTTTAGATTTTAGTTGTTTTAATATCTGTGGGGTAGGTAGCATTAGCCAAAGAGAGAAGGCTGGTGTGCCCCGTTTCAGTTTTGCTTTGAAGAATAACAGAATTTCTTCTATTTAGAATTTGTTTTTGATAAGTTATGATTCGAATTTTGTTAGATTTAGGTTTAGATTTGCTGTTCCGATAAGATTTCCTCAAAGGACAGTTTTGGATTATTTATTTTTAGAATTTATGGGTAATGACAGAACCAAGATGCAACCAGGACAAATTTTTTGAAACTACAACACCCCTTTGAATTAGATATGATATAAATCGCAGAAAAAAAATAACTCCGTAGAGTAGCAACGTTGTTTTTGAAATCCCAGTTCAATTGTGATTTTTTAAAATAATTTCAACATAAAATAACATACTCTCGTTTCTTCTGTTTTAGTATACTAAGAGTCGTATGTACATCAAATTTTCCGTTTTACAGTGATAGTGCCCAGACTCAAGAAAAACCTGTTATCTACTATCTGTTACCACAGTGTACTTAAACCTATTGCTACCACCTTTCGTATTCCAGCAAAAAATTAAGTTCACAAAACAAAAACCGTCGTTCTTACAACGAATTTTAATTCAATTCTACATAGTAGTAACTTTAGTAATAAGGCTAATAAAAATCATAAATTTAGTAATAAGATAAGATATTTAGGGTAATTTCACTTAATAATTAAGCTTAAGATATATTACGTTATTTTTCAACATTTCATTAATTTAACCAAGGATATCATTTTTTAAATTTTATTATATTTGTAAGATCGTTGAAAATTATGGCTTCCAGTATAAAAATATTTTTTCTTTTTGCTTCTACATCACTTGTTGGGCAAAACTTTGTTTCGGCAGACAAAGTAGTTAATTTATTTTCTGGTTTTCACATAAAAAATATTTCCAATGTTTACCTGTATGATTCTTCCGTCCCGTTAATGTACATTCTACCCTTCGATTCCCATCCCGATTTACCTCAAAACTCAACAATGTTTCAAAACTTAACCTGTCCTTTCCCGAACTTATCTCAACTTATAAACGTTTCCCAATCCCTAAATAATAACCCCCTAGAACAATTTTCAATCCCCCGATATTGTTTTACATATTGGACTTTCGCCGGGTGATTTTATTCCTAATTTTTTACTAATAAAGCTGTATGTGTATTACATGGTCCTAAATAATAACCCCCTAGAACAATTTTCCTTACCAAGAAAACCCGCTGAACCACTTCAAGATTTTCACCATGATTTTGCCTCAGCGATTCACGACAGAAACAGCACATCTCCCGCCTGCCAACTGTTTAAGCGCATCACGACACTGTCGAATGCTACTTTGAACATCCTATTCACAACAGGACTACCAATATCTAATTTGGATCAGCAACGACCAAGAAGAGCTTTAGATTTCATTGGCGAATTTCTAAATTTTTGCTGCGGTACTGCCACAGAGAATCAACTTCATCAAACATATTACAACGAGAAATATTTAACAGATCACTACAATCAACTTACAAAAACGATACATTCGGATCACCAAGACCTAATCAAGACAACCCACAACATGGACACCGTTACAAATCGCGTTCAGTCAATTCTAAAAGAAACAGAAGAGGAACTACACTATTATGGAAAAATAATACAGGATACGGAAAACACTGAAATTCTACAAATATATAACATCTTGGCTGTACTTCATAATATTAATTGGCAATCATTTCTAAACACATACTACTCTCACATGACGTCAGTTCAAACCTCATGTAGACAGAAGATGCTTCCTCGCGAACTGGTAACACCCATTACGTTACAGTCCGATCTGGAAAAATTATCGACACAACTAATGAAAAACAAACAGCAATTAGTACTGCCAATACAAAACCTTCATTTATATTACGAAAAGCCTATTACGACTTGTGTTTTCTCAACTACAAGAATTGTTCTCAAACTACAAGTTCCAATCGCTAAGACAGCCGCATCGCATGCCCTGGTCAAAGTGTCACCGATTCCACTAGTCTGGAATAACCAAATTTGTTCATTAGATACTCAACACCTCTACATCATCTTAAGTGAACAACGAGTACGTACCATTTCTCCATCCACCTCATGCGATTTACAAAGTGATAAGTTATGCTACATCCCAAGATTTCAGCAACACTCCAGCCTAAACACCAAGTGCATCAAGCAAATACTTACAGATGGCTCGTTACAAAGCCTAATGCAAAAATGTCACTTTATTTGCCACAAACGAACAACCGAAGTGTATATTACCGAAGTTCAGGTGTCACGATTTTATATAACTAACGCACAGCAAAACACCCGATTGGTCTGTCCATCTACGACAATAGAACTTCCAGTCAACGTTACAGGCGCATTGGATATTCAGGTCCCATGTGAATGTGAAGTGTTAGAAGATCATCACATCATCATAGATAAAATCACACCTTGTGACTCTAGAACTCCGAATTCGCCAGCGGTAGCCCATCTACTCCCCGCACCCTGGTCCACTTTCACCCATTACAAGTTTTCATTCCCTCATTCGGACTTCTATCCTTCCACTTCCTCCTTATCAGACCTGATAAATCATAAATGGAACCTAACCTTTCCCCAAATTTCTATCTCCGATCATGTACCAGAATCAGTTTTTCAAGAAAGTACATTGCCAAACGTTTGGAAAGACATACTTCTCAACGATCAATTCACAAAATGGATTGTTTATTCCGTTCTAGTAATCATTGTTATATTAATTGTTTATTTGAACATTAAAATAAAGATTTTAGAAGCTAAAGTTAAAAATAGACCCACCCAAATCCAATTACACAGATTGGATTGAAATTTATTAAACAAAAAATATAATATGAAAACAATAACATAATTATAATTAAAATGTTTGAATATTTACGTGATTGTTTAAAACAATTTTAAGCGGACTGTATCTATAATCATAGGGCTTTAAAAAAAAAAAAAAAAAAAAAAAAAAAAAAAAAAAAAAAAATATATAATGATTTTAATAATAATTATACTACTTAAATACTACTTAATTTTAATTTGTTTCTATTTTTAGATTTAAAACCTTAGGAATTTTGATTAAGATCTTTTTGCCTCAAGTTTTTTTAAAGGTAGCTAATATTTTATTTTAGTTTTGAATCTGTATTGATATTAAGTTAGCTTCATTTTTTTCATATATTAGGTTACGTATATATATATTGTTAAAAACTCTTTGCATTCTCAGATCATAATGCACGTGCAATCTACAATCTACAGTCATCATCCACAGTGAAAGACATGTATAAATATTTACTTATTTCAACTTATCTTCTTTAACCCTGGAAAAGGAATTTTTTTTGCTTTAGATGTCACTTGGCATAATTGTTAGTTTATGGCCTTTCTCGTTGGTCACAACTTTTTTTTAGTCTCTTCACCTGGATGGATACTGCAGATTAGGATAGGTTATCAATGGTAATACTTTGCTAATATATTGGTATCACAGCACACACCCACACAATGTTGAGTCAAAGTTTTTTTTAATTTTTAAAATGCCAAGGAAGAGTGATTGTAAATAACAGATTTGTTTTCCCTTTCAATCACAAATATTACATTCGAGCCTGGTAACAATTTTTTTTCCCTCTGGCCACTGTCTTCGGGTTTTTCAATACCAGAGCTGGGGGAGTGTAAGGTTTCACCTTACTATTCCTGTTTTCGATTTTTTTTAAATAAATTTTACGTATGCGTGCTCTTTGGCTTATTAGAACATTTTTAATCTTGTATTAATAAAAGAAAGAATTGTAATTCTTATTACAATGGAATCTTAGTTAGATTTTATTTGTCAACTCGGTAGTTCTATTCAAGTTGTTTTTCATTCCTACTAGTCTTTAGGCCTTGGTTTTCTCATACTGTTTTACACGATCCGTCCATCCTAATACCCTGGGAACTTTGTGGCCTTTTTGGCCTAAATCTTTCTCTTATGTGAAACCCTTAGTTTGCTCTTTTTACCCTGGGAAAAATTAGAAAAAAATATGTTGTCTTGTATGTGATCCATGAATGGATTTCTCCACTGGATATTGGATTCCGTGAGCTGAATACCTTTGTACCTTCACTCGCAATTCCACAGGCGAGAGTTCTTTTAAGGACTCATGTTGTTCAGCATCTGAGCTCGTCAAGAGAAACTTTCTAGTTAGAAAGTTATAAAACCCCTTTATCAATGTGTCTTCCGTAGTTAGCCATAGTTTTACAGGTTTCTAGTTTTTATCCTAAAAACTCAGTGGTGGAGGCGATCGCTATACCAAGCGAAAACTATTAATAAAGCCATTTTTGGCTTATAGGGGCCGATTTTCTCGAGGGTGTCCTTCAGCATTAAGGTACTGTTGGATTGCAGTACCCGGTAAGTTTCGAAGTGTTTTTTTTTTCTCATTTAGGTAACTACGTCAAGGAGGATCACTTAACATCGGTGAATGACCGAAAAGTCATTTTTAACATACACTCTATTTACGTTTTAAAACATAATCTTTATTTATAATAATTTTTAAGCAATTTTCAGTCTACCCCCGATAATATATTACAATTGTATTGATTGTAAATTGTATTGACGCATTCTATTCTGTGTTAACCGTAATTGAATAAAGAGGTTATTATTAATACAGTATTATTATTATCGAGCGGTCGTTAATCACGGGTCGACTTTTACATGCAATATGGAATTAAGATTTTTACTTTCTCTTGCCTATATGAATATATAGGAAGGAAAGTATTGTTTTCATGTCGATTTTTCGAAATCGAATATTCACCGGATCTACACGTTTTCAGACCCCCTGAACCCAAAATACATGTTTTTAGCGATTGGTCTGTGTGTGTGTGTGTGTGTGTGCGCGCGCGCGCGCGCGCGCGCATGTATGTGTGCGTGTGCGTGTGCGCGCGCGCATGTATGTGTGTGCGTGTACGTGCGTGCGCGCGTGTGTGTGTGTGAACAGAATATCTCAAAAACGGAACATCGTACGAACTTCAAACTTGAAACTTAAGTTACATACCACTACCGGGACCCGACACAAACATTTTCATCAAAATCGGTCAACCGGAAGTAGTTTATTCGTATAATTTTTCACTTTTTTGCAATTTTCTCAAAAACTGGTCCTACGTTTTTTTTTTAAATCGCCTGGTTTACTCATTTTCTTATGCTCTACAAGATAGGGTAGGCGTCATGTTTGCTGAAATTCTCGGTGAGGCTGTTTTCACGTAAAGAAATAATTTTTTTAAGATGACGGCTTCATTATAAATTTTAGCACAAAAATGTATATAATAAAAGTTGTAGAGAATTTAAAAACCTACAACTCTTATTTCAAAGATTTTTTTGTATAACGCTTAGTTTAGCAGTAATTAGCGATTTTCTGTTTTTTTTCTCACGAAAACTTGTGAAAAATCTATTTTTTTAAGATTTCGGCCTCAGTGTGCATTTTACGACAAAAGTGTATATAACTAATTTTATAGGAAATAAAAAGATCTACAACTTTTATTTAGAGCGTTTTTCTCTACATAGCCTAGTTTAGTGTGAAAGAATGATTTTCCGTATTTTTAAGCTTAACTGAGTTTGATTTTCATTTTGCGTCTTTCAGTCATGATTAAAATAAGGTTATATTTTTAGAGGTTAGTTTTTTGTTTATTTCTAATGTTTTATTACTAATGTTAGGTTATATTGTTTAAATTATTTGCATTGGCAAGAGAAAGTTGTGTGAGTGTTTCACACCAGATTTTTTGTAGCCTATAATGTTTGTATACAGGGTGATTCATGAAGTTCTCCCCCCACTTCTACAGCACATTGTACTAGTAAAAATAATGAAAAAATGTTATATAAACATAGGTCCGAAAACGCTTCGTTAGCGAGTTACAGCTAGCGAAAGATTTCGCCTGAATTCCTGGGCAAAGAGTAAAATAAAGCCATACTGAACTTTTGGAAAGGTTAATTAAGTAAGAAATGTCGTGGATTCTTATGTAATTTTACCTGATAAAGCTAATAAAATAGGTTTCAGAACTGTACCTGTAGTAGTTTTTGAGGGATTCACGGTTAAATGCAAAAAATTGGGGCACGAAACAATGTTTTTTTAAGTTTCATGTACAATAACTTTGTTAAATTGGTAATAAATACATAAAATCAACAAACATTAATTGTAGAGAATTTAATTCTGAGAAAATTGATATAATCAAAGTCTAAAATAAAACAGAAATAAGTATCAAAAAATCGATTTTATTCAGTATAATACATTACTATCTGTAAAGAAATACCGTACGGTATTTAGTTAAAATAAAACAAAAACAAAATGTTTGTTCCTTAATGATGAGATAAATTGAGAAAACAAGATGAACTGTTAAATAAATTACTGTAATGGTAATGCTAGAGCTGCTGTAGTAGAATATGAACTACGTTACCCTAATAGGAGGATTCCAGATACCAAAACAATTTCAGGAACTTTTCGTACTCTTCGGGAAACAGGATCACTACCAAGTACTAGAACCAATTATGAACGAGCTGTCCAACTTGATGATGATATTGTTATTAATGCTGTTCATCGCAGTCCAGGTGTAAGTACACGACGTATTTCTAGGCGGATAGGAGTTTCGCAGTCAACGGTGTGGAGGTCACTAAATCGAAACAAATTTTATCCGTTTCATAAACAAAAGGTTCAACATCTACAGCCAGGGGATGGTCCGCTTCGCTTGGAGTTTTGCAACTTTTTGAATATTAATAATCAACTCTACAAGCGTATTTTGTTTACGGATGAGGCACAATTCACTCGGGATGGTGTCAATAACTTGCACAATGAACACTCATGGGCAGAAGAAAATCCACATGAGGTAGTGGAACAGAACTTTCAACACCGATTTAGCGTCAATGTCTGGTGTGGCCTTTTGCACAATCGGCTGATTGGACCTTTCATATTACCTGGACGCCTAAATGCTGAGTTGTATTTGCATTTCCTTCAAGAAGAGTTGCCGCAGCTGTTAGAAAATGTTCCTTTACGTCTCAGACAACCCCCCCACTTTTCACGTGCCGTTTCTGCTTATTTAAATCATCAATTTCCTGGACACTGGATTGGTCGTGGAGGGCCTCACCCTTGGCCACCAAGATCCCCAGATCTATCTCCATTGGATTATTGCATCTGGGGATGGATGAAAGACATTGTATACAAGACAAAAGTGAATTCTCGTGATGAATTAATTGCCCGTATTATGGATTCGGCTGTGCAGATACAGGGAAGCCCTGAAAAATTAAGAAACGCAACAAAAGCAATACACAAACGTGCTGCAAAATGTATTGATAATGATGGCCTCATTTTCGAACATCTATTATAAAAAGGTGCGTACGGTTGGCCCAACCTGATTAATTTTGCTTAAAACTAGTAATGTATTATACTGAATAAAATCGATTTTTTGATACTTATTTCTGTTTTATTTTAGACTTTGATTATATCAATTTTCTCAGAATTAAATTCTCTACAATTAATGTTTGTTGATTTTATGTATTTATTACCAATTTAACAAAGTTATTGTACATGAAACTTAAAAAAACATTGTTTCGTGCCCCAATTTTTTGCATTTAACCGTGAATCCCTCAAAAACTACTACAGGTACAGTTCTGAAACCTATTTTATTAGCTTTATCAGGTAAAATTACATAAGAATCCACGACATTTCTTACTTAATTAACCTTTCCAAAAGTTCAGTATGGCTTTATTTTACTCTTTGCCCAGGAATTCAGGCGAAATCTTTCGCTAGCTGTAACTCGCTAACGAAGCGTTTTCGGACCTATGTTTATATAACATTTTTTCATTATTTTTACTAGTACAATGTGCTGTAGAAGTGGGGGGAGAACTTCATGAATCACCCTGTATAACCTCATACATAAAAACATAAATATTATGTTTATCGGTAAGATGTATAAGTCACTAAAGGGTAAATTCCTATCTGTTGCAGATTGTAACTCTATCTATTTAAGTTTAGCGACAAACAATATACATCTACAATTGTGTGAATTGAAAACGGAAGAGACAATAAGGTCGACAACCCTTAGTTATAGTTATAGAAGCTCAAAATGTTAAACTAAATTTGATTAATAATGCATGAGTAATTCACAAACTGGCAGAGAAATTCACCGACAAACAGACAACCAACTTTGAGATCTAGTTTCTTCCCTTTCTATACCAAAACTTTGGTCAAAATGTTATTGCATAGTATGTTAATATTAGAATTTATAATAACTCTACTGTATAAACTTTTGCTGTACACAAAATTTTGTTATCTTAACCTCTTTAGGCGTTCATGCTGGTACTTACTATTGTGTGAAATACCCATAAGACTTTATCTTGTCAATGTAAATAATGAGAAAAATAACATGTGTTTAATTATAAGTAAACAATGTAAAATAAAAAACATAATCCTAATTTTAATCATGAGTGAATGACGCTAAATAAAAATCTACCTCTGTCGGACTACGATTCTGATTAGCGAACTGTGGAAAATCACTAATTGACACTAAACTAAGCGCCGTAGAGAAAAATTGTTAAAATAAAAGTTACAGAGTATGACAATGTGTTGCTGTTTAGGTCATTAGCCGAAAGGCTGGTTTGAATCTGTAGAGGTTTTAGTAAGTAAAACGAGGAGTGAGGTGGTTTACCATTGCCTTTCTCACTGAAAGGGAAAGTACGCTTATCAGCATGCCGTGTAACGTCTGATCTTCAGACCGTTACAGATTTTATTTTAAATTTTATATTTGCGGTGGTTGTTTAGTTATCTACTCATCAGCTGTTTGTCGTTGCGGTGGCCTATTTTTCTCATTAGGTACTGCTGCCGAATTAATTGAAAACTTTCCTGGTTGGACACAGAGAGTCATGTCTCGACTGTGTAAACGAAAGGACGTACATTACTACTCAGTAATGTTACGGGCCTAATTACTGTTTTAACTTTTAGTAAAAAAGTTTTATTGTTATTATTATCTTTTATTATGTATTGAACTGTTCGTTTTCCGGTATTTATAATTTTTTTGTTTGCCGTATCTATCTTATTAAGTCTTTTCGGTATTCGGCAATTTGTATTTAATGAAAATGTGATTCGAATATTTCGCCCAATTTAATATTGGATTCCAATCCTGGGACTTCAATTCCAATCCAGGTGCTACGTTTTTCAACCCTGGGACTGTGAAATCTATTCTTTGGGACGTGCAACACGATACTCGGATCATGAGTTTCGATTCCCGCATTGGTGAAATTCTTTCGCCAACAATCACATTAAATTGGTCAACGTTTCCTGAATTACTTGATCATGCTGTTTACTTGTCGTCCAAGCTAGATGAAGGCTTATTAAACACGTCAGTAATATATCGTAATGAGTGTTGTCTGCTAATTGGTATGATGTTTTTTTATTTTTATTATTTTGGGAAAAAAGTATCTTATTGCTTCGAAACTTATTTTAAAGTGGCAACTGATTAATTTAGTAAAGATCATCCCATACTAAAGTATTGTCTTGTCGATTTTCTTACACTGGGCAGGAATTTATGTGTCATTAATTGACCTGTTTGGACTTTTCTTTCTAAAATTTATTTGCTGGAAAAACGTAATTCAATTAAGGAACGTGGACTAAGTAAATGTTATTAATTCATTCCCGATTTTTCTAAATTTATTATTCTTCTATTTGTTTTCTGTTTATTATTTATTAAAATGAAATTATGTAACTTAAAGGTTAGCCAGTGAAAACCTGGAATATTATTATACAATTAATTATGTATATCAAAAATATGTAAGTTTAAGATTTATTAATTTACTCCTGATTTAAAATTTATTTCATTTGTTTCAATTTAACTTCTGTTTTCTTAATTATAAAATTTGTGTAACTGAAAGATTACTAGTGAAACCTAAAATGTTATTACACATTTAATTATGTACATCCTAGAACATATAAATTTAAAGTTTATTAATTTTTTTATTGAAAGCTAGCATGCTCAGCTGTAAAAAGAATTAAATTTAAATAATTTTGATTACACAAAATTTGATGTTATTTAACTAATGTATCTTTAACTTTTTGGATACTTTATTAACTTGATATTAACAACTAGTTACTTAATGATATACAATTTTGGATTTTTGGTTATATTTGATTGTCCATTTATTTAAAGCTTGTTAATTTTGTATTAACATTGGTGTTTATACCTTTTTATTAATTTTATTATATTAAATTATTTTGGTTTTATCCACCTTTTAAATTTGTTTTCATTTGTTTATGCAGCACAACCTGAGTGTATTTATGGTTTTCTTAGCTTCCTTTCCTTTCTTTTGTTAACACCCCTACCAACCTATCGATGTAGATAGAGGGGCCGTTACAGCCGGGCCCTCTGAAAAGCACATACTTTCCTCTCTGCAAATGACATCTTCACTTCATTCATCACAGGGTCTGGCTGTATAATGAAATTTATTACTTTCAGAGGAGATAACTCTGATTAGTGTCTTTAACACCTCTACCTCTTCTGTTCTTAAATCATTCAGTCATTTAATTGGCTGACCATGCGATAAGAAACATAACTATTTATTTTAGCCCTGCTACGAACATATTGAGTGTAAATAATTTGACACTGCAACTGTCTGTTATGGGCAGATTTAATAATAATAATAATAATAATAATAATAATATATTTATTGCCATAACATACACATTGTAGAATTGATTACAAATAATAAAAATAATATAAATACGATTAAAAAAAAAACATTTACGAAAAGTAATTACGGCGTTACTAGCAAAAGACGAGGCTTGTGTGCTACCAACTAGTCAACACAATAAACAGATGAAAGTACAGAAAGAGCTAGAGCGTCACAAATGACAAGTCCATAATATGACACAAATTATAGAGTATAATAAGTTACATCAAGTTACAGAGGGTCTTAATAAAAACACATATATATTTTTTTATTTATTTATTTAACGTCGCATCAACTGCAACGGTCATTAGCGACGACGTTGGGGTGTAACTTTGTACAGTGGAGGATGAAATAATTTTTTGTAACGTATGAAAACATGCCATGCCTGAGTGGGATTCGAACCCAGAACCGCATGACGAGAGGCGAGCACATATATATTTTATTTATTTATTTAATATCCCTAAATACATTACTGGTTTTGATCCATTCGTCTATATTAGGTTATATTGTTCATTATTTGCATTGGCAAGAGAAAGTCGTGTAAGTGTTTCACACCAGATTTTTACTTTCTCTTGCCTATATGAATATATAGGAAGAAAAGTATTGTTTTCATGTCAATTTTTCGAAATCGAGTTTTCACCAGATCTACACATTTTCAGACCCCCTGAACCCAAAAAACATGTTTTTAGCAATTGGTCTGTGTGTATGTGTGTGAACAGAATATCTCAAAAACATAACGTCGTACGAACTTGACACTTGAAACTTAAGTTACATACTACTACCGGACCCGACACGAACATTTTCATCAAAATCGGTCAACCGGAAGTAGTAGTTTATTCGTGTAATTTTTCACTTTTTTGCGATTTTCTCAAAAACTGACCTACGATTTTTTTAAAAATTGCCTCATTTTCTCAAATTTTTATTCTCTACAAGAAAGGGTAGGCGCCATGTTTGCTGAAATTCTTGGTGAGGGTGTTTTTACGTAAAAAAAGTGTTTTTTTAAGATTACGGCCTTAATATGTATTGTAGCGCAAAAATGTATATAATAAAAATGTAGAGAATTTAAAATTCTACAACTTTTATTTCAAACATTTGTTTGTATAACGCTTAGTTTAGCGATAATTAGCGATTTTCTGTTTTTTCTCACGAAAACGTGTGAAAAATCGATTTTTTTCAGATTTCGGCCTTAGCATTTTACGACAAAAGTGTATATAAGCAATTTTATAGGAAATTAAAAGATCTACAACTTTTATTTAAAGCATTTTTCTCTACAGAGCCTAGTTTAGTGTGAAAGAGTGATTTTCCGTATTTTTTAGCCAAACTGAGGTTGATTTTCATTTTGCGTCTTTCATATATGATTAAAATTAGGTTATGTTTATTGAGGTTAGTTTTTTGTTTATTTCTAATGTTTTATTACTAATGTTAGGTTATATTGTTTAAATTATTTGCATTGGCAAGAGAAAGCCGTGTGAGTGTTTCACACCAGATTTTTTTAATTGTAATTCTATAAACATGAATTATGTTCAACTAATTTGACGAAGAAAATAATAACAGCGACGTCTCCTGAGGAGTCGGCATGATTCACCCGACGAGTTGATTGATACTGTTGCTTGAAGCGATTGACAAGTTCTATCACTCACACTAATACAATGTCGATAGTTATCAATGTTATATCGAAATTGTGCACTGGTTTAGACACTTACACAAGTAACACACCTAGAGAGAAATACGGTGTCAAGTTAGGGTCGGATTGCTTATCGTATCACTTGTATCGTCTATCGTGTCGCTCCAGTGAACACCGTGCCTAATGTTACATCATGATGACGTATTGTGTATCACATTTTGGTTACCACCCTATGTTTCAACTACGTATGTGTAAAAATCTGGTGTGAAACACTCACACAACTTTCTCTTGCCAATGCAAATCATTTAAACAATATAACCTAACATTAGTAATAAAACATTAGAAATAAACAAAAAACTAACCTCTAAAAATATAACCTTATTTTAATCATGACTGAAAGACGCAAAATGAAAATCAAACTCAGTTAAGCTTAAAAATACGGAAAATCATTCTTTCACACTAAACTAGGCTATGTAGAGAAAAATGCTCTAAATAAAAGTTGTAGATCTTTTTATTTCCTATAAAATTAGTTATATACACTTTTGTCGTAAAATGCACACTGAGGCCGAAATCTTAAAAAAATAGATTTTTCACAAGTTTTCGTGAGAAAAAAAACAGAAAATCGCTAATTACCGCTAAACTAAGCGTTATACAAACAAATGTTTGAAATAAAAGTTGTAGAATTTTAAATTCTCTACATTTTTATTATATAAATTTTTGCGCTATAATACATATTAAAGCCGTAGGCCTAATCTTAAAAAAACACTTTTTTTACGTAAAAACACCCTCACCAAGAATTTCAGCAAACATGGCGCCTACCCTTTCTTGTAGAGAATAAAAATTTGAGAAAATGAAGCGATTTTTAAAAAAAATCGTAGGACCAGTTTTTGAGAAAATCGCAAGAAAGTGAAAAATTATACGAATAAACTACTACTTCCGGTTGACCGATTTTGATGAAAATGTTCGTGTCGGGTCCGGTAAAGGTATGTAACTGAAGATTTAAGTTTCAAGTTCGTACGATGTTCCATTCTTGAGATATTTTCACAGACACACCACACACACACACACACACACACACACACACACACGCACGCACGCACACACACACACACACACAGACCAATCGCTAAAAACATGTTTATTTTGGGTTCAGGGGGTCTGAAAACGTGTAGATCCAGTGTGAACTCGATTTCAAAAAATCGACATGAAAACAATACTTTTTTTCCTATGTATTTATATAGGCAAGAGAAAGTAAAAAAATATGGATGAATATTTAATTTATAGGCTACAACATTGAAATTGGAGCGTAATCGATGAAACATGTAAAGCCTAATAGGAAGGCTTTACTGAGCAATAATAATTTTCAAACTGAATTAATGATGTCAAACTAACGTTTTATGTTAATCTGTAAAGTGAGTAAACATTTAAGTTAGAATGACTGCTATAATTAATTCTAATTAATCCAATTAATTTAAATAGGGCTTTGTTAATAATGGTATGAATTAAAAGTGACTACAGATTTGAATATTAATTATATAATTACGAATGACACGATATAACTATGCGTATTGCATGTTACGACACGTATTGTAAGAGTGGTGTGTGTTTGGTAATGGGTAAACGTGTTACAGTTTACATATTGAAGGGTGTTTTAATACTACAGTGCAGTTACTACCACAGGGGGTTGGTTTTCAAACCGTTGGATAAATTAACATGTAAAACCCCGTATACGGTAATGGCGGGGACGAATTTGGATTGTTGATAGTAAGATTAACGGAGGAAATGCTTGCATGTTTACATTATTAGAGGGGAAAGGAGAGGAAACCTTGCCCTATATATTCTTGATTACGTTGTTAATCCCCGACAACACTAAAGTTGTCCTTTTGTGCCTGTCTAGTATTTTATAAAGTACCTACGCGTTCTCAGTGTAACTTATTGATGAATACAAACACACAGGCATGTAAACAAACCCCTCTCACGATATGTCACTCTTCTCTTTGTTTCTGAACCTTTTATATAGCCTATGAGCCCTTTGAAATTTTATTAATATTGATTCAATGTTTTCAAAGTTAAATCAAAGGTATTAAATTTTCAATAACGGTCTGTCTGTATCATTTCCTGTAAGTTCAGTTTACATTAGCGTACCTTATTGTTTATAGTTGGGTTATAATGCGATATGTCAGTGTGATATTTAATCTTTAAACACAGATGATGCACATCAGTGGCGAATTTACGGGGGGGGGGGGTCACAGGGATCTACATGAAAACAACACTTTCCTTCTTATCTATACTAATATAATAAAGATGACACGTCTGTCTGTTTGTTTGTTTGTATGAGGTAATCTCAGAAACTACTGAACTGATTAAAAAAAAAAATCTTTCATTGTTGCATAGCTTAGAGCTTCCTGATCAATGAAGGCTATTTCGCAACTTTAAGTACCTTGAATTAAGTGAATTAAGCAACTTAAACTGTGACGATGTCGCATGTTTTAGTCCATCGGGTGCATAGCACATTTATTTTTTCTAAGACCTCTGGGTGGTGTATTTTTTGGGCTAGAAACACAATTCAACTTTTATATTTCATAGAAAAACGTGAAGATTAACATTCGATTCCAAAACATTAAAAATTCGGTAATATTCAAAATTTTTATTTTTTTTAAGTATTTCATATATTTGTTTTCATTCGACAGGTAGTGAATGAGTCATATATTTCCAATTACTCTGCGCACCGCACCCACGTATCAACTGTCTCTTTCTTTTCCATTGGTATTTTTCTATGCATTCTATTAAATTCTGTTAAATCGAAGGGACAAAAATTTAAAACGGTTGGCATCGATTTGAGACAAGAGTGCTTCCTTCACTCATGGATAACGTTAAGTCGGACTTTCTAGAGCTGGAAGTGCAGCAAAACAATTTATTTTGCTGCCACATGGCAACAAAACCACTAATATTGTATATAGAGAGGTTTTAAAATAATTTAATGAGGCCTACATTAGCTGCTGTGAAGCGAAGCGAGCGGGGGTTACCAGTATGTTCATATAGAGTCAGAGAAAGTAAAAATATTACAGCTATTTGAAATTTAGGAAAAATTACTATTAAAATCACCGAACTAAAAATAATTTATAAAAATGTTACTTTGTGTACATAGACTACAGCGTATGTAATACGGTATCATGTAATACGCCCAAGGATCCATCCGCAGATGGCGTATCTCTTGTTATGGATGAGCTTAATAGCTATTCGATTATTATTATTATTATTATTATTATAACAGTATGTAGCTGCTCTAAATTAGATCATAAACTACCCCCTAATTATTATCGAGAAATTTACTAGTATTATAATATACTACGTAGTAATGTTTGTTTGGCCAGCACAAACTATAGGGTCTACATGATTGACAGAAGTAAAACCACAACCCTGAACCTTAGCTGACGCAATATTAATTAATATACCTAATATCTCCGACTGTCGGTAACATTCATTGGATAGATCTATATTTTACAAGATATTTGAAATTCTCAGTAAATTAATTCACAAAAAACATTATATTATGACGCTTATTCCAGGTTCTTTTGGGATCTGGTTATTTAAAAAAAACTTGTTTTAAACTTATAACAATTAGGTTACAATTTTCATTGAATGTTAAATCCAGCATAAAACATAAAACATTATAATATTATGACGCTTATTCCAAATTATTTTGGAATCTGGTTATTAATAAAAACAACTTGCTTTTAAACTTATAACAATTAGGTTGCAATTTTCATGGAATGTTACATCTGCGGGACCACGTTAAATGTCCGTTCTATAGAGAGGAGCCAATATAAACTGTTGCCGACAGCCCCACCAATATCAGCGCCTGAAAACGGCCCCTAATCTGCCGCGGGGAGCGCTACCGACACGCAGCAGCAGTGCCTCCCTTTCACTATGAAGTGGACTCGCCAGAGGGGGATTTAAGCAGCCGTACTGATCCGCGAGTCACATTTGCCTACCAACTGCCAAACGGAGAGGAAAATAGAAGAGAGCTAGCAAGGAAGAAGAACCCTGCCGAGACCGGACGCACCCTCCCTGGTTTATGCTACCGGTGGCGGACGCACATTCCCGCACCAGTCAGCCTTCGCCGACCCGGAGAGAAACGCCTCGGCTGATGGTCTAAACCGACTCGACAATGCGGGGCTCTGGGGGCCACCACTGTCACGTTGCAGTGGGGACCAACTGGCGCTGAGGGAAGGTTAGGCCTGAACCCAGTAGCCGAGCCATCACTCTTCAGGCTTTGCTTCCAACGCGCCGGCTCGCCGCTTCCGAACACCAACCACGGCCCTTTTTAGGGCCAACCACAAAATACACCCGGCTCTTTTCAGGGCCACCAACTACGCAAGCAAGGTTTCTTCATTTGTCATCGGCCCCGGTCGGTGACAGTACTTTGATAACAACTTGGTGATTCACACGTTTTAAGGTTTCAAAATAGTGGAGCTAACGTAAAGAGAGGTACGCGATTTTAAGTAGTCTGTAATTTGGTTTTGTTTAGCTTTCGCATTGCACGCTTGTTTTTCTAAATGGATGAGCAAATTCTCCACCATTAGGCATCCTAGTTTCACACACATCGATTTTGGACGATCGATATAAGTTCACTGAGACTTTTATCGATGATGCGTTGTTTTCACACTACATGATTTTTATCGATGACGTTTGTTAGTCTCGGTTCTTTATTTAGTCTCTGGTAAAAATTGCATCAGTGATGAACCCTTTCAAGACTTGTGTTGTTGCTGTATGGTTGTTACACCATCGTCGGAAGCGCCGGCCCAAAAGAAGAGTTCACTCGTTTCATCCGATAAACTAAAGAAGGCCAGAAATTGGAATATTCCACACTCTATATAAAGAGCTACGACAAGATGAGATTAAGTTTTTTTAACTATTTTAGAATGCCCATTGCAATCTTTGATGAATTGGACGAAACCCTGCGGAATGTAGGCCTAATTAGCCACCAAAACACGAAAATGAGAAATAGAAATAGTTTTTTTTCTTTATCCTCCAACTCTTCAAATTATGTACAGGCTGCAACTCCGTACACAAAAACGATATAAGTATTTAATTATCAACAGATTCAGTCATAGTCACTGAGCTGAAGACGAAGTTGCAAAAATAATAACTAGGCAAACTAGCGAAGCGAACTGTCTAGTGTTCCAAACTGGTCTTCAGATCGGTCGAAACAGATCGGTGTGTGTAAAAACGCGCATTTAGTTACGTACGCCACTGCGTGGACGGCAACGGCATGGCAGCCTCGGGGCCATTGAATAAGAGTCTCTTATTCAACGGCCCTGCGGCAGCCATCTCTCGCAGTGGCAGTGATCGACTGCCACACGACAATCGTGCCGTGCCGTTTGAGAATCGATTGTGTAAAAGGACTCATTTATTTCTACACGCCACTATCGGAATTTGGACGTCCGTTTTTTTATCGACCATCCAAAATCAATGTGTGTGAAACTAGCCTTACATCTTTAATTTGTTGCACTACCTCCTTATAAATGAGTTTGGTTGTTGGTTTTTAAACAGTCTGTTCATTGTCGCTGGGTGCATCGTCGTCTTCATTAGTTGCAATGAAAGTAGTTATGTCATCGCGGTTTTCCTCCGTACATAAATTTGAATCTAAATTTATAAACATTTCTGCATTCGGTGACGAATTCATTCACAAGTTAAACGATTTCGTCGTCTGATTGTATTTACTTATTTACTGCAATATTACCTTTCTCAAATTTCGCTTTACGAAAACATTTGCAACAGTCGTGCCCTTATCTGTTTAATATCACTCACAATATTCAAGAAACAGTATTCAACACGTTTATTGATTTAACCCTTTGAGTACCAACGTCTGGAAAACAGGAAGTCGATATATTTTACTTAGTGATAACATCCGGTTTACAGGACGTCCGTAAAATATGCATAATAAGTTCTCTCGAATTTTGGCCAAATTATCTCTAACGGACATGATATATATGGATATCTCGTCAAAAATTTATTACGGTTACATTTACATTTTTTTACAGTACATTACATTTTTTTGATAAATTTAAAATACATACTGTATTACATGTCTAATATGTACTTTGTATAGATAAAATTTTACGAAATAGTGCCCGGATTTGGGAGACTTCTATAAAAATTCACTATCTCATGGAATTAGGACTGTAAAAATGTCCGCTAAAAAGAGAAGTCCGTAAAATGGAGGTGTTAGGAGGGATTTACTGTACATGTTAGTAGTTTTCAGAGAAAAAGTAAATCGGCTATTATTAAAAAAAATATTCTCAAAATACTCACCCTTCGCCTAGCTAATTGTTGATCCATTTTGTGTCTACATCCGACAAGACATTCCCACAGTCCAGGACCAGCCCTTCGAGGAGTAAAGTCTTCTTCTGTAAACTCATACAGATCTAGAGGGTGGCGCGATCCGTCGGGGGAAGAAAGCAGCGCCGTTGCTGAGAGTTGGTGTGAAACTCCTCCCCTGTAACAAAAAAGGAAATACAGTTTTTAAAAACCAATTCATAAGATATTAGTATACAGAGTTATCCTAAATGATGTTCACGCTTTTAAACATGTATATTACAGGATTAATATGTCTTAACCCACTAGGTTGGTCTAGTGGTAAAGTCGCCGACGTGAATCAGCTGTTTAACAGCTGATTTTTTAAGACAAAGGTTCCTGGTTCAAATCCTAGTAAAGTAGGTACTTTCATACGGATTTGAATAATAGACTGTGATTACCGGTGTACTTTGTTGGTTTGGGTTCAATTAACCATACTATCTCAAGAATGGTCGGCCTGAGTTTGTACACGACTACACCTCATTTACACGTCATACATATCATCCTCATCTCATTGCTGTCACTACCTGCGCCAACCCACCCACGGCGTTTTGAATTTTAATTCTGAAAATGCTAAGACAATTTTTTCAACCACAGTTACAGTAACAACATTAGGATTTGGATGCAGCAAGATGGCGCAACCTGCCGTATATCCAAGGAGAGTATACCCGTGGTGAAAGAAATGTTCCCTAACAAGCTGATCTCACGTAGAGGAAATATTCCATGGCTTCCCCGCAGTCCGGATATATATCCAGCTGATTTTTTTTGTGGGGGTTACCTTAAAAGCTTGTGTACGTAAATAAACCAGCTTCGGTAATCCAATTAAAGGAGAATATCCGTCAAGAAATGATCAATATGTCTTGAAATGTCTTGTTTCGACAAGTTTTCGAAAATATAAGGGACAGATTTGAGAAATACCAACGGCGAGATGGCGGCCATTTGGACAATATTATTTTAAAGAAATTATTTTCCTGTACTATTTTAATGATTTATCCTGTATATTTTTGTTATAGTAAATAAACATTTAGCCTATGTGAATACAATCTGTATTATTTTCTCTCATGATTATTTTCAAAAGAGCAAAAATTTATGGCCCACCCGTTATTACAGAAACATCCAGGTTAAATTTTAAATATATATAAATTTCACTTATTTGAAAAAAATACAATTTTCAAAATTTATGTGGTTATTACGTAATTTTTTTACTAATATAATTTTTCAGGTAAGTAGAAAAGCTACATTTAATTTAGCTAACATAATTTATTTAAATATTAAATAAATTTAAAAAAATAACTTTGTGTTTCTACTTTTGGTTAATTAAGGGTATAGTTAAAAACAATTAAATGTTGTGGATTTTTTACTAGTTAAATTGAAATTTGAAACAAAAATAAATGTTATATTTTAAATTAAATATTTGCCTGCTCTAATAAAATGTAGGTTTAAATGTAGCTTAAAGGTTAAGTTTTTATGAACCTTAAAGGTTTATAAATAAATAATAGGTTTAATAATAATAGTACAGTGACCTCCGCATTGGCGGGGGTTATGTTCCAAAAATTCGCTAGGAATACGGAATACATACAAAAACCGCAAATACAGAAATTGAATTAAAATAATAAGTAATGCCTATACGTAGCACATAAATACTGTAGTGTACACACTAATAGGTAGTACATAGTATTAATATGTTATTTTATATAAACATGCATAACTTATCAGTTTTAAAACCGGCAACTCGATGTTTCTTAGGTACTGTTTTATTTACGCAATAAAAGCACGTAATTCGGGAATGACGTAAAGAACATTTTATTGACATGTTACTGATCACTTATTTAACAAACCACTAATCACACATAAATCACAACAGACAAGATTTTTGCAATATTATACTTTTGTTTTCGTTTGCGCTTATATCAGTAACGTCATAAAGCTTTTCCACCAAGAAAACAAGAAATTAATGAAGACTGCTTCATTCAGTTCGTCAAGAGAAGATTTAATACATGAAACTCAAACAGCTATGTTAAATTGTTTTCAACATTTAACAAAATCTAGCTCATCATCTGCATCCATAGCGTTTAAAATTATTTTGAATGTACGCCTTACATAGTACAGTTTGAATGCTTGAATTTTTCTTTCATATCGCAGTTCTTTTTTTGAACGTTTGAATTCTTTTTAATTCGTAACAAACCACGAATATTGAATTTAGCTCACTACGACAACGTGTAAGGTGTCCCAGGGTTGGGCGCCAAAATGTAAGGTGCCACGGTTCCTAATAATTAACTGCCCTAAATTTAAGCTAGCCAAAAATGGAATTAAATAAAATAAACAGAATTTTAAGGTTATGCTGAGAAAACAAAAGTTAATCAAATATAATTTAGAATAAGATGCAAAAAAGATATTTATAATTTGATTCCTTTCCTTTTTTTTTACTTTCTCTTGCCTATATGAATATATAGGAAGGAAAGTATTGTTTTCATGTCGATTTTTCGAAATCGAGTTTTCACCGGATCTATACGTTTTCAGACCCCCTGAACCCAAAAAACATGTTTTTAGCGATTGGTCTGTGTGTGTGTCTGTGTGTGTGTGTGTGTGTCTGTGTGTGTGTCTGTGTGTGAACAGAATATCTCAAGAACGGAACATCGTACGAACTTGAAACTTGAAACTTAAGTTACATACCACTACCGGACGCGACACGAACATTTTCATCAAAATCGGTCAACCGGAAGTAGTAGTTTATTCGTATAATTTTTCAGTTTTTTGCGATTTTCTCAAAAACTGGTCCTACGATTTTTTTAAAATCGCCTATTTTACTCAATTTTTTATTCTCTACAAGATAGGGTAGGCGCCATGTTTGCTGAAATTCTCGGTGAGGCTGTTTTTACGTAAAAACGTTGTTTTTTTAAGATTACGGCTTTAATATAAATTTTAGCGCAAAAACTTATATAATAAAAGTTGTAGAGAATTTAAAAACCTACAACTTCTGTTTCAAACATTTTTTTGTATAACGCTTAGTTTAGCGGTAATTTGCGATTTTCTGTTTTTTTTCTCACGAAAACGTGAGAAAAATCGATTTTTTTAACATTTCGGTCTTAGTATGCATTTTACGACAAAAGTGTATATAATTAAATTTATAGAAAATTAAAAGATCTACAACTTTTGTTTAGAGCATTTTTCTCTACAGAGCCTAGTTTAGCGTGAAAGCGTGATTTTCCGTATTTTTAAGCCAAACTGAGTTCGATTGTCATTTTGCGTCATTCACTCATGATTAAAATAAGGTTATGTTTTTGAGGTTAGTTTTTGTTCATTTCTAATGTTTTAATACTAATGTTAGGTTTATTATTAATCATTTGCATTGGCAAGAGAAAGTTGTGTGAGTGTTTCACACCAGATTTTTTTTTAGTAATATTAATCTAATAGATGTTAAATTTGTGATGTTTTACCACAACGATTGTCCATGCTGTTCACTTTTAACCGTCGGTATTGTTGTCTTGTTGGAGGTTCTTATTTCATGTACTCTTCTTGATGATCTGAGACCATCTTCAAATAAAAAATGGTTTCGTTGATTTATATATTCAACAACTTCATTAGCCTTCGATGTTCCATTGTTCCTTCACTCGCGCATTTATATTTATTAATTATAATTTCATTGGTTGAAATTTAACCGCACTATTTTATTTAACCTTTTTGAACATGCTGCCGAATTCAAACACAGTTGATTTACACTATTTATTTAATTTAATTTTTATCACTTTGGATTTACTGTTCATCATGTTTTAAAGATATAGTATTTCACTAGTTTACATTAGTGACTTAAAATAGCTTTTTGAAATTATAAAAATTGAAATTCGTAACTTAAGAAAAAAAAAGTTGGTTTTCAGGACTATTTACGTTTCTCGTCGACGTCACAAACAGTAGTTATCTTCCGTAAAAAGACTTTTGCATAAAAACTTTTTGTAGACTCTTCCACTAGAAAGTAGAGCTTAATCTTCAAAAATCATCCACTACTTAATTACTTTCACTTTTCACTTTTTAATTAGTAGGAAGCACTTTATATCACTTAGGATCCGCCTTTTCTAAGTGTTATATGACTCCTTAAGTAAAGCCAAACTTATGTGATTTTTGTAGGGATGATGTGTTTACATTCAGTTAGTCCTAAAATACACAAAAGAAAAAATGTTAAATTTTGACTTATGGTCTTTGTTTTTTTTTGTTTTTTATCCGAGGCGGCGAGAAAAACTCATGTTCACTCTCTTGTAATGGGGGAAGTAATGTTGGACTCAAAATTGAGGCGTCCTCGTCCAATCCCAAGGAGGCCGCAACCGCCTACCAACCAAAAACCCGCCGCCTGGCCACTTGATGCGGCATCAGCAAAGAACCCTCCACCTCCCTCGGAACTGTTTATATATAATACTACAAGGGAAATGTCGGGTTAAAAAAAATACAGTTAGGTCTATGGTCTTTCTGATACGACTGATTCAATTGTTAATTGTGTGAATGATTAATTAATTGTTAAGTTTGAAGTAAATCTGTTTGCTGTTTATCGTACCCGGATTTCAAGTGGACCTAAAGTTAGAAGATGTAATAAATTATAAAAAAGCTAAATAAGAACTCTAATAAATGTATCCGCAAGGAGATTACTTCTTTCAAAAGATAGTAGTATAAAAAGACTTATCAACTAAAAGTTTAACTACAGATTGTACTGTGTAAAAAAGATTTGTATAAATTATATTAAAGATTTTATTGAGGAGGTATATACTTTATATATTAGTTATATCTTTACGGCACTTAAATCGTTGTAGATTTTAACAGGAATGAGTTAAGTTAATCAATATAGATTCTTGTAAAGAATTTGCTGAAACTCACGTCTGTTTTTCTATTTATTTAGTTGTATACATCTAAAGTATTCTTATTCATTCCAATTCAATTTCTCTTTCTTTTCAATTCAATAGAAGAAGAAGAATAAATGTTTAAACGATAACAAAAGGAAAATAAATAAAAATTGATGTAGAATTGGAAATATAAAAATAAGAAATTAAATAAAAAGGTACCTTATAGTTTTTATTTGATCGGTAATAGTATTCCCTTTCTCATCACTTTTATCTTTTATTCGAATATTAGACATAAATTTATAATTTTATTTCTTAAAGGAAATATAAAATTTGCTATTGAAGTCATTTCAATTATTCAATTATTGTTAATTTAAACCATTCAACCACTTATCAGTTTTATCTGATTTAATGATTTTTTATAATTACACATGTGAACATGGAGTAAGTAATTCAGTGTGAATCGACCTTGGTTATGAACCAAAGGGAGTCAAAAATAATTCTAAGGATCTTCCATTGTAGACGCTGCAAGATGCCAATTTTAGATGAGCTTGCAGATCCCCACAGTTCAATTCCGTACGTCCATACTAGTTTTATTATCGTTTAATAAATAAGCAATTTATTGGCCAGGGAAAGACACGACTTTTTGTCTAGCAACTAATACAGTTAGTGTAATTTAATGCTCAACTGTTTCCATTTTGTCCAGATGTATTTTTTTTTATTTAAGTCGTCTAAGTGAATATCTATAAAAAAGTTTTTTCGAGATTCCGGACTTAATATGCATTATGCGATAAAAGTATATAATTAAGGTTATAGAAAATTAAAACACCGACAACTTAAATTCCAAGCATTTTTGCGACAGATCGTAATTAGCGTTAATTTGTAATTTTCCGCACCTATTTTGAAGTTCTGCAGAGGTTGATTTTCTTTAACTCATGATTAAAATTAAGTTCTTTTTCATTTCATATTGTTTATTTATGATTAAACATAGATTATATTGTTCATATTTATATTGGGAAGAGAAAGTCATATATGAAACCGTGACTTCACACAAAATTTTTATTAACATAGTGTAATTAAAAATATAATTTTAGATGTAAGTTCTTACCAAGAATAAATAAATTCTTCTTAAAACAAGATTCAATAGAGTGTTTATCTTATCATAGGCAACTACAAACAGGTACAGCTATTTTAACGTAAATTTAACTAATTATCATAGCCTGTAATAGAGAATTTGTTTGCATAGGTTTCATAAACACAATATTATTCATAAGCGAGATAATAACACTTATGTGATTGTTTAAACTACATAAGTATACGAAATGTGAGAATGTCACGTATTAGCCTACCACTTGTGTTTATCACAACAGTTATTTTGAAATACAATAATTACACGTCACTGATGGAAATAATTTAAGAAATACAGAGTTAGCCTAAATGATGTTCACGAATACATAATTCTGAATTTATTTATAAACAAATAATTACATTTACTAGTTTCGATTTTTATTTAACGCATTAAGAAGAAGAATTCTATTTATTCAACACATAACGTGTAAAAATTATAACACATTCGTAAAAAATTAGGTATGGAATTCTTGTTACCTCGATATAATGAATATCTCGATTTAACAAATTTTTTTCTGTAATTCTTGATTTCGTTATATCGAGGTTCGACTGTATTTCCCCTTTTATGTATCATGATCAAAGTAACCCCCCCCCCCATGGAAGAACTTGTTTTTTTATGTGTTGTCTTATCACTATGAATTTAAGTCTGTAAGTTGTCTTTGTTTCAGTCGGTGATTGTTGTTTGAATGATACGGCCACATGATTTGTACATGGTTCGAATCCTCTTTGGTATTTTATTTCGTTGGAATATTTAAATCTCTGTGTAGTATGTTGTTTATGTACAAAGGTGATGCTATGATTGTTCTTATCGTGAGTAATTTTTCGGATGGTCGCGTTTTATTTATCTCATCGTTTCTGATTTTTCTAGTAAATTCAATGCAAGTTTAAGTGCGATTCCAATCTCTTTGATGTTGCGTACTATATCTGATTTTTTCAATTTCTTCATTGTTTAGTCCTTTATGTAACCTTTTTTGAGATGTGTCCTACAAAGGTATACAAAGTCTTCAATTCTCCAGTCTGTGAATCACTTCTGAAATTTCCTTCCAACGAAGCAAAGAATCGACTGTTATTCCTACGTACCTAATTGACTGTTCTTTAGTTATTTTACGACATCTGAAACTGGTAAATTCGGAGCAGCCATGAATTTTTAAGTGCTGAAATGCCGGCTGGCTTTGTGAACTTTGTAAAAAACACGAAACTGGGTCTTCTCTGCGTTCATAAAATTTTTTTATTCTAAAATTTCATCAATAAGCTGATTTAGCCCGTTATGGAAATTCAATTAGTTAAAAAAAATTTAAAACAAAAACGTTTTTAATCTATGAAATTAAAATTTGTTGAATAACTAATTGTTTCATTTTAAAGAAAATGACTAAAAAAAAGGTTAAACCAGCTTTTAAATTGTATTAAAAAATAAAATATTTTAAATTTATATTTTAGAATTGTTAAATTAATTGCGAATGCCTATTCTCTTGTTAACTGGATGAATTTGTTGTATAGAAGGGTGTAGGTCGAGTAACTAATAAGTTAATATATTCGGTTGAGATAGGGAGGGGAGAGGGACGTTGTGATTGGTGAAAAGGTCGGGCATGAAAGTGGCAGAGCGGGAAGGGTAGGAGAACATCGCCAGTGTACCATTAAATTAAGCTACCGACTGAAATCTAAAGTAAGTTATCCAATTTAATGCCGATTAAACCGTTTTTAACAACTGTGCTCCTTAATAACCTAACCGAAAATCTGCATTTTAAATAAATATAATAAACCTAACCTATTGTCGTAATGAATAATAATCAAACAGTTTTATAAAATTATTGTCATTAATTTAAAACATTTTACATTTCTGGATTGCTAACAGCTTGGTTAATATAGGATAGAGATATACAGAGGGAAATTGCTATAAAATTAAAATGTAAATGGACCTAAAACTGTAAATGGTATATTTGGATCAGCCCTAATGCAGACTGTTAAAAGCATTAATAAGTTTGATCAATCAGTCTGATTGGTTCCAATCAACCTAATTTCTATTACCTTACATGGTTAGGTCCGAGACAAAAGTAACTACAGAAGAGTTTTTAAAAACACAACTACAGTATTTTAAAGAATGAGTTGTAAATTTAATAAAAACATCCTTTGTTTAAATGGAATTGTTACAATACGGAAAAATTAGAAAAGTTGACAGATTCAAGTATCTCAGGGAGATAATACAAGTGAACACCAGCGAAAAAGAACGGAACAGCATGTAAACAAAAAAAGTTTGTTTACTACAGGTTATATTTTTTTTGTATTTTTTAAACGCTTTTATTTAACTTACTCTTGGAAGCATCAAATCTTGCAACTTAAAATTTTAATACTTCTACCGTATCAATATGAATCAAACTTTGCACACTTGTTTATCTTCGATGACAATACGCTGTGGAGGTGTTTGTAAAAAAAAATTTTAAAATTATATAACGCTTTTAATTTAACTTACTCTTGGATCCATCAAATCTTGCAACTTAAAATTTTAATACTTCTACCGTATCAATATGAATCAAACTTTGCACACTTGTTTATCTTCGATGACAATACGCTGTGGAGGTGTTTGTAAAAAAAAATTTAAAAAAAAAATTTAAAAAACGCTTTTATTTAACAATTACTTAAAAAAATTAACTAAAAATAAAAAAATAAAAAAAATTTACAAAAAAATCACAGAAAAAAATATTACAAAAAAATAAAAAAAAAGTTAAAAAAAAATTTTTTTTAAGAAACGCTATTATTTAACAATTAATCAAAAAAATGAACTAAAAAGAAAAAAATAAAAAAATTTACAAAAAAAAATCACAGACATTACAGTTAAAAATAAAAGCGTGGCGCATTAATATATATAATTTTTTTTGATTAATTGTTAAATAATAGCGTTTTTAAAAAAAAATTAAAAAATTTTTTTTTGATTTTTTTGTAATTTTTTTTCTGTGATTTTTTGTAAATTTTTTTTATTTTTTTCTTTTTAGTTAATTTTTTTAAGTAATTGTTAAATAAAAGCGTTTTTTAAATTTTTTTAAAAAATGTTTTTTTATTTATTTATTTATTTATTTATTTAAACATCAACTGGTGTGGTCATTAGCAACGACGTTAGGGTGTAACTGTGCGTAATGTGGATGAAATGATTTTTTAAACGTATGAAAATATGCCGTGCCTGATTGGAATTCGAACCCAGGACCGCATGATGAGAGGTAAGCACGTTACCAACTACGCCAATGCGGCCGGCGTTACGATAATTCCAGAGTGGCAGAGAGATTCCATGAAAATAATAAAATACAAAAAACTCTTTTTACTGGAAAAGTCTTAACTATTGTAAACAAGTAAATAGATCTATTGTAAATAGAATAAAAGTTGTTACAGGCCGACCTTTTCATAAATAGTTGTACAACAATAACCCTACCTTCTCACACACAATAGCGCGGTCATTTAAAGAACCTCTATTGTTACTTTTTCATTCCATTATCCACTCTTTACCATTCCATGAATGAGGCACTAGAAATTTCGCGAACCATGCCCTTCTTCGATATTGTCACAGTATAGTCACTGTTGTTCAGTAAGTTTATCGCGAGATGATTTGGATGTCCGTTTAGTCTTTGTTCGTATATTTTGCTAAATCGTGTAATTTCCTGTCTTACTGAGTTAAGTCGTGACTATATAATAGCAACAAATTGATATCCGACCGGCGGTGTCCCTCCAGAATTACTTAAAAGGGTAACAAAACAGAACCCGCTAGGTGAGACGGCACCCTGGCGGTAACACCTACCCATGACCTGCTAGGCGAGTCTCTAGCACTGAATGTGTTGAAATACAGTAGTCGCTTATGATCTAAATGTCGATGCGACTTTAAGTAATTTAAAAGTGAAATTTTAGGTTTGTTCAAATTAATGTTTCAGTTTACACAAATATAAGGTAAAAAAAATGACAGACTTATTTTATATTTTTAGCTAATTTGTGTTACGTTTCACTGCATTCGGTGTTACGTTTAAAGTTCTGTGTTCGATTACTTGTTGTAATGTGGATCAAACGGACGTTTATGTTCTGGAATGATTCTAATCATACTGAAGACGCTTACAATTTTAACAAATAATAAAACTCAGAAAAAAAATCGTTTATTCTAAAAATATTGCGAGCGTAAAAATGAAATATATTTAAAGTTTGCGTAGGTAGCATGGAAGAATTTTTCGATCTAATACTATAAGCAATGTAGCCTATCCCTTTCATGCATTATGCAAACCTTTTACCAATGAAAAATTATTTAAGGGAAAGTACTTCGAAGGCAAGAAGAGGTACGTGTAGTTGGTTCTTACTATACCGACGATATTTTTGTAAAATTTTAAAATTTAGCTCTTCACAACAATCTAAACATGTTGCTTGTGTAAGACACTGAATCGATATTTTAAACGTCTCATGGCCGACTTAATACCAATTTGAATCCCTTACTGAAACAGCTAAAGCGATAAAATAACACAAGCAAGAAGCCTAAAATGAAGATAGAAGTCGTGATCTATTACAACAACTACGACCACTTTTGATATTAATATTTGATAGTAATATTTTTGATAGTACTTTTTTTGATAATACTTTTGATAGTAATATTACTATTACTATTGGTAACGTGCTCGCGTTCATCATACGGTCTTGGGTTCGAATCCCATTCAGGCACGGCATATTTTAACCCTTTCAATCCCAAAATTTTTAACTATATACAAAAAATTATGTGTACATTGTTTCATAAATTTAAGTGTAATAAAATCACTTTTAGTGCTTTAGCCCTTTTGATGGCCTGAAAAAAAATTGTGACACGTATGTCACATTGGGACTTGATGGTATCAAAGTTCCCAAAAATATGAATAAGTGAAATCATGTTCAGGCTTCCTAAACAAATATATTCTCTTACTTATATTTGTAGCAAAAAACTAAATATGATTTTAATATTAAAGTCATTATTTAAGACTTAAAAAATTTTACAACGAAAATAAATTGGTAAAATGGATAAAATCACTATTTACTAAGTCTAAAAAATATACTTGTACATACATACAACAAATTCGAAGAAATGCTACTTTATTTTAGTTAATGAACACGAATATTTGAAACTAAAATTAACTTTAAAAAAACTGATGATCGCCTCCGTGGCGCAATAGTCAGCATGCTACATTCCAAAGCGGAGGTCTTAGGTTCGATTCCTGGCTAGGGTACAGAAAATTAATACACTTCACACCCAGCGTTCTTTCATCCAAAGAAATCACTAACACCTAACATTTTGATGGCTGTTGTTTCACTCCAATGTGACTTCTATGGCACACTGGGTTAGAAAGGGTTATTGCCCTTCACTGTCTACATTAGCAGTAATTGCAGAACAGTCAGACGTTAAACAAAAAAAAAATAATAAAATAAAAAAATACTATTACTATTACTATCACTGTTGCTATTGTTACAATAGTATAGGCCTAGTTATTAGCCATAAAAAAATTATTTGTCAAAAATGAGCATTCTATCACCGTTCATTACTAATTCCCCAAATCACTCCTACGTATCCAATAAAACATGAAAGGATGACTTACGCGTCCTTTACGTCAACGATATTATTAAATTGTACCACAGGTTCAGAGACAGACTTTAAAACCATACTCTTTTATGCAACATGAGTCCTGATTTACCAGAAACCACATAAATGAACTAAAATACCAATAAAGTAAAAACTTGATACATTAATACCACACTAGTATAAACAATGTAATTCAAAATAAAATTTAACACAATTTTAATATTCTGGGGCAGTATCATTTGGTGATTTCCTCCTTTAAGCGCATTTTTTAAAAAATATATATTTTATTTAATACCTTTTCTGTTAGCAATAATTCTGCAAGTTGTCATTGCATTGCACAGTTAGAATATATATTTTTTTAATCCTTAATGTATGTGTAGCGTCTACGCCAAGGTCCCGGGTTCGATTCCCGGTCAGGTCTGGCATTTTTTCATCACTCATCTTCATGTATCGTCCTTCTCACCGCCTGCATTAGCAGCAAATTTTATTACATTTTTGCGCTTAAATGCATATTAAAGCCGCAATCTTAAAAAACAATTTTTTTACGAGAAAACAACCTCCCCAAGAATTTCAGCAGACATGGCGCCTACCCTATTTTGTAGAGCAAAAAAATATGTAGTAAATTAGGCGATTTAAAAAAAAATCGTAGAAGCAGTTTTTAAGAAAATTGCAAAAAAGTGAAAAATGACACGAATAAACTACTACTTCCGATTGACCGATTTTAATGAAAATGTTCGTGTCGGGTCCGGCAGTAGTATCTAAATTAAGTTTCAAGTTTCAAGTTCGTAAAGTGTTCCGTTCTTGAGATATTCTGTTCCCACATACACCCACACAGACAAACCAATCGCTAAAAACATGTTTTTTGGGTTCAGGAGGTCTGAAAACGTGTAGATCCGGTGAAAACTCGATTTCAAAAAATCGACATGAAAGCAATACTTTCCTTCCTATATACTCATATAGGCAAGAGAAAGTAACAAAATAAAATGTGTGCACGTTGCAATTTGTTCAATCTAAGAACAACAAGCAATCCATATTATGACCCAATGAAATGTAGATGGTATGTATGATGTATAATTTAGATGTAGTTTTGTACAGACTCAGGCCGATAATTCTTGGGAGAGTATAGTTCATTAAACCCAAACCATCAATGTGCACCGGTAGCCATTATCCACAATTCAAATTCTGATAAAAGCAACCTTTATCAGGAAATGAACCACAAAACCTTCGTTTCAGAAAATCAGCAATTAAACAGTTGACTCATGGCGATATACCAACATAGTGGGTTAAATAAAATAAGTTAATAAATTTCCCGGATTCTAATCGTAACCGTGCCGTAACTCACAGTAGTTTGTAATGACCGAGCCGCTGATACAATTTTAAATGAACTAAATTGAAGTGAACCTAAATAAATTATTAAAACAAAAAAATCTTACCAAATTTCGATAAAATTAATGTAAATGAATATCAGCGTTTGTAAATACTGTTGTGGTATTTGATTAATTACGTAGCTTCCGGGTAGGGTAAACTTATTTATGTATATGGAATAGTGCTTAGTGTCAAATTATACTTAAGGGAAGACTGTACTTTGTATCCCGCAAATGTTATATTTGCTACTTTTAGGTACATTTTTCATTGGATTGGTAAAAGATAGGAAAATTAAACTTTACACACTATAGGTCTCGGGTTTCTTCTTGAGCTACTGACAATTTTCAATGTAATCTTTGGACCGTACCATTTTTTTTTAAATTAGGAATAAAATAACATTTTTACAAATTTATTTCTACGTTTTTTGCGTATTACTAATTTTTGGAGCACCTGAGAAAGCCATAAAAATGTTGGTATATGTGGATATACAAGATAATTAACTGGTAAACATTTCAGCCTGGTAGGTTTATTGGTTTCTGAGAAAAATGTATCTAGTGTTAAAAATCTAAATTTACGGGAAAACGCAAGAAACAAGAAGGCACAAATCAAAAACATAATTTACACAAAGCAGTAAATTTCCCATCAACAGCTGTTTAAAAGCTGAACCAACAGCTGAGAATACAAAAAACAGTGATGTAGATATTTTAAATGAAAAATTTTCTTTGCACTAAAACGAACAGTACAAATTGTGAAAAATATTTGTTCTTGGTAACATAATCAATTTTCTGTGTAAACTTGATAGAAACTTAATTTTTTCGTAAAAAATTATTTTTTGACGTAATTTAATGTTTTTTTGGTAGATCTAGGCCTAAACTATTGAAAAACATAAAAAACCAAAAATCGAAATTTTGAGTTTAACCATCGTGCCATCGTGCCATATCCCCTTAAAAATGCATCAAACAATAATTATAGAAAAAAATAAAGTATTAGTTATTCTGCAAAGGATGTACTTGATAATTTCAGAAAGTATCTTCATTGCAGAATTGAGGAATACCAATTTTGTTTTATATTTCTTTATAAAGTTTTGTCGATTTACAAGTTTTCTTGGTAAATAATTATTCTAAAAACTACGAGTATACAATTTTTCTATAAAAAAATAGAAGTTTCTGGTTTTATGGTTAATGTACCGATTGTGAGGGGGGGGAGAGGGTTATTCAGACAATGATGAAGGCAAGGGTAGGAGAATAAGAAAACGAGGATAGAAGAAAGTACTATAAGATAAATCTATATCATAAAGTTATTTCCTTTAAATATGAAATAAAAGACAAAAAAAAAGTAACGAGATAAAAAATATACTCTTGAGAATCGTATATCCTTTTCAAAATACTGTTTTACATGGTTTTTAAAAGAAGTAAGATGAAAACTACAAACAGGCAATCCACAATGAAAACTAACAAACACATTGACGTACAAGAAAGAATTGGTAAGAAAGATAGAAAATAAAAAAAAGGAACGACGGAAACAAAATTAAAGAAACCAAACTAGAATAATATTCATCTTTTTTTATTATTCTTAAACCACTTCTCATTAGATAGATAGTATTCTGATTTTAGCTTTACCGACTGAAATAAAATCAGCATAACTATTGTACGTTCAGAAGACATATTTTATCATTAAAAAGGGTTAAAACTAAAAACTTCATGAAACTTCCCCGAAGAGAATGAAATATTTTGGTATTGTAGAATAGTTTAAAGAGTTCTAAATTCTTTTTCCATTTGAAACTTTTACGTTTGTAATCTTATAAATTTATTTACATAGATGAAACTGTGTTATGAAATTCTATCTAGGGCATCGTAGAGAAATATAAAATTCTAATACAATATATTCTCCTTAGTATAATGTTACAATACTGTAATGGTACCAAGATAAGCACACAATGTAATAATACATTGTGTGCTTAAAAGGAGTTTTTATAAGAATGATAATTTTTGTGTAATAAAAGAGATCGTTCAGAGAAATTTGATTAAAATTGTTTTATGCTGTGTAATAATGTGATGAGCATAAGAGCAAACTGTAAAAAGATACAATTAATTATTATAACAGTATGAAGCTGTACAAAACCTTAGCTATACACTGATGCATTATCCTGTTTTATTAGACTACCGAACAATAGCGTCTAACCTTATACAAATATTAATCTTAGTTGTTTTCCTTCTCAATATTACTACATAATATATTTTATAATTTATTTGTAATTGCAAAAATATACGTTCATAATAGTCTTATGTACGAAAATCTCGTATATAATCTTGTGATTGTAATTACAATATCGTAGGCCTATATAATAATAATAATAATAATAATAGACTAACAATTTATTTCTATATTTTTTTCACGATAGTAACACAATTACTAGATTTCAGTAGTTAAATATAAAACCTCAGCTCTGAAATCTAAGAGCATCTAATTATATAAGAGGTGAGGCAATTAAATAAAGAGACTCACGTTGTAAAAAATTTTATTTTTATTTTATATATAATCACTTATTGTCACCTTCAATATTCACTCCTTCTCTATCCCTACAACGCTCCATGCGAATTTTCCATTGTTGGAAACAGTGCTGGAAGTCATCATCTGTTAGCTCCTTCAAGACACGTGCCGCTTTCTCTTTTACAGCTTCCACAGACACAAATCTTGTTCATTTTAATGCAGATTTCACCTTAGGGAACAGGTAGAAGATAATAACATGTGATGAAACGTGGTTTTTTACTTATGATCCGGAAACGATGCGCCAATCCATGCTCTGAAAGAGCCGAACTTCACTGAGAGCCAAAAAAGCTCGAATGAGCAAGTCAAAATTTAAAGCAATGATGATTGTCTTTTTTTGATATCCGTGGGATTGTGTACCTTCATTGGGTTTCTGAAGGTCAAACAATTAATCAGTGAAAGTACCTTGAGGTAGTTTCTAAACTACATTAAAGAGTAAGGAAAAAACGCCCCAAAATTTGGAATGACAGATTATGGAGACAATAAGTAATTATATATAAAATAAAATAAAACATGTTTTACGTCAGTCTCGTTATTTAATAGCCACACCTCGTATATGGAATCTAACATTTATAACAGAGATACCAGATCCGACATTTGACAGTCCACAAATTTTAACTTAAAATGTAAAATCTTATTTGTAGTATTAGGGATATGAAATCTGAAATCTCACATACGGAATGTAAATGTTATATCAGAAATTTCAAATTTCACATTTCAAATCCAATATTTGAAATTGAGATCTCACATCTCTAATTTCAGATATGTAAACTCAATGTGGAATCTAAAATTTCATACCTCATATTTTATGGAATCCGAAACATTAAATCGCATATATTGAATTTTAAATTTGATACAATAAAGTTTTTCTTGCTTGTAAGTTTTTCTTTTGTTTTACTTTAACAATTTCCATTTTCGTAAGGAAAAATAACATTTTCGTTATCTAGTAGGTATATTTTTGTGCTAAAGTTAATTTGTTAAAAATATTAAATATCGATTAATAGTAAGTTATTCATTCACACAGTAAAATACTCTACAACTAAATAAAAAAATTTGGTTTCGATTCACGGTTAAAAGTTTTTACGAATTTTAATTCAATGCAATTCACACGCGTAGTTGGTAACGTGCTTGCCTCTCATCATGCGGTCTTGGGATCGAATCCCATTCAGGCACGGTATATTTTCATACGTTAAAAAATCATTTCATCCTTCACCGACTGCATTAGCAGTAATTGCATAACAGTCGGACGTAAACCAAAAAAAAAAACAATTCACACTAAATAACTATTAACTACTAAAATAATGCTGAAATTAAACGAAAAAACATTTAATTATTTACAAAAACAATACATATAAGTTATATGAAAATGGTCGAATTAGAACCAACATTATTTGAAAGTCTGTTAAAAAGCCTTCATTTAATTCTGTTAACATTATCCAAGTTTCTGCTCACTAAAAAATATTATATGCCCTGTATGATTACATTATACTGAAAAGAATATAAAAGTGTATTCGAATAAAGTAACTGATCTAATAATAAAGTTATGGACAGATATGAACAGAGCTGTCGAGGCAGTAATATAAAGTAATTACCCGAGTTAAACAAAAAGCATTATGTTAATAAAAGAGTAATAAACACACATATAGAGAGTACATAACAAAAAGTAACATAATTACTTCATTACAAAGACAGAACAAAAGTTTCTGTCAGTTTAAAATGAAATTATAGAGAAGGCAGTGAAACTGAACATGGAGACAGAGAGAGAATGATATAACACTAATTACATTTTCCCCTAAAATGTATGTCCGTAGTTAGGGGAATCTAAAAGAATTTTAGTATGGTAGATTAATTTATTTTATTGAAAGAGGTAGTATAATATTCTAGTTTTGTTACTCTAGAGAATTTAATTTCTGTTTCTGCGGTTTTCAAAGTTATAATATTTTTTTATTAATATGGCTACATAATAATAATAGTGTAATTAATATAGGTACTTCATTTAATTTTACATAAAATAAGTTGTTATTAATAAGTTTTCCTATGCGACTCTTCAACTATCGTCTGATTTGCTGGATCTAGACCAAAATGGTGTACTAAATGATATTTTCATTAAAAAAAAATATAGTATTATGTGTCCATTCGTAACTTCTAAAATATAACATAAATAAATTATAAGGAAAGGCAAAAGTAAAAATATTGTTATTAAGGTAAGAAATGAAAATCTAGAAAAAATTAGCGAAAATTTATCTGTCCGAAAATATTTCAAGCTACTCTATTGAATAATAAGATACAATTTTGTTAAAAAAATAAGGAGATTAGTAAACGTTTACTGGAAAAATAGCTTTTGTGCATTGTAAGTTAAAACAAGTCAACGTTTATAAAATAAAATGAAAATGTAGAGTGAAGGAAAGAGAATAGATCAGAATATATCTTCTATCAGAAGGAGAGTTCCATCAAAAGAAAATAGAAATGAAAAAATAAAATATCTGAAGGAAAATTATGTTCCGAAGAAAAATAAAAAATGAAGAATCAGTATAGGTTGAGAAGTAATAAACAGATATTTGGAAATGGAAAGAAGAAAAGATGTCAGAGTGTATGAAAATAGTAAATACAGTTTTATGTACATATTTTATAGAATGGATAAGAAAAAGATTTGTTATGGAACAGTTATTTGATAGATGCAACAATGACTAGAAACAGATTAGATAGTTTATAGAAACTGAAAAATGAATAGAGATAAATTAAATTTTGAAAAACGTTTAAAGAATTTGAAAGATTTTCAGAGGAAGAGAAGATAATAAATGACAACAAGAAATAGTCAGAAGAAAGTAAGAATGAGTTTGATGAAAAAATAAAATAGGCTTGGGAGACGAAAAATATCAATGGAAAAAATAAAACATACGTGCGATAAAAAAATCTTATAACGTAATCCTAAGTAGGAAGAAACAAGAATAATATACTAGAAGGTAAAATGGAAATGTTATGCTAAAAATCAAATGCAGAATTCTTTTTGAATAACATAGACTGAGTTTATGCCCGGGCGTCTCTTGGTCAATTTACTAAGTAGACGGCCCCGTTTCGGTGTTACTTTTAAGATTTTCCAAGACTTGGTGATTTGTACTGTGGTTACGAAGCCAAATATATTGGATTAGACAATTGGATTGTATATTTAAATACACCGTCCTCAATACCCAAGTCAAATATTGATTATACTTGAAAAATAAATTCAATTTTAGTAAAGGAGGGGAATGAAACTAGGTGAAAATTCTTACACATGTTGTTTTTCCTAGATAGATAAAATACAGTAATCTGGTTTATCAATTACCATTAAAACATTCCTGCAGTACTCCAAATACATAATTACAGTACATAAATAATTAAGATGATAAATTCGAATACATTTTATCAGTAGGAGAATATTTCGAATCTCTTAGAACGGAAAACGTTTTACTATGATATAGGTTAATATACAGAGCAACTGTAATAAGTGTAGAATACAAAGCATACAAATTTAATATAAATTTCCAAAGCAGGGAAGATAACTGAAGAGATTTCTCGTTTTATTAGAAAATGAACTACAGTAGTACGACTTGCAGTCGTACCACAACACAAATATAAATATTTCAAAACTAAAGCTTTCGTATTCTTTACCATAAAACAAAAGAAATTCTTTATTGAATTAAACAACTGTTATAAAATATCATACAATAATTTGTAATAGAATTAAGTATTCATAATATGTAATTTAAAATTTTCTTCAAAAATAACAATTTCGTTTATCCGAAATAATTAAGACAGGTCAATTTAGGAAAATCCGTATTTAAAAAATATGTACGTTATAGCGTGACATTTTGTGGTCTGATTCTAAAGTATTTATTTCTCTAAGATGAGTAGTTTAATAGCGGATAATTTATTTCAAGCATCTTAATATCTTACTAATTATGTAAATTTTAAAGATACATTTTTGTTTAAACTAAATGGGACTGATGCGTAAGAAAGCGGGGAGTTGAAGACCGGAACGTATAAACAGATATAGAATTATATAAAAAATAGAGCGTTGAAATATAACAGCTGTATGATTGGCGAATTAATCCGGGCAAGAAATGGTGACGCGGTCTTGCAGAGTGGAGTGTCCAGCAGCAGTTCATAGGCAGTGGTACATGAGAGTGTTGGAGGAAAAGTTGTGTGTGAGTTTGGATTCGGGCTCTCATACGTGTAAACAATCAACACGGCCGCTCATTTTAAACATTTTTGGTTGTGGACATTAAATAGTTACGGTGTGCTGAGAATAAGTATTTACCTAAATAAATGGACGTGAAAACTGAACACTAAATGCTGAATTTCAAAGAACATCGAAGCAGTTACAGACTGAATATCCACCTTTTCTCCAATTACCAGTAAGATCAATTCATAAAATCGTATTTAAATTTACATTAGAGTAACATCAGTCCCAAGAACTTTTACAAATTTAATAATTAATAATTGCATGTTGTTTAATTTAAATAAATATTTGTTAATAATATATTTTGTGTTATTTTTGTGTTAAGAGATCCTTTTATCGACAGACACAGGTTTTCGTTGGACACACGTACTACCTTTGGAAACTAAGTAGCAGCATACTGGGTATTGAAAATACACCATTCAAAATTATTTAATTAAATAAAATCTGGTGTGAAACACTCACACAACTTTCTCTTGCCAATGCAAATAATTAATAATAAACCTAACATTATTAATAAAATATTAGAAATAAACAAAAACTAACCTCAAAAACATAACCTTATTTTAATCATGAGTGAATGACGCAAAATGACAATCGAACTCAGTTTGGCTTAAAAATACGGAAAATCACGCTTTCACGCTAAACTAGGCTCTGTAGAGAAAAATGCTCTAAATAAAAGTTGTAGATCTTTTAATTTTATATAAATTTAATTATATACACCTTTGTCGTAAAATGCATACTAAGACCGAAATGTTAAAAAAATCGATTTTTCTCACGTTTTCGTGAGAAAAAAAAACAGAAAATCGCAAATTACCGCTAAAGTAAGCGTTATACAAAAAAATTTTTGAAATAAAAGTTGTAGAATTTTGCATTCTCTACAACTTTTATTATATAACGTTTTGCGCTAAAATGCATATTAAAGCCGCAATCTTAAAAAGAAAATGTTTTTACGTAAAAACAGCCTCACGCAGAATTTCAGCAAACATTGCGCCTACCCTATATTGTAGAGCATAAAAAATGTAGTAAACCAGGCGATTTTTAAAAAAATCGTAGGACTAGTTTTTGAGAAAATCGCAAAAAAGTGAAAAATTATACGAATAAACTACTACTTCCGGTTGACCGATTTTGATGAAAATGTTCGTGTCGGGTCCGGTAGTGATATGTAACTTAAGTTTCAAGTTTCAAGTTCGTACGATGTTCCGTTCTTGAGATATTCTGTTCACACACACACACACACGCACGCACACGCGCACGCACGCACACACACACGCGCACGTTTACACGCGCGCGCACACACACACACACGCGCACGCGCGCACGCACACGCGCACACACACACACACACACACACACAGACCAATCGCTAAAAACATGTTTTTTGGGTTCAGGGGGTCTGAAAACGTATAGATCCGGTGAAAACTCGATTTCGAAAAATCAACATGAAAACAATACTTTCCTTCCTATATATTCATATAGGCAAGAGAAAGTAAAAATTAATAATATAATTTTACTAAATTGAGAAGACTGTTACAACGTAAAAGGGAAGAAGAGGAAATTTTATTAGATTATAAGAATAAAATTTTATAGAATAAGTGCTAGGAAAAAGATGGCTACATAAGTAAAGGGCGGGGAATAATATCATTATGAGAAACTTTTTGTTACTTGCAAATAAATATGCTGCTTACATAATAAGAAAAAATTAAAAAAATATCCCAGACGTTAACAAAGAATTGGACGTAAATTTCCGAGTTAGCAATCGAGCTCGTGTCAACAGAGTCAAGGAGAAGGCCTGTAGAGAATTTTGTTGCAATATTTTAAGGGTTCTTATTCCACGGTTACCTTACAGTAGAGTCTTATAGTGTTATTATTATTTTTTACCACTTGACCTGTCTCAAGTCTATAGGGAAAAGGTTGCGTAGGGCAGCTGCAAGGAAAAAATCTGGTGTGAACACTGACACAACTTTCTCTTGGCAATGCAAATAATTAACAATAAACCTAACATTAGTAATAAAACATTAGAAATAAACAAAAAACTAACCTCAATAAAATAATCTAATTTTAATCATGAGTGAAAGACGCAAAATGAAAACAACTTCAGTTTGGCTTAAAAATACGGAAAATCACTCTTTTACGCTAAACTAGGCTCTGTAGAGAAAAATGCTCTAAATAAAAGTCGTAGATTTATTAATTTCCTATAACTTTGATTTACACTTTTGTCGTAAAATGCATACTAAGGCCGAAATCTTAAAAAAATCGATTTTTCACACGTTTTCGTGAGAAAAAACAGAAAATTGCTAATTAAAGAAGCGCGAGCTAGGCGGCCAACGCTTTGAAACCGACGATGAAGTGAAAACTGCTGTGGAGTCGTAGCTATATTCGTTGGCGGGAACCTTCTACGAAGAGGGTATAGACAAATTGATTCCCCATTACGACAAGTGTTTGAACATCGGTGAAAACTATGTCGAAAAATAGTTTAAGGTTTGGGCTTTCATGTAGAAATAAAATTGTGTTGAAAAAAAATTGTTTTACTTGTTTTTTTTTAAACGGTACTTACTTTCTGAACACGCCTCGTATATATATGAAAGTAAATACGTGTTTGAATCATGTCAACTTACTCCATATTTAACATTACTCTAATTTGATTACTATCATTAAAACTATGTAGAAATGATTTTGGAATTAACATTAATATACATTAGCTTAAATGAAATGAATCACTAATTATAACTTTAAACCGTGACTTTAAATACATAAGTAATAATTTATAAAATAAATAATAATTTAATTTATTCATTAATATTGTATGTCAAAGCATTAACTAATATTCATAATTTAGAATAATATATTTAAATATTTACTATTTGCATTACCCTACAAATATGAATACACAAAGTTCGTTAAATATTATTGATACCATAAAACAAAAATACACGTCAACTGAATCTTTGTTAAGTAGATTATCCCAGAAATTTACGATTTAATTTTAATCTTGTATAATAGTTTTAAATTAATTAAAATACGGATAATATGGGTAATTATAATAACAGTAATAATAAAATGTGCAACAGAAATTTAAATGTTAGGTACGAAGTTTTAGATACTCAGTGCTACCAATCTCGCCGTAATATAATCTTGTTTCGTATGTACAGTGCATACAAAGTTTGTATATTTACAGTTAGTTTAGTAATAATGTTTTGCGAGATAGTCATTTAACTTTAAAAAGATGCATAACTTTAAAGTACTGCATTACAATTTTTATTACGTTTATACTTATTGCTCCGAACATTTCACTAAATTATTATTTAAAAAAATAATGGAATATATTTCAGTTTATACTTAATTTCCTTAAATTTAAAAACGAATAAAAGAAAAATGGAACGATTAGATATTTACGGAGTATTGAATGATGAAAAAACGTTCAAATCTGTCATTGAGAGCAAGTTCCTATCATTTTTACTTTCTCTTACCTGTATGAATATATAGGAAGGAAAGTATTGTTTTCATGTCAATTTTCCGAAATCGAGTTTTCACACCGAATCTACACATTTTTAGACCCCCTGAACCCAAAAAACATGTTTTTAGCGATTGGTCTGTGTGTGTGAGTGTGTTTGGGTGTGTATGAACATGTAGAAATGATGAACCATATAGTAATAAGTTCGAGATGAAATACAACGGTTTAGTATGATGTACCAAAGACGTCTAAATTGTCATAAAACATTTTAGCAATTAACCTTCTGGATAATAGTCAGACAACCAGACGCCTCAAAAGAATCCATGTTTTAGATTTGTAAATCATTTTTCTTCTAAATTGCACAGTTATTATAAATGTATAAAAAATTTCCTTTTTTTTATTCTGTTAATGTAAAAAAGCTTCAACCTATCCATATTTTTGTTAAAATGTTTTTTCTTTATAACTTTTGTTTTAAATTCGTTCAGTTTTGTATTTAAGTTAAGTCAATGTATAAACTTTTATGAACTTTTTAATTTGTGTAATGTTATCAAAACTTCAAAGTTAGTATTTTTTTGAGGAGGACCATCACTAGGTGGCCTCCTCTCTTTTCATACTTATTTCATAACCATTTACTTATAGTTACTTAGATAACTGATTGTAAATAAATATAATGTTTAACAAAAAAAAAAATAGTACTACTATTGTTACTAATGCTACTGCTGCTAATCCATCCAACATCCTAAAGACACGTCCTAAAATGTGTGTTAACAAATTAATTGTTCCTTCAAGAACTTTCGAAATAATGAAAATGATAAGAAAAACATTCAAGAAACAATGAACAGAAGACGGACGTAACCCATAAGTTCAAGTATTTAGCAGCAACAATACTATTAACAAAAAAAATAAATTAAAAGAAAATAAGGGAAAAGAAGTTTATTGTAAGAGAAAGAAAAGGAAAGAAAACGTGCTAAGGTGAAGTAATATTTATTATTAAAGAGAAAAGACAAAGAGAATAAAAACCTAAGTAAATAGACAAAGAGAACAAACGTACGTAAAGTAGTAAAACTGAAGATAAATTGAGTTCAATTCTTTTTTTTTAAATGGTGGCAAATGAGTTAGAAAAGTAAATGCGTAGTAAGGAGGAAAAGAATAAGAACTGAAAGAGAAAACACGTGATAAATGGTACAGTAATATCTGTTAAACATCATCTGTTTTAAAGATAAGAAAAAGAAAGATGTTATTCGAAAAGCGTCTTAAGAGTTCAAACCTTTAATAAAGTTAAATGTTAAGACACCACCAACCATCATAATTTTCTTCCTGTATACTTTATAGTCGCAACTTTTTAATTAAAATAAGAAAAGAATTTTTAAAAAATGTTTGCTAAATGCTTTTAAAATTATAATAATTTTAATAGGTTAATTTTCTACCGATTAAACTTAAGGGCGATAGAAATTTTATCTTCTACATTTTTACTTTGAAAAGTACTAATATTTAAAGCTCAATTTAATCCTAATTTTCATATAAAAGAGGTTTTGTAAGTCCTTTGAAAAATTTGGCTTTCTTGATAATTTACTGCTGTTTGTGGAGGCTGAGGATGGCTTTCTGAGGTCTTTTCGTGTATTTTGTTTATTTTTTAAGCAACACAACCTCCCAATTTCTTTAGAAAATACATGGGAAGTTGGTTTCAATGATACTACTCTCTCATAAAAACAGAAGTTTTTGAATAATAAAGGTACAATTATGTAGGCCTAAGCTATTATTATAACAAAACAAAGATTTTAGAATTATTAATCATTGTTCTTCAATACGTTTGAAACAAGACTGAGAATTATTTTATTCGTTGCTAAAATGTTGCATACGTAAATGAGTGCTACTTTTTTCTAAAAAGAATTACTAAAAAATGTTTACGTCAGTTCTGATTTGATGGTGTATAAAAAAGTTGATTTTTTTAAGATATATTTTTCTGGAATGAGTTTGAAACAGTTGTCATAGAAAATGTTTATTAGGTTTTATTATATGCAGTGTTCTAAATTCAGATTCACCGGCTCAGAGAATTTTTTCTGTTAAAAGAAACAAAGAGTTAGGCTTGTTAATTTACAATTTAACTTTTCTAACGCTTTTTTGGATTAAAAGTTTTTTTTTTGTGAAGTCAACTCATATTTATTTCACGAAATTTAGCCTACATTTTTCAGAACGAGTTTTTACTTTCTCTTGCCTATATGAATACATAGGAAGGAAAGAATGGTTTTCATGTCGATTTTTCGAAATCCAGTTTTCACCGGATCTACACGTTTTCAGATCCTCTGAACCTAAAAAACATGTTTTTAGCTATTGCTCTGTGTGTGTGTGTGTGTGTGTGTGTGTGTGTGTGTGTGTGTGCATACAGAATATCTCAAGAACGGAACATCGTAGGAACTTGGAACGTAAGTTACATACCACTACCGGACCCGACACGAACATTTTCATCAAAATCGGTCAACCGGAAGTAGTAGTTTATTCGTGTAACTTTTTTGCGATTTTCTCAAAAACTGGTCCTACGATTTTTTTAAAAATCGTCTGGTTTACTAAATTTTGTATGCTTTACAAGATAGGGTAAGGGCCATGTTTGCTGAAATTCTTGGTGAGGCTGTTTTCACGTAAAAAAATTGTTTTTATAAGATTACGGCTTTAATATGCATTTTAGCAAAAAAGAATTTATCATAAAAAATGTATAGAATTTAAAATCCAACAACGTTTATTTAAAACATTGTTTTGTATAACGCTAGTTTAGCGGTAATTAGCGATTTTCTGTTTTTTCTCACGAAAAAACGTGTGAAAAATCGATTTTTTTAAGACTTTGGCCTTAGTCCCTATGCATTTTACGACAAAAGTGTATACAATAAAATTTATAGGATATTAAAAGGTCTACAACTTTTATTTTCAACATTTTTCTCTACAGAGCCTAGTTTAACGTGAAAGAGTGATTTCCCGTATTTTTAAGCCAAACTGAGGTTGATTTTCATTTTGCGTCATTAACTCATGATTAAAATTAGGTTATGTTTATTGAGGTTAGTTTTTGTTTATTTCTAAATGTTTTATTAATAATTTTAGGTTATATTGGTCATTATTTGCATTGGCAAGAGAAAGTTGTGTGAGTGTTTCACACCAAATTTTTGGATTAAAAGTTTTTTTTTGTGAAGTCAACTCATATTTTTTTCGCGAAATTTAGCCTACATTTTTCAGAACGAGTTTTTATAAATATTCCCTTGATGCCATCACATTCGTGTATCTTGACTTTGAAATCCCAAGTGATTTCTGTTCAATCCTAATACGGACAATATTTTATGAAGTAAGATCTACTTTTCATTTTTGTTTCATAACCTGTAATATCTTTGGGGAAACTAGAGATGTATTTTTAATACAATAGCTGAAAGGAAACCCAATTTTTATAAAATACACTCTGGAGTATTTTTTTCCCAAATTCATAAATAAATTGTAACATAGATTTACTAGGAAATGTAGCTTACACGGTGTAGACCTATATTTGAAATTTCTGTTTTTTTAATTTTTTGCAGTGTGTCTAGTTTGAGAAAGTATTACGTTGGACATTTTTGATGTTCAGTTTTTTCAGGGAGATATTTCCACCCCCCCCAAAATCAATTATTGCATTTTGGAAGAATGTCCCTGTGTGTCTGTTATTTCTTCTAGAACAAAAACTACCGGACGGATTGGGCTGAAATTTAAAAATATAACTTACTATCTCAACCGACCTCAGCGAGGTTTTTGAAATGAGCTTACTTATTTATCTTCAAAAAAACCCAAATTTTTGAACTGTTAAAGGAGCAAGTTATATGAAACTCTCCATTTTTATTTATGAGTGTGTTATGGGCATGTCTGTAATTAGTGTTGACGCTGCGGAGTGGTGATATGTGTGTGGGAGAAAGTCGACATTTTAGTTTATGTTAGAAGAGTCGGGAGAACGATAACGAAATGTTCTACGTAATTTTAAAAATATCTAGGAGTAGAAATTATCAGAAAATAAGAATAGTATTAAACGGATGTATGCAACTTTTTTAGTTGGTAGCTTGTTGCCTGTTGTTAATTTAATAAGTAGTCAGTTGTCTTTTGTTAAGTGAATCGTAATTTGGTTAATCTTTAGTTTGTCGTGATTATTATCTATTGTAAAAAGTAATTGTAATATTTATACTTGTTTATAAACGTGTTACGTTTTTAGCTTCGTACTTCTCATTTTTTTAGCGTTTATTTGTTATCGAGAACTGTACACTATTGACAACTACCCAATTTGATCGCTGCTTTTCGCTGTAGTTTTGAGGTGGATTAGGCATGGGTTTGAACAGGGACCCTCCAGTAGAGTTTGTTTATGGATGGATGGCTGTCAGCTGGTCACCATACAAAGTCGCTTGCCAACCGGAGTTACTTAAGAAATAATAGCGACTTTCCACCAGCTGACTGACTGGGCTGGCCTGGAGGTCGGTACTTCTCATTGTTCATTTTTGTATATTTGACGCGTTAACTTGGAAAACCCAAGTGAGAATGAAGAGGAATTAATTAAATTTAAAATACAAAAGGATGTACTGGCTGATTGGGGGGAACTCTTCACTCTCTCTTGAGAATAAGTTGCTGCTTTACAAAATGTTACTTAAACCAGTTTGGTTGTACGGCGTTCAACTTTGGGGAACTACCAGCAAAAGTAACATAGAGGTAATTCAAAGGTTCCTGAATAAGGTTCTTCGGGCTATAACAAGGGCGCCATGGTTTGCAAGGAATAGAGAAATACAACATTATTGCAACCTTCCTGATGTAATGGATGAAATCAGGCGTTTCAATAGAAAATATCAGGCAAGACTTGAAAGTCACGAAAATGAATTAGCCATAAATCTTCTAAACAATGCAGAAGAAGTTAGGCGCCAGAAACGTTACCATATTTTGGACTTGTCTGAAAGAGTTTAAATGTATAAAAAATTATAGGGAAAAGTATTCCATATTGTAAAATGTAAAATATCTTTGTACATAGTAATTTTCTCTTTTAACACATGAGTAATTGATATAATGAGAGGTACTGAGGGTAATGAGGCCTCAACTTGTGATTTGTAAATTTAAAAGATTTGTTTATAGTTTATTTTTAAAAAAAGTGATTGCAAATAATGTTTTTTTAACAAAAAACAAATACATTTGACGCACCAGGTTGGTCTAGAGGTAAAAGTCATAGCCACGAGTCAGCTGTTTAACAGCTGATTTTCGGGGACGAAGGTCCTTAGTTTAAATCCTAGTAAAAGTAGTTACTTTTATACGGGTTTGAATACTGGACAGTGGTTACCACTTTACTTTGATGGTTGGGGTTCAATTAACCATAATTTCTCAGGAATGGTTGCAATGGGTCTGTACAAGACTATATTCTAAGACTTCATTTACATGTCATACACATCACCCCGATTTCATTAGGTCGCGAAGTTGTTTATTGTTCTGAATTGAATAGATTGCAACGTACACACATTAGGAATAAAAAAAGTTATTTATTTTGAGGTACTCTCGACATAAACGAGTATAAGAAAGAGAAGTATCTTGGCATCACAATCAATGACCAATGTAATTATGCGTACATTAGATTCCTAATTGAAAAAAAAAACAAAACAGAACCGTTGTTAATAGAATCAGAGGAATTTTATCTCTCTCGATTTCAACCCCTTATTTGTTCTTCAACCAGAACACCTGTCGTCTAAACTAATACCTCCAATTTTTCTTTCAATACAAGCTGGAGCATTTTATAACGGTATCACAAAGAACATATCTCAAGTACACCAACTATTGGGGCCGTTGGTGTATCGGTCAGCGCTACTGGCTTATGTTCCAAGGGTCTCGAGTTTGATTCCCGGTTAGGTCTGGCATTTTTTTATCATTATCACCTCATATACCAATACGCACCCACCAAGTCTTATTTGAAAATTATCACCCAATACAACTTAACAATATTATAAAGTTCCCAAACTGTATGAGCACTCTACAATAACCCCTTATTTGTTTCTCGTATTGTCCATAGTTCACAAATAGCGTACCTCTGTGAAGCCATGTTTTTATGACAACGACACAACTATAAAGGGCGGTAGCTAATAAATAATGACAGTTAATATTTTTGCTAACATACGGAAGGGATAGGTACTACATGATGAAGATTCTAAAATTTAAGGCAGTTTACTTTGGTTCAATATGGTTTCGGCACGTGAAAAGAGCAGATGGAGGTTACGGATTGCAGTCCAATGGGAAGGTAGACTATAGGAAGGACTATGGGAAGGTGGCGACTACAGGAAACCTTTAAAATATATAATATATTTATGTTGTTGTACAGGGAGGTCTCATGCAGAAACGAATTGTGCAAAAGAATAAAAGTTATTATATTAATGTAAAAATATAAGTTTTAACAAAGAAACTTCATAAAGGAAACGCCTGTATACCAAGTTACTAACGTTCAGAAAGTTGAACAAAATTTTATGTTTTCAACTTGCTTTCTTAAAATGTATTCAAAAGACGGTAGCTTATTGACAGGGAATGTTGAGAAAAACTTGAAAATCCATTAATCCTAGGTGTTTATCGATTTATAAAAGTTGGTTTTATTTTTTATTATTATATAATAATAAAGGAAAAATATGAAACTTTTATGTTACGGATAAATTGGAATACAGATAAAGTTTATTGTGAGAATAAAGACATCTAAAAAGTTTACTAAGCTTATGCTAAAGAATTTTTTTGCGATTAGAATCTAAATTTTAAAAGATAGTTCAGTTTTTGTTGCGTAAAATTGTGAGTACAGGGGGTAAGAGGATGTTTTATATGTAAGCATCCACTGCACTTGATTTAGAATAAAATTTTCAAACTGTTATTCCAGATAAATATTTTGAATGATCATATTTACAATCTAACGCTTTTCATTTCATCATTAAATTGAAGCAAAATTTTAATGAAATAATATAACAACATATTACAAAATATTTGTTTTAACATTTTTAAACATACTCATTATTTGTCCCTGTTTCAACTAACAACTATGTACGTATTTGCTGAATGACGTGACAAAAATTTAATATATGATGGCTTATGGAAGCTTATTACCCATGTGACTTCAAATCAATAAGTGTGTGTTTTAATTTGTGAATATATGGACAGTTTGCTACAAAATAGCCTAATAATTTTCTGATTCTAATTTTTCGTCCAATTTTCTAATCACCTAATCTTCAACATCTTCTTGTAGCTACTAACCTCTTCTTTTCTACAGCCCCTATTACCCACGTTTCACTCCCTTATATACTCTACACTCTAAACATAGTGTTTTAAGAAATTTTTCCTAATATGTAAATCAATGTTTGTAGTCAGTAAACTGTATTTCATTTCAAAGCCCCTTCCAGCTTGAGTAATCCTACTTTTGATATCACTTGTGCTTCTACCATCCTTTGTTATTTTACTCCCTAGATATCAGAATTCCCCATTTTCCTGTATGTTTTCGTTGTCTACTTTTAAATTTTCCTATCCCTTCTAATTATGTATTAGAAGAATGATATTCCACATAACATGTGGAATAAAGATAATTATTATAACTTGAGAATAATGTGAGAAACGTTAAGATTATATAAGATAAACTGGTTCAACCATTTATTTCGCATACCAGCACACAGACTTCCTCTGAGAGTATGGAAATATAAACCTAGAGGGAAGCGAGGCTTGGGAAAACCTAAAAAGAGATGGGTGCCGGAACAGGCCATTGACCCTTGACAGACGATGATGATGATGGTGATGATGACTTTAGAATAATAGCTACACTAAATTATTATATTATAGTAATAATTTAGTAATTTTTTTGTATATAAAGATTTTTTTTACTTTTTCTTGCCTATATGAATATATAGGAAGAAAAGTATTGTTTTCATGTCGATTTTTTAAAATCGAGTTTTCACCGGATATACACGTTTTCAGACCCCATCAACACCAAAAACATGTTTTTAGCAATTGGTGTGGGTGTGTGTGGGTGTGTGTGTGTGTGTGTGTGAACACAATATCTCAAGAACGGAATATCTTACGAAGTTAAAACTTAAAATTTAAGTTAGATACCACTAGAGGACCCGACACGAACGTTTTCATCAAAATCGGTCAACCGAAAGTAGTAGTTTATTCGTGTCACTTTTTACTTTTTTCAATTTTCTCAAAAACGGCTTCTACAATTTTTAAAAAAAATCACCTTATTTACGAAATTTTTTATACTCTACAAGAATTCCAGCAGACATGGTGCCTACCCTATCTTACAGAGCATACAAATGTAGTAAATTAGGAGATTTAAAAAAAAATCGTAGGAGCCGTTTTTGGGAAATCGCAAAAAAAGTGAAAAATGACACGAATAAACTACTATTTCTTGTTGACCGATTTTTATGAAAATGTTCGTATCGGATCCTCTAGTAGTACGTAACTTTAGCGTCAAGTTTCAAGTTCGTACGATGTCTGTTCTTGTGATATATTGTACACACACACACGCGCGCGCACACACACACGCACGCACACGCACTCACACACACACACACCCACGCGCGCGCGCGCACATACACACACACAGACACACAGGCCAATCGCTAAAAACATGGTTTTTGGTTTCAGGGGGTCTGAAAACGAGTAGATCCGGTGAAAACTCGATTTCGAAAAATCGACATGAAAACAATACTTTCTTTCTTATATATTCATTTAGGCAAGAGAAAGTAAAAAAACGTATATCGATGATAGTGAATTCACTAAAACGTGTAAGTATATGTAAGCAAGTAAGATCACAGTGCTATGAAAGATTAGTAAAATGTAAAGTATTTATGCATTAGAAATGTAGAATTATATTGATCCCGATAAACAGGGCAAGAAAAAGTAAACTTAAGTTAAGTATGACCTGTAAAATTTTGAACAACATTACAAGAGTAAAATTAAATATTTTTATACCCAAAGGAACGCTGAATTTTACATTTTTGATTTGAATATTTCCCACTTAGATAAAACTTCAATAAATCTAAGCAAAATAACAAATTTTAAAAATAACATATTTATTCAGTGCAAAAGAGAATGATGTTATAATTAAAAACCAGGAAATATTTAATATTTAACAGAATATAAAATATATAACTTGGAAATAAAATAATATTTTTTATGAAAGCAAACGAATTTTCAATGACGGTGCAGTAGTTGTTTTAGATAAAGAATACACGGCGTAGTAGTTGAGTTACACAACTTATATAGACCTAAAAATTTAGAAATGAGGAAGCAGAGTAAAAATTTCTTCTGGTTAGATGGATATGTAAATATTTCATCTGAAGAAAACGTTTTAACAAAACAAATAATAACCGTTGATCTTTATTAACTTTTCGATCTTCTTGTTCAATTTTCTAAGAAGTCTTTACGTTATTCATTTTTCTTTCACCGAAATAATAAAGAAGTCACTCGATATTAAATTCAGTAAAAAGTTATTTTTATTCACAGCCTAAAATTTATTATACTATTCAATTATTAAATGTGACTTCTTAAATTATACTCAAATATCTTACGTCATAAGTTACTTGATTATAAAGAAAAAAGAAAAAGTAATAATTTGAATTGCAAAAATATTTAATAATCATTTTTTTACTGAGATATTCATATAAAAAATATTGTAAGAAATGATTTGTCTCTTAATTTTCTTAGGTAAATTTTAATGCATGAAATATTTGTTAAATAACCCGAGGCAGTTGTTTCAAAAACCAATTTACTTATGTAAGTATTTTGTCAATATCTTCTTTTAGTGATGCTCTGATTATTACTGTAGATTTTTAAAAGTCATTTAACGGTCTATAATTTATTTTTTGTTTATTCATAAAGTGAAGAGAAGCTTCACTTTTTTTTGTCAATTTGTTGACGGTTGGCCATAACATAAACCCCTGTTATTTAAAAAATCTGGTGTGAAACCCTCACACGACTTTCTCTTGCCAATGAAAATACTGAACAATATAACCTAACATTAGTAATAAAGCATTAGAAATAAACAAAAAACTAACCTCAAAAAACATAACCTTATTTTAATCATGAATGAAAGACGCAAAATGAAAAACCTCACTTTGATTTAAAAATATGGAAAATCACTTTTCACGCTAAACTAGGCTTTGCAGAGAAAAAAGGTTAAAACAAAAGTTGTAGATCTTTTAATTTCCTATAAATTTGATTATATAATTTTGTCGTAAAATGCATACTTAGGCTGAAATCTTTAAAATATCGATTTTTTAGAAGTTTTTATGAGAAAACACCAGAAAATCGCTAATTACCGCTAAACTAAGCGTTATACAAAAAATGTTTTGAATAAAAGTTGTTGAATTTTAAATTCTTTACAACTATTATTATATATGTTTACGCTTAATTGAATATTAAAGTCACATTCTTAAAAACGATTTTTTTACGAAAAACCAGCCTTTCCAAGAATTTCAGCAGACATGGCGCCTACCCTGTCTTGTAGAGCATAGAAGATTTAGTAAATGAGGCGATTTAAAAAAAAAATCGTAGGAGCCATTTTTGAGAAAATCGCAAGAAAGTGAAAAATAACGCAAATAAACTACTACTTCCGGTTGATCGAATTTTATGAAAATGTTCGGTAGTAGTATCTAACTTAAGTTTCAAGTTTCAAGTTCGTACAATGTTCCGTTCTTGAGATATTCTGTTCACACACAAACGCGCGCGTGCGCGCATGCACACACAGACCAATCGCTAAAAACATATTTTTTTTAGGGTTCAGCGGTTCTGAAAACGTGTAGATCCAATGTTCAATTTTAAAAAATCGACATGAAACCAATACTTTCCTTACTACGTAAAGAATTGCCCATAACGGGCAGGTGGAGTGTTAAATTAATTGCACTCATCTGTTAGTTCCAGGGCTACAAAAAATAGTTCTGTTTCTTATCACGTAGTTAGCCAACTAGCCAACGTAGCTTGAGCCAATTGTAATAATTAGCTTGAACTGCTAGCCTGCTCTAACCTGCTTGCTGTCTTGCCGCGGCCTGAGGGTTAAGCTAAATTATAAATCTGACATTCGCAGTTTCAAACTCGTTTCAATGAGGATTTGTAAAGAATTAAACTTCTTTAAGATAAGGGAGTAATTTAGATCTTCGGGATAGAAGAGTGTTTACCTGTGTCCGTTTATTACGTATCTAAAGCTTTGACAGCTTTGTCAGCATTCATGCTACCATGTTCGTTCCATATAAGCCTTTTTTCCATATGGAGTTCGAGATAGCAAACTTTGATAGCTTGTGTTACAGGAGAATTAAATAAAAGTTCGACAGGGAGGATTTGCCTTCCAGGGTAAAAGTGACATGTTTTGTTTCATCGATGTTAATTTTAATTCTCCATTTAGTAAACCATGATTGTTGTAACACCCCCTTATCGCTGCCGGCAACACATACGGCAACAAAAGCGATAGGTTGGCAAGGGTGTTAACAAAACATTTAAAAAAAAATTTAAGGAAGCTCAAAAAAAAAACACTCGGGTAATTCGCTGCATAAATGAAATAAATCTGAATAAGTGAGTGGTAAAAATAATTTAATTTTATAACAAGAAATATATATGGTAAACAGCAAAATTGTACAATGTTACCCAACCTTAAATAGCTGGAAGGTTTAATACAATATCAGGTCCAAAAAGTACTTCCTGAGGTATATTTTATAAATATTAAGTGAAACAATAAAAATTAAATATATATTCATTAAATGAATAACTGAACATCAAAAAATATATGGCCAAATTATTTTGAATTTAAACTTATCCTTTTGTTTAGCATGCTAGCAGCTTTCTTTTCGATATACATATTTTATAATTATTACTTTTAGAAATTTTAAAATAAAAAAACTAAATTCATAATCAACCTTTTCAATAAGGTGTAAAACAAGAACAATAATAAAAATTATGAAAAGAAATGTTAAATTTTATCTTTAAAATTTTAAATTTAGAAAAATACACATATTCAAATTCAACCCTTTTAATAAAGAGTAAAAAAAAAAAATAGAATAATTATTAAAAATTTTATGCAATGGAAAAATAAATTTTACAGAAAAATGTTCCTGATTGCTTAGTTTAGCAAAAGAATTAACAGGAAAACCTTTCAAGCAGGTCACTTTGAATTCACTAATTTTCCTGTCTAAGACAAGAAGTTACCAAGATGGATCCTAATTTCTGGCGTGATCTTTTCCCCAAAAGGCATCGGTTATCACTTTGAAAACACCTTAAGTAGATGGATGAACTCCCCTCATAATAGATAAAATAATAACACATACCCTTTTGTAGTTAACACTTATTTTGAAACACAACTGACGTATGCAACCATCAAAGGAAGATCCCAGATGAAATTCCCATCCAAATTGGACTCCAAATAACTCAACGAAAGAAATTGTCAGGAAACATTGAACATCAATTACGGGATGCTGGCGAGGTGAAAATTTGTCGATCTCAGGAGTCGAACTCCAAGTACTGATTATAGATATAGTAAGATTATTGAACGGCAATTCCTGTTCCCGGATTTGAACCCTGAAGAAAAGATCGAGCTAGTGTTAATATTAGGTAAAATAAGCGTCGATCACAAGCAAAAGCATTAACGCATAAAGAATGCAATGTAAATGAACGAAATATAACAAAGTTATGAATTTAAAGATAGAAACTTAATACGAGTTGCAATAGATAGACAATAATAAAGTTAAAAAAACTAGACAATTAAAATAAGCTATTACAATTCGAAGAAGAATACAATTTACCAATTACAAGGCTTTACATCATTTACAATAAATTTATCATAAGTCATAATTTAGTTTTACGTAGATCAAAATCGAATCTAGTAGTCAAGAAATTGCAAGTACAATTGCAACATAGATACGTTAATACAAAAATATAATTTTATGCAACTCGTGATAAATTTCCAGCTCTCGGAATACTAAAATAAAACAAATTACTTACCATGTTTAAATGGGCAAGAAGAATTTAACTTTATTCAAAAGTTATAAATTTAAAATACACGTAATAAAAATTAACTACATAGTAACCGATCTTAACTCAACGAAAATTCAACCAAGAGTGTCTTGTCATGCAAAATGGAGTAGCTCGATGAGAGGGCGGAACGTAGTTAGCAGTAAAAGCGGTAGAGCGCACCACCGGACGGTGAGTTAATTAACGTCGCCAGTAGATTCGAGTTATCGGCAACTTAAACAACAAGCTAACGCCAACAAAACCCAAAATAAAACGTAACAATCTGAAAGCAGATGTTACATTGTAAGTCAGATGATGTTAAAAATTAAACTCTACATTTACGGCATAAATGGCTAAACAAAGTACTACTGTCAATTTCTTTATTACAGATACCCGAGTTTGGAGCCTTGTTTCTTCAAAACCGCTTGATTAATATTAACGTTCTGTTCACCAAATTTTAGCTAATTTTAATCTGCGTTGTTACATATCAGTTTCATATTTTAGCGTTTATAAATATTCCGATTTCAGGATGAGAAGAAAAAAGACCCGGTTTTTTTGTAGCTGCAACACATTGTATGCATTTAGAGGATTATAACTCAAACACCGCTCGACCGATTTATTTAAGATTTCGCCGGAATATGAACCTGTACGTTGTTATTGTACGTACGAAATTAAAAATTTTTAGCATATTTAAATTTTTAATTATTTGTAAAATTCTGAATCCCTGTTAACTCCGTAACCGCTCATTAATTCGGCAATTTAAAAAAAACCTTTGTATTCAGTATAAAAAATTAATACAAATTCATTAATATTATAGAACAGCGATTGACCTGTTATTTAGTACAATTTGTTAAGTACCTTTTTTAAATCATGTTAGATGCTGCGGGAGATGGAAGAAGCTTAACCATGTTACCACGTCTTTTAATCGGTTGTGTTCTTTTCTCTTCCTGCTAAAATCGTCTTCCGACGTTAACATACAACTAGTAGTAGTTAACTATTGTAAGTAAATGATGAATGGGTGTTAACATTCCACTGTCACGTTTGCTATGCGTTAGCTGAAAGGACAGGTCCTAGTTATGGTAATAAAAATACGTAGCAGGCCTACCGATTTACAACGCAGCAACATGGTTAAGGTTCTTCCACACTCCGCAGAATTATTTAAAAAATTCTACCGAATAACTAGTCAAGCGCTTTTCCATAATATTAATGAATTTGTATTAATTTTTGTATACTGAATACAATGATTTTTTGAAATTGCCAAATTAATGAGCGGTTACGGAGTTAACAGGGGTTCAGAATTTTACTAATAACTCAAAATTTAAATATGCTAAACATCTGAAAATTCGTGCGTACAATAAAAACATACAGGTTTATACTCCGGCGAAATCTCAAATAAATCGGTCGAGCGTTGTTTGAATTATAAGCCTCTGAATGCATCCAATGTGTTGCAGCAACAAGAAAACCGGCTCTTTTTTTCTTCTCATCTTGATTCGGAATATTAATAAACGCAAAAAATATGATTTTTAACATGGAACGATGTTCGCCCATCTTCTTCTTCGCAACGATGCTTTAATTGTGAACGCGCTTACATTTATTTACTAACAATTTATGTTATTCCTTCGAGTAATTACCGGACATTGTGTAACCTGTGCAATCCTGTGTTTCGAACTTGTACATCGCTATAATAACTGCAGTTATCCGAGTGTTAACAGTGCTTTATGTGTATATTTAACGTGCTTTTGTCTATTGTGTAAAATCTGTACAGATATAGTCGAACATTCAGCGTTTTCTACAACGGCATTCACGAATCGAAGCATCCTGGGAAATCTGCGCACTCAAAACAGAGTAAGTACTGTTACACTATTAGATGACAGCAGTATTATTTACCCGTATGTGTTCCTTTCTATCCGCCAAACCTTTCTAATCCTTAACGAGCTAAGCAATACGCCTAATGTGCGCTCCGAAGTCACATCGCGTCTTTTGTATCCGGGTGGTAATAGATCCCACCATTTTAACGAACCGAAGCAGATGTAGGAGTCATTAAACCATTTGACTACCGCATTGAACAAAGTGTTTACCATTATAGAATAGACAAAATCTTTAGAGATCAGCTAGTACTAAGTTTTCCAGTTGTATTCTTAGTGAACTTTAGGCGTTCGATCAACTGACATCCACATTAAATAACTATATCTAAAATCCTAAGTTTTTTATGGTCTTAAAAATCTCATCTCACCTTTCTCTATTCTTGATTTCATCTGAGCAGTCAGGGTGCAACACTCTGATGAACTAAACATTAAATTTGGCAGAAACAAGGTGTGATAAAACTTTATAATGATCCCCTACACTTTATCGACAACGTTTTCCTTTACTATGAGTAAGTACACTTTTAAACTTTCCTAATTTGATTTCTGCATCTCAAAATTCCACTGAAGAGATAGCATATACCAAGTAGATAAATAAATGTACCTGTTCTAAAGTTGTGTCATTCAAAACTGAAATTATCAGCACCCTCTGAATACCCCCTATATAGTTAGAGAACTGTCGATATTCTTCTCTATATAAGTCTACAGTGTAGTTACTTATTTTCATTCTTTAGAAATCAGATCTACAATTATTTCCGGCTAAACTTTTAAGATATAAATTACTAGAATACCCCGCGCGGCTTCGCACACGAAACATGTATAATCAATTCTTTTAAAATAAATATGTAACAGAAGCTACGTAGCTGCTTGTCGACTGTATACCCCGACGTACACATACACGGGCGCGCGCACAAACACACACACACATACAACGTTTTGATAAATTCCCCCGCAAACGTCTCTCTGTAGTCTTTATACGTATGTATAATGTACACTCGTATTATGTATATACGTGTGTATACTGTACTTCATCAGTAGTACACACAAAAGTCGACGTTTTGATCATTTTCCTCCCGTACGTCTCTCGCCTTCATCTACTTCAACAGCAATACGTACTGACATATACATACACAAACACACACACAAACACATACATTTATTAAAATCTTCATTAGGCCCCTTAGGGTTATCATTTTTGAAAATTTAAAAATAAATAATATTGCTGTGAATGTAAATACGAATATACTGTCAAAATTTCATGAAAATCCGTTCCGTAGTTTTGGTAATAATCATCCTGCACAAAAACACGCTTTGTATTTATAATATTAGTATAGATATAAATATTTTGTATAGATATTAATATTAGATTATTATAGATCGTAGATAAGTATGAGTAAATTCTGGATAAGAACTATTTTCTTCGAATTACTCTGGTTTCGAAATATATTTATATTGAGATCTTTAAAAAATTGTAATTTCGACGAAGTAACTTATTTAGCACATCAAAATTAATTAGAAGAAAATAGCAGGTACTGTGTTGAAGAATAATAAAGTCCTGGGTTCGAATCCCACTCAGGCACGGCATATTTTCATACGTTACAAAAAATCATTTCATCCTCCATTGTAAACAGTTCCACCCCAACGTCGTCGCTAATGACCGTTGTAGTTGATGCGACGTTAAATAAATAAAAAAAATAATAATAATAAAATACTATTTTATTTTAAATTTGTTTGAACTTTTATGTGTCCATTAAATTGACAATAAATTATTCTTGATATTATATTAACGAATGATATTGAAATAGATGACTTGCATTGATAACCCTTCATAGACATGGTCGTTGGAATGGATTATGTAAATGGAAGGGACTTATTTTGACCGTAGATATATGTTACAAGATCAGGAACTGCCTGTCTGTTTAGGGATAGATGATGCGATCCCTTACCAAAGGGTTGTTCAGTTATCACATAGGCAAAGCCGAATACTGGGAGAGATACGTATGACCTATACGATAGAGAAGGCCTTTGCCTTGTGTAGGTTGGCTAGTTTCTGCATAATAGTATTGGATTTTCAATTGGGGTTTACGTCCGAATGGTTGACTCAAGCTTTCAATATATTGAAGGGGTTGAGGAGCTATCTTGTCTAAGTATCATCTCTATATTGCAGCTCTCCTATGTCATCAACTCGTATATACATTTCGTAATTAGCCTCCTGCACAATGTACATAACACAAAACTTATAGCATACTTCGTCGTAATAGTTATAACATTATTACTTTCTCTTGCCTATATGAATATATAGGAAGGACAGTATTGTGTTTATGTAGATTTTTCAAAATCGAGTTTTCACCGGATCTACTCGTTTTCAGACCCCTGAACCCAAAAAAACATGTTCTTAGCAATTGGTCTGTTTTTCTGTGTGTGTGTGTTTGTGTGTGTGCGCGTGTGTGTATGTGAACAGAATATCTCAAGAACGGAACAACGTACGAACTTAAAACTTGAAACTTAAGTTAGCCACCACTACCGGACCCGATACGAACATTTTCATCAAAATCGGTCAACCGGCAGTAGTAGTTTATTCGTGTAATTTTTCACTTTTTTGCGAAAACTGGTCCTACGATGTTTTTAAAATCGACTGGTTTGCTAAATTTTTTATGCTCTTCAAGATAGAGTAGGCGCCATGTTTGCTTAAATTCTTGGTGAGGCTGTTTTCACGTAAAGAAATTGTTTTTTTAAGATTACGGCTTAATATGCAATTTAGCGCAAAAATTTATATAGTAAACAATTTAGAAAATTTAAAATCCTACAACTTTTATTTCAAACGCTTTTTTCTATAACGCTTAGTTCAGCGGTAATTAGCGATTTTCTGATTTTTCTCGCGAAAACGTGTGAAAAATAAATTTTTTTTAAGACTTCGGCCTTAGTATGTATTTTACGACAAAATTGTATATAATCAAATTTATAGGAAATTAAAAGATCTACAACTTTTATTTAGAGCATTTTTCTCTACAAAGCCTAGTTTAGCGTAAAAGAGTAATTTTCTGTATTTTAAGCCAAACTGAGGTTGATTTTCATTTTGCGTCTTTCACTCATAGTTAAAATAAGGTTATGTTTTTTGAGGCTAGTTTTTTGTTCATTTCTACTGTCTTATTACTAATGTTAGGTTACATTGGTCATAATTTGTATTGGCAAGAGAAAGTCGTGCAAGTGTTTCACACCAGAATTGTAAGTTTATTAAACTGAATGTGCCCGTAATGTAACCCTTTTTGTTTCGAGCGATACAAAAGGATCGCTACAAAACAAAATTGGCATAGGGAAACAAAAGAAACTCCAACAGGAGAGACTGCGGTGATGTGACGGTAAAAAAAACCAAAAAAATAAATTAGTAAAAGAATTTAATTAAATATTAAATTTATAGAGAAAATACTTAATGGATACGGTTACATTTGTTTTTGAGTAAACGCAGAAAAGTTACATAGGTAATTAAATGTAAATAAGCATAGATAGCCAAAATATAAAAAGAACAAAAAAGAGCTCAGTAGGATTGGCATGCCATTTTACTGGATCCAGTTTAAAAAAAATTTTAATAACAAGAAAAGATTAATAATTAATAATAATAATCATTATTAATAGAAATGAAACAATAAAATTGATATTCAATGATAATAGGCCATTTAAATGACAGATAATATTTAAAAAAAAATTAATTTGATAAAAGAGCATAACTAGTATAGCTTTAAGAGATTATAACAATTAATTTCAAAAAAATTATAAGAAGACAATTAAAAAAAAAAGTTTAACCAAAGCGGGTTAGACAAAAGCAAAGTTCACAATTTTCATAAAAAACAATTAGAACTTGTTTTTAACATATTATGTTTTACAAAATTAAAAGGTAAGTTAGGCCTATTAGTATTACGCAGCATAATTTAACAAAATTAAATTAAATTTTAGAAAATCATTATATAACAAATTACAAAATAATAAAGGATTTTAAGTATATTTAAATGTATAAAAATAATGGAAGCTTCATAAGTAGATTTTAATTTTTTTTAAAAGACGAGTAGAAGCATTCCTTCCAGAAATAGAGTTATCGGGTGACATAGGAAAATTCAGACATGTTAACGTTCGCCCAAACTTGATTAAATTCATCCCAAACTGGGTCTTAAATGCATCCTAAACTTGGTTATAAATCCATTCCCAACTTGATTTTAAATGCTCCCTGAACTTGGTTATAAATGCTCCCTGAACTTGGTTTTAAATGCTCCCTGAACTTGGTCCCTGCAAAGAGCAGAAAAACCAGGACTTAGAAAAATGAGGGCAACCGCAAAATACAAAAATAAAAAGGTAGCTAAAGCCCACCGGCACAACAAGAGAAAAATAAAAAAAATTGAACAGTGCGCTTTAAGGAAAGCATAGAATTCAAATTTAAAAAATTTAGTTACCCAAAGGGTTTACAAAATTTACAAAATTTTAAAATAAATCATTTTCGGCTTCAATGGGTTTTAACTACAAAATAAAAGAGAAGAACTTACCGATACACGGGAAAGCAAAATGGTCAAGCAAAAACCAGGCGACATAACGCACCCCGAAAAAACTCAAAAAGAAATACGGCACAAGTAACCAGAGAACACGTCCGGCGACATGACCATTTGCTGCAAGAAGAAAGAGCGAAACAAAAATCACTCAAAAGGAAAACTCGGGTCTGACGTCACGGGTCTCCCCCCCAACAAGTTAACCAAAAGGAGAACCGAAACGGCAGATAAGACAGATGACAGCGACGGTAGTACAGAAGCCTAGAAGAGCAAATCAATTAAGAGATAACTAATTAACGTCGACAGAGCAGATAACGAAAATTAATACAATTAGAACAATGCAAGGAAGAAATAATTTAAAATAAATTGTAACATTGAAAATAAAATGTTACAGTAACAGAAAGGTGGTGTGTCAAATTGTTTACACTCAATCTGTTCTTTGAAGGACTAAAATAAATAGTTCTGTTTCTTATCGCATGGTCAGCCAATTACTGAATAATTTAAGAACAGAAGATGTAGAAGTGTAAAAGACACTAATCAGAGTTATCTCATCTGAAAGTAATGAATTTCATTTTACAGCCTGACCCTGTGGTGAATGAAGTGAACGTGTCATTTGCAGAGTGGAAAATTTGTGCTTTTCAGAGGGCCCGGCATGCTGATAAGCGTACTTTTCCGTTCAGTGAGGAAGGTAAAAATATACCACTTCACTCCTCGTTTTACTTAGTAAAACCTCTAGAAGTTCAAACTAACCTTTCGGCTGTTGACCTAAACAACGATATCATATCGACTGGTTTATGCTTTCTGCATGTTTTAAAGTAAACAACTAAAAAAGCCTTAGCACGTTCTTGATTCAACTGTTCAGTTACATCAAATACCGTAACTAGAATTTTCTGTGAAGGAAATAGCTATGCAAAATTTAACTGTTACATCGTTTGACTGTCCCGAAATAGAAAGACATAAATTCTGTTTGCCTTTAACTTTGAATCCAGGACTAAAGAATTGTGACTAAAGCACAATCGCTAGATTGGATGAAAGTAATTAGTTAGGCGTGAAAGGAGAGGTCTCACTCAGCAGCGTTTCCTCTAGGATGATGTCACACTACAATGGATGATGAACTTAAAAAATAGCGCCGACAATGAAGAAGTTGGGGAAATATCATGGTGATGAAGATGAAGATGAAGATGAAATAGCAACAGAATATTATTTAAAGAGATTCCTATACTAAAGACAACGAAGACGTCGAAAATTTGTAAAATTTAAATTGCCATATGTCGAGCGAGATCTTTTGAATGATTTTGGAGTTTATTGAAGAATCTTTTATGAAAGTGTTTTCCGGCGTCCTTTTCCTAGGGAATGCAAAGGTCCGAATGGAAGGTGTCGTTTCTGACGAACCAGAGTGCTCCAACGACGAGTCTTAAGTACACAGGTTGAAACACCTCGATTCTGTTTAAATTTGTTCGTGCAGGAGCGCCAAATATCTGTATTCCGTACGTTCACAGTGGTTTCAGCAAAATGTTTTACAAGTTAATATTTTGCTTCGGTAGGAAATAAAATAAAATAGTGGTAATAAAAAGAAATAGACATTTAAATAATAATTTAAATAAACATTAAAAAAAAAAGTTTGGATATCTAAATAAACATTAAAACCCATACAAGTACGGGTTCAATTCCCGGCTAGGGTCTGGAAATAATTATGTACCAAAACCCACCGTTCCAGTTTCCTAATACACCGTAGTCGCTAATGACCACGCTGTCGATGCGACTTTAAAAAAATAAACTAAAATAATTATTGAAACACTTTCAAATTCTAAAAAAATGACAACACAAACAAATCCACTGACAGCCAAAAAATTATATTTTCAAACAGCAGCAAAATATTTTTCATTTTTTTGAAGGTTTAAAATTTCAACAGATTGGCAGGTAGGCACGTAAATGTTTTACTAAATTACAAGTTTTTTTGATGAAACATCAGAGTTATAAAAAATACCCTATTGTTTTGCAACTTCAATTAGAAATTTAATAAAATTTCAATTAACTTTTATAAAAAACAATTTAATTATTGATGTATGGTAAACCACCGCAGTAACGCACTTTTATTCACTTAATTTACTTTTTTCATGGAATTTACGAAAATGAGGGTCGTTCAACTTATATGATTTTATTTTCAATTTAAAAAATTGAGTTATAGTAAATATACACGTCGAAGAATTTTTAAACTGCTCTCTGATGTAAAATTGTTTTATGAGTTTATTGTTTTTTTTTGATTCCTTATATACTCGTATGTACGTTGCAATCTGCTCAATTCAGAACAATAAGCAACCCCATGACCCAATGAGATGAGGATGATATGTATGACGTGTAAATGAGGTGTAGTCTTCTACAGACCCAGGTTGACCATTCCTGAAAGAGTACGGTTAATTGAACCATCAAAGTACACCGGTAACCACTGTCTAGTATTCAAATCCGTATAAAAGTAACTACCTTTACTAGGATTTGAACCAGGAACCTTCGTCTCCGAAAATCAGTTGTTGAACAGCTGACTCGCGGCGACGACTTTACCTCTAAACCAACCCGGTGGGTTGGTTTATTGTTAAAACGAGTTTATTGTTAAACTCGTATATTCTTATAATAATAACCTAACTTTAGCTAAAAGGATCTATTTCTCACCATTACGTTTCGAATTTACGCTGCTGACATTCCTACATCTAATGACACACTTTTAACTTCGTTTTCCAATTATACATTACTGTCGATTTCTTTATTGTAGATACCCGAGTTTGGAGCCTTGTTTCTTCAGAAGATGGGCGAAGTAAAAGAAGATTCCAGATAAATAAATGCACAATAGAATACCTAATAAAATCTTTTATACCTTGGACAATTCGAATGGGCACAAGCCGCTTCGGTGTTTATCTACTCCACTCTTCGCCCGTCGCCATGAAACGAGGTACAGTCACCAAAGTATACAAACGCTACAGTAATGTGCGACTCACGCACGGTCACTACGCTTTGTTTTCACTGTTATTAACAATCTGTTGGAAATAATGATTTGACTAATTTGTCTTCATTTATGATTTTTTGTTCATTATATATTCAGACCAACTTGTTTAGTTAGTTGCGTACGTCTGTAGAGTATAGTTTAGTGAATCTTTGCAGTTTAGCTCTTGTAATTTATAATTTAAATCTTTACAGGGACAAATTAAATACATATTTTAAAATGAAATAATTATTTGCATGTTTATACATTAAAATAAGGTTGTAGGCTTTTGCGTACATTAAAAATTTGTAGACCTCGTTGAAAGAATAGGTTATGGATTGTCGCCGCCTGCCCTTCCAATATTAGCGTCTGCACACGGCCCCACTACCAGCCTGACGCCACCCCTCCATTTTGAAGTGGACTCACCGGAGGGGATATAAGAAAGCGCGCTGGCCAGCGAGAGTCTATGCTGACGATACTATACTTTATTGTCACAGCAGGAGTCTCTGACTAAGCGCCAAAAAACTACAACTCCAACTCCCAATAACCACTGCTTGGTGCAGGAAATGGAAACTTTCCCTTAATCCTAATAAGTGTGAAGCGATTAACTTTTCAAGAAAAAAGAAAATGCCACCTCCGCTAACCATCGAGCAAGTCCAGCTACCATGGAAACAGAACGTCCGCTACCTCGGTGTCAACCTAGACAGTCGACTTAACTTCAGTAACCACGTCAAGGAAAAGATACGTAAGGGCAGAATCCTGCAATACACCCTAACCCCTATCCTCCGTTCCAAATCATTTACTAAGTCCCTTAAACTCCGTGTTTACGCTGCCATTATTCGATCATCTCTCCTCTATGGGTCTCCAATCTGACGGCCCATCCTATCTAAATCCAACAAACGGAAAATTATCTCCTTTCAAAATAAAAACCTTCGTATAATATCCAACTTCCACTATCTTATCCCCAACACCACTATTCAAGAAAATCTCCTCTTCCCGTCCCTTGAGAACTATATCTACAATACTTCAAGAAGACTTCACGATGCAACAAAAATCTCAGAACATCCCATCATCAGAAACCTGTACGAGGCAAACCACCCGCCAGAAGAGATATGCATACTGCCGTTCCACGATTTCCTTTAATAAATACAGTATATACATCCTTTCCTTAATATTCCTATTTTAAATTTCCTCCGAAAAAAAATATAAAGGCCACTGAAAAATTTAGAAAAATTTGAAAAATTTAAAAGATTAAACAAAGAAAAGAGCCGTTCACCCACTCTTCCCACGAATCCCACAAATTTCTACCAATTTCAACACCCAAAAAAATCCCGAATTCGAATCATATTATTAACCCCAGCTAATCCTTCCTTCAAATTAATAAAGAGACCCCAAATTCTGTAATCTTGTTCCCCGAGCGATCAGGTGATCCTTTCACGACATCGCCCATTATGGGTTTCCCAACCCATTCCTTAATGATTCGATTCGCGAGAGTCACTCTTCACTGAACTCTCAACCGGACAACAAGAAGAAAGAAGAGCTCCCGACTGAAGAGGATAAGCCCAGCCGAGACCAGACGCACCATCCCTGGTCTACGCTACCGGTGGCGAACGCTACATTCCCGCACCGGTCAGCCTTCGCCGGCCCGGAGAGAGCCGCCTCGGCCGCGCTATCGGCAGACGGCCTACGCCGACCCGACACTGCGGGGCTCTGGGGCCCATCACTGCCACGCTGCAGTAGGGACCCAACTGCCGCTGAGGGAAGGCTAGGTCTGAACCCGGTAGCCGAGCCGTCACTCGTCGGGCTCCACTTCCATCTCGCCGCTTCCGACCGCCAAAAAATGGCCCTTTTCAGGGCCACCAATTTTACAAACAAGGTTTCGCCACGTGTCGTCGGCCCCGGTTGGTGCCAGGATATACTTTATGCGGAACTATGTGTACACGTAGAGCAAGAGTTGTGCCAGTTCGAATTGTCCACAGTATACCATGTCGAAAAAAACACAATAAGTAAGGTTAGACTAACCGCTAATCCGGAAGCAACAGATTACACATATCAAAACTCACACAATTTGTAAAAATATTATTGTTCATCCTGTTAATGTATGTCACAGTATTTTAAACAGTAAAGAGATGCAAATAAATCTGTTCAAATGTAGGTTAAAGGTCAGTATTATGAAACAATATCTGATGACTCATTTAAAATAGATTTACGTGGTAAATTGAACATTAAGTTTTATAATTAAATAATAATGTATTATACATCAATGATAATGTAACATTGAATAATGTTTAGGTTCCGCTAATAATTTCTCCGCTGTTTAGTATTAATAGTGTAGAATAACGTACTAATATATACAATTATATTAGCTCATGTAATGCAGAGTAATAATTTGTTCATATTCCTTGTTCCGGTCACCCGTTTGTATTATTAAATATTGTGTCATTACATTATTGTATTATTATGGTTACTATGACCGTGTTGAAACGTCATAGCTATTGTTTTGATCAAAATTTAATAAGTAATAGACACACATAATATCAGAAGCCCGAGGGTTCAATAATAACTACATTGTTCGATTTAAAACAAATTTTAAATGTCATAATGTTATGCTCTTTACTTGTTTCATATTTCATTAAAATGTTATTTTATTTAACATCTGAGTTTATTTACAATCAGTTTAAAAACAAAAACTATAAGTAAAAATTTATTCATAATTTTTGTTTTTTAACAGATTATAAGACAGCTTCATATTATTTGAATCGGTCATTTCAGAAAGCACATAATTCAAAAAAGTAACTTTTGGAAAAATTAAAAAACTGGGAATTTACTACGTTTCTCCTAACTTATGGGTTTTCTGAAATGACTGAGTCAAGTCATATGGATTACATTAATGCACAGTAATTTTTCTGTCTCCCGCCAAATACGTAGCCTACTATTTTTTTATTAAACGGGACCAATTATGGTTTTGCGATAATTTGTATTAAAACTACTAAATATGATATAAAATTATTGAATTTTATATTATGACTTGATAAATTATTTTTATTATTTGGGTGTGTCCAATTTATATATTCGGCCTGGTGAAAATGTGTAACTTTCCTCATGTCAAATTTAACCTTGCTTTGCATCGTAGTAAATAAATAAGGTAAAAAATTTACTAAGCTCATTTATATTTCATACGAGATTAAAACCACTAACCTGTCAAACACGATACAGTAACAAAAATTTTGGATTCTTCTCATAAAACTAAACTAAAAAAATGTTATATGAAAAAATTTACGTTCCTCTTTGTTTCCCCACTTCCATTTTGTTATTTTTATGTTGTTGTTTAGGTTAACAGCCGAAAGGCTGGTTTGAACCTCAAGAGGTTTTACTAAGTAAAAACGAGGAGTGAGGTGGTTTACTATTACCTTCCTTACTGAGGAGGAGTTGAAAGACGTTTCTCCTCTAAGTTGAAAGACTATGCCAGGCTCTCCGAAAAGCACCACTTTCCACCCTGCAAATGACAACTTCACTTCATTCACCACAGGGTCTGGCTGTATAGTGAAATTCATTACTCTCAGAGGAGATAACTCTGACTAGTGTCTTTTACACCTCTACCTCTTTTGTTCTTAAATCGTTCAGTCATATAATTGGCTGACTATGTGATAACAGAACTATTTTTTTGTAATCCTGGAACCAACAGATCGAGAGCAATTAATTTAAAACTCCACCTGTCTACTTACCACCTGTAAATTTATACCACCTTGCAATTTATAACTTGGGAGGGGGCGCTGGGGGGAGCAAGGGGGGGGGTAGGGATGGGGACTTTTGGCAATCTTCTTCTTCAGGTGCCGTCTCCATTACGAAGGTTGGCTATCATCATGGTTAGTCGTACCTTGTCTATTGCTGCTCTGAAAAGGTCATATGACGAGCAGTTAAACGCTTCTCTCAGATTTCTTAACCAGGATATTCGTCTGCGTCCCACCGAGCGTTTACCAACGAGTTTCCCTTGAATTATGAGATGCAGAATCTCGTATTTAGGCCCCCTCATGATGTGTCCAAGGTATGTCAGTTTTCTTATCTTTATGCTCTGCAGGATTTCCAGCTCTTTCCCCATTCTTCTGAGGACCTCTATATTTGTGACCCTGTCCGTCTACGGTATTCAAAGTATTCTCCGGTAGGTTCATGTTTCAAACGCTTGTGGTCGGGTCTCACATTCTTTGGTGAGTGTCTACGCCTCTACCCCATAAAAAAGGATGGGAAAGACGTAGCACTTCAAGAGGCGGGTCCTGGTTTCGAGGCTCAGGTCGCGGGCCGATAGAAGAGGTCTCGTTTTTAGGAATGCTGCCCTGGCTTTTTCAATTCTGATCTTTATTTCTGGCAAGTGGCTTGCACTGCAGTTGACTCGGGTTCCCAGATAGTTATGGGCTTCCACTTGTTCGATTCTGTCCTGCCCTGTAAAAAGTTGTTCTTGTGGATTGCCTCGTTTAGTAATGACAATACACTTTTGGCAATACATTTATCTAAACTATAGTAATCGATGGGGAAAAAATTAGCTTTATACTACTTTTTTCCTCTATCAGATATTTTACGACACAGGTTGACTGGACTATTAAGAATTGTTGCATTTAAAGCGAGCGGGTAGGGATGTTAGTTTTAAATTAAGTCTTTGTGTTAAGTTATTACATATGCAATTGAATGAATACGGAAACTTTTGCATTATACATAAATAATTGATAAACCACAGGTGTACAACATACGTCTACTTTACACTGACTTTTACTTTACAAATAAATTGAAAATTGAAATTCAATATAATTTTCTGAATTAATAATTTTTAAATTCATCTTCGCTTTGCAAAATAAAATGAAATGGTTGTAAACATAGAGTAAAATAATAAAATTCTAGGGAACAGAAAATCGTATTACTTTTTAGAAAATGTTCACATCTAAAACCTAATTTCAAATTCTTTTGTTAAATATAACTTTATACCTTTTCCCCATGATATTGTGTTTTAATTTCATTCTGCAATGGAGTAATTTCATTTTTATTGAAATTTTATGACCGAACTGGTTACAATCGTTGGGCAAATCCAATTTGTAAACAGCAAAACCCTACCGGTGAATTTAATTTGTTTTATAAACAAAAAATTCCCATAAAACAAAATTTTGTACCAGTCAAACGCTTGTGTTTGATTAACAACCATGTTTTGTTCTTTTCTATTTAAAAATATATGTTTCATTTTGTATACAAAATGTTTTAACTTAGACCGTAAAGGGAATTTAATTTAGTATCTTTTATAAACATCCAGCCGTATATCAATTACATTTTTTCTCATTTGATAAATTGAACGGCGACTAAAATTTTGTTCATAAAAGTATTTCATTTACATACATATTAAATAATTTTTCTTTTACACAGATAAGTTTTTTCTATTGCGCAATTAATCAAAAATTCATATGATCGTTATTATCTAGCCTGAACTTACATTAAAAATATGAAATATTGTAACTTCTTTATTTAGACTAACTGAATAATGATTTTCTTCTCCAAGGCCCAGTTGTTAGAAAGCTAGACTGCCCTACACAATGCAGAGTAATAAGTCTCACGTTTGATTCCCGGTTTAAATCTTGAATTATTTCATGTTAAAACCCACCGATTCTTTACGGTGAACGACAGTAATTTTTTTTTACAAGTCTGCAACATTAAAATCTGTTCACGTGAAATTGAACAATCAGCAATTTCGATAAATGTTAGTTAACATGATTACAATTTCATTATTATGTTAATGAAGTTGAAAATAGTAACAAATTAATTAAAATGATAATGAATGCAACAATGTTCTTTAAAACCTATAAACTAAATCAAAAACACTAAATCTTTTCAGTCTTGAAAACCCGGTTCAATGTTATGTAGCACATTCAGAGCCAAGAAGTTTGGATGATGATTGAGTCTTTCTTCATATTTACGGCTGAATTTTGATATAGACAGAAATAACTCATAAACGTAGTATTTGATAAGATTTTAAATAAATTAACAAAAAAAAACCTGGTGTGAAACACTCACACAACTTTCTCTTGCCAGTGCAAATAATTAACAATAAACCTAACATTAGTCATAAAACATTAGAAATAAACAAAAAACTAACCTCAATACATTTTTTTTTCAAAATAACATTATTTGCAATCAGTTTTTTTAAAATAAACTATAAGCAAATCTTTTGAATGTACAAATCACAAGTTGAGGCCTCATTTCCCTGAGTACCTCTCATTACAACAATTATTCATGTGTTCAAAGAGAAAATTACTATGTACAAAGATATTTACATTTTACAATATAGAATACTTTTCACTAAAATTTTATATACATTTAAACTCTTTCAGACAAGTCCAAAACATGGTAACGTTTCAGGCGCCTAACTTCTTCTGCATTATTTAGAAGATTTATGGCTAATTCGTTTTCCTGGCTTTCAAGTCTTGCCTAATATTTTCTATTAAAACGCCTGACCTCGTCCATTACATCAGGAAGGTTGCAATAATGTTGTATTTCTGCATCCTTGCAAACCATGGTGCCCTTGTTATAGCCCGAAGAACCTTATTTTGGAACCTTTGAATTATCTCTATGTAACCTCAATACATATAACATAATTTTAATCACATATTATGAAAAAGGCAAAATGAAAATCGATCTCAGTTTGCCTTAAAAATACGGAAAATCACTCTTTCACGCTAAAATAGGCTCTGTAGAGAAAAATGCTTTAAAAAAAATTGTAGATCTTTTAATTTTCTATAAACTTTATTATATACACTTTTGTCATAAAATGCATACTAAGGCCGAAATCTTTAAAAAATCGATTTTTCACACATTTTTATACAAAAAAATTTTAAAATAAAAGTTGTAGAATTTTAAATTCTCAGCATTTTTTATTGTATATATTTTTGCGCTTTAATACATATAAAAGCCGTAATCTTAAAAAACCATTTTTTTAACGTACAAACAGCCTGACCAAGAGTTTCAGCAATAATGGCGCCTACCCTATCTTGTAGAGCATAAAATTTTAACAAACCAGGCGATTTTAAAAAAATCGTAGGACCAGTTTTTGAGAAAATCGCAAAAAAGTGAAAAATTACAAGAATAAACTACTACTTCCGGTTGACCGATTTTGATGAAAATGTTCGTGTCGGGTCCGATAGTGGTATGTAACTTAAGTTTCAAGTTTCAAGTTTGTACAATGTTCCGTTCTTGAGATATTTTGTACACACACACACACACACACAGACACACACACACACAGACCAATCACTAAGAACATGTTTTTTGGGTTCAGGGGGTCTGAAAACGTGTAGATCCGGTGAAAACTCGATTTCAGAAAATCGACATGAAAACAATACTTTCCTTCCTATATATTCATATAGGCAGGAGAAAGTAAAAATTGTCTGAAGTATTCTATACTATGAATAGAATGAACTATAGTCCAGCCTCTCTTAGTTTGCTCCTAATGTAAACAAATAATGACGTCACTGAGCATGCGCATTACATCAAAATGTGTACACGCTGATTAAAAAGTAACAACAAAATACTTTCAAAAGTATTTAAATACAAAATACTTTTAAAAATATTTTAAGAAATGAAATTGTTAGGCCTACATCGCATCATGACTGATGTTTTTAGTACTTTGAGTACTTATAATTTAAAAAAATAGTTAACTTAATAGGAATACGACATCCATAAAGTCGCAGAGTCTAGCGTGCATCCTGAAGTAGGTGGCTTTTGTTTGTTGACAGTAGGAGCAAACTAAGAACGGCTGAACTGTATATTCATTCTCTTCGTTTGAGCTGATTAAAAATAAATTTATAGTAACGAGAATGCCATTTGCGTACAAATAACACTTCATTATGTACTACTACTAACTAGTACACTGGAATTGGTACATAATCGAGTGTTATTGAGAAGGCTAGTAGCGGGCCGATTCTGCTCCTCTCTGCGGCAGGCCATCTAGTTATAGACAGACAGTAGTAAGGTCACAATCTTAAAAAAATCCCGTTTTTACCGTTTTGACGAGCAAAAAGAAAAACATAATTAATTGACACTAAACTAAGCGTTGTATGAAATAACGCTTGAAATACACGCTGTGCATTTTTTAATTTTCTATAACTTTAATTATTTTATACACTTTTGCCCTGAAATGTAAATTAAGGCCGCAATCTTAAAAAAAATTACCACGAGAGCACAGAGCGTACAGAAATTTCAGTAAACATGGCATTTACTATGACTTGTAGAGCATAAAAAATGTAGCAAATGAGGCGATTTAAAATATAAATCTTAAAAGCCATTTTTAAGAAAATTGCAAAAAAGTGATAAATCGCCCTAATAAACTAAATTACTACTTCCGGTTGACCGATTTTAATGAAAACTTTTGTATTGGGTCTCTTACTGGTACCTAACTCTTGAATGAACCATCAAGGTTCATTTATCGACAAAGCGTATTTATTCAAAGTTATAGAAAATTGAAATATCTACAACTTTTAGTTCAAACATTATTTTCTAAAACGTTTAGTTAGTTAATGAGAATAATTAAATTATTCAATTAATTATTTTACGTATTTTTAAGTTCTACAAAGGTTGATTTTCATTTAGCGCCATTCATTCACGGTTAATTTTTAAATTTTTTTTGTTGCATCTGTTCAATTCAGAACAATAGGCAACTCCATGACTCAATATGATGAGAGTGATATGTATGACGTGTAAATGAGGTGTAGTCTTGTACAGACTCAGACCAACCATTCCTGAGAGAATATGGTTAATTGACCCCAACCATTAAAGTAAACCGGAAACCACTGTCTAGTATTTAAATCCGTTGATTAAAAAGGTAATTTTTTTATTTTACATTGTTTACTCTAAACTAAACTTAAGTTATATTTTTCATTATTTATATTGGCAAGAGAAATTCATGGGAGTATTTCACACCAGACTTTTAATATTATTGGTTAGAATTTATTTTACTTTTACAATAACACAAGAAAACCCGTTATTTAAAATTCATCAATGTATTTACTAAAGTTTCTTGTAAAAGATAATCCAGCTTATACTAAGAAAACTAACTTTTTAACATGAAATCAAAATAAAGTACGAGAATTTTGTTGGTTAAAAGAAAAAGAATGAATTAACATAGTAAATACGGTACAAGTGAAATCACGTGATTCGAATAAATTAAAAGTAAAGGAGAAGATTTCGGTGTAAATGACACTGTTGCAAACAGTGATAATTATGATTTGGGCCGGGATGTAGAGTGGGTTGTAGCACAGCTAAGGGATGAAATAGTTAAGTTGTCAGTTTGAATGAATGCTACAGGGAGATTCTAACTAGTAATTGACTTCCCTTGTTTGTTTAGTATCAGCAGCACAGACGACTTCCTGTCGTATAATTATCATTTTGAATAATAATGTAGGCCTGTTCAATTCACGAATAAACTTACTTTACTTTAAACTCTTAATTAGGTTAGCACGCTGTCAACTTATTTCGAACATTATTATTCATTTTCCACTAAAGCTTCCTATTACGATATTAACGTTGATATCTACTTTTGGTTTATTTATTTAGTAACTTTGTTTCAGCAATAAGCATACATGGCTGTAATTGTTTATGACTTTTTATGTAAATATTTTTAGGTTGATATGGTAGTTCACTTCGCAAAGCGCTCAATTTCTAATAAATAAAATAAATAAATAAATGTTTATTTGTCAGCGACCAAAAAAGGAATAGACATCGTCAAATATAGTGTATATACGTACGTTTAAATCTATTTTAAAAACAAATTTTGTTTACAAAATTTTGTCACTAAAACAAAAAAAGTAACTTAAATAACTACTTAAGGAGAGACTTTACTTTGTATCCCCCCAATTTTAAATTTGCTATTTTTAGGTACATTTTTCATAGGAAATTTTATAAAACAATGGCAGCTCCAATACTCCTCTATGGTAGTGAATCTTGGGTCACATCAAAAACACTTGAGAGTAAAGTGCAGGCAGCGGAGATGAAATTTCTTCGCAGAACTAAGGGCTGTGACAGGAGAGATCACATCAGGAATGAGGAAATAAGGAGGGAGCTGAACATCTTCTGCCTGAATGAGAGAGTTGCACCGTATCGCCAACAGTGGAAAGAACATGTTGAACGAATGTCAGCCGATAGGCTTCCACTAAAAATTTACATGTATCAACCGGTAGGCAAAAGAGGTATAGGCAGGCCACGGAAAAGGTGGCAATGATTTTACCATAAGGAAAAAAAAACAAATGTTATAAGATAGACTTAAATTTATCATTGATAAAATATGAATTACATATTTAATATAGATGTTTTCTAAAATTATTAATATAAGCTGAATGTGAGTCGGAACAGGCCATGGCCTAATCCCTGTTTGAAAGAAGAAGAAGAAGAAGATTTTTCATAGGATTGGTGAAAGTTACGAAAATGAAACTTTACACACTTATAGGTATAGTGTGGTTTTAGCTACTGACATTTTTTCAATTTAATCTGTTTGACCATAACGTTTTTAAAAGAATAACGAATAACATAAAATTTTTACAATTTTTTCTACGTTTTTTTGCATATTACTATTTTTTTTGAGCACCTGAGGAAGTTAGAACAATGTCTGTGAATGTGCATGTACATGATAATTAACTGGTAAAAATTTCAGCCTGGTAGGTTAAATGGTTTCTGAGAAAAACGTACCTAAGTGTTAAAAATCTAATATTCCGGGAAAAGGCACAAATGAGAAACCAAATGTACACAAACAAGTTTAATTTTCCATCAACAGTTGGTTAGAAAGCTGCACCAACAGCGGAGAATATTAAAAACAGTGAAGCAGATATTTAAAAAAAAACTAAAATTCTTTTTGCGCTAAAACGAGCAATATAAAAATATGAAAAATATTTGTTCTTGGCGACTTGTTAATTTTTTAGAATGAACCTGAAAAAAACTTAAATTTTTTCATTAAAATAATTTTTTGTTGTAATTTAATGTTTTTGTGGTAGGTCTAGGCCTAAACTATTGAAAAACATAAACAACTGAAAATTAAAATTTTCAGTCAAAACCATCATACAGTCTCCCCTTAAATATTTTACTAAATCCGCTGTCTATCTAAATTTTACTGGTCCACAGTTTTTATGTTTTAATCTCTTTTATAATATAATATTTTATAACATTTAAATTTATGTGCGATTGGAGATTATTTTAAAAAAAATCTTTCTAAAACTTTTATGTACCTATTCAATATCTGAGTAAAAAGGATTATTGGTTATGTAGAATATTATGATTTATTTAGTTGTTTTTGGTTATGTGTTTCTTTATGTAAGAGATTATTTAAATTTGTTATTGAATTTACTTTCGACCCACTGGGTTGGTCTAGAGGTAAAGTCGTCTTCGCGAGTCAGTTGTTTTTACAATCAATTTTTGGAGACAAAAGTTCCTGGTTAAAATCCTAGTAAAGGTTTACTTTTATACGGATTTCAATACTAGACAGTGGTTACTGGTGTAATTTGATAGTTGGGATTCAATTTACCGTACTCTCTCAAGAATGGCAAGCCTGGGTCTGTACAAGACTAAACTTCATTTACACGTGATTACTCATCTCATTGGGTCATGGGGTTGCTGATTGTTCTCAATTGAACAGATTACAACGCACGTACACCCTAGGAATAAAAAAATTATTGTGACGATATCGAAAAGAGATGCTTCGCGAGGGTTCCAGAATTTCATTCATGAAATGGTACAGAGTAGATAAAAATAGTCTTCTTCTTTCTTCAAGGTTTAGGCAGTCGCCTGTTCCGAACTCACAAACTTGAAACTCCCAGCTCATATCCATGCTTTGCGAGGTCGTCCCACATCTCTCCGTCCAACCGGTGCATAACGGTATACTTGGAGAGGTATTCTGTTATTCGGCATTCTGTCCAGGTGTCCCCTCCATCGCCCGCGATACCCCTCAATCTTCTCATTCAGGCAGTAGACTTGGAGCTCCTTTCTTATATCGGCATTCCGCACTTTATCCAACCGTGAGCATCCCTTAACTCGTCGCAGGAATCTCAAATAAAAATAGTAAGAAAGGATTAATAGAACAAGAGTAACAATAACACAATAGTAACAATAATTGACAATAGGACATAATGACAATAAAGGTATGTCTATTCATAAAAATTGTAATAACTATCGTGTAGGATAAAAGGTCGGGTATTGTAAAACTGTTATGAAAGGGACCCCTAACAACTTTTATTCTATTTAAAATAAGACCTATTGTTGACTTGTTTACAACGGATTTTTCTAGCACTCATTAATAAAGGGTTATTTTTTGTACTTTATTGTTTGCATGATTTCTCTACCTTTTCTGGAATGATCTTTCTGAATGAGTATATAAAGAGACCCCCGAGCGCGGTCCAGTCAGTATTCGTTTGATCTTCGACGAGCGATTATCGGCGTGTTATACAGGTTAACGATTCCAAGCATTGTGTTATACTGTATTTGTTCGTGTGTGTATTTGGAAAAGTTATTGTGTACCGGTATTAAATTCAGTTGTTGCGTATTCAGTTCATTTTGTATGTGTATTGTAAAATCGATTGTAAGTAGTCCTAAGTAAATTATTAAGTTATTTATTGTTTATTATTTATTTTAAGTAAATTATTAAGTTATTTATTGTAATAAGTCATTGTAATTAGTTATTTATTTATTTTGTAAACCTTTGAGTGTAATAAGTATTTGTAATTGTAAACTTTAGTGTATTAATTATATAATAACCTAGATCCCGAAACGGACCTTAGTGATAAGTGTCACAATATTTTCAGTTGTTATAGTACTTATTTTAGTTTAAATTCAAACACTTAAATAATAAAAATAATTATAAAACAATATCACGAAATTCGTTAATCTGCATGAGAAAAAGATGACATTTTTATGGTCATGCTTCTAGAATGGATGACAAAAGTTCATAAATATTGTCTTAAATTGAAAAAATACAAGAAAAATAAAAATAGATGGTTGAAAACACACAAAATGACGACAGAGAAGTTATTGAGGCGAAATAGTAACTCAGAATCAAAATAAATTTTGAAGTAATGTAGAGGAGTTAAAGGAATTTTAGATAAAAGACATCCAAAAATGTGGTATGTTTAAATAATACCATAACCTAATAAATTCTTTGGTGAATAGAAAGAAAGAGAGATCGTATACTGGCAAAAAATTAACAATCGGCATGAGAAATGAAATTGTAAAGTGATTCAAAGTTACCTATTTGGAAATAAAACAAACAGCAAAATTTTGAACCTTTCATTGTTGCTTATAGATTTGTTTTATTTTTAAACAACGATCTAATTTGGTGGCTTCTTTTTGCTTTGTATTTTTGTCTTTTGGTGTGAATTTGAGCAGTGACACCCAATATTGTTTGTTTATGTATATCTGTCAGCTGGTCATTCGAAACAGTGGATAGTCAAACAATGTTACTTAACAATTAATATCAAATTTTTACAAGATGATTGGGCTGATCCGGAGAGCATAAAAATGATAAAATGATATTGGCAAAAATTCTAATTCTACCACTAATAAAGCTTGGATCAAAAACTTGAATACTGATTAAAATACATTAAAATAATCTTAGTTTTTAAAAAATGTATTAGTAAGAATCTGTAAAGGAAGGGAGTGACTGGAGAACAGGGTGAAATGATGATTTAATATATAGCTATCGATCATTGTTGAGCCTTTATAAAAGCTCAAAGGATTCGTTGGCGTGGACACCTAAAACGAATGAATACAGACAAGATGCTAGCAATATATTTGTAAGAAAACGTTTGTCACAAGTGGAAGGAGGTTCGATGTAAGACAAGACGGTTGGATAAGGTGATTGTAGATTTGGTTGTGAAGAGAAGAGAGGGTGATTTTTTGGGAAACGGCTACCAAGGAACAGAGAATCTCATAATATTACTCTCGAGACACAAAACTTTTAACCTAAGCTTTACAGAGATAAAATAAAAGAATGAAATTTAGTAGTATATCAGAAGTTTAGTAGATCCTACTTTATGTTGAGTTCATTGTCCGTTAATATAAGTTTTTAATAAAAAAGATTTAATAATGGATTAACCCACTGAGTTGGTCTAGAGGTAAAGTCGTCGCCAAAATCAGCTGTTTAACAGCTGATTTTCGGAGACGAAGGTTCATGGTTCAAATTCTAGTAAAGGTAGGTACTTTTAAACGGATTTGAATACTAGACAGCGGTTAACAGTGTACTTTGATGGTTAGGATTCAATTAACCATACTCTCTCAGGAATAGTCGGCCTGGGTCTGTACAAGACTACACCTCATTTACACGTCATACACATCATCCTCATCTCAATAGGTCATGGGGTTGCTTATTGTTCTGGATTGAACAGATTGTAACGTACACAAATTAGGAATTAAAAAAAAACAATGGATTAGTTTTCGTTAGCAGTTACTATGAATTATAATTAATGATGCTAAATTGGAATTAGAAAATTTTCCCTTTACAGGCAGGTATAGTGTTAAATTATTTACACTCGATCTGCTAGTTCCAGGGTTACAAAAAATAGTTCTATTTCTTATCACATGGTTAGCAAATTACATAATTGAAGCATTTAAGAACAGAATAGGTAGAGGTAAAAAAGACACTAGTTGGAGGTATCTTCTCTGAGAGTAATGAATTTCATCATACAACTACACCCTGTGGTGAATTAAGTGAAGGTGTCATTTGCACGGTGGAAAGTAGATGATTTTCAGAGGGCCTGACTGGCTGATAAACATACTTTTCCACTCAGTGAGGAAGGAAATTGTAAACCACCTCACTCCTCATTTTACTTAGAACAGCCTCTAGAGGTCCAAACAAGTCTTTTGGTAGATGACCTAAGCAACAAAAAAATTATTTAATTCATAAAATAATTTAAGAATTTTATAAGTACAGCAAAATTAAAAAAATGAAAACACTAAAATCGAACTTTAAAGAATGCACAAAAAAATTTCAATAAAGAGAAAGGACAGCAATAAAACCTGTGAAAGTATCTACTTTAAAAAATTGCTTTTACAAAAACTAACAGGCCACTACTAAGAAGTTTTTGCATAATTTAAATGATAAACTTAAGCGCTTGTGGAAGAACAGTAGGCTACTTCATAAAATATTTTTACCTGTGCGAATATAAATTGGATATTTATGAAAGGTAAATAGAACTGAAGGCTATATTTGAATGAGAAAGGATAGGTAGTGTAATAGTAAAAGGAGAAAAGGCTGAGTCAGCGTGGTGGAGATAACGAAAAGTATGACCACTGAATCCTATTGAAAGTTTCTTGTTATTACAAAACGTGGGCGGTAGGCGAAAATAGTTTTCGACGAATGAGATAGCCTTGCGGTCACAGAGAAAATTCTGAGAGGGAAGACCGGTCTTCAGATTTTGGTTCAAAATTACAGTTTGTATTAATTAGTTCAGTTACTAACTCTGTAATTTCGTAGAACCGAAATTAGTACACCACAAATTAGGCGAATAAGTTTTTTAGGTAATATTTATAGTTACAGATTGACAGAATACAACGATCATTGTTTATTAAGCTCTTGATAGGAAAAAATCTGGTGTGAAACACTCACACAACTTTCTCTTGCCAATGCAAATAATTAACAATAAACCTAACATTAGTAATAAAACATTAGAAATAAACACACAAACTAACCTCAAAAAACATTATTGAAATACGCAAAATTAAAATCCACCTGTTTGGCTTAAAAATACGGAAAATCACTCTTTCACGCTAAACTAGGCTCTGTAGAGAAAAATTTTCTAAATAAAAGTTGCAGATCTTTTAATTTTCTATAATTTCGATTATATACACTTTTATTATAAAATGCATACTAAGGCCGAAATCTTAAAAAAATCGATTTTTCTCACGTTTTCGTGAGAAAAAAACAGAAATTTGCTAATTACTGCTAAACTAAACGTTATACAAAAAAATGTTTGAAATAAAAGTTGTAGGTTTTTAAATTCTCTACAACTTTTATTATATATATCTTTGCTCTAAATTGCATATTAAAGCCGTAATCTTAAAAAACTATGTTTTTACGTAAAAACAGCCTCACCCAGAATTTCAGCAAACATGACGCTTATCCTATCTTGTAGAGAATAAAAAATTGAGTAAATGAGGCGATTTTAAAAAAAATCGTAGGACCAGTTTTTGAGAAAATCGCAAAAAAGTGAAAAATTGCACGAATAAACTACTACTTCCGGTTGACCGATTTTGATGAAAATGTTTGTGTCGGGTTCGGTAGTGGTATATAACTTAAGTTTCAAGTTTGAAGTTCGTACGATGTTCCGTTCTTGAGATATTCTGTTCACACACAGACACACACACACACACACAGACCAATCGCTAAAAACATGTTTTTTGGGTTCAGGGGGTCTGAAAACGTATAGATCCGGTGAAAACTCGATTTCTTAAAATCGACATGAAAACAATACTTTCCTTCCTATATATTCATATAGGCAAGAGAAAGTAAAAATAGTAAATAGCGTCTAAATATTTCGATGTGAAAAATTATTTCATAAACTAAAATGCATCTTTCAAGAGTTAATAGAAAATTAATTTGTTGTGTTCTTTAGGTCATCAGCCGAAAGGCTGGTTTGAACCTCTAGATGCTTTACGGTAAAACAAAGAATGATATAATTTCCGATTACCTTCCTTACTGAGTGGAAAAGTGTGCTTATCAGCATGCCAGGCCCTCTGAAAAGCACAATAAAGTAAAGTGTCATTTGCATGGTGGAAAGTAACCCTGCAAATGACACTTCACTTCATTCACCCGAGGGTCCGGCTGTATAATGATGAAATTCATTATTGTTAGAGGAGATAACTCTGACTAGTGTCTTCTACGCCTCTACCTCTTTTGTTCCTAGATGCTTCAGTCATATAATTGGCTCACTATATGATAAGAAACAAAATTATTTTTTGTAGTCCTGGAATTAGCGGATCGAGTGCAATTAATTTAAAACTCCACCTGGCATTTAAGGACAAAAATCAATTTATGAGTGCTATGAACTTTTTGTACCGTTAAACTTTTTATCCATTGAACGTTTAAAACCATTTTATAAAGTAGGCAGTGACATATTGGACAATTTGTACTGTAAATACGTGAAAATGCTTTCAATATTTAAATCAAAACACGCCAAAAGCACTCGTTGATTCTATAAATAGGCTTTTATTGAACAAGTAATTTTAAAGTATTTAAATAAAGCGGAAAAACAGGCAAACATATTCGTTAAATTTTATTAAAAATTTATTGGTGGCAATTTATAAAATTGTCATCAATCATTTTCCTTTGTCCGTCCATCCGTCCGTTCATTCGTCACACCCAGGTGTCAGAAACTATAAGAGTTACCCACAAACAATTTCAGGATTCGTAATCTACACAAAAAGTTAGTTGGCCGAAATTAGGTTTGAAGTTCCAGTTTTGGCTAGAAGTGGCCCAAAAACGGAAGTCAAGAAATTGAAGTGGAAATTTGGAAACAGAAATAGTGTCATTTGATTCTTCTTAAAGAGTCGATACAAAAATCATTAATGGTTTTTGCTATAAGTCATAGGTAAGCCTTTTGAAAAAATGCTAACAGCCATGAAACGCGTCTCATGAATGGGATTTTTATATGTTAATGTTACCCAAAAATTCCTAGAATTGATTCCGGATCAAGGTCTGAAAGAAAGCTACCGCTACTACGCTCAAAAGCAAACATGAAGTAGTCTCTAATATCGCTACAATTGACACATTGTAACCTCAATAAATTCATAGGCTACGTATACTGAATCAAATAATTTTTAACAATATCACCTTAAATCTATGTTGCCAAAACCATCCGTCGAAATCCTCGAATCCAAAAATTTCAGTCGAAGATTCTCCGGCATAGGTTTGTAACAACCGCTCTTTCCTACGTACCAAATACAATACAGATTTCACTTGGGCGTCTTAGAATTGAAGGTGCACGGTATTTACTTGCCAAATATCTTCTATCCAGTTATAAGAATTCCAGTAAAAGAAAGTAATTACCTGTGAATTATTCACATATCTGTAGCCTCAGCCCTATTTTCAAGACAAATATCATATTTACCCATAATAATTGAAAATTAGACTAATTTTTTGCCTTTTCTATTTAAAAATTTTGTTTAAAATTAAAATGTAAGAGTAATAATGTACTTTCACCTCGTCCGCTGGCAAAGTGAGTTGATCTTTTTCATCATACTAAACAACTTTATACTTAATAATTCAAGCCGTTTTTCACGGTCACTAACAAAACAAATTATTATTGTTAAACTATCTCGTCAAACTAATATGGACATAGACTACCTGTAGGCCTATACAGATTAAATTTCCGGTTCAGTAAAAGTAAGCAATATTGTTCGTTTGGTGTATTGTCAGTCTAGGTTTATCACGTCCTAACATAATGAAAATTGATTGTTTATTTAACAAAGCTTTGTGTGCCGGTACTCATCGTGCACCAAACCGTCGATGTTAAAGAACGTTTTCAGCATCACTTTGACTTTGGATTTGACGACGTGTGAATTTTTTGATCTAGGAGACGCTTGCCATCCTCTATCGTTTCCTACCCTTTCTTAATAACAAAAGTAAAAATTTCAACTTCACCTAAAGTACAGGAAATTTGAGATTACCATTGAATATCATACCGATTTAGAAATTATTCCAAACGCTTATACTTTACCATATTAATAAATTACTGACAGTAATTTAAAATAATTGCTTTAGTTAAAGCAAACTGATTAAATTACACTAGGTTACATCCCAAACTTTATTTTATTGTTAACTAACTTCGAAACTTTAATGATGACAGCCTTAATTAACGTCGATCAATTTCAAGCTACTAAACTATGGCGTCTCGACCTTCAACTGGCTTCCTCGAAACCAACTATCAAATTACAAGAAAGTCTTCCTTTTTGGTAACAACTCAAATTAATTATGTATCTACATGTAAACAAAATGTCTTCCACGTTTTTCCATATTTTTTAACAAATGAATTGTCATTTAATATTAATCTGATAATAAAATTCTAGGTTATTATGAAATGTGGAACGCCATTTGATTTCAAACTTAATTAATTTTTTAACAATATTTCTTAGAGCCTGACAGAGTTTGATATTTAGGAATCACATTTGACCAAAACTTACATACAAACCTCACATGTTACTAAAACAACAAACAATTATATATAGAACACAATGCGTCTACAGTCTAACAGGTAAACATTCCTCTCTCCCTTCATCAAAGAATTATAGATACTATATCAATACTTTCAAAATCCGATTTGGACATATGGTTTCGACATTTATGGTTCCCCTAAACCGAGAAATATATCTCGATTACAGTCCTGTCAACCCAGAAAACTTCGAGTTATTACGAACTCCCCTCGGTACGTACGAAACGAACTATTACGATACTAACACAATGACCTGCAAGTCTTTACGTATTCGCCACAAAAAAACAATACTGTGACATTCATGTGTAAGGTCCGTTTCGGGATCTGGGTAAATTAAATTTAGTTTACTTAGTAGGTAAATTGAATTTAGTTCAATATTCAATCGTAATATATATTTAACTAAATTAAATAAAACAATAAATAAAAATAAAACAAAAACTAATACATTGTATGAATACTTAATGAGTGATGAAGAAAAAAACATTTTTACATGAGTGTTTGTGGTCAATGTGGACAACAAAAAACTCATAAAACAAGTAAAATAATAAATAAATTTGCGTGCACACCAAAATATTACGAAAATAAATTTAAAAAACACATTATACGTGGGTTTTTAATAATTCATACGTTATTCTATTAAATGTCAAAGTCCACTCCGATTCTAAATAAATAAATTTGTGACCAGAACACACAAGTTGAATCGTAGCCAATTTAAAAGGTGTTGTTTTTTTTAGTTTTATATGAGAAAAAGAAAAACCTTTTAAATAGAGTTTGATATTTCAAACCACTAGTTTTATTTTTATTATCTGCTACCGTTTATTTTATTAAGTGCTTTCATTTAATTACAGCCGTACATCAAAATTGTTATTTATTATTTTAATGTAGTACAACTTAATATTTGTCGATTAGAGTTTAATAATGGATGCTTTTTTGCATTAAGCACTAGGCCTATATTTCTTGAGACAGTACCCTTGGTATTATAAAACCTCAGATAAAATATTTTTTTAGAAAATCGAGTGCAACTATATATTAAAATTTTTGTTTTGTTATTAATACAACGCAATATACATTAAATTATTACGTATTGTGCGGTTCCAAGCTCCGTGTAGTTGTGGGGTGAAGGGTACGGGTGAGGCATAGTGAATGAGTGACGCATGCTGGGAAAACGATTGTTGTATTACTCCAATACAAAACATTCGTTTTCAAACTTTCGGTATTTAACCTATTTGTTTGTTTTTATTACATTTATTTATTAATATTATTTTAAAATAAATTAGCAAGTTAAATACGTAGTATGAATCCGACCACTTTAATAACCCAGTAGGTATTTGTTAAATTAATGCACCGGATGATAAGAATATTTTTTTAGTCTAGTCAGTAGACGCTACTACTACAAATGCATCAGCTGTGAAACACTACTAACTCATTCATTCCCCCATTACTATAACAACGCACTGCATTCCTTCCAACTACACGGAAGTCAACTAAAGACTGGGGAAGAAGTCCCCCTGTAACTTCCTCTTTGTGATAGTTGGAGCAGGTTCAGCGATGATTAGCAGCTGGATCGACAGTAGGAGAATAGTACTGAGCATAGGAGTGGGAGAGGCGAAAACAGTACAATCAGAGCAAGCCACGTCTTCCAAGTTTCTTTTAAAAATTATAAAATAATATAAATAACAGCATTAAAATAGTATTAATGACAGCATGGAAATGACAACAACCAAATGTACTACAACAGAACAACAAAGTAAGAAAATATCCTATGTGCATGAGTCAACTAAAGACCGGGGAAGATTCCCCCTTACTTAACTGCCTCTTTGTGATAGTTGGAGCAGGTTCAGCGATGATTAATAGCTGATTCAACAGTAGGGAAATTACTGTTGCTGATTACGACTGATTTCTTTCAATCATAATTAAACTTGCGTAAAAATTGCCTCAAAATACTTGCTTAAATTATATTTGTTATATAGATTTTTTAAATTTGATAAAATATTTTTAAAATAAAAACGAAACAAAAAAATTAGTGCGATGGGACCTAAACTTAAAAATAGTTGCCCCGTGTTGGTATGGCATAACAAGATGGCCTCTCGATCACCCGACCGGGATATTACTATCGACTCTTTGAACAGTTTCAACCTTGTGTAAATTGTATTAAAATTACAGTATAAACCACATGTTTTAATTTCACACATTGAAATTCTACTTAATATTTAATGCTACCTAAGTTTTTTTTCAATTACTTTTTTCAGATAAGAAGGGCACAAATAGTTGGATGACAACCGACCATTTTGTGTGGCATCAAGTTGGTAGGTTGCAATACCGAACAGGCGGTCGGTGGTCTATTTCAGTATTATAATGTCTGAATTTGTCTAGTCTTAAATTTTTAGTTTAATTAAAACAATTAAATTTATTCTTAGTGAAAGGTTTTCTAGAAATTTAAAGTTTATTTTTAAATAAGTGCAATCCTATCTACCGTTAAACATAAAAGTTGTATTGAATATTTTATTAGTACATTTTATAATATAATCGGTAGTGTGTACAGAAATAGAGTTAATCAACCTTTTCAAATTTTTAAAACATAAAAGAATATATTATAATGTTCTGGCCTAATCATTACAGGAACGCAATCGCATAAGTAAAACCAACTTTTTTTTTAACGTCGCATTAACTGCAACGGTCATCAACTGTGGAGGATGAAATGATTTTTTTGTAACGTTTGAAAGTACCAGTGCCTGAGTGGGATTCGAACCTACGACCGCATGATGAGAGGCGAGCACATTACCAACTACGCCAATGCGGCCGGCTTTAAAACCAATTTTAATAATTGTAGTTATGTCTAGGCGTTTTATAAAAATGTACTGTTATTGCTTTTTCAGGGCAAGAAGTGATTTTTTGATGAGGGAAAGAAAAAAGGTATTACTTTTAGAAGCATTGAATTCCTTAGTGGAAGAAATGATATCCCGAAGGATCGTTCTATTGTCAAACGCTTGAAGAAGGTAAGATTGCTTTATAGTATTGGCACTACTATCTCTAGAGACGAGATGTTTCTCTAAGAAAAGAAAACACGAGAACTGTATCTCTTCAACACTTAAAGAATTCAATACTTTACTCACGTTAATACAAAGCATTTTCAATGGATCGCACTTAAGATTAAATTGTAAAATACCAAAGAAATGTAATAAATAAGTTATTTGAGGAACTACTATCTCGGTCAGAGTGATTTATTTTTTGAACTGGTACATTAAACAAACGGAAGAAAAGGTGTTACGAGAAGTTATATATTGTTCGATTTTATTAGCTGTAAACTTGCCAGTTTCAAATAATACTACTATATGTGAAATAAATTATTTTATAAGCTAGGTCCGTAAAAACTCATTCGCTATATAGGTTCAGAGTTGCTAATGCTTTATCTAATACAGTACGCAAACTTAATAACTTCAGAAGAAATTGGTGAAGCCTAACTCAAAAATCACCGAGTAGCATTTCTTCTTCTTCTCACAATCAAAGAGGCTCCCGCCTGTTGCGACTCATAAGACAAAACTATTGAATTACTGCCATTTCGTGCGTGGCCTTCCAAGATATTTCCTTCCCTCCGGTCTGTATTAAAAAACTTAATGGGGATTCTTCCCTTAGGCATTCTTTCTACGTGCTCCCTCTATTTTTATCGATATTCTGCAATATTCCCATTCAGGTTGTAAACATCCAATTCCGTTCTTATCTCCTCGTTTCTTAGTTAGTTCCTACGACTGTAATTCTTTGTTCTTCACAGGAATCACATCTCTGCCGTCTTTACTCTACTCTCTTGTGGTCTGGTACTAATCCACGCCTTACTTTTATGGAGTAGGACTGGGACAGCCATCACCTTGTAACATTTTATTTGAGTTTCTTTTCTTGTTTTCCACCCGAGGGTTCTCCTAATATTGTCACAGACTGCTTGGAATTTTCCAACTTTCATCTCTGTATTTAAATCTCGATCAAAGCCGATGTCACAACCTAAATAATTGTATTGTGATACTTGTTCGACCACCACACCATCTACAACAACTTTAGACTTGGTTCGATATTTGCCAGTGAATGCTGTTACCTTTGACTTTTTTTAGAGAAAAGTTGAAATAATATTTTTAGCAAAGAAGTTACTGACTGTACCTTAACTGAAAACTAATTTCACCGTCTAATATTATTAGATATCTTGAGATGCATCTGGATCCTAGGCTAACGTGGAAAAGATACACTCAAACCATGCGTCATCAGTCGCACCTCAACGTAGAGAATATGCATAGGCCGAAAATCAAGCTTTTCCTAGTTGCCGCTCTATAAAACCAATGTGAATATACGTAATTAACTCTAAGAAAAGCTAGAAATTCAAGCATAATTCGTACTTCAGCGTTTCCAGATAAAAACCACCAGGAAAACTTTTAAAGTTCCTTAGTACGTCACGAATAGAAATGTCTATGCTGATATATACAATTGACAGCTCTTGACAACAACATTTTGCGTCAGCCGTCTCTCCATATGATCAGACGAGCACAAAAATGCTTCGATGCCCAAAGTAGTCATTTTGAACATCTTTTGTACCAAAAAGGTCATTCAATGTGTCATCGGATGGCGACATTAATTGGCGAGTTGAAACCTTTACTTTTTGATGGCCCTGAAAAGGGACGTTTAAACGGTGGTCGTCTTGGAGAAGCGTCGGTCGTAGTCATCGTGGCGGTCAAGCGGCTGGGCGACAAGGTGTGTCGTCGTCCACTGGAGACGTCACCTTCTTCCTGGGCATCGCTCGCGGCAGCGGACGATGACGGTCCCGGTCCACGGCTTACGATGTCGGATCAGCGAGCGGAAGCATCATCTTCTCTCTTGCGGGGTCATCGATGAGTCTTCGTTGGAGTCCGGTAGCCGTGTGCCGATGTAGGAAGTCTCGTCGATGCTGTCGATGCGTGGAATCTAATATCACTGGCTCAATGGAGCGCACTTTATATAGTCACCAAAAGCGCTGTGGTAGGGGCGGTTATTGGTATCGGCTTGGCGACAAAGGCCTCTGTCGGTACGCCGCCACAGGCCTACCGCCCCTTTCGGAACTGTTGGCGGTTCCTTCTGTCGTTAAGTCGGGCTTTGATAGCCTGCAGCACAGTACCTAATTAAAGGGGACGACGGTGACAAATACAATATTTAAATTACGTTTAATGAATGTAACTTTTTATTTAAATTATAATATGCATTAATCACACGATTTCCTTACAACGTAACCTACTGATTCTACAGCGGTTACATTATGGGTTCGGTTTATGTTTCTCACTCTATTTATAAAGTTCATAATATTTTGATTATAGTTTTTTTAAGAACCTTAACGATCGTTTGAATGTTATAAATTCACTTTTACTGTTGGCATGCATGTAATGATAGACTACTCCATCAAATTGCTTGAATACTATGCTGTAGAAAGTTATTCAATTCCATTCTTCTTACAAAAGAAATAGAAAAATCCAAGAAAACAAGCTAAATAAAATATGCCCATGTGTAGAATTAAACAAAAAAGAACAATATAAAGTAGAAATAAATATATGAAAGAAAGAAACAAGATTTCGGAAGAGTAAAAAGGAGTGAGCAATAGAAAAAGGCTGACCACGCTAGATAGACAAAGGAGCTTTCCTTTAAAAAGAACACTAGTAAGGAGTTGAGAATCGCAAAGGAACGATAGGGCTTAAATGTATTGCATAGAAAGTCGGGTGTTGCGGAGGGTAGTAAGCAATTCAACCGCGGCAGGCGGGCCCCTAAGGGGTAGGTTGTAGTAGACCTTAGCTTAAAAATGTAGCCAAGAACTATAGAAAGATTTCTTTTGGTTCAATGCATTTGACTGGATTCTTCAATTTCTCTTACATTAAAAGAACTTGGTATAATTTTTAAATTATCGAACAAAATTATTGTAATTATCGTATTCAATTTTTCTTAAAAATTGACATAAGTAGATCGTGCTTAAATGTGGAATAATTAATTTATAAAGGCATTTTCTTAAAAGAAAGTGACAAAACTATTTTGAAGTGGTTTTAAAAAAGGAGATAAAATGAAATTTTAATCATGTATTAGCAACTCAGTTCTCTTCGTGTTCCTATTTATATAAAAAAAAAAATCTGGTGTGAAACACTCACACAACTTTCTCTTGCCAATGCAAATAATGACCAATATGTATAACCTAACATTAGTAATAAAACATTAGAAACAAACAATGTATGAACTTTAGAAAACGTAACCTTATTTTATCATGAGTGAAAGACGCAAAATGAAAATCGACCGCAGTTAAGCATAAAAATACGGAAAATCACTCTTTCACGCTAAACTAGGCTCTGTAGAGAAAAATGGCATAAATAAAAGTTGTAGATCTTTTAATTTCCTATAAATTTAGATACAAACTTTTGTCGTAAAATGCATACTAAGGCCGAAATCTCAAAAATCGATTTTTCACACGTTTTCGTGAGAAAAAAAACAAAAACTTGCTAATTACCGCTAAACTACGCGTTATACAAAAAAAATGTTGAAAACAAAAGTTGTAGGATTTTGAATTTTCTACAACTTTTATTATATAAATTTTTGCGCTAAAATGCATATTAAAGCCGCAATCTTAAAAAAACAATTTTTTTACGTGAAAGCAGCCTCACCAAGAATTTCAGCAAACATGGCGCCTACTCCTTCTTGTAGAGCATAAAAAAAGTAAAAAACCAGGCGATTTTTAAAAAAATCGTGTGACCCGTTTTTGAGAAAATTGCAGAAAAGTGAAAAATTACACAAATAAACTACTACTTTCGGTTAACCGATTTTGATGAAAATGTTCGTGTCGGGTCCGGTAGTGGTATGTAACTTAAGTTTTAAGTTTCAAGTTTGTAAGAAGTGTCGTTCTTGAGATATTCTGTTCACACACACACACACACACACACGCGCGCGCGCGCGCGCACGAACACACACAGACTAATCGTTAAAAACATGTTTTTTTGGGTTCAGGGGGTCTGAAAACTTGTAGATCCGGTGAAAACTCGATTTATTAAAATCGACATGAGAACAATACTTTCCTTCCTACATATACATATAGGCAAGAGAAAGTAAAAAAAAAACATTGTACATTTATAATTACAGTCAAAATTCAATTATTAATAGTAAGGTTTACTATTATTATCGTTGGGGGGGGGGGGGGTCGCGAAATATTAATTTTATGTATTTTTACTATTTCGGGGTTGCGGAGCAAAAATGGTTTGAGAATCACTGCTCTAGAGGTTCAAACCTTTAAACTTTTGGCTGTTGGTTAATCAGTAAATATTTTTATAGTTTATTTTATATTACATTTAACACTTTCAGAAGTACACCAATCATTAGCAGGATCCTCGCATGTAATTATCATGATGTTGACTTTTCCTTGAAAAATTTAGCGTGTATTTTAATGTAACAATACAGGATGTTTAATTAATACAAAAATCTGGTGTGAAACACAACTTTCTCTTGGCAATGCAAATAATTAACAATAAACCTAACATTAGTAATAAAACACTAGAAATAAACAAAAAAACTAACCTCAATAAACATAACCTAATTTTAATAATCAGAGAGAAACGCAAAATGAAAATCAACCTTCGTTTGGCTTAAAAATATGGAAAATCACTTTCACGCTAAACTAGGCTCTGTAGAGAAAAATGCTCTAACTAAAAGTTGTAGATCTTTTAATTTCCTATAAATTCAATTATATACACTTTTGTCATAAAATGCATACTAAGGTCGAAATCTTAAAAAAATCGATTTTTCACACGTTTTCAGAAAATCGCTTATTACCGCTAAACTAAGCGATATACAAAAAATGTTTGAAATAAAGGTTGTAGAATTTTAAATTCTCTACAACTTTTATTATAAAAATTTTTGCAGTGAAATGCATAATAAAGCCGCAATCTTAAAAAAACAATTTTTTTACGTAAAAACAGCCTCACAAAGAATTTCAGCAAACATGACGCCTACCCTATCTTGCAAAGAATAAAAATTTGAAGAAACCAGGCGATTTAAAAAAAAAATCGTAGGACCAGTTTTTGAGAAAATCGCAAAAAAGTGAAAAATTACACGAATAAACTACTACTTCCGGTTGACCGATTTTGATGACAATGTTCGTGTCGGGTCCGGTAGTGGTATGTAACTTAAGTTTCAAGTTCGTACGATGTTCCGTTCGTGAGAACCCACACACACACACACACACACACACACACACACACACACACACACACACACAGACCAATTGCTAAAAACATGTTTTTTGGGTTCAGGGGGTCTGAAAACGTATAGATCCGGTGAAAACTCGATTTTGAAAAATCGACATGAAAACAATATATTCCTACCTATACGAGGGGGTACCCAAAAGTATCCGGAATATATCTGCTGTGGGCGGAGCTTGTGCAGTACAAATTCCCGCCACTAGGCTGCTTGTAGCGCTACTCATTGCCAGTTCAATGCCATTTTGTTCGTTGATCTAGCTTGTTCTGTTCTCGTGCAGTGATTGTTCTCGCTAGTGCTGTTTTGTGCTCGTGTCGTTTTTCATGATGGCAAGTTTTAATGAACAACGTACGGCTGTGAAATTTTGCTTCTTGCTCGGTAAAAACGCCGCAGAAACAGTTGTAATGTTGAACACAGCTTACAAAGACGACGCTATTGGAAAAACTCAAGTGTACGAGTGGTTTTTGCGCTTTAAAAATGGCGACATGTCGATTGAGAACAAACCTCGTTCTGGACGACCGTCGACTTCCCGAACAGACGAAAATGTTGTGAAAGTGAAAGAAATTGTACGAACAGACCGACGACAGACCATTGACCAAATATCACAGGTTAGTGGGTTATCTTGGAGCTCAGTCCCAACGCATTTTAACAGAAGACTTGACAATGAAAAGAGTCGCTGCCAAGTTTGTGCCTCGGGTTCTGATAGACACTCAAAAGGAACGTCGAATTGAAACGTGTAGTGATTTGAAACAACAGCTTGAAACTGATCCAGATTTCATGTCAAAGATCATTACGGGTGACGAGTCTTGGTGCTATGGGTACGACCCAGAAACCAAACAACAATCCAGTCAATGGAAGACTTCATTATCACCCCGACCAAAAAAAAGTCGTCAAGTCAGATCGAACATCAAAACAATGCTGATTTGTTGTTTTGATGTGAGGGGAATTGGGGAATTGTCCATTCAGAGTTCGTTCCACCAGGCCAGACGGTAAATCAAGCTTTTTATCTTGATGTGTTAAGAAGACTACGAAACAGCATTCGTCGTAAAAGACCTAATTTGTGGCAGACAGGGGACTGGTTTTTCCACCACGACAACGCGCCTGCACACACGGCAATCTCGGTTACCCAGTTTTTGGCGAAAAACGGCATGGTTTTGCTACCACACGCACCGTACTCACCCGATCTGGCTCCGTGTAATTTTTTCTTGCTCCCACGCATGAAAAGGGGCATGAAAGGTCTCCGATTTAACAACGTTGATGATGTCAAGAAAAAAACGACGGATGAGCTGGCAGCCATCACTGAAGAGGAGTACAAAAAATGTTTTGAACAGTGGAAGCACCGGTGGGACAAATGTATTAGTTGTAATGGAGAGTATTTTGAAGGGGATAAGGTTCTTTTGTAAAAAAATTAAAAATAAATAGTTTTAAAAAATAATTCCGGTTTCTTTTGGGTACCCCCTCGTATATTCATATAGGCAAGAGAAAGTAAAAAGTATACGACAATATTTAAGAATTACCTACAAGATTTGTAAAGATACTGAGATTGGTTTACTTAGCAGCGCCATGAAATTTTAATATGAATGTTAATCGGACTATATTTCAAAATACTTAACAAAAGAAGTTAACTTATTTAGCAATAATTTTATAAAACTAACAACAATAAAATCAAAATCATAAATGCCACGTTGACATGTATACGATAGGAATGCGGAACCCATTAATACAAGAGGCATTGTTATTAAAATGAGTTGCTGAGTAATTATTATTCAACAACGCTAGGATGAGATGTCATACTCCATCCTCAACATCGTAACCTAAACTCATCCATAAACAATCGTCATTATCATTTCGTATTGTGCTATATCAACCCTTCAACTTCTCAGTCTATATCCTCATGGAAACATTCATAAAAATAAACCAAACAATTTATATTGTCTATGTAATAAAGAAACAAAATAACTGCAACGTTTTAAATATTCAAGCACTGATTAAGTGTGCGACCGTACTTATTCGTCAAACAATATTTTAAAACTCACAAAACTCTTATATCAGTAAACATATTGTGAGAGACTTTGCTTTTAGTACTTATGCATTAAACTGACCACCACCTCAGGTTGGTCAGGAACCTCAGGTTACTGAAATAATTCAAATCACTGGCGTAGATAAAAATTTTGTTCGGGGTTGTTGATTTTGACACAATGTGCTAATACCTTTATTTCCTCAAAGTGCTTAAAAAATTAAAACCCTTAGTTTTCGAAGGAATTTTCAACTTATAATTTCCACCCAGTATTTTTTCCTCGTATAGGGCCAATTTCAGACCACGTCAGGTAACTTTAGTTGTTTCTGGAAGCTCTTCTCGAATACTCTTTCCTTTTCAATATTGTCACAATATTATGACATTAATAATAAAAGTAGTTCGTGGTGTTCTAGAAATAGTGAAGGGAATAAATTATTTGTTGTAAGGAAATTGTGTAACGTATGAGGTGGAGTGTGTTGAAGAAGAATAATGGAAGTCATCATAATTACTTATAAGTATTAGATGTGGCTATTAAATAACGAGACTGACGTCAAAAAATTTACTTTTATTTTATAGCCTACATACTTATTGTCACCTTCAATATACACTCCTTCTCTATCCATACAACGCTCCATGCTAATTTTTCATGGTTGGAAACAGTGCTGGAATTCATCTTCTGTTAGCTCCTTCAGGACACGTGCCGCTCAAAAATGTTTGAAATCAAGCACGCAAAAATGTTTGTACTGACGCTTTGTACGCGATTGAAAATGACCCAAATTTTTTGAAAACGATAATAACATGTGATGAAACGTGGGTTTATACTTATGATCCGGAAACGAAGCGCCAATCCATGCACTGGAAGAGCCGAACTTCACCGAGAGCCAAAAAAAACTCGAATGAGCAAGTCAAAATTTAAAGCAAAGATGATTGTTTTTTTTTTTGATATCCATGGGATTGTGTATCTTCACTGGGTTCCTGAAGGTCAAACAATTAATCAATCTTACAACTTTGAGGTATTTTCTAAACTACGTGAAAGAATAAGGAAAAATGCCCCGAAATTTGGAATGACAAATCATGGGTTCTCCACCCAGACAATGCGCCAGCTCATTCCGCGTTATCTGTCAAGAGGTTCCTAGCCAAGTACAGCATCTCAGTGTTAGAACATCAATCTAATTCACCAGATCTTGCACCGTGTGACTTCTACCTGTTCCGTGGGGGTGAAATCTGCATTAAAAGGGACAAGATTTGAGTCTGGAAGCTGTAAAAGAGAAAGCGGCACGTGTACTGAAGGAGCAGATAGAAGATGACTTCTAGCACTGTTTCCAACAATGAAAAATTCGCATGGAGCGTTGTAGGTATAGAAAAGGAGTGTATAATAAAGGTGACAAAAAGTGATTATGTATAAAATAAAAATAATTTTTTTTTTACAACTCAGTCTCGTTATTTAAAAGCCACACCTCGTAAATGTATTATATAACAGTAAGAAAAGCGCCAACTAAAAAATACGGTATTTTCTGGACCAAGATGTTATTATTTTTTTTGGGTTTTTTTTATAAAACCAAATATTTTTAGGATTAGCTACGCACTCTGATATGTGGAACTCAGACTGGCACCAGACCATCTCGTTCTCGCGATCTACCGAACTTATGTAGACTACTACGGATGATAGGTCACGTCCAACCATTGAAACTGATACTGAAATTTTATAAATGTTTTTAATAATTCAGTTTTAAAACGTACCGTTCTTCACTTTTACATAAATAATAATTTTAAATACTGGTCAATGTCCTACGACCAAGTAAATCAACAAAGTAAGTTAAATGTAAGTTAAAACGTATTTCAATTCTAATAATGAAATCATACATAAAGTATTCTTAATATTTATAAATAGTTACTTAAATTACGATAGATTAAATGATCATCGTCCCCAACGGTTGAAATGTTCAAAAAGGAATAATTATAGGATTAGAATGGTTAAAGGAGTATTATAGAAGGAAATTTCCTATTTGAAAAATTGCTGAAGACAATGCCAAGATTATATGTTATGGTTTCCCTTGGGGACTTCCCTTTGGGCTGATTCTTCGCCCAAAAGCTTATATTTATTAACACAGACACAAAGGTAATTTCTCTCAGTATTCCGAAATAATTTAACGTTCATTTCCCTCTATAACAGCTACAATATTATTCCATAGTACCCAGTTATTAGAAATAAATGCTAAAAAAATTGTCAATGATTGCTTAAGGCAAAAAAAAATCAATAACTTTTTTATTAAATCACACAGGTGAATTAACACAGGATGAGTAACGTGCAAAACAAATATCACCAAAAATATTCCAGCTATGTTTGTTTTATGAATGCTAAAAAATTCATAGAAATTTACATTCGAAATTTACTAGTACAAGTTTTAATATTTCCATATACTACCAATTTACAACTTTATTACAGTTCTTCAAAACGACCATTATGAAAATTTTCCTGTATGGTTATTTAACGATCCATGTATATTCTATTATTTCTTTTTTTTCGGGAAGTTTTTATTTCGTTTTATCACCCTGACAAAATTATAGTTTTTTAGTAGAAAAAAAATAAAAAAGATTCAATAGAAAAAAACAAAATATTGTTTCTTAAAATCTTAACAATTTCAAATTGGTTTATCATAGTAATTTCACGTATATCGTTTTCTTAATTTTAAATGAATTTATATTTTGAAATATTTAGTGAAGTGTTCGGTTGCCTCCTTAGCTCAATTTGGACGATTTTTCTCTTTCTATTTTGACAATTCCGTAATCGTTTCCAAATAATAAAAATAGAAACAACCTGACGTTAATATGTCTATTCTAATATACCTATTCATTTACCTATTTATGTAACAAGTGATGTATTGGTATTAACTGTTATTTCTTTTTGTTTTTTTATCAGTGCTATTATTGCTATATTGTAGTTTTATTTTTGTGCTATGCATTTTTTGTAATTAGAGTAATCCTCCTCCAAGGACGGGCTTTGCTCTTTTGAAGGAGTAATAAATGAAATAAAAATAAATAAATAAATAAATATTATTCCTATAATGTTTAAATTTTGTATAGTAACTAACAATAACCTAAAGTTCTACTCCCACGAAGCAAGTTTACTAGCTGCTAGTAGACTATCAGCTAGTATTAGCGACGTGAACAGCTAGCAGCTAGTTTAGTTAAGTCGCTAGTATTCACTAACGCGTTAGTGACTTTGAACATGTTTGATTTTACTAGCGCTAGTAGGGGAGAGAAGGCCACGTGATTGACTGGCGCTAGTAAACTAGCTCGGTGTGAACGTTTGGAAACGTCACTAGTTAATAATAAGCTGCTAGTACTAGCAGCTAGCAAACTAGCTTTGGGGAAACCGTCACCGACGCGCTAGTACATAGGGACTGCTAGTACTAGCAATTATTAAACTAGCATCGTGGGAAGAGTCTTTAAGAAGTAAGAGGCGTTTTCGGAAAATAAGTACCATTTTGTTTTAACGCCGCCGCAGCGCTACTGTCGGCACTACGCGCATGCATTATACTTTCCCTAATTCTTTAGCTCTGCGCTTACGCCATTACGGTTGTAGATTTGTGCTTTACGTTAACTGTGGTTGTTTACAATTTTTAAAACAATTGATGAACCCGCTGACTGTCATATTCGTTCTGTTATCCGGTTCTTGTATGCAAGAAACGTTAGGGTAGCCGAAATTCATGAAAAAAACAATGAGTGATGGAATGTTGTGAAAGCGGGTTTGGTCATTTAATAAACGACGGACAGATGTCGACAAACTACAAAGTGGGCTGCCTTTAATTGTCAGTGATGACTTAATCATAAGAGTAAATGAGAAAATTGAAGAGAACAGACAATTCACAATGACAATGCTTTCAGCTGAGTTTCCACAAGTTTTGAAACTGTTTTGCACGGGATTGTAGCCTACCGCTTGGGTTATCACAAGCTGATTGTTCCAAAAATGTTCACAGATATGCAGAAAACAAAGCGATTTGACAGTGCTTTGATATTTATTACCCGGTATATTTGATTACCACGGTCTTCGACCCCTTACGGTTTGACTATCACCTGTTCCAGCACATGAAACGCAACCTTGGTGATAAGCGCTTTGAATGTGATGACGACGCAAAACCACTGTAAAGTTACGGCTGTCTTTACTGACGCGATATTTCTTTGAGAAAGGATTAAGTAAGGTGGTGACCCACTACGACAAATGCTGAAAAATGATAAAAACTATGTAGAAAAGTAATTTAAGGTATGATCTTTCATGGAAAAATAAAATTTTCTTGTTTTTTAGGTCAGCAGCCAAAAGACTGATTTGAACCTCTAGAGGTTTTACCAAGTAAATCGAGGAGTGAGTTGGTTTACCGGCCTTCCTCACCAAGTACAAAAGTAGCCTATGCTTTTCAGCATGCTAGGCCCTCTGAAAAGCATTTACTATGCACCCTGCAAATGACACATTCACTTCATTTACCACAGGTTCTGGCTGTATAATGAAATTCATTACTTTCAGAGGAGATAACTCTGACTATAGCCTTTTACACCTCTACCTCTTCTGTTCTTAAATAGTTCAGTCATATAACTGGCTGACCATGTGATAAGAAACAGAACTATTTTTTGAGTCCCTGGAACTAGCAGATCGAGTGCAAATAATTTAACACTCCGCTGCCTGTTATGGGCATAAAATTCTCTTGAAAAAAAAATTTAGTAATTAATTTTAAAACGGTACTTATTTTTTGAACACGCTTCGTAGATGGTACTGTTGTTGCTTAGGTTATCAGCTGAAAGGGTGGTTTGTACCTATTTCACTAAGTAAAACGAGGAGTGAGGTGGATTACAATTGCCTTCCTCATTTAGTGGAAAGTATACTTATCAGCATGCCAGGTCCTCCGAAAAGCATATAATTTCTATTCTGCAAATTCCACCTTCACTTCATTTATCACAGAGTCTAGTTACATAATGAAATTCATTACTCTCAGAGGAGATAACTCTGACTAGTGTCTTTTACACTTTTACCTCTTCTGTTCTTAAATGCTTCTGTCATATAATTGGCTGAACATGTAATAAGAAACAGAATAAGTTTTTGTAATCCTTTGGAACTAGCAGATCGAGTGAAAATTAATTAACACCCACCTGCCTGTTATGGGCAAAGATGGTACTATAATTTTTAAAAGATGTTGGTTAGTGTGGAATAACAGTATAGGGTGGGGCTTTAAATGTGCAACTCAATAAAATATCAGAAACATTTTAACAAGGACAGTACTGGGAAAAACCAGACTTTATTCTAGTAATTTATTTTTTTACTTTCTTTTGCCTATATGAATATATAGGAAGGAAAGTATTGTTTTCATGTCGATTTTTCGAAATCGAGTTTTCACCGGATCTACACGTTTTCAGACCCCCTGAACCAAAAAAACATGTTTTTAGCGATTGGTCTGTGTGTGTGTGTGTGTGTGTGTGTGTGCATACAAAATATCTCAAGAACGGAACATCCTACGAACTTGAAACTTAAAACTTAAGTTACACACCACTACCGGACCCGACACGAACATTTTCATCAAAATCGGTCAAACAGAAGTAGTAGTTTATTCGTGTAATTTTTCACTTTTTTGCAATTTTCTCAAAAACTAGTCCTACGATTTTTTTAAAAATCGTCTCGTTTACTCAATTTTTTATTCTCTACACGATAGGGTAGGCGTCATGTTTGCTGAAATTCTGGGTGAGGCTGTTTTTACGTAAAAACGTAGTTTTTTTTAAGATTACGGCTTTAATATGCAATTTAGAGCAAACATTTACATAATAAAAGTTGTTGAGAATTAGAAAACCTACAACTTTTATTTCAAACATTTTTTTGTATAACGCTTAGTTTAGCGGTAATTTGCGATTTTCTGTTTTTTTCTCACGAAAACGTGAGAAAAATCGATTTTTTTTAACATTTCGGCCTTAGAATGCATTTTACGACAAATGTGTATATAATAAATTTTATAGAAAATAAAACGATCTACAACTTTTATTTAAAGAATGTTTCTCTAAAGAGTCTAGTTAAGCGTGAAAGATTGATTATCCGTATTTTTAAGCCACACTGAGGTAGATTTTCATTTTGCATCTTTCATTCATGATTAAAATAAGGTTATGTTTTTGAGGTTAGTGTTTTGTTTATTTCTAATATTTTATTAATAATGTTAGGTTTATTATTAATTATTTGCATTGGTAAGAGAAAGTTGTGTGAGTGTTTCACATCAGATTTTTAACAATAAAAATTTATTTATATTAAAATAATAGTTCAATGGTAATTTATAGCCTATCACTTATTGAACTCCATGAATCAATGTACAATGCGTCCATCGGTTGTCAATAAAAAAAAAAATACAGATTCAAATGTATGTAGGCCTACATGACAGTATTGTGCGTGGGCTTATTGTTATTCGTTACTCACATGTGTTATCAACACTGGTGCAAAAGTAATTTAAGATGCGAAGGACAGTGGCAGCAGACAGATCGGAAAAACAAGGGGAGGCCTATGTCATCAACTTGATGAAATCCGAGATCAACTTGGTATGTCTAATTCGTAATGTCGTGAATGCCACTATTCTTTCCTCGTTAAATCTGTCCCATGTCACCATTTCGATGGGGGTGTCCTGTATTTCATTCAACGTAGTTGTTAATGTTCTCCATCAAGCTCTCATTTTACAAGAAAGAAAGTTATTACTTTTTTTTAAGTCGCAATAATGTGGGCAATATTGTTATAGTATATGTGTTATTTTTGTTTTTATTTAACAGGTGTGTTATTTAACATTGATTGCCATAGCCATTAGCCTATTTGTATTATTATTTTGTATAATTATTATCAATATGTAAGCAACGTTACAATAGTAAGAAATCTCTTTTTTTATTTATTAAAAATCCCCAAAGCGTGTGCATTGTAATCGGTTCAGTTTAAGTACCGCAGCCATCCCCAAGTGACTCAATGCGATGACGATGATAAAGTCTAAATAGGTAAACGCTTGAAATTCTCTTATAAAACTTACTGTATTCATACTTCATGCATTAAGTATGAAGTATGAAATGCATGAAGTATGAAAGAGGTAGAGCTTTGTGCGGACTCAGACCAACCATTCCTGTGAGTGTATGGTTAATTGTACTTCAAACATCACAGAATACTGCTTACCAATGTCTAGTATTCAAATCCGCATTAAAGTGACTTTTACTAAGATTTGAACCACGGAACCTTTTCCTCTGAAAATCAATCACCTGTTAAACAATTGACTTGAGGTGACGATTTGATCAACCCGGCGGGTTCTTTGTTTTTTACAATTGCAAATTTTATATATCCAATTTTTGTTATGATAAAACAATTACTTTAATTAATTAGAATAACTTTTATACTTTATCACAGCGATACCTGCTCAGAATGTTTTTCGTTACAATTATTAATTTTTCCGTAAATTATGTGAATTAATTGCGTATCTGTCTATTCAAGATAATTACTTTTTATTGTGTTGAACATTTCTTTTATTAACCAAAATACCATAAACCATTTTGTACTTTGAATTTTTGTTTTTCCTAAATTGTGTTTTCTTTTAATAAATACCACGCTACGTTAAACAAGTCTCATTTACTAGAGAAAATGAATAAAATTATCTCTCTAAATCTGTAACATCAAGTCACAATTGTAAGAATACAGTAAGTTCATAGGAAAATTTAAAGAGTTTACCTATTTACAGACTGGCCAGAACATGTAAATAGTTAGGCTGTATCTAGAAAAACAGAGGTGAATTTATCACCACTCTGCTTTTATCTGACGCATTTTATTGTGAAGCAACAGTATGTCTGTATGTAAACAGGAACAAATAATAAACATTAAAAAATGGACTCCGGACGCGGTCAGTTGTAATGGGTTGACTTGCCGGAATTGCACGTTTGCTTTTGTGGCTTTTACCGTTAGTTTATTTATCAATAATATATGCCGCGCATTAATATGTACCAGTAAAATTTTGTCCATTTATTTCTGTTAAAATATTCTTCGCTAATCATGACCAACACACAGGAAAATACCACAAAAGTGCTAACTTTCGTAAGATTTGGTAAATATTTTCATTGTATTTAATCGTTTCGATTGTTTGTATTTATTAGTAATAATTAAATTTAAACTAAATTTATTTAAAAAAGTAAAATTAATATTGTTTCACGTGACGATAACAAAAGTTCAATCACGATAATTCTGAATCATAGGAAATAATAAAGTTTGAAATATTAATATAGTATAAATTTTGATACGTAAACCAGTCTCTTTCATCCATAAAAAGAAAAATATTTTCGGACAAATCACTCTTTTTTACTTTCTCTTGCCTATATGAATATATAGGAAGGAAAGCATTGTTTTCATTTCGATTTTTCGAAATCGAGTTTTCACCGGATCTACACGTTTTCAGACCCCCTGAACCCAAAAAACATGTTTTTAGCGATTGATCTGTGTGTGTGTGTGTGTGTGTGTGTGAACAGAATATCTCAAGAACGGAACATCGTACGAACTTGAAACTTAAGTTACATACCACTACCGGACCCGACACGAACATTGTCATCAAAATCGGTCAACCGGAAGTAGTAGTTTATTCGTGTGATTTTTCACTTTTTTGCGATTTTCTCAAAACTGGTCCTACGATTTTTTTTTTAAATCGCCTGGTTTCTTCAAATTTTTATTCTCTGCAAGATAGGGTAGGCGTCATGTTTGCTGAAATTCTTTGTGAGGCTGTTTTTACGTAAAAACATAGTTCTTTTAAAGATTACGGCTTAAATATGCAATTTAGCGCAAAAATTTATATAATAAAAGTTGTAGAGAATTCAAAATCCTATAAGTTTTATTTCAAACATTTTTTTGTATAACGCTTATTTTAGCAGTAATTAGCAATTTTCTGTTTTTTTCTCACGAAAACGTGTGAAAAATCGATTTTTTTAAGATTTTGGCCTTAGAATGCATTTTGCGACAAATGTGTATATAATAAATTTTATAGAAAATAAAACGATCTACAACTTTTATTTAAAGCATTTTTCTCTACAGAGTCTAGTTTAGCGTGAAAGAGTGATTATCCGTATTTTTAAGCCACACTGAGGTAGATTTTCATTTTGCGCTTTTCACTCATGATTAAAATTAGGTTATGTTTTTGGAGGTTAGTTTTTTGTTTATTTATAATGTTTGATTACTAATGTTAGGATTATTGTTTATTATTTGCATTGGCAAGAGAAAGTTGTGTGAGTGTTTCACACCAGATATTTTTTCTAAAGTTCATTCTAAAGTTCCCTTGAAACTCGCTTCTGAGAAACCCATAATTGTAGTTGGAATGGTTTTCTTGACTCAAGATTTTATTTACAATCTTCTCCTATCGGAGTTTGGCGATAATGACAGCATTTCTTACTGCCTTAATAGTCCTTCAGAGGAGCAATTATATCAGTCTCACAGGTATCTTAACCAAGATTTTCTTCGTCTTCTTATTCTCCTTTCTCCTGTTATTTCCCTGTATAATCAACTGCAGCAGATGGTATTTCTCTCCATGTATAGCATATCTGAAATACAGTAGAACCTCTTTAATCCGGCACGTTTGGGACTTGAAGCTTGCCGGATTAAAGGAAATTCCGGACTATGGAGGTTATTTATATAAATACAGGAGTCGTATAAAAAATAACACAATTTGCTCAAGAAACTTTTACTGTATGTATTTATTATTTAAACATGGGTTATTTAAACAATATAAATCAATATATAAGTACAGGAGAAATATTAAAATGCATTTTTTAAGTACAGTACATGATGAAATAAATTTGAATACAGTACAGTACTGTACTATTCGTGGTTTTTAGCAACAGCACTGGTAGATGGCTGGAAAAAAGATCTAATATCTACTTGCTTCTTACAACTAGTATTTTTTTTAATTTAAAAAATCATTTTTTATTACATGGAAGTTCATAACTTTGGCCATACTGTATTGTTTATTTGACTCAGCAAATTTTACAAACGTGACGCTTTGTGGCTCTTTAGTGTCGGCGGTAGCTGTCGGGTTGCTCGCTTTACAATGTTCATTGTGAAGGCAATTCTATAATTTTTGTCTATTGCCGTTGATGCCGGATTATAGACAATTCCGGACTATAGAATGCCGGATTAAGGAGGTTTTACTGTACTTCAGTTTCCACCTCTTTATCGTGCTAATCAGTTCTTTTTCGGTATCTAGACTTCAACATTCTCCCTTATTTCCGTCAAAGATTTCATTAACAAAAGTCTATAGGCCTATATCTGTGATTTGAATGCTTGAATTTGGCCTATTTCTAGTTACAAACTTGTTAAATATTTTATTTTTATATTGATTCAAATGCCTCCCTCGTACCATCATTGTTTATTCTTTGTTTTTTATCTGCTAGTTTTATTCGTGTTCCTCTGTGCTTAATGATTCAGTGTAATCACTGTATTAATTGTAGATTTAAAAAAAAATACCTTCGGTAGTTTTTAAGTGATTTTAATTTTATATTATATCATTATTACTATTTAATTTTTACTAAATTTATTATACTATATATTTATACTATACTTACTATATTAAATTATTACTGTATGTATTATAGTTATCATTATTAATAAATTATTAATACTATTTTTATAATGTATTTGTTTTATGTGTACTTACTGTCTGTCATAATTGGTCGAAAGATTGTTGCAAACAATTAAATTTAATAAATAAATATTTATTGTTAATTTGTATTATTTATACTTATTTATATTATTTATATTTTTAAAGTTATTTTTATTTTAGTATTAGATTAAAGTAAATTAGACCTTAATATTAATAAAACTAATTACATAACTTTTTTGGTATAAAAATAAACACCCAGTTGACTTTGTATTAAAATTACATGTTGAGAATTGTGTTGGGACTGTAATTGCAATAAAATAAATAATGTACAGAATACAAAATATCTGGGAGTTCACATTGACCAGAATCTTAAATAAGAATATCATATTGATAAACTTGTAAAAAAGGCTCGACAGTTAGTGTACTATTTTAGCAGGCTTAGGGAATGTCTAGACGTAACCACCTTACGTGCAGTTTACTTTACCCTGTTTCTGTCAATATAACAATTTGGAGTTATAGCTTAGTTCGGTGCATTTTGTACAATTTTGGAACCTTTAATAGGATTCAAAAAAAGATTTTAAGGATAATTTGTAGGAAGGCTCCGACCTAGCCTGCCTAGCCATATTTCAACAGTTTGGTGTTCTCACTATAAATAATATTTATAGGAAAATAGTACTTCTTTACATAAATATAAGTATAGGGTGATTCAAAAAGAGCGCCGGTTTTGATATATCAAATTAAGAGATTTATTTTATTGAAAAAATGAAAATAAATACATCAACAAGTTCATCTTACCTTCCGATTTCATGTATGAAAAATGATGTCATGCATGTGTCCTCCTCTACTGCGCTGGCACGCGTCAACTCTGTCCATGAAATTGGATATTACTGCACGACAAGTTTCGACTTCCATTTGCCCGATAACCCGTCGAATTTCCTCCTTCAAGTCATTGATGTTTCGGGGTTTATTGGCATACACCAATGACTTCAGATGACCCCAAAGATGAAAGTCACAAGGCGTCAAGTCACACGACCTTGGTGGCCATTGATGGTCGGAATTACGAGAAATGATGCGATCCTGGAACCGTTCACGGAGCAACAACATTGTTTCTCGTGCAGCGTGACAGGTGGCACCATCCTGCTGAAACCACAACTCGTCAATGTCCATTCCATCCAAATGACGCCACAAAAACTCCCTAATCATCGTACGGTATCGGTCTCCATTTACTGTCACGGCTTGTCCTTCTTGATTTTCAAAAAAGTAAGGGCCGATGACACCGCCCGACCAAAAGCCGCTCCAAACTGTCACTCGCTGTGCATGCATTTCCCTTTCATTAACCACGCGAGGGTTTTATAAACCCCACATACGGCAGTTCTGTTTATTAACAAAACCGTTTATGTGGAAGTGCGCCTCATCACTGAAAATTATTTTGTTTGCGAAGGTGTCATCATCCTGCCGTTTTCTCAATACCCAGTCAACAAACTGTCGTCTCTTCTGGTGGTCTGCCACTTTCAAATGTTGCGTCAACTGAATTTTATACGGGTGATATTGGAGATCGTACCGAAGAATTCTCCGTACAGAAGAACAGCGTAAACCCAATTGTTGAGAACGGCGACGTATTGATTTTGCTGGGCTAACAGTCACACTGTCACGAACCAACGCAACGTTCTGCTCAGTTCGGCCAGAACGACGACGTCCAGAACTTTTAAGGTCGACTGTTGAACCCGTCTCAAAAAACTTTTTCATGAGCCTGCGAACTGTTGATTCATTCGGTGATTCATTACGCCCTAGAGTACCGCGAAGTCGCCTGACAATAGCCGCATAACTCTCTCCACTCTGGTAAAATGTTTTGACGATTAACACTCGTTGTGCAATAGTAAACTTCTCCATGGTTAGACACAGACTGCGAGAGTACTACACTGCGAACAAGAGAAACTACAACTGAATCGTCAATCGGAATGTTCTCCGAAATAGAAATGAGGTCTAACAATGTTGCCAACCGATAAACAAAAATTTACCAGCCGTTTAAAAACCAGCGCTCTTTTTGAATCACCCGTTACAAAGAAAAAAATATTGCTCTTTTAGAGAATAATTACAGCACAAAAAAGAGTTGAGGCCGGATTGGGCATGGAAGTGAAACGAAATACATCAGAAGGTCAAAAGGTGTTTGATTATAATATGGCAAAAAAATTTTAACTTTTTGCCTTCTGATTTACGTAAATTACTTTTTACTGCATCGATTAATGTCATTAAATGTAGACTTAAAAAGTACTTGTTTTGTCTGGGAGTTGATTGAGCTCATCCATGGATCGATTGGTTTAGGTTTGCTTGTTTATTTATAGTTAACTAATAACTAATGTAGTAATTTACTTTATAATTAAAAACATTGTGTATTATAGAATAATAAAGAATATTGTAATCTGTAAATTAATCATCTGTAAGTTATCACCTCTACCATCGTCATCATCTCCAGCTTCAACAACTTTGTGTTTGAAAATATTGATTCACAGTTTATCAAGTTTAGTTTTGTACACATATATACATATATATTTTTCTTCACATTTAGTCTTGTTGAAACACACTACTGAGTGTGGTTTTTATTTTAATACTAAGGCATTACTCAGATTTTCTCGTCTTTGCTTAAAGTTTTTATATTTATAAACTGATTGTGAAAGAAATACACTGTTACAAAAAAAAATTAATGTGGTATTGAAAATTTGTAAATTACTAACTTATTATTGTTATTGTTCTTATACCCACCGGGTTCGTCTAGAGGTAAAGTCGTCGCCACGAGTCAGCTGTTTAAGACGAAGGTTTCTGGTTAAAATTCTAGTAAAGGTAGTTACTTTTTACGGATTTGAAACTAAACAGTGGTTACTGGTGTACTTTGATGGTGGGGGTTCAATTAACCATACTCTCGTAGGAATGGTCGGCCTGAGTCTGTACAAGACTACACCTCATTTACACGTCATGCACATCATCCTCATCTCATTGGGTCATGGGGTTGCTTATTGTTCTGAATTGAACAGATTGCAACAAACACACATTAAGGATAAAAAAAAATTGTTCTTATTTCATTACTGTCCTTTCCTCAACACAGGCTTTGTAATATTCAGGAAAGTAATTTCTGTTAAGATAGATTAGAAATCGTACATATAACTGAAAAATTAATATAATGAAAATAAATAAATAAATTTAAAGAAGAGATTGTAGATATTTTTGTTAATTAAAAAATCTGGTGTGAAACACTTGCACAACTTTCTCTTGCCAATCCAAATAATGACCAATATAACCTAATAAAATTAGAAATAAACAAAAAATTAACCTCAAAAAACATAACCTAATTTTAATCATGAGTGAAAGACACAAAAGGAAAATCAACCTCAGTTTGGCTTAAAAATACAGAAAATCACTCTTTCACGCTAAATTAGGCTCTGTAGAGGAAAATGTTTTAAATAAAAGTTGTAGATCGTTCAATTTCCTATAAATTTGATTATATACACTTTCGTAGTTAAATGCATATTAAGCCCGAAATCTTAAAAAAAATCGGTTTTTCACACGTTTTCGTGAGAAAAAAACAGAGAATCGCTAATTACCGCTAAACTAAGCGTTATAAAAAAAAAATGTTTGAAATAAAAGTTGTACAATTTTAAATTCTCTACAACTTTTATTATATAAATTTTTGCGCTATAATACATACTAAAGCCGTAATCTTATAAAAACACTTTTTTTACGTAAAAACAGCCTCACCAAGAATTTCAGCAAACATGACGCCTACCCTATCTTGTAGAGCATAAAAAATTTAACAAACCAGGCAATTTAAAAAAATCGTAGGACCAGTTTTTGAGAAAATCGCAAAAAAGTGAAAAATTACACGAATAAACTACTACTTTCGGTTGACCGATTTTGATGAAAATGTTCGTGTCGGGTCCGGTAGTGGTATGTAACTTAAGTTTCAAGTTTCAAGTTCTTACGATATTCCGTTCTTGAGATATTTTGTACACACACACACACAGACCAATCGTTTAAAACATGTTTTTTGGGTTCAGTGGGTCTGAAAACGTGTAGATCCGGTGAAAACTCGATTTCGAAAAATTGACATGAAAACAGTACTTTCCTTTTTACATATTCATAAAGGCAAGAGAAAGTAAAAAAATTAATTGAAATATTCCCCGTGATTGTAATTCCACTTCTGTTAGAATTGGTCACCTTATTGGTTTATTTGGTATGAAAATGCAATAATTTACACTACGGAAGTGCGTTTGTGTTTACTAATCCCGGTTTTAAACCGTTTAAATCCTTGATTTATTTGTTTAACCGTTTCTACTTATAATCTTAAGCTTTAATCTCAATAATCTCATTACACACGAAGATCACCATTAAATACCTCTACAAATGACCATGCATATATAAACTACCAAACATTAGAACACTTTAAGTTGCTCTCATCCTTACGCAGTAAAACGTGAATATTATATCACATTATAAAATAGTTTGTTGTATGAAACTATTAGAGAAATATTAGTTCTTTTCAAAAATGAAAAGACAACTATAAATAATTATACCTATGCTACAAAAGGAATATTTTTTGCATAAACGTACACCAGTATGAAAAAATATTTTGTAATTGTTTTGTCACAACGTCGTCTGTTTGATGTTTAATTGCGATTATTATTTTACATTTGTTCCCTGATTAAGAAAGTATAAGAACTTGAATGCTTTTATGTTTTTCTTATGTTTTTCCTTGCCGTTCCAAAAGAATCACGGACAGATGCGGTCAAGGATCATTGCAAACGTTAGAAATTTCTGGACATTTGCGGTCAGATGATTCCTTTACATCCTAATAAGATCCACCTTCGATAATAATGGAAGATTCATTCGAATTTTTGCGGTCATCTTATCGTGTTCACCACTGAGGGCTGGCACCAAAGGATTAATAATATTTTTGGGAATCACCAGCTGAAAGTGGTTGATCTTATTGGTCAAATGAAAGTGGTTGGTCAAATGAGACAGCTTGGTTGTAGGTAAGAGGTAATAGTTTAATTTAAAAATATCGCTATTGTTAAGTTAAAGCCTTATATTTTTGTAATTAATTTAGTATAAGTAACTCGATTATATTGTTAATAGGATAAGTTTAATAATTTTAATTGTGTTTGTATGTAAATAATTGTAACTACATTCAATTTTCTTGTACTCCACATACAGTAACTCCGGTATCAAATACCTATTTAAACGAAAATATTTTAAATAAAGTAACGGACACCAAGTGTCTGGGCGTCTACATAGATGAGAACCTAACCTGGAAATCGCATATATCTTACCTAATGAACCGTCTTAGCTGAGTGTGTTTTATTTTGCGAAATCTCCGGAAAATCTTGTCGGAAGAAGATTATGATAATTACTTATTTTGTGTTATTCCACTCTGTACTCAGCTATGGGGTCACGCAGTGGGGAAACTAAACCGAACACCTTAAGATTTATCGCGTACAAAAATTTATAATTGTGAAGCTAATGTTCCAAAACTTGATTTACTTGTAGGAGCGTGCAGTCGTCACCACAGCTTTACAGTTGGCCAAGAAGATCTCTTGGCCAGAGGCGCTTCAAACGTCTGCGCTGAGCACCCGGTATCGCCCTAGCGTAAATTTTGTATGAGAGGGTTGTCATGTAATTCAAATTTGTCATTTATCGTCTTGTATAGTTGTTTTGCGACATCAATCACGTATGGGATTTGTAAGTCGTTGTGCAACATTCAGTTTGTGATGTAAAAAGGGCATATCGTTATCGTTCGTAGAATCTTGTTCTGATTCGCTTGTATACGTTTCGTGTGTGAAGGTTTAGCAGATCCCCAAAGTTGAACTCCATATGTCCAGATTGTTCTTACGACAGTCTTGTAGATCGTTAATTTGTGTGACATGTTTAATTTAGAACGTCTATTGCGTAAGCGTTTCAATGATAGAAGCGTGTTTTGAGTTTGTGGCGTGTGTGTGTAACATGTGCGTTCCATGTAAGTTTTCTGTCCAAGTGTAAGCCTAAATAGCGTGTTTGAGTAGTTTGAGGCAGCGGAATATTATTTATGTAAACGGTTGGGCAGTTTTGTTGTCTAATAGCAAACGTAATTGTAGCGATTTGTTTTCATTAATTTTAATTTTCCAAAGTTTAAGCCATGATTCTATCAGGTGTAAATGGTTTTGTGTATTTCGAGTTGCAATTACAGGATCGGAATCAACCGCAAGTACTGCCCATCAGCAAACATACCCATAGTTGTATGGATACAAGTTGCATCAATCTAACATTAATTAAAGTATAATTAAAAACGTAAATTCCCAACAATGATTACTTAAGTTTTAGTATTTGAGTTTTTTAAATAGGGTATATTATTTTATTTTAAAAGAAAGCTAACAAATAAAAACCCATTTATTTGAATTTAAAATAACAAAGTTTTTAAAAATAGTTATTTTTCAAAGTTATTACATTAAAAACAGATAGGAATTGATACGTCGTACATACATTAATCAAAAACCAGTCATGCAAAATAACATCAAAGAAAAAAACATCTGCATTGACTTTGATTTGAGAATATTTTTATCTCAAGCAATCTAATAGAGTTCCAAGGGAAGAAGAAAGAAGAGAATTATTGCTTTGAATATTTCCTAGAATAATTTTACTAAGTTTCTTTGAAATCAGGAAAATGTTGTCTTTTATTAATACTGAATTTTATTTAGTGCAGTTATCAAACTTTACAAAGTTCAGTTTTAATAGGTTGCTTATTTTGGATAGAATGATTGAACGATTAGGCATTCAACGAGATTTATTTTGCTTTTTAAAAGCCGTAAGTATCCTAATTCTGTACGTAATTTAAATAAATGTATAAGACTTCGAACAAAAAATCCATTTATCTTCTTCCATTGGTATTCTTCTTTCAAGGATAAAGTATCGATATATTTCGGTACCCATCTTCTGAGAGGCCTGCCAACATCTCGCGTGCCACCTAGCTCATTTTGAACTACCATCACAGCAAAACTGTCAAAACCCATTCTAACGAGTCTACATCACCATCTTACTGTCTGACTGTTAACTGTTTAACTGTTTGAGTTACACTTTAATTTGACATTTGATTTGTTTTAAATAGTCAAAACTAAAATGTTTTAATACACAATTGAAACTGGAACAATCATTTACGGGCACCCGATATTACAAAAGTGATCTGAAAATTGACATTAAAAAACGTGAGAGAAAACAGTAGAACGTTAGTGCATTAGATTGTCTTATAAAGTAAAATAATACTGGGTTCAAAGGTAAATGATTTTATGAAATAATCTAGAATTAAACTAAATATCTCATTTTACTTAAACTTGAAAGTGTGTGTTTCAATTCTGATTCCCATGAAAGTTGTACGCTAATAAAGTATTCAGAGACAAGAAGTTTACTTTAAACTACGTACCAAACTGTGCATAGTTACACAACTTTACCTGATGTTTTTAGATGTCAATATCAGATATCTTCAAAATACTTTAGTACTTTTCGTAAGCGTCATTTCAACTTTTTATTAAATTCTTGTCAACAGGACAAGAACTTTAGAAAGTCTAAAACTTTGTAGATAACATAAACAGAAGTGAAAAAAATTAAGAAAAAAATCTTTCAAACTTGATGAGTTTTTGATTAAAAGTTTGGATGATTAGCTTAATTAAATTTGAAACATCAATTTAGTAATACACAAATAATTTATTCGATAGGTGGAATAATATTTCAAACATAACATAAACGTAACTCATAAGAACAACAATCAGGACATGAAGAGTTTCATTTAAGAAATCTGCTAAACTTTCACACGCAAAACGTATAAACACGCTATAAAAACAAAATTTTACGTGCGATAATGGAATGTCAATTTTATGTCACAAACCTAATGCTAAGCAATATTACTTACAAATACCATACACACAACTGTTTCGTTGAACACCGTACAGTACGATGTACTTCAATTTAAGTTACGTACAAATCGTCCTATACAAAAAAAAATATATTGTTAATTGTACGCAGGAGACTCCAAATTACATAGGATATGTCAAGCTTTTGAGTTAACATAATACATATTACCTAAATAAACGTATAACTTAAATTGCACATTAACCATCTATTTTATTTACTTACTTACCTCAATTAATTAGAGTTTTATATAAAAATACTTACCCAATAATTCAGTGTTCGTTACCAGTGATTATAAGCTTTATTTATTTTTTAAAGAAAAAAAAATCGATCAAATTTTTCAAAATTTCAAATAAATACAAATTTTAAAGATGATGGTAATTGATGTAGTTTCTCACTGTATAAGTAGGTTTTTGTTCAAACAACTTAGTAAGTGCCCGTGGTGCAGTGGTCAGCGCAACTGGCTACTATGCCGGGGTCCCGGGTTCGATTCCTGGTCAGGTCTGGCATTTTTTCATCTGTAAATCACCATATATCATTACCTACGCACAAGCCCAAGGCTTATGTAAGCATCATCACTCAATAAAAAAAAAAAAAAAAAGTGTGATTAACAACTTACTATTTAGTACCAGGCTACTTCTTGAGGAAAGACACTATAATTATGAAGTATGAAGCCGAGGATAATAGTACGGTAGGATGATTGTGCCAGGAGCATAAGTGCTGATCACGAAAAACAAAAGTAGAAGGTATGAAATGAAACATGATGGAAGTAAGAGGTGACACAGTAAATAGATTGATCAAGATCAGGTAGAATATTCTACTCATATATCAGCATAGACGTTTAAAACTCCTCTGGCCAAGAAATCTTCTTAGGGAGGACAAATCACAGATCTGCAGGGTTGATCGAAAGCTCCGACAATTAAATAAAGTTTTGGAAAGATTTTGTGTCAACATTTTAGTAATTATTAAAACGATTTATAGCTACAGATTCTAAATACTCAATAAAATATTACAAAACAAAAACATATGTAGTCTGCAATAAACTTAAGAAACTAATATATGAGATATTTATAATATTTACACTAATTACGAATTCTCAGCCGTTCCAAGTTAATTAAAACTGATATCAAGCAGCATATTGAATGTACAATTTGTATTCCGGGCTGGCATCATCTAAGAATGTAAATCATTGTTACAATTTCCAGCTTTGTAAATTAAACTGGCAACGTTTCTGCTTTGTATTATGTTCTTACAATTAAAAATTCTACAGTTAAAATATTTTCTTTTGATTTTATAGTTTTTAATAAGAACTGTTTATTTCTCATTTTCATATGTTTTGTTAGTATATGAAATCATTTAGGTAATAATATTATGTTTTAATTTTTTTAACTTATACAATTTTTGTTTTTTTTAAACAAAATACGTATCTGTGTTTGAGTTAATATATTAAATTAATGGAGGTCAAAAATTTAAGATTAAATCTTAAACCCAGCAAGTTTTTATTTCTAGAATATCTCTATTATAATACAAAAATATTGTAAGATTATATTTTATATAGTAATATTCTAGAAATGGTTGATGGAATAGATTGTTTATTGTACGAATTGCGTTTTGTATGGGTCGAAGTATGTTGAACAAGGACAGGGAATTTGAATGAGATGATTTTGTTGAGAATTCTTGGAAAAGAGGTAATAGGGGGTTCTTTTTGATGGGCGAGTGGATTTTTACTTTGCCACCGCACTGACTTACTGTCCTCTACCGATTTTAATCTTTGGTACTCTTCCGTTGAGTACTCCAACCGTTTACACAACGATAGTAGATGGTAGAGTACTACTCTGCCTGTCTACTCTACTGATTCCGTCTGCATTAGCAGCAATTTGCAAAACAGTCAAACGTTAAACCAAAAAAAAAAAAAAAAAAAATACTCTACTGATTACTATACTAATATAAACCAGGGTGTATTTTCTAATAATTTATGTACATCTAGAGAATTCTATTTCAAAGAAGGACATGCTAGAGTAAGCTATTCCCACTCCTCGAGTACAAACGTCGTCTCCCTTTCATACACACTTCATCTTTCCTCTCCATCAACACCAATTTAAGACACCCACATAAATAAGAATTGATTCTCATACAGTGTTTTGGGTCCCTTCTGTTTTTTGTATGTCACTTCAAATACGAATTCTCTGAAGGGTTGCACACGGGAACATTTCTCCTACTCCCTGCATTAGTGAATGCTCAGACAATGATATACCCAGGCATACGAGGTGTGGCAATTAAATAACGAGACTGACGTTTCAAAAAATTTAATTTTAATTTTATACATAATCACTTATTGTCACCTTCAATATACACTCCTTCTCTATAGTTACAACGCTCCATGCGAATTTTCCATTGTTGGAAAAAGTGCTGGAAGTCATCTTCGGTTAGCTCTTTCAGGACACGTGCCGCTTTTTCTTTTACAATTTCCACAAATCTTGTCTCTTTTAATGCAGATTTCACCTTAGGGAACAAGTAGAAGATAATAACATGTGATGAAACATGGATTTTTACTTATGATCCGGAAACGAAGCGCCAACCCATGCACTGGAAGAGCCGAACTTCACCGAGAACCAAAAAAGTACGAATGAGCAAGTCAAAATTTAAAGCAATGATGAGTGTTTTTTTTATATCCATGGGATTGTGTACCTTCACTGGGTTCCTGAACGTCAAACAATTAATCAATATTACTACCTTCTTACTACCTTACTACTTAAGGTACTATATATCTTACTAAGGTATTAAGGTTATACCTTACTTCTTAGTATTACTACCTTACTTTCTAAACTACGTCATGCGGTCTTGGGTTCGAATCCCATTCAGGCACGGCATTTTTTCATACGTTACAAAATATCATTTCATCCTTCACCGTCTGCATTAGCAGTAATTGCAGAACAGTCGGACGTTAAACCAAAAAAAAAAATAAAAAATAAAAAAATAAATAAACTACGTCAAAGAGTAATGAAGAAACACCCCGAAATGTGGAAGGACAAATCATGGGTTCTCCACCAAGACAATGCGCCAGCTCATTCCGCGTTATCTGTCAAGAGGTTCCTAGCCAAGTACAGCATCTCAGTGTTAGAACATCCACCTTATTCACCAGATCTTGCACGATGTGACTTCTACCTGTTCCCTAAGGTAAAATCTGCATTAAAAGGGACAAGATTTGAGTCTGTGGAAACTGTAAAAGAAAAAGCGGCACGTGTCCTGAAGGAGCTGACAGAAGATGACGTCCAGCACTGTTTTCAACAATGGAAAATTTGCATGGAGCGTTGTAGGGATAGAGGAGTTTATATTGGTGACAATAAATGATTACGTATAAAATAAATAATAAAAAATTTACGTCAGTCTCGTTTTTTAATAGCCACACATCGTAGTTTAATCTTATTAATAACGAATATTTTATAGTACATCTACGAAATTCATACTAGACTGTGAAAAGCCGACTAACTACTAACTGTGAAATGGAGTGGAGTTGACATTACACAGAAATGTTGCTGGTCACATTGGCGCGATAAAACGTAGGATTGGGAGAAAGGACCGTATGTGCAACCCTTCAGAGAATGTGGATTTGATAGTTCCATACATAAAACAGAAGAGACCCATTGGTTTTTTTTCAACCGTTAACTGTATTCATTCGCTAACTCTACCCTCTGTTTAAAGACAATTTATCAAAACTTATCCGGAAAATAATTACAAAATATAGAGAAGTGATATAATATGGCTAATCCGTTTTTCTGGCCAAAAATCTCATCGGATTTGAATAAAAAAATTAGATTTTTTAAAATTAGACAGTTCCCAATATCAAAATACAAAGCTAAAACTGGATACAGAATTACAGACTTGCGTAGATAATTTCTTTGGGTTAATGAATAATGTAATAGGACCCGAACATGTTAAAAATGTTATACATTCGTTTTGGTTTGTACGCGGATGTGGATGGAAATAATTTAAATGATTTATAAAACTTCCCGCGGACTTAATGTATTATAAATATCCTATATTACATTAGACTAAGTGTAACGATAAATAAATTTTTATTCCCTTGTGTGGTGAACCGACGCGAGGTGGCGTTACTGTTCCAGTAACGAACCACCCTTAACCATGTTGTGTAACCCACACCACTGAAACAAGTCGAGGCGATTTTATGAAGTTATACACGACTTATTTTGTTATTTATGGAGTGAGAATGTTATAAGGGAATGGTGTTTTGTTATACACGCTTCCACCGCGTCATAATTTATAAACTAATCTGCTATGTTTGTTTTTATTTATTTTTCTTTTCAAAAATTAGATTAAAAAACTAAAAACAGAATATTTTGTGTACGACTTTTTTAATCCAAGTAAATTGCAAACCTTATTGACCTACTGGCTAAAAAACCTTGTACTGAAGTATTGTATTACATCAGTTGTAATTTTGTAACGTTTCTCAAATACAAATAGACCAATATTGTTGCGTATTTAAACAAAAACATTGAAACTTTCCGCTGGAATATGTTTATGCGGTTGGTAGCAAGTGGTTGTGGACAAGCAAATCGTTATTTTGATGGTTAATTTTTTTTAAAATTAACATTATTAGCAATCAGTTTTTAAAATATAAACTATATACAAATCTTTTGAATTTAAAAATCACAAGTTGAGGCCTCATTACCCTGAGTACCTCTCATTATATCAACCACTCATGTGTTAAAGAGAAAATTACTATGTACAAAGATATTTACATATCACAATATGAAATACTTTTCACTATAAGTTTTATACATTTAAACTCTTTCAGAAAAGTCCAAAACATGGTAACGTTTCAGGCGCCTAACTTCTTCTGCATTGTTTAGCAAATTTATGGCTAATTCATTTTCGTGACTTGAAAGTTTTGCCTGATATTTTCTATTAAAACGCCTGACTTCGTCCATTACATCAGGAAGGTTGCAATAATGTTGTATTTCTGAATTCCTTGCAAACCATGGCACCCTTATTACAGCCCGAAGAACCTTATTCTGGAAACTTTGAATTACCTCTATTTTACTTCTGCTGGTAGTTCCCCAAAGTTGAACGCCGTACAACAAAACTGGTTTAAGTAAATTTTTGTAAAGCAGCAACTTATTCTCAAGAGAGAGAGAGTGAAGAGTTCCCGCCAATCAGCCAGTACATCCTTTCGTATTTGAAATTTAATTCATTCCTCTTCATTCTCACATTGGTTTTCCAAGTTAACCGCCTGTTAAGATGCATACCCAGATACTTCACAACTTCACTTTGTAGTAAACCAACACCTCCAAGTTTTACTAGTGGACTGGTAAGTATTTCTCCGCATTGTAAATGTAACATGCTGCGACTTTGCAGTATTGATCATCTCTCCATTTTTGAAGCCATGGTTGGATTTGATCTAAACATTCCTGAAGTTTGTTTGAAGCAACTATAGGATCTTCACTTTTAGCAAATAATGCCTTTTCGTCTGCGAATGTAGGTTGAACTACCCCTTCAGTTGTTGGTAAGTCTGCTTCATACAATGAGTACAAATGATTAAGTGACAGTATTTTATTTATAGTCGAGTTTAGTTTAAGTTTAATTAATTTAATTTAATAATATAATTGTAATGTTTTAGTAATCCAAATTTTTCATGGTTAATTGTAATTTATAATCTTGTAAATAAATAATTATTATAAGTTTCAAGGAAGTCAGTTTATTATTTTTTATTACACCCAGATCCCCAACGAACTTAAATGTTAACAATATTATTCATTAGTCGTAAGACTAAATAACATCAGTTGTACAGACGGGAAACCTTTGGAAAATGCATTTTATAGCTTGCAAGAATCATACATTTTAGTTAAAATTTTAGTAAAAAATTATTTTTTACAATTTTAATAATTTCTTATTCTGATAAGCTACGGATAACTGGAAATTACAAGTGATAAAAACATTTGAGGTAAAAAGTGTTGCAAAGAATTGAAAAAGTATAATAATATTTACATACTGAAAGAAAAATGTTGAAAATAATGTAGTGTAGAAGAATAAAGTGTCATTTATATAAATCAGGTAAGATTAATACAAGTTACTGAGTCCCTTTGTTTTATATTTACTTTATAATATTCATAAACATACAACAACTACTATTAATCATCGTAATGTTTCTGAATTTTATTCTATTATGACTCTTTTTTAAATACCACAGCTCTTTTGTAATGCAGTTGGTTTGTTAGTTTTATTATTTTAATATTCTTAGTAGTTTTCGTGTAAATTTATTAATATAAATTACTGAACTTTAACATATTCTAAAACTATTGCATCTACTAGATGGTTTTTAAATCATATTAAAACTTTCTTGTCCAAAAAGTGATAACCTAGAATTAATCTGTTTTTTCCAATTTTTCCGTAATTTCCTCAGAGATATCAACATTTTGGCTTACTCTAAAGATTACAGCAATAGACCTTTTACCGTAACCCAAAACGCCATTCATTTCTATGAAACACTATAAAATGTCCCTTAAACCGCTTCTACAATACTATTATAATATTCATTTTCGTTTCCTCCACCTAGCTGGAATTCGTAGCCAAATCTTCTGTGGCAACCGGTCCTTTTCAAATCTTCGTAGATGACCGAACTAGATGAGTGGCCATTTTTCAATTTTGTAAGTAAATGAAGTGCTCGTCAACTAAAATTTCCTCGTTCATAATTACATCTAGCACAGTCAACTGACAAGTTCTTCATAAACTCATTTCGATAGCTGTTATTCTGCTTTGAAATCTTGGTTGGAAAGTCCAAACCTTTGATCATAATTGCAGGACCTTTCTAAACAAGAACGGAAGATTTTCTTATTGGTGCTACGAGATCACTTGGTGCTCGTGATCACTCCTCACAACAGAATGTAATTTTTTAATGATGGCAATACCTCTGCTAACTTTTCCAAAATATTATTATCTGGTGTACCATATGATACTATCATAGACCAAAGGTATTTATATTCCTGCACCGATTTAATGACACCCTGGTCTGTTTTGATACTGTTTCCTGGGTTTCCAAATATCATTTAGTTTAAGTACTTAATAAATAAGACCATTTTTATAAATTACACTGTTCTAAAGTAATGTTTTGTCCAATTTTTGCATTCGGTTTAAAATGTTGAGGTAACTACTTGTTTTCTTACAAGAAGGACTAAATACGAGACATTGCGTCGGAGCTTCATGCTATCATACTACTCTACTTAGTAGGGGTGCATGGAAGTGCGGGCGCTTAGCTTCCGCACTTTTCAGTGGGTGTTTCGTTCAATTGGTTTTGTGATTGAATTTCTTTTGTGTTCGGTAAGCAAATTTGGACGCTTTATGCCCCAAATTTTTTAAAATTAATAGTCATACAATATTCGTTTCATAACAATGAATATTACTATAACTGCAAACAAGTGTATTAGGGGTATTATCATTATTAATTTATTAAACATTATAGCAAATCCACCGTTTAGAGAATTTTAAATTTTTATTTATTATAAAATAAAGGTTTTGAATCATCTCCAACGTGGCGCATCCCCAGGTGGCGGATAGGGGAATGCTCTGTAAATATACTGGGTAGGTGGGAAATAAAATACCAACCGCGGACCGAAATTATTTAACAGAAATCCACTGACGTCTATCTTGTATCAAGCGGTCTAGTGGTCAGCGTCTGTTCACAGATTGTGCAACTGAGATTACCCTCTACAAATCACATTTGTAGTTGTAAGCTCGGGGATTTATCACCACTCAGGAAAGATACATCATAGAAAGTTCAAAATATGAACAAATCACTTTAGAAAGAAAAGAATATCATTCCTAGGACACATACTTAGAGCCGAAAAGTCCAGACTTGTGAACCGACTGATCAACCATTTTTGGAATAAGGTATCGAGACCTAGGTGGCTGAAGGATGTACAGTGGGATGGGGAGGAACTACTTGTTTTCTAAAATAGTTGCTAAAATAGTTGTTTAGTGGAATCACTTAACAAGTCCTGCTAACAAAATCAGCTAAGTATAACCAACTAGTCAAGAATAATATGGTTACATTCGAACCAAAAACCAGAAGAGTGTACAACAGGGTGTTTACCAACGAAGACTGGAAACAAAGATCGGAACGTTTTAAGAAAATGTGGGAAAAACAAAAGGAAGCCACGCTTAGGAGAGCGCGGTTTTCAAAGAAATCCAACACTGGAACAAACCTAAACTTGAACTAGAGTGATCCTATGAGGTCTCAAAAGTAAAATAATAAAAAATAAAAAAATAAAGGTATAAATAATAAGGTGTAACATCAACGAAAAAAGACACGGGAAGAAAGACCTAAAAACCTGCCCAAAGCTAAACAACTGACGAAGAGCACACATAGCAACAAGTGCATAAAAGAACACAAGAAGATCGGATCGAGTCCGAGTCGCGAAAGAAGTGAGCTTGCTCTCGGGATGATGACGTCGTAGCTAGACTACCTTGTTTGGAGAACTGGATAGAAGGAAGTTTTTAGGGATTTTTCTTTGTTTGGAATTACACATGAATATTTGAGGGAAAGATGAGCTCGGAATCAGGATAATAGCGAAAACATTGTGTTGGGAAGGGACGCTTTTTCTAGTCGGGAGTGGTTTTATTGTTGTTAATTTGTAAATTTGTTGAGATTTGATATTGATGAGAAGGAAGAGTGAATTCACAGGTAATGGGGTATAGCACTAAATTTTGAGGGGGTTTTCAGGAGGAAATATTTGTAGGGATGTTTGTAGAAAAAATCGTGGAATGGCTGTTTAATATTTACTTGTGGCGGGCGAGGTGTCGTGTAGATTTCTCTGACAGCTGGATGAACAAAGCGTTGACCAGCGTTGTGAAGGACTCTTGAAGTTCGTTATATGAACTTCTTCGGGCTGGGGGTGAGGACGTAGTCGTAGACGGTTTTATTATTGATGAGGTAGTTGATTGATAATTTGTCTTACTATGCGGTTGTGAAGGGAGGAAAGTTTTCTTTTGTTGACAGAGGAGAGGACGGGCCACTAAACTGGTGCACCATACAGAAGAAAGGACTGATGATACCAGTGTAGATTAACACCAGAAGATAGGAATTCGTGAAAGATTGTATTCAAACTATTCTACATCAAATTCTTGCCAGCACTGATAAAAGAGATTAAAAAAAAACATGGAAAAATTATAGGAATTACCATGGAAGATCTTGTGGACAAAATGGGGAAATTAAATTAGCTCAAAGATGCAAACACAGGATTCTTAACAAGACAGGATAAAAGAACATTTACAAAAAGGGGTTTTCTAGAAGAGGAAAGGGAAAGAAGATCAATTCGAATGAAGAAGTATTGGAGAAAAAGAAGAGCTAATAACCTTAAAAGATTCCTCCATAAAATGACTTAAGTGCTCCAACGAGGCCGTAAAATTAAAAATATATAATAGCGATATTAAAAAACCACCAAAAGAAAAAAGAATAATTAAGAACACTTCACTTACCGAAAGAGTAGCGGTTTCGTGGTATTACCACATCATCGCCTTATTATAATATTCAAAAATACTCATTTAAAACATTTTATCTTTTTAAAGGCTTCTCCGTATGTCATAACAATTACAGGAATAAATTTATCTATCAATTTTTTAAATTGAAATTTACCGAGTCAGTTCTGCCAACCTAAATTAGGTTACTGGTTTTTGTATTCTATTTGCATATTTAATAATATAAAATTCTTTTTAAATTTGTAAATGTAAAACTTCTCCAATATACGAGTATCAACCTCTATTATTCGTTTTTTACAATTCCAATTATTTTATGTATTGTTTTTATTGTATGTTTGAATTAATTAAGTTGTCGTTAACATTGGAAAAATTTGTATATCCGGTTTGTGTAAGAAAAATAGTGCTCAGAAAACTTCTTCCTGAATGATTTTGTGATTTAAGCAACATAAAATTTATTGCATTCATTACAGTTTATTTTTATCTATCAAAAATGCCAAATCTAAATAAAAGATTATTTTAAAGTTAGAATACGTAATAAATAATTACTACTGTTTTAACAATTTTATTAATCTAGCTGAATTTTTTAAAAGGGGTTTATAAAATTTACAAATCCTACGGTATTCCACCTCTGTAGGTAAGCCAACAACCGCAGGGAGATCAATGGATTTAAAACTCTACGACCAACTTACACACACAGGAAAGGAACAAAAATTTTAGTGATCTGAATGTTAATTGAAAATAACGTTTACCGAATAAATATTTTGGTAGGCGCTTTTCGTTTAGGTAAAATATTTTTATCCGACCGGTGAAGCAAAGAGAAGCGAAATGTTATTGACATTTTGTATGTATGAATTGATTATTTACGTTAATTATTTACACAATAAAACTCAAAAGTCTGAACTGATTTTCATGAGTAATCATTTGAATTGTAGTAGCACTTCAGCCAACATAGGATGTCAGAACACTCAAGGAAATTAACATGGCAGAAGTTTGTCTTATTATGTAAATGAATTTTCTTTTTAGCCTCTGACAATATAATGAAAGGTTTAAACACCACTATTTCAAAATTCGTAGACTAATATACAATTTTACCTCACTACGGCTAAGAAAAATTGAATAATGTCATTTAATTGCACTGTCCCATATCACATTTAGTTATTCTCTGGTCGAAGGTCTCCTCTTCCACTAGAGATTAGTACTGAAGTCAAAAAAATTCAATTTTCAGTTGGCTTACTAATTGGTTTTATTTTACAGTCGATTTTTTTTCAACGTGTAAGGTTGTGTGAAATATTAATGTTAAACGCTTTGAATTTTGTTTGTCATGAAACGCAGCGAGCTAGTAAAGGTTCCAAATTATAGATTTTCTTGTTTAAGTGACATCAAATCTAGTAAATTATAAATATATTTGGAATGAATACACACGTTTTATATATTAATACCCATTAACCTGTAAATTCGTCTTGTCAGTTTTTTTTCTATTCGAGGCGGCGAGAAAAACACATGTTCACTCCCCAAAATGGGGAGTAGTCTTGGACTCAATTGAGGCGTCTTCTTCCAGTCCCAAGGAGGCCACAACAGCCACCCAAACAAAAACCCCCACCTGGCCACTTGATCCGAAAACTGAAAAAAACCTTCCACCTCACTTGGAATTGTTAAATAATACAAAAAGGGAAATGTAGGGTTAAAATTTAGTCAGCCGGACTTGGAAGGAAATCGTACCCCAATTTCCCTTACCATTACCAACACTACTCATTCTCTTACTTTTATTCATCTCTTTCATCACCAGCTCAGGAAATATGGTTTTTATTTTGTGTGATTGGGTCAGGATTATTTAGAATGGGATAGGACAATTCTGCTGTTTCCGGATGTCCCCTCCTTCGGCAGTATCTCGATCACCTTCTTTGCAGAGTGATCAACTTCTAACTCTCCTCATCTCACAGCATCACTGCCCCCACTCTTTCTGAGTTCCACAGTTTAACTCTTTTGTTTTCATAAGTTCCCATTATTTCGTGCTAAAAATAGTGACATCTGTCAAAGATATACGTAACGGACCTCCTCTTTACTGTCATAGAGTCAATATTTTGGCAAGTTTTCTCAAGTTTTAACTTCGTCAGATATACCCCAAAGCAACCATGCCCTATTAACCCTTTATAGGTCTTTGGTAAGTATACTTACCACTGGAAAAAAGGTCGACTTTTTTTAAGAATAAGCTATGAAGTTGAACCATATTGGCATTTTATGGTTTTATAGATATTCTCTTGCAAATGGCTATCCACATTTTGAACTTCGTGCGCAGCGATCATGTGCTTCATTAATTACACGAGTGTGGTAAGTATTCATACCAGCATAAAACGTGTTGTTTTATTAATACTTTTGTACAGTGCTTTGAAAATTTGAGTTTTTTTACGGGAGAGCAAGCATTCATGATAATATAAAGTTGAGATTAGTTATTCTACACAATTTTCTGTTATATAGGACTAAAAGTTGTTTTAATAAGCATTCTTGCCATTAAGTATTATGTGATTCCCAATTCAATAAACATTCCTTGGTATGTATATTTAACATGGCTTATCATTAAAAAAATAAAAATATTATACTATTCTGGCACTAGAAATACATTATTCAAGCTCCTATAAAACAAAATTTAACATTTTACAAGATGTATATTTTCCCTGTAGTACTGCCCTATAAAGGGTTAACAACTGCTTTAAATCATGGTTTGTATCACCAAATGTCCTCTTTTTTCACACCTCGACATTCTGAATGAATTTTCTTGTCCATTCCCGGGACCTTGGTTTCAATCCATCTCCTATGCCGTCTACCGAGTAATCGCCTCAAAAATTTATCTTTATCAGCTTGAAAAAGTCGAAATGTTACGTGCAAGCTGACATAACTCTCTTATAATCCCTTTACTTCACCCTGCTAAGAAAAAGTTACGAACGGTAAAGAGTTAAAATATTATTGATTTCAGTAGTTTTCTTTTATGGAAAAAGAAAATAGTATACAATAAATAATTCGAAAAATAATAATTTCATAATTTAAAAATTGTAAGTGCATTTCGATCAAAAATAAACAGAGAAAAATCGAATACTTATATAATAGATTCTTAAAGTAGTAATGCATCATTCATTATTTAGAAAGAACTAAAAGTAATTATTATATATCAATATAAAACTACTTACGAAAATTTACCGTTGGGACTTTATAAGCTTTGATAATGCTATTAAAAATAATGTGCAACTTGTTTTTATTAATGGAACTGAATGCGATATAATTCTGTTATCATCGTAAAAATAAACTGCAATGTGCAATGTAGAATATTGGTCCATTTTACACACTGATAATGGTAATGCATCTATGCTGTACACTTTATACTATGTTATGTATTATAAAAGAAAATGTAAAACCATCGTACTCGGAAACATTCTTTCTGAAATTACGGCCAGTCTAGGATCTTTATGAGTACAGTACTTTAATATACTAGTATAAAGTACTTTTCATATATATTATAACAACTTATCCTACAGTTAAAACCTTATGATTTATTTTTATAAAGGAAAATATTTTATTACTCTTTCAAAATAGTTTTTATATTATTTTCCATGTATACTCTTTTTTTCTACAACTTTAAAAAAATAAACTATCTGATAAAATATTAAAATGCAATTTATTACTGAAATATTTTATCTAAATGTGTTTTATGACATTAAAATAATAAAAAAATGTGTTTTTTTACTTTGTTTAACGTACAAGGTTTTTAATTCATCGTATTAAAAATTTATATAATTGAATATAATTCTCTTTAAAATATATTACATCGTATTACAAGAAAACATTGAATTTATGTAGCGAACTTTTTTCATGGTTTGAATTACTGTGTAAACTTAGTTGTATTCTGTTTAAGCGTGAAAGATTTATAAAACTATTTTAAGGTCATTTAATTTCTTTCAGTTGTAATTTTAATAAACACTTTGAGTTCTAAGCGACTATGTTATTTCAAAGTATGCTCTAATATAATGTAACATTAGGTTAAGGTGAGATAATTAGGTGAGCTGTGGTTATTGTATGAAAAGAATGTATTGTTATGTAACTAGCATTACTACCTGGAAAGGGTGCAGTGGTGATATAGGCTCTTATTGTCATTTCTTGTATTCTTTTGTGATTAAGTTTTATTAAATTTCTATTGTTTTCTAATTTCCATGTGTATGTTAACTTTTTATGAATTATTTACAAAATGTCTGAGAATCTTTTTATTTATTTCTTCTACAGAGTGATTTTTTTAGTCCTGTCACCCAATTGTTAATGTCTGGTAATTTTTTTCTAATAAATGGAAATTTTGTTTTGTGAAACGAAGTTGGTAGCCCTACTCAAACGGTATAGATACGGCAGTGTGAGTTGATTCTCTTTGAGCTGTGTAAAATTTTGTGCCATTTCCGGTCATGTTACGAACAGAATGTCTTTTACTCTAGAACAACGGGTTTTTATTCTTAATATTTTGCAACGAAATCGTGCGCAAGTGTAAAAGAATTATTTAAAATTAAATTTGTCGGTGTTTTTCCGCCAGAAAAAAATGTCAATTTCTATCAATGTGTTTGCCACAGAAAACGTAGTAATCGACCAATTCTATTGATAAATGACGTTTTAGAGAATGTGAAAACAAGATTGCTCAATTCTCCACGGAAATTTTAGGAAAACTTTCCTCGCAAGTTGATTTGTCATTATCGAGTGTTCAGAAAGCTGCTAAAAAATTGAAATTGTATCCGTATCGCGTACGATTAGTCCAAGAGCTTCAGCCTCCAGATTTAAACAAGCGATTAATTTAAAAGTCATCTGTCAAGAGAGTTGGTCGACCACTACGTTTTCTGTCGCAAATACTACCTGTCTCTCGAAATCGGTTTGTTAGCTTAGAAATTGACATTTTTTGTAGTGGTGGAACACCAACAAATCTAATTTGAAATGATTCTTTACACTCGCTTACAAATTCATATAGTAAAATATTGTTCAAGGATGAAAACCCGTTGTTCTACGGTAAAAGATATTCTGTTCGTAACACGAACGGAAACGGCACAATATTGCACTCAATTAAAGGAGAATCAACTCACACTGCCGTATCTATACCGGTTGAGTAAGGGCTACCAACTTCGTGTCACAAAACAAAATTTCCCTTTCTTTGAAAAAAATTACCAGACATTAACAATTGGGTAACAGGACTAAAAAACCACTCTGTAGTACAACCTATCTGTTTATTATTGTTTCCAAAATTCGGAAGAGAGCCTTTGAACTTGTATTATGTGTTTATTACCTTGTTTTTCTTTTCCCTTCAAGAAACCTAATAGTATATAAGAGTTAGCTCCCTTCGTCGGTTATTTAGTTGAATTCAGTCAGTTCAAGTTGCCATACGTACTTTTATTAGTGTGAATACATTGTACATATTGTACGTTAAGAAAAGATCTGCATGGTGTACATATTGTATTTGTTTTAGGTAAGAGTTAATTGTTGATTGTAAAATTATCGCTATTGTTAGTCAAGTTAGCCTTTACGTTTTTAAAATTAATTTAATTTTTAATTACCTCGACTGCAAATTTTTTGTAATCTAGGTTTCATAATTAATTGTAATTATGACAAGACAAAGTTACAAGCAAATACACATTGTGTATTTTATTCCAAATATTATTAAAACTTACATGACATGTTACAAACATAAAAATCTATAATTAAGATCCTTTTTAAATTTGACAATTTGAAGTAGCAATTAAGTAAAAAGTAAATTTCAGTAGGCAGATTACATAATTGTTTGAAAGGAAATTTAATGAAGGTGTGATTTTTTTAATGAAAGGAAATTTATTTCAATTTAGTATAAATGTTTCCAAAATACTGTAAGTTAGTTTATCCCTTGAGATTGGGAGCTGAGCCAGTTTTGGAAGAAGTTAATAGGTTATGTACCTATCAAGATCAACTAATCGTTCAAGTTATCTAGTTCCTTTAATAATGATAAGGGTACACCGACTTGTCGCTTAGATAGAGGAAATGTATGGATTTCCTTCCATGTTTACTTACTTCCACCCTTTTTATGATAATTAGTCATAGAGCTATGACGTTTCTCTCAAGTAAATTTCTGTACTCGTTTATCTTTAATTTTTATATCATTAGAATACTCTTCTTAGAACTTCTTGTTTCTTGTATCTACTTTAAACAATTATAAATACAGCTTATGAAATTAAAACTATATTAAATAATTAATATTTAAATTTATTCATTAAAGTCATATGTAATGAAGAGTGGACATCGTGCATCTGAAATTACTTTATAATAAAACGTGTTTTTTTTTATTTCTGTAGGTACACCCGTTTAGACTCAACGAAAAATATTTTTCAATTTCACCACTGGTTAACAATAATGATGCCATAAAGATGAAATTATGTTACTTTTTACTTTCTCTTGCCTATATGAATATATAGGAAGGAAAGTACTGTTTTCATGTCGATTTTTCGAAATCGAGTTTTCACCGGATCTATATGTTTTCAGACCTGAATCCAAAAAACATGTTTTTAGCGATTGGTCTGTGTGTGTGTCTGTGTGTGTGTGTGTGTGTGTCTGTGTGTGTGAACAGAATATCTCAAAAACGGAACATTGTACGAACTTGAAATTTGAAACTTAAGTTACATACCACTACCAGACCCGATAAGAACATTTTCATCAAAATCGGTTAACCGGAAGTAGTAGTATTTATAGTATTCGTGTAATTTTTAACTTTTATGCGATTTTCTCAAAAACTGGTCCTACTATTTTTTTAAAATCACCTCGTTTACTAAATGTTTTTGCTCTGCAAGATAAGGTAGGCGCCATGTTTGCTGAAATTCTTGGTGAGGCTGTTTTCACGTAAAAAAATTGTTTTTTTTTTAAGATTACGGCTTTAATGTGCATTTTAGCGCAAAAATTTATGTAATAAAAACTGTAAACAGTTTCAAATCCAACAACTTTTATATAAAACATTTTTTTTGTATAACGCTTAGTTTAGCGGTAATTAGCGATTTTCTGTTTTTTTCTCACGAAAAGTATGAAAAATTGATTTTTTTAAGATTTCGGCCTTAGTATGCATTTTACGACAAAAAAGTATATAGTCAAATTTATAGGAAATTAAAAGATCTATAAGTTTTATTTTAAGCCAAACTGAGGTTATTTTCATTTTGTGTCTTTCATTCATGATTAAAATAAGATATGTTTTTAGAGGTTAGTTTTTTGTTTATTTCTAATGTTTATTACTAATGTTAGGTTATATTGGTCATTATTTGCATTGGAAAGAGAAAGTTGTGTGAGTGTTTCACACCAGATTTTTTTTTTGAAATTTATTTATTTAACGTCGCATCAACTAAAATGATCATTAGCGATGACGTTGGATTGTGACTTACTGTGCATAATAAAGGATGAGAAGGATGAATGTTTATTTTATAACGTATGAAAATATGTCGTGCCTGAGCAGAATTCGAACCCATGACTGCATGATGAGAGGCGAGCACGTAACCGACTACGCCAATGCGGCCGGCATATGTTTTTAAATGTTTGTTTAATCCCAATATGGTGTTTACAATTTAAAAAATTATAAAACTTAGTAACATTGTTTTGTTGAAATAGAAGTTTGATCATGTATTTAAATCAATATGATGAAAATTAGGAGAGGAGATTGTACGCTGTCTTGTAGTATTGATTCGGGCAAATAACTTCTTCCTTAATTATAACAAAAACCCATTATCACACGTACAAGAAATATCCTGTAGTAGATTCTGTAGCGTACTGGGTTACGTAATCCACCCATGTACCAACAATGTATTATAAAACCTTGCAATACCTTTAGATTATTGAAACATAAATTTACAACAGTTTTTTGTCCGTTCTCACAATATTATTTGCATTTAAATAAATAAAGTAATTTATCCTGCTAAAAAACTAAACAATATAATAAGATGGGCACTGATACAATCTTTGATTATTCTAAAACTTTCTTATAAGATTTTTTTTCTAAATTTCAAGTTAAAATGAAAATGGATTGAAAAGTTTTGCAATTAAAGTTAAACCACAGTATGCGTAACTGAAACGTACCAGTTGGGAATTAAAAAAAAGTTCTTTGACTTAATCCAAAAGACAACCTTGAAAAAAAAAACTACTTTCTGATTACATGTAATGATTATAAATATTTTTACCAGTTCAGCTTTATCTTTCGATTACACAATTTTCCATTTACCTTATCTTTGTTATAGTTTTTCTGGTTGGGAAAATTAAATATAACAATAGTGTAAAATTCAATAGTGTTATCGCCATGTTTCCCTCAAAACATATTAACTGAAAATATTCGAATTATTACATAACCACCATTCATCTCCGAATAAACTATATCAAAATCAGTCAAAAATTTTAATAATAAACTATTATGAATCAAAAAATTTGATTAACTACATCATAATATGAGTGTTACGTCCATCTGAGCTTTGACCATTCTCTACATTTGTATAACCCTGGTTTGGTCTACTATCGGTTTCATAATCATAGACACCCGAGTTTGAACCCTTGCAACTCCAAATCTATGAGTCGGATTTTAACATACTTTACATCGAAATTTATCTCATTTTATACTGCGTTGACCGATAATAATCCTATATTTTTAATGTTGTTTAAAAGTTTCCATATCGGCGTTGGAAGACAAAAAGACCCAGTGTTTTTGCTACCGCAACAAATTTCACGCGTTTAAGAGGCGTGTAACTCGATAATATTACGATTTGACCGAAAAGTTTGAAATTTTAACACAAGATAGACAATTATATTCTTACAGCGTGTACGAAATTTCAAATTCGTGCGTTATTGAAATTTTGATTTATTAACAACATTCTAAACCCTTGCTATCTCGGTAACCTCTCGATCGTTCGGCACGGGCAAATTATCGTTTTATTCAGCGTCAAAAACTTAGTACACATATGTTAATAAAATGAAATATTGATAGGCCAATAATGTGGTGGAATTTTGTACATTTTGAAAAATAGACGGGGTAATGTGGGTTTGGGTGCTACTATCCATGTTACTTGAATCTGACTGTCTACCTGAAATGCCAATGCCGTCTGTCAATTCAGGTAGACAGTCCGACAGGATGTCACGTACACAACCTGCAACATGGATAGTAGCGCCCAACCCCACATTACCCAGCCTATTTTTCAAAACTTTAAAAATTCCACCACAACATTGGCTAATCAATATTAACAATCTAATTCGATAATTAGATTTAATGCCCATAACAGGCAGGTGGAGAGTAATTATTTGTACTCGATCTGCTAGTTCCAGGGCTACAAAAAATAGTTCTGTTTCTTATCACATGAGCAGCCAACATGTTAGAACAGCAGAAGAGATAGAGGTGTAAGAGATACTTGTCATCCTTGAGGAGTTATCTCCTCTGAGAGTCATGAATTTCATTATACAGCCAGACCCTGTAGAGAACGAATTGAATGTGTCATTGACTTTTAAAAATTTTTACATTACTTTTTTGAAATAAATTTATTAATTCACCCGTTGAGAAATATAATGAAGTTGCAAATCAACGTATTAAGGAATGTCATAATTTTTTTGTTTAGACCTGAAATATTATTTAAAAATTTTAATTAATTAATATTTATTTTTAAAGATTCACGTTTTACATAATAAGAGAAGCATGTATTTAATTAAAAGTTTATAAATACAAAAACAAAGATACTGTAATTCTATAACTGTAGACTGTATTGAAGTAATTTTGTGTAACGTAACGTTTATTCGAAGAAGGAATTTTAAATAAAAGTTTAACCGTATCTGAAGTAGAAAAGCGTGCGAGTGCGTGCTTTTAAAATACCGAATTAATTAACAGACGAGAAATTCGTTAAAAAGTTTTAATCATCTCGGTTCATTATTCGATAAGTTATTTTTAAAAAATAAATGAAAAGTACAACAGTTGATTTATGAAAGTATTGGAAATAGGTGTAATGGGTTTTTTATCCGAAACTCATTCTTCTAAATAAATAGTATCCGATAGGTGGGTTGTAAATTTTGTTTTCCTATTTTCGCTTGAGGTAACCTTAATTAAATTGGTTTAAATTTAAGATCTTAAATCTTGTTAATGAAACTGAGTTACGCAAATAAAATGGAGGGTTTAATAAATATTTCTTTAACAAAATGTAAAATAGATTACTAGTTATTTATTATTTTCTCTTGCCGGTATATTAAAGGGAAAGAACGTATTGTTTTCATTTCGATTTATCGAAATTGAATTTTCACCGGAGATAAACGTTTTCAGGTTCCCAGCTGTTTTTGTCGCATCTTTTTAGCGATTGGTCTGGGTGTGTGTGCGTGTGCGCGCGCGAACAAAATATATCAAAAACGGAATATCGTACGAAGTTTAAAATTAAAACTTAAGTCAGGTACCATGAAGGATCAGACACGAAAATTTTCGTAACTGTTATCAGTTTCTTATCTTTTACAATACACGTTTTAGTATTGTCTTCTTAATCATAATTCTAGTTAGTAATGTAGATTTTATTATTAGTCCTGTTTAAACGTATAAATTAATTTTTTTAAACTAGAATAGTAGTTGTAAAATGAGCATTATAGCAACAGACAGACAGACAAGCGTCTCCTCTCTCCTACTTTTCAGTTTACTTTCTCCTAGTACCAATGTTCCATAGCTTATACGCTACATTACGTACTATACTGCCCATAACAGCCAGATGGAGTGTCAAATTATTTCCACTCAATCTGTTCTTTGCAGGGCTAAAATAAATAGTTCTGTTTCTTATCATATGGTCAGCCAATTATATGACTGAATCATTTAAGAACAGAAGAAGTAGAGGTGTATAAGACACTAATCAGAGTTATCTCCTCTGGAAGTAATGAATTTCATTATACAGCCACATTCTGTGGTGAATGAAGTGAAGGTGTCATTAGCAGAGTGGAAAATATGTGCTTTTCAGAGGGCTCGGCATACTGATAAGCGTACTTTTCCACTCAGTGAGGAAGGCACAGGTAAACTACCTCACACCTCGTTTTACTAAGTAAAACCTCTACAGGTTTAAACCAGCCTTTCGGCTGATGACCTAAACAACAACACTACACGCTATAGTTTCCGTGTAAGTAGACATGATAATTTTGTAGTCAGCAAAAAATAACGTTTGGATGCATCCTTCAAATGTTAACAATTTACAAAAAATTGTGTTCCACATTCAAAATAGAAAATAATAAATTAACATCATTATTTAACTTACGGAAAACTATTTGTTTGAGTAATATACGTTTAATAATAATTCTTTATTTCTGTACATTTATTTCTGTACAAATGTAAATAATACTTTCGTTAAAATATTTGTAATATTTTAAAAGTAGAAAGAAATATTAAAAGTATACTAAAAGTAGCAAGAAGAATTTCTACTATTGCTACTTCTGAGTAAGAAAGAATGTTTGTAAGAATCCCTCTCAAATCTACTATCTGAAACGTAAATTTTTCAAGTAAAAGTAATTTGGGCCAACTGATTCAGTACTTTAACAAAATTGCTAAAGCTTACGGTATATCAAAACAAACACGCAAAACTCTTCTGTAATCATCTGGAAGATCAAATACATCCACGTTAAAAGAAATGATTATCACTGATACGATCACGTTATTATCGGTCTTGGTTGTGGAATTAAAAAAACTTCTTTTAATTCGTTTTGTTTTTCCATTGTCAGTATTTTCTTCCTTAGGTTTAGTGAAAGAACGTGGGTTTTTTCATTAAATTATCTGTCATATTTTACTACTGATATGTGTCTAAAAATTAGTTTCATGCAGAGGATTTCATTTCTTTCATTTCTAGAAATTTCACTTTCATAACATTGTACTTCCTATCTCATTATTTTTACTATATTTATTTATTTTCCATCACTATACAAAACCACCAGTTTAGTACCTACTTAATTAATTTTGTTATTTTACAATTTATAATACAAACTTACTTAAATTAAATTTGAGGTGGAAATATTTATCCAACAATGGTTTCCCATGTTCAAATATTTATCAATTTATATTTTGTTTTTATATTGCTTACTACTTTTATAAAGTTCTACTGTTAGTATGAGTTTTTTTTAATTAGGTAATTGAATTGTCAGAAAACTTTTTCAGTACACCAACTTCTTTATTTTTATTGTTCGTTTCTAATCTTTCAAAATTTGATTTATAATGGGTAATGTGTGCTTTAAACTGATTTGAAATATTACCGAACACTTAATTAATTCAAATCACACTATAAGCAATATAGAAAATAATTTGAAAATATTAGAAACGAACAAAAAAATAGAGTTGATTTATTGGAAAAGTCTTACATATATAAAAATTTAAAATTTACAGATTTCTTCAGGAAAAAAAATTCATTCTTAGGGCACCTACTTATAGGAAAAAACACCACACTTGCTAACGAAATAATCAACTTTTACTGGAAAACAACAACAAAACCGAAATAGATAAAGAAGTCCAACAGGACATGAAAGAGTTGAAAATTTCAAAGAAGGATATGGTTACAAAATGTGGAAAATACGACGAGCTAATTTAAAACTATTATGATAACGTTTGAGCCTAAAACTAAAAAGTAATTCAACAGGGTTTGGACGAGGATCGGTGCCAAAGGTCGAAACGCCTAAAAAAAGATGTAGGCAAAAAGGAAAGAAGCAAGAATAAAACAACTAACGTGCTTCCGAAATAAGAAGAGCCGATTACAGAATGGACTAGCTCAGAAATTGGATTGAAGTGATCCAATGAGGCCGTAAAAGTCAATAAAAAAAAAAACAAAATAAGCAAATATAGGTAGTATGAAACAGGGACCTGATTAGGTAGCCGGAACTGACTTGGTAAATTATCAATTATAAAATTAACAGATAAAACTATTTCTGTAATTTTTAATGACTTAAAAAAGAGGTTTATATCTTCGAATAAATAAATGTTTATATAATTTTAAGGGTTGTGATGAGCTGAAGATATGGTGAAGCCAGGAAAGTACTTCTTAATTTGTTAATTGTTCTTACTCATTCTTTGACCGTTCTTGATGATTTTTAATAGGTAACTTTTATTTATGATAAAATAAAAAACGAAATAAGATAATGTGATATATTTTATAAAGAGCAAGAAAAAGTAATAAATAAGTATATTTTCGAAAGCGAAGTATGAGTGATGAATTTCTCTATCGTCACCTCTCTCTAGCGCTCTAAGTAAATTGAAGCTTTACAAGAGAAATTGAAAGAGTTCTTAAAATAGATTAATACCACAATAGTATTATGAACTACTGTTATGAAAGTCAATTGTTTCTATTATATCTTGTAATTTAAATTGATTATCAATGCTTCATTACCAAGTAGTACATTGCTTCATTATTACAAAGTTAAAATACGGAGTGCATGCATGCATGACTTTAACCACTTGCACCTAATTGTTTTATAGAAGATAATATTGGTTCATATTATATCATATAGTACGACAGGATATCAAAGTACAACTACAGATACAGACAGTTCTAAGTTACAATTAAATTTAATACGTTCGATCTCTATTAGAAACTACAGCAAATATTATAGTTCTGCACACGATGAGCAAACTTATTGATGATTGGAAACTTATTAAGTCAGGAACTGAAGGGTATTGTTACGAGAAACTTAAATACATAGTGTGGTAATATACAGGGTGATTCATGAAGTTTTATCGAAGCTTTCTGAGCTCACTCTACAGGCCAAAAGAAAGAAAAACTTTATATAAACATAGAATATGTCTTTAAATGCTTTGGTAGCGAGTTACGGCTAGCGAAAGATTTCATCCTGAACTCTGTACCCTCAGTGAAATGATGACTTTTTGAAATTCTGAGAAGGTAAATTAAGGCGCAAATTCAGGTTCTTATGGTTTTTAAACTGAAAAAGCAAATAAAACAGGTCCCACAACTGTAGCCTACTATATGCCCTGGTGTTTAAAATATTTGACGTAAAACAGAAAAAACTGTACCTAAAAATACGTATTTTTAGGTTTGAACTACAATAATTTTTTAACATCTATTTATATTATAAAGACAAAGCGTGTTTTTTGTGCAGGCTAATTTCCAAAACTACTCAACGGATTCTCATGAAATTTTGACAGTATATTTGTATTTATATTCACAGCAACATTTCCTTTTTAAATTTTCCAAAATGATAACATAAAGGACTCTAATATAGATTTTCATAAATGTGTTTGTGTGTGTGTGTGTGTGTGTATGTGTGCGCGCGCGCGCGTACATGTGAGTAGGTATTACTGTTGAAGTAGATGAAGGGGTTTGATAATGGCGAGAGACGTACGCGAGGGAAATTATCAAAACGTTGTATGTGTGTGTGCGTGTGTGTTTACACGTTGGAGTATACAGTCAATTAGCAGCTACACAATTTTTGTTACATATTTATTTATAAAAGATTGATTAGGCCTACACATTTTTCGCGTGGGAAGCCGCGCGGGGTATGCTAGTGACTAATAAATACATAAAAGTTAAAACGAAGCTTGTAAAAATTTCATTCTGAACAAACTATTATAAAATAGGGCAAGAAACAAACAAATACAAACCGAAAATATTATTTTTTTTAATTTTAAACATAACATATCAAAGCGTACTGAAAAATGACAAAATTTCCAATGAAATTAAATGTCTACTAGCTGATATTTCTAAACGCCTGGTAAAATAACTCACCAAATTTTACAATAAATGTTTAAATTAGTCCTTGTTTGATATATTATTGTCTGCATGCTTGAGGATCGCACACTTTGCTCTTCGAAGTTTTTTAGGGTTGCCCTGAGTTGCGCAGCGACATTTATAATGCGTTCTATTCTTATCTATTATTTTTCTTATCTTATCTTATTATTTTTATCTATTATTTCTTACAAAAATAATATTTTCCGTTTACGTTTGGTTGTTTCTTGCCTTTTTTATACCGATTTGTTCAGGATTAAATTTTTTACGAGTTTTGTTGAAACTTTTAATGTAATTATTAGTTATTTAACAAAATTATTGTAGTTCAAACGTAAAACAACCTGTTTCTTGGCACAACTTTTTTTCTGTTTTACTTTAAATTTTTTAAACACTAAGAGATATAGTACAGTTGTGGGACCTGTTTTATTCAATTTTTTAGGTTGAAAACCATAAGAAACAACTGAATTTGTCCCCTTAATTTACCTACTCAGAATTTCAACAAGTCTTCATTTCACTGAGGGTTCAGAAATCCGGGCGACATAAAAGTTCGATTGAAGCCATACAGTACAAGATATAAGCCATAAAACTTCGATTGAATTTTATCAAAAATATGTTTTTGTTACATAACACCTTCATCGACTAAGCACTTTAACTATAAAGATTTTATAATTATAAATAAAATCTAAAACTTCCTAAAATTTTTATGTTATTTCAAAATGGTCATTTAATTTTTAGATACGGCAGGGAAAAACCTCAGAATTCCCGTCATTAATTAATTTCAAAACTATGATTATAGGCAACTGAAAATCAATCAAATATAAAGACTAAACCACATTTGGTTCCATCAATAGAATAAACTGGTATAATTAAACGAAATGTGTTATTAAACTCATTAACTGGTTAGCTGTACAAACGTGTGTTTGTTATTTAACAAAGCTCTTCAACGAAACGTAGAAACCACAAAAAAACATCACTACACAATTCACTTTATTGGTCTGAAATTTAACGTCAACCGCAGACTGGTCCATAAAATGTTCTCGTAATGTACTTTGTGATGGGGTAATTAGTTTTCAACGTTCATCATACAAATTGATGCAGTTGTGTGATTAATGTACAGATGATATATAGAACAATAAGTACTATCGACATACGAATTTTAATTGATCAAAAGTTATTAATATAAAATATAGCAATTAAATTACAGGTCTGTAATAAATGAAGTGTGCAGTTGAAAGTTTAAAGGTTTCATATTAATTATTGTTTGCTAATAATTTGTTTCTGTGGTCAGAAGGCAAAAACTTCTACTAAAGCTATCTGTAAAAAATTGAAGTGTTCAAGATGTGGGTCTATCATTAGTGTACCATAATAGAAAAATCTGGTGTGAATCACTCACACAACTTTCTCTTGCCAATGCAAATAATGACCAATATAACCTAACATTAGTAATAAAACATTAGGAATAAACAAAAAACTAATCTCAAAAAACATAACCTTATTTTAATCATGAGTGAAAGACGCAAAATGAAAATCGACTTCAGTTTGACTTAAAAATACGGAAAATCACTCTTTCACGCTAAACTAGGCTCTGTAGAGAAAAACGCTTTCAAAAAAAATTGTAGATCTTTTAATTTCCTATAAATTTAATTATATACACTTTTGTCGTAAAACGCATACTAAGGCCGAAATCTTATAAAAATCGATTTTTCACGAGTTTTCGTGAGAAAAAAACAGAAAATCGCTAATTACCGCTAAACTAAGCGTTATACAAAAAAATGTTTAAAATGAAAGTTGTAGAATTTTTTACGTAAATACAGCCTCACCAAGAATTTAAGCAAACATGGCGCCTACCCTATCTTGTAGAGCATAAAACATTTAGCAAACCAGGCGATTTTTAAAAAAATCGTAGGACTAGTTTTTGAAAAAATCCCAAAATAGTGAAAAATAACACGAATAAACTACTACTTCCGGTTGACCGATTTTGACGAAAATGTTCGTGTCGGGTCCGGTAATGGTATGTAACTTAAGTTTCAAGTTTCAAGTCCGTACGATGTTCCGTTTTTGAGATATTGTGTACACACACACACACACACACTTACACACACACACACACACTCACACATACACATACACACACACGCGCGCGCACACACGCACACGCACACGCACACACACACACACACACACACACACACACACACACACACACACACACACACACACACACACACACACACACACACACACACACACACACACACACACATAGACCAATCCCTAAAAACATGTCTTTTGGGTTCAGGGGGTCTGAAAACGTGTAGATCCGGTAAAAACTCGATTTCGAAAAATCGACAATAAAACAATACTTTCCTTCCTATATATTCACATAGGCAAGAGAAAAAAAGTTTTAAGACCTTCAAGAGAAACAAATTGAAATACTTAGGATTTGTTAAAATATCTTAAAATATTATATTAGCAGAACTAAAACGAATAGCGAGATTAAATAATTATAAATTGCTACCAGCATTTAATCATAGTCTTGTTCACCCCACATCCGTTAACCCCTTTAAGGTTTGTGACCAAATATGACGTCAGAGACAATGTACAAAGAAAAGGCCAGTGACGGAATATTACGTTTCATTCAAAACACGAACTTATTTTTATTTCGAACCTATAAGTTAATAATAAAATATTAATAAAAAATAATTAATAATAAATTGACGAAATAATTAATATTTCGTCGCCTACAGCCGGCAATGCGTACTAGTCTTTTGTAGTTCTGTTTTCATCCATTGGACTCAAGTTGCCCATAACAGACAGGTGGAGTGTCAAATTATTTACACTCGATCTGTTAGTTGCAGGGCTAAAATAAATAGTTCTGTTTCTTATCACATGGTCAGCCAATTAAATGACTGAATCATTTAAGAACAGAAGAGGTAGAGGTGCAAAATGCATGAAACTTTATAATGTAACATTTTTATTAATGTTACGTAATTTTAATTATTTCATCTTTTCCTCATTAAGTCTTGCTGCATTTAAATTTTGTTATCTTTTATTTCACCGCACTCCGTTATCTCGTTTCCGATTTGTTTTTCGTTCTTGCTTTGTTCTACCGACTGCTGTTATCTGCAATTCTGGCGTGAGTTCCGTTTGAACCTGCTTCCCTCTTTTGGATAATTTGTCTTGTGGGGTGGAGGGGATCGGTGACGTCAGAGGCGAGGTTTCCTTTTGGAAAATTCGTTTCGTCTCGCTCTCTTTTGCAATTGGTCTCGACAATGAATGGATCGTGATTCTTTAACAGTGCCGTAAATTATGGTTATGTACTTTTTCGGGGCGTTATGCTGCCGGTTGCTGGTTAGACCAATTGTTTTCCCGTTTTAACGGTAAGTCGTTTTTTTTCTTTCTCTAGTAGCTAAATCCCATTGAAGCCGAAAATGTTTTTTTTAATTTGGTAAACTTGGTAAAATTTTGTAAATTTTGTAAACCCTTTTGGGTAATTTAAAATTTTTTTAAATTTATACTATAATTTCGATCGCTCTTTAATTTTTTTTTTCTTTTCTATGCTGTTGGGGTTTACCTACTACCTTTTTATTTTGTTTGTCTTTTTTGGTGGCCCTCATTTTCTAAGTCCTGGTTTTCTGCTCTTTGCAGGGACCAACTTTGGGGATACAACTCTGAACCTGTTTTGGGATGTTTTCTTCTAACTTTTATGTATCTGCCCTCGTCATGAGGCAAGAAACTTATATGCCCAAATTGGAATTATCCAGCTTCGCCCGAAAACCTCAGGCCACTAATTTTTAAATCTACACATCTATATTTTCTTTTCTTCTGGGAGAAGATAAATTTCTTTTGCAACTTATCATCACTTAATTTTTTTTACAAAAGGGGACAGGTCGCCCAATGATCGGCTTATACTTATCCAAAGCTGGTTTTCCTGCTTAACTTTGCTGGGATTGACCTGCTTTCTCTTTTTATTTTCTTCTTCCTTAAATTTAAATTATTTCTTTTTAAATATTTTGTATAAAATAATAAATTAATTATGGTCTTAATTATTAATTTAATCTTTAATATGCCACGTTTTATGTTGGCAAGAGCATGTACTTTGCATAATTCTGTACAAGCGTGTTATAAGCCTGCTGCTTTAAAAATTTTTTAAACTAAATTTTGTTTTTTTTAAATTGTAAAATGATACTATTCTTATTTCACATAATTTATTTCATAAAACTTTATTTATGAAAAATTTCTTTTCGGTAAAACAAATTCCTTGTTTTACACAAATTTGTAAAATTTTATTTTTTTTTAAAGAAAAAAAAAACTTTTTTTCTTTTTAAAATTAAAAGAAAGAAAGAATAAATTTCTAATTATTCTATCCTAATTTAAAATAATATGCCAAGCATGTTTTATTTCAATTCTTCATTTTATCTGTTAAAATAAAAAAAACTGATTGCAATCTATTTAATATTTATTCATAATACCGATTTGGTATTTATCTATATTTTTCTTAAATTTTTTCTGGATCCAGTATAATAAAATTTTTCTGAGCTCATCTAATACAATTTTATTAAATTATTTAAAATTTGGAAATTGTAATTAACGTATGATAAACTATGTAACTTTTATTTATCTAATTTAAAATATTTTGTCTTCTCCTTATTAATTTTGCTTAATCTATTATTCAATCTAATTAAATCTTTTACTAATTTAATTCTATTTTGTAAATTTTTTTTTTATATACCACATCACCGCAGTCTGTTTTGGGGTTTTTTCGCTTCCTTTCTCTTTTGTCCCCTCATGCCAATTTTGCTTCGGCAGCGATGCCTTGTAGTTTCGCCTGAGCAAAAGGGGGGTTACAATAAAATGCATAAAACAAGGTGTCATTTGCAGAGTGGAAAATATGTGCTTTTCAGAGGGTCCGGCATGCTGATAAGTGTACTTTTCCACTCAGTGAGGAAGGCAATTGTAAAACACCTCACTCCTTGTTTTACTTAGTAAAACCTCTAGAGGTTCAAACCAGCCTTTTGGCTGATGACCTAAACAACAACAACAACAACAACGGACTCAAGTAGCCAGTCTTCTCAAGTAGCCAGTCCTTGGCTTTTGTTTAAAGCCAATCATCCCACATTCAGTGACAGTTGCAAGGCAACTAGTTGTTATTGCAGTCGTATAACCTAACTAATATTGTCGTTATCTGCTGCGTGCTCGTATTAGTTTAATTTTTGTTGTACATATTAGCGTTAAAAAAAATACAATAAGTTTTTGAACAGTTAATTTTCTTAAAAATACAACATACAGAAACGTCATTTAAAAAAAAATAAATAAAAAGATAATGCATTACAATTAAAATATATATATATATATATAAGCGTAACTGGCTTCTACGCTGGGGTCCCGGGTTCATCACTCATTTTTGTATATCATCATTCTCCACCGTCTGCATTAGCAGAAGTTGAAGAACAGTCAGATGTAAATAAATAAATAATCAAAAATAATAAAAATAATTATTCAGTGGAAAAAATTACGCACAATAACATTACTTTGGGTTTAAAAAAATCAACCGTTTTAAGCTACAAAATGAGTGTGGGGATACTTCTCGCGGTGTGTTCTGAAAAGAGTTCTTAAAAATCAGAAAAAGTAATTATAAAATATTATGTGCGGTGGGAGGATTATCGAACCTCATGCAGACCATTATTTAAGAAGCTTTAATTGCTTACAGAACAGGAGGAGAAGGGGGACGAGGAGGAAGATGAAGACGAGGAAAACGAGGAGAAAGTGGAAGAGGAGGAAGAAGAAGAAGAGAAGAAAAAGAAGGAGGAAAATGAAGAAGCGAAGGAGGAAGAGAAGTGGGAGTGGAAAAAGAGAAGGAGGAGAAGAGGGAAAAGAGGATAAAGAGGAGGAGGAGAAGGAGAGAAAAGAGGAGGAAGAGAAGCAGAAAAAGGAGGATGAGTAAGAAGAGGTTATGAAGAAGGATCTTTTTGATTTTATGAAGAAGAAGAGGATTTGTTTCTTTCTTGTATATAACACAATTAGAGCTATTAAACAGACTATTTCAAAATTACATAACAAGCTGAACCTAAAAAACTGTTTTGTATTTTTATGTTCAATGTTTTATCAAAAACTACTGGATACAATATACAATTTCAGGACCATCTGTAAATTATTCAGATAAGAACCTAGAACAACCTTACAATTTGCCCCAAAATTTGCGCTCAAGGAAAATTTCATAATAGTTTCTGTTATGGAGAAATAGAAATCACGGCGAAATTTTCCAATTGGCTCATCAAAACGCGTTTCCAGACATATAGTTGTATAAATAATTATTGTTTTTTATTTTTCGCTGTTGAATTAGGTATCGAGAGATTGAATGTTAGTCTGTAATACTCTGGGTATTACAAAATTATTATAATTAGGTTTCCTTTTTATCAAGAATTTTAGTTTTTCTATTAAAATTTATACAAAGTTTTATCTCAAAAAATGACAATAAAGGCTCCATATATTTCTATAATTTAGGTTAAAATAAACATCAATGTAGGGTCGCCCGACTTGTTCTAATGTTTTTTGATAGGGTCAGGAGATAAGTATATTATGTTTGGTTATTGGATACCATATTTATATTTTTATCAGTTCTTTACTTTAAAATCAAAGTACCCAAAACACTTTTTAAAAAGAATGCCTTATTTCTAAATAGATCAAAACCAATTTTCTGTAAACCGGAAATGTTTTAGGTAAAACAAGCAACCGATGTGATTTCCGCTTTCTGACTGTATGTTTCTATGTGTAGGCGTGTAATTGAACAGGGACAGATGCTGTTTGTTGATGTTTGGCTTTCAGCTAATTACCATACAAGGTTGTTCGCCCAACCGGTGTTACTGAACAATTCAAAGCGACTTTGTATCGGCTGACTGACTTAATTAATCCAGATGTCTCAACAACAGTCTAAGTAATATTTTAACAGTTCTTTATTAAAGTTATTAAAGTGATTTCTTGAGTATTGGTGATATTAAATTTCTTTCGATTTTACGATACTGTTTTCCTACATTAAACAAATGAAATAGAAAGGAAATTATCACTGTTATAAAACCTAAACAGACTTAAGGGGTTTAATTGTAGGATGTTATTCAAGGAATCATATGTAATACGCTTTTGAGTCATACAAAATTAAACTAAATTATTCCGCAAGTAAACAATGATCTTTTTATGAGACACACATTACATGATAACAAAACCTTTTAGTAGTACTTCTAATAGAGCTAACACTTTGTACAGTAATTTACACAAAAATTCTGACAAAATCACAGAAACAAGTAAATCAAATTTTGCAAGAAATATTGATTGGTTCATTCCAGTTAATCATGTACAAAGGTTTGAACTCTACAAAAAATCTTTCTGCATTGATTGGTTTGATTTAGATTGTTTTATTTAGAAATTAATCAAAGATCACTCCAGCAATTTACGCAGAAAAGTACACAGTTTTTAGCCGGTTTTTTTAAAATGGAACATCAGACTTCTATTTTAAAATGTTCATTATGGAGAAAACTCTGATCTTCAACGTACTTAATTCGTCGTTTATGAAAAGCCTGGACGGAGTAATAGACGTTTAAAAACCACATTAACGGAAAACTGGCTAAAATCTGAGTACTCTTTATTTGTAAATTGCTGCATCTCCGACTAGTTTCAAAATAAAATAATCTAAGTCATACCAATCAACGCAGGAAAGAACAGGTTTTAATTTAGTGTAGTGTTAAAAAATATTTGTTATGTTTTTTTGAGATAAAGCTCTTCAAACGAGTGCAGACCGGTGAAATGGTATGCTACATTGCATGCGTCATCGCACGAGTGTGATAGCTATTAGATAGTACATTAACACAATGTTGCTAGAGCGGACGCCGAATAAGCTTTCCGGTTTTCTTCATTGCGCAGAAGGTATATTTTGGTAATGGCGCGTTCGGTTGCCTCAGCGAATGGTGGGGGTCAGTACTGTACTAGCTGTGATCAGAGTCATGTCGTTCTCGCAACGTTATATATCAGCTAACCTGGAAATATCAGTCTGTAATGTGTTGTATTTGAGGCGTTAATTGTTATATACAATGTTTACAATTGAATATTTTTAACGTCGCTAATAGATGATAATTTACATTGTTTAGAACATGTGATTTAATAGGCAGTTCGGTACTAAGACACGAAATCTACCGACTGAATCCGAACTGTTCGTGCAGCTACACCGGGAAGCTTATTTTGGCGTCCGCTCTTTTACATATCCGACTGCACACTTCACAACGACTTACCTACTTTTTCCACGTATCACATATTTCTCAAATCAAGCTCTGATGGTCAAGAGAGCTTTAAAACAATTAGTGTGGGTTCTTCAACGATGTCAGCATCAAAAAGTTTATAAAAGTAACTAATCTTACTAGTGTCTTCATATGTACTATATTTTACAATTTAAAAAAAACCAACTTATAAGATTTGTTTAATTTAATTGGTTTTGCTCTCCTTGTACTTTATTGCTTCTCCCACACCAGTTCATTAATACTATTCCCGTTTTGTCGATAAAGCTGTTAATCTTTGCTGATGCTGCTCCAACTATCACGAAGCGGGAGTTAGAGGGGGAGAACTCTTCCCAATCTTCAGTTGGCGCATGCGCATAAGACTTTTTTACTATGTTGTTATAATTATTTTTTTTAATAACAGATTGTAAATAAAGTTAAAAAGTTAAAATTTATTTTTTAATTGTTAAGAAATTTGAAATATTTGTTCAAAACAAAACATTACTTTCTAATATTTTAATTAAAATCCATACTAATGACTAATCAATTCGATTCAGTAATTATAATAAATTATTTAATTCATTGTTAGAAAATTAGTAAGTTTCTTGAACTGTGAAAATACATCTCAATGATATTTATAAGGAAAAAGCAAATGAAATAATACAATTTTAACTTAATTCGAATGCTTTTCCTTAATGTAAACCAAAGTTAATGTTGGAGAAAATTGCATTTGCTTACTTCTGCTAATTTACTATAACAACATTCTTGATAGAAATCTTCTTCGTTAATTTAGCAAAAGAAAAAAAGTTAAGTATTACAGAAATATAAAAGGAGAAAACTTTTATTAGTTACTCTAGTTATAACAAGGAAGCTAAGTTAAAACATATTAAGCTACTTAACTTGCTTTAATAAAACTTATTTTTCTTTAAGAAAAGAAAAATATACACCAGGGAAAACATCCATTATACTATTTTGAATACGGTTCAATTTTTTTTTTAAGTAGCTACCTAAGACATTTAATATTTATTTTACTTGTTGCTTGATAAAACATTCAAAATAACTTTTAAACTGAAAAGGTTAAAAGAAATATGAATTTTTTATAAAGTATAACTCATGTTCCCGTATCGCTAAAGAAAATTTCCGTAGCTCATTATTAGTTTAGTTAGGCTGTACTTACTGTACTTAGGCTGTGTTAAAAAGTAGTAAAAGAGAACAGAGACAACCATATTAAAACTATGCTCTATCCCATGGACTGTGCAGTACGTCAAAACATAAATGTTTAAAATTTTGTGATTAAAAATGTTTTTTTGCTTATCAGATAAAACTTGCTATATACTGATTGAAACATATACTAAATACAAAATACAAATACAGAAAGAATTCATAGACTAAGCCTATTATAAAAATTCCGATCTGTCGGCGGTTGTTTTAACTAAAGGCGTTGGTAGAGTGAAACATGATTACGCATCCTTTTTACTGACTTTCAACCCGTAGTCAGTTTATATCTGCTGCACGGTTCTGTGAGATATTTATGGCAATGAGAGTGTAGTTCAGAAAAAAATAATCTACAAAATACAACCAAGAGAAATTATCCCAAGAAGAATCCACAAAGTTTTAAAGTAAATGTTACGTAAACAGTTAACAAAAAAAAAAAAACAGTTAAATTTTTAATTTTTTTTAATTTTTTGTAATTCTTAATGTGTGTACGTTGCAATCTGTTCAATTCAGGACAATAAGCAACCCCATGACCCAATGAGATGAGGATGATGTGTATGAAGTGTAAAATGAGGTGTAGTCTTGTACACACTTAGGTCGACCATTCTTGAGTGAGTATGGTTAATTGAACCCCAACCATCAAAGAACACCGGTAACAACTGTCTAGTATTCAAATCCGTATAAAAGTAACTACCTCTACTAGGATTTGAACCAGGAACCTTCGTCTCAGAAAATCAGCTGTTAAACAGCTGATTTTGGCGACGACTTTACTTGTAAATTTTATAGAAGAAAATATTTATCACTCGTTACATATTGGTACAAAGAAAAATCAAACGCTAAAAAGACAACGTAAAAGATGTGAATACCAATAAAATAACGCCGATTGTTAAAGTAAAGAAAATAAGAAAGTAAGCCTAAAGAATTACTTGGGCTTATGTAAATAAAGGAATCTGGTTTTGTTTTGCCTACTTTTAAAAAGTTTATTGAGAAGTGTTAAAAAGAAGTAAGTAGCGGTTTTGTTTTCCTTTTAGCCTAAGTAAGCCAAGCAGACAACAACACTAGCTCTCAAGGGTCACAATTTAGCCCCAGTTGTGGCCAGCGCCTATTGACAAACCGCGTTCGTAAAGTAGCTTCGGTTTGTCTTAACATCTACATTTTTTTGGTAATTTTTTATCGTTTACTTACTTATTTTATAAAAACAGGTATCAATTTATGTAATACGGTATTGGTTTGCTGACAATTTATGAGAATTTGGATTTATGTGAAAAACAAATTTGGCAAATTTACCCTAAGTTTTGGCATTAGATTTCATCCAAGGGAAATTTAAAGATATTCTTTCTTTACGAATTGCTAAATTAATTAAGCAATAAATTTTAAGGGTCTTTTCCGTTATCGGTATGCCACAATCAAACCCGAATTCCTTGAAGGGTTGCACAATTGTTCATTTCTCCCACTCCCTGCCGTACTGAATACTCATACTGAGACAGACACACTCACGCACGCGTACACACGTAATTCCCAGTCCCAGTATATAGTACTATTTCACACGTTCTGTTGTTTTATTTCATATTTTGATAGTTTTATTGTTTTATTTTCCTATTACTATATTACTATTAAGCAAAGTTATATTTTTAATTGAATTTTTTCTATTACTAGGCCACATTGTACTATTACGTTATATTTTTTAATTATTTACATTGGGAAGAGAAAGTCGTGTAAGTGTTTCACACGTATTTTTTTAGTTGTCACGTCTTCTGGGATTATGTAATAACCCCTTTTCCTGAAGGAACTCTACAACATCCTCCTCCGTCCAAATAATATTAAGTAACTCTACAAAATTTATAGCAGACTGTGTAGTAACTAAACTGTGAAATCGGAGTGGAGTTGACACTACGCAGGAATATTGCTAGTCAGATTGGAGCGCTAGACGCAAGAGTGGGAGAATTTTGTAACTTTAAGGGAATTCGGATTTGATAGTGACATACAGAAAACGGAAAAGACCTAATTTTAACAACAGTAAATCTATTTTATAAAATACGTTAAATTTTTATGTTCTACTAATTTAGTTACATTTAACTTAGGAATGCAATAATGGTGTGTCAGGTCTGCTCATTTATTTTTCTTGCACAAGTTCTTATTTTGAAGGTTCAATTTTCTTTCTTCCCATTTTAACTTTCTTGATTTCGGCTTGTTGGTGTATTAATCAACGCAACTGGTTTCTATACCAGGAGTCAAGGTTTCGATTCCCGGTCAAGGCTGGCTTTTTTATCATCACTTATTTTCATCTATCACCCTTAAGTGTTTGAATTCGTCTTTGTGCATGACACACAATTAAAAAAGTTTATTAATTTATTCCGAAAATGCTTTTTTTCTTTCACAGCTATACTTATGTATGTTAGTTTTCTTAATTTTATGTTCTCTGGAAACTCCTTATGTTCTTATATTTTCTATCACACGTTCAACTATTTTTAGTGTAATTAGTTTACCGTAACAGGCAGGTGGAGTGTTAAATTATTTGCTAGTTCGAGGACTACAAAAATATTTGTGTTTCTTATCACATGATCAGTCATTTATATAACTGAGAGATTTAAGAACAGAAGAGGTAGAGGTGTAAAAGACTCTAGTCAGAGTTACCTCCTCTGAGAGTAATGAACTTTATTATACAGCCAGACCATGTGGTGAATGAAGTGAAGGTGTTATTTGCTGGGTGAAAAAAGTAGTTGCTTTTAAGAGAGCCTGACATACTGTGAAGCATACTTTTCCACTCAGTGAAGAAGATATGGTAAAACCACCTTATATCTCGTTTTACTTAGTAAAGCCTCTAGAGGTTCAAACCAGCCTTTTGGCAGATGACCTAAACAACAACAGTGTCATTAGGTATTTTTCTGTTTATTAAACCATCTTTGTTGGTTTTTGTATTCTTTTAATTTTTCAAATATTTGTTTTATAAGTATTTTTTGGTTCATTTTTACCAGATGTTAGTAGAAAATCATTCTTTTATTTCTTATTTTATCTATTATCTCTTTATATGGACGATTTCTTGCCTTATATCTTCATAATTCTTTCAACTGTAATCTTTCACAGTTTCAATTACAGGACCCATAATTCTCCTTTAAATTCTCTTTCTGCTTTTTCTAAATTCTCTGTTACACCTTTTGTGAAATATTTTAGTAGTTATGTCACATATGATATTTTTTTGGTACCACTACTACTGTTATGCAGTGTCTGATTTTAATATCCTGTTGAAGACTTTTTTTGCTGGGTACTCTACGCTAATGTTTTGCCGTATTTAATGATCTTCTTTATTATATTCAAAAAGAAGTTATATTTTGAAATTTTTAAAATAATGTTTATAAAAAGTTAACTAGAAGAATACTAAATATTTATAATATACTTCGGTGTATAAGCATTAATGTCGTAAGCATGTCAAAGATTCTTCGGTACGCACTCCTTTGGGAAGTAAATATCTGTTTTATTGTGAATTTCACTCGGTAACAGTATTCTTCAATAGCAGATAAACAGAATGTTTGAATATTCTTATTCTGGATACTAAATGAAAAGTTTAAAAATGAGGGGTATATAAAATACCTTCGGGAGAAATACATAAGGAAAACTCACACATTTGGTACTCTGGGGCGTACAGTACTAGATAAGTATGCTAAGATGCATCTCCTCCGTCATAAAATTCACATCAAAGTTTACCTTCTTCTCCTTATCACCGGAGCATGAACTAAATAGGGTTAAAATTGACAGACTTCAAAATCTTTAGTGCTACTAGAATTATTGAAAGTAAGTTTATATTGCATCGAGTGTAAGATTCTTTATGTATAAATTAGTTTTGAATTACAATCATTGTCGTTCTAAGTTATGTCATTTTTCTTTATTTTACAAAGTTTCTCTACTGAAAAGAATGAATGATGAAGTGGGAAATAAAAAAGAATACTCTACGAAAGTGTACAGACTATAAAATAGTAAAAACAGCACCCACTCTTTTCTCCCTTCTTTGTTTAATACATTCTACCACTTCAATCGGTGGCTGCTACATAAGAAAAGAACGCGGCCAACCGTACCAAAACAGATTGCTTCTATCTCATCCGCTCTACAATCTTCTTCCTTCCATCCATACCAAACCGTACCAAACAACCTCATAAGAACCAAAGCACTCACCTACAAAATACCAAATAGGTTATTTTTATCGCATCCTGTAATAAAAGAAATCGATACATCTACAAACACGGTAGTAGGCCTCATACATCAGCCTACTACATGCCAACAAATAAAATAAATAAAACAAGATTAACCATTTTTTATGTCTCATTATTTATTTAAAATTTTATCATATTTTAAAAGTAATTATCATTACCTATTTTGGGTGTGTTGTCAAAACTCAGTTTTGGCACTAAATATGTGTGTTGCAACAAGCTTAAAAATACATTCTTTATCAGATTTGCTAACAAAGTTACTATATCGAAACTTTTTTCTATCCCTAACGTGTGTACCCTGCAATCTGTTCAATTCAGAACAATAAACAACCCCATAATCCCATAACCCAATGAGATAAGGATGATGTATATAACGTGTAAATGAGGTGTAGTCTTGTACAGACCCAGGCTGACAATTCCTGAGAGAGTATTGTTAATTGAACCCCAACCATCAAAGTACACCGGTAACCACCGTCTAGTATTAATATCTGTAAAAAAGTACCTTTACTACCGTTACTAGGATTTGAACAAAGAACCTTCGTCTCCGAAAATCAGCTGTTAAACAGCTGACTCACGGTGAATATAATAATAAGAAAATATTAATATACTTACAGTTATAATATTTTTTCTAATTTATGTACGTTGCAATCTGTTCAATTTAGAACAATAAGCAAACCCATGACCCAAATGAGATAAGGATGAAGTGTAATTACGTGTAAAAGAGGTGTAGTCTTTACAGACCCAGGGTCACCATTCCTGGAAGACTATAGTTAATTGAACCCCAACCATCAAAGTACACCGGTAACCTCTGTCTAGGACTCAAATCGGTATAAAGTAACTAACTACCTTTACTATGATTTAAACCAGGAACCTTCGTCTCCAAAAATCAGCTGTTAAACGACCGACTCACGGCGACGACTTTACCTCTAGACCAACCCGGTGAATCAGTTATAATACGTATAATATAAATTAATGTACAGTTAAGCTTACGCCATTTACTGAAACTAGCAATTACGCCTGCGTATAACGTGGGAGCCTAAGAGAGGATTTGATGAAATTCGGGTTCCAAATGACATAAAGCTTGGTTACACAACTTAATAATAGCTCATGTTATATATAAGTCAATAATAGAGTTCATCGTCGGGAGTAAAACGTAGTCAAAAGGGCTGCTGTCAGTTACGCATAAGACGAATAATTAAAATTTCAGGCCTAATTAAATACAAAAAACCAAATGTTAATAATAAATCTGAAAAACAATAAGCAAAAACAAAAGCCACACAAATAGCATGTTAATAACATTTCGTACCATAATGTACTATAATGAAGATTCGGGTTCAAATTTTTAACGTAGATTTTGAAAATGAAGTCATTGAACCAATAGTCGCTTTACTGCCACCGAATAAATATAGCGATTTAGATGTTTTTTGGTCGCATATTTTTCTACGGCAAGAATTCGAAACCTTGACACATTTTCGTTCTACGCCTAAAATTCAACAAAAAACCCTGAATCTCCGAATGGGTCAGCGAACAGGTGATGATTGTAAGATTGTTTGAAAATAGTATAATTTTATTCGGATCAAAAACAACTTCCGATAAACAGCATCACTTAATATTTTTGGAGTCCACAAAGTAATGAAGCACAGCATCTTTACAGAAATTGTTCAAAAACATGTTATAAAAAAATGTTAATTTTCTATTTTTCGCGTGAGTCGGGAATTTGAAATTGATAACCAATGGTAATGGTAAATTTTTTCATGAAGAGGTTCATTAAAACAAAAAGCTGAACGGAATCGGTCTATTACAACTAAGATCGAATTGCCCAAAAAATTCTTATCTTTTCAGTAGGCCTACATAGTAAAAATACTGATATCTGAAGTCATTGCTACAGGGAAAGTGATAAGACAAAATAGTGAGCTATGTTAAAATAATAATAATTATTATTTTTGAAGGCATCCATTTCACCCCTTGTAGCCATTCCAAACCTTCAAAAAGCAATAAAAAAAGATAAACAGGAAACAGGACGGACCTACATAGCGGAAGAAAGGCAGAAGAACAGGTCTAAGTCATCTTTTAAAACTTAAACTTTAAAAACTCAACATGAGGCAACACAGCTGTACAACCCTTTACAAACGAGATACGAGAGAAAACTCTTCTGTACCGTTTTAATTTTTTCAGCTGAGGTCGAAATATTTAATTTGCTGCACACCTATCATGGACTTAAGGGAGTCAAAACATACACTGAAAGAAGAAAAACTTAAATTAAAAAATTTAAGTATCAAGTGCGGCGCCTAATTCACATGGTGCCAATAAACAACAAAAAATTTACAACGCAGATTACAATTTACAAAGAATAATAATATAAACGAAACGACCCGAAACGAAGATACGTATGGAAATCTTCTCATATCGGAAATCCAATGTAACTTTCCAATAATAATAATATTAATAAAAAAAGAAAAATCACGTGATCCATTAAAATAAAAAAATTAATTTATTACATTGTTTCTAATACCTATGGGAAAAATACCCCTACATAATTATACCCCAACCGATTCATTTCCCAGAACGGAAACTTTTTAAATTCAATACTAAATTTTTTAGCTCATTAAAGCACTATTATAATTTTAAAGGACACATAAAATATATTTATTAAGTGAACTCAGTTGTTAATGTATTATATTTTTTTAGTTTTAACTAACAACATATTTATAATATATAGTATAATACAGAATGTATTTAAAAAGAGGCAAAACTCTACGAAGTGACTGTATAACTAATAATAAGAAAAAATGACCATAAATAAACATAGGTACGGAAACACGTCGTTAGCGTGCTACCGCTGGCGAAAGATTTCGCCTGGAATTAAGTTACTCCGTGAAATGAGGCCATGCAAAATTTTTTAAGGCTTTAACTACGAGGCAAACTTGAAGGCATTTTATGGTTTTTAACTTGAAAAATGTAATAAAACCGGTCCTAAAACTGTATCTCCCAAAGTTTCAAAAATATCTGACCAAACCCAAAAATAAGGGGTAATAAATAACATTTTTATGGGGATTTAGCGTAAACTGTTTTATAAAGTCATTGATTTTTTTAAATTCAACACGTATAAAATTAAATTCTAAAAAAAATGAATAAATAAAAAATGAATACACAATACTCGACTTTTAATGTTACCAGAACCAGATTCAATTTTAACGAAATAATTAATTACTATTTTTGAACAAACCCACCGGTTTAATCTAGTGGTAAAGTCATAGCCGCGAGTCAGCTGTATTACAGCTGATTTTCGGAGACGAAGTTTCTGAAGTTTAAATCCTAGTAAAAGTAGTTAATTTAATTAGGATTTAAATACTAGACAGTGGTTACCGGTGAACTTTGATGGTTAGGAATTAATTAACTATATTCTTTCAGGTTTGGCCGACCTGAGTCTGTACAACACTTTACTTCATTTACACGTCATAAATATGATCTTCATCTCATTGAGTCATGGTGTTGCATACTGTCCTTAAATTGACCAGATTAAAACGTACACACGTAAAGGATTTAAAAAATTTCAACAATTTTTTCGTAGTTTAGCAATAGTAGCCTATCAATAATTAATTCAATTCTGAAAACAACGAACAATGAAATCAAATTAATAAAAGTATTGCTTATTACCTACAAAGTTTTTCAAAATGGCCTCAACACCTTTATTCCTTGAATTTTATTTTCATTGTTTTCAGAATTGAATGCATATACAGATGTTTATTTGTACATAAAATGCTTACGTAAGCAACAGCGGTGTAAACGGTTAGTAGAGAACGGAGGGAAGAGTCTAAAACAACCAAAATTTGCTTACGTAGTACTTAAATTGCTCCCTACATAAATATTTATGAAATATACATAAACCAATATATATTCCATATGAAATGGATACCACCGTGATGCAGTGGTTTATAGAAAAATATTACAATTAGCTTCAAAGTGGATGATCCCTAGTTCGATTCATGGTCAAGATCTAGAAAACACTGACGCGTTAAAAACTACCTAGGTAGCTTTCAACGTGCCATAAACTTTTCACATTCGTTAATGAAAAAGACATTCATACAACTTTTAAACACACTAAAATATTCAAACACACAACAATAAAAAAAAAGAATTGGAAGTTGTTGGCTATAATTCGAATACAACGAGATAAATTGAAATCTTTCTATTCTTTCAATATCTAATGAAAAATTAAAATAGCTTTAACCATTCTATTGTAGTTGAAATTCAAATAGTAAAAAATAAAATGGAAGGGAAACACAATTACTGTCAATCTATTATTAGTACGTAATCTAAAAGCTCTAATGGAAATGAAGCATCGTGATTAATTCCAATAAACCGAATCATTTTATAATGGAATACGATAATGGAACTTTAATCCGACTTTTACGCTAAGAAAAATAAACACTGCATTGCATTTCATTATTCAGACTATCGGAAACATTTCTATTATAATACGAACATAAATAACGTGATATCAAAATGTACATAGTTATCGGGAAGTGAATATATTAGATTAATAAACTCAAATAATTATCTCATCATCATCACTGTCATAAGGGTTTCGGCCCTTAGGCAGGGCCATTACGTAATGTTAGTTTCTAACTCGTTCTAGTTTCCATCAGACTTTTAATTTTTTGGTAGCTCATACCATCTTCAGATCATTTACAACCTTTATTCTTCAACTTTTACTTGTTTTTTCCTTCCGCTCTCTACTTGTCCTTCTAGAATAGTGTGACAGTTGATGAATCTTATATTAGGTGTTATTACATTACAGTTGAACTTCCATTACTCGAATTTTCTATAATTAATTCGAATTTAATTTAGTCGCCCTAGGATTTACGATAAAATTAGCGTCCATAATTCAAAAATTCGTAACTCCAACTTCTTGCTTGAGATTTAAAAAAATCCGAATTCTATTTGATTTTAACGCAAATGTGTAAGAAAATGTTTTTGTAGCCTGTAATCGAAGAAGATGTGTTATATTGGCTGAAAGAAGTACGCGGGAAAAACTTTCCCATATCAGCTGTAATGCTCCGAAAAAAATCAGATTAATTAGCGATACAACATGTTCATACCAAATTTAAAACCAGCAGTAGAAAACTTGAAACATTTAAAATCGTCATGGAATCAAAAGGTGATTTGTGATGAAAGTGCTTCAGTTTCTAACGATGACTACTAAAATTACAAGCAATCAATATTACTTCCCCTAATCAAAAGTTACAGCACGGAAGATTTTTTTAATGTGATTTAAACAGAATTATTTTTTAATGTTCAACATTATCTTTAAAAATTGATCAAGATTCTAGAGTTTTTTTGTTATGTACTTCGATTTTTTTTAACTCGAATTAGCACCATATTCCCTACGTGGTTCCAGTTATGGTGATTCAATCGTATTATAAAAATAGTTATGAAAGGTGTCATTTATCATAATATTTTTCACTTATCCTTTTCGTATTTATTGCCTTCTCTAGTCATTTGTTCTAATGAAAGGTCGTTACCCATTATAGTATGCGAAAAGTGAACAGTGCTACCACATCAACAAATACAAACTTCAATGAACATAACGCGGTAGCACCCACAATTTATTAAAATAAACAATTATTTCCTTAGCTATTTCTAGAGTGTCACTGTTTAATGCATCAATATACAGTTTTTAACGTTATTTTACGTAGTACCTCTCTCAACTTCTTGAAAATAAAGATTAGTTTCCTGATACTTCGGCAAAGATTTTGTACGTGCTCATCAATAAACATTCTTCTCTCATTATGTGTCGTACACAATTAGCCTTCCTCCGTCGATTGTTTGCTATCAAATTTCTTTTCTCTTCCTTTCTTTCTAAAACTTATATTCTGATTTTTCTTCTCTATTCCTTACTCTTTTGGTCCATTTAATTTTCTCTAATAGTCTCAATTTCCACAAATTTAAAAGCATTTTACTAAATGCTTCTTTGAGTTTTAATTCCATCTTACTTTACAGTACATTTTTCTTTTTATAAAACGTTCCTTCTGCCATTACTATTCTTGTTTTTATTTTAGCCTAATTTGTCAAATCTTAAGTTAACTTTTAAAATAGGCCAACATACAGGGTGATTTTTACTTTCTCTTGCCTATATGAATATATAGGAAGGAAAGTATTGTTTTCATAAAGATTTTACGAAATTGGGTTTTCACCGGACATACACGTGTTCAGACCTCCTGAACCTGAAAAACAAGTTTTTAGCGATTGGTCTGGGTGTATGTATGTATGTGTGTGTGTGTGCGCGCGTGCGCGTGTGTGTGCGTGTGTGTGTGTGAACAAAATATCTCAAGAACGGAACATTGTACGAAGTTGAAAGTTGAAACTTAAGTTAGGACCTACTAGAGGACGTAACACGAACATTTTCATCAGAATCGGTCAACCGGAAGTAGTATTTTATTCATGCTATTTTTCACTTTTTCGCAGCATGAATAAAATACTACTTCCGGTTGACCGATTCTGATGAAAATGTTCGTCTACTAGGAATTTTTTTAAAATTTCCTATGCCATGTCTGCTGAAATTCTTGGGAAGGCTGTTCTCTCGAAAAAAAAGTGTTTTTTTTTTAAGATTGTGGCCTTAAAATGCTTTTTAGGCCAAAAAATATACTATAATAAAAGTTATAGATAATTTTAAAATCTACAACTTTTATTTCGAACACTTTTTTTGTATAACGCTTCGTTTAGTGGTAATTTATGATTTTCTTTTTTTCATGAAAATCTGTAAAAAATTGAATTTTTGAAGATTTCAACCTTAGCATTTGCATTTTATGACAAAAAAGTCGTAGGCTATATAATAAAATTTATAGAGAATTAAAAGATCTACAATTTTTCATTTAGTAAGCATTATTTTCTCTACGGGCCTAAATTATTGAGAACGAGTGATTTTACGTATTATTCGTCCAACTGAAGTTGATTTTCATTTTTGCATTCACTCTTCATTAATGAGGTTATGTTTCCTGAGATTCATTTTTTTATTTATTTCTAATGTTTTAATACTAATGTTAGGTTATACTAATCATTATTTGCATTGGTAATATAAAGTCGTGTGAATATTTCACATCAGATTTTAAGTTAGTATCGAAACGGCTTTATATTGCGTAACTGAGATGTATTTGGCGGAAGAAGCTTTTGCTGATCTGCGATGTAGGAGATACTAATCACAGGTTTTTTTAACACTGATGTAACTTTAGTTTAAATAATAAATCAATATTTTTTTCTAGATGTAGCAAGTACGTTCCGAAAGTTTTGTTTAGCACTTATAACGGATTGATAAAATTTCAATGATCCGTCTTTATCATTTTATCATAAAAAGTTAAGTAGAGACACATTTTTTGATCACTTTTTTATCTATACCCAAAACGTAAATTATATGATTTTTATCTGTTTAAAAAATGTCGCAGCGTATTAAAAAAGAATACATGAAGTCGTTTATTTTTATTTTGTCATAAAATAAGCAAGTGATACCGCTGTGAGCACTAAAGACGCTGTCGGAAGTCCTTTTGCGTGTTAGTTGGATGGACCCAACGTTTCCAGCACATATTCTCGCACTGCTATTTTTTCTCTATACATTTATTATGCTGTGTATATTTTTATAGGAACATTGTCGCTACCATAGGCATACAGAGATAGTGCTAACTGTATGGGCCCACCTTTTCGTATTGCATCGTAAACATTTTAGTAGGCCCGTTCAAATACAGCCTTATGCGTACACATATTTAAATATTACCGATGTTACGGTTTTTTGACAGTATTTACACTCCATAAAAGTACAGTACTTAAACTTAAGCAATTTTTTCACTCATAGTCGCCACTTGATATTATGACCGTCATAAGAGTCATTAAAGAGCTCGGTTTACCAAGAAAACACTGCTAAAGATAGTAAAACAACTCATTGGTGTATTTAAATTGTACAAAAACAGGGCTAAAAATCTGATTACCGAGAACAAATTATTCCTTTATGCCAATATTTATTATAAGTAGATTTATTATGTTGTTGTTTAGGTCAACAGCCGAAAAGCTGGTTTGAACCTCTAGAGGTTTTACTAAGTAAAATGAGGAGTGAGGTGGTTTACCATTGCCTTTAACACTCCATTTAACACTCCATCTGCCCGTTATGGGCAAGATTTATTATAAAATCAGTTATGTATCATAAAATGAAGCTAAATAATAATTGAAGATCAAAAGTCGTTTTGAACAGCCGACCCGAATCTTTTCACTCCACTGGTGAAAAATCTGGGTAACGCTAGGCTTAAGCCCCAGGAACATTCTGACCAAAATTTAAGCTCTCAAGTAGTTACAACAACTGACTAGTCAATAGTTACTGCAGTGAATTATCAAACGATAAGCTAAAAATGAAGAATTTCAGTAAATTAAATTTTTTAGATCTCAACAGAGAATCGAACACAAAACATTTTTTTTTATAAATTCATACTACTCCAAAATTAAAAAACTTACGATTACCACTTAAATCTACCGATAAAAACATTCAATATGTAATTATCTCAGATGACAGATGTCTTAACTTGAGAACACAAATTTCAGCAGAAATTAAAACAGCTAGATTTAGGATTGCAACCATTCATTCATTTGCCTACTCGGACCGAAATCAAAATTATCGCTCCAAAACAATTTTTTAATACATAAAACCATATTTAAAACCAGTCTGGACCTTCCGTGGATATGTGGGAGCGCATCTTAGTAAGTCAAGTACCTAAATTATTCAACGTTTTTAATTAAAATTTAACTCAAAGCTGTAACAGCAGCGTCCTGGTACTTGAAAAACTAATAATCACAAAGATCTATTTATTTGAATAGTTAAATCAATATTTTAGTTTACGAAGTGTTATAAAAAATAAATAAAAAAAACGGTGAATGCAATACCAATGGTAAAACGGAAGCATACTAAATTATTACAGTATTTTCAAAATTAAGCTACGATATAATTATCCTTAATTTTTAAAATGATCTTCTGTGGAAGTTGCCAATACCTTCTCATACATTTATTTATGTTTTTATCAAAACTAAAAACCGAGTAGGCCCTACAATAGATAAGTTTTTTAGGGGGATCATACCAAAAATTCGAGTAAATAATCAATTTTTTGTTTTTGTATCAATTTATAAAATTTGAAATTTTCTATTTAATTTGATGTATAACTCATATTTATGCAATCTTTAGAAATATTTCTAATAAATACGTTTAAATAGGTCTGCAGGTTCATAATTTCACATTGTCTAAAGTTTTCCTATGTAGTTTTAGCTAATTTATTACTCTGCAACTATAATTATCTAAAAGGCTGTGGAATACATCGTTTGTTCTCTTCTTTTTTTGCTGTTTTTATGTTTTATGTTTTGTTTAAGCAAAAGAAAATCAATATAAATTATGAGGTTTCTAATTATTATTATTATGTTTTTAATTCGTTGTAGCCTATCCAAAAAAATTAGTATATTTTATGACAAAAGACTAATTTTCTCAAAAGTCCAGAACACATAGAGTTGAATTTTTCACTGCTTCTTCAGTAGGCAACACAAATACTCTCTCATCATTTTAAATTTGATATTTTATGAGATAAAAATTATTATCTTGTTTAAAACCTGAAAAAATTGTAACCGACACAAAACATCATTTTTCAAAATTTTTCAAGATTTGAAAAAAATTCTCAAAGTTGTTGTATTTTAATGACTGAGAATCGGTCGTCTTCCTTTATTTTTATAAATATCCTTAAGCATTTCAGCCTTCTAAGTTTAACAGTTTCTGAGATAATAGTTTTTAAAGTTTTCCAATTTAAAATTGGCTGGATAGACTGTATGATCCCCCCGTATTGTAAAAACAAATTAATTATTATATTATCTTTTCCCTTACCACCAAATGAATTAAATTTACCAGATTATTGAGCATCAAATGTATTTACTCTCTAAAACTACTGAATAAATTGCATGTATCTCTCGTAACAACGTGTCAAAGGTATCTATCTAATCTGAATTCCAAAAACAATACGAAAGTTTAATTAAAATTTAATGCCAAATAAAAAAATACTCTTACATTTCACTAGTAATTTAATTAAATTTGGATTTTGTTCAAACAAAACGTGATAATACTTAATTCAAACTGTAATTTTCAATTCATCCATGTAGTGGACAGATATGTCACACTTTATCTGACTGGGATTTGACCCTAAAAGAAAGGTTTATACAAAAACAAACTTCCCAATTTTATTACTTTTTTATTATAGACTTACTGCAACTAGTTACATAAAACTAACGAACAGTTTTTCTTTAGCAATAATATTCCCCCCCCTTCATGTATATAAATTATGCAGTCACCCACTTGTGCTATCACTTTTCACAAACAGTGTTCTATGAACACTAGAAATATTAATTTCTTAAATCTCTAACTTAAACCTATTGTTAATCTACCAACTTAGGTAAACATTACGTATAACTATAACTTAAAAGTAGAATAACCATTAGTTTTGGTAATATATATTATATACATGACTTAAAAGTATTTTACTCTTATTTATAGTGATCGTGAAGACATTTTATTACTGATTAAACAAAATTATGAATGATAAACGAATTTTTCTTTGAATGCAACTTATGTTACATCTCTAAGAATCTTCGAACCTTCATTTAATCACCGATTACGTTCATCTGTAAATAATTACATATGTACAAATTAATTATAGAACTCTATTGATCTCATTTTAAACAAATTGTTACTATTTTACAACGTGTCTTCTAAAATTTGAAGCAAAAATCTGTCTGCGCCAAAGCGTCCAATGCCTGAATTTTATCATTTTGAACGAAAATAACTCCCAGTATTATGTTTCAGAAACTTAAATTTAATTGGTGACAATTTTTAAAATTTTCATCTACCATTTTGTTTTGTCCGACCGTCCGTCACACTCAAATGTCAGAAACTACAAGAGATAGCAACAAACGGTTTTCGGATTCGTAATCTACACAAAAAGTAAGTAGGCCTGAATTGGGATTGAAGTTTCGGTTTTAACCGGAAGTGGCCCAAAACAGAAAGTCAAGAACTCAAAATTCGGAATTTGGAAACAAAAATAGTGTCATTCGATTCCTCTTAAAGATTAGATACAGAAATCACTGGGTTAGAAGTTTGGAACTTCAAACCCAATGATTTCTAATTACTGATATCTGAAATTCTTTTTATAAATTGTCTATACAGAAATATTTAATAAAAATTAGTTATCTGAGTTTAAGAAATAAAAATAATCCAACACCTTATCGATTAAAATCATATTTGTTTCAAATAAATGCTTGAAAAATAAGAATAAATAATTATTAAAAAAGAATATGGCCTAAAGAAATGAATTTACATACAGATAAATGAATATTAAATATAAATTATAGTTATACGAAGTAACAATAAAATTTAGAAAAATATTATAGATCTAAACATTTGTTAAATAAGGATTTTGAAAATTTTAATAATGTTCTAACATGACCAAAATGATTCTGCTGTCATTGCTTGGACTATCTGAAACATGTGTTCATAGTATAAACGATAGAATGACCGCTACATATTATTTATTTAAAATAAATCTACGCGTAAAGTTAAATCACAATTTCTGCACTAAGTGTTAGTGTTGCTTGATTGATCTTATTCTCTTCACGGTATGGGCTATCTAATTTATTTCAGCATCAAAATATTTTATGTTTCATTAGAAAGTAATTACAATAAATTACTCCGAGAGGTTATCCTAAGCTTCATCTTCCTTCAGGCATGTATCTCTAAACCTGTTCAGGGATTCTATCTCCCTTTATTCTATGATAATAAGTTTACCCTCGTAGTCTCTCTTGGCTTATATAGCAATTTCAAATTTTATCCTCCCTCAAACAACCCTTGACCCTTCATAAAGACACATCGAAGCTTCCAATTTCTGTTTGTTTCTCCCTATAAAATCCCCACAATTCATTTCTATACAAAAGAATTGAAACTGCTATTACATTATAACGTCTTATATGTGTATATCGGTGACCCCAGTTAATCAATAAAATTTTGTAATCGTTCCACATATTCTCCGGAAAATGTTCTGTCAATTATAAAGATCTCCGTCAAAATCAATGTGGCTGCGCAAATAAATAAAAGTTCTGACCTGCCCAATCCTATTATAATGAATCATCTAGAAAAGTTGCATCCATTTTAAAAAAACACAGTTTAAAAACTACTGGAGATAAATTCATAATTTTTTGTTATAAATGGAAAATATTAAAAATTTTTTACAACTAATAAGTTTAGGCCTATATACGAGCATCATTGGTTGTTCTGCAAACGTCTAAACGATAGTGAACCTCTGTCCAGGTGCGCTGTTGCGATTTTCTCAAAAGCTGGTCTTATGATTTTTTTTAAAAATCGCCTGGTTTACTAAATTTTTTATGCTCTACAAGATAGGGTAGGCGCCATGTTTGCTGAATTTCTCGGTGAGGCTGTTTTCACGTAAAAAAATTACTTTTTTAAGATTACCACTTTAATATGCATTTTAGCGCAAACATTTACATAATAAAAGTTGTAGAGAATTTAAAATCCTACAACTTTTATTTCAAACATTATTTTGTATAACGCTTAGTTCAGCGGTAATTAGCGATTTTCTGGTTTTTTTTACTCACTCAAACGTGTGAAAAATCGATTTTTTTTAAAGATTTCGGCCTTAGTATGCATTTAACGACAAAAGTGTATGTAATCAAATTTATAGGAACTTGAACGATCTAAAACTTTTATTTAAAACATTTTTTAAATGTTTTAAATTTAGTGTATCGTGAAACATTGATTACCCGTATTTTTAAGCGTAACTGAGGTTGATTTTCATTTTGCGTCTTTCACTTATGATTAAAATTAGGTTAGTTTATTGTTAATTATTTGCATTGGCAAGAGAAAGTTGTGTGAGTGTTTCACACCAGATTTTTCACACTAATTTACCTGACAGGTGGCAGTAACTGTCCACTGTCAGGTCAGCAACTCGTTTTGCAGCAACCACCTTTACGCACCACACGTCTAAACTGCTCTGTAATACTATTTACTAAAAAAGTTAAACATTCGAGTTATTACTATTAAATTTTAAATGACAATGTAGTACAGTAGATTTTTATAGCAATTTAATTGTATTTATACAATTTAGTTATTATTAAAATAAATCAGCATTAAAATTGGGAAAAATTAAACATTCAATGCTAACTTTGGCTAAAAATTTACTACTAGAAAGTATGTGCGGTCAATTGGACCTTTTTTTTACTGTTACATCTGCCTCTATAGAGAAAGCTATAACAATTTATTACATAATAGATCGGAAGTTTGAATCAGCGGAAAGAGAGGGGTTTGTTCCATTACCGTATAACGATAATAAACGTTCGGTTGTTTTGTTAAATAAACTAACGTGGCCTACGGTGTACTAACATAACATTTGTTATTCTGAATAACGTTTACGTTAAATTTTATGTTTAATTACTTCATCTATCGATAGGTGTAACAATTTCAATTTATATTTAACAGTAACATATTCTATACTTTAAAATTTATCCAATTTTGTTTTAACCCAACTCAAAACATGAAATTCAATTTCGATTTTGTGTTGAAAACTAAATTCAGATTCCTATTTGTATTAATTAATGCATCCAAATATTAGCATTTTTTAAAATTGCTATTATTTACAGATCATCAGATTCTAACAGCAGGCTGAAGACGATTTACAGAAAGGGGTTTATAATTTCACTAAAAATATTTTATGAATAAAAATTTGATATTTCCACTGCAAAGACAAAATCGATGGTTTTCTGTGGTGGTGGGGGGGGGGATCCCGTGCGAAAAACCAGTTATCAATGAGTGCCCGATAGCAACCACGAATGTATTTTATTCTGTAGAGATATTTTACTTGCGACGATTTCAGTTCGTTTGTTTTGATTTTGAAGCCAACCCTCTATAAGGTTAAAATGAATTTGAATTTTATGCTAAAATTCTGCCATTAAGTAATTTTGTTTTGTTTTACGTCCGATTGTTATCTATATTACGTGCATTACTGAAATTGAACCCGGGACCCCTCGTATAGAAGTCAGTTGCTCTTACGTAGTACATTAATGTGTCGGCAAATGAAACGGTGAGGTAAATAAAATAGATTTGGTTTTCATGTTCCCACCTAATTGTAATTTTGATATTGTCAAATACAGGTTATCATTATTATATGAATTTTTGAATTAATATAATAAAAAAATAAACGATAGGTTTTTGTTTAAGTCAACAGCCAAAATGCTGGTTTGAAGAACTAGAGGTTTTCCTTAGTAAAACGAGGAGAGGGGTTGTTTACATTTTTATCTACTTCACTTTATTGAAAAGTATGACTGTTTATCAGTATCCTTAGCTTATATAGTAATGTTATTATTATTATTAACATAAATGTACATAATGTATCTTATAATTTTGATAGCAGGACATAAATAAAGCTGAAAGGCTTTTCTGAGTGAAATTCAAGGGGTGGTGAGTGATCGAAACTCACTTTTCCCAGTCCTCTAAAATCCTAGAAATTGCACTGGTACCTCTAAAATAAAAGTTACAGATCATCGTACCTTGGTTTCATTAGTACCACAATATCTATAAAAACTCTGACTTATTAAAATAAATAACATTTAAACATAACGACCGTTTAATTTACGAAAGTAACTTGTGCAGACGTTTGTCTCAATAAAAAAAGATCTGCTCACGAAATCCTACTTGGTCATTGAATTTATTGATAATTTAATTATTATGTCTATTCTGTATTAATTAACAATGTAGATCTTAAACATAAGTTACTGGTTATTCAAATCTGGAATGATGACAAATGGCAACCAATGTGTGATAGTATACCAAGTAACTTCCAATCTCAGCGCTCTAATCCCTAGTTATACGTTTAAATCACCACAATCCTATTGTGGTTTGATTGTGCTTTCACATCCAACAGTTTCTTTTAGAACTACTGTTTCCAAAATTCTGAATATGACATCAGTAAAATAAACTTTAACCCTTACTAGAACACACATTAAAAAATATTTTTTTTGAAATTCTTTATATTAAAAAAATCTCTAAAAATGTTGATTTTATTAAAAATCCTTTTAAAATTAGCCAAAATAAAGGAAAAAATTGAAATGGTCAAAAAACTGTTTTTAATACGATATTTATCAAATAATGTTAACGGGGCTTTAAAGTCCGTTTGGTCCCAAAGTTTTACTTCAATATTATTTTCATTGTGGATAAGATATTATCCACATAATACATTATTACCTTTCATATTTGATGTTCTTTTTCAATTTTTTATTTTTATTTTTCCTTTCTTTTTTAATATCTTCACAAAAGTTCATTTCTTGTTGTCATTTGTCGTCTTTTCTTTCTCTTGAAACCTCTAATTTTTTTTAACTACACTTTTTCTCTATTTCCTATCTAATACCTTCTTTTCCTTCATATTTTTTTCAATTTGTTTTATAACTTTCCTGCCCATCAAAAAACTGTTTTGTAAATAATTTCGGTCCATTCTATAGATATATCCATAAAACCGATTTTCCTTAAAAAGTCTGTTGCCTAATATATTTTTCTATTTTCATATTATATCTTTTTATTACTTCTTAACATAAATTCTTCATTTTTGTTTTTTTTGAACGGTACCTATATGTTTATAGGCAGAGGACTAAATAATCTCTGTATACCCGAGTCCATTTGAATGTGCTTCCGCATCACTGCCTCTCATGATTTGGTAATATTTTATTTTATATTTGTCATAGTTGTAAGCTGAAACCAACTTTCATCCTGTACTACTGTACATGAAACAATAGGCTTATTATTTAATATTTATTTTATGTTGATATGTATTGTTAAATTTTTGAAATAGGTAGGTAGTTATTAATATGTTTCAAAAATAACTGAAGTTGACATTATTACGTTATAATAGGTTAATTAATACAGTTGAACTTCTATAACTTAAATTTGCATTTCAGTCCCCTTTTATCTTCCCATTTATTTGCCACGTTAAAAGTCATCTATAACTCGAATTCCGCCATTTCTATAAGTCGAACTAATTATTTCGTTTCTTTTGATAAAATTTGTACATAGTTCTCAAAATAGCATTTTTGGTCTTTTGAAAAATGTAGGTTCAGTGCTGCTTCTTTCATTATAAAAGAATATGTTCGACCATAAACGGCTACAGACCTTCAAAGTTAGCTGGTTACCTTTGTATAGGCCTAACGGGCGTAAACCAAAACAATGAATTTCTTTGAATCGACGAATCTTTGGTCGACCACAGAACAATTGAACCATAGTCTGTCGGTCTAATGTACCGTATTCAGCATGTATTGCGTAATTTTGGAATACCGAATACAATATTTGTACAGTACTCAACACTGCAGCCAATAGCTAAGCTAAATGTAACGTACTATTTTATTTTACAATATTTTTTATAAACTTGTAATGTTTTGTAAACTTGTAATTTCGTAATACAGTACTGTATTACGAAATTACAGATGTGCAGTAGGTCTACATATTCCACATCTTGTAGGGTACTGTATTAGCCTATGTGGAATATTCTGTCTTTGTTTTTATTTTTCCATAACTCGAAATTTCTGTAACTCGGATTGTTTTCCCCATCCTTTAAGGATTCGAATTATAGAAGTTCAACTGTAATAAGTTTAAAAACATTCAATTGGTATTTTTATACATAAATAATTATGTATAATAAAAAAAGCTTTGCGTATATTATGTAGTTTTAGTTTACTCTAAGTTTAGTTTACCATACAACTCCTTTCCGCGCACAAGCTAGGCCTATGCAGGATTTGGAAAATTACTTAACTCTATTTGTTCTTAATAAATAAATAAAATTTTCCTTAGGACTTTTCTCTCTTTCACTCTTTTCTTTTTTAAAATCTCCTACTGATGAAAGATACATTCTGAACTGTATCTCAGTGTCTGAATTTACAGTTTAACGATATCGAATTTGTTATTGAAAAATAACCTATTTTTTGTCAGTTGATACGCTCGCTCCATTTTCTTTGTTTCATTTTTCATTTCTTCTTCATCACCATTCTCTTGAATTCTTAGGTAGGTATTTAAATTTCTTTACTCTTTTTATGCTTCGACCTTCTAATATATACTATACTTTTTTTCTTATACTTATATACTTAGTTTTCTCTTGATATCTTTAATCCGATTATTTTTTCGCAGATTCTTCTAATAACCGTTATTGGCTCTTGTTGAGACTATGTTAAGGCATATCATCTGAAAAAGCGAAACAATTTATTGCTTTATAGTGTATATTCATTATTAATTAGCCATAATTATTGTACCTACTTTCTGTTTTGTTGTACCTACCTTTCTACTTGGTAAATGCCTGGGAAGATAAAAGAGGACTGAAATGCAAATTCGAGTTATAGAAGTTCAACTGTATTAATATAGAAATAAATAAAATATATTTTTTAATGAACGTATTTTTGTTAACAGTTACTGTAAATTTTAAATAAGTGATACCTAACAATTTTAAAAAAGAAGTCATTTAAAAAAATTCGCATTTATTCTGATCAGAGAAACAATAATACATCGCATCTGTATCTCGTGTTACTCTCATTTTCCCAAATTTTTTGTTAATATTTTCATAATTTCCGATTTTATTTTAAATTACAAAAATGTACATAAATTTAACGTTCCTTATTGTTTTAATAATAATTTATAATACGAAAAGATAATTAGTTAATTTAAATAATTTGTTTTAATTATTTGTTCAAAAAGTAATTAAACATTTTGCTGTTGCAGCACTTAACAGAATTAATTATTCACTTAAATTAAAATGAATATTGAAAATATTAAAATATTAGGTGCCATTGTGTAAAATTTTAATTAATTTCACCATTTTTAATGGAGTTGTTTGTTCCGGGCGATGATTATTTCGTTTTTAATTTGTTCAGTATGAACTTTCTAATAAAAGTAATTTAATAACAAATAATAATAAATTAATTTAGTAATAAACAAAATTAAATCTACGTCAATAAGAATATTTTTATAGAAATTTTTTTTAATATTTTTCAGTACCGAACGTAGAAGAATTTTTTTTTAAAATAATGGAAATGATAAGAAAAAAGTCTAAAATTTTACGGACACCAGTTTAAAATGGATGATAAACGGTTGACAAAAATTTTTTTTGAGGCACTAAACAATAGATATAAGATGACGGATAAACGGTTCAAAGAAATCAGAAGGAAAATGAGAAAACCGGAATAAGTTGAGAAAACATAATGAATCGAACCGAATTCAGACTACTAATTACTGACTTTAAGGGCTTTCATAAACAGAAAAAACTGAATACCGTTAGAAGAAATGAGAAAAGCCTACAGTAAACGAATGCTGAGGAGAATTTGGATCGATTTACTGCAAAAAGAGCTTCTAGAAACGTCTAAAGTCACCTCATCTGGTCGTATAAGAAAAAATTCGAACGCATGGATGATACTATGTAAAAATGTTTTCAATAATGTAATCCTAATAGTAGAATTATTTTTAAGTAAAATTAATTCATTATATATTGGGTTTTCAATGCTGTACGTAGTTTTCTAAACTAGGGATTTGATCTAAGAACTTTTTCTTTGTAATTGGGTCAAGGACACTCCAGAAGGAGTATAGGACACGTCAAAAAAGTTACAAGTTAATAACTTACATAATACCTGAAATACATAATTTCAATCACACGTTGATCTATAACCACAAAATTACTTACTACAATAAGTGTGTCATTAATATTTACAAAATACTACAAAACAGTTTTCTTAGCGTTATCTTGTATGTTTTGGGTGTTTATTTATTTTGAGTTAATTCTCTTTTTTATTTTAATATATTATTTAAAAATACATTTTGTACACTATAAAAATTTTCAACAGTCAAGTAATGTTTTTAAAGGAATGCAAATTATCACATTTTAAAAATTTGGGTGATTTATTGATGTATTTTCTCTCCACTTAAGTAGATTTTTGTTCAAAAATTTTGTGTTGTATTTAGCCACAAATTAATCGTTATTGTTTGTAACAAATGTTTTTAATAACAGGTCTTCTGTAATTTTCAAGTCGTACTTCTCATCTTCCACTAATTATTCATACTGATGTCAAAAAATTACTGTTCCAAGCACTAATTTATTGGTTTTATTTGTTAAAATTGTGATTCGGATTTTACTTGATATTTGCTGTTATATTTATTGATATTTGTACCCTACTGTAGAAGATATACCGGGTGTCCCATGAAGAAGTTACTATATTTGAATTAATATCCGGACGTATCACACACTTTACAGACTGAAACTTTACAGTTACAATAAATCGATATGTAAAAATCTGGTGTGAAACACTCACACGACTTTCTCTTGCCAATGCAAATAATTATCAATATAACGTAACATTAGTAATAAAACCATTAAAAATAAACAGGAACCAAACCTCAAAAAACATAACCTTATTTTAATCGTGAGTGAAAGAGCAAAATGAAAATCGATCTCAGTTTGGCTTAGAAATACGGGAAATCACTCTTTCACGCTAAACTAGGCTCTGTAGATAAAATACTTTAAATAAAAGTTGTAAATCATATAATTTCCTAAAAATTTCATTATACACTTATGTCATAATATGCATACTAATGCTGAAATCTTAAAAAAATCGATATTTTACAAGTTTTCGTGAGAAAAAAACAGAAAAACGCTAATTACCGCTAAACTAAGCGTTATACAAACTAATGTTTGTAGGTTTTTAAATTCTCTACAACTTTAATTATATACATTCTTGCGCTAAAATGCATATTAAAGCCGCAATCTTTAAAAAACAATTTTTTTTATGACAAAACAGCCTTCCCAAGAATTTTAGCAGACATGGCGCTTACCCTATCTTATAGAGCATAAAAAGTTTAGTAAATAAGGCGATTATTAAAAAAAATCGTAGGAGCCGTTTTTGAGAAAATCGCAAAAAGTAAAAAATGATACGAATAAACTACTACTTCCGGTAGACCGATTTTGATGAAAATATTCGTGTCGGGTCCTGCAGTGGTATCTAACTTAAGTTTCAAGTTTCAAGTTCGTACGATGGTCTGTTCTTGAGATATTCTGATCACACACACCCAGACACACATACGCACTGACACATAGACCAATCGCTAAAAACATGTTTTTTGGGTTCAGGGGGTCTGAAAATGTGTAGATCCGGTGAAAACTCGATTTCGAAAAATGACATGAAAACAATACTTTCCTTTCTATATATTCATATAGGCAAGGGAAAGTAAAAAAGTACCCTCGAGTTTCATTTGCTTATGAGTTATCAAAACAAAATGGCAGAATGAGAAAAAAATATAAAACATTATGCTGTTGATACCTCGGCAATTTTTCAAAAACGCTTTCAACTCATTTTTGTTTCGTTGCTATCAGTGCATAACTTTGATGGACATCAAATTCGAAAAAATATTAATGAAACGAATTGTGTTCATTAATAATTATCACTTTCATATTTCTTTCATTTTATTACTTGAATAACATTGTAAAAAATCACCAATTTGAAATGGTTATCCAAATAAAATTACTTTCCGCCATTTTGTTTTGATTATTCATAAGCAAATGAAACTCGAGGGTACTTTTTTACATATCTATTTATTATAACTGTAAAGTTTCCAGTCTGTAGAGTGTGCGATACAAAAATAGCAACCTCTTCGTGGTGCACCGGTATATAAATATCAAACTTTTTTTTGGAAACAAAAATAAAATTAAACGAAACATCAGATTTTATAAAATTTCATTAATCTGTAATGATAACAGTTAGTTTCTTTTATTTTTCTGTTCAATAGAAATAAAGATAAATTAAAAATCGACCATTCTAAACACCCTTCCACTCAATCTAGGATATATTTGTATAATTAAACTACTATTTTTAGAAAAAAAAGGATTCAATTAGTACTAATGTAATTTGAATGTTTGTTGTCAACAACAAAGTGTCAACAAAATGGCTAACTACATGTGGGTTACATGATTTTGTTTTTTTAACATTTGCTTTTGTCTTTTGATTTGTTACTGTTTGATTACTTTTGTATTTCCAGAGTTGTGTATAGTTGAGTTAGACTTATGGGAATGGTACGTAAAGTAAACAACCGAAAACAACCGTACAAATTTAAACTTTCAAAAGAAGCGTTCAACCGTTTTAAGTCGTATTTGTCACATTTTATTTGTTCCGTTTCCACATGGCATATTAAGTTTTATCTCTTCACTCACCCGCACTTGAAAATTCACGTATCTGCAACTGACTTTTGATGTAACTCACCTACATACATGTTAATGTTAGAACACGGCCGGAAAGAAGTACTCCACGTCTAGTCAGCAGCGGTTATTCAGGTGAAGTAGGTGAAGAGCCTCTTCACCTATTTTCTGGATAGTATCGAGATTTATTTCTCTCACAAAATAAGTAATATAACTTCTATTATAATTATTGTTTGTTTTACAATTAAAGAAGAAGTGTCGTGTAAAAATGTACTTAAAATTATTGTATCTAATTATTGTGTTTTGTAATGCTTTCAAGAGCCCTTGTAAAGGATTTAATATACGTAATAAATGCCCACCGGTTCTCTTCAAGCAGGAGCGGGTTGCTATGACAACGGAAATATCAGCGGCAAATATGCATGCTTAGCTCTCCTCACCCGACACCGAATAGTGAAGAGATTACGGCGGTTTGACCATCCTACTGCACCTGCAAATTCCAGGTGTTTGTATGTTACCTAGTTGTTTTGTATTTGTGTATAAGTGTATTTTTTTGTAAGATGTTATGTATTTTCTATCGTACTATATGGAATGGAAGCTTGGACATTGAAGAAACAACACATAAAGAAGATAGAAGCGTTCGAAATGTGGTGTTACAAGAGAATATTGAAAATTCAGTGGGTCCAAAAGGTTACCAATGTTGAGGTGCTCCGACGTTTAAATAAGGAGTTAGAAGTTATGAAAAGTATAAAAACAGGAAAACTAGAATATTTGGGTCACATAACCAGAGGAGAAAAATATGAGTTGCTGAGAATTATTATGCAGGGAAGGATCCGAGGAAGAAGAGGCGTAGGAAGAAGACGCATCTCCTGGCTGCGGAATCTTAGAGAATGGTTCAACTGTAGTTCATTGCAACTATTCAGAGCGGCAGCCAGCAAAGTGACCATAGCCATTATGATATCCAACCTCCGATAGGAGATGGAACTTTAAGAAGAAGAAGAGTATTTTACAATTTTTTAATCTCGATGCTGCGGGATGAGGAGAGCTGGAAGTTGGTTGCTCAGTTTGCAGAGGGGTGGTCGGGAGTCTACGGAGGGAGGAGACATATGGAGATCAGCAGGATTGCCCTCTCCCATAGTGAGTCAATCCTGTCCCGATCTTATTAGGTAAGGTAGGCACACTAATTTTCTGAGCTGGTGATAAAAGAGATGAATGAAAGTGAGAGAGTGAATGTTGGTCAGTGACAGCGAGAGGGGAATTAGTCTACGGTTCCATTCCACGCCCCGCTGACAGTATGTAAATATTTTAACCCGGAATTTCCCTGGTAGTATTATATAAATAGTTCCGAGGGAGGCGGGGGTTGTTTGCTGATGTCAAATCAAGTGGCCAGGCGGCGGGTTTTTTGTTAGTAGGCGGTTGCGACCTCCTTAGGGCTGGACGTGGACGTCTCAATTGAGTCCAGCATTACTTCCCCATCGTGAGGGAGTGAACATAAGTTTTTCTCACCGCCTCAGATAAAAAAAATCTCGGGAATCACGTGGATACTTGGTATAATAGTTTTTCTCGGTTTTTTGCAACTCTTCACGTATTTTTGAAGACACGAGCCGCCACTGCTTCTAGTGTTTTGTATTTGTACGGAAATCAACTCTTTCACTTTATTACTACTTTCAATAAATCGTATAGCAAGACTAAAATATTACTATAAATCTCTTACAGGAGTTGGTATTTTGTTCTCAAAGTTTAGATGTTTAATTCATAACAAAATTGCTAAAATTAATGAACCAAGAACTTTATAATATCTAACTTCATATTACTACAATTATAATTTTAAATTACTTTTACCTACTAAGTCTGCGTTCCCCATGGCTGATAACATGAAAATACTGCTTTATAAAAAAAATCACGGATTTTTAAACTGGTCACAAAATGCTTACGGTAGGCCTACTAAAAGAATAAACTGTTTTTCTAACGAGACTAATGGCAGCAATGCAAAGGTTATGATTGATGCTACTGGAGAGAACATGAGGGTGAAGATTAACTGAGGTGGGAAAAAGGTGTGGTGGAAAAAGGTATAGCATTGTCACTATCACAACTCCTCTTACTAAGGTGTCTTTAATTAAGAGTAATTTATAAACGTAAATACGCTCAATCAATGTAGAAATTCTATGAAATTTACTGTAAAAAGACAAACTCACTCAATTCCAATATAATATTGTTGATTTCTTATGAATTTATTTTTGTAGAGTTATTAGTAGAGTTTGTGGTTTTTTAGTTTTTTTTACAAAAGTGGCAAGGTTGCACTATACGGCAGCACGCACTTTCTCTCACCTCACTAAATCTCTTAGTCTTCTCTATAACATCAGTTAATCTAGCCACTTTTGTAGTTTTCTCTGAGATGCAGTTAATTAGTGTACGGATATAATAATAAACAAATAGATAACCTAGCTATAGTTATTTTGTTCCGTAATTTGAATTTACAACATTAATTTTTCGCGGTCTATTGATGGGTATATCCGCCAAAAATATTTTTCACCGGTCGTTTTGCGGAAACATCCTCTTAACGGTTTTAAATAGGTTGGTAGTTTAGCTGATACATCCGCAACTTTACAAATTAAATTAAAAAATTGAATAAAATGTGCCTAAGTAGTCATCAAAATATTTAAGTATTTCACGAATTTTGGACTTGCGGCAGCTGGGTTGACAGCACTGATGTTCAGTGTTTCCTGGCTGCCACGAGGTCGATGTTCAATATCAAACGTGCTTCCTCAGTTTGCTTATATAGCCTACTTATCTGTGTTACGTTCGATAAATTCAATCATAATATATTTCTTTAAACAATCTTTGTACTTGTACATTTGTTTTGGTTTTTTATTTCGGAAATCAAGGTACAAATATATTTTTTAGTCAGTTCTATTTACCGATATATCCGCATAGTTCACTTAGGACTAAAGACGGATATATGAGCATCCATTATTATTAAGTAAAAGTGAATATAAAAATACGTGATGAAATTTTCATTGGTTTTGAGCCTTTAGAAACAGTTTTCTATCTAGGAAAATACAATTTTCTAAAAAAAAAACAAAAATAGATTGTGCTCCAACCGATTATTAAATGCGTCTGTGACATAAAACTAATTTCGTGCACGAAGGGTTAATATTGTGACAATATGTAAAAGGAAAGTGTTGTTCCAGAATTCTAAAATAGGACTGAGATTTTAAAATGTTAATGTAAATAAAAAGAGTTAATATATAGGATTTCCAAGAAATAGTTAGAAATATTATGTATAAATGTTAGATGTTAAATAGGCTATTTTGTAACGGCTACATGGGAATGGTCAGTATATCTATTTAGATAATTAGTTCTTTTTGATAAGAAGTTATAATGTGTCCTGTATTCAAATATATTGTTATTTACCTTTTGTAAAGACATCTAGAAACCGGCAGAAAGACTTCATATTTTTATTATTATATCGGAAATCTTGTTTTCGTAATTCCATTAGCTTATATATATATAAGCGCAGCCGGTTTAGTTAATCTCAGTTAGTCTTTGATCTGTCATCAACAAGGTGTATACCGCGTAAGTTAACATTGTTGCGTCTGTAAACAGGTCTGGCCTATACTGTGGACGTCATATAATCGTGTGTGAGTAGAATTTAGTTAAAGTGAGTGGAAAAATAATCTTGTAATTGATTAAGTTTAATTAACATTATTAGTTAATTATAATTATTTTGTTATTTATTATAAGTAATTTAATTGTAATAATTGTAATTTTTGTAGATTTAAGACACATTATTAATATTGTAGTTTTTAGTTTGTAATAAATACTTGTAACTTTAAACGATAGTTTGCTAATTATTTATTTTACCCAGATCCCCAAAAGGACCTTAGCGATAAGTGTCACAATATATACTAATGAAAACCAAAATATCTCGTTTTATAACAAAATTTTATACACGAAAATATATTTACAAAAATTGTTGAATAAATTACTGAGCTCCAACAAAAAATTAAATTACACATTTTTATAGAACGAAATTTTGTTGAAGCGTAGAGTAACAAATAGTGTATTCAACTAAATTACAAGAAACAGAAATTATTACAGTTTTGTTAACCAAAATATACTTCAAAACAATAGGTATAAAACCGTAAGTGTGAATATGTTATTAACTTGAACATACAAAGGGTTTTAATTAATAAATAATACTCTGAATAGAGAATTTTCACAAGAATAACTCAGAGATAATAATTATTAAGACAGGAGAGAAAACATATCTGAATGCGGCTTGAATATATTTCCGGATTTGTGTACACGCTCACATGTAATATGTTCTTTCAAAAGGAATCTACATACCTTTAAACTTACCAAATTTAAGCCCACTGTCATTAAATATCATCGTCGTTAATCGTTAAGACCGTGTATCTTCAACAAATCATAAGTTTCAAAACAAAGAGATAAGAATATATAGACCTACTATGCTTAAAAAGAACGGAAAAGTTCATCATTTTTAAAATGCTGCACAAAGAGCTACCCACTTAACGAATATTTGAACGGTGGACTTTATGATGCTATCTACTTTAAAAGTCATTAAAATGTGATTTAAAACTGCGCTTACAAAAATGTTCTGAATATATATTAACGAAACTTACTTCTTACCGTGTACAGACCCGAATATTTCAGAAACAAAATATGCTTATATTTCTTTTTCATTCAATCATAATGGGACCGAGAAATTACAACGGATATTATTTTATTCTTTGGGATGAGCCATAGAGAGTAAAAATGCAAGGAAACACTAGAAAAATAACTAAAATTTTTAAAATGTAGAATATATTAGGTTTTTATTCTTCCTGCAATTTTAATACTGAAGAAATCTGTTAAAAATTTTATTATTTTAACGTCGACAAACGTAGGAATAAATTAATCTAAAATATGACGTTTACATTTTTTAACCGGCCGATGGCTCTGTTTTTGATCAAACTTGAGTGAACAAAATAAATAAACGGATGATAGTGCTGTAGAACAGCCGATAAAATAATTATAAAAATACTGGGTGAACCGAACCCTGTAGAATCGGTAGGTTACGTTGTAAAGAAATTGTATGAACGATGCGGATAATTTAAATAAAAAATAACATTAAACGTAATTTAAAAAATGTTGAATTTTACGACAAGAAGTGTATTAATACCCAATTTGTTGGGATAACTTGCGGACTAATTTTTTTGGACTATCAGTAATTCTTCTTTGGTGTGGAGGTACTCCTACACCAAAAATAATAAAAAGTTTTTCCAAAATTATTTATTTTGCTATTTCTGGTTACTTAAAATTTTCTGAATTTAATGATTATTTTATATTTAAAATAAGTTACGTAATAATTAAGAAAATGGGACTTTGTTAATCATATGTCAAAAGTAAAATTTCGCCTAAACAGCTGAAATAACAATGACTTACGAAAATTAATATCTGAAAGAAATCTCGTAGATGGTAATTATTTTTTCTTGAAGTAACTACTTAGCTATAATTATTATTATGACGTCTAATTTGTTGTAGGCAAAGCAAGTGCGTTTTGGAGGTTATGTAGAATATAACTTGAGTTTTTCACAAATTTAATTTTTTAAATGTGTTAGCATTAGAAAGTAAATAAGTTTAGTTCAAATTGACATAAATTATTCGTACATTTGTTTAAACATACTTAAGATTTCCAGATCTATGATTTGGAGTGTTTAGTTTCTGCAAAAATAAATGCCGAATTTATTAAAAATTAATTAAGTTAAAAACTGTATGAATTTTTTATATATACATAGACTATTAAATAATTTTATTTTTTTTTAAATTAAAATTTAAGAAAATTAAATACAGATCATGATGTAATGAACGTCTCTCTTTTATTTAAAAAATAGTATCAGTTAGATATCCCTGAAACTGGTAAAAATATTATTATGATACTTTATCATGAAGCTCTAATTTTTCACTCCAACCCTGGTTTCAGGGGTTGCTTTTATGGGGAGACTACTTTGTATCCCGCCAATGTTAAATTTGCTACTTTTAGGTACATTTTTCATAGGATTAGTAAAAGATAGGGAAATGAAACTTAACACACTATAGGTGTCGGGTTTCTTCTCGAGCTACTGACATTTTTTCAATTTAATCTTTGGACCGCACCGTTTTTTTTAAAATTACTAACAAAATAAAATTTTTACAAATTAATTTCAACGTTTACTGCGTATAACTAATTTTTGGAGCACCTGAGGAAGTCATAAAAATGTCGGTATATGTGGATAAACAAGATAATTAACTGGTAAAAATGTCAGGTCTCTGATAAAATTGTGATTGGTTTCTGATAAAAGTGTACCTAGTGTTAAAAATCTAAATTTACGGTAAAACGCAAGAAAGAAGAAGGCACAAATCAAAAAAAAAAATTTACACAAAAAAAAATTTTCCCATCAACAGTTGTTTAGAAAGCAGAACCAATAGCCGAGAATACAAAAAACAGTGATGCAGATATTTTAAATTCAAAATTCTCTTTGCACTAAAACGAGGCGTACAAAATTGTGAAAAATATTCGTTCTTGGTAACGTGATAATTTTTCTGTGTAAACTTGATAAAAATTTACTTATTTCGTAAAAAAATATTTTTTTGTGACGTAATTTAATGTTTTTCTGGTAGATCTAGGCCTAAACTATTGAAACACATAAAAAACCAAAAATCGAAATTTTGAGTTTAAACCATCGTGCCATCTCCCTTTAACACATTCTAAACTTTTGTTGGCTATAACTACTAAGAAGAAAAATTGTGTTTTAAATGGAGTACCCCCTTAATGTCGGCAACGGGCTGCATAGTCCTAACTGATGGTTCTTTATTTCGTTTTCTATTATTGTAACCGAACCTGTTGTACGCCAATTTTTAACTAAATGGTGTATGCTATTCTTCTATGGGATACTTATACTGTATTTGAAAATTTTTCTACGAATACTTTACTTGTTTCTTCATACGATTGGAAACGAATATATGCCTCAACTAAAGCCATCCTCTCCAGAATTGAATAAGGAATTTTACATAAACATTGCACTCACGCCATACCGCAGTGAAATGTATAGCCTACTATACTGACAAAAACCAATGCCATCTGACAACGATCAGTAGCTACGCACAACAATGACCTACCTATTACTACTACTGCTACTGCTACTGCTACTGCTACTACTACTACTATTATTCGCGTATGAAAACATTGTAGGTTAGCGGTTACATTACGGGTTCGGTTTTATGTTGCTCACCCTGTATCAAAATATATCATAAAACAATATAAAACAAACAAGAAAATAATACATTTACAGTTTTTGTAGAAATAATTACATTTTTCTTTACTGTTATAAGTAGATAGGGGGGGAGTCTACCCAGTTTTATATCTAAAAATTAAAAAATCAAAAAAAAATTTTTGTTGACTATAAAATTTAGAATTTTCTGAATCCAGCTATATATTTTGTTTTTATGTACGAAACTAGAAATTTGTAAAACATTATTTAACATAATCGGTGTAAGTGTAAGTGTAATTGTAAGTGAAACTTTACATTCAATTTTCTCAGCATTTAGTATTTCAGGTTTTCTTCATGATAAAATCCTTATAACTTTCTTTATATAAATGCTATCTTGATGATTTTTTTTCTACTGTATTCAGAGTTTATTGATTTTTTATTTGTAGGTTGGCAATGTTGAAACTTATTGTAGGAGTTTTTAAAAAATAAAAAAATAATGGCGTTATCTGTATTTTTGGGGGAAAATATTTAAAACAAATAATTTTATCTCCATTGTAAAGTTAAATGTATAAATAAAACCTCCAAAAAAGCATAATTTTCTGATTATTTTGACATAGAAACCAGGTCTGTACCTCTAAAATTAACTAAGTTATATGCAAATAACGAAGATATGATTTTCCCCCTTCCGCCCCTTATATTTGGGGTTGTAGTGAACAAAATTAACATTTTTTATATGAAAAAATTTAAAATTTAATGTTTAGTCACTTGAAAAATAATTAGATTACTTATCTAAAGGGGAAAAAATCTTTTTTTGAGTAGACTCCTCCCTTAAACAGTTAATATAAAATAGAATTAATAAAATTACTAGAAAATATGTTGAACTTACCCTAGGTATTCCCTGGAAGCGATGGACTCCCAGGACATGGCGTTATTTGACTTGGCAGCAGCCGCTTCACAGCTACGATCCGCAAGTAAGTGCAAGAACAGCGTGGTCACGGCACTATATGAACTTCACTAGATATAAAACACAACCCCACCCTTTTCAACCCCCAACGACACTAATCCCCTTTTTTCCAATTAATTATTAACTGACCTCGGTTTCACCAATAAAATGAATCCCTTTTTAATTTATTAACTTTTCTCGATTTACATCGTACCATGATGTTTTAATTCACTGCAACTTGTTTAATTTTTCATTTTTATTAAACATTGCTCCCACAGCGAACGTTCTGAAACAAATGAAAACATAATGTATTTATACAAATTCGTAACTTATTTAAAACAAAGATCATAATTTTAAAAAGAAGCTGACAAAGTAAATTGTGTTTTTTCGACAAAACGCATGCGTGGAAATCTTTTAAAATTTTTTCTAAAATCTAAAATTTCTTATTACTTTTCGTTCATATCAAAACTTACTTCACGAATAAATATTCAATATAGGTACCGGGTGTTTCAAAATTTTGTTATAATAATTATTACAGTTGACTCGGTATAACGGAAAGAATAGTGAATTTTGTGACACCTATTTGCACAATGTCCTTGATGATTTTTAGAATTATTACTCATTAGCACGTAGTACCTAATGAGAGCATCATAAAATAACAAAGTTGAGCGGGAATGAAATTAAAAAAAATAATAGGATTCGGTGATTTATCAAAAAGTTCTTTAAGTTATCTAACTTTCACGATTAAAAGCTACTTTCGTATAACTTTAGAAATTCCAGGTGTAAAAGTAACCTCAATAGTAACCTTACTATTGAGTAAGGTTAAGAACTAAGGTTAAGAACCACCTGAAAAATATCCAGTGATCTGAATTCTGGAAAACCAGAGTTGGGTAGAAATTTATTTAGTTAAATATATATTACAATTTATTACTAAATTAAATTAAGCTATAAAAGTATAAAATATTTATGTTCAAAAACTCTTTTTCACGACGAGTTCTGTCCGCGCATAAGAATATAGAATTTTTTTCAAATTTACTTAAATACTTATAACTATAAAAATTACTAAGTTATTTTACAAGTAAAAAGGGTAAAAGTATTACGTTAAACAGATTATTTAAAAGAACAGAAAATAAATAAATAAATATATATATATATATGTATATATATATTACAATTAAATTTACACAAAAGTAAATACGATATAAATTAAAAATTATTAAAGTAAATTAAATATGTAGTGTAACAATTTTTGTGAAGTAATGAAAAATAAAAAAATAAATTTACATATATTATTCACTTTTTCTACTCTTGCATCCAAATTTGGATCTCTAGTGTGACTACATAGCTAGCTGAGAACCCAGGATTTGTGAGTTAACAGTTTTTTCAGTTACCACGTTGCTATAACTAACTACATTTTTATATGTTGCTGGTCCAAAACATCAATTCTATTTATTCTTAGTTTATGTAAAATTACATAAACAACTTGTTCATGAAAAATTACTTTGGATTATGCAATAATTAGTTGTACGTGTTAATATTTCCAAAAACAGGGCTTTCCGTTTTAGAGTAGCCCCATGTTGGGCTAAACAGTGCACACAGAAGCGGCCGATTTAAGACTGAATACTGCAGGAATATTTTATTTATCAAACGCAAAGTAGCGTTAGTAAAATGTACTTGGTAATGTTCTTTATATTTCGGATTTGCATTAATATTATTTGAATGCATAACTAACTATTATTTCAGTACTACACAATTAGTTGTATAACATCCGTTCTGGAAGATAAATGATACATTACGGGAAAATGAAGTTAAATTAGAGTAGAGATACCCACTGGTACATTCCCAGGAGATGATACAAAATTAATTAAATATATACAAGGATTAATTTTAGAGGTCTCTGCTCCATTTTCAACACAATATACATCCTTCACGATGATTAACGGTCAATAAATTTTGAGTTAACTAATTTAGATGGTAATTTAAATTATCTTGAAATGTTTTAGAACATGATTCTACAATATTTCAACCACGAACTTAATTTTGTTGTATAGTTAACTTCATAAATCTAACTAATAGTAAACCACATTTTCAAAGAATTTTGAAGTAGACATCAAAACAACAGTAAGAAAATATTAACACAAACTTGATCGAAAGTAAAATTTTTGGAAGACGTCTTAGAAGAGTTGATCTGTTACCTATTGAACCGTCTTAACTGAGTTTGTTTTATTTTGCGAAATAAGCGGAAAATCTTGTCGGAAGAAGGTATGATAATTACTTATTTTGGGTTATTCCACTCTGTACTCAGCCATGTGGGTCACGCAGTGTGGTAAATCAACCGAAACCTTAAGAATTTTGTATATAAAAATAGTCAATAAGAATTATCGCAAATATTCCAAGGCATTATTCTTGGAAAAGATTTTTCGTTAAATACAATATTCTACCCTTATCGTCTCTTTATATGTATGAAATTTAAAATTCGCGAAAAGGAACCATTGTGTTATTTACAAAAAATACGTTCAATCATAATTATTATGAAACTCGCCACAACAATGACTACAGAATTGAAAAATATAGATATTCAAAGGAATCCACTACCATTCCGTTCGGTTTTTCAACAAATTACCACCATACTATCAAATAAGACACCTTAATTCAAAAATCTGTGATCGGGAAGTAAAAGGTTTTTTAACAAAACATGCATTTTATTCTGATGGTGTTCTGAAAATGTTCTTAAATTATCTTACAAAAAATTCTCTTTAAATGAAATCTGAGTAGAATTAGACTTATAAAACATGGTTAGTGTAAATGACAAACCAAGAATTCCAATGTACACAATTTTAGTAAACTTTAAGTAGAAATTTAATGTACAATTTATTTGTTTGTTTTAGTGAATGCTTATACTAAATTGTAAACAAAAATTGTTTGTTAAAATAGATTTAAACGTCACTGACAAATAAAGTATTATTTATTTAGTTCAAAATTGAACTCGTAGGGCGATAAACTGCCACCTGTTCTCTTTTACAATGTCCTGGAGAAAATTATTCGAAAATGAGTAATGCTAACTCACGAAGACAATATTGTTAAACTAACAAAGTAGGCCTACATAATGTCGGATCGATAAACTGCGTCAAAATCAGCTGTTTTGCTTTTGCAAAAATCTGGCAATTGTTTTGAGAAACAAGGAATAATTAATAGAACCAATCAAATTGTTAAAGAACGAGCAGACAAAGCGAAATCAAAGATGTCCTAAAAACTAAATATATAATGAACATCAAATCAATCAGCCCCACGTCTTTAGAAGACACAATACGGAAACATTTAAATTTATAGCATCAATTATCTTAAGGAGATGCTACAGTGGAAGACAAGTGAAAAGTAGTAGGCGATGAAAGATGGCAGTTGCTCTCTAAAGAACTCACCACCTGTGAAGAGGGAAGTACTCTCGAGACAAGCCAAAATTAAATATTATAATACTGTGGTAATGTTATAATACTGGGTGCTTGTAAGCGAAAGACTCCCTTAGAATGACTGGAAGGCTGAGTAAGAGAATCAAAAATCAGTAAAAGAAAGATTCTCGGCAAGATTTGTGAATTGCCAGGGAGATACAGGTTATAAAAAAGATAAAAGCTGTTCAAAGAAAACGAACGATTTATGAAAAAAAGACTTAAATTCTACAGACATGTATTGAATGGATGACACAAATTCTTGAAATATTTTGAAGACACTGAAGTATAGATCTAAGGTCTCGGATTATCTGATTTAAAATTTCTTTAAACCACTTGGTTTAAAGAAATTTGAAATCAGATAATGCGTTAGAATACTTGTACCTTTCTGTTAAAATTTACAGTCGAGTCCGTTATCTTAGATCCATCGATTTTGTGGTATTTTTATTGAAATTATTTCGGTATAGCTTATTTTGTAATTTCACGTTATTGAAAAGATTTTAATTTTAGACTTTTTACAATATAAAATTTGTTGAATAATAAAAACCCTGAATGTGAAATGTTTTGAATAACAGAATTTTACACTTTTATGAACATACATTTTGAAACGAGATTAAATGTAGAATAAATTCTGCTTAAAAGTTTGTAGCGGTCGAATAGTAGGCGTACATTTATTTCGTTTTACGTCGAGTGAGAAACTCTTATGTGGAATTGTTGATTTGAAAATCTAGTAACGTTTCCACGAAATACGTGATTGATATGCTTACTGATGTAAACCAACGGGAATGGACTGAGAATTCAGGCCTATTGAGAAGGGGAGAAAGAAAGAGAGAGTGATTGGGAGATAGGTGTACTGTATACTAAATAGACCGACACCTATATAACTTAGTACAAACCAGACGTGTTTTAGAGGATGAGTTAAAAGGTACGTGTCCCATGAATAATTTGGATGAGGTCCAGGGTTCGGGTCAGGGATTGACTCGTTTTAAAAGTAGGAAGGAAAGGAAAAAGGGATGATCATGAGCACTTCAGGGAGAAAGGAAGGGTTGTGATATGGAGCACAGTGGCAATATAGGTTCACTTGTATTTACCGACGGTAACGAAAGGGTTTAGAAGCGCGGTCACTGGGTCAAATATTGATCCCATTTCCTAACTGCAACTCATATACACCAGCAGACACTTACACATGCACACACACAAATCTAAGACTACAGTCGGGACGAATAAACCAAAAGTTTTACCCTATGGTAAAGAACTTTTCCGTAACCTTTTTAGTGTGTCAGTAACTTACAAACTTGTAAACGTGCTCTCTCCTTGACTTGTGAATAGATTTTAGATAAAGATCTTTCTGTGTTTTCTTTTAAGACAACATAGACAGAGCACTCCATCTTAAATTACGAAAGACAAAGAGAGACAGATTACTTTTTATAAGAAAAACATATGTAGGTCTAACTTTTTAAAACTGTTATATACTCCCCTTAAAATTAATTTTGACAAAATATCAATTTATATTTTTACATTTCTGAAAACAATTTTTGTAAACTCATATTCTCAGCTTTTCTTTTTCTTTCCATCGATTGATTTAATATTGTTTTTATAGAAGGGGTTACAGTCCATAATTATTGGTATCAAATTTTAAAATTATCATAATTTTCCTTTGTCCGTCCGTCGCACTCAGATGTCAGAAACGATAAAAGATTCCAACAAACGGTTGTCGGATTCGTAATCTACATAAAAAGTTAGTGGGTCTAGATTGGGTTTGACGTTCCGGTTTTGACCGGAAGTGGCCCAAAACCGGTTGTCAAGAAATCAAAGCCAGAAACTACAAAAGATTACAACAAACGGTTTACGGATTAATAATCTACAGAAAAGTTAGTGATCGAAGATTGGGTTTGAAGTTTCGGTTTTGACCGGAAGTGGGCGAAAACCGGAAATTAAGAACTCAAATTAGGAATTTGAAAACAAAATAATTCCATTCGATTCCTCTTAAAGAGTAGATACAGAAATTACAAATGGTTTTTGCCAAAGGTTAAAGGTAAGTCTTTTTAAAAATTGCCAACAGCGATCAGACACGCCACATGAAAGTGATGTTTTGTATTGTGGTCCATCTGATGTTTCATCTTTTATTCCTTCATTTTTAATGTATTTCCTGATGTTCTGAGACCCTCTGTTTCCTTATTGTAATAAACTGGGTGGCGCATAATACCAATTTCATCTTACAAAGGGAATAATTTCTTTGACAAGTTGGTAGCAGCTTGTATAACATTCATTAGTTTACTAAATCGTCCAATTATTTCATCTTATAGTTTACTACATCTTACTAAAGATTGTCTGCTGTTAATATTCTCGTAGTAGTGTTTTGTAGTGTGTTGAAAAGTTCATTTGAAAAATAATTTTACATGATGCAATTGTGGTGAAAGTACCACAAAAGCTTATGGTGAATTTAGTACTAATTTTCATGTGTGTTGTTACCGAAAAAATTACGAAACCTTAATAAAAAATTTGAAACAGTACAAAAGGGTTGTGAATGCATAAAGGTCAGGTCGGCCACGATTGATTCGAGATGAAGAAACACAAAAAAGGTTAATAAAGGTTTTGCAGTCAGTCATGGTAGATTGACTTGTAAAGGTTCTTATGAACTACGAATATCATGAAAAAGCTCATAAACAATTCAACAAGATTTAAAATTTCAGCAGTCTTAACCACATGCTGTTCATAAAGACGATTATGGTAGACGACAGCAGTTCGCTGAGTTTGTCGCTAACTGTAATGAAACCGATCCAAACTAGCAAATAATTTTGTGGTGTGATGTATCGTGCTTGAAACTTAATGAACATGTTAACCGGAATAGTTGTGTGTACTGGTCGAATATAAATTCTCATTATGTAATACAAGCAGAGCTGAATATGCCTGGTGTTCTCGTATAAGGAGGGGGTTTGAGTGCTGCATTAACAAAACCTTATTTTTTTAAAGAAAACTTTCTTAAAACCCATAAAACATAAAACCATATTTTGTTTTACTAATTGTAAAACAGTCGGACATAAAACAAAAAAAGTTAAAACCCATCGGACTGGTCTACTGTTAAAAGTCGTCGTCAAGAGTTAGCTGTTTAACAGCTGATTTTCGGAGACGAACGTTCCGTGGTTCAAATCCTAGTAGGTATTTACTTTTATACAGATTTGAATGCTAGGCAATGGTTACCAGTGTATTTTGATGGTTAAACTTCAATTAACCGCACTCTCTTAAGAATGGTCGGCCTGAATATGTACAAGACTACAGCTCATTTACACACCATACATATCATATTCATCTCGTTGAGTCACAGGATTGTTTATTGTTCTTAACTTGAACAGATTGCAACGTAACACATTAGGGATTTAAACAAATCCTACTTAGAGTTGCTGAAGGGACGTAATATTGCTTGACTTTGAAAAAAATTTTGTTTCAATTACTCGTTTCAAATATTGGATCCGGTTCACTTTCAGTATAAAGGAAAATAACATTTTATGTGTCCCGCGGTGTTTAAAATAACTGTTGTGGAAATGGGTGACTTATGTAATTTATCATATTAATGTAGATTAATAATAATAATAATAATAACAATTTATTATTATTAATTATGAATTATAAAATATATTATTAAGTTAATTGTTTCTGTGTTTATTGTAATTAAATCTATCTAAAACACATTGACTGTATTAATATTATAAGTTTAATAGACGTAAATGATGATGAGAAAGAGGGAAAAGTCTCCTGAACGCTTTTAATAGTATCGAAACATGGAGAAGGTAAATTTTCTAACCACCACTCTCCCTTGTGGTTAAAGTTTAGGCCACGGCGGTTCATTGATGGGAAAACGGTGGTTGGTGGTTTATTCCGAATTAATATAATAGAGACAAGAAGTGAAGTACCTAACCTTGGTTCCTTGTTATAAAGTAACACATGGGAGAATAATGGTAAGTAAAACTAATCGTTCTTTTCTATTGAAACAGTCTAGGGTTCGGTAAATTAATTTTAAAACTGGGTTTATGCAACAAGCTATAACATTACAACCAGGAATTTAAAAACTATTTCATTTTTACAAACAGAATTTAAACAGTTATATCCGATAACATAAATAATTAAATATTTTGAAAATTCTTTTAAATACCTAATTTGAACTTACTCGAAACCTTATCTAAAATATAGGGTAAAGAATATCGAGATCTTTTAAAAGATTCAGTATCTTGAATTGTCTTGAAACGGGTTTAACTTCTCATAATCTTAAAATGGGGTCTTGAAACGTGATCTTCACGTTTCAAGACCCCGAATCTTAAAAGTGTTTCACTTATCTACTGCGCTGATTAAGCTGAAACTTCAATACTAAACTTCATCCTTAATCGTATATACATTTCTGAAGTAACCATGCACCCTGTATTTTACTAGATCAGAGCTTTTACTAAATACTTAGAAAATACTTTTATAAAAATACAAAGAACAAAGAAGTTAGTGGCTACATCTGTATTGGAGCCAATAACTATATCAAATGATGCTGAATGCTGATAAATGAATTCTAAGAATAAAATAAAGCTAGATGCATTTGTGATGGACTGGTTACAAAGGTCATGCAGGGTCTTCAGATGGGAATTTGGCAAAATTGAAAACATAAGGCAATGAACCGGTATTCAGGAAAAACCGATAAAACCGATTTTTAGGAAGAGTGATTGGAAAGACAAACGACGAATGTTAGAAATGAAAAAATCTATGAGATCTCAAAAAAGGAAAAAGGAACCATAAATTTTTAAGAATAACGATACTTTTAACTCTGATAAACAAATAAATACGAGGTGTGGCTATAAAATAACGAGACTGACGTTGTAAAATATTTAATTTTAATTTTATACATAATCACTTATTGTCATCTTCAATATACACTTCTTCTCTATCCCTACAACGCTTCATGCGAATTTTTCATTGTTGGAAACAGTGCAGGAGTCATCTTCTGTCAGCTCCTTCAGGACACGTGCCGCTTTCTCGTTTTCAGCTTCCACAGACTCAAATCTTGTCCCTTTTAACGCAGATTTTATATAAGGGAACAGGTAGAAGCCCCTCCTAGGGAGTACAGGACCTTGTAGATGGTGGAGGGGCTTGCGTGCTCCCAAGACCCGGAGAGCTATGCCGGCGGTAGTGTAACTACCAGCAGGGTCTCCCAAGCCGGACAGGTCAAAGGGTAGGAGCCAGACGAAGAAGTACTCCAAAAAAAACGGCGTCGTTGGGCCAATCACCCACACGTTGAAAAAGCGGATTCAAAGTCACATAAATAGCCTCGGACAGGACAGGAATTTTCGGAATAAAAGACTGGACAGACCTAATTTACGATTTGGAAATTGGAATGTACGCACTTTGACTGGAAAGGAAAAGGAAATAGTAGAGGAGATGAAAAGGTATAAAATGAGTGTTCTAGGAGTTAGTGAGATTCGGAAAAGAGGATGTGGAGAGAGACATTTGGATGATGGATATGTGCTCAGATATTCAGGAACGACTGATGCAGGACGGTTAAAAGGAGGAGTTGGTGTCATACTGGACGAGAACACTAATAAATTAGTAAGTGGATGGGAAGCCAGGAGTCCCAGGATTATAAGAATTGATCTAGAACTGTCAGAAAATATTTCCATTATCCAGGTCTATGGCCCAAATGATGATGCAGATGTTAGAGAAAAAGATTGTTTTTGGGAAGATCTATGTAGAACAATGGCAGAGGTAGAGATAGGTCGAAAAGCATTTATAATGGGTGATTTTAATGGAAGAATAGGAAATGATGAAACAAGATGGCATGGTTGTATGGGAAAACATGCCGGGGAGTCAGTGCGGAATGATAATGGAACACGTCTGTTGGAGTTCTGCATTGGTCACCAGCTGCTGATTGGAAATACGTGGTTCATCCATAAAACAATACACAAAGTCACTTTCGTGGCTGAAGGCAGCGATACTCAAAGTATTATTGACTACTTTCTGTACCCATCTACTATGAGATATGCAGTAAAGGATGTGAAGGTTATAAGAGGTGCAGAGATCGATACAAATCATAAACTTCTTGTTGCAGACACCAGTTTTCAGAGAAAAACCACAATGAAGCAGAAAGTCTACCAAAGGATTAAAGTAGAGGAATTGGAAAATATTGATAAACAGAATGCATTTCAGGCTGAAGTGGAGAGAGAATTGACTCTAGCTGAAGCTCAAATGACAGATGAAGCTCTGTCCACAAATATTGAGGTTCAGTGGAAAAACATAAAGGAAACCTTATTAAAAGCAGCAAATAAGGTATGTGGAAAAAGAAAAGTGGGTCAATTCAAGAGGAGAACAAAATGGTGGACAGAAGAAGTGAAACAGAAAGTCAAAGACAAAAAGAATGCATATAGAAGATACATTAGATCGGGAAGAAATGAGGATTGGCGGAAATATATTGAGTGCAGAAACCAAGCAAAAAAAATAGTGAAAGAGTCGAAGGTGAAGGCTTGGGAGGAATTTGGAAATGTAATCGATGGAAATTTCAAAGATAATGTAAAAACGTTCTGGACAATTTGCAAAAGTATACGTGGAAAGTTTGGAAAACAAGTGAACTCAATAAAGAATAAAGAAGGGAAACTGATGACGGCTACTCAAGATGTACTTGAAACCTGGAAAAAGTTTTTCGAAGATAAGTTCAAAGAGGATAGGTTTGAGGAAGCTATCACTGTAGATGTGGTCAATGATGCAAATGTGGACTATCAAATGAATTCTGATATAACAAAGGAAGAGGTTAGGGATGCAATTCGAAAAATGAAAGTAGGGAAAGCAGCAGGAATAGATGAAATACATGCTGAATACCTGAAGAAAGGAGGTGAATGCATAGTGAATAGCCTAACAAAATTATTGCAGGAAGTCTGGAAACAGGAAAAGATTCCAGAAGAATGGGAACAAAATATCATTATCTGTATAAAAAAGGTAACTCAACTGATTCTGAAAGCTATCGCGCAGTGTGTTTGTCATCGGTTGTACTGAAAATTTATACCCGAATTCTAGAGAAAAGACTTCGTGCGGTGGTGGAGGACCAGTTGGAGGAGGAACAATGTGCCTTCAGACCAGGCAGACAAACTCAAGACCATATTTTCTCGCTGAGATCAATCTGTTCGAAGTCTATAGAAAAGGGGAAAACGGGTTTATCTGGCATTCTTGGACCTCAAAGCAGCTTTCGATACGGTCCCAAAATGTGTTGTATGGGAGACGCTGGTTGCCAAAAACGTATCACCAAAATTACAGCGAGCAATAAAAAGTGTTTTTAATAATGTGACTGCAGTGATCAGAACGTGTGGAAGGATTTCAAGACCGTTACAAATGGAAAAAGGAATTAAGCAGGGAGACAGTTTGAGTCCACTACTTTTTGTGATGATAATGGACGAAATTAATAAAATCTGCAAAAGAAGAACTGACAGAATGATGGTGGGACGTTGGAACTTGAGGCCCATATTTGCTCAAGCTTTGTTATTTGCAGATGACATAGTTCTTATTGCTGACTCTGAAAGAAAGCTTCAAACTGCAGTAATTGAATGGAATGAAGAGATTAAAAGGAAAGGCATGACACTGAATATCAGTAAGAGTAAAGTGATGGTGGTTAATGGCTTGGAAGGTGAAAGAATTAGGATAGATGTGGAAGGACAGGTAATGGAACAGGTGAGGTCATATGAGTATCTGGGTACAGTAGTAAGTGACGATGGGAAAATAGATGATGAACTAAGAAATAGAATCTCTAAAGCTATTCGGGCCTTCTATGCAACCAGAAATTGTATTTTTGGAAAAAAAGAAGTGGGTGCCACAGTAAAAAACAGGGTCTATAAAAGTATTATTGAACCAATAGTCCTGTACGGTGCAGAAAGCTGGCCCTTGAAGCAACAACAAATGAGCAGAATCAGGGCAGTTGCAATGAAGAGCCATAGAAGGACAGCTGGGAAGACATTGAGAGATAGAGTAAGAAGTGAAAGAATCAGGGAGGAAATAGGAATGAAGGATGTGAAGGAAGTGATAGATAGAAAACAATTGGGATGGTGGGGTCACATACAAAGAATGGATGACGAAAGGAAAGCCAAGCAGTATGCAAACGTAATCGTGGGCGGGAGTAGGAAAAGAGGACGTCCACGATACTCATATGATGAGCACATACGAAGATTGGGAGAGGAAAGAGGCATGGCCCTAGGGCAAATGAGACGATTGGCGGCGGATAGAGTACAATGGAGGAGGTTGACCGAGACTACCCCGACGCTGTAAGGCACATGGGGAGAGAGAAAGAAGAAGAAGAAGAAGAAGAACAGGTAGAAGTTCTATGGTGCAAGATCTGGTGAATAAGGTGGATGTTCTAACACTGAGATACTGTACTTGGCTAAGAACCTCTTGACAGATAACGCGGGATGAGCTGGCTGGATCTTGGTGGAGAACCCATGATTTATCCTTCCATGTTTTGGGGCGTTTTTTCTTTACTCTTTGACGTAGTTTAGAAAGTACATCAAGGTAGTAATATTGATTAATTGTTTGACCTTCAGGAACCCAGTGAAGGTACACAATTCCATGGATATAAAAAAAACCAATCATCATTACTTTAAATTTTGACTTGCTCATTCGAGCTTTTTTTGGCTCTCGGTAAAGTTCGGCTCCTCCCGTGAATGGATTGGCGTTTCGTTTCCGGGTCAAAAGTAAAAAACCACGTTTCATCACATGTTTTTATCGTTTCCAAAAAAATTGTGTCATTTTCAATCGCGTGCGAAGTGTTAGTATAAACATTTTTCCGAACCTCATTTCAAACATCTTGAGCGGCACGTGTCCTGAAAGAGCTGACAGAAGATGACATCCAGCACTGTTTCCAACCAGTAAAAAATTTGCATGGAGCGTTGTAGGGATAGAGAAGGAGTGTATATTGAAGTTGACAATAAGCGATTATGTATAAAATAAAAATATTTATTTATTACAACGTCAGTCTCGTTATTTAATAGCCACACCTGGTAAATCTAATCTTCTTAAAAATTAGTTAAAATTGTAAAATTGAGCATCCAGTGTTGAACTGGGTGTATCCAAAACGCGTAAATGTTAGTGGAGGCGCAAATAGGTTAACAAGTCGATGGGATCAGTTAAAGAGTGGAGACTGGGGTATGGAACATCTCATACAGGTGAAGAAGGGGTTGATTAAACGAGATTCTCTTGAATTATTTCGTACATATGATACCGATGGTAGGTATCACTACTCATATTCACTCCATTGATTGGAGAAATAACTCTCTCCAGATCAATTCCCACAGCTCTAAGTTTATATGAGAAAAAGTTTTCATTAAATGCAAACGAAAAAATTTAAAAAACTACCATATTCACTTAATATTACTTTATTAGATATTTAGTTTAAATTAATGGTTTTTTTTTCAAAACCGTAATAAAATAGAATTTTCCATTTGGATTACATATAACGGACAATATTACTTAACAAAAATTAAAAGTGTTACATTTTTTACATTATGTTTTTACATTCTATCTGACAGGTCTTCTGCTTGGAGTAACTTTTCTTAATAAGTTTGGTTGAAACTATTCAAGATTGTAAGCATCTTAGATGAATTTTTTTTCGACATCCTTATGGATGTACTAATTTCTTTACAGCGCCCTACAATGAAAAATCACATGGCATTAAGTCTGGCAAGTGCGTAGGACATTCCAGATTGTACCACGATGGCCAATCCATTAATCAACTTTTGAATTTAAAACCTCACAAACTTCGCTACCGAAATGAGTTGGGGCGCCATCTTGTTGCCAGATGAGCGATTTGAAATTGTAAACAGGATTATTTTCAAGTTCCAGAAATACAAATTCTTGCAGCATTTGTAAGTAATTTTCCGAGTTAACATTTCCCTCAAAAAAATAAGGAAACTCATAGGAAAACCTACATATGGACCAACCAGTATTTATCAGTAGTCTAAGTTTACTAATAAAAAAAAATACAAAAACATACAAAAAAATGTACTAATTAATTGTGTCGGTAAATTATAAGTTTTAAGAAAGTCTGTTATTTATTATACCCAGATCACGACCGAACCTAAGTTTAGGTACTACAATATATTATTTATTATATAATGCGATTTGAATTTAACCTACCGTTAATAAAAAGGTCTAATGTCCAAATATTACCCTCGCTAAAGACATTAGTTGATGATGGTTTCTAAACTTCTAAAAAATAAGCTAGAAAAATATTTTAATATTTTTATCAAGTTAAACATTAGGCAACAGATGGGGTATGCTTTTCAGTGAATTTTTTTTTCAGCTGCATCAACTGTTTGGTCATTAACGATTATAGCAGTAAAAGGAATATTAATAACATTTTTAATACGATAAAATTGTTTTTTGAGGAATCAAAGCTAGTACCTACAATTTCAAACAAATTTATTTACACTTGAACACATTTAATTTTATCCTAGGGGTATTTTCATATTATTGATATTTTTCCGTTAAGCCAAGCGATTTAAAAATAATATTTTATAGTCAACCGGAAAAATAGTGACAAAAACTTTCTGGAAGTTTTATTTAAATATGTTTTTTAATCCCCTGAGGCTGCTGTGTCGCTTTCTGATTTACAATTTTTAATTTAAATAATTTTTCCAATGTAATTTTATTGTTTGCCTCTTTCAAACTTTTTTGTCATAACAACAGCTTCCTTTTTTAATGGAATATTTTATTGACACCAAGGCTTCAGTAAATTAATTTAAAAACTGGATTTTATGTAACTAGCTGTAACATTATAACCATAAATTGAAAAAAATATTTAATTTTTCCAATAAAAACTGTATGAAGTCTAATAAAGTTGGCTTGTCAAAATTTCGTTAAATTAGTAAAATAATTCTAAGACAAACTTCAATATTGTTATATAGTGTTGTAAGTATTGTAAAATAATTTGTAAATAATTATGAAATAATCAGAGTATTACTGAGAGAAGTGTTGTTTAGATCATCAGCCGAAAGGCTGGTTTGAACCTGTATAGGGTTTTTACTAAGTAAAACGAGGAGTGAAGTGGTTTACCATTGCCTTCCTCACTGAATGGAAAAGTACACTTATCAGCATGCCGGGCCCTCTGAAAAGCACATATTTTCCACTCTACAAATGTCACCTTCACTTCATTCATCACAGACTGAGAGAAGTATGGTGATTGAATTTCGCAGAAGTGACACTGAAATAAAAACAAGGATAAGATTTGGAAAAGAAGCGTTAAATATTTTTGTTTGTTTTGCTTTTACGTCCTATTGTTTTGAAAATTACAGCTAATACCGTGATAAATAGGTGAAAAAATCCAAGAAAATTCGGGAATAGAATCCAGGAACACCATCAGAGAAGCTATATCTATTTTGACCATTCTGACCAACCATCGAGCGGGCCTATTTAGAAAGCAAGCTATAAGAAGAAGCAAGATGGAATAAAACTTGTAAAAATGTCAAATAAAATGTTATGCTGGAGTGTTTTGATTAAATAAAGGATGTAAAATATGAACGTTTAGGAAAAACTAAAGATTAGGCTGGAGGCTTTTGAAAAATGCCTTAGTATAAAATTTTAAAAAATCAACTAATTGAGTAAGGAATCTGGAAGTTACACAATGTGAGGAGAAGAGCAATTTGATGGAAAACATTCGATGAAAGAATGGTTATTGACTGGGAATATAATAAGAGGAAAAGGTTTGATTGAAACTATTGAGTTAACATGCCGAATGGCCTACGACAGAATGAACTACTACACAAAAAATGGGTCACTGTTTTGATAGGGATCCTTTTGTTTTATTCCGACAAATATAGACCGATATGCAGACCGACCCATTCGGTACCCACTCATTATTGTCACTGTCACCCCCTTTGATTAGGTTCTGTGTTACCGCCGACAAAGATTCCGACATGCCGACTGAGGGAAGCTGACACGACCGGCAGACCTTTGTCGGCAATGCAGAGAGGTAGCAACCGCGCCTCTGATTACTATATAAGACGTCTTGAATTAAGCCCGATCGTCTTTCCAATCCACTCCAACCAGACACTGATCATCGGCACACAGCTACCAGACTCCGACGAAGACCCATCGACAACCCCGCAAGAGAGAAGTTCCTGCTTTTTCTAGCCGACCCCACACAGTAAAAACCATCGACCGGCACCGTCATCATCCGCTGTGATGCCAACACCGGTCCTTCAACCAAGCGGTACGCCCATCGTGTCCCGACGAAGGAGCCATCACTGTGTGTCATCGCATTACTGTGCGGGAATAAGGTGACCCCTCCACTGAACGACGACAGCCATGTCATTCACCATCACAACGACTATTACCGTCAAAGCCGTCCACCGTCTTACCCTTCCTAATACGACCACCGCTTAAACGACCCTTTTCAGGGCCCCAAACATTGAAGGTTTCCCCTTGCACCTCATTTTCACCATCCATGATACTATATTAGAAGTACCAGGAGAAAACGAAATGTTAGGAGAAAATCGAGACATAAAATTATAAAAAATTTAAAAGCAGGTATGGATATCAAGAAGATAACACGCTAGTGGAATACAGAACAAGTTGGAGACAAACACTGGCGCAAGGATCCTGCCTAAAAGAAGACATTTTCATAATGATTGAAATAATAAATCCATGTTATAAAAAAAACATTCATACAATGGTAAAAATGTAAAAACTATTATGAAAGACGACTAAACGAAGGATTACGCATGTGTGCTTCCATCAACAAACCTTGATAGACGTTAAAAAACGTGGATCCTTTTGTAAAACTTACAATTTCTAAACAGAAATAAATTTAATTGGATTGTCAAGAAAAATTAGACGATTTTTAAGAAATTTTAATTTACGTCCAACCAACAGGTGTTTCTAATCAATGTTAAAGAAATAAATCTATAAGCCAACTATTAACAATTTCAGAGAAGACGCGTTGTAGAAAAGTGTCTTTATTAACGAGAGTATTGGTACACAGCGCAGTTACAGATCATTAATCTTAGGAAATCCTGTGTCTTTCTTCTTGCCGTTTAGTCTTTTCCCATCTTACACGGGGTCGGCTGGCTTGTCCAGCTTTAATTTCCTTCCGAATCCTTATCTGTTGGCCAATAGTATTTCATCCCTCTTTTCTATATATATATATATATATATATATATGTTTGAACGATGTTTCTGATCTTAATCAACCAAACATTTACTGATATTATAAAATTTTGCTGGTAGCAAATCAAAGTTAACATATTAACTTTCTTTTGCCTATATGAATATATAGAAAGAAAAGTATTGTTTTTATGTCAATTTTTCGAAATCGAGTTTTCACCGGATGTACACAATTTCAGACTCCCTGAACCTAAAAAAAACATGTTTTTAGCCATTGGTCTGTGTGTGTGTGAGTGAACAGAATATCTCAAGAATGGAACATCGTACAAACTTGAAACTTGAAACTTAAGTTAAATACAACTATCGGACCCAACAAAAACATTTTCATCAAAATCGGTAAACCGGAAGTAGTATTTATTCGTGTAATTTTTCACTTTCTTGCAATTTTCTCAAAAAAGGGTCGTACGATTATTTTTAAAATCGCCTGGTTTACTACATTTTTTACGCACTGCAAGACAGGTTAGGCGCCATATCTGCTAAAATTCGTGGAAAGGCTGTTTTTACGTACAAAATTGTTTTTCTAAGCTTGCGGCTTTAATATGCCTTTTAGCGCAAAAATGTATATAATAAAAGTTGTAGACAATTTAAAATCATACACCTTTTAATTCGAATATTTTTTTGTATAACGCTTAGTTTAGCGGTAATTAGCGATTTTTGTTTTTTTCTCACAAAAACGTGTGAAAAATCGATTTTTAAGATTTCGCCCTTAGTATGCATTTTACGACGAAAGTGCATAATCAAATATATAGAAAATTAAAAGATCTACAATTTTTGTTTGGAGCATTTTTCTCTTTAGCGCATAGTTTAGCGTGAAAGAGTGATTTTCTGTACTTTTAAGCCATACTGAGGTTAATTTTCATTTTGCGTCTTTTATTCATGATTAAAATTAGGTTATGGTTTTTGAGGTTAGTTTTTTGTTAATTTGTAATGTTTTATTACTAATATTAGGTTATATTGTTCATTATTAATTGTATTAGTTCATTATATTGTATTTTATTGTATTATATTGTATTATATACAGTATATTAGTTCATTATTAATCGTATAAAATATCAAATAACTAAATATTGTTAGACCGTATATATTAAAAATATTAATAACTTTTTTGAAATTACTCCACAGTCAATGGAATGTCTGTCTATAGGGTACATGAAAAATTAATAGCTGGCCCTTTATAAGAAATTTATTTAAAAAAAAAACATCAAATAAAACGGAAATCCTCGAAAATATCATCAGCGTTAATTTTCCTTTGCTGTTGCAGCACAAAATTCTTTACCTTGCCCAAACCGATGTCAAAGATAACTTCAATTACAAAATCAACGGTGTTTACGGTATTTATTAACTGTATAGTTCATAAATTACTAAAAAAGCTGTAATACTAAGCTGTAAGACTCCTCATTGCTGAGATCCAACAAAATCTTATATGAAAGCTTCTCATTTTCTCTATTTCCAGGACAGAGACAAAACAATTTAACAGTTTCCGTTTGGGTGAATCAACAAAATAGGCAAATAATCTTTCAGTGCATTAATGGTAAGGTTAAAAATAACTTAAAATAAGCGGATATTGTAGTTTTCTTCGAATCCAGTCATGAAGATTTGCAGAGCATGCTCAACACTTATTGAGAGATGCGTAAAAAATGATTTAAATTTGAGTGACAAAAGAACCAAGGTCCTTGTAATTTGTAAACAGCAGAATGTGAGAGCTCGTATTACTATCAAGGGTACAATACTGGAAAAACATTCATCAATTTAGATATTTTGGTTGTCAGTTAAGTAACATTGGTGATTGTCGAACGGAGAGAAAATTAATCCAAGAGCATTGAGGAAAATGGAGTAAACCTCAAAATTTCCTTACGAACTTCTTTACTTCGTTGTTATTTACGGAATTTTGTTTTTGATCTTGCTGTGCGTATTTTTAATTAATACGCATGCTTACTTGTATTGCTGGTGGCCTACATCGGAGTACTCTTAGCGTAGACAGACTATATAGATAGAAACACTTTTTTAGACTAGTTAACAATAAAGTGCAATTTGCTGTGATGGTTACCAATGTTGTGAAAGGACTTGATTCTTGAAGAAAAAGATTTGCATAGTTACATATTTTATCGAAAATTTAAATCTGAGATTTGAATTTTGTTGATATAAATTCACTCTTTATTTTTAATATAAGTTTTCATGATAAGAGAATAAATATTCTGAATTATTTGATAACAAAACACAAAGATGAATTGTTTTGTATATACAATAGAAGAGTAAACACTGAAATATTGTTAACGATTTATAAGTATGTATAAGTTGATAGCAAAAATGAAGAGAGCACCGCTGGAACTGACATGTAAATTAAATTTATCCTTTAAATCTTCTATCGCAGTTTATTCCCCGCTATGCTATTCACTAATCCGTCAAAAGAAACGTAAGAACACCAAGTACTCTGTATTCATAAGCATTTCATTCAACATTACAGCACTTCAACGACATTCTAAACTAAAAAGAATGTATTCTATACAGCTTTCTTTCACCGATTCTACCTTCTGTTTGTAGAATCAAGAAAAGTAAAGCTTCCTAAAATGAAAGAGTGATTTTGTAGCAGCCCTTTAATTCTTTGTGATGACCTACCATTTCAACTGTAGATTCACATTCAAATTGGGTTAGTGGTTTTTAATTATTCATTAAAACATAAAGAGTTTCCGACAGACAAAATCTAAATTGGTTCTCTTTACAAATATTTTTCCTTTAAAGTTCTCAAATACTTTTTAAAAGAATACAATAAAAAGGAATACTAAAACACAAAATAGAGAGAAATAAAAATTATCAATTCATCCAGATACTTGTTCTAACTTTACTTCATGAATGTTAATAAAATATTATTCAAAAAAAGTATTAATTACATAAATTAATAAGAGGTTTATGGTTCTGTGAATGTTTATTTTCTTATTTTATTTATTTGTTTAACTCTTAGAAAACAGTACCATATAAATAATGCTATTGAAAATTTACAGATTCCAAAAAATAACAAGCTAGTAAAAACGCTAAAATTGAAGGGCTTATATCCTTTAAAAATCATCACAATATATGAAAATTTTCTACAAAATAAAATAATAAATTATTATGGTTTCGAGTAAATAAAACACCACCGCTCTGGTTTAGTAATATCATTTTTCTCCGATTTCGTCAACATGTTTTTACCGCTTAATGAATTAGCTCACTTACATTAGACTAGGAACTACTGTAAGCGCGTCAGCTCGTGATCCGTGTGAGGAATTTCTGTTACGGCATGCAGTGAAAGATTATACTATTCATTAAAAAAACATTTACCATAATGTTCTTGTCATTATAAAGTAACCTTTTGTTTTATTATTTCAATTTATTCTATAATATAGTAACTCTTTTACTTTTCTTTCATTGTATTTATTAATATTTAGTAATTATTTACAGTTTGAGTCAGGCAGTCCTCAGGAATTACGGTAGGTGTTCTCTTTGCGTTGGCATAAAAGTCCTGAATTATTCTTCTGATTACACATCTATCGAAATCATCCACATTCGCTACAGAGTGATCAGGTCTTGTTTTTCTATGTTTCCCTGGAGTACTAAGACGTTGGTTTGAACCTTTCTCTAAAAGCGTTCTATTTTCTTTCCGTATACTTTTAATAGTCGGTTCCGACACGCCACAATAGTGTGCTGCCCTTGTGGTAGCCTTTTTAACGGGATGCAGTTACGCTCCTTTACGCGATTCCTCATCTCAGTTTTTTACAACTGATGCAATAATTTGTCGCCCTTCCGAATGATTTACCGCTTTATTTTCCGAAAAGACATATTAAAATAAAACAAAAGATATGAAAAATACACATTGAAATTTACGTAACACAAAACAAATAACTTTTGGCACGTTAACACACTTTAATTTTCAAAATAAAAATCACTTTAGTGATCAAAAATCATGAATAATGATTAACACATCCGAGACGCACAAGCACAAATATACAACTGTATATTGTGACACGTGTATCCGTTGTGAAAAGCAATAATAAGTAGGCCTATAATAAATAAATACATAGACATAATAATAATATTTAAAGGATGACTAAATGTTTTTATACTGCCCGATAAGACAAATATATTACTCACATTCTATTACGCCACCTTTCCCACTTCCCCAGGCGACAGAGATCATGAGCTGGCGCGCGTACAGTACATAGACACGTAAATTATTCCGGCAATTATCATTTTAAGCATTTCCTTGGTATTTAAGGTCATTTTAGACATGAACATAAATTCAGCATGAATGCGTTGTCATTAACTATCATGAAATAACTACGCGTTCATGCTGCCTTTAAACAGCACACAAAACTAAAAGAAAACAATAAAATGATTTTAAAAAGAAAAGCTAAACACTTGTGAGTATTTATATTTTCTATAAATATGTTTTTTATCAAACATCCTATACAGGTATTTTCAACAGCCGTATTATATTGATAATCAAAATAATATATTATATGAGCTGTGGCTATTAAATAACGAGACTGACGTAAAAAATTTATTTTAATTTTATACATAATCACTTAGTGTCACCTTCAATATACACTCCTTCTCTATCCCTACAACGCTCCATGCGAATTTTCCATGGTTGGAAACAGTGCTGGAAGTCATCTTCTGTCAGCTCCTTCAGGACACGTGCCGTTTTCTCTCTTACAGCTTCCACAGACTCAAATCTTGTCCCTTTTAATGCAGATTTCATCTTAGGGAACAGGTAGAAGATAATAACATGTAATTAAACGTAAATTTTTGCGTATTATTCGGAAATGAAGCTCCAATACATGCACTGGAAGAGCCAAACTTCATCGAGAACCAAAAAAGCTCGAATAAGCAAGTCAAAATTTAAAGCAATGATGATTTTTCTTTTTTGCCATCCATGGGGTTGTGTACCTTCACTGGGTTGCTGAAGGTCAAACAATTAATCAATATTAGTACCTTGAGGTACTTTCTAAACTACGTCAAAGTGTAAGGAAAAAACGCCCCGAAACGTGGAAGGACAAATCATGGGTTCTTCACAAAGACAATGCGCCAGCTCATTCAGCGTTATCTATCAAGAAGTTCCTAGCCAAATACAGCATCTCAGTGTTAGAACATCCACCTTATTCAGCAGATCTTGCACCATGTGACTTCTACCTGTTCTCTAATATAAAATCTGCATTAAAAGGGACAAGATTTGAGTCTGTGGAAGCTGTAAAAGAGAAAGCGGCACGTGTCCGGAGGAAGCTGAGAGAAGATGACTTCCAGCACTGTTTCCAACAGTGGAAAATTCGCATGGAGCGTTTTAGGAATAGAGAAGGAGTGTATATTGAAAGTGACAATAAGTGATTATGTATAAAATGAAAATAAAATTTTTTACAACGTCAGTCTCGTTATTTAATCTTGCACCATGTCCCTTTCTAACCAAAAAAGCCAAAAAAAAAAAATCTGGTTCTCTACCCTTCCTGTAGTGTACAGGCCGTTAGGTTTAATAAACGGTGGGTCGAATCCAACAAAATTTAAAAATAATATTGCATCAGTATTATGCAATGTAGTACTTAGTATTACTATTTATGTATTAATTAGTATTACACACGGTCAACACATTTTGGACTCTAAGGAATAACATTTCTTTTATTAGTACACTCAGTTTCATTTAAAATTGGTGATAGTTTGTAAAAAACTGAAATTTATATTTGAAATTATAAAAGATATTAAAAGGTTCTGTTAAAGGCAACTACGAAGTCTGATATTTTTTAATTTTTTTGAAATTTATTTATTTAAAGTTACATCAACTGCTTGGTCATTAGCGACTACGATCGATTATGTAACATTAACTGTGGGATTTGACACGTGAAAATTTCCAAATCCTGGCCGGAAATCGAACCCGGGACCTCTGCATGGCAGACCAAGGCGGCAACCACTACGCTGCGGAAGCGGCAAGTCTGATATTTTTTTGCTACAATGTTGGGTTGATAAAATTGAATTGACTATAAAATTGAAGCGGTTTGCAAAAATAAGTAAAAAAAACACAGAGAAACATTTAGGGAATAAAAAAATGTAGATTTAAATTTTGGGAAAGACTAAAAGTATCTTACCGTATTGTAATCTAGGTTGGAATTGTATGGCCTAAACTCGTACCAAACATAATTTCAAATTATTACTATATGTGATAGGAAACTGGAATTCTATCCCAAATTGACCTTAGAGTAGTTAATATACTATATCGAAGTGATAGTACGAATTAATTAACAGGGTTATCGCCCACAGTCAGTTTAATACCGGTCAATTGGTACCACTGGAGTTTACAAAGGTTGACCAGACATGGTTGCTATATAATGTTGTGTGAGTTTTGTCTTAATTATACCCGAAAGGAAACTCATGACAATAAAGACCTAGTAAATTTGATTAGGATTCCTGACTTCAGGCAAATCTTCGTTATGAAGCTTCCACTTACACCTTATAATGTATGAAATAATTCAGAAAATTTTTCAAATCGATAGGAATTATCCAAAAAACAAATACCGTACTATTTATAACAAGTACTCGTACATTTTGCAAACCGCTTCAATTTTATAACCCAGCATTGTAAAATACATAAAATACAAATCATTTTTTATCAATAACTTAACAATATGCAAAAATCTACCGAAAATGTAACTTCCAAGTTTTCTATTCTTCCTGTAGTGGGAAGTTTTCTATCATTACCTGATTAATTTTTTACTCATCGAAAGATTTTTATAAACAGTTCAAAACTTTCGACATTCATTTATTCGCCAAACTGAACCGTCTAAGCTAATTTAAAATAATATTCAACTAATAGTAATAATAAATTATTCTTATATCCGTGCTCCAAAAATGATACGAAAATTTTAAGTAGATTCAAATTCAGATTCCTTTGTTGTTTAGGTCATCAGCCGATAGGCTGGTTTGAACCTCTAGAAGCTTTATTAAGAAAAAAAGGCCATACAACATACCTTCCTCACTTAGTGGAAAAGTATTCTTATCAGCTTGCCGGACCCTCTGAAAAGCTTCTATTTTCCAACCTGCAAATGAAATCTTCACTTTATCACCACGGGGTCTGGCTGTATAATGAAATGCATTACTCTCAAAGGAGATAACTGTGACTTGTGTCTTTTACACATTTACCTCTTTTGTTCTTAAATGCTTCAGTCAAAACTGGTTGACCATGTGATAAGAAACAGAACTATTTTTTATTCTTATAATGTTTTTCTCATTCTTCATTAATCTTATTTAAACTTAGCATACTTGTGTAATATTGTACCAATAAATTTTTACTGTATTTGTTTTTGAAAACCATGGTATATTTATAATTTTTTTTAAAATTTTGGGCAGAATTGTTGTGTTATTGTATTAAAATATATTTCTAAAAAAATAATATTTAATACTTCGGAACAAAATTGAAAGGTAAATATTGAGAAGATTTTTATATGATAAACACGCTTCTATAAACCTTAAAATTACCTTAAACCGTACTGGCTATGTGGATAGAAATTCTTTGAAAATTTAATTTAACCAATTTTTCTTATGGCTTAGTAACCCAGAGTTTAGTATACAAATTATAAAATAATAAATATAATTTGATCGAGTCAAATTCATATTTTAGCTTACGGCAACAATATCAGATTTATTATGAAGAGAGGAACGATAAATGGACTCCAGCAAAATTATGTCAGATCCATACATCGAAAAAAGGATATTTTTTATTTATAACTTTTGTATGTCCTACGTTTCATTTTTACGGGAAAAACTCTCACTGTTATATGCATGAAACCACGATAAATTCCAATTACAAAAAAACAAAAAAACATACACAAGGCCGTTAGGTTTAATAAACGGTGGGTGGAATCCAACAAAATTTTAAAATAATATTGCATCAGTATTATGTAATGTAGTGCTTAGTTTATTCATTTTAATGAAAAAGCTGCACAAAATAATTGTATTTTTACTAAATATTGAATCAAAATAATGTGCTGCATAAAAAGTGTTTTGCTCGATTAGTTTTGAATTTGAGTTGTGTTTTTGTAATGTTATTTACCGTAACGATAAATTGGAGAGACGCTCAAAATTACATTATTATTATTATTACTAACATTAACCTTATTACTTATTTATTCCTGTACAGTATATTTCAAAAACAAATGAGCTGATAGTTAAGATGGTATTAATCGTGTATGAATAACATAAGGAAGCAGACCTCTTCCTCTTCCTCTTTACTTTCTCTTCCTCTCTTCCTCTCCTCTCCCTCTCCCTCTTCCTCTTCGTCTTTCTCTTCGTCTTTGCCTTCTTCTTCTTCTTCTTTTTCTTCTTTTTCTCCTTCGGAGCATGCCATAGTCAGTTTTGCTTAAAACGAGTATACCGGAGGAGCAACGCTATACGGTAGTATACGGTTTTCGGTTGGTAAGGCGGTTGCGGTCTCTTAGGGCTGGACGAGGTCGCCTCAATCGAGTTCAACACTACTTTGCCCATCGTGAGGGAGTGAACATGAGTTTTTCTCGCCGCCTCGGGTAGAAAAAAAATAAAAAATTTTGCGACACCAAAGCGGTAAAAAAAGCAGTAAACAAACGGTTAAAGCAGTAAGATAAAGACTCCTACAGTGCAGGAGTCAAGAAGCTCACAGAACAGTGGGATGAGTGTCTAAATGTTGCTGAAGACCATGTTCAAAAGTAGTGTCAGTTTCATTGTCATTGAATACATTTTTTTTTCTCTACAATAAAATTGTCTCATTCATTATTAAACGTCCCTGGTATTTTTTCCTTAAATTTAGAGTTTGGCTTAAGGGGTTATAAGGTTTAATAGGTTATAAACAGTTGCGACGGCACACCGAACAGTTTCAGCGGGTGCAGTAATGGTGGTAGCAGGCATACCCCTTATAGATTTGCTAGCCTGGGAAATTTATTTGCCCCACCTGTCTACCCGTTACAGACAGGTGGAGTGTCAAATTATTTATGCTCAATCTGTTCGTTGCAGGGCTAAAATAAAAAGTTCTGTTTCCTTATCACATGATCAGCCAATTAAATGACTGAATCATTTAAAAACAGAAGAGGTAGAAGTATAAAAGACACTAATCAGAGTTATCTCCTCTGAAAGTAATGAATTTCATTATACATACTGCCAGACCTTGTGGTAAATGAAGTGAAGATGTCATTTGTAGAGTGGAAAATATGTGATTTTCAGAGGGCCTGGCCTGCTGGTAAGCGTAATTTTCCATTCAGTGAGTGCTGGCAATGGTAAACCACCTCACTCTCGTTTTACTTAGTAAAACCTCTACAGGTTCAAACCAGCCTTTCGGCTGATGACCGAACCAACAATAGCCTGGGAAGGAAGTGAGATATCTGAGAGACTGAAAGCCGGACAGGCTACAATGGCTCAGATAAAGAGAGAGGCCAGAGATAGACTTCTCAGGAGGTGGCTGGAGAAATGGGATGAAGAAATATCTGGTCAATGGACACATAGATTAATTCCGGATATAAAAAATGGCTGAGTAGGGGCTACGGCGAGGTTGGTTATTACCTTATGCAGACATTGACGGGGCATGATTGCTTTCGGGCGTATCTCCACCGGTTCAGACGATCAGATGAAGTTAGCTGTCTGGATTGTGAGTCGGAGGAGGACAACGCAGTAAATGCGATTTTCGACGCAGAAGATGGATAACAAAGAAGGAAGATCTGGGGATGAAGCTGAAGCGATCAGCTTTTGTGATAGTTTTTAAAACACCTGATTCATACATTTCATTACCTAAAGCAAATATTTAATTTATATAATAAAATTACTTATTTCTTTTTCTAAATTTCAATTTAAATAGTATAAAAATGTCTTCTTCTTCTTCTTCTTACTATCAAGGATTAGGCATAAACCTGTTCAGAACTCACAAACCATCCTGTACGTCTACACAAACTCGAGACACTCCAGCCCGTACATCTCGACTACTGCCATCTTCTTCAAGGTCTTCCCACCTTCCTTCTTCCAACTGGAACATATTCCGTCATTTTTAAAGGTATTCTCTCCTCTGGCATCCGTTCCAAATGTTGCCTCCATTCCAGTACTCCTCCACTTTTTCATTCAAGCTAAATACACCCAACTCGGATCTAATTTCCTCGTTATGTATTAGATCCAGCCTCGAGCAGCCCTTCACCCTTCTTAAAAACCTCATTTTAGCTGCTTGGATCCTACTTTCTTGGCGTTTTGTGGTAACCCCATAAAACTGTATACAAATGTAAACCACAATATTTAATTTTTCATTTTATTAATATTTCATTTTATTTTATTTTTTTCCAAAGTTATAATTAAGTTCCGGATTTGTAATTACAACAATTAAAAGTAAATTTGTCGTGGACGAACCATCGTACAGTAAAGATGGAATTTTGAGTTTTATTTCAAGTAGCAGTATATATTAATTAATTAGATTATGTTCGCAGAATGATTTAAATTCATACAATTAACCGCTACAAAGCTTGAGTCGCCGATTTCTCCAGAAAATCTCTGTGATTTTATGGTTGCAGAAGAAGAAAGCTGGAAGGTCATTAAGGAGTTTATCCAGAAGGTGATGAAGAGCAGAGAAGCCCAGCTGCTTTAGTCCCAAAAGAAATCACTCAAAAAAGGGGAAATGGGCGATAAGAAGAGAAATCGCTGAGATAACGTTATCCAGTTAATAAATAATCTCCGGGCTGTAGTGAAGTTATGCCTAACGGGGTGATCCCGTGGCAAGTCGGGATGGGAAGAAAGGTACTGAGAGGTTTTGGCGGATAGTTTGTCGGCAGAGCTCCGCATACTTCAGGTAAAGACCTACCTTGGTACCGGTAAATCGGTTCCCTCTCGTCAAAAAAAGGTCTGAAGAGACCATTAGTAGTAGGAGTAGTAGAACATTAAACATTTCTCATGAAAGTAATACCTCATATTGAACAAGAGTTCTGTAGAATGGGATCAGACTAAAAACCGAAGTTAATAAATCTTGTGAGAGAGCCATTTATATAAAATATGAGCATTTCATTACACATAAATCTAAAATTTTGCATAAACTATAATAAAAAGCATCAGATGATGAAGTTATCGACAAAAAGAACTACATTTCGATCTAAATGTGTAAGATACAGCCATTGCAGCTTTTATCGTAATTACTGAGCGATATCATAATCTAACTTCTCCAATAATCTACAAATTGCATAACACCTAAATATAGAGCGTTTGATTTAGATTAAATTAACGTCATTAATTTACAGTTGGAAACTGAAGTTTAAGTTTATGTTTCAGATTAATTTTAACCCAATATAATAAGAGTTAATGAGAGAGTCTGTCACATAAACTCTAATTACAGGATGTGTTCATTACTAGTAATATCAAATACTTTATAATGATTATTATTACTCTACAACGGATTATGCGCTAGTGTAATATTGTGGAAAGTAATTACTTTAATTTAATGTAATTTATTTTCTAATTTAATATGTTGAGTTCACAGAGTTAAAGGAATTAGTCAAAATACTTTTAAATTACTCAACATTACTTATTAATGTGTAATGTGAGATTGTAATTTTAACCAGAAGCGTATAATTATGTTAAAAAAATTTACAAAAAGTTACTGCAGCGTGAATACTGGCGGCGTATTTTGTGAAATTATATAGCGGTCTTTAAGCACTGGAACTTTGTTCAATGATCACGGTCCGGTAAACCAAGTTCGTAAGGGTCACTCTCTGCAAACAGTAGAGAAAAGTGTCAAAAATGGTTCGTCCAAATATCAATTTCCCTTTAAAATGTGGTCAAGACGCGTTGTTCAAAGTTTGCAGCTGCTGTTATTGTTTTAGAAGAGTTAGATGTTTTTAGTAGAAAACAGAAGAAGAGATCCGAATGGAACAATGGTTGCGTAAAGAGATAAGTTGTCTCACATAAGTATTTTAAGTAATTTCAAAAAAGTATCTTTAGGTTCTTCAATGAAATTCATGTTAAATTCCTTCACCCACTGCTTCCTCTTCACCTTGAAAGTTTAAGTATTGTATGTTCATATTAATGTTGAAGTATTTTAAATCACGGTATCGTTGATAAACGATGTCGTTGTCCAACAATCGAGGTTTATACGCGTTTCCTCAGACGAACTAGATTTCAAGGAATCTTTTACCTCTCTCTCAATTTACTTTGAAAACTTTGCTTCGGTGAATCAATTCTATTATGAGAAATCTTATTCCGGGAATGGCTTAATCAAAGCTTCTTCATTGCGTTCACATCTCCCTATTCAGAACTTTTGTTTTTTTTATAAACAAGGATAACGTTTTACTATTAGCTTGGATTCAGAGATTTCAATCGAAGATGTTACAAATATAAGTAAACGCACCCTCTTTGATTTCAAACGCTCTTTTACATAATTATCTCATAATGCCTCGGGTATCGAAAGTTCTCATTAAATTTAATCGAAACTTCCACAACAGACTTTTTGTTCATCCAAACCAACTGAAAAATTTTTTATTTACCGGGAGGAACAACGTTTAAAAGCGATTAAGAAGGAAGTGGAGCAAAGATCTGCTGTTTTCAAAACTATGACAGTATGTCACTAACAAGTCTAAATGAATTTGTAAAAAAAATAAAACGTCGGAGACCTGCCATTGGATGGTGCTCTCCAAGCATGTCACTTATTTCATTCTTTCACCTAAAATCATATTCAATAGTTGTTTTATGCCTAACAGTTATGAATTTCACGAAAAAACTTAAAAAAATTGTAGAAAATTATTCATTGCATTACCCTATCCCAGTGTTGTACGGTCCCATTTAGTCCTGTTAAGAATACACATGACACTACCAGAACATAAATGATTATAATCTAACTTACGGGTTATTAGAATGGCATCTAGCGGCTTATTTTGTAACTACATAGATGTTGTATTGAAACAACATTGGTAGATTATGACTTTTGAACTATTGAGAAAGTGATGTTGTTTAAAAACAACACTGGGATAGAAAGGGAGTTACAGTATAATTACAATATTAGTTTATTTCCTACATTACAAGTAATTAAAAAATTTAAAAAAAAAACAGATTTACAAACAAAAATATAATTGAAATAAAGTTCTATCGCTTACAGGCTGCGAGAAATGTGCCAAAACGTTAACATAGATGTAGAATTATAAAATAAACCACCTGTTATATTTTATTTCTTAAATATTAATAATCTTAGTGACCCACCGGATTGGTCTAGAGGTAAAGTTGTCGTCGTGAGTCAGCTGTTTAACAGCTGATTTTCGGAGATGAAGGTTCCTAGTTCAAATCCTAGTAAAGTTAGTTACATTTATACGGATTTGAATACTAGACAGTGATTACCGGTGTACTTTGATAATTGGGGTTCAATGAACCATACTCTCTCAGGAATGGTCGGCTTGAGTCTGTACAAGACTACACCTCATACACATCATTCTCATCTAATTAATGAAAAATGATTTTAATTCATGATTGTGATTGTGAAATAATTTTAATTAATGAAAAATGATCTTAATTCATGATTATCTTAATTAATGAAAAATTAAGACTAGAAAACCAAATAGTACATTTTTTCAGAAGTCATTTCTCTATCTTGAGAGGCGATTCGTTAACGTACTTCCACCCCATATACACAGTATTATGTCACCACATCTATTAAAACATAAACTAAAATATCATACAATATCGATCTGCGAGCAAGAACTTGAGAAACTTTTCCAGGTCTTAAAATAACAAAAACTGTTTTATTAGTTTTTAATTTTCTCTTTGCGACAGTTTAACTATCTCTTTATGCTCATTTCTGAATTAATTTCGTACAAAGTTAAAATATTTACATCGTGATAGTTAAAATATATTATTGTAAAGTAGTTATAGTTATAAAATAAAAATTATAATATAGCTACCAATAGTAATTTAACTTGGTAATTTTATAGTAGTTATAAGTATTTAAGCGAATTAATGTTTTTGTTCTGTATACTTCTATGCGCGGACAGAACTCTTTGCGAAGAAGAGTTTTTGCGTATAAGTATATTTAGTTTAAAATATAATACATAGCTTAGTATAGTCATGAATTGTAATTTCAATTTAGCTATATTTTACTAAATAAAATAAATAAATAAATTGGGTCACGGGGTGGCTTATTGTTCTGAATTGAACAGATTGCAACGTACACATATTAGGGATAAAAAAATCTTAGTCTGCTGATCGCATAATATTATCCGAATGTTAAGAGTAAAATAATTTTTTTTTATAAACAAGTATTGTAACAACATGTGGGCTCTAAGAAAATAATGTATAATGTACGTATTAAGAATGTTTTTGTTTCCAATAATTATAAAAATCAATCTAACTGTAATATTACAATTTCTAAAACGTATTGGTAATTTATCTCAGTGCATATTTTTAACATTTTCTTAATATCCATGGTATCTCTCTACTATAATCATCTATCTCAGAAAATTTTATGCGGTTATATCAGAATGGAAATCAAGCTACTCTACCTTGTACTACAGCAACAAAGTAGTTACATATACGAAAGGTTGGGTGCTTTCAAAACGTTAAGGCCATTAGTGTCGAAACAAAGCGGGTTTTCCTCTTGCACCACTTTCACTTTCACCTCCTACAATTTCCCTCAACTCCCCATTCCAATTGCTTCATGAAGCATCTCCTCAACCCTCGTTTCATTTCTGTACTATAAGGACAGAAAAGGGGAAATCATGGGTTCATGTTAAAATGAACGGAACAGAAACGGAACGTTTCTCTTTCTGAAATTGAAATGTGGTCAACCAAATACTGTACGAGTGTATATGGTTAGGTTTCAGTGGTGTTTTGGCATTTTGAATTTCCTTCGTATATGTTTATCTCTTTTTAGTTTTCACAAAAATTTCTCTTTAAGGGTAAATGTCTAATTTATCAACGTAGTACCATTTTACTATTGTTTTATACAGGCCATATCACTTTTATTTAAATTGTTGTATCTTGTTAATAAGAAATTTATACGTTATGTTATTGGTGCAATTTTTTAAATTGTCATCCATAATTTTCCTTTATCCGTCCGTCCGTCTGTCACACCCAGATATCAGAAACTAAAAGAGATAGCAACAAAACCGTTTTTGGATTCGTCATCTACACATAAAGTTAGTGGGCCTTAATTGGGTTTGAAGTTCCGGTTTTGTCCGGAAAATGCACAAAATTGAAAGTCGAGAAATTAAGATTATAAATCAAAGAGTAGATACAGAAATATTGGGTTTGAAGTTCCGGTTTCAATCGGAAGTGGTGCAAAACCGTAAATCACGAGATCAAAGGCGGAATTTGAAAACAAAAATTGAGTCACTCGATTTTTCTTAAAGCGTAGATACAGTTATCACAAATGGTTTTATGTCATTGGACAAAAGTAAGCCTGTATTCCGTAAAAATATTACTTATAAACTCAACTACAAAAATCATTTGGTAACCATTTCCAACATGCACCCCTAAAGGGATGAAAATCATGTTTCATCCTTAAACACCCGTACTTATTGTTTACTAACTTCCAAACGAGTGAGTTGGCTGAATTTCGGTGATGTTATGTACAGTGTAACAAAAAAAAAATATCCCTTCACAATTTTCAAAATGTACCTCTAAAAGTTTGAAAAGGGTATCTAACCCTTAAACCAATATTTTTTTTATTTACCAAGTTCCAAATGAAGTAGATGACTGAACTCGGTGGAGGTGTCCAAATATATCAGATTTTTCTAAATCAGAAAATCTTACTTTTTAATTATTACTTTCTCTTGCCTATATGAATATATAGGAAGGAAAGTATTGTTTTCATGTCGATTTTTCGAAATCGAGTTTTCACCGGATCTACACGTTTTCAGACCCCCTGAATCCAAAAAAACATGTTTTTAGCGATTGGTGTGTGTGTGTGTGTGTGTGTGTGTGTGTGTGTGTGTTTGTGTGTGTCTGTTGTGAACAGAATGTCTCAAGAACGGAACATCGTACTAACTTGAAACTTGAAACTTAAGTTACATACCACTACCGGACCCGACACAAACATTTCCATCAAAATCGGTCAACCGGAAGTAGTAGTTTATTCGTGTAATTTTTCACTTTTTTCGATTTTCTCAAAAACTGGTCCTAAAATTTTTTTTTAAAATCGCCTGGTTTACTAAATTTTTTATTCTCTACAAGATAGGGTAAGCGCCATGTTTGCTGAAATTCTTGGTGAGGCTGTTTTCACGTAAAACATGGTTTTTTTAAGATTACGGCTTTAATATGCATTTTAGCGCAAAACTTTATATAATAAAAAATGTAGAAAATTTAAAATTCTACAACTTTTATTTCTAACATTTCTTTGTATAACTCTTAGTTTAGCGGTAATTACTGATTTTCTGTTTTTTTCTCACGAAAGCGTGTGAAAAATCGGTTTTTTCAATATTTCAACCTTGGTATGCATTTTACGACGAAAGTGTATGTAATCAAACTTATAGAAAATTAAACGATCTACAACTTTTATTCAGAGCATTTTCCTCTACAGAGCCTAGTTTAGCGTAATTTTCCATATTTTTTTAAGCCAAACAGGTCGATTTTCTTTTTCCGTCTTTCACTCATGATTAAAATAAGGTTATGTTTTTTTGAGGTTAGTTTTTGTTTTTTTCTAATATTTTATTACTATTGTTAGGTTATATTGTTTAAATTATTTTCATTGGCAAGAGAAAGTTGTGTGAGTGTTTCACAGCAGATTTTTTTTATTTTTTTTATTGAGTGATGATGCCTACATAAGCCTTGGGCTTGTGCGTAGGTAATGATATGTGCTGATTTATAGATGAAAAAATGCCAGACCTGACCGGGAATCGAACCCGGGACCCCGGCATAGTAGCCAATTGCGCTGACCACTACACCACGGGCCGGCCAATTTAATAACCATTTATAACCCTAATTTAAAAATTATAAAAAAAACAAAATTATACCCGGGTGAAGCTGGGACAGGTAGCTAGTAATAAACATTTATAATTTTATGGTACTGTTATTACCAAAACTCTGAGCCTCCCAGTCTTTGGCATATAATACTACACTGTTGGTCCATTCATTTCAAATGATACAGCCATCGTCGTATTTTCTGAGACTTGATTTTACTACATTCTCCAATCTAATATATTATCAACGCTTCTTAATGTCGTTCTCGATTACATGTGCTTTTATAAGCACTAAATACTCCCTGGTTAAGAAACATGAATTACATTCACAGTATAATAAGCTATTCATTAACATATCTATCCATTAAATAAACGTTAATGGAAATCCTAAACTTTAATGTATTTCTTAATTTAAACTGATGACGTCAAACTGATCTGCATGTTAAAATATATTCACTTTGAATTTATTTGTAATTATGATGAAAGCTATTGGATGTATCAAGCTCTATATTTTACTATGCAGATTAAAATGACTCTATATACTCTACAAATTCTAATTTAAAAAGTTATTTTATCAGCGAGCTCATGCTTTGCAACAGCCATATCGATTTAACGTAAGAAATTCACGATAATTTTCAGATTTATTTGCTTTATAAATAACGCAACCATTTCATTATTTCCTATATTTTTTTTTAGTTCAGTCGGTATTTTCAGTTATACGAGACTTTTCCAGCGTATATACTGTAAAGTATTACATTCTAAATTGCAGACGTAAATTTCAGAAATTTTAATTTGAGGCCGTAGTTTTATATAAATTCTGTTAAAACATATGAACTTTTTTAACGTAGTAGGCTTGCTACATTTTACTATGATGTATGCTTCTTTTTTATTTTCTTTCTCTTAAATAATTTATTTGTTTCTTCATAATAAAATACAGCGACGAATGATGATGATCAAATGACACGAATGACTTGAAGAATTAGATTTTCCGTTTTTACGATATTTCGTTCTCACCTACCGAGACTACTTTCTGAAAACGTGTTTTTGTGCTCAGATCCCCTAAAAACGTCTATTTCAATGAAAACCCGATTTGCAAAAGTCATAAAAAAAACTTTTCTTCCGCATGTTTCATATAGGGCGAGAGAAAGTAAGAAACTGAATAACCAAATGTTTTTTTTGAGTTGTACCAAAATTTCAATGGTACTTCACTGTGCAAATTTATTAGGACATGTTATTTTTTGTCTTTAGTAAATGTAAACTGTAACGACCTCTGAAACAGATATTTTGGGTTTTTCACGACAAATGGCCCTGCCACCTTAGTTCTTGTTCAACGTATGAAAAATTCAACCAAGTACGTACATAGACTTATTACGACGTTAAACTGTTCCGTACAGCCAAACGTTTAGAGAGACATATCAACATAATTTGGCTCCTTTTCATAATTAAAAATTGGTCAAGACTTTCCCATTGGAAAATTAAGTTTATGTGCTGCTTGGAAATTCACCAGACTAAAATTCAATTGAGAACTTGCGGGGTATTTTGAAGAGACGTTAAAAATAATCATAAAACATCATACGTAATAGCCTACATATGGAGGCAACATTTGGAACGGATGCCAGAGGAGAGAATACCTCTAAAAGTGACGGAATATGTTCCAGTTGGAAGAAGGGAGGTGGGAAGACCTCGAAGAAGATGACAGTAGTCGATTTGTACGGGTTGGAATGTCCCGTGTTTGTCTAGACGTACAGGATGGTTTGTGGGTTCGGAACAGGCTTATGCTTAATCCTTAATAGTAAGAAGAAGAAGAAGAAGAACTAATGCAATAAAACTGTCGTTTTATGATGATGAAGTCAAGAAAATAGTCACTAATCTGGTAAAGTCAGTGCCAAAAAGTCTTCAAAAGGTCATTTCTGCTAACACAATTAATCTATGTATGTTCTATGCTTTGATACACACAGATATCAAGGCATGTAATGAATAAAATATACTAATCAGTATAGAACATACTAATATTTCAAAAGACAAGGGTACAAGGAATACTTTCTCTAAAATTGCCCATAAAATTTACAGTTTTAACATCTAATTTAAAATATCCTCCCATAGATTCATATTATAATTATAAGAGAAAGTAAATGATCTTCCGTTGGTAATTGTTATTACAAATGTTTTGCCACTTGTTCCATTATGTTCGTTCTATAAATTTAATTTCAAGATAACACAATGTAACCGAGTAACAAATCTTTCTTAATTAAATATTCTGTCTACAGCTTTCAGTACTTGCACTAACAGATTTAAATTAGGTAGTACTACACAATTCTAAAGAATTAAATTAATTAATGTTTAACAGCTCAGTTCAATTTATTTAGAGATAAATTACATTTTATTCTACTGCTGTTGTAACTACAGATTTAATTAATGTATGGATATGTTTTCAGATGTATGTATGAAGAGTAATGGAGTAATGGAGTAGTGTAATTGAATAAACTTTGATGATAAGTTTAAGTTAAAACTCGTAAGTTGGTTCCGAACGTTACTTGTTATTACGTTTACAAAAACCTCATCGTATTTTTTAAGAAATGTCATTCAAAGTACAGTAAAATCCTCTTATCCACAGTTGACAGGACTTTCAGTAGCCCAGATAATCAGAAATTGTGGATCTCTTTCGTACACTCAACTCACCCAAACTTTCTAGGGATTTTAGAATTCTTTTTTAAACGAAACGCTGTTATAAAAGTATATAAATTGAACTTGGTAAAATCAAACAGTGGAATAAATACAGTATCAGTTTAATTCCATGTGAACGTTATATAAGTGTTTCTAATAAATATGCAGAGAAGTTTGTTGAAATAACTTACTTTAACTACTGTAACTAACTTATCAGTTACCTACTTAAAGCTTTACTCAGTATTTAAACGAATTACATCAGTGTAATCTTCTGTTAAAAATCGTTTACTCCTAAATAGAATAATGTATGTTTATGCGTTATATCTTTTGAATGTGTAGAGAAACTGCATTAGCATGGTTGATCAGTATGGGCTACTAAATAATGTATTCTTTATTAATTTAAAAGAATTAAACTCAAACCCAAAGCATTCACTATTAGATTTAATAGTTCATGTGATCTACTTTTAAAAAACAATAAATATTGAGTAAAGTCTGGTGTGAAACACTCACACGACTTTCTTTTGCCAGTGCAAATGATGGACAATATAACATTAAGGTGCGGTTTCGTTTGTGCGATCGTCGCATGCGATTATTGCATGCAGTAATCGTATGCGACTGACGCATAGGTCGGACAGTTTTGTTTGTGCAGTGGAACGTGCGATCCGGGTGATCCGGTGTGATCCGGGTTAACTGAAACCCGGATTATCCAAAACGTAAAAAAAATACTAAGTATTTTAAATATAATTTTTCTACAAATAACTGTAATGAAAACAATAAATAATCAATACTGTAAATTAAATTTCTGTACCAAAATACTTTTTAAGCAAACTGAACTGTAAATTATAGCACGTAAAGTATGCTTACATGACATTCAGTACTGCAGACAGGATTTTTACCGATAACATGAGTATTTTCCTTGAAGCGGTAGCCTACTACTAGGCCTACTGTTTATTGTGGCTACATCACCTTTGCTGCAAACAGTCAATTAGTACTGTATTGTGGTTGAATGGGTACGGTAGTGTCTTGGCCTTATTGTAGTTTTAATTTCGTTTCGTGGTTGATTAGTGTTACGTACTGGTAGTGGAAGTGAAATGATATTTAGCAATGTCGCGTAAAGGTAAACGCGTGGTCAAAACCATCGAAGCAACGCCCACTGATGTACTTTTAGTTATACGTTGGCGGGATATTTCGGTAAGAAAACGAATTAAAAATAAAAATAAAAAAAATTTCTGACTTTTCAAAAAAAGTATTAAAATGTACGGAAAATATTTGACAATTAAATCGTACGAATTTAGGGCACTGTAATATTTTTTTTACAATAAAACACAATTTTCTTGTTAATTAAAAAACCCGGCTTATCCGAAGTCGGCTTACCCCATTTTTTTCGGATTAGCGGGAGTTTACTGTATTTATTAGACGATGAAAGCAAGTTTGAAGGATCAAATAGTTGTAGTTTTTCTGCATCTAACTCAATGAGTTTTGCGTCATCGTCTTTGGAAAAACTCATTTTCAACTTCCATATACATATGACTGCTGCAGGTGACTGGTTGCCAAAGCAGTCGATGCAGCCGACGCATGTGATCGCTTGTGTCGGACGCATAAACGGAACCACTTATTAAGAAATCCATTTGATGAGTAATGGCAGTGACGCATGCAGCGAATGCATGCAATAGTCGCATGGGACGATTGCAAAAACGAAACAGCACCTTCAGTAATAAAACATTAAAAATAAACAAAAAATATAACCTCAAAAACATAACCTTATTTTAATCATGAGTGAAAGATGCAAAATGAAAACCAAACCTTAGTTTGTCTTCATAACATGGAAAATCACTCTTTGACGCTAAACAAGGTTCTGTAGAGAAAAATTCGTGAAATAAAAGTTGTAGACCTTTAAATTTCCGATAAATTTAATTAGGCCTATACACACTTTTGTCGTTAAATACATACTAAGACTGAAATCTTAAAATAAACATTTTTTATAGATTTTCGCGAAAAGAAAACCAAAAATTACTAATTACCGCTAAACTAAGTGTTATACAAAAAAATATTTGAAATAAAAGTTGTAAGGTTTTTAATATTCTACAACTTTTTTATATAAATTTTTGTGAGTGAGCTGTAAACAATTTATCATCATCTTTATCCCTCTCATCCGTGTCGAGATCATCTCTCTCTCTCTCTCTCTCTCGGGTCGACCCGAGGAAGTTCTAGAGAGGATAACCTCTCCACCTCTCTTTATCACTGAACCATTTCACCTCCATTGCTTCCCATCAAGCAGTTGGTAGGTAAAACCTTTTTTTAGTTTTTTTGGTAACATTATGTTAGTCGAGCGACTTTGTATGTTGAGCATGTGTCCATGAACATACAAATACCTCTGAGTATTCCTATCTGAATTCAAGTCTATTCATTTTCGAAAAAACAAATTCAAAGCAAAAATAATTTTCCAAATTTTTTCACCAAAAAAAAGTATTAAAGGTTTGTATTGTTATAATAAAGCGGCGAAAATAAAATCAGCTGGTCATAAACAGCTGACTGATTAATTATTAAAACGATACATTTGGCGGAACATAAAATCAGCTGTTCATAAAAAGCTGACCGTTTAAATGAATAACGAAGCATTTGATTGTTGGAGCGCCGCCGCGGTTTGAATGGCTGGTTTGTTAGTGGCCTAAAATTGTTCGGGATTCTTCGTTACGGTGAAGTTTGTTATTTTGTCATAAGACATTGTATTTAATGATTAATTTGGAAAGGGAAATTGTTTATTTTATTTTATTGTTGATAAATTGCATGGATTGCGTTATTTTAAGGGGAGATAGCACGATGGTTTTAACTCAAAATTTCGATTTTTGGTTTTTATGTTTTTAAATAGTTAAGGTCTAGATCTATCAGAAAAACCATTAAATTACGTCAAAAAAATAATTTTTTATGAAAAAATTAAGTTTTTATCAAGATTACTCAGAAAAATTATGTTACCGAGAACGACTATTTTTCACAATTTTATACTACTCGTTTTAGTGCAAAGAGAATTTTAGTTTTTAAAATATCTGCATCACTGTTTTTTGTATTCTTAGCTGTTGGTTCAGCTTTCTATGCAACTGTTGATGGGAAATTTACTTGTTTGTGTACATTTTGTTTTTGATTTGTGCCTTCTTGTTTCTTGCGTTTTCCCGTAAATTAAAATTTTTAACACTAAGTACATTTTTCTCAGAAAACAATAAACCTACCTGGCTGAAATGTTTACCAGTTAATTATCTTGCATAGCCACATTACCGACATTTTTATGATTTCCTCAGGTGCTCCGAAAATTAGTAATACGCAAAAAAACTTATAAAACAATTTGTAAAAATTTTATGTTATTCGTATTTTTTAAAAAAATGGCATGGTCCAAAGATTAAATTGAAAAAAACGTCAGTAGCTCGAGAAGAAACCCGACACCTATGGTGTGTAAAGTTTTCCCTATCTTTTATCAATCCTATGAAAAATTTACCTAAAAATAGAAAATTTAACATTGCCGGGATACAAAGTACAGTCTTCCCTTAAATGTTTAATAACTTACTTTTATGAACTCATTATTTCCAGTGTTGTCATTTTTATTGATTAGTTTTTTTGTCAAATAATTTTGTTGAATAAATAAATGAAAATTAATTAAATAAAAGTTTACAATTTTACTTTACTCTAACGAGTTGTAACAGAATTTAAATTTTTATAAGACCTGATAATTTCTATTTAACGAAACTTCTAAAACATTATCTGACAAAATTTGGGAAAATATGACTAAATATTAAGATATATAACTTGTATAGTGTATTTTTATCTCTTCAATCCGCAAGGTGAAACCACCACGATTTAAGGGTCACGTCTCTGTGTGATGTAAATGGCGAATATGACACTAGGCGGTAGAATTTGTTATGCGTGCAGGAGTGTATGTGCTTCTGTAGCACAGGAGTGTTGATGACTTCTACAATAACAAGATCTCTCTTCCAACCCTGTCCTCACCCCAATGTTTGCCACCCCTTACCGTCTCACAATCTAGGTTTCTCTCTGTGACTAAATCAACCCTTCTTCTGTCCAGTGCTCTTTGTACAGCGCTATTGTACAGTGCGTAACGATGTTTGCTTATCTTCAAGGAGGAGGAGTGAAGGCGAGTTTGACTGTAAGGAGGCTATGTCAACTAAGAAATTTTCTCCATGCTAGCTGAAGTCTTCATTTCGGAATACGTATTTACACAAAAATATCACTTTCTCCTTTCTTAAGGCATCATAGTATTTAACCTACCTTATTTTCGAATTATTACACATAAAATTAAAAAGTCACGAAAAAGTTACTAAATTTCATAAATACAATCAGACTTACATAATATTTTATCAGTCATTATTTATTTTTACCTCTACCTCTTTTTATTAGGTGTATCAATACTTCCTTGGTTCACTAACAACGTGAAATAATTTTTGAACTCTGGAAATCACATGGAGGACTAGAAATAATATTTTTTTAATAATATATTTTCCTTTTTGAGACACTTTTTGATAATTTTTTACATAATTATTTAGTATTTCTAGGCTTTGAAAAACATTTAAAACAATTTTATAAATAATATCTAGAAATATTTAATTTCAAATTTTTAAGAGTTCAACAAGAATATGACAATTAAACAATAGAGTTTCCAAAATCCTTTTGAATGTTTGCAGCAGCCCCCTATATAGGCGTCTTAAAATTTTCCAAAATAAAAAAGACTAGTCAGCCTCCATAGTTTAAATGGTTTCAGTGCAAGATAGCACAGCGTATTGTAAAATGGGAAGTGGTCCTGGGTTTGATTTCCAGAGTTCAAAAATTATTTCACGTTGTTAGTGAACCAAGCGAAGTATTGAATAGTTTTCATGCGGAAAAATTTCAAGTACGCTAAGGAACGAAATTTACAAACATACCACGATGAGATTTCATGACGTAATGGGAGTTCTAACTTTTTGAATGGCAGTGAAACTTGAGCTCGTTTAGAGAGATAGAAACAGTAGTTTGAAGCAAGAGAAATGCGTTTTCTATGAAGAGTCAAGAGTTGTAAGATGGAGGACAGAATTAGTAATTTGCGATATAAGGAAAGACCTGAAAACTGTAACAGTAAATGAGAGAATGTGCTATTATCGCAAAAACTGGATAGAGCATCTTCAAAGAATGAAGGAAAATAGGGTTCAAAAACGGGTTCTGGAATAACACTTAAAACACTGAGGGTAAGGGAAGTTTAGAAAGGCCTCTATTACGTTGGGAGTAGTTTATTTTATTTACACAGCGTTCCGATAATTAAAGAAAAAATAGACATTGAAGAAACCGGAACAAGCTATGACGTGTGTAAAATGGATTTACTTAATATATTATCTCTTTGTAATCCTGTATATTTATCTGGAAGCTTGTGCACTATATTTTAATCCTGTTACAATGACAGTAATCCATTTTCAAAACTCAAATAAAAACTTGTCTAGTTTTATACATTTTATTTATTTCAATATAAATAAAATTATGTCATAGATCTTTTTATTACTATTTGATGAGGATTTAACTAGGATATTGAGAGCCACGATAAATGAAATATTTGATATATCATTGAAACATTGATAGAAAGTTAACAGACAGTTGATCATTATCTGAAAGTGATAAATTGATTTAGATGTTGATATGATACGTCAATAAATTAAATCAGTTTGTTGAAACGTTGAAAAATACGACTGAAAGCACGTCTTGTTTTTTATAGTTTTTCTTCCGTTTTTCTTTACACGCGGAAAACTAACAGGAAAGTGAATTGATGTATTGATATTGTTTCTGACACTTTTGATTCGGTTTTACATAGATAAATTGTTCTTTTATGTTTTATTGTATAACGTTCGTCACATCTATCTTTGTGTAAAGCGATCAAATGGTTAATTCCATGTGTGTTAGAAACCTCAACATTTAAATTTAATCTATAATAATACAATTCATATTAGTTTTTCTTTCCTTAAAATCTCAAGTTTTATCAACAGCTAAGATTATAAACTACTATTCTGTATTAAATTGTAGGCAGAATACAATACAGAAGTAAGTTGATTTATTCTACTTCTAAATTCTAGCCAGGAATAGTACGCAGGACTTTCCGTTTACCGTTTATAGGGGAGGGACTACGGGGAAAAATATACATGTTGTAAAATGTTAAATTTTGTTTTATAGGGACTTGAATAATGTATTTCCAGAGCCAGAACAGTAAGATATTTCTTTTTTATGTCAAGCCCTGGTAAGTATACTTACCAAGGAATATTTATTGAAATAGGAATCACAAAATATTTAGTGGTAAGAATGCTTTCTAAAACATCTTGTAGCCCTATATAACAGAAAAATGTGGCGAATAACTTATCTTAACATTACTCGTATATCACCATGAATGCTTGCTTTCCCGTAAAAAGCTAGAATTTTCTAAGCATTGTACAAAAGTAATTACAAAAAAAACATGGTAGCGTAGGCTGGTATGAATCCTTACCACATTCGTGTAACTCACAAAGCAAATGGTCGCTGCGCTAATTTCAATATGTGGATAGCCTACTTACCAGAAAACATCTATAAAACCATAAAATGCCAATAAGGTTCAACTGCATAGCTTATTCTTAAAAAAAAACGACCTTATTGCCTGTAGTAAGTATACCTACCACAGACCTATAAAGGGTTAAGCAATTTAAAACTCAACGGTTATAGCTCAGCCAATGAAGTATTGAAAAATCCCCACAATATTGGCTAACAGTAATAATTACTTGGATTTATGCACTGCAATTTTATAAAAATAGGCCTACTCTCTGATATAAAATTTCATGAAAATTATATTTTTTAGGAAGAGAAGGTTAGAAAGGACACGTAATTAAATTTTTATAAACCATTGGTTGTTTCGATATTGTCACGGAAGTGAATTTTGGGTTAAAGGATCCCTGAAGGAAATCATACTGCAGACGACAGATATGAGATTCCTTTGTGCTGTCAAAGGTTGTTCCAGATTAGACAGACTTCGCAAGGAAAATATTTGGATAGAGTTTGGGGCCAAAGTACAGAATAATAAAATAAGTGAGTTCAGAAGTGAAGGGATAATTTCAACGGATGCTTCGCAAGGAAAATATTTGAGTAGAGCTTGGAGCCAAAACACAGAATAATAAAAAAGTGAGTCAGAAGTGAAGGGATAATTTCAACGGATGCTTCCAGGAAAAATCTCCTCGAAAAACTTAGGTACACACTGAGAGAAATAGGAGAGTGAGCAGGCCTTGAAGTTGATGGTCAAAGTCAGTTGTCTAATCGTTGTGAACCGGTAGAAGAAGAAGAAAAAGAAGAAAAGGTTTTGTGGTTTTTAGGAACTCAGATTGTTGACAACAACTAAGATTCCTCTCTGATTTTTTGACTTGGTTTATTTAACTAAGAACAACATGGTTGACTGTCAGTTGCTATCCTTACCAAGGCAAACAACCAACAGATGTAATTACCTCATTTTGGACTTCTTACTAGTTGACTGACTAGACTGGCATTGAAGGAAGTATTTTGTTTATTACAAGCGTGGATTTAGTTAAAATTATATGAATCGAATATGAAATGAATATAACCTATTCTAAACAGCTAATTACAATTATTCTACAGAGTGATTTTTTAGTCCCGTTACCCATTTGATAATGTCTGGTAATTTTTTTCTAAGAAAAGGAAATTTTGTTTTGTGACAGGACGCTGGTAGCTCTACTCAACCGGTATAGATACGGCAGTGTTAGTTGATTCTCCTTGAGCTGAGTAAAATTTTGTGCCGTTTCCGGTCGAGTTATGAACAGAATGTCTTTTACCCTAGAACAATCGCTTGTTTAAATCTGGAGGCTGAAGCTCTTGGACTAATCGTACGCGATACGGATACAATTTCAATTTTTTAGCAACTTTCTGAACACTCGAATATGACAAACCAACTTGCGAAGAAAATTTTCGTAAAATTTTCCGTGAGAATTGAGCAATCTTGTTTTCACATTCTCTAAAACGTCATCTGTCAAGAAAGTTGGTCGACCACTACGTTTTCTGTCGCATACACTACCTGTCTCTCGAAATCGGTTTGTTAGCCTAGAAATTGACATTTTTTCTGGTGAAGGAAAACCAACAAATTTAATTCGAAATGATTCCTTTACATCCGTTTACGATATTGTTGAAAAATATTGTTTTCAATAATGAAAACCCGTTTTTCTAGGTTAAAAGACATTTTGTTCGTAACACGACCGGAAACGGCACAAAAGTTTACACAGCTGAAGGAGAATCAACTCAAACTACCGTATCTGTACCGGTTGAGTAGGGCTACCAACTTCGTGTCACGCAACAAAATTTCCCTTTCTTAGAAAAAATTACCAGACGTTAATGATTTGGTAACGGGACTAAAAAATCACTCTGCAAATAGAAATTATTTATTTATTTGTTGTTTAGATCATTTTAATCCATAATGGTTTTAACAGGTTTATCAGAAAGTGGGGTAATTATCAATCGTCTTCGTCACTAGGTTAAAGAATAAGCTATAGCTATAACTACATTGTATTAGCAAGCCAGGCCGCCATAGAATGTCTAATTTTTCAATCTCCAATTGACACTTTTACTTCATTCATTTAAGGATCTGCTACATAAGTAAATCTATTGCTTTCAAACGAGATATCGTTGATTAGTCTCACACCTCTAACTTAGCTGTTTTAAATGGTTCTATGATTTGTTATTTTCAATATGAACAGAAACAGAACCAAATGATTTCTTTGAATTATTAATTTCGTTTATTTATTACTTAGTTACTACATTTATACCATGACAACATAGACATTCAAATCAAATAAAGAACATAAATTAATTTCTATCGCCAAATCGATTCTTAGAAAATGTTTCCCATCTATTCACATATCGTACGTAGAAACCATGTACCTTTATAGATGTTATGTAAAAATATTGGTCCATAAATTTCACGGAGAAGCTCTACTGTAAAAGGGTTTCATAAATTCTATTATAACACAAAATGCCTAGATATTTTTATTTCATTCAAGCTGCATATTTTCCACAAAGAGAAAATGCTGTAAATTCAAAATGTTATAATATATTACTAAGTTATTTCAATGTATTATAAACGTAGATGTGTGTTATTAAAATGATACTGAATTCATTCCAAAACCAAAACAACATTTCTTGTAACAGCCACCGTAGCGTATAGTAGCACGGTTGCATACAACGCGGAGGTCCCGGGTTCGATTTCTGGCTAGGGTCTGGAAATTATTACAAGACATAACCAAACTTAGTTACTATGGTCAATCTGTTGATGATACGTAAAATAAACTAGGAAAGGAGCAAAGAATGTATAGATAGTTGACAGATATTGCTGGTTGTTCCAATTTTCTCAGATCACCATTAATATTTACAGTGGCAAAATACGACTTCCATTATTACTGTTTTATCAATAAAAGGTAATCTTTGACGTAGATTTTGAAAACGAGGCCGGCTAAACGATAGATTGAACTCATAAATAATTTAATTATGCGATTTAAAATTTTTACTTTCTCTTGCCTATATGAATATAGGAAGGAAGGTATTGTTTTCATGTCGATTTTTCGAAATCGAGTTTTCACCGGATCTACATGTTTTCAGACCTCCCTGCACGCAAAAAACATGTTTTAGCGATCGGTATGTGTGTGTGTGTGTGTGCGCGCGCGCGCGTATGTATGTGTGTGTGTGTGTGTGCGCGTGTGTGTGTGAACAGAATATCTCAAGAACGAAACAACGTACGAACTTGAAACTTGAAACTTAAGTTACATACCACTACCGGACCCGACACGAACATTTTCATCAAAATCGGTCAACCGGAAGTAGTAGTTTATTAGTAAAATATTTCACTTTTTGCGATTTTCTCAAAAACTGGTTCTACGATTTTTTTAAAAACGCCTGGTTTACTAAATTTTTTATTCTCTACAAGATAGGGTAGGCGTCATGTTTGCTGAAATTATTGGTGAGGCTGTTTTCGCGTAAAAAAATAGTTTTTTTAAGATTACGGCTTTAATATGCATTTTAGCGTAAACATTTATATAATAAAAGTTGTAGAGAATTTAAAATTTTACAACTTTTATTTCAAACGTTTATTTGTATAACGCTTAGTATAGCAGTAATTAGCAATTTTCTGTTTTTTTCTCACGAAAACGTGTGAAAAATCGATTTTTTAAAGATTTCGATCTTAGAATGCATTTTACGACAAAAGTGTATATAATTAATTTTATGGGAAATAAAAAGATCTACAACTTTTATTAATAACATTTTTCTCTACAGAGCCTAGTTTAGTGTGAAAGAGTGATTTTCCGTATTTTTAAGTCGAACTGAGGTTTATTTTCATTTTGCGTCTTTCACTTTAGACTAAAATAAGGTTATATTTTTTGAGGTTAGTTTTTTGTTTATTTCTAATGTTAGGTTTATTTTTAATGATGTGCATTGGCAAGAGAAAGTTGTGTGAGTGTTTCCACCAGATATTTTTTATTTCACATATCAACGGAAACTGTACATTATTGACAACCACCCAATTTGATTGCTGCATTTTGCTGTATTTTTTTTTTTTGGTATGGATTAGACCTGAGTTTGAACAAGAAGGGACACATAGTAGGGTTTGTTCACGAATAACTGGCAGGTGGTCACCATACAAAGTCATCCAACCAGTGTTACTTAACAAATAATACAGACTTTCTACCGGCTGACTGATTGGGCTCGTCCGATGGCTTTATTTTCTAATCCTAAAAATTTATAACAACTCAAAATCACTGTAAGCTACAGTATAGTAACTAGTAGTAGTAGTTGTTTTTTCTTTTTTTTTTTTTATTTAACGTCGCATCAACATCAAGGTCATTAGCGACGACGTTGGGGTGTAACTGTGTGTGATGAGGATGAAATGATTATTTGTAACGTATGAAAATATGCCGTGCCTGAGTGGGATTCGAACCCAGGACCGCATGATGAGAGGCGAGCACGTTACCAACTGCGCCAATGCGGCCGTAGTTGTTTATTCGTGTCATTTTTCACTTTTTTGTGATTTTCTCAAAAACGGCTCTGACGATTGTTTTTAAAATCGCCTCATTTACAAAAATCTTTTGTGCTCATAAGATAGGGTAAGCGTCTGCTGAAATTCTTGGGGAGGCTATTTTCTCGATAGAAATTTTTTTTTTAGATTGTAGCTTTAATATACATTTTAACGCAAAAATGTGCATAATAAAAGTTGTAGAGAGTTTAAAATTCTACAACTTTTATTTCAAACATTTTTGTGTAACGCTTAGTTTAGCGGTAATTAGCGGTTTTCTGGTTTTTTCTCACGAAAACGTGTAAAAAATACATTTTTTAAGATTACAGCCATAGTATGCATTTTACGACAAAAGTGTGTAATCAAATTTATAGAAAATTATGAAATCTAAAACTTTCATTTTGAGCATTTTTCTTTACAGAGCCTAGTTTAGCGTGAAAGAGTGATTTTCCGTATTTTTTAACCATACTGAGGTTGATTTTCATTTTGCATTATTCACTCATGATTAAAATAAGATTATGTTTTCGAGGTTAGTTTTTTGTTTATGTCTAATGTTTTATTACTAATATTAGGTTACATTGTTAATTATTTGCATTGGCAAGAGAAAGTTGTTTGAGTGTTCCACACCAGATTTTTTCTTTATTAGGCTACTGTATTATATATATATATATATATATATATATATATATATATATATATATATATATATATATATATGATAATGAACAGCCAAAACAAAACAAGATTAAATATAAACTCACCTCAGAGTATTACATTGTTTCGAGATCTTTCGTCTCTCACGGAGACATCATCAGGAATAAAATTAAAAGACACTAAACACATATAAATATAACAAAAAACATTAAAACACTTATGGTCAACGACTACGTCAATTATTCCCTGTATCGTAAACCATTCCGCGCGCGGTTATTCGGCCGAATGACGGTATAATCAGTTGTACCTAGTTTTATTTTTTATCGCGACTAATAATTTGAAATAATTTGTCGTTATCGAATTCTGTCTGGCTGTTCATTAAATTTATCTTCTTATTTTTAAATTTATAAATATAATATTTTTCCAACTGCCCTAATTTGTTACTATCGAAATATATTTCCAAGATTTCTAAATTATTTTCGTGACTGCTTATTGTATGCCCTTTCGTTAGCAGATGTTCTGCCACATTAGAATTTTTACATTCCTTTTTTAAATAAGCAGCATAATGCTCAGAAAATCGTTTTTAAATGATCTATTAGTTTTTCCGATGTAACAAAAATTGCAGTCGCTACAATTGATTTTATATATGCCCTGACTATTATACTTGTCATATGATTTTTTATTGTATAATGTTGGTAGATACCTGGATATTTTATTAAAATGCTTATAGGCAATTTGGACATCTGTATTACGGAAAGCGTTGGACATTATAACGGTCATGTTATTCATATATTTTTGTGAACCGAAAGTCCTTTTCCTGGTGGAATTTATGCTAATTAACTGGGTTAGCTGTTTACGGGTGTTTTTACTTTTGTATTTTTTAAGAACTCTACTGAATATTTCTACGTCATAATCATTATTCATTGCCAGGGCTTTTAAAAGTTCAATTTCAATTTGAAAATCTTTTTCCTTACTACTATAGATGAATGCTCTATGGATTAAATTGTAGAATATTCCTATTTTATGTCCGTCCCCTGATAAATTTTACTACGGCTCCAACTTATATTATTGCTAAAGTTATGGACAAAGTACTACGGAAATACATAGAATTGGACAATAAATATGTAATAAAAGATAGGTTTAAATTTGTTAAAACGTTAAATAAATTAAATATTAATAATAATAATGATAATACAGAAATGGTGTCTTTTGATATTAGCAACATGTACACTAATATTCCGCTAAATGAAACGTATGACATCATTTTAGATAAATTACTGGATAACAATTTAGGGCTGAAATTAATAAATACAATCATTATTATAATCCGGAAAAAATATATATATATATATATATATATATATATATATATATATATATTACGATACGCAGAAGGCAACTGAAAAATCTAATTCAAAATATCTTGAGACGAAACAAAGTCAATATCCTACCGGGTAAGAAAATATATCTCATTAATCCGTTTTATAAGAAGAAAACTATTTTACTCTACCAACGAGCATTAGTCGAAAAATAATAATCAACGGTCTGCGAAAATGATGATATAATGGCCGATGTAATTTCGAAAAAGGTTTTCTGGCTTTACTCTAATTTCATTAGTTCCTGTATTTTAAGATGGATAAAATTTATTGTGGCCATAATGAAAAGGTAGAGTGTTAAACATTTTTTGCACGTAATTTGCTAGTTCCTGACCGTAAATATGTATTCATTTTTATCACAGGGTCAGCCAATTATATGACTAAAGCACGTAAGAACAGAAGAGGTAGAGGTATAAATGACACTAGTCAGAGTTATCTCATCTGAGATTCATGAATTTCATTTTACAATCAAACCCTGTTGATAATGAAATACAGGTGTCATTCGGAGGGTCGAAAGTACATGATTTTCCGAAGGACTGGCATTTTTATAAGTATAGTTATAATTGCTGTGAGAAGACCATGTAAACCAACTCAACTCATCTCACTCAGAAAAGATTTTAGAGGTTCAAACCACCTTGTCCGCTGCTTACCTAAAAAACAATTTTCATTGCACAACATTTCAACAGCCAGCATTTTAGTTTACCGACAAATTGGATTGAAAAAAAGTAATTTTATTAGCCTACCTTACTAAAGAGAACGCATAAAACGTTCGGTTTCGCAACGTTAAAAAGTCGCACTTGGTAATGGTTATAAAATTGAAATATTCGAACAAGCTGCCTACATAAACACTGATTACAGGCCTAAAACTCTATAAAATCACGGCTATCGGGATCGTTTTTTTTCTGCTTTTACTTTCGCTACGACAATTAATCGAATGCGGTTGCCGAATTTTTTTTAATTTAACTCATCTGTACGAATCAGGTGTTAAAGGTTATAGTTTTACACTGCCTGTGTAGAAGATATAAATATTGCTTATAAATTTCCCGTTAACTAATAGATCCTAAATCAACGAAAAATAGACTTGACAAGACGTTACTTGACAAATTATTTTTGACCTGTGCTATTATTGTGTTTAACAGAAACAAAAATGTATGTATCAAAATATAACTGGTATTCAACAAACGATCTATTAGGGTTGCGTGAGTAAGTCGGGCCAAGTTGAGTGTGATGCGCATGTGACGTCAACGGCTCAGGTAATAATTGCCCAATCAGAGTCTCGTATTTTCGGCCAATAAGAAAGCCCAGTTTTAACCAATCAGATGTCTTCTTTTGCGTCATTTTGATTGGTTAATATTGTCCAATCAGAGAGTTCATATTGCTGTACTACGTCACACCGATGTCAACCAATGACAAAGTGTCTTGAGCGTTACGTCATTCGTCAGGATATGCTGCTTTCTGATTGGTCCGTACTGATTCTGGGCGTCACGTCGAGTGTGATTGTAATATATAAAGTCCACACCCAATGTCAACTTTTAGTTAACGGTAGGGCAGAACATATGAAGGTACCTTTTAATGAGATTTATAGTTTCTAGGTAAATATCACTTACGAAATATGTAGTACCTCATTGTAGAGATCTTTCGAGTTCTTAAAAAAATTAAAAATTGGTTTCTGTTGCTGCTAAATGTTAACACGGTTTTTTAAAAAATCACAAGTGTTCATTCGATACCGACACAAAGAAAAATGTCCAAAAGAGAGTTATCTATTTTTCCTAGTTGTTCGATTTTTGTAACCTAATTTTTGGCCAGTAATGTATCATATTTTTAAGGGAATGACTTTATACAACTGTAAATAAATATTACGATACGTAGAAGGCAACTGAAAAATCTAATTCAAAATATCTTGAGACGAAACAAAGTCAATATCCTACCGGGTAAGGAAATATACCTCATTAATCCGTTTTATAAGAAGAAAACTATTTTGCTCTACCAACGAGCATTAGTCGGAAAATAATAATCAACGGTCTGACAAAATGATGATATAATGGCCGATGTAATTTCGAAAAAGGTTTTCTGGCTTTACTCTAATTTCATTAGTTCCTGTATTTTAAGATGGATAAAATTTATTGTGGCCATAATGAAAAGGTAGAGTGTTAAACATTTTTTGCACGTAATTTGCTAGTTCCTGACCGTAAATATGTATTCATTTTTATCACAGGGTCAGCCAATTATATGACTAAAGCACGTAAGAACAGAAGAGGTAGAGGTATAAATGACACTAGTCAGAGTTATCTCATCTGAGATTCATGAATTTCATTTTACAATCAAACCCTGTTGATAATGAAATACAGGTGTCATTCGGAGGGTCGAAAGTACATGATTTTCCGAAGGACTGGCATTTTTATAAGTATAGTTATAATTGCTGTGAGAAGACCATGTAAACCAACTCAACTCATCTCACTCAGAAAAGATTTTAGAGGTTCAAACCACCTTGTCCGCTGCTTACCTAAAAAACAATTTTCATTGCACAACATTTCAACAGCCAGCATTTTAGTTTACCGACAAATTGGATTGAAAAAAAGTAATTTTATTAGCCTACCTTACTAAAGAGAACGCATAAAACGTTCGGTTTCGCAACGTTAAAAAGTCGCACTTGGTAATGGTTATAAAATTGAAATATTCGAACAAGCTGCCTACATAAACACTGATTACAGGCCTAAAACTCTATAAAATCACGGCTATCGGGATCGTTTTTTTTCTGCTTTTACTTTCGCTACGACAATTAATCGAATGCGGTTGCCGAATTTCTTTTAATTTAACTCATCTGTACGAATCAGGTGTTAAAGGTTATAGTTTTACACTGCCTGTGTAGAAGATATAAATATTGCTTATAAATTTCCCGTTAACTAATAGATCCTAAATCAACGAAAAATAGACTTGACAAGACGTTACTTGACAAATTATTTTTGACCTGTGCTATTATTGTGTTTAACAGAAACAAAAATGTATGTATCAAAATATAACTGGTATTCAACAAACGATCTATTAGGGTTGCGTGAGTAAGTCGGGCCAAGTTGAGTGTGATGCGCATGTGACGTCAACGGCTCAGGTAATAATTGCCCAATCAGAGTCTCGTATTTTCGGCCAATAAGAAAGCCCAGTTTTAACCAATCAGATGTCTTCTTTTGCGTCATTTTGATTGGTTAATATTGTCCAATCAGAGAGTTCATATTGCTGTACTACGTCACACCGATGTCAACCAATGACAAAGTGTCTTGAGCGTTACGTCATTCGTCAGGATATGCTGCTTTCTGATTGGTCCGTACTGATTCTGGGCGTCACGTCGAGTGTGATTGTAATATATAAAGTCCACACCCAATGTCAACTTTTAGTTAACGGTAGGGCAGAACATATGAAGGTACCTTTTAATGAGATTTATAGTTTCTAGGTAAATATCACTTACGAAATATGTAGTACCTCATTGTAGAGATCTTTCGAGTTCTTAAAAAAATTAAAAATTGGTTTCTGTTGCTGCTAAATGTTAACACGGTTTTTTAAAAAATCACAAGTGTTCATTCGATACCGACACAAAGAAAAATGTCCAAAAGAGAGTTATCTATTTTTCCTAGTTGTTCGATTTTTGTAACCTAATTTTTGGCCAGTAATGTATCATATTTTTAAGGGAATGACTTTATACAACTGTAAATAAATATTACGATACGTAGAAGGCAACTGAAAAATCTAATTCAAAATATCTTGAGACGAAACAAAGTCAATATCCTACCGGGTAAGGAAATATACCTCATTAATCCGTTTTATAAGAAGAAAACTATTTTGCTCTACCAACGAGCATTAGTCGGAAAATAATAATCAACGGTCTGACAAAATGATGATATAATGGCCGATGTAATTTCGAAAAAGGTTTTCTGGCTTTACTCTAATTTCATTAGTTCCTGTATTTTAAGATGGATAAAATTTATTGTGGCCATAATGAAAAGGTAGAGTGTTAAACATTTTTTGCACGTAATTTGCTAGTTCCTGACCGTAAATATGTATTCATTTTTATCACAGGGTCAGCCAATTATATGACTAAAGCACGTAAGAACAGAAGAGGTAGAGGTATAAATGACATTAGTCAGAGTTATCTCATCTGAGATTCATGAATTTCATTTTACAATCAAACCCTGTTGATAATGAAATACAGGTGTCATTCGGAGGGTCGAAAGTACATGATTTTCCGAAGGACTGGCATTTTTATAAGTATAGTTATAATTGCTGTGAGAAGACCATGTAAACCAACTCAACTCATCTCACTCAGAAAAGATTTTAGAGGTTCAAACCACCTTGTCCGCTGCTTACCTAAAAAACAATTTTCATTGCACAACATTTCAACAGCCAGCATTTTAGTTTACCGACAAATTGGATTGGAAAAAGTAATTTTATTAGCCTACCTTACTAAAGAGAACGCATAAAACGTTCGGTTTCGCAACGTTAAAAAGTCGCATTTGGTAATGGTTATAAAATTGAAATATTCGAACAAGCTGCCTACATAAACACTGATTACAGGCCTAAAACTCTATAAAATCACGGCTATCGGGATCGTTTTTTTTCTGCTTTTACTTTCGCTACGACAATTAATCGAATGCGGTTGCCGAATTTCTTTTAATTTAACTCATCTGTACGAATCAGGTGTTAAAGGTTATAGTTTTACACTGCCTGTGTAGAAGATATAAATATTGCTTATAAATTTCCCGTTAACTAATAGATCCTAAATCAACGAAAAATAGACTTGACAAGACGTTACTTGACAAATTATTTTTGACCTGTGCTATTATTGTGTTTAACAGAAACAAAAATGTATGTATCAAAATATAACTGGTATTCAACAAACGATCTATTAGGGTTGCGTGAGTAAGTCGGGCCAAGTTGAGTGTGATGCGCATGTGACGTCAACGGCTCAGGTAATAATTGCCCAATCAGAGTCTCGTATTTTCGGCCAATAAGAAAGCCCAGTTTTAACCAATCAGATGTCTTCTTTTGCGTCATTTTGATTGGTTAATATTGTCCAATCAGAGAGTTCATATTGCTGTACTACGTCACACCGATGTCAACCAATGACAAAGTGTCTTGAGCGTTACGTCATTCGTCAGGATATGCTGCTTTCTGATTGGTCCGTACTGATTCTGGGCGTCACGTCGAGTGTGATTGTAATATATAAAGTCCACACCCAATGTCAACTTTTAGTTAACGGTAGGGCAGAACATATGAAGGTACCTTTTAATGAGATTTATAGTTTCTAGGTAAATATCACTTACGAAATATGTAGTACCTCATTGTAGAGATCTTTCGAGTTCTTAAAAAAATTAAAAATTGGTTTCTGTTGCTGCTAAATGTTAACACGGTTTTTTAAAAAATCACAAGTGTTCATTCGATACCGACACAAAGAAAAATGTCCAAAAGAGAGTTATCTATTTTTCCTAGTTGTTCGACTTTTGTAACCTAATTTTTGGCCAGTAATGTATCATATTTTTAAGGGAATGACTTTATACAACTGTAAATAAATATTACGATACGTAGAAGGCAACTGAAAAATCTAATTCAAAATATCTTGAGACGAAACAAAGTCAATATCCTACCGGGTAAGGAAATATACCTCATTAATCCGTTTTATAAGAAGAAAACTATTTTGCTCTACCAACGAGCATTAGTCGGAAAATAATAATCAACGGTCTGACAAAATGATGATATAATGGCCGATGTAATTTCGAAAAAGGTTTTCTGGCTTTACTCTAATTTCATTAGTTCCTGTATTTTAAGATGGATAAAATTTATTGTGGCCATAATGAAAAGGTAGAGTGTTAAACATTTTTTGCACGTAATTTGCTAGTTCCTGACCGTAAATATGTATTCATTTTTATCACAGGGTCAGCCAATTATATGACTAAAGCACGTAAGAACAGAAGAGGTAGAGGTATAAATGACACTAGTCAGAGTTATCTCATCTGAGATTCATGAATTTCATTTTACAATCAAACCCTGTTGATAATGAAATACAGGTGTCATTCGGAGGGTCGAAAGTACATGATTTTCCGAAGGACTGGCATTTTTATAAGTATAGTTATAATTGCTGTGAGAAGACCATGTAAACCAACTCAACTCATCTCACTCAGAAAAGATTTTAGAGGTTCAAACCACCTTGTCCGCTGCTTACCTAAAAAACAATTTTCATTGCACAACATTTCAACAGCCAGCATTTTAGTTTACCGACAAATTGGATTGAAAAAAAGTAATTTTATTAGCCTACCTTACTAAAGAGAACGCATAAAACGTTCGGTTTCGCAACGTTAAAAAGTCGCACTTGGTAATGGTTATAAAATTGAAATATTCGAACAAGCTGCCTACATAAACACTGATTACAGGCCTAAAACTCTGTAAAATCACGGCTATCGGGATCGTTTTTTTTCTGCTTTTACTTTCGCTACGACAATTAATCGAATGCGGTTGCCGAATTTCTTTTAATTTAACTCATCTGTACGAATCAGGTGTTAAAGGTTATAGTTTTACACTGCCTGTGTAGAAGATATAAATATTGCTTATAAATTTCCCGTTAACTAATAGATCCTAAATCAACGAAAAATAGACTTGACAAGACGTTACTTGACAAATTATTTTTGACCTGTGCTATTATTGTGTTTAACAGAAACAAAAATGTATGTATCAAAATATAACTGGTATTCAACAAACGATCTATTAGGGTTGCGTGAGTAAGTCGGGCCAAGTTGAGTGTGATGCGCATGTGACGTCAACGGCTCAGGTAATAATTGCCCAATCAGAGTCTCGTATTTTCGGCCAATAAGAAAGCCCAGTTTTAACCAATCAGATGTCTTCTTTTGCGTCATTTTGATTGGTTAATATTGTCCAATCAGAGAGTTCATATTGCTGTACTACGTCACACCGATGTCAACCAATGACAAAGTGTCTTGAGCGTTACGTCATTCGTCAGGATATGCTGCTTTCTGATTGGTCCGTACTGATTCTGGGCGTCACGTCGAGTGTGATTGTAATATATAAAGTCCACACCCAATGTCAACTTTTAGTTAACGGTAGGGCAGAACATATGAAGGTACCTTTTAATGAGATTTATAGTTTCTAGGTAAATATCACTTACGAAATATGTAGTACCTCATTGTAGAGATCTTTCGAGTTCTTAAAAAAATTAAAATTTGGTTTCTGTTGCTGCTAAATGTTAACACGGTTTTTTAAAAAATCACAAGTGTTCATTCGATACCAACACAAAGAAAAATGTCCAAAAGAGAGTTATCTATTTTTCCTAGTTGTTCGATTTTTGTAACCTAATTTTTGGCCAGTAATGTATCATATTTTTAAGGGAATGACTTTATACAACTGTAAATAAATATTACGATACGTAGAAGGCAACTGAAAAATCTAATTCAAAATATCTTGAGACGAAACAAAGTCAATATCCTACCGGGTAAGGAAATATACCTCATTAATCCGTTTTATAAGAAGAAAACTATTTTGCTCTACCAACGAGCATTAGTCGGAAAATAATAATCAACGGTCTGACAAAATGATGATATAATGGCCGATGTAATTTCGAAAAAGGTTTTCTGGCTTTACTCTAATTTCATTAGTTCCTGTATTTTAAGATGGATAAAATTTATTGTGGCCATAATGAAAAGGTAGAGTGTTAAACATTTTTTGCACGTAATTTGCTAGTTCCTGACCGTAAATATGTATTCATTTTTATCACAGGGTCAGCCAATTATATGACTAAAGCACGTAAGAACAGAAGAGGTAGAGGTATAAATGACACTAGTCAGAGTTATCTCAACTGAGATTCATGAATTTCATTTTACAATCAAACCCTGTTGATAATGAAATACAGGTGTCATTCGGAGGGTCGAAAGTACATGATTTTCCGAAGGACTGGCATTTTTATAAGTATAGTTATAATTGCTGTGAGAAGACCATGTAAACCAACTCAACTCATCTCACTCAGAAAAGATTTTAGAGGTTCAAACCACCTTGTCCGCTGCTTACCTAAAAAACAATTTTCATTGCACAACATTTCAACAGCCAGCATTTTAGTTTACCGACAAATTGGATTGAAAAAAAGTAATTTTATTAGCCTACCTTACTAAAGAGAACGCATAAAACGTTCGGTTTCGCAACGTTAAAAAGTCGCATTTGGTAATGGTTATAAAATTGAAATATTCGAACAAGCTGCCTACATAAACACTGATTACAGGCCTAAAACTCTATAAAATCACGGCTATCGGGATCGTTTTTTTTCTGCTTTTACTTTCGCTACGACAATTAATCGAATGCGGTTGCCGAATTTCTTTTAATTTAACTCATCTGTACGAATCAGGTGTTAAAGGTTATAGTTTTACACTGCCTGTGTAGAAGATATAAATATTGCTTATAAATTTCCCGTTAACTAATAGATCCTAAATCAACGAAAAATAGACTTGACAAGACGTTACTTGACAAATTATTTTTGACCTGTGCTATTATTGTGTTTAACAGAAACAAAAATGTATGTATCAAAATATAACTGGTATTCAACAAACGATCTATTAGGGTTGCGTGAGTAAGTCGGGCCAAGTTGAGTGTGATGCGCATGTGACGTCAACGGCTCAGGTAATAATTGCCCAATCAGAGTCTCGTATTTTCGGCCAATAAGAAAGCCCAGTTTTAACCAATCAGATGTCTTCTTTTGCGTCATTTTGATTGGTTAATATTGTCCAATCAGAGAGTTCATATTGCTGTACTACGTCACACCGATGTCAACCAATGACAAAGTGTCTTGAGCGTTACGTCATTCGTCAGGATATGCTGCTTTCTGATTGGTCCGTACTGATTCTGGGCGTCACGTCGAGTGTGATTGTAATATATAAAGTCCACACCCAATGTCAACTTTTAGTTAACGGTAGGGCAGAACATATGAAGGTACCTTTTAATGAGATTTATAGTTTCTAGGTAAATATCACTTACGAAATATGTAGTACCTCATTGTAGAGATCTTTCGAGTTCTTAAAAAAATTAAAAATTGGTTTCTGTTGCTGCTAAATGTTAACACGGTTTTTTAAAAAATCACAAGTGTTCATTCGATACCGACACAAAGAAAAATGTCCAAAAGAGAGTTATCTATTTTTCCTAGTTGTTCGATTTTTGTAACCTAATTTTTGGCCAGTAATGTATCATATTTTTAAGGGAATGACTTTATACAACTGTAAATAAATATTACGATACGTAGAAGGCAACTGAAAAATCTAATTCAAAATATCTTGAGACGAAACAAAGTCAATATCCTACCGGGTAAGGAAATATACCTCATTAATCCGTTTTATAAGAAGAAAACTATTTTGCTCTACCAACGAGCATTAGTCGGAAAATAATAATCAACGGTCTGACAAAATGATGATATAATGGCCGATGTAATTTCGAAAAAGGTTTTCTGGCTTTACTCTAATTTCATTAGTTCCTGTATTTTAAGATGGATAAAATTTATTGTGGCCATAATGAAAAGGTAGAGTATTAAACATTTTTTGCACGTAATTTGCTAGTTCCTGACCGTAAATATGTATTCATTTTTATCACAGGGTCAGCCAATTATATGACTAAAGCACGTAAGAACAGAAGAGGTAGAGGTATAAATGACACTAGTCAGAGTTATCTCATCTGAGATTCATGAATTTCATTTTACAATCAAACCCTGTTGATAATGAAATACAGGTGTCATTCGGAGGGTCGAAAGTACATGATTTTCCGAAGGACTGGCATTTTTATAAGTATAGTTATAATTGCTGTGAGAAGACCATGTAAACCAACTCAACTCATCTCACTCAGAAAAGATTTTAGAGGTTCAAACCACCTTGTCCGCTGCTTACCTAAAAAACAATTTTCATTGCACAACATTTCAACAGCCAGCATTTTAGTTTACCGACAAATTGGATTGAAAAAAAGTAATTTTATTAGCCTACCTTACTAAAGAGAACGCATAAAACGTTCGGTTTCGCAACGTTAAAAAGTCGCATTTGGTAATGGTTATAAAATTGAAATATTCGAACAAGCTGCCTACATAAACACTGATTACAGGCCTAAAACTCTATAAAATCACGGCTATCGGGATCGTTTTTTTTCTGCTTTTACTTTCGCTACGACAATTAATCGAATGCGGTTGCCGAATTTCTTTTAATTTAACTCATCTGTACGAATCAGGTGTTAAAGGTTATAGTTTTACACTGCCTGTGTAGAAGATATAAATATTGCTTATAAATTTCCCGTTAACTAATAGATCCTAAATCAACGAAAAATAGACTTGACAAGACGTTACTTGACAAATTATTTTTGACCTGTGCTATTATTGTGTTTAACAGAAACAAAAATGTATGTATCAAAATATAACTGGTATTCAACAAACGATCTATTAGGGTTGCGTGAGTAAGTCGGGCCAAGTTGAGTGTGATGCGCATGTGACGTCAACGGCTCAGGTAATAATTGCCCAATCAGAGTCTCGTATTTTCGGCCAATAAGAAAGCCCAGTTTTAACCAATCAGATGTCTTCTTTTGCGTCATTTTGATTGGTTAATATTGTCCAATCAGAGAGTTCATATTGCTGTACTACGTCACACCGATGTCAACCAATGACAAAGTGTCTTGAGCGTTACGTCATTCGTCAGGATATGCTGCTTTCTGATTGGTCCGTACTGATTCTGGGCGTCACGTCGAGTGTGATTGTAATATATAAAGTCCACACCCAATGTCAACTTTTAGTTAACGGTAGGGCAGAACATATGAAGGTACCTTTTAATGAGATTTATAGTTTCTAGGTAAATATCACTTACGAAATATGTAGTACCTCATTGTAGAGATCTTTCGAGTTCTTAAAAAAATTAAAAATTGGTTTCTGTTGCTGCTAAATGTTAACACGGTTTTTTAAAAAATCACAAGTGTTCATTCGATACCGACACAAAGAAAAATGTCCAAAAGAGAGTTATCTATTTTTCCTAGTTGTTCGATTTTTGTAACCTAATTTTTGGCCAGTAATGTATCATATTTTTAAGGGAATGACTTTATACAACTGTAAATAAATATTACGATACGTAGAAGGCAACTGAAAAATCTAATTCAAAATATCTTGAGACGAAACAAAGTCAATATCCTACCGGGTAAGGAAATATACCTCATTAATCCGTTTTATAAGAAGAAAACTATTTTGCTCTACCAACGAGCATTAGTCGGAAAATAATAATCAACGGTCTGACAAAATGATGATATAATGGCCGATGTAATTTCGAAAAAGGTTTTCTGGCTTTACTCTAATTTCATTAGTTCCTGTATTTTAAGATGGATAAAATTTATTGTGGCCATAATGAAAAGGTAGAGTATTAAACATTTTTTGCACGTAATTTGCTAGTTCCTGACCGTAAATATGTATTCATTTTTATCACAGGGTCAGCCAATTATATGACTAAAGCACGTAAGAACAGAAGAGGTAGAGGTATAAATGACACTAGTCAGAGTTATCTCATCTGAGATTCATGAATTTCATTTTACAATCAAACCCTGTTGATAATGAAATACAGGTGTCATTCGGAGGGTCGAAAGTACATGATTTTCCGAAGGACTGGCATTTTTATAAGTATAGTTATAATTGCTGTGAGAAGACCATGTAAACCAACTCAACTCATCTCACTCAGAAAAGATTTTAGAGGTTCAAACCACCTTGTCCGCTGCTTACCTAAAAAACAATTTTCATTGCACAACATTTCAACAGCCAGCATTTTAGTTTACCGACAAATTGGATTGAAAAAAAGTAATTTTATTAGCCTACCTTACTAAAGAGAACGCATAAAACGTTCGGTTTCGCAACGTTAAAAAGTCGCATTTGGTAATGGTTATAAAATTGAAATATTCGAACAAGCTGCCTACATAAACACTGATTACAGGCATAAAACTCTATAAAATCACGGCTATCGGGATCGTTTTTTTTCTGCTTTTACTTTCGCTACGACAATTAATCGAATGCGGTTGCCGAATTTCTTTTAATTTAACTCATCTGTACGAATCAGGTGTTAAAGGTTATAGTTTTACACTGCCTGTGTAGAAGATATAAATATTGCTTATAAATTTCCCGTTAACTAATAGATCCTAAATCAACGAAAAATAGACTTGACAAGACGTTACTTGACAAATTATTTTTGACCTGTGCTATTATTGTGTTTAACAGAAACAAAAATGTATGTATCAAAATATAACTGGTATTCAACAAACGATCTATTAGGGTTGCGTGAGTAAGTCGGGCCAAGTTGAGTGTGATGCGCATGTGACGTCAACGGCTCAGGTAATAATTGCCCAATCAGAGTCTCGTATTTTCGGCCAATAAGAAAGCCCAGTTTTAACCAATCAGATGTCTTCTTTTGCGTCATTTTGATTGGTTAATATTGTCCAATCAGAGAGTTCATATTGCTGTACTACGTCACACCGATGTCAACCAATGACAAAGTGTCTTGAGCGTTACGTCATTCGTCAGGATATGCTGCTTTCTGATTGGTCCGTACTGATTCTGGGCGTCACGTCGAGTGTGATTGTAATATATAAAGTCCACACCCAATGTCAACTTTTAGTTAACGGTAGGGCAGAACATATGAAGGTACCTTTTAATGAGATTTATAGTTTCTAGGTAAATATCACTTACGAAATATGTAGTACCTCATTGTAGAGATCTTTCGAGTTCTTAAAAAAATTAAAAATTGGTTTCTGTTGCTGCTAAATGTTAACACGGTTTTTTAAAAAATCACAAGTGTTCATTCGATACCGACACAAAGAAAAATGTCCAAAAGAGAGTTATCTATTTTTCCTAGTTGTTCGATTTTTGTAACCTAATTTTTGGCCAGTAATGTATCATATTTTTAAGGGAATGACTTTATACAACTGTAAATAAATATTACGATACGTAGAAGGCAACTGAAAAATCTAATTCAAAATATCTTGAGACGAAACAAAGTCAATATCCTACCGGGTAAGGAAATATACCTCATTAATCCGTTTTATAAGAAGAAAACTATTTTGCTCTACCAACGAGCATTAGTCGGAAAATAATAATCAACGGTCTGACAAAATGATGATATAATGGCCGATGTAATTTCGAAAAAGGTTTTCTGGCTTTACTCTAATTTCATTAGTTCCTGTATTTTAAGATGGATAAAATTTATTGTGGCCATAATGAAAAGGTAGAGTGTTAAACATTTTTTGCACGTAATTTGCTAGTTCCTGACCGTAAATATGTATTCATTTTTATCACAGGGTCAGCCAATTATATGACTAAAGCACGTAAGAACAGAAGAGGTAGAGGTATAAATGACACTAGTCAGAGTTATCTCATCTGAGATTCATGAATTTCATTTTACAATCAAACCCTGTTGATAATGAAATACAGGTGTCATTCGGAGGGTCGAAAGTACATGATTTTCCGAAGGACTGGCATTTTTATAAGTATAGTTATAATTGCTGTGAGAAGACCATGTAAACCAACTCAACTCATCTCACTCAGAAAAGATTTTAGAGGTTCAAACCACCTTGTCCGCTGCTTACCTAAAAAACAATTTTCATTGCACAACATTTCAACAGCCAGCATTTTAGTTTACCGACAAATTGGATTGAAAAAAAGTAATTTTATTAGCCTACCTTACTAAAGAGAACGCATAAAACGTTCGGTTTCGCAACGTTAAAAAGTCGCACTTGGTAATGGTTATAAAATTGAAATATTCGAACAAGCTGCCTACATAAACACTGATTACAGGCCTAAAACTCTATAAAATCACGGCTATCGGGATCGTTTTTTTTCTGCTTTTACTTTCGCTACGACAATTAATCGAATGCGGTTGCCGAATTTCTTTTAATTTAACTCATCTGTACGAATCAGGTGTTAAAGGTTATAGTTTTACACTGCCTGTGTAGAAGATATAAATATTGCTTATAAATTTCCCGTTAACTAATAGATCCTAAATCAACGAAAAATAGACTTGACAAGACGTTACTTGACAAATTATTTTTGACCTGTGCTATTATTGTGTTTAACAGAAACAAAAATGTATGTATCAAAATATAACTGGTATTCAACAAACGATCTATTAGGGTTGCGTGAGTAAGTCGGGCCAAGTTGAGTGTGATGCGCATGTGACGTCAACGGCTCAGGTAATAATTGCCCAATCAGAGTCTCGTATTTTCGGCCAATAAGAAAGCCCAGTTTTAACCAATCAGATGTCTTCTTTTGCGTCATTTTGATTGGTTAATATTGTCCAATCAGAGAGTTCATATTGCTGTACTACGTCACACTGATGTCAACCAATGACAAAGTGTCTTGAGCGTTACGTCATTCGTCAGGATATGCTGCTTTCTGATTGGTCCGTACTGATTCTGGGCGTCACGTCGAGTGTGATTGTAATATATAAAGTCCACACCCAATGTCAACTTTTAGTTAACGGTAGGGCAGAACATATGAAGGTACCTTTTAATGAGATTTATAGTTTCTAGGTAAATATCACTTACGAAATATGTAGTACCTCATTGTAGAGATCTTTCGAGTTCTTAAAAAAATTAAAAATTGGTTTCTGTTGCTGCTAAATGTTAACACGGTTTTTTAAAAAATCACAAGTGTTCATTCGATACCGACACAAAGAAAAATGTCCAAAAGAGAGTTATCTATTTTTCCTAGTTGTTCGATTTTTGTAACCTAATTTTTGGCCAGTAATGTATCATATTTTTAAGGGAATGACTTTATACAACTGTAAATAAATATTACGATACGTAGAAGGCAACTGAAAAATCTAATTCAAAATATCTTGAGACGAAACAAAGTCAATATCCTACCGGGTAAGGAAATATACCTCATTAATCCGTTTTATAAGAAGAAAACTATTTTGCTCTACCAACGAGCATTAGTCGGAAAATAATAATCAACGGTCTGACAAAATGATGATATAATGGCCGATGTAATTTCGAAAAAGGTTTTCTGGCTTTACTTTAATTTCATTAGTTGCTGTATTTTAAGATGGATAAAATTTATTGTGGCCATAATGAAAAGGTAGAGTGTTAAACATTTTTTGCACGTAATTTGCTAGTTCCTGACCGTAAATATGTATTCATTTTTATCACAGGGTCAGCCAATTATATGACTAAAGCACGTAAGAACAGAAGAGGTAGAGGTATAAATGACACTAGTCAGAGTTATCTCATCTGAGATTCATGAATTTCATTTTACAATCAAACCCTGTTGATAATGAAATACAGGTGTCATTCGGAGGGTCGAAAGTACATGATTTTCCGAAGGACTGGCATTTTTATAAGTATAGTTATAATTGCTGTGAGAAGACCATGTAAACCAACTCAACTCATCTCACTCAGAAAAGATTTTAGAGGTTCAAACCACCTTGTCCGCTGCTTACCTAAAAAACAATTTTCATTGCACAACATTTCAACAGCCAGCATTTTAGTTTACCGACAAATTGGATTGAAAAAAAGTAATTTTATTAGCCTACCTTACTAAAGAGAACGCATAAAACGTTCGGTTTCGCAACGTTAAAAAGTCGCACTTGGTAATGGTTATAAAATTGAAATATTCGAACAAGCTGCCTACATAAACACTGATTACAGGCCTAAAACTCTATAAAATCACGGCTATCGGGATCGTTTTTTTTCTGCTTTTACTTTCGCTACGACAATTAATCGAATGCGGTTGCCGAATTTCTTTTAATTTAACTCATCTGTACGAATCAGGTGTTAAAGGTTATAGTTTTACACTGCCTGTGTAGAAGATATAAATATTGCTTATAAATTTCCCGTTAACTAATAGATCCTAAATCAACGAAAAATAGACTTGACAAGACGTTACTTGACAAATTATTTTTGACCTGTGCTATTATTGTGTTTAACAGAAACAAAAATGTATGTATCAAAATATAACTGGTATTCAACAAACGATCTATTAGGGTTGCGTGAGTAAGTCGGGCCAAGTTGAGTGTGATGCGCATGTGACGTCAACGGCTCAGGTAATAATTGCCCAATCAGAGTCTCGTATTTTCGGCCAATAAGAAAGCCCAGTTTTAACCAATCAGATGTCTTCTTTTGCGTCATTTTGATTGGTTAATATTGTCCAATCAGAGAGTTCATATTGCTGTACTACGTCACACCGATGTCAACCAATGACAAAGTGTCTTGAGCGTTACGTCATTCGTCAGGATATGCTGCTTTCTGATTGGTCCGTACTGATTCTGGGCGTCACGTCGAGTGTGATTGTAATATATAAAGTCCACACCCAATGTCAACTTTTAGTTAACGGTAGGGCAGAACATATGAAGGTACCTTTTAATGAGATTTATAGTTTCTAGGTAAATATCACTTACGAAATATGTAGTACCTCATTGTAGAGATCTTTCGAGTTCTTAAAAAAATTAAAAATTGGTTTCTGTTGCTGCTAAATGTTAACACGGTTTTTAAAAAAATCACAAGTGTTCATTCGATACCGACACAAAGAAAAATGTCCAAAAGAGAGTTATCTATTTTTCCTAGTTGTTCGACTTTTGTAACCTAATTTTTGGCCAGTAATGTATCATATTTTTAAGGGAATGACTTTATACAACTGTAAATAAATATTACGATACGTAGAAGGCAACTGAAAAATCTAATTCAAAATATCTTGAGACGAAACAAAGTCAATATCCTACCGGGTAAGGAAATATACCTCATTAATCCGTTTTATAAGAAGAAAACTATTTTGCTCTACCAACGAGCATTAGTCGGAAAATAATAATCAACGGTCTGACAAAATGATGATATAATGGCCGATGTAATTTCGAAAAAGGTTTTCTGGCTTTACTCTAATTTCATTAGTTCCTGTATTTTAAGATGGATAAAATTTATTGTGGCCATAATGAAAAGGTAGAGTATTAAACATTTTTTGCACGTAATTTGCTAGTTCCTGACCGTAAATATGTATTCATTTTTATCACAGGGTCAGCCAATTATATGACTAAAGCACGTAAGAACAGAAGAGGTAGAGGTATAAATGACACTAGTCAGAGTTATCTCATCTGAGATTCATGAATTTCATTTTACAATCAAACCCTGTTGATAATGAAATACAGGTGTCATTCGGAGGGTCGAAAGTACATGATTTTCCGAAGGACTGGCATTTTTATAAGTATAGTTATAATTGCTGTGAGAAGACCATGTAAGCCAACTCAACTCATCTCACTCAGAAAAGATTTTAGAGGTTCAAACCACCTTGTCCGCTGCTTACCTAAAAAACAATTTTCATTGCACAACATTTCAACAGCCAGCATTTTAGTTTACCGACAAATTGGATTGAAAAAAAGTAATTTTATTAGCCTACCTTACTAAAGAGAACGCATAAAACGTTCGGTTTCGCAACGTTAAAAAGTCGCACTTGGTAATGGTTATAAAATTGAAATATTCGAACAAGCTGCCTACATAAACACTGATTACAGGCCTAAAACTCTATAAAATCACGGCTATCGGGATCGTTTTTTTTCTGCTTTTACTTTCGCTACGACAATTAATCGAATGCGGTTGCCGAATTTTTTTTAATTTAACTCATCTGTACGAATCAGGTGTTAAAGGTTATAGTTTTACACTGCCTGTGTAGAAGATATAAATATTGCTTATAAATTTCCCGTTAACTAATAGATCCTAAATCAACGAAAAATAGACTTGACAAGACGTTACTTGACAAATTATTTTTGACCTGTGCTATTATTGTGTTTAACAGAAACAAAAATGTATGTATCAAAATATAACTGGTATTCAACAAACGATCTATTAGGGTTGCGTGAGTAAGTCGGGCCAAGTTGAGTGTGATGCGCATGTGACGTCAACGGCTCAGGTAATAATTGCCCAATCAGAGTCTCGTATTTTCGGCCAATAAGAAAGCCCAGTTTTAACCAATCAGATGTCTTCTTTTGCGTCATTTTGATTGGTTAATATTGTCCAATCAGAGAGTTCATATTGCTGTACTACGTCACACCGATGTCAACCAATGACAAAGTGTCTTGAGCGTTACGTCATTCGTCAGGATATGCTGCTTTCTGATTGGTCCGTACTGATTCTGGGCGTCACGTCGAGTGTGATTGTAATATATAAAGTCCACACCCAATGTCAACTTTTAGTTAACGGTAGGGCAGAACATATGAAGGTACCTTTTAATGAGATTTATAGTTTCTAGGTAAATATCACTTACGAAATATGTAGTACCTCATTGTAGAGATCTTTCGAGTTCTTAAAAAAATTAAAAATTGGGTTCTGTTGCTGCTAAATGTTAACACGGTTTTCTAAAAAATCCCAAGTGTTCATTCGATACCGACACAAAGAAAAATGTCCAAAAGAGAGTTATCTATTTTTCCTAGTTGTTCGATTTTTGTAACCTAATTTTTGGCCAGTAATGTATCATATTTTTAAGGCAATGACTTTATACAACTGTAAATAAATATTACGATACGTAGAAGGCAACTGAAAAATCTAATTCAAAATATCTTGAGACGAAACAAAGTCAATATCCTACCGGGTAAGGAAATATACCTCATTAAGCCGTTTTATAAGAAGAAAACTATTTTGCTCTACCAACGAGCATTAGTCGGAAAATAATAATCAACGGTCTGACAAAATGATGATATAATGGCCGATGTAATTTCGAAAAAGGTTTTCTGGCTTTACTCTAATTTCATTAGTTCCTGTATTTTAAGATGGATAAAATTTATTGTGGCCATAATGAAAAGGTAGAGTGTTAAACATTTTTTGCACGTAATTTGCTAGTTCCTGACCGTAAATATGTATTCATTTTTATCACAGGGTCAGCCAATTATATGACTAAAGCACGTAAGAACAGAAGAGGTAGAGGTATAAATGACACTAGTCAGAGTTATCTCATCTGAGATTCATGAATTTCATTTTACAATCAAACCCTGTTGATAATGAAATACAGGTGTCATTCGGAGAGTCGAAAGTACATGATTTTCCGAAGGACTGGCATTTTTATAAGTATAGTTATAATTGCTGTGAGAAGACCATGTAAACCAACTCAACTCATCTCACTCAGAAAAGATTTTAGAGGTTCAAACCACCTTGTCCGCTGCTTACCTAAAAAACAATTTTCATTGCACAACATTTCAACAGCCAGCATTTTAGTTTACCGACAAATTGGATTGAAAAAAAGTAATTTTATTAGCCTACCTTACTAAAGAGAACGCATAAAACGTTCGGTTTCGCAACGTTAAAAAGTCGCACTTGGTAATGGTTATAAAATTGAAATATTCGAACAAGCTGCCTACATAAACACTGATTACAGGCCTAAAACTCTATAAAATCACGGCTATCGGGATCGTTTTTTTTCTGCTTTTACTTTCGCTACGACAATTAATCGAATGCGGTTGCCGAATTTCTTTTAATTTAACTCATCTGTACGAATCAGGTGTTAAAGGTTATAGTTTTACACTGCCTGTGTAGAAGATATAAATATTGCTTATAAATTTCCCGTTAACTAATAGATCCTAAATCAACGAAAAATAGACTTGACAAGACGTTACTTGACAAATTATTTTTGACCTGTGCTATTATTGTGTTTAACAGAAACAAAAATGTATGTATCAAAATATAACTGGTATTCAACAAACGATCTATTAGGGTTGCGTGAGTAAGTCGGGCCAAGTTGAGTGTGATGCGCATGTGACGTCAACGGCTCAGGTAATAATTGCCCAATCAGAGTCTCGTATTTTCGGCCAGCCAATAAGAAAGCCCAGTTTTAACCAATCAGATGTCTTCTTTTGCGTCATTTTGATTGGTTAATATTGTCCAATCAGAGAGTTCATATTGCTGTACTACGTCACACCGATGTCAACCAATGACAAAGTGTCTTGAGCGTTACGTCATTCGTCAGGATATGCTGCTTTCTGATTGGTCCGTACTGATTCTGGGCGTCACGTCGAGTGTGATTGTAATATATAAAGTCCACACCCAATGTCAACTTTTAGTTAACGGTAGGGCAGAACATATGAAGGTACCTTTTAATGAGATTTATAGTTTCTAGGTAAATATCACTTACGAAATATGTAGTACCTCATTGTAGAGATCTTTCGAGTTCTTAAAAAAATTAAAAATTGGGTTCTGTTACTGCTAAATGTTAACACGGTTTTCTAAAAAATCACAAGTGTTCATTCGATACCGACACAAAGAAAAATGTCCAAAAGAGAGTTATCTATTTTTCCTAGTTGTTCGATTTTTGTAACCTAATTTTTGGCCAGTAATGTATCATATTTTTAAGGGAATGACTTTATACAACTGTAAATAAATATTACGATACGTAGAAGGCAACTGAAAAATCTAATTCAAAATATCTTGAGACGAAACAAAGTCAATATCCTACCGGGTAAGGAAATATACCTCATTAAGCCGTTTTGTAAGAAGAAAACTATTTTGCTCTACCAACGAGCATTAGTCGGAAAATAATAATCAACGGTCTGACAAAATGATGATATAATGGCCGATGTAATTTCGAAAAAGGTTTTCTGGCTTTACTCTAATTTCATTAGTTGCTGTATTTTAAGATGGATAAAATTTATTGTGGCCATAATGAAAAGGTAGAGTGTTAAACATTTTTTGCACGTAATTTGCTAGTTCCTGACCGTAAATATGTATTCATTTTTATCACAGGGTCAGCCAATTATATGACTAAAGCACGTAAGAACAGAAGAGGTAGAGGTATAAATGACACTAGTCAGAGTTATCTCATCTGAGATTCATGAATTTCATTTTACAATCAAACCCTGTTGATAATGAAATACAGGTGTCATTCGGAGAGTCGAAAGTACATGATTTTCCGAAGGACTGGCATTTTTATAAGTATAGTTATAATTGCTGTGAGAAGACCATGTAAACCAACTCAACTCATCTCACTCAGAAAAGATTTTAGAGGTTCAAACCACCTTGTCCGCTGCTTACCTAAAAAACAATTTTCATTGCACAACATTTCAACAGCCAGCATTTTAGTTTACCGACAAATTGGATTGAAAAAAAGTAATTTTATTAGCCTACCTTACTAAAGAGAACGCATAAAACGTTCGGTTTCGCAACGTTAAAAAGTCGCACTTGGTAATGGTTATAAAATTGAAATATTCGAACAAGCTGCCTACATAAACACTGATTACAGGCCTAAAACTCTATAAAATCACGGCTATCGGGATCGTTTTTTTTCTGCTTTTACTTTCGCTACGACAATTAATCGAATGCGGTTGCCGAATTTCTTTTAATTTAACTCATCTGTACGAATCAGGTGTTAAAGGTTATAGTTTTACACTGCCTGTGTAGAAGATATAAATATTGCTTATAAATTTCCCGTTAACTAATAGATCCTAAATCAACGAAAAATAGACTTGACAAGACGTTACTTGACAAATTATTTTTGACCTGTGCTATTATTGTGTTTAACAGAAACAAAAATGTATGTATCAAAATATAACTGGTATTCAACAAACGATCTATTAGGGTTGCGTGAGTAAGTCGGGCCAAGTTGAGTGTGATGCGCATGTGACGTCAACGGCTCAGGTAATAATTGCCCAATCAGAGTCTCGTATTTTCGGCCAATAAGAAAGCCCAGTTTTAACCAATCAGATGTCTTCTTTTGCGTCATTTTGATTGGTTAATATTGTCCAATCAGAGAGTTCATATTGCTGTACTACGTCACACCGATGTCAACCAATGACAAAGTGTCTTGAGCGTTACGTCATTCGTCAGGATATGCTGCTTTCTGATTGGTCCGTACTGATTCTGGGCGTCACGTCGAGTGTGATTGTAATATATAAAGTCCACACCCAATGTCAACTTTTAGTTAACGGTAGGGCAGAACATATGAAGGTACCTTTTAATGAGATTTATAGTTTCTAGGTAAATATCACTTACGAAATATGTAGTACCTCATTGTAGAGATCTTTCGAGTTCTTAAAAAAATTAAAAATTGGGTTCTGTTGCTGCTAAATGTTAACACGGTTTTCTAAAAAATCACAAGTGTTTTAAAACGTTACAAAGAAAAATGTCCAAAAGAGAGTTATCTATTTTTCCTAGTTGTTCGATTTTTGTAACCTAATTTTTGGCCAGTAATGTATCATATTTTTAAGGGAATGACTTTATACAACTGTAAATAAATATTACGATACGTAGAAGGCAACTGAAAAATCTAATTCAAAATATCTTGAGACGAAACAAAGTCAATATCCTACCGGGTAAGGAAATATACCTCATTAATCCGTTTTATAAGAAGAAAACTATTTTGCTCTACCAACGAGCATTAGTCGGAAAATAATAATCAACGGTCTGACAAAATGATGATATAATGGCCGATGTAATTTCGAAAAAGGTTTTCTGGCTTTACTCTAATTTCATTAGTTCCTGTATTTTAAGATGGATAAAATTTATTGTGGCCATAATGAAAAGGTAGAGTGTTAAACATTTTTTGCACGTAATTTGCTAGTTCCTGACCGTAAATATGTATTCATTTTTATCACAGGGTCAGCCAATTATATGACTAAAGCACGTAAGAACAGAAGAGGTAGAGGTATAAATGACACTAGTCAGAGTTATCTCATCTGAGATTCATGAATTTCATTTTACAATCAAACCCTGTTGATAATGAAATACAGGTGTCATTCGGAGGGTCGAAAGTACATGATTTTCCGAAGGACTGGCATTTTTATAAGTATAGTTATAATTGCTGTGAGAAGACCATGTAAACCAACTCAACTCATCTCACTCAGAAAAGATTTTAGAGGTTCAAACCACCTTGTCCGCTGCTTACCTAAAAAACAATTTTCATTGCACAACATTTCAACAGCCAGCATTTTAGTTTACCGACAAATTGGATTGAAAAAAAGTAATTTTATTAGCCTACCTTACTAAAGAGAACGCATAAAACGTTCGGTTTCGCAACGTTAAAAAGTCGCACTTGGTAATGGTTATAAAATTGAAATATTCGAACAAGCTGCCTACATAAACACTGATTACAGGCCTAAAACTCTATAAAATCACGGCTATCGGGATCGTTTTTTTTCTGCTTTTACTTTCGCTACGACAATTAATCGAATGCGGTTGCCGAATTTCTTTTAATTTAACTCATCTGTACGAATCAGGTGTTAAAGGTTATAGTTTTACACTGCCTGTGTAAAAGATATAAATATTGCTTATAAATTTCCCGTTAACTAATAGATCCTAAATCAACGAAAAATAGACTTGACAAGACGTTACTTGACAAATTATTTTTGACCTGTGCTATTATTGTGTTTAACAGAAACAAAAATGTATGTATCAAAATATAACTGGTATTCAACAAACGATCTATTAGGGTTGCGTGAGTAAGTCGGGCCAAGTTGAGTGTGATGCGCATGTGACGTCAACGGCTCAGGTAATAATTGCCCAATCAGAGTCTCGTATTTTCGGCCAATAAGAAAGCCCAGTTTTAACCAATCAGATGTCTTCTTTTGCGTCATTTTGATTGGTTAATATTGTCCAATCAGAGAGTTCATATTGCTGTACTACGTCACACCGATGTCAACCAATGACAAAGTGTCTTGAGCGTTACGTCATTCGTCAGGATATGCTGCTTTCTGATTGGTCCGTACTGATTCTGGGCGTCACGTCGAGTGTGATTGTAATATATAAAGTCCACACCCAATGTCAACTTTTAGTTAACGGTAGGGCAGAACATATGAAGGTACCTTTTAATGAGATTTATAGTTTCTAGGTAAATATCACTTACGAAATATGTAGTACCTCATTGTAGAGATCTTTCGAGTTCTTAAAAAAATTAAAAATTGGTTTCTGTTGCTGCTAAATGTTAACACGGTTTTTTAAAAAATCACAAGTGTTCATTCGATACCGACACAAAGAAAAATGTCCAAAAGAGAGTTATCTATTTTTCCTAGTTGTTCGATTTTTGTAACCTAATTTTTGGCCAGTAATGTATCATATTTTTAAGGGAATGACTTTATACAACTGTAAATAAATATTACGATACGTAGAAGGCAACTGAAAAATCTAATTCAAAATATCTTGAGACGAAACAAAGTCAATATCCTACCGGGTAAGGAAATATACCTCATTAAGCCGTTTTATAAGAAGAAAACTATTTTGCTCTACCAACGAGCATTAGTCGGAAAATAATAATCAACGGTCTGACAAAATGATGATATAATGGCCGATGTAATTTCGAAAAAGGTTTTCTGGCTTTACTCTAATTTCATTAGTTCCTGTATTTTAAGATGGATAAAATTTATTGTGGCCATAATGAAAAGGTAGAGTGTTAAACATTTTTTGCACGTAATTTGCTAGTTCCTGACCGTAAATATGTATTCATTTTTATCACAGGGTCAGCCAATTATATGACTAAAGCACGTAAGAACAGAAGAGGTAGAGGTATAAATGACACTAGTCAGAGTTATCTCATCTGAGATTCATGAATTTCATTTTACAATCAAACCCTGTTGATAATGAAATACAGGTGTCATTCGGAGGGTCGAAAGTACATGATTTTCCGAAGGACTGGCATTTTTATAAGTATAGTTATAATTGCTGTGAGAAGACCATGTAAACCAACTCAACTCATCTCACTCAGAAAAGATTTTAGAGGTTCAAACCACCTTGTCCGCTGCTTACCTAAAAAACAATTTTCATTGCACAACATTTCAACAGCCAGCATTTTAGTTTACCGACAAATTGGATTGAAAAAAAGTAATTTTATTAGCCTACCTTACTAAAGAGAACGCATAAAACGTTCGGTTTCGCAACGTTAAAAAGTCGCACTTGGTAATGGTTATAAAATTGAAATATTCGAACAAGCTGCCTACATAAACACTGATTACAGGCCTAAAACTCTATAAAATCACGGCTATCGGGATCGTTTTTTTTCTGCTTTTACTTTCGCTACGACAATTAATCGAATGCGGTTGCCGAATTTTTTTTAATTTAACTCATCTGTACGAATCAGGTGTTAAAGGTTATAGTTTTACACTGCCTGTGTAGAAGATATAAATATTGCTTATAAATTTCCCGTTAACTAATAGATCCTAAATCAACGAAAAATAGACTTGACAAGACGTTACTTGACAAATTATTTTTGACCTGTGCTATTATTGTGTTTAACAGAAACAAAAATGTATGTATCAAAATATAACTGGTATTCAACAAACGATCTATTAGGGTTGCGTGAGTAAGTCGGGCCAAGTTGAGTGTGATGCGCATGTGACGTCAACGGCTCAGGTAATAATTGCCCAATCAGAGTCTCGTATTTTCGGCCAATAAGAAAGCCCAGTTTTAACCAATCAGATGTCTTCTTTTGCGTCATTTTGATTGGTTAATATTGTCCAATCAGAGAGTTCATATTGCTGTACTACGTCACACCGATGTCAACCAATGACAAAGTGTCTTGAGCGTTACGTCATTCGTCAGGATATGCTGCTTTCTGATTGGTCCGTACTGATTCTGGGCGTCACGTCGAGTGTGATTGTAATATATAAAGTCCACACCCAATGTCAACTTTTAGTTAACGGTAGGGCAGAACATATGAAGGTACCTTTTAATGAGATTTATAGTTTCTAGGTAAATATCACTTACGAAATATGTAGTACCTCATTGTAGAGATCTTTCGAGTTCTTAAAAAAATTAAAAATTGGTTTCTGTTGCTGCTAAATGTTAACACGGTTTTTTAAAAAATCACAAGTGTTCATTCGATACCGACACAAAGAAAAATGTCCAAAAGAGAGTTATCTATTTTTCCTAGTTGTTCGATTTTTGTAACCTAATTTTTGGCCAGTAATGTATCATATTTTTAAGGGAATGACTTTATACAACTGTAAATAAATATTACGATACGTAGAAGGCAACTGAAAAATCTAATTCAAAATATCTTGAGACGAAACAAAGTCAATATCCTACCGGGTAAGGAAATATACCTCATTAATCCGTTTTATAAGAAGAAAACTATTTTGCTCTACCAACGAGCATTAGTCGGAAAATAATAATCAACGGTCTGACAAAATGATGATATAATGGCCGATGTAATTTCGAAAAAGGTTTTCTGGCTTTACTTTAATTTCATTAGTTGCTGTATTTTAAGATGGATAAAATTTATTGTGGCCATAATGAAAAGGTAGAGTGTTAAACATTTTTTGCACGTAATTTGCTAGTTCCTGACCGTAAATATGTATTCATTTTTATCACAGGGTCAGCCAATTATATGACTAAAGCACGTAAGAACAGAAGAGGTAGAGGTATAAATGACACTAGTCAGAGTTATCTCATCTGAGATTCATGAATTTCATTTTACAATCAAACCCTGTTGATAATGAAATACAGGTGTCATTCGGAGGGTCGAAAGTACATGATTTTCCGAAGGACTGGCATTTTTATAAGTATAGTTATAATTGCTGTGAGAAGACCATGTAAACCAACTCAACTCATCTCACTCAGAAAAGATTTTAGAGGTTCAAACCACCTTGTCCGCTGCTTACCTAAAAAACAATTTTCATTGCACAACATTTCAACAGCCAGCATTTTAGTTTACCGACAAATTGGATTGAAAAAAAGTAATTTTATTAGCCTACCTTACTAAAGAGAACGCATAAAACGTTCGGTTTCGCAACGTTAAAAAGTCGCATTTGGTAATGGTTATAAAATTGAAATATTCGAACAAGCTGCCTACATAAACACTGATTACAGGCCTAAAACTCTATAAAATCACGGCTATCGGGATCGTTTTTTTTCTGCTTTTACTTTCGCTACGACAATTAATCGAATGCGGTTGCCGAATTTCTTTTAATTTAACTCATCTGTACGAATCAGGTGTTAAAGGTTATAGTTTTACACTGCCTGTGTAGAAGATATAAATATTGCTTATAAATTTCCCGTTAACTAATAGATCCTAAATCAACGAAAAATAGACTTGACAAGACGTTACTTGACAAATTATTTTTGACCTGTGCTATTATTGTGTTTAACAGAAACAAAAATGTATGTATCAAAATATAACTGGTATTCAACAAACGATCTATTAGGGTTGCGTGAGTAAGTCGGGCCAAGTTGAGTGTGATGCGCATGTGACGTCAACGGCTCAGGTAATAATTGCCCAATCAGAGTCTCGTATTTTCGGCCAATAAGAAAGCCCAGTTTTAACCAATCAGATGTCTTCTTTTGCGTCATTTTGATTGGTTAATATTGTCCAATCAGAGAGTTCATATTGCTGTACTACGTCACACCGATGTCAACCAATGACAAAGTGTCTTGAGCGTTACGTCATTCGTCAGGATATGCTGCTTTCTGATTGGTCCGTACTGATTCTGGGCGTCACGTCGAGTGTGATTGTAATATATAAAGTCCACACCCAATGTCAACTTTTAGTTAACGGTAGGGCAGAACATATGAAGGTACCTTTTAATGAGATTTATAGTTTCTAGGTAAATATCACTTACGAAATATGTAGTACCTCATTGTAGAGATCTTTCGAGTTCTTAAAAAAATTAAAAATTGGTTTCTGTTGCTGCTAAATGTTAACACGGTTTTTAAAAAAATCACAAGTGTTCATTCGATACCGACACAAAGAAAAATGTCCAAAAGAGAGTTATCTATTTTTCCTAGTTGTTCGATTTTTGTAACCTAATTTTTGGCCAGTAATGTATCATATTTTTAAGGGAATGACTTTATACAACTGTAAATAAATATTACGATACGTAGAAGGCAACTGAAAAATCTAATTCAAAATATCTTGAGACGAAACAAAGTCAATATCCTACCGGGTAACGAAATATACCTCATTAATCCGTTTTATAAGAAGAAAACTATTTTGCTCTACCAACGAGCATTAGTCGGAAAATAATAATCAACGGTCTGACAAAATGATGATATAATGGCCGATGTAATTTCGAAAAAGGTTTTCTGGCTTTAATCTAATTTCATTAGTTCCTGTATTTTAAGATGGATAAAATTTATTGTGGCCATAATGAAAAGGTAGAGTGTTAAACATTTTTTGCACGTAATTTGCTAGTTCCTGACCGTAAATATGTATTCATTTTTATCACAGGGTCAGCCAATTATATGACTAAAGCACGTAAGAACAGAAGAGGTAGAGGTATAAATGACACTAGTCAGAGTTATCTCATCTGAGATTCATGAATTTCATTTTACAATCAAACCCTGTTGATAATGAAATACAGGTGTCATTCGGAGGGTCGAAAGTACATGATTTTCCGAAGGACTGGCATTTTTATAAGTATAGTTATAATTGCTGTGAGAAGACCATGTAAACCAACTCAACTCATCTCACTCAGAAAAGATTTTAGAGGTTCAAACCACCTTGTCCGCTGCTTACCTAAAAAACAATTTTCATTGCACAACATTTCAACAGCCAGCATTTTAGTTTACCGACAAATTGGATTGAAAAAAAGTAATTTTATTAGCCTACCTTACTAAAGAGAACGCATAAAACGTTCGGTTTCGCAACGTTAAAAAGTCGCACTTGGTAATGGTTATAAAATTGAAATATTCGAACAAGCTGCCTACATAAACACTGATTACAGGCCTAAAACTCTATAAAATCACGGCTATCGGGATCGTTTTTTTTCTGCTTTTACTTTCGCTACGACAATTAATCGAATGCGGTTGCCGAATTTTTTTTAATTTAACTCATCTGTACGAATCAGGTGTTAAAGGTTATAGTTTTACACTGCCTGTGTAGAAGATATAAATATTGCTTATAAATTTCCCGTTAACTAATAGATCCTAAATCAACGAAAAATAGACTTGACAAGACGTTACTTGACAAATTATTTTTGACCTGTGCTATTATTGTGTTTAACAGAAACAAAAATGTATGTATCAAAATATAACTGGTATTCAACAAACGATCTATTAGGGTTGCGTGAGTAAGTCGGTCCAAGTTGAGTGTGATGCGCATGTGACGTCAACGGCTCAGGTAATAATTGCCCAATCAGAGTCTCGTATTTTCGGCCAATAAGAAAGCCCAGTTTTAACCAATCAGATGTCTTCTTTTGCGTCATTTTGATTGGTTAATATTGTCCAATCAGAGAGTTCATATTGCTGTACTACGTCACACCGATGTCAACCAATGACAAAGTGTCTTGAGCGTTACGTCATTCGTCAGGATATGCTGCTTTCTGATTGGTCCGTACTGATTCTGGGCGTCACGTCGAGTGTGATTGTAATATATAAAGTCCACACCCAATGTCAACTTTTAGTTAACGGTAGGGCAGAACATATGAAGGTACCTTTTAATGAGATTTATAGTTTCTAGGTAAATATCACTTACGAAATATGTAGTACCTCATTGTAGAGATCTTTCGAGTTCTTAATAAAATTAAAAATTGGTTTCTGTTGCTGCTAAATGTTAACACGGTTTTTAAAAAAATCACAAGTGTTCATTCGATACCGACACAAAGAAAAATGTCAAAAAGAGAGTTATCTATTTTTCCTAGTTGTTCGATTTTTGTAACCTAATTTTTGGCCAGTAATGTATCATATTTTTAAGGGAATGACTTTATACAACTGTAAATAAATATTACGATACGTAGAAGGCAACTGAAAAATCTAATTCAAAATATCTTGAGACGAAACAAAGTCAATATCCTACCGGATAAGGAAATATACCTCATTAATCCGTTTTATAAGAAGAAAACTATTTTGCTCTACCAACGAGCATTAGTCGGAAAATAATAATCAACGGTCTGACAAAATGGTGATATAATGGCCGATGTAATTTCGAAAAAGGTTTTCTGGCTTTACTCTAATTTCATTAGTTCCTGTATTTTAAGATGGATAAAATTTATTGTGGCCATAATGAAAAGGTAGAGTGTTAAACATTTTTTGCACGTAATTTGCTAGTTCCTGACCGTAAATATGTATTCATTTTTATCACAGGGTCAGCCAATTATATGACTAAAGCACGTAAGAACAGAAGAGGTAGAGGTATAAATGACACTAGTCAGAGTTATCTCATCTGAGATTCATGAATTTCATTTTACAATCAAACCCTGTTGATAATGAAATACAGGTGTCATTCGGAGGGTCGAAAGTACATGATTTTCCGAAGGACTGGCATTTTTATAAGTATAGTTATAATTGCTGTGAGAAGACCATGTAAACCAACTCAACTCATCTCACTCAGAAAAGATTTTAGAGGTTCAAACCACCTCTTCCACTGCTTACCTAAAAAACAATTTTCATTGCACAACATTTCAACAGCCAGCATTTTAGTTTACCGACAAATTGGATTGAAAAAAAGTAATTTTATTAGCCTACCTTACTAAAGAGAACGCATAAAACGTTCGGTTTCGCAACGTTAAAAAGTCGCACTTGGTAATGGTTATAAAATTGAAATATTCGAACAAGCTGCCTACATAAACACTGATTACAGGCCTAAAACTCTATAAAATCACGGCTATCGGGATAGTTTTTTTTCTGCTTTTACTTTCGCTACGACAATTAATCGAATGCGGTTGCCGAATTTTTTTTAATTTAACTCATCTGTACGAATCAGGTGTTAAAGGTTATAGTTTTACACTGCCTGTGTAGAAGATATAAATATTGCTTATAAATTTCCCGTTAACTAATAGATCCTAAATCAACGAAACATAGACTTGACAAGACGTTACTTGACAAATTATTTTTGACCTGTGCTATTATTGTGTTTAACAGAAACAAAAATGTATGTATCAAAATATAACTGGTATTCAACAAACGATCTATTAGGGTTGCGTGAGTAAGTCGGGCCAAGTTGAGTGTGATGCGCATGTGACGTCAACGGCTCAGGTAATAATTGCCCAATCAGAGTCTCGTATTTTCGGCCAATAAGAAAGCCCAGTTTTAACCAATCAGATGTCTTCTTTTGCGTCATTTTGATTGGTTAATATTGTCCAATCAGAGAGTTCATATTGCTGTACTACGTCACACCGATGTCAACCAATGACAAAGTGTCTTGAGCGTTACGTCATTCGTCAGGATATGCTGCTTTCTGATTGGTCCGTACTGATTCTGGGCGTCACGTCGAGTGTGATTGTAATATATAAAGTCCACACCCAATGTCAACTTTTAGTTAACGGTAGGGCAGAACATATGAAGGTACCTTTTAATGAGATTTATAGTTTCTAGGTAAATATCACTTACGAAATATGTAGTACCTCATTGTAGAGATCTTTCGAGTTCTTAAAAAAATTAAAAATTGGTTTCTGTTGCTGCTAAATGTTAACACGGTTTTTTAAAAAATCACAAGTGTTCATTCGATACCGACACAAAGAAAAATGTCCAAAAGAGAGTTATCTATTTTTCCTAGTTGTTCGATTTTTGTAACCTAATTTTTGGCCAGTAATGTATCATATTTTTAAGGGAATGACTTTATACAACTGTAAATAAATATTACGATACGTAGAAGGCAACTGAAAAATCTAATTCAAAATATCTTGAGACGAAACAAAGTCAATATCCTACCGGGTAAGGAAATATACCTCATTAATCCGTTTTATAAGAAGAAAACTATTTTGCTCTACCAACGAGCATTAGTCGAAAAATAATAATCAACGGTCTGCGAAAATGATGATATAATGGCCGATGTAATTTCGAAAAAGGTTTTCTGGCTTTACTCTAATTTCATTAGTTCCTGTATTTTAAGATGGATAAAATTTATTGTGGCCATAATGAAAAGGTAGAGTGTTAAACATTTTTTGCACGTAATTTGCTAGTTCCTGACCGTAAATATGTATTCATTTTTATCACAGGGTCAGCCAATTATATGACTAAAGCACGTAAGAACAGAAGAGGTAGAGGTATAAATGACACTAGTCAGAGTTATCTCATCTGAGATTCATGAATTTCATTTTACAATCAAACCCTGTTGATAATGAAATACAGGTGTCATTCGGAGGGTCGAAAGTACATGATTTTCCGAAGGACTGGCATTTTTATAAGTATAGTTATAATTGCTGTGAGAAGACCATGTAAACCAACTCAACTCATCTCACTCAGAAAAGATTTTAGAGGTTCAAACCACCTTGTCCGCTGCTTACCTAAAAAACAATTTTCATTGCACAACATTTCAACAGCCAGCATTTTAGTTTAACGACAAATTGGATTGAAAAAAAGTAATTTTATTAGCCTACCTTACTAAAGAGAACGCATAAAACGTTCGGTTTCGCAACGTTAAAAAGTCGCACTTGGTAATGGTTATAAAATTGAAATATTCGAACAAGCTGCCTACATAAACACTGATTACAGGCCTAAAACTCTATAAAATCACGGCTATCGGGATCGTTTTTTTTCTGCTTTTACTTTCGCTACGACAATTAATCGAATGCGGTTGCCGAATTTCTTTTAATTTAACTCATCTGTACGAATCAGGTGTTAAAGGTTATAGTTTTACACTGCCTGTGTAGAAGATATAAATATTGCTTATAAATTTCCCGTTAACTAATCGATCCTAAATCAACGAAAAATAGACTTGACAAGACGTTACTTGACAAATTATTTTTGACCTGTGCTATTATTGTGTTTAACAGAAACAAAAATGTATGTATCAAAATATAACTGGTATTCAACAAACGATCTATTAGGGTTGCGTGAGTAAGTCGGGCCAAGTTGAGTGTGATGCGCATGTGACGTCAACGGCTCAGGTAATAATTGCCCAATCAGAGTCTCGTATTTTCGGCCAATAAGAAAGCCCAGTTTTAACCAATCAGATGTCTTCTTTTGCGTCATTTTGATTGGTTAATATTGTCCAATCAGAGAGTTCATATTGCTGTACTACGTCACACCGATGTCAACCAATGACAAAGTGTCTTGAGCGTTACGTCATTCGTCAGGATATGCTGCTTTCTGATTGGTCCGTACTGATTCTGGGCGTCACGTCGAGTGTGATTGTAATATATAAAGTCCACACCCAATGTCAACTTTTAGTTAACGGTAGGGCAGAACATATGAAGGTACCTTTTAATGAGATTTATAGTTTCTAGGTAAATATCACTTACGAAATATGTAGTACCTCATTGTAGAGATCTTTCGAGTTCTTAAAAAAATTAAAAATTGGTTTCTGTTGCTGCTAAATGTTAACACGGTTTTTTAAAAAATCACAAGTGTTCATTCGATACCGACACAAAGAAAAATGTCCAAAAGAGAGTTATCTATTTTTCCTAGTTGTTCGATTTTTGTAACCTAATTTTTGGCCAGTAATGTATCATATTTTTAAGGGAATGACTTTATACAACTGTAAATAAATATTACGATACGTAGAAGGCAACTGAAAAATCTAATTCAAAATATCTTGAGACGAAACAAAGTCAATATCCTACCGGGTAAGGAAATATACCTCATTAATCCGTTTTATAAGAAGAAAACTATTTTGCTCTACCAACGAGCATTAGTCGGAAAATAATAATCAACGGTCTGACAAAATGATGATATAATGGCCGATGTAATTTCGAAAAAGGTTTTCTGGCTTTACTCTAATTTCATTAGTTCCTGTATTTTAAGATGGATAAAATTTATTGTGGCCATAATGAAAAGGTAGAGTGTTAAACATTTTTTGCACGTAATTTGCTAGTTCCTGACCGTAAATATGTATTCATTTTTATCACAGGGTCAGCCAATTATATGACTAAAGCACGTAAGAACAGAAGAGGTAGAGGTATAAATGACACTAGTCAGAGTTATCTCATCTGAGATTCATGAATTTCATTTTACAATCAAACCCTGTTGATAATGAAATACAGGTGTCATTCGGAGGGTCGAAAGTACATGATTTTCCGAAGGACTGGCATTTTTATAAGTATAGTTATAATTGCTGTGAGAAGACCATGTAAACCAACTCAACTCATCTCACTCAGAAAAGATTTTAGAGGTTCAAACCACCTTGTCCGCTGCTTACCTAAAAAAAAAATTTTCATTGCACAACATTTCAACAGCCAGCATTTTAGTTTACCGACAAATTGGATTGAAAAAAAGTAATTTTATTAGCCTACCTTACTAAAGAGAACGCATAAAACGTTCGGTTTCGCAACGTTAAAAAGTCGCACTTGGTAATGGTTATAAAATTAAAATATTCGAACAAGCTGCCTACATAAACACTGATTACAGGCCTAAAACTCTATAAAATCACGGCTATCGGGATCGTTTTTTTTCTGCTTTTACTTTCGCTACGACAATTAATCGAATGCGGTTGCCGATTTTTTTTTAATTTAACTCATCTGTACGAATCAGGTGTTAAAGGTTATAGTTTTACACTGCCTGTGTAGAAGATATAAATATTGCTTATAAATTTCCCGTTAACTAATAGATCCTAAATCAACGAAAAATAGACTTGACAAGACGTTACTTGACAAATTATTTTTGACCTGTGCTATTATTGTGTTTAACAGAAACAAAAATGTATGTATCAAAATATAACTGGTATTCAACAAACGATCTATTAGGGTTGCGTGAGTAAGTCGGGCCAAGTTGAGTGTGATGCGCATGTGACGTCAACGGCTCAGGTAATAATTGCCCAATCAGAGTCTCGTATTTTCGGCCAATAAGAAAGCCCAGTTTTAACCAATCAGATGTCTTCTTTTGCGTCATTTTGATTGGTTAATATTGTCCAATCAGAGAGTTCATATTGCTGTACTACGTCACACCGATGTCAACCAATGACAAAGTGTCTTGAGCGTTACGTCATTCGTCAGGATATGCTGCTTTCTGATTGGTCCGTACTGATTCTGGGCGTCACGTCGAGTGTGATTGTAATATATAAAGTCCACACCCAATGTCAACTTTTAGTTAACGGTAGGGCAGAACATATGAAGGTACCTTTTAATGAGATTTATAGTTTCTAGGTAAATATCACTTACGAAATATGTAGTACCTCATTGTAGAGATCTTTCGAGTTCTTAAAAAAATTAAAAATTGGTTTCTGTTGCTGCTAAATGTTAACACGGTTTTTTAAAAAATCACAAGTGTTCATTCGATACCGACACAAAGAAAAATGTCCAAAAGAGAGTTATTTATTTTTCCTAGTTGTTCGATTTTTGTAACCTAATTTTTGGCCAGTAATGTATCATATTTTTAAGGGAATGACTTTATACAACTGTAAATAAATATTACGATACGTAGAAGGCAACTGAAAAATCTAATTCAAAATATCTTGAGACGAAACAAAGTCAATATCCTACCGGGTAAGGAAATATACCTCATTAATCCGTTTTATAAGAAGAAAACTATTTTGCTCTACCAACGAGCATTAGTCGGAAAATAATAATCAACGGTCTGACAAAATGATGATATAATGGCCGATGTAATTTCGAAAAAGGTTTTCTGGCTTTACTCTAATTTCATTAGTTCCTGTATTTTAAGATGGATAAAATTTATTGTGGCCATAATGAAAAGGTAGAGTGTTAAACATTTTTTGCACGTAATTTGCTAGTTCCTGACCGTAAATATGTATTCATTTTTATCACAGGGTCAGCCAATTATATGACTAAAGCACGTAAGAACAGAAGAGGTAGAGGTATAAATGACACTAGTCAGAGTTATCTCATCTGAGATTCATGAATTTCATTTTACAATCAAACCCTGTTGATAATGAAATACAGGTGTCATTCGGAGGGTCGAAAGTACATGATTTTCCGAAGGACTGGCATTTTTATAAGTATAGTTATAATTGCTGTGAGAAGACCATGTAAACCAACTCAACTCATCTCACTCAGAAAAGATTTTAGAGGTTCAAACCACCTTGTCCGCTGCTTACCTAAAAAAAAAATTTTCATTGCACAACATTTCAACAGCCAGCATTTTAGTTTACCGACAAATTGGATTGAAAAAAAGTAATTTTATTAGCCTACCTTACTAAAGAGAACGCATAAAACGTTCGGTTTCGCAACGTTAAAAAGTCGCACTTGGTAATGGTTATAAAATTAAAATATTCGAACAAGCTGCCTACATAAACACTGATTACAGGCCTAAAACTCTATAAAATCACGGCTATCGGGATAGTTTTTTTTCTGCTTTTACTTTCGCTACGACAATTAATCGAATGCGGTTGCCGAATTTTTTTTAATTTAACTCATCTGTACGAATCAGGTGTTAAAGGTTATAGTTTTACACTGCCTGTGTAGAAGATATAAATATTGCTTATAAATTTCCCGTTAACTAATAGATCCTAAATCAACGAAAAATAGACTTGACAAGACGTTACTTGACAAATTATTTTTGACCTGTGCTATTATTGTGTTTAACAGAAACAAAAATGTATGTATCAAAATATAACTGGTATTCAACAAACGATCTATTAGGGTTGCGTGAGTAAGTCGGGCCAAGTTGAGTGTGATGCGCATGTGACGTCAACGGCTCAGGTAATAATTGCCCAATCAGAGTCTCGTATTTTCGGCCAATAAGAAAGCCCAGTTTTAACCAATCAGATGTCTTCTTTTGCGTCATTTTGATTGGTTAATATTGTCCAATCAGAGAGTTCATATTGCTGTACTACGTCACACCGATGTCAACCAATGACAAAGTGTCTTGAGCGTTACGTCATTCGTCAGGATATGCTGCTTTCTGATTGGTCCGTACTGATTCTGGGCGTCACGTCGAGTGTGATTGTAATATATAAAGTCCACACCCAATGTCAACTTTTAGTTAACGGTAGGGCAGAACATATGAAGGTACCTTTTAATGAGATTTATAGTTTCTAGGTAAATATCACTTACGAAATATGTAGTACCTCATTGTAGAGATCTTTCGAGTTCTTAAAAAAATTAAAAATTGGTTTCTGTTGCTGCTAAATGTTAACACGGTTTTTTAAAAAATCACAAGTGTTCATTCGATACCGACACAAAGAAAAATGTCCAAAAGAGAGTTATCTATTTTTCCTAGTTGTTCGATTTTTGTAACCTAATTTTTGGCCAGTAATGTATCATATTTTTAAGGGAATGACTTTATACAACTGTAAATAAATATTACGATACGTAGAAGGCAACTGAAAAATCTAATTCAAAATATCTTGAGACGAAACAAAGTCAATATCCTACCGGGTAAGGAAATATACCTCATTAATCCGTTTTATAAGAAGAAAACTATTTTGCTCTACCAACGAGCATTAGTCGGAAAATAATAATCAACGGTCTGACAAAATGATGATATAATGGCCGATGTAATTTCGAAAAAGGTTTTCTGGCTTTACTCTAATTTCATTAGTTCCTGTATTTTAAGATGGATAAAATTTATTGTGGCCATAATGAAAAGGTAGAGTGTTAAACATTTTTTGCACGTAATTTGCTAGTTCCTGACCGTAAATATGTATTCATTTTTATCACAGGGTCAGCCAATTATATGACTAAAGCACGTAAGAACAGAAGAGGTAGAGGTATAAATGACACTAGTCAGAGTTATCTCATCTGAGATTCATGAATTTCATTTTACAATCAAACCCTGTTGATAATGAAATACAGGTGTCATTCGGAGGGTCGAAAGTACATGATTTTCCGAAGGACTGGCATTTTTATAAGTATAGTTATAATTGCTGTGAGAAGACCATGTAAACCAACTCAACTCATCTCACTCAGAAAAGATTTTAGAGGTTCAAACCACCTTGTCCGCTGCTTACCTAAAAAAAAAATTTTCATTGCACAACATTTCAACAGCCAGCATTTTAGTTTACCGACAAATTGGATTGAAAAAAAGTAATTTTATTAGCCTACCTTACTAAAGAGAACGCATAAAACGTTCGGTTTCGCAACGTTAAAAAGTCGCACTTGGTAATGGTTATAAAATTAAAATATTCGAACAAGCTGCCTACATAAACACTGATTACAGGCCTAAAACTCTATAAAATCACGGCTATCGGGATCGTTTTTTTTCTGCTTTTACTTTCGCTACGACAATTAATCGAATGCGGTTGCCGAATTTTTTTTAATTTAACTCATCTGTACGAATCAGGTGTTAAAGGTTATAGTTTTACACTGCCTGTGTAGAAGATATAAATATTGCTTATAAATTTCCCGTTAACTAATAGATCCTAAATCAACGAAAAATAGACTTGACAAGACGTTACTTGACAAATTATTTTTGACCTGTGCTATTATTGTGTTTAACAGAAACAAAAATGTATGTATCAAAATATAACTGGTATTCAACAAACGATCTATTAGGGTTGCGTGAGTAAGTCGGGCCAAGTTGAGTGTGATGCGCATGTGACGTCAACGGCTCAGGTAATAATTGCCCAATCAGAGTCTCGTATTTTCGGCCAATAAGAAAGCCCAGTTTTAACCAATCAGATGTCTTCTTTTGCGTCATTTTGATTGGTTAATATTGTCCAATCAGAGAGTTCATATTGCTGTACTACGTCACACCGATGTCAACCAATGACAAAGTGTCTTGAGCGTTACGTCATTCGTCAGGATATGCTGCTTTCTGATTGGTCCGTACTGATTCTGGGCGTCACGTCGAGTGTGATTGTAATATATAAAGTCCACACCCAATGTCAACTTTTAGTTAACGGTAGGGCAGAACATATGAAGGTACCTTTTAATGAGATTTATAGTTTCTAGGTAAATATCACTTACGAAATATGTAGTACCTCATTGTAGAGATCTTTCGAGTTCTTAAAAAAATTAAAAATTGGTTTCTGTTGCTGCTAAATGTTAACACGGTTTTTTAAAAAATCACAAGTGTTCATTCGATACCGACACAAAGAAAAATGTCCAAAAGAGAGTTATCTATTTTTCCTAGTTGTTCGATTTTTGTAACCTAATTTTTGGCCAGTAATGTATCATATTTTTAAGGGAATGACTTTATACAACTGTAAATAAATATTACGATACGTAGAAGGCAACTGAAAAATCTAATTCAAAATATCTTGAGACGAAACAAAGTCAATATCCTACCGGGTAAGGAAATATACCTCATTAATCCGTTTTATAAGAAGAAAACTATTTTGCTCTACCAACGAGCATTAGTCGGAAAATAATAATCAACGGTCTGACAAAATGATGATATAATGGCCGATGTAATTTCGAAAAAGGTTTTCTGGCTTTACTCTAATTTCATTAGTTCCTGTATTTTAAGATGGATAAAATTTATTGTGGCCATAATGAAAAGGTAGAGTGTTAAACATTTTTTGCACGTAATTTGCTAGTTCCTGACCGTAAATATGTATTCATTTTTATCACAGGGTCAGCCAATTATATGACTAAAGCACGTAAGAACAGAAGAGGTAGAGGTATAAATGACACTAGTCAGAGTTATCTCATCTGAGATTCATGAATTTCATTTTACAATCAAACCCTGTTGATAATGAAATACAGGTGTCATTCGGAGGGTCGAAAGTACATGATTTTCCGAAGGACTGGCATTTTTATAAGTATAGTTATAATTGCTGTGAGAAGACCATGTAAACCAACTCAACTCATCTCACTCAGAAAAGATTTTAGAGGTTCAAACCACCTTGTCCGCTGCTTACCTAAAAAAAAAATTTTCATTGCACAACATTTCAACAGCCAGCATTTTAGTTTACCGACAAATTGGATTGAAAAAAAGTAATTTTATTAGCCTACCTTACTAAAGAGAACGCATAAAACGTTCGGTTTCGCAACGTTAAAAAGTCGCACTTGGTAATGGTTATAAAATTAAAATATTCGAACAAGCTGCCTACATAAACACTGATTACAGGCCTAAAACTCTATAAAATCACGGCTATCGGGATAGTTTTTTTTCTGCTTTTACTTTCGCTACGACAATTAATCGAATGCGGTTGCCGAATTTTTTTTAATTTAACTCATCTGTACGAATCAGGTGTTAAAGGTTATAGTTTTACACTGCCTGTGTAGAAGATATAAATATTGCTTATAAATTTCCCGTTAACTAATAGATCCTAAATCAACGAAAAATAGACTTGACAAGACGTTACTTGACAAATTATTTTTGACCTGTGCTATTATTGTGTTTAACAGAAACAAAAATGTATGTATCAAAATATAACTGGTATTCAACAAACGATCTATTAGGGTTGCGTGAGTAAGTCGGGCCAAGTTGAGTGTGATGCGCATGTGACGTCAACGGCTCAGGTAATAATTGCCCAATCAGAGTCTCGTATTTTCGGCCAATAAGAAAGCCCAGTTTTAACCAATCAGATGTCTTCTTTTGCGTCATTTTGATTGGTTAATATTGTCCAATCAGAGAGTTCATATTGCTGTACTACGTCACACCGATGTCAACCAATGACAAAGTGTCTTGAGCGTTACGTCATTCGTCAGGATATGCTGCTTTCTGATTGGTCCGTACTGATTCTGGGCGTCACGTCGAGTGTGATTGTAATATATAAAGTCCACACCCAATGTCAACTTTTAGTTAACGGTAGGGCAGAACATATGAAGGTACCTTTTAATGAGATTTATAGTTTCTAGGTAAATATCACTTACGAAATATGTAGTACCTCATTGTAGAGATCTTTCGAGTTCTTAAAAAAATTAAAAATTGGTTTCTGTTGCTGCTAAATGTTAACACGGTTTTTTAAAAAATCACAAGTGTTCATTCGATACCGACACAAAGAAAAATGTCCAAAAGAGAGTTATCTATTTTTCCTAGTTGTTCGATTTTTGTAACCTAATTTTTGGCCAGTAATGTATCATATTTTTAAGGGAATGACTTTATACAACTGTAAATAAATATTACGATACGTAGAAGGCAACTGAAAAATCTAATTCAAAATATCTTGAGACGAAACAAAGTCAATATCCTACCGGGTAAGGAAATATACCTCATTAATCCGTTTTATAAGAAGAAAACTATTTTGCTCTACCAACGAGCATTAGTCGGAAAATAATAATCAACGGTCTGACAAAATGATGATATAATGGCCGATGTAATTTCGAAAAAGGTTTTCTGGCTTTACTCTAATTTCATTAGTTCCTGTATTTTAAGATGGATAAAATTTATTGTGGCCATAATGAAAAGGTAGAGTGTTAAACATTTTTTGCACGTAATTTGCTAGTTCCTGACCGTAAATATGTATTCATTTTTATCACAGGGTCAGCCAATTATATGACTAAAGCACGTAAGAACAGAAGAGGTAGAGGTATAAATGACACTAGTCAGAGTTATCTCATCTGAGATTCATGAATTTCATTTTACAATCAAACCCTGTTGATAATGAAATACAGGTGTCATTCGGAGGGTCGAAAGTACATGATTTTCCGAAGGACTGGCATTTTTATAAGTATAGTTATAATTGCTGTGAGAAGACCATGTAAACCAACTCAACTCATCTCACTCAGAAAAGATTTTAGAGGTTCAAACCACCTTGTCCGCTGCTTACCTAAAAAACAATTTTCATTGCACAACATTTCAACAGCCAGCATTTTAGTTTACCGACAAATTGGATTGAAAAAAAGTAATTTTATTAGCCTACCTTACTAAAGAGAACGCATAAAACGTTCGGTTTCGCAACGTTAAAAAGTCGCACTTGGTAATGGTTATAAAATTGAAATATTCGAACAAGCTGCCTACATAAACACTGATTACAGGCCTAAAACTCTATAAAATCACGGCTATCGGGATCGTTTTTTTTCTGCTTTTACTTTCGCTACGACAATTAATCGAATGCGGTTGCCGAATTTTTTTTAATTTAACTCATCTGTACGAATCAGGTGTTAAAGGTTATAGTTTTACACTGCCTGTGTAGAAGATATAAATATTGCTTATAAATTTCCCGTTAACTAATAGATCCTAAATCAACGAAAAATAGACTTGACAAGACGTTACTTGACAAATTATTTTTGACCTGTGCTATTATTGTGTTTAACAGAAACAAAAATGTATGTATCAAAATATAACTGGTATTCAACAAACGATCTATTAGGGTTGCGTGAGTAAGTCGGGCCAAGTTGAGTGTGATGCGCATGTGACGTCAACGGCTCAGGTAATAATTGCCCAATCAGAGTCTCGTATTTTCGGCCAATAAGAAAGCCCAGTTTTAACCAATCAGATGTCTTCTTTTGCGTCATTTTGATTGGTTAATATTGTCCAATCAGAGAGTTCATATTGCTGTACTACGTCACACCGATGTCAACCAATGACAAAGTGTCTTGAGCGTTACGTCATTCGTCAGGATATGCTGCTTTCTGATTGGTCCGTACTGATTCTGGGCGTCACGTCGAGTGTGATTGTAATATATAAAGTCCACACCCAATGTCAACTTTTAGTTAACGGTAGGGCAGAACATATGAAGGTACCTTTTAATGAGATTTATAGTTTCTAGGTAAATATCACTTACGAAATATGTAGTACCTCATTGTAGAGATCTTTCGAGTTCTTAAAAAAATTAAAAATTGGTTTCTGTTGCTGCTAAATGTTAACACGGTTTTTAAAAAAATCACAATTGTTCATTCGATACCGACACAAAGAAAAATGTCAAAAAGAGAGTTATCTATTTTTCCTAGTTGTTCGATTTTTGTAACCTAATTTTTGGCCAGTAATGTATCATATTTTTAAGGGAATGACTTTATACAACTGTAAATAAATATTACGATACGTAGAAGGCAACTGAAAAATCTAATTCAAAATATCTTGAGACGAAACAAAATCAATATCCTACCGGGTAAGGAAATATACCTCATTAATCCGTTTTATAAGAAGAAAACTATTTTGCTCTACCAACGAGCATTAGTCGGAAAATAATAATCAACGGTCTGACAAAATGATGATATAATGGCCGATGTAATTTCGAAAAAGGTTTTCTGGCTTTACTCTAATTTCATTAGTTCCTGTATTTTAAGATGGATAAAATTTATTGTGGCCATAATGAAGAGGTAGAGTGTTAAACATTTTTTGCACGTAATTTGCTAGTTCCTGACCGTAAATATGTATTCATTTTTATCACAGGGTCAGCCAATTATATGACTAAAGCACGTAAGAACAGAAGAGGTAGAGGTATAAATGACACTAGTCAGAGTTATCTCATCTGAGATTCATGAATTTCATTTTACAATCAAACCCTGTTGATAATGAAATACAGGTGTCATTCGGAGGGTCGAAAGTACATGATTTTCCGAAGGACTGGCATTTTTATAAGTATAGTTATAATTGCTGTGAGAAGACCATGTAAACCAACTCAACTCATCTCACTCAGAAAAGATTTTAGAGGTTCAAACCACCTTGTCCGCTGCTTACCTAAAAAACAATTTTCATTGCACAACATTTCAACAGCCAGCATTTTAGTTTACCGACAAATTGGATTGAAAAAAAGTAATTTTATTAGCCTACCTTACTAAAGAGAACGCATAAAACGTTCGGTTTCGCAACGTTAAAAAGTCGCACTTGGTAATGGTTATAAAATTGAAATATTCGAACAAGCTGCCTACATAAACACTGATTACAGGCCTAAAACTCTATAAAATCACGGCTATCGGGATCGTTTTTTTTCTGCTTTTACTTTCGCTACGACAATTAATCGAATGCGGTTGCCGAATTTCTTTTAATTTAACTCATCTGTACGAATCAGGTGTTAAAGGTTATAGTTTTACACTGCCTGTGTAGAAGATATAAATATTGCTTATAAATTTCCCGTTAACTAATCGATCCTAAATCAACGAAAAATAGACTTGACAAGACGTTACTTGACAAATTATTTTTGACCTGTGCTATTATTGTGTTTAACAGAAACAAAAATGTATGTATCAAAATATAACTGGTATTCAACAAACGATCTATTAGGGTTGCGTGAGTAAGTCGGGCCAAGTTGAGTGTGATGCGCATGTGACGTCAACGGCTCAGGTAATAATTGCCCAATCAGAGTCTCGTATTTTCGGCCAATAAGAAAGCCCAGTTTTAACCAATCAGATGTCTTCTTTTGCGTCATTTTGATTGGTTAATATTGTCCAATCAGAGAGTTCATATTGCTGTACTACGTCACACCGATGTCAACCAATGACAAAGTGTCTTGAGCGTTACGTCATTCGTCAGGATATGCTGCTTTCTGATTGGTCCGTACTGATTCTGGGCGTCACGTCGAGTGTGATTGTAATATATAAAGTCCACACCCAATGTCAACTTTTAGTTAACGGTAGGGCAGAACATATGAAGGTACCTTTTAATGAGATTTATAGTTTCTAGGTAAATATCACTTACGAAATATGTAGTACCTCATTGTAGAGATCTTTCGAGTTCTTAAAAAAATTAAAAATTGGTTTCTGTTGCTGCTAAATGTTAACACGGTTTTTTAAAAAATCACAAGTGTTCATTCGATACCGACACAAAGAAAAATGTCCAAAAGAGAGTTATCTATTTTTCCTAGTTGTTCGATTTTTGTAACCTAATTTTTGGCCAGTAATGTATCATATTTTTAAGGGAATGACTTTATACAACTGTAAATAAATATTACGATACGTAGAAGGCAACTGAAAAATCTAATTCAAAATATCTTGAGACGAAACAAAGTCAATATCCTACCGGGTAAGGAAATATACCTCATTAATCCGTTTTATAAGAAGAAAACTATTTTGCTCTACCAACGAGCATTAGTCGGAAAATAATAATCAACGGTCTGACAAAATGATGATATAATGGCCGATGTAATTTCGAAAAAGGTTTTCTGGCTTTACTCTAATTTCATTAGTTCCTGTATTTTAAGATGGATAAAATTTATTGTGGCCATAATGAAAAGGTAGAGTGTTAAACATTTTTTGCACGTAATTTGCTAGTTCCTGACCGTAAATATGTATTCATTTTTATCACAGGGTCAGCCAATTATATGACTAAAGCACGTAAGAACAGAAGAGGTAGAGGTATAAATGACACTAGTCAGAGTTATCTCATCTGAGATTCATGAATTTCATTTTACAATCAAACCCTGTTGATAATGAAATACAGGTGTCATTCGGAGGGTCGAAAGTACATGATTTTCCGAAGGACTGGCATTTTTATAAGTATAGTTATAATTGCTGTGAGAAGACCATGTAAACCAACTCAACTCATCTCACTCAGAAAAGATTTTAGAGGTTCAAACCACCTTGTCCGCTGCTTACCTAAAAAACAATTTTCATTGCACAACATTTCAACAGCCAGCATTTTAGTTTACCGACAAATTGGATTGAAAAAAAGTAATTTTATTAGCCTACCTTACTAAAGAGAACGCATAAAACGTTCGGTTTCGCAACGTTAAAAAGTCGCACTTGGTAATGGTTATAAAATTGAAATATTCGAACAAGCTGCCTACATAAACACTGATTACAGGCCTAAAACTCTATAAAATCACGGCTATCGGGATCGTTTTTTTTCTGCTTTTACTTTCGCTACGACAATTAATCGAATGCGGTTGCCGAATTTTTTTTAATTTAACTCATCTGTACGAATCAGGTGTTAAAGGTTATAGTTTTACACTGCCTGTGTAGAAGATATAAATATTGCTTATAAATTTCCCGTTAACTAATAGATCCTAAATCAACGAAAAATAGACTTGACAAGACGTTACTTGACAAATTATTTTTGACCTGTGCTATTATTGTGTTTAACAGAAACAAAAATGTATGTATCAAAATATAACTGGTATTCAACAAACGATCTATTAGGGTTGCGTGAGTAAGTCGGGCCAAGTTGAGTGTGATGCGCATGTGACGTCAACGGCTCAGGTAATAATTGCCCAATCAGAGTCTCGTATTTTCGGCCAATAAGAAAGCCCAGTTTTAACCAATCAGATGTCTTCTTTTGCGTCATTTTGATTGGTTAATATTGTCCAATCAGAGAGTTCATATTGCTGTACTACGTCACACCGATGTCAACCAATGACAAAGTGTCTTGAGCGTTACGTCATTCGTCAGGATATGCTGCTTTCTGATTGGTCCGTACTGATTCTGGGCGTCACGTCGAGTGTGATTGTAATATATAAAGTCCACACCCAATGTCAACTTTTAGTTAACGGTAGGGCAGAACATATGAAGGTACCTTTTAATGAGATTTATAGTTTCTAGGTAAATATCACTTACGAAATATGTAGTACCTCATTGTAGAGATCTTTCGAGTTCTTAAAAAAATTAAAAATTGGTTTCTGTTGCTGCTAAATGTTAACACGGTTTTTTAAAAAATCACAAGTGTTCATTCGATACCGACACAAAGAAAAATGTCCAAAAGAGAGTTATCTATTTTTCCTAGTTGTTCGATTTTTGTAACCTAATTTTTGGCCAGTAATGTATCATATTTTTAAGGGAATGACTTTATACAACTGTAAATAAATATTACGATACGTAGAAGGCAACTGAAAAATCTAATTCAAAATATCTTGAGACGAAACAAAGTCAATATCCTACCGGGTAAGGAAATATACCTCATTAATCCGTTTTATAAGAAGAAAACTATTTTGCTCTACCAACGAGCATTAGTCGGAAAATAATAATCAACGGTCTGACAAAATGATGATATAATGGCCGATGTAATTTCGAAAAAGGTTTTCTGGCTTTACTCTAATTTCATTAGTTCCTGTATTTTAAGATGGATAAAATTTATTGTGGCCATAATGAAAAGGTAGAGTGTTAAACATTTTTTGCACGTAATTTGCTAGTTCCTGACCGTAAATATGTATTCATTTTTATCACAGGGTCAGCCAATTATATGACTAAAGCACGTAAGAACAGAAGAGGTAGAGGTATAAATGACACTAGTCAGAGTTATCTCATCTGAGATTCATGAATTTCATTTTACAATCAAACCCTGTTGATAATGAAATACAGGTGTCATTCGGAGGGTCGAAAGTACATGATTTTCCGAAGGACTGGCATTTTTATAAGTATAGTTATAATTGCTGTGAGAAGACCATGTAAACCAACTCAACTCATCTCACTCAGAAAAGATTTTAGAGGTTCAAACCACCTTGTCCGCTGCTTACCTAAAAAACAATTTTCATTGCACAACATTTCAACAGCCAGCATTTTAGTTTACCGACAAATTGGATTGAAAAAAAGTAATTTTATTAGCCTACCTTACTAAAGAGAACGCATAAAACGTTCGGTTTCGCAACGTTAAAAAGTCGCACTTGGTAATGGTTATAAAATTGAAATATTCGAACAAGCTGCCTACATAAACACTGATTACAGGCCTAAAACTCTATAAAATCACGGCTATCGGGATCGTTTTTTTTCTGCTTTTACTTTCGCTACGACAATTAATCGAATGCGGTTGCCGAATTTTTTTTAATTTAACTCATCTGTACGAATCAGGTGTTAAAGGTTATAGTTTTACACTGCCTGTGTAGAAGATATAAATATTGCTTATAAATTTCCCGTTAACTAATAGATCCTAAATCAACGAAAAATAGACTTGACAAGACGTTACTTGACAAATTATTTTTGACCTGTGCTATTATTGTGTTTAACAGAAACAAAAATGTATGTATCAAAATATAACTGGTATTCAACAAACGATCTATTAGGGTTGCGTGAGTAAGTCGGGCCAAGTTGAGTGTGATGCGCATGTGACGTCAACGGCTCAGGTAATAATTGCCCAATCAGAGTCTCGTATTTTCGGCCAATAAGAAAGCCCAGTTTTAACCAATCAGATGTCTTCTTTTGCGTCATTTTGATTGGTTAATATTGTCCAATCAGAGAGTTCATATTGCTGTACTACGTCACACCGATGTCAACCAATGACAAAGTGTCTTGAGCGTTACGTCATTCGTCAGGATATGCTGCTTTCTGATTGGTCCGTACTGATTCTGGGCGTCACGTCGAGTGTGATTGTAATATATAAAGTCCACACCCAATGTCAACTTTTAGTTAACGGTAGGGCAGAACATATGAAGGTACCTTTTAATGAGATTTATAGTTTCTAGGTAAATATCACTTACGAAATATGTAGTACCTCATTGTAGAGATCTTTCGAGTTCTTAAAAAAATTAAAAATTGGTTTCTGTTGCTGCTAAATGTTAACACGGTTTTTTAAAAAATCACGAGTGTTCATTCGATACCGACACAAAGAAAAATTAACAAAAGAGAGTTATCTATTTTTCCTAGTTGTTCGATTTTTGTAACCTAATCTTTGGCCAGTAATGTATCATATTTTTAAGGGAATGACTTTATACAACTGTAAATAAATATATATATATATATATATATATATATATATATATAAGTTTATTAATATTGTTTTTGCAATTATTCATTTTTTATACGGGTATTTAATTTGGCAATGAATTAAATTAAAAATATTGGAAGGGCTCAGTTTAGCACAGTAATAATGAAATCAAAACCGCGTTTCAAATAAAAATATATATATGGTTACAGTAGATGTAGCTTACAGTAGATCGTTCCAATCTAGTGAACGTTACATACCGTTTTTACCTAAACCGTCCGTTAACATCAATTATCACTTTTACAGATATTTCAAACCTGACGTTCTTGCGAACAAAAATCTACTCATACGATACTACGATTTGCCACATTTTCCTGTCAAACCACAACAAAAGTGTGGTGGAAGTAATGATTAGTTTAATCATTTATAAATTTGTTTGTAGGGTGCTTTTATTTTTTATCTCAAGTTGAATCAACTGCTATGTTATTTGCGACTTCAGTAATTACGGAACAGTACTGGTGGGTTTTAAAATGTTATTTTTTCAAATTCCTATACAAAAAAAAATCTGCTCGTTTTAAAGTAGTATACATAAACATCAAGCAAATACCTGAAGTAGACTTCGCTAAATACCTTGGTATTCTTGACAAACGCCTGAACTTTAAAATACGAATATAAAGCAAAAGTAAATACTGGGATTCTCATAGGAGAAGCTTACTAAGGTTGTAAACTGCTTTTATTTGCTGATGACCTGATAATGCTACACGAGAATAAGGTTGACCTGCAGAGAGCATCTTCATGCTGAACAAATTATGCAAAGAATAAAAGTTGACAGTTTCAACGAAGGAGGCAAAGGTAATGGCATTCAGGGGGAAGGAGCCAGTCAGAAGCAAATTCGTTATGTAGAATAATAAATATTGGAACAGATATCCCACTTTCATTATTTTGGGTCAATATTACATACTAACAGAATAAAGATGCTTCAATAAGATGCACCGATTTCAGCAAATATGCGGAACAATCCACCGAACCTTAAAAAATAGTACCAGCAAAAACACCAGGTTGAAATTTTATAAAACAATAGCTGTGCCGACCCTACTCTATGGCAGTGAAACTTGGTGCTACCAAAGCAAGAAGAGAGTAGATTACATGCATCTGAAATGAAAATTCTTCGACATACATCTAGGAGCAGTAGAGAAGATCGTTACAAGAATACTGAGATACGGAAAGAACTCAACATCTTCTCTACAAAAATAGGGTATCTCAGAACAGAATGCAGTGGCTGGAGCATGTGAGCAGAATGAGGTAGGATAGGATAGCTAAGCGAACACTAGGCTATAAGCTGAAGGTAAAGAGAGGATGGGGACGCCCGAGAAAGAGATGGGCAGATTTGAGAGGTTCGGAACAGGCAGAGATGCCTAATTCTTGAAAGACAAAATAAAAAGTAAAGGGAAACGGCTAAACACCAAATTTAAACAATTTTATTAAATTCTAGGAGAACGATCAACGCTTTCATTGAACAATAAATTACTATTACACAAAACAATTTTAAAACCAATTTGAACTTATGGGATTCAATTGTGGGATATGGCAAGCCACTTCAACATAAAAATCTTGCAAAGGTTTCAGCCTAAACTACTCAGAACAATCACAGCACCACCTTAGTACATAACAAACAGTATACTACACAGAGATTTAACCATTTTTATAATTAAAGAAGAAATTCACACATTCAGTACAAAATACCAAAAATGACTTGAATCGCACACAAAAATCATTTCGCCAAAATACTGTGACAATATCGAAAAGACATGGTTCGCGAAGGTTCTAGAATTTCATTCATGAAAATAGTAAGAGAGGATAATAGAGTGAAATAGTAAAAATAAGTGACAATAGGACAATATAATGAAAAAAAATATTCATAAAAATAAAAATAAAAAATTCATAAAAATTATTTAATAGGACTGCGCTATTGTATATGATAAAAGGTTGGGTATTGTGTACAACTATTTGTGAAAGAGACCTGTAATAACTTCTATTTACAAAAGACCTATTGTTGACTTGTTTTTAATGGATTTTTCTAGCACTCACTTATAAAGGGTTATTTTTTGTACTTTATTATTTGCATGAAGTTTCCCTGCTTTACTAGAATGATCTTTTTGAATGAGTATAAAAGAGACCCCTGAGCGCGGTCAGAGTCAGTATTCGTTTCATCTTTGACGAGTAGGTATCGGACGTACTGCAGGCGCGTTTCCGAGCATTGTGTTGGTCAACGATTGTTATACTGTCTTTGTTTGTGTGTATATTTTGAAAAGTTATTGTGCATCTGTATTAAATCCAGTTTTTGTGTATTCAGTCTCATTTTGTATGTGTAGTTTATAAAATTGGTTGTAAGTAGTGCTAAGTAAATTATTAAGTTATTTATTGTTTATTATTTATTTTAAGTAAATTAATAAGTTATTTATTGTATTTCTTTATTATAATTAGTTTATTATTTATTTTGTAAATCGTTTAGTGTAATAAATATTTGTAATTGTAAACTTTAGTGTATTAATTATTTAATAACCTAGATCCCGAAACGGACCTCAACGATAAGTGTCACAATACTTTTAGATAATTCATTCAAATGACACTCGCCGATTGAACCGAATACACGCTACAAACTTATTTTAAAATGTCAATACAGCACATGAAATGAATTTACGAAGTTCCTTTATTAAGAGGTTTTCTTCGATCATATCATTTAAAAAGAAAAACCATCTGTTTTTTATTCTACATAAGAATAAATTGTAATTTTCACTTTAATAAAAATGTTTATTACATGTTGAATGGTCGTTTTTGTAGATGTAAAATATAATTTTAAAATATTTTACTTAGAGAATTGAATATTTGCCATTGGTAAACACATGTATGTTGATGTCTATAATAGATAAATATCAAAGAATCTTGTGGGTTTCCATTTATAAAAAATTCGTGTTACAAGCAGAAAGAAAAAAGGAAAAGAACCATCTTACATTCATGAAGTAATTTTCTATTACTGTACGCTCTTTGCTGGCTTAAGGATGTCACTTTATATATTAAAATAGAATGGACGTCAAAAGCAAAAGAGTACACTCTCATACTAACTGTATGACCTCATATTAATAGGCTTGTTTGACCTTTTTGGAAGAAAATACTTTGTTTAAATTGTTTTTTAAAAAGAATATTAAAGCATTAAATTTTATTAACTACTTTACTTAGGTAGTCGCATTTATTGTTACATTTTTAATGAATAAATTTGAATTTCGAGGTTAAACATAGGTTAAAAGTTTAAAAACACTAAACTTTTAAAATATATATAATATTTCGTTCAGGTCATTTTATCTTGTAAAAAAACGCAACAGAAAAATGAAAAGGTTTTGTCATCGTTGAATTATTTATTTCTTAACACAGAATACTTTTCACTTAAGTATAAAATTTTCATTTAAATTTCCTTTTGAAAAACGTTTTATTGTTAATTTATGGAAATCTGTTACGGAACGTATTTTATCACATTTAATTATAACATTACCTGACAAAATACACAACGCTAAAGACAGCGTTATTATGTACAGTATCTACACAAAATTATTCATGGAAAGTAGGCTGTATCTTTGTACTAACCTAAGTCAAGTTCTAAAGAAGGTTACGATGGCTTTTAAGAAAGGTCTTTAAAAAGACTCTTAAGATTAAAATATGTTTCAGACTGCTGTAACTCTAGAAAATTATATTACGTTATTTTTTAAGGATTCTGTTTGCTATTCTTTTAATTATATTAAACCAATAGGGTAGAATTTACTTTTCAATTACGATACAACGCAGTACCAATCCAAAATTCCTTTTTAATATATTTTAACTAGCCTGCTCCGTCGCGGCTTTGCACGCGAAAAATGGTGTAATCATTTTATTTTAAATACTTAGCAGAAAATAGGCGAGATTCTCGTTGTTCCTCCGTTTCAGCAGTTTTTTTAGCATTTGAAGATTTTCTTCCTAGTGATGTTTTTTGATGGCATTATTGAAAATGGAAAAAAACAAAAAACAAAAGAAAACCACAAAAAATTTGTCAAAGTCAAAAACTTAAATCTACGTTGAATAAAATAAGTCAAAATAAAATATCAAAGTAGTTGACCACTCACCAATTAAAAGAAAATTAAAACAAATTAAAGAAACACGGAATTTTACTTTTATAAAATACTCAACAAAACAAAATCGTATTTACATAATAAAATACAATAAAATTATCATGTGATGTTGTCACCAGCTGATCCTTATCACCACGTCACTATTTGCTAAATCATATGACTTTATTTATGACAAATCTTTATTTGAATCACATCAGCTGGTTTAAAAGCAGCAGATTATCTAACCTCATAAAGGCCTTAAAAAAGAACATAAAGATTATTTTCAACCAGGGTTCAATAGCCTAAAACCTGCACCGGCATCATAGTTTCAATATAAAAAAACTACCAGCAAATTGGTTCAGTAATTTAGGAGATAAAGGAGAGCATACACACACACACACACACACATACACACACATACATCGAATTATATATATATATATATATATATATATAGATATCACCATCTTGTAGTTCTACAGCCCTTGTGGGGCTTTAGCTTCCACTATATTTCTCCTCCAATCTTCTCTGCTACTTGCTAGCATCGCCATCCTCTCACACCCATAAAAATAAAATCATTTAGGACGTATACCATCCATCTATTTCTAGGACGGCCTTTATTTCTCTGTACAGCCTTTCATTCCACATCATCCTAACCATCCTCGTTGACTCCATTCTCTCAATATGCCCTAATCATCTTAAGGCGAGACTGTATGATGGTTTTAACTGAAAATTTCGAATTTCGATTCTTCATGTTTTTCAATAGTTCAGACCGAGATCAACTACAAAAACATTAAATTACGTGAAAAAAATATTTTAATGAACAAATTAAGTTTTTAAGTTTACCCAGAAAAATTATCGTGTCACCAAGAACGAATATTTTTCATAATTTTATACCGATCGTTATAGAGCAAAGGGAATTTTAGTTTTTTTAAATATCTGCATATTGTTTTTAATACTCTCAGCTGTTGGTTCAACTTTCTAACCAAATGTTACATTTGGTTCTTACGTCTTTGTTCTTACATCTATGCCCAAACAATTTTCGGATATGTAATATACAAAAATATAGTGAGCCTGAATTTAATTTGAAGTTCCGTTTTTGACCGGAAGTGACCCAAAACCGGAAGTCAAGAAATCAAAGTCGGAATATGGAAACAAATTAGTGTCATTCGACTCATCCTAAACACTAGATACAAAAATCATTGGGTTTGAAATTCCGGTTTTGACCAGATGTGCCCAAACCGGAAGTAAAAAAATCAAAGTCGGAATTCGGAAACAAAAATATAATCATATCATCATATCATAAAATATAATTCGATTCCTCTTAAAGAATAGACACAGAAACTACTAATGGTTTCTGCTATATGTCAAAGTTAAGCCTTTTTAAAAATTGCCACACGCCATGAAACGTGTCGTCTCATGAAAGGGCTTCTTAAGCCATTTGAGATTTTTCATAAAATGTTTTAACTTTTTTAAGGTTGTTCTGTATTTTGTAGTACCAAAACAACGAATAAGTCAAAAAGTATTTTGAATTCAGAATTTGTTTGTTTACCAATTGCACTTTGTAAAAAACAAAATTAACAGAAAACAACTATTAAATTTACATATTCTTACGTCGTAATTTGACTTAAAAAAATAAGGTACATCTATGGTAGAAACTAATTTGTTGTTGCTATCAAATTTCAATATATTATTAAAGTTAAAAGTTTAAATAGAAGAGATACATTCAACTTATTACATTAAAATTTAGCTTACTATAGGCTTTTAACTTTATGTTAATTCAATTGCGCTTATTTCAGTACTTAGTATTGTCTAAGAAAACTTTAATTTATGAGTATGAAAACAAACAGAGAGCACTTAAGATCTCTCGTATGTCTAGAGTGCATTAATTATAGTAAAATTTCGTTTACTTCGTTGTAAAAAGAATAAGTAAGAAATAAGAAATCAATATCTTTAATTTAAACTCTGTAAATTATTTATATTACTGGATTTTTTGTGTCAAAATAATATTTAAGAATTCTTTACTCCACGTTTATTTATAGCATATTTCTCTATCCTATAGATTACATATTTTAATATTTCCCTTGAACTTTTCGTTACTCTATGATGCGCACTCCGATTCTAAAATTCCTGTTTTATGTTTCTGAAAGAAAACTTTTTGAAAAATTAATAATCCAATAATAAAGTGGTTTGCAACTTTAATATTTTAAATGGTAGCCTACTTTAAATTTTAAAAAATTACTTATATTTTTCCTTCTAGAAACAATTTAACTTAAATTATATTTCCTGTTATACAACTTAATTTAAATTGAATTTTACTTTATTCCTTTAACAATTACTGAGATGATATTAATAACAGCAATGTTTGTAATAAAGAGAACACACAGGATTTATTGTTCCCGTTTCAGGAAGGAAATGGTTGCATTCTATTTTCCGGATTGTTACAATGTTTTAAAGTTTTATTGCAAGAAGTAGTAAACAGTACTTTAAGAGAAATGGACTATGTATGATAAGTGTCTTTTGTATAAAGTTTCTGGATCGTTACGACTTAAAGTCTTTTGTTCAATTGGACAAAAGACTAAAAAGAACAAGAGCTCCTTGAATCTAGATTGTCAAAATATATTTTTAAATGTTCATTAATAATAATTGAAGTACTGTCTTAAACTTAAAAAAAAAATCATTTTATAAATTGTTAAAAGAAGGTAACGTATTCTATTAAAATCTAAATAAAACAAAATATCGATCAGATTGTTTTGTAGATACTTTATTTTTAATTTAAAAAAAAATTTAATTTTAAGGGATGACAACATTATAGATTAAAGCAAATATTTATATTATACGCAGTATTTTTATGAATGCAATTATTTAAAAAGGTTGGTTCAACAATGAGGTTATTAGTGACCTGAATACAGAGACACATAAATATTTAAATTAAATATTAAATTTAATAATAATTTAATAATAATTAAATTTAAATATTTAAATATATTTTTATTTGTTTTTAACCTGTAACCAGTAACTCCCCCAAAAAAAATCAATTTTGTTTTTATATTTTAATAAAATAAATATTTAATAATAAGTAAATATTTGTATTTCTGAGCATTTTGATACCAAATTTATGTTTTTACTCCCCAATCGCAATTTATTTACGAATTTTATAAAAAAGTACTGCATGAAAAAATTATGCCTTTCGAGTTGTCAAGGAAATATTTTTCGTAGCTAGTTTTCTTTTCTTATATCAAAAGGCCATCAAGGAAAATAAACAAATACTCACACAAGCATTCACTGCCTACTGCTATACTAGATGTTATTAAACCTGTCTTTGCTCATAGAAGTAAAAGTAGAAGTCACATGGTGCAAGATCTGGTGAATAAGGTGGATGTTCTAACACTGAGATGCTGTACTTGGCTAGGAACCTCTTGACAGATAACGCGGAATGAACAGGGGCATTGTCTTGGTGGAGAACCCATGATTTGTCCTTCCACATTTCGGGCGTTTTTCCTCTCTCTTTGACCTAGTTCAGAAAGTACCTCAAGGTAGTAATATTGATTAATTGTTTGACCTTCAGGAACCCAGTTAAGGTACACAATTCCATGGATATCAAAGAAAACAATCATCATTGCTTTAAATTTTGACTTGCTCATTCGAGCGTTTTTGGCTCTCGGTGAAGTTGGGCTCTTCCAGTGCATGGATTGGCGCTTCGTTTCCGGATCGTAAGTAAAAACCTCGTTTTATCACATGTTATTATCGTTTCTAAAACATTTGGGTCATTTTCAATCGCGTACAAAGTGTCAGTACAAACATTTTTCAGCGGCACGTGACCTGAAGGAGCTGACAGAAGATGACTTCCAGCACTGTTTCCAACCATGGAAAATTCACATGGAGCTTTGAAGGGATAGAGAAGGAGTCTATATTGAAGGTGACAATAAGTGATTATGTATAAAATAAAAATAAATTTTTTTACAACGTCAGCCTCGTTATTTAATAGCCACACCTCCCGTGTGTACTGTGCACAATGTTCAATTTAGTACAACAAGCAACCCCATGACCTAATGAGATTAAGATTATGTATAACGTGTAAACGAGCTGTAGTCTTAGTCTCAAACTGACCATTCCTGAGAGAATATGGATACGTTAACTGCAACCATCAAAGTACACCGGTAACTAGTATCTGGTATTCAAATCCGTATAAAAGAAACTACCTTTACTAGAATTTGAACCATGGACCCTACATTTACAAAAATCAGCTGACTCGCGGGGCGACGACTTTACCACCAGACCAACCCGGTGGGTATAATACAAATTATAACATACAAAATTACACAACTATAATAAAAAAACAATAAAGATAAAAAATATGATTAAAACACATCATTTAAAAAAATATTTAAATGTATGCATTTTTTTAAATTTATTTTAAAATTATTTACAACAGTAAATAGAAGGAAAAACATTATGTAAATATAATAAAAATCAGAGTTGTAACGAAAGATTATGGAACAAATAAAATAAAAATATTATAACAAATTACAACAATAAATGTTAATTACAGTCATATAATTTTCATAATGATGTTATCCTCACATGTTAATTGTTACATACCATCCTCATATCATTGGGCAGGGGGTTTTTGTTGTTCCTAATTGAACACATTGCAACGTAAACTACACACATTAAGGTTTAAAAAACATTCTAGACAGTACTTAGTGAAGTGTAAAAATCAGTTAAAAAGTAAAAATAGTTGACCACCTCCGTGGCTTAGTGACTAGCACGCGAACCTTCAAAGCAATGGGTCTCGGGTTCAATTCCCGACAAGGGTCTGGGAATTTTAACACGTTAAAACGTACCATTACAGTACCCTAAACCCACATTACTTGCTAATGACTCAGCTGCTCACATGATTTTAAATAAACTATAAAAAAGTTTAATAAAAATAAGTGAGGCAATTTTAAGTTATAAGTTAAATCAGAATAAAGAGATTTGCTAATATCAAAAATGTTGAAGTTTTTTTTCAATTTTTTAATTCTCTGATATTGTTTTCGTATGTTTGATAATTTGCAACGGTTATGAAGTGGTTGAATTGAAGGTGTTTAAATTCTGAAATTATTTGTGTTTTAAGTGTGCCTAACCCACCGGTTTGGTCTAGAGGTTAAAGTCGTCGCCAAAATCAGCTGTTTAACAGCTGATTTTCGGAGACGAAGGTTCCTGGTTCAAATCCTAGTACAGGTAGATACTTTTATACGTATTTGAATGCTAGACAGTGGTTACCGGTGTACTTTAATGGTTGGGGTTTAATTAACCATACTCTTTCAGGAATGGTCGACCTGAGTCTGTACACGACTACACGTCATACACATCATCCTCGTCTCATTGGGTCATGGGGTTGCTTATTGTTCTGAATTAAACAGATTGCAATGAACACAAATTAGGGATTGCAAAAAAAAGTGTGCCTGATGAATCGCAGTGTTTACATTTTGTTGGTATTGATCTTGTAAACAGATGCTAACATGATTTAAGTAAGTGACAAATTCCTATTCGTGTTATAAGTACTTGATTCCTTCTATTTTGATATTGTATTGACTGGTTTTCAGAAACAGATTTTTGAATCTGAAAGCGTTTTGTTGGTAGTTGCTGTGTCCACCTGATGTTTCATAAGCCAATTAACTTTTGGTTAAGGTGTTTTCTAATATTGTTATACGACAGGAGGTGATTTTGTGCTTCTAGAACACTTAAACATGTGTTTTTGTTGAGGTCATCAGCCAAAAGGCTGGTTTGAACCTCTAGAGGGTTTATTACAAGAAGTGACGTGGTTTACCCTCAGAAAAGCACCTATGTTCTACCCTGCAAATGACAGTTTCTTTTCATTCACCACAGGGTTTATATGAATTATAATAAAATTCATTACTATCAGATGAGAGGGCTCAAATTAGTGTCTTTTATACCTCTTCCCTTTCTGTTCTTAAATGCTTCAGTCATATAATTTTGGGAGACCACGTGATAAGAAACAGAACTATTTCTACATCCCTGGAACTAGCAGATCGAGTGAAAATAATAATTTACCACTCCACTTGCCTTGTATGGGCAATTGAACATGTAGAATATCTAAAAATATATATTCTTACATGGTACAAAGATTGGCTTAGATAAAGAAATAAAATATAAATAATAATAATTTCAAATTATAAATGACCGGTTCTTTGATAGGCCTGCTACAGAATAACGAGTCATTCTATAATAAGGCTGCCAGACGTCCCGTTAAAATGTAAACATCCTGGTTTTTAAGTTTTTCAAGTTGAAGTTAAAACATTAAGTTTAACCTGTTTTGACAACCGATTTGTTTTGCTCAGACGGTCTAGAAAACCATCATTCAGCTTTTATTTTCGCAACGTATTCCGGGGGAGAATGGACATCAGTTATATTTAAGATTCCTGGAAGTGTAAAATCTCCCGGTTCTCTTCGTGACGATCTGGGAACACTACTCTTCACCGTCTGTATTAGAATTGTTTGAAAAACAGTCAGAAGTAAAACAAATTAAAACTCTCCTTAATATTAGTAAGTACTTACTCTTTTTAGCTCTTAAACTTCAGTTGCTTATGAACAGAGGTTTAGCAACTTAGCAAACAGAGGTTTGAGTTTAGCAGTTAATAGAACCTTGCACATTTATAGCAATTCACCTAGAATCAAACGTAAACAAAAAAATATTGTCAAAAAATTTGTAAGTACACTTTTTTGAAAATTTACTTAGACTAGATTATTAATGTACGCTAAAATAAACCAGAAATTTGACAGTATGTTTGAAACATCATATGAACAATTCTAGAAGAGTCCTTTTGTTTTAAAAGTGGCTGAAAGCCAGCCAACTAGTTCAATTAATCACAAAACATGCTAGCTAACTGGATAAAATTTATTTTTAATGTCCGCTGAAACCAATAATTGAAAAATTTAAATACAATTATCTCGTTCGGATGTACATATTAATGGAAAAATTGTGAAGTTAGATTATTTTCTTTCTAAAGCAATAAAAAATAACAACTTATCTTGTACATTTTTTATACTAGGTTATTAATACTATAAGCATGCCGGGCCTTCTGAAAAGAACCTACTTTCCAACCTGCAAATTACACCTTTACTTCACTCAACACAGGGTCTGCCTGTATAATGAAATTCATTACTTTCAGAGGAGATAACTCTCAGTAGAATCTTTTACACTTCTAGCTCTTCTATTCCTAAATGCTTCAGTCATATAATTGGCTGACCATGTAATAAGAAAAAGAACTGTGTTTTTTAGTCTTGAAACTGGCAGATACAATGCAACTAATTAAACACTTCACCTGCCTATTATGGGCGCATAATTCTCTTTGAAAAAACAAAACTGATTCACTTGTAATTTTTTTTAAATTTATTTTTTGTTCTTTTGTATTAACTATTACAAATGAGCTGGTGAATACATTAGCCTACAGTATTTAATTAGCCTACAGAAAATGTAATGAATGTGATAACACGGGAGTAGCTTTTCATCTTTGCGTTAGTGCAACTTTCTAATATTTTAAAAAAGGTTGATACATTTATTTTTTCTTGTCTATGGTATTTGGTTTTTCGTTTTGTTTAATGTTACATCGACATCTTGATCATAAATGACTACTATGGGTTAAGGAACGGTGGGTTGGAACGTGTAGAAATTTTCCAGACACTAGTCGAAAATCAAAGTTTGGACCTCCACTTTACAGCGTAGCATGCACTGGGCTACAGATGTACTCATTGTCTGTGTGTTGTTTTGCTGTTCTTTTTTTGTTAAATATTCAGCAAATTATTTTATATATTCCGGTACTGATCGGTGACTAACTTTTGATGCTTCCCAACTCCACTGTTGGGAAAACTCCTCCTCCACCTTCGAGACCGCTAACTGTTTCTCAGGGCTCCACCAGCCCTGGATTTTATTTGGGTTGTATCCCAAGCCTCTGTCACCCTTCACGCCGCAGGAAGTTCTCAATTTCCGCCGTAACGACCGTTGACCAGTTTTCGCTTATGGCAATCAAGGGAAGATGCCCGGTTCGCTCAAAAATTTTACTTGGTAACCGAACTATAAAACAATTTCGAGATTTTAAATATTTTGGATCCAGGATTTCTTATGACAAAGATGATGAAGTGAGTGAGAAACTGGCAAAATTTAGCGCTGCATGCGGTTCTATTCTCAGAACAATAGGAACGAAAAACGAGGTAGGACATCAAAATGAAATATAATTGAGCAATGGTTGTACCACTCATAACATATGGGAGTGAACATAGATGTCACTACACAGGAATCACGAATTCAAGCTACTGAAATGAGATTTTTGCGGGGAGTCAAAGGTTGTAACCGGTTAGATAGAGTACGCAACGGAGCTATAGTTAAATATTCAGTCACTATGTGAAACATTAAGAATATTTAAGAGTAACTGGTTGAACTATTTACTACAAATGCCAGCACACATACTTCCTCTACGAACATGAAAATATAAACCTAGAGGGAAGTGAGGCTTGGGAAGACCTAAAAAGAAATGGATGCCGGAACAGACAATAATTGAGCCTAATCCTTGACAGATGATGATGATGATAATATTCAGAAAATTTTCTATTTTGAATTTTACCACTATATTAAATTGAATTATCTGAAATAAAAAAAAAATATTTTGTAATAACTAGAAGGATACAAATTTATGTATGCTTTATAAAAAGTATAGGTTTATTTTATTTCTAGAATAGTTTTCAACGTTTTGATTGCATCATCAAATGTATAAAAATAGAACGAATTGACACTTTCAGCGAAGATAAGAAAATAAGAAGAAATTCATGGTTCATTGAAAGCGTAGCACGTAAATCACAAGAAACACAATTTATATGAAGCTGAAAAGAAATAGAAATAGAAGCAATGAATCATGAGAGATTATTGTTCAAGTTCATATACGACCAACGCATAGCAAAATCCAAAATTTCTAAGCTGTCCGAAATAGTAATAAGTCACTGAATATTGTCACCGTACTGGTTCAACATTTTTAACAGTTACTTGAAATCCCATAAAAACTCATTTTTCGGACGCATAAATCATTAATCTCTGTAATGTAGGCTATAATTGCAATTGGTACTCTCACTTCGTTTCCAATTTTCGTCATATCAGTGGGGTAAAAATAGTGTAACGTTTATTCCAGATTCTTTTAGGATCTGTTAATTTTTAACTAACAAAACTTTATTTTAAGTTGTTGTTTAGGTCATCAGCCGAAAGGCTGGTTTGAACCTGTAGAGGTTTTACTAAGTAAAATGAGGAGTGAGGTGGTTTATCATTACCTTCCTCACTGAGTGGAAAAGTACGCTAATCAGCATGCCGGGCCCTCTAAAAAGCACATATTTTTCATTCTGCACATGACACCTTCACTTCATTCACCACAGGGTCTGGCTGTATAAAAAAATTCATTACTTTCAGAGGAGCTAACTCTGATTAGTGTCTTTTACACCTCTACCTCTTCTGTTCTTAAATGATTCAGTCATTTAATTGGCTGACCACGTGATAAGAAACAGAACTATTTATTTTAGCCCTGCAACGAACAGATTGAGTATAAATAATTTGACACTCCATCTGTCTGTTATGGGCAGTTCTTTTAAGTATATAACAAATATTTATTAACAAACCAATTACTTAAACTAATCATTATAGTTACAACAACTAGAAATTACTCTATGTTACTTAACGTTAAATAACAGATTAAATTTGTTAAAAATCTCTGTAAAACAACTAAAAAGAAATATGGCCATTTATATTCAAATAATAAATTAATTCTTACTTACAACCTGACAACAATTATACGCCGACTGTCGTTCAGCAAGAAATTACTGCAATACGCGACGCTGATCTGGATTATTTCTCTGATTTTGTAATCCCCGAGTTTTTTTTGTAATGATATTATTTGCAATCAGTTTTAAATATAAGCTATAAATAAATTTTCGGAATTTATAAATGGCAAGTTGAGGTCTCATTAACCTGCATACCTCTCATTATATCAGAATTATACATTTATGAAAATATAACATTACTGTGTACATAGATATTTTTACTTTTTATAATAATTTCCACTCATTATAATTTTTATATATATATTAACCTCTATAACACAAGTCCAAAACATGATAACATTCCAGGCGTCTAACTTCTTCTACATTGTTTAAAATATTTAAGGTCAATTCGTTTTCATGATTTTCAAGTCTCAACTGATATTTTGTGTTAAAACACCTTACTTCGTCCATGACTTCAATAATAATGTTTTTCTGCAATCTTTGCAAAACATGGCGCCCGTTATAGTCCGAATAACCTTATTCTGGAATCTTTGAATTACTTCTATGTTACTTCTGCTGGTAGTTCCCCAAAGTTGAACACCGTACCACCAAATTGGTTTCAGCAATATCTTGCAGCGAGTTCCAACTGAACCGTTTTTGTTCGAGATTTCAACGTAAAATGTAATTCACAAAAACCATTATTTTATAATAAAAACAAATGGTAATATCGAAAAGCAATCAATATTTTTATTGAACAGAAAGAAATATGCGTTTTATTAATATAAAAGTTATAAAATTGTTTTAACATTTGTTTTATTCAGATGCACGGTTTAGCTGCTACAGTTGTGGCTTTCGGTTTTGAGAACCGCTTAAATTTAAATGGAACCAATATGCATATAGAACTCACACAAAAACACAAAAGTAATACGCTATTGTAGTGGCTTCAAAACATAAATCATTGTAAAGCAGGAACGACGTAAAACGTCTAAAAACAACATATTATAGATTAGGGTGGGAGGACACCAGACTAAAAACGGAACACAAAACAAAATATCGATCAGTAAAATATAGGCCAATGAACATTTTAATTTGCTCATAAACAAAAAAAAAAAACTTGATTTATTTGTAGTATTAAACAATGATTTTTATATAAAATATATTTGAAAACAAAAACAGGAAACTCCCTTCAGAGGCCTTAAAGTGCTATATTTCATAATGTGATTTATTTGGCAGACCAATAGGCCGTAGTAATATTTGATAAATTACAAAAGGAAATAATGTAGTAATATGACAATAATTGAAACATAACTGTTTAATCACAAGCCTAAACAAAAATTAAACTGTATACAATAACTTCCAATGTATGGGTGTATCATAAAAACTTGTGCATTGTTTCTCCCTATTTATATAAATATGAATACAGTCAATTCCGGATCATTGGGGCACATCGGGGCCGGAGAATTTTGGCCCAATTAAACGGCTGGCTTTAATAAACTAATTCGTAAACTTTGGCGTATACGATACTGTATTATGTTAAAATTATCACATACATAAATTTTACATGCAAGTTCTATCCATATACACACAAAAATAAAAGGGTATCAGAACAATGATTTACTTTTTAGCAAAAGCCTTTGTCTTGGTTTTAAGCATGGACCATTGTCACTAACATCTTACAAAGTTACAATGGCAAACCATTAATTCAACGCTTCTCAACAAATGGATCCTTCCTTCATTTTTTATTTTCTGAGATGTTCCATGATCTTTTAATGCCCACTCTTAGCGTATTTTAATTTCCTTAGAGCACGATACAAGCTATCATAATTTTCGGTACACCGGTTAGCTCCGATAGTTTATGTTGGCTTAAGTTAGGTGGATACTTTTTTATTTTGTCGAGAAGCTTTATTCGTTCACACAATCATATCGTTACGCGGGATTTAACTCACAGAGACGCATAATAATATCAACAAAATGTGCGAAATGAATGGGAATTGAAAATAACAGTGTGTTACATTACACATCTGAAATCACAAAAACTGATAAGAAGCTTATTATATTATGATATATATATATATATTATGATGATTATATTATGATAAGAAGATTATTTTTATTACCTCTATCCTGCCCATTATCTTATCTTGCCGCTTGTTCGTCGCTAGCCTGCAATGGTTTTAATAAAACATATATGTACATACATCGAATTGACCCCAATAAGCGGCATTATGGACCGAATAAACGGAGTACTTATCAATGTAAAATCCCATTCTTTTTTTGTTTATTAAAGAACTGTCCCAAAAAACCGGCTGCCCCAATTAACCAGTGGACCATTATCCGGAATGGACTGTATTACAAAAATCTCTATTGGTACCAGATCGCCATTTGTATATGAACAGATCACAGATCCTATTCCTACAAAAAGAAGGGTGGACCAGGGTTATATTCTTGCACAACTTCAGTTTAACTTAAACTCAGATCTAGTGTTTAAGCACGGCTTTAATAATGCTTTACTTGAGACTAAACTGAATGGTATGCTTAATAAACGAGCAAGAACTAAAGACATTTTTTCAAGTTTTAAAATAAATATTCTCTGGTTAGTTTTACTTTTCTTTTAAGCAATATTCTTTCGGTTTAAATGCTCATTTATTGAATTTATTTCAATAAAATAAATACGAGTATAATCAAATTTTATTTGTTTAAAATATAAGTTCTAAAGTAGATTCTTAGTTATAAAATAACATTTTTTTTGTTTTTCTCTGTATTGGTATTTGTGTAAATTTAACTGTATTTGTCATTTTATATTCAATGCTTTTTTTTTAAAAAATCGGTTTAACATAATTTTTGCACCCCTTTTAGATGTTTCAATTGTATTTTAGTTGTTAGTATTATTATAGTTTTATTTTATTTATAAGGACTAAATCAAAATTCAGCTGTAAATATGAAAAAAGATTCAACTATCATCGAAACTTCCTGGCTTTGAATCTGGTGAACAACCAAGTACCAGGTTTTCAAGATTGAAAAGGCAGTGCTTTTGATTTAAGTTATAGGTTTTAATGAACATTGTTTAAGATATAATTTTTTACCAGGTAAATTTTTTTTTTAATCCCTAATGTGTGTACGTTGCAATCTGTTCAATTCAGAACAATAAGCAACCCCATGACCCAATGAGACGAGGATGATGTGTATGACGTGTAAATGAAGTGTAGTCTATGAGCATACCCAGGCCGACCATTCCTGAGAGAGTATGATTAATTGAACCCCAAACATCAAAGTACACCGGTAACCACTGTCTGGTACTCAAATCCGTATAAAAGTAACTACCTTCACTAGGATTTGAACCAGGAACCTTCGTTTTCGAAAATCAGCTGTTAAACAGCTGGGTTTTCAAGATAGAAAAGACAATGTTTTGATTTTATGTTATTGGTTTTAATGAACATTGTTACAAATATAATCTTTTTCTAACTGATGTACTTTCTTTCTTCAAAGTTATCATTGTATTTCTCAATTGTTATTATTAATTTAATTAATAGATGAAATTTTAATCATGTTAATAAACATTTATTAAAATTACTGATTGTTCTATTTCATGTGAACAGATTGTAATGTAGCAGACTTGTCAATAAAAAAAATTACTTATATGTATAATTTTTTTTAATAATTTTTTGAATACGTACTCTTATGGGTGGTCGGAACTCTTTGTGAAAAGAGTTTTTGCGATAAGCAAGTACCTAGTTAAAAATTATGTAGGCCTATACCCTACAGCTTAGTTTAGTTACGAATTGTAATGTATTTTTTACTAAATAAAATAAATAAAGGAGAAACTAGCAGACACACATCAGTTGCTAAAAACATGTTTTTTTTTTGGAATAAGAGGTTTTGAAAATTTTGGACTACGTGTTTCAGGTGAAATTTTTATTTCAAAAAATCGACAAGAAAACAATACTTTCCTTCCCTGTACATTCCTATAGGATAAGAGAGAGTAAAAATTTAAAAATTTATCTTATTTTTACTTTCTCTTGCCTACATGAATATATAGGCAAGAGAAATATAAATATAGGCTGTTTTCACATAAAAATTGTTTTTTTAATATTGCGGCTTTAGTATGAATTTTAGCGAAAAAGTGTATAGGCATATAATAAAAATTGTAGGGAATTTAAAATCCCACAACTTTTATTTCAAATATTTTTTTGTATAACGCTTAGTTTATCGGTAATAAGCAATTTTCTGTTTTTTTTCTCACGAAAACGTGTGGAAAAAAGAAATTTTTTAAGATTTCGGCCTTAGTATGCATTTTAAGATAAAAGTTCATTTATAAAATTTATAGGAAGTTAAAAGATCTACAAATTTTATTCAAAGGATTTTTCTCTACAGAGCCTAGTTTAGCGTGAAAGAGTATTTTCCGTATTTTTAAGCCAAACTGAGGTTGATTTTCATTTTGTGTCTTTCACTCATGATTAAAATTACGTTATGTTTTCGTATTACGTTACGATTACGTTGCACTACGTAGTACTACGTTGTATTACGTTGCGATTTTCCGTATTTTTAAGCCAAACTGAGGTTGATTTTCATTTTGCGTCTTTCACTCATGATTAAAATTACGTTATGTTTGTTGTTATGTTTATTGAGGTAAGTTTTTTGTTTATTTCTAATGTTTTATTACTAATGTTATGTTTATTGTTAATTATCTGCATTGGCAAGAGAAAGTTGCATGAGTGTTTCACACAGATTCGTTTTAAAAATAAATAATTTTGTAAATGTTGTATTTTCTGATATGTGTAAAAACACATTAAATATACCTACCTTTTGTGTAGAAATAAAACAAACGAACAAAAAACGGATAAAATGAAAAATTATTCAACACTTCAAGCTCCTTAATTCCATTACATTATATTTCATTAATTATTTTTCTATTCAAACGTTTTGTTTTGGAAAAAAAAAAAAGTACAAGAGGTAAAATGAAAGATGAAAATTCATTGAATAGCCTTGCAGAAATTTTATTATGTACAAGGAAGAAAAGGACCTAAATATCGTTAACGTTAACTCAAGTGAAATTTATACATTTTATAGAACATTGGTAGTTTGGGTTCAACAACGATGGATAGGTCTGGTGAATGTAGGCAAGAAGCGGGTTAACTCAACCGACTAGAGATGCCGGCAATCGATGTTCATTTCATTCATACCAAACATTCATCTTCATTTTACATTACCATATAATAAATATATGAGTAGAAACCTGCATGTTCCACACTAATATGAGGGCAACTACAAAAAAAGTATATTCAAAAATATATTTTATTACTCACCATCTGCAACAAATTCCATCAGTCTAAATAAAATACTAATGTTCATATCAAAAATAAAAATATCTATGAAGTTGTAAAGGATATTCTTTCGCACCCGTAGAAAATTTTCCTGTTAGTTTTTTTGTCATTAGCCTCTCGACTGGTTTGAAGCAGTTATCCGAGCTGTATATTATGAGCAAGTCGTTTCATATTTACACACTTGCCACGCCTTACATCTTTTGTAATTTGCTTTAAATATTTTAACTTTACCTCCCTCTACACATCACTCCCTTATTATTATCCTCCATTATTCATCAAGCAATACTTGAATACCGTAAGACATGCCTTATTATCCTATCCCTTATTTTGCTGAGATGTTTCCATATACGAGGTGTTTGAAATGAAGCTCGCAAAAATGTTTGTACTGACACTTTGTACGCGATTGAAAATGACCCAAATTTTTTGGAAACGATAATAACATGTGATGAAACGTGGTTTTTACTTATGATCCGGAAATGAAGCGCCAATCCATGCACTGGAAGAGCCCAACTTCACCGAGAGCCAAAAAAGCAAGTCAAAATTTAAAGCAATGATGATGGTTTTTTGTATATCCATGGGATTGTGTACCTTCACTGGGTTGCTGAAGGTCAAACAATTAATCAATATTACTACCTTGAGGTACTTTCTAAACTAGGTTAAAGAGAGAGGAAAAACGCCCCGAAATGTGGAAGGACAAATCATGGGTTCTCCACCAAGACAATGCTCCTGCTCATTCCGCGTCATCTGTCAAGATGTTCCTAGCCAAGTACAGCATCTCAGTGTAAGAACATCCTCCTTATTCACCAGATCTTGCACCATGTGATTTCTACCTTTTCCCTAAGGTGAAATCTGCATTAAAAGGGACAAGATTTGAGTCTGTGGAAGCTGTAAAAGAGAAAGCGGCACGTGCCCTGAAGGAGCTGACAGAAGATGATTTCCAGCACTGTTTCCAACAATGGAAAATTCGCATAGAGCGTTGTAGGGATAGAGAAGGAGTGCACATTGAAGATGACAATAAGTGATTATGTATAAAATAAAAATATTTATTTATTACAACGTCAGTCTCGTTATTTAATAGCCACACCTCGTACTTCTTCTCTTACGAGTATCCAGTCGTCAAGAACTTCTAATTTACTTATTTTGTCCATCCGCCTAATTTTCAACATTTTCCTATAACATTTCAAAAGCTTCTCTTCCTTTCTACAGCCCCTATCACCCACGTTTCACTCCCGTATAATGCTACACCAAACAATGCTACACACCAAACCAAGTCTTTTAAGGAGTTTTTTCTAATCTGTAAATCAATGTTTGTACTGAGTTAGCTGGTTTTCATTTCAAAGGCCCGTTTTGTTTGAGCAATCCTACTTTTTATATAACTTGTGCCTCTACTATCCTTTGTTATTTTATTCCCTAGATAGCAGAATTCTCAGATTCCTGTACGTTTTTGTTGCCTACTTTTAAATTTCCTATCATTTCTAATTTACTATTGATACCGAACAACATAAATAGTTATTCTTAAAAAAATTAATGCTTTAGTTACTTGGGTCACGAGTTTGCTCTTATTTGCAACGAGGGGTAAAGAGGGAAAAACATCAATGCGCATGAAAAACTGCTTTAATTTCAGTACGAGAAACACAACAACTTATGCTACACCCAGAGCATATACAGCATATCGCGGAACCTTTTGTAGGTTAACTGTACGGTAACTGTTTGTTACCGTAAACAGAAATGTAAGTTTCTTGAAAACGTGGGCAGACTATTTACAGTGCTGAACGAAATCTAATGTGCAGCGTAACAAAATACTGTAAAGTTGAAGCTAAACAAAAATGCGTTTCCCTGTCTCTCATCAAAAGCCATAAGCGAGGGGCTAACTACTGTGATGTTACTCTTTCCACAATTCTAAAAATTAAAAAGGAAATTAAAGACGTGAAGAAGCTATTCTTCAACAGTTTTGTTGACACCTCGTAAAAAAAGGAAAAGGTTAGGTTAGACTGATAGTGAAGACGCCGATGACAGCGATAGTAAAGAAGGTGATTCATACGTAGAAAATTTTGTTCCAATGGAATTAAGTAGCTGGTAATTACAGTAAATCAAAAATTTCTAGTCATGTAATTAAGCTATAGGCAATATTATAAATCACATTTATTTCTTATAAGGTTTATGAAGAAAACATTTTCTCGGAATAATCTACAGCTTGCAAAATGTATGTAAAAACTGCACGGTAGTAAAATTTACGAAAAGTGTCTCACTGTTGAGGTTGGCAGCACTGACAAATTTTCATTTTCCTTTCTCACAGCTCATCTATACGGAAAAGGCAATCTCGTGACTTCAGTATCTATAAAACTGAATGCTTAACCTAATAGTTTGTTGTTGTTGTTGTTTAGGTCATCAGCCGAAAAGCTGGTTTGAACCTCTATAGGTTTTACTAAGTAAAACGAGGAGTCAGGTGGTTTACCAATGCCTTCCTCACTGATTGGAAAACACTTATCAGCATGCCAGGCCCTCTGAAAAGCACATATTTTCCACTCTGCAAATGACACCTTCACTTCATTCACCACAGAATCCAACTGTATAATGAAATTCATTACTTTCAGAGGAGATAACTCTGATTAGTGTTTTTTACACCTCTACCTCTTCTGTTCTTAAATGATTCAGTCATTTAATTGGCTGACCATGTGATAACAAATAGAACTAATTTTTTTAGCCCTGCAACTAACAGATTGAGTGTAAATAATTTGACACTCCACCTGTCTGTTATGGGCAGAACCTAATAGTTATAAACGTTAAACTTCATATTTAATGCTTCCTCTCCAAATTTTCGTTAGACAGAAACATCAACGTCATTAACTACATTAAAACCCCACTTATCCCTTCCCCACTCAACAGTAACCGGGCTTAACCAAAACGGATCCGATTATATTTTTAAATTGGTTATTACTGTAAAGTATCACAAATCTGCATTTAATGCACAGATTATGTAATTTTATGCAGCCAGACAGTAGTGGAAATGTATATTTTCTTACAATGTCTAATGAACTAGAAGTAATGTTTTACGAGTAAACGATTTATATTGTAAGTATATATTGTATTAAGATCTTGGTTATGTTCGTTTTATATTCTAAACTACACTGTCTATAACTTTTTTAATATAATTTTTATACTTAAAAATCAATTATGTTTTTAGAGTTTGCCATTACAATACAAAAATCTTGCAAAGGTTTTAACTTAAACTACTCAGAACAATCACAGTTTCACCTTAGTACATAACAAACAAAATACTACACATAGATTTAAACATTCCTATAAATCAACAAGAAATAAATACGTTCCGTCTAAAATATCAAAGAAGACTTAAATCACACACAAATCATCTCGCGATGTCACATTGAGATAATTCAAACGATATTCGCCGACTGAAACGAAGAACGAAGACACATACAAACTTATTTTAAAATGACAATATACCATATGAAATGATTTTATTTTGATTGCGAGGTTTTCTTCCGTCATTACAATTACAAAGAAAACACATCAGCTTGTCATACTGCATAGGAATAGATTGTAGATTTTGTTGTTTTGTAAAAAATATTATTTGGAAGCGTGTTAGAAATATATTTTTTCGTTGTAGAACTACTAATTTTCATTTGAAAACACGTTTTATATGTTACAAAATGTTTAAAAATCTTGTGTGAAACACTCACATAACTTTCTCTTGCCAATGCAAATAATTTACAATTTAAATAATTATAACCTAACATTAGTAATAAACATAAGAAATAAACTAAAAAACTAACCTCAGAAAACATAACCTTACTTTAATCATGAGTGAATGATGCAAAATGAAAATCAAACTTATTTTGGCTTAAACATACGGTAAATCACTCTTTCACGTTCTCTGTAGAGAACGTTTCTATGTAGAGAAAAATTCTATAATTAAAAGTTGTAGATCTTTTAATTTCCTATACATTTTATTAGATACACTTTTGTCGTATAAATGCATACTAAGGCTGAAATCTTAAAAATCGATTTTTTTACAGATTTTCATGAAAACAATCACAAAATCAATAATTACCGGTAAATTAGGCGTTATACAAACAAATGTTTGAATTTAAAGTTGTAGGATTTTAAATTCTCAACAACTTTTATTTTATACATTTTTGCGCTAAAATGCATATTAAACCCTCAATCTTAAAAAAAACCAATTTTTTGTACGTGAAAACAGCCTTTCCAAGAATTTCAGCAGACACGGCGCCTACCCTATCATATAGGGCGTAAAAGTTTAATTGAGGCGATTTTTTAAAAAAATCGTAGGGACCATTTTTGAGAAAATCGCAAAAAGTGAAAAATTACACGAATAAACTACTACTTCCGGTTGACCGATTTTGATGGAAGTGATCGTCTCGGGTTGGTAGTAGTATCTAACTTAAGTTTTACACACACAGACTAATCGCTAAAAACATGTATTTTTTGGGTTCAGGGTGTCTGAAAACGTGTATATATACGGTGAAAACTCAATTTCGAAAATCGACATGAAAACAATACTATCCTTCCTATAAATTCATATAGGCAAGAGAAAGTAAAAATGAATCAGTTCAGGTTGTCCGAAATTTTGGATTGGATTGAGGGGTTTGTTTTTTATAATATAAATAAAGGGTTCAAATATTTATAATCGCTTTTTGAATATTTATAACAGTATTCTCGGAGCTGACGAGAAGGTAAAGAAAGTGTGTGTATGTTTGAATTAGAAATAGCGAGAGAGAATGAGAGAGATAGAAGGATTAATAATGACAGTTGGATAATTAACCTATAAAGGTAATTTGCATTGGCTTACTTCAAAGTAGGGTGGTTAGTAGTGTCAGACGTTTAAGTTTGGTGTGCTCAGCCCATGAAAAGCCTCTTTCAGTAGTAGTTCCCCTACTTCGCTAATCAAACTGACTCAGAAAATAGAAGACACTTATACCTCAATAGGCTCTATCTACTAAAATTAAATTGAGTTCAGCTGAACATAACTAGCTAATGAATACTGCAAAATTTTATTTAATTATTTAGTCTTTAACCCTGTTCATGGAATAGGCTATTTTTTTAATAAAGTGTTTTTTATTCCAGGTTGTTACGGGATCTGGTTGTTTATAAAAACAAAATTTCATTTTTAAATTTACAAAACCCACCGGGTTTGTCTAGAAGTAAAGTCGTCGCCGCGAGTCAGCTGTTTAACAGCTGATTTTTGGAGACGAAGGTTCCTGGTTCAAATCCTAGTAAAGGTAGTTACTTTTATACGGATTTGAATACTAGACAGTGGTTACCGGTGTACTTTGATGGTCGGGGTTTAATTAACCATACTCTCTCAGGAATGGTCGGCCTGGGTCTGCTCAAGACTACACCTCATTTACACGTCATACACATCATCCTCATCTCATTGGGTCATAGGGTTGCTTATTGTTCTAAATTGAACAGATTGCAACGTACACAAATTAGGAATAAAGAAAAATTACAAAAAATTAATTACTTGCAATAACTACTATTACTATAACACTACTTATAATAACCAACTGGGTTGGTCTAGAGGTAAAGTCATCGCCGCGAGTCAGCTGTTTAACAGCTGATTTTCGGAGACGAAAGTTCATGGTTCAAATCCTAGTTAAGGTGGTTACTTTTATACGGATTTGAATACTAGAGAGTGGTTACCGGTATACTTTGATGATTGGGTTTAATTTACCATACTATCCCAGGAATGGTTGTCCTGGGTCTGTACAAGACCACACCTCATTTACATGTCATAGACATCATCCTCATCTAATTGGGTAATAGGGTTGCTTGTTGTTCTCAAATGAACATATTGCAAAGTACACACATACGGGATAAAAAAAAACAAAAAACTTATAACAGACTATTGTAACCTAATAATAAATAGACTAAATTGAATAAAAAAACTTTTTAGAGTTAAAAAAAATTAACGTAAAAGACAATATGGCTAATCAAATAATTTTAATCCCTTACTTACAGTTAAACCCATCGAATTGGTCCAAAGGTAAAGTCGTCGCTTTGAATCAGCTGTTTAACAGCTGATTTTCAAAGACTATGGTTAATGGTTCAAATACTAGTAAACGTAGTTATTTTTTTACGGATTCAAATAATTTTAAACAGTCGTTACCGGTGTGATTTGATGATGGGGTTCAATTAACCATACTCTTAATAATGGCCGGCTTGAAGACTTCACTTCATTTACACATCATGTACAGCATTCTCATTTCAATGGGTCATGCGGTTCCTAATTGATCTGAAGTGAACAGATTGCAGTGTACACACTTAAGGGATGGAAAACAACCTACATTTGTGTGAAATAATACAGTACAATCCCGGATAACCGGACTAATGTGGGTGAACTCCAATCCGGATAAGCAGAAATCCGGATGAAACGGAATGTTAATATCATTTAAGCCAAAAAAGTTTCAAAAGTTGAGTTGGGGAGGGGCAAGCGTAAAGTCAGCCCCCACCGTTTTTTTTCGATTTTCAATCTTATTTGACCGGAACAATGCGGACCAAACGATTCTACTAGTATTTTTTAAATTTTTGTGAGAGAGAACCATCTTCACAGACGTTATTGTAACTACTTTACGTATTAATATCTACGTTTAAGAAAACTAAATTAAAAACTGGTTTTGTAACTTATCACAATGTAAAAATTCTTTAAATACGGAAATAAATTACTAATATTGTAATAGGGTATTGTTTTTAGAGGTATAGAACTTTAAGTTGGCAGTACTGATTTCCATGGCGGCCATTTTGAAAACAGGTTTGTAATTTATGTTCAGTTTGGTTTGCCATTTTATAATGAATAGACTGACGCCTGAACAACGCTTGCAAATTGTGCAGATTTATTTTGAAAACCATGGTTCGGTTCGTGAAACTTATCGCTGTTGATCCCGATTTTCACATGAAAATTTTGTGGAGGATGGACGGATAAAAACAAATAAGAAAAATATTAATTTAGAACAGTAGAGGTTTAGTGAGAAAGTAACAGCGGTTTCATTTAGCTTTGAAATACACTTCATTGTAATAAGAATAAATTACTATAGAAAATATAAAAAGAAAAACACAAGTTAAATCGATTGAAGTGATGTACTTTGTATGATGAACAAAAAATTGTGTACAGTCAATGCAAAGTACTTAATCCGTAGTTCGTTTCGTAACGACAAATGTAACAAAGGTTTGGTTAGAAGTAGAAAGAAGATGTGTACACGGTATATTAATGGATGAAAGAGTAGAAACCGAGAAAGAGAAAAAATAGAGGTCGATAGTAGATTGATTTCAACTTTCAATGGAAGAACATGTAACTTACTATCAATAACCAATGAGAAAATAGAAAAGAAGGAAGTGGATTTTGCTTTTTACTTCGCGGGAACTAGAACGAACAAGAAGAGGAGGGAGGAGTTAAATCGGATTTACGTTCAAGAAATAAAATATCTTGAATTCATGACTAACCATGTATCTTAGGTACTTTATAATATGACTTACAAATCTCATTGTCAGAGTATACTCTTGAAAATTATTAAACCTCATAGAAAAAAAAACAATATAAAATTTTAATAATATTCTGCGCAATATTAATAAAATAGTTCACTTGTTAGTATTCCCATTGATATTTTACCACATAAACAGTTTAATAAAAAGCTTTTATGAGTAAAATGTTTTGTCATAATTATTAGCGAGGTAGAGTTGCACAAAAGTTTTAGCTTTCCGGTTTTTAGCAAAAAAGTCTCACAAATTAGCTTAAGATCATTTTAAAAATGTTACCAACAAACCATCAGTTTAAATTTTCTATACAAAACGGCAAAAAAATACTGTGGCATTTTATTAAGTTCCTCGTCACTCCAGCGGCGCTTCGTATTACTTCCGTGTCTCGCATCAGTAGGTATATCAAAATTTGAAAGTGGATCAGAACCATTGAAGTGCGTACGCTGCGGACCCTCACTTTGCTATAAGGTAAAGTTCGGCCGCCAAACGGATTATGCGGATGACAATAATTAGAATTTTGAATGTTTAAAGTTTCAAAATTTGAAATTTGAAGGTTTTTCAAATCTTTCAGTTTGCATCTTGCAAATGCGCTTTTAATATTCACTGCAAGGTCTAACGGTATAATAATCTACTGTCGTTGGAAGAAGCTCGTAACAGTTTTTCTTTCACCAGTACCTCTTCTGTACTTAATATGATTTAGTTTAAATTAAACTTCTCTAGTGAAAAAAACAGAACTATAAATGTAGCCGTAGAAGTAGCAAATGAAATTAAAAAAAAATATTTAAAGGTTAACTGCCTGTTATAGGCAATACTAAGTTTTCCCATCATAAAATAAAATTATGAAACAAACTACGAATCAACGCGGAGAAATGTTGAAAAATATCGCCCAAAAATCGTTCATATCGTTAACCGTCGTTAACGTGACGGTTTGTCGTCAAAACGGCACAATTTGTATGTTGCTCTAACAAGGTATAGATCAAGTATGTTCCAAAATTCATTTTGACAATGCCGGCGATTCTACTGACGATTTTTGACAAAAAAACGGCATTGACATCCTTATTAGAAATAACCTTGATATACGGTGACAAAATCATAATGTGTTACGTTCGTATAGTAGTGTTTGCATGGTAGCCGACAAAATAATTTGTTAAGTTTGAGCAAGCTTGTATGTGACAACCCAATCTATTTTCTTGCTACCTTCACATGGCTTTTTTTATTTCATACTGTAAAATGCAGCTGTAAATATACTGCTGTTACATAAAATAATACCATAATCATTGCGAACCCGGAAGATCTCTAACAATTTTAAAATGTTTTTGGTAGGTTTTTTATTTCTGGAACGAATTTTTTTTTGGATTTTAATTCTGGATTCATTTCAGTAGACGTTATTCTGTAATATTCGGCTGTATCGTTAACTAGGCGGTGACAATGGGCGGTTCTTATGTAAAAATGTAAGTCGACGTCACGCGCAGGAACAGTTCCGGACCAATCAGGAAGTCCATACTGACAAATGACGTAATACTGAATGAAACGATTTCATAAGTTCATATCGGATGACGTATTGAATTACAATAAGCTCTCTGATTGGTTAATATTAATTAATCAAATTGACGCATAAGAAGACATCTGATTGGCTAGATTTGGAGATTTTTCATTGGTTGATAATACTAGACTCTGATTGGTCCGATATTATATCTGCCTTTGACGTCACACGCGCGCCACCGTCAACGTAGGCCGCCTTTCTCGCAAGACCTAAACAAATTGTCAATTGTACATCAGTTCTATTAGATTTTATTAAATATTTTCGCATATGTATAGACACAAAAAGTGCAGAAGAAAAAAACTTCGTTAAGTAACGATATCTGTAATGTTTATTTTTTTGTTGATTTAGAATCCGATAGTTAACTCATTATGTATAATTAAAATATACACGTTCTCCGCCAACAGTGTAGAATTCCAATCATCAATTCATGCCTTAAAAACATTAGAAAATTAGTTTTGCCATAGCTCTCTGATTATTATTGCTATAGTCAAAATTCAAGAAAAAAATATAATAATTCTGAGAAATAAGACCGTACATATTAATAGATTACGCCTACGTTATTTCAAGAAGATGTTGGTTTGAACATTAAATTCAATAAACTATTATCAGATTATATTTTTTGAACAATAAGTAAGAATAAATTTGTACGTTCTTTCATAACGACTATCATAATATTCATTTTTTCTAATCCAGTCTATAAATTAACTGAAAATTAGGTAAATAATGATGTGAAATTTTCGGCACAATTAAATGTGGTTTTTAGATCATTAGGCTAGAAGTTAGTTAAAACATTTACATGTTATCTGAAATAATCAGAAAAAACAATTGGGTTACAATTTTTGGTTTATAACCGTATCACTCAGTAGAAAAGTGTTTTCATGAGCATAGGAGGCCTTTTAAAAATCTTTCAGTTTGCATTTTCAAATGCGCTTTTAATATTCACTGCAAGGTCTAACGGTATAATAATCTACTGTCGTTGGAAGAAGTTCATAACAAATTTTCTTTCCCCAGTACCTCTTCTGTACTTAATATGATTTAGTTTAAATTTAACTTCTCTAGTGAAAAAAACAGAACTATAAATGTAGCCGTAGAAGTAGCAAATGAAATTTAAAAAAATATTTAAAGTTTAACTGCCTTTTATAGGCAATACTAAATTTTCCCATCATAAAATGAAATTATGAAACAAACTACGAATCAACGCGGAGAAATGTTGAAAAATATCGCCCAAAAATCGTTCATATCGTTAACCGTTTTTAATGCGACGGTTTGTCGTCAAAACGGCACAATTTGTATGTTTCTCTAACAAGGTATAGATCAAGTACGTTCCAAAATTCATTTTGACAATGCCGGCGATTCTACTGACGATTTTTGACAAAAAAAAAACGGCATTGACATTCTTATTAGAAATAACCTTAATATACGGTGACAAAATCAATCATAATGTGTTACGTTCGTGTAGTAGTGTTTGCATGGTAGCCGACAAAATAATTTGTTAAGTTTGAGCAAGCTTGTATGTGACAACCCAATCTATTTTCTTGCTACCTTCACATGGCTTTTTTTATTTCATACTGTAAAATGCAGCTGTAAATATACTGCTGTTACATAAAATAATACCATAATCATTGCGAACCCGGAAGATCTCTAACAATTTTAAAATGTTTTTGGTAGGTTTTTTAATTCTGGAACGTATAGCATTTCAGTAGACGTTATTCTGTAATATTCGGCTGTATCGTTATCTGGGCCGTGACAATGGGTGGATCTTATGTAAAAATGTAAGTCGACGTCACGCGCAGGAACAGTTCCGGACCAATCAGGAAGTCCATACTGATAAATGACGTAATACTGAATGAAACGATTTCATTGGTTCATATCGGATGACGTAGTGAATTTCAATAAGCTCTCTGATTGGACAATAATAACCAATCAAATTAACGCATAAGAAGACATCTGATTGGCTAGATTTGGAGATTTTTCATTGGTTGATAATACTAGACTCTGATTGGTCCGATATTATATCTGCCTTTGACGTCACACGCGCGTCACCGTCAACGTAGGCCGCCTTACTCGCAAGACCTAAACAAATTGTCAATTGTACATCAGTTCTATTAGATTTTATTAAATATTTTCGCATATGTATAGACACAAAAAGTGCAGAAGAAAAAAACTTCGTTAAGTAACGATATCTGTAATGTTTATTTTTTTGTTGATTTAGAATCCGATAGTTAACTCATTATGTATAATTAAAATATACACGTTCTCCGCCAACAGTGTAGAATTCCAATCATCAATTCATGCCTTAAAAACATTAGAAAATTAGTTTTGCCATAGCTCTCTGATTATTATTGCTATAGTCAAAATTCAAGAAAAAAATATAATAATTCTGAGAAATAAGACCGTACATATTAATAGATTACGCCTACGTTATTTCAAGAAGATGTTGGTTTGAACATTAAATTCAATAAACTATTATCAGATTATATTTTTTGAACAATAAGTAAGAATAAATTTGTACGTTCTTTCATAACGTCTATCATAATATTCATTTTTTCTAATCCAGTCTATAAATTAACTGAAAATTAGGTAAATAATGATGTGAAATTTTCGGCACAATTAAATGTGGTTTTTAGATCATTAGGCTAGAAGTTAGTTAAAACATTTACATGTTATCTGAAATAATCAGAAAAAACAATTGGGTTACAATTTTTGGTTTATAACCGTATCACTCAGTAGAAAAGTGTTTTCATGAGCATAGGAGGCCTTTTAAAAATCTTTCAGTTTGCATTTTCAAATGCGCTTTTAACCCTACAGCAGCACACTCTAAGTTTGTACCGGTAAATGCATACTGGGGTGTATTACACCCCATCAAGTTTCCCCATTTATTTTGACTAAATTAACTTTTTTTTTACTCAGATGTTGTTTTAAATGTTTATTACACTATTTCACATAATTTTATGAAGCGTGTTAAGGTTATCATTGTTTAAGTTCAAAAAAAAAAAATTTTTTCAATTTAATTCATTTTTTTAGTGTTTTAGAACACGAACAATTAATTATTGAAAAATGGACTTAGTTGATAATTTTGGAATGAAATCACTATACAGTGTTATTGATAATGAACTATATTTATTAGAAAGATACAAAGTTTTAAAATATATACAATGATTTACCTTACCTAGACCGTTCTTTAAGTGTGTTATTTAATCCAAACACTCGTAACAAAGTTCAACCCTATGCTCATCACATATTGCCCTGTTGCATGTAGTGCAAGAATATTTTGTTTTTCGGTCTTTCTTCCTTGGGCAAAGGTTACACCTTCTTTGCCTTCTTGATTCCGCTGTTGGTTGATTAATTTCTTGGACATTTTGAATACCCAAAATCGTGCAGATCATTACACGTAAGCTGCGACGTAGGGTTACAACTTCAAGTCTTGATTGTAAAAATGGCTTGACCATTGAAAACGATAAGTTTTGTAAAAATACTCGCCTTTTCATCTTCTGGTTACTATCTTTTAAATTGTAGAGCACCATGGCATTGATAGCACTCTGGTCCATAATTCCAAACCAAATTCTCATTGGCCACCGATTGGTTTTTCTGGAAACCGTGTAACTATGACACAATTGATCAAATGAATCAGTACCCCCTTTGGTTGAATTGTAGAAAAGGATAACTGTAGGTTTCTTTGTATGTTCATCTATATCTTTGTTGTAGTGCATTGTAGAAAGAGCTAGAACATTTCTGTTTTTCTGTTGTGAATAGGATACTATCATTTTGTTGTTGTCAAAAGCAAACAGTGAGGCATCTTTCTCTTTTTTTGCTAAAAATGATGCAGGAATTTCCGGTTTATTTGCTCTAAGTGTACCAACCATGGTTAGCTTGTGCTCTTGAAGCATTCTGTCAAACAGAGGTACTGAACTGAACCAGTTGTCTACTGTGATGTTCCTGTTGGTACCATGAATAGGTTCACTCAATTTTCGGACATAAAAGGATGCAACTGGTTCTCTGTTAGGGGGCTGAAACTTTCCAACATACGGAATAGCATTTAACATGTAAAATGTTTTAGCATCATTGAGCATTACAATTTTTAACCCATATTTATCGGGCTTACTTTTGATGTAAACCCGAAATGGGCATTTGCCTCGAAAATTCAGTAACTGCTCGTCAATTGTTACATATTCAAAAGGAGTATAAAGAGCTTTTGAATTTTCAATAAATCTACTCCAAATATCCCGAATAGGTGCAAATTTATCAGTGTGTTTCCTAACCTCTCTAGTCTCTTGGTCATCAAATCGCAGATTTATAGCTAAGAATCTAAATCGCTGTAGTGACATAGTGGCTCGATAAATAGAACAACCAAATGTAACAGACCACAGTTCTTCCAGGTTTCGATGACTGTTCCTTTGAGCACCTGCCAGATACAGCAGGCCAAAGAAAGCTAACAGTTCATTTCTTGTCGTTTCATTTTGGTAACTTTGTCTTACGTGCTCGAAAACCTGCTTTCTGATTTTTTCATTAGTTCGTAAGGTTATTTCATTTAAAATAAAATTATCTATTAATAATGACCATGATTCAAAAGGATTAGTTACCTCTCGGGCTTGACCTTTTGCTCCGGGGAGGTGAGTAACAAGATTTCTAGCTAATGGTCGTCCTCTTCTCACGGGTTCTTCCACACTCCATAGGTGACCGTTCTTCCCCTTAATAGCATTCACATTTCGAATCCTATTCGGAAGAATAGGAATGTCAAGATCAGATGCACAATCTGCGATCATTGGATCAACGTTTTCTGTAGTTGGTTCTGCTTGAGCATCTTCATCGCCAGAAGTTTCAGACTGCTCAGTAACATAATCGGGATCTTGATCTGTGTCATCACCACCGAATAAACTTTCATCACTGTCACTTTGAGCAAGAATTGCTCGTATGTCATCACTGCCTAAATCGTCCATAGTCTTACTAATCAATAATCAAACTTACAAACTAAAAATATGAAATAAAAAAATAAAAAAAATACTGGTCTTTAAAAGCAGATGCGAAAAAATATGTATACTACAAAGTGCACACTGGGGTATACGTAACCCCAAAACGATACTACACTGCACACAAGCAAGATCTGATAGAAACTAGTTTAGCTGTCAAACAACAGGGCTGCCAACATAATTTAGACAGGACACAAAATTTCCCTCATTGAAAGTTAATGCAACAATTAACAAAAATTATAACACTGGGGTAAAATACACCCCAGTGTGCCTCTCTAGGGTTAAAATTCACTGCAAGGTCTAACGGTATAATAATCTACTGTCGTTGGAAGAAGTTCATAACAAATTTTCTTTCCCCAGTACCTCTTCTGTACTTAATATGATTTAGTTTAAATTTAACTTCTCTAGTGAAAAAAACAGAACTATAAATGTAGCCGTAGAAGTAGCAAATGAAATTTAAAAAAATATTTAAAGTTTAACTGCCTTTTATAGGCAATACTAAATTTTCCCATCATAAAATGAAATTATGAAACAAACTACGAATCAACGCGGAGAAATGTTGAAAAATATCGCCCAAAAATCGTTCATATCGTTAACCGTTTTTAATGCGACGGTTTGTCGTCAAAACGGCACAATTTGTATGTTTCTCTAACAAGGTATAGATCAAGTACGTTCCAAAATTCATTTTGACAATGCCGGCGATTCTACTGACGATTTTTGACAAAAAAAAAACGGCATTGACATTCTTATTAGAAATAACCTTAATATACGGTGACAAAATCAATCATAATGTGTTACGTTCGTATAGTAGTGTTTGCATGGTAGCCGACAAAATAATTTGTTAAGTTTGAGCAAGCTTGTATGTGACAACCCAATCTATTTTCTTGCTACCTTCACATGGCTTTTTTTATTTCATACTGTAAAATGCAGCTGTAAATATACTGCTGTTACATAAAATAATACCATAATCATTGCGAACCCGGAAGATCTCTAACAATTTTAAAATGTTTTTGGTAGGTTTTTTAATTCTGGAACGTATAGCATTTCAGTAGACGTTATTCTGTAATATTCGGCTGTATCGTTATCTGGGCCGTGACAATGGGTGGATCTTATGTAAAAATGTAAGTCGACGTCACGCGCAGGAACAGTTCCGGACCAATCAGGAAGTCCATACTGATAAATGACGTAATACTGAATGAAACGATTTCATTGGTTCATATCGGATGACGTAGTGAATTTCAATAAGCTCTCTGATTGGACAATAATAACCAATCAAATTAACGCATAAGAAGACATCTGATTGGCTAGATTTGGAGATTTTTCATTGGTTGATAATACTAGACTCTGATTGGTCCGATATTATATCTGCCTTTGACGTCACACGCGCGTCACCGTCAACGTAGGCCGCCTTACTCGCAAGACCTAAACAAATTGTCAATTGTACATCAGTTCTATTAGATTTTATTAAATATTTTCGCATATGTATAGACACAAAAAGTGCAGAAGAAAAAAACTTCGTTAAGTAACGATATCTGTAATGTTTATTTTTTTGTTGATTTAGAATCCGATAGTTAACTCATTATGTATAATTAAAATATACACGTTCTCCGCCAACAGTGTAGAATTCCAATCATCAATTCATGCCTTAAAAACATTAGAAAATTAGTTTTGCCATAGCTCTCTGATTATTATTGCTATAGTCAAAATTCAAGAAAAAAATATAATAATTCTGAGAAATAAGACCGTACATATTAATAGATTACGCCTACGTTATTTCAAGAAGATGTTGGTTTGAACATTAAATTCAATAAACTATTATCAGATTATATTTTTTGAACAATAAGTAAGAATAAATTTGTACGTTCTTTCATAACGACTATCATAATATTCATTTTTTCTAATCCAGTCTATAAATTAACTGAAAATTAGGTAAATAATGATGTGAAATTTTCGGCACAATTAAATGTGGTTTTTAGATCATTAGGCTAGAAGTTAGTTAAAACATTTACATGTTATCTGAAATAATCAGAAAAAACAATTGGGTTACAATTTTTGGTTTATAACCGTATCACTCAGTAGAAAAGTGTTTTCATGAGCATAGGAGGCCTTTTAAAAATCTTTCAGTTTGCATTTTCAAATGCGCTTTTAATATTCACTGCAAGGTCTAACGGTATAATAATCTACTGTCGTTGGAAGAAGTTCATAACAAATTTTCTTTCCCCAGTACCTCTTCTGTACTTAATATGATTTAGTTTAAATTTAACTTCTCTAGTGAAAAAAACAGAACTATAAATGTAGCCGTAGAAGTAGCAAATGAAATTTAAAAAAATATTTAAAGTTTAACTGCCTTTTATAGGCAATACTAAATTTTCCCATCATAAAATGAAATTATGAAACAAACTACGAATCAACGCGGAGAAATGTTGAAAAATATCGCCCAAAAATCGTTCATATCGTTAACCGTTTTTAATGCGACGGTTTGTCGTCAAAACGGCACAATTTGTATGTTTCTCTAACAAGGTATAGATCAAGTACGTTCCAAAATTCATTTTGACAATGCCGGCGATTCTACTGACGATTTTTGACAAAAAAAAAACGGCATTGACATTCTTATTAGAAATAACCTTAATATACGGTGACAAAATCAATCATAATGTGTTACGTTCGTATAGTAGTGTTTGCATGGTAGCCGACAAAATAATTTGTTAAGTTTGAGCAAGCTTGTATGTGACAACCCAATCTATTTTCTTGCTACCTTCACATGGCTTTTTTTATTTCATACTGTAAAATGCAGCTGTAAATATACTGCTGTTACATAAAATAATACCATAATCATTGCGAACCCGGAAGATCTCTAACAATTTTAAAATGTTTTTGGTAGGTTTTTTAATTCTGGAACGTATAGCATTTCAGTAGACGTTATTCTGTAATATTCGGCTGTATCGTTATCTGGGCCGTGACAATGGGTGGATCTTATGTAAAAATGTAAGTCGACGTCACGCGCAGGAACAGTTCCGGACCAATCAGGAAGTCCATACTGATAAATGACGTAATACTGAATGAAACGATTTCATTGGTTCATATCGGATGACGTAGTGAATTTCAATAAGCTCTCTGATTGGACAATAATAACCAATCAAATTAACGCATAAGAAAACATCTGATTGGCTAGATTTGGAGATTTTTCATTGGTTGATAATACTAGACTCTGATTGGTCCGATATTATATCTGCCTTTGACGTCACACGCGCGTCACCGTCAACGTAGACCGCCTTACTCGCAAGACCTAAACAAATTGTCAATTGTACATCAGTTCTATTAGATTTTATTAAATATTTTCGCATATGTATAGACACAAAAAGTGCAGAAGAAAAAAACTTCGTTAAGTAACGATATCTGTAATGTTTATTTTTTTGTTGATTTAGAATCCGATAGTTAACTCATTATGTATAATTAAAATATACACGTTCTCCGCCAACAGTGTAGAATTCCAATCATCAATTCATGCCTTAAAAACATTAGAAAATTAGTTTTGCCATAGCTCTCTGATTATTATTGCTATAGTCAAAATTCAAGAAAAAAATATAATAATTCTGAGAAATAAGACCGTACATATTAATAGATTACGCCTACGTTATTTCAAGAAGATGTTGGTTTGAACATTAAATTCAATAAACTATTATCAGATTATATTTTTTGAACAATAAGTAAGAATAAATTTGTACGTTCTTTCATAACGACTATCATAATATTCATTTTTTCTAATCCAGTCTATAAATTAACTGAAAATTAGGTAAATAATGATGTGAAATTTTCGGCACAATTAAATGTGGTTTTTAGATCATTAGGCTAGAAGTTAGTTAAAACATTTACATGTTATCTGAAATAATCAGAAAAAACAATTGGGTTACAATTTTTGGTTTATAACCGTATCACTCAGTAGAAAAGTGTTTTCATGAGCATAGGAGGCCTTTTAAAAATCTTTCAGTTTGCATTTTCAAATGCGCTTTTAATATTCACTGCAAGGTCTAACGGTATAATAATCTACTGTCGTTGGAAGAAGTTCATAACAAATTTTCTTTCCCCAGTACCTCTTCTGTACTTAATATGATTTAGTTTAAATTTAACTTCTCTAGTGAAAAAAACAGAACTATAAATGTAGCCGTAGAAGTAGCAAATGAAATTTAAAAAAATATTTAAAGTTTAACTGCCTTTTATAGGCAATACTAAATTTTCCCATCATAAAATGAAATTATGAAACAAACTACGAATCAACGCGGAGAAATGTTGAAAAATATCGCCCAAAAATCGTTCATATCGTTAACCGTTTTTAATGCGACGGTTTGTCGTCAAAACGGCACAATTTGTATGTTTCTCTAACAAGGTATAGATCAAGTACGTTCCAAAATTCATTTTGACAATGCCGGCGATTCTACTGACGATTTTTGACAAAAAAAAAACGGCATTGACATTCTTATTAGAAATAACCTTAATATACGGTGACAAAATCAATCATAATGTGTTACGTTCGTATAGTAGTGTTTGCATGGTAGCCGACAAAATAATTTGTTAAGTTTGAGCAAGCTTGTATGTGACAACCCAATCTATTTTCTTGCTTCCTTCACATGGCTTTTTTTATTTCATACTGTAAAATGCAGCTGTAAATATACTGCTGTTACATAAAATAATACCATAATCATTGCGAACCCGGAAGATCTCTAACAATTTTAAAATGTTTTTGGTAGGTTTTTTAATTCTGGAACGTATAGCATTTCAGTAGACGATATTCTGTAATATTCGGCTGTCTCGTTATCTGGGCCGTGACAATGGGCGGATCTTATGTAAAAATGTAAGTCGACGTCACGCGCAGGAACAGTTCCGGACCAATCAGGAAGTCCATACTGATAAATGACGTAATACTGAATGAAACGATTTCATTGGTTCATATCGGATGACGTAGTGAATTTCAATAAGCTCTCTGATTGGACAATAATAACCAATCAAATTAACGCATAAGAAGACATCTGATTGGCTAGATTTGGAGATTTTTCATTGGTTGATAATACTAGACTCTGATTGGTCCGATATTATATCTGCCTTTGACGTCACACGCGCGTCACCGTCAACGTAGGCCGCCTTACTCGCAAGACCTAAACAAATTGTCAATTGTACATCAGTTCTATTAGATTTTATTAAATATTTTCGCATATGTATAGACACAAAAAGTGCAGAAGAAAAAAACTTCGTTAAGTAACGATATCTGTAATGTTTATTTTTTTGTTGATTTAGAATCCGATAGTTAACTCATTATGTATAATTAAAATATGCACGTTCTCCGCCAACAGTGTAGAATTCCAATCATCAATTCATGCCTTAAAAACATTAGAAAATTAGTTTTGCCATAGCTCTCTGATTATTATTGCTATAGTCAAAATTCAAGAAAAAAATATAATAATTCTGAGAAATAAGACCGTACATATTAATAGATTACGCCTACGTTATTTCAAGAAGATGTTGGTTTGAACATTAAATTCAATAAACTATTATCAGATTATATTTTTTGAACAATAAGTAAGAATAAATTTTGTACGTTCTTTCATAACGACTATCATAATATTCATTTTTTCTAATCCAGTCTATAAATTAACTGAAAATTAGGTAAATAATGATGTGAAATTTTCGGCACAATTAAATGTGGTTTTTAGATCATTAGGCTAGAAGTTAGTTAAAACATTTACATGTTATCTGAAATAATCAGAAAAAACAATTGGGTTACAATTTTTGGTTTATAACCGTATCACTCAGTAGAAAAGTGTTTTCATGAGCATAGGAGGCCTTTTAAAAATCTTTCAGTTTGCATTTTCAAATGCGCTTTTAATATTCACTGCAAGGTCTAACGGTATAATAATCTACTGTCGTTGGAAGAAGTTCATAACAAATTTTCTTTCCCCAGTACCTCTTCTGTACTTAATATGATTTAGTTTAATTTTAACTTCTCTAGTGAAAAAAACAGAACTATAAATGTAGCCGTAGAAGTAGCAAATGAAATTTAAAAAAATATTTAAAGTTTAACTGCCTTTTATAGGCAATACTAAATTTTCCCATCATAAAATGAAATTATGAAACAAAGTACGAATCAACGCGGAGAAATGTTGAAAAATATCGCCCAAAAATCGTTCATATCGTTAACCGTTTTTAATGCGACGGTTTGTCGTCAAAACGGCACAATTTGTATGTTTCTCTAACAAGGTATAGATCAAGTACGTTCCAAAATTCATTTTGACAATGCCGGCGATTCTACTGACGATTTTTGACAAAAAAAACGGCATTGACATTCTTATTAGAAATAACCTTAATATACGGTGACAAAATCAATCATAATGTGTTACGTTCGTATAGTAGTGTTTGCATGGTAGCCGACAAAATAATTTGTTAAGTTTGAGCAAGCTTGTATGTGACAACCCAATCTATTTTCTTGCTTCCTTCACATGGCATTTTTTATTTCATACTGTAAAATGCAGCTGTAAATATACTGCTGTTACATAAAATAATACCATAATCATTGCGAACCCGGAAGATCTCTAACAATTTTAAAATGTTTTTGGTAGGTTTTTTAATTCTGGAACGTATAGCATTTCAGTAGACGTTATTCTGTAATATTCGGCTGTATCGTTATCTGGGCCGTGACAATGGGCGGATCTTATGTAAAAATGTAAGTCGACGTCACGCGCTGGAACAGTTCCGGACCAATCAGGAAGTCCATACTGATAAATGACGTAATACTGAATGAAACGATTTCATTGGTTCATATCGGATGACGTAGTGAATTTCAATAAGCTCTCTGATTGGACAATAATAACCAATCAAATTAACGCATAAGAAGACATCTGATTGGCTAGATTTGGAGATTTTTCATTGGTTGATAATACTAGACTCTGATTGGTCCGATATTATATCTGCCTTTGACGTCACACGCGCGTCACCGTCAACGTAGGCCGCCTTACTCGCAAGACCTACACAAATTGTCAATTGTACATCAGTTCTATTAGATTTTATTAAATATTTTCGCATATGTATAGACACAAAAAGTGCAGAAGAAAAAAACTTCGTTAAGTAACGATATCTGTAATGTTTATTTTTTTGTTGATTTAGAATCCGATAGTTAACTCATTATGTATAATTAAAATATACACGTTCTCCGCCAACAGTGTAGAATTCCAATCATCAATTCATGCCTTAAAAACATTAGAAAATTAGTTTTGCCATAGCTCTCTGATTATTATTGCTATAGTCAAAATTCAAGAAAAAAATATAATAATTTTGAGAAATAAGACCGTACATATTAATAGATTACGCCTACGTTATTTCAAGAAGATGTTGGTTTGAACATTAAATTCAATAAACTATTATCAGATTATATTTTTTGAACAATAAGTAAGAATAAATTTGTACGTTCTTTCATAACGACTATCATAATATTCATTTTTTCTAATCCAGTCTATAAATTAACTGAAAATTAGGTAAATAATGATGTGAAATTTTCGGCACAATTAAATGTGGTTTTTAGATCATTAGGCTAGAAGTTAGTTAAAACATTTACATGTTATCTGAAATAATCAGAAAAAACAATTGGGTTACAATTTTTGGTTTATAACCGTATCACTCAGTAGAAAAGTGTTTTCATGAGCATAGGAGGCCTTTTAAAAATCTTTCAGTTTGCATTTTCAAATGCGCTTTTAATATTCACTGCAAGGTCTAACGGTATAATAATCTACTGTCGTTGGAAGAAGTTCATAACAAATTTTCTTTCCCCAGTACCTCTTCTGTACTTAATATGATTTAGTTTAAATTTAACTTCTCTAGTGAAAAAAACAGAACTATAAATGTAGCCGTAGAAGTAGCAAATGAAATTTAAAAAAATATTTAAAGTTTAACTGCCTTTTATAGGCAATACTAAATTTTCCCATCATAAAATGAAATTATGAAACAAACTACGAATCAACGCGGAGAAATGTTGAAAAATATCGCCCAAAAATCGTTCATATCGTTAACCGTTTTTAATGCGACGGTTTGTCGTCAAAACGGCACAATTTGTATGTTTCTCTAACAAGGTATAGATCAAGTACGTTCCAAAATTCATTTTGACAATGCCGGCGATTCTACTGACGATTTTTGACAAAAAAAAAACGGCATTGACATTCTTATTAGAAATAACCTTAATATACGGTGACAAAATCAATCATAATGTGTTACGTTCGTATAGTAGTGTTTGCATGGTAGCCGACAAAATAATTTGTTAAGTTTGAGCAAGCTTGTATGTGACAACCCAATCTATTTTCTTTCTTCCTTCACATGGCATTTTTTATTTCATACTGTAAAATGCAGCTGTAAATATACTGCTGTTACATAAAATAATACCATAATCATTGCGAACCCGGAAGACCTCTAACAATTTTAAAATGTTTTTGGTAGGTTTTTTAATTCTGGAACGTATAGCATTTCAGTAGACGTTATTCTGTAATATTCGGCTGTATCGTTATCTGGGCCGTGACAATGGGCGGATCTTATGTAAAAATGTAAGTCGACGTCACGCGCTGGAACAGTTCCGGACCAATCAGGAAGTCCATACTGATAAATGACGTAATACTGAATGAAACGATTTCATTGGTTCATATCGGATGACGTAGTGAATTTCAATAAGCTCTCTGATTGGACAATAATAACCAATCAAATTAACGCATAAGAAGACATCTGATTGGCTAGATTTGGAGATTTTTCATTGGTTGATAATACTAGACTCTGATTGGTCCGATATTATATCTGCCTTTGACGTCACACGCGCGTCACCGTCAACGTAGGCCGCCTTACTCGCAAGACCTACACAAATTGTCAATTGTACATCAGTTCTATTAGATTTTATTAAATATTTTCGCATATGTATAGACACAAAAAGTGCAGAAGAAAAAAACTTCGTTAAGTAACGATATCTGTAATGTTTATTTTTTTGTTGATTTAGAATCCGATAGTTAACTCATTATGTATAATTAAAATATACACGTTCTCCGCCAACAGTGTAGAATTCCAATCATCAATTCATGCCTTAAAAACATTAGAAAATTAGTTTTGCCATAGCTCTATGATTATTATTGCTATAGTCAAAATTCAAGAAAAAGATATAATAATTCTGAGAAATAAGACCGTACATATTAATAGATTACGCCTACGTTATTTCAAGAAGATGTTGGTTTGAACATTAAATTCAATAAACTATTATCAGATTATATTTTTTGAACAATAAGTAAGAATAAATTTGTACGTTCTTTCATAACGACTATCATAATATTCATTTTTTCTAATCCAGTCTATAAATTAACTGAAAATTAGGTAAATAATGATGTGAAATTTTCGGCACAATTAAATGTGGTTTTTAGATCATTAGGCTAGAAGTTAGTTAAAACATTTACATGTTATCTGAAATAATCAGAAAAAACAATTGGGTTACAATTTTTGGTTTATAACCGTATCACTCAGTAGAAAAGTGTTTTCATGAGCATAGGAGGCCTTTTAAAAATCTTTCAGTTTGCATTTTCAAATGCGCTTTTAATATTCACTGCAAGGTCTAACGGTATAATAATCTACTGTCGTTGGAAGAAGTTCATAACAAATTTTCTTTCCCCAGTACCTCTTCTGTACTTAATATGATTTAGTTTAAATTTAACTTCTCTAGTGAAAAAAACAGAACTATAAATGTAGCCGTAGAAGTAGCAAATGAAATTTAAAAAAATATTTAAAGTTTAACTGCCTTTTATAGGCAATACTAAATTTTCCCATCATAAAATGAAATTATGAAACAAACTACGAATCAACGCGGAGAAATGTTGAAAAATATCGCCCAAAAATCGTTCATATCGTTAACCGTTTTTAATGCGACGGTTTGTCGTCAAAACGGCACAATTTGTATGTTTCTCTAACAAGGTATAGATCAAGTACGTTCCAAAATTCATTTTGACAATGCCGGCGATTCTACTGACGATTTTTGACAAAAAAAAAACGGCATTGACATTCTTATTAGAAATAACCTTAATATACGGTGACAAAATCAATCATAATGTGTTACGTTCGTATAGTAGTGTTTGCATGGTAGCCGACAAAATAATTTGTTAAGTTTGAGCAAGCTTGTATGTGACAACCCAATCTATTTTCTTGCTACCTTCACATGGCTTTTTTTATTTCATACTGTAAAATGCAGCTGTAAATATACTGCTGTTACATAAAATAATACCATAATCATTGCGAAACCGGAAGATCTCTAACAATTTTAAAATGTTTTTGGTAGGTTTTTTAATTCTGGAACGTATAGCATTTCAGTAGACGTTATTCTGTAATATTCGGCTGTATCGTTATCTGGGCCGTGACAATGGGCGGATCTTATGTAAAAATGTAAGTCGACGTCACGCGCAGGAACAGTTCCGGACCAATCAGGAAGTCCATACTGATAAATGACGTAATACTGAATGAAACGATTTCATTGGTTCATATCGGATGACGTAGTGAATTTCAATAAGCTCTCTGATTGGACAATAATAACCAATCAAATTAACGCATAAGAAGACATCTGATTGGCTAGATTTGGAGATTTTTCATTGGTTGATAATACTAGACTCTGATTGGTCCGATATTATATCTGCCTTTGACGTCACACGCGCGTCACCGTCGACGTAGGCCGCCTTACTCGCAAGACCTAAACAAATTGTCAATTGTACATCAGTTCTATTAGATTTTATTAAATATTTTCGCATATGTATAGACACAAAAAGTGCAGAAGAAAAAAACTTCGTTAAGTAACGATATCTGTAATGTTTATTTTTTTGTTGATTTAGAATCCGATAGTTAACTCATTATGTATAATTAAAATATACACGTTCTCCGCCAACAGTGTAGAATTCCAATCATCAATTCATGCCTTAAAAACATTAGAAAATTAGTTTTGCCATAGCTCTCTGATTATTATTGCTATAGTCAAAATTCAAGAAAAAAATATAATAATTCTGAGAAATAAGACCGTACATATTAATAGATTACGCCTACGTTATTTCAAGAAGATGTTGGTTTGAACATTAAATTCAATAAACTATTATCAGATTATATTTTTTGAACAATAAGTAAGAATAAATTTGTACGTTCTTTCATAACGACTATCATAATATTCATTTTTTCTAATCCAGTCTATAAATTAACTGAAAATTAGGTAAATAATGATGTGAAATTTTCGGCACAATTAAATGTGGTTTTTAGATCATTAGGCTAGAAGTTAGTTAAAACATTTACATGTTATCTGAAATAATCAGAAAAAACAATTGGGTTACAATTTTTGGTTTATAACCGTATCACTCAGTAGAAAAGTGTTTTCATGAGCATAGGAGGCCTTTTAAAAATCTTTCAGTTTGCATTTTCAAATGCGCTTTTAATATTCACTGCAAGGTCTAACGGTATAATAATCTACTGTCGTTGGAAGAAGTTCATAACAAATTTTCTTTCCCCAGTACCTCTTCTGTACTTAATATGATTTAGTTTAAATTTAACTTCTCTAGTGAAAAAAACAGAACTATAAATGTAGCCGTAGAAGTAGCAAATGAAATTTAAAAAAATATTTAAAGTTTAACTGCCTTTTATAGGCAATACTAAATTTTCCCATCATAAAATGAAATTATGAAACAAACTACGAATCAACGCGGAGAAATGTTGAAAAATATCGCCCAAAAATCGTTCATATCGTTAACCGTTTTTAATGCGACGGTTTGTCGTCAAAACGGCACAATTTGTATGTTTCTCTAACAAGGTATAGATCAAGTACGTTCCAAAATTCATTTTGACAATGCCGGCGATTCTACTGACGATTTTTGACAAAAAAAAAACGGCATTGACATTCTTATTAGAAATAACCTTAATATACGGTGACAAAATCAATCATAATGTGTTACGTTCGTATAGTAGTGTTTGCATGGTAGCCGACAAAATAATTTGTTAAGTTTGAGCAAGCTTGTATGTGACAACCCAATCTATTTTCTTGCTACCTTCACATGGCTTTTTTTATTTCATACTGTAAAATGCAGCTGTAAATATACTGCTGTTACATAAAATAATACCATAATCATTGCGAACCCGGAAGATCTCTAACAATTTTAAAATGTTTTTGGTAGGTTTTTTAATTCTGGAACGTATAGCATTTCAGTAGACGTTATTCTGTAATATTCGGCTGTATCGTTATCTGGGCCGTGACAATGGGTGGATCTTATGTAAAAATGTAAGTCGACGTCACGCGCAGGAACAGTTCCGGACCAATCAGGAAGTCCATACTGATAAATGACGTAATACTGAATGAAACGATTTCATTGGTTCATATCGGATGACGTAGTGAATTTCAATAAGCTCTCTGATTGGACAATAATAACCAATCAAATTAACGCATAAGAAAACATCTGATTGGCTAGATTTGGAGATTTTTCATTGGTTGATAATACTAGACTCTGATTGGTCCGATATTATATCTGCCTTTGACGTCACACGCGCGTCACCGTCAACGTAGACCGCCTTACTCGCAAGACCTAAACAAATTGTCAATTGTACATCAGTTCTATTAGATTTTATTAAATATTTTCGCATATGTATAGACACAAAAAGTGCAGAAGAAAAAAACTTCGTTAAGTAACGATATCTGTAATGTTTATTTTTTTGTTGATTTAGAATCCGATAGTTAACTCATTATGTATAATTAAAATATACACGTTCTCCGCCAACAGTGTAGAATTCCAATCATCAATTCATGCCTTAAAAACATTAGAAAATTAGTTTTGCCATAGCTCTCTGATTATTATTGCTATAGTCAAAATTCAAGAAAAAAATATAATAATTCTGAGAAATAAGACCGTACATATTAATAGATTACGCCTACGTTATTTCAAGAAGATGTTGGTTTGAACATTAAATTCAATAAACTATTATCAGATTATATTTTTTGAACAATAAGTAAGAATAAATTTGTACGTTCTTTCATAACGACTATCATAATATTCATTTTTTCTAATCCAGTCTATAAATTAACTGAAAATTAGGTAAATAATGATGTGAAATTTTCGGCACAATTAAATGTGGTTTTTAGATCATTAGGCTAGAAGTTAGTTAAAACATTTACATGTTATCTGAAATAATCAGAAAAAACAATTGGGTTACAATTTTTGGTTTATAACCGTATCACTCAGTAGAAAAGTGTTTTCATGAGCATAGGAGGCCTTTTAAAAATCTTTCAGTTTGCATTTTCAAATGCGCTTTTAATATTCACTGCAAGGTCTAACGGTATAATAATCTACTGTCGTTGGAAGAAGTTCATAACAAATTTTCTTTCCCCAGTACCTCTTCTGTACTTAATATGATTTAGTTTAAATTTAACTTCTCTAGTGAAAAAAACAGAACTATAAATGTAGCCGTAGAAGTAGCAAATGAAATTTAAAAAAATATTTAAAGTTTAACTGCCTTTTATAGGCAATACTAAATTTTCCCATCATAAAATGAAATTATGAAACAAACTACGAATCAACGCGGAGAAATGTTGAAAAATATCGCCCAAAAATCGTTCATATCGTTAACCGTTTTTAATGCGACGGTTTGTCGTCAAAACGGCACAATTTGTATGTTTCTCTAACAAGGTATAGATCAAGTACGTTCCAAAATTCATTTTGACAATGCCGGCGATTCTACTGACGATTTTTGACAAAAAAAAAACGGCATTGACATTCTTATTAGAAATAACCTTAATATACGGTGACAAAATCAATCATAATGTGTTACGTTCGTATAGTAGTGTTTGCATGGTAGCCGACAAAATAATTTGTTAAGTTTGAGCAAGCTTGTATGTGACAACCCAATCTATTTTCTTGCTTCCTTCACATGGCTTTTTTTATTTCATACTGTAAAATGCAGCTGTAAATATACTGCTGTTACATAAAATAATACCATAATCATTGCGAACCCGGAAGATCTCTAACAATTTTAAAATGTTTTTGGTAGGTTTTTTAATTCTGGAACGTATAGCATTTCAGTAGACGATATTCTGTAATATTCGGCTGTCTCGTTATCTGGGCCGTGACAATGGGCGGATCTTATGTAAAAATGTAAGTCGACGTCACGCGCAGGAACAGTTCCGGACCAATCAGGAAGTCCATACTGATAAATGACGTAATACTGAATGAAACGATTTCATTGGTTCATATCGGATGACGTAGTGAATTTCAATAAGCTCTCTGATTGGACAATAATAACCAATCAAATTAACGCATAAGAAGACATCTGATTGGCTAGATTTGGAGATTTTTCATTGGTTGATAATACTAGACTCTGATTGGTCCGATATTATATCTGCCTTTGACGTCACACGCGCGTCACCGTCAACGTAGGCCGCCTTACTCGCAAGACCTAAACAAATTGTCAATTGTACATCAGTTCTATTAGATTTTATTAAATATTTTCGCATATGTATAGACACAAAAAGTGCAGAAGAAAAAAACTTCGTTAAGTAACGATATCTGTAATGTTTATTTTTTTGTTGATTTAGAATCCGATAGTTAACTCATTATGTATAATTAAAATATGCACGTTCTCCGCCAACAGTGTAGAATTCCAATCATCAATTCATGCCTTAAAAACATTAGAAAATTAGTTTTGCCATAGCTCTCTGATTATTATTGCTATAGTCAAAATTCAAGAAAAAAATATAATAATTCTGAGAAATAAGACCGTACATATTAATAGATTACGCCTACGTTATTTCAAGAAGATGTTGGTTTGAACATTAAATTCAATAAACTATTATCAGATTATATTTTTTGAACAATAAGTAAGAATAAATTTTGTACGTTCTTTCATAACGACTATCATAATATTCATTTTTTCTAATCCAGTCTATAAATTAACTGAAAATTAGGTAAATAATGATGTGAAATTTTCGGCACAATTAAATGTGGTTTTTAGATCATTAGGCTAGAAGTTAGTTAAAACATTTACATGTTATCTGAAATAATCAGAAAAAACAATTGGGTTACAATTTTTGGTTTATAACCGTATCACTCAGTAGAAAAGTGTTTTCATGAGCATAGGAGGCCTTTTAAAAATCTTTCAGTTTGCATTTTCAAATGCGCTTTTAATATTCACTGCAAGGTCTAACGGTATAATAATCTACTGTCGTTGGAAGAAGTTCATAACAAATTTTCTTTCCCCAGTACCTCTTCTGTACTTAATATGATTTAGTTTAATTTTAACTTCTCTAGTGAAAAAAACAGAACTATAAATGTAGCCGTAGAAGTAGCAAATGAAATTTAAAAAAATATTTAAAGTTTAACTGCCTTTTATAGGCAATACTAAATTTTCCCATCATAAAATGAAATTATGAAACAAAGTACGAATCAACGCGGAGAAATGTTGAAAAATATCGCCCAAAAATCGTTCATATCGTTAACCGTTTTTAATGCGACGGTTTGTCGTCAAAACGGCACAATTTGTATGTTTCTCTAACAAGGTATAGATCAAGTACGTTCCAAAATTCATTTTGACAATGCCGGCGATTCTACTGACGATTTTTGACAAAAAAAACGGCATTGACATTCTTATTAGAAATAACCTTAATATACGGTGACAAAATCAATCATAATGTGTTACGTTCGTATAGTAGTGTTTGCATGGTAGCCGACAAAATAATTTGTTAAGTTTGAGCAAGCTTGTATGTGACAACCCAATCTATTTTCTTGCTTCCTTCACATGGCATTTTTTATTTCATACTGTAAAATGCAGCTGTAAATATACTGCTGTTACATAAAATAATACCATAATCATTGCGAACCCGGAAGATCTCTAACAATTTTAAAATGTTTTTGGTAGGTTTTTTAATTCTGGAACGTATAGCATTTCAGTAGACGTTATTCTGTAATATTCGGCTGTATCGTTATCTGGGCCGTGACAATGGGCGGATCTTATGTAAAAATGTAAGTCGACGTCACGCGCTGGAACAGTTCCGGACCAATCAGGAAGTCCATACTGATAAATGACGTAATACTGAATGAAACGATTTCATTGGTTCATATCGGATGACGTAGTGAATTTCAATAAGCTCTCTGATTGGACAATAATAACCAATCAAATTAACGCATAAGAAGACATCTGATTGGCTAGATTTGGAGATTTTTCATTGGTTGATAATACTAGACTCTGATTGGTCCGATATTATATCTGCCTTTGACGTCACACGCGCGTCACCGTCAACGTAGGCCGCCTTACTCGCAAGACCTACACAAATTGTCAATTGTACATCAGTTCTATTAGATTTTATTAAATATTTTCGCATATGTATAGACACAAAAAGTGCAGAAGAAAAAAACTTCGTTAAGTAACGATATCTGTAATGTTTATTTTTTTGTTGATTTAGAATCCGATAGTTAACTCATTATGTATAATTAAAATATACACGTTCTCCGCCAACAGTGTAGAATTCCAATCATCAATTCATGCCTTAAAAACATTAGAAAATTAGTTTTGCCATAGCTCTCTGATTATTATTGCTATAGTCAAAATTCAAGAAAAAAATATAATAATTTTGAGAAATAAGACCGTACATATTAATAGATTACGCCTACGTTATTTCAAGAAGATGTTGGTTTGAACATTAAATTCAATAAACTATTATCAGATTATATTTTTTGAACAATAAGTAAGAATAAATTTGTACGTTCTTTCATAACGACTATCATAATATTCATTTTTTCTAATCCAGTCTATAAATTAACTGAAAATTAGGTAAATAATGATGTGAAATTTTCGGCACAATTAAATGTGGTTTTTAGATCATTAGGCTAGAAGTTAGTTAAAACATTTACATGTTATCTGAAATAATCAGAAAAAACAATTGGGTTACAATTTTTGGTTTATAACCGTATCACTCAGTAGAAAAGTGTTTTCATGAGCATAGGAGGCCTTTTAAAAATCTTTCAGTTTGCATTTTCAAATGCGCTTTTAATATTCACTGCAAGGTCTAACGGTATAATAATCTACTGTCGTTGGAAGAAGTTCATAACAAATTTTCTTTCCCCAGTACCTCTTCTGTACTTAATATGATTTAGTTTAAATTTAACTTCTCTAGTGAAAAAAACAGAACTATAAATGTAGCCGTAGAAGTAGCAAATGAAATTTAAAAAAATATTTAAAGTTTAACTGCCTTTTATAGGCAATACTAAATTTTCCCATCATAAAATGAAATTATGAAACAAACTACGAATCAACGCGGAGAAATGTTGAAAAATATCGCCCAAAAATCGTTCATATCGTTAACCGTTTTTAATGCGACGGTTTGTCGTCAAAACGGCACAATTTGTATGTTTCTCTAACAAGGTATAGATCAAGTACGTTCCAAAATTCATTTTGACAATGCCGGCGATTCTACTGACGATTTTTGACAAAAAAAAAACGGCATTGACATTCTTATTAGAAATAACCTTAATATACGGTGACAAAATCAATCATAATGTGTTACGTTCGTATAGTAGTGTTTGCATGGTAGCCGACAAAATAATTTGTTAAGTTTGAGCAAGCTTGTATGTGACAACCCAATCTATTTTCTTTCTTCCTTCACATGGCATTTTTTATTTCATACTGTAAAATGCAGCTGTAAATATACTGCTGTTACATAAAATAATACCATAATCATTGCGAACCCGGAAGACCTCTAACAATTTTAAAATGTTTTTGGTAGGTTTTTTAATTCTGGAACGTATAGCATTTCAGTAGACGTTATTCTGTAATATTCGGCTGTATCGTTATCTGGGCCGTGACAATGGGCGGATCTTATGTAAAAATGTAAGTCGACGTCACGCGCTGGAACAGTTCCGGACCAATCAGGAAGTCCATACTGATAAATGACGTAATACTGAATGAAACGATTTCATTGGTTCATATCGGATGACGTAGTGAATTTCAATAAGCTCTCTGATTGGACAATAATAACCAATCAAATTAACGCATAAGAAGACATCTGATTGGCTAGATTTGGAGATTTTTCATTGGTTGATAATACTAGACTCTGATTGGTCCGATATTATATCTGCCTTTGACGTCACACGCGCGTCACCGTCAACGTAGGCCGCCTTACTCGCAAGACCTACACAAATTGTCAATTGTACATCAGTTCTATTAGATTTTATTAAATATTTTCGCATATGTATAGACACAAAAAGTGCAGAAGAAAAAAACTTCGTTAAGTAACGATATCTGTAATGTTTATTTTTTTGTTGATTTAGAATCCGATAGTTAACTCATTATGTATAATTAAAATATACACGTTCTCCGCCAACAGTGTAGAATTCCAATCATCAATTCATGCCTTAAAAACATTAGAAAATTAGTTTTGCCATAGCTCTATGATTATTATTGCTATAGTCAAAATTCAAGAAAAAGATATAATAATTCTGAGAAATAAGACCGTACATATTAATAGATTACGCCTACGTTATTTCAAGAAGATGTTGGTTTGAACATTAAATTCAATAAACTATTATCAGATTATATTTTTTGAACAATAAGTAAGAATAAATTTGTACGTTCTTTCATAACGACTATCATAATATTCATTTTTTCTAATCCAGTCTATAAATTAACTGAAAATTAGGTAAATAATGATGTGAAATTTTCGGCACAATTAAATGTGGTTTTTAGATCATTAGGCTAGAAGTTAGTTAAAACATTTACATGTTATCTGAAATAATCAGAAAAAACAATTGGGTTACAATTTTTGGTTTATAACCGTATCACTCAGTAGAAAAGTGTTTTCATGAGCATAGGAGGCCTTTTAAAAATCTTTCAGTTTGCATTTTCAAATGCGCTTTTAATATTCACTGCAAGGTCTAACGGTATAATAATCTACTGTCGTTGGAAGAAGTTCATAACAAATTTTCTTTCCCCAGTACCTCTTCTGTACTTAATATGATTTAGTTTAAATTTAACTTCTCTAGTGAAAAAAACAGAACTATAAATGTAGCCGTAGAAGTAGCAAATGAAATTTAAAAAAATATTTAAAGTTTAACTGCCTTTTATAGGCAATACTAAATTTTCCCATCATAAAATGAAATTATGAAACAAACTACGAATCAACGCGGAGAAATGTTGAAAAATATCGCCCAAAAATCGTTCATATCGTTAACCGTTTTTAATGCGACGGTTTGTCGTCAAAACGGCACAATTTGTATGTTTCTCTAACAAGGTATAGATCAAGTACGTTCCAAAATTCATTTTGACAATGCCGGCGATTCTACTGACGATTTTTGACAAAAAAAAAACGGCATTGACATTCTTATTAGAAATAACCTTAATATACGGTGACAAAATCAATCATAATGTGTTACGTTCGTATAGTAGTGTTTGCATGGTAGCCGACAAAATAATTTGTTAAGTTTGAGCAAGCTTGTATGTGACAACCCAATCTATTTTCTTGCTACCTTCACATGGCTTTTTTTATTTCATACTGTAAAATGCAGCTGTAAATATACTGCTGTTACATAAAATAATACCATAATCATTGCGAAACCGGAAGATCTCTAACAATTTTAAAATGTTTTTGGTAGGTTTTTTAATTCTGGAACGTATAGCATTTCAGTAGACGTTATTCTGTAATATTCGGCTGTATCGTTATCTGGGCCGTGACAATGGGCGGATCTTATGTAAAAATGTAAGTCGACGTCACGCGCAGGAACAGTTCCGGACCAATCAGGAAGTCCATACTGATAAATGACGTAATACTGAATGAAACGATTTCATTGGTTCATATCGGATGACGTAGTGAATTTCAATAAGCTCTCTGATTGGACAATAATAACCAATCAAATTAACGCATAAGAAGACATCTGATTGGCTAGATTTGGAGATTTTTCATTGGTTGATAATACTAGACTCTGATTGGTCCGATATTATATCTGCCTTTGACGTCACACGCGCGTCACCGTCGACGTAGGCCGCCTTACTCGCAAGACCTAAACAAATTGTCAATTGTACATCAGTTCTATTAGATTTTATTAAATATTTTCGCATATGTATAGACACAAAAAGTGCAGAAGAAAAAAACTTCGTTAAGTAACGATATCTGTAATGTTTATTTTTTTGTTGATTTAGAATCCGATAGTTAACTCATTATGTATAATTAAAATATACACGTTCTCCGCCAACAGTGTAGAATTCCAATCATCAATTCATGCCTTAAAAACATTAGAAAATTAGTTTTGCCATAGCTCTCTGTTTATTATTGCTATAGTCAAAATTCAAGAAAAAGATATAATAATTCTGAGAAATAAGACCGTACATATTAATAGATTACGCCTACGTTATTTCAAGAAGATGTTGGTTTGAACATTAAATTCAATAAACTATTATCAGATTATATTTTTTGAACAATAAGTAAGAATAAATTTGTACGTTCTTTCATAACGACTATCATAATATTCATTTTTTCTAATCCAGTCTATAAATTAACTGAAAATTAGGTAAATAATGATGTGAAATTTTCGGCACAATTAAATGTGGTTTTTAGATCATTAGGCTAGAAGTTAGTTAAAACATTTACATGTTATCTGAAATAATCAGAAAAAACAATTGGGTTACAATTTTTGGTTTATAACCGTATCACTCAGTAGAAAAGTGTTTTCATGAGCATAGGAGGCTTTTTAAAAATCTTTCAGTTTGCATTTTCAAATGCGCTTTTAATATTCACTGCAAGGTCTAACGGTATAATAATCTACTGTCGTTGGAAGAAGTTCATAACAAATTTTCTTTCCCCAGTACCTCTTCTGTACTTAATATGATTTAGTTTAAATTTAACTTCTCTAGTGAAAAAAACAGAACTATAAATGTAGCCGTAGAAGTAGCAAATGAAATTTAAAAAAATATTTAAAGTTTAACTGCCTTTTATAGGCAATACTAAATTTTCCCATCATAAAATGAAATTATGAAACAAACTACGAATCAACGCGGAGAAATGTTGAAAAATATCGCCCAAAAATCGTTCATATCGTTAACCGTTTTTAATGCGACGGTTTGTCGTCAAAACGGCACAATTTGTATGTTTCTCTAACAAGGTATAGATCAAGTACGTTCCAAAATTCATTTTGACAATGCCGGCGATTCTACTGACGATTTTTGACAAAAAAAAAACGGCATTGACATTCTTATTAGAAATAACCTTAATATACGGTGACAAAATCAATCATAATGTGTTACGTTCGTATAGTAGTGTTTGCATGGTAGCCGACAAAATAATTTGTTAAGTTTGAGCAAGCTTGTATGTGACAACCCAATCTATTTTCTTGCTACCTTCACATGGCTTTTTTTATTTCATACTGTAAAATGCAGCTGTAAATATACTGCTGTTACATAAAATAATACCATAATCATTGCGAACCCGGAAGATCTCTAACAATTTTAAAATGTTTTTGGTAGGTTTTTTAATTCTGGAACGTATAGCATTTCAGTAGACGTTATTCTGTAATATTCGGCTGTATCGTTATCTGGGCCGTGACAATGGGTGGATCTTATGTAAAAATGTAAGTCGACGTCACGCGCAGGAACAGTTCCGGACCAATCAGGAAGTCCATACTGATAAATGACGTAATACTGAATGAAACGATTTCATTGGTTCATATCGGATGACGTAGTGAATTTCAATAAGCTCTCTGATTGGACAATAATAACCAATCAAATTAACGCATAAGAAGACATCTGATTGGCTAGATTTGGAGATTTTTCATTGGTTGATAATACTAGACTCTGATTGGTCCGATATTATATCTGCCTTTGACGTCACACGCGCGTCACCGTCAACGTAGGCCGCCTTACTCGCAAGACCTAAACAAATTGTCAATTGTACATCAGTTCTATTAGATTTTATTAAATATTTTCGCATATGTATAGACACAAAAAGTGCAGAAGAAAATAACTTCGTTAAGTAACGATATCTGTAATGTTTATTTTTTTGTTGATTTAGAATCCGATAGTTAACTCATTATGTATAATTAAAATATACACGTTCTCCGCCAACAGTGTAGAATTCCAATCATCAATTCATGCCTTAAAAACATTAGAAAATTAGTTTTGCCATAGCTCTCTGATTATTATTGCTATAGTCAAAATTCAAGAAAAAAATATAATAATTCTGAGAAATAAGACCGTACATATTAATAGATTACGCCTACGTTATTTCAAGAAGATGTTGGTTTGAACATTAAATTCAATAAACTATTATCAGATTATATTTTTTGAACAATAAGTAAGAATAAATTTGTACGTTCTTTCATAACGACTATCATAATATTCATTTTTTCTAATCCAGTCTATAAATTAACTGAAAATTAGGTAAATAATGATGTGAAATTTTCGGCACAATTAAATGTGGTTTTTAGATCATTAGGCTAGAAGTTAGTTAAAACATTTACATGTTATCTGAAATAATCAGAAAAAACAATTGGGTTACAATTTTTGGTTTATAACCGTATCACTCAGTAGAAAAGTGTTTTCATGAGCATAGGAGGCTTTTTAAAAATCTTTCAGTTTGCATTTTCAAATGCGCTTTTAATATTCACTGCAAGGTCTAACGGTATAATAATCTACTGTCGTTGGAAGAAGTTCATAACAAATTTTTTTTCCCCAGTACCTCTTCTGTACTTAATATGATTTAGTTTAAATTTAACTTCTCTAGTGAAAAAAACAGAACTATAAATGTAGCCGTAGAAGTAGCAAATGAAATTTAAAAAAATATTTAAAGTTTAACTGCCTTTTATAGGCAATACTAAATTTTCCCATCATAAAATGAAATTATGAAACAAACTACGAATCAACGCGGAGAAATGTTGAAAAATATCGCCCAAAAATCGTTCATATCGTTAACCGTTTTTAATGCGACGGTTTGTCGTCAAAACGGCACAATTTGTATGTTTCTCTAACAAGGTATAGATCAAGTACGTTCCAAAATTCATTTTGACAATGCCGGCGATTCTACTGACGATTTTTGACAAAAAAAAAACGGCATTGACATTCTTATTAGAAATAACCTTAATATACGGTGACAAAATCAATCATAATGTGTTACGTTCGTATAGTAGTGTTTGCATGGTAGCCGACAAAATAATTTGTTAAGTTTGAGCAAGCTTGTATGTGACAACCCAATCTATTTTCTTGCTACCTTCACATGGCTTTTTTTATTTCATACTGTAAAATGCAGCTGTAAATATACTGCTGTTACATAAAATAATACCATAATCATTGCGAACCCGGAAGATCTCTAACAATTTTAAAATGTTTTTGGTAGGTTTTTTAATTCTGGAACGTATAGCATTTCAGTAGACGTTATTCTGTAATATTCGGCTGTATCGTTATCTGGGCCGTGACAATGGGTGGATCTTATGTAACAATGTAAGTCGACGTCACGCGCAGGAACAGTTCCGGACCAATCAGGAAGTCCATACTGATAAATGACGTAATACTGAATGAAACGATTTCATTGGTTCATATCGGATGACGTAGTGAATTTCAATAAGCTCTCTGATTGGACAATAATAACCAATCAAATTAACGCATAAGAAGACATCTGATTGGCTAGATTTGGAGATTTTTCATTGGTTGATAATACTAGACTCTGATTGGTCCGATATTATATCTGCCTTTGACGTCACACGCGCGTCACCGTCAACGTAGGCCGCCTTACTCGCAAGACCTAAACAAATTGTCAATTGTACATCAGTTCTATTAGATTTTATTAAATATTTTCGCATATGTATAGACACAAAAAGTGCAGAAGAAAATAACTTCGTTAAGTAACGATATCTGTAATGTTTATTTTTTTGTTGATTTAGAATCCGATAGTTAACTCATTATGTATAATTAAAATATACACGTTCTCCGCCAACAGTGTAGAATTCCAATCATCAATTCATGCCTTAAAAACATTAGAAAATTAGTTTTGCCATAGCTCTCTGATTATTATTGCTATAGTCAAAATTCAAGAAAAAAATATAATAATTCTGAGAAATAAGACCGTACATATTAATAGATTACGCCTACGTTATTTCAAGAAGATGTTGGTTTGAACATTAAATTCAATAAACTATTATCAGATTATATTTTTTGAACAATAAGTAAGAATAAATTTGTACGTTCTTTCATAACGACTATCATAATATTCATTTTTTCTAATCCAGTCTATAAATTAACTGAAAATTAGGTAAATAATGATGTGAAATTTTCGGCACAATTAAATGTGGTTTTTAGATCATTAGGCTAGAAGTTAGTTAAAACATTTACATGTTATCTGAAATAATCAGAAAAAACAATTGGGTTACAATTTTTGGTTTATAACCGTATCACTCAGTAGAAAAGTGTTTTCATGAGCATAGGAGGCCTTTTAAAAATCTTTCAGTTTGCATTTTCAAATGCGCTTTTAATATTCACTGCAAGGTCTAACGGTATAATAATCTACTGTCGTTGGAAGAAGTTCATAACAAATTTTCTTTCCCCAGTACCTCTTCTGTACTTAATATGATTTAGTTTAAATTTAACTTCTCTAGTGAAAAAAACAGAACTATAAATGTAGCCGTAGAAGTAGCAAATGAAATTTAAAAAAATATTTAAAGTTTAACTGCCTTTTATAGGCAATACTAAATTTTCCCATCATAAAATGAAATTATGAAACAAACTACGAATCAACGCGGAGAAATGTTGAAAAATATCGCCCAAAAATCGTTCATATCGTTAACCGTTTTTAATGCGACGGTTTGTCGTCAAAACGGCACAATTTGTATGTTTCTCTAACAAGGTATAGATCAAGTACGTTCCAAAATTCATTTTGACAATGCCGGCGATCCTACTGCCGATTTTTGACAAAAAAAAACGGCATTGACATTCTTATTAGAAATAACCTTAATATACGGTGACAAAATCAATCATAATGTGTTACGTTCGTATAGTAGTGTTTGCATGGTAGCCGACAAAATAATTTGTTAAGTTTGAGCAAGCTTGTATGTGACAACCCGGTTGGCAACACTGAGTTTGTTAGAAGTAGAAGCCGTGCATATCGTTCCTGAATTTTTGTGAAATTTAAGTGGTACAAATAATTTTGTTTAATTCGGAGTGTGCATGTGCTAAAATGTAAATAACAGTTCTTAACGTAATCAAAGAAAAGTTTGCTGATGGATTGTGAGTAGTTATTGTTTTTTGTTTATTTAATGCCATGTCAAGCGTTTGACGGAAGCAGTAGTTGGCTTTGAATATATATTTCCAAGAACAGTTTATAATAGTATGTAATAGTTTATAATAGTTTATAATGCACACTTGAATAATTTTTGAATTTTGGACTTTGAACCTCCACGTACCAACTTTTAAATTGTAATTTCACTAGAGCTGTTTGGTTAGCTGCGCCTGCGCAGAGGTTTGTCTTCATTGTTCGGCTGCTCGTTCTGCTGCTGCGGTGCACTGCGTGTTTTTCTATCATTACTGGTATTTTGTAGCCTTATCAAGAACTGTCTAATCTTATTATAATTATTCTAGCTGATATTGAAGGATTGACGTTGAATGTTTTCTTTTATGTTACCTTTTATTTACTTAATTTCTTATCAGAAGAATTTAATCTGTAATTGCTATGGTATAGCTTACGTCTTGGTTGAATCATTTAAATTGTATTGTTTTCTTATTCAAATTGTTGCGTCGTAACTTATTTACAACTACGTATTTATTGTTTTATTTATTTTTATTTTATTTTTTATTTTTTTTTTTTTTTACTAAAATTTCTTGTTAAAGTGTGTGATTATATCTTATTTATGTCTAAGGACATTTCTAACTATTTTGCACACTCGACGCCTTCTGGGGCAGGTAAAAGGCCAAGAAGTAAAAGCTCGCCGTGTTCGCCCGAACAAAGTAGTAAAAAGATGGCGTCTAGTCAGGCAGAGATGATGGAAGCTATGTCGAACTTGTTGGACGAAAAACTAAAGGTTTTGGCAACAAAATCCGATTTAAAATCAATTGAAAATTCTTTAAAGGAAATTATTAGGGAGAATGAAGCATTGAAGGAAGAAATACGGGAGCTTAAGGTTGGCAACGCGAAATTACAGAGTAAAGTGAATGATCTGGAGAACAGAGCAAGGCGGAATAACGTGGTTTTTACTGGTTTAAAGTATGGGAAGGAGGATGATATTAGGACTGTTGTGAGGGATTTTTGCGTTAATTTCTTGTCGGCTAGGAAAGATATCTGGGTAAACAGAGCGCATATCTTGGGTCCCAGGGGGGATAATAGACCCATCATAGCACACCTTCCGGATGATGAGGATGTTTTAACGGTGATGAAAAACGCAAAAAAATTAAAAGGGACAAATTTCTTTGTTAAAAGGGATTTTTCACAATTGACTAGAGCAAAAAGGGGTGTACTAAACAAGTTGAGAAGGGAAGTATTGCGAGTTGGGAGAGTGGAGCGTGTGTATCTCGATATCGAAAGGTTGTGGGTTCAAGGCTGTCCGTATTCTTTGTCGGATGAAATGGAGTTGCAAACGGGACGGGAAGGAGGAATGCAGATGTTGTCTCAATTATTGGGTTTTGATGCTGAGGATTTCATAAAAAATAGTAAAGTAGAGCGAAATAATGAATAGCAGTTGGCCGTCTGTCAGGTTCCGAACATAGATAATAGCACCATCCTGAGTATACTGTCTTATAATGTGAATGGGCTAAAAAATAAAATTTTTGAAGTTGGTTTTTTGAATTTTGTTTGTAAGCACGATGTCTTCCTCTTATTCGAGACTTTTGTAGAATTAGATGATTGCAAAACATGGGAAAATGTTTTTGACGGTTTTAGTACTTTGTGGGTACCAGCTACAAGGGAGTCTGGATTCGGTAGGGCTAGTGGAGGAATTGTAATGGGTTTTAAGAAACAGTTAACGGGAATTCTTACGTTTTTAAGGCTGGAGGGGAGGGATGTAATAGGAATACAGACTAACAAAAAGTTAGTGTATTTGGTGCCCGTGTACTTTAACGGAGGAGCTCACGACGCATGGGAGCGAGATTACTCGAATATGCGGAGATTTTTAGAGATGGTTGGGGAAGATCAGTCCTTTATTTTGATCGGAGATGCTAATAGTAGGATAGGGGATAAACAACTGTTACCCAAAGAAATGATTTTAGAAGGAGAAATTTATTATAGACGTAGGTCGAGAGATGCAATCTCTAACCAAAAAGGACATAAGTTGATTGATATGTGTGAAGCTTTTAACCTGGTAATAATGAATGGAAGGACGAGAGATGACTGGGAGGGCGAACTCACATATGTAGGAGCAAATGGTTCGTCTGTGATTGATGTATGTCTAGTGGATGTGGATGTTTTAAATATGGTTAGAAATTTTTCTGTTTTGAAGGAGCCTTTTTCAGATCATATGCCGATTTCATTGGAAATAGGATTGAATAAGATAGACTTTAAGCAAAATATATTGCCCCTAATTCCTAAGTTGCTATGGACAGCAAACGATGATAGATATTTTAAAACGAGACTTGCAAAACTGGGTGGCGGTGTAGATTCGGGTAACGTAGAAGCTGATCTAAATGCTCTGAATTTACTTTTGTATTCGGCAGCTAGCCATAGTACTAAAGTAAATGTTTATAAAGGAGGTGAGAAAAAGAAGCCCTGGTTTGATAGTGAATGTCGTCGAGTTCGATACAAGATGTACAAGCTTCTTAATATATTTCGAAAAACGAGTTCGGACCAAGCTAGGCGCGAATATGTAGAAGTAAGGAAAACGTATAACGGGGTATGTAAAAGGAAACGTTTACAGTATATATCGGGAATAGCGGATAAACTAAAAGATACCACAAATTCTAAAGAATTTTGGATGATCGTAAAACAATTTAAAGGATGTACATTTAAGAGTAGTGACTGTATCAAACCGGAAGTCTGGGTAAATTATTTTAAGGGTTTGTTGAACAGTGTGGGTAAAACAGGTCCGACTGCTTATGCCCCGCCGTGTATGGAAATCGAGGAGTTGGACGGATTAATTACATTTCAGGAACTGAAACAAGCCTTGAGAAAATCCAAAAATAACAAAGCACCCGGGTTAGATAGAATTCCATTTGAGTTTTATAAAAATGCTTCAGAGGAGTACTTACACTCAATCTTGAAGTTGTTTAATACTATCCTGCACACAGGCAATGTCCCGCTGTCGTTTAAGAAAGCTATTATATTTCCATTACATAAAAAGGGTCCACTAGAAACGGTTGAAAATTACAGGGGAATCTCGTTTTTGGATTCAATATCAAAGCTTTTTACGGGTATTCTGTTGAAACGTTTGGAACGCTGGGTTACGAATAAGAATATTCTAAACGAGTGCCAGTCAGGGTTCCGAGCGGGATATTCTGCTATAGATAATGTTTTTAATTTGTATACAGCTGTATGTCTTAAGTTAAGAAGCGGGGCTAAAAAAGTATATGCGTGTTTTATAGACTTAAAAGCAGCCTTCGATAAGGTCGACAGAAATGCATTGTTTTATAAATTGTATAATTTGGGGTTCAGTTATAAGTTCCTAAGGGTCTTGCGGGAGTTGTATGAAAACACTGAAGCGCAGGTTTGGTGTGGTACAGGACTGACAGCCCCGTTCTGTACAACCGCGGGGGTTCGGCAAGGTTGTCTTCTTTCACCAATGCTTTTTGCACTCTTCATTAATGACATCCACGAGGAGATAGGGGAAGGAATTTGGTTGGATGAAACAAACATAAGGTCATTGTTATACGCGGATGATCTGGTTCTGTTGGCTGCGGATAGTAGGAGGCTCCAGAAAATGCTTGACCGTTTTAGTGAGTACTGTGAAAGATGGAACTTAATAGTAAATGTGGAAAAAACAAAAATTGTAGTTTTTAGGAAAGGAGGCAGGCTGAAGGGACACGAGAGGTGGATGTATCAAGGGAGAAGCATTGAAGTTGTGAACAGTTTTAAATATTTAGGAGTTACATTCACGTCACAATTGTCTTTTACAAAGCATTTTCAAGAGCGGGCCTCTGCTACGAGGTACGCAATAAACAGTTTTTGGAAGAAGTTAATGATAAGGGATGATATTGCGTATTCAGCTAAGCAGAGGGTATTTCGATCCGCATGTCAAACGATTGCCATGTACGGAGCTGAAGTTTGGGGGTTTGGAACAGGAGAAGATATTGAGGGCGTTCAAAGGTTTTATATGAAGCGTGTTTTTGGTCTCCCATCTAATACGCCAAACTACATATTATACTTAGAAACGGGAGCAAATTTACTGTACGTTGATGCCTTGAAAATGAATTTAAAGTATATCCATAAAGCATGCAAGTTCCCAGAAAACAGACTTCCAAATATATTGGTGAGGAAGGCATTAAGAATGCAATTAGAATGGGTTAATAGGTTGAAAGTATTATTTGATGGCTTTAATAGAAACTTTAATGTAGATGTAATGACCAATGAACAATGGCGGGAGGACTGTGAGGGTGTAATTGAGGGTATTAAGCAACGAGAAGTCGGCAAGTGGTTAGAAAGGGCTGATAGGTCCGAATTTCATTCGATTTATAGTAAATTAAATAGGGATTTAGGTGACGTACAATACATTACCGACCGGCACAAGAGGCAGTTTATTAATGTAATTTTTAGGGCTAGAAGTGGTATGCTGCCACTTAATAAGGCACCTCATAGAGAGTCAGATAGATGGAGATGTTCGTTATGTTGTTTGAAAGAGGAGGAAGACATAGTGCATTTTTTAGGAGTTTGTCCCATTCTAAAAAATTATAGAATAAAGTGGTTTAATAACGATGTGCTAAGTGAAGACGAAATTATTAGGGTGCTAAATGGAGACAACTGGGGGAGTTTAGTTGCATATATCACAGAAGCAATAAAATATCGCAAGATACTGGTCCAAAAATTTAACTACTAATTAGTAAGGATCATGTAGTATTATTTATGTATGTAATGTTTTGTTGTTTTCTTTGGTTTTAATTAAGGAATAAGAGAGAAAAGTACTGTAAAATAGTTTTATGTTTTGTGTTATTGTTGTTACTTGATGAACTATAATAGAGGACAGTTTTAAATTTACTTAATATTTTCGTGAGTGATATAATTTAGATTTTGTTTTGGCTGCCAGCCTGGCAGGCGACCTTTTGGGTCTTGCCATATGTGTTTTTGTAATATCTATTTTGTATTTTGCGATACTGTCAAATGTTATTTGTATTTATTTATAAGCAATGTATATACATATGTATTTTAGTAATAAAACACACTTCATTATTATTATTATTATTATTATTATGTGACAACCCAATCTATTTTCTTGCTTCCTTCACATGGCTTTTTTTATTTCATACTGTAAAATGCAGCTGTAAATATACTGCTGTTACATAAAATAATACCATAATCATTGCGAACCCGGAAGATCTCTAACAATTTTAAAATGTTTTTGGTAGGTTTTTTAATTCTGGAACGTATAGCATTTCAGTAGACGTTATTCTGTAATATTCGGCTGTATCGTTAACTGGGCGGTGACAATGGGCGGTTCTTATGTAAAAATGTAAGTCGACGTCACGCGCAGGAACAGTTCCGGACCAATCAGGAAGTCCATACTGACAAATGACGTAATACTGAATGAAACGATTTCATTGGTTCATATCGGATGACGTAGTGAATTTCAATAAGCTCTCTGATTGGACAATAATAACCAATCAAATTAACGCATAAGAAGACATCTGATTGGCTAGATTTGGAGATTTTTCATTGGTTGATAATACTAGACTCTGATTGGTCCGATATTATATCTGCCTTTGACGTCACACGCGCGTCACCGTCAACGTAGGCCGCCTTACTCGCAAGACCTACACAAATTGTCAATTGTACATCAGTTCTATTAGATTTTATTAAATATTTTCGCATATGTATAGACACAAAAAGTGCAGAAGAAAAAAACTTCGTTAAGTAACGATATCTGTAATGTTTATTTTTTTGTTGATTTAGAATCCGATAGTTAACTCATTATGTATAATTAAAATATACACGTTCTCCGCCAACAGTGTAGAATTCCAATCATCAATTCATGCCTTAAAAACATTAGAAAATTAGTTTTGCCATAGCTCTCTGATTATTATTGCTATAGTCAAAATTCAAGAAAAAAATATAATAATTCTGAGAAATAAGACCGTACATATTAATAGATTACGCCTACGTTATTTCAAGAAGATGTTGGTTTGAACATTAAATTCAATAAACTATTATCAGATTATATTTTTTGAACAATAAGTAAGAATAAATTTGTACGTTCTTTCATAACGACTATCATAATATTCATTTTTTCTAATCCAGTCTATAAATTAACTGAAAATTAGGTAAATAATGATGTGAAATTTTCGGCACAATTAAATGTGGTTTTTAGATCATTAGGCTAGAAGTTAGTTAAAACATTTACATGTTATCTGAAATAATCAGAAAAAACAATTGGGTTACAATTTTTGGTTTATAACCGTATCACTCAGTAGAAAAGTGTTTTCATGAGCATAGGAGGCCTTTTAAAAATCTTTCAGTTTGCATTTTCAAATGCGCTTTTAATATTCACTGCAAGGTCTAACGGTATAATAATCTACTGTCGTTGGAAGAAGTTCATAACAAATTTTCTTTCCCCAGTACCTCTTCTGTACTTAATATGATTTAGTTTAAATTTAACTTCTCTAGTGAAAAAAACAGAACTATAAATGTAGCCGTAGAAGTAGCAAATAAAATTTAAAAAAATATTTAAAGTTTAACTGCCTTTTATAGGCAATACTAAATTTTCCCATCATAAAATGAAATTATGAAACAAACTACGAATCAACGCGGAGAAATGTTGAAAAATATCGCCCAAAAAACGTTCATATCGTTAACCGTTTTTAATGCGACGGTTTGTCGTCAAAACGGCACAATTTGTATGTTTCTCTAACAAGGTATAGATCAAGTACGTTCCAAAATTCATTTTGACAATGCCGGCGATTCTACTGACGATTTTTGACAAAAAAAAAACGGCATTGACATTCTTATTAGAAATAACCTTAATATACGGTGACAAAATCAATCATAATGTGTTACGTTCGTGTAGTAGTGTTTGCATGGTAGCCGACAAAATAATTTGTTAAGTTTGAGCAAGCTTGTATGTGACAACCCAATCTATTTTCTTGCTACCTTCACATGGCTTTTTTTATTTCATACTGTAAAATGCAGCTGTAAATATACTGCTGTTACATAAAATAATACCATAATCATTGCGAACCCGGAAGATCTCTAACAATTTTAAAATGTTTTTGGTAGGTTTTTTAATTCTGGAACGTATAGCATTTCAGTAGACGTTATTCTGTAATATTCGGCTGTATCGTTATCTGGGCCGTGACAATGGGCGGATCTTATGTAAAAATGTAAGTCGACGTCACGCGCAGGAACAGTTCCGGACCAATCAGGAAGTCCATACTGATAAATGACGTAATACTGAATGAAACGATTTCATTGGTTCATATCGGATGACGTAGTGAATTTCAATAAGCTCTCTGATTGGACAATAATAACCAATCAAATTAACGCATAAGAAGACATCTGATTGGCTAGATTTGGAGATTTTTCATTGGTAGATAATACTAGACTCTGATTGGTCCGATATTATATCTGCCTTTGACGTCACACGCGCGTCACCGTCAACGTAGGCCGCCTTACTCGCAAGACCTAAACAAATTGTCAATTGTACATCAGTTCTATTAGATTTTATTAAATATTTTCGCATATGTATAGACACAAAAAGTGCAGAAGAAAAAAACTTCGTTAAGTAACGATATCTGTAATGTTTATTTTTTTGTTGATTTAGAATCTGATAGTTAACTCATTATGTATAATTAAAATATACACGTTCTCCGCCAACAGTGTAGAATTCCAATCATCAATTCATGCCTTAAATACATTAGAAAATTAGTTTTGCCATAGCTCTCTGATTATTATTGCTATAGTCAAAATTCAAGAAAAAAATATAATAATTCTGAGAAATAAGACCGTACATATTAATAGATTACGCCTACGTTATTTCAAGAAGATGTTGGGTTGAACATTAAATTCAATAAACTATTATCAGATTATATTTTTTGAACAATAAGTAAGAATAAATTTGTACGTTCTTTCATAACGACTATCATAATATTCATTTTTTCTAATCCAGTCTATAAATTAACTGAAAATTAGGTAAATAATGATGTGAAATTTTCGGCACAATTAAATGTGGTTTTTAGATCATTAGGCTAGAAGTTAGTTAAAACATTTACATGTTATCTGAAATAATCAGAAAAAACAATTGGGTTACAATTTTTGGTTTATAACCGTATCACTCAGTAGAAAAGTGTTTTCATGAGCATAGGAGGCCTTTTAAAAATCTTTCAGTTTGCATTTTCAAATGCGCTTTTAATATTCACTGCAAGGTCTAACGGTATAATAATCTACTGTCGTTGGAAGAAGTTCATAACAAATTTTCTTTCCCCAGTACCTCTTCTGTACTTAATATGATTTAGTTTAAATTTAACTTCTCTAGTGAAAAAAACAGAACTATAAATGTAGCCGTAGAAGTAGCAAATGAAATTTAAAAAAATATTTAAAGTTTAACTGCCTTTTATAGGCAATACTAAATTTTCCCATCATAAAATGAAATTATGAAACAAACTACGAATCAACGCGGAGAAATGTTGAAAAATATCGCCCAAAAATCGTTCATATCGTTAACCGTTTTTAATGCGACGGTTTGTCGTCAAAACGGCACAATTTGTATGTTTCTCTAACAAGGAATAGATCACGTACGTTCCAAAATTCATTTTGACAATGCCGGCGATTCTACTGACGATTTTTGACAAAAAAAAACGGCATTGACATTCTTATTAGAAATAACCTTAATATACGGTGACAAAATCAATCATAATGTGTTACGTTCGTATAGTAGTGTTTGCATGGTAGCCGACAAAATAATTTGTTAAGTTTGAGCAAGCTTGTATGTGACAACCCAATCTATTTTCTTGCTACCTTCACATGGCTTTTTTTATTTCATACTGTAAAATGCAGCTGTAAATATACTGCTGTTACATAAAATAATACCATAATCATTGCGAACCCGGAAGATCTCTAACAATTTTAAAATGTTTTTGGTAGGTTTTTTAATTCTGGAACGTATAGCATTTCAGTAGACGTTATTCTGTAATATTCGGCTGTATCGTTATCTGGGCCGTGACAATGGGCGGATCTTATGTAAAAATGTAAGTCGACGTCACGCGCAGGAACAGTTCCGGACCAATCAGGAAGTCCATACTGATAAATGACGTAATACTGAATGAAACGATTTCATTGGTTCATATCGGATGACGTAGTGAATTTCAATAAGCTCTCTGATTGGACAATAATAACCAATCAAATTAACGCATAAGAAGACATCTGATTGGCTAGATTTGGAGATTTTTCATTGGTTGATAATACTAGACTCTGATTGGTCCGATATTATATCTGCCTTTGACGTCACACGCGCGTCACCGTCAACGTAGGCCGCCTTACTCGCAAGACCTAAACAAATTGTCAATTGTACATCAGTTCTATTAGATTTTATTAAATATTTTCGCATATGTATAGACACAAAAAGTGCAGAAAAAAAAAACTTCGTTAAGTAACGATATCTGTAATGTTTATTGTTTTGTTGATTTAGAATCCGATAGTTAACTCATTATGTATAATTAAAATATACACGCTCTCCGCCAACAGTGTAGAATTCCAATCATCAATTCATGCTTTAAAAACATTAGCAAATTAGTTTTGCCATAGCTCTCTGATTATTATTGCTATAGTCAAAATTCAAGAAAAAAATATAATAATTCTGAGAAATAAGACCGTACATATTAATAGATTACGCCTACGTTATTTCAAGAAGATGTTGGTTTGAACATTAAATTCAATAAACTATTATCAGATTATATTTTTTGAACAATAAGTAAGAATAAATTTGTACGTTCTTTCATAACGACTATCATAATATTCATTTTTTCTAATCCAGTCTATAAATTAACTGAAAATTAGGTAAATAATGATGTGAAATTTTCGGCACAATTAAATGTGGTTTTTAGATCATTAGGTTAGAAGTTAGTTAAAACATTTACATGTTATCTGAAATAATCAGAAAAAACAATTGGGTTACAATTTTTGGTTTATAACCGTATCACTCAGTAGAAAAGTGTTTTCATGAGCATAGGAGGCCTTTTAAAAATCTTTCAGTTTGCATTTTCAAATGCGCTTTTAATATTCACTGCAAGGTCTAACGGTATAATAATCTACTGTCGTTGGAAGAAATTCATAACAAATTTTCTTTCCTCAGTACCTCTTCTGTACTTAATATGATTTAGTTTAAATTTAACTTCTCTAGTGAAAAAAACAGAACTATAAATGTAGCCGTAGAAGTAGCAAATGAAATTTAAAAAAATATTTAAAGTTTAACTGCCTTTTATAGGCAATACTAAATTTTCCCATCATAAAATGAAATTATGAAACAAACTACGAATCAACGCGGAGAAATGTTGAAAAATATCGCCCAAAAATCGTTCATATCGTTAACCGTTTTTAATGCGACGGTTTGTCGTCAAAACGGCACAATTTGTATGTTTCTCTAACAAGGTATAGATCAAGTACGTTCCAAAATTCATTTTGACAATGCCGGCGATTCTACTGACGATTTTTGACAAAAAAAAACGGCATTGACATTCTTATTAGAAATAACCTTAATATACGGTGACAAAATCAATCATAATGTGTTACGTTCGTATAGTAGTGTTTGCATGGTAGCCGACAAAATAATTTGTTAAGTTTGAGCAAGCTTGTATGTGACAACCCAATCTATTTTCTTGCTGCCTTCACATGGCTTTTTTTATTTCATACTGTAAAATGCAGCTGTAAATATACTGCTGTTACATAAAATAATACCATAATCATTGCGAACCCGGAAGATCTCTAACAATTTTAAAATGTTTTTGGTAGGTTTTTTAATTCTGGAACGTATAGCATTTCAGTAGACGTTATTCTGTAATATTCGGCTGTATCGTTAACTGGGCGGTGACAATGGGCGGATCTTATGTTAAAATGTAAGTCGACGTCACGCGCAGGAACAGTTCCGGACCAATCAGGAAGTCCATACTGATAAATGACGTAATACTGAATGAAACGATTTCATTGGTTCATATCGGTTGACGTAGTGAATTTCAATAAGCTCTCTGATTGGACAATAATAACCAATCAAATTAACGCATAAGAAGACATCTGATTGGCTAGATTTGGAGATTTTTCATTGGTTGAGAATACTAGACTCTGATTGGTCCGATATTATATCTGCCTTTGACGTCACACGCGCGTCACAGTCAACGTAGGCCGCCTTACTCGCAAGACCTAAATAATTTGTCAACTGTACATCACTTCTATTAGGTTTTATTAATGGTTTGAACGTGTTAAGTTGATATTTGAAGTCAGAAGATCTGACGTTGCAAAATTTGAAGTTTGAGATTTGTTTTGAAATGTGATTTGTTTTTTGTTTTAAGTTTTCTCCGCGACCCGGTGGGCTAAGAAACTTAAGCTACATAGCAGTACTTTGGAAGGGGCGCAAAATATGTTCCATTCAATTTATCAATACGATACACCGTTTAAGATATAAAAAAAACCTTTCCCCACGTTTGGGGGGGAGGTAAAACCCAAAGTATTTAGATTACCACATTTTTATATAGTTTTGAACGTTGTACAAAATATTATTAAAAGATTTTTTGTAAACTGAATATTTAAAAATTTTGGATGCAGGTTAAGTTATTTCTACCATGTTATTCAGACGATAAAAGTTCAAAACATCTGTTGTGAAACACTCGCAAAACTTTCTTTGCCTGTGTAAACAATGAAAAATAAAACCTATATTTTAATCATGAGAGAACAATGTAAAATGAAAAACATAACATAATATATTTTAATCATGAATGAATGTCGCCAAATTAAAATTACCTCTAGGAATTAAAATACGAAAATCACTAATTGATGCTAAAATAGGCTAAAATACTTGTGATAAAAGTTGTAGATGTTTTTATTTTCTAGAACATTAACATTAATTGTAGTATTATACACTTTGGTCGTAATATGCACACTAATTCAGCTATCTTGAAAATTCCAGTTTTTACCGATTTTCGTGAACGAAATACAGAAAATCACTAATTTGACGCTACAGCGTTGTAAAAACAATGCTTGTTATAAAAACTGTAAATCTTTTATTTCCTACAACTTTGTTTATTCATGCCTTTTGCCGAAAATTTATATTAAGACCGCAATGTTTAAAAGACAAATTTTTTACCACGAGAACACAATCCCCTAAGAATTTCAGCAAACATGCCGCTTACTCTATTTTTTAAAGCACAAAAGATGTAGTTAATAAGGCGATTTTAGCGAAAATCATAGGAGCCGTATTTGAGAAAATTGCAAAAAGTGAAAAATCGCACGAATAAACTACTACTTCCGGTTGACCGATTTTGATGAAAATGTTTGTCTCGGGTTTTCTTGTACCTAATTTAAGTCCAAGTTTCAACATCTTTCGGTATTCGGTTCTAAAGAAATCTTGTACACACACACACACACACACACACACACATTCGAAAAACGTGCACACAGACAAATGGTCATTGTGGATGTAGTTTACATGTACCAGGACGCAGCTGCAAAAGCTCGAAGGATTTCTCCTGGAAAGCACTGAATAATTTGTTTTGATACTCGATTTACTGAATGCGATTTTAAAACAGTTTTTAAATATTTGATTTGAAGCGATAATATACCAATCAAAATCACACTGTGTTTTTTTAGTTGATTTAAATTCGTGTCAACAGATTGGTCATTAGTGACCACTTTCAGTTACGGAAATGTAGATTTTAACGTGGTAAAATGTTTACAAATCAAGTAATGAATTGAACACATTAATTTTTTAATTTACCGTTAAATACTAACCATTGCACCAATAGAAATCCCAAATTGTAAATTTCAAAAGTCAAGTTTGAGTTCTTCGGTAAGAAAAACGTAAAAATTCAAAAGTATTTCTTATCGTTCAAGTGATAAATGGGATATCGATTTTTAGATAACAATAAATTAAAAATTATTTAATATCTGAGATCAAGAAATAATATTTATGGAGCTCATGAAATACGGCCTTTTAACTTTTAAGTTGACTAATACTTTATAAAAATCATTTTTATTTTTCATTCATTGAGAATAAAGAAATATTTATAACGGTACAGCACATTGTATAATAGCCGTACAACTTTAAAATCCGTTATAATTAAATTTTTGCAGAACCTGGTAAAAAATATTGAAACCTTAAAAGGTTCCAGACAAAGTATGAACAAAGAAAAGGACACGGAAAATTATTCTGATCCATATCAACGATTATTACGAACAGTATGAAACCATATTGTCATGATAAAAGTTAACCTTTATTAAGGAAAATAAGGACAGAAAGATCTTCAGAGAGGAGTATAGAAGATTAAGTGAACAAAAGTGTGGTAGTTTTAAGACTTTTGGCTCTTTCACAAATGAGTTCATTTTGGAACCTTCTTCTAATAAGAAAGAACAGTTCTATTTTATTCTCTTCCTTTCCTCCACTCATTTCTATTCTTTTTAATAAGTGCGATGAGGGGGGGTTGAATCAGTGGAAAGTAGAAAAGCAGATAGGTGGTAAGGTTGGTTCATCCCCTAAAAGACAGAGGAATAAAGATAATGTCAAAACTTTCAAAAGTAAATGACAAAAGGATAATTTTACAATTTACAAAAGTAGGCCGTGTATTTGATAATTATCTTTGCAATTTAAATTATGTTAAATTATTTAAATTTTTATGATAGAAAATTTATTCATTCTCCGACAACAAAATCTTTTGTATTCATATTTTTAAGACTTACAGGAATTTATACATTGTACCTTTAAAATTCTTATTACTACACTCCAACATTCTTGATAAAATCGTACACTTTATTTTTAGTAAAAAGAGAAAATATGGAATATAGGCTAATACCTTTCCTTTATGAAATTTTCGTTACACTAAAATTAATGAGACATATTAAAAGTGTAGTATTAAAAGATTGTAATTTTTTAGAAAAACTGGTAATATTTTTCCTCAAGGTATAAAAATGACATAAGAGACTAAGGAAGTCATTTATTTTGTCTGTTCCATTTTTACTTTCTGTTGCGTATATGAATGTATATGGGAAGGAAAGTATTGTTTTCATGTCAATTTTCCGAAATCGAGTTTTAACCGGATCTACCCGTTTTCAGATCCTCTGAACCCAAAAAACATATTTTTACTGATTGGTCTGTGGTGTGTGTGTGTGTGTGTGTGTGTGCGTGTGTGAACAAAATATCTTAAAAACGGAACATCGTACGAACTTCAAACTTGAAACTTAAGTTAGATACTACTACCGGACCCGACACAAACACTTTCATCAAAATCGGTCAACCGGAAGTAGTAGTTTATTCACGTCCTTTTTCACTTTTTTGCGATTTATCTTAAATACGCTTGATTTACTATATTTTATACTCTACAAGATAGGGTAGGCGCCATGTCTACTGAAATTTTTGGAGAGACTGTTTTCTCGTAAAATAATTGTTTTTTTTATATAAATTGCGGCTTTAATATGCATTTTAACGCAAAAACATGTAAACAAAAGTTGTAAAGAATTTAAACTTTATAACTTTTATTTCAAACATTTCTTTGTATAACGCTTAGTTTATCAATGATTTGTAATTACCTGTTTTTTTTTTCACGAAAAGTGTAAAAAATTGATTTTCTTTAAGATTTCGGCCGTAATATGCATTTTACGACAAAAGTGTAGTATATAATAAAATTTATAGAAAATCAAAAGATATACAACTTTTTTAAGCGTTTTTCTGTTCAGAGCCTAGATTAGCGTGAAAGAGTGATTTTTCCGTATTATTAAGCCAAGCTGAGATTGATTTTCATTTTCCATCATTCATTCATGGTTCAAATAAGGTTATGTTAATTTTCGTTTGTTTCTAATGTTTTATTACTAATATTAGGTTATATTGTTCATTATTTTCATAGGCGAGAGAAACTCGTGTGAGTGTTTCACACCAGATTTTATTCTTTAGAACTGGGTTGAACAAGCGTTCTGCTTTGCTATTGGCTGAAGGACTACAGGCTATACTTAAGTACAGTTAGAGTAAATGTGAGCTTAGTGTGAGCCATCCCTTTTAATTGAAATCAAATTTAATCGCAAAACGGAATATTTTCTGAGAAATAATAAAGCTCTAAACTAAACACAAAAATCTTCGAAGTATTACTTAGGTTATTTAGTACTTAGTAACTTAACACTTAGTACCTTAGTAATATAGGGTGATTCAAAAAGAGCGCCGGTTTTGATATATCAAATTAAGAGATTTATTTTATTGAAAAACTGAAAATAAATACATCAATAAGTTCATCTTACCTTCCGATTTCATGTATGAAAAATGATGTCATGCATGTGTCTTCCTCTACTGCGCTGGCACGCATCAACTCTGTCCATGAAATTGGATATTACTGCAAGACAAGTTTCGACTTCCATTTGCCCGATAACCCGTCGAATTTCCTCCTTCAAGTCATTGATGTTTCGGGGTTTATTGGCATACACCAATGACTTCAGATGACCCCAAAGATGAAAGTCACAAGGCGTCAATTTTGTTTGCGAAGGTGTCATCATCCTGCCGTTTTCTCAATACCCAGTCAACAAACTGTCGTCTCTTCTGGTGGTCTGCCACTTTCAAATGTTGCGTCAACTGAATTTTATACGGGTGATATTGGAGATCGTACCAAAGAATTCTCCGTACAGAAGAACATCGTAAACCCAATTGTTGAGAACGGCGACGTATTGATTTTGCTGGGCTAACAGCCACACTGTCACGAACCAACGCAACGTTCTGCTCAGTTCGGCCAGAACGACGACGTCCAGACCTTTTAAATTCGACTGTTGAACCCGTCTCAAAAAACTTTTTCATGAGCCTGCGAACTGTTGATTCATTCGGTGCTTCATTACGTCCTAGAGTACCGCGAAGTCGCCTGACAGTAGCCGCATAACTCTCTCCACTCTGGTAAAATGTTTTGACGATTAACACTCGTTGTGCAATAGTAAACTTCTCCATGGTTAGACACAGACTGCGAGAGTACTACACTGCGAACAAGAGAAACTACAACTGAATCGTCAATCGGAATGTTCTCCGAAATAGAAATGAGGTCTAACACTGTTGCCAACCGATAAACAAAAATTTACCAGCCGTTTAAAAACCGGCGCTCTTTTTGAATCACCCGTTATCTTACTACTTTTTTATGCATTCTATTTGAAAATGTAAAGATGTGATTTCAAGTCGCGCTAATTATACCTTGTAATAATTTTTATAAATAGAAACGAAATAGTTTATTTATGCACTGACGTATGTAAAATTTATCGTTATATAAATCGCGTCACACTATAAAAAGTAACCCACGGGGTTGGTCTAGTGGTAAAGTCGCTGCTAGTCAACTGTTTAACAGCTGATTTTTCGGAGACGAAGGTTCTTGGTTCAAATCCTAGTAAAGGTACCTAGTTACTTTTATACCTGGATTTGAATACTATAGTTTAACAAACTAGAGACTGCAGATGAAGGCGAAGTATAGTAACCTTGAACACAGCACAGAGCCGATTGACTTTTGTTTATCGTATCCTGGGTTGTCAAGTTGTGGTCCCACTCTGGTGACAGACTAACGAAAAGTTAGCTGGAGTTTAGTGGAACAAAGTGTGATTTAGGGAAGCGGCAACCTCACACCCGACCTTAAATGTTATTGGCTAGATCTCATCTTCAGTCTCTAGTTCGCCGGAGTATAGACAGTTGTTACCGGTGTACTGATGGTGGGGTTTAATTAACGATACGCTCTCAGGAATGGTCAGCCTGAGTCTGTACAAGACTAAACCTCATTTACACGTCATGCATAATATCATCATCATCTCATTCGGTCATGGGGTTACTTATTGTTCTTTTTATATAATTTCACAGATTTCTAAATCTAATTTAACAGATTTCAACGTACATACATTTGGATTTCTTTTCTAAATATAAAAATCAGTGACTAAAAATTCACACGAATAGGATATTTGCACGGTTGTGTACCTTTATGCAGAAGAGTTGAGCTATATAAGTCGTAGCAGGGCTACCAACCGCTCTACCACAGTCAGGAGATATGAGTAGATTTTTATCTTGTTTCATTTCACAATGGGATCCGTCACAATCAATATTGATATTGGCAACACTGTTTGAATATTTAAACTTCCCTTCCCCAAAAACTTTGTCGGAACGAAAATATACATGCGTGAGTGGTAAAAATAGAGTCACATCACGATGGTTTTCTTAGAATAAGTTTTTATACCACATGTTTACTCATGAAACAAATCGCATGCGTAAATAATTATTTAAGAGGCAGATGTAAACATAATATATAATGATAGTTATCAGCATGACTCGTTACTTCAACCTGGCCGTACGATACAGACGAGAATCACGTCAGGTCTTATTTTAAGTCTCAACAGTACACTCATTGAACTGTTTACATAATTTTCAAAGTTTTTTAAACGGTAATTCTTTTTCAATCGATTTCAAAGTTCAATAAAACATAGTATAGTTTGTATTTCGGTTTTAACTTGAACACAATTTGTCTGTTTGATTCTTTATTACTAAGTTAAAACAAAATAATAAAAAAAACTGATGTAAAACTACACCCTCACGAGCCGGCCGCGTTGGCGATGTTGATAACGTGCTCGCCTCTCATCACGCGGTCTTGGGTTCGAATCCCACTCGGGCATGGCATTTTTTCATACGTTACAAAAAATTCATTTCATCCTTCACCGTCTGCATTAGCAGCAATTTGCAAAACAGTCGGACGTTAAACAAAAGAAAAAAATACACCCTCACGACTTTACTTTCCAATGTAAATATTAAAAATATAACCTATGTTGAGTCATTAGTAAACAATGTAAAATTAAAAACAAAACCTAATTTTATTCATGAGTGAATAAAACAAAATCAAAATCAAAATAAAACTTAAAATACGGAACATCATTAACTGACTCTAAAATAGGCTATATAGAAAAAAATGCTTAAAATAAAAGTTGTAGATTTTTTAAATTCCTGTAACTCTGATTATACCATATAGGCCTAATGCATCTTAAGGCCGCAATCTTAAAAAAAATTTACCAAATCTGATGAGCAAAATACAGACAATCACTAATTGACAATAAACTTACCGTTGTAGAAAAAAAATGTTTGAAATAAAAGTTGCAGATTTTTTTAAATTTACTGCAACTTTAATTTTTGATCCTGCAATTTTATTCACTTCTGCTCTGACATGTACATTAAGGCCGCAATCTTAACAAAAGTAATTTTTATCAAATCTGATGAGCAAAATTCAGACAATCACTAATTGACGATAAACTTACCGTTGTAGAAAAAAATGTTTTGAAATAAAAGTTGTAGATTTTTTAAAATTTCCTGCAACTTTAATTTTTTATCCTGCAATTTTATACACTTTTGCTCTGACATGTACATTAAGGCTGCAATCTTAACAAAAAAAAAATTTTAACAAATTTGATGAGCAAAATACAGACAATCACTAAGTGACGATAAACTTGCCGTTGTAGAAAAAAATTTTGAAATAAAAGTTGTTGATGTTTTATAATTTCCTGCAACTTTAATTTTTAATCCTGCAATTTTATACACTTTTGGCTTGGCGTACTATACATTAAGGACGCAATCTTAAAAAATAACAATTTTTTCCTCGAGAGCCCCCTCTCAAAAATTTCAGTAGACGCTTACCCGATCTTTTAAATAAAAAAAAGAGTAAATGAGGCGATTTTAAGATAAAATAATTGTCGGAGCTGTTTCTCAGTAAATCACAAAATGTGAAAAATTGCACAAATAATTGCTATTTTCTGTCGATCGATTTTGATGAAAATGTTCGTGTTGGATCGTCTAACAGTACCTAACTTAAGTTCTAAGTTTCAACTTTGTACGATATTCCGTTTTTGAGATATTTTGTTCACACATACACAGACCAATCGCTAAAACAATAATTTTTAGGTTAAGGGGGCCGGAAAACGTGTAATTTCGGTGAAAACTCAATTTCAAATAATCGTCATGAAAGGAGAACTTTCGTTTTCTATATGTTTGCACATATTAGACAAAAGTAAGTAAAAAATGAAACTCTAATGCTATATTTTAGTTTTAATTGATAGATCGTGAGGAACGAGAATAAGAACCTTACATAAGTCACAATTTAATGAAAATAGATTTTCTTATTTGTTATAACATTTTAATAGATAATAATTTAACATGAATATAAAAAAGTTTGTAATATAGTACTTCATTTCAACTTTTGGGAAGGAAATAATAATTGATATAACGATTCATTTTAAGATACGTGCAGAATGAAGTTGTAGATACGATAGCAGATTTTTACTTTCACGCAACGCTACTTGTTCTTTCCGTTTCTACTTTAAAGTTTACAATTTTCCTTAAAGGATAAACTTATTTAATTAATGATAATAATAATTATTATTAATTATAAAATAAGAGTCTACAAAATTCACGGATTCCGTAGGCAAGAAAAAAATCACTTTCTACCTCATAAATTTAGAACTGAAATTATAAAATCAAGATCATTGTCTTTGAGCTCATGGTTTAATTGAATTAAACAGTTTGAAAGTACTTCAAAACTTAAAAAGTTGTAGAAAGAAGGGAAAGTTAACGGGTAACGAGATAGTAAAAGTATTCCCGAATTGTTTCGATTAAGTTCTTTAACGAAAGAAAATAGAGAATGAAAAACCTGACAACTGTGCGAACAACAAAAGAAGACAGGTTGATTAGTTTAGCAAAAAAGAGATAAAGAAAGTAAAACGAAAAGGGAAAAGAAAGATGTTTTTGGTGAGGAGAACCGAAAATTTCAACACAATACCCCTAACAAGTAACCCGTAAACTTTTCTACACTAAGTTTCTTAAGCATAACACCTCTTTTTCCTAATAAGCGGCACTGACTTTTCAAGTTTTAAGTAAAGAAAATACTATATTCATTCATTATTCTAATTCTTGTTTTACCTTCAAGATGAATAATAGGAATTTTAAACAAAATATTAAAAGGGCGTAGTAAACTTTTTGTTTATCTAAATAAAAATGTAACAACACTTGAAGACAAGTCTCTCAGTCGTTTTGTTTGTTTTTTATAACAAAAATTTACGACATTCCTCAACTTTTATAAACTTTCTAAACGAAATATATGATAACAAAAAATATTTCATACACATAGTAATTGTTACCATAAAAACCAACTGTAGGCATTTCTCAAGCACTTTTTTTAATTTTTTATTACGGATATTATCTTAAGTTTCTTTCGCTTTAGCTAGTTTTAGTTATTAAGGTGAAAAAAATTAAATGAATAGAATTTAAATTTTATTCTCAAGATTTTAGTATCGACCGGATTTCTGCCAGTGTATTAATAGTCGAATAAGAGTTACCGAAGCAGTTATTTCAAGTTCTTAATTAAATCTGCAAATATCGTTCAATATTTATTATTATTGTAACAATATCTAAAGGAAAATTGTTGTTCCAGAATTTTCTAGTAGGACTGAGATTTTTAAATGATAGTGTAAATAAATCTAATATAATTTTAATAATAAAAATTATATACAAAAAATAAAAAAAGTAAAAGTAAAGTAAGAAAGTAAACTTAATAAAAAAAATAAAGTAAAACTTAAAATTAAATTTAAATATTTAAAAAAATTGTAATACCTATTAGGCCTATCTAATATTAGTGCAATTAGTGTAATATAGTTGATAAATCTATCTAATATTAGTGCAATTAGTGTAATATAGTTGATAAATCTATCTAATATTAGTGCAATTAGTGTAATATAGTTGATAAATCTATCTAATATTAGTGCAATTAGTGTAATATAGTTGATAATTCGGGTTAGTTCCAAGAAATGGTTGGAAATATAGTGTACAAATGGTTAGTATAGGCCTATTGTTCTGACAGCTACCTGAGATGGTTGGTGCATCTATTTAGATAATTAGCTCTTTTGCAATGGTATTTTTACTCTTTACTCGTTATTTTATTCAATTCTAATGTGTTTACCGTTTGTTAATAGACTTCCAGAACCCGACAGAGAGACTTGGTGTTTTTTTTTTATTATTATTATAAAATGTTTGTTCTGGTAATTTCCATAGGTTAGGTATTTAAAGAGTTAGACCGTCTTAAAGCAGTTACAGACCATGTAGATACGTTTGTGAAAAGGTCCAGCGTTTACTGTAGACGTCATATAATCATTTGTAAGTAGGATTTAGTTGGATTACATGCAAGTTAATCTAGTTACTGGTTAAGTTATTTAAAATTGTGACACTTATCGCTAAGGTTTGCTTCGGGATCTAGGTAATTAAATAATTAATACACTAGAGTTTACAATTACAAGTATTTATTACACTAAAATATTTACAAAATAAATAATAAACTAATTATAATGAAGTAATACAATAAATAACTTGATTTACTTAGCACTACTTACAATCAATTTTATACAATACACATACAAAACACAGAAACTGAGTACACAAAAACTGAATTTAATACAAATACCCAATAACTTTTCACAATACACACACAAACAAAGACAGTACAACAATCGTTGACCAACACAATGCTCGGAACGTGACCTGCACTACGCCCGATAGCCACTCGTCAAAGATCAAACGAATACTAACTCCTGACCGCACTCGGGCGCTCTTTTTATAGGTATTTCAAAAAGATAATTCTAGCAAAACAGAGAAACTCCATGCAAATAATAAAGTACAAAAAATAACCCTTTATAAATGAGTGCTAGAAAAATCTATTGTAAACAAGTCAACAATAGATCTTATTGTAAATAGAAAGTGTTACAGGTCCTTTTTATAAATAATAGCGCAGTCCTTTCAACAACTTCATGAATAGGCAACCCTTTATAGCCACCCCATTGTTACTCTTTCACTCTATTATCCTCTCTTTACTATTTTTATGAATGAAATTCTAGAAATTACGCGAACCATGCTTCGATATTGCTTCGATATTATCACAATATCATTTTTATTATGTATAATAATGTCAATTTTGTAGTAACTGTATTTTATTTGTAGATTTAAGTAACATTATTAATTGTAATTTATTGTAATAAATATTTTTTTTGTAATTTTAACGAAAGTTTGTTAACTATGTATTTTACCCAGATCCCGAAACGGATAAGTGCCACACTAAGTGCTTAGCGACAAGTGTTACAATATATTCAAGTAATAAACAAAATTTAAGCCAGATTTCTAATTCTGATGATGATAGGCCTACACTTAACACCACCTATAATTACTATATACAAAGGATATTCTTTTTTCTAGTTACCCGGTCATTTACAATCAACACATATCACTGGAATGGATGAAAGTAATCAGTTAGGCGTGGAAGGAGGTGTAACACCCAGCAGTGTTTTCTTCTAGGATGATGTAACCACTACAAAGGAAATCAACTTGATAAAAAAACAATGGCAGCGTTAACAATGAAGAAGTTTGGAAGACATGATAGTGCTGATGATGACATAGCAACAGAATATTACTGAAGGAGTGTATCATAACAAAATGTACAAGGTGATAATAACCATGTGTTTATAACCTTACTGCTATTGATAATTATGTAAACCATTATAATTAAATTCTTACATTTTGTAAATTATTAAACTGCCTAATTATAATTAAAATCTTATTTCTAAATTTATTAAATAAAATAACTTAATAATCTCAGTTAATAATTAAAAATCAAGTACTATTTAGTGATGGAAGTTTTTATGTTTAGATGAATCAAAAGAGTGTTTAAAAGTTACAAAAAAATATTTTAAAATAAATTAATAAATATAAATAAATATCTACGCAGATCAGCAAATAAGTTTAAAAGACATATTTACAATACAAATTCATATTTTATTTAAAACTTATCAAGGAAAAAGTAATTAATATAAGTGAATGAGTATTTGATTTGGTGAGCTGTAGACCGGAGCAGTTTGAAGAGAAAGGTTGTGTTTGTGTGCGGTTTGATTAATGAAAATGTGTTAAATAAATATAAAGTATAATTGTTATATAATTCATTGTATGAAGTCACAGATAGACCTACGAAATAAAATTGAGTGAAAGAACATTATTTAATTGAATTGCGGCGAGAAATATATTAAAATACACCCTCTGAAAAGAATCTGCTTTTCACCCTGCAATGACACTTTTACTTCATTCACCACAGGGTCTGGCTGATTAATTAAATTCATTACTCTCAGAGGAGATAACTCTGACTAGTGTTCTTATACGCCTCTACCTCTTCTGTTCTTAAATACTTCAGTCATTTAAATGGCTTACCATGTGATAAGAAACAGAACTAATTTTTGTAGCCCTGGAACTGGCAGATCGAGTGCAAATAATTTAACACTTTACCTGGCTTTTATGGACAAATGTGACTCATTGAAGAAATATAATGTTTTTAAATTCAATTCTATAATCATCTGTATGCCTAGGTGTGTTGTTTAGGTCATCAGCCGAAGGCTGGTTTGAACCTGTAGAGGTTTTACCAAATTAAATGAGAAGTGAAGTGGTTTACCATTGCCTTCCTTACTGAAAGGGAAAGTACGCTTATCAGCATGCCGGGCCCTCTGAAAAGCACATACTTTTCACTCTCCAAATGACACCTTCACTTCATTTACCACAGGGTCTGGCTGTATAATGAAATTCATTAATTACAGAGAAGATAACTCTGATTAGTGTATTTTATACTTCTACCTCTTTTGTTCTTAAATGATTCAGTCATTTAATTGGCTAACCATGTGATAAGAACTATTTGTTTTAGCCCTGCAACGAACAGATTGATTGTAAATAATTTGACACTCCATCTGTCTGTTATGGACAGCATACCTCGGTATTACAGCAAATTACGAAATTTGTATTCATCAGAAAGGTTACAACAGTATGATTATTTGAGAATAATTTCAAGCAATAAATCATACGGGAGTAAATTTTAACCAAATATTGTATGTAACAAGTAATCAATAATTATCGTATATTATAAGCTTAAGCTATGTTCAAAGTTATTTAAATAATTTATTAGCTCTTTAACTGTTCATAATATAAATTAGGGGTTAGTCTATACGGGTAGCAAAATAATCCCATACGGGACTAAATACTTGTTTCCCACTAGCGTACAAATTGTATAGACTTAATTATGATGTAACAATATCCTAGATTTACCATAAATATTTGACCGAAAGAGACAAAGTTATTCATTGAAAGCGAAAAAATGACAATTTAATCGATTATTTTTTCTTTTGTTAGTAATAATCAACAGCTATAATTGTTGCTTCTAATTCTTTAAATTGTTGAAATAATCGTAATATAATTCTTTAAAATAATCAGTTATTATTTTCTATTAACTCACTGTATCAGTTTAAATTATTTGTTCTTAATAATTATTAACAAAAAGTAAAACATACTCAAATTTAAAACTATGGGCCCCTTCAGCTCGATGCCTTGGTACAGCTGTCCCCTTTCCCCCATTGTTATTTCCCCCATTGATGGTACCTGTGGTACCATCCCTTCTTAACTGCCATCTACTCAAAACTAAATTTAGAATAATTTTACATTTTAAATAGCCTAATTTAATTTTTTTTAAAGCCGAGCTACATGATACTTAAACATGTTAATATTTTCAAGAAAGTTTAAAGATTGGCTCAGTGGCATAACTGATGTTGATTCACTTGTAAGAATTATTGGTCAGTGTCTGTATTTTACCGTTGCTGGCTTGCAGTGCTTGTTATTAAGTTCTTGTAGGAATATACTGATCTTGGTGAATAATATAACAATAATAACTAAGTTTAGTGTTAGTCATGTACATGTGAATATCTAATCTGAAGACTGACGGCTTGTTCAATGTTTAGTGTTAAAAATAATATAGTTAACAAGCGCTGTAGCTGCCGCTAAAATTTGGATAGTCATTTGTAGTGGATGACAATATTGATTTGTAATTCATTTGTAAACTTGTTATGTATTTTGTTTTTTCATATAATTACTGTTTACTTGAGTTGGTGGTTATTTATTCCTAGTAGATACATATAATTTTGTATTTGTATAAAGTGGAATAAATAAATATTCTTATTGTTATTATTATTTCTGAACCAGTTGACACCAATAAAGGGTATAAACAAATTCACAAAAAACATGACTGTTTAAAAAGAACTTTGATTATCCTTAGTTTTGAATGGCGTTTGTCAATTGTTTCCAAAATGAGTCAAATGACCTTTTAAATTTCAATTCGTGTGAAAAATTTCACAACCACTTGAATCAAAATAATTATAAAAAGACCAACGACAATAATAAATAGTGAATTAAAAAAATCAACGTTACAATCATCTGCCTGCAAAGGAAACGTAAAACAGTTTGATTATTTTAATTTTAAAAAAATATGGAAAAAAGAAAATGCCGGTAAATAAAACCCTTCTAGAAAAAAATTTAATAAATTACTCATAGACGTTTTATTACATCAACACTGTTACAATCGTGGGAAAAAGAGATGTTGGTCGACCGAGAAAGAGATGGATGCCGAAACAGGTTAATTTAGCTAAACTGTAGTGGATTATGATAATTAATTTAAACTAGTATACATTTAATAATACCAATATTATTAGTGACATTTTTTTATGAAAACTGAATTTATTGATGTAAATAATAAGCTATTACATTTCTAAAACTACTAATGATTAAATACGTAGTTTTTATGGTTAGAGAAAAGAAAAGTTTATTCGGTTGTAAACCTCTATTAAATTCCAGCTTCATGAAAAATTCTGAGCGAGTGACTTCAATTTGGATTTCTTGATCCAAATTTTAAAATAAAATACGACCTCGTCCGTGGCGTAGTGATTAGCGCGCTAGCCTGTAAAGCAAAACGTTCCGGGTTCGATTCCCGGCTAGGATTTGAAAATTTTAACACGACAAAACACACTATCACAGTAGGCCTACCAAAACCGACAATAGTTGCTAAAGACCAAGCTCTAGATGCGACTATAAATGATCTAAACAAAAAAAAAATCATTTTTATATTCTACCATAATTTGGAGTAGAGAAAATTAATTATTCCGGGATTTTGTGAAGAGATGAAAGGAAATGTACTGGAAAACATTGATGAAAACAGTAAAGTACAAGTGGAAATAAGCTATCTGGGTGTATGAAGCTTATAAGAAAGAGATTCCAGTTTCTGTACAAAACAACAAAGTGTGGTGAAGATAATTTATGTTGTTAGCACTTACCGGGTGACAATTGGCTCTAGAAAACAGAACCGTGTTTTACTCCTTACAATGGTAAATACGTGGAACTGTAAATGTCATAATGTTTAAACAAAATGGATTTGTAGACATCTATATAGTAAAGTAAACGTAGAATTTGTGCAGTATTTTGAAATAAGTCTTTGTTCATTAGACATAAACGTACCTAGAGCAGTAGTTCATTAGAGATAATTTATTACCATCTACCCTATAGAAGTGCTATGCTACTATAGCGATGGAAATGGAAATCCCTTGGGTACCAAACGTACAATGAAACGAAATACAATTTACCGCTCTGTATGCTGTTTTAATATAATTGCGGAAAATAAATGCTAAACAAAACTCTACATTGTTTTGTTATTATTAAATTTGTGTATGATACAGAATAATATAATTTTAGAAATATAATCCTAGTAACATTTTAATGCTGGTCATCGTAATTCCAGATGTACTCTACCATTGTCCGGTTTAAAATATTGTAAAACTCTGGAGATACAGAACGCTACATATTTATATGCATCTCTTGTATAAATATGTTGCATCGGTGTTCAAATATCAGCATATTAAATTAATTGTATGAAATCTGTCTACTACGGTAATTGCCCGCGGCGGCTCAATTGTATCCCGCACATCATCAAATTGTTAAATATTATTTTAATTGTAGAGGAAATAGGCCTACCTAACTATGGCCAAAAGCCATGTCCTATAGCGTAGTTGTTCTCTTCCTTTATTCAGTGAACAACCGAGATTTAAAAAAAAAAAGGCTAGGGCTTAAAACCATGACATTTTACAAAATTATACAATTTATAAAAAGAGAAAAATAGAAAGTCTAATAAATAATCTAAAGTAAAAGAATTAATAATAGAGAAGGCACGGAGTGCATTTATAAGGTTCAGAAGCATCCTCACAAACACGGAATTTGACCTCAACCTTAAAATAGGATTCACAAAATGCTATGTATGGTCGGTACTTTTGTATAGCATGGAGGGTTGGACGCTGAAGGTTAACACCATGAACAGGTTGGAAGCATTTGAAATGTGGATCTACCGAAGAATCCTGAAGGTTCCATGGACGGCAAAAATAACCAATGAGGAGATTCTGGAGAGGATAGGAAGGAAACGGGAACTGATGAGCACCATAAAAAGAAGGAAGACCGCTTATCTGGGACATGTGATGCGCAATGAGAGGTACCATCTGCTGCAACTGATAATTGAGGGGAAGATAGAGGGACGGAGAGGAGTAGGCAGAAGGAGGATGTCGTGGCTGCAGAATATCAAGCAATGGACAGGGATGGAGGCTGCAGGAGACATAATACACACGTGTGGTGACAGGGAAAAGTGGTCAGCGGTGATCGCAAACATCCATTTATGGATAGCAGACAAAGAAGAAGAAGAAAAGAATTAATAAAATTAATTCACATAAACGTTATAATTCTCCACCTGCGAACGAAGACCTCCAAATATGATTATTTAATTCAAAAAAATGGAAGAAAGAAAGTGCCAGCAAATGAAATCCTTTATTTGAAGTTAAAAAAAAACAACCCATAAACGTTTCAAGGAGAGCATTATACCTCCTATCTAACCCATGTTAAATTGACCTCTTTTGGTACACGTTTCTAAGAAACCGTTAAGAGTTAGGGCGTTAATTTTTTTGTGCTCTTTCTATAACATCTTTTTAAGCTCTGGTACTAGAGTTATTAATATAGAGCTAGCAATACCTTTTCGAGAATTTGTTTTTAAAATGCAAAAACTATTTAATTTGTTTTGTAGAATTTTTTATTTTATTTTGAACTTAGTAATAATACTGCGATGATTCTAGTACCGTATATCACAATTATAATGGGAAACATGCTCAAAAATTTTAAACTTTCAAAGTTAAATAGTTTTTGAGAAAACTGTACTATATAAATATATATTGGAAGGAAACTATTGTTTTCATGTCGATTTTTTGAAATCAAGTTTTCAGACACCTGAACCCACAAAACATGTTTTTAGCGATTGGTCTATGTGTGTGTGCGCGCGCGCGTGTATGTGCGTGCGTACATGCGTGCGCGCAGACGCGCGCGAGTGTGTGAACAAAATATCTCAAGAACGGAATATCGCACGAATTGAAACTTAAGTTAGGCACTACTAGAGGACCCGACACAAACATTTTCATCAAAATCGGTCAACCGGTATTAGTGTTTTATTCGAGTCATATATCACTTTTTGCGATTTTCTCAAGAACGCCTGCAATAACTGAAAATTGTAATTTTTGAGACCCTCAACTTCCGCCAGTATTTATATTTTGATTTTGAACTTAACTATTTGTTGGAAAGGAACAAACTATTTATTTTAATAAAATAAGAAAAAAATTAATGGTTATTACTCTGTTACTAAAAGAAATAAATTCTAATTTTCTTACTTACTAAAACATAACATTTTTCGGATGTATAATTTTTACAATGTTATTCAGATATTTTATATAACGGGTGAAATTAAATGGAACATGACACTTGACAGGCAATAATTAATTTTAACGTCCGTAAATTTATTTTAGGGTATTTTGTTTGAATTATTTTTCCAGCCTTAACTTTCAGATAAGAATGTTTAAGTAACCACTTTTGGACGTAACGTCAACTTCAGATTGCAAGGAATTCATTAATGTTGCTAAACTCTACGATATATTCATGTCAACGTAAGCAGTATTTTATGCGTATGCCTTCTAGATTTTTTCATTTTCTTATATCTGTCCATTATTATTAGTCTGAATACGTTAAGCACTCAGTTCCTTTTCGGTCCCACAAATCCTTATGAGAATTTATATTACATTTCTGTTGTGTTATTTTATAATGGCTTTCTTATATAAAACTTGAGTTGGTTTAGTATTCAGATATCCAATTCTTATTGTTTTTGCTACGGCTTTACTTAGGATTTTACTAAGAGATATTTTAAGAGAAGTAGAGCGTTTCATTTCTCTACTCCAAAGCTACTTCTTGATTCGTGTGCAGTACTTCTAATGGTATTTCAATTTTCCTTTCTTGCTGTTTTTCTTACTTACCATTATCACTTTTGTACTTTTCATGTCATTCTCTTTTATTTTATAAAATTAAAGATAATTTTCTGTAATAAGTATCTTTCAATACTAACAAAAAAGTACTTAATTTTAACAGTTTAAGCACACATTTTAAAATTGAATCATAAACTTTAATTTTAAAGCAGTTTTTCTTTCATTTTTTCCACTAACAATATACAAGTTGACCTGATTGAGAAGAAATATTTTAGTGTTTTTTTATTAGTATCCTTTATCAAATAATTTAATAAAATTATAATAAAACTGTCTGTTCAAGGTCATTAACTACTAACACATAACTTTTATAACTGAACAAAACTAAATTAAATATTTCATATTTTATTAAACATAGATAAATTGAATAATCTATGATTATAATACATAATACTTTTAATAAACATAAACTTTTATTACTTACACATAACACATAAACTTTTTATTAACTTAGTAGTCTGAAAAAATTGATAAAAATATTTATAAATCATTATTAATAACATCAAGTTTAGGATTATTATATTAGTAACAACTAAGTTTAGGATCATTTGGGATCTGGATATCTGCCGAAAGTGGAAAAGCAATATGTATAACGAATCCGAAAATTATTTTAGTGGTTCACAAATTGTAATTAGTCGTCCAGGCAGTAATATACTGAATTCAGAGCAAAAGATCCTGTTCCGATTGATCTTCGGCTAGGACACAAAAATTTTAATACATTAAAATCCCAAATTATTTTCATTAGCAAATAAATAAGCACTTTATGCTACTTTAAATAAAAACCAAATATAAGCTATCGCAGTATGAGCTGAAAAGTACGGGGTAAAAAAAACTTTTTAAGGTAATATTTTTAATTTAAAAAGGCTACCATCTCCTTTTAATTAAACTTACTTGAAACTCAACTGTTACAAGTTACTTTTTCGTCCTATTTGGACCTACGGTTTGGTGATCTACGAATCAGCTTAAAAACTAAAAGAACCTCATTCCAGGACAAAACTTTACGCATCATCACAGCCAGTTCAACATACGTTATTAACAAAACAACAATTTACACAGAGACCTTAATATCGAAATGGTACATGAAACAATAATAAAACTAAACAGACGTTTTCATAGAAAATTACACCATTACACAAACTACACATTCCATTCCGTCACTGTCCGCTCCTCACCTACCCCACAACCCACCTAGAAGACTGAAAAGGAAATGAAATAAAGACCTTTCGTGAATCGTTTTGAAAGATTGCCACTGGGCGATTTCCTCACACAAGTAATACCAAGAAAATTTAATAAACCTATTGATATTATTACTGCTAGTTTGTGATAAAATGTTACACAGCTTCAGTTTTTTTTAAAAATAAAGTCTACAGTCTCATGGACTACAAATTCATGGCACAGCTAAACCGAGCAACCTACAAAAATTACAAGCCTTTCAGACAAAATTCCTACGTTTAATCACCTGCGCACCTTTTTATGTCAACAACAAAATTCTACATGACGACCTTAATATTCCGTTCATAAGTGAAGTAGTTAAGTCCAGCTACAGTGTTTTTCACAGAAAATTGCATGATCACCCCAACGAATTGATCACCAAACTATCGGATGCATCACTACCAGGGAATCCGCAACACATGTTGAAACGTCAATGGGCCAGAGATCTTCTATAAAGTGATTTATTTTCTTTTTCTTTCTTCTTTTTTCCTTATGTTGTTATTTATCATTCATGTATCATGAACTTTATTTCATAGAACATATACCAATGGGTATCACTGTTCTTTTTCATTTATTTATTATTTTTTTTATTATTTTTTTCCTTGTCATCCTTTGTTTACTTTTATCCAATTTGCTCGTTGTATCTTAGTATAAAGTTGCAAATAAAGTTATTAAAGTTAAAAAATAATAAATAAAGTCATGAAAGACTTCTGATTGTATCTTTCATTTGATGATTAATCTTTTGAATCTTTTTATAACTCTTTCACTAAAAACAACGCGCTTTCCTTTAACTACACATATATTAACAAGAAGTTCAGCAAGAGTTAACAGCTTAATAAGGTTGGTATTAGAAACTACAGAATTTTACTCTGTTACTTAGTTTGTATTGCTTTAGATTTACCCTCCTCTCATATAAAGATAGAGTATACTGTGTTACCCTCTAGGGAGATTTCTCCACAGTTTACGCTATTCAAGTACAATACATAATAACTTTATTACATGGATTTATTACGTGGTTAGTATAAAGGCTAACTTTGGTGTCGCTCTATTATATTTATCGACATAAGTTCAACTAAGACCAAAAACTCCATAGTAACCTTCTTGCTCGTTGAATCTGTCCAGTGGGCCTACAATAGTTCTTTGTAGCTGGAGTGATAATCAATGGGCAAATGATAAATAACTTTATGTATGTAGACGATACTTTAATAAAGTAAACAAGAAGAAAAGACTTGCAAATGATGCTGGAGTGACTCAATATGTATAGTAAGGAAAGCGGCCTGAGTATAAACATCAAAACGACCAAATACATGGTGGTTCGTAAAAAACCAAAATTTATACAAAGGCAATTGCTGTTCAGCAACACAGGAATTGAGAGAGTAAGCAAGTATCAATATTTAGGTACAATTATTACATGAAGATATTGATCACACAGCCGAAATAAACAGAAGGATACAGATGGCTCATTCTGCATTTTTAAAAAAATTAAAAACCTTTTAATAGATAAATCCTTGAGCCTTGACCTGAGATGAGAATGGTTTGATTTTACATCTTCTCAACAGTGTTTTATGTGCGAAAACTTGGACTTAAGGAAGACGAATATCAGGAAAATAGATGCGTTTGAGCTTTGGTAGTACAGACGCATGCTAAAAGTACCCTTGGACAGATAAAGCACCCAATGAGACAGTCTTGCGGAGAATAGAACAGAATAGGAACCTGTTTACACCATCCAAAAAAGGAAAATGGAATACCTAGGTCATATTATGCGTGAACCGAGATATGAAATGCTTCGCTTGATACTACAAGGCAAGATTCAGGAGAAGAGAGATGTGGGAAGAAGAAGAATTTCTTGGTTGAAAAATCTTCGCGACTGGTTTCGTTGTACCTCAGCGGAGCTGTTCAAAACTGCGGTGTCCAAAGTCCGAATAACCATCATGATTGACAACCTCCGGTTGCCATGTTAAGAAGAAGAATGATACGAAATATTATAAGGAAATAAGAATTGTATAACGGAAGTGGAAAATATAAAATTTTGCAAAACGTTTCGCAAAGAAAGGTAAGTGAAGTTTAAGTAACTTATACAAAGGACTTTGTGGTTGAAGACTCTTTGAAAATGTGTTCAGTTACTGTTTTTCAACGGACAGTCGACCAAAACCAAGTTTTCTTAAAGGCAGCCAACGCTCTAAGAGAATTCCTGAAGATTAAGAAGTTTTTTCCGAAAATTACGTCAATTTATTTAATTTATGTTGTCACATACCCATTTTTCCTACGCTAAGATCAGTTTAATGACAACCTACATAAATGTAAATATCGTTTAAACAGTTTTGATACTGTAAAGAAAATTGTCTGTGTACATAGGTATACACATAAAACGAAAAAGTTGTAACTCTCTTTGTCCCGCATTCGGGTAAAAATAGAATATTAATCAAACACTATACTATAGCTAGTGACAGCATAAAATATAAAAACAAAATAAATTTTAAGTTAACAATTTTATTTTAAATTTCTGTAACTTTTTCTAAATTCTCTCATGAAATGGAAAGAAAATATTAGTGTTTATTTTATTTTATTTAATGTACAGAATAAAATATTACTAGAATACTAAAGTAAAAATAATGAATGGAAAAGTTACATACAGAAGTAAAAACAAAAAGTTAGGAATAGTTAGTTAATGTTTGCATAAACATGTTCTCTGTTAGAATTCATGTCTAGTTTAAATAAGATTATGAAAGTTAAACAATTTAAATGGTCTATTTCATATAAAAACAGAATGGAAAGTTTTAGAGTAACTTTAATTTATCAAACTATTACAAAAATAGTGTTTGTCATTTTAGTATTTATAAACTTTATTATACAATTTCTTTAAATTGAATAAATTAATAATTCGCCTTATATTCGCCTTGTTTTTAATTCTCTCTCCATCTTAAAAACTAGAAGAAAGGAAATGGGTTTTTAGAAACATTTCTGAAAGTTATCTGTTCATTAAATCTTTACAGAAATGCTAAGCCGTTTTTCTTGACATTTTAAAATTCTTTTCCTTTGAAAGTGTTAGTTGTGTAAATATATTCAAACAAAAACTTAATGATGAACTTACTAAAACTTCATAAACTAAATTAATATTTTTGACTACATTGTTTGAATATATTCTGTAAAATATTTTTATACTCCAGTTGATTAATTTTCAAAGTATTTTTAACATATATTTCTATATTAAAGGATTTGAGGCCTCTAGAATCAAAACCCGCCATATCCAAAAATTAAAAAAAATTAGTTATGAATCTAATCCTATGTATTTTGTGCCGCTGAATTCAATGGAAAAGTCGTTTTAGTTCAAAAACCACTAGTTCCCCTTCAAATTGCTGTTTAAAGATTGTGCTTATTTTCAAAACACGCGAAATCCATGTGCACTTTCTCCATGTTATAAGTTCAAAACCCTCCAACTCCATTTCAACCAATGATACGTGGGATTGTAGTCACGTGACTTATAATCAGCTGACATTTTTACTAAGCTGTGATTTTTTGGTTATGTTCGCTTTTACTGTACATGTTTGATCTAAGTGTAAAGTTTGTTTTAAAACTATTTTTGCTAAAATGGTGAATCTAATTCAAAATTTAACACCATGTTCGCCAAAAAGTTCTCGTGCGAGAGTTAAGTTGCTAAGAATTACAAGTCTCAAAAAAGAGTTGTGGTAAATCCCAAGCTGAGTTTCAAAACCCACTATTGTAATTTTCTAAGAAGAAAAAAAAATATATATATAGCTGTAACTGAAAGCTGTAAAATTTTGTGTATGTAACCAGATGACTATGAAAAAATTTTCCCAGTATTTAGTTTTGAAGTTCTGTGGAATTTTCATATTGAAACAAAAATTGGTATTTTGCTGGAAATTAATTTTTATGGAGTTGGAGGGTTTTGATTCTAGAGGCCTCATTTCAAATGATAAAACAATTTTAGGGAATTACATTAGGTAAATTAACAACCTGAATCAGTAAGGAATAAACGTCACAAAACATAACTGAAAGAAATTTTATTAACCTATACTACTGATGTGCTTAACATACGAAATGTAAAAATAAACTTTGATAAACAAAAATTTATATTCAAAATGATACACAATCATCGAATTGGGTTGTAGGGGGCGCGTGACATCAAACGCAGGGATTATATCGGACCAATCAGAGTCTAATATTCTCGGCCAATGAACACGACTCATATCTAACCAATTAAATTTCTTTTCATGCGTTATTTTGATTGGTTATGTCACAGGATGGCGACATTAAGTGACAAATATTATTTGTTTGGTGGCCCTGAAAAGAGCCGTTTAAGCGGTGGTCGTCTTAATGGGAAGCGTCGGTCGTAGTCGTCGTGGCGGCCGAGGAGCGTGTCGTCGTCCAGCGGAGACATCATCTTCTTTCCTCACAGTAGTGCGTCGATCGCTGCTTCGTCGGGTCCGGTGGGCGTAAGGCTCGGTCGAGGGACCGCTGTGGGCATCGCTCGTATCAGCGGGCGATGACGGTCCGGTCGACGGCTTACGGTGACGGTTCGGCGAGTGGAAGCATCGTTTTCTCTCTTGCGGGGTCGTCGATTAGTCTTCGCTGGAGTCTGGTAGCCGTACGCCGATAGGGAACGTCTTGTCTGCTGTCTGGATAGGAATTGAATTTCTCGGCTCAGTGTAGCGCTCTTTATAGTTACCGAGAGCGCTGTTTTAGACGGCGGTTATTGGTATGGTCTTGATGACAAAGGCCTCTGTCGGTACGCAGCTGAAAGGTTTGTCGGAACGCCGCCAAAGGGTCTACCGCGCCGATAAGGGCCGAGAGAAGTATTGAAGGCCGGCAACACAGTAAATTATTAATTAGAAGGGGATGGCGATGACAGTAACAGTATTAAAGTAACTAAGCTTTACACGGTGTAAAAGTAAATTCAAACTAAAACTCCATAAAAATGAATTTCCAGCAAAATACCAATTTTTACTGTCATCATGAAAATTTAATACTGTTACTGTCATCGCCTAAGCTTTACACGGTGTAAAAAGTAAATTCACTCGACATCACTTTACACGGTGACACTTTTCGACTAGTTAACGATACGGCAGAATATATCAGAGTAACTTTTATTCAAGTGTTATATCTAGGATAATTTCACCTACTAAATACATTTTACCACATATTAGGAATCATCTGCCTACTGAACGAAACTGGAATGAATAAACTTAATTTTACAATATGATTTTTATCTGATTTTACAATATTAACTGTTAATATTGTAAAATCAGACAGCTTATAGTTCACCTACTCCACTATGTTAGACCGATGTCAACCAATAAAATGGTCTCATGCAGTGTAATATAGTTTGTAAAAAATGCTTTTTGATTGGTTGGTACTTTTACTGGAAGTGACGTCGAGTGAATGTTTTACTAAGGACCTTATGTACAAAATTCACTCGACATCACTTTACACGGTGACACTTTTCGACTAGTTAACGATACGGCAGAATATATCAGAGTAACTTTTATTCAAGTGTTATATCTAGGATAATTTCACCTACTAAATACATTTTACCACATATTAGGAATCATCTGCCTACTGAACGAAACTGGAATGAATAAACTTAATTTTAAAGTCTGTACCCCAAGATTTTGTTTGTAGATTTCGTGTAAAAAAATATAATAGTTAACATTATTGTATTATTGTAAATTATTATAATAGATAAAATATAACTTTTTTGATATAAGAATTTTAAATAAGAAAACTGTAACAAAGTATAAGAACTGTTTTTCAAGTTATTTTCCTAAACAAAAATAAAAAATATAGTGTATCGAACATATTGAATTTAAACCGATAAAATACACCAGTCTAATAATTAAGAAAAATGAAACTTCAGTATTTTTCAAATGCACTGAATACAGAATCTCAGTAAACATACTTATTTACTAAAAGAAAAGCTTAGAAACTTTTATTTTTTTGAAATGTAGTCCATATAAGATTTCATTTAATATAAACTAACTTTTTGTTTGTGTTTCTTCCTTCAGTTCATATGGCTGCAGTCCTAAGAAAACTTTCTTATTACTGAAACAGAAGAAGTCACAGTATGGAGCATTGCCAAACACACATTGAGAATTTACTAAGTTAAAATCTTTTGTAAACTTTATAAAAAATATATTAATCAATTCGCAGGATAAAAAACCCTGAGAATTCTTTAATTCCATAAACTATAAATTAGAACTCATATGTTTTAACATTACCAATCAGTACCCTTTTAAAAATCATAGTTATAATCAATTATTACAACAAAAAAAGTAAGAATTTTGAAATTTTTTCCTAACAAAACAATTTAACCGATCTTTCTTGTCATTTAGAGTACACACCTAAAGTTGAGTTACTTCTCTTATGGAGTTCATGTTGTTACTTCGGATCAGAACTTGTGAAACTATTCTTAACTTTCAAACTACTTAAGAACTACGTTACTACCTTGCATGTACTTGTTTTCAAGACAGCTGAAACTCGCACTAGGAGTATCTTTGCTGTAGATAATTGCGAAGCATTTAATTTAAATCAACTTAACAGTAATGCAATTAATTCGGTAGTTCAAATGTTATAAAAAGAGAAAGTTTATTTGTAAGGTTTAAGGTTACAAAAATTTTGATTTTTTTAAATTTTAAAGCTGCCTGAAGATTAAGAATTTTCTGAATCGATTAATATAATTTACTTATTATTTTCTTCAAGGTATCATTAAGAACATTTAAAAAAAATTATATTACACAATATTTTTTCTTATCAGGATTTATTTTCAACCAACTTTTTAAAGAACGTAGAATTTTTAAAAAGAAATATTGACATGAAAAAGTAACCCCAGTGGAGATAAGCTACCTTTACAAAATTTAAAAAAAAACTAGCTGATCCACGCGAATAAATTCCCACAATTTATTCTTAACAACCGATTTCACAATCACATTAACATGTATAGTCTTTTTCACGATGTTTTAGATCAGTGTTATTTTTATTGTTGTCATTATTTAGGTCAATAACCAAAAGGCTGGTTTGAACCACTATAGGCTTTATTAAGTAAAACGAGAAGTGAGGTGGTTTACCTTGCCTTCCGCACTGAGTGAAGTATGCTTATCAGCATGCCAGGCCCTCTGAAAAGCATCTACTTTTCACGCTACAAATGAAATCTTCACTTCATTCACCACATGTTCTGGCTGTATAATGAAATTCATTACTCTCAGAGGAGATAACTCTGACTAATGTCTTTTACACCTCTACTTCTACTGTTCTTAAATGCTTCAGTCATATACGATAAGAAGCAGAACCGTTTTTTGAAGCCCTGGAACTAGCAGATCGAGTGGAAATAATTTAACACTCCACCTGCCTGTAATGGACAAGCATTGTTATTTATAAAATAAAATATGCACCTACATAAACAATTATTCCTATCACCATAATGACCCTTCAAAACAAACTGAAGTTCTTAACGCTGTCGAAACTTTAATTCAATTATTTTGTTATTTACATTTAAAAAATCTCATTCCAACTTTTAAGAAATGTCATTTTTGGAAAGTTTACAGGATCCCGAAGGTGTCCTTTTTACAACCATGAAATCATTCTTTTAATCCTTTGATAGAACTCTGTATTTAATGACAAATAGAATCTCCATTTAAAACACACTGGACCCGATTTTAATTTTTTAATATATGATAGTAAATAGACTGCCTCCATGACCCATTAATTAGCGTGCTACACTGAGAAACGGAGATTCCAAGTTTGATTCCCAGTTAGGGCCTGAAAAAGTTATTACACGTTCAAATCAACCGTGCCTTAACCGAAGTAGTGGCTAATCACCAAGTTAGTGATACGACTTAAAATTTAAAAAAAAACAGAAACAATACTCATATAATATCATGATCTGAATTTTAGAAAAAAAAAAACAAAAGTAAGAAGTTAATTTTTTGAATAAATAAGTGTGTTAGATATTTCCGTTTTAGCCTGTGTATCGTACTACCGTTGTCCAATAAATTTATAACAAAATCATTATCGCACGAGTCAGGCCGTTTTTCATACGCTAAACTAAATTTCGAAAATTCTCCTTTAGGCTAAATGTTGAAACAAATAGGTTGTTTTAAACGGGACGGTTTGTCAAGCACTAGCAGCTGTAACAGCTCGGAGGACTTTCGACAAAAAATGCTAAATAATTTGGATTCTTGAGTTACCAGATGGGCTACACAAAATTGCACAAATAATTTCGTAACTATTGAACAATTCGCTCAATTTTCATGATATTTTCAAATTGTCCGATATTTTGAGTTGGTTATGTTAGTACTGTCCCTGACATCAGCTTTATAATATTTTATTGATGTTTATGTATTGTATCCAGTTCACACAGTGTTTACTTGATTGTACTATAGGATTTTGCTGTTTTCCTAAAATTTAATTTTTAATACATACCCTAAAGGTATTTTCTCCAAAACTGCCGGTTTAATTTTCCTGAAATTTTCATTTAATATTTAACTGAAAAATTTCCTGAAATTTACATTCAATATTTAACTGATAGAATATGTGCACACATGCGAAGTTTTTACTATGATAAAATTAAAAAAGAAATGGTTTTACAAAATATGATATCAGGCAAAATGTATGTTTCTTCAAACCATAAATTTATATACCATTTCTATCATTTTCCTATAAAACCACATTTCAAAAGCTTCTATTCTCTTCCTTTTTACATCCATCACCCACGTTTCACTCCCGTATAATGCTACATTCCAAATATAGGGTTTTAAGAAATGTTTCCTAATCTGTAAATCAATGTTTGTAATAGATGAGCTGTTTTTCATTTAAAAGGCCTTTCTAGCTTGAGCAATCCTACTTTTGAATTGTGCTTTACCATCCTTTGTTATTTTACTCCCTAGATAGCAGAATTCCTCAACTTCCAGTGTGTTTTCGTTGCCTACATTTAAATTTCCCATCTCTTCTAAACCACTCTTGCTGGTGCACAATACTTTCGTTTTAAAGACCAATTCACAGTATGTTTTATATTATTTACTTATTTTTTAATTATGTTTTGCTAGGTATTGTAAATTATAGACAAAATTACAAATTTACTTTATGAAGAGGTAATACTGAAGTATTATGGAGCAGGTTTCTCTAATCTGAGCCAATAGATTCTGGGTCAATTATAGTAAAGTACATGTACTAGTACTTTATTATCAGAGGTCAGTCAGTAATGCACTATTAAGCCGATTATTTAGTACCGATCGAAAAGTATATAGTTGATAGAGTCCATTTGGCTTTTCTCACTTCACTTAAATGATGACTCCATGGCAAAATCTCAAAAATGAAGAAATTTAATGTAAAGCTTAAAATAACAAACAAATATTTGAAAATATATAAAAAATGATATCTGCACACAGGCCGAGGTTTAACTAATATGAAAACTATATAATAAATAGTTTTATATTATATTTCAGGAAAAATTTCAGTTTATTTTAACCATCTCAAAAAAAATTAAGGTTTAGAAAAATTATCATACCAAAAAAATTAGGCTATTGTAAGAAAAAAACTAATACCGCTATAAAAATTTTAATACAATTCGTAAAAAATAATTTTTGAGAAAAGTTTCCTATTACGTAAGATAAGGAATCCTGTATTGCCTTAAATGGCATAAATAAATCAAGTCGAGTTCATACAGCAAGAAAATCGGGTATTAGAACTGTAGCTCTTTTACAACCTTATAAAATTAATACTTTATAATAATTTTTGATAAGAATAACCAAATTAGGATTCCAAAAAATCAAATCACTTTGACATATTGTAAGATCAGATACTGTGTAATATTTACAACCGTGTTATAGGGCCGGCCGCATTGGCGTAGTTGGTAACGTTCTTGCCTCTCATCATGCGGTCGTGGGTTCGAATCCCACTTAGTCACGGCATATTTTCATACGTTACAAAAAAACATTTCATCCGCCATTGTACATCATTGAAAATCAGTTGTTTAACAGCTGATTTTCCTGGTTCAAATCTTAGCGGAGGTAGTTACTTTTATTCGGATTTGAATGCTAGACAGAGGTTACCGGTGTACTTTTATGGTTGGGGTTCAATTAACCAAACTCTCTTAGGAATAGTTGGCCTGAGTCTGTACAAGATTACACCTCATTTACATTTCGTACATATCATCCTCATTTCATTGAATCATGGGGTTGCTTATTGTTCTGAATTGAACAATTTGCAACGTACACAAATTACGGATAAAAAAACTATTGTACAAAGTTACACCCCAACGTCGTCGCTAATGACCGTTGCAGTAGGTAATCCGATTAAAAAACAATTACCCTTTTGGAGAAAAGTTGGTTAAAGGAAAGATCGGTTAAGAGAGAGGCTATTTTAATACTATTCTACTAAAATATGTAGAGAAGATTAAATGGTAGACCTAAAAAACGAGGATTTTATTTTTATAAAATTCTTTATAATAGTAAGATTCTCAGAACTACGAACTCAAGTATCTAAATACTAATAATCCAAAATTGTTTATGAAGGTGGTAAAAAAGTCAACTCAAAAAGATGTGACTCTTAAGCTTAACAAAGCATAAGCTTCGTAAGTAAAATTTTTGTTTTCATGTTGTTTTTGTTTTACTCAACATTACGATCTTCCTATAATATATTACGTTTCACGAACCATAAAAAGCAGTTAGGTGAAAAAAATAATAAAAAAAACAACTTATTTTGAGAAGGAAGAAAACAAAGAAAGAATGATAATGGCGTGAACCATCGTGTCATGGGATATTAAGTATTGAACTTTACGGCCGGTGCTTCGTGGTACGGTGAAAGGATGGAGGAAGAGGGAAGAGAATATAGTAAAGGATGGTCGGATACGAGTTGAATATAATTCCATTTGTAGGGAAGGTGACAACGTCGAAAATGGTTCTTTACTTATTACTGCGGGACTAATATATCATGCGTTAGAAGCAGTAACGTGGTATACAGTCTTCTTGTAGGTAGGTTATCGTAGAATAGGCTACGGTAAATGTAAAAGGGGTAGAGGAAGGATCTGTTGCGTAGTCTCTTAGTGTCGTAGAATTCGCTGAGTAATAAGCGCGGTATATCCTGTTTGCTTACATCTATGTTTTGAACAAAATTTAACAAGGAAAGAGATACTAAAATTGGTCGTGAAATAAAGTGAGAGATATACATTACTCCTCCTCTTCCACTTCACTTCATCCAACAACATCCCCCGCTTCACACCCATTTACCTCCCATTTTAAAACCGCAAAATACATGAGTATATTTTATATAAAGTACAAGCGTCAAATAATGTTTATATCTATTTGTTTAATTATTTGTATGTACGTCTCAGTTGTAATTTAAACGCAGAGGTGTATTCAACAGCATTTATTTAAATTGTCCTACGTAATATTGCAACAAAATATTAATTAAGGCCGTGTAAATTAACTATCACATCGTTAAATTACACATTTTCCTCACAATTTTTTTACATCTATTTAAAAAGGTATTTTTCGGTTAAATGCAAATTTTGTATCGTCAGTTTTATGTTTGATTTAAATAAATGATGTGTAAATACATTATCATTAATACAAATTTATTTATCATTAATTAAGAAAAACTATAATTTTGCTAAAACCAAAAAGATAATGATTTCAGAAAGCCCATAAGACAAAATACAACTCTTTTTCTTTCCTAACATCTGAGATTATTTACAATCAGTTTAAAAACAAAAACTATAAGTAAATAACATGAAGGGGTTCACACGACGAAGACAATACCCAATAGAAATATTGCTTTGGTAAGGAAAAAAATAAGTATAATTTTTGAAAACATTAACTAGATTAAAGATGAATGACTTCTTCTTCTTAAAGTTCCATCTCCTATCGGAGGTTGGATATCATAATGGCTATGGTCACTTTACTGGCTGCTGCTCTGAATAGTTGCAATGAACTACAGTTGAACCATTCTCTAAGATTCCTCAGCCAGGAGATGCGTCTTCTTCCTACGCCTCTTCTTCCTCGGATCCTTCCCTGCATAATAATTCTCAGCAACTCATATTTTTTTCTCCTCTGGTTATGTGACCCAAATATTCTATCGCTGTCACCGGCGTCTTCAATATCAGTCTCACTAGTATCTCTACCTAACCGTTTCCTTTTTTACCAGATGTCAAAAAAACTGTTGAACAATAGCTTCTTCACGTATTTAATTTCCTTCTTTATTTTTCGCACTGTGGAAAGAGAAACATCACAGTAATTAGCCACTCGCTCATGGCTTCAGTTAAAAGTCAGGTAAATGCATTGTTGTTCTTTTTCAACTTCACAGCAATTTATTACACTGCATAATAGATTTCGTTCAGCACTGCGAATAGTCTACCCACGTTTTTGAAAAAATTAACATTTCTGTTTACGGTAACAAACAGTTATAGTCGTACAGTTAACCTAAAAAAGGTTCCGCGATATACTGCATTTGCTCTGGATATAAGCTAAGTTGTTATGTTTGTTGCACTGAAATTAAAGCAGTCGCGGATTCTTTTTCCTCTTTACCCCTCGTTGCAAACAGGGGCAAACTCGTGACTCAAGTAACTATAGCAGTTGAATTTTTTGGTCCTTGAGTATTGATCCATCTTCTCGTCTCAGAATCATGTTGTACGTTATTCTCAGGGTGTTCAGATCGTTGTTGATCTCCTGTAGCCAGCCATTTTGTGATTTGTATTGCATGAGTTGATTGAGAAGTTTCTTGACGAACCTTGTTTCTGGTATCCTGATTAAATGGCTGAAGAATGACAATCGTCTTTTTCTCATTGTTTCTGTTATCTGTTAGTTTTCTTGATATAGTGTATATTGTTAGGCACGAACCACCATTTCCCGTAGGACTGATGTTTAAAATTGAGAATGGTTCTTAATATTCGTTTATCAACTTTTCGGAGACTCAGTTGTGGACTTGCTGTTCAATCTGAAAAGAGTTTCGCAGGCGTAAGTGGCTTCAGGTTGTAAAACCGAACTGTAATGGCGTAATTTGGCTTTTATGAAGAGCGATTTCCTTTTATATGATGACCATGTAAGTTTTTAGGGTAGTTTAAGGTTGTTGGTGCGGTTTTCTACTTAGATTATTTCGTTAAGCTTATTGTTTCACTGAGGTATCTGAATTATGAAGCGTTTTAATTCTTCACTATTTGTTAATCGCAGAGTTTTGATTTTTGTCTCGTATGTTGTCATCATTTCTGTCTTTTCAAATGAAATTTGAAGACCTAATTTGGCAGCTATTTTTTTGAGTTCTTAAAATTGAATTATGATCTCATAAAATTGGATATTATTGTAATATAATTTGTTTCATAATTAAACAAGATCTTTCATATATTTCAGTCCACTCTAAGACCAATAAAGTGCACTACTTAAAAATATATTATGCTGTTGTTTAGATTTTTAATATATAAATCCGAATTCTGTTAAACAATTTCTTATATTAGAATTTTCATCGTTGTTTCTAATGCGCGAATAAAAAATTCACTGGAAAAATCCCTTTCTCACAATATAACGAATCGTAAAAAAATGCAAATACTAAACAAATAATGCGGTAGTAATACAAACAACTGAACGAAGCGTATTTGCATTTTGCAATTAGGTCAAACCTCCGTTTCATGCACCTACTGTATGTGTTGTATTGATAATAGAGCACACATGCCGATAAGGGTGCTGCTGTTAGCCTACTTTATCATTGGCTTACGGTAGGTAGACAGTAACCAATGACAAATATGAATGAGAATAATAAAATATGATTCATATACTCGAGAGAAAGTGAAATAAAAATAAATTTTTTATTATTGCTATAAATTGCACCCAGGCAGCATTAGGGTTACTGTGAGACATCAGTGAGTTAACCTGGATTTACTGAACAAATAATGTCATAAAAATACTTTTTAGGACACTAAAAAAAATAACCAAGAATATTCTATGAAATCTTGAGTCTTAAATGTTAAGAACTCAAAAGTCTAGTAAGATTAAAACTCAAAAATAAAACAAAATTAGATAATTTGAATTCTTTCTGAATGGAGAACTCTGTTTCACCTGCAATCGTTTTTACCTTCTCTTGCTTTATATGGATGTGTAAGGGAAGGAAATTATTGTTTTATGACGATTTTTAGAAATCGAGTTTTCACCAAACATACACGTTTTCAGATCCCTGTACCCAAAAAGTCATGTTTGTTTGTTTAGCAATTGTTCTCTCTCTCTCTCTCTCTCTCTCTCTCTCTCTCTCTCTCTCTCTCTCTCTCTCTCTCTCTCTCTCTCTCTCTCTCTATGCGCGTGTGTGTGTATGTGTGTGTGTGTGTGTGTGAGTGTGCGTGCATGTGTGTGTGTATGTGCATATATATATATATATATATATATATATATATATATATATATATATATATATATATATATGTGTGTGTGTGTGTGTGTGTGTGTATGTGCGCGCGCGCGCGTACGCGCGTGCGTGTGTGTGCGTAAGTGTTTGTGTCTGTGTGCGTGAGTGTGTGTGTGTGTCAATGACAAATATAGATGAAAATAGTAAAATATTATTCATATACTCCACCGAGAGAAAGTGAAATAAAAATAAAATTTTTATTATTGCTATCAATTGCACCCAGGCAGCATGTAGGGTTACTGTGAGACATCAGTATGTTAACTTTGATTTACTGAACAAAGAATGTCGTAAAAAATTCATTTTAAGACACTAAAAAAATAACCAAGAATATTCTACGAAATCTGAGTCTACCATGTCAAGACCTCATGAGTCTTATCAGTTTATAAATTCCAAAATAAAACTGACAAAAATAGATAATTTAGTATTCTTTCTGAATGAAGATCGCTACTCCAACTGCAATCATTTTTACTTTCTTTTGCTTTATATGAATGTGTAAGGGAAGGAAAGTATTGTTTTCATGTCGATTTTTTGAAATCGAGTTTTCATCGGATCTACACGTTTTCAGACCCCCTGAACCCCAAAAACATGTTTTTAGCGATTGGTCTGTGTGTGTGTGTGTGTGTAAAAGTATTCAGAACAGAATATTGTAAGGATTATTGTACGGGTATTGTACGGGTTTGAAGTTCCGGTTTTGACCGGAACACTTTGAGAAGTAGCCTATAACCGGAAGTCAAGAAATCAAAGTCGGAATGTGGAAACAAAAATAGTGTCATTTGAATCCGCAAAAGAGATACAGACATAATTGGGTTTGAAGTTCCTTTTTCGACCGGAAGTGGGCCAAAGCGGGAAGTCAAGAAATCAATGTCACAATTTGGAAACAAAAAATAGTGACATTTGATTCCTGTTACAGAGTAGATACAAAAATCATTAATAGTTTTTGCCATTAGTCAAAGGTGACCCTTTTTTAAAAGTTCCACCGGCCATGAGACGCGTCGTCTCATGTAAGGGATTTTTTTATAACAATTTTTAGTAAATTAAAGTGAAAATGTACTTTGTTGAAATTCAATTTGATACTTATTTAGTAATCAATATTTTTTACTAAATAAGTCTAAAATTGTTTATAAACACATTCAGATTGTAAGCGAAAGTTTTGTTAACTTTAAACAAGATTTAGGAGAGCCAAAGTGAAAATCTTTCAGAACATATCATAGGAGTAGGCTGTATGAAGTTCATGCATTATGTAGAGGTGGTTACGTACTGTTTTCGCCGTTGTTTACAATTCAACGCGTGATATGTGATGGTAGATGGAATAAATCGTCGTATATAAATCTATGTAAATGGTTTGTAAACATGTCTGCCCTTTACTATATTTTCCCATTCATCCCTTTAGAAAATGTTATTCTAGAAGCACTAAACCTGTTAGTCGTAGTTGCTCATTCATCTTCAAACTACCGAAAACATTTATTTACAGGCTTAATACTTTACGAAGTATAGCGTTATAATTTTCAAAATAATGCAGAGCCAAGTTAAGTGTTTTCAAAAAAGAACAGTGTATATAGATCTACTGTTCGTTTTCAATTTATTTAAAAGTAAAGGAACCTTGTCGTTTTCAGTAAGTTACAAGTCAAATGCAAAAAAATGTTCATTTTTCTCTTTTAACATCAGTGAATACTACTGTGGCACAGCGACTGAACAGGAAATTCGGGTTTATACAGTCATGTTTTGAAAATAGTTTATGTATGAAGTTTAAATAGATGTGATTTGTTACCTGACAGGTGACCGACTAGCTTCTTTTCATTTGTTAATTTTCTACAACATAACGAAAAGTACTAGTTATATATTTATATCTACTGTTATATATATTTGTTGACTATGTTTTCGGATCAGGTGACCAGGCGCCGGTTTTTTGGTTCGTAGGCGGTTGCGGCCTTTCTGGGACGGGAGAAGGACGCCTCAATTGAGTCCAACACTACTTTCCAATAGTGCGGGAGTGAACATGAGTCTTTCTTTTCACCTCGGATACAAAAAAAAACCTTAGATCCTATTTGTCGAAATTCGTTAAATTGAGTGTTGACCGTACACTTAGCATAAAAAAAGTTAAATTTGATATTAAGTTGTTTCTTTTTGTTCTGTGTACGTATGTGTCTTCCCATTCAGGTGTTTGTTAAGATGTTTTACAAGGCACTTAACAGAATCTCTTCAGGTATCTTCTTTTAGTTTAAATATTACGAGTGTACTTTTTTCATTATTTCTAATTCACGACATATTCTACCAGTTTTATTATTATATTTATTTTTTTAATTTATTTAAAGTCGCATCAAAGTCGAATCGAACCTGGGACCTCCACGTTGTAGGCTAACGCGCAAACACTAAGCCACGGAGGCTTTTCTTAATTTTAATCAGTTAAATATACGAGTCAGCTGTTTAACAGCTGATTTTCGGAGACTAAGGTTTCTGGTTAAAATCCTAGTAAAGGTAGTTACTTTTATACTAGTTTGAATATTAGACATAAGGTTACCGGTGTACTTTGATGGTTGGGGTTTTATTAACCATACTCTCTCAGGAATGGTCGGCCTGGGTTTGTACAAGACTACACCTCATTTACATGTCATACATATCATCCTCTCATCCGATTGGGTCATTGGCTCATTTGATTGGCTGATTGGGTTAGCGCAACTGGCTTCTACGCCGGGGTCCCAGGTTCGATTTTCGGTCAGGTCTGGCATTTTTCATTACTCATTTTCATATGTCACCATTCTTCACCATCTGCATTAGCAGAAATTGCAAAACAGTCAGACAAAAAACGAAAAAAAATTTTTGGGTCATGGGGTTGCTTAATTTTTTGAATTTCTCAGATTGCAACGTACACACATGAATGATTAGTTAAATTTACTTACATTTTAATTACTGAGTTAAGATAAATACGATATCTTTAACGAACTATATTTATACGCGAAAACTGTTCTTCAAAAAGAATTATGAATGCGTACAGGAGTACAAAAGAAAACTTATATAACAAAAAAATTACATATATAATACATAAAAACTACAATAAAAATAATATTACAACATTAAAAGGGAACAAAAATTACATTTTAACAGTTTTACAAACTGTGAATATAAAATAAAAAATACAATTATATTTACACAAATATCAATAATAATAATAATAATAACTACATAAAGTTTTCTGGATAAAATATTTTATCTAGATATTGTTGAAGATGTTGAAACGCTTTGTATATAACATCAAAATGTACTATGTGAAATATGCAATATATCTACAATCTAAAAAACAACGAATTTACAGTAAAGTACCAGAGAAATATTAGCTTAAATATACATAATGTAAATATATATATAAATGTAAGTAATAAAAATTGCAGAAGATACATTAATATAAATGGTATAGCCAATAGCAATGCACAATGCAATAATAGATAAAAACTAATAGAAATACTGTACGTAAAAGCTCTATGGTCATAAAATAACATGGAAAATAAGAGATGGAAAAAGCAAGAAAAGATATTATAGTATTTTGAAATACCACAAAACCAGAAAATTTCAATATTATTTCACTTTATAACCTCGTAGTTTATTACAGTCTAGCAGCTACTTGAATAATATAATATAGAATAACTCATATATTTTGTCGTCGTCGTCGTCGTGTAAATTACTACATGAGCTAACCACATAAACCTAATCTAAAATAAACCAACTAACCTTAACAAAGCTTAGGTTATATTGTGTCAGGTTAGGCTATACGAAAGTAATAACTCTCAATTATTTTATATTACAATCTATTTCTCTCTCCGAATGGTGAATGTAGTTAACTTTACGTATAGCCTAATAACTATTACTCATATTAGTTTATTTTTGTATTAGTCTAAACTTATTATATAGAAACCTAATGAAATAAAATCATAAATAGGTGTAATTAAATTTGTTTAATATTGTTTTAATAAGTTACGGCCAAGGTTAAAATTTACTTAAATACCATATTTTTCCGTTTTAACCCTTTATAGGTCTTTAGTCTGTCCATAACAGACAGGTAGAGTGTCAAATTATTTACACTCAATCTGTTCGTTGCAGGGCTAAAATAAATAGTTCTGTTTCTTATCACATGGTCAGCCAATTAAATGACTGAATCATTTAAGAACAGAAGAGGTAGCGGTGTAAAAGACACTAATTAGAGTTATCTCCTCTGAAAGTAATAAATTTTATAATACAGCCAGACCCTGTGGACAATGAAGTGAAGGTGTCATTTGCAAACTGGAAAATACGTGCTTTTCAGAGGCCCCGGCATGCTGATAAGCGTACTTTTCCACTCAGTGAGGAAGGCAATGGTAAACCACCTCACTCCTCGTTTTACTTAGTAAAACCTCTACAGGTTAAAACCAGCCTTTTGGCTGATGACCTAAACAACAACAGGTTTTTAGTAAGTATACTTACCACTGGCAGTAAGGTCAATTTTATTTTAAAATAATCTATGCAGTTGAACCTTATTGCCATTTTATGGTTTTATAGATGTTCTCTGGTAAGTAGGCTATCCACATTTTGAAATTAGTGCGCAGCAACCATTTGTTTCAAGAGTTTCACGGATGTGCTAACGATTCATACCAGCGTATGCGACCGTGTTGTTTTATTGTTACTTTTAAAAAGTACTTCGAAAATTCGAGTTTCTTACTGGAAAGCAAGCATTCATGTTAATATAAATTTAAGATAAACTATTCTACACATTTTCTTGTTATTTAATACTACAAGTTGTTTAAATAAGCATTTTTACCACTAAACATTATGTAGGTTCCATTTCAATAAACGTTCCTTGGTAAATATACTTACCAGGGCTTAACATCAACAAAAAAGAAATATCTTAGTGTTCTGACACTAGAAATACGAGGTGTGGCTATTAAATAACGAGACTGACGTTGTAAAAACTTTTATTTTTATTTTATACACAATTACTTATTGTCATCTTCAATATACACCCCTTCTCTATCCCTACTACGCTCCATGCGAATTTTCCATTGTTGGAAACAATGCTGGAAGTCATCTTCTGTTAGCTCCTTCAGGACACGTGCCACTTTCTTTTTTACAGCTTCTACAGACTCAAACCTTGTCCTTTATAATGCAGATTTCACCTTAGGGAACAGGTAAAAGTCACATGGTTCAAGATCTGGTGATTAAGGTGGATGTTCTAACACTGAGATGCTGAAATAATCTCACTCAAATTATGAAAGTTGGAGACAGTAGACGAAAAGGATATCAGCTCAAACGTACCTCTACAAGTCCGGTAGTGTGGTCCAAAAGGAAAGAATCATATTGGCAGACCTAAGAAAAGATTAATATAGATATTTTATATGAGTTTGGAACACGCTTATGTCTAGCCTTCTTTGGAAGAAGAAGCTACGTTTAAAAACACCGCATTCTACATTGAAAGATTGGACCTATTCCGCTATTTCACATCACATCATCTGTAATCCTTAAGTCGTCTCGTGTAAACGCATCTTTACTATTATTTCTGATTACTCTAACTCACTATAATTAATGGTAGATATTGTTTGCATGTTTATTAATACACATTAGTCGGTTGTTTGCTTCGCTCGTGTTCTGTTCAATACATAGTGAATCTTTTGGAATTGGCTCCTATTATTTCTACTAAGGAATTTTTTTTATCTTTGATTCTTTATTTAGAAACTATACAATACTGTACAACCATCCAAAAGCTTAACAAAATTTAGAATAAACAAATGACGTGAAAAATAAACAGAAAATAATATTTTTAAAGAATATATCTCAGTGGATAATTCAAAAGTTTAACAGTAAAAAGAAATTAAGAAAAAAGAAAACAAACACAGGAAAAATAAATAATAATACACATTACAAGAATAATAAAGATATGAACAACACATAATAAAATTATAATTACAAAAGAAATGCATGAAATGTTACGGAATTATGAAATATGTGAAATAATTTGTATATCTTTTAAACATTTTATTTACATATTTTATTATTCGATCAGTAGATCTCTACTCCATTTTCTTTGTAGGCGTCGGTGGGTTAAGTTTTGTCTTGACATTTGCTGTATTAGGGGATTAATGTGGTCTGTTAACTTTCTGTTAAATTTTGAGTATTTGATTTTAGCAGTTTCTGATACAAAAGGAATTTTTAAGTCGGAATGAAATGTTAGGTTTGTTACGTATGGGGCGTTCGTTATCATGCGAAGTATTTTTGACTAATGGGTTTGAATTTTTTGTGAGTTTTCTTTACCGTTCCAAAAAATTTCTATACCGTAATTCCAAATCGGTCGTAGATAGACCTTATATGTTAATAATTTAAATTTTAATGGTAGAGTTGATTTTCTATTGATGAATTTTGAGAGTAATTTTGTATGGTTATATAGTTGCAAACGAAGGAAATAGCTATACATTTCCTTCACGAGAAAGGAATATTGCATAATCCGCACTTTTTTGTTTAAATGAACACAATTATGTTACTGAACACCACTGGCCAGGATCGTTGGGTGTGTAATAACGCAATCTGCAGAATTAGTAAACCTCTAAGAAGCGACACATTTCTCGCTAATACGAAGTTGGATTATCAAACCATCATTCTCTTCATTTATACTAACATTTAAATAATAACGTAAAGTTACAGTTAAATAAAAATGAAAACAATCGAAATAAAAGAAACAGGCGATTGCTAGTTGAACAGTACAGAGCATGCGCTGGCAATTACCGAGTTGAACAGTAATGGTGCATTCACACGACATTTTGATGATGTGAAATAACGGAATAGGTCCGAAAGATTTCTCAATTAATTCGTTTTCGGTAGTTATTACCTCGTTTTTATGGTTTAAGGTACTCCCTAAGTTTCTTAAAAATTTCTTAAATTTACCAAATTAGTTCTCTCCATTGATGAATTTAGGAGGAACTTGACTAATGTATCATCAAGAGTCAAAATCATTTACAGTTTACTTGTTTTAATTAGGCTTACATTAAAAAGAAAATATTTCATTACCACAAACCTAGTCACTGGAAATGACAGTTGAACCCAGTTTCTCAGATATTGACTTTACTGAATATTAAATAATTTATTAATAGGCCTATAATAAAATTTGTTTCTCTAGCATAGTTTGTTTGGAGTGTCGGTTTAGACTCCTAGTAACTGGAAATTGTTAACAAGTTTAATCCCACGTCATTTCTTTGTAGATACTGGCTTATTTTTTCAATTCCTTCATTCTTTAAGTTAATATTTACTTTATTAATAGCCTTAAAATTCAGCCTTTAAACAACCATTAAGTTTATTTTCTCTAGGGAAGAATTTATTTACTAACAAACAGAAAAAATTTCTAACTTAATTAAAAGTTACAAAAACATTGTTCATAAATAGTTAAAACACTTAGGCAGTTCTGAAATATTATCTTTCGTGAACCGTTCTTTCAGCGAGTACGGAAATTACCTGGGACTAGAATAATAAGTAATACAGTACACTACATTTCGCATTTAATTAAAACCTTTAAAGGGGTTTAACAAACAACCTTTATAGCAGTCAACTAAATTGACTAGATTACATCTCTAAGCATGGAGCAAAGTAAGGAAAGGATGAACAAGAGGAAGAGACGCAATAGCGGGAGGGAAGAGGATTACAATACAGAGATCATTGCGTGTAATTCAATGCTAATTTCCCTTCGGGGTCTTGCTAGAGTATGCAGCACATTTGAGGTCAAGATGCTAAAGAGAAAACGAATTCCTTTTAATCCCAGGCTCTAAGATATTAACTACTAGAAATTGCAACCGCATTTTGCGTGGTCTTAATCAGTGAATTAAATATTGATACCTAATTCAAAGGCACTCAAACAACTACTTAAGGAATTTCAATTAAATATCTTAAAAATTACACACAATTGTTCCCTCTAACGGTTTCGTTTCATTTATTTTACCCTAATCAAATTTACCAGAAAACTCTTTATTAAAATAAACATTTTATAACAAAAAAGGAATTGATTCAGCATTAATTAAAAATATTTTTTGTTAAGTTTTCTAAAATCGCATCAAATACCAAGTTTTGATATATGGTAATTTATATAAACATACAATTACATCATAAATGGAACAAAGAATAAACACATAAATTCAATGAAAATATAAAGACAATGTAAAATGAAACATTAGATAAAACATAGAATGAAATTTTAGACCAAACATAGATAAATAAGATGACAATAAAATTTACATTAAAATACACGTACAATAAATTGCAAATACATTTCCACAATAATACTATCTTATTTTTACTAATTTTGTTCTCTAATTGATCTAAGTACTTAATCTAAAAATTTACAAACTAGTAGTTCGTAGTTTATGTTCAATTTATTCTAACACACTGTTTACAATATTTACTAAACATCGATACGACACTTCAAGATAAATATACAAGTAACTATTAACTAACGACTTAATAATTTTGTATTGTTCATTCCACCAGTTCAAATAGGTTCACACGAGAAAACCTCTATTCAGATCTGCCTTGTCAAGTAGCTGTATAGCTTCGGCATTCACATGATGAAGAAGTCTGTCTTCATGACTCCTTGCGAATTCCCGAATTACTTCGTTTATGGAATCTACTCCCAAGTCCACGTGCAGGTCGTCATTCCTAACATTCAAGGAAGCGTTGACAATGCTTCCGAGAACTTTGTGTGATTAATTGCTTTGATCCTTTTTTACATCCCCAGAGCTAAATTCCATAGTGTTTTAATATTTATTTGTATATTAGAAATTTGTTATAAGTAGATAATGCCGATTTCCTACCTAGTAACCAGTAAAGTTTCTTGAATTTCTTCTTTTCTTTTCTTTTTTACATGTTCTTTCCAGCGAAGTTTTACATCGAGGGTCATGACAAGATATTTCACTGTGTTTGAAAATGCTATTGTATTAAAATAAGATATGCACCTACAAAAACAATTCCCGTCATCATAACGACCCTTTAAAACATTTTTACTTCAGAACGCCGCCAAAAGATTAATTTTAAATTTCTTTTTATGGGTATTTTTTTCTTTTTTTGTTTAATGTCCAACTGTTCTGCAATTACTGCTAATGCAGAGGTGAAGGATGAAATGATTTTTATGTGTCTTCTTCTTCTACCTCAATCGTAAGATTGGTTGGCAGCCCTCCATCTAGCTCTGTCCATTGCCACCCTCTTCCATTGCGCATAGCTCTCAGCACCCAGATCTTTTGTAATTTGGTTTAGATACTGTAGCCGGGGCCTTCCACGACCCCTTTGTCCATTAACTGTACCTTCAAGAATGCTTAACGTAAATTCGTTGTGTCTTATTATGTGTCCAATATAAGAATGTCGTCTGCCCCCGAGAAGCTTCAAAAGAGATCTACTTTCCTCTGCCCTTTGTAAAACCTCTACATTCGTGATCCTGTCAGTCCATTTTATCTTGAGCATTCTCCTCCAGCACCACACCTCAAATGCATTCAAAGCCTTTTCCTCGACCTTCCCAATAGTCCACGTTTCTGACCCATAGAGTGCTATACTCCAAATGCAACTCTTTATTAGTCGCTTTCTTATTTCCAACTTTAGACTATTTGAGGAAAGCAGCTGCCGTTTACTAATAAACATAGCTTTAGCTTCTCTAATACGCCTCTTAATATCCATTTTATCCTTCCCATCTTCCGATATTATGCTTCCAAGATATTTATACATTTTAACTTGCTTTAGGGCGGTGTTATCTAATTTAATGGACACATTCTCTGGAACTTTTGAGCAGACCATAACTTCTGTCTTTACCTTATTGATCTCCATATCATATTTATTTCTCAGTATTTCATGCAAGGTGTTTAGTGCTCTTTCTATACTTGGTTTATCATCTGCCACTATTGCTATATCATCTGCAAAACGAAGCATCTGGATCCTTACCCCATTTATCTTGATGCCAGTGCAATACTCTTTGCATTCATTGATAGCTTGCTCTATGTAAATGTTGAACAATAATGGTGACAAACAACAGCCCTGTCTTACTCCTCTCTTTATATTAGCCTTCCTTTGCTCTTCATCTATCTTTAATGATGCTATTTGATTTTTGTACAACTCTCTTATAATCCTTATATCTCTATAGTCTATTTTGATATCTTTCAGTACCTTCATAAGAACATTCCAATTCACCCTATCAAATGCTTTGAGGAGATCCACAAATGCAACGTAAACCTGTTTGTTCACCAGAAAGCTTTTCTCCACAATATTTCTGAGACACACTATTGCTTCCCTTGTGCCCTTATTTTTCCTGAAGCCGAATTGATCCTCAGCGAGATTAGCATCAACCTTACCCTCAATTCTTCTCAATATTATACCCGTAAGTATCTTAGAAGCATGTGATAGGATACTCAGTGTTCTATACTCCTCGCACCTTGTTGCCTTGTTCTTCTTTGGCAAAAGCACCATAAGGCTTTCTTTGAAATCATCTGGTACTTTCCCAGTGATGTAGATAGTATTCATAAGAACAAATAGTTTGTACTTAATATCGTTGTCCAGTGCCTGCAAGATCTGCCGGTATATTATCTAAACCATATGATTTTTTTGACTTCAGATCATGTAAGGCCCTTTCCATTTCTGAAGAAGTGATTGGTGGTCCCAGATCATCAAAAGGCAGATTACTCTCCTCCTCCAGCTCATCTAAGGCTTCCGAATTACTATACAGATCTTCCACATACTGCTTCCATCTATCTGCAACCTCCCCATTGTCCATCAACATCTTCATATCCCTTGATTTAATAATGTTGTTTCTCACAGTGCGCTTACCAAACATCTTTCTTATTAGGCCATACGATTTTTCTACGTTTCCTCTTTCGAACTGATTCTCAATTTCATTGCAACGCTTTCCCAACCATTCTTCTTTATCTTTTCTAGCATTTCTATTCACAAGATTTCTTAATCTGTTGTATTCACCTCTGTTCCTGTCATTTTTGTGTTGCCTTCTTCTTTCTATCAGAGCTATGGTTTCATCACTTATCCAAGGCTTTTGTGGCTGCTCTTCCTGCTTACCTACTACTTCATTCGCAGAAGTCAAAATGGCCTCTTTCAAACTTTCCCATTGATGCTGAGTGTCCAACACTGAGTGTTCTGTTTCATTCAACGCCTCTTTGATTTTGAAGTTGTATTTATCTACATTCCCCTTCATTTTAAGCTTTTCAGTAGCCCATTTGTTGTTAGTTGGCTTCTTATTGAATGATTTTCTTTTACCTTGCATCCTGTATTCCATAACTACTATGTTGTGATCACTACATATATCTGCACCAGGGTAAGTTTTACATTGTTGGATATACCGCTTATGCTTCTTCCTCAACATGATGTAGTCTATTTGGTACCGCGCTACATCTCCTGGCTGGATCCATGTGTATCGGCGTCTAAGGGGTTGCTTAAAGATTGTATTCGCAACTATAAAGTCCTTCTCCACACAGAAATCTATCATCCTCTGACCACGTTCATTCCTGTTACCCAATCCATACTCACCGATCACCTCTCCTTCACTTCCCTCCCCAACAACAGCATTCCAGTCCCCAAGGATAATTAATGTCTCATTTTCCTTCACATAGTTCAATATCTCTTCAATTTGTTCGTATACCTCCTCTAAGTCCTCATCACTATATCCAGATGTTGGCATATAAATTTGCATGATTGCTAAATGCTCTCCCTCACCTTCCAACTTTATCAACATTATTCGATCATTAAATAGCACATAGCTCTTCACCCTTCTTCCCCACTTCTTATCCAACACCACACCCACTCCTGTTGTGCTGCCTTTGTCACCTGAGAAAATAATCCTATGGTCTCCACTCCAAAAGTCACCCTCATTTTTCCACCTAATCTCACTCATCCCAAGGACATTGACATTCAGTCGCTTCATTTCCAGTTTTACATTTTCTATTTTACCACACACACCCAATGATCTAACATTCCACGTAGCAACTCTAAAAATTTTCTCTTGTTTGATAAACCCATTTGAAGCTGTCCCCACCCAGAGACCCGAATGGGGGACTATTTTACCTCCGGAATATTTAGTTACAGATGGACTCATCATGATAATTTGGCTGCTTTGAGAATATCCTGACGGATCTTTAATGCAGTGGTCATCTCCTGGCCTTCCACATCCCAATGCCGTTGACCAGAGTCTGGTTCATCCGCCTTCTGGGACACTTTCATATCCCAAGGGCAATAGGGTGCCCTTCTTCCACCCGCTCATCCACCCGGAGCTGTTGGCACTTGGTGAAAGTTTCTCCATATCCCGGGAGGTAATCGGCTAGGCCAAGAAAGGCCACAAGGTTCCCTTTTAGTCGCCTCTTACGACAAGCAGAGATACTGAGAGTGTATTCTTTTAACTCCCCCCACCCCCAGGGGGCCGATTGTAATATGAGACATCTCCACAGACACACAACAAACAGTATAAACACATTAATAACATTCTAATGTAAACATAAACATAACTTTACAGCATCAACACACATACCAGATGATCTCAACTACAGATGTGAGAGGAACATTTTGATTTTGATCTAAAGATATGAGAAGAAGTAAAAAAGAAAAATTTTATTAAATTAATAAATTGGATTGTTGAATTCATTCCTTTTTAAACTTTTAAAGGAGTGAAGTGACATATACAAGTTTTTATAAACAAAATAATTTTTGAAAATTTATTAATATACAGAATTGTATTAATATTTAGAACAAATATTTTTTAGAAGATTTGCGGAAAAAGATTTAACATTTTTAAATAAGTTTTAAAAGAATTTTAAAGATTTTAATTGTTTTTTAAATGTTTTTAAATATTTATCTACAAATTTGTGAATAAAACAAAGTTGAATTTGTGAAGACAAAACCTTTCAGATTTATTGTTTTTTACGAACCTGGGACAATAAAAATGGTGCCGTGACCAGGATAACATAATTCAATTTCAAAATAATTTTCAAGACAATTTCAGGAAAGGAAACAAAATATCAATATATAAAACCAACGACAAGATTAGAAGGAAAACATAACAAGAGGAAAAGGAACGAACCGGAATAAAATTCACCAAAATAAAATTAATCAAATAACACATAATAAACCAAATCTTCTAAAAATTTACAAAATAATTTATAATTGTTATTTATAATTTGTGTAGGCAAGTACATTGAGGTCATCTGGTAAGTCATTGATCACATACACTTAAATCATCATCATCATTAAACAAAACAGGTATAAACATGAATAGGGAAGTAGCACCGATTCTTGACCCCACCAAACTAGACGAGACAAACATTAACTTCCAACTACGCATACGAAAAAGCACGACTACAGGAAACGTAAGACAAAAAAAACAAAGGTTACAAAAACTCTTAGATAATGGACGCCAAATTGATTTAACTACACTGCATAGATTTGACATAGACAAACAACTGACGGAGTGTCAAAATTATTTAGCAAAGTTACGGAACATAGAAAATTTAACTGAATTAGAAAGGTATAATGCCGAAATATTTGATGATAGGCTTAACAAACTATTAACATTCATATTACCCAACAAACCAGATAAACTCGTAGGATTTCAAAATTTAAAAGAAGGATTTGAGATTTGGAAACTTAATAGGTTACAAAATTTCGAAATTGAACCTAATTTAGAGCAAAACAACATAAACCTTGAAAACGCACATTTAGGAAATAATTTCTTACCTGATCAACAAGGAAATCTTGATGTTGGTCATGTTAATCTTTTACATCCCCCAGTAATGCAAAATCCTGTTCCTAGAAACGAAACTCCTGACATATTGATACCGAATGCAGTAGGTAATCATAATCCCGTTTATTTTCATCGTGAATTAAATTTTAATTGGACAAAAATTGCAAATCCAATTGAAAATGAATTAAAACAATTAACTATAACTGATGGACGTGATATTGACATGCTAGTACGAAATATCAAAATTATTAAACAAATACAAAAACGTTATGCAGTAGATTTACCTTTGGTATTGTTGACTCCATTTATGACTGGTTTCACTGAACAAATTTTTGAAAATTCTATTAAAAATAATCATAATTTCGATCAATTTCATAGAGATTTAGTAAGCAAACTAATCACACCAAAAATGAAAGAAATATTAAAACTCAAATTGTTATACCGAAATCAGTCACAAACGGAGACTCTTACTGAATACATAAAAGAAATCTTAGAAAACCATGAAGTGTTAAGATTAGATCTGACAGAAGGTGAGTTAATTAATATAATTTTAACCGGTTTAAATGAAATATATGCCACGCACATAGGTATAATCGGTAAACCTAATAATTTACAAGATTTCAATAAATTAGACACCTATGTCTATGAAAGAGTTTATGCTAGGACCCTTAATGATATCGGTTTATCTAAAATAAACGATACAAGTGTAATAAATAATGTGAATAGCATGGTACCTAACCAAAGTAAACAAAATACTTTAAAAAATACAGCTTGCAGCAAAATCAGATCACAAATGCCTGCAACATCCTTAAAATGTTTTTATTGTCATAAATTAGGTCATATCAAAAGGAATTGTAAACTTTTACAGCAAAAAGAAAATAACCATGTTTCAAAACTGAATCTTTACAAACACACATCATATGGCTTGGACACGGACAAACAATCTGTTTGTAAACATAATCCGTGTAAACATTCAAGGTTAAAAGAAAACACGTTGAACCGTAATTATACGTTGAAAGCTTTATCGATAAAAATCAAAAATAATATATTTAACGCTCTCATTGATTCTGGTTCCACTCATAATATTATTAATCAACAACTATATACATTTTTAAAAACTAAGAAGGCGATTATAAAGGAAGAAAACATTAACACAATTTGCCTTACAGCTGATCGATTTCCTCTAAGAATTAATAAACAGATCTGGGTTAAACTTACTCTTCACAACATATCGTGGAAACTAAATTTTAAAATATTACCAAAAATACACCATAAAATAATACTCGGAATGAATTTCTTACAAAAAACCCACGCAATATTCAATGCTTCAAGATCTTTCATAACCTTTGATTGGGCAAAAAATCAACAATTTTCTCTAACCAATCTATATCCCGAACAGATTAACAACATAGAACAAAGTGAATATATTAAAAATACAATTAATAATTTATGTAAGAAATTTCCTGACGTACTCACAACTAAATTAGGTTGTACCCATGTATTAAAATATGATATTAAACTCAAAAATAGCGAAATTATAAAATCTAGGCCCTATCAATTAAATCCGATAAAAACGCTTCAAATGAAAAACCAAATTGACAAATTATTAAAAGATAAAGTAATTAGAGAAAGTGTTTCACCTTATTCCTCCCCAGCCTTTTTAATTCCGAAACCGAACGGTACAAGTCGCTTAGTCGTAGACTATCGCCGAGTTAACTTAATAATTGACTCAGAAGCCCAACCTTTACCGAATATAAATCATGCTTTTCAATGGTTTTCTAATGCCCGCTGGTTCAGTACCTTAGATTTAGCGCAAGCGTACCATCAGATACCATTGACAGAAAAATCTCGTCAAATCACTGCGTTTTGCACACCGGATGGCTTATACGAATACGTAAGATTACCTTTTGGTCTCTCGACTGGTGCACAAGTTTTAACACGTCTTATGAATACATTATTCAAAAATATTAAACATAAATTTGTATTTAATTACATGGACGATATATTAATATATTCTAAAAGTTTTACAGAGCATGTCAAACATATTAAAATAGTATTGGCAATTCTGCGGAAAGCTGGTATTACAGTTAATCCCGATAAGGTAACATTTGCTGTAAATGGAATACCGTTCCTTGGACACACCTTATCATACAAAGGAGTTTCTATAGATCCGGCGAGGACGCAAAAAATATTACAGTATCCACAACCGACGTCCGTAAAACAAGTGCATCGATATTGTGGTATGATTAATTATTTCTCTAAATTTATCAAAAATTATGCTGATAGAATAGAACCCTTAAATAAGTTGCGTCGTAAAAACACTCAGTTTATCTGGGGAGACTCACAAAAAATTGCGTTTGAAGATCTCAAACAGGCAATTGCTAATCCTCCGGTATTGGCAATACCAGATTTCTCCAAAACTTTCATTTTACAGACGGATGCGTCTGATACAGGTCTAGGAGCTGTCCTACTTCAGGAACATGAAGGATTTAGAAAACCCATAGCGTACGCTTCCAAAACATTAACAGAAGCAGAACGGAAATTTTCTGCATATGAACGAGAGTGTCTTGCAGTTGTTTTTGCAACGGATCATTTTAGAACTTATTTAACACATCGAGAATTTCTTTTAGAAACCGATAACCAAGCCTTAGCCTGGCTTCTTTCCAGACCAAAGCAGTTAGGTAGACTCGCTAGATGGTTACTTAGATTATCTGTTTTTAAATTTAAAATTAATCACATCCGTGGTTCAGATAATAATGTGGCTGACGCATTATCGAGGATGTACGAATTAAATAACGAAGATATCTCAAAAGATATATCTTATATTAATACCTTATTATCTCAATTCCCCCTATCTTTTACAGATCTAAGACAACATCAAGAACAGGATACCTTTATCCTTCAACAAAAACAACAAATGAATAATAAATTTTGTTTATCCAAAGGTGTCCTATGTCTAAAAGATAAAAACAATAACCCAACCAAAATCGTTCTCCCCAATTCCTTAAAAGATTTAGTATTTAAATACTTCCATCAGTCCGAAATCGGTGGACATTTAGGTGTTGATAAAACCGTACACAAAATTACACGGTATTTTTATTGGCCAGCTATATATCGAGAAATTCCTTTAAAAGTGAATGCTTGTACAACCTGCCAACGTAGTAAACCTGGAATAAATTATAAATGGGGAAATCTTAGTTCCAGAGTCCCGACAGTGCCATTTGACACGTTGTTTATTGATACTGTAGGTAGCCTGCCAAAAACCAACCAAGGTTATAAATATATTCTAGTGGTAGTAGATAGTTTTTCAAAATTTACATGGCTAGCTCCATTAAGAAACACTAATACATCCTCCATTGTCGATGAATTAAAACGTATTTTCCAAAATTACTCCATCCCGAGGTTAATTGTCACAGATAACGCTAAAAATTTTAATTCCATAATGTTTAAAAACTTTTGTTTCAATCTAGGCATAAAACGAACCACCCTCTCACCATATCATCCTCAACCATCTCACGCCGAACGATTAAATCGAAATCTTAGGTCTATCCTTATTGCATATCATGCAACGACTCAAACAACCTGGGACAAATCTCTATTTTGGTTTCAATTAGCCTTTAATATGGCTCGACATAATGCTCATGGGAAATGCCCATTTGACATATTGCATACTTTTCCAGCTCAAACACCGTTGGATAGAGCATGGAATATCCAAGATATCCTCCATAGAAATCCTATACGTTCCAGTAACATGATGTGTGATATTAGAAGAAAACTAATTAAATCCCATCATGATATGGCGCGCCGATATAATGCCACACGCCACCCCAATCCGTTTTCGGTGGGAGACAAAGTTTTACTTAAAACTCACCCCGTAAGTTCGAAACGGAAAAATATTTGTGCAAAAATGGCATATCGATGGTCTGAACCTTTGTATATCATCGGCTTCTCTACTCCAGTTACAGCCTTACTCCGTAAGACTATTGGAGGAGAAATAACTAAAGAACATATTTCTAACCTTAAAAAAGTTACATAATTTATTCATAATTTACATAATTTATTTTCATGAGGATTTATTTTGGTGATGTCTGTCGCGATACTCGAGCTTGAGATGATTGTAACAAAAATGTAAACTGTGCTGTTTGCATGCTATTTGAATGTTTTATTGAAAGGGGCCCCGAATGAATGAATATTACCATCTCAGGCCGACAACTGCTACATACTCACCTTCTCTTTTTCTTTTAAGCACTCACCCTCTTTATTTTGCCTACACGTACCTTTGTACTTCAGTTTACTCTCCGGGGGGGGGGGGAAGATTGTAATATGAGACATCTCCACAGACACACAACAAACAGTATAAACACATTAATAACATTCTAATGTAAACATAAACATAACTTTACAGCATCAACACACATACCAGATGATCTCAACTACAGATGTGAGAGGAACATTTTGATTTTGATCTAAAGATATGAGAAGAAGTAAAAAAGAAAAATTTTATTAAATTAATAAATTGGATTGTTGAATTCATTCCTTTTTAAACTTTTAAAGGAGTGAAGTGACATATACAAGTTTTTATAAACAAAATAATTTTTGAAAATTTATTAATATACAGAATTGTATTAATATTTAGAACAAATATTTTTTAGAAGATTTGCGGAAAAAGATTTAACATTTTTAAATAAGTTTTAAAAGAATTTTAAAGATTTTAATTGTTTTTTAAATGTTTTTAAATAATTATCTACAAATTTGTGAATAAAACAAAGTTGAATTTGTGAAGACAAAACCTTTCAGATTTATTGTTTTTTACGAACCTGGGACACTACTTATGTGTAGGCCTACTTAATATGTAATCCCTAATATGCGTAGGTCTACTTAATATGTAATCCCTAATATTCGAGGCCTACTTAATATGTAATTCCTAATATATGTAGGCCTACTTAATATGTAATCCGTAATATGTGATATATTTGTGATGGATATTTTGGCCAGATTTGGTTTAAGTGTTGTTTATTTTTTCTTTAAGCCTCATATATATATATTCCTCATAATTTTAGTTTAATATAAAAGTTTATTAGATGGACATTAAAAGACCAAAAGTTAAGGGTAGAACTAAAAGTTGTTAAAAATAAATTGGCTTCTGGGAATAAAGTCGCCCTTCTTTTTAAAGAATAAAATATTAAAAGGCAAAGGTTTATTGAATCCTGTCTTCATGTATGGCATCCATTCATTGAGCCGTACTTGTAAAACTAACATCTAAAAGTTTCAAAATAAATTATTTGAGTACATCCAATTTACTCAGTTTTTACGGAATAAATAAATACACCGGTTTCTATCTCCAAATTCAATGGGTGAATGAATTAAATAAATCAATGGAAAGTACCTTAATTGTTAGAAAAAAATTTAAATTCACTGTCTATTGGTATACTAACCGTAGGTCCATAACCCCCTAGTCTTAATAGTACACCAGCCAAAATTATTGATCCTCTTACAGAGGCTTCAACATTTGCTTTTCGTAATCAAAGATGAACCCCGAAAAGAGGAAACTTCGTTTACGGGCAAATGTTATTTAAATTTATCGGTATATTCGTAATTTATTCATTCGTCCTAGAAGACCAAAATTTTATTTACAGGCAAATATGATTTAAATAAAATCTTAATAAAAAAAACATACTGACAAAACCTGAAAATGATACCCTATCTAGCCTATTTTTCCCCTTTGACCCTAATAATCCTAACCTACTTAAATTTTTTTACATGAAACTGGCTCATCAAACCCATTAGTAATAAAAAATAACATTGACCAAATTCCTTTTCACTGGTATTTAACTATCAAAGATATTAACCTTGAAGAAAAATAACTCAAAAACCACATTAAACCAAAAAAATAAAACAACAAAGATTTTGAAAAATAAGTAACCCTATATAAAAATTTAAAAAAAATATATAATAAAGACGTAATGAATTTAAAAAAGAGATATTTCAGAAATTACAGATTAACCAAAGTTTGTTGTTGTTTGTTTAGGTCAACAGCCGAAAGGCTGGTTTGAACCTCTAGAGGTTTTACTAAGTAAAACAAGGAGTGAGGTGGTTTACCATTGCCTTCCTAACTGAGTGAAAAAGTACGCTTATCAGCATGCCGGGCCCTCTGAAGAGCACATATTTTCCACTCTGTAAATGACAACTTCACTTCATTCACCACAGGGTCTGGCTGTATAATGAAATTCATTACTTTCAGAGAAGGTAACTCTAATTAGTGTCTTTTACACCTCTACCTCTTCTGTTCTTAAATTATTCAGTCATTTAATTGGCTGACCATGTGGTAAGAAACAGAACTATTTATTTTAGCCCTGCAACGAACAGATTGAGTGTAAATAATTTGACCAAAGTTTATCAAGCAATATTTGCGAATTAAAATCCAGGTAACAATATTAAATCGTAAATTAAATTAATAAAAAAGCTAGGATAGTTTTACATTAGACTAAATATCAATCAGACATATGACTCATTAAAATTGTTGATGCAGAGTGATCAAAAATTAAAAAGTACCAATTTTTTAAACTTTACGAGTACTTATAATCAACAGAATGTTCGGATTAGCGAATAAAACATATTATTAGATCTCATTCTTTTCAGTGTGAATTCTGTTGCGTCAGACGTATTGCAAGCACAATATAAAACAGTAGCCACTTTTGTAGATGACACAGCCATTCATTCAGTGTACGAACCCTGTCAGAATGTTACAGCTGGATGTCAACACCACTTAACTAACTGTCAGAAAAACTAACGTCCTCCGCAAAATAATAGTTCCGAAGATACTACCCGGACAATTTAGGTTACGAGGACAAGAAGAACTGTACAAGAAAAATAAAGGATGATAAAAAAGAAACTAAAATTTTACGGACACCCGTATAGAGTTAATGACAACCGGTTGACAAAACAAATTTTTAAGATACCAAACAATAGACCTAAAGTGTCGATTAAATGGATTAAAGAAATTAGAAAGAATATTGAGAAAACCGGAATAAACCGAGAAAATGTAATGAACCGAGCCAAATTTAGACAACTAATTACGGTCTTTAAGGGCTTCCATGAAAAACAAAAACAAAACACTGATTGGAAAGAAGAGACGAGAAAAGTCTACAGTGAACGAATGCTGAGAATGTGTGCTGCAAAAAGAGCTTCCAAAAACGTCTAAAGTTACCTCATGAGAACAGTAAATGGTTTCTTGTGTAAAGTATCTTCATTGGTACCTTTACACGTCAATTTTTCTTTTTCATAAATTGATTAATTGTTCTTTGAAGAACAAATTGTGCATAAAATTAAATAATTGTTTCTTCAAAGCTATTAATTATCTAACGATGAAATTTAATTAAAAAAATAAATAGTAAGAGGATTAAACTTTTATTAATTTACTAGAACGTAAAATAACACACAAGGAATACAGGATGTGCATTAAAAAGGACGAAACGAACCAATAGCTATAAAATAAAATCTACGATAAGTATTTTATATAAACTAAATGAAACAGAAAACTCTACAAAAATAAAATTGAAAACCCTGCATTTGAAATAAATTGTCAAACAGAATATGGAGTAATGTATTGTGAATTATAATTTATTTTATACACTTGCTTGTTTTTGCCAACTGCCAAATCATAAAATATTCTTTTTCAATTTTTATAAGCCACTGCATCGTAGGAATTCAAAAAATAATAAAAAATAAACTGTAAATTGGTTTCCAAAGTGATTTCTATCTGTACTAAGGAAATTACAAATAACGTTAAAAATAAAATAACATTATTACAGTAGAAATGTAGAATAATGAAAAAATCTCTTGTATAAAATTTTCTTTTTTAAACTTTAAAGAAAAATAATCTTACATATAAAGGTGTTCTTAGAGTGTAATGTAATTGAATTTAGAAAATTACATTTCAAAGATGGTGAGATATCAACGAACATTTTGTTTTGTTCTTAGCATAAAGATTTACCTCTTTCATTTAAGATTTTAAAATTAAATCACGATTCTTGAAGTTACGTATATTATTTTTCTTGCTATTGGGTTCTCTAGTATCTGGAATGCCTTTTTTTAGTGTGGTTAACAACGTTTTTGGTTGTTTTACTTTAAACAACCACCTAATTGAATCGATCGATGCACTGATGACCGGCCCGTTGGCGTAGTCGTCAGCGTAACTGTCTTCTACGTCAGAGTCCCAGGTTCGATTCCTGATAAGGTCTGGCATTTTTTCATCATTCATCTTCATCTATCATCCTCCTCACCGTCTACATTAGTAGTAATTGCAAAACAGTTGGACGTAAAGCCAAAAAAGGAAATAAAAATAACATAAAGATCGATGCATTTAAAATTTAAATAACTCCCCGGGTTGTTCTAGTAGTAAATTGTCGTCGTGAGTCAGCTGTTTAACAGCTGATTTTTGGAGATGAAGGTTCCGTGGTTCAAATCCTAGTACAGATTCATACTTTTATACAGATTTGAATACTAGACAGAAATTACCTGATGATTGCGGTTCAATTAACCATACTCTCTCAGATATGGTTGGTCAAAGTACCTATGTACCAGACTACACCTCAATTACACGTCATAAACATCATGCTCATCTCATTGAGCGATGAGGTTGCTTATTAATGTTAGATTAAACAGATTGCAATGTACACATCAGGGATAAAACGAAATTAGTAGGAACACTCGGTGGCGTTTACTTTTTAAGTTGTTAAGCCATTAAGAAACTTGTATTTTACTACGTACTACAGTCAAAAATATAATAAATTTGTAATATTTAAAAATTTTTGACAGTTTAGAATAATGCAAATGTTATACTACTACAATTTTAGCTTGATATTTCCAATTGTTTCTAAGATAATGGGTCATTTATAAAAGAAAATTAATCTCTGGAAATTTTGTAGCTATGTTTTAAACTTCAACAAATAACATTTCGAAACTTTAGGGTATACTCAGTAATTGGTTTTAGCAAAACAAAAACGTAATAACGGGTGTTTTATTTAGGACGCAACCCTGATTATAAGAAGATAAAAGTAATATATCGGTAAATTTTCTGTCCCCCAATCAGTATGTTGGCAACAGAGTACTCAAGGCCAAATACCTAAGAAAGTTAAAATGTTTCAGTCAAGCATTAGTGTGGTAACAGCAGACGTTTCGTTATATTGTGTCAGCAATGGTTTTTTTCCGAGGTAAAGATTGTTGCTTTTAACATAGGGTTACGTTCTTAATAAAACACCCGTTTTAATAATAATTTAGATTAATTAATTTGTAAAGTACAGAAAAAAATACGCCGTAGATTGTGGCTTTTGATTGTGGCCTTGAGTACACTGTTGCCAACATACCGATTGGGGGACAGAAAATTTACCGATGTATTACTTCTATCTTCTTATAATCAGGGTTGCGTCCTTAATAAAACACCCTATAAAAACAAAATATTATTTTGTAAAAGAATTTTTTTCTAAATTAACAAACGTTATTACAAAAATATAAACATTTGTACATTTTTGGAGAAGTTACTTCATTATGCAACGTTAATTTTAAAAATCTATAAAATATTATAGCAATCATGAAATAATAAAAATATGCCTTGTATACACCGAAGTAAGTGTTAAACTTTCTAGGTTAAAAATTAAATTTTCTTCTTTCAAACTTCTAGTAACACGTCCCCATAGTTTATAATACGTAATTTAAGGAACTCTAAAATATGGAACATCTATTATATAAGAGGATAAATGTTTCGATTTTGATAAAATTTTCAGGGAAAGTGTAAAATAGTCGTGAAATAGTTTCTCTGAATTTTGGTGCCGATCTCAAAAAGAAAGTTTCTTGCCATTTTTCCAATTTTCCCTCGTGAATTTTTGTTGGTAAAGATAAAAATATTTTTTGTTTGTCAAAAAAATTATAAGATGTATGCAATGTAATGATTCAATGGAAATATATTATTTTATATCAATCTCTACAACAATTAATTATTATTGCCGTAAAAACTACATAATTTTATAAGTTTCTTTCTTTATTAAAAAAATCAAAGTTATATACTTCAGTTATGTTACACGCAGCAAACACATACACTGCAATAAATTAAACGATCAAATAATATCAACGAATACATAAAAAAAACTGACACTAAATTTGATTGATACAACAATCACCAGCGGCAAATTCAAAAAGAAAGATGTGCTGTTTCCACGGATACCGATGATTTTAAACTATTTACCCTTCGATTTCAAGTGGCTACAGTGAATCCTGAATCCTGATTGAGAGGGCTAAGAAGCCCTATGATGGCGACATCGTGTTAAGGAACACCTGGTCGCTCGGGGAACAATATAACAGAATAATTGCAACCTCAAGAAATTTAGGGGGAATTTTATAGTTTAAATAGGAAATAGGATTCTGGTTCGTGGGACATTGGAACTGGGACTTGAAAGGAGGTAATTTATTTTTAGAAGTTATTTGTGGAAAATTTAAATTAAGGGACAAGTGGGTTTAAGAGCGGCTCTTTTATTTTATTTTATATTTCAGTGGCCTTTTTTCAGTTTTGTGGGAGTCCTATTATCTTGGGGAGGGGAAGGCATGCATTTTACTGAACGTAGACTAAAGGTATAATTTAAGGTAGGGGTTAGTTTATGATTTCAGGGGAGATTTCAATGGGAGGCTACAGTCCCATTTGCGTCTTCCCTTCGCAATCACCATCAACAAAGCAGAAGGACAATAGTTGACAATTGCTTGCTTGACAAGGGCAATGTAGCTTGCTCTTGAAATAGCACACCAAAAAATTTGTACATTCATATACAAAATAAAAAAGCAAAAACAATGTTTATCCCCTAGCATTAAGATAACATAAATTAATTTAATTTCATATTTTCCATTAAAAACATGTATTTTTTTCTTGGGTGTAGCGTCACGCACCGAGTACCGCTAGAAAGCTTATACTCAAAAAATGTTAACTTTAGAGAAACGAAGGAAATAAGAATAAATTTTTAGTAATGCGTACATTTTTTAATAGGAAATGTTAAGAAAATAAATATCTATAACCTAAGGTATGTTGAGTTTCGGGTAAAGTCTTATGCATTGCTTGAGTCCCAGCTCCGTGTAGTTGGAAGGAATGCAGTGCGTTGTTATAGTAGTGGGAGAATGAATGAGTTAGTAATGTTTTACAGCTGATGCATTTGTAGTGGTAGCGTGTACTAACTAAACTAAAAAAATATTCTTATCATCCGGCGCATTAATTTAACAAATACCTACTGGGTTATTAACTTGGTCGGATTCATAATATTTAACTTACCAATTCATATCAAAATATGTAACTAAATAAATGTAGTAAATACAAATATTTTAAATGCGGAAAGTTTGAAAAGGAATGTTTTGTATCAGGGTAATACAACGATCGTTCTCCCAGCATGCGTCACTCATTCATTATACCTCACCCGTACCCTTCATCCCACAACTACACGGAGCTGGGAACCGCACAATACTAGGCTTACATTTCTTATTTAATACCCCAGTAAAATCTTAGGGTGTATAAAACATTGGATCATGCGCTAAACATTTGCTGATTAAGACGTTATCTGAAATACCAAAAACATTAAAATTTTTTATAGATAGTCCGTAGCAGTAGAGATAGTAAAATCTTACTGTACTCAATAATTACTTCTTAGAAATTACGGGCGTCAAGAGAGTATTAAATGGTTATGGAGTAGTTTCAGCCGAAAAGCTTAGTAATGGATAAAATCTTCCGATTGGTGTTCTGTCACTAATACACATTCTAAAATCAGTCTTCATGTAAATATTTTGATCTGATCGATGAATTTGTGTAACTTTCTTTTTAATTGTAATTCGTTATTCGAAACTGAATGTAAAATACAATGATAGGTTGAAAACTAATGGAGACAATTAATTAGAATAACATGAAAATATTGTAACAATATCGAAAAGGAATGTGTTCGAAAGGTTTCTTGGACCGAGGAATTCATAAAATATTAAATAGTAAATAATAGAGTGACAAAGTAACAATAGAGTTAGTTATAAAAGAACATTTAAAAAGGGCCGTGTATAGAACGGGAGGGTCTTTGTTGTACAACTATTTGTGAAAAAGTCGGTTGGTTACCTGTTGATAATTGACCTTTTTGTGTAACACCTTTTATTCTATTGTGACTTGTTTATACTGGTTATCATTTTTCCAGAACCAATGAAAAGGATTTTTTTATTTTATTATTGCATCGAATCTCTCTGTCTTTCCAGAAATCTCTCTGTTCCACCTACATAAAGAGAGCCCCAAGTGCGGTCGGGGAGTCAGTATTCGTTTGATCTTTGACGAGTGTTTATTGTGTGTGCTATCAGTACGTTAGAAAAGGTCGACGTTCCGGGCATTGGTCAACTATTGTTATTCAAATTTATTGTGTATGTGCATTCTGTATAATTGTTTGTAAGCAGTACTAAGTAAATTATTTAGGTTATTAATAATTGTATTACTTCATTACAATTAGTTTATTATTTATTTCGTAAATCTTTTAGTTGTAATAAATACTTGTAATTTTTAACTTTAGTGTATTAATTATTTAATTTACCTAAATCCCGAAACTGACTTTAGCGATGTGTCACAATATATAGAAAAAACTCCATTTCATTAGACAACGTGTCTCATGGCTGGTGGAAATTTTAAAAAAGGCTAACCGTTGACTTACGGCAAAAACCATTAGTGATTTCTGTATATACTCTTTAACCCTTCATAGATCTTTGGTAAGTATAAATTACCACTAGCAATAAGGTAGATTTTATTTAAGAATAAGTTATACAGTTGAACCTTATTGGCATTTTATGGTTTTATAGATGTTCTCTGGTAAGTAGGCTATCCACATTTTGAAATTAGCGCGCAACGACCATTTGCTTCATAAGTTACACGAATGTTGTAAGGATTCATACCAGCGTACGCAACCGTATTGTTTTGTTGTTACTTTTGTTCAGGGATTAAAAAATTCAAGTTTTTACGAGAAAGCAAGCATTCAAGCTAATATAAAGTTGAGATAAGTTATTCTACACATTTTTCTGTTATATAGGACTACAAGATGTTTTAATAAGCATTCTTACCATCGAACGTTATGTGATTCCCATTTCAACAAACGGTCCTTGGTAAGTATTATACTTCCCAGGGCTTAACATAAAAAAATATCTTACTGTTCTGGCACTAGAAATACATTATTTAAGTCCCTATAAAACAAAATTTAACATTTTACATGTATATATTTCCTCGTAGTACTAGCCTATAAAGGGTTAAGAAGAATCGAATAACACTATTTTCGTTTCCAAATTACGACATTGATTTCTTGACTTCCGGTTTTGGGGCGATTCTGGTTAAAACCAAAATTTCAAACCTAATTATGGCTTTAATAACTCACAAGTAGAGTAGTAGTGGTGTAGTATTGTGTGGGAGTCCCACATAAACAAAACTAAAAAAAATAACAAGCCAACAAAACAGAAAATTACCCAATCTGCCGAAACACGGGTGCATTGACAAAGTAAAGAATTTATAAATAAAAAACCCTTAATTATAGTTTTCGGGTTCAATTCCCAGATAGGGTCTGGAAATTTTCACAAGTTAAAACCCACAGTTGTATAACCCTTCGTAGTCGCTAATAACCGAGCTGTTTATGCAACTTTAAATAAACTAAAAAAATAAATATTAAAATTAAATAAAACGGAGATGAATATTAGGTAGAACATGAAGTAAGTTTATTTATTTATTTATTTATGGTCGCATCGACTACAAGTTCATTAGCGACCACGATACATATAAATACATGTCGTACAAAATTTTCAAAGAAGACACAAAATATATAACAGATACAAACAAACACAATAAGGTCATCGATAAAAACAGAATGAAAAATTAGTTAGGTTCAATGAAAATTTAAACAAAAACAAAATAGAATGACTCAATGAAAAGTAACATATATGATTGTACAACTATATCGAATCTGAAACTTTGTGAAATTTAAAAAAATTTATTGTGTTTTGAACCGCTACTTTGTCTATAAAATTGAGCGCTAAATTGCTGATAATTTTAAACAGTGATCGTGAAGAATGCGTTGTTTGGCAGTCTTGATGATGTATTTGATTAAAAGGGGCGTGTTGTAATGTGTATACAACATTGTTCTTCATCTTTCTTTAGTAAGTGTATTTTATATACTACAATTTATTTACATATTTTATATGACGATGTAAGTTATTTTATATTGTATTGTAGTGGTACAACTGGGTTGTACATTAAATTATTATAATTAAATTTATGAGAGATTATTTTAACCAAATTACATTTATTTGTATTTTTTAATTTTGTTAAATGCTTTTTTTATTTATAAAGGTCGCATCAACTGCTAATGGTTATTAGCGACCACAATAGGAATTATTCAAATAACAATAAAAACGTTATAAAAAATTTTCATGCGTTATAAAAAGAATTATTTCATTTTTCACCGTCTGCATTAGCAGTAATTGCATAACAGTCGGATGTTAAAACCCCCAAAAATAAAAAAATCAACAGCCGGCTGCATTGGCGCAGTTGGTAACGTGCTCGCCTCTCATCATGCGGTCCTGGGTTCGAATCCCACTCGGGCTTGGCATATTTTCATACGTTACAAAATCATTTCATCCTCCATCTACAATAGTTACACCCCAACGTCGTCGCTAATGACCGTTGTAGTTGATGCGACGTTAAATAAATAAATTAAAAAAAAAAAAAAATCAACAGCAACATAACGTAGAAATTTTAAAACTTTGTTACAACTGTCTTTACACCTAACATTGTCGTGAAATATTGCAAAAATACCAAGAAGAGTATGGACGCTTTGAAGTTCTTGACATTCTGAAACGATATATGAAACCGGTGCTTTTGCGTCACAGAAAGGGCAGACTGTCGGCGTATATTTTGTGAGCAGGTGCTGGTGTGATATAAGTGAGTGCCCAATCCGCAATCTGCAGATGACAACCTGTTCTCTGCGATTATGGAATTTGAATCGAGGAAATTTTCGTAAAGCTTTTCGTACCACATGGAGTTTCACAGGTGGCATCTCGGTCCACGTATTGTTCCAGAAATCAAATAATTTTCTGTTGACGTGTGCCTTTAGGTCAAAATGAGACCCGATGGAAATTTTCTTGCCAGTGAATAGCACTCTTGGCCGCAAGATCGGCTTTTTCGTTGCCTGGAATCCCTACATGAGACGGGATCCAGGTAAACACTATTTCAAAATTGTGTGCAATCAACTCAGAAATTAGATCTTGGATTTCTTGAATTATTGGTACATGACACCGAACATTTCCCATTACTTGCAGAACAGACAAAAAAATCGGTGAAAATAACATATTTAGAAGGAATGAAATATTTTTGTTCGTAATTAATCATTGTTTAAAGTTATTGATTTATGAAGAACTAGACAGATATGGTGACTTATTATCCAGAGCTCGAAGAGCAAAGACTGTTTATGGTTATAACGCTTAAAGGCCTAATTAATGAATTATTTAATTAATTAACTTAATATATCAAGATACTCAATAGAGTTTAAAGTTATATTCAAAGATTGGATACGATTTAACCAACCTAAGTTAATTTACAAATAGATTTATTTTTTATTAAGATTTTCAGATATACGAGTATATAATATATTTATTTGTATCACATTAATTACCTGAGGTAAAACGTTACGGTATGAGAAATGAAAGCCTAATTTATATCAGATAAAATGTAATTTGAATATTTTTGAGATTAATTTAAAAAAATTATTTATGAAAATATTTCTTTATTTATGGATTCATTTATTAATAAAATAATAAAATCAAATTCGAATGACGTAAGTTCCATTTGACGTTATTTTTATCTGGTATAATGAAACAACGCGTTCTTTTTTTCTATTTGCATAACGTTGCTTTTCTCAGAAAAAAAAAATTTGACTTTCTTTTATCCGTACAATAGAAATAGTCTTTGGCTCACATTGAAAACCTTTGTGTTCTTTATTTAAATAAATGAACATCCTATATTTTGAAGTAAGATTAAGCTTACTTTATTTTCTTTTGTAGATTTTTTAGAAAGCTAATATTAAGAAAAGTTTTTGACATTATACTATATATATTAATTACAAATTTAATACGCGTGTTTGTACTTATAACCAAATAAATTGGAATTTTGAATCCTTAAATTGATATTTACTAAAAGGGTAGCTTTAGGCAACTCTCTTCACTAACAGAATTACTTCGGTTTAAAAGGTTATCTGCCAATTTCAATGGAAATTAAAGGATAGCTACGTAAGACCTAAGTCCTTTTGATAAAAATGCAGTCTGACAGAATACGCTGTTTAGATATGCATACTGGCAGACGACTGTCTTGAAATATTCATATTATAGAGTCGAAGAAAAAGTTAAACCATGCAAATGAGAGATGGGCTCTGCTTTCTAGATGCGCAGTAGTTCTAAAGGAAAGTGGAGTGAAACGGATTAGACATCTAACAGTTTATTAGTCGCCGACGTAAAGAACCCGAGGCGACCTGTTCTAGATTTCTGCTACAGACCTGTCAGAAAACATTTAATTATTTTAAAAATATTTCAACTCACTTTTAAATCATGCCAGTGTTATTAAAAAGTTGATTGAGGGTATTTTTGGTTCTGCAAAATTTTTAACGGAAATCTTAACGTTAAAACGATTTTGAAATGAACAACACATTTCATTATAATCATACTGATTATATCATAATCATTAGACTCAAGTCGCTGTCAAGCAAAAATGCTAGTAGTTTGACCAAGGTTAACGAAATTTCTCCCACTCGCTGCCTCGGATTCTTTGCAACGGCGACCAATATAATTATTTGCACTCGATCTGTTAGTTCCAGGGCTAAAAAAATAGTTCTGTTTCTTATCACATGGTCAGCTAATTATATAGCTAAAGTATTTAAGAACAGAAGAAGTAGAGGTGTAAAAAGCACTAGTCAGAGTTATCTCTTCTGAGAGTATGAATTTCATCACATTTTAAGGCATACAACTTATGTTATTAACGTTTTTAAAGATTTATATTTTTTTATTTACGACTTATACATGGAATTATGTTTGCTTATAACATAAAAGTAAAAAATTCAATGGTTTTTAGGTTTATTTTCGCCTGTTATAATAAATGTACTTCTTGTTTGAATTTTTCCATTTACTTTTACGATTTACGCGTAATTTGTAATGTAATTTTAAACTACAAATAATATACATTTAAAGTAAATCTAAAAGTTTAAGCTATGTTCAATCGATATCTCCAAAGATACTAAATTCACAGCTTCAACTGTACCCTGAAAATCCGTCAAAAATACTGAACGAGTATACTGTACGAGGGTAGAAGACCGTATAACGAAAATTCAAATAGGAACTGTACGGTTACAAAGAAAAACCCTTTCTGAGAGCTATATAATAGCATGAAACTGATATCTGACAGGCGGTGTCCCTCCGGAATTATTTAAAATGATAACAAAACAGAACTCGCTAGGTGAGACGGCAGCCTGGCGGTAACACCTACCCATGACCCGCTAGGCAAGTCTCTAGCACTGAATGTGTTATAACTCTAAACGTACAAGGCGTAGCTCCAACCGATCTGGATATATAATAGTCAGTTTTTAATTATGTGGAGCACTACCACTGGTTTGTGTCCTCCTGAAAGCCATTAACGAGGGTTTTCTTCTTTTTTAATTAATACACACTATAAATATTTTTACCATTTGTATTTTTATATTTTCAAAATAAGTTAACAAAAAAGTGAATGTTAAAGTAAAATGTTAGTTTTAATATCTTTAAAAAATATATTTCCAGTATTTAGAACTGAAAATAATTTTTCTATAATTCCATTTCAATTTTTCGTTATCGTATAAAATTATAAGCACAATAAAATAAAGCCAAAATAAAACTGCTGATGCATGTTGTATTGTTAACAAAAACCATAAATCTGTAGAAAAATGTAAAATACAGACCTAAATATGACGCTTCAATAATTTTGTTCAGTAGGAACAGTGATGAATAAACGACCGCCAGGGGCACATCGCACTGTACGCACTCCAGAAAATGTAAGGCGTATTTTACATAACGATATAGGATTTCATCCCTACAAAATGGCCATTGTTCAACAATTGAATCCTGGCGATTATGTAAAGCGGCTAAATTTTGCTCGAGAAATGGAGGCCATACTTGACCAAAATTAAAACATCATTTTGTTTACGACAGATGAAGCACATTTTCATTTGAATGGTACCGTTAATCAGCAGAACTGTCGTTATTGGTCAGATGAAAATCCAAAATTAATGCATGAGAGACCATTACACAGTCCCAAGGTGACAGTTTGGTGTGCTGTGAGCAGTACAGTTGTTATTGGTCCATACTTTTTTGAAGACGACAACGGGACCACTGTAACTGTAACCTCGGAACGTTATAGACAGATGTTCACTGAATTCTTCCTACCTGAACTAAGAAGAAAACGTATTCCTATCCGGCAAGTATGGTTTCAGCAGGACGGAGCGACAGCTCACACCGCAAGAAATTCAATGGAAGCAATTCGGGCTGTTTTTCGTGGTCGCATCATTTCTCGGTTTGGTGACATTGAATGGCCTCCTCGTTCCCCAGACCTGTCCATGTGCGACTACTTCTTGTGGGGTTTCCTCAAGTCACGTGTTTACCAGCATAAACCACGTACACTTCAAGAACTAAAGGAAGCAATTCGTGTGGAAGTCGAACAAATTGGCAGGGCAATGTTAGAAAGAGTAGAAGCCAACTTCCGAGAGCGGCTTGTAAAGTGCATCGCTGAAAACGGCCGTCACCTGGCAGATGGTGTTTTCAAACATTAATTTTCTAAAATGGTAAGATCATGTGACCATTATTCTGTAAATAAATGTTTTTTTATGCACAATTAACGACATATTGCTTTTTTGAAAACCGTTCATCCTTTCTGCCGCACCCTATATAACTCTACATTTAACTTTTATATTGTAATATAGAACTACTTGGAAAGGCAATGTCGTATTTATAATAAAATAATATTTATATAAGATATCCAAAAAGGAAAAATAATTGAACACAAGAAAAACAACAATGAAAATCTTAATTTCCTTTTCATCCCAGAAAAACACAATAAACGTATTACGGTTTAATCCCTTGACGTTGGATTTTAGTTCTGTAGGCATTTCAAAAGAAAACGAAAAAGAAAACGTGGAGTAGAAATAAAAGAACGGGAGGAAATGAAACAGGTCTATTGTTCATTAATGGTAGATTTATGGTTAAATTACCATTTGCAATATAGGATTCTAGTAGGCCTACACAAATAATGACTATTATTTCAGTTGAGCTGAAAGTTATTTTAATGTGGGTTTTAACTCCATGTTATTTTTGAATGCATTTTTAAAAAGAGCTTTTTTGTGTTTCCGTCGAACTAGACACTAGAATCTAAGTAATGTGAAATAATTAATTGTCGAATGCTGACAAATAAAGCATTCTCAAAACGGTTAGTAATAAAAAGTAAAAAATTTAATACAAAAAGTTTAAAATACATAGTGCCACATAGTTAATATTGTTTTACTAAAATGTCGTAAGTTATTCAAAATTATATTTTCTGTAACAACATCGTAATTCTAGAATAAAAATAGAAATAAACCGACTGAAGAAACCAGAATAATATGATTCATTGTTAAAATCTCTCTTTATAAAACGATTAGTTTTATGTGAGGACATGCATTTGTGTATTTTTTAAATTTTCGGTTGTATCTGAATCTTAATATTTTGTTCTCTATTGGTGGCAATTTTAGCATTGTTATAATTTTCCTTCGTCCTTCCGTCACACCCAGATGTCAGAAACTACAAGATATAGCAACAAACAAATTTGGATTCGTAATCTACACAAAAATATCGAAGGCTTAAATTGGGTTTGAAGTTCAGATTTTGACCGGAAGTGGCTCAAAACCAGAAAACAAGAAATCAAAGTCAGAAACTTCAAGAGATAATAAACCTACGTTAATTTTCTGTATTAGTAGCTAATATAAATTAGTATTATTTTGTAAAAATGAACAAAAAAATCTCGCATCATAAACACAAATATTTAAAAATAAGCAATATAATCACAACTAATATTTTTTAATCACTTACTGCATTAGTTAACTAACAAGTGAGCGATAAACGCATGAAACATGATTCAGCCGGGAGGCCAACTGACGTCATCATCCCTTCCACCACTTTATCGCCTGGAAATAAAGTACGCTCTGTCACAAGATGTGATTTGATTTTTTATGGGCTGACAAGTAGGCCTACAGTAAAATAGCACAATGACCAGGTACTAAACTAAAAAACGCCCACTTCTTAAATGTTTTCTTCGATTTAGAAAAAACTGTTCGTCAAAACATCATTGAAAGAAATACTTTTATTTTTTTGTTTAATAACGTTCTAACAATTCATAATAATTAAAATTTAAACTGATTTAAATAAAATTTATTTACCTGTATATTAAATCATTACTGTAATAGTATAAATAAAAACCACAGAACTAAAAGTATTTTGTTTGTTAAACACTTGACTTAATTCAAATTTTACTAAGTAATTCTTAGATGAAAATATTTTGTTAGAGTAAAACATTATCAAACTCTGTTGAAATATATATTAAACATTTTATTTAAAAAATATTATCGTATTTTATTAAACATTTTATTTAAAAAATACTAACGTGTTTTTAAAAATATGTAAATAAATTTTCCTTAACATAAAATTGTATATTCCATTCTGTAAAGAGATTTCTGGAAAGGAAACTACAAACTTGAATAGAATAATAATAAAATGTTTGTCATAAAATATTAAAGTTGCCTTACTTATAAAGTTATAAAAAGGTATGTCGGATGAAGTAAAATTTTATAGCATAAATTTATTAGAATATTTATTTCAAAGGATTTCTGGTAGTAGTGGATGCGCACATAAAATCTGAAACGTATATTTTAACTGATAATTTAAAATTGATAAAAGTTATAATCATACCTCTTTTTTATCAAATAATAAAAATAATTAAATCAACTTCACAAGGGATATTTAACAATGAAAAATTCATAAATTTAACATTTTATCTAAAATTTTCAATAAAATAATTATTTATTCCTTTTTTTAAAACTACAACTTTAATTTATGATTTCTTTAAACATCTTCATTATGCTTCTTGGACGGTCAATTCAGTTAGCAATTAATAAAAAGTTTTCTAATTTTCCCTGTAAAATAGGACTATGCCTTTTTTAATCTGTCAAATAAAGTCTGTTGTAAAACTTCCCATCACTCAACACAACTGCCATAACAAGAATATAACATAACTTAATATCAACAACAATCCACACGAACACTATTCAAAATTAACAACATTTTAGCACTTAATTTATTACACAAAGTAGCGGTTCAAAGCACAATAATTTTTTTTAAATTTCACAAAATTTCAGATTTGATATATGTGTAAAATCCCATCAACAATCCAAAACAATCCCAATTCAACAAAGTCTACAAATTTTAATGTACGCAAATGCTTACAACCTTACAACAATGGACAAACTTACGAATAATTATCTCATTTTAAAATATGTATTTCATTTGTCCCAGTAAAATTTAAATTATAAATTACAAAAACTAAACTGCAAAAACTTACTTAAGTATACGCTACAGACGCACGCAACTAATTAAACAAATTGGTCTGAATTATATTATAATGATCAGAAAATTATATATGAAAACAAAGCGTATTGATTGTGCGTGAGTCGTAAATTACAGTAGCGATTGTATACTTTTGTGACTGTACCGTCGTTGCATGGCGAGGGGCGAAGAGTGGAGTAGATAAACACAGATACGTCTTTTGCCAATTCGAATTGACCAAGGTATACTATAAAATGAACTTATAAAGCTGTGCAATAAAGGATACAAACTATCAGTGACTTAATATTTTTATCGCATATTCTCTTTCCAAATAATCGTATTATACCTAGGAAATTAATTGTGACAACTTAATTAGTTGTACACAATAGTTGTGGCAACGTCGGCTGTTACGAACAATCTCACAATTCAGTGGTTTTTGTTATAGCTGTTTTACTGCTAAACTCACAATAGGGAATAAAATCTTCCGAAGCAAATAATTGAGGACCAATGCTTTTGTTAGATAGAAAATTTTATGGAAATAAAATTAAAATGGAACAATGTCTATGAATAAGATTGTCGTTTAATTTTTTTATTTAATTATACGAGAAATTTGGAATACTATAAAAACCCGAAGACTCCGTTTGATACCGTTGTAAAACATCATAATTTTTATTATTAATATTTATATTATAAAAATATAAACTAAGAATGTCTTTATTATTAATAGGTAAATATATTGACAGTAGAAAAGTCATTTGTTTTATAGATTGTTCTCAATATATAAAACGTAATGTCCAAGACGTTAAGAAGAGAAAAATTTATGAAACCCTCAGCTAAATATTCTCTTTACGACTGATATTAAATAATATAACGGGTGTTAAAATAGGAACTAAATTCAGACCAATGGTGGAAATAAAATTTTGTTGTATTACTCAATGAAATTAACGGAGCAGTAATCTATTATTTATTTTATCATTACTATTTTGTTTAATCTATAAAACCAACTACCAAACCGTCTGGTGTATGAAAACAAACTTAAAAATTTATATAAACGGACACAAAATTGTTTAAAAATATTCCACGATGATGAAAAGTATTTTAAACAACCATATAAATCTGATTATATATGCAGTATAATATTTCAAAGATATTTTCATTTTAATGATTACAATACTGGCTACCTGTGTGGCTCAGTGGTTAAAACGCTAGACTGTACTGTACTACAAGGCGTAAGGTCCTGGATTCGTTTCCTGGCTAGGGTCTGGAATTATTAAATTCTGTAATCAATCGATTCCGTACTGTAACCCTGGGTAGTCGCCAATAATCAAAACATTTTATGTGATAAAATAAAATAAACTAAAATTACTAATTTTTTACTTTAATTTGTTTCTACATTATAAAAGAGTAGAAACAACCGCTTGTGTCAACTTTTTAGTAGTGACATCATTGCAGCTTCCGTAATAGTTCAACTAATTATTTTGTTCCAATGGAGAACGTCTCTTGCCCGTTGGCACTTAAGTCTTCTCAGCTGACTGCCGGGTACGTGTACCAGAAGAAAGTTCATTAAAATATATTTTATTAAACTCATAAAATTATTATTGATTAATCAATTTACTTAATTTTTATTGCACTACCCTGCACCTTCAAAATGTTCGAAGATTTACTCATTTGAAACTCATTGAACCTACGTATTTTAAAATCAAGCCAAATCAGAGGAAGCTGTAATCCAAATTAGAGAATTGCAAAGAAACCTACTTAAAACATTTTTCCTTTTTAGAGCTATTTAGACCTCATAAAGTAAATTTAAACACATCTGGTATCTCTTTTTCAGCCCACATTCTCAGCTTTCTTTGCTATTGGCTTTTCTTCTATTTTTTGCTAATTAAGTACTTTGTTTTCGATATTCGTGAAAGCCCTTAACGTCAGCAACCAGTTCTCTAAAATTAGCTCTATTATATTTTCTCCGTTTACTGCAATTTTTTCAATGTCCTTTCTGATTTTTTAAATCATTTATCCGAAACCTTAGGTCTATTGTATAGTATTTTAAAGATCTGTTTGTCAACTGTTTGCTGTCTAATCTATAAAGATGTCCCTATAATTAAGTCTTCATTTTCTAATCGTTTTCATAAATTGGTCGTTTTCCTTGTACATCTTCTCGTCATAACGTGTACTGTCCGTCTCATATTTTCGACCCACTAACTTGCGGAGTATCTTGCTCTCAAATTTTTCTGCTTCTGTCAGACCAGTCTTCTTGATCATTTTAAGTATTCGCTTTCGTACAAACACGCAGGTTTAATCACAATATTATAATTTCTGATATTAGCTTGCCTCCAGAGTGCTTCATTTTACACATGAAGTAAGTTGATCAGAGTGCAACGGCCATATTTTCTCGGTTGCCATTATATGCTACAAAAAATTTCAATACAGGTCTATACTAAAACATTATTGAAAAATTTGTAGGAAAATATATTTTAATGATAATGACTTTGGTTTGGACAATATAATTTTGTTAATGATAAAGCTTTGAAATAAACTTTTTGGAAAGTATATTAAATAAGAGAATTACTCGTTGAAAGTAACGAGTAACATTTAGTTTTAAAATGTTACTAGAGAACTATAGCAGGAAGTACGTCATTAAACTGAGTTTTTAATTCTATTGGGAATGGGTTTTTATGTTTGACTCTAATTCTGTATACTACGAGTTGATATAAAAACACATTTAATACATTCAAAATAGAACACTCAATAAATTTTAATGATTTTCTCTTACCGTAAAACATTTTTACTTTCTCGTGCTTATATGAATACATAGGAAGAAAAGTATTGTTTTCATGCCGTATTGTTTTTTTTTGTATTGTTTTTTTTTTGAAACCGAGTTTTCGCCGGATCTACACGTTTTTAGACCCCCCTGGAACCCAAAAAAGATATGTTTTTAGCGATTGGTCTGTGTGTGTGTAATTTTTCAATTTTTTGCGATTTTCTTAAAAATTGGTCCTACGATTTTTTTTAAAAATCGCCTGGTTTACTAAATTTTGTATGCTCTATAAGATAGGGTAGGCGCCATGTTTGCTGAATTTCTTGGTGAGGCTGTTTTCCCGTAAAAAAATTGTTTTTTTTTAAGATTGCGGCTTTACTATGCATTTTAGCGCAAAAATGTATTTTAGTAAAATTTGTAGACAATTTAAAATCTTACAACTTTTATTTCAATTATTTTTTGTACAACGCTTAGTTTAGCGGTAATTAGCGATTTTAAGTTCTTTTTCACAAAAAACGTGTGAAAAATCTATTTTTATAAGATTTCGGCCTTAGTAGACCTATGCATTTTAAAACAAAAGTGTATAATCAAATTTATAGGAAATTAAAATATTACAACTTTTAAATTGAGCATTTTTCTCTACAGAGCTTAGTTTAGCGTGAATGAGTGATTTTCCGTATTTATAAGCCAAAGTGAAGTTTATTTTCATTTTGCGTCTTTTACTCATAATTAAAATTAGGTTATTTTTATTGGTATTAGTTTTTTGTTTATTTCTAATGTTTTATTACTAATGTTAGGTTATATTGATCATTATTTGCATTGGAAAGAGAAAGTTGTGTGAGTGTTTTACACCAGACTTTTTTAAATTATTTTGTTCGGAAGTGGTGACAACAATAACTTACTGAAATCTTTTCAGGATTAATTTTCAATCTACTGTTATAATTTTCAATTTAGTTTGACAAATTGTGGCTTATATTTTTGTAACGATATATTACTAATACTATGGTACACAAGTCAACAAACCATAAGCACACGCGTTAAACCCTAGATATAAAATTGGAGGTATGATCTGTATAGAATGAAAATCTACGTTGATACATACATATGTGTGTGATTAGAAAGTGAACTTGTTTGTTTTAATATTCTACATAGGTTTACCATGTTTGAATACAGCAAACAAATCAACAGAAATTCAACTGCCGTGAGGTACGGTATTCAATTCAGATACATCCAACGCCGTTTCCCATTTGTGATTCACAATTTAAACCGTAGGAAATTTGTTATATATAACAAATATTCCATCAAAGATCAAGGTTGTTCCAAAAATATTTAAATTGCTATTTAGTACAATGTAACGTGCCACAAGTAACAAAATGAGTGATTGGCTTGTTTCTTAATAAAGTATAAACAATGATCAGTATAAAACCACACAAAAATTCTAGAAAATCCTTCCGCAGAATGATTTTTACTACCCATTTACTACAAAACTAAAAAAAACATATAACAAAACGTGTAATATGTCTGTGTACAGGCAACCAACCTTCCACAAAAACATACACTGTCAAATATCTTGTTTACAAAACACAAACCTTATTTTCTAAATTCTAGATTTAGTAAAAATTGCTATACAATACTATGAAAAGTTTCGTAAGTATACCCCAGTCGCTAGTTTTCAACCTTAACTGAAAGATGGGCAGTAAACCAGGACCTCTGTTTGATGCTAATTATACTATATTATAGTATAAGAGATGTGGCTATTAAACAACGAGACTGGCGTAAAAAATTTTGTTTTTATTTTATACAAAATCACTTATTGTCACCTTCAATATACACTCCTTGTCTATCCCTACATACGAATTTTCCATTGTTGGAAACAGTGCTGAAAGTCATCTTCTGTCAGCCCCTTCAGGACACATGCCGCTTTTTGTTTTACAGCTTCCACAGACTCAAATCTTGTCCCTTTTATTCCAGATTTCACCTTAGGGAACAGGTAGAAGTCACAGACTCAAATCTTGTCCCTTTTAATCCAGATTTCACCTTAGGGAACAGGTAGAAGTCACATGGTGCAAGATGTGGTGAATAAGGTGGATGCTCTAACACTGAGATGCTGTACTTGGCTAGGAACCTCTTGACAGATAACGCAGCATGTACACAATCCCATGGATATAAAAAAACCGATCATCATTGCTTTAAATTTTGACTTGCTCATTTGAGCTTTTTTGGCTCTTGGTGAAGTTCGGCTCTTCCAGTGCATGGATTGGCGGTTTGTTTCTGAATCGTAAGTAAAAAACCACGTTTCGTCACGTGTTGTTATCGTTTACAAAAAATTTGGGTCATTTTCAATCGCGTACAAAGTATCAGTACAAACATTTTTGAGTGGCACGTGTCCTGAAGGAGCTGACAGAAGATGACTTCCAGCACTGTTTCCAAAAATGGAAAATTCGCATGGAGCGTTGTAGCGATAGAGAAGGAGTGTATATTGAAGGTGACAATAAGTGATAATGTATAAAATAAAAACAAAATGTTTTACAACGTCAGTCTCGTTATTTAAATGCCACACCTCGTAATTATATATAATATATACATATAATACAGACGATGCTATATTATACATAATGAAAGGATGGAGAGACTAATTACATAAAGTAAAATGGAGGGGGTAATTTAGAATTATATTGTGCATCTCAGAAGCGCCCATCACACTTCTAACGTTATTAGTTCCTTTTTACTTTCTCTTGCCTATATGAATATATAGGAAGGAAAGTATTGTTTTCATGTCGATTTTTCGAAATCGAGTTTTCACCGGATCTATACGTTTTCAGACCCCCTGAACCCAAAAAACATGTTTTTAGCGATTGGTCTGTGTGTGTGTCTGTGTGTGTGTGTGTGTGTGTGTGTGTGTCTGTGTGTGAACAGAATATCTCAAGAACGGAACATTGTACGAACTTGAAACTTGAAACTTAAGTTACATACCACTACCGGACGCGACACGAACATTTTCATCAAAATCGGTCAACCGGAAGTAGTAGTTTATTCGTATAATTTTTCAGTTTTTTGCGATTTTCTCAAAAACTGGTCCTACGATTTTTTTTAAAATCGCCTATTTTACTCAATTTTTTATTCTCTACAAGATAGGGTAGGCGCCATGTTTGCTGAAATTCTCGGTGAGGCTGTTTTCACGTAAAAACGTTGTTTTTTTAAGATTACGGCTTTAATATAAATTTTAGCGCAAAAACTTATATAATAAAAGTTGTAGAAAATTTAAAAACCTACAACTTCTGTTTCAAACATTTTTTTGTATAACGCTTAGTTTAGCGGTAATTTGCGATTTTCTGTTTTCTTTCTCACGAAAACGTGAGAAAAATCGATTTTTTTAACATTTCGGTCTTAGTATGCATTTTACGACAAAAGTGTATATAATTAAATTTATAGAAAATTAAAAGATCTACAACTTTTGTTTAGAGCATTTTTCTCTACAGAGCCTAGTTTAGCGTGAAAGCGTGATTTTCCGTATTTTTAAGCCAAACTGAGTTCGATTGTCATTTTGCGTCATTCACTCATGATTAAAATAAGGTTATGTTTTTGAGGTTAGTTTTTGTTCATTTCAATGAATCAATCTCAATGTTTTAATACTAATGTTAGGTTTATTGTTAATTATTTGCATTGGCAAGAGAAAGTTGTGTGAGTGTTTCACACCAGATTTTTTTTTAATAAAATACAAACAATGATCAATAGACTACACAAAAATTCGAGAAAATCCTCCATCAAAATTTATACATTCACTACAGAACTTTACAAAACGTTTGTTATAAGAGAACCTACAATATTGTTTGTGTGCATAGACAATCAATCTCTTACAAAGATAAACACTCGAATCTTGCGTACGTAACAAAAACCTTTATTGCTAAGCTCTTTATTGCAAACTTTTATATTCCCTACTTTATAAACGCATAAAATAATCAGTGATTCAAATTTTTTTACTTACGTCTGTTTAGAAAACTGTATATACGGTTTCCAAATTTACGGTTGTTAATGAATTGGTGTTGTCTAAAAATTTCTGATGATAATTTACAGAAGTCATTTTGTATATAGAATTAATTTTACCTGTTGAGTAATAAAACCTTCAGATTTATTTAGAGGAAACAAAGGATTTAGAGGAAAATTACCTTTGTTTCCTTTAAATAAATCTGCTATAGAAAATAGTACTGATCATCTCAGCAGTAAAGTAGTTTCACAAAACCAAACCTTTAAAAAAGGTACATTCGTTTATTATGTAGAATGTGATTTCTCTAATGCGCAATTACGAGATGCAGAAATTAAATTGACAAAGTTTCTGTTCACTTTGAGGAAAATTCTAGCAGGTAAAGTGGGGGAAAATACCGTCTTGAACCTATATCACGTCTTGGTTCTGCCAGTTTTAAAGTACTTATCGTTCAGAATTTTGGACGTTGACTACTGAGCAGATGTCAAGAATTTGATGTGGCAAAGATTAAGGGGATTATGGTTTTGACTGATAATTTTGATTTTCAGTTTTTTTATGTTTTTCAATAGTTTAGACCTAGACCTACCACAAAAATATTAAATTACAATAAAAAATTATTTTAATGAAATTTTAAGTTTTTATCGCGTTTATCCTAAAAAATTAACATGTCGCCAAGAACAAATATTTTTCATATTTTTATATTGCTCGTTTTAGTGAAAAAAGAATTTTAGTTTTTTTAAATATCTACTTCACTATTTTTAATATTCTCCACTGTTAGTGCAGCTTTCTAACCAACTTGTTTGTGTACATTTTGTTTCGCATCTGTGCCTTTTCCCGTAAATTTAGATTTTTAACATTTAGGTACGTTTTTCTCAAAAACCATTTAACCTACAAGGCTGAAATTTTTAACAGTTAATTATCATGTACATGTACATTCACTGACATTGTTTTTACTTCCTAAGGTGCTCAAAAAAGCTTGATAAAAATTGTAAAAATTTTATGTTATTCATTATTCTTTTTAAAAACTGTATGGTCCAACAGATTACATTGAAAAAATGTCAGTAGATAAAACCACCTTACAACTATAATTGTGTAAAGTTTCATTTTCGTTTTTTTTTTTTTTTGTAGCAGTATAGTTTTCTTTTGCAATCAGTTAATAAATACAATAACTTTAAGCAAATATGAGATAATTTTCGTAACTTTCACCAATCCTATGAAAAATGTACCTAAAAATAGCAAATTTAACATTAGCGGGATACAAAGTACAGTCTCCCCTTAAAAAAGGTTAAAAACACTCTTAACAAATTTACAATAATTTAGAACCTTAACCTCAGCCATCTCATTTATGAATACCTTTTGTAGATTATCGATAGTGGAAGGTAGAAAAAATGGAGATAGATGTTAGGGATTTACTTAATATACTCTGGATAGCATCAACCATTCGGAAACACAGGCAAAAGGTTTGCAGTCATATTTTTGCTAATCCCAGATGACTGAACACCCAAACAACTGTTTATTTACCATCCTACCGAATCACGTATATTTGACGAAATTGAAAGATAGAAATCCGAACTTCGTCAAGAAATAGTTGATAACTAGATTTGAAGTAGTTACCCGCCAGAAGGCCTAATCCGTATTGTTTATGATAATGATGTGATGATGAAGTAACACAAAGTAAGATATGTACATATTTTTTACTTTTTCTTGCTTATATGAATAGACTATATAGGAAGGAAAGTATTGTTTTCATGTCGATTTTTCGAAATCGAGTTTTTCACCGGATATACACGTTTTCAAACCCCTGAACCCCCAAAAAAATGTTTTTTAGTAATTGGCATGTGCGTGCGTGTGTGTGTGTGTGTGTGTGTGTGTGTATGTGTGAAAAGAATATCTCTAGAATGAAACATCGTACGAAGTTAAAACTTGAAACTTAAGTTGGATACCACTAAAGAACCCGACAGGACAATTTTCATCAAAATCGGTGAACCGAAAGTAGTAGTTTGTTCGTGTCATTTGTTACTTTTTTCGATTTACTCATAAACGGCTCCTACGATTTTTTTAAAAATCGCCTCATTTACTACATTTTTTATGCTCTACACGATACAGTAGGCGCAATATCTGATGAAATTATTGAGAAGGCTGTTCTCTCGTAGAAAACAATAGATTTTATTTTAAATTACGGCCTTTATATGCATTTTTAGGACAAAAGAGTATGCAATAAAAGTTGTAGACAATTTAAAAATCTACAACTTTTACTTTAAACGTTTCTTTGTATAACGGTTAATTTAGTGGTAAGCCTAATTGGTGTTTTTCTGTTTTGCTTTTTTAAGAAAATCTGTAAAAAATGCAATTTTTAAGATTTCGGACTTAGTATGCATTTTACGACATAAGTGTGTATAATAAAATTTATAGGAAATTAAAAGATCTACAACTTTTGTTTCCAGCATTTTTCTCTACAGAGCCTGGTTTAACGTAAAAGAGTGATTTTCCGTATTATTAAGCCAAACTTAAGTTGATTTTCATTTTGAATCATTCACTCATGATTAAAATAAGGTTAGTTTTTTGTTTATTTCTAATGTTTTATTACTAATGTTATGTTATATTATTGAACCACCGGGTTGGTCAGGAGGTAAAGTCGTCGCCGCGTGTCAGCTGTTTAACAGCTGATTTTCGGAGACGAAGGTTCTTGGTTCAAATCCTAGTAAAAGTAGTTACTTTTACACGGATTTGAATATAGACAGTGGTTACCGGTGTACTCTGATGATTGGGGTTCAATTAACCATACTTTCTCAGGAATTGTCAGCCTGGGTCTGTACATGATTACACCTCATTTACACGTCATACACATCATCTTCATCTCATTGAGTCATGGGGTCGCTTATTGTTCTGAATTGAACAGATTGCAACATACACACATTAGTAATTTATAAAAAAAGAAGTTATATTGTTCATTATTTGTATTGGCAAGAGAAAGTCGTGTGAGTGTTTCACACAAGATTTTTAAAAATTTTTAAATCGTTAAAATACACTGATATCAGTAGGCTAGTGAAAAAAACCTTACACATTTTTTGAGCACAGTAGGCTACTCTACGTACTATGTATAACTTAACAATAATCTAACCAGTATTTTTTAAGCAATAATAATGTGAGTCTCTATTAACACGATTTTATTATACGCTGTAAATTATCGAAATTTAATTCCCACGTAAATTGAGGGTCTACTGTATTCCCTTCTATTATTCTTTTGCGTTTATCATTAATTTTGTTATTCAAAATAATCTTGGTAGAGATGTAGAAACAGATTGGAATAATAGTTTAACAGATTCAATTAGGCGTACGGTTGGGGTAGTCCGTCTGTAACAAATTAATTAATATTTCACCCAAGGCGGATCACGTTTTAATACCATATTGTTTAAAATTAATCAAACTGTAGACTGAAATTACTAATTTTCGTAGTACAAATAGTGTTGTATTTTGCTTCTCATTTCCGATGGTATTTACAAAAATACATTATTTATTATCTAATTATAAATTTCATGTAATTTTTTGTTTATTTTTGTATACTTTTACTACAGTTATGAACATTTTTTATGTATAATCTTACAAAATAAATTATAAAAAAATTCATAATTCTTCCTAACTCAACCACAAAATATGAGATACATTAATTATTTGTTTATTTAAATTATATTGTCTGCAACAGTCTTTCAACCAATCATGGCAAATAATAAATGCACATAAAATTTATTTTTTATTCCTTATGTGTGTACGTTGTAATCTGTACAATTTAAAACAATAAGCAACCCCATGACCAATGAGATGAGGCTGATAATGTATGACGTGTAAATGAGGTATAATCTTGTACAGACTCAGGCTGATCATTCCTAAGAGAGTATGGTTAATTGAACCCCAACTATCAAAGTACACTTTTAACCTTGTTTAATATTCAAATTCGTATAAAAGTAACAATCTTCACTAGAATACATAAAAATATTTGAATAAATAATACCAATTATACTTATCTGAAATTTACGGACCAGCGCTCTCCTCAGGATATTTGTAGGCCTACACTTACAATTTTTTCCGATCACATAAACGTCCTAGGACATCACATCCTAGGTAACTAAATAAATGTAACTTTTATATGGTTTTACTTTTCAAAACTACTTTGCTTCTGAGATGATCAGTTCTCCCGAAACCTATCTATATTTATTTAAAACGTAAAATCGCTTCCTATGTATTTTAATTGGGAATTATATTAACTTCTAAATACAGAGTTATAACAAATGGATTTTTATATTTTTTACGTGATTTTATAGAGTAGGCCCTATTCTTTCCTAATTTGCCAAAAAAATCTAAACGTGAAATTTATGCTAATGTGAGCTTCATTTTACGAAATGAGAAAGAGTAAATTTTGTTTACAAAGTAGCGGTTAGTACAGCGTAATGTAATGCGGTTCTCCCACATTTACCCCCTCCATAGCCATATTCTACAATATTCACAAGTATACAGTATATGTGTCATCTCTCTTCTTCTCTCGCAACACACCCAGTTGGTAATAGACGTTGTTTAATTTAAACTTTTAGTTTAAAATCGTTAGTTTCAGGATGAAACTGTCGTACTAGTGTGCTTTAATCGTTATTTTAAGAACAATTAAGTTTGTTGTTAACTTAAATTATTTATTCAATGATGTTGTTTAGGTCATCAGTCGAAAGGCTGGTTTGAATCTCTAGAGGTTTTACTAAGTAAAACGAGGAGTGAGGTGGTTTACAATTGCTTTCCTCACTGAGTGAAAAAATTACGCTTATCAGCATGCCGGGCCCTCTGAAATGCACATATTTTCCACTCTGCAAATGACACAGCTTCACTTTATTCACCACAGGGTCTGGCTGTATAATGAAATTCATTATTTTCAGAGGAGACAACTCTGATTAGTGTCTTTTGCACCTCTACCTCTTCTATTCTTAAATGATTCAGTCATTTAATTGGGTGGCCATGTGATAAGAAACAGAACTATTTATTTTAGCCCTGCAACAAACAGACTGAGTGTAAATAAATTGACACTCCACCTGTCTGTTATGGGCAATATTTAATGATTAAGATTTTGAACCTAGGAACATTGTGCAAATTTATTCACACGGGTCCACTTTATTTTAAGTCTACTTTATTTTCTCGAAAGATAGCAGAATTCGTATAGCTCTGTAGATAAACTAAAATATACAGTAACCTCAGTAAATCATTCTCAAAATATGTTAACAAACATAATCCAAGTTTTATGATATCATGGCACTACATCAAATAGAAAAATTACCGGAAGGTAAAATTATATTAATAATAATATTATCAAAATGTCAAACCAAAATTAATTAATAATGAATAATTGAAAGTGTTTGATTTTTTTTTATATTCGTGTTAAAGATTTCCGTGAAATATTTACTAAACGTGTCTGTAAAGTTTAGAAGTTTACAGACTGAAAGTTATACGGTGATTGTTTTAGTTAAACCTGTTCTTATAACGTTGTTTTTACGTAACGTACTCTAAATTAGTTAGGAGAGAAATTTTGAAAGATGTTAAATATCCCTGGTTGTACAAGAAACTTGTTTCTTTATATTAATTTCTAATGGAACATGTTAAAGTTTAACATAATTAATGACTTTTAGTAGTGGAAGCAGTGTTTTTCTCATCGCATGTCATTGGATACAGCCTGAAGTAGACTAAAGGAACTAAATTTAACCCTGTGTCTTCACTGCTTAATTATCTAAAGTGTTAGTGTATATTGTTGAAGTTTGCCTTACAGCGCGAGTAGACGATGCGTGCTGACTCATGAGCGGGTTAAAGGTTTTCGAGGTTTGAGGTTTCAGATTCTCTCTCTTTGGTGGAGAAGAGTGATAAGGATGTATAACTATGCGGCATAGAGATCGGAATATCCGCATGTGGAAGAATTAAGTAACGTAGTTGTATTTTAGGGTATGCGAACAGCTTGGCAAAGTTTGTTGTCATCTTGTGTCTTAGCTTAAAGCTTTGGCTGGCGGCTGTGCTAGTCGTTCGCTTACTTAACCATGTACTCTCTCTCACCCCCTATCATACGTTCTCTACTCTTTAACCTTTCTTATTCAAAATGTATATCTTATATTTCTTAATGTTCATGTTTGTCAGCTTGTACATGGATGTTCTACACTACGTTGTAATGCATACACAATATATGTAGACCGATCCCATACATTTTGGCAACATGGAAAATGCTTGGAAGAGAGATATAGTCAGCAAGTTAAGCGAAGCAAGCGTATATCTACTACTTATCTATTATTTAAAGGCATATGTCCTACATCAACATTATTCAAAACTGACGTGTTGTAGAGAGACCTAGTTGATGAATGATTACACTGATCCGTAAATATTTAGGTGTACCTTCTTGGTAAAATACACATGTACAGAATTATATACCAAATATTACTTATTACAAATTTATAAATGAAAAAATCTTTGAAAACCTCTATTTGTAACAGTGCAGCTGATTACAATAATTTTAAAGACTTATATAATTTATATTTTTACTTTCTCTTGCCTTTATGAATATAATAGGAAGGAAAGTATTGTTTTCATGTCGATTTTTCGAAATCGAGTTTTCACCGGATCTACAAGTTTTTAGACCCCCTGAACCCAAAAAAACATTTTTAGCGATTGGTCTGTGTGTGTGTGTCTAAGTGTCTGTGCATGTGTGAACAGAATATCTCAAGAACGGAACATCGTACAAACTTGAAACTTGAAACTTAAGTTACATACTACTACCGGACCCGACACGAACATTTTCATCAAAATCGGTCAATCGGAAGTAGTAGTTTATTCGTGTAATTTTTCACTTTTTTGCGATTTTCTCAAAAACGGCTCCTACGATTTTCTTTTAAAAATCGCCACGTTTATTAAATTTTTTATGCTTTACAAGATAGGGTTGACTTCATGTCTGCTAAAATTCTTGGAGAGGCTGTTTTTACGTAAATTTTTTTTTAAGATTGCTGCTTTTATATTCATTTTAGCGCAATAACGTATAATCAAAGTTGTAGACAATTTAAAATCCTATAACTTTTATTTCAAACATTTTTTTGTATAACGCTTAGTTTAGCGGTAATTAGCGATTTTCTGTTTTTTTTTCTCACGAAAACGTGTAAAAAACCGATTTTTTAAAGATTTTAGCTTTAGTATGCATTTTACGACAAAAGTGTATAATAAAATATATAAAAAATTAAAAGATCTACAACTTTGTTTTAAAGCATTTTTCTCTACAGAGCCTAGTTTAGCGTGAAAGAGTGATTTTCCGTATTTTTAAGCCAATCTGAGGTTGATTTTCATTTTACGTTTTTTAATTATGATTAAAATAAGGTTAGGTTTATTTGAGGTTAATATTTTGTTTATTTCTAATGTCTTATTACTTTCGTTATATTGTTAATTATTTGCATTGGCAAGAGAAAGTCGTGTCAGTGTTTCACACCAAATGTTTTAATCTTCTGTTGAAATTGTTTTTAATAGATATAAAATATATATATATATATATATATATATAAGTTAATATATATATATATATATTATTATTATATATATATATAATATATATATATATTAATATTATATATAATATATATATATATATATATATATATATATAATATATATATATATATATATATATATATAATGAATTGTAAGTAACATTGTTATAGACTATTTATTTTAAAAAGAATAAGAAAAGGACTTTCATTCACTGTATAACGTTAAGCGTTTATTGATAATGTTTATGGTCGAAGACCATTTTTATTTAAGTTTATATTAATTTCAATACCCATAACGGGCAGCTGGAGTGTTAAGGGGAGACTGTACTTTGTATCCCGCCCATCTTAAATTTTCTATTTTCAGCTACATTTTTCATAGGATTGGTAAAAGATAGGGAAATTAAACTTTACACACTATAGGTGTCGGGTTTCTTCTCAAGCTACTGACATTTTTTCAATTTAATCTTTAGACCATACGATTTTTTTTTTTAAATTACGAATAATATCAAATTTTTACAAATTGTTTTCTACGTTTTTGCGTATTATTAATTTTTGGAGCACCTGAGGAAGTCATTAAAATGTCGGTATAAATGTGGATATACAAGATAATTAACTGGTAAAAATTTCAGCCTGGTACGTTTATTGGTTTCTGAGAAAAATTAACCTTAGTGTTAAAAATCTAAATTTACGGGAAAAGGTAAGAAACAAGAAGGCCCTAATCAAAAACAATATGTACACAAGTAAATTTCGCATCAACAGTGTTGTTTAGAAAGCTGAACAAACAGCTAAGAATACAAAAAATAGTGATGCAGATATTTTAAAAACTAAAACTCTCTGCACTAAAACGAGCAGTATAAAATTATGAAAAATATTTGTTCTTGGTAACATGATAATTTTTCTGTGTAAACCAAATAAAAACTTAATTTTTTCATTTTTTTGACGTAATTTAATGTTTTTCTGGTAGATTTAGACCTAAACTATTGATAAAAAAAACCAAAAATCTAAATTTTCAGTTAAAACCATCGGCCATCTCCCCTTAAATTAATTTCACACGTTCTGTTGGTTCTAGGGCAACAAAAAATAGTTCTGTTTCTTATCATATAGCCAGCGAGTTATGACTGAACTATTTAAGAACAGAAGAGGAAGAGGTGTAAAAGACACTAGTCAGAGTTATCACTTAACGTGCCAGGAACCTTCGACACCAAAAATCAGCTGTTAAACAGCTTATTCGCCGTGACTTCTTTATCACTAGATCAACCCGGTAAATACAATATTAGTTATTACCCGTTGGGTTGATCTAGAGGTTAAGCCTTTGCCACGACTCAGCTATTTAACAGCTAATTTTTGGACATTAAGTTTCCTGGTTTAAATCCTCATAAGGGTAGTTACCTTTATACGCATTTGAATACTAGACAGAGGTTACCGGTGTGCTTTGATGGTTCGGGCAAAATTAACCATAATCTCTCAAGAACGGTCAGCTTCGGTCTGTACAAGATTAAATCTCATTAACAAGCCATCCTCATCTGATTACGTCATGTGGTTGCTTATTCTTCTGAATTTAACCGATTGCAACGTACACACATTAGAAATAAAAGTTATTAAATAATTAACCCACCGGGTTGGTCTAGAGGTAAAGTCGTCGCCAAAATCAGCTGTTCAACAGCTGATTTTCGGAGACGAAATTTCCTAGTTCAAATCCTAGTAAAGGTAGTTACTTTTATACGGATTTGAATGCTAGACAGTGGTTACCGGTTTTACTTTGATGGTTGGGGTTCAATTAACTATACTTTCTCAGGAATGGTTGGTCTGAGCCTGTACAAGACTACACCTCATTTACACGTCATACATATCATCCTCATCTCATTGGGTCATGGGTTGCTTATTGTTCTGAATTGAACAGATTGCAACGTACACATTATGAGGAATTAAAAAAAAATTAAATTATTTTTATGAATTTTGAAAAACAGTTGCGACCCAGCTGTTTTACTAAAGTGTCCGGCTTTAATTTTCAGTAAACGTAATTAATGAAATATGAACAATAAGCGTTGACTAAACCTATTTGTACAAGAAACTCCATTTATTAGACAAACAAAAACTGAGCTTTAGTGACACAGTAAACAGTGAAAATTTTAATAAAATTAATTATAGCGAAATGAAATATTTGAATGAAGTACATCAAGAACCATGGGTAAAGACAGCAGAGAGTTGAATTATATTGAAATAACGAACGACGTTATGTTATAAGCAGAGATGAATGGCTGAGTTTAATCAAATGTCAGTCGGCGTCCTTACGTTTAGTAATAGTACCTAGATTATTATATGATACGTAACTTACATGAGAATTTCATCATTTCAATATTGCTATATATATGACGGTTAAGGCAAATGAAGGTTTAATTAAAACCTTAACTCATTCCGTATATAAATTAACCGTTCGTTATTCAAATTATAAACTGCGTGACTGAATTTCACATTACTTAACACTAATCTATATCGGATAGGTTAACTTACTTCTTCAATTAACTACTTTATTGTTAAACTAACTTAAAGTCATTACTTTAATGCTAATAATATTTAAACACAGAATGGCACTTAAAATTTTATTAAAATACCGGCAGGCATATATATTACTTTCCTTATGAAATAGGATAATTGCTTGATATGTTGACGGCAGCACACAGAACACTCCTTTGGTTACTTTATCAGTTAGTTAGGATCATATTAACCACAATCTCTCAGGATTAGGATGGTCGGCCTGAGTCTGTACAAGACTACACCTCATTTACACTTCATACACATCATCCTCATCTCATTGGATAACGGGGTTGTTTATTATTCGGAATCGAATAGGTTACAACTTGCAGACATTAGAGATAAAAGAAAACTATATCAGTACTATTTTGTTAGAGTTTGTTTGTTGTTAATCTCAGTGTAGGAGTAGTGTTTTGTAGTTCTTTAACATGTTTACTAAAAACGAATTCTCATGATGCATTTATGAACGAAACATCATAAAAATACCGCTGAAGTTGATTGTTATTTTGTGCTAAGTTTCAAAACCCACCGGGTTGGTCTATTGGTAAATTCATCGCCGTGAGACAGTCAGCTATTAAACAGCTGATTTTTGAAACATTACTTTAATACGAATTTTAATGCTAAAAAAAGTATACCTTTGTGCTTTGATAATTGGGTTTCAATTAACCATACTTGTTCAGGAATAGTTGATCTGAGTCTGCACAATACTACACCCATAATACACGAAAGTGTTGTGCAGCAGCCAGAGTGGTTTAGAAGAGATAAGAAATTCAAAAGTAGGCAACGAAAACATACAGGAAGTTGGGGAATTCTGTCTAGGGAGTAAAATAACAAAGGATGAAATAAGCACAACTGATATCAAAAGTAGAATTGCTCAAGCTAGGAAAGCCTTTGAAATTAAAAAACCGCTCACTGACTACAAACATTGATAAGGAAAAATTTCTTAAAACACTATGTTTGGAGTGTAGCATTATACGGAAGTGAAACGTGGGTGACAGGGGTTGTAGAAAGAAGAGGCTAGAAGCTTTTGAAATGTGGTGTTATAGGAACATGTTAAAGATTAAGTGGGTGGACAAAATAAGTAATTTAGAGGTTCTTAGGCGATTGTATGAACAAAGAATTATATGCAAGCATCTTACCAGAAGAAGGGATAGGCTAGTGGGGCATATCTTAAGACATTCGGGTATTAGTCTATCAATAATGGAGGGTAATATTGAGGGAGTGAATTGTAGGGGGAAGTAAAGGTTAAAATATCTAAAGCAAATTACAAAAGATGTAGGGTGTTACAGGTGTGAAGATATGAAACGACTTGCGCAAGATAGTACAGCTTGGAGAACTGCATCAAACCAGTCGAGAGACTGATGGCAAAAATCATTCATCCTCATCTCATTAGAACACAGGGTTGTTAATTATTCTTAAATTTAACAGATTGCAACGTACACATTACGGATTAAAAAAACGTTACCACTTGGCAAAATTTATGGAAGTCAAAAAAGAAATCTGAAACATTAGGAAATATTGTGAATACACAAAACCACGATTAGTTTCTAAGAGTAAACCCTACACAATTTAGTTGCTGAAAGAAAGTAGGGCCACCGAAACTTAAAAACTATCTCGATTATAATTTTCAATCCTTCACCTGGTGACAAGATAAGGCCACAGTCCACTTTGGAACAGAAGTTAAAAATATTTTACCCATCATGTCTAATAAATGGATTGGTCACCGTAGTACAATCGATTCGGTCCCGTGCTCATCAGACTTAACTCTGTGTAAATTTTTCCCTATAGGATATTGTTATTGAATTAGTGTTTTCTTCAAAACCTCAAACCGTGAATAAACTGAATATGTTAATTGAAAAAATTTATCTTCGTTGTTTCAATCAACTTACAATATATTTAAGTACACTTCGCACTATAAAAATATTCTTTCTTGCTTGTAGTTTTTAAAAAATTTTAGAATAACTTTCAATATTTCCATTTTTGTAGGACGATAAAATTTTGTCCTGATCATTTTGTAGCTCAATCAACAAAGCATTAAATATTTTACATTTAAAATTTGGATTTCATAATTTAATGGCAGTTTTAACTCTTTGGTATAGCACCGATACTTTAGTTATGATAGGAAGAAAGAAAGAGAAGTTAGAATTAACACAGACGCATCTTCTACAGAGTTAAGGTTGTACAAGGAAGGACAGTATTCAAAATTACTATTTTATAATTAGTGTGGGTTAGGTAATTTCTATGATAGGTACTGCTTACTTAAGTTTACTTAGAAAGTTTTAAAAATCCATTAGTACTGCACATTTTTATAAATAAGCTAATTATATCTATGTAATAATTATGTACAATAGCATTTGTGTTTAGGAAAAATTTGTTTAATTTATAATAAAAAAGTATTTTGTATTTGAATAACCCTTGCCTTCTATTACATAGTTTTTATTTTATTTAAAAATTCCCTGGAATATCAAATTCCTTTCTCAATCACATTCTGCATAACAAAATGTAAAATAAAGTGTAGAGGAAAATGTAATACTAGATAGAAGTCTGAATTTTCCGTAACTCGTATGAAGGCTGACATACTGATTTTCCAACTATGTCACGGATAAGTTCATTTAGAAAAGTTTAAGTACAGATAGAACCCAACTGGCAGTCACAAATACGTACAGAATACGAAGTATTCTTGGCACCGATCACACCAGATTTCCTGTTATGGAACACTGTAAGACTGTTCTTTTCATTTCATAGATAACAATTTCTTGACTATCTTTCAACTCCAATATTCAGAAAAGTATAGAAGATACACAAGATATTTTTGTGGCTTTTCATTTTATAGTACAACCTCTACAAATTATAAGTTATTAATGCAAATTTTATAAACATGGCAATTATAGCCGTCAAAAAAAAAACCAAACAATCAAATTTTATTCAAAAGGTCTCTTGTCAATATTAAAAAGGCAAGTGGATTTATAAGAAAAATAAAATACAAAATAATAAAATCCAACAAAACAATGGACAAAAATTAAAAATAAAAATAATATGTTAATAAAATGGTCCAACCGCAAAGTAAAACAATAATAAATTAGATATACAAAATTGGTATCTCAACATGCGGTCTTGGGTTTGAATCCCACTCAGGTACGGAATTTTCATACGTTACAAAAAATAATTTTTATCATTCGTAGTTGTAACCCAACGTCGTTACTAATGCCCACAGTAGTTGATGCGACGTTAAATAAACAAAGAAAAAAATTGGTAAAACAGAAAAAAAACACTTTTTACATAATTTTTGATGTAGGTTCTGAAAATTAGGTCACCGAATTCGTAGTGTACTCCCTAATTAATACATAAAATTAATTTTTTCGGTAACAACATGGCCTCGGTAAAACGATCTTTTTTTGTACGCTAAAGATCTATACAAATTCTAAAGCTCTTAACGGTTCAGCGAACAGTTAAAGATTTTTAGATTTTTCAAAACCGCGTGTAATATAATATGGAACTAAAAGATTTCCGTAAAAAACTGCGCTATTTAAACTTTATGAAGGCCAAAATTGGTCGTTAGGTACTATATCGGTGAAGTAAATCTTCAAAAAACCGGGATGTAAAAGAACCGCTAATTTTCTATTCCCTGCGTTAATTGTGAGTTTGGAAACAATACTAATAGGTGATGGCAAATCTGTAAGTGGAGACCTTTATTTTAAAAGATTAATCATAATTTTGCAAAACTGAGGAAATATTTAAAGCTTAAATTAAATAAACCTTATCCTCAGGATTGGATTAGGATAGAATGAGGATGACCTGCAGAGAGCACTTTTCATGCTGAACAAACTCTGCAAAGAATACAAGTTGACAGTTTCGACGAACAAGACAAAAGTAATGGCATTAAAGGGGGAGAAACCAGTCAGAAGTAAAATTGTTATAGATAATAATATTTTGGAACAGATTTCCCACCTTCAGTATCTAGGTTGCAACATTACGTACCAACAGGATAAAGATGCTTACAATAAAATGCACCGATTTCAGCAAATATGCGGAACTATCCGCCGCACTTTAAAAAATAGCACCTGCAAAAACACGAGGTTGAAATTTTATTAAACATTAGCAGTGCCGACTCTACTCTATGGCAGTGAAACTTGGGTGCTATCAAAGCGAGAGGAGAGTAGATTGCACGCATCAGAAATTAAATTTCTTCGACATACATATGGGTGCAGTAGAGAAGATCGTTACAGGAATACCGAGATAAGGAAAGAACTCAACATCTTCTCTATAAACAACAAGGTATTCCAGAACAGAATGCAGTGGTTAGAGCATGTAAACAGAATGCGGTAGGGTAGGATACCTAAGTAGACACTGGGCTATAAGCCGGAGGGCAGGAGAGAGCGAGGACGCCCGAAAAGAAATAGGCAGATTTAAGAGGTTCGGAACAGGCAGCGATGCCTAATCCTTGAAAAGCAGAAGGAAGGAAGGAAATTAAATAATTATATAATATATTTCAGACAACATTATCTTTTCGTTAAATGTTTTTTTTGTGAATTTATTATTTTCGTATTAAATAATATAAAAAATATATAAACATAAAAAGCTGTTGATTTTTTTTGGAAAATATAAAATTCGATTTGACATGAGATGATGTATTATAGCTTAAAGATTTTTTGATGAGTATCTGTAATAGAAGAAGCTGAAAAGTGTCGTTGTAAGCTGTTATTTATTGTAATATCCTACTCAACGTTGTTACGAAACGCTATTTTTATATTACAAATACCTTCGGAACACATTTTTCTTCCAATTTTATTCTTATCTGTAATGTAATGTCTTTGTGAAAACTGTAATATATCATGATTTTATTTATTTATATTTTATTTTAGGTCGAATAATATAAAAAAGAGTAATTTATATTAGTTCTATGTAACTGTAAGCAGATCCTGTTTCTGTGTATACAAATTCAACTAACAAGAAAACTTTCTGATTTTCTTCACAGTATGGATAACTTGAAGAAAACTTTAAATTTTAGAAGCTTTAAGGGGAGCAGACCATTTTCATTATCCCTATACCTGCAATACTAACTTAGGTAGATTTTTTGCAGGAACCGTTAAAGCTACAAAGCTGAGCTTTGGCACACCTATCTACAGTACCTTTTTTACAAATTTGTACCAGACCTTTTTCATTTATCTTTATCCAATCTAAAAATGATTTTATTCCCAAAATATGTTCAAATGTAGCCCACATTCTTTTAATGAAAGACACCCTAAAAATTAAACCTCCAAAATTTTTGAAATACATCTGGAGTAAATACACACCTTAGTACTAAAATGTAGTGTGAAATTTCACACTCCTAGGTGGGATGGTTCCTGAAATAAGTGTACCTAAAGTCAAAAAATACAGTATACGGAAAATGCGGATATAGTAAAAGCATAATACCGTAACAAAAACACCTATTGCCAATTGGTATTAACTTCCAAACAAAAACACACCATTATTTATCTTGCTTTACAGCTGATTCCTATGCATTCTAGAAAAATTATTGTTTTTATGTGAACGCGATCTCCGTAATGTTAGAGCAGTAACATTATTATATTAATCTCAATTTACAAGAATAAAAAAGAGAAAATATATCGAACTAAACACTACGTATCCCGTCAACGTAAAAACATAATTTTTCTCAAAAGAAAATGTAACGAATGTCGTGTAATATATCAATTGAAAAAAGGGAAAACATTTCTGATTTCAATCAAAAAGTGTAAGTTACAAGTGAAAAAAATAGTCAAATCGTATTTTACTTACGTCAAACAAAAGTGAAAATGACGTGTCTGACGACAAACAAAAACTTCATGTTAAAAGTGAAAGTGAAATTGAAAAAAAGAATGTGGGTTGTTCGCAATGATTAAGGTGTTTACTTTTACGCTGTAACTACTAATAAGGTGATACAATGAAAATGTAATAAAAACAACAAACAAAAAACAAACAGAAAAGAATACAATGCAATTTTCTATATATTGTTCTAACTCGTTCTAGTAAAGTAAAATTGTAAACATTAATTTAATTGATTCCACATATATTTATTAACAAATGTATTTGACAAAAAACTAACAAACGGAAATGACAACAATGTAAAAAAAGAGTTCAAAATACAAGTAATTAAACGTTTAAAACATAGCAATTCACAAAAGTTATCAACAATTAAATGAAACAAACAATGTTCTTTGCTGAATTCAAAATAAATGTTTATCACAAAATAACAAACTTTACCGAATCGAAATATCACGTAAAATCTAGACCATTAACACATCAGCCAATTTAAACTGCGACGCGTGATCCAACAATTAAATCAGCTTATTTTTTACGGGCTTCATTATACCAATATTTAACACTGGTATACAAAAAAATTATAACAAATTACATCTGTACATTTAATCATAACAGTTATTGCTGCATTGAAATCTTCTAATTTTATACCAATAATATACTTTGTTCTTCCATCGAAAATCTCTTAATTTAGGCACCCTCAACATAACTTTCCTACCTAGTAGGCCTACCATTAACCAAAGCTTTACTTTTTGAATATACAGCATGAAATTATATTTTGTATATACTAAAAACTCATTGAAAAGAATATAAATGATACGTAACAAAACATAATTTATATATTTAATTATTATTAGGGAAGGTCCTCATATTGTTAAAATTAATATTTTTTTATAATCAATAACTTACTCATCATTTAAGCAAACTTGCATTCTTCAATACCATCTCATATCTTCATTTTAAAATATAGATACTTCAAAAAAACATTCCAATGAAAAACTCACCTGTAACAAACAAGAAACAGTTATGTAAATAACATTTTTATAGAAAATCTGTACAAAAAAAGAATTTTATAATATCTTTAACCCACCGGGTTGGTCTAGAGGTAAAGTCGTCACCAGAATCAGCTGTTTAACAGCTGATTTTTGGAGACGAAGGTTCCTGGTTCAAATCCTAGTGAAGGTAGTTACTTTTATACGGATTTGAATACTAGACAGTGGTTACCGGTGTACTTTGATGGTTGGGGTTCAATTATCCATACTCTCTCAGGAATGGTCGGCCTGGGTCTGTAGAAGACTACACTTCATTTACACGTCATACACATCATCCTCATCTCATTGAGTCATAGGTTGCTTATTGTTCTGAATTGAACAGATTGCAACGTACACACACATTAGGAATTAAAAAAAATATATATTTAATAAATTTAAATTAATATCATTACTTTGTCACCAACAGCACAATACAAAATGATTTAAGTACCATATCGACCCCTTGGAATGACAAGGTTGTAGATTATATTTTCATTATTTTTTGTGAGGTAAAAAGATTTGTATCTGTAGCTCAGTCAGAACATAGCTTATTATTTATAATAAATAATTATATAGCAAACTGTATAATTCTGACTGAGCTGTAAATACAACATTTTTACTTTCTCTTGCCTATATGAATATATAGGAAGGAAAGTATTGTTTTCATGTCGATTTTTCGAAATCGAGTTTTCACCGGATCTATACGTTTTCAGACCCCCTGAACCCAAAAAACATGTTTTTAGCGATTGGTCTGTGTGTGTGTCTGTGTGTGTGTGTGTGTGTGTGTGTGTGTGTGTCTGTGTGTGAACAGAATATCTCAAGAACGGAACATTGTACGAACTTGAAACTTGAAACTTAAGTTACATACCACTACCGGACGCGACACGAACATTTTCATCAAAATCGGTCAACCGGAAGTAGTAGTTTATTCGTATAATTTTTCAGTTTTTTGCGATTTTCTCAAAAACTGGTCCTACGATTGTTTTTAAAATCGCCTATTTTACTCAATTTTTTATTCTCTACAAGATAGGGTAGGCGCCATGTTTGCTGAAATTCTCGGTGAGGCTGTTTTCACGTAAAAACGTTGTTTTTTTAAGATTACGGCTTTAATATAAATTTTAGCGCAAAAACTTATATAATAAAAGTTGTAGAGAATTTAAAAACCTACAACTTCTGTTTCAAACATTTTTTTGTATAACGCTTAGTTTAGCGGTAATTTGCGATTTTCTGTTTTTTTTTCTCACGAAAACGTGAGAAAAATCGATTTTTTTAACATTTCGGTCTTAGTATGCATTTCACGACAAAAGTGTATATAATAAAAGTTATAGAAAATTAAAAGATCTACAACTTTTGTTTAGAGCATTTTTCTCTACAGAGCCTAGTTTAGCGTGAAAGCGTGATTTTCCGTATTTTTAAGCCAAACTGAGTTCGATTGTCATTTTGCGTCATTCACTCATGATTAAAATAAGGTTATGTTTTTGAGGTTAGTTTTTTGTTTATTTCTAATATTTTATTACTAATGTTAAATTATATTGTAAATTATTTGCATTGGCAAGAGAAAGTTGTGTGAGTGTTTCACACCAGATTTTTAAATTTTATTTACCAAAAATTATTAAAATATTAGTTGGAATATAAATCCAAGGATTGTGTTGTATCTGTGGCATATTATGTCAAAAATATTCATATTAAATTTAAAACATACACAAAAGTCCTTACGTACAGCAGATACATTTACGAGACCAACACCATGTAATCTAAAGAAGACTTAAGCGCCGATAGCAATGAGTCCAATGAAATTTTTTCAAAAAAACTAGTGTGGATGCTAAAACGATGTCAGGTATCAATACGTTTAAACAATTGAACGAGTTTGTTTAATAATATAATAAGAAATATTCGTTTTTTTGACATGGACATGGACGACTCCATTCAATTTCAAATCAAAAGTATTCCTTTAAAAATAAAGTTTAGCGCCACCAACTGGTTTAATACGAATTGAAAGATTCACCAATATCTGATGATAATATTGCCTAAGGTCAATAAAGAAATCAGAATATTTATTCAAATCCATCAAAAATTCTCTCCATAATCATACCAATTCATGAAGTATAAAATATGTGAAGCAATATTATAAAAATATTGAAAGTAATTTCTGTTTTAGAATTTGAAGTACATAAATGACACTTTAAAGTATGTAGATATGGGCCTATATTCAGAATGTTCTTAAAAGATACGGTCAAACGATAGGATGAGATTGTGTGGTTAAAATATATAAGAAATAAGTATTCAATTTAAACGTTGGTCTGGAAAGCGAACGATTTTCCCTGGATTGCAAGTACTCCGCTGAAATAAGGCCATTGTGAAATTTTTAAGGCATTAATTAGGAGACAAACGTAGTTGGTATCGTATGGGTTTTAATCTGGAAAATTCAATAAGAACAGATTTCAGGACAGTTTGTTTAGGTCATCAGCCGAAAGGCTGGTTTGAACCTGTAGAGGTTTTACTAAGTAAAACGAGGAGTGAGGTGGTTTACCATTGCCTTCCTCACTGAATGGAAAAGTACACTTATCAGCATGCCGGGCCCTCTAAAAAGCACATATTTTCCACTCTGCAAATGACACCTTCACTTCATTCACCACAGGGTCTGGCTGTATAATGAAATTCATTACTTTCAGAGGAAATAACTCTGATTAGTGTCTTTTACACCTCTACCTCTTCTGCTCTTAAATGATTCAGTCATTCAATTGGCTGACCATGTGATAAGAAACAGAACTATTTATTCTAGCCCTGCAACAAACAGATTGAGTGTAAATAATTTGACACTCCACCTTCAGGACAGTATAAATAACAAAATAACCCTTTACATGGTAGTAGGCTACTACAGGGGGAAATATATATATATTGTAAAATGTTAAATTTTGTTTTATAGGGACTTGAATAATGTATTTCTAGAGCCAGAAAAGTAAGATATTTTTTATATTAAGTCCTGGTAAGTATACTTACCAAGGAACGTTTATTGAAATTGGAATCACATAATGTTTAGTGGTAAGAATGCATTTTAAAACAACTTGTAGTACTATATTACATAAAAATATGTAAAATAACTTATCTCAACTTTATATTAGTATGAATGCTTGCTTTTTTTTAAAAAAACTCGAATTTTCTAAGCACTGTACAAAATTAACAAAAAAACAACACGGTTGCGTACGCTGGTATGAATCCTTACCACATTCGTGTAACTCATGAAGCAAATCGGGCGCTGGACACTAATTTCAAAATGTGGAGAGCCTACTTATGAGAGAAGATCTATAAAACCATAAAATGCCAATAGGGTTTACCTGTGTAGCTTATTCTTAAAAAAATATCGACCTTATTGCGAGAGGTAAGTATACCTATCAAACACCTACAAAGGTTCAACACACGAAACGTTCTAATATATCGACAATAAAATTTTCAGTATAGCTTCATTTCGTAAGATTTTTTATAGAATTTTTTGATGTAATGGCAGTTCCAACACGTTTGTATGGCAGCAAAACTTGGGCTTATACCGGGAGAAAGAAACAGAGATTAGAAGCTGCAAAGATGCGTTTCTTACGGATGGACAAGGTGTGTACTAATACTTCCACAACTGGCTATACAACGCTTTGTAGGAGAATACGGTAGGGTGTAGGGAAGTGTGGGAGCCCTGCTTCTACAAAACAAAAGTAGTGAATTACTAAATTGATAACAAAATTATAAAAAAGACTTAAGATTATAGTACCTAAAAAACAGATTCATGAAAAATTTAAGATTTTGTTCTAATTATATTTACGTTTGCAATAGTTTCTTTAACTTTATTTTGGTAAAGTAAGTAGTTTAACCAAAATCAAGAATAATGATTAAGCAGAACTTATAATTATTGAGAAGCTGTATAAATTTATTTATGCATTTTCCACTTTTCTTATCGAAGATTAAACTAGTACACGAAATGAGCGGATTATACTACTTTGCCGTAGGTATTCTGCCTCACACCTACTTCCAGTACTCCTGGTTGGATTAAATAATACCGTGAGTAAGAGTTTCTCCTTTAAACTACACCTGGTTCGTTTCCTACGCTGCTTTTATAAAATGTGTACTCAACGTTATTATACGTACGTTATATTATTTAATGATTAAGAAACTAAAATTCAATTAAGCTTATATAATTTAACTTTATAATTAAACTAACCGAAAAGAAGCATGTACTCAGACTTTTCAACCTGTTTTCTCCAAGAATATCAAACAACGAATGTAAACAGAAAGATGAAAATAATCCACTTACATTAGAAGTATTTTCAGGTCGTTACATATCTAGCATATTTGTTTACTCACTGCCATATTTCATGTCAAAACACTTTTAAATTAATTTTTACCTCTCTATTTAATTACATTTTCGATGGATCTTCTTTTAAATTATTTTCTTTAAAATTTATGACAAATATTTATTTTAAAAAAACACACTAAATAATTATTGCAAGTAAAACAACATTAAAGAATTACAATAAACTTTTTAATTTAATAACAAAATAAATTGATAAAAAGGTATTTTAAAACTCAACCAAGATTTAAATTACCCTTAAATAAAAATAATAATAGCGATTTATAATCAAATAAAATTTTAACATTTACTTAATATCTAAAAAATCTGATGTACGCTAACTGCCTGTTACGTAGAAACTACTACAATACGCAACGTGTTATGTGCAAACAATTTACTTAACATTGTTTCACTATAACACTAATAACAAATAACTGACTTCACAAACTGTTTAATACTGTAACGTTTATAAGTATTTTATCTAAATTTAATTTTGTTTCCTTAATTTTTATATTTTATTTTTACCTCGAATACTCAATTCTATTAATATGGTAGATTCTCAGTTTGTAATTTCTGTATTTCTTTTAAAATGTGATAGACCTTGTGGTTAGGTTATATTTTTCTTTGTTCACTAGAAATGTCGTAGTGAATTTTATAATTCTATTGTGTGAGGGTCTGGACACTGTTCCACCCCTCCCTCCCTGCTTTTGTTTGAGGTCATTTACGTCTTGGGGTGTACGTGCTGTCTTAGCCGTAGACTACATCGGATGATCGCTAGAAGTGTTCTGATTGGTTGGCCAATATCGCGTGACTTTCTATACAATACCGGATGGGGGTGCTTTAAAGGTTTTTCGTCCTGTTGTGTCCTGACTTTTGTGCGATGCGGAAGCATAAGTTGAAAGTTTAATGCCCACAAAGGCAAAAATGAGGCGGTATCAATCTTGTTTTAATTAGCTTAGTTATGTTCAGTTTAATGTAAAGTTTAATTTGTTCGTTTAGTTTCGTTTTTTGTTGCTGTTGGCGAATTATGTAAAATTTATACACCGTTATGTAAATTCTAGGCGTGTACTTCCTTTATATTTTCTTGCACCCGACGCTTCGGAAATTATTGGGTAAGTGAAAAGTCTATTTCTTTGTTAAATTGTGGTGTTATGTTTTGTGATTTATCTCTGGGGCGTAGGAAAAGATTCTGGATCTGAGTGCCACACTGATCTCGTTTTAATTAAGTGCTAAAGATTCTTATTATTATGTTAACATTTTAATTGCGTCATAAAGTTTAAGGTACCTTTGTTAAAGTAATCTTGTAGTTTTTTTTTTGTATTTGCGATTAGCAAATAATGCAGTAAATAATGCAATAATAATGTATAAATTGTAATCCTGCAAATTATGCAATAACTTGGCGGATAAAGCCTGTAATGTTAGGTAATTCGTATGAAGCAATAGAATGGGAGAAATAATTTATAGTAAATTCATGTTATAATGTTATTTTATATTTTCTAATTTTGGGGTTAAATGGTAAAATCGCGTTCTGGGAGGCGGATCATTTGTTTTGTGATTTCTGTCAGCTACAGAAGTGCGATTGGTGTTACAGAAAAATATATTTATCCTGGTATTCTGGTTCCTGCAATCCTGGAAATCCTGCAAAGGAGATTCTTTGGGGAGATCTTTCATCTAGAAGTTCATTTGGAGATTCAAAGAAAAATGGCTGGATATTACAACATTCTGGATTGATCGAAGTTAGATTTTCTCCGAAGTAAATGGATTACGAATATTTTCAAATAGCCAGGAATTCACCCAAAGTTCCGTTGTGTGAAATTGAATTATCGGGGAAGTAAAAATTTTATTTGTTATTCTTAATTGAACTTAATATTCTTGAAATAATTGTGTAACTTATAATTTTTTTAAATTAATTTTTGATATGTTGTTGGATCCACAACTTTAACTTCCATTTTATGTATATTAATTCAACAAACTTAAATTTGATTTTAATAATTAAAATTCTTAGTCAACAGCATAACAGTTTTAATTTTTTTATTTTTCTTTCCCAAAGTGGCTCTTAGCCTTTTTGTGTGGTAAATCTCATCTCTAGGAATTCTCATCTCCTGGAATGAAAGTTCTGAGCTGAATTAAAATGTAATTTAGGGTGCCTACAGCTCAATACAAACTTATCTAAAGGATTGCTACTTTTTTATAAGCAATAAGAATGTTTTGAAGGACAAAGAATAATGAAAACTCCAGGTAAATAAATAATATCTAGATAAAAGAACCCGATGGAACACAATCAAATATACTAACCTATACTAGAAAGACAACAAGCAAGGCGCCGCCTGAAAGCTAAAAATCACTTCCACACACAAACGATCGCAAAACCATTGTCCTACATATTGTCCATATGTCTCAATATATTGGATTTCCAAGCATAAGTTGTAGTCTGCGAGTAAGACTTTTTCAGTAGGAAAGATACCATCATGCCGCACAACCTCTAACCTGGAGTTTTAAAGGCTCGTTTGTTAAAGACTCCCTGTTACTAGGAAAGATTTGCTAGGTTATGACAGATAACATATCATTATGTTTTTGGTAGATCCAAACTCGGCATTAGTCATTTATGTATGCTATTTTCTGAGATATCTCGGATGATATTGGACCGTTTAGGTTGCAACATTATGAAATTCACCATGACGCTGAACTTCATATTTTTCGTGGGTGGGTATGACACATGCGAATATGAGACCAGTGAGTTCAGAAGGAGATAGAGGGATCGTATTCAACGTATGCTTCCAGGAAGAATTACCCTCAATGCATTGAGGTTCAGTTCTGAGGAACATTGGAGTATGATAGACTTTGGAGGATATGATTATATTTTCTGATCGGTGTGGACTGGAGCAAGCATTTTTACTATCCCCGGTGGAAGAAAAATTATTATTGAATCCGGTAAAGGGAATTATTGAATTATTATTGAATATTACTGAATCACTTGCTCACCACAAATTAAAATTCGTTCAGAACTGGTATTAGATTTTCCAGAATATTCTTTTTCTTCAAGTGCCATAACAGATATTTTGCCATAATGTAGTATTTCATGAAAAGCTCTGCTAGGATAATTATTAAGTATCAATAGGGATGACTCACACTATCTTCTGATCTAACACTAGCTGACTTTGATTGAAATTCGAAAAAATCTGGTGTGAAACACTCACACAACTTTCTCTTGCCAATGCAAATAATTAACAATAAACCTAACATTGTTAATAAATTAGAAATAGACAAAAAATTAATCTCAAAAACATAACCTTATTTTAATCATGAGTGAATGATGCAAAATGAAAATCGAACTCAGTTTGCTTAAAAAACGGAAAATCACACTTTCACGCTAAACTAGGCTCTGTAGAGAAAAATTCTTTAAATAAAAGTTGTAGATCTCTTAGTTTTCTATGAATTTGATTATAAACACTTTTGTCGTAAAATGCGTACTAAAGCCGAAATATTAAAAAAAATCGATTTTTCACACGTTTTCGTGAGAAAAAAAAGAAAATCGCTAATTACCGCTAAACTAAGCGTTATACAAAAAAATGTTTGAAATAAAAGTTGTAGGATTTAAAATCGTCTACAACTTTTATTATATACATTTTTGCGCTTAAATGCATATTAAAGCCGTAATCTTAAAAAAACAACGTTTTTACGTGAAAACACCCTTACCAAGAATTTCAGCCAAGATGGCGCCTACCGTATCTTGTAGAGCATAAACAATTTAGTAAACCAGGCGATTTTAAAAAAATCGTAGGACCAGTTTTTGAGAAAATCGAAAAAAGTGAAAAATTATACGAATAAACTACTACTTCCGGTTTGACCGATTTTGATGAAAATGTTCGTGTCGGGTCCAGTAGTGGTATGTATGTGGTGTGTAGTTTCAAGTTTCAAGTTCGTACGATGTTCCGTTCTTGAGATATTTTGTATACACACACACAGACATACACACACACAGACCAATCGCTAAAAACATGTTTTTTGGGTTCAGGGGTCTGAAAACGTATAGATCCGGTGAAAACTCGATTTCTTAAAATCGACATGAAAACAATACTTTCCTTCCTATATATTCATATAGGCAAGAGAAAGTAAAAAGAGGCTATTTATATGAATAAACTAATTAGGTCGGCTCATTGGAGTAGTGTTCAGCGTAACCGGCTTCTATGCCAGGGCTTCCGGATTTGATTCCAAGTCACATATGTAATTTCCTCATTTTTGTGTAGTACCTCATTATCATTACACACACATATTGGGTCAGTTTTCGTTGGCAGGCTGTTTGTGAAGCCCCACACCACGGTCGACTTCCTTCGTTCGATTGAGCCACGGTTCACTCGTTCTGCTGGTACTCGAAATTTTATTATTTTATCAGAAACTGTAATTAATATTATGTTTTGGTTTATGGGTAATTTTGATTTAAATTTATTGGAGCAAAGGTATAATTCATTCCTTTTTTTAATAATGCTGTTTGGGTTTTATAAGAAATTTTAAATTAAATTTATTGGAATATGGGTAATAAAGTGCTGTTTCAATTTAAATTACCCATAAAACGGAACCAGAACTTTTAAAAAAATGAATTAAATACCCTTTTTCCAGATAATTAAATCAAAATTCTTTGACTTTCCTTTTTTATTTATTTAAAGGTTCTTTTTTGTTTTGATTCTTTGAAGGTTGTTTTTTTTATTATTGATTGTAATTTAAAGTTGTTGCCTCTTTTTTAATGTCTTATTGTTTTGGATTCATGATGATATGAAAACTTCATTATTTTGGTACAGTAATTTCAAGTAAATAAATGATAATAATAATTTGTGTCGTTATTAAAATATCTAACTTGTTCTATACTTATTAATAGATGAATTTTCTACATTTTCAAGTTCAGTTTGAATATAATACATTTATTCAGAATGTTGTAAACGCAGTCAAAGAGATTCAAATTTATGCTATTAAAGTTACAAGAAATTATTTTCTATTTGCAAGTTGATATTATGTGCAATTAAAATGCAAATTAAAAGTTTATGAGAAGTTTACTGAGGCGTATTAAAATACAACCATGCAATACATATAATGAGTTAAAGTTATTATTACTATTTAATTGGTATTTACTTCGTCGTGTCCTAATTAACTTACTCTTATTGGATGTAATGCCTAGTTTATTTGCTACTTTTTACGTTTTTTTATTGTTTTTTTTTTATTTACTTTAGAATGTTTTATATTTGTTATATTTCAGATAGAGAACTGTATTCAGTTCTAACTTGATCTAACTTGCCAGATCTAACTTGCTAGATCTAACTTGCTTCAGATTCAAACTTGTAGAAAAGTTTTAACAACATAGAAACAAAGTTTCAGTTAAGATTCATTTGCATATTCTTATATTAATTTCAAGTAAAAACTTGCATAACATATTTCCATACACAATTTAGTTTAATGATTAGAAGTTTTTATTAAAATCTTTCAAAATTTACATTTAACATGACTTACACATAAACTCTGTTCTACATCAAAAAAACCAGCGTCACCCGAAGATACGATACGAAAAAATTAGGAAACATTTATAGCTTTAAGTACCTCGAGGCGATAATACAATGAAACCTCGGTAATTCGAAATTTTCGTTAATTCGAAGAAATTATTTGTCCCTGTCGTTTTGTATACATACTAATGTTAAAGCTAACTTCATAATTTGAATTTCAAATAAAAAATTTTCGTTGATTCGAAATTCTTATTCGTTATCCCAAGTTTAGCGAACGGAATGAAGACACACAAATGTTGATAAATGTACCTGATGAAAATGAACCCGAACAATGGAATGAACTCAATACTGAACCATTTTCTAAGGTTGCTGCCGTAGATGACAATTTAATGTTACCGGTGAGAGAAACGACAATGAAAATGTTAATGAAGTTCTGAGTAGGCGGGAAGGTATGAAAACTGACGAAAAAGAAGAAAAGAACAACGATGAAGAAGATAGCAAACCAGCACCCGTGTACGACAGCCAGGAAGCGGTGAAAATGTTGTGTGGTTTACGGCGTATTTTGAGGCACTAGAGAATGTAGCAGATAAAGTTTTCCATTGCATCGGAGGGTTAGAAGAAAGTATAAACAAGGAAAATATGACGTCACCGTGAGACGCAGCCGAAAATTAAGTCGTTCTTTTCTTCTCGACAGTAATACATGGTAATGTACAAATTTTTACAATGCGTTTTAAGAAGCCCAAACTTTATTTTTTGTTTAAAATTTATTTTAGTAGCTTTAAGTATTTATACAATTGTATATATAAGTATGTATACAATTGATCTGTGGTGAATGAAGTGAAGGTGTCATTTTCAGGGTGGAAAGTGAGTGCTTTTCGGAGGCCCTGGCATGCTGATAAGCATACTTTTTCAACTCAGTGAGGAAGGCAATGGTAAACCACCTTACTCCTCGTTTTTACTTAGTAAAACCTCTAGAGGTTCAAACCAGCCTTTCGGCTGTTGACCTAAACAACAATTGTTTTATACTTATAGCCTACTGTATTGCACGTATGTATTTGATTTCGGTGTTAAAACACACTTAAAAACGTGCAGTAAATGCTTTTGTAATTACGTATAATTTTTAGTCAGACTCCAAGTAACTTTGTAATTCGAAATTTTGTTAATTCGAATTTTTTCACCGGTCCCTTCGGCTTCTAATTACCGACGTTTCATTGTACAACAAAATACCACCGGAAAGGAAGCGAACAACAACAGACGAGGAAAGATGGCCAACGGACTCCAAGGAATTCAACACTTGTATAAGAAGAAAGCATCTCAAGACAATCATGATTAAACATTATAATACTGTGTGTCTGTACACGAGTACTTTAGAGTGACCGAGTACGCTGGTCGAAGACAAGCTGAGAAATTTGAGAGTAAGATCCTCTGCAAAGTAATGGGTCCGAAGATAGCAGATGGACAATATAAGTTACAAAGTACAGAAGAACTCAAAAAGGAAATAAACAATCCAAGAAATACCAAGACAGGCTGGAACGCCAATAACAAAATCTTTGGCAATTAACCTTTTGTATTATAATGACAACTATCGCAAAAAAATTTCAAAATTTTACACTTACCGTACAGACGAAATCAAAAATTAAGAAGTTTTTTAATTAGACGAAAAACAATTGTTTAAATATTATAATTATCAAAAAGACTAAATTTTGAACTTTCTGATCAATAATGAAGCTGTTTTTTTTTGTTTTTTAATTAGTATTATGCTAGTGAACGTAAAATTTATTTTTTAACTGAACTATACTTAATTTATTTTATACTTTTAATTTGCTTTTTTCAATCTATACTTATAAAAGAAGAAGTCCTGACTGACTGACTGACTGATTCATAATCAACGCACAGCCGAAACTATAATAGTTACAGACTTGAAATTTGGAAGTTAGCTTTCTTATGTTGTGTAAGCGCGCACTAAGAAAGGATTTTGCAAAATTTTGATTTTAAAGGGCAGAAATAGCAAAAATTCCCCCCCACTGATGCGAGGATAAGGAATCAACGCGAAGCGCTACGCTTACGGCTGGTTCTCCAACACACATTTACCCCTTCCATAGGCATATTCCATAGCCACCAGTACTTGTCGTTGCACACTTTCAGACGGTAGGCCTATTTGACAGTCACTGTGATAGCGTCAAAAAAACCGTTTTATTTAAAACCGTTCTTCTCAGAACAAACTATCGTACTACTGTGCTTTAGTCGTGACTCACCGTTCTTCTAAGAACGAATTTTGTTAACTTAAATCAATTATTTAATGATAGTGATTTGAAATCCAAGAACACATTTTCAGTAACTAAATATTACTGTTATTATATTGAATGTGGATCTAGGGCGCAGGCCCGAAAAAAGGCAGACGGTATTTGACAGCCACCAAAACAAAAAATTACAAATTTAGGCTACATATTCAGCATTAAAAGATTTGAACGGTCTATTTATAAAAATTTTCAATTATTTCAGTTTTATTGATTACATAAATTTGATTGCAAATCTATTATGTAAAATCCTAATAAAGGATTTTGCAAAATTTTGATTTTAAAGTGTAGAAATCGCAAAAATTTCGTCCCATAAGAAATACACATAAGTAGCCTATACTTATATAAATGATCCGTTTAAAACAGTAACAGTCGGCCTACAGCGGATGTTAAAACTCGCATTTTATTCTTAATCGCATTTATAATCTATACTATTTTCCCAGAAGTTGAATTGACGTTAACAACGATTTTAATCTATGTTTTACTTTTGTCACTCCGGATGTTGTACTGTACGTAGTGTTTAATTTTTTGACCTAAACTGGATTAATATTTTAATCAGAAATAATTCCAGAATTGTTGTAATTAGCATAATACTTATAAAAGAAAAAATGCTGACTGACTGATTCATAATCAACGCACAGCCGAAACTATAATAGGTACAGACTTGAAATTTGCAGGGAACCTTTGTTATGTTATGTAGGGGAGCACTTAGAAAGGGTTTCCCAAAATTTTGATTTTAACGGGAGAAATCGCAAAAAAACGACGTCTCCCGTAAGAAATACACAGAGATTATATCGGATCTATAGATAAGTTGAATATAATAGAAAAAAAGCCAGAAAATAAAAACAGATGTTTGAAAGGTATTCAACAGGTTTGAACATGTTTGACAGGTTTTGTTCAACGCACTGCGGGAGGTTGGACTGTCTAATTCATGCATGCTATTGATGAAGATATGGGATTATAATATTTTTCTATTGTATATATATAAGTCATGAGATAAAAGACAATAACTCGAGTTTTATACTATTGTTAAACATGAAATTTTTCTTGAAATAACAGTCAAAATTGAAAACCTAAATTAAAAGCCTCTTATACTATTTTTAACATAAGATATTTTGTAACCAATAACCTTTGCGCGGGCGAAGCCGCGACGGGGGACGCTAGTTTGCTTATAATTGAATAATTTGACTTATTATATATATTTTTAAATACTGTTGTGACCTGTTCAATTTAAGAACGATACGCAACCCCATTACCTAAAGAGAAGAGGATGATGATATTTATGACGTGGAAATAATTCGTAGTCTTGTACAGACTCAGGCCGACCATTCCTGAGAAAGTATGGTTAATTGAACATCCAACCATCAAAGTAGATGAGTAACCACTATCTATAGTACGTAAAATGAAAGATGAAACCTGTGTTTGGAACCGCGTATCTCACCAAGTAAAAAACATAATTGAAAAAAAAACAATTAAAAGTGAATTTTCATCCCTTATTAATTAAAGGGACACAGCGTTCGTTATGACCGTTACGTCTATCGGGAACGAAAATATCATGTGTTTTTTTTTTTTAAAAACCCCTTTAATTCCTTTACTCTTTATACTAAAAGGCTGAATTTTAGCTGACATTAATAAGAAAACATGCAAGAACACTTCTCTAAAAAGCCATATTTTTTTTCTCCTAAAATTCATCATCCTACATGTTCTGAAATATGGACTAAGTGAAAAATGCGCAAAAAACAGATACCTACGTATTCTGTTTCCAAATTGATATAAAATGCCTAATATACTCCTGAATCCTGAATCCTGAATCCTGAATCCTGAATCCTGAATCCTGGTTGAGAGGGCTAAGAAGCCCTATGATGGCGACATCGTGTTAAGGAACACCTGGTCGCTCGGGGAACAATATAACAGAATAATTGCAACCTCAAGAAATTTAGGGGGAATTTTATAGTTTAAATAGGAAATAGGATTCTGGTTCGTGGGACATTGGAACTGGGACTTGAAAGGAGGTAATTTATTTTTAGAAGTTATTTGTGGAAAATTTAAATTAAGGGACAAGTGGGTTTAAGAACGGCTCTTTTATTTTATTTTATATTTCAGTGGCCTTTTTTCAGTTTTGTGGGAGGCCTAATATTTTGGTGAGGGGAAGGCATGCATTTTACTGAACGTGGACTAAAGGTATAATTTAAGGTAGGGGTTAGTTTATGATTTCAGGGGAGACGGAAAGGGTAGAGTTTGGCATAATCACCGGCCTTTTTATCTTCTGAGTGTTTATTAATTTAAATTGCGGCTCTTTTCACCGTAGTGGAGTGATTATGCATAGGAACATGGGGACAACTACCAACTGGGGGGAGTGAGTCATACAAGTAGGAGGGGCATGGGTAAATAAGAGGAATACAGGGCAGAATAAAAATGTGGCAACTCTAAATTTTGTTAAGTGGGTCATTCTAAAATTTAGATAAAGTCGTGGAATGGTAATGGGATAGAGACTTCAGGTGGGTGTAGGCGTCGGTACAAGTCCTGAATGATCTGGGGTCCGTCAGTTTTCCCAGCGTCGTGTAGCCGTTTCGAGGTATTGTAAATAAAGTCCTCCATAGAAGGGAAGAGAAGGTGTTCGTGTATGATGTGATTGGATATAAGATAGTGGAACTGTGTGATGCACCGGAGGACTTTGTTCTGGTATGCTGAAGTACGTCTTTTGTTGGACTTGGAGAGAAAGGGCCACCATACCGGTGACCCGTACAAAAGGAAAGGACGTAGGATAGAGGAGTACATCAGAAGTTTCAGTTTTGAGGAGTATGCAGGAGAGAGGAACAAAGGGATGAGTAAAGCGAACAAGGCCCTACCCTTGCTAAGCTTGCTGTCAATGTGCTGTCGAAGTGTCAATCGTTTATCTAGGTCAACCCCTAGATATTTCACGCTGTTCTGCCATGGGAGGAGTTCCCCTTCCAATCGTAGAGGCGGAGGAACATTGCGTTTTAGTGTAAAGTGGATTGCTTCGCATTTTGTGGGGTTAAGTGATAGTCTCCAGACACGACACCAGCTAGTGATGTCTAGAAGCTGAGTTTGAAGCGCGCGGCAATTGAGGCGGAGGCATCTGCCGTGACGGTACAGGATAGCATCATCGGCAAACAGTCCGAATTGGATTGAATCACGGACAGGAAAATCGAAGGTGTACATAAGATAGAGGATGGGCCCAAGGACCGAGCCCTGAGGTACACCCGCGGACGAAGGGGTGAGTGGGGACATGGCCATGTGGAACTGAGGAATAGTGACAGAGACTTGGAATTGTCTTCCAGTAAGATAGGAATGGAGTAATCGGACAGTTGAGGGGGGAAAGAATTGTGCCAGTTTGTAAAGGAGGCCCATATGCCAGACGCGGTCAAATGCAGCCCGAAAATCAAGCAGTACAGCCGTCGTGTCACAGTAAGAATTTCTGGCATCCACAAGTGCCGTGACGATGCGGAGGAGTTGGGTAGTTGTGGAGTGTCCTTGACGAAAACCAAATTGCTCGGGGGGAAGAACAGATTCAACAACAGGTCGCAGGCGTGGGAGAAGAAGCCTTTCGAATAATTTTGACAGGATCGGCAAAAGGGAAATTGGTCTATAACTTTCGGGATCAGTTGGACGTTTGTGGGGTTTCAGAATAGTAATGACTTTGGAAACCTTCCACGAAGAGGGGAAATGTTGCAGCGCCAACACTGCATTGAAAATTGTCAAAAGATGAAGCTTTAGATCTGGCGGGGAATTCAGGATGGCGTATCCAGAGACATTATCAGGACCAGGGGCCTTACGCGGATTAATCGAGGAAATTACAGAGGTGACATCATCCTCCGTGAAGGGCTGTAAGTTACAGGGCGTAGGGTCAGAGAGCGTTGAGTTGACTTCATCATGAATGAGTTCATCCTGGTCATGATGAACGGGCGGAGGGGCAACAAAATGTCGTTCAAAATGCGAAGCGAAAGTGTCAGCAATCGCCTGCGGAGAATATGTCAAACCATTAGGTGTCATCAGAGGATGCGACTTCCTCTGGGTCGACAACAAACGACGTGTAGCCTCCCATGGTCTTCCGTCATCCGCTACTCGATGAAGGTAGTCCTCCCACTTACTACACCGGTGACCATCGAGTAGCAGTTTACACCTAGCAGCGGCACCGTTGAACAGATCCCGATGATGTGGATCTCTGGTGCGCTGCCAGAGCCTTCGAAAGCGACGTCTATCGGCGATTGCTGCTTTGATAGGAGCTGGAAGTGATGACCTAGTGCGAGGCGGGCGTGGGTGCGAGTTCTGGGCAATGGAATCGGAAAGTATCGAAGTGAGGGAATCAAGATGGGACTCGAGCTCAGTTACAGTGGTAATAGTAGGGGGTTCAGGTGGAATTAGGGAGGCAACTGAGTCATAGAAGGAACGCCAGCAGACCTTCAGAGAAGGAGGCGGGACAGGGATACGAGCAGTCGAGGACGTGAAAGTAAACAGAACTGGATAGTGATCAGAATTCAATTCAGGTAATACATCGATGTCTGGGACGGAGGCAAGATCGAGAGAAATAGCGTAATCAAGGATATCAGGAAGTTGATAGGTGAATGGGGGCACCCTTGTCGGGGTATCAGGAACATGGAGCGCTAACGACAAAGGAGACTGCTCGAGGAAGGACAGGAGTTCAGTACCAGCAATGTTCGTTGTTCGGCAGCCGAGGTCCGTGTGTTTGCTGTTCCAATCGCCAGCTGCAAACACAGGTTGACGTTGGTCGAAGAGCATAGCAAGGGCTGCGGGGTGGAAATGGGCAGCAGATGGGGGGTGGTAAACTGAAATGAAAGTAACCAGACGTGAGAAGAGAGGCACCGTAACAGCGACATGTTCAATCGAAGGAATATGGGTCACGTCAAGGAAGTTATGAACATGTCTCTTATGTATCAGAACAGCTACCCCTCCTGCCGGGACCACAGCGCCAGGTCGATCGGCACGATACACAATGTAGGGGGATAGGCGAAAGCGAGTAGTAGGTAAAAATTTAGTTTCCTGTAGAAGAGCAACGTCAATATCGTAATCTGTTAGTACTCGTAGTAGGTCGTTTCGTTGGCGAAGGATGCCATTGCCATTCCATGACATAATGCGAAAACGCATTACAAAAGGAGGGAGGTCAGAGATGAGATAAGGATAGTGATAGCTTCAGAGGCGGAGCTAATAGATGTTAGTTGAGGAAGAACATTAGCCACCCAAGCTAGTAACTTAGTGGAGGTTAGGAACTGGACGATCGTAGAAAAATCGAATGCAGTGCTGTCCTTAGGAGGGACTTTTTTAGCCGGGAGTGGCGGAAACTCCCTTTCGGAGAAGACCGGCTTGGATGGCTGTGAGTGAAAAAAAATGTTCATGTTAATTTTTCATTAAATTTTCTTTTTTTTGGCATAATTTAATGTTCTTGTTGTAGATTCAGGTCTGGACTATTGTAAAAAATAAAAACTGAAATCCAAATTTTCAGTTAAAACGATCATACAGTCAGTCATACCTTAAAGCATAAATTACGCATAAATTACAAGACACGGGAGTATATTATTATATTCGCATTTGAGACTTCGAACAAGCAACACGGCCGGTTGCCATGGCAGCCGCCATTGTTTATTGACTGTTTACGTTTGATATTATTAACGTCTTACGTTTGTTTAATTAAATAGCGTCTTACATTTTTATTTTATTTACTGTGCTCTATTATTATTGTGTTAATTACGTGTTTTCATTGATTATTTGTGTATTTATTATTTATTTCATTTGTGTAACCTCTGAGGTTATACGCGTGTTTTGTTGTGTGCCGGCCCGGGCGATAAGGTTTAATACCTGGGCTTGGCACAGACAGGCACCGTCGTTACGGTACTTTGCGTCTAGGGAGATTGGGCTCCATGAGCCTGGACGCACCCACCACTTCAGAGGATTCAACGGCGTGTGCTATTTGGGAGATGGTGACGGCAGCGACGCAACAAGTAACCCATTCCTCTTCATCGACCAGCGCACCGGCTCCGACAACATCATCAATGGAAGTACCTGACAACGAAGGCTTCACCACCGTCCACTGAAAACGAGTTCGCACCAACTCAGGTGACGTACAAACACTTACCACCCCGATTGCAACCTCACCCCCCGATTCGACTCCACGTCGAAGTAAAGTTCCTCCGTTTGTGTTTCGCGCCCCTGCCAACTGGGCCGCGTTAACAAGGACACTGAGCAGTCAGCTTACGGAGTCATTCAAGGTCACGACACGTGGCAATTCTTACTCCTTATTTACGAAGAATATCGATGACTTCCAAAAGTGCAAGGCTGTCCTCCTTTCGGTGGGCATTAACTTCCACACTTACTATACAACCGAGCCTGATGAGGTCAAAGTGGCAATCAAAGGGTTGCACTCTTCGTTTCAACCCGAAGAGGTTAAGATGTTCCTCGCTGAGCGTGGCTTCGAGGTGAGCCACTGCCAGAATATAACTGGCCGAGCTGGCAGGCCAATCAATGTGTTCCTTATCAAGTTGCGCAAGTCACCTCGCTTCAAGGACATTTACAAGGTCGATTCGATCTTCAACATTGAAGTGACCGTGGAGGCCTTCCGCCCACGCCCGGGTCTGCCACAATGTTTTAAGTGCCAGCGTTATGGCCACTCATCGGTTAATTGTAACCATGAGTTAAGGTGCGTCAAGTGCGGCGGTAAGCACGACGCAGCTCAGTGTGAAGGCAAGTTAATTGAACAGCCTCGCTGCTGCAACTGTAATGGCCAGCACCCTGCTAGCTATCGGGGGTGCCCATTACATGTCCGGCTTCTTGCCGAGAGGCGCAAGGCTGCCGCCCAGTCGACGGCCGCTTCCTCATCAGCTCCGTCTACCGCCAAGTCCCAGGCGACACAATCACAACCCTCTTCCTCTTCTTCCCCTCCTACTCAGAGGAGCTATAACAAAACAATCATTAAGAAGGCTCCTGTGCACAGGGCCACCACCAAGAACCAGTTTCCGACTCAGAAAAATGTTCATGTCACTAGAATGAATATTTTTTTATAATTTTATACTGATTGTTTTAGAGAAAAGGGAATTTAGTTTTTTAAATTATCAGCATAACTGTTTTTAATATTTTCGGCTGTAGTTTCAGCTTTTTAACCAACTGTTGAAGGGAAATTTACTTGTTTGTGTAAATTTTGTTTTTGTTTGTCACTTTTTGTTTTTTTACCTGTTCCTGTAAATTAAATTTTTAATATTAGGTACATTTTGCTCGGAAACCACTAAACCTACGTGGCTGAAACTTTTACCAGTTATTTATCTTTTACGTGCACATACACTGGCGTAATTACAACTTCCTCAGATGCTCCAAAAATTAGTTCTATGCAAAAAACGTATAACATATTTTTATGTTATTCGTTATTCTGTTTTTAACATTACGATCAAACAGATTAAAAATTGCAAAAATGTCAATAGCTAGAGAAACCTAACAACTATAAGTTAGTAAAGTTTAATTTCACTATATTTTACCAATCCTGTGAAAAATGTACCTCAAAATAGCAAATTTAACATTGGCGTGATGCAAAATACAGTCTTCCTTTAAACGAGCCGTACCTGAAATTTTCGTTTTTTACTTGATGAGATACACGGTTCCAAACAAAGGCTTTACCTTCCATTTTACATACTATACTCATATACTTATATACTCATATTAGAATTTGTATAAAAGTTACTACTTTTACTAGGATTCGAACTACGGAACTTTCGTTTCCGAAAATCAGTTGGTAAACACTGACCTGTGGTGACGACTTTACCATTAGATAAACTTGATGTGTACTTATTGTAAATAGCCTGCCTAAAAGGCAATAAAATAATTCATCTTATTAAAGTTTAAACTAAAAAAACAGTAGCAATAAAATTAAAAATGCATTTCTTTCAATTTTTTTAAAATACAGCCTACATTTGGCTCGTTTCAGAAAAAAAGTAACAGAATAATAGATGGTCGTAAGAACACATTTTTCATTTCAGAACTGAAACATTTTACAGAAAATATATTCTCGTAAAAAATTCCGATTTTTTACACTCGGTTTGTAATATTGAATAAATTTAAATATACGTGACATTTTTACATGAAAGAGAAAAAAAATTTCACTGCCTCTATAACGGAATATTAAGAGTCACTTACTTATGAATCTACAGTTATTTCAAATTCCTTACATATGAAGAATATAAAATTTTTATATCAAACATTTTTGATTTTACATTTCTTATTTTATTTTCCTACTATACTCTGTAATTTAAAGTTGCTTTTTACAATTTTATTATTAGTTTAATTGTTTTCAATGAAACATTTTGAGGACAGTTGTTGAAGCTCCTTCATACTGTAACGTTTATCACGAGTTCTTTCAGAATCTGGTTATTTCTAAACCCTTTTAAATTTATAACAAAAATGTATTTATAAATTAATTGTTACTGTTATACCAACTAGAAATCACCGTAAACAACCGAACTGGAGAACATACTAAACTTAACACTGTGTAAAACTTTACCAAGAATTATATGGAAATTCACTAAAAAAAACATACCAATTTACCCTCAAATAATTGGTTGATTTTTGCTAACAATCCAATAACAATTGTATACTGACTGCCCATCACAGAGAAACTTCTTAAATACGCTACGTGTTGTGTACAAACTGTTTTTCATTCACTTCACCATTGTTTTATCAACAACTTTATAAAAAGCAACCGCTTTTTATATAGAACAATCATTGAAATTTCTCGAAGAATAATTAATATAAAATATCCAGAAAAAAATAAAACATTTTACTCCACATTAGAAAAATAACAAGTAAGGGACTACCAGAAAAGTAATAAACAATGTTAATTACAATTACAATGTCAAAACGTGAAGGCCATACACACAAGCGCTTTATAGTCAAAACACATTCCTCCAGGTGGCGTTGGTCACAATATATCTTATACTGTTCACTCCACACACGAATATCTTAATCCCGGGGTAATGATTTAAATCAAAATTTGCAAGCAATAAAACAGATTAATTTAAGTTTTGAACTCTACTCGTTAACCACCAGGTAACCAAAATTGTCAGCCCTGCAAAATTTGGAGCAGGAATTTGTGATAAATTTACTCGTCAACTTATTTATTTTTTTCATAGTAAACACAATTTATCAAATTAGTTTGATCTTGTAATTTGTAAACACTGTCATTATATAGAAATTAACTCAGCGGGTTAGTCTAGAGGAAAAGCGTCACAGCGAGTCATTTCTGTTTAAGAGCTGATTATCGGAAATGAAGGTTTCTGGTTCAAATCCAGTTACGTTTGTACGGATTTAAACACTAGACTGTGGTTACGGGTGTACTTTGATAGTTGGGGTTCAATTAACCATATTCTCTCAGGAATGGTCGACCTGCGTCTATACCAGACTACAAGTTATACACATCATCCTCATCTCATTGGGTTATGGGATTGGTTATTATTCATAAATTAAACAGATTGCAACGTACCAAAATTCATCTCATTGGGTAATGGAGTTGCTTTTTGTCTGAATTGAACCGATTGCTAGTAAACACATTAGGGATTAAAAAATAACAAAAATAAAATATGTATCTCATTTTTATTTATTTAACATGCTATCATTTTGCGTTAACCCTTTATAGGGCAGTACTACGGGGGCAAAATATGTTGTAAAATGTTAAAGTTTGCTTTAGGCCTACAGAGACTTGAATAATGTGCCTGTAGTATTGAACAGTGCCAGAAGAGTAAGATATTTCTTTTTTTTGATGATAAGTCCTGGTAAGTATACTTACCAAGTAATGTTTATTGAAATGGGAATCACATAATGTTTAGTGGTAGGAATGCTTATTTAAACAACTTGTAGTGCTATATAACAAAAAAAATATGTAGAATAACTTATCTTAACTTTGTATTAGCATAAATGCTTGCTTCCCCATAAAAAACTGGAATTTTCTAAGCACTGTACAAAAGTAACAACAAAACAACATGGTAGCATATGCTGGTATGAATCCTTACCACATTCGTGCAACTCACGAAGAAAATGGTCGCTGCGCACTAATTTCAATATGTGGATAGCCTACTTACCAGAGAACATCTATAACACGATAAAATCCCAATAAGCTTCAACTTCATAGCTTATTCTTAAATAAACTCGACCTTATTGCCAGCGGTAAGTATACTTACCAAAGACCTATAAAGGGTTAAAACGCGCAGCTAATGCTTCATTAATTAATATTATGACATTTCAACGCGAGGGTCCTTCAAGTAATAAGTGTTCTTATCAAAAATAATCAAAGCAACATAAAATAAACTGTAAAAATAGTTTCTGGTTGTGCGTAAGCTGCACCGTTGTAAATTAAATAAATAAAGTGACAAAATTTAAAAGGTCGTCATAAATTGATAGATAAGAAACATTAAATATGAATAAATTGTACATTTTTCATTCTCTATCTTGAGGGGCGGTTTGTTAATTAACTTCCATCCTAAGTACACAGTAATGTCACCACATCTATTGAAACATAAACTTAAATATCATATCCTATCGATCTCCGACCAAGAACTTATGAAATTTTCCCAAGTTTTAAATTATTTATTAGTATTAGTATTAACATTAATATTTTTCTTTATTGTTGTGTTAATTTAATGGTATATCATTTACATTCAATAATATTTGTTAAATAAAAGAAACTATGTAACGTAATTCTTGTACCCTTTTTATATGTTTTATTAGTAGTTTTTTTAGTAGTTATAAGTTTATAAAAATGTTAAATACATTTTTTTGTGTACTACTATGTGCGGACAGGACTCTTTGTGAAGAAGAGTTTTTGCGTATAAGTATACTTAATTAAAAATATTGTATATAGCTTAGTACAATCTCAATCTGTTAGTTTCAGGGCTAAAATAAATAGTTTTTATCACATAGTCAGCCAATTAAATGACTGAATCATTTAAGAACAGAAGAGGCAGAGGTGTAAGAGACGCTTATCAGAGTTATCTCCTTTGAAAGTAATAAATTTCATTATACGGCCAGACTCTATGGTGAATGAAGTGAAGGTATCAGTTGCAGAGTGGGAAATATGTATTTTTCAGAGGGCCCGGCATGGTGATAAGAGTACTTTTCCTCTCGGTGAGGAAGGTACAGATAAACCACCTCACTCCTCGTTTTTACTTAGTAAAACCTCTACCGGTTCAAACTAGCCTTTCGGCTGATGACCTAAACAACAACAGCGTAGTATAGTAATGAGTTGTAATATATTTTTGCTAAATAAAATAACTAAATAACTAAATAAATAATAATAATAATAATAATAAATAATTAAAATTATTTCAAATTCTAAAGTGAAGATAAAATAAAAAGATAATTTATTAAGGCAGATGTAATTTTTCAAATGAGATACCTATGAACAATTACAACAAAAATTGAAATATTTTTAGAGAAATATGAACATTTTCTGGCAATAAAAATATAAACTCTATAGTATTGTTGATTCCTCTATTCCTAAGATATCACAAATGGGCAAAGGATATTTTTCAAAGTCTTAGCAAGAAAAATGATACTGCGTGAATCCCCAGGTTAAGTGATACATCCACAGATCCACAAACACATGTATAAATACACGCACACACGTCCAAAAAGACAGTAGTATAGTGCTGGTTCTTGTCCGGGAGAACAGTTGGTTAGTGATGATAGGAGCAAAAGAGAATTGTTGGTAATTTTTTAGTGTTCAAGTCACGTTTTATCTGGGATCTTTAAGCTTAACCTCTCTTCCACCACCCCATCGACAATACGACGTCTTTCTTGACACACTTTCATTTGTCATTTAAGTAACATCCAACAGACAAGATAGTTTCAACAAATCTAATCTTCACTGCAAAGGAAATACAAAGGCACTACTGAAAGTAAACAAAATTAAGTTGAAAATTTAGTTAAGATTCTACAGAATAGAATAATTAATGAGAAATTAGTTGAGATCACTACGATCTGTAACCGGATTTTTACCAATTTTGAAAGAGTATTAAAATTATAAAAATTTTAGACATTCCAGAACAAAGCTTTACGCCCCATCACGGGCTGTCCAACATATTGTGACGATATCGAGGAGGAGATGGTGCGAGAAATTTCCAGTAATTCATAGAATGTTAAATAGTAAATAATAGAGTGACAAAGTAACAATAGGGTTAGTTATAAAAGGATATTTAAAAAGGGTCATGTATAATAAGGAAGGTTTTTTGTTGTACAACTATTTGTGAAAGAGTCGGTTGGTTACCCTGTAACACCTTTTATTCTATTGTGACTTGTTTACATTAGTTATGATCTTTCCAGAACAAATAAAAAGATTATTGATCGAATCTCTGTGTCTTTCTAGAATATATCTTTGATCTACCTATATAAAGGGAGCCCAAGTGCGGTCAGTGAGTTAGTATTCGTTGGATCTTTGACGAGTGTTTATTGAGTGTGCTATCGGTACGTAGAAAAGGTCAACGTATCCGGGCATTGTAGTGGTCAACTACTGTTAGACTATCTTATTGTGTATGTGCATTATATTAAGTTTTTGTGTATGTGCATTGTGTATAATTGTTTTTAAGTAGTACTAAGTGAATTATTGAAGTTATTTATTGTATTAATTCATTATAATTAGTTGATTATTTATTTTGTAAATATTTTAGTTGTAATAAATACTTCTAATTTTAAACTTTAGTATATTAATTATTTAATCACCTAGATCCCGAAACGGACCTTAGCGATAATTGTCACAATATGTTAGTAACAAAACATTACATAGAGACCTTAACATCAAAACGGTACATGAAACAGTAAAAAAAAAACTATACAGACGTTTTCATAGTAAACTACACTATCACACAAATCCAAAAATTTAGTCATTGTCCACTCTTCACCTACCACAAAACCCACCTAGAATACTGAAAAGGCAATGGAATAGAGACCTTTTGTGAATCGTCTTGAAAGGTTGCCGCTGGACGACTACCTCACACAAGTAACACCAAGACAATCATACAAAACCATTGACATACGTATAACTGTTGGTTGGGTTAATGTGTTACAAAGTTGTAGTTTATTTTTCTTAAATAAAGTAAAAAATATTATGAAATTATTTTACTACTTCTATGATAAATCAATCAAAGTTTAGTCAATCAGGCAACAATTTTAAAACAACATCAATTCAATCATGATATAGAAATTAATATATCTTAAATAAATATTTTGCGATTGGATGGGAATATATTTTGATTTTGGCAGATCATTAATGATTTATTTAACAACTTGTAAATTGTCTAAATGATAAATTATGATACGGGCAACGATTAAAACTTTTAAAGTTTACTATGACTAACAGTTTTATCATTAAGTGGTATAATTTTATATTACTATTATTTTGTAACAGAATTTTTGCTACATTTAAAACTTTGTGACAGAAATTTTACTACATTCAGAACTTTGTGACAAAACCTTTGCTACATTTACAACATTGTGACAGAACTTTTGCCGAAAATCTATCTATCTGCCGCAGAAACAAATAAAAAATCAAATGAAAAGTTATAAGATTCAGTCAACATTTGCTGATGGACAAGAAAACGAAAGATTTAGTTACGTAGAGTTTTCACAAGAAAATTTTCCATTTAAACTCTATACGAATACATCATACTGTAAAACAGATAAATACCTCGGTTATACGCTTGATGCACCAAAACAATGACTCAATTTAAAATTCAAACAAATGGAGGTACTGATTAAACAGTACGAAGTCAATCTTGTCAACTATCAACACATTATTAACTAACTAACAGGTATTAGAACCAATTACGACAGATCTGGAACTGTATGAAATAAATTAATGGATAAATCATACTACGATTCCAAAAGAGAACACTAAGAAGTTTCAGTTCTTCGTGATACTTTTGGAACTCGATCAAGATTTGAACCTTGAAACGGTTTTATTTTGTAAATAAATATATAAATAGAAAATAAGATTACTTTATTTTAGAAAATATGAGTACGTTTAAGGCTGTTTCATATGTATATTTATTAGGCGTAAGAGTACCAATAAGGAATTGCTAATCTTTAAAAATAATTGTAGCTGTAAGGTTACATTTTGAATAATGATGTTACATAAGAAAAAAGTAGGTTGTTTCTTAAGTTAATCGTAATTTTTTTTTTCATCCAAGGCGGTGAGAAAAACAGATGCTCACTCCCTCCCGATGGGGAAGTAGTGTTGGACTCACCTGAGGCGTCCTCGTCCGGCCTAAAGAGGCCGCAACCGCCTTACCAACCAAAAACCCGCCGCCTGGCGGGTTCGTTATTATTAATAGGAAGTTTATTAATAGTTAATAGGAAGTTGTTCGTTATTCTAAGATAATTTTCAGTACAAAAAAATAATTATCGATATAATCTTTAATTATAATCCGTAGCGATGCTGATTGAGTTCCTTAAAACAGTAGAAGAGTACAGTATGAGAAATTTCCATAGAGACATTTATCTATACATACGTACGAGGGGGTACCCAAAAGTATCCGGAATAGCTCTGCTGTGGGCGGAGCTTGTGCAGTACAAATTCCCGCCACTAGGCTGCTTGTAGCGCTACTCATTGCCAGTTCAATGCCATTTTGTTCGTTGATCTAGCTTGTTCTGTTCTCGTGCAGTGATTGTTCTCGCTAGTGCTGTTTTGTGCTCGTGTCGTTTTTCATGATGGCAAGTTTTAATGAACAACGTGCGGCTGTGAAATTTTGCTTCTTGCTCGGTAAAAACGCCGCGGAAACAGTTGTAATGTTGAACACAGCTTACAAAGACGACGCTATTGGAAAAACCCAAGTGTACGAGTGGTTTTTGCGCTTTAAAAATAGTGACATGTCGATTGAGAACAAACCTCGTTCTGGACGACCGTCGACTTCCCGAACAGACGAAAATGTTGTGAAAGTGAAAGAAATTGTACGAACAGACCGACGACAGACCATTGACCAAATATCACAGGTTAGTGGGTTATCTTGGAGCTCAGTCCAACGCATTTTAACAGAAGACTTGACAATGAAAAGAGTCGCTGCCAAGTTTGTGCCTCGGGTTCTGACAGACACTCAAAAGGAACGTCGAATTGAAACGTGTAGTGATTTGAAACAACAGCTTGAAACTGATCCAGATTTCATGTCAAAGATCATTACGGGTGACGAGTCTTGGTGCTATGGGTACGACCCAGAAACCAAACAACAATCCAGTCAATGGAAGACTTCATTATCACCCCGACCAAAAAAAAGTCGTCAAGTCAGATCGAACATCAAAACAATGCTGATTTGTTTTTTGATGTGAGGGGAATTGTCCATTCAGAGTTCGTTCCACCAGGCCAGACGGTAAATCAAGCTTTTTATCTTGAAGTGTTAAGAAGACTACGAAACAGCATTCGTCGTAAAAGACCTAATTTGTGGCAGACAGGGGACTGGTTTTTCCACCACGACAACGCGCCTGCACACACGGCAATCTCGGTTACCCAGTTTTTGGCGAAAAACGGCATGGTTTTGCTACCACACGCACCGTACTCACCCGATCTGGCTCCGTGTGATTTTTTCTTGTTCCCACGCATGAAAAGGGGCATGAAAGGTCTCCGATTTAACAACGTTGATGATGTCAAGAAAAAAACGACGGATGAGCTGGCAGCCATCACTGAAGAGGAGTACAAAAAATGTTTTGAACAGTGGAAGCACCGGTGGGACAAATGTATTAGTTGTAATGGAGAGTATTTTGAAGGGGATAAGGTTATTTTGTAAAAAAATTAAAAATAAATAGTTTTAAAAAATAATTCCGGTTTCTTTTGGGTACCCCCTCGTATGTACCACACACCAGTTGCCAGTTTCCATTAGCCGTATCTGAATTGTTACCTTCGCTGGCACATTATAATAATGAATCATTAAATAGGGATTTTTGTTTTGGAATAAATTATAATCAATACGTACAAAGTGAATTAATGCATATCAAAACATGGTTGCACGCGTGCAAATATGTATTACTTTTCGTTAGTGCGGGTTAAGGAGAAGTAAGATATCAGCAACTATAATACTGTTGCGGTGGGATAGACGAGGCAGAGTAGTGGTACATTAAGTAGACGAAATAAAAGTCACTATTCTATGGTTTCAACTATAGTTCCACTATCCGTACAGAAAACATGTATTAACTGTTTTAAAACTAGCATTATTTATTTTTTAGTACCTTAATAATTAACTACGTCATAAAATAACTAAAATTATAACAAATCATAAATTAGATTATTTAAGTAAAGCAATGTAAAGTACAAACGTCAAAATTATGATCCTGTCCTTAAAACAATTGAGGTGACTTGAGTTAAAATGAGAGTTAAAATTGAGTTAAAATGGATAGTAGTGCCCACCCCCCGCATTACTTAGTCTATTTTTCAAAATTTTCAAAATTCTACCACAACATTGACCAATCAATATTTCATGTTATTAACATATTTGTACTAACTTTTTTACGCTGAATAAAATGATAGTTTGTCCATGCCGAACGATCGAGCGGTTACCGAGATAGCAAGGGTTCAAAATATTGTTAATAAAACAAAATTTAAATAACGTAAAAATTCGAAATTTCGTACACACCACTTAATAAATTTCGCATACTTTCACACATACTTTCTGAAAACACTCTGCAAATGACACCTTCACTTCATTCACCACAGGGTCTAGCTGTATAATGATGAAATTCAGAGGAGTTAACTCTGACTAGAGCCTTTTATACCTCTACCTTTCTGCACTTAAATGCTCCAGTCATATAATTGGCTGACCATGTGATAAGAAACACAACTATTTTTGTTGCCCTGGAACTAGCAGATCAAGTGCAAATAATTTAACACTCCAACTGCCTATTATGGGAAAATCCTAACTATATGAAAAAGAATAACCCCTTTTATTCAGTTGAACAACGGTGTTTTCATATGAAAACAGAACAAATGGAGTACCATTTAGGACAACTGAAACCCAAGGTACACGTTTGTTAAACATGAAAACTGTGTAATATTTACCGCCGCTCTGTTGATTACTCCATCCCTATTTTTTTTTTTTCAAGAACACAGTCATCTTACACCAATTGTACTGTATACTCGTAACACTTATACGTAGAAATTGTTCTTCGATAAGTATGCACGGATAAAAACATTAAAAAAATATAAATTTGAAAAGCATGAGACATGCCAAATTTGGTAAATACATAAATCTCAGAAGGGTCACATAAATTAACTTGAATGGTGTCATTTGCTTGAACAAATTAAGGAATGTGGGTGTGAAGATTGTAAGGGGAGTAGAAATTTTAAAAGAGTTCTCACGGGAACAAAACAATTAAGAATTGTTAAAAGAAATAAATTAAAAATTAGTAGATTGTCCCGTGAGGGAAAAGACAGGAAGGAACCCTGTTGAGCCATTGATGTTTGAACATATCCAGTCAGAGGAATGGTCAAACATTTGTCATTGGCTTACGGGTATCTATGTGTAACATGTGTCTGACTTAAGGATTTTTGTTGGGAATTAGAAAGAAGGCGAGTCAAAAAAGGAAGATGAAGGAGTAAGGAGAGTTAGTTGGAAATGAGAGATCGAAGGGTGCACAGAGAGGTTGCTGGGCGACAAAAACGCTAAATGACATAAATTGGTTAAAATATTAAAGTACCAGTTAAATTAAAATATTACATCACGGACAAACAATAAAAGAAACAAACAACTTCATATACTATTCTCCAGCACCACCGCGAAAATAATACAATTTCAACAATATCGGAACTTTATTCATCTTTATCTTTATTCATCTTCTTCTTCTTCTTCTTCTTCTTCATCGTCTCCTTGATAGCGAATTCTACTTCAAATCTTCAATAAAATACTACAGGCCTGTTCCGGCATCCACCAGCTACACAACATCTCGATTTGTGCCCTCCGGACAGTTGGCGACTTCCGACCAGTCGAGGTATCCTGGTCAAGACATCCTCGGGAAGCAATCGTACACAACTCCACCATACATCAAGTTACGAAAAATTAATAAAAACCTACAGGTATTTATATCAATTGTAAATGTGTACACATATTTTTATTTTATTTTATTGTCTTTCTTTTGTATTTTAACAGGGTGTGTCTTCAACTATATATTTTTAATTAAAATGATAAGACGTAATAATCACATTCTTTGCAATTTTTTATAAACCACCTATTTCCACTAAACCATCTAACGAACCCCACGCATAAGAAATAGATTTAAAAGTGGCAAACCTTATTGGGGGGACTTTTGTTTATATAAATAAGATTCAGTGTAAGAGGCTAGTACAAAAGTGGAAAACCCTATTTGGGGGACTTTTGATTGATTATTAAATAGAATTTATATAAAAGAGACTAGTACAAGCAAAAGAACTTTACATCAGCTTTAAAACAACGTTATTTATTGTGACTGAAGTAATTACAAAATAAATTTGAATTTTAAAAAACTGAATCATATTACTTTTTCAAAAGTAAATGGTAAATTAGTTCTGAAAAAAATGTGGCACTTTAGTCACAGTAATTTGTCGAACTAATCTTTGTGTTTATCACGATATTATGTAACAATAGGTGTCTGGATTCGATTTTCTCCTCTGCTTCCACATTTTCTCTTGCAATAACTCTCATGTTCTCTGACATCCGCCATTCGCTCTATTCTATTCTGTTCATTAATGTTCAAAGTGTACTAAATAAATCGTGATTAAAATGGCTTAATAAATGAATTTACGGCCGTAATATGCGGTATTTACAATTAAATTGTAGTTTGAAACGAATGCAACGTGCGATTCACCTGAATTGCAATTTATACGATGCTATAATGTGTTTTACGTGAAATGAACTACCCACACCGAGTAACATGCATGATTACTGTAAATTGCACGTTTCTCTTATGTTGTTGTAAATGTTATTTCAGTGAAATTAAATCTTTTGTTTGCAGGCGTTTTCATTGGTGGTTTTAAATTAAAGAGATCGTGTTACAGAGTTTTGTTACCACTTAGTCATTAGTACTGCAATAATTTGTATTCAAGTGTAAATTAACATTTTTGTTTCAATAATATATTATTACTTTCTCTTGCCTATATGAATACCTATATAGGAAGGAAAGTATTGTTTTCATGTCGATTTTTCGAAACCGAGTTTTCACCGGATCTATACGTTTTCAGACACCCTGAAACCAAAAACCTGTTTTTAGCGATTGGTCTGTGTGTGTGTGTGTGTGTGCGCGCGCGTGTGTGTGTGTGTGTGCGTGCGTGTGCGTGCGTGTGCGTGTGCGCGCGCGCGCGTGTGTGTGTGTGTGTGTGTGTGTGTACAAAATATCTCAAGAACGGAACATCGTACGAACTTGAAACTTGAAACTTAAGTTACATACTACTACCGGACCCGACACGAACATTTTCATTAAAATCGGCCAACCGGAAGCAGTAGTTTATTCGTATAATTTTTCACTTTTTTGCAATTTTTTCAAAAACTGGTCCTACGATTTTTTTAAAAATCGCCTGGTTTATTCAATTTTTTATTCTCTACAAGATAGGGTAGGCGTCATGTTTGCTGAAATTCTGGGCAAGGCTGTTTTCACGTAAAAACATAGTTTTTTTAAGATTACGGCTTTAATATGCATTTTAGTGCAAAATTTTATATAATAAAAACTGTAGAGAATTTAAAATCCTACAACTTTTATTTTAAACAATTTTTTGTATAATGCTTAGTTTAGCGGTAATTTGCGATTTTCTGTTTTTTTCTCACGAAAATGTGTGAAAAATTGATTTTTTTAAGATTTCGGCCTTAGTATGCATTTTACGACAAAAGTGTATATAATTAAATTTATAGAAAATTAAAAGATCTACAACTTTTATTTAGAGCATTTTTCTCTACAGAGCCTAGTTTAGAGAGATTCCGTATTTCTAAGCCAAACTGAGGTTGATTTTCATTTTGTGTCTTTCACTCATGATTAAAATAAGTTTATGTTTTTTGAGGTTAGTGTTTTGTTTATTTCTAGTGTTTTATTACTAATGTTAGGTTATATTGTTCAAATTTTTTGCACTGGCAAGAGAAAGTTGTGAGTGTTTCACACCAGATTTTTTTTTATATATTCTCTTAACGGCTTTTATATATTCCTTTCACGGCTTCTTTTAACGGCTTTTAAATATATTTCTGGTCAACGGCTCCAAAGGCGGAGATGGAAGACATTTCTAACGGCGGAGGAGGCGGAAGAGCCTACAGCGGCATCTCGAAGGAACTGTCCTGCAGGCTCTTATGCAGTTATGTAGCAATCCCTTTAATGAGCTTAATCTGGGCAGCGCTCGTAACCCGGCCAGAGGATTTTCTTTAACTGGCAAACCTCATGATGCCTTGGATGATGGACCGGGATTTACGGATATATTTTCTTATGAAAGACTAGTATCAGCATACAGTTCTAACAAATCACCTCCTTCGCATTTTTCCTTTTTACTTATTTACCTGTTTCTTTAAATTAAAACAACGACAAGTATAGTGACGCATAATGGTGAACAATGTCATGAATGACTTGAGGAAGCAGATCGCCGTCTTGCAATATTGTTGTTTAGGTCATCAGTCAAAAACCTGGTTTGAACCTCTAGAGGTTTTACTAAGTAAATCTAGAAGTGATGTGATTTACCATTGCCTTCCTTACTGAGTAGAAAAGTATGCTTATCAGCATGTCAGACCCTCTGACAGGGTCTGGCTGTATACTGAAATTCATTACTCTCAGAGGAGATGACACTGACTAGTGTATTTTACACCTCTACCTCTTCTGTTTTTTAATCTTTCAGTCTTACAATTGGCTGACCATGTGATAAGAAACAGGACTATTTTTGTACACCTAGAACTAGCTATCGTGTGTCAATAATTTAAAACTCCACTTGCCTGTTATGGGAATGCCATTAGCATTACTTCCTATAATAATATGATAAAATTATTAGGTTTCTTTAACTCATATACTTGTCAGTAGTAGTTTGGATTTTATTAGTTTTAATTATACCTATGTAACTGAAGTTGATTTTACGAATAATTAATAAAAGACTACCAAGGTATCTATCGGAGCAGCTTTTTCAAGAATTCAACTTACTTGATATCTGCCAAATACTTGCAACAGAAGTTTTACGTACCAAAAAGGATTTGTTATGAGTTCCAGAAACCTAGATTGAAAACACTGCGAACGAGCAACATTACTTCCTTCTACTGAACCGTAAATTTGAATTTCATATATGTCCAAATCGGTTTGAGTAGATTCTGTGGTAGTGAGGAACGGCTTGATGTCAAGTAATAAAGATGTTTTCAACAATGAAAGAGGGTCTGACGTTGAATACATTTACATTGAAAATATAACATTAATTTACATTTAATACATAAATATCCTCTCCCTAACTTAAGTAAAATATTTATTTTAAGGAAATATGTAATTTTCAAATGAAAATAATTTTTAAAAATCTGGTGTAAAACACACAACTTTCTCTTGCCAATGCAAATAATTAACAATGAACCTAAAATTAGTAATAAAACATTAGAATTAAACAAAAAACTAACCTCAATTAACATAACCTTATTTTAATCATGAGTGAAAGACACAAAATGAATATCGACCTCAGTTTGGCTAAAAAATACGGAAAATCACTCTTTCACGCTGAATTAGGCTCTGTAGAGAAAATGCTCTAAATAAAAGTTGTAGATCTTTTAATATTCTATAAATTTAATTATACTTTTTGCCGTTTAATGCATACTAAGGCCGAAATCTTAAAAAAATCTACTTTTTACACGTTTTCGTGAGGAAAAAACAGAAAATTGCTAATTACCGCTAAACTAAGCGTTACACAAAAAAATGTTAAAATAAAAGTTGTAGGATTTTAAATACTCTACATTTTTTATTATATAAATTTTTGAGCTTATATGCATGTTAAAACAGTAATCTTAAAAAAACTATGTTTTTACGCGAAAACAGCTTCTCCAAGAATTTCAGCAAACATGGCACCTACCCTACCTTGTAGAGCACAAAAAATTTAATAAACAAGGCGATTTAAAAAAACTTGTAAGACCAGTTTTTGAGAAAATTGTAAAAAAGTGAAAAATTACACGAATAAACTACTACTTCCGGTTGACCGATTTTGATAAAACTGTTCGTGTCGGGTCCGGTAGTGGTATGTAACTCAAGTTTCAAGTTCGTACGATGTTCTGTACTTGAGATATTCTGTTCACACACACACACACACACACATACCAATCAATAAAAACATGTTTTTTGGGGTTCAGGGGATCTGAAAACGTGTAGATCCGGTGAAAACTCGATTTCGAAAAATCGACATGAAAACAATACTTTCCTTCCTATATATTCATATAGGCAAGAGAAAGTAAAAATTTTATTAATTATTGCGGAAGATTATTTTTTGAGTCTATAGACTATATTATAATACCCAAACTAAAAATATTTTAACGATTAATTTAATCAGCCACTTTAAAACCAAAAATTATAATATAGTTTAAATAAAGATAATCCAGGAGGCTGATTTGAACTTAAATATTTAGATTTTTATAAAGTTTAACGAGAAGAGTTGTACCATTAACCTTTTTTTAAGTTGTGCTTAAGTTATGACTGCATTGCAGTAGACTATTCTGTCTCCCGTAAAAACATTATTCTACCATTACACAAAGTACATCTTCGTTCCTTCGCCTTTATTTCTGTTTTACAGTGAAATACTTTAATTAACAAAACTATAATTTTATTTTAAGTAACAATAATTAGTGTCAATGTGTTTACATCTCTTTTATCCGAAATTAACGGAACATAAAATTAATTTACCTATATAATGTCCATGTGAGAAAAATAATTATGAAATTTAATAAAAGGCAGAACTGTTAGTAATTTTGAAGAAATTACACAGATTTATTAAATCATGTTATTTAAAGTTTACCTCCATAGAGCAATGACTTGAGTGTTAAATTTCTTTGAAATATAGACAAGTAGGTCCCGGGTGTCACTGCTGCCGGTTAGAGTCGCAATGTATTTATTTATCATCTAATTCTTAGATGCCGGTCACATTGGCGTAGTTGGTAACGTGCTCGCCTCTTATCATGCGGTCCTGGGTTCTAATCCCAGTCAGGCATGGCATATTTTCATACGTTACAAAAAATCATTTCATCCTCCACTGTACAATGTTACACCCCAACGTTGTCGCTAATGACCGTTGCAGTTGATGCAACGTTAAATAAATAAATTTAAAAAAAAACAAATTCTCAGATGATAAATATAAATTCTAACAATTGAAATTATTGACCGTAATGATGAAGTTGAGTTTCATGTTATCTCATACACGATAGATGGTATAATACTGATGAGGAACTAATGTTTCTTGGAAAGCCTTCCAACAGTAAATGAATTATTAATATCGGTAGGGTAGTTTCTGAGATTAACTCGTACAGTTCTTAGTACACTTTTTTACAATAAATATGTATTATTTTATTTAATTCCGGTAATAATTCATTCATAAAAAATGTGTTTATTTGATAAACTGAGAAGAATATTATAAATATTAAAATATTATTAATTATGTAATAATAACTTATTGGTTTTTTAGGGATTAAATAATTCTATTATTGGAAATATTAATGAAATACAAATTTGAATATTTAATAACTGTGTTGATCACTTTTAAGTTTAAAATAATACCCGAAAAATCGAACAAATTAATTATTAAATCGGTAGGATAGTTTCTGAGATCAATTCGTTTAATTCTTAGTACACTTTTTTACAATAAATATGTGTTATTTAATTTAATTTCGGTAATTAAATTAAAAAATCTGGTGTGAAACACTCACACAACTTTCTCGTGCCAGTGCAAATAATTAACAATAAACCTAATATTAGCAATAAAACATTTGAAATAAACAAAAAACTAACCTCAAAAACATAACCTTATTTTAATCATGAGTGAAAGACGCAAAATGAAAATCAACCTCAGTTTGGCCTAAAAATACGGAAAATCAATCTTTCACGCTCAACTAGGCTCTAGGAAGAAAAATGCTTTAAATAAAAGTTGTAGGTCTTTTAATTTTCTATAAATTTTATTATATACACTTTTGTCGTAAAATGCATACTAAGGCCGAAATCTTAAAAAAATCGATTTTTCACACGTTTTCGTGAGAAAAAAACAGAAAATCGCAAATTACCGCTTAATAAAGCGTTATACAAAAGAATGTTTGAAATAAAAGTTGTAGAATTTTACATTCTCTACAACTTTTATTATATAACGTTTTGCGCTAAAATGCATATTAAAGCCGAAATCTTAAAACAAACTATGTTTTTACGTGAAAACAGCCTTACGCAGAATTTCAGCAAACATGGCGCCTGCCCTATCTTGTAGAGCATAAAAAATGTAGTAAACCAGGCGATTTTAAAAAAAATCGTAGGACCAGTTTTTGAGAAAATCGCAAAAAAGTGAAAAATTATGCGAATAAACTACTACTTCCGGTTGACCGATTTTGATGAAAATGTTCGTGTCGGGTCCGGTAGTGGTATGTAACTTAAGTTTCAAGTTTCAAGTTCGTACAATGTTCCGTTCTTGAGATATTTTGTATACACACACACACACACACACACACACACACACACACACACACACACACACACGCACACGCACACACGCACACACACACACACACACACACACACACACACACACACACACACACACACACAGACCAATCGCTAAAAACATGTTTTTTGGGTTCAGGGGGTCTGAAAACGTATAGATCAGGTGAAAACTCGATTTCGAAAAATCGACATGAAAACAATACTTTCCTTCCTATATATTCATATAGGCAAGAGAAAGTAACAATACATTATTTAATTTTATTTAATTTCAGTAATTTACCTCTGGGCCAGCCCAGTCAGACAGCTGGTAGAAAGTCGCTATTATTTGTTAAGTAACACCGGTTGGGCAAGTGACTTTGTATGGTGACCAGCTAACAGCCATCCGTGAACAAACTCTACTGAGGGTCCCTGTTCAAACTCATGCCTAATTCACGTCAAATAATATAGCAAAGCAGCGATCAAATTGGGTACTTGTCAATAATGTACAGTTCCCGATAATAAATAAAAAGCTAAAAAAACAAATTTAGATAATACTTCATTCATAAAAAATGTGTTTATTTGATAAACTGAGAAGAATATTGTAAATAATAATATATTAATAATAATGTAATAATAATTTATTGGTTTTGTTAGAGATTAAATAATTCTATTATTGGAAATATTAATGAAATACAAATTTGAATATTTAATAACTGTGTTGACCACATTTAAATTTAAAATAATACTGTCAAAACTTGACTGATGCTAACTTTGTAAATTTGATGGATGTTGGACAATAACCCATCATTTCATGTTAAATATTAATTAGAAATTTTTTTTACAATGGGTCAAAAACACTTCTTTTTTTTGAATCGCTTCTAAATCAGTATTATTTTTTACCTTTTTTAATAAATTATTAATTAATTAATTAATTTCTGTTTTCGACAACTGATTGTATTTAAATATTTCAACAAAATATTTATATTTCAATTAATTTTTTATACCATTATTTTACAATACAATTTGGTCTGATAACAATTTAATTTTCTGTGTGTTAAATATAAAAGAGATTAATGAATTTTGTTTTCCATTTTATAGTAACATAAATAATTCCAACCTTGTCTTTTGTATAGTTTAGTTCCATTAAATAAATCCAGTAATAAATTATTAGCTTTATTTATTTTGGTTTAAATGAGACTAAAGAACAACATTATTCATTGTATTATAGTCTTTAATATCCACAATGAATGTTTAGTTCCATTTGTACCAACAATAAGATTGTGTACAAAAGTGAATACAGAGTTTTCTGAGATACAAAGAAATCAATTTAGGAGCATTCTTACGAATCTCTTTGTCGTACTGTTGTAATATACTAACGCAGATTATTTACCAGAAGAATAAAATAAAATACGTTAGAAAACAACGTTTTCAGTTTTCAATTTTTTCTTTGAAAATTCGTTATTAAAGTTTTATAATGTCATAACAGCAAGAACCCTATTGAACTGTTTCTTCCAATTCAGTTTGTATTTTAATCATTGATACTAGATTAATATTAAGATGTATATAGGGAGATTGAAAATACAACAGTGATTTCTCGGGAGCTTATTGCCAAGCTAAAAATTTAAAAAATTATCATATTTACATAGGTTTTGGGGCTTCTGATCTCACGCCATAAGACTTTACCTGTGGGATTAGACGAAGTTAATTGTTTATTGAAAGGGTATTGACAGATGATCTCAGTAATCTTATGATAGAAGTTGTACAAACTTAAAACAATACTTCTGCTGATGTAATTTACACTGGAAAAGAATGGATTTGTCAAGCGAAATCCATTAATTCAAAATCCAAACTGGTACTTTCTTGAGCAACGTTGTTATAAATAACCCACATTTTTATTCGTTTAATTAAATTTTTCATTGCTTTTAGAATTAAATTATGATATAAGAATATTTAATAACAACCTTCTATTGCAACCTTACAAAAAAGTTTTTTTTTCGAATAGCTCTTTAACGAGAGCACGTTAAATCAATATTTGGGGTGTTTCTTCATGTCCTATGCTGCTCCATTCTCTTCCTCACCCACACCTCCTTCATCCTTCTTGATCTGTCCATCCTCAGTTGGTCCATATTGTTATACTAGTTTTGTTACTCATAAAAACTCGAGATTAGTGTCCTGTATTTATTTTTCACTAGCTTGATTTAAATAATTTTTTGAAGTATTTAATTGAAAAATAATAATGGCTCAATAAAGGCATTTAACAAAAATATTTAGGACTAACTTAAGGGGAGACTGTACTTTGTATCCCGCCAATGTTAAATTTTCTATTTTTTAGGTACATTTTTCATAGGATTGGTAAAATATAGAGAAATTAAACTTTACACACTATATGTTTCGTTTCTTTTCGAGCTACTGACATTTTTTCAATTTAATCTTTGGACATTTTTTTAAAATTACGAATAACATAAAATTTTACAAATTGTTTTCCATGTGTTTTGCGTATTACTAATTTTTGGAGCACCTAAGGAAGTCATAAAAATGTCGGTATATGTGGCTATATAAGATAATTAACTGGTAAAAATTTTAGTCTGGTAGGTTTATTGGTTTCTGAGAAAAATGTACCTTAGTGTCAAAAATCTAAATTTACGGGAAAAGGTAAGAAACAAGAAGGCACAAATCAAAAACAATATGTACACAGACAAGTAAGTTTACCAACTGTTGTTTAGAAAGTTGAATCAACAGCTGAGAATATTAAAAACCGTGATGCAGATAATTTAAAAACTAAAATTCTCTTTGCACTAAAACGAGCAGTATAAAATTACAAAAAAAATATTTGTTCATCGTAACACGATAATTTGTCTGTGTAAACCTGATAAAAACTTAATTTTTCCATAAAAAATATTTTTTGACGTAATTAAATGTTTTTTGGTAGATCTAGGCCTAAACTATTGAAAAACATAAAAAATCAAAATTTTGAGTTAAAACCGTCGTGCAATCTCCCCTTAAAAAGTGTTATTTTCGACTCCGAATGTTTGGTTTCTGTGTTAGATATCTTTAAAATTATGAGATATACAGTTTTGGAAATTACTTTATTCAATTTTTTTAAATTAAAATTATGAGACGCCATCAAATTTATTTCTTAATAAATCTTCTCAATATAAATTTCAGAATGATCTCATATTACCGGAATAACTTAACTCCGGGGAAAATCTTTTGCCAGCTGTAACTAGGTAAATAAGCGTTTGCGAGCCTATATTTATAAGACATTTTTCTTATTTTTAGCTAGACAATAAGGTCTTGAGAAAAAACCGTTGAATTTTGAATCATGTAATTTATAGGTAGGCCTATACTATACTTTTATAAAGTAACTTTATGGCATCTTCTGGACAATAATTTTCCTCTACATTTAACACAACAGATTGCAAATTGACCTAATAAAAGTAAAATCATATTTACTAAAAGAATATTGTGAAGTTTATTCCGGATTCTTTCATTATCTGGTGATATCTAAATAACAAAAGTTCGTTTTAAATTTACTTAATATTTTTCTAATTTTAACTGTTTTATCATTTCTAAAATATTTTATTTCAATTTTTTTTTGTGTGTATTCTTTATTTTATATTTCTAATGATTAATGTTTTCGTTTCTGTAATTTTTTTATCGTAAAATCTTCTTTAAAAGAGCTTCAATTACGGGTTTTTTAATTGTTGAAATGTTTTTATTTTCAAATTGTTAATTAATCTTTGAGAAATACTATAGTTAAGATTACTGGTGAAAGTGAACATTTTATGAAAAAAACTGATGTAATATCAAATATTTATAAAGTTTTATTTTCTAAGTAAATTCTAGCTGTCATAATTATGACTGTTGGACATTTTATCTTTGACCACTTCAAGCGGAATGCCTGGTCAGTCTCCCTTTTGTTTTCTGAGCAGTACGAAGAAAATGCATGACAAATAAAATTACAATGTAAATTATTTTACGTGACAATAAAAGTTTATTTATGTATTTTTAATGATTCTGATATTCATTTGCTGAGGAAAAGTCTTAATCTATCAAATTAATTAAAAATAAATCAATATTTAGAAAATGTTATTGAATGAATCGTTTCTAAATTCCATTAATGATAGCCGTATGATGGTGAAAACATTTGGTACAAAATTACATAGCTCTTATTGAAAGGGTTCGGCCTAATGACTTGCACTATTACTTCCAAAATATTACATTAAGATTAAAAAATTAGGCTTAACTCCATCAAGTAATGTGTACGGTTTCGAAAAAAAATCAACATTTTTTTGAATAATAATTTAAAAATCAAGTTATATTAATATGAATAAATTTTTCGAGATAAATTTTTATCCACCAGTTATCGGTTAAGGAAATTCTAGGAAAAAGTGGATAAACGCAAAATAAACAGAAATAGAGAATTTTATATTCTGATTACAAGTTTTCAATTGGAATAAAAAACAATTTAATTAATGAACTTAATTTCGTTTGATTGCTTACGGTTAAAATTGCATTGTGGGGATGCTTATTATTGCATTGTAGGGATGATTATTATTGAATTTGAAACTAAATTAGGTACAAGTATTTCTCTTGAGAATGTATAATACAATTTGCTTCTAATTGTATCAATTTCTCAATCTTAAATTTTATTTGAACAATTAAATTAATGACGTAACCTACTTTGTATTGTAATACCAATCAATGTATATAAGTGAATTAACACTGAAAAATTCAATACAAAAAAAATACAATACATGGAAAATTCAATACATGGTATAAGTTGATTTTCAGCATGTTATATAAATCAAAAACCTTAATTCGTGATAAATAACTTACTTTCAGCATTATTCTTACAGAAATAATGTGCCACCTAATTAAAGTAGCAAAATATACTTGCCTCCACCTGGATAGAGCTCTAACGTAGATGCTCACGTATGAAGCAAAAGTCAGCTAAGTTTTAAATACCATCAGCTATATTGGGTGCTTAACAGAAGATTTAAATTGTCGGAGAAAGATAAATTACTAATGTATACAACAGTACTCAAGCCTTTGCAGACGTACTGGATACAACTTTTGGGTACAGAAAGTCACAGTAATATTGAAATAATTCAAAAGTTTCAATAAAAAGTATTTCGAAACATCAGAGACTCGCCTTCGTACATACCCAACACTGTAATGAACACATAAAAGATGATTCTCATAAAGTCATAATACAATGAAAAATGCAGAAGTTATGCACCAGTTACCAAACACGATCTGAAAATCATCAGAATCCGTAATCCACCAATCTGTTAAACAGTGAAACACTCAGAAGATTACTCACACAAGTTCCTACAGGTTTATTTTAATACGTCTATGTCAAGAACATAACAAATTTGTAATTTATAGAATAATATCACTGGGTATGACTCAATGATGACTCATACTCACAAAACATCTACTCATTGTTCAATGAGAGCAGATTGTAGATTTACAGGAACACAAGAAAAATTAGTACCTATAATAAAATTTTCAAAACCATACATAAGGTTATTTTTTTTCATATTATAGTTTTTTAATGCATAATCTGTTATATAACAATAAAATGCAACTTATCAATTATTAGGTTTAACTCGTGTAAAAATTACAACCCACTGGTGTAATTAACTAATTATAACATTAAAACATATTACATTGTTCTTAATTATTATTTACAATCAAAATTAGATCGTTGTTTTAATAAAACAAATCTCAGTGTTATCCACCTTATTCACCAGATCTTGCACCATGTGACTTCTACCCGTTCCCTAAGGTGAAATTTGCATTAAAAGGAACAAGATTTGATTCTGTGGAAGTTGTATAAAAGAAAGCGGCACGTGTCCTGAAGGAGCTGACAGAAGATGACTTCCAGCACTGTTTCCAACAATGGAAAATTCGCGTGGAGCGTTATAAGGATAAAGAAGGAGTGTATATTGAAGATGACAATAACTGATTATGTATAAAATTAAAATAATTTTTTTTACAACGTCTCATTATTTAATAGCCACACCTTGTATATTAAAAAGTAAATTAAAAATAGATGTAAAACAATTTCACTTATTAAAGTGTTCAGTTAAAAGCAAGACAAATAAAAATAAAATTGCAAGAGTAAAGTCTAGGGCAAATTAAAAGGAGAAGTGAAATTAATTATTCATATAAAAGATCTAAAGTACATAATAAGATTAGTCTACCTTCTTTTATCTTTCAAATACTAAAAGCGACTAAGTTAAAACGCGTACTGGCAATAAAGGATTTCTTTTAACGTTTTAGGATTTAGTAAGACTTTAATCCTGATCGTGGTAAGCCTCTTCCTATACCCTTTTTTTATAATACGCCCAAAGACTATTTGAAAACCGAATGAAAGAGTGTGCGGAATGGCTTGGTTGATCGTCGGTTCGAAGAAGATATTGGTACATGTAAAGCGAATGTTTTAAATCTCAGTCACGTTTTGAAGTCCAGAAAGATATTGACAGAATTTTCATTTGGTTTTACCCTTTCCTATTCCTACTTTTACTTTTTTCTATTTTTTTTTTATTTTTCAAATGTCTTCAATGGAATTGAATAAATGATAGGATTTTATGATTAAAATTCCAACAGTTCAATACAGAATACGAAATATAAAACGTCGTGGTAATTATTTTGATATATCAAACGATTTGGTTCTCAATTTAGGTATAATCTTGAATTTCTATAAGGTGTTCTGTCTTTCTTTCATAAAACATTATTTTGATAAAAATACACATCTTATACAGTACGTTCGGCGAAATGGTAGCTATGAAATGGTAGCATTTAAATAGAATGCAAGAAAGCCGCTTGCTTAGTGTAGCAAGAAGATACAAACCAGTGGGAAGTAGAGATTTTGGCAGGCCGAAGGAAAGATGGTTGCCGGTACAGGTAGAAATGCCTAACCCGTGAAAAGAAAAAAACGAAGAAAATATTTTTACACAATATGATAATAAGCTAGCTTTTCACTATGTTGAGAAAACAATGAAATAACAGTATGCTATTTTAAAAAATAAATAGTTGGTTTTAGAACCAGTATATAAGAGGATTTTAAAGTGGATTAAAACCTATTCCTGTTAAAGAGGAACCCATTTATTCCATTTTTAGAAGTAAATATGAAGCACAAAGAAAACAGTGGAAGAAAAATATTACGTATAACTTATCATCTCACTACGATGCGGTACTAAGTCGGCTACAAACCGGATGGGACTATTACGAAAATTAATTGTTTTAAAACACTACGAGTTACAATCTTCGTTCAGTTGAAGCCTCCCTTGTTTTATTCAGACTCTCCTTTAAATAACTCGTGTTTTATAAACAAGTATAAACAAGATAATTAATAAAAAGAACTGCAAAAATACTTAATAAGTTTAAATTTAAAATATTTAAATTAAAAAATTATGATGACGTTTCATTGTTACTACATAATATTATATTTACTATTTGATATTACAGATCTATGCTATCAAATTACAACTTGTCATATTTTTACTTTCTCTTGCCTATACGAATATCGATTTTTCAAAGTCGAGTTTTCACCGGATCTACACGTTTTCAGACCCCCTGAACCCCAAAACATATTTTTAGCGATTGGTCTGTGTGTGTGTGTGTGCGCGCGCGCCCGTTTGTGTGTGTGTGAACAAAATATCTCAAGAACGGAACCTCGTACGAACTTGAAACTTGAAACTTAAGTTAGATACCACTAGAAAACCCGACACAAACATTTTCATGAAAATTGGTCAACCGGAAGTAGTCATGTCATAATGTAGGCCTACCTATTTGTTTTTAAAATACGTTTGATTGATGAAACATTTACAGTATCCAAGATTTCCCCCTCTTATATTACAATAACAAAATAGTAGTATTTAATTCATTTTAAAATTTTGTAAGTTGTTTGCTATTCTAGAAAGTAGAAGAACTTTAATATTTACGTAAATAGACGATTTCAAGTAATTTTTGCAGCAACTCAAGCCGACAGACGAATTCTACATCGAGAATAATATGTCTTCCACTCAATTGGCATTTTGTATCAGTACTAGGTTCTAAAATATCAAATACTTTTCATCAATAACGTCCAGTACTTGGGTCGAATTGTACTAGGAACAAAAGAGTCCTGTTTCAAACCAAGTTTCTGTACTCTACAAAGTAGAAGGTCCAGTGAGGTTATTAGTAAGATACGTAAAAACATGAGTAAGAAAATTCATTGCCCGAAAATAAAATTACGTTACTTATAGGAGAAAGTGTAATGATAGGTTAAATGTTTTAAGATGAAATATCAGAAAGGTAAAATAGATCTACATTTTAAGAAATGCATCAATCAGAAACGAGCTGTTGCAAAACATAGCAAATTCTGGTTAAAGGATATCGTACACCTTATCAATTTATATTATATTTTGAATTTGAATACTTAAATTTAAAAAAAACACAGGAGCGTCGATTATCCAAACGTCAGTCATCCGCACCTTCAATTATCCGAACTACCAGCCATTGAAAAATACATATTTACTACCAAAATACGAACATAATAGTCTAATTCATGAAAAATATATACTACATTTAGTTTCTTTGTTCAACTTGCCAATAATGGAGACTGTTAAAAGTGAAATTCAAGCTTTTTTATAATTGATGTATAGTATGTAGGCCTACAAGTGCGTTGAAAAATATTTCATAGAGGATTTTACCGTATTTCGTTAATTTATTCAGTTTTGAAATTCTGTAATTTTCCGTTTGTGTTTATTATGTCTTAAGTGCTCTACATTTCCAATAAATTACTGTTTTTTTAAACTAAAGTTTATGTTAGCCATGAATAACATATTAAACATTTAGGCTATATTACATTGTTACCGTTTAGGTTATATTACATAATTACAGTATAGTGAGTGTATCATATTACAATATTTAGCGTATTTGATTATTAGAATCGCTCTGGTCCCAAATAGTTCGGATAACTGAAGCTCCATTGAATACGTAACCTTAAAATTCGTTAAACTGTAATAAATTTTATAAATAATTGTTAAATTAATTAAAATTAAATAACATAAAATTCGATTAATAGACAAAAACCTAATTTCCTATTTTTTCACATGGTTGAGAAACTTATTTCATTGCAAGCTTTCTCTTCTCGTTTTTATTTTGTTTCTGAACCTTCGACGCAATCTTTCACCGGAAAGACTAGTAGCCCCTTTGAGGATGAACGATGCGATGTGTTTGAGGGAGAGAGAAAATCGTAGAAAACAGTGAATAGTAGACAGATAGTCAATTCTTTCTTTTTGTCAAAGGAGAAAAACGACTTCAATTTTAAGTTCAAATAGTTGGGCTTAACCTTCACTCTTGTTCTGTAAAGTGATATCAATTTCAATTTAACTTATTATTTGTCTAAAGTGGAATTAATCATAATTATCACTTTCTTGTTAATCAGGGTTATTAACAGCGATTAATTACCAAAAAAAAGTACAATAACTTTCATTAATTTGGTGCTACATCCACCAATAACTAAAAAGCATACAATATACCTACTAAGCAAATTAACATAAAATTTTCAGTTTTATTTTGATTTATTTATGTGCATTTTGTCGTATATTACCTTGCAATCCAGTAAATACTTAAAAAAATAAATTTTGATGAGTTTCACATATAATTTCATATAAGGCCAAAATTAAGCGTCAAATAAAAAGTTATGAAATTTTAAATCACATATTTAAACCACAGTTATTTTTGTTTTCATGTAAGCGAACGATCTAAGTATATGCCCAGATATCTGAATGTGTCCAAATGTGTCGTATTGTCTCAAAGAAGAACTGGTATTCTTAATCTCATTACAATCACCTGCATAGCGTAGCCTAAATAAACAGAAGAATAGATAGCTCGATCTGCATTTGTTAAAATCAAAAACCTTGTTAAAATCAAAAACCTTGTTAAAATCAAAAACCTTTTAATATATAAATTTTTGAGCCTTGACCAGAGATTGAGGATGGTTCGATGTAACATTTTCTCGAGAGTGTTAAATGGCATAAAAGCTTTGATGCTGAATAAAAAAAATATTAGGGAAAAAGATCCGTTCGAGCTTTGTTTGTACAAGTGCATGCTAAAAATACCCTGGTCGGATAAAATAAACAACGAAACAGTCCCGTGGAGAATGGGAATAGAAAAGGAACTTGTTTACACCATCTAAAAAAGGTTTTCCTTTTTTAATGGCGTATGTGGGATTATGCATGGACCAAAATATGAAATACTTCTTTTAATAATACAATGCAAGATTCAGGGGAAGAGAGATGTAGGTAGAAGAATTTCTTGGTTGAAGAATCTTTGGAACTGGTTTCATTTTACCTCAGCAAAGTGGTTCAGAGCTGCGGTGTGCAAGGTCCGAATAGCATCATGATTGGCAACCTCCGGTCAGAGCGGGTACGATAAGAAGAAAAAGAAGTTTACAAAGCAACAGTTACCGGGTTCAATTCCCGGTTATGGTCAAAATTTTCTTAAGAGTTACAACTCAACATTCCTACGCCATAACCCACAGTAATCGCTAATGAGAAAGCTATTGGTACGACTTGAAATAAACTTGAAAAATTATACATCATTGTATAAATTCTACATTGTAATCTGTTCAATCTAGAACAATAAGAAACCCCATGACCCAATGAGATAAGGATGATGTGTATGACGTGTAAATGAGATATAGTTTTCTACAGACCCAGGCCGACCGTTCCTGAGAGAGTATGGTTAATTGAACCCGAACCATCAGAGTATACCTTGGACAATTCGAATTGGGACAAGCAGCTTCGGTATTTATCTACTCCACTCTTCGCCCTCGCCATGCAACGACGGTACAGTCACAAAAGTATACAATCGCTACTGTAATGTTCGACTCACGCACGATTTTTTGCTTTGTTTACACTGTTGCTCTTAATAATAATCTGCCCGACATAATGATGTGATTAATATTTTGTTTTTGTGTATGATTTTCTGTTCATTATAATATATTCAGACCAATTTGTTTAATTACTTGCGTGCGTCTCTAGGGTATAGTTTAGTGAGTATTTGCAGTTCATTTCTTGTAATTTATAATTAAATTTTTACTGGGACAAATTAAATACATATTTTACAATAAAATAATTATTTGTATGTTTGTCTATTGAAATAAGGTTGTAGGCATTTGCTCACTTGAAATTTGTAGACCTTGTATAGAATAGGTTAAAGATATACTTTATGTGGAACTGTGTGTACACATAGAGCAAGAATTGTGCCAGTTCAAATTGTCCACAGTACACACCGTTAACCTCTATCTAGTAATCCGTTTAAAAGTAACTACCTTTACTAGGATTTGAACCAGGAACCTTCGTCTCCGAAAATCAGCTGTTAAATAGGTGATTCGTGGCGACGACTGTACCTCTAGACCAACCATGTGGGTCATTATATTAATTTTAATTAATATCTTCAAGACTTATATAATTAATATCAAATTACGATCTACAATTTTATTATTAAATACAATAAAGTTCACAGTAAATCTATTGAATAGAATTTTTATAAAATAATGTCTTAAAATGTCTTTTTCTCAATTTATAAGGTATTTCATTCAATAATACTTGTATATAACTACAGATAGCTAGAGCTCATTAAAAATTTTACCGAGTAGTGAGAATTCTAAAGGTTGTCATAATACATTTATTAACTTAGAGAAGAAAATTGAACTTTATATAAGTTAATAATAGTACTTATTAGTCTGAAGAATGCAAGAAAAATAAAAATAGTATTATACAAAGAATTAATTAAATTACGATTTGAAATATAATTAAAAGTTTACATTAATTAGAAAATTATTATGGTTTGAATTAATTAAATAATTATATTAAAAGAAAGATAAATAGTCATTATTAGTTTATTTTAAATAACTTTAGTAGATAGAAAACTATAATAACAATTTAATATTACTGGTAAATTAATAACCTTATTACTAATTTATTATTATTTTCCTATTTTATCCAATTAATTTAGTATAATTTATTTATTAATTTGTTATTTCGGCGTTCAACTTCCGGGAGTTACCAGCAAAAGTAACATAGATGTAATTCAAAGGTTCCAAAACAAGGTTCTTAGGGCTATAATAAGAGCGCCATGGTGTGCAAGGAATGCAGAAATACAAGATTACTGCAAACTTCCTGATGTAATGAACGAGTTCAGGCATTTTAACAGAAAATATCAAGCAAGACTTGAGAGTCACGAAAACGAATTAGCCATAAACATTCTAAACAATGCAGAAGAAGTTAGAAGCCTGAAAGGTTACCATGTTTTGAACTTGTCTGATAGAGTTTAAATGCACATAAAAATAATAGTAAAAAGTATTCCATATAGTAAAATGTAAAATATCTTTGTACATAGTAATTTTCCCTTTTAACATATGAACAATTGATATAATGAGAGGTACTCAGGGTAATGAGACCTCAACTTGTCATTTGTAAATTCAGAAGATTTGTTTATTAGTTTATTTTAAAAACTGATTGCATATAATGTTATTACAAAAGAAATTAATTTTTTATTTTTATAATAAATATGTGTTGTAATTTTTGTATATTCACAACATTTCTTCCTATGAGTGTCAGTATTTTCTGATTCCTCTACAAGAAATAAAGGACGTCTGTTTATTAAAATACTAGACTTTTAGAAAAGGGTAACCTATTTAACCCTCATTAGTTTACCGTATTCAATACTCCATCAAAGTAAGCTGACTGTACACCAGAACATGGGTGAGTGACGAAGTGCGGTGTTTGTATACATTTGTTTCACAGGGATCACGAACCAGTAGGGAAGCTATATGTTAATCCACCAGGTTGGTCTAGCGATAAGTTTTTGTCCTAGTTCAACTATTCAACAAAATTCAACGACAATATTCAACGACGTAGGTTCCGTAGTTCATATCCTAGTCTAGGTAGTTACTTTTATATGAGTTTGAATAACAGTTGTAAAGAAACAGAAAGTTTAAAAGAAACAGAAAAAGAAAAAAACAGAAAGTTTTAAAGAAAAAAACTGTTTTAAACCCCCAATTATCAAAGGACTCCGGTAACAACCGTCTAGTATATAAATCCATACACCGGATGTACCACAAAATTTGACCAAGGGAAATTAGTTTGTTAATATTTTCTTTCCACGTATAAGTGAAGACTTGATCTAATCAGGAGATATTAGAAAATGTTTAGACCTTTAAAACATATCAATTTGGATACATTTTAAGCTGTATTTTAGCTTAAAATACATATACACAAAACTAGGCAAACCGTTTTCTATCTAAGTATTGTAAATTTTGAGCAGTTGGCTTGCGTGTGTGAAGTCTGAAAATGGGGTTGCGTCGTAATGTGTAGAGATAATAATTGGTGCTTTAAATCAATCTGCTTTAAAAAAAATTTATTGTTAAAAATTATCTAATTTTTAAAATTTTGACTATTGTTCTCTCATCTAAAATAATTGCTACAATCAGCTATCACTGAAAATTAAATATTACTGAAAAACAGTAAAATACGAGGTGTGGCTTAAGAACGAGGCTGACGTAAATTTTTTTTTTATTTTATGCATAATCACTTATTGTTACCTTCAATATACCCTCCTTCTCTATCCCTACAACGCTCATGCGAATTTTCCATTGTTGGAAACAGTGCTGGAAGTCATCTTCTGTCAGCTTCTTCAGGACACGTGCCGCTCAAAAATGTTTGAAATGAAGCTCGAAGAAACGTTTGTACTAACACTTTGTACGTGATTGAAAATAACCCAAATTTTTTGGAAACGATAATTCCATGTGATGAAACGTGGTTTTGTACTTATGATCCGGAAACGAAGCGCCAATCCATGCACTGGAAGAGCCGAACTTCACCGAGAGCCAAAAAAGCTCGACCGAGCAAGTCAAAATTTAAAGCAATGATGATTGTTTTTTTATATCCATGGGATTGTGTACCTTCACTGGGTTCCTGAAGGTCAAACAAGTAATCAATATTACTACCTTGAGGTACTTTCTAAACTACGTCAAAGGGTAAGGAAAAAACGCCCGCGAAATGTTGAAGAACAAATCATGGGTTCTCCACCAAGACAATGCACCAGCTCATTCCGCGTTATCTGTCAAAGAGGTTCCTAGCCAAGTACAGCATCTCAGTCTTAGAACATGGCTTATTCACCAGATCTTGCACCATGTGACTTCGACCTGTTCTCTAAGGAAAAATCTGCATTAAAAGGGACAAGATTTGAGTCTGTGAAAGCTGTAAAAGAGAGAGCGGCACGTGTCCTAAAGGAGCTGACAGAAGATGACTTCCAGCACTGTTTCAAACAAAGGAAAATTCGCATGGAACGTTGTAGGGATAGAGAAGGAGTGTATATTGAAGGTGGCCATAAGTGATTAGTCTATGTATAACATTAAAATTAAATTTATTACAACGTCAGTCTCGTTATGTAATAGCCACATCTCGTATATTATTTACAAAAATACTGAATTTGCTAACAAAAAAACTTTCAGGTAAATAACTTAAACTAGGTATTTAACAAGTAATTAATAATGACAATAATAAATAATAGACAAAAGCAAATTACGAGAAACAATACATAATAACGTGTTGTAGAACCGTGATGAAGGTAATCACATTTTTAATTTTCGGAGAAAGCTAGTTATTGCAATAGATTTAGATGAGAAAATAATTGTAAAAATTAAAAAAATAATTCTTTTTTATATTTCCCATGATATTTTAACAATACATTTTTTTACCGCAAATGGATTCGAACCACCAATATTACTATCTCTACCCACTACGACGCTAACTCCATTACTCTTCACATGCAAGCCAATTTTGCTTCATAAAATTTGCAATATTTATATGGAAAAGGTTTACAAATTTGTGGATTTTAAGCTAAAATACAGCTTAAAATGTATCAAAATTGACGTTTTTTAAAGGTCCAAACATGTTCTAATGATTCCTGATTATAACAAGATTTCATTTATTCGTGGGAAGAAAATATTAACGAACTAATGAAAATCAATACTATTTCCCTATGGTTCAAATTCCGTGGGACACCCGGTATAAGTAAATAGTTTTACTAAGCTTTGAACCAGAAACCTTTTTCTTAAGAAATCAGCTGTTAAAACAGCTGATTCGCGAGGGCGACTTTACCACTTGACCAACCCGGAGGGTATTTGCATAATAATCTTGTAAAGATAACCTATTCAAAGGTAATGCTTTTAAACTTATTTCTAAAAGTTTTCTGTCTCTTAAAGTTTCAACGTGAAAGAACTGTGTAAGAGTAACAATTAAAAAATGTAGCTGAAGAACATTTATTAACCTTTACAGTTTGAAATTCACCTCAAACGGAAACAAAAAACTATAAAATAAACGTAAGTTATTACAAGTAATATATTTGTTGGTTGAATTTAAAATATAATAAATAAAGTATACGACATGAAAGTACGTTACGTTGCAGTAGATCATTAAATCAACACCATACAGAACTAAACGTAGCACTGAAGTAAAATGAATTATTTCGCTCGACTTGTACTGCTACTGTATTAAAGTAAGTTATATGAAATTAAAATCCATGATAGAAATATTTCCAACTGTGCAACCGATTCCGAAGCAGACGGAAATGGAATAAAAGGCAAACTCCAACCGAACACCGTGTATATATATAACATTGCGTACACGGCCTTATTGCGACATCCAGCGACGCAAACGGCTCTATTGCTGCGCCGCCAGTAGCAATAAGGTAGTCGCAATAGAGCCGGATTTCACGGATGAATCTGTACTTATTGCAACATTTGTCCTTCTTCTTTTATACGATTAAAAACTATTGCTACTCGGTAGTACCAACTGCCCCTCATTAAATATCACTAAAATCGTAACCATCATGTTTAATAATGTTAATACTTGTAGATTTCAGGATGTAATTATGAATAAATTTTCGTTAAATTTTCTTTTTTGTTTTTATTATATTTTTTAATTATCCGTATGGTTATAAATAATAATTCATTAATATTTTAATATATTTTTAATTTTAATGAAAAATTACACATGTTCGAAATAAAATAATACTATAATGGTAAAGAAGACACGCGGAAAATTAATAATATTTTGTTTGAAAATTAATTAATTATTTTTTTTTAAATTTTGTTTGAAAATTAGTCCGCTTAATAGCGGACTAATTTTCAAACAAAATTTAAAAAAAAATAGTCTAATGACTACTATTTTTTTTAAATTTTGCAAATAGCGAAAGTACGACTTCCTTCTTTTAAGGACGTGCAAATATTTTCTCTTTACTGACTGAGCAAAAATAGCGAAACACTAGCAAATCAATTTATTTAATAAAACACAAATACCTTTAAATGATGATTTTAAAAAAATCTAAAAATTATTGAATCGATTATTTTGAGTTGTTTGTTTCTCTTTGTAACTATTAAAAAAAAATATTATAAGTAGTAAATGTTTATATTATATTTTTAAAGTTATTAAACACCATGGCTCTTGTGGAACTAGCAAAACACATGGCAAACTACAAGCATCCAAAATTTAAAAACAATAACTGCCGTAGTTCAATCATAAAGGTGTCAAATACTTGGAGTTGAGTACGAGTGCGAAATTGCGACTAATTGCACCCCATTAATGTACTCGTCATCCGGTTAATTTTTGACGTTGTTAGGTCGATTGAATTAATAGCCTAAAAGCTTTGCTTCTTACACATTGTTCGATAGACCCACCGATTAGCTGGTATAAAATAAAAACCTAATTTCTTACCATTTCGCAAGCTAAGCCAAAAACATTTGCTTTAACACGTTGACTGCCACACTAAATTTTGTGATACTTACAGCAGGGCCATCGTACTTTTTTTATTTTTTTCACATTTTATATTCATTTGTCTTCTAATTTTACGTATTTTATTTAATAAACAATACTAATTATTTGTGTTAAATAACGTTGTGGCACACTTTTGGGCAACATGGCCTGCTGGAATGATCTTCTTACATTTCAGAGCCATGTGACCCATTTTTGTGGTACGACAAAAAATGTAATAGACAACTGGGTTCAGTTGCAAAGTACTCTAGACTATTTCAATCAACCAAAATAAGCAATAAAATAAAATAAATAATAGCAGCATTCTATTTCAGTAAAACAGGAAAAACTACCTGTATATGCAATATCCTATTATTTGAAAAAGGCCAACTCTCTGAACAAGCTAAGTGTACAATGTCACTCTCTGAAGCCGTAGCTTTATAAACCACATTAGTAACACACGACTGAAAATTAGTTATGTACTGTGACTTTTTTTTGATGCACATGGCCAATTTTTAAAGATAAGTGTGACATATATTTGGGTCACATAGCAGTCAACGTGTTAATGAAACAAATTACTTTACATGACGAGTACAAATCTTGATTGAGATGTATTATTTTCTTTCGAAACTGTGTAATTTTTCTTTTTGTTTGTCAATAGTTGTTTTTGAATTTATTAAATCAATAAATATTCTTTACTCACAAATCTTTTATAGACATCATGAAAACATGGATAAGGTTTCGTCACAAAAAATTACATAAATAATAATTATAACAGCGCTACACTAACACATAAATAATCCAAAAATTGTAATAAACCACACACCCAAAATACTAAATATACTGAATTCATTATAAAAAAACCACATTTAATTTATTTTAGACCCACCGGTCTTTTGACCTAGTGGTTGGAGTTGTCGCCGCAAATCAGCTGTTGAAGTGTTTAACGGCTGATTCCGAAGACGAAGGTTCTGGTATTCGAATTCTAGTAAAGGTTAGTTACGTTTTTACGGATTTGAATACTAGACAGTGGATGCCGGTCTTCTTAGGTGGTTGGGGTTCAATTAACTACACACTATTAGGAATGGTCGACCGGAGTCTGTACATTATTACACATCATTTACAAGTCGTACATACTATCCTCATTTTATTTAGCCAAGCCTTAAAAACTCATAATAAAAATATTAAATATTCTATTCTCATAAATAATACAAAATCAAACGGAACTCTTACTTTCATTTACAAATTAATATTAGTATCTGTACAGAATTTAAGTTTTAATAATTATTATATTTTAAAATTCAATGAACTTTCATGTATTCAATTTGGTTCTTACGAATTTAAAAACGAAGACACGTTTAATTTAAAGAAATCTAATTTTTAGCCTAGGCCTCCTTTAATTTTTATTTTATTTCCTTTAGAAATTATTTTATTTCTTTGTTATTTTATGTTCAACTAAATGTTGTGACATTTTATTAGCAAGCGTAACAAAATACTCTTCCTAATTACAAAAATATTTCTGTAACTTATACTTTTTATGTAGGCCTACAGATACCGCTTTTTGTTTACTTCTCTTAAAAATTTCAGTTAACTTAAAAAAGTTTAACGCGCTCGTTTTCTAGAAATATGGTAAACAAAAATCTAATAATGCAGAAAACATTCAAATAAATAACCATACATTTTCTATAGTAACACACTAACTGTTTTGGAAACAAAAAACAACAAATACAAAATTCAAACTAGAGAAAATTGAGATAAAGAACAATAATGATAATTTAATAAACGAACAAACACAATTTAATAATGATTAAATCACTAATAACTAATTTATTGATTTTATACTGGTTAACATTGATTACAGTAAGCCCTCTGTTAATCGACGGGTAGTCAACCGAAGGGTATTTGTTAACGAATGTTTAAATAAATGAATTTTTTATGATTTTTGTATAAAATAACCCCTATCAAAACTTTAAAATGTAGCAGTAATTGCATAGGTGAAATTATAATGCTGATTTGTACTTATTTCATTGTTACATTGACATGCGTGTTTTACTTTGAAATGTGTGTTTATTTCACGTATATTTACATGTACCGTATTTATATGCACTGAAGACGGCAGACGGCTGGAAACATGCCGAGATGTGTTTTTGAACTGAAGTTTATATACGAGTACATTATAGCCTAAAAATTGTTTTAATTTTATTTCGAATCCAATAAACACAATTTCTTGTTATTATTATACACGCACACGAATTACACACAAAAAATATGCTGATATCAAAATAAAGTAACAATGTAAAATGCTATATACTCATAACATGAAAAAGTTAAAAAATTCAATGGATCACTTTTGTTTAACACAACTTGTAATTTTTGTTTCATTAGCCACAGCACACAGCGTAGTCGCTCCATTCCTTCAGATGTAAAACGTCGTAATGAGATTTTATACAAACTTGTCCTTCGCATGTTGGCCCTACTAGAACTATTGAACTTTAATGTAGGTTGTGATATTTTCCATATAGGCTATATCCACCATATTTGATGCAAAAATTAGCCCCCAAAAAATTCAGTACAACTGTTTTTCACCAGAGGAACTGAAATCAGGGCGAAATTTTTCGTTAGCTGTAACTCGCAAATGAAGCGTTTGCGGACATTATGTTTATATGAACTTTTTTCTTATTTTTAGCTCTACAATAATTTACAAAATCATTTTACCATAATTTAAAACCAGCCTGTTTACTAACAACATAAATCAATACCTCTCCAAATAACAAACATTAATTAAACAAATTAAAAACAATAATCATTCCACATTTAATACCTATAAGACAATAAATATTTACCATTTAACAAAAAATGGTACACGTAGTCTACACATTATCAAAAACAGACACAGCGATTACAATCTATAAACTGAAACTTACATTTAAAAACCTAGTAGACCTACAATCATAAATGAAACAAAACTAAATACCGCAAAAATAGTAAATTGCACTGCTGCCTACATTATACATTAGTAAATTTTTACATAGCATTATGCAGTAAATGACATTACCGCTAACATAGTAAAACTAAATACAGCTAATAATAAATAGTAAATTTAGTTTATATGAAGAACCAGGTGTTTATAAGATCAAAATGTGATTCAAAAGATTGTGATAATTTTTACATCAGGATAATATCTAGGTCCTTTTAAAAATGATTTTAAGAATATTTACAAGCGTATAAAATATGTTAAACAAAAATATAATAATACATAACACATTCAAATAAATAACGATACATTTTTTATATTAAAACACATAACTTTTGGAAACAATTTACAAGAATTACAAAATTCAAACTTTGGAGAAAATTGAAATAGAAACATTAATATGTAGTGATAATTTAATAAAAGAATTAACACAATTTAATAATGATTACTGGTTAAAATCTACCACAGTAGGTCCTCTGTTAACCGACTTAGTGCTGACCGACGGGTAGTCGGTCAAGTGAAAAGCTCAGTTTAACCGAAGAGGTATTTGTCTAATGTTTAAATAATGTAATGTTAAATAATTTGTAAATAATGTTTAAATAAATAATTTTTTCTATGATTTTTGTAAAACATTACCCCTACTCTTGTTATTATTTACACTGTACTGTACACGCACACGATTTACACACAAAAATATGCTGATACGAAAATAAACTAACAATGTAATAAAGTATAGGTACTACACTAATAACATAACAAAGTTAAAGGATTCAGTGGATTACTTTTGTTTAACATAACTTGTAATTTTTGTTTGTTTGGCCACAGCACGCTGTGTAATCTGTCCGCTTTTTCAAATGTAAAACATCAGAGTTTATAAAAATCTGTCCTTCGCATGTTGGTCTACTACTATTGTACTTAACTAATATAGGCCCTAATTAGATTAATACAGTAATATAAGTATCGTACAAAATTACAATGAGAGAAACTCATTGTATGAGTTTCATTGTATGATTCTCATACAATGAGAGAAACTCATTTTCCAAGCCGCTGTGTTCAAATTACTTGCTCATGAAAACCCGTATTTCTGAAATTATGTCACTCCTAATGAAGAAAATATTGTATATGCCTAAGAACATAGCATACATACAAGTTAAGATGTGTTTGTTGTTGTTTGTTATATTGCCCATAACAGACAGGTGGAGAGTCAAACTATTTACTCTCAATCTGTTCATTGCTGGGCTAAAATAAATAGTTCTGTTTCTTATCACATGGTCAGCCAATTAAATGACTGAATCATTTAAGAACAGAAGAGGTAGAGGTGAAAAAGACACTAATCAGAGTTATCTCCTCTGAAAGTAATGGATTTCATTATACAGCCAGACCCTGTGGTGAATGAAGTGAAGGTGTCATTTGCAGAGTGGAAAATATGTGCTTTTCAGAGGGCCTGGCATGTTGATAAGCATACTTTTCTATTCAGTGAGGAAGGCAAAGGTAAACTACCTCACTCCTCGTTTTACTTAGTAAAACCTCTACAGGTTCAAACCAGCTTTTCGGCTGATGACCTAAACAAACAACAAACTTATAAGAAAAATAGTTTACATCAGCTCATGAATTAAAAAACTTTTTTACCTTAAAAAACAAAACCGGAGTTTTAGTGGTCGGCAGGGGGTTCAACGGTTAACCCGGAGAATCGGATAACAGAAGTCGATTAACAGAGGGTCTACTGCATAAGTAAAAGTTATCTATAGTAAATAAATTTTAGTTCCAATTGCCATTTATGAATAATAATTTTTCTTCATACAATTTTTAAGTTTTATGTATTTTTAACTTGAAGCGATGCGCAGTGCAAAAGTACTCGTAAATACCAGTAAAAATACAAGAAATAGCAGAATAGCAAAGTTACGTAAAAAAATTACTTCAATGAAAAAAATTAAGTTTTCATTATGTTTACCCAGAAAAATTATCGAATCATCAAGAACGAATATTTTTCATAATTTTATACTGGTCGTTTTAGTGCAAAGGGATTTTTTTTAAATATCTGCATCACGTTTTTAATTTAACAACATAAATCAATATCTCTCCAAATAACAAACATTAATTAACCAAATTAAAAACAATAATCATTCCACATTTAATACCTATTACAGACAATAAATATTTACCATTTAACAAAAAATGGTACACGTACATATTATCAAAAACAGACACAGCGATTACAATCTATAAACTGAAACTAACAATTAAAAACCTAGTAGACCTACGATAATAAATGTTTTTATTTTGGGCATCAAATTTATGAATTTATTGTTTTATTATTAAACTTACTTTATATTACCAACTTAATATAGTATAGATTGACATAAAATTAATTACAGTATAATATAAAAATAAATTGCTGTAATATTCGGAAAAAGAATTGTTGTAAGAAGAAGAAATACATACCAACAAACACCTAATAAAAATATACCTACAATTTTTATGATTCTTAAAATGATATTTGAATTTTTCATTATTACTAATTAACAGTGATATAATAAAAATTACAGTTTCTTTACAAACTATTTATTATTAATTTTTCCCTTTTTTTAGCTGATTACTAACCCAAGCCTTCATAACCTGAACTTTCCTTCTTCTTAAACTAGAATTTTTTTTCCGAACATTATGGCAATCTCTCAAAGAAGGCAGTGTTCCGTTCACAAGGTGTTTCGAAAAATGTTTCAACATCGTTTGCTTTTCTGGAGTTGTCCAGCGTAGCCTCCTTTTCTTTTGTGGTGTTGATCCAGGAGAGGAACGTGATGTTACTGACTTCTCCGGCGTACTTTGTGGCAATCCTGCGACCTGGCTTGTTGACGGTGGCGAAACAGTCTCACATACTCATTAAAATTACTTTCTGTAACAAAAACAATTACCTCCACTGTGAACGACAATTCCATGATATCTCTTGTTCTCATGTTCGACGATGGACAATTTCCTTCATTTGAGTTTTGCAGTTCATCAGATGGAAGCAAAACGAATTCATTCTTCTCTAGAAGTTTAACGACAGAAAACTGTCTACCACTAAAAAAAGACATATATATATATATATTTCTGTTAGTTTGTCGGACACGTTCCAGATAACATGTTAACTGTCGATATAAGCTAGCTGTGAAAAGTACACTTTTGATTACGTTTTGAATTTTTCCTAAATTCGTAAAAAATTCTTTATTTGTTTGAAGTAATTTTTGTTCCCTGACTAGTATTTCATCTATTACGGTGTTACCTACGCCCACTTAACTGACTCCAGGTGGAGTGGTAATCTATAGTGCTACTAGATTGACCTGGTAGATCCTTGGCTATAAAAATTATCTGATTCTTTTCTTGTGTTCAACCAACAAAAATGAATCGAGGCATAATGAATCAAGGCCGGCCCATTGGCGTAGTGGTTAGCGCAACTGGCTTCTACGCCGGGGTCCCGGGTTCGATTCCCGGTCAGGTCTCGCATTTTTTTATCGCTCATCTTCCTTATCACCGTCTGCATTAGCAGGAATTAAACAACAGTCGGACGTAAAACAAAACAAAAACAAAACTACAGAACAAAAGCGGTTGAAGTACGAGTCATGCTATCAGACATATTTTACTGTGAGTAATGAATCTCGATAAACAGCCTAGGGTGAATGAAGTGAAGGTGTCATTTGCACGGTGGAACGGTTCTTTTCAGTTTAAGTAGAGAGTGTCTATTGCCGACGCAATAGTTTATTAAAAAGAGTTTCTTATGGACAGCCCCAGGTCAACCTATGCCTCTAGGCGACTTTATAAATTATTATTACGCCAACCCCGGTGGTCTAGAAGTAGCGCGCTAGACTTTCATCTCGAGGTCCTGGGTTCGATTTGTAGCAAAAGCTAGCATTTTTCATAAGCACAGTTTCATAACCCACAGTCGTCTGTAATGACCCTAGATGTTGATCGGACATAAAACTACAAAAAAAATTATTATTATTATTATTATTATTATTGATGAATTATTATTATTGATTGTTTAGTAGGCTTATTATTGATAGTTCGCATAAGTGTTATTACCCCCTATAAAATTAAAAACTAGTATATCAAAGAACCAGCAGCGTATGTAAACATACTACTGATTGAAAGTGAGTAAAAAGGATACGTAATCATGTTTTACTTTACCAACGCCTTCAGTCAAAACAACCGGCGACAGACCGGATGTTTTATAATAGGCCTACTCTATGAATTCTTTCTCCTGGTATCGTCGTATTTTGTTTTTAGTACACGTTTCAATTAGTATACGTATAGCAAGTTTCATCTAAGCAGAAACATTTTTTTATACTCGATTGGATCGCGCTAAGTTCAATCATAATATTTTAATACATCTATGTTTTGACGTGACGCATGATCTATAGGATAGTGTATAGTCTAAAATCATTGTTATGGAAACCGTAATTACTTACGTCATTTTGTGCAATATGTCACCAAAAATTCAAATGATTTAATCAATTAGCGTTCAGCAGACACTTTTAAGAATTTATACATTTATGAATCATTGTTTTGACTAATACCACTGCTTGTGTAATAAATGTTTTTTTTTTTTTGTTTAACTCAGGTATGGCTTATTTCCTATACGGTGATAAATAGTTCATGAAAATAATGAACTAGTTAGTAATTGAAGTATCAAAAAAATGCAACACATTAAAAATTTTGATATGACGTTTACGTTACGTTAATCTTTGGTTGAAGTTAGGGGGTTACCCAAAATTTAAATTTTATACTTTTTGTGTCACTAGAGACGTCATGTACCAATAGTGAGACCAGCTAGTGAGTCGTGCTAGCACTATATTACTGTAAAAATAATAAATACGGAGTATGCCCTATACCTGTTCCTCAGGAACTGTACGTCGTGAAGGAGTTTCTAATATGTAATTGTAAAGATCTTGAAATGCTAGTAAGCATTTCAAGATTTTAAGAAGCATTTCAAGGAATGAAATAGTAATTTCATTTCATAAGCATGAAACTTTAGCTGCAATGATTAAGAAGATACAGGCTTCCAAATACTTCATGGAACGTTTCTCAAAACAGACTGCATGAAATTTAATGTATAAGGGTGTAATGTGAATTATCATAAATTTCCTACCGAAGGTTCCGTACAAAAATGGAGTATTACGAGCAACGCTTAGTATAGCAAACTTAGTATAACAAAACATTATAATCAACAGTGCTCCCTCAGTTGCCTTAGGCAACCCGTGTAACATCCCTATGTGTTAAGCAACCCGAAACTTTCTTGACACAACGGAAAACATTTATTTCAGAACCCCATTTTTGTAGTTTATTTATTTGTTTCTTCTTTCGTTTTGTAACCATAAAACATTAAAAATCGCGTTCTCATTGTCTAGAAGGTTCAGAGCCAAATGATTGGTATGTGATTCCAATCTATATTAATCATAGTAACAAATAGTCTACAATAGTTTGGGTGTTTTATTTTCATTTTTTTTTGTTTTGTAGCGAACTCTCAGCCAGTGCACAAGCTTGGTTCAATTGATTGCGCACGATACTGCAGAATCTATTTAATTTTTTTACGAATACCATTTCAGAGGGCACGCTTAATCAATTTCCCAGCCCATGCCTCTTTCGACTTTCTCGAGTGGTGCTCTTTGTCCTCCAAAATCCACTTTCTCCCTCTTCCGCAAGTGTGTTTCTTCCTCTCCAGAAACTCCAATTTCCGTATTATTTCTTTAAATGTTGCACTATCTTTTATGGTATCTGAGTCTATTGAGTTATTTACAAGGTCTTTGTCTATTTCTTTAAACCATGTTATCTTGTTCTTGTGATTGTTGAAAATCTGTTAGTCTGGTGTTTTCCATTCTGTATATATGTGTCCGTAAAACTGTAATCTTCTCTTTCTGATTATGTCTGTTATTTTGTCTATTTTGGAATAAAGCTCTTTGTTTAATCGTTGTTTATACTCTGATTCTGTGTTGATTTTAAGACCCAATATCTTCATCACATTGTTCTCTCCACTTTTTCTGTTTTTTTCCATATCCTATATTTTATGTAGTTTAAGTGTCCGCTGCATAGAGGACTTCTAGTATAATTACCGTCTGGTAGTGTCTTACTTTGGTGTTCTATGATAAAGATATCTTATTGTAGTTGTTTGTCGTAATACTGTATACATTTTCTATTTTGAGGAATCTGTTTTCCAGTGCTACTTTTTCATATTGTTTTGTGCTAACCACTCTCCTAAGTATTTAAAACTGTCGGTTTTAGCTATTGTATTTGTATTTATTTTAAGATGTAATGGGGCGTTCTTGATGTTTCTCATGTAATGCGTTTTCTCAAAAGAAATCTGTAGACCAACTTTAGCTGCTTGATTCGAAATTTTGTTATTTCTTCTTGTGCACGTTCTATTGTATCTGTGATTAACAAAGGCTAGACAATCTATTATGATTCTTTGGTCTCTTGTTCCGAGATTTAGACCTCTGGTGTTGATTGCCCTTCTCCATTCTTTGAATATCATGTCTAATGCACAATTGAACAATAACGGTGACTGGCCGTTACTTTGTCTTACTCCTGTTTTGATTTCAAACTGTTCTGAGAGTTGCCCCATGAATTCAACTTTGGAAGTGGTTTTTGTTAACGTGACTTTGATCAATTCTGTGGTTTTATTGCCCAGTCCCAGTTCTTTTAGAATGTTGATTAATGTGTTTCTGTCTGTGGAGTCATAAGACTTCTTAAAGTCAATAAAAGTTACGACATACTTAAAATTACTTAAAATTTCTGATACTTTTAATGTTCACCAGATTTCTAAGAGTACTTGTTCTGCGTATGACCTACCCTCCCTGGTATTCATCCAAATCCAACTGAGTGTCAAGTAATGTTTGAGCTATGTTTAAGAGTATTTTGGATAGGATCTTATAGGTCACGGGTACTAAAGATATTCCTCTGTAGTTGCTTGGGTCTGTTCTGTCACCTTTTTTTTGTCATGGGTGTATTAAAACCGTAGTCCAATCAGCTGGAAGTTTGTTAGTTTCCCAAACCTCCGGTAAAATTTTAGTCAGGCGTTTTATCATATTGTCGCTGGAGTGTTTCTAGAGTTCTGCGACTATGTTATCCTCACATGATACCTTGTTGTCTTTGACTTCTTCTTGATTAGGTGGTTTCAAGTCAGTTTTAGTTTCATGAAAACAAAGGTCTCCTGTGGTGGTTTACAGTTAAGTCATTTTGTGAAGTATTATGCAGTTTTCCGTGTATTGCTTGCAATTTTGCAAGTTTTGGGATCTTTGAGTTGTAAACTGGGAGGCGTGTATTTTTTTAAAGCTGGTTCATTTTCATTTAATTTCATTTTTATTATTTAAAAAAATATTTTTGTCGTAATTTCTTTCTAGGTTTACGTCCGAACATCATCTAGGGTCATTACAGACGACTGTGGGTTATGAAACAGATTTTTAGCGCATGATAAAATTCCAGCTTTTTCTAGGATTAGTATATTTCTTTACGGAATTTATTTTTATAAATAACTAGCATACCCGCGCGGTTTCGCACGCATACACATAAAACATGAGCCATAAAGAGAACTTAAAGCTGCATAAAAGACGCCGTAATTATATACTTTATTGTACATAAAGGCGCTCTCTTCGCGCAAGTTCAAAGTGGGAAAACTTTATTAAGAGTGCGCGTCACTTTACTTATGCAACCCACGTTGCAAATGTGTTGTGATATTGCCTAACTTAAACCACTAAGTAATGTGTTAAAAATATTCCTACCAACCCATTAGGAAACATTGCGGAGGCTGTATCTTTGCTCCAGTATAAAATTTCAAAAAACCAATTTTACATAAACCTTCCCGGGAGTGTAGTCAACAAATTCCTAAAGTTTCATGTCGATCAGATGGATGGTGTAGTCAGGCATACAGGACATACAGACATACATAAAAACATGCATTGATTTTTACATATATAGATAATAAATGTAATAACTACGATTCACTTTCATATTTATTACCTTCCGAAGAAAGCTTTTTTGAATATAAATATGATTATTATAATATATGATAAGCTTATGATTATTAAATAAATAAATAAAGTACTTACTGTTTGTGAAATTCAACTGAATCAATGCAGAAACGGCAAACAATCAAGAAACTAAAACTTAACGCCGATGTAGCATAGATGTAAATAGATGAACATTGAGCGGCTTTGTGAAAAAACAACGTTAAACCCGAAGTGATTGAGCGTTTCTGACATCACCAATCGATTCTTCGCCTCAAGATACGTGAGGTTCAAAGTTTCATAAAAATAATCGGTCCGTTCACGAAATTCAAGTTTCGACGCACATCATGTAGTGGGTAATTTTACGCTGATTACGGAGCCACATTATACATCTTCTGATTGACTAATCCGACGGGATAAAACCAGCCTTCGGATTGATGGCAAAAGCAAATAATATAATATTTCCGCACAAAACTATTGCCAGTACTGTATGACTTATTTTTTCAAATGTCGCATCAATATCGTGGTTATTAGTCACAACGTTGTGTTTGGTACTGTACTGTGGATTATTTCATTTTATTTTTAACACAGCTTAATTTTTTTTCTTATAAGTTATGTTAAAAATTTCCAGACCTGAGGGGGAATCGAATCCGCGACCTTTGGCTTAGTAAAAAACAAAAAAACATATTCCTGAAATCTTATTTATGGGTTCATTAAATTATTTGTTTGTATCAAAGGTTCCTGACGTGAGCGCAAACGACGAAAATGAACTATATTTACTTTTAATTAAAAAATAATTAGATTTTTTATTCACATGAAAATTTTTTCTTAAAATGTAGTCGATGCAATTAGTACTTTTAAAAGAAATTAACAATGTCTTCTCGCAAACGTAGTCGAAAATCTCACGCGAGTAATTTTTGTTGTACCGCTATTAGGGTTGAAGTATTTACCGCGAAATTTGAATAACTTTTGTTCTAAATGAGTTACAAAAACGGGGCAAATTTTAATTAGTTTCCAAATTTTTAAACAAATTTATTACCACAGTTTGGTAAATACCCTACTAAAATAAGTATTATTTTTCAATTTTTTCCTTTTTTCTAAGTCTGAACACAACCCCGTCTGTACACCCCTGAACACTACGTGGGGTTTAATAGGAAATTTGTATTTCGTTTTTGCAAGCAGGAAATTTATAAGAAACGCATTTCAAACAAATAAAAAAAAATAAAATGACTAATTTTTGAAGGGCTGTAACTCGTTTTTAAGGGTAGTTGGAACAAAAACGATACCAGACTTCGATTCAAGTACCTGTTAAAGGCAAACTTTGAGAAATTCAATCACTTTCATCAGTTAGTTGAGAAAATTGTAGTATGCGACTCATTGAGAAACAAGTAGACAGTTGGATCCGTGTACCGTACATGAGTTTTTCCATCTGAATTGAAATTGAAACGTTTTTCACTTTCTAGTTTGTTTATCTGCAAGCAAAATACCATGAAACTATATATAGTTTTTAACGAAATTTCGAGCTGCATGCCACTGTCTAATCAGATTCAAGGTATCTTTTTCGGGTAAAATTCACAAAATTTTTGAACTAGGATAATTCCTTTTGGAAGGGTCTAGGAAAAAAAATGTGTTGGTACTTTTCAAAGAGACTGACAATGTCTTCTCGGAACCTTAGTCAAAAATCATGCGCAAGTAATTTTTGTAGTACCGCTATTGGGGTAGAAATATTTACCGCGAAATTTGAATAACTTTTGTTCTAAATGAGTTACAAAAACGGGGCAAATTTTAATTAGTTTCCAAATTTTTAAACAAATTTATTACCACAGTTTGGTAAATACCCTACTAAAATAAGTATTATTTTTCAATTTTTTCCTTTTTTCTAAGTCTGAACACAACCCCGTCTGTACACCCCTGAACACTACGTGGGGTTTAATAGGAAATTTGTATTTCGTTTTTGCAAGCAGGAAATTTATAAGAAACGCATTTCAAACAAATAAAAAAAAATAAAATGACTAATTTTTGAAGGGCTGTAACTCGTTTTTAAGGGTAGTTGGAACAAAAACGATACCAGACTTCGATTCAAGTACCTGTTAAAGGCAAACTTTGAGAAATTCAATCACTTTCATCAGTTAGTTGAGAAAATTGTAGTATGCGACTCATTGAGAAACAAGTAGACAGTTGGATCCGTGTACCGTACATGAGTTTTTCCATCTGAATTGAAATTGAAACGTTTTTCACTTTCTAGTTTGTTTATCTGCAAGCAAAATACCATTAAACTATATATAGTTTTTAACGAAATTTCGAGCTGTATGCCACTGTCTAATCTGATTCAAGGTATCTTTTTCGGGTCAAATTCACAAAATTTTTGAACTAGGATAATTCTTTTTGGAAGGGTCTAGGAAAAAAATGTGTTGGTACTTTTCAAAGAGACTGACAATGTCTTTTTGGAACCGTAGTCGAAAATCATGCGTGAGTAATTTTTGTTGTACCGCTATTGGGGTAGAAATATTTACCGCGAAATTTGAATAACTTTTGTTCTAAATGAGTTACAAAAACGGAGAAAATTTTAATTAGTTTCCGAATTTTTTAAGAAATTTCTTACTACAGTTTGGTAAACACGCTACTAAAAAAATATTATTGTTCAATAATTATTTTTTTCTAAGTCTGAAGACAATCCCGTCTGTATACCCCTGAATACTAGGTGGGGTTCAATAGGAAATTTTTATTTCGTTTTTACAAGCAGGAATTTTATAAGAAACTCATTGTAATCTTATAAAAGAGAAAATAATATGACTGATTTTTTAAGGGCTGTAACTCATTTTTAAGAGCAGTTGGGTCAAAAACGATACCGGACTTCGATTTACGTACCTGTTAAATGCAAACTGTAAGTAAAACAATCACTTTTATCCTTTAGTAGAGAAATTGTAGATTGCGATTCTTTAAGAAAGATGAGAGCAGGTGAATATTTTTACCATACATAAGTTTTGCCACCGGAGTTGAAATTGAAACGTTTACCAGCTTCTATTTTGTTTATCTGCATGCAAAATACTATGAATTATATATAGTTTTTAACGAAATTTCGAGCTGCATGCCACTGTCGAATCGGATTCAGGGTATTTTTTTCGGGTCAAAGTCATGAAATTTTTGAACTAGGATAACTCTTTTGGGAAGGTCTAAGAAAAAATATGTTTTCGTACTTCGAAAAGAGATTTACAATGTCTCCTAGACAATGTAGTTGAAAATCGTGCGCGAGCAATTTTTTTTGTACCTACTGTTATCGGGGATGAACGATTTACCGCGAAATGTGAATACCTTTTGTCCTAAATGTGTTAGAAAATCGGGGTAAATTTTAATTAGTTGATGAATGTTTTAGGAAATCTAATATAACAGTCTGGTAAACACACGACTAAAAGTGAGTTGTGAGTTGGAAATAATTTAAAAAATGTTTAGATGAATATTAGTAAAACATAAAAACGTTATGATAATATTAATAAAACAATTTCATGAGTTGGTTTGTATCGTTTATTACTTTTATACAAAAACAAGGGTAAAAACAAAAATTTGAAAATTTTGTTCCCAAGAGTTTGGGTTATCCACGGAAGGAACCACAGAGTATAGAAGTTTATTCTATACTCAGTGGAAGGAACGGTTGACTCGCATGGGGAGATAATGTAACAACAGTTGGTGAAACTGACTAAATGTAGCAATAACTGTGTATACGTATCTGTATGATGGAGCAACCTTGAAACGCATCGAGTAAAAATCAACTCATGCATACGGCCTTATTGCTACGTAGCAATAAGTCCGTTTCCATCGCTGCGTAGCAACAAGTCCTTATACACCTTTATATATATATATATATATATATATATATATATATATATATTCCTATAAAAATCGTGCTTAAATACTTTTTACGCTCTGCTTATAAAATAAGCGGGAACAAATTTTATAACGGTAGTAAATACAGCGTTTTAAAAGTGTTTAATTAAAAAGAAAAACAAACTGTTGAATTATTACAAATTTATGCAGTAATCTGTTTCTTTCTAGTTCTATTTTCGGTACCCTATTATTACTTTTCAAAATAAAATCTGAAATCCGCAATATCGCATTCAGGATTATTCATAATACTATGGTTTTCCTTTAATTATTATCGTTTCATTTTATTTAAAAATATTAAATTTTTTTATAAAAATACGGTTTAACTGTTATAATCTTTTATGTATGTACTTCGCATATTTAATCTAACCTATTCATTTTAGGATCGCAATTGCAAACAGATATGGTGATAAATCCTTTAAAAAAAATTTCAACAATTTTTATTTGTATTTATCAATTCTTTTGAATATTAGTAATTATATTATTAATTCTGTAAACTTGCGTAGTTACTTGTAGAATTTATTTACATAAATTATATTATATTTTTTAACAAGAATATAACAAGAGAATTTGCCAATAAAAAGCAGGTGAAGTATTAAATATTTGTACTCGATCTGCTAGTTGTTCCAAGGCAAAAAATTATAGTTTTGTTTCTGATCATATGGTCAGCCAATTATATGACTGAAGCATTAAGGAACAAAAGAGGTAGAGGTATAAAAGACACTAATCAGAGTTATTTCCTCTGAGAGTAATGAATTTCATTATACAGCCCGACCCTGTAGTGAATGAAGTTAAAATGTCATTTTCAGGGTGGAAAGTAGATACTTTTTGGAGGGCCTGGCATACTGATAAGCGAACTTTTCTACTCAGAGTGGAAGGCATCGTAAACTACCTCACTCCTCGTCTTACGAAGTAAAGCTTCTGAAGGTTCAAACCAGCCTTTCGGCTGATAACTTAAACAACAACAAGAGAATAAATTCGATACCCGTTCTTATAATCTGTCAGTCAGTAGAAAAATGTCTGAAATTAACCATCTCAAAAATTTTTATTATTCAGTTTATTTAAAGTTTTATCAACAATTTGGTCATTGGGCCTACGGTGGGTTCTAGAACTGAAACAGTGGGGTTTGACTTGTAATAATTTCAAGATTCTAGTTAGGAATCAAACCCGGGATCTTCCGTTTTGTAGGCAAGTGTGTTAAGCACTACGTCATGCTCCCAATTTTATGTTTATTTATTTACCATCTGCCAGTCTCGGCTCACTCGGTTATAATTACAAATTATTTTAATAATTTTTAAATTAGGGTTATAAATAAATAAAAAATATTTATGAGAATAGACTTATCAGTTAAAAATTTATAAACATTTAAGGGTTGAATACCCTTTTCAACACCTTATTAGTACATTTTGGAAATTGTTAAGGAATAATTTTTTAGGTGCAGTATCGGTAACTTCTCCACCAAATTTCAGCTATCAACCTCGTCCGAAACTTAATAAACAAAACAAAATTGGTTTAAGGGTTGAAATTCTTTTTTACCTTTTTACGGGTACATTTTTGTAACCGTTGAGGTAATTTTTTGGTGCACTATAGGCAACATCTACACCGAGTTTCAGCCATCTATCCCGACAGTAATTGAGTAAACTGAACATATCAATTTAAAGGTTGAACACCTTTTTCAACCTCTTATGGGTGAATGTTTTTGAAATTACTTAGGTGTAATTTTTTAGCGTCACTAAACGAAACATAGAGTTTCATCTATTTAACTCGTCGGGAACTTAGTACGAACTAAATAAAAATATTAGTTTAACGATTGGGCTCCCTTTTAACCTTTCACGGATACATTTTGGAAATTTTTAAAGGGGTAATGTTTTTGTTGTACTATAATACAAAATCATCTGAAACTTATTAAACAATATTATATATTGGTTTAAGAGTCAAACACAAGAGTTTTTAAAGTTTGAATCAGTTAGTTGTCCAATCTCCAAATTTTTACTATTACTTTTGCCGTAGGGCGCTCATTATATTAATTGTTAAGTAAGTAGTCTTTAAATAGAATAATCTTATGTTTTATTGATTATAATTATATGCGAACAAATAAAAATAAAATAATTTTACATTAAAGTTGAAGGATTAAATTATATTATAGGCTTACATTAAAATTATGTCCATAGAATAAAATATGTTCCCTAAAGTTTATAATACAGCAAGTATATTCAGGCAAGGGTAAGAAGAGATTAGATTACAGGCACTTTTGCATAATATAAAATGCGGGCCTAAAACGACAAATTATTTACGCACACACACTATTGTTTACAATTAATTGTGCCAATATTTAACTGTATATAAGATTTACTCCACCAATATTTGTATGGAGTTAGACCAACAAACTGCCGGTATTATTGGCACAGTCCTTTCCATATTGATCACTAGTATGAATCAGTAATTCAACAGTTAGTACCTAAAAGCTTATTGAAATTATTCTGTCATTAACATTAGAAATCGTAATTATATCACCAACATTTGCTGCTCTAGTTTAGTTCATCAGCCAAAAGGCTGGTTTGAACCTCTAGAGGTTTTACTAAGTAGACCTAAAACGCGGAGTAAGGTGGTTTACCATTTCCTTCCTTACTGAGCTGACTTGGGGCAACGACTTTATCACTAGACTAACCCGGTGGGTTATAAAAAAATTAATTTAAATATAAGTAATTTATTTAAAGGTAATTTCGCTTGAAGTTATCTTATTCTGTTAATTTTTCTATCTATAATAAATCTATTTATTGTTCTTTAAAGAATTTATCATATAGATAACAAATTTAGTTATATAAAACAAATAATTCTGAACTCTATAACGAAATCGAGCCAATTACTGACATCACGCAGTTTTTCTTTCTTTGAGCATTTACTTAGAATACCAGACAATCGAGTAACTAAACAACTAATTCTATAATTAACTCGTGTAAAAATCCTCCAAGGTGGTTTGTCCAAAATAAAACAAGATGTGCAAGAACTTAACATTGCAGAACCAAGATCTTTTAGAAAATCTGAACAGCTTAAGTTTCTTAAAGGTAAAGACACAAGATTTGTTGAAAATACTCGAGCTCTGTCATCAATGATTTGTTCATATTAAATCAAACAGATCAGATCCTAAAATATGAAAAATTATTAGGAAAAACGTAAAAATCTTAAAACCAAACCAAGAAGGATTTCTAAATTTGATTTAAATGGTCCAATGAGGCCGCAAAAGCAAGAAAAATTTTTTATTTATTTTTACAAATTTAAGATGATTAATAATTTATGTAATTATGTATTGTAATTAATTTATGTAACTTCTTGTAATAACCTTAGCTAATTAATTTAAATTAATTTAAAAATTAAATTTAAATTATATTTAAATTAATTTAAATAATTTAAACAATTTAATTAATTAATGTATGTTTAGCTTTTTCTATCACTATGGTTTTTTTAGGGTTTACGTTCCACTGTTTTGCAATTACGGCTAATGTAGACGGTGAGAAGGTTTAGATCTAAATTAGTGATGAAAAAATGCAAATTGTTTATTGCAGAACAATGCGGGAAGTGAACCCAGGACCACGGCGTAGAATCCAGTTTTACTAACCACTGCGCAAATTGGACAGCTTATTGCTACGGTAAGAGGATGTACAGTTTATTGCAGAACATAAAAAGAAACGAAACAGTTGAACCAAAACTATACGTTTTCAAAAAAAAATTTGTTATACAGAATAACAATAATTTTAAGATGATAATAACATGAAGTGTAAAAGAACATCACGTAAACAATTTTTCCAAACAAAAAAAGAAAATGATACTGATAAAAAGTAATATAAAATTCATGAGAAGTGTAAGTTAAATTTAGCCTACAGCTTGAATTTTCGACTAGCAATCACTGGGTACGTGACACTGAACAATATGGTTACAATTTCCAGGAATACAGTGAGAGGAATTGAAGCACGTACTCTACATGTCAAATGTCGAGATTTCCTTCCGAAGTAGTACATAGAAAAACGCACGAAGTAGGATTATTATTCACTAGAAAAAGAAAAAGATATTTTCACTTTTTGAACGAACTCATCAAACCTGTTATCGTGACAAGATTCAAAGGAATAATAGAAAAAAGAAAAGTAAAATAAGAAAATTCTTGTTATCTAGGAAATTTAAATCAATAAAAAATAATATATTTTTTCTTATGTAATATAAAAAATATTTGTTAACCGTAGACCTAATCTATTAAAAGAAATCTGGTGCGAATTACTCACATGGGACTCTCTTGGAATGTTAATATAATAATTAAAAACAAAACCTATGTTTGAACATGAGTAAATGATATAGGATGAAAAATATATGATGTCAAACATTCACGTGACTATCTTTTGCCAATGTAAATAATAAAACAATACAACTTACGTTATTATGAGTAAACAATAGGTTTTTGATTTGTAGATTTTTCACAACTTTAAATACCTATATACACTTTTACTCTAAAATGTATATTAAACGCGCAATCTTACACAAACCGTTGTTCACCAAGAGAGCACAACCTCCCCCCTCCCCAACGAATTTCAGCAGATATGCCACTTAACTCTATCGTGTAGAGGATAAATAATGAAGCGATTTTATCGTGTAGAGGAAGTAAATGAAGCAATTTTAAACGAAATCGTATGAGCTGTTTTGAAAAAATAACGAAAATAGTGCAAAATTGTACGATTAAAGTACTTCGTCTGGTTGACCGATTTGATGAAAATGTTTGTGTTGGCCTCATATAGTATCTTTCTTAAATTCCAAGTTTCAGAATAATAACGAAAAAATATTCCGTTGTTGAGATGCTGTATTTTGTCCAAACGCGCGCGCGTGCACACACACACACGCACGCACGCACACGCACACACACACACGCACACACACACAGACTAATCGCTAAAAACACGTTTTTTGAGTTGGGGGCTGAAAAGGTGCATTGCCGTTGAAAACTCGATTTGGAAAAATTGACTGAAAACAATACTTCCCTTCCTTATATTTCATATAGGGCAAGAGAAAGTAAAAATCGTAATTTAATTTTGATCATGAGTGAATGATGCTAAATGAAAACCTCGGTTGGACTTTGATTTTGATTAGCAAATTATGAAAAATCACGACTTGACTAGGATTGACACTGTTATAGATACTGAAGTCACGAGATTGCCTTTTGCATATGGATGGGCTGCAAGGAAGGGAAGTGAAAATACGACAGTGCTGCCAACCTCAACAGTCAGACACTACTTGTACATTTCACTACCGTGCAGTTTCTACATACATTTTGTAAGCTGTGGTTCATTCCGAGAAAATGTTTCCTTCATAAACCTTGTAAGAAATAAATGCGACCTGTAATATTGCCTATAGCTGAATTACATACTAGAAATGTTTGATTTATTGTAATTACCAACGACGTTATTCCATTGGAACAAAATTTTCTACGAATGAATCGTCTTCTTTACTATCGCTGTCACCGGCGTCTTCACTATCAGTTTCTCTAGTATCGCCTAACAGTTTTCATTTTTTTACCAGGTGTCAAAAAAACTGTTGAAGAATGGCTTCTTCACGTCTTCAATTTCCTTCTTTATTTTTCGAATTGTGGAAAGAGTAACATCACAGTAGTTAGCCACTTGCTCATGGCTTTTGTTAAGAGGCAGGGGAAAGGTATTTTTGTTTAGCTTTAACTTCACAGCATTTTATTACACTGCATATTCGATTTATTTCAGCACTGTGAATAGACAGCCAACGTTTTCGAGAAATTAACATTTCTGTTTACGGTAACAAACAGTTATATTCCTACAGTTAACCTACAAAAGGTTCCACGATATACTGTATATGCTCTGGATATAGTACAAGTTGTTGTGTTTGTTGTACTGAAATTAAAGCAGTCGCGCATGCGCACTGATACTTTTTCCCCTTTACCCCTTGATACAAACAAGGGCAAACTCGTGACTCAAGTAACATTAGTTGGTAGTTGGTTTGCTGCCATTTCTTCCGCCATCTCTCCTCTGATTGGACGCCTGAAGGCAAAGACCCGGAGGTAGAATAGATAATTATAAATGATAATATTGGTCTATGGATTTAGGTACATCATATAGGTTATAGTTATGTTATAAAGGGCAAGAGAAAGTAAAAATATGTAATAATCCTACAATACAAAAAAATAATAGCATGTAGAATACAAATAGTAAACAATCAATAAATGTGATTGACAATTAATTAAGGATTGTAGACATAGGCTGTCAGTAGTGAAATCTTTTTGTGGTGAATTGTCAGGGGCGGACAGCTAAAATGCCATTAATTTGGAACCAAGTATATTTCTCGGAATCGTAGACATTCGAAAAATAATTAATGGTTGTAGATTTTTTTAGCTAACAGAATTCCAGTTTTGTTTCATAACGGTAAAAAAACAACTAAAACTAACAAAAGCCCAAACTTTTCGTGTTTTTACTGCAGTAGTGTCATTGCAATACTTATTGTATTTTTAATAAAACATTTCATGGTTTTAATTTTCAGGTTAACTTTTTCTACCTTTTATATAAATAGGAAATGAACAGTAAACGTGTGTTAAGGTATCGTGTTATTGTTAAGGCATCATTGGACCACTTCAGTCATTTATTTTGATCTTGATTTGTTTCTTAAATTTAAAATTTTCTTGATTCTCAATACATGTTCATCAGATGTTGCTTTTCTATTCCATCAGACAAGATCCTGTCGATCAATCCTGGTTTGTTTGTCCTTGGTTGAAATTTTGTTTTCTTATCCTTCAATTTTTTTAAGTTTCTCTGCTATATCCTTTATGTCAGATTCAATTCTTCTATATTTTCTTTAACTTCCCTAATCAAAATGTGTGGCGTTTTTGTTCCCATCGTGGTTCTATTATTTGTATATTCAATCAACCTTCTGGTGTTCTCATCAAACGTCTGGAAAAACTTCCTTTCCATTTTATTCCATCTCATTTCGTAGAATTCGCCAGTCGCCAACTTTTTGATTTTTTTCATACAATTTCTAATTATTCTTATATTTACATTTTGAAAAATTGTCTGTTCTGTTTCTCTGACTTAGTTTAAAAAAAAGTTTCGTTTCCATAAATATATCACTTTCGGTTGGACAGTCGCTTGAAATGTTTTAGTTTGATGTGAATTGATAAACGTTTTTTTAATGTTGTTGATTTTATTTTCCGTTGAGCTTTTGTGTGTTCTACAAAAAAAAAACAGTATAGCTAATAATAGTGGTAATCTCTTTATTAGGAAAACTGATATGAAACAGTTTCTTACAGAAAAATTAACAGATTTTTGAAAAGAAATTAATATGAAATTATCACTATCTCGTGGAGATAATTTTAAAATATTATTCACATAATCTGTATGTAAATTCTGCAGACCACCTTCGATCAGAAATTCTTTTCTCTCTATTTGCCTATGTGCAATGGAAGAATAAGGGGAAAAAAGAGTTCATTTTCGTTTTCTTTTGACTGGTCTAAAAATTTTCCTATAGACATTTATTTCTTGTTTTTCAATTTCTTTCTTTTTTTTGACCAAGAGTCTGTGATTTCCGCTCCGTACAAATGCTTCAGGGAGTACAACTGCGTTGTGTTATCTGATTTTCTCGTTGATGACGATTTTTCTTTTGCTGTAGTGGTTCTAAGAGAGTTGTAGGCCCTCTGAAATTTTGCGATTCGCTCTTGATTTTGCTCTTAAACTCAATCCGGTTTTTAACAAGTTATTTCATATTAACTGAGCGTATTTTTTTGTGAAATTACATTTTTAATATAAATGAACCCGACAAATTTCTGAAATTTTTGTGATCACGACAGTTTCTGTAGGACAAGCTCTGGAATTATATTAAATGGATTAGAGAAGCTTTACGGTAGCGTAATTAGTTTTTCAAACTACAAGAATTATAGAAAAATTAATAAAACAATGAATAAAATAAACTTAAACTATTACGTTTTAGTAAACAAAGAACGAGATGTTTTTGTACATAATTTATACCAGATAAAGTATTTTATTATATTTTATTCAAGTTTTGAATCATTAGTGAAGTTCAATTTAAATAAACTTTATGTCAAAAAAAACTTATTTGAAGATTTTAAAAGAAAACTTCAACAGAAACATAAAAATTTTGTTATTTAGCGTGCAGTTTTATTCAACAATATAAGAGAGTTTATAAAATTTTGTTTAGTAATATTATATTTACATTTTTAAGAGTTTTATTTATTTTAAACGTAATAAAAAATATTCTACAGCCAATTTGTTTAAGTTATAAAAACATGAAAAATATTACGAATAAAAATGTCGAGTGAATCTTTAAAAAATTTCTTTGACTAAATTATCCTCTTTCCAAAACAAAATCAAATCAATTTATATCTTTAGATGTTACATTAGTGTTACTTTTATTGAAATATTTACTTGTGTGTATTCTATAATATCTAATATAAATATTTATAAAGTAAAGTTAGTTGTACGTATATTCAAAAAAATGTATGTTTGAGGAAATACAAACATTCGCTTGTTTCTATTGGACGTACCGTTTAGGAGCTAATTAATTGAAATTGGTTGATAAATAATAGAAGAACAAAGTGTTTGGGATGGCTTTGAGGAGAACATGCAAAGTATTTTTCCGATTTTTATAATGGCCATTTTTCAGGAGGTGCTCCAGATGATCTAAACTTATATTTAGCTCAGTAATTGCCATAAAAACCGGCGTGGTACGGGTTGGAAAATTTTCAAAATGGTGGATTTAAGGTTCACAAGTGAAAAATTTGCAGATTGCCTAATATTCCATATGCCACTGTATATTAAAGATTTCTTGTAATAAACATCAGATTTTTATCACCGATGAATTTTTGATTTGATAGGTGACGCACTCTGATATGTGGGCCTTTCGTAAAAAAACCGAAGTTCATAGAGAAAATTGGCCAACGGTAAACTATACCAATTCTTAGAGACTACACTTATACTTAACAACATTGGAGGTTTTCAAATAACTACGGGTCTTTCTAATTTTCATGGCACTTATTATACAGAAACATCAAGTAAAGTCATCTTTTTATCGGACACTGAGTATCTTGGCTAGATATCGGCTTAGTTCTATTTTTATGAATATAACACATTCAATTTACAAACTACAGGCAAAAACCCCGTTTTGGATTTGTCACTTTAAAAATGGAAAAAACAGTAAAGTAATATTAAAAATTGGTTTATTTTAATTTTTCAATCATTGTTTCGGAGAAATTGAATTATTTGTGATTGAGACACCTAAACCATTTATTAACAAATTCATTTTTTCATTCATTTAATATTAAATTCACTCAACCGATAAAATGTGATACCGTATATAAATAAATATTTATCTGTCACGTCAAAATACATTTTATGTGCGGTGAATCAATATTGAAAAGGAAACTAAAAGGTAAACTAATCCGTAAAAGACATAAGGAAAATAATGGTATAGCAATGGAAAAGAGATGTAACTTAAAAAAAGAAGTTATATAGTACAGTACGTTTGTTTTTGGAAGAAGCTTGTAAGGGGAGAGCGAGTAGGTAGAGTAGGGATAGTTTCAAAGGGGCAAGTGTTATCTCCTTCTCACTTAATGATCATTACCTCTCTTTCTAACCGTATACTATGTTACAACTACGAGGTGCTTCCCCCACCACTAAACAGAACAGCTCAGCGGCACACAACGTCGGAGGGAAAGCTTCTAGCTAGAACAAATGACCTTTACATACATCGATCTAGAAAATAATGAAGGTTCTTATTATAAACCAAATACTGAAAAAGAAAATAATTCCCAAATTTAGTGATATCAAAAAACAAAAAGTATGGAAAAACATATATATCAATCTATCAAAATTTGTACTCACGAAGGTACAACATAAAGTATTATGTGAAATGATTAATGAAATGGATATCAAAGTAAACTTGCTACAGACTCAAGAGAAACCATACACACGACAAAATTGATATCATAAGTTAACAGACGTAATCAAGTGTTTACAACAAGTCTACGAACCGGATATTATAGACTTACACACGATTATAAATACCGGGTGTACCACAGAATTTGAACCATAGGGAAATAGCATTGATTTTCATTAGTTTGTTAACATTTTCTTCCCCACAAATAAATGAAGACTTGTTATATACAGGAACCATTAGAAAACGATTAGACCTTTAAAACTATATCATTTTTGATACATATTAAGCTGCAGTTTAGCTTAAAATACTTAAATTTGTAACTTTTTTTATTTAAGTATTGTGAATTTCTGCACTACGTCACATTGTATGTTTGGAGTAATGTTAACGTTGTTGCGTGGAGATGTAGAGGTGAGTGGGTCGATTCCATCAGCGGAAAATTTTTTTTTATTGTTAAAAAATATTGAAAATATTGAAAAACAGTAATTTTTTATTTAATTTTTAATTTTGACAATTGTTTTATCATGTAATATTATTGCAACAATCAGCTGTCTCTGAAAATTAAAAGTTACTAAAGAAAATAAATATTATTAGGTATTTAAAACAATACTAATAACTATAATAATACTAATAATAATAATGCCAAGAAAGTAGGTCCAAGCAGCTGAAATAAGGTTTTTAAGAAGGTTGAAGGGGTGCTCGAGGGTGGATCTAATACATAACGAGGAAATTAGATCCGAGTTGGGTGTATTTAACTTGAATGAAAAAGTTGAGGAGTTCAATTAGGGAATCAATGGAGGCAACATTTAGAACGGATTCCAGAGGAGAGAATACCTCTAAAAGTGACGGAATTTTTTCAAGTTGGAAGAAGGGAGGTGGGAAGACCTCGAAGAAGATGGCAGTAGTTGAGATGTACGGACTGGAGTGTCTCGTGTATGTGTAGACGTACATGATGGTTTGTGAGCTCGGAACAGGCTTATGCCTAATCCTTGATAGTAAGAAGAAGAAGAAGAAGAAAATAATAATGACAAAAAGAATTAAGTAAAAAACGTTTTTTTAGATGATAATACAAATTGTCAAAATTAAAAATTAAATAATTAATGGTTTTTTATTATTTCCAATTTTTTTTCAACAATAAAAATATTTTCTGCTGATGGATTCGACCCACCACACTATCTCTACACCTCCATGCAACAACGTTACCATTACTCCAAACATACGTACTCTTTGACTGAGTTATAAAATTTACAATACTTAAATAGAAAACGGTTTAAAATGTATGTATTTTAAACTAAAATACAACTTAAAATGTATCAAAATTAATATTTTTAGAAGGTCTAAACATTTTCTAATGATTCCTGATTATAACAAGTATTCAATTCGAGGGATGAAAATATTAACAAACTAATAAAACTCAATGCTGTTTCCCAATGGTTCAAATTCCGTGGTACACCCGATGTATTAACACTTTCAGTGCGGCGGACGCATTTATGCTATTTATTGGACACTGCCAGGAGACTGGCGAATGCAAAAATGTGGCCAGTTTGTAGGTTTTATTATCTCTTCTTTCTACGTTTTGTCAGGGTAAATAGTATTTATTTTATCGTGCTGTTCTAAAGGTAAATTCTGTGCCAGTATACGATCAGTTCTTGCATTACAATTACGCAAAAAAATTGTAGTAAATATAAAGTAAGTCAAAACCAATTAAATATTTGTATAAGAATAAATAATGGCGTCAGGTCAGTTTACCATTCAAGTATTGTTCCGTCATGGCAAATGACATTGGGTCTACCAGGCGGAATTGAACGTGTTAAAATACCTTTGTACAATTCACAAAGAATCTAACCGGAGCCTTTTAAATACAATTCGGGACAATTTGTTTTGACGATAGAAAATAACTTTGAATGTTTCCTTATCAATGGTAAGTATTAATTACAATGAATAGGTCTATAAGAAATCAAGATTATATGAAAGTATCCTCGGATTTGTAGATTATTATAAAGTAATTTCAGATTTGTATAAATGAATATAAAATATTTTACATAGAAATAAGGATATAAGATATGCCAAAATTCGAGCGAAAAGGATATGCATGCAAGATAAAAGCAGTTTGAAAGACTAATCCAAGTTTCTCTTATCTAACTTCACCCTCTATGGGTACAGGATGAGTATTCCCTTCCAAAATATATACATTTGTTCCGTTTTTCAGAAATTTAGTCATTTCTGTTCGGTATAACCTCTAACCATTAGCTACATATAGGCCAAGTTTCTAACTTCCATTAACTAAATGATGCTCAAATACAAAATATGAAGTTGATATCTGAAACCATGTTTAATATTGTTAATACTTGGTAGGCGCACGTAATATCTTCTTACTTAATGGACGTGTAACGGTATACTCGTATATGTACGTAAAGTACTAAAAGAGTTTATGTGTAAAAAATAAAGCGTAGGAATGTGAATGCAGAAAACCTAATGAAACAGAAATTTTAAACGGAAATAATGAAACCAAAACTTTTAAGGCGTTGTATAATTTAATTTGTAGAAGATAATCTTAACTGCGAAATTTTTAGCGAGAACATTATGAGTTAAAACGAAAATAATATTTTTAATATAATATAATATTTTTTAATGTTAAAATCTGATGTGAAACACTAAAACGACTTTCTCTTGACAAAGTATGAATAGTCGGACGTTAAACAAAAAACAAATCTTGACAAAGTAAATAATAATAGCAATAATATATTTATTCCCATACAATACACATTACTAGAAATAAAAGTTAATATAATACGAAATTTCTTACTTTGATTGTACTTCCATACTATTATGCTAGAGGTGGTGGAAATTATTATCCAACTATGGACAAAACCATGTACCAGGATGTTGGAAGCTTTTAAATAAATATTAATTGTTTAAATATAAATAACGGGTGATTCAAAAAGAGCGCCGGTTTTTAAACGGCTGGTAAATTTTTGTTTATCAGTTGGCAACATTGTTAGACCTCATTTCTATTTTGGAGAACATTCCGATTGACGATTCAGTTGTAGTTTCTCTTGTTCGCAGTGTAGTACTCTCGCAGTCTGTGTCTAACCATGGAGAAGTTTACTATTGCACAACGAGTGTTAATCGTCAAAACATTTTACCAGAGTGGAGAGAGTTATGCGGCTACTGTCAGGCGACTTCGCGGTACTCTAAGACGTAATGAAGCACCGAATGAATCAACAGTTCGCAGGCTCATGAAAAAGTTTTTTGAGACGGGTTCAACAGTCGACCTTAAAAGTTCTGGACGTCGTCGTTCTGGCCGAACTGAGCAGAATGTTGCGTTGGTTCGTGACAGTGTGGCTGTTAGCCCAGCAAAATCAATACGTCGCCGTTCTCAACAATTGGGTTTACGATGTTCTTCTGTACGGAGAATTCTTCGGTACGATCTCCAATATCACCCGTATAAAATTCAGTTGACGCAACATTTTAAAGTGGCAGACCACCAGAAGAGACGACAGTTTGTTGACTGGGTATTGAGAAAACGGCAGGATGATGACACCTTCGCAAACAAAATTGACGCCTTGTGACTTTCATCTTTGGGGTCATCTGAAGTCATTGGTGTATGCCAATAAACCCCGAAACATCAATGACTTGAAGGAGGAAATTCGACGGGTTATCGGGCAAATGGAAGTCGAAACTTGTCGTGCAGTAATATCCAATTTCATGGACAGAGTTGATGCGTGCCAGCGCAGTAGAGGAGGACACATGCATGACATCATTTTTCATACATGAAATCGGAAGGTAAGATGAACTTGTTGATGTATTTATTTTCAGTTTTGCAATAAAATAAATCTCTTAATTTGATATATCAAAACCGGCGCTCTTTTTGAATCACCTATATAATATAAATGGTTAATAAAATTGTAAATAATAATATTATAATATATATATTATAATATTAATTATTATAATATATTATAATATTAATTATTATAATATATTATACTATTAATTATTATAATATATTATATATATATATTATATATTATAATATATTATACTATTAATTATTATAATATATTATAATATTAATAATAATATTGTAATTGTAATTGTGGTTAAATGGTTATAATATAAATGGTTAATTATTAATATTAATTATTAGCAATAGAATTCAGTAACAGTATCAATAGCTACTATATTTACATACTACACTAACTTAACCAATACTACGCTTTATACTATTCGTTTAGTCCTAATAGGAATAGGCTTTAAACAAATACGAATATAACTTAAATAAGAATTACCAATAAAAGTTTTATAAAAAAATCTGGTGTGAAACACTCACACAACTTTCTCTTGCCAATGCAAAAAATTAACAATAAACCTAACATTAGTAATAAAACATTACAAATAAACAAAAAACTAACCTCATGAAACATAACCTAATTTTAATCATATATGAAAGACACAAAATGAAAATCAACCTCAGTTTGGCTTAAAAATACGAAAAATCGCTCTTTCACGCTAAACTAGGCTCTGTACAAAAAAAATGCTAAAAAAATAAAAGTTGTAGATCTTTTAATTTCCTATAAATTTTATTATCTACACTTTAGTCGTAAACTCTGCCCAGAGCAGACAGGTGGAGTGTCAAATTATTTACACCCAATCTGTTCGTTGCAGGGCTAAAATAAATAGTTCTGTTTCTTATCACATGGTCAGCCAATTAAATGACTGAATCATTTAAGGACAGAAGAGGTAGAGGTGTAAAAGACACTAATCAGAGTTATCTCCTCTGAAAGTAATGGATTTCATTATACAGCCAGACCCTGTGGTGAATGAAGGTGTCATTTGCAGAGTGGAAAATATGTGCTTTTCAGAGGGCTCGGCATGCTGATGAGCGTACTTTTCCACTCAGTGAGGAAGGCAATTGTAAACCACCTCACTCCTCGTTTTACTTAGTAAAACCTCTGCAGGTTCAAACCAGCCTTTCGGCTGTTGACCTAAACAACAACAGTCGTAAAGTGCATACTAAGGCCGAAATCTTTAAAAAATAGATTTTTCACAAGTTTTCGTGAGAAAAAAAGCAGAGAATCGCTAATTACCGCTAAACTAAGCTTTATATAAAAAAAATGTTTAACATAAAAGTTGTAGGATTTTAAATTCTCTACATTTTTTAATATAAAATTTTGCGCTAAATGCATATTCAAGCCGTAATCTTAAAAAACAATTTTTTTACGTGAAAACAGCGTCACCAAGAATTTCAGCAAACATGGCGCCTACCCTATCTTGTAGAGCATAAAAAAATTAAGTAAATGAGGCGATTTTAAAAAAAAGTAGAACCAGTTTTTGAGAAAATCGCAAAAAAGTGAAAAATTACATGAATAAACTACTACTTCCGGTTGACCGATTTTGAGAAAATGTTCGTGTCGGGTCCGGTATTGGTATGTAGGCCTAACTTAAGTTTCAAGTTTCAAGTTCGTACGATGTTCCGTTCTTGAGATATTCTGTTCACACACACACTCACAGATACACACACAGACCAATCGCTAAAAACATGTTTTTTTGGGGTTCAGGGGGTCTGAAAACGTGTAGATCCGGTAAAAACTCGATTTTGAAAAATCGACATGAAAACAATACTTTCCTTCCTATATATTCATATAGGCAAGAGAAAGTAAAAATAAGTAGCCTACATATAAGGGGGGCGTAGCTTACAGTTAAACCATTTTGGGGGGACTCGAAATAAAATTTTGAGAACCGTGGGATTCAAATATTGCGTATAGAAAATCATATTATGTAACAGCCTATAATGAGACACGAGGGTTTTTTAAAATGAAATTTCTTGTAAGTTATGTTGTGTTTTAAGATTTCCCAAAATGTTTGTAGTTTATTTATGTTTGTAGTGCGTAACTTATTATTCATCAGTTGTGTATCTGCGTATTTAATACGGTAGAGGAAATTTCATCCGGACTCTAATTCAAAGGAAGCTAAACCAATTTTTGTTATGTAGGTTTCAAATTAAAGCGGCCATTGAGTTAGCGTCATGTCATTTCACAGAACTTCTATGAACGTTGACAGACCCTAACTTTTGAAGCGACAGAAGACAAATTTTGATGAAATTTAAATCTGATGTTAATAAAACGACATTAAGTATTAACCCTTACAACATGTATACTCTACAAAGATTCTATAAATAAATAAATATATTTATTTATATAATAAAACATACACAACCAATACAAGTATCCGATAAATTTTCTAGGTGACTTTTACAAATTTTCTTTGGTTAATGAATAGAAAATTCTTCTTTACTATCCAGTAAAGTGCATATTAACTTCCTAATTAACGTACCTTGTAATTTGTTTTTGCTTATTAATTATTTTCTTCTTAAGTGTATGATTACATTACTAAACCACATCATATATAACCTTTTTTCATTACGACGGGGTGATCATCCACGAGTGTTTCTCTTCGATTCACCTAAACTAATAGCTGCATTTGTGAGCTATTTGGGCCACTTTGACAGGCGATTAACCTGAAACTCTCATGTTTTTGTTAAAAGATACACCTATGATAAGAATTAAGATGTTCTACAGATCGATATCTCGACGTTCAGTACTTCCAACTACACAGAAACTAACGATAAATAAGTCCCTTCTTAGGCCAATTTAGATGTATGCCAATCCAATATATGGATGTGCTAAACCCTCAGTGACTTGGATTCAGAGGTTTCAATCGAAAATCTTACGGATGTTAGTTAACGCACCCTCTTACGTTTCTAACGCTGCCTTACATAACGGCCTCAACATCCCTCTAGTAACAGATGTTTTCATTCAACTTTATCGAAACTTCCACGACAGACTTTTCGCTCATCCAAACAAACTGATACGTAAACTTTTCTTCCGTCATCTACCGAACAACGTTCAAAGACGACTAAGAATAAAGTGGAGCAGGGACCTCCTGTTTTAAAAAACGGTTAATGTTATTAATTTATGAGTTAATTGATTAATTGATGACTTAGTAAGAAGTAACTAATAACATGTCGGAGACCTGTCAGTGGGTGGTGCTCTCCATGCACGTCACTCATGTCATTTCATTCATTCTTTCACCCACCGTCATATTCACTAGTTGTTTATCTTGTAACAGTTATGAATTTTATAAATAAAGCTAATAATTTTAAAAAATCTGGTGTGAAACACTCACACAACTTTCTCTTGCCAATGTAAATAATTAACAATATACCCTAACATTAGTAATAAAACATTAGAAATAAATAAACAAAAAACTAACCTCAAAAAACATAATATTATTTTAATCATGAGTGAAAGACGTAAAGAGAAAATCAACCTCAGTTTAGCTTAAAAATACGGAAAATCACTCTTTCACACTAAACTAGGCTTTGTAGAAAAAAATTCTTTAAATAAAAGTTGTAGATCTTTTAATTTCCTATAAATTTGATTATAATACACCTCTGTCGTAAAATGCATGCTAAGGCCGAAACCTTAAAAACATCTATTTTTCACACGTTTTTGTGAGGAAAAAAACAGAAAATCGCTAGTTACCGCTAAATTAAACGTTATACAAAAAATGTTAGGAACATAAGTTGTAGGATTTTAAATTCTTTACAACTTTTATTATATAAATTTTTGCGTTAAAATGCATATTAAAGCCGGAATCATAAATAAACCATTTTTTTACATGAAAACAGTCTCACCAAAAATTTCAGCAAACATGGCACCTACCCTACCTTGTAGGGCATAAAACGTTTAGTAAACCAGGCGATTTTTAAAAAAATCGCAAAAAAGTGAAAAATTACACAAATAAACTACTACTTCCGGTTGACCGATTTTGATGAAAATGTTCGTGTCGGGTCCGGTAGTGGTGCCTAACTTAAGTTTCAAGTTCGTACGATCTTCCGTTCTTGAGATATTCTGTTACACACACACACACACACGCACACACACACACACACACACACTCACACACATTCACACACACACACACACACACACCAATTGCTAAAACCATGTTTTTGGATTCAGGGGGTCTGAAAACGTGTAGATCCGGTGAAAACTCGATTTCGAAAAATCGAGTTTCACCGGATCTGAAAAATTACACGAATAAACTACTACTTCCGGTTGACCGATTTTGATGAAAATGTTCGTGTCGGGTTCGGTAGTGGTGTGCAACTTAAGTTTCAAGTTCGTACGATGTTCCGTTCTTAAGATATTCTGACACACTCACACACACGCGCGCACACACACACACACACACACACCAATTGTTAAAACCATGTTTTTAGATTCAGGGGGTCTGAAAACGTGCAGATCTGGTGAAAACTCGATTTTGAAATATCGACATGAAAACAATACTTCTTTCTTATATATTTATATAGGCAAGAGAAAGTAAAAGAGTGTATGATACTTAAAGTCAGTTTTGATTTCTCAATGGGTTTTACATAATTTGAGATAGACCATAAATATCTCATATCTAAAAATGTTTACATAATAAATATCGCATTTCATTATACATAAACACAACAGTGAGTTTTATGATCTGGTCTGCAAATGTGGGCCAAATTCAACTGGACATGATTCTTTCCAATGCGTAAAGCAGCAATGTGACGCATGCGTTAAGGATACATTACTATGAGTTGAGCACTACTTACTTTTTCAGTCTTTGAATTTTTTCTTTGAGAAAAAACTTATTCATTTACGTTAAATTAATTTTACTTTTAATATCAACTTTAATATTTTACTTATTTAATTAATTATCACTCTTACACGTAGGGAATAAGATTTATGGACCATGATTTAAGTTTAAAAGAGTTGTAGGGCGGATTATTTTATGAAAAATTACCCACTATGTGGATCAAGTCTCCACCACTAGTGAACTATACTAGCAAAGGGAATTGAAAAATACTAAAAATCATGGTTTTTAAAGAGAAAACTACTCGATAGTCGGATTCCGAAAAAACTCAAGAAATAGGCTGTTAAATCAAAAGTGATTGTTGTTGTTTAGGTCAGCAGCAAAAAGGCTGGTTTGAACCTCTAGAGGTTTTACTAAGTAAAAACTAGAAGTGAGGTGGTTTACTATTGCCTTCCTTACTGATTTGAAAGATTATGCTTATCAGCATGCCAGGCCCTCCGAAAAGCACCTACTTTCCACCCTGTAAATGACATTTTTACTTCATTTGCCACAGGGACTGGCTGTATTGTGAAACTCATTACTCTCAGGGGCGATAACTCTGATTAGTGTCTTTTACACCTCTACTTCTTCTGTTCTTAAATAATTCAGTCATATAAATTTGGCTGACTATGTGATAAGAAACAGAAATATTTTTGTAACCCTGGTACCAGCAGATCGAGTGCAATTACTTTAATACTCCACCTGCTCGTTATGGGCAACAAAAGTAATTATTGGAATAATATAGATTTGTTTTTAATATATACCAGAAAAACTAATGTCTATTGATTTTCTTGTTCCAGAAAAATTGAGGAGGGTTACCAGATAGATAATTGGATGACAAGTTATGTATAAATCAGTTACGGTTTGTAATGTGGTGACACTCAGAAGACATGTTGAATGTTGATTATTGTGGTAGAAGAATGGACGTGTTAATTGATCACTTGGAGATTGCTTTTGTGTGCGTGCATATGCGTGAGTACACCCATCAAGAAAGCACAACTCAGGAAAAAGAGATCGCGGTACACCATGGCACTGCGTTCATGACTCAAAATAAGTCTAGTCCCCGTTGCCGGTTGTGGGGAGAGATTTTGGTTGGGTTAGAGTCTTACGCTCCCGGCTATGCGGCCTGTCGGCGCCATAATGGTTTCCTTTACGCCATCAAAAAAACAGGGTTTTGTAATATTTTTACTTGAAAAGTCCGTAGACTACAGTTTTTTTAAATGTTTAGTCCAAAAAACTTAAACGTTGCAACCTAGAATTAAGTATTTAACGCCAAATTTTGTAATTTTTTTCTTTTACTGTTTTTATGTTGAAACTTATAACTTAAAATTTGTTGCTTAACTGGTATCAGAGTATTTTTATCAAGTTTCTGATAGGTAGTTTTTAACTGAAATCGTTCTAAAATTTTATTGTTGAAAATTGCAGAAAACCCCCAAAATTGTTTTTAAAATGTTAAAACGAGTTCAATATTATTAATTTATAAAAATTGATTTTCTTTGATTTTGATATAAAAGATTTGTTGACCAAAAGCCAATGCATTTTACAAAAATTTTGATTAAGTGTTTTTAATTGGAAATGTGTTGTTTCTATCCAAGGCGGCCATTTAAGTGTAGGCCCAAATATCTGACTGTTGTAATGTGGAATGATGTTATTGTACAGCTATACAACCGGGCAGTCGCTTGTTATTAAACTAAAAATAACGTGTAAAGATTTTGTTTTTAATTCATATGTCTCAAGTAGTAAACTGATTTTGGGAAATCTTTTAATTAAAAATAACAAAGATATTAACTTTAGGAATTTTTTGTTTCCAGCGCAATATCTTCGTATTTTTCACCCTAAAGATAGAAATTCAATCTCTCTAATGACAGCAATCAACATTATTTCATAAAAACCATGTTGAAATACATATTTCAAACATTTTGAGTCATTATCCAATTCAAATTTTGAGTCAAAATTAAGTCTTTGGGTGCAATCACTTTGGTACTCATACTTGAATTAAGTTTTATTTATTTTTGAAAAAAAATTGTCTATATACAGAAGGATAAAATATTACGATAGCTACAAAACTTTTACTGCATAGAATATAATTAATTGACCTGTTTAAAATTAGAAAAACAGTATTTTTTCGTTTTGTGTAACAGTAATATTTTTGTACATACATTAACATTTAATATGACAGCTCAATTGAAAGAAAATTATATAATTTCAAATTGCAAATAAACTGAATAAAATATTGAGATAGTGATCCGGATAGCAGATAGTATTAACATAGGAAATCCATTTTCTTTGTTACTTTAACCTAGATTAGTTGTTATCCTTTAATTCTATTTTTCTCCAGGAGAAAATCCCATTTCATTCACCGTTTTTCTGTCATTAATTCTGGTTAACCGACAGAAGAAGAAACTAGACTTTGTAAAAATCTTGGCTACGCTTATAAAAGAAACAAAGAACTGTAAAAATACTCTGTTCAACAAAGAATTAACATATAATTAAGTATCTTTTTAATTAAATAAACACAAACGTGAACCATCGGTGTATAAAGTATCATTTAGTTGTTTCAGTTTGTATATAATTACATATTTTTCTGTTTTAATGTAATCTATTTTATTTTATAAAAGAAAATTGTTCTGTTACAATAAATATTACTTCAATTGCAAGATTAGGGATAGAGGAATGGTTTAACGAGGTCTCAAGCTTAACGTTCTAAGCGACTTAAATAACTGTTGTTTTAAGCGTTTAAAACTGTTGTTTAAAACGTTTAAATAACTGTTTAATAACGTTCTAAGCGACTTAAATAACTGTTGTTTTCATTAAATATCAACAAAAAATTACCTAATTATTAATTATTTATCAAATTACCTAGAATAAAAAATCCCACATGGTTTTAACATACATACTTAAAATCTTTTAAATTTTTAAGTAAATATCGTTAGTAACTTAATGTTGTGTCATACTCCAAATCTTATGTAATTACATTTATTTAGGCAGAGAGATAAACAGTCATAAATACCATCCCACAGAGATCAAAAGAAGAATAAAAATGGCAAGTCCATGTTTTGTATAAGTGTACAAATTTATGTGCCAGTCCAAGCTGCCTACTGCAATAAGACTGAGACCCTTGAAATATTATATCTTGTGTTTATTAACGTATGGATACGAACCGTAGACCTTTAAACAGGAAGTCATCAAAAAAGGTGAATTCTAGAAATGGATTTATAAGCCGGAAAAATAAAGTAACTGAGGAAGTATTATACTTCATCAGGATTACGATAGAAAAATTTTCCATAAAATCAACTAAGATGATATTGAGGAGAAGGAATGTGTACGAGAAAATCCTTCCATTTCTTAAACTCATAATTTAACAATGCAAAAATAAAATAAGTTTGTAAAATATTCTTACTATAAAAATAGGTTTTAACGGAAGAAAAAGTTCTTATCCATTCACACAATTTTTCAAATTTTGAACATACAACCTACGCATGCCTTTGCGACACAAATAAGAGAATCTGTGGATAAGACTCCAAGGCTGATAAACAGGAGACCTTTAAAGCAGAAATAGTGTGCACAAAGGAGAAAAGTTAGCACTATCATGTTATGAAAGTGAATGATTTTCGATAATTTGGTCAAATTTAATAATTGTTCATAAAAATAAACTGTAAACAAACCAAATTGAATCAAAAAGTTCATTTATAATCGCATTAAATTCACCAGGTTGGTCTACTAGTAAAATCGTTTTATACAGATTTGAATACTAGACAGTGGTTACCGGTGTATTTTGATAAATGATGTTCAATTAACCGTTCTCTCTCAGAAATTATCGGCCTGAGCTTTTACAACACTACACCTCGATTTATTACGTCATACATTTCATCCTCATCTCATTGGATAATGGGGATGCTTATAGTTTTTAAATTAAAAAGATTGCAACGTACACATTATTGTTGTCGTTTAGGTCATCAGCCAAAAGGCTGGTTTGAACCTGTAGAGGTTTTACTAAGTAAAACGAGGAGTGAGGTGGTTTACCGGTGCCTTCCTCACTGAGTGGAGAAGTACGCTTATCAGCATGCCGGGCCCTATGAAAAGCACATATTTTCCACTCTGCAAATGATACCTTCACTTCATTCACCACAGGGTCTGGCTGTATAATAAAATTCATTACTTTCAGAGGAGATAACTCTGATTAGTGTCTTTTACACCTCTACCTCTTCTGTTCTTAAATGATTCAGTCATTTAATTGGTTGACCATGTGATAAGACACAGGACTATTTATTTTAGCCCTGCAACGAACAGATTGAGTGTAAATAATTTGACACTCTACCTGTCTGTTATGGGCAGTATTAAAACATAAGACAGCTAAATTGCCTTGGTAGACATACACTGGACTACATGGAATCGGAGATGCTGTAATCGATTCCCAATTAGAATTAAACATTTTTAACATGCACAGTTTTACAGCTCTATAACACACTGTAATCGTTAATGACCAAGTTGCCGAAGGGATTTTGGAAAAACAATTACAAAAACATCAAAGTATAGCTGAAAGTGGAACAGAAATTCAGAACACTTCGTAAAACTATTCGTAAGTGATTTCAATAGAACTTTGCAAAATTAAGTACGTAGGATACATTTTATTTGTAATCCTGTCTAACGTAAATTTAAATAAAAGTTTTATTTATCTATACAATTATATTTTTATTTATTTTTACTACAAACAAAAAGTTTAGTAGAAAGATAAAAGTTTTCAGTTATTTACTTTCTTAATTCTCTCGATAATGCTTGCAGTAATTTACTTTTTCTTTGCTTATTTACTCAAACAACGATCTTCCCGTTTACTAAACTTCTGTTGATCAAAATTTTATTCTTTCTATTAAGTATTTATCATAAGAAACTTTCGTAATTAAAAGATAGAAATACACGTTTGTGTACTAGTTTTCTGTTTGGAATATATAGAAGTAATTTTATAAAAATTAATTATTATTTGTGATCCTGTCTCATAAACCAGTTGTCTGTAGTTCCTATAAAACAAACAACCATCTGAAATTTTAGCAGTATTCGATTATTTTAGATAACAAACGAACGTGAAATGCATAGTACACAAAATATAGTTTACAAATACTTATAAAAAAATAAAGAAATATTTGAATTTCTGTTTTTCGTAAATATCATTGGTTTTTAATCATGAATTTATACATACATTTCGTATAAAAAATTTCGTCAATATCAATATCAAATATAATATTGTAACAATATCGAAGAAAAGGATGGTTCGCGAAGGTTCTAGTGTTTCATTCATGAAATAGTAAGAGAGGTTAATAGAGTGAAAAAGGAATAATAGGACAAAAGTAACAATAACACAATAGTAACAATAAAAGTACGCCTGTTTATAAAAAGGTATTGTGTAAAACTATTATGAAAGGGTCGACCTGTAACACTTCCCATTAGCAAAAGACCTATTGTTGACTTGTTTACAATGGATTTTTCTAGCACTCACTTATAAAGGGTTTTTTGTACTCTATTGTTTGTTTCGAAGATTCGGTGTTTTTCGAGCAGGTTCTTTTGATTCACTATAAAAGAGACCCCCGAGCGCGGTCAGCAGTCAGTATTCGTTTGATCTTTGACGAGTGGCCGTCGGACGCTGTGCAGGACGCGTTCCGAGCATTGTGTTGGTCAACGATTGTTATACTGTTTTTGTTTGTGTGTATTGTGAAAAGTTAATGTAATCTGTATTAAATTCAGTTTTTGTGTATTCAGTTTCATTTTGTATGTGTATTCTAGAAAATTGATTGTAAAAATTAGTATAATATTTAATTGCTTATTTCCTAAAAAATGTGACTGTTGTTTTGTAAACACTAAAAAAATCGTAACTTTAGTCATAAAATTAAGATAAATGAATAAATTTTTCTCACTGATTCAGCATTTATTTTGCTCTAGAGACTTGAGTATTATTTTTAAAGAACACTTACAGGAAAGTTTTTAAGGTGTTTAAAAGTTGATAAAGGAAAAAATCTTGTTAACATAATTAAAAATTAATAAACATTTTCTAAGAAAGTGAACTTACAGTCAATACTTACGTTCTTAGATAATTTTATGGTCTTTTTTCTATTTTTAAATCAAGTTGATTGGGTAAATATAAACTGAGATACGATTATTGTCGTGAAGTACTGAATTTTTACTTCTCCCCCTTGGGGAGGGTTTGTGGTTGTCATAGAATTATGAAAATATAGCAATACATTCTCCTTTGTGTTCCCAATGATTAGTTTTTGTTTTTTTTTTTTTTTTAACTTTAATAACTTTATTTGCAACTATATACGAAGATACAACGAGCAAATTAGATGACAGTAAACAAAGGATGACAAGGAAAAAAAATAAAATAAAAATAAATAAATGAAAAAGAACAGTGATACCCATTGGTATATGTTCTATGAAATAAAGTTCATGATACATGAATGATAAATAACAACATAAGAAAAAAAGAAGAAAGAAAAATAAAATAAATCACTTTATAGAAGATCTCTGGCCCATTGACGTTTCAACCTGCGCTGCGGATTTCCTGGTAGTGATGCATCCGATAGTTTGGTGATTAATTCGTTGGGGTGATCATGCAATTTTCTGTGAAAAACACTGTAGCTGGACAATGATTAGTTAAAATATAAATTTCCTACTTAACACAAAAAGTTTTTTTTTGTAGACTCCCTTCTTAATGTTCAGGTGTGTCCTTTTTGAAACACCGTTTATTGATCAATAGAAGAATGAAGAACATCAAAGCATCACGATGTTAGATTATTGTAGTGTCTCAAGTGGGATTTTATTTTTTAATAATCTATTCAAACAAGTTTTCTTTTTTTAAATACAAAATTTATTTTGTTCTTTGAAATATTACCGTATTTTGCAACATATTTATTTACACGTATTTATAATCATGCGCATATATCATGAAACCCTCACTGGGATGTACGTGTTTTACAGTGGAAAGTCTGTAATATCTTTCACAGTTGCTTAGATAACGTTAGTTCAGCTGTGAACTAGGTAAACATATAAAGGTAATTTATTCTAACGAGGAACGTGGACGGAGAAATCGCAGGGGAAATACATGAACGGTAAAAATACAATTCCTTACCTTAATTTTCCTGTTTTTACCTTCGAAAGACTTTGAATACAAATAATAAAATGCAATCTAATATCTTTTTCAAGAACTGTTAAAACAAAAACGTTGCAAATATCAAAGTTTTATTGTCTGTTTTTTTAATTGTAAATTATTTTCAAACATTTCAAAAGTCATTACTACAGGTACTTTTTTTAAATAACATTTTAATAGTGTTTTTATAACTGTAATCTTTCTTACCGATAAAGAAACATTTAATTTTAAATGATCTCTACCCTACTATCAAAACTACTATCTTATCTGAAAGTAATTTTTGTAAATCATTACATAAACCATTGTTGACGGATAACAGATCTATGGCTCAGCAAAACCCTTGGTTATGAATAAGTTACGACCTTTACAACAAAAAATTACGCGGAAAACAGTTTTTAACGCTTCTTCATACATTTTCAATCATACACGCCACAGAAATACTAACAACTCTTACATAAGTGGAACAATCCACCAAATTTTCATTCAAATCAAAATTTAAAAAAAATAATAATCTACATCTACAAACGCTTAATATGAACTGTTCTACATTTAAGGCAACTCAACTTAACGGCTCCGCAGAGATAAAACAAAAATTTGAGATGAAATTACTGACCAACTGATACGTTCTCAGTAAATTTTTTTTCTCTTTAATTCTCTATTTATAACTGTAAAATTTTACAACAATAATAATTATAACATTTAAAAACGATAGTTTTGCTAATAAATCTTGTTCTCAAAGTCCTTACGGTAATATAAAATATACTGTCAAATTGTTACTCTTTGTGCAGAGCTGCACAGTTGTAGATTTAAATAAATGAATGGCAAAAATCTCTGCATTATCTCTGTTGTTACGTGTTGCTAAGAAATATCTATAATAATTTAGCTAAGTTGTTTAACTTATAGAAAAAACATAATAAAATTAAATCTTACAAAACATTTCATAACTGGCTACAAATGTAAGACTTATTTAACAATTTTTCTAATGATAATTGTATGTATTATACTTTAAAAAAATGTTCCACAATGTTTCTTTGTTGATAAATAAAAAAACGAATGTTGCTTCAAGAGAGAATACTTAAAAACCTACCCTTACAGATGATGGATTAGCGTGTTTCTTTTATATAAAGCTTTTCACATAAAGCGATCCGTTTTGTGGGCAAAAAGATAATATTTATATTTACTTTACAAGTTTTTCATCCCCTGGCTGGTTATTATTATTATTATTATTATAAAAGGTTACGAAGGCATATCACCACATTATTCTAGTAGTCCCCTATTAAATATTCATGACTAAGTCAGTCTAGCAGTTATTGTGCACTCATCCACCGATGATAATCCACGTGGTGTTTTAGATTGAGAGTACTGATTCATAAGAGATTGTGTTTAATAAAAAAGTTAATTGAAGCACAAACTTTATATATATATATATATATATATATATATATATATATACTAAAAAGTGAGAGTGACATTCATATAAGTGATTGGTGCTAATGACTTTGAACCCTCTTAGAACCAAAATTTAACTCGCTAAAAAAGCGTGTCCAGTCGCAATGAATGATTTTTGTTCGTTTGTAACCGTTTTGCAGTCCTATTTTAATATTTTTCAGACATTTTTACGGTACTCTCCGGTTTTTTTGCTGTGAGTCCAGAACTAAAAAAAGATCAACGATATGCGATTTGCTATTGAGTTCGCCACGGTTTATCGGCTGTTGATACCGTGAACGAGATAAAAGGTGTGTATGGGTAAGACTGTTTGAGAGCCACACATGTCAAATATCACTCCGCAGTACTTGGCAAGCAAAAAGATAGCGGTTAATCCGCACCCAGCCTAAATTTGTCCTGATCTCTCACTATGCGACGTTTCGCTTTTTCTAGCACTTAAAAAACATTAACACAGCAGAAGATTCAAAACGACGGATGAAAACACAAATCCTATTCAGAGTTTTTCCAGACCATTCCGGAAGAAAACTTCGCTTCACCTAGACAATCTTTCAAAAATAGAGGTAAATGTATGCGTCGTCTATTCAAAACGATGGGATAAAGATAATCATGAGTTCTCAAATGATAATTACAATAATAACATTACATAAGTTTTTTCTACCTATTCTGTTATTTTTCTTGTAAAATAAAGCAACGTTTTCGTGACTTTCACGTTAATTAATATCCGGAGGTTGCTGTTCAACTCCTTTTACAACAAACAACAACAATCGGTGAATTTTTTCATCAAATTAGCTTATTGAGCACTCTAAAAGTAGCTAATGAGTTACTCTGGAGATATTAACTGCCTCCAAGCGCCCAGCTAACGTGACTGCTCATATAACACTATCAATCTTTTTAAAACACATTTAGTATATACAACAAAATAAAACCTACAAACTGAACCGTGTGAATAAACTGCATTAATACATGAACAGAGCTTCAGTCACTAGCTAAATAGTTGTTCACGTGAAATGCTTACTTTCAACACTCGATGAATACGGAATAGATCTGTATTGGTCTGATGGCTTGAATAAAACCATGGTTCACAATTTTAAATGTAACCAGGGTGTCGCCACCGGTTGCGCCACCGTGGTGTCCTAGTGGGATAATTATAGTCCTAACAAAATACTACCTACCACAAATAAAAAAACAAAGGATTACTCCTAGTTACTGAACTTTCTCCTTGAATTGTTGAACCTATATTTATTCTTTCAATTTACTAAATTCATTTAATTACATCACACGTCATTTGTATTGTATAGTTATATCACTTTTTAATTATGTTTCTATTTTAGTTTAAACATACTATGACGCTATTCTATATAACAGCATCTTAATCTATAAATGCCGGCCGCATTGGCGTAGTTGGTAACGTGTTCACCTCTCATCATGCGGTCTTGGGTTTGAATTCCATTCAGGGACGGCAAATTTTCATACGTTACAAAAAATTCATTTCATCCTTCACCGTCTGCATTAGCAGTAATTGTAGAACAGTTGGACGTTAAACCAAAAAAAAAAAAACCAATCAATAAACAACGGATTTCTACTACGGTATTATTGTCTCCTACAATAGTTTTTTTCTTAGCCTATTTCAAAACAATATTCATCCTAAACTATGATAACTTCCGTAAAACTGTATAACATAGTCTTTATGGAAGCAATAAATTGATGAAGCACGGCATCGGTGCTGTAAATCTTCAAAGAACCGGATCATAAAAATGCCATTAATTGTCTTTATTAACCTGGAATTTGAAAAAAAACTAATGAAGGGCGATGTAAAAATCTACGATTTACAAAAGGTTGACTGGAATCAATCATGTGGGAGCTAAGACGAAACTCGATAAAAATAACCCTTCCTTTTTTAAGTAATATAAATTGAAAGTGAAATAAAATGAAATGAAAAGTTTGAAGAACAATTATTATTAATTATCATTCTCGTTTTATTATTTCCCGCCTGTACTGACAAAATATAGTACTTCTAATTTACCGTTAAGTGAAGCTGCTGAAACCAAGGTAGCGGTTGTTCTATGAACTTCCTATAACAAATCCATTCGTGTAATAGCAAAGGGTAGCCGAAGGGACAAAATGGCAGTTGAATATTACCATGTACTCTCTAATGTGGTAACGATAAAGTTATTCGTGCAAAATACATGTTCATGTAAATGTATTATGAAACCAACAAAACAACGACAAAGTTGATGGACATTCGAACGAAGGGGTCTGTAGTTTTGAACTTTAACATCTGAATACGAAATTAATATGGTGGAAGAACACAAGAGCTGTTATTCAGTGGTCTCAACTGAAGTCGTAATTTTGAATCTAATTTAAGTTTCAAAATGTATGGTCAAATATATTACATGCGAATCAATGAGTTTATGTACACGGAGGAGCCTGGGTTTTAGTCTACCTGGGTTAATTTCTTTCGTATAAAATTACTTCTAATTTATTCTCTATGGTTTACAAAATGGAACAAACTATACGAATTTTATTGTTTTTAATTTTAATTGAAGATTCTATCCAGTTATCTATCTAAGCGAATAAAAATACACAGAAATTAATTTATGGAGAATTTAAAATTTAAGAGTTGTAAAAAATTGACATTATCAAAAAAATATTTTAAAATTTAAATAATTTATTTCACATTTACTGTCATAGGCTCCTATTTCTCAAGAACAGGTGATGAAATTTTAAAATAATTTTACAACCTGGCTGAATTTAATTTTACCATCAGCTTCAATACTTAAAAAATTAAGATTTTAAGTACTAAATTGAAAGGTTAAGTCATTTTTCACGAATTGTTTGGGTTTAACAGCTCTGTACCCTACATTCGATAAGACTGGCATCATAAAACAAACTCCAATCAAAATTATTAAAGATTAATAGATAAACGAGAAAATTATGGTTTTTGTTCATGAGTTTTTTTTTAAAAAATCCTATTTATTGGTTTTACCTAGTCTTTTTTTTAATTTAAAAATTGTATCTTAGCTCATTGTATCTTAGCATTCGACAAAGTATGGCATGATGGACTTCTACTTACATTGAAACGCATTTTGAGTGACTCATACTATTTGGTTACAAAATTATTTTTAGAGTAAAGATTTTTTTAAGGTCCAGTACGGTACTGCTTACTCTGAGCTACACAAAATTGATGCCGGAGCACCCTAAAGGGCAATACTACCCCATTTCTGTATAGCGTATTTGCATCGGATATGCCTATTTTGGACACATCGGTAACCGCGACGTATGCTAACGACACAGCAATTCTTGTACGGGATAAGAGCACGGATGAGGCTTCCAGGTTGACGCAGTGACATCTATTATTAATAAAGGACTGGCTTACCCATTGGCGTATTAAAGTGAACCCAGTTTAATCAACACTGGTTACGTTCACCTTACGACGTCAAACTTGTCTACCTGTGATGCTGAATAACATTCATAGCCCACAGGCCAGAGTGGTGCGATATCTTGGCTTATGGTTTGACAGGCGACTAACTTGGAAGCATCATCTGCGTACGAAACGTTTAGAACATAACCGCTGCCAGAAGCTACTTTTCTGCTTAATTAATCCTCGATCAAGATTAAACCTCCGCTCCAAGATTTTAATATACAAATCCCTATTAAGACCAATCTGGACTTATGGTGACCAGCTCTTTGGAATAGCGGTAGAGAATAATTTAAAGTCAATCCAGGTCTTTCAATCAATATTCTTAAGACTTGCTTTTAGCGCTCCTTTTTATGTAAGCAATAAAACCCTCCACGACGATTTCAAAATTCCGACAGTAAAGGAGCTAACCGGGTCCTTGTATTGTACATTTCACGAAAACTAGATGATCATCCAAACCAACTAGCCCGTGATCTAGCTATAAGGAACTTCCCAACTGAGCGACATTTAAAGCAAAAATAAAGTAGAGACCTTTTTGTCTAAATAACGGCAATACCCGTAGTTTAAAACGGAGAATGTACCACTGGGTATCTCTTCTTAAAGTGAAATTCCCTACCGCCATTTAAATATCATATACGGAAGTTGTGCAGCTCAATGTACAGTACCGTAATAAAAATTAAAGACAAAAAAATTGTATACTATACTAGGTTTATCAGCCTTTTAGAGTGGCGAGTGGTTAGTTATATAAATATGGCTACCTATTTTTGGTCAGTATTACCTGAGTCACTGTAAAGTTAGTGAACTAACCGGTTTGTAAATAAAACGTTGCGTTATGAAAAATTCCTTTGTAGCGAGCAGTTGATGTAGCCTAAAATTGGTTTGATTTGTAAGTAATAATTGATTAAATGTTTGATTTTAAATTACCCTACTTTTTAAATTATGTTTATTTCAGTTTTGATTAAGTTTTAAAAAATTTCGTAATACATGTAGTCTGTTTTAAGTTAAGTATTTTATTGTAATTTTCTAGTTGTTATAACTTCAGCAAGTAATGTAAGTAATTAATTTGTAGATAAATATGTTTTATAAATTTCAAAGAAAGTTTTGTAATCTAAAAATAACTAGATCCCGAAAAAAACCAAGAATAAATATCATAATTTTAATTACTTAACCTTAACTTTTACTTACTTAATTCTTAATTTTAAAGGTTTATAAAGAATTCAAGCTTAATTTGTAATTTAAAAAAGATAAAGTTAGAGAAAATCGAAAATGGCTCTTGTAAAGTAATAAGGAGGAAGAATATTGCTGAATTAAACCCAGGTTTGAAAATTGGCTCAGGTCAAATACAAATAGAAACTCTTTTAAACTTTATTAGTATAACTTAGTGAAGGAGAAAAAGTACACAAAATATTTATGGTTATGTACACAACAAATATTTATTATTTACACTTAATATTTAGAGACTGTTTAATAGCAATTGAGATATAAATTTAAAAGCTACAGTAATATCTAATTTGTTCAAAAAGTAGCTCTACTTAACATGAATACGGATTGTTCTATTTTTAATTAAATCTGCTACTATTTCCGAATGAAATTAGAACGTACTTAATTTAAACTTTGAAAGTTTTGTACAGAAAGTAAGGTTCGTTCGGTTATGCAAGAATTTACATGTAAACGTTAAATGATCAAATCAAATTAAATCGTTCTAGAGAGTAAGAAAAGTATACATTACGTCCTTTAAACTATTTGTTCCAATTTTACAAAAAATATAATTGAAACAGATATTTGAATTAGTGATGTGTTGAGGGGGGCACTATCCCTTGAAAATCGAAAAAAATCGATTTTTCTAATTTTGACGCCATTGCCTTCTGTATATTTTTCTGTGTAATTACATATAAGAATTATAACTGTACGGTAGAAATTACTAAAGCTATGCAGATTTTTGTTAAGTAATGTTTTGATAAGAATTTCTTTTAATTGAGTTAATCTGTGGAAGCAATTAAGAGTTGCGATATTCAAAGAACACAGAAAGTTGAGGAGGCAATGGAAAGTGTGTCAAAAGAAGCAAGACAAGAGAAAAAAATGAGGAAATTATTTGAGGAAGAAAACAGTCTGGTGAGGATCAATATTATGGTGCAGGCCGATTTTAGGGTAAGTAAAACTTTACCGCTCATTTCCTGCAAATTCACATTTTTACATAAAGGTACAGTTTTCTCAAAAACTATTTGACTTTGAAGGTTGAAATTTTTTGAGCATGTTTTCCAGTATAATTGTGACATATGGTACTACAATCATTGCAGTATTATTACTAAGTTCGAAATAAAATAAAGAAATCTACAAAAAAAATTAAATTGTTTTTGCATTATTCAAAAAAAGTTCTCGAAATGGTATCGCTAACACTAGCTGTATACTAAAAATACTAGTACTAGAGCTTAAAAAGATGTCATAGAAAAGGCACAAAAAAATTAAAGCCCTAAGTCTTAATGGTTTTTTAGAAACGTATACCTAAAAAGAGGTCAATTAACATGGGTTAGATAGGAGGTATAGTGCTCCCCTTATATATAAAATATAATTTTAATTTACATAAATATTTTAATCTGAATTTATAGTTACAGTATTTAAAATAGGCTTATATAAATTTGTGTATTTGTGAAATTCCCTACAACTCTTGTCTGAAACTTTCTTTAAAATATTCCGTCTCCACTTTACAAGAAACGTAAATATTTATCTCTTAAGTAAAATAAGTAATAAGGTACGCATGGCAGAAACCCTTCCTCTCTCCCTCATTTGCCCTTTTACTACCTCTATCTTACTTCAACAGCCTCTTCTCATCTACTCCAGAACATAAGCCTCCCCATGTTCGTCCTACTTTGATCTGTCTGCTGCCACGGACCTCCCAATCTCACCCTGAAACCATCAGTCCAACTTCTTTGAGACCGTCCAATTTCTCTGCACACTCTCTAGACCACCACTTCCAACCACAATCCCTGAAGAGAATAGATCAGCTTCAGGGACTTATCAAACCCTGCTGACGTTATCTCTTGATTTCACACATCCTTTACCTGAGGGGAATCGTATCCTTATCTTGTTTGTACCAATTCCATATTTACTCATAATTAAACCAACTCACCAAACCGCAGTAGGAAAGCATGGCATTTTAATTCATGTACTCCCCTAAATTAAATGACCTATTGTAAAATAAGATTACACCAGGTGGTTACCGTTTAATACTCGAACTCCATATGACAGAGGACTATCACATGGATTTTAGGGGAGGTAAAAAATTAATTAACAATTGTAAGAAATTTGTGATTTATACTATTAACTACATCACTTACAAGCAGTATAACATCTGAAAGATTAATTTTTTTTTTGTTTCACGTCTGACTGTTCTGCAATTTTTGCTAATGCAGACGGTAGTTATTATGATGATAATGAAAATGCGTGATGAGAAACTGCCAGACCTGACCGGGAGTAGAACCTGGAACCCCATTCTGTCTCATATCCGTTATGGTATCTTAATATGGGGTAATTCTAGCATGGGTAATATGAATAAAGTTTTTAAAATTCAAAAGAAAGCTATTAGGGGTATGGTGGGAGCTAACCAGCTAACCTCATGCAGGCCACTATTTAAGGAACTTAAATTGCTTACAGTTTCCTCTCTCTCTACATTTTTGAGGTGATTGTGTATATTAGGCAAAATAATTTTATGCAGAATTTCAATGTTCACAATCATAACACGAGAAACAGAAATGATTATTATGTGGCTAATCTCTCCACAAAATTGTTTGAACAAAAACCTACTTATGCAGGGAGAAAATTCATGAATAAATTACTCCAATTTTTAAAATGTGATAATTTGCATTCCTTTAAAAAAATCTAAAAAATTACTTGATCGGTGAAACTTTTTATAGCGTACAAGAATTTCTTTCTTGATAGTAGTGATACATTGTGTGATTCTTTTATGTATTTCAGGTTATAACTGACATGTCCTATACTCCTGGACGCAAAAAAAGCGTAGAAGCCAGTTGCGCTAACCGCTACGCCAACGGGCTGGCCAACAGATCAATTGATTGAAAGAGTATACTAAAATATTACTTCTGGTTAATAATGCTGAATTCTTTTGTACTTCTGTCAGTTGACTAAATATTTCATCTAATCATATTGGAAAAATACACTTATCAGCATGCCGGGCCCTCTGAAAAGCATATATTTTCCACTCTGCAAATGACACTTTTTCACTTCATTCACCACAGGGTCTAGCTGTATAATGAAATCCATTACTTTCAGAGAAGATAACTCTGATTAGTGTCTTTTACACCTCTACCTCTTCTGTTCTTAAATGATTCAGTCATTTAATTGGCTGACCATGTGATAAGAAACAGAACTATTTATTTTAGCCCTGCAACTAACAGATTGAGTGTAAATATATTAATAGTTATACAATGTTAATTTTATATGAATAGATATTATAAAACCACTACTTTGGAAATCACTTTCAGGAACGGTCGGCATAAGTCTGTGCAAGAATACACGTCATATATATCATGCTCAACTCATTGGGTCGTGGGGTTGCTTAATGTTCTTAAATTGAACAGATTACAAAGTACTCACATTATGAATTCAAAAAAAGTTAAAAGAAAAGTTCAAATTCTACCTACTTTTGTTGAATTTTTACAATTCTGAATAACATTGTTTTTACGTATTGGAAATAAAATATTAATATTTTGTTTGTTTAGGTCATAAGCCGAAAAACTGATTTGAAGCTGTAGAGGCTTTACTAAATAAAATGGAGTAAGGTGCTTACTTTACTTTCCTCACTGAGTGGAATAGTATGCTTATCTGCATGCCAGGCCCTCTGAAAAGTATCTTCTTTCCACCCTGCAAATGACCCCTTCACTTTATTACATTAGGGTCTGTCTGTATAATGAAATTCATTACTCATAGATGGGATAACTCTGACTAGTAACGTTTAATAATATTAATATTAGTCAAACAAAAATCACGTACAGTGGCAGGTCATTTTATTAAATAATATCTAAGGTAGTGTCTGCACGTCGTATATTTGCATAAAAAATACTTAACCTTTAATTTCATTGATATCCTCTGGTATTAAATCAGAATTACCAACAAAATAGAAACTCAACTTTAAGTCTGTATAAATTCCGACAGTAATTATACAGGTGTAACCGTGTTATTCAGTTTAAATTCTCGACTTCTATTACTTTCTTAATATCATTCTCACGAAATTGGCAATTGCGGCATTGTAATCCGGTTGTAAAGAAGGGTGGTGAAATTGGAACTAGGTCGAATAATTCAATTACTTCGTTTTATTATACCAACATTGGTAGTTGATTTAATAAATAACCTACAAACAGAGGAAAATTATATTATTGCAAAGGTAAAGATAAACTCTCCTAACATTATTGAACAGTTATCATTTCAATTTACGAAATTAAATTGTATTTTAATTAGCGCTTTTTAGTAAAATATCGTACGAGAGTAATAAATTTACACTATTTTCACCAAATTCTAAAATATCATACATTTTCTCCTCAAACTTTCCATTTGACTTCAACAAAAAGAAGTACGGTAATTAATAAATCAAGTAAAATTTAGAGCATTCTGAACTGGTGAAACTTAAGGGGGTACGGAACGCCTATCTCAGCCATGTTAATGTTTGACCCATTTTCTCACCAACCAATAGAGATAACTTCTCCAAATTTTCAGCACAAATTATTCAGTATCTAATACAACTTTAGACACAGGGGTTTGTCCTTATTACCATTTTAAAAATTTTATAATTTTTTTTATCATAGTCGTTATGGTAACTGTACTGGTAAGTCTGAAAAATAAGTTCAGGAGTCTACATTTTAAAACGCTCCTGTTAAAAGTTGTATAAGATACTAAATATTATGTCCTGAAAATTTGAAGCGAATATCTCTGACAGTTCCTGAGAAAACGGGTCTTTTGTGTCAAAAATTATGGTTTTCGGGAAATAAGGTTTTTTTTTTTTTTTTTTTTTTTTAAACTTTTTTTTTTTTTTAACGTTAATTTTATTTAGAAACTATACAGTACAGTATAACCATCCAAAAGCTTAACTAAATTTTGAAAAAAACAAATGACTCGATAAATAAACAGAAATATTTTTTTAAAGAATACATCCCAGTGGATAATTCAAAAGTATAGTGGATTTCAAAAAATAAGTTAATAAAAATATAGAACAATTAGATCAATAGATCTCTACTCCATTTTCTTCGTAGGCGTCGGTGTGGTAAGTTTCGTCTTGACATTTGCTGTATTAGGGGATTGATGTGATCTGTTAATTTTCTGTTAAATTTGGAATATTTTATTTTAGCAGTTTCTGTTACAAAAGGGATTTTCAAATCGGAATGCAATGTTAAATTTGTTACGTAATATGGGGCGTTCGTTATCATCCGAAGTATTTTTGACTGATGAGTTTGAATTTTTTGAATGTGAGTTTTCTTTGCGGTCCCAAAAATTTCAATACCGTAATTCCATATCGGTCGTAAATAGGCTTTGTATGTTAATAATTTAAATTTTAATGATAGAGTTGATTTTCTGTTGATGAATTTTGAAAGTAATTTTGTACGGTTATTTAGTTGCAAACGTTTTGTTTTGATATGATATCCCCAAGTCAGTCTACGGTCTAAATGGAGGCCCAGATATCGAACTTTATTTTCTTGCGGTATCTCATTGTTATCCAGGTAAACAGTTGGACAAGTTCTTCTTCTTAAAGTAAAAGTCACTTGCACAGATTTCATGATGTTATGTGTTACTTTCATAAATTAGTACACGCCAGCAGCATAACCAGGATTATTTAGATCCTCTTGCTGTACTAGCTTCTCTTCTAGTTCCCTTTTGGCTTGTTCTCTAGCTTGTCTTGCCTTTTTTCTTGAACTCACTCATTACACGATCAGATGAATGCGTTTACTGTCAAGGTTTAGCATAATTATCGCAAACCGCATACCAACTTCAGTTGATAAAAAATCACATTGAACTTGCTTTCGAAAAAAAATTGTAGAAAATTTTCTACTGCTCAGAATTTATTGAATAATAGCTCATTTTAAAGCTAAAATATCAAGTAATCACATGACGGGAAAAACAAAATATTGAATTTTTGAAATTTTTTTTTGTTTCGTACCCCCTTAAATGTGCAAGGTTAAAATAAATATTATTTAGCGAAAGAAAATGCTCTATCAGTAGCCAATCTTTCCAGTGATTAAAACGTTATAAAATTGTCTCATATTCATTAAACTGATAAAAAATATAAATTAATAAGATGGGTTATTCCACAGTAAACTTAAGTGGGGTTTTATCAATTATTCAATGCCTGCATATATTCATTAATAAATTCATTTCAGAGAATATAAAATGAGATAATCTTACATAAATAAATAAATCTTCATTTGTCAAAAACAAGAATAGACAACATCATCATGCATAATAATAATTATAATATAAATATATTACATTAAAACAAAATATTTTAACAATTTAAATAATTTTTTCGTTTAAATTGTGTAATATTAATAACTGTTTAAGCAACCTCCTCTGTACAACCAAAAATACGTAAAACCGCTAAATGACGCTTAATGCTTAAAATAAAAGTCTGGATTTTTTAATTTTCTATAACCTTCATCGCACGCATTTTTGTCATTGAAGTGCATACTAGGGCTACAATCTCAAAAGAATCCATTTTTTCCGATGTTGATAAACAAATTACAGAAATCATTAATTGAAGCAGAAACGTTGTGGAAAAAATGCTTGAATTAAAAGTTGTAGGTTTTCTAATTTTCTACAATGTTGATGATTAAACACACTTTTTCCCTAAAATTCATATCAAGGCCTCAATCTTAAAAAAACATCACCAAGAGAGCACAGGCTTCAAAGATTTTCAGCAGATATGGTACTAACCCTATCTTGTAGAGCATAAAATATTTAGTAATTAAAACAATTTTTAACAAATTGTAGGAACTGTTTATAAGAAAATCGCAAAAAAGTGAAAAATTGTATTAAATTACAACTTCCGGTTCACCGGTTTTGATGAAAATGTTTGTGTCGAGTTCTCTAGTAGTACTTAACTAAAGTTTTAAGTTTTAATTTTCAACTATATTCCGTTCTAGAGATATTTCGTTCACACACACAGACCAATCGCTTAAAATAAATGTCTTATGGGTTAAAGTGCCCTAAAAACGTGTATTTCTGATGAAAACTTAATTTAGTAAAATTGACATAAAACAATAGTACTTTCCAAGAGAAATTAAAAAGGCACGTACTTCTTTTTTGTGCTTATTAATGTAATACATTTTGTTAAGGGGAGCACTATACCTCGAAAATCGAAAAAATCGATTTTTTTTTAATTTTGGCACCATTGCCTTCTATATCTTTCTGGTAATTACATATAAAAATTATAACTGTACGATAGAAATTATGGAAGCTCTGCAGATTTTTTGTTAAGTAACGTTTTCACCAGAATTTCTTTTAATTGATTTAATCTGTGGAAACAATTAAGAGTTGCGATATTCAAAGAACACAGAAAGCTGAAAATGTAATGGAAAGTGTGTCAAAAGAAGCAAGACAAGAGAAAAAAGAGAGAAACTTATTTTAGAAAAAATAACAGTCTGGTGATGATCAATATTATGGTGCAGGCCGATTTTAGGGTAAGTAAAACTTTACAGCTCATTTCCCGCAAATTTACTTTTTTTTCATTAAGGTACAGTTTCCTCAAAAACTATTTGACTTTAAAGGTTGAAATTTTTTGAGCATGTTTCCCGGTATAATTGTGACATATGGCACTAGAATCATTGCAGTATTTTTACTAAGTTCGAAATAAAATAAAAAATTCTACAAAAAAAATTAAATTGTTTTTGCATTTTTCAAAAAAATTCTCGAAATGTTATCGCTAGCTCTATATTAATAATTCTAGTACCAGAGCGTAAAACGTTATCAGAAAAGTCACAAATTATTAATGCCCTAACTCGAAACGGTTTCTTAGACACGTGTACCTAAAAAAAGGTCAATTTTACATGGGTTAGATAGGAGATATAGTGTTTCCCTTAAAATAGTATTATTTAAAACAGGAAGGTATTTTGAACAATAAAAAGGATTGGTTATCTTATGATAACCTACAATTAGTAAAGATTCCTACATATTACAACAAAAGGTAATCATTAAACTAAACCATAAGTTATTCTAAGTTATAGGAAACTAACGTAGGCTACTTTATAAAGAGAACGATTGTGTTTATGACAACAAAGAGAAAATTAATTTTAATCACGTTACTACTTAACTTATGCATTGTTACTTTAAAATAAAACAAATTAATCTCGTTAATTACTTTTGTAATTGAAAATTAATATCAAAAATACTCTTAGGAACACACTTCAATTTGATGGAGTCCTAATTAAATTGCATCAGGATGTTCTAGTAATTAACTGTACTTGTAGTTGAATGTGCATTGAACAGCCTTATATGCTACTACCAGTCCTACAATATTGCAGTTGTCTAGGACACTGACGCCATATAATTGAAGCAACATATAAACTGTTGTATCTAATTATCAACATATCAGAGCACAGTTAATCAGTACAAACATAATGTAATGTAGTCATATCTCTAAGGGTTATCAATTTACTTCTCTAGGGAATTTATAGACAGACATTACAAGTAGTATAATATCAATTGTTGCTGTCCTGAAACAGTTTCGTTCACTATTTATATCAAAATTTGATTAATTAAACTATTTTATTAAGCGTTTCAATGTAGATTTCATAATTTAATGTCACCTAAATCATAAAACGTTGCGTATACTTGAGTAGTATTAATAAAACAAAGGATTTTACAGATTTTACCACATTTTCATTGACATTTTAGGATCTAAGGCGATCTATAAAATAAAAAATGTATAAAATAAAACTCTAAATTACTTTAAATAAATTTACAGGCTTAATTCACTTAAGTTTGACATTCTCTAGAGATTTTTAATTCTGCAGTAAAGTGGATTAGAAGTAACCTTATTTAAATTTTAAATTTTTTGTGAAAATTATCAATCAATTAGTTCTCGAAGAGAAGAATGCATTTAGAATATCTAATCTTCCTCGTATGAACAAGTTGAATTAATTTTTGTCTAATTAAAGAAAGTAGAGCGCTTGACTGGTGTATTTACTTAAAATTTTGCCAACAAATGGCAATGCTTAACTAATTAATGGGATATGCAGTTGATTTATTTTGAAATTGGAAGTATATATTTTAATTAGACTATGCAGAAGTAAGATATCAATTAGAATTGAATTAGTAAGTTTTCAACTCTTGAAGATATTTATTTTAATATCAGAATGATTCTGATATTAAATAATCTAGTTAAATTCTAGTTAAATCATTTAAATCTGATTGCATATTCCATAAAAAAAAGCTTTCTACATAAAAGACGATTGAAAAATTCCCACAGTTCGAGTAACCGACAAGATTTAAGAACAGTAACGCCTAAAATAGTATGTACATTTTTTTAAATAGATTTTGAGGCCCAATCGGACCACTAAGCCAATCAATTTCTAGTGTTCTTCGGGTAAAGTATTGGTCTAGCCTTTCGGTTTTTGCCAGCTCTTTTTGAGACGATCCGATCTTTGTTTCCATACCTCATCTGTAATCGCCACCATGCGTCTTTCTGCTTTACCCCAATAAAATCTGTGTGTTTTGAGAGTACTATTTCTTTTTTTTTCAATTACGTCTTCAATTGCCAGTCCAATTTCATTAAGATTCCTCTTAATCTCTTCGATGTATCTTCCTGTAATCTATCTATTCAAGTTTCTGAGGGTCAGTTGTTTCAATATTATATCTTTCGGCTTTCTTAAAATGTGGAAAAAGTAGAAAATTCTTCTTTTCTTTATCTCGGATCAATTTCCTTATAAACAGTTTCATTAGAAGGAGTATCTACATTGTAATACTAAGAATGTTAACCAAATACAAAACGTACATCAAAATAGTGGCATCACTTGAAGACATAATACGAAAAAATTGGAAAAGGTGATAGCTTTAGGTACCTCAGAAAATTAATACAACCAGTAAAAAGAAGCGAACAGCAGGCAAAGAAAGACTGCCGGTGGATTTCGAGGAACTCTTCACTTGTTTAAGAAGAAAGGATTCTCAAGAGACAAACCAAAATTAAACATTATAATACTGTGATAAAATCTTTGCGCCTTAACGCGAATTAGTGCCTTAGAATGGCCGGGAAACCTGGTCTAAAAGAAGCATAAAAATTTCAGAGAAAGATCTTCAGCAAGATAATGAGTCTGAAGGTAGTAGACGGACAATTTAAGTTACGGAATTGAGAAAACCAGTAGAAGTAAAATATGATTAATAGAAACGATTAGAAACAGAAGACAAAAATTTTACAGACTATGTATAGAATGAATAAGTAACGGTGTACAAAAAACACATTTTTAAGACACTAAACAATTAGACCTAAGGTGTCGGATAAATAATTTAAAGAAGTCAGAAAGGATGAAATAAACCGAGGAAACTGAACAAACCGAACCAAATTCAGACAACTTATTACGGACTTTATGGGGTTCCGTAAAAAGCAAAAACACAACATTAAGTGGACTGAAGAAAGAAGAAAAGCCTACAGTGAACGAGTGCTGAGAATGTAAACTGCAAAAAGAGCTTCCAGAAACATCTAAAGTCACCTCACGTGATCTAAAATTGGCCCTGTACCACAAAAGAAATTAAGAATGTTGTTTACAATAAAACTGTTATTGTAGCTATTGACTTAACTGCATCAGGATAAATAGACAAGTCATCCTTACTACGTTACTAACTAAAGTCAGAATCAATAAAACAAAATCTTAACATATTACTTTTACATTTAAGAACGACACTGGTCTAATTGTGATCGTAAACGTTAACACTGTTCGCAGAAGGAAGACATTAAATACCTTCGTATTCAATTAAATGGACAATTTACTTTAAAAAAACCACAACTGGAAGAAACGTAAGCAGTTTAACATTAAATTGCACTAATTATAATTGGTTACTTTAAAAGAAATCACGTCTTTCCTGACCAATAAATAGCTTATACATTAAATGACAGAGAAACCTGCACGAATTTACAAGTACGAAATAAGGCAAATGGATCAAGAAGTTCACCTAGCATTGCAATCTTGCAGGTCTACAACCGAAGATCCTTCAAATTATTACCGACTAATTAAATTAAATATAATTAATTAAATTAAATTAATTGGCCTCCGGGCCACCCCAGTCAGTCAGCTGGTAGAAAGTCGCTATTATTTGTTAAGTAACACCGGTTGGGCAAGCGACTTTATATGGTGACCAGCTGACAGCCATTCGTGAACAAACTCTACTGGGGGTCCCTGTTCGAACTCATGCCTAATCCACTTCAAAAAAAAAATACAGCGAAAAGCAGAGATCAAATTGGGTAGTTGTCAATATTGTACAGTTCCCGATAACAAGTAAAAGCTAAAAGAAAAAAATTAAATTAAAAACCTGTGGCAATTTTTGTATCGGAGGCGGAGAGAAAAACTCATGTTCACTCTCTTAAGATGGGTGGAAGTAGGTTAGACTCAATTGAGGCGTCCTCGTCCAGTCCCAAGGAGGCCGCAACTGCCTACCAACCAAAAACCCGCCGCTTGGCCACTTGATCCGACAGCTGAAAAAATCCTCCACCTCCCTCGGAACTATTAATGTAATACTACTAGGGAAATGTCGGGTTAAAATTACACACTGTCAGCGGGGCGTGGAAAGGGAATCGGAGCCTGATTCCCCTCGCTGTCACCGATCAACACTCGCTCTCTCACTTTCATTCATTTCTTTCATCGCCAGCTCAGGAAATAAGTGTGTTGATTTTATTAGATTGACACAGGATTTATTTACGGTGGGAAAGGGCTTGTTATGTGGGAAAGGGAAACATTGTTATTGACGAAATACGTAAACAAAATGATCAATACCAAGACAAATTTCAACGTCATGGAAACCCGCCGGCAATCAACCATTTAGATAATAGGACTACTACCACAACTCAAACATTTTGGAATCAAAATTTTGGAATTATCACAGAAAAATTAACAAATTAAGATTGACAATTTTTTTAATCAATCACAATTTATTTCCTAATGTTAAACTAATTACTTTATGTTAACTAATTTATTTCATTTTAAAACTACAAAAAAGTTAATAAAAAAAAATATTAAGTATTTTATTAAAGCACTACAATAATTCTAGTACTAAAAAATTTTTGTCCTTATTTTGAATAATAATAATAAGGCAGATCACTGTAAGGGGAAGAAAACCAGCATTGACCGCCTAAAATGGGAGAGAAATGAGCCTTTCACAATGATTAAATTTTAGATTGCAACTAATACATTAAAAGTTATTCAGAACTTTCTTAATTTATTCTTCTATTTTGAAGAATTAATGATATTATTAAGAATTTTGTCATGAAATATTTTTCGATGATCTCAATATTTTCTGCGCATGTATTTTATAAAAACATAGTAGTTATTCTTACACCATTCTTTCTTGATTCTTACATTCGTTCCTCTTATTCAGTGTTCATTAAAGTGTTCAGATCAATAACTTTAAAGAGATGGTAAAACTAAAAAAGAGATATCATAATACTCAAAACTCTAGATCTTCTAAGCTAAGAGTTTAGTTAAAGAGAGTAAAAAGAGTAAAATTAGAGAAAAATTTGTATTAAATATTTATGAAAAAAATTAAATTTAGCGTATACAAATTATCGTTGAGTATATAAGAAAATAAAAGTCGTTCATGGAATATAAATATCAAGCACTACAATACATGTTTAAAAGAGGAGTTAGAAAAAGCAGGAAGAATAACATCAAGATGAATAATGGGTCCAATATTTGATTGAAACTGTAAACAAAAATGAAAAAAATAGGCAAGGAAACGACCAAAAGAAGAGATATAAACAAAGTGGAAAAAATCACCGATGTGAAGCAAAAATATGAATAATTACCTTTTACTGACACGTGACACGGATAAACCCATTAATATTGAACCCGATATTTCCCTGTTAATTTAATCAAATCCTGAAGAACTTTCAAGATAGGTAATAAAACGAAGAAAGCATGGTTCAGTGATGAGGACAGAGATCTCGAAAAACGTTAGAATTATATACCAAGGACATCCGGAAACCGATGGACAAAAGAAAAGAGTACAAAAGCGCAAGGTTTCAAAGAAAAAACCTCAAAACAGGAAGGACCTGGACTGAGAAGAGGAAAGCCGTTACAGGCAACGCATGAAGGAGTCCTGGACAAAGATATGAGGTTACAGTTTTGTCCTTAGTTGGCCGAATCGAAAAAAAAATAGTTTATTTCTAAATTTCTTTACATATAGGCCTATGAATAGACTTAACATAACTTAGAATTCATTAAATTTACCTATAGATATATCACTGCTTTTAAATTTTTGCATAGGGAGGGAAATTAACCTTTTCAGCTATGGTTTCCCATGTCCTAGGATTAGTGAATCTTCTTCAAACATCAGGTCCATCAGAATCAAAATATCATATTGCTAGATAAAATACTTGTAGGTGTAATCATTTAATTGTGTATTTCCTACATATGCTAAAGAGACATTTCTGTAATTATGCTATAAATTTTTTGATATTCTGTGTGTCTTATATTGAAGAATCAAGGGCTACTATGTAACATTTTTTTCAAAAACAGCTTCTAAGTGATTGATGAAGCTGTAAAGTACAAGTTTACCGTCGATTTCTTTATTATAGATACCCGAGTTTGGAGCCTTGTTTCTTCAAAACCGCTAAATCAATATCAACGTTCTATACACCAAAATTTAGCTAATTTTAATCTGCGCCGTTAGATGTCAGCTTCATAATTTTAGCGTTTATTAATATTCCGATTTCAGGATGAGAAGAAAGAAAGAGCCGGTATTTTGTTGGTGCAACACATTGAATGCATTTAGAGGCTTATAACTCAAACAACGCTCAATTAATTTATTTGAAATTTCGCTGGAATATAAATCTGTATGCTGTTATTGTACTTACAAAATTTAAAATTTACAGCCTTATTAAATTTTGAGTTATTAGTAAAATTCTGAATCCCTGTTAACTCCGTAACCGCTCATTAATTAGACAATTTCAAAAAACCATTGTATTCAGTATAAAAAAGTTAATACAAATTTATTAATATTATGGAACAGCAATTGACCAGTTATTTGGTACAATTTTTTAAAATATTTAAATAATGGTAGATGCTGCGGGGGATGGAAGAAGTTTAACCATGATGCCACGTCTTTTAATCGGTTGTGTTCTTTTCTCTTCCTGCTAAAGTCGCCTTCCGACGTAACTTATAACAAGTAGTTTATCAGACAATTGAAGGTAAAATGATGAATGTGTATTAACATTCCATTGTCATGTTTGTTATGCGTATAATGGAGGAACAGGTCCCAGGTAGGCTAATAAAAATAGGTAGTTGGCCTACTGATTTAAAACGCGGCAACATGGTTAAGGTTCTTCCACCCCCCCCTCGCAGTATTCACCATTATTTAAATATTTAAAAAATTCTACCGAACAACTGCTCCAATCACTGTTCCACAATATTAATGAATTTGTATTGATTTTTTTATACTGAAGACAATGGCTTTTTTTAAACTGCCGAATTAATGAGCGGTTACGGAGTTAACAGGGATTCAGAATTGTATTAATTACTTCAAAATTTAAATGGGCTAAAAATCTGAAATTTTGTAGGTACAATAACAACATACAGGTTTATACTTCGGCGAAATCTTAATTAAATCGATTGAGCCGTGTTTGAGTTATAAGTCTCTAAATGTATCCAATGTGTTGCAGCAACAAAAAAACCGGCTCTTTTTTCTTTCTCATCTTGTTATCGGAATACTAATAAGCGCTAAAAATATGAAACTGACATGTAACAACGCAGATTGAAATCAGCTAAATTTTGGTGTATAGTACGTTTTGAACAAGCGGTTTTGAAGAAACAAGACTCCAAACTCGGGTATCTATAATAAAGAAATGGACAGTAGTTACGTAGATGACATTGAAGTTGTATATCTAAACTTTAAGGAAACGTTGGATTAAGGTTTCGCGTTGCAAAATTTTATGTTTTGTACGTGTTCACTTGATACCTTCTTCCACTAGAAAACAAGCCATTATATCTTTAGATCGTTGTTGTTTAGGTCAGCAGCCGGAAGACTGGTTTGAACCTCTAGAGGTTTTACTAAGTAAATCAAGGAGTGAGGTGGTTTACCATTGCCTTCCTCACTGAGTGGAAAAGTATGCTTATCAGCATGCCGGGCCCTCCGAAAAGCACATATTTTCCACTCTGTAAATGACACCTTCACTTCATTCACCACAGGGTCTGGCTGTACAATGAAATTCATTACTTTCAGAGGAGATAACTCTGATTAGTGTCTTTTACACCTCTACCTCTTCTGTTCTTAAATGATCCAGTCATTTAATTGACTGACCATGTGATAAGAAACAGAACTATTTATTTTAGCCCTGCAACGAACAGATTGAATGTAAATAATTTGACACTCCACCTGTCTGTTATGGGCAGATCTTTAGACCATTAACAGTTAACTATAGTTATAAATAATATTACATTGTAATAAACATTATCTTCAATCTTCATTAGTAAAAGATGTTACTAAATATTTCTTTAAAAATATTTTTTATGAAAAACTGTGTATCGTATTATTAAAATACCGTTCATTTATTCTCAGAGAGTATACTAGACGAATAGTAGTTAATTAAAAAGTTTGAGGAACTTTTAACAGCATAATATAAATTTTCATGCAGGCATGATGTAGATATAAAAATTAAATAAATCATAGAATTTTTAAAAATTGGAGCATTAGAATTACTGTTATTATAGTTTTTCTCAAAACTAAATGTTTGTTACATATCACTTTTCTCCACAGAACTCTTCAATTAAAAAAGTAGTATTTTGATTAAAATATTTTAATTAAAAGGAAGTATTTTGGGGACCAGGTTATAAGAATGTTAATAAAATCGTCTTTATGCAAAAATTAGCGTTTGTGCAAAAGAATTAAATGCTTATTTCTTGTGTTGCAGTTGTGAATTATTATTCTACATAGAGATTATATTTCTCAGGTGCACTCTAACTTTGAATTTACATCTCTTTTGAAAACAATGATACTTAGAAATTGGGTTTCCGAAAATTAAATAAAGGTTGTCGTATATTTTGGAAAATACCTCACGTACTACTTTATGTATGCACATGAACTTCAAATACTTCACGTACTTTATGTGCATGCAGATTATAAAAGACATTGTTTACCTAAATTAGTGATACAGAATCTAGTATGGCAAGTGTTTGTAAGAGAAACCCATAATATTTGCAGTAGAAATAATATAATTCTAACTTCAATATCTTTTGGAAATGTTTAATCTAATTGCACATACTTGAAACCGTTATAGCGATAGGGTTTATTTTATTATGATAGTAATATATCTAGAAGAATTAACGTTTATTTGTTTGTTTGTTTGTTTGGACAGATAATCTCAGAAACCACCCAACCGATTTCAGAGCTTAGAGCTGTCTAGTAAGATAAACTATATGACATTACAAATTAGAAAAACAATTGTGGTAGGTAAAATCAAATTATCTTTTATTTTTTGTTTAATGTAAGATCGTTTAGACGCTTAGTTCGTTTGTCTATCAGTATTATAATATCTAGAGGTGTTCTCCCACCAGTGATACTCGACTGCGACACGAACTCAACTCGACGTCGCATAAGAGGCCTACCTTTACATTTATATGTTCGCCCTCCCACCAGTACCTCGACGCAACCTCGATCAAACCGATTGCATCCGATTCAGAAGTAAAGCAAAATTAAATTTTGCTTTACAGGGACTTGTATGATGTACTTCTTAGTGCCAGAACAGTAAGATATTTCTTTTTTTTATGTTAAGTCCTGGTAAGTGTACTTACCAAGGAACTTTCATTGAAATGGAAATCACATAATGTTTAGTGATAAGAATGATTATTAAAACAACTTGTAGTACTATCTAACAAAATATGTGTAGAATAACTTATCTTAACTTTATATTATCATGAATGCTTGCTTTCCTGTAAAAAACTTGAATTTTCTAAGCACTGTACTGTACAAAAGTAACAACAAAATAACACGGTAGCGTACGCTAGTATGATTCCTCACCACATCATGCAACTTACAAAGCAAATGGTCACTTCGCGCTAATTTCAATTTGTGATTAGCCTACTTACCAGAGAACATTTATACCACCATAAAATGCCAATAAGGTTCAAATGCATAACTTATTCTTAAATAAAATTGTCCTGCTAATTTTAAAATTGTCCTACTGCCAGTGGTAAGTATACTTACCAAAGACCTATAAAGGGTTTAGAGCTGTGATCCGCCCCGCCCCCAATCCAATGTGATCCACTCTGAGCTAATGTGAGCCCTCTGGCGTGCCGAGACACGCAAGCGGTACTTCACGCCGAAGAGTGGCGATAAGTGTACAATATTACAACATAATATTCTTTAATATATTAGAATAACATAATAAATATTAATATTATTATTACTAACACAGTTATTTGTATACAAAGAGTTAAAATTACTTTAAACAGACCCTCCGGAAATGGCTTACGGACTCCGACTAGTAACGGCACTATGATGGCTGGTATTTAGAACAACGTATTATGTTTATAAAGTTAATTTTAATACAAACTATTTTACTAAACATATGGTGAAGTATTGAAGTAACGGCCTAGAGTCTTGGAAGATTTCTCAGATTTATAGATAAGATAATAAATTATTTTATTAAACATTATTTTCCTTTGTTTGCACCACTACATATGATAATGAACAGCCAAAACAAAACAAGATTAAATATAAACTCACCTCAGAGTATTATATTGTTTCGAGATCTTTCGCCTCTCACGGAGACATCATCAGGAATTAAAAGACACTAAACACATATACTATAACAAAAAACATTAAAACACTTATGGTCAACGACCACGTCAATTATTCCCTATATCATAAACCATTCCGCGCGCGGTTATTCGGCCGAATGACGGTATAATCAGTTGTACCTAGTTTTATTTCTTAGCACGACTAATAATTTGAAATAATTTGTCGTTATCGAATTCTGTCTGGCTGTTCATTAAATTTATCTATGGCTGTTCATTATCATATGTAAGATAATAAATATAGAATTACCATTTATTTATTAAATGTTGTTCAAAACGATCAGTGAAAATTTCTTTTATAAGAAAAATATTAGCTAACTTTTTTTGGAACGCAAATCAAATTAATTACACATTAGCCGTAATCTATTGACTTGGCAATATAACCTTCAAAGGTAACCTCCAGTGGGTACATTACTCTACTATATCAGATAAATCAAACATGTTTACAAAGTAATATTCTATATACAACTGAGCATTAATATATGGTGGTTTTAATTGATTTGTGCAAACAATTTCGATGATTAATTAACAACAGGTACCCTAGATTCAATAATTAATTTCCGCTCCATTTGAACAACAAATTACAAGTCCCGTCAACAATTGAAAATAATGTGCCTACCCGGCCATAGTTCCTCTATGTACCTACTACATATTAGTCGTTGGTTTATAATAAAACCAAATACATTATTAATACACATACCGTTATTCTGAACATCAATGGAGGTACATTACGGTTACAACACTGTGTAATCACACTATGTAATGCAAATACAGTGCATAAATCCGTTCATTAAAACCCAAGCCTCTCAAAGTTAATCAGAATCCCATTATTGTTTCATAAAATAAACACTTTTTGTGATATTATATTAAAGATATGTTTGTCCTTAACCCTTTCAATCCCAAATTTCTTAACTATTTTTTAAATACGTGTACATTGTTTCATACATTTTACTGACATTTAAGTGAAATTAAATCACTTTTAGACCTTCAGCCTTTTTGATGGCCTGACAAAAAAGTGTGACACATACGTCACATTGGACTTTATATCAAAGTTCACAACCATATGAATAACTAAATCATGTTCAGGCTTCCTAAACAATATTCTCTTAACTTAGATTTGTAGCAAAATACTAAATATGATTTAAATATCAAAGCATTAGTTGAGACTTAAAAAATTTTACAATTCAAAAATTCTGGTGAAATGGATAAAATCACAATTTACAGCTTAAAAATATACTTGTATGTACATTCAACATACTCGAAGAAATGCTACTTTATTTTAGTAAATTAGCACGAATATTTAAAACTAAAATTAACTTTAAAAAGAAACTAATGGTCGCCTATGTGGCGTAGTGGTCAGCATCTTACACAGCAAAGCGGAGGTCTCAGGTTCGACTCCTGGCAAGGGTACAGAAAATTATTACATTTCACATCCAGAGCTCTTTAATCCAACGTAGTCGTTAACAATTAAAATTTTTATGTCTGTTATTTCACTCCAATATGACTTCTATGCCACACTGGGTTAGAAAGGGTTAACATTGTCCCCAGATACGTATCACAAATTTAGTGTTCCCAAATACAATTAAATAAATTTATTCCAAAACATAAATTTACATTTTGCAGATAATTTGGGTTAAAGTACTTCTTCAAACAGAAGCGGAGAGTAATTTTAAGTCAAAAAAACAAAACAGATGAACTTCAACAGACGCTTATCCTATCTTGTAGAATGGAGAGCATAAAAAATTTAATAAGTTAACCGATTTAAAAAAAGTTGGAGCCGTTTTAAGTTGTAGGAGAAAATCGCAAAAAAGTGAAAAATGACACGAATCCTTCTAATTCCGGTTGACCGATTTTGATGAAAATGATCGTTTCGGGTGCTTTTTATGTTTATAAAGTTAATTTTAATACAAACTATTTTACTAAACATTTGGTGAAGTATTGAAATAACGGCCTAGAATCTTTGGAAGATTTCTCTTTGGAAGAGGGGTTGGAAACGTGTATACCCGGTGAAAACGTGATTTCAAAAATCGACATGAAAACAATATTTTCCTTCCCTATACATTCATATAGGGCAAGAGAAAGTAAAAAGTACGAAAAATGTAGAAGATTAAAATTATTCACAATGCACCTTAAATTTTAATGATAAACTTTCTTACGATTTCGATTCGTTTAATCAAAGATTATAACGTACAATTTGGAATTAAATCTCAGCTTAACATTCCTTTTGTTAAAGGTTACTGCAAATACACATTACGCTGCAATAGAATCTCAAAAACCAGTCACAGGAACTTAAAAATTCTTAGAAATTACATGAAATTAATTATTTTGAGTTCTTTGTTGTGTAAGGAAAGTGTGTTTATTCTCGAGTATTTCTTTTCCAAGAAATATTTCCTGATGGTGGAAAATTAAATTAACAAAATGGTAGTCGACGTTGTGCCTTTATTGTAGTAAATATTTGAGTCATTCTACAAATATTAATGAATAACATTGAGTTCTTTAAAAATAAAGAACTCTAAAATTATATTTAAAAATCACCGATATTAATTTACTTTTGAAAAGTATTTATTATTTCCATCGATATTACTATTTAGCGTCAAATAGTGATTTTTTGTATTTTTAAGGTTTACAGAGGTTAATTTTTATTTTATAAGTTTCACTCACGATTAAAATTACGTTATGTTTTTCATTTTTACATTGTCCACTCATGATTAAACAAAGATTATATTGGTCATTATTTACACTGGCTAGAGAAAGTCATGTTGAGTGTTGTGAGATATTTATTCGTAGATGCCTAAAGATCAACTTTAATTTTTTCATAAGTTTAATCCATATTTTCTTTTTCAGTTATAAAATATCGTTCTACTCCTCCCGTTTTAGAAATTGTGACATCTGGTCATGTCGTGAATGATGGAGATAATCTTGCACTTTGTCTTTCTATCTTCCTTTTCGTTTTTAAAAGCGCACTGCGATAAAATATCTCACTCTTACATTTCCCACGCGCACATTTTTTCTCTTTATCAGCCTCTTCAATGAGTTGTGATCTTTTTGCTCATTTACAGGATAAGTTGGAATAGAGGCAAAGAAGGAAGAAACAAGATTATCAAAGATCGTTCCTGTTCTTGTCATTAACAGATGGCAGATCCGTTGTTTGGTCCAATTAATGGGACTACTTCTATCCTTTTTATTTGGAAGAGGAAAGTTGTTAAAATATTACAAGGGACGAAAAACAAATTTGTTGTTAATCTAAAGAAAATGTTTTTATACATTTAATAAAATATTAAGAAGGAAGTAACTTAAAGTAGTTTTAACAAAGTAAAATTATTGAATTTTAATGGTAACACAATTTCTTACTACTCGTGAAAAACAGCATTATCAATTTAATAACGGGTGAGCAACATAAAACCGAACCCATAACGTAACCGCTACTTTACAATGTTTTCACGCGCGAGTAGTATCAAACTGTGCATCACAAAGTTTCACTATCTTATCTACAATCGCATCGTACACGAACACCTTCTCTTCCCCTCTATGGAGGACTTTATTTACAATACCTCGAAACGGCTCCACGACGCCGGGAAAACTGACGGACCCCAGATCATTCAGGACTTGTACCGACGCCCACATCCACCCGAAGTCTTTATGCCATTACCATTCCACGACTTTATCTAAATTCCAGTATGACCCACTTATCAAAATTTAGAGTTGCCACAGTTTTATTCCGCCCTGTATTCCTCTTATATACCCATGCCCCTTCATCTACTTGTATGACTCACGCCCCCCAGTTGGTAGTTCTCCCCATGTTCCTATGCATAATCACTCCACTACGGTGAAAAGAGCCGCCATTTTAAATTATTAAACACTTAGAAAATAAAAGGCCGGTGATTATGCCAAACTCTACCCTTTCCGTCTCCCCTAAAATCATAAACTACCTCCTACCTAAAATTGTACCATTTGTCCACGTTAAGTACGGTGCGTGCCTTTCCCTCCCCAAGACAATAAAACTCCCACATAACTGAAAAAGGCCACTGAAAAACAAAATAAAAGAAAAGAGCCGCTCTTAAACCCACTTGTCGCTTAATATAAATTTTCATCCACGAGTAACTTCTTAAAATACATTACCTCCTTTGAAGTCCCAGTCCCAATCCCGCAAGAGCCAGAATCCTATTTCCTAATTTTAAACTATAAAATTCCCCCTAAATTTCATGAGGTTGCAATTATTCGGTAAAATTGTTCCCCGAGCGATCAGGTGTTCCTTAACACGATGTCGCCATCATAGGGCTTCTCAGCCCTCTCAACCAGGATTCAGGATTCAGGATTCAGTATCAAACTGTCAATACACAAGTTTACCTCAATATTTTTGCATAATTCTATGTGCAATAAACAGATAACGAGGAAGAATTCAGCATCTACAACAACATATCTCACGTCAAACATTTCACTGAATTGCGTTCATGCTGCTTTCACGAATGTGCGAATTGTCATTGCACGTTGGCCCCCACGATCCCCACAGATGTCTACTTGCAATTTTCTTCTTTAAGTCAACTTAAAAGAAGAGTTTATATGCATCTAATCACCCAATATTACTGAAATGAAGGTGAACATTCAACAAAAATTCCATGCAATTGTCAACAACATTTTGCGACAAAAGTCTCTCCATATGATCAGTCAAACACAAAAATGCATCGATGCTCAGAGAGGTCATTTTGAGCATATTTTGTAACAAAAAGATAAATAAATGCAATATTTAAATTACGTTTAATGTTATTTTTTATTTAAATTATCCACATCAGTCGTACAATTTCATTACAACGTAACCTACCGATTCTGGAGCGGTTACATCATGGGTTCAGTTTTATGTTGCTCACCCGCTACAAGCTCATTGCTATCTGGTTAGAACCTAATACTTTAAAAGGTGAGACTGTATGATTGTTTTAACTTTAAATTTTGATTTTCGGTTTTTTATGTTTTTCAATTGTTTAGGGCTAGTTCAACCACAAAACTTTAAATTACGTGAATAAAAATAGTATTTTAATGAAAATAATTAAGTTTTTAGGAGGTTTACCCACAAAAATTATCGTATCACCAAGAACGAATATTTTTCATAATTTTATACGGATAGTTTTAGAGCAAATGTAATTTTATTACTTTAAACATATATCTGCATTACTGTTTTCAATACTCTCAGCCATTAGTTCATCTTTCTAACCAAGTGTTGATCGGAAATTCACTTGTTTGTGTTGTACATTTTGTTTTTCATTTGTGCGTTTTGTTTTTTCGCCTGTTCCTGTAAACTTAAATTTTTAACAATTAGGTACATTTTCCTTGGAAACCATTAAACCTACCAAGCTGAAATTTGTACCAATTATTTATCTTGCATATGCACATATCCTGGCATTTTTATGACTTCCTCAAATTCTGCAAAAATTATTAATATGTAAAATACCGTAGAAAAAAATTTGTAAAAATGTTATATTATTCGTTATTCTGTTTTTAACTTTATAGTTCAACAGATTAAATTGTGAAAATGTCAATAACTAGAGAAACTCGTCATCTACAATTAAGTAAAGTTTCATTTCCCTATCGTTCATCAATCCTGTGAAAAATGTACCTAAAATAGCAAATTTAACTATGGCAGGGTACAAAGTACAGTCTTCCCTTAATCAATATTAAAGAGTTTACTTAAAAGAGCTGGCATTTTTGTTGAATTAATTTACTATTCATGAAGACTACATGAATACTACTTAAATGTGAGCATTAAATAATTATGGAAATAGGCAATATTTGGCACCTAGTCAGATTTTTAGTGGTGAAGGTGTCCGCCTCCATAGCGCAGTGATAAGTGTGCTAGCCTACAACGTGAAGGTCCCGGATTTGATTTTCGGCTACAGTCTGAAAATTTTCACAAGTCATAAACCACAGTTCCAGTGTTGCATAACCCACCATTTTCGCTAATAACCAAGCTGTTGATGCGACTGTAAATAAAATAAAACAAAATTGTGAAGGTAGTCAGTGTTATTAGTAAACTATTGTGTCGGGTGTCAAATCAACTGTTGGTGTTGAATTAGATTAGGTGCTGAAGCGGTTTTGTGTGTACGATATTGTAATAGATTTCTGGTAACAAGTGAACAGTGTGCACAGGTTATCAGGTAGTAAATTGCGAATTTCCAAATTATATTTTTAGTAATGTCTTCAGTTTAATAAAATTTTGTGATAAATTTACTACAACGTAATAGTAATAATTTATGGTAACAGATTAAATTGTTAATAAACCTGTTATAAATTATAAACCACCGGGTTTGCCTAGGATTAAAGTCTTCGTCGCTAGACAGTGTTTAACAGCTGATTGTAGGAGACGAAAGTTCCTTGTTCAAATCATAGTAAAGGTAACAAACTACCTTACTAGGATTTGAGTTACTTGTATAAGGATTTAAATAATAGACTGTGGTTACCGGTGTACTTTGATGGTTGGGGTTCAATTAACCATAATATCTCAGGAATGATCGGCCTGAGTCTGTACAAAATTACACCACTTTACACGTCATACATATCATCCTTATCTCATTAGGTCATCGGATTGCTTATAGTTCTAAATTGAACAGATTTCAACGTACATATAGGAATAAAAAAATTGTTATTTACAAACAACCACATCTCGAAAGAATCTGGAACAAAAACTACAATATTTTCTGGACGTGCGGTATTTACCGCCCAGTTATTTAGTTAATTGCTGCTATTATACGACAGACCTATTTTTTCGACGATTTTATCCGTGATAAATATGTGGTACCCTGGTACATGTCAACTTCAGCTAACAATCTTCTTAATTTTCTTTTTTAGGTTGTTTAAATTTGTATTATTATCTTGGTCATATATGACTGCTGTAGGTAATGTAACGGTGAGTTTTGATTGTTGTAATGTACAGACCTTAACAGGGAATCAAACCCTTGGTCTTCCGCCTTGTTAACTATCGTACTAACTACTAAGCCACGTAGAGGCCCTTTCTTATTTTTACAAACGAAAATAATCTCTAAAAAGTTACGTGGTTAATACTTCATAAGTAGAAGTAGAACAAACGTTTTTAGAAAAAAAAACAAATTAATTAAAAAGTAGCACGTACTGAGATAGGAAGGCGATTATTATATTAAACATCCGTCGAAAGGATTATTAGATTTTTTTTGTTAAAGTAAGAAAAAAACTCTAATTTTCATGAAACACGTTTTTCTTTATTTGAAACAACTTGTGTGATATTAGTACGTTATACTAGTATCATTATTGTATAATTACCACGTATAGAAATTGATTATTGTTTTGTTTAGTTTAATTCAACAGTTGATTAATTAATCAATAATTTTTATCTATCTGAAATTATACGGCTCCGACCCACGCACAAAACCATAAGTGTGTGTGTGTGTGTGCGCGTGTGCGTGTGCGTGTGCGTGTGCGTACGCGTTTGTGTGTATTTGTGTGTGCGTGTGTGTGTGTGTGTGTGTGTAGGAAATATGTATTTTTACATAGATTTAGATAGCCTACAATAATTAGTATTGATGATATAATTACCACAGCTAACCGTAATAAATAATTAATATTTCTAATTATGACTGTATCACATGAAACAATTTTGTTAAAATATGAGAAAATTAATAACTTTGTTATTCAAAAGTATTTGAATTTGAGCTGACAGTACGTAAACTGGACTGGTTAATTGGTAAATACTCACCTTTGTCGAACGAATCAAAAATTATTTTGTATAAATCCCTTTTAAAACCCATGTGGACATATGGGCTTCAATTGTGGGGTACATCCAGCATTTCAAAGATAAACATATTCGAACGTTTTCAGTCAAAATTCGTGCGGCGGGCCCTGCAAATTCCGTGGTACATCAAAACCACTTATACCTATGCTGATCTTAATATTGACTCAGTGAAACAAACTATATCAAAATTCAGCCGTAAATATGAAGAAAGACTAAATCATCATCCAAACTTCTTGGCTCTGAATCTGCCGGCCGCGTTGGCGATGTTGGTAACGTGCTCGCCTCTCATCACGCGGTCTTGGGTTCGAATCCCACTCGGGCATGGCATTTATTGATACGTTACAAAAAAATTCATTTCATCCTTCACCGTCTGCATTAGCAGCAATTTGCAAAACAGTCGGACGTTAAACCAGAAAAAAAGAATTTGCTTAATAACACTGATATCGGGTTTTCAAGATTGTTACATTTATTATCATATTTTTCTAATTAATTTGTTACTATTTTCAATTTCATTTACATTATAATGAAACTGTAATCATTTATCAAAATTGCTGATTGTTTTATTCATATGAACGGATTGTAGTGTTACAGACTTGTAACAAAAAGTATTTGCATAACAAGTAAATACAATTTAATTATACTTTTTCTTATTGTTTCCGATAAAAGGTTGATTTACAAAGATAAATGACACCGGCATAGTACGGAATCCAATCTGATAGATACTGCAGAAGAAACAGACAAATTGTATTTATAATTATCCATTTAGATTTATATGTTTAAATTGAAGCATCTTACATGAAATCAATGAAATAAACCAAAAGAATCGTCTATTTGTAATAAATATTCAAATGATTTTTTAATTGATAATATTTTGATGATTCTTTTCTTTTAACCTCTAATATAAAATGTTTTCCATAAGTGTGTTTAGATGAGGGCCATCATATATGCATTTGTTACTGACGTGCCAAGAAATGTCTATGATATGTCTTATTACTTTGTGTTTTTTTGTCTTATTGGTAGAATTGACATGGTAAATTTATAACAAATATCGATATGCTTTATTTTGTTTATTTAAATTCACATCAACAACTTGGTCATAAGCGACTACTTTATGTATGGAAACAGTTGATTTAAAAAGGTATTAATTTTCCAGACCCTACCAGGAAATCAAACCCGGGACCGACCCTTTGCAGCGTAACACACTAGTAACGGAAGCGACTAAATAAATTATTTTCTTGAATTTGTCAAGCCAAACCGTGAAAACATAAAAATCTCCATAAAAATATGTGAAAAATCCTTTCATGAGACGTCGCGTCTCAAGGCTGGTGATAATTTGTTAATGAGGTTTTCGTTTGACTTATGGCAAAAACCATTCTTTTAAGAGCAATCGAATGACACTATTTTTATTACCAAATTCCGACTTTAATTTCTTGGCTTCCGGTTTTAGGTCACTTCCGGTTGAAACCGGAACTTCAAACCCAATGATTTTTGTAAAGATAGTTAGTCACGAGATTGCCTTTTGCATATCGATGGGTAGTGAGGAAGGTAAGAGAAATCTGACAGTGCTGCCAACCTCAACAGTGAGACACTATATTTTACTATCGTGCGATTGCACCCTTTGTTAACCACATGTTTCCTTTCAATTAATATATTTCGTTGTGACTGACACTTTTTCCACTTACACCCCATTTTCTTTAAAATTTTTCTTAATATACAAAGTTTCAAACTAAAATTTATTTAACCTTTCTTTCAAAACCGGTAATAACTTTTCACATGTCGGCATCAATTTCTTATTAATATAACTGTTTCCTTTTTTTTACCATGGGACAAAAAAACTGTTGTTGAAGAATTATCTTCTTCACTGTCTGTAACTTCCTCCTTTATATTTTAAATTGTGGATAGAGAAACATCACAGTATTTAGCCGCTCGCTCACGGCTTTTGTTAAGAGGCACGAAAGGTACTTTTATTTAGCTTTACCTTCTCGGCATTTTATTAAATTGCATAATAGATTTCGTTCAGCACTGTGAACAGTTCCACCACATTTTCAAGCAACCAACATTCTGTTTAAGGTAACAAATTAACCTACAAAAGGTTCCGCAATATACTGTATGTCCTCTGGGAATAGTTTACGTTGTTGTGGTGGCAAACTGATACCAAAGCAGTCGCGCATCCCCACTGATGCTTTGCCTCTGAATCTCGTTACGAACAAAAGTAAACTCGTGACTCGAGTAACTATATCTACTCTTTAAGAGGAAACAAATGACAATAATTAAGTTTCCAAATTCCGACTTTGGTCTTTTGACTTCCGGTTTTGAGCCACTTTTGGTCAAAACCCAAACTTCAAACCCAATTCAGGCTTACTAAATTCTTGTGTAGATTACGAATCGGAAACCCGTTTGTTGTTATCTCTTGTAGTTTCTGACATCTGGGACGTATGGACAAAACAAAATGATAGATGACAATTAAAAAACTTTTCACCAATTATGTGCAGTTTATAATATTGTAACGGACTGTCGATTGGTGAATACTAACACAACACAACTTCTGGTAAAAATTCACAAAGCATTACACAACACAACTTCTGGTAAAAATTCTTACTGTTTTTTGACTTTCTAGCGGTGTACCTTTAAATTTATTAAGGATCAGCTGGTGACAACATCACATGATAATTTTGTTGTATTTTATCATGTAGATACGATTTTGTATTGTTGAGTATTTTATAAAAGTAAAGTTAGGTGTTTCTTTAATTTGTTTTAATTTTATTTAAATTTTTTTTAACTTCTTTTAATTGGTGAGTGATCAATTGCTTTGATATTTTATTTTGACTTTTATTTTATTCAACGTAGATTTAAGTTTTTGGTTTTGACAATTTTTTTTATGGTTTTTTTGTTTTTTCCATTTTCAATAATGCCATAAAAAAACACTACTAGGAAGAAAATCTTCAAAAGCAAAACAACTTCAAAATTCAAGAACTGCTGAAACGGAAAAACAACGAGAATCTCGCAACGAGTAGACAGTCGATCTAGCAGCTACACAATTTCTGCTACAAATTTAAAAAAAAAGTGATTACAGCATTTTTCGCGTGCAAAGCTTCGTCGGGGTAGTATTAAATAAATTTAGAAAAAATAAATGTAGGTATAATATACATACAGAACATATTCTAAAGTAAATTAATTAATTAATAGTTGCAGATTAATTTTTAATTAATGTAGTTTACCTACAAATATAATAATTTTTTTTGTTGATGGACATTTGTAATGAATGAATGAATGATCAACTTCAAATGAATGATCGTTCAGACCTTTTAATGTTATCTCCACCGCATTCACAGTCGTTAATGGACAAGGGAAAACTATGTAAACTCTAAATGGTATCCCTAGGTTTACAAACCACCCAACTCAATAAAAAAAACCACTTTACATCATTAGAAATTTAAAATGTAACCTCACCACTCAATATTTGGAGTACTACAAAAACACTTTGCCTTTTTAAATAAATGAGTCAAATGATGAATGAATAATGATTCAACGACAAACGTTTAATTAAGAGTTATAAATTTATATTCATAACATTGTTGGTAAAACCCATTTTTTAATCAGACGACTATTATAGATATTTAAATTTTTATTTTTATAAGTGATTTTTAAATTTCTAAGTAATAAAACTAACTTATCTAATTTTCTTAGTGTTTAAATAATTATTTTAGATAGGCAAGACTACTGATACTAGCAATAAACTGGAATAAAGAGCGAGAGTAAATTACGAGTAGTAAAATAAATTTTATGTCTACTAATTTGATAATAAAGTCATATAAAAATAATCTCTTTACATACAATGCATAAAACTCGTAACTAACCTCATGGAGATGGATGCACATTCACTGGTTTCATTTCAGCTCTAACGGAAGAACGTCCAACTCAATAAATGTTTACTGGAGACATTTTATAGCCCACAAAATTTGACGACTTTGAAATTTGTAGGGTTCAGTACTTTACTTGCAGTGGCTACACATCTCATATAAACCGAGCAAGGTACTTTAGTTTTGCCTACAGTTACGCCGTTGATGTTATGTTGGAATACGTTGTTACTGTGTGTTACACCTTTCTTTTTAGATTTAATTTAGTTTACGATATGTTATTCCATTCCATTAAATTATCTTGCAAAGTGTGATTTTCTTTAAAAAACGAATAATTACTGAAAATTTCAAATATTTTAATCATAATTATTAAAATTTGTAGATTTAGCAGTACCACATTAAATTTCTTCTTCTAAGCACTAGTTTTTTGCCTTTCTATGAGAGTAATTTTCTTTTGTGTTAATGGATAGGCCTATTGTTCAAATTTAGGGCCGAAAACTTTTTACCACTTTTGAGAAGAATAACTCTCGTTAACAGGACCCTCTCGTTTAAATGCAAAGACATTGATAAAATTGGTGTTTATAAATTAAAGATGAAATTTTTGAACAACTTTTTTTCTAAAAAGAAAATATCTGTTGAGTTGTAAAATTTATCCCATATCTCTACTAAACATTCTTCGGAGCCAATTGGGTAACCTTGAAAATGTAGACAGCTTAAAACGAAAATTAGTAGGTTGTCATTGTTTACTAATTTGTGATATTTTTTAACTTTTATTCGTTATCGGAAACAGTATTTTATTGACAACCCCCCAATTTGATCGCTGCTTTCGCTTTATTCTTTGACGTGATTCGGCATCAATTTTCGAACATGGATCCCCAGTGGAGTTTGTACAGGAATGGCTGTCAAGTGGTCACCATACAAAGTCACTTGCCCAACTAGTGTTACTTAACAAATAATAGCGACTTTCTACCAACTGACTGACTGGGCTGGCCCGAAGGCCAATTTGTGATTTAAATCGCTGGTATATCTGGTGAATTATTTCATTTAAGTAACGTACGGGATGTCAAGATCGGTGTTCAGTGTATGACTGGAAATATAAATAACAAAGCGTTACAACTGTAGTTAGAAGGTTTGATTGAAAACTTAGCAGTTTAATCAAAACTAAAAGTTCAGCATAGCAATAGATATGACACTCGTATAATGTGGACAGTTAAGAACGCGGATTAGCGGGTAGTTTTGGTTTCCTATTTTTATTTTATTTTATTTTATTTTTTTAGTTTATTTAAAGTCGCATTAACAGCTTCGTTATTAATGACTAAGGTGAGTTACCGGTGAGTTTTGACTTGTAATAAATTCTCGACCCTAGCCGGGAATCGTACCCAGGACCTCCAATTTGTAGACTAGCACGCTACCACTACGCTACGGAAAATTGCTGGTATGTTTTTTTGAAAAAATAAATTAAAAATATTAAGAAGTAATTTATTTAGTAAGTTGCAAATATAACAAGTAAAGAGACAAAAAAATTTGTATATATTCCGAATAGCATTAAAAATAAGTATAGCCTACTGTATTAATTCATTCAAGTGATAATAAAATAATATAAAAGAGAAATATTAATTCGTTGTAAAGAAAATAAAGTTCAAACTTTTAATCCTCTAAACATCACGTTCCTAGAACACGTTGTACATCTGCTCTCAGTACATTTATATATATAAACCGAAAAGATACCGCGCAACTGTAGTTAAGACCTTACATAACACAATAACTGTTGTAAGGCGCAGCAGTACTAGCTTGTCCCTAATTAGGCGAGAAGGTATATAAGGGTTTGTGGTTTACTGTTTCTTTTTCCTTGAAAATTAATCCTTTTCTCCAGTTGGGAGATGAATAGGAACTTCATTTAAAGTATAACTCGTGGTGTTTTATTTTTAATTTCAACTAGAATTAAATACACAAATAAAAAATATAATGAAAAATTTTAAATTGAAGAGTACAGCTACATTTTAAAAACCACTAAAAGACCTTCTGGGAATTTTTATTCTAAGTAACACTTGTCATTTATAATTTTTACAGTTGTTTCAAACACTAGGGTTTTGTAATTGAATCCTTTTACGGAATTAATTTAATGTTAAATATCATCTACTTCATTGTCAGACTCTTTTATTGTATTCTTAATCTTTAGTACAACTAATATTCTTATAAATTATACAAAAAAGGGAATAAATTTTAAAACGGCATGTATTCAAATAAGCTTCATTAAAATTTATTAAAATTTTGCTATTTTAAAATCTACAAGAATGTAAATAAATTTTAATTGGTGGAAATTTTTAAAATTGTAATTTATCATTTTGTTTGTACGTCAGACCCAAATGTCAGAAACTACAAGAGATATCAATTAACGGGTTTCGGATTCGTAATCTACAAAAAGTTAGTGGGTCTAAATTGGGTTTTACGTTCCGGTTTTGACAGAAGTGGCCCAAAATCAGAAGTCAAAAAACCAAAGTCAGAAACTACAACAGATAGCAACAAACGGTTTACGGCTTCGTAATCTACACAAATCGTTGGTGGGTCTGAATTGGATTTCAAATACCGGTTTCGATCGGTAGTGACCCAAAACCAAAAGTCAAAAAATTAATATCGGAATTTGGAAACAAAAATAATGTTAATCGATTTCTCTAAAAAGTAGATACAGAAATCATGGGGTTTGAAATTCCGGTTTCGACTGGAATTGGTTCAAACCGGAAGTCAAAAAATCCAAATCAGAACTGCCAGAGATAGCAACAAATGGTTTTCAGATTCGTAACCTACACAAAACGTTAGTGGGCCTAGATTCGGTTTGAAGTTTTGCTTTAGATCGGAAATGGTCCAAAACCGGGAGTCAAGAAATCAAAGTCGGAATTTCGATACAAAAATAGTATCATTTGATATTTTTTAATGAGTAGATGGTAAAATCATTGGGTTTGAAATTCCGGTTTTAACAGGAAGTCAAGAAATCAAAGTTGGAATTAAGAAACAGAAACCGTTTCATTCGATTCTTCTTGAAAAATAGATACAGAAATCACTAATGGTTTTTGCCTTAGGTTAAAGGTAAGACTTTTTAAAAATTGCTACCAGCCGTGAGATGCGTTGTCTCATGAAATGGATTTTTAATATTAGTTTTATTTTCTCCAGATCCAATAGTTTACTTTGCTTAACTACCGTGAATTAAGAAGAGGAAAACCGGTTTACGATTCCCATCAAGGGTATGGAAATTTTTAACCAGTTAAAAACACACCAATACTCTACCGTAGTCAAACTAGAATATTAAGTGATTTTAAATAAATTAAATAGTTTTTCTGTGGCTGCTATGATTTAGCTGCCTTCATAAATTTTATGTTTATCGAATTTTGTTCTTATTTATTTTACTATAATAATAAATTTGCGCTTGATAACAAATTAAACTATTTCGTTTTGACCCTTTCCCAAGTTGTTGGTTGTAAAACAAACATTATACATGTACCAAATACTGTGATTCATAGTTATTCTGACAATTTTCAAACGATTTTGTTTATACAAACACTGTTTTAGATGTGATCAAATAATTTTCTTTTCATTCTTAGGTACGAGTATTTCAGTACCCAATTTTTTGCTACTTTTTTACTATTTTTTTTTAAATTTCACTAACACTAGCTAATTTTAGTAAATTAATTTTATTGTTTTAACCCCTTTTATGCAAAGAGAGTCACTTTTTAAAAATAGTTTAACAGTTCGGAGCGAGGACAGAAAAGTCAGATATATGCTGGAAATTGTGCGATACAAATGTTCTTAGCATTTAATGGATAACATAAGGGATACCCAAGTAAGAGTACTTGTGTGGAGCAGAGCCCTGAAATTTAAAAGTTACAGAGGTAAGCTTCTAAGGACGCAGTGGAAACTGTCGCTGAAAATATGTAGTGCTTACAGAACTGTATCTACAGTGGCAACTCTGGTGATTTCGGGGGTACCTCCATTGGAACTAGTGGCATGCGGGAGGGAAGAGAAGCAAGCTAGTGCTGATAAAGAGGAATGTTAGAATCGATTATTTAGCAGTGGCAGAGGAGATGGAGCGAAGCTAGGGTCGGGGAGTGGACAAGGAGGTTCATTCCGAATGTCGAGGTGTGGATAAGGAGGATATTTGGTGATACCACCCACGAACTGACGCAGTTGTTAACAGGGCATGGTTGCTTTAGGGCATATTTGACGAGGTTAAAACTTAGTGAAGTGTCGAAATGTCGACTATTTAACAGTAAAGAGGAGAAGTCCATTGCGCATATTTTTGAAAAATGTCCCTATTTTAGCCTCGAAAGACTGGAGACATCTGAGAAGATAGGCGTTGCACAGTGGAGCCCAGAGAGAGTACGGGCAGCAATGCTGTGGAATGAGGAGAGCTGAAAGTTGGTAATTCAGTTTGTGGACAGGGTGATCGGGAGATTGCGGAGAGAGGAAATATCTGGAGAACAGCAAGATCGCCCTCTCTCACAGTAAATCAATCCTTTTCCAATCTCATAAAGTAGGTACACTTAATTCCTGAGCTGGTGATGAAAGGGATGAATGGAAGTGAGAGAGTGAGTGTTGGCAGTGACAACAAGATGGAAATTAAGCTACGGTTCCCTTCTACGCCCCTGACAGTGTGTAAATTTTCAACCCGACATTTCCGTTGTAGTATTATACAAACAGTTCCGAGGAAGGTGGAGGGTTCTTTGCTGATGTTGAATCAAGTGACCAGGCGGCGGGTTTTTGGTTGGTAGGCGGTTGCGGCCTCCTTGGGGCTGAACGAGGACGCCTCAATTGATCCAACACTATTTCCCCCATCATGAGGGAGTGAACATGAGTCTTTCTCGCCGCCTCGGATAAAAAAAAGTAAGAATGAAAAGTAAATGACAATTAACAGATTTTAAAATAATGATAAAAACACACAAATACAAAGACAGAAACCTACACGATCAATAAACAAGAAATTGTCGTATAGAATAATTTGTCACATAAATAAAATAAAACTCCACTGTCAAGGGATGAAATTTTTCCAATAGTATCTAAATGATTTTTCTCCAGCTCTCCAAGGAAATTTAACTCATGTTTTGCCGTGAGTAGTTATTTTTCATTACTTAACCCTGACAATAAATTAAATTGCAATTGACACGTTTTTTAATTTTACATTAGTTAGAAACTAGTATATATTTCTATACAGGTTTTTCATTGTTGTGTTTCTGTTTACAATATTTTTCTTTGTTAAGAGAAAATTTATTTATTCTCTAATAAATAAATTTATTAATTCTCTAATGAGATGAGGATGATGTAGGCCTAAATATGACGTGAAATTAAGGTGTAGTCTTTTACAGACTCAGGCGGACTATTCCTGAGAAAATATGGTTAATTGATCTCCAACCATCAAAGTACACTAGTAATCAATGTTTAATATTCAAACCCGTATAAAATTACCTACCTTTACTAGGATTTGAACCACGGAACCTTCGTCTCCGTACATCAGCTGTGAAACAACTGACTTGCGATGACAACTTTATCACTAGATAAAACCGGTGATTTAGAAAATTAAATAACATTAGAGCACCGCGTTAAATTTTTCTAAGGTAATTTTGAAAGTTTTTTGAAGCACTTAAAATTTTCAATTAAATTTACATGGCTTTTAAACATCTTTTGTTTACAATATTTAAAATACTTTGAATTTGAAAAAGACAGGATTAAATCAGCTATAAAAATTCTTAGAATTTTTTTTCAAAAAAGCAAATACATAACTGCCGTTATTATTTATTATTTAGTTAAATTTACTATTGTATCTTTTAAAAATTAAACCTTTTCTTACTGTACGTCACATAATTACCATAATTTAAATTTCTGAACAATTAGAGTTGTCTTAACTTACTGAATTTCAACAATGTCCCTCACAAACACTACTTCTGATTTAACGCATAGTTTGTAAGCGACATGTAAAATGTGGTAAGGAAATTAGTACGGCACTGTTAAACTTGTCAAACAAATAGAACAGTTTATACCTAAAGTTAAGTAGACATAGATGAACAATATCTGGTTCTCAATATTTTATAACAAATAGAACAAAAGGAACGTTATTTTGTACATCAGTTAATTTGGTATAAAACTATGCCAATATTATCTCTACTAAATATGGGTGATAATAATCTTAGGTTAATTTTTTTGTAGTGGACACACAATAAATTTAATACCCAAAATACCCGGATGAGCAACATAAAAGTGAACTCATAAGGTAACCGCTGCAGAATCGGTAGGTGACGTTGTAATGAACTTGCATGAATAATGCGGATAAATTAAATGAAAAATACCATAAAACATTATTAAATGTTGAATTTATTACCTTTTTGTTGCAAACAATGTTCAAAATGACCACCCTGACCATCGATGCACTTTTATGCTCGATTATGATATGGAGAGACGTCTGACGCCAAACAATGGAGATTTTAGATTCGATTCCTGAGTAGGGTCTTAAAATTACCTAATCCTCTATAAGATAGAGTGTCTATAACAGGTAGGAGGAGTGTTTAATTATTTGCAATCGATCTGCTAGTTCTAGGGCTACAAAAAATAATTCTTTTTCTTATCAACCAGTCAGAAAATTATAAGACTGAAGCATTTAAGAACAGAAGAGGTAGAGGTGTAAAATACACTAATCAGAGTTATCTCCGCTAAGCGTAATGAATTTCATTATACAGCTAGACCCTGTGGTGAATGAAGTTAAGGTATCATTTGCTGAGTTGAACGTAATTGCTTTACAGAGGGCCTGGCATGCTGATAAAAAAAATTTTACACTCAGTGAGGAAGGTGCTTGTAAACCACCTCACTTCTTGTTTTACTCAGTAAAGCCTCTAGGATTCAAACTGCCCTTTCGGCTGATGACCTAAACAACACATCAAAAATTGTTTGTTTAAAATTGCGGATTTAATATGCATTTTATAGTAAAACTATATGCAACTTTGGTAGAAAATTCGAAAACTTGCAACTTTTATTTTAAGATTTTTTTCTACGAGCTTATTTTAACGTCAATGAGTAATTTTCCAAATTTTTAAGTCCAACGAAGGTTGATTTTCATTTAGTTTAATTCAATAATAATTAATATTAGGTTTTTCATAAAATATTGTTTACTCATAATTAAACACAAGTTATATTTTTCATTATTTACATTTATAATAGAAAGTCGTGTGATTGTTTCTCACCCAATTTATTTAAGTTTAAATTAACTGAGAAACAAATGTAATAGAATAATATGCTAGTGAAAAATAAATTGAAGTAATCAAGCCTTATCATCGGTCAACAGAATTTTATTTTATATTGATTTAGCTTCTCTAAACGGGTAGCTTAAATTAATAATGCTTTACAAACACAATAATGTACCACATGCGACAAGTAAATACAATAATCCTTGCAGACATACGTTACAAAGCGATAAAGTGTGTGCTTTAAACGTACTAAGCCGATTTAACTTATAAATGAAATAATGTAGTTCCACTTCCATTTTTTTAAAAGAGTATTTATGATAACATATTTAATACTAACAGTAGTAGTGATAAAAGGGAAGACTACACTAGCAGTCTCGTCTGGCAACAAGCCATTCACTTACTTACTAATATTGTTAGTAAAATACGACAAAGAGGTAAAAAAAGATAAAAGCGTTTTTACTCTGGACCTTAAATATTTAAATTTTTTGTCAAGTTTGCATATTCTTTTATTTAATAATGTTTCAGATGTCCAAAAAATAGCTATTAACGAAACTTTATGATTTTTATGTAGAACACTATTTAAAATATTAGATTCAAGAAAGTTTTGTGTGAGTTTTTATGCAGAAGTAACGCTTTTGAACAAGCAAGTTAATTTTCATCTTTAAAATATCTTCGACCCACTGGGTTGGTCTAGAGGTAAAGTTGTCGCCAAAATCAACTGTTTAACCGCTGATTTTTGGAGACGATGGTTCCTGGTTCAAATCCTGGTAAAGGTAGTTACTTTTATACGGATTTGAATGCTAGGCAGTGGTTACCGGTGTACTTTGATGGTTAGGGTTCAATTAACCATACTCTCTCGGGAATGGTCGGCTTGAGTCTGTTCAAGACTACACCTCATTTACACGTCATACATATCATCCTCATTTCATTGGGTCATGGGGTTGCTTATTGTCTGTATTGAACAGATTGTAACACACACATATTAGGAATTAAAACAAAATAAAAAAATATCGTCATTACTCGTAACAGGTAGGGTGAGTGTTAAATTATTTGCAACAACTATTTTAAAAATAGTTGTAAAAATTATCATTATTAAGGTAATTCAAATTTTGTTAATTTGAAGTAGACTAAAATTTTGGATAACAAAAAACATTTAAATTATTTTCTTTAAGTTTTAGCCTTTGGAAGTATAGTGAAACTTTTTATTACTACCGGTATTGTTAGTATTTTTTTTTACTTCAGCATTACTGCTAACAACAGGCAGTTTGTTCATAACAGACAGTTGGAGTGTTAAATTATTTGCACTTAATCTGCTAGTTCCAAGGCTACAAAAAGTAGTTCTGTTTCTTATCACGTGGTAAGCCAATTATATGGCCTAAGCAATTATGAAAAGAAGAAGTAAAGGTGTAAAATACACTAGTCACAGTTATATCCTATGATAGTAATGAATTTCATTATACAGCCAGACCCTGTGGTGCATGAAGTGACGGTGTCATTTTCAGGGCCGATAGTAGATGCTTTCCCGAGAGTCCGGCGTATTGATTTGCGTACTTTCCACTCAGTGAGGAAGGCAATATAGTAAACCACCTCACTTCTTGTTTTACTTAGAAAAGCCAATAGAGGTCCAAACCAGCTTTCCGGCTGATAACATAAACACCTCAAAACAACAAAATATCATCGTTAGGATATATATTTATTTTCTCCGCACAATTATCGAATTATTTTATACTATTTCTTCTCGATAAATGAATTAATAATAATAATTTAAAAAATAAATAAATGGGATCGTTTCGGTGGTAAGATTTCTTACGTACTCGCCTGGGTATTCTTTTTAACCCTCGGACCTCACTCTGGGGTCTAGGATACCCCCACAAAATTTGTTTCATGAATAACTTTTTTGTGGTTAAAAATATAGTGGAGGGAATCTTTGTATTCTAAGGTTATATTCATGGCTACACGTCACTATAATAGTCAACGTCAGTTGCCTTCAGATTGTGGTGTAGTATCGAGTAAAAGTTTCCTTGGGGTCAACGTGACCCCAGTGTGAGGTGCGTGTATTTCTTTTAATAGTTGTCACTTAGAGTAATATTTATTTTCTCCAACATTTTATTGTGCTTTATAACAAAAACAGTAATTTCATTAAGTTTAATTTTGTCTATAGTGGATTTCATTTAAAAATGGCGTCATTACGCCTCACTACAGAAGACGAAGTAAGACGCGCACTTTTAGAATCGTTAGATAGAACATATGACTCTAGTGACGGTGAAGATTCTTTGTTGTTTGGTGTTAAATCTGATAATGAAATAGACAGCTTGGTTATTAGCGACTACGGTCAGTTATTTGACTGGAAAAGCGGGTTTTGACTTGTAAAAATTTCCAGACTCTAGCCCCTATCCGAGCTCTAGGCCAAGATCCCGGGACCTTCACGTTGTAGGCTAGCCCGCTTACCACTACGCTACGGAGGTGGCCCCTCTGTTTATTTTATTTTGTTTAGTTATACGTTTGTCTGTTATGCACGTAAAGACTGATGCATATGTCGGATAGTAGATGAAAATGAGAGATAAAAAATTCTTATAAAATCAAAAATGACCGGGAATCGAATCTGGGACCCCCGGAACGGAAGACAATTTTTCTGATTAAAAAACCCGGGTGGCCGTACTTCAAAAACATTGGGCTCGATTTATAGTCGTGCCCAACTGATCATTATTACATTGTTCAAAAAATTTCACACTCAACAAAAATCAAAAAATCCTAGAATAGAATACCGGACAGTTTATTTTATTGTTATTGGGAACTGTACACTATTGAAAACCATCCACGTTTCCTTTCAGAATTTTTGAAAAAAAGCGGGCATGAATTTGAACAGAGAATCCCAGTAAAGTCAGATTATTAGGTATTGATGCCAACTGGTCACCATACAAAATTCATGGTATTCCTGTGTTACTTAACAATAAATAACAATAAATAAGAATAATTTTGCAACTGGCTGAGTGCCACTTAGCGTTTAACAGGTGAACGCGTGTAACTTTAATAATTTTACATAACGTAGCTTACAACCTCTGAAAATTGCTTTGGTCGTGAAGAAGCTGGGTGTTGACAATTGTACTGTTTTTAGTTATAACACCCTAGTTATGCAGTTTACACCACTACTTGAGTACAAAACAGGAATTTATTTCACCAGTCGGGTGTATGTACAAGGAAGGGATAGTCTATTTACCTAGTATAAATAATACAATAGCGATCTAAAATGACTAAAAATAACTGCAGTACAAGCTCGCTTATCCGAACCTCTTGAATCCGAACCCTCCAGTAATCCAAACTATAAAAAAAGTTTTCTTTTTAAGAAACCTGTTCTTATGGAGCAATGATAATTTCCTATGGTACGATTATTTACTGAAAGTCTTTAAACGGTAATCAGACGCAAAAATCGTAAACATGATTCTGCAGAATATTGATGATGACGAAAAACTACCGAAACATAAAATAAACCATGAAGTGGCAAATGCACGTTTTAGTAAGTGTATAGAGTAGGCTAAGTAAACCGATAAGCCGTTTCATAAAATATTATTGCTTATGCAGCTTCCAAACGAAGCATATTTGAACAAAGTTTGGCTTCCAAGAAACAAGGAAATAAGTGACTTTTTTGTGAAAAAATAAAGGTTGATGAAAAGTACGTATTTTATTATTGATACATTATTACAACATAAACAACTGTACATACTTTTAATTAACTTATTGTATGTACGGTATTTACAACTTTGTTTTATTGTTTATTTATTTTAATGTGACCTTTTTATGAATAAAACAACTAAGATCAGTTTATCTATGTATTTTATTATTAAATTAGTTTATTCCAACATTAACAATTTTATTTTACACATTTTAAACATGAATATTTCTTTTTAAAAAAAATTCGCTAATTCGAAGTTTTCGATGATTCGAATAGTTGCTGTTTGTATTAGTTCGTGTTAGCGAGCTTGTACTGTATAATAAATTTATGTTAAACAATCCTAGACTTCTGAACTATACAGAGATTCGCAAAGCAGCCGACAAGAGTTGTCAGACAAGCTCTAGAATGGTTCTTTTTAAGGTTTACCCCTATCCTTGAAAACTGAATGGACGGGTTCCTAATGAAAAACGAGGTGCGTGGAGTAAAAAAAAGTTCTTGTACTACAGTAGCCGATGACATCATTCCAGACTATACATTGTAACTATAATGAAAATAGCATAAAATGTACTAGAACGATGTTTTTAATGTCTAGTTTTTTAATCATAACAGTTCATCGGTTTTCCTCGGGTAAGCTGATTGCTGTTGTCAACTAATTCAATTTCCAGACGGCAAACTTCTTTGCAAAGGGATTAAAGAAACACAAGTGCAGCGTTAAGAAAAGTGATTGTAAGTGAACGGCGACAACGTAAAAAAGTAAAGTAGGTTTTAGAGAACCGTCAATAGCAAATTTTTAAAACAAATATTGGTTTTATGAAAATATGGCCCTTACTTTATGAATATAATTCGTAAATAATTAAAGTTATTAGAAAGACATGTTTAAAATAGAAAAGAATGAGACGTTTTGATTCAATAAAATATTCATTGAGTCATCTCAAATGTTTAATGCCCATAACAGGTATTTGAAGTATTAAATTGTTTGCAATCGATCTGTTTGTTCCAAGGGTACAAAAAATAGTTATGTTTCTTAACATATTGTTAGCCCATATGACTGAAGCATTTACAAGCAGAAAAGGTAGAGGTATAAAAGACACTTGTCAGAGTTATCTCTCTGAGAGTAATGAATTTCATCATTATACAGCCAGACCCTGTGGTGAATGACCTGAAGGTGCCATTTACAGGGTGGAAAATAGATGCTTTTCAAAGGGTCTGACATGATGATAAGCATCCACTCAGTGAGGAAGGCAATGGTTTAAACCACCTCACTCCTTATTTTATTTAGTAAAACCTTTAGAGCTTCAAACCAGCCTTTTGGCTGATGACCTAATCAACGCACTAAAATGTGCTAAATAAAATATTGTTATTAGCTTACATCACGAGTGTTACGTAATTGAAATATTTAATTGAAACTATTAAATTGAATTCAAAATAAATTAGGTTAATTACTGATAAAATCAATAATGTTTCTGATAACAAATAGAGAAAGTGGGTGGTTTTGGAAAATTACACACCTAATTTTGGTGCCCACAAAGAGGCACAAGTAATATAGCCAGTAACTAATATGCTAAGCGATGTTAATACCCGTACACAGAGATAGTAATCTAACGTTTTTAGTGTTAGTGTATATCTACTGTAAATAACTTACACGTGTTAGTGTATGTTTCCATGTAACTATCAGTGTTCATATCACGCTCTCCTTGTCTGGCATCTGCTAATGTGTGCCTTTGCAGACGATCGCACCCAATAATCTGCGCACCCTTTCACCTAACATTCTATGTTGTTAAATGTTTAACGTTAATATAACCTAAGCGTGTTGTAAGTTGTAGTTATTTCGAAATGCAAATTGACGGTAAATGAGCCAATTTAATGCATACTCAAGGTATATACACTGTGCAACGCATCTAATATCTATAGTAATATTTAGTCTATTTCAAACAGAAATTTCAGTCGATTTGCTTGAAATGTTAATATAGATTTTATACCGAGTAATTATTAGTATGCTGTTCATAAATTAAACAAGAACAGTGCGAGTCTCACAATATACACATCTGGACAACTTTAATAACAAGGAGTGGGAGAACTCTCAGGAGATTAAGTGACTCAGTGGAAGGGCCAGAAGTGTTTCCAATACAATGACCTCAGTGTTCAAGAGCCATGACCTAACCGTAGACACCACCAAACTGTACTTCCTGAGATGCTATCTGTTCTTGGTTCTTCTCTGTGGTGTTAGGTTATGCTGCTAAGGTCGTCGATCTTAAACAAAGCTGCTAGAGCGGACGCCAAATAAGCTTGCCGGTGTAGCTCCGTGAACAGTTCGGATTCAATCGGTAGATTTTGTGTTTTAGTACCGAACTGCCTATTACGTCATAGGCGCTGAACAATGCGAATTATCATCTTTTAACGACGTTAAAAACATTCAGTTGTAAACATCGTATACAACAATTAACACCCTACCACATACAAAATATTACAGGCTAATGTTTTCAGGTTAGTTGATATATAACGTTGCGAGAGCGACATGATTCTGATCATAGCTGGTACAACACTGACCCCCACCACTTGCTGAGGCAACCGAACGTGCCATTACCAAAATAAGCCTTCTGCGCACTTCAGAAACCCGGCCAGCTTATTTGGCGTCCGCTCTACCTGCAAGCTCGAAGCCTCTGAGTTATGACTGTACAAGAGAATATTACAGATACCATGGACGCAGAAGTCTGGCAGACAATGAATTAAATCCTAGAATTAGTCAACATCGAAAAATATGGTAATCTGCAGTACCTTAGGATTTCATGAGAAATCACAAAATATATGAATTGTTACAACGCATTCTGTAAGGGGAAATAAAAGAGGATAAGGAATACTGGCTTGTCAATTAGAGGGCCAGATTTGGTAAGAACTTTGCGGAATTGTTTTGGATAGCAACCAACAAAGTCAATATATCCATGATCATCAACATCCTAAACGGATAGGCTCACCAAGAAGAAGAATTACAATATCAATCTTCAGAACCATCAGTAATTTTCAACATCTTGAGTCATATTTTGCCTGGTCATCCGTTTGTGGAAATAAAATATTTTTTATTTAAAAAAATATTGCAACATTCGGCTAGGCAATGGTATCGCGACTATTGTATGAGTTTTGACAGGTACAAAATTTATTGTTTTCCAACCAGCTGTTACTTGTTTTCCTGGTAAAACGTAGAGGGTTCCACCAGTAGCCTATTAATAACAGCTAACATTATAAATTCAAAAGAATGAAAAAATAAATTTAAATTGATACAAAGAGTGACAAAAAAAAGTTGATACAAAGAAATTAACTAATTACATCATAAATTATTTAAACAATATTATACCAGCCTCTAAGGCGTACTGGTAAGCGAGCTAATATCCAAAAAGAAAGACCTTGGGTTAGGTTCTAGACTAGACTCTCAAAAAGATAACAAATTAGAACCTATTGTATCCGTAATCCACAGTCGTCACTTATGGCCAAGCCGTTGATATGAATGCTAAAGAATTAAAGAATCTTATTATGGAAGTTAACGCTTTTTTAAAAAAATAAAAAATGAAACATCACACGATGACTTACGCGTCTCTTACGTCAATGAAACATTCCTAAGATTTTACCGTAGATTCAGAGAGACACTAATACGACTGAAACGCCGATAAGGTAAAAGCAAGACATTAGTAGTACAAACTTAATAACAAATTTTAATTTAAAACATTTTAGTATTGTGACACTTATTTCTAAGGTCCCGTTTCTAGATCTCATTAAATTCAATATTTAACCTACTTAAGTTTAAATTTATAAGTATTTATTACAACTAAAAAAAAAAAATAACAAAATAAAGTGACTAAAATCTACAAGGAAGTTACAATTAAATTACTTATAATGAATAACAAACTAATTATAATAACTAATAACAGTAAACAACTTAACCAATTTACTAAATACTACTTACAAAAGTTACAGATATAACGTTTAACAATACACAGTAATTCACAGTAACGTCAACCTTTTCAAACGCACTGTTACAATTCATTCACTGGTTCACAGACAAAAACGAAACTGAACTCACTGAATAACTCGCGTTGCTTATTTAGGTGGATCAATAGAGATTTTGAGAAAGACATGGAGTTCCGACATAATAATAAAAACACAAAACCCTTCTGACGGCTTCTGGATAAATCGTAACAAAATGTAAACAAATTAGAATTGAATAAAATGTGTTTCAAAAAGGCCAATTATCTAAATAGGTAAACACTCTTTCACAATACCCACACAACAAAGGTAAGCCTACCTGACTACAAAAGATCTTTTATAATTATTTCTTTGATACTCTATTCATCATTCTTATTATTTACGTTAACATTTTTAAACTCTCGGTCTTTCTAAAATTCTCGAATACTTTTCCTTTTCGATATTGTCACAGTATTCACAGTATTCTGTACACTAACGCTGGGTGGTGTCCTTACGCAATCTGATAAATTTTGGCCAGGTGTCTTTACAAGTTACAAGTTTAATATAATAAGTAAAAAATAAGATATTAAACAAATATTTAGTGATATAATTTAAAATCTCAAAATTTCTACCTCTATTATTTTTTACACCATAATCTCTCAATAATTTCAATGGAAGAAAAATTCTGAAAATAGACTAATATGTTTTGATATCAACTTGAATTTATTCTATAAAGATATCCTAACATACGTACACATTAATCCTTCATCTAATGAATATTGAATCTCACGATACTACAAATTTATAATACTTCTCTCTAGGATACCACAAATCCTTTGAAAATTCCCAGTCGTGACATAACTGCAGTGAAAATGGAATATATAAATGAAGTACGAGAACCCGATCTAAACTAATACAATGATATCAAATATTAATTATAAACCATTGAGACATAAATTCTATAAATACCACTCAATGCAAATCACAGGAACTCAATGATTTGGATCAAATTGAATCATTTTCATGTTAATGGGGATTGTGGTGCATAGTTAAGTAATTTGATTATTAAGTGAAATTTAAATACACAATTATTATAAACTTATTCACCACAAATTTATTTATCTATTTTATATTATATTGCCACTAAAAGTTTTCGTACAAAGTTTTCGTAATAAATTTATTTTCTGGGTTTTTCATTCCACTTGCAGAAGGTTTAAATATATATGCACTATTCGCTGTACACTTCAGTCAATGAATAAATGGCTGATTTTCGCACCCAATTGGAAGCTCCCCAGTAGATTATACGCCCATACTTGTTTCAGAGTGAGGGAAATAACAAAGGCTACAGTTTTTCTAACAGGCGCACGAATAGTACCTACCTCTGCGTCCCCAACGCTTTTGAGATCTTACTTTTCGGATTACCCACGTATGTCAAAAAAAGTTAATAATATTTTTATTTAAATGTATTATTAAACTACACAATATAAGTTTGCCTGTTGTAAAACAAAGCAAAGCGTATGAGAAAAAATGTGACGTACGAAAGAAACTTGTGATTAAAAAATTAGCCGGAAAAGTAAATTAGATGATCAACATCTAATTTATTAAAAGTATTATTTATGGGTGAATAAATTTTTTTTGACAAATTTTTATTTCTATTTACAACTCTAAAACAAATAGGAACGTATTGTGCGGTTCCAAGTTCCGTGTAGTTGCGGGGTGAAGGATACGGGTGAGGTATATTGAATGATTGACGCATGCTAGGAGCACAAAATTGTTGTATTACTCTGATACAAAACATTTGTTTTCAAACTTTCCGTATTTAACATATGTTTTTTTCATTTATTACATTTTTTTATTTACATATTTTGATATGAATTGGTAAGTTAAATATAGGGTGATTCAAAAAGAGCGCCGGTTTTTAAACGGCTGGTAAATTTTTGTTTATCGGTTGGCAACATTGTTTGACCTCATTTCTATTTCGGAGAACATTCCGATTGACGATTCAGTTGTAGTTTCTCTTGTTCGCAGTGTAGTACTCTCGCAGTCTGTGTCTAACCATGGAGAAGTTTACTATTGCGCAACGAGTGTTAATCGTCAAAACATTTTACCAGAGTGGAGAGAGTTATGCGGCTACTGTCAGGCGACTTCGCGGTACTCTAGGACGTAATGAAGCACCGAATGAATCAACAGTTCGCAGGCTCATGAAAAAGTTTTTTGAGACGGGTTCAACAGTCGACCTTAAAAGTTCTGGACGTCGTCGTTCTGACCAAACTGAGCAGAACGTTGCGTTGGTTCGTGACAGTGTGGCTGTTAGCCCAGCAAAATCAATACGTCGCCGTTCTCAACAATTGGGTTTTTAAGATGTTCTTCTGTACGGAGAATTCTTCGGTACGATCTCCAATATCACCCGTATAAAATTCAGTTGACGCAACATTTGAAAGTGGCAGACCACCAGAAGAGACGACAGTTTGTTGACTGGGTATTGAGAAAACGGCAGGATGATGACACCTTCGCAAACAAAATAATTTTCAGTGATGAGGAGCACTTCCACTTAAACGGTTTTGTTAATAAACAGAACTGCCGTATGTGGGGTTTAGAAAACCCCACATACGGAAACTTGTCCCACATAGTCGAAACTTGTCGTGCAGTAATATCCAATTTCATGGACAGAGTTGATGCGTGCCAGCGCAGTAGAGGAGGACACATGCATGACATCATTTTTTATACATGAAATCGGAAGGTAAGATGAACTTGTTGATGTATTTATTTTCAGTTTTTCAATAAAATAAATCTCTTAATTTGATATATCAAAACCGGCGCTCTTTTTGAATCACCCTATATTATGACTCCGACCAAGTTAATAACCCGGTAGGTATTTGTTAAATAAATGCGCAGGATGATAAGAATATTTTTTTAGTCTAGTTAGTACACGCTACCACTATAAATGCAGCAGCAGTGAAACACTACTAAACTCATTCATTCTCCCACTACTATAACAGCGCACTGCATTCCTTCCAACTACACGGAGCTGGGACTCAAGCAATACAACTAGCGAATCAGATCAGTGGTTTATAATAGTGACTTGTGTATGATATGAAGTGAAGTCAGCCCAATGGCCAATTTCAGCGTGAATTGAAAATGCGGAATAAGAATGAAATATTACAATCTATTATGATGGTGTTATGATAGAAAAGATAGTATGATTTTGATGTAGCGATGAGATGTCAATGACAATAATTACCGGATGAATAATGTATGTGAGAGTGTTTACGGATGAGTTCTTTTTTGTCTTATGCTAGTCGTAGTAGATTCCATTTTCTTTTCAGGCGTCTGACAACAGATCTGATGAGATTAAACGAATAAATATTTAAATTAAAAGTTTAAATAAGCGTCTCCTTATCGTAGTGGTTAGCTCAGTAACCTACCATGCGGAAGCCACGATTTCACCAGGGTCCAGAAATTTTCATAATTTAAAACTTACTGTTCTCGATGCATTACCCGTAGTAACTAATAACCAAGTAGTTGATGAATTTAAAAAAAAAACAAAAACAAAAACTGAAATAAAAAAATCTGGTGTGAAACACTCACAAACTTTCTCTTCCAATGCAAATAATGACCAATATAACCTAACATTAGTAAAACAACATTAGAAATAAACAAAAAACTAACCTCAGAAAACATAACTTTATTTTATTCATGAGTGAAAGACGCAAAACGAAAATCGACCTCAGTTTGGGTTTAAAATACGGAAAATCACTCTTTCACGCTAAACTAGGCTCTTTAGAGAAAAATGCTCTAATAAAAGTTGTAGATCTTTTAATTTTCTATAAATTTCATTATACACTTTTGTCGTAAAATCCATACTAAGGCTGAAATCTTCAACAAAATCGATTTTTCACACGTTTTTGTGAGAAAAAAAAACAGAAAATCGCTAATTACCGCAAAACTAAACGTTAGACAAAGAAAATGTTTGAAATAAAAGTTGTTGTAGGATTTAAAATTCTCTACAACTTTTATTATAGTATACATTTTTGCGCTGAAATGCATATTAAAGTCGCAATCTTAACAAAACAATTTTTTACGAGAAAACAACCTCCTCAAGAATTTCAGCAAAAATGACGCCTACCCTATCTTGTAGAGTATAAAAAATATAGTAATTATTAGGCGATTTTAAAAAAATCGTAGGAGCCGTTTTTGAGAAAATCGCAAAAAAGTAAAAAATTACACGAATAAACTACTACTTCCGGTTGACCGATTTTGATGAAAATGTTCGTATCGGGTCCTATAGTAGTATCTAAGTATCATATATATATCTAATATTTAAGTTTCAAGTTTCAAGTTCGTACGATATTCCGTTCTTGAGATATTTTGTTCACACAGACACACGCCAATTGCTAAAAACATGTTTTTTGGGTTTACAGGGTCTGAAAACGTTCAGATCCGGTGAAAACTCGATTTCAAAAAATCGACATGAAGACAATACTTTCCTTCATATTTATTCATATAGGCAAGAGAAAGTAAAAAGTACTGAGTTAATTAAATAATATCAAACGAGTCAGAAATATTCCAATACATTTCATTGCGGATAAAATGAGTGGCACGGATACATTCAGGAATTTTCAAATAAATAAATTCGCACAAATACATTTGAACACATATGTGTATTTACTAACATAAAATGCATACCAATAAAATACTTGCTTTAAACACGATACAGCCATACTCATACATTTATGTATGTAGATTGTTCAATTTTAGTAGGCAACATTGAATTGGTAGTGTAGTTGTACAAATGGGTTTTGGGGTACAATCTGGAATGCGAATTTGAAAATAGGTGTTTGACGTCATCTGATAAAATTTAAATGGTTAAATGTACCGAAGGGTGGATACAATACTCGCTTAGTAGTTGTACTAAAGAAACTCAAGTAGAGTTTACTGAATTTTGATCATTGACAAAACTTTAAATTATGTAGGCTTATTATATTACTATTGAATCCTGATACGCCCACTTTGTTTCAGAAATACTATACCAATAGTACAACGTAGTTAATATCCGTTAAAATAGTTATAACCATTCCACATGTTATACGAAAAAATCTGGTATGAAACACTCACTCCCACGACTTTCTCTTGTCAATGTAAATAATTAAAAATATGACCTATATTTTAATCATTAGTAAATAATGTGAAATAGCAAACAACCTAATTTTAATCATGACGCTAAATTAAAATCAACTTCTTTCGACTTAAGGGAAGACTGTACTTTGTACACTGCCAAAGTTAAATTTGCTATTTTTAGGTACATTTTTCACAAGATTGATAAACGATAGGGAAATGAAAATTTACTTACTTATAAATGTCACCGTCTGCATTAGCAGTAATTGCAGAACAGTCGGACGTTAAACAAAAAAAAACTTATAAATGTCGAGTTTCTCTAGCCATTGACATTTTTTCAATTTAATCTGTTGAACCATTAAGTTAAAAACAGAATAACGAATAATATAACATTTTTACAAATTTCTTTCTACAGTATTTCATATATTAATAATTTTTTTCAGAATTTGAGGAAGTCATAATATTGCCAGAATATGTGCATATGCAAGATAAATAACTGGTAAAAATTTCAGCATGGTAGGTTTAATGGTTTCCGCGTAAAATGTACCTAAATGTTAAAAATTTAACTTTGCGAGAACAGGCGAAAAAACAAAAGGCACAAATCAAAAACATAATGTTCAACACAAACAAACGAATTTCACATCAACAGTCAGTTAGAAAGATGACCAATGGCTGAGAGTATTAAAAACAGTAATGCAGGTATTTTTTAAGTACTAAAATTCCCTTTGCTCTAAAACGATCCGCATAAAATTATGAAAAATATTATTCGTTCTTAGTGACACGATAATTTTTGTGGGTAAACCTCCTAAAAACTTATTTTTTTCATTAAAATACTAATTTTTTTGCGTAATTTAAAGTTTTGTGGTTGAACTATGTCTAAACAATTGAAAAACATAAAAAACCGAAAATCTAAATTTTCAGTTAAAACCATCATACAGTCTCACCTTAAAAATACGGTAAATCACTAATTGATGCTAAATTTGGCTCTGTAGAAAAAATGCTCGAAATAAAAGTTGCAGATATTTTAACTTTCTAGAATTTTATTGTTGTTGTTAAGGTCATCAGCTGAAAATCTGGTTTGAATCGTAGAAGCTTTACTAATTAAAACGGGAGGTAGGTGGTTTACAAATTGCCTTCGTCACTGAGTGGAAAGGTATAGTACGTTTGTTTTAGGAAGAAGCTTGTAAGGGGAGGGCGAGTAGGTAGAGTAGGGATAGTTTCAAAGGGGCAAGTGTTGTCTCCTTCTCACTTAATGATCATTCCCTCTCTTTCTAACCGTATACTATATTACAACTACGAGGTGCTTCCCCCACCACTAAACAGAACAGCTCAGCGGCACACAGCGTCGGAGGGAAAGCTTCTATAGTCTATTCCAGTTAAGTTGGCAGTGCCTACAAAATAAATTCCGATTCACAGGCGGTGCACGAAGGAACAGTTCAAACCGCATTTTGATAGAGATCTACCCATACGTAGAGGTAAAACTTGAAGTAACTTAACAAGAAACTTTAAAAATGACATAATTAAATGAAACTTTTGTTGTTTCGTCCAGCGAGTTGCTAATCGTGTTAACTCTGCTTCGCTTTTTAGTTAGAGATCTGACGTGACCAGTAATTTTCTTTTCCTTAATTATTCTGTAAACTGATCGTTCAGACGCCTATCATTGCTGAAGTTTTTGCTACAATTTCATTAATTGTTATATTAGCATGTTCAGTTTTAAAAGATTTCAAAGCATTTATAATTAATAGTTTTTGTTTAGAATTAATGCCTTGTCCGCGCTTGTTTCGTTTAACCGGAGAATCCATTATTATTGATTAAAGAGAATGTAACTACGAACCAATAGTACTACTTATTAAAATTAAAACAACACAATAACAACAAATATTAGTAGCCTATCATACGTTTAAAAATATCACAAACACTATTATAATAAGAATTAACACGACTCTGGATATGAAGTAGGTACTACACTATTCGAATGCAGAACCAAAACTGATATAATTGCATGTATAGGCCTACGTGACTCAGCAGCAGGCTACAAGTGAAACGGTTGTTGCGTTCAACAGAAACAACCAATGAGCAGTTGCCGTCCCACATTCCACACCAATGAATCTACTGACAACTTAACTGGAATGAACTATAGCTAGAACAAATGACCTGTATGCTTATCAGCTTGTTAGGCTCTTCAAAAATCACCAACTTTTCACCCTGCAAATGACTTTTCACTTCATTCACCACAGGGTCTGGTTGTATAATGAAATTCATTACTCTCAGAGGAGAGAACTCCTGACTAGTGTCTCTTACACCTCTACCTTTTCTGTTCTTAAATGCTTCATTCATATAATTGGCTGACTATGTAAGCCTAATGAGAAACAGAACTATTTTTTTGTAACCCTGGAACTACCTGATTAGTACTAATACATTAACACTCCACCTGCCTGTTATGGGCATAGAACTTTATTGTATACACGTTTGACGTAAAATGTATACTAAGGCCGCAATATTTTTTACCGATTTTAATGAGTAAATACAAAAAATCACTTATTAATGCTCAACTAAAACGTTGTAGAAAAAACGTTTTAAATGAAAGTTGTAGAATTTTTAATTTTCTACAACTTTATATAATAGTTTTGTACTAAAATGCCGCAATGTTTATAATCATTAATCAATCATTTTTTTACTACTTTTGGGGCACAGCCTCCAAAAATTTCAGAAGACATTTCGCTTTCACTGTCTTGTAGAGTATACATGAAGTAAATAAGTGATTTTTAAAAAAATCTTAGGAGCTGGTTTTGAGAAAATGGACAAAAATTCAAAAATTGTACAAATAAACTACTTCTTTCACAGATTTTACATTTAGGGGAGACTGTACTTTGTATCTCGCCAATGTCAAATTTTCTATTTTTAGGTACATTTTTCATAGAATTGTTGAAAGATTAGAAACGTTACGATTGTTGAAATATAACGTTACACACTTATATTTGTAGGGTGGTTTTAGCTACTGATATTTTAAACATTTCAATTTAATCTGTTGGACTATAAAGTTTTAAAAGAATAACGAATAACATAAAATTTTTACAATTTTTTACTACGTTTTTTACATATATTACTAATTTTTTGAGCACCTTTTTAACACTTAGGTACCTAAGTGTTAAAATCTAAATTTATGGGAAAAGTTACAAATGAAAAACAACATGTACCCAAATATGTTTAATTTCCCATCAACAGTTTGTTAGAAAGCTGCAACAACGAATAATATTAAAAATAGTGAAGCAGAAATTTAAAAAACCTAAATTCCTTTTGCACTAAAACGAGCAATATAAAAATATAAAAAATGTCCATTCGTCCTTGACGACATGTTAATTTTTTAGGATAAACCTAATAAAAACTTAAATTTTTTTCATTAAAATAATTTTCTGTTATAAATTAATGTTTTTTGGTAGATTTAGGTCTAAACTATTGAAAAACATTAAAAACCGAAAATCAAAATTTTCAGTCAAAACTATTATACAGTCTCCTCTTAAATTAGTCTATCGTGTATATATTGCCGCACTCACTGGCTGAAACAAATTATTCACGTGAACTGCTTACTTCCAACATAGATTAACAGTTATTAACAGCTAATGGGGAAAAGTGTCAGTACTTGCAGTTTAAAAATAAACATAACGTTAAAGAAAGTAGAGAAGTTGATATATTTATTCATAATAATAGTTTAGAGCATGTAGAAACAGTGAAGTTCCTGGGCGTATCTCTAGATAGATCTTTGTCCTGGGACTTCTATACCAATCAAGTTTGTAGTAAAATATCATCTGGCGTATTTGCATTAAAACAAATTGCCAGATTAAATGATAAAAAATTACTAATGGCAGCTTATCATGGCCTCATTCTGTCTCATATCCGTTATGTTATTTTAGTATGGCGTAATTCTAGCATGGGTAATATGAATAGGATTTTTAAAATTCAAAAGAAAGCTATTAGGTGTATGGTGGGAGCTAACCAGCTAACCTCATGCAGGCCACTATTTAAGGAGCTTAAATTGCTTACAATTCCCTCCCTCTACATTTTTGAGGTGATTATGTATGTTAGGCAAAATAATTTTATGCAGAATTTCAATGTTCACAATCATAACACGAGAAACAGGAATGATAATTATGTGGCTAATCACTCCACAAAATTGTTTGAACAAAAACCTACTTATGCAGGGAAAAAATTCATAAATAAATTACCCCAATCTTTAAAGTGTTGTGAGGATTTGAATTCCTTTAAAAAAATCTAAAAAATTACTTGATCGGTGAAACTTTTTATAGTGTACAAGAATTTCTTTCTTGATAGTAGCGATACATTGTGTGATTCTTACATGTATTTCAGGTGTTATATCTGACGACATATCCTATACTCCTCCTGGAGTCTCCAGGGCGCAAAACAAAAATAAGATTGAATATGGACTACTATAGAGGAGAACTGAAATTATTAGTAAATAACATATGTGTAAAAACAGAAAGAAGTAATGCATTTAGAAGTGTGAACATCTTTTGAAACAGATTATTCGGTATGAGTATAAAAGAGGATATAATTTTGAAATTGGTCAGACTTTAGTATTTTGTCAGAGGGGAGGTTATCCGAGCGAGGGTTAAGAGCTTTTTGAATATGGTCGTGAGGGGAAGGAATATTGTACATAGTAAAACAGCGAATCCTAGTGAGAACATAAATAATGTAAATCCAGCTGTTGGACACCAGCACAATTTCTATTTTACCAAGAGGGTTCAATGGTGGAGTAAAATTCGATGACTATGAAATAGGGTGGAATTTAGTTTTCCGCTGTTTTGTTTAGGGGCTTCATGAAACTAATGTCACATTTGAACTTTACTCATAATGCAATATCATTTAACATAGTTTTCCTATAAATAGTAATCATAAGTACTTTTGCCTCATGTGCAACGTTAAATTAACACCAATACACAAATTTAATTACAAAATGTTTCAATTTTAAATTAGCATAAAATATTCCTAATATCTGCCCATAACAGACAGGTGGAGTGTCAAATTATTTACACTCAATCTGTTCGTTTTCAAGCTAAAATAAATAGTTCTGTTTTTAATCACATGGTCAGCCAATTAAATGACTGAGTGATTTAAGAACAGAAGAGGTAGAGGTGTAAAAGACACTAATCAGAGTTATCTCCTCTGAAAGTAATGAATCTCATTATACAACCAGACCCTGTGGTGAATGAAGTGAGGGTATCATTTGCCGAGTGAAAAATATGTGCTTTTCAGAGGGCCCGGCATACTGATAAGCATACTTTTCCACTCAGTGAGGAAGGCAATTGTAAACCACCTCACTCCTCGTTTTAGTTAGTAAAACCTCTACAGGTTCAAACCAGCTTTTTGGCTGATGACCTAAACAACAACATTCCTAATATGATTGTACTACTTATAGAATTGTACATAATTTGTTATTATTGTTCTTTAGGTCATCAGCCAAAAGGTTCGTTTGAACTTCTAGAGGCTTTACTAAGTAAAACGAGGAGGTAGGTAGCTTACCGTTCACTGAGTGGAAATGTATGCTTATCAACATGTCAGGCCCGCTGAAAAGCACTTACTTTCCACCCTGTAAATGACACCTTCACTTCATTCACCAAAGGGTCTTGCTGTATAATGATGAAATTCATAAGTCCGAAGGAGATAACTCTAGTATCTTTTACACCTCTACCTCTTCTATTCTTAAATGCTACAGTCATATAATTGACTGACCTTGTGGTAAGACCGAGATTTATTTTTGTAGCCCTGGAACTAGCAGATCGACTGCAAATAATTTACCTCTCAATCTGTCTGTTATACATTTACAACAATATTTGGGATAGATAAAATTTTACGGATTAATATTTTCTTCATTCATGTATAATTTAGACTTCAACGTAAAATAAAATATCCCGTTAACTCAATAAAAAATCCTACTTTACATATGAGTTCAAACACATAAAATTTAATTAGATTATCTACATAGATTTCGTAAAAAAAAAATTTTTCCAGAAAGACCGTTTCATAAAAACAGGTTTAAGCAAACTAATACATAAGGGTTTATAACAAATCAATATCACGTATCTTTGTATATTTTTTAAAGATAATACATTATTTTTTTCTATTTTTTTAATCTTCTTTTTTAAACATTTAAAAGGATAAAAGTTTTAGTCGAGTTCGATCTCAGCTTTCACTTGACTAATTCCGGTCAGCGATTGTTTTTTTAATATCAGCTCTCTCTGTATACAGATTTACCATTATGTGTCACTAATTTTTTCATAATTCCCGATTAATGCAGAAAAAAAAATTTTTTGTTATGTAATGCAATTCTTTGAAGATTTACCACACTGATACCATGCTTAATTAAATTGTTGCCTTTATGAAGACCATAAAGTTATCATTACCTTGGATGAAATTATACCGTTTTTAAAAATCTGGATATCTACAGCTGCTTTCTTACCTATCCGAAGATTTTCCTCGATACGTAAATACTGAACACAACGAACTAAATTTACCAAATATATTTTATTGTGTTTGATTTTTTATTTGTATATTGTATAAAAAATGTCTTATAGTTAGTATTTAAGTAATTAATATGTAATTATAATTACTAAGTACCAGTGTAGATTACCGTAGTAGATGCAGCAGTATAAAGAACAAAAAACGCACTGAATTGATCTAGCCTTGAACATGGGAAACCATAGTTGGGTGGATTAATTTTCCACCACGAATTAAAATAAATAGTTCTGAATATTAAATTATAATAAAGAAAAAGAAAATTTATATTGTAACGATATTTTTGTAAAGTAAATAAAAGGAAAATAAATAAATATAAGACACTATAAAAATACTGTCAGAAATGTCATCGAATGTTAGGCGTAGGCCTACTGAAATCTTTTTAGTCCACCGAATAGCTACATACAGAAAAACTTACGGACAATCCTTTACGAACATGATAACCAAAAAGAACATGGAATAGAAACCTTAAACTGAAGGCTTAGGCCTTAGAATCATTTAGGTTTATTTTAAATATGATAATCATTCAAGTAACCTCCCCGTAAGTACTTAACCTAAAAAATGTAAAATACATTTAATATTATTATTAAATGGAAAGAAACATAAATAGCGGATAGACTTCTTCAAGTCATTCATTTGATATGTTCACCATTATTCATTAACTTACATCTGCCGTTTTTTTTTATACTAAATGAAATTATGCCTATAGCAGACAGGTGAAGTGACTTATTTGCACTCAATCTGGTAGTTCAAGGACAACAAAACAAATTTCTGTTCTTATCATATAATCACTCAATTATATGACTGAAGCATTTAACAACAGAAGAGGCGGCGGTGTAAAAGAACTAGTCAGAGATATCTTCTCAAAGAGTAATGAGTTTCATCATTATACAGCCAAATCCTGTGGTGAACGAAGTGAAGGTGTCATTTGCAGAGTAAAAAGTAGATGCCTGGGATGCTGATAAGCATTCTTTCCCACTCAGAGAGAAAGGCAATGGTAAACCATCTCACCCTTTATTTAGTGAAGTCTCTAGAGGTTCAAACCAGCCTTTTGGCTGAAGACCGAAACAACAACAAATAAACACAACTAAATTAAGAAAAAAACTCTCAATGATAAAATAAAATAAGATTTCTGTATTAAATCTTACTTTATTTCAAATTCTTTTAAAATTTATTTCATTTTCATTTGTAAATTTAAAAACGTAAATAAATAATAACGTTTTATTTTGTCTTTTCTGCATTAACTATATTACTTGTTGTTCTTGTTTTTAAATTTAAGGACTTTTTTAATATTTTTCTGTCTAGATAATAAAAAAAAAAGTTAAGTAAAGTTATTAAATGGAGAGATTGCTTAAAATAAAAACGATTCTTATAAGAAAATAAAACTTAAAACAATTACATTGTGTTGTAAATTGTATGTGTGCTTGATTATTAAAATAAGATGTTTTTCGAAGTTATGTAGATCTAAAAAGAAGTTACAGACAAACAATTATTTTTTCCCAGTACAATACTAGGAACATCTATATTGTTTCGACAAAAGCCGGAGCATTTGGTAAAATATTTCTCCATTTTTCTTTAAACTCCAACGATTTGCATTTGATAACGTCAAGTATCTGATCCCGGTTCATTCAATTATTTCCATCGTTGATGAAAGTAATTAATTTTGCAATCATCTGCACCGAGTGTAAATTTGTTCTCTTCTTATTAAAATTGCTAGCCTATGAAAATCATCTACGGAATGTTTATTAAAAGTACCATAGAAAAACGGGCTAAGAGAAAATTTTGTACTGGGACTAAAATTTAATTAATTAGAAATTTAATAACGAAAATAATTAACTTTTTTTTTAAATTGGACATCAATTTTCCGAATGTACCCCTCATTATTTAAGGTGTCCGATCAATTTACATTTTTCGTTTATAGTAATTCACTGTAAGAAAATCTGTTGCTTCCCGTCGGCTGATTTTCATGTAAACTTTATATTAGAAGTTAAATTTTATACACTTTCAACACCTGACACAAGTTAAATTATATAAATTTAACGTCCTAAATTTCAGTTTCATTTTCATCATATCCAATGTATTGATGAAATTCATATTTCCATTAAATGTTTATTTTACTTTTATTATAACTTTTTTATTAACTTTTTTCAATTTTGTATTTCCTGATTCATTACTTACACATTTTCTACTCTATTAAATTCATAAAAGATTTGTGTCATGAAGTTTTTACTATAGAAAAGTTGTTTAATCAAGTATGGTTCATCTACATTTTTGTAACTCACATTTTCGTTTTGTAAACGATTTATTTTCAAAACCAAATTCTGTGAAGTTGGTGTAAATAAAAAATATGTTTTTATTCACTAAACCGAATGGAAAAGATACAAAACAAACTGAGAATGATTGAATGTAATCACGATGTGTGACCGGAAAATATTCAGAAAAAAATACCAAATAAATGGGAAAAAATCAAAATTTAGCAAAAGTAGTAACTTCTGGAATTGAGGTCCCAGAAATTGTCCCTAAGACTTTTGATGGAAGTAGAAAAATGTGTAGTATAATATGTGTACAGAATGCCGGTTTCCAGTTAAACCCCGGTTAACCTAAATCCGGATTAACCGGTGATATAAAATATAACATTCGGTACTAAAATATTACAAACCAATACATTTTTATTACTTTATTAGGCTATTATAATAAACTTTTAGAATATTATTAGTTTAAAATCTAATAAAATATCTTGGTACTACAGTAGTTATTCAAAATGGTTTTGTGACTAATATTTTTAGAACAGCGCGTACTAATTCTATTATTATTACTTCTTCTTCTTCTTCTTATTGCGCCATCTCCCTTCGAAGGTTGGCGATCCAATTGGCTGTAATCACTCGAGATGTGACGGCTCTGAAGATCTCGGATGACGTTCTGCCGAGCCATCGACGTAAGTCCCTGAGCCAAGAATTCTGTCTCCTCCCCACTGATCTGCTCCCCTGAATCTTCCCCTCAATGATCAGCCGAAGCATCTCATACCTACCGCCTCTCATCAGGTGTCCGATGTACGCCAATTTACGCTCCTTAACAGTTAATGGCAGCTCCTTGTTCTTCGCAATTCTGTTGAGGACTTCACAATTTGTCACTCTATGCATCCAGGAAATGCGTAGCATTCTCCTGTAGAGGTACATTTCGAATGCCTCTATACGTCTTTCCAGTGAGGGATTGAGGGTCCAGCTCTCGCAACCATAGAGAACGATGGGAAACACGTAGCAGCGTAGCATTCGAATTCTAAGACTTAAATCTAGATCCTTCTTGCTGAATAAGTTCCTCATACTGATAAATACCTTCCTAGCGTGTTCAATTCTTGACAATACTACTAGTAATTCTTGACAATACTACAATAATACTAGCGTATTATTATTACTACTACTAGGTTATAGGAGGAGGGGAATCGTACAAACAATCCTCTCCAACCGAATTCCTTACGCTAGCAATCAAGTGAGCTCCCATCTATACACTTCGTTTCACCAGCGACTGCTCCTCCTAGAAGCGACCGCTCCTATTTGTTAAGCAGCGGTGTAGACAATTAAATGTAGATATCAATACATAAAGCAGTCACAGTAACGTCTATGAAGTTGGCCCACTAAAAATTTAAAAAACGTAGTGGATCGATTGTTCTACGTTTGTTCCGGAGTATTACGCAATAATTTTCATTTATTCCGCTCAAATAAGCGAAAAAATTGAGAAAAAGCGGTGGTGGGGCTAACTTCACGCTGCCCCCCCCCCCAATTCAACTTTTTAAACTTTTCTTGACCTAAATGTTATTAACATTCCGTCTTATACGGATTTCTGCTTACCTGGATTGGAGTCCGCCCACGTTAGTCCAGTTAAACGGGGTTGTACTGTATTTATTAAATTGTAAGTTGGTTTATAATAAGCTAAAGGTCTTGTTCTTCGTCTGTAAGCCACAAATAGACTACGTAGTCCGTACCGGTGATTACCTTCATTAAGGTCTTCCTTTATCTTTTCGACCACTCTGTCTACCCATCATTTCCCCTTTTCTCTTTTCTTTCCGATTTTTCTCTCGCTCACTATCTCTCTCACACAAACCCTGTCCACTCCAACCGATAACCCACTAGGCAGTTTTTAAAGAAGTGGAATATGTTACTATACGTATTTTTCTTTTTTATTCTTATATCCCAGAGATAAAAGTAAGGTATTCACTTTTGAAATTCTATTGCACTTGTTTAAATGTTCAAGTTTATGTGCAAATAGATATGATAAGAACTGTTGTTGGTGTATGGAAAACATAAATGATTGTGCAATGTGTGATAGGTAACGTAGAAGTGTGCGTAAGTTATTTTCCTAACTAACGTGGATTAAAATCGTTGGACATTAACTTAATAATGAAATACTTTGAGCAGTTACGATGAATGGGATCCACTAGTACATTAATAATTAAAACTGACGATCATTAATTAAAAGAATTACACTTTTAAAAAGAAAAATTAGGTATTTTTGTATAAAACTCTGTTAAAAATTTTCAATTTAAAAAGAAATTAAAAGTGGCAAGGGAATTGTCTACCAATATCGACTTAATTTAAAATTTAAACCATCTTTTGTGAATTTGTTAATTACATACTAATAATTATATAATCGATGCTTTTAACAACTTGATAATTAACAAAAGATAAGAATTTTGTATTGGAATTAAAAGTTTAAATTCTATTTGACAAGTTAATACTTTAAAACTTTTTAAACAGATTAATATTGAGTACACGTTTGACAATACGCTACGCTACATCGTTAAATAACTTTTGAAACATTTGAAGGAGTGTTCGTACAAACAAAATAATTACACAAAGTCAATGAAATATTATCAAGTAATTTACAATAAAAATGTCAATCGATGATAGAAAATGAATTATCATTCATTTTGCTTCATAGTTTGTTATATCCGGTTGATTTATAAGTTCGTTTCCCTCACTTTTTTGAAAATAATTTGAATTTTTTATATTTTTATTTATTTTTATTGTTTTAAACGGTGTTTGATTAAAACTACCAGGTTAGTTTAGTGGTGAAGCCGTCGCCGGGAGTCAGCTGTTTAACGGCTGATTTTTGGAGACGAAGATTTCGTGGTTCAAATTCCACCTAGTGTTAAATCCTAGTCCCTGGTTCAAACTCTACTGGTAAAGGTTAGTTACCGTCGCCCCCTTTGATTAGGTACAGTGCTCCCGGCCATCAGAGCTTCTGATTTAATGACAGAGGGAAGCCGACAATAGTTCCGACAGAGGCTGTAGGCCTGTGTCGGCACTAAAGAGGGCCACCCCTACTGCACCGCTCTGGTGACTATATAAGAGCGCTCCACAGAGCCCAATCGTGATTCCATTCTACTCTACAACTTCGACCAGACATCGACCATTGGCACACGGCAACCGGACTCCGACGAAGGCCCATCAACGATTCCAAAAGTGAGCAGATGCTGCTTCGGCTCGCCGATCCAATACCGTAACCGCCGTCAGCCGGGACCGTCATCGCCCAAAGCGGTCCCTCACTCAAGCGTTGCGCTCACCGGCTCCCGACGAAGTAACCATCGATGCACTACTGCGAGGAATGAAGATGAAGTCTCCGCTGGATGACGAGATGCCGTGGCACCCTACTCCTCGACCATCATGACGACTACGACCGACTCTTCCCACCTAGATAACTACCGCTTAAAGAGCCCTTTTTAGAGCCCCACACATCTAAGATTTCCCCACATCTCTTAATGTCGCCATCCGGTGATATGTAGTTATTTTTATATGGATTGGAAAACTAGACAGTGGTTACCGGTGTACTTTAATGGTTGAGGTTCAATTAATCATACTTAGTCAAGGATGGTCGGCCTGAGTCTGTACAAGACAACAGGTCATTCACATCATCCGCGCCTTATTCGGTCATCGAGTTCTTAAATTTTACAAATTGCAACGTATACACATTAGGGGCTATTAAAACTGTATTCCATATCTATTAAGAAGCGTCAAATATACAGCTGGTAGTCAAAACTATGACGTCTAACTTGGTAGTCAAATTCCCTAGGACTGAAGCAGCAAGATAATCAATTTATTTCACTAATACTGGATGGTGACAATAACGAGCGCAGTTCAGTATTTTTACTTTTCGGTGACACTGTAAAGGGCCGTTTGGTTATTGTTCTACCGGAGAAAACTGATGGCAACGTGAGGCTCCTGCGGTGAAAACTGTCATGACGGTTGGAGTGTCTCAATACCGTCTCGTTGTCCAGTGGAGGCACTGTCGGAGTCTGGTAGCCGTAAAATAAGAATGAAAGACCGCTGTGAGCATACCGTGGGTGCAGTGATGTCAGCGCGCGGGTTTGGTGTTCCAGGTAATTGTGATTACGTCATAGCATTGGCAAGTGGAAACATCATCTTCTCGCGGATTAGTTGATATTTTAATCTCCAAATCCGGGAGCCGTACTTCTGTTGGTTCGATTCACTTACTTGAATAGTAATCACAGGGGGAGAAAGAGAGAGAAAAGAGAGAGAGAGAGTGTGTGTGTGTGTGTGTGTGTATTCCAACTGACTCTCTGATTAGATGAGTTTACGTCACTGTTCTGCTTTTCACAACGGATGCCTTTAGGGATTACTCCCACATGATAGCGTAGTCAAACAACCGGCGTACAGTAATGAAATATAAGGTGGGTGGTTACCATTACAATAAATGTTTATTTTTTTGGTTAGACTAAAAGTTAACCCATTAACCTAGAGTTTACATAACTAACTTGAAATTATATCCATGAATCATACTGAATCTGCAAAAATGACTGTCTCGTCAGCACATCTTATATTATTAAGGTACTCTATTCAGCTTAAACCCATCTTAAGCATTATAAAATTGGTATTCTTAAACTTAATGATTTTTATTAACTTTCTACTACCTTACTAATGATTGTTATTAACTTTATACAAGCTTACTAACCAGGAGGTCACGGAAAAATCCAAATTTATTATCAATACAACGCTTTACAATAATATATTTATGCAATAATTTTAAGGGCTTCACAATAACTTCCAGTTTACCGAGAAAGTGAGACTCATCAGTTTCTATTGAATAAGCAGAAGCTTATAATACCGTCAAATTATTCATATATAAAAAAATTATTTCCACCAACAAATAAATTATGTAACCAAGACTTCCTTAGTGTAAAACAAAAAACAAAAGAAAAAAAAATTCAAAAAAGTCGTTAAGTGGAAATGCGTACTACAACTGAAAATATTGTGCACTTCTAAAATAATAATATAAAAATACTGCAATAAAAATATAATATTTTACTGCGATAAACAATGGGTTACGTGAGAATTGTTTGTTTTACTGTAAAAGTTGTATAAAAAATATTTGTATGGGTGAAAAATGGAAAGTACGTGCAAAATGGTTAGTATATGTAACCTAGTCTAGAAGAATAAAATATTGTAAACTACAAAAACTAGGAAAAATTCAAGTAGGAAACACTTGCTCTTACCCTGAATACATCATATTGTATGAGTTTTAAAAAACTATAAAATATATTACGATACATGTAGTTTATGTCAAAATGAAATGTTGCCACAATAACTTATATATTTAAAAGTTACAACTTACATCTTCAATATTTTATCTCACATAAGCTAACTCATAAATTTTTCCTAAATTTCTTGGTATTGAATTTATACAAAAAAACAACGGAAGCTTTCGTTAAATGACTGACTCATCACCGGATCTCCAGACAGTCTGTAGGAAAAATATCATGAAGTTTTCTTACCAAGTTTTAACTTTTGCTAGCATCGGTAAAAAGTTACTGGTTCATGTAATTATTTAACGATTCAAGATTGTTAACATAAGAAGAAATTATTTATTTCTCCAAGCTCTGCAAATATTGTATTTCTAAACTAAAGTAGAAGGTTTTGTTACGGTTATATGTTACTTTTTTTTTCTTGTAGGGACATAAAGTGTCCGTAATAAAGATGCGTTTTGAAACGACCTCAGCTGTCAGAATTTTGTGTTAAATTAAAAAAAAATTCTGTTACATCAGTTAAACTTCTGATACAGAAGTTTGATGGCTTTTATTCAAATTGCATCAATTTCTTCCCTCTATTGAATACTTAATCTTAAAAATTGTCTCTCTGATCGGTACTTTTCTGTCTTGTCTGTCTGTTTTTTTTTGTCTTAAATTAATGCAGTTACAGGATAACATGCTTCAATAGTAAGCTTAATGTAACATTGAGCGTTACTATAAAGAATTTTTATAAAAATTACCGAAGTGAAAATTTTCTAGGATTTATTGATATGAATAAGTTACTTTTTTTGGTGAACTGTAATGTAGGGGACAAATCTAAAATAATTAGTCGTATATATTCTGCCATTAATAAGCAGTTACTAAAGCGAAAGTTACCAAGAATATCAATTACTAATGGAAATATAATTCAAAAACATAGCTGTTGGCATTTAGTGTCAGCCTTTCAGGTGTAGAAAAGTCAGCATTGTAAATATTGAACAGTAATGGTGAGAGAATAGATCCTTGTGGGACTCCGATCTTTATTAAAAGACTGATCTTTCAGAGCCAAGAGGAACAGAAAAGTACCGATCGGAGAGAAAATTTTTAAGATTAAGTATTCAATAGAGGGAAGAAATTGATGCAATTTGAATAAAAATCATCAAACTACACTCTATCAAAAGTTTCAATGATGTAACAGAATACCCCAAATGCATGTTTCTTATTTTCTACAGCAACTACAAGAAAATAAACTACACGTCGAAGTTGGTGTACACAAGAACCTTCAGATCTGAACCGAATTGTTGATCAGGGATAATACCTGCATCCGTTACAATTTCAAAATCCTTGCGTAAAAATTTTTTTGAGTAATTTTGAACATATGAGAAGTAGGAGGAAAGATGAAACATTTTGACCAGTTTTTTCTGGTTTATGTATTATTTTAATGAATAAAGTTTCTATTGTATTGGGAATTTTGCAGTGGAAGATTATAAAATCAAGTAAAATACAGATAAATGCAAAGTAACGCGAATGAGAATTGCTAGTTTAAAAACACAAAACTATTTTAGATGCACTATGTGAATTACGTTCAATCAAATATCAAACCAAGACGTAGCTTTATTTAAAATAACGAACCCACCAGCTTAGTTTCCGTTTAGAATATTATTTGATGAAAGCATATGTGTTTATGTAAAGTATGAATAATAATTAATTAAAATTTGTATTTTTTATTTTATAAATTTCTACTTCATCGAGTAGTTTAACGAGTCAGAGTTTTAATTAAATTTCATTAAAAAACTTAGCAGTTTTAATTAAATTTCATTGAGTTTTATGTAATTTCCATTGATGCATTAACTGAATTTTATGTAAGTACACTACTGAAATTTGATTAAAAAATTTGTAAGACTCAAATTCTTTTATATCTAAACCTACCTTCTTGTATCTTCTACACACTCACGCCAAACTGGATTTTAACTTTGTTTGGAAAACAAGTTTTTTTTATTTTAAAGCATCTGTGGTACGAAATATAAGTCCAACGTACCTGAAACGAACAAAATGACATACTTAAAATATATTGAATAGAAATATTGTAAAAGAGAACGTTAAAAATTTGTTAATAATGTAATATTTCTCCAGTATTTCTTGTTGAAAATTTTTTTACAAGAAACAATCAATACCTCTTGTTGATAAAAAACCCTTCTCGTAATTTTAGTGGAAAATTAATTAAAGGTAGACACGTTGACAGGTTTTAAGATATGATCAAAAAAATACCTTCATTTTTTCAAGCTCTAGGTAAGGTTCTAAAACGTTTTTTCCTTTCTCCTTTCATTTTACCAAAGATTTTATACCAGATATTATATCAGTGATTACAGCCAACATTTTACTTAACGAAATGAAAAAAATGATTTCGAAGTTTTATCTCCTAAAATTCCTGGAATTTAATACTCGTGAAAAATGATATAGTTTTACCAATATTAAAGAGATAATTACGCAATTAAAAGTATATTAACTACCTCCGTAGCGTAGTTGTCAGTGAGCTGAACTACAAAGCGAAAGTCCGGGGTTCGATTCTTAGCTAGGGTCTGAAAATTATTATAACCCACTCTTTCTTATCCCGTAGTGGTCGATAATGACCAAAATGTTTATATGATTTTAAAGTAAAGTAAGAATGTGTATAATTCTTTTTTTTATTATACTTGAGGGAACTCTTTTTTGACTTTTTTTACTGAAAATTCAGTATCTGTTTTTACAATATTTTAACAATTTCAAAATTTGACGTTAAAGGGTCCAACACTTGAATTAGTTGATGGATCCAGCAGTCATCAGCATCACTACAGTCTTACAATTAGCCAAGAAGATCCCTTGGCCAAAGGCGTTTTAAACATCTGTGCTGAGTACCCGGTATCGATCTAGTGTACTTATTTTTTATTTTTTTATGAGAGGATTGTCATATAATACAAATTTGTCGTGCATCGTCTTGTAAAGTTGTTTCGCGACGTCATTTACCTATGGGATTTGTAAGTTTTATACAACATAAAAGTCTGTGACATAAAAGCGGTATTGCGTTATCGTAGAATCTTGTTTTGAATTGCTTGTATACGTTTCGTGTGTAAAAGTTTAGCAGGTCCCCAAAGTTGAACTCTATAAGTCCAGATTGTTCTCAAGACTGGCTTGTGGATTGTTAATTTATGTTTTTTTAACGTCCGACTGTTCTGCAATTAATGCTAATGCAGACGGTGAAGGATGAAATGATTTTTTGTAACGAATGAAAATAATGCCGTGCCTGAATTGGACTCAAACCCAAGACCGCGAGGTTAATTTATGTGACATGTTTGTCAATAGAATAAGCGTTTCAGCTGATAGAAACGTGTTTTGAGTTTGTGGCGTGTGTTTGTAACAAAGTGCGTTCCATGTAAGTTTTCTGTTTAAGTGTAAGGCTAAGTAGCGTTTTTGAGGGAACTCTGATTTGGAAAAGGAAAATAGATTTTCAAATTTATGACTCATACAAAATTTTATATAGGTAAGATATCCTATACGATACAGATTTGTAAAGACGTATATGTCCTCTGTCCTTGTGGTGTGAAAACACGGACTTTGAGTATGCAGTCGATAAATCGTTTAGAAGAAGCTTTCAAGATATAAGTATTCAGAAGAAAGCCCGAAATTTCGTGGCTATTAATGTCAATATTATGAAACGTATGGACGTGTACTGTGAGTATCCATGAGCATAAGCAAAAGAAACAAAACTTCCAACCTTGGTTGGTTACACTGGAATGATAAAGATGCGTTTCTCAGACTATCTGCAAGAGTATAATTTGAGGGCCAGCGCACACCTGGGTGACGGAAATGCTCATGGTGGAAAAATCTTAAAGGATTGTACATAAATGATTGTACACACTCTCTTTTGAAAGTGGTTCAGGACAGAGTGGTTTTTTTAAAATTGTGGCCAATTTTCAGGGTTGGAGTCAGCACTATAAAAATAAGATACATGTTCAAATGTGCACTTTCTAACAGTAATGAACACATGTTTCTCTGACAACTCAAACAAAAATTTTATTTAAAAAATTTTAATTACAGTAAACTCTCGATTATCCGCGGGCAGTTTATCCGCGGTGCCTACAGTAAAACGTTTTATGTATAAAAAAGAAAAAATACACAAAAACAAGTTTTGAAACTTAAAATTATTTCGTAAGTACGGATATAAGTTTTCTTATTACTTTAATGTAATACAAGTCATCATACAAAATAAAATACAATGAACTATAATAATGTAGCCTACAGTATAGTATAGTATTTAACACGAAAAAACAAAAGCAATTGACCTATTTTTTGGTAAAAAAGTTAACATAACGTCGTCTTAAACAATACAAAACGTACATTTAGTTTTTTATCATGTGCGTTCTTTTATTTTACAAAAAAACTGATTTAAAGCACTTGTGTGTTGGTTTTTAGTACCTTCAGCCTTTTTAACCGCTATCGACAAGTTTGCGGTTTATCCGCGAAATTTGATTATCCGCGGTATCCGCACCAGTCAATTCCACGGATAATCGGGAGTTTACTGTACTTTTATCGTATCAATAATGACCAACTGTCTTTAAACCGTTTTAGGGAAATACCTTTAAACAAAAAAAAATTACATCGGATTGTTTTGCACATAAATTCTAAAGCAGACGATGAAGGGTGGATAGAAAACGGCAGATCTAACCGGGAATCCAACCCAGGACTCCTGGCGTAGAAGATAGTTGCACTGACAACTACACCATGAGCCACCAAATAATAAATAGCAATACTGCGTGTTTGCAATAGCTACAAATATTTATTTTTAGCTTTAATTTTGTTATCCGCAATTTTTTTGTACACTATAAACAGCCATTTATTATTATTCTTTGGTTTTAATGCCGGCCTTAATTAAACAAAAATTTGGGGGGGTTGCTTATATACAAAAACATTTGTCGATAACAAAGTGAAAACTGAAAAGAAATATTTATAACATAAAAGCAGAGTATTGTTTATTTTCTTTTTGGCCTGTGTTATAGTGGTATGCGCAACTGGTTTCTACGCCAGGAATGGGTTCGAGTATAAAATTTTCCCATCACTCATTTTCACCTGCTACCCTTCATCATCCGTATTAATATATATGTGCAAAAGTGTTTAACGTAAAAAACATTTATTTAAGGGTAGGTGGTCCTTCAAACAATGAAAAGACAGTTTAGCATCATTGTCATAGCAAAAAATATTGTAATTTTTTTTAAATAAAGAACATAAATTTCGAGTTATCATAGAAACACGATTTGTAATCACTGGAAAACACACATTTCAAATTGTATAGAAGTAATCAAAACTGAAATTTTATTTCACTTTTTATTTTCCAAGTCCACGTCAACTTAAATTAATTTTCTAAAAAGAAGAAATATACAATTGGTTCTTCTACTTTATTTTTCAGTTGCATCTATCATTACTGATTATTGTGGTACATGGGACATCGGGTTTTAATCATTCCCAAACCGTAGCTCGGAATCAAACCAGGGATTATCCGCTTTGCAGTTTAGAAATTTGATCACTACGCTACGTATGTGATCAATACTATATTAATTTTATAAAGCAATTTTTTTCTTTAATATCGATAAAATTGTGATATTTTTTACGAGTGTACAATTCCAAAAATATTTAGGGATTCCAAAAATAAATATTTATGGCTGTAGTAAAAGCGCAAGATTGCTAATTACTTATTTTAACAATCAAAAAGGTAAAATAATTCAGTAAATTACTTGCATTAAATCAGTACTTAAAATATACGTAAAAAACTAAAAGGCAACTAAAACATATTACTGCCTGATTACTACCGTTCGTTAAGATAGTTTAAAAGATAGTTTTTGAGTTACTGTTAATTTTAATTAGTTACGTTAGGAAATTACTAAGGAAGTTGTATCTGTATTCCAAAGTTTATCTTCAGTAACCAATTTGGGCGTTCCATATAAGTTAAGCCGAATAGAAAACAGAAAATAGTTTACTGTTCAAAAACAAATTAGCTGTTTCGTTCGACCTTTAACTTACAATTAAACTTCATGTTGTTAATCTTATTATATGCTCGGTTAATTTATTGTTTGCTACAGTTTACTTCACTGTTTAGGTTGTCAAATATCCGTCTAACTGTTTTTAAACTCAAACCATTTGAGAAACTTTTAAGTAGATTTACTTAAAAAGAACTTTTAAGGTGTTGCTTAAACTGTAAAAAAGGATTTCACATCTTTCTTTTTTTACCATCATCATGAAGATAGAACGGAATTTTCTTCAAGGCTGACTGGTTTCGACTCGCCCTTTTACTTATTCGAATATCTGAATTTTGGTACACTCAGCCAAATATCTTTTTTTGACAACGGTGAGGGATTTATGGCCGTACTTTGTAGAGGATTGATGTAATCACATGTCAGGTGTGTGTGGGTTTCTCATTTTAAAAAAAACAGTTTAGAAAAGATTAGGATATAATCTAGTATATTTGAGAGGTGTGTCGGGAAAATTTTAAAAAATCTAATTTAATTTTTTCTTTGTTTATTTAACATCGCATCAACTACTGTGGTCATTAGCGACGACGTTGGGTTGTAACTGTGAATGAGTGAATGATGAAATGATCTTTTGTAACGTATGAAAATGCCGTGCCTGAGTGGGATTCGAACGCAAGATTGCATGTTGAGTGGCGAGCACGTTACAAACTATCCCAATGCGGCCGGCATTTTTAATTCTTAATTGTACATTAAGAAAACATGTTTAGGATCTCGAAATTGTAACATTTTATTTTAGAAAATTGTTTAAATTTGGTTTAAAATTTCATACTCTTCTTGTGAGTGCAAAAACATTGTTTGGTTTATTAGCGATGCTTGAACACAGGATAAAGAAGGCGGCATTTACACCTACTCCAATAAAATGTAATAATAAAATATAATAGTGTATCATAAATATATATAGCCTATTAACTTTCAAGTAGTAATAATTTAATATTTTGTGAAAGTCAAAATGGTAATAAAGATACATTAAATAATAAAATCTTTATGGAGTAAATATAAATTGATTGACCAATAAATTACACATGACAGAAGTTATGGATTGACTAAATAATATTACAAAAATTTAGTAAACAATTAGAAACAATTAAAAACTAAAATTTAGTAAACAATTAAAAATTTAGTAAAAAATGTAGTATACTTATATATTACTCTTTGTAGAAATTTTAAAATTTTCAGTTAGTTTTAAATAGAAATTCAAATATAAATTTTTTAGTTGACATGGAATTTTAAGTAATCACTCTTTTGTTTTGATTTTTATACTACAGTTAGGTTTATTCCGTGATTTACTGGTCATTGCAAGCAGCTTCTACGCCAGGAGGGATCCTGGATTTGATAAACGGTCAGATCTGGCATTTTTCGATCATTTATTATTATTTTCATCTATACATTAGCATTAATGTTCAAAACAGTCGGGCGTAAAACGAACAAAATCGGGGTTTATTTTGTTTTAGACGCTTTAGAATGTAACAATACACTTATTAGAAAATAACCAACAGGTAGAGAGGAATATACTAACAAGATTTTAGTTTAAAAAGATTCTAAGAATTTTTGATCAATTTTAAAGTCAAGCCAAAAAAAACTGGCATTTAAGTGGTTTTTAAAGACAAAAGTTTATACAAAAGTTTATACTAAAAGGATTATACAAAGGCCAGGTATTTATTAAAAGTTTTAAAAGCTTTAAAAACAACTAACAGTCTAAAAGAATAAAAGAAAAAAGCAAATACATATTAATAGCTTTTTGAGTTAAATAAATACAGCAAATTAATAAATCTAGTAACACAGAAGAGTACTTTAAATACTTTAAATTCAAGAGGTTTTAAAGTATTAAGAATGGTTGTTGTTGTTTAGGTCATCAGCTGAGAGGCTGGTTTGAACCTGTAGAGGTTTTACTAAGTAAAACGAGGAGTGAGGTGGTTTACCATTGCCTTCCTCACTGAATGGAAAAGTATGCTTATCAGCATGCCAGGCCCACTGAAAAGCACATATTTTCCACTCTGCAAATGATACCTTCACTTTATTCACCACAGGGTCTGGCTGTATAGTAAAATTCATTACTTTCAGAGGAGGTAACTCTGACTAGTGTCTTCAACACCTCTACCTCTTCTGTTCTTAAATGATTCAGTCATTTTATTGGCTGACCATATGATAAGAAACAGAACTATTTATTTTAGCCCTGCAACGAACAGATTGAGTGTAAATGATTTGACACTCCACCTGTTTATTATGAGCAGTAAGAATGGTATAAAATATTGTAACAAGATCGAGAAAAGACGGGATCGCTCACGAATCTTCCAGAATTCCATTCATAAACATAGTTAAGAAATAATAAAATAACAATAACTTGCACAATAAGATCAGTTTTGTAAATGACAGTTGTAACCATAAAAGTGTCTATTCATTCATAAGGGTTGAAATAACTATCATAAAGTTCAGGTATACTATTGTGTACAGCTATTTTTATGAAGTTGTTTATGAGGTTGTTTACGTTTCTATTTACAATAGTTGACTTGTTAACAAAGGGATTTTTCTAGCATTCATTAATAAAGAGTTATTTTTGTACTTGAGTAGATTTCTCTACTTTGTTCTGGAACGATCTTTGTGAATGATAATAAAAGGAGGCCCCCGGGCGGCGGTCCAGTCAGTATTCGTGTGATCTTTGCCGAAGAGTATCGGGTGTGTATTTACAGGTTATACATCCGAGTATTGTAGTGATTCAAGATTGTTATACCGTCTCTTTGTTGTGTGTGTATTGTAAAGTTAATGTGTAGTTTTGTGAATTCAGTTTGTGTTGTATGTTAGTGTAATCTATAAAAGTGATTGTAAGTAGGCTAAGTAAGTTATTAAGTTATTTATTGTTTGTTATTTATTTTAAGTGAATTATTTAATCATTTATTGTATTTCTTAATTATAATTAGTTGAATTATTTATTTTGTGATCTTTTAGTGTAATAAATCTTTGTTATTGTAAACTTTAGTGTATTAATTATTTAATAACCTAGATCCCGAAACGGACCTTAGCAATAAGTGTCACAATATTAAAAACTACTAATTCAGGTATAAATAAATACCAAATGTATTTCATTAATTAAACAATAATAGATACAATCAAAATTATTTTCGTACCACCAACATAAAATTTGGGTGGAGTAGGTTCAAGAAGATAGAGAAGATGAGATCTAACCCTCAACAAAGCCTCATGACACGCTTTTAAAACTGATGATTTTTCTTCGGTCCATGTGGACCTTTGTTGCAGGTGCACCATTTTACAGGAGGATCATAACTGTTTCGGATACAACACTAAATAAATTATAGTTACGTTAAATAAAATTATTCACTGTCTATTGTGATGTTAAGTAACGTTGTTTCGTTAAAAAATATCTTACTTTGAATTTTGAAAGCCGAAACGATCAAATCAAATACTTTTTTAATAAATCTATCTTCAAAGTACAAATGATATGTCCTTCCTCTTTACGTGCTGTATCATCTAAGAATGTTGGCTTCTATTAAATCCACGTAAGTTTTGTTGACAGCCCATCGAAAAAATGTGACAAACATTACACTATAATCCCAAAGATTTCTCACCTACAGTTCAGCCGTTCTTACTTTGCTCCTACTGTCAACAAAAAAAAAGCCACCTCCTACAGGATGCACGCTAGAGTCTGCGACTTTACGGATGTCGTATTCCTATTAAGTTAACTAATTTTTAATTATAAAGTACTTAAAGTACTTAAAACATCAGTCATGATATGATGTAGGCCTAACAATTTCATTTAGAAAAATACTTTTAAAAGTATTTCGTATTTAAATACTTTTGAAAGTATTTTGTTGTTACTTTTTAATCAGCGTGTACACATTTTTATTTAATGCGCATGCTCAGTGACGTCATTATTTGTTTACATTAGGAGCAAACTTAGAGAGGCTGGACTGTATAATGTCCTAGGTCGATCTGGACCACGATTATCTCTCTCTTTCCCTGCATGACGTTCTGTATTTCTCTTATCTCATCACATGACTAAAGTATACTCCATTTTTTAACATTTTATATTATTTATAACTTTCATCTTTTAAGTTCACTAAAATTTCCGTATTCCTTAAGGGAAGACTGTTTGATGGTTTTGACTGAAAATTTTGATTTTAGGTTTTTTATGTTTTTCAATAGTTTAGACCTAGATCTACCACAAAAAACATTAAATTACGACAAAAAATTATTTTAATGAAAAATATTTAAGTTTTCATCATGTTTATTCTAAAAAATTAACATGTCGCCAAAAACAAATATTTTTCATATTTTTATATTTCTTGTTTTAGTGCAAACATAATTTTAGTTTTTTTTTAAATATTTGTTTCACTATTTTTAATATTCTCCGTTGTTAGTGCAGCTTTCTAACCAACTGTTGATGGGAAATTAAACTTGTTTGTGTACAATTTGTTTTTCATTTGTGCCTTTTCCCGTAAATTTAGATTTTTAACACTTAGGTATTTTTTTCTCAGAAACCATTTAACCTGCCAGGCTGAAATTTTTACCCGTTAATTATCATGTACACGCACATTCACCGACATTGTTTTTACTTTCTCAGGTGCTAAAAAAATTAGTGATTTATGTAAAAAACGCAGAAAAAAATTGTAAAAATTTTATGTTAATCGTTTTTCTTTTGAAAATTTATGGTCCAACAGATTAAATTTAAAAAAAGTCAGTAGCTAAAACCACCCTACAACTATAAGTGTGTAAAGTTTCATTTTTCTATCTTTCACCAATCCTATAAAAAATGTACAAATGTAAAAATGCAAAAATAGCAAATTTAACATTGGCGGGGTACAGTCTCCCCAAAGTACAAGTCTCAAAGTACAGTCTCCCCTAAATCTGCCTGTCCTTGATATCCGCAACACTCTTCCATAAAACCACATGTTGAAGGACTCAAGTCTTTTCATCTGATTTTGGTTCAGCGTTCAAGACTCCATCCCATACAATTCTATGTTGGAAACCCAAGATTCTACTGCATAAAATCTGATTTAGTTTTCTAAAGCAGTACTGGCACGTCCAATACGAAATTTAATATGCTTTAATAAAATGCAAATGATAATGAAGCGGAAAATTATTTATTTATCTTTAAATATTGTTTAACGTCAGAGATATTCCACTTTCTCTTTTATATTTTACTTTCACTTTTTTGTTTGACGTCAGAAAGATTTCACTTTTTTGTTTTATCTTTATATTTCAATTTCAATAATTTGTCCGACGAAAGAAACATTTTGCCGTATCTGTTATTTTTCACTTTTCTTTTCTGTTTGACGTTAAGAATATTCCACTTTTTTATCGTTTATCTTTCAATTTAAATTAAAATACAATCATACGTTTCTACCAACAATAAGACATCGTTACCGCTTCAAGATCTTTTAACCTTTGTTGTAAGATGATTACAAAAATATCTTCAAATTTTGTTTTAATACAATGGAATGTTCTTAAAAATAATTTTCAGAAATAATAAAAACAATTATAACAAAATTATTATTACAGCGATAACTATAATAATTTCATAAAAATTGTCGCGCTAAAACACTTGCCATAATTATTACCTGTAAGTACTTTTTATAAAACTAGCTCAGACAGACACTTAGATGGAGCTTAATACGTGGGATCCCGAAATTGACTCCCGGTCAGGTCAGGAATTTTTTCATTGCTCGTTTTTATCAAAAACCTTTCATTAGCCTTAATACGCATAAGGGTTGGATGTAAAACTAAAAATTATCTTCAGACTCAGGCCCCCTGCAAACTAAAACCCTAGGAAAATGCCTGTTTCTAAAAAAAGTATTTTTTTTTTTTTTTTTGGTTTAACGTCCGACTGTTCTGTAATTACTGCTAATGCAGACGGTGAAGGATAAAATGATAAAAAATGTATAATCACACAGATTGCGCAATCTGATGAACGAAATTAGCTAGTATTATGACACAAACCCTGAAAATAATTTTTTATTTATTTTTCAATACGTGTGAAATGTAAACTTCAATTTCTGCAACTAAATATTTTCATTAAATCGTTGTTTTCCTAGTACAAAATTTGTAGAAAGGGAATATTTTTTCATACGCAATGCATTTTTAAATAATTAAACTTTTCAAATTAAAATAATACCCTGAAAACATAAAGAAGTGTTTTCTACACTATGTAATCATATTTTGTATTTGTTAGTAAGCTACATAGTTGAACGTAATCACGGTTTAAATTTACAATAGCGTAAATTCTGTTGTAATACAATACAGACAATGAATCCAATTCAATAATAATAATACTACTAACAGTACTCTAACAGATTTGGCAGCGGAACAATCTGCAATTTACAGTAATGAACAAAATGTTACAAATGGGCTTTTGCCTATCGACCCGACCTTATTGTAGGTTGTTGTCTGCAATACAAAACATAGTACAGAACACTACCATAAGTTAACAACAGAACCAAAACCTATATCTCGACCTCTCTTTACTTCCCCACAAACATATAATAACTTGCTCTGAATTTTATGAATAATTTATTGCTTTAAAATTTGTTGCAAGAGATAAAATAAAACTTAGCCTACATACAATAGAGCAACGTTAATAATTAATTCATTCATTAAATTGAAAATCTGTTATTAGTTGGAAAATTCCCATACATTTAAGTACATTGCATGAAAATAGCATGAACTCAGTAAATTACAGGCAGTTTTACTACAATTTTGTTAATTGATTAAAATTCCTTTTCAAAGAATTTTTTTGCCGCCTCATAAATGGTCAGCGCTACTGAATTCCACGTTTGATTCCTGATCAGGTATCGTTTTTTTACTTTATCTTACCCTGTTTGAATATAATAGAGAAGGGAAGTTTTGTTTAGGCTACATATCGATTTTTGAAATCGAGTTTTCTCCAGAAATACACGCTTTCAGGCCCCGTAAACCCATTTTTGCGATTGACCTGTATATGTGTATGTGTGTGTGTGTATATGGACAAAATATCTCGAGAACGGAATAACGTATGAAGTTGAAACTTGGAATTTAAATTAATTATTGTAGGAGACGAAAATTTTCCTATAATAGGAAAATTTATTAGGTCTAGGGGTAAAGTCGTCGCCGTGAGTCAGATGTTTAACAGCTGATTTTCGGAGACGAAGGTTCCTGGTTCAAATCCTAGTAAAGGTAGTTACTTTTATACGAATTTGAATACTAGACAGTGGTTACCGGTGTACTTTCATGGTTGGCGTTCAATTAACCATACTCTTTTAGAAAAAGTCGCCCTGGGTCTGTACAAGACTACACCTCATTTACACGTCATACACATCATCTTCATCTCATTGGGTCATGGGGTTGCTTATTGTTGTGAGTTGAACAGATTGCAGCGTACACATTAGAAACTTAAAAAAATTTTTGAATTCCTTCCTGTAGGCCAATATTCATACCGGCAAGAGAAAGTAAAAATTATAAATAATTAATTATTAACAATTTAATCAGTCAATTTTTATAATTCATTGTAGTGTAATAATGTTATACCTTAATTATAAGTTAATTGGTATTAGTAGCTATAAATATTATATTTCATTAGCCGATATATTAAAGCAGCATTATACACAGTAACTATGCAAATATTTGACTATAAATCAGATAAGAGGTATTAATTTGGTTATAAATTAACTCTATTAGATTAAGAGATTAAAAACATTTATTTAAAAAATAATTATAAGTGGAATTCGTATAAGGGAGAATAAAATTATTGTTTAACCAAGTTATTAATTATTTATGAATTGGAGAAGGATTAAACAACGTTATCTAGAAAAGGTTTAACGTTATATTAGAACCTATGGCTCGAGATACAAAAATGTTAGGCTGTAAAATGGATTATCGAATGGAAATTTAATATATTAAAGTACGGTAAGCAAACAAACCAATAAAAATGATTTAAACCTTTAGTTTTAAAAAATAAAATCGTTTGAAAAAACATATAACCCTCGATTCTTTTCGGTTCTGTCTAAAAGGTACATCAGTAGGGCTACCTGATTATATTTAGTACGTAGGTAAGCCTTTTCTAATCGTACGTATAAAAAAAAGAGAAAAAAGGGAACCTTTTAAATTTATTCGTTTTTCGTCCGGTTTGGCGTGAAGATATCTTGCGGCGGTTGCAGGGACATAAATTTGGTGTTCCCGCGGGAGAATATAGTCTCTGGATAAAGGGAAGTATGGGTGTATAGTGTTATGGTGTGGGAGAGGAAATGGGAGGTAAGAGAGTTTTGGTATTCAGCAGGGAGTTTTACTCCTCAAACCCATCCAGGAAGTTCCAGACCTACAATGTTTGTGATACTAGACGTTACTCGTATGTTTTAACTACTAGATACTGTTGTAGGCCTACTATAACCCTACTTAACGCTAATGTCCTCTCTACTACTGTAGTACCTAGTGATATTTGTTCACTCTCTTTGTCGTTGATTCGCCTCCTCTATTTGTTACCTTCTTAGTCAACCATATTCTCAGCTTTCCTCGATCCTGTAGCACTTTTATTATTTCCTTTTGTCTTTAAACTCTCTCCTTTTTCACAACTTAACGTTCGTTCCTAAACCCCATCAATCTTCATCTGTTGTTTATTTTCCTACCTCGAATTTTGTAAACATTCTTCGTCCTTTGTGAATATACTTACTTATCCTTTCTTTTATAATTTCCTTTCTCGCTTTTGTTATGGCAAACGCTTTTCCTATTTCCCTCCACTTTTCCTTTTATACGTATTAAAATTCATAGTCAGCTTTCAACCCCCACAAACAAACACTTCAAACCCAACAATTTAATCGTAATTAACAGTTTTCATTATGTTTGTATGCGCTTGTTATTTTTCCACCTTTACACGGAAAATTGTGAAAGAGTAGAAAGTCAAACAGTAAGGCTACGTTCAGACCAGGATACCATATCCCAGAAGCAGTTAAAATGGTTTGGCCTTTTGCAGAGGATGGAAAATGATAGGTGGCCCAAGAAGGTACGCCAAGAAGGTATGATAGGTGGGAGCGGACGCCAGCCGATAGAAGAAGGAAGGGTAGGCCGGAAGTGACATGGTTGGATAGGGTGCAGGAGGCAATGTGTTTGTGGCGGCTCTCCGATGGCGACTGGCGAGACAGAGAGAGGTGGTGCTTAGGAAGCCAGATACGGCTGGGGCTGTAAATTCTCGCATGAAAATAATAATAAAATTTTAGCTTCTGCGCGAAAATAATCCGCAGTACATCAGTTTCGAAGAGGAGATGGTTTAGTGCCAGTCTAGGTTCTCACTACTGAATTAGTCAAGAAGGCCAAATCTTAAAAATATTTGCTTTTTATAAAATGAGTCTTCCTAGTCGATGACACTGTGAATATAGCCAAAGTAAATTTAACAAATCTCATATTTGGGAATAATTGGTAAAAATAAATATGTCTAGTGCGTTGGTTATTCAAAAACTTTGTTGATTATTTATTTGTTAATTATTACGTTTAATATTTTTTTGTTTTTTAATTATTCAATTTACCCATTCTGACCTATTAGCAAAAACAGTATTGTTAAAGCACTGAAACCAAAGTAATATTCATAATAAACGATCCGCACAAGTTTATTTTGTGGGAAAGTCATGTGATACTGAAACTGGGTTACGACTTAATAATTAAAGTTCTGTAAAGGAGGTTTGTCTTCCGGACAAAGTTTGTCTGTTGGGAATGAAATTGTCATATTGTCTCTAGAGAATGCCTTGTTTTCTTTAAAAGCCGAGACAGCCTTCTCACTTAATCATTTCTTTCACCTTCGTTCACTTTATCCCTTCACTACAAGACAAGTTTGATGAATATTCAAGTCTTTTGTACGATATCTCAACAATCATTTTCTATTAAAAGTAATAAATTTATGAAACAAAAGAAATAAATATTTTCGGTAGCCAAATAGAAATACGTCAGAAATTTTGCAGATTAGTCTAATTAATGTGTATCAAATTTATAATTGCAATTATTTAAATTTTTTATTTGTAGTAAAGCTGTTTGAATGGCATCACACTTACGAATCAGTAAAACTTTTACTGATTGACACTTCTAAAATGCGACAATTTTCTAATAGCGGACAGTTTTAAAAGTTCTGTCATTTTCCCATAAGACACAATACTAAAATATTTCTTTAGTAACGAACCCTCCCATTAACGGACGCGGACACTTATAATAAATACACGGACACAAATAATAAATAAATGTTAGTACAATGTATGTACGTGTTCATAAAAATAGTCCTGGTATACAAACATAATGTCTATTGCATATTTATTTGCCACTCATTACCTGCTAAGTACTCCATACATACAGTATTTTTATATTGCCTATATATCCATAAATATATACGATAATAAATTTATTTTTGGTAATTTTATACACAATGCATGTATTTATTGCTATATACATGCGTATTAAGTAAATATTTTTTTCATTACATAAATTTACAAGTATGTATTTTATATTCTTGATAAATACGTTACACTACACAATACATAATGTAAATTACAGCAAATTGTTCAGTACATATATTTCCTATTAGCGGACACTTTTCAATAGCAAATTTTTTGGTCCTGTGAACGTCCGTTATCAGAAGTTTGACTGCATTTACTTGTAATGCACATGAAATAAAAATTCCCTGGTGCTTCAAAAATCGAGCCAGGATACAAACATGGATTTTTTAAAAGCGAATACGCATCAACATTCTTTTCAATTTATCCAGAATGAGGGTTACATAAAAAGAGCATTACAGTTACTTCATGTTCGTTGTTCACGTTTAGATAGTTTACTCATTGTTTACATCGTTGATAAAACTAATTAAGACATTTATTGCCAGCTACACATTGCTTTTAGTTTCAGTATATTTGGAATATTCTAGTCGAAAAATTAAAAATTTTATTAAAAATTAATGTAAAGTAGTTTTTCGAGACTACAAATTCACCAACATCTTCAGAGTATGTGTTATTTTACCCATAACATTTATTCATTTTTTGTACATAGACACTAATGGTTCTCGAACAAAAAATGGCGTTTTTTTACAAGAACATTTCTTAAGGTTTAGAAATCTCCAGTCCTTACCAAGAATTTTTACGATATCATAATTTGATACGATGTCGAGATACTTCCGTGGTTATGTTTGTATGACCACTCTGTTAGTAGGTAGAAAACTATTACCCCAGTTAGGGAAGAAATTTTTAAGGCTTTAGAAAAAAAATTTAGTTTTATTCTTAACATATTTCAACAGAGAACCAATCATGACTATTCTTTTTATTTTGGATGCTAGTAACATTTATATCAATTCTTCTTTAGAGAGAATTAAAATTTTATAACACAACTGTGAAAAATGTGCAGTTTGGAAAATATAGTCTGTTCTAACTGAAATTTGTCAAATAAAAATCGAACAAAATCAAAACAATAACTTGGTACATTTTAGAATCCACCTATTCAAATGTAAAGATTTTAAATTAAGAATATGTAAAAATTTTCCGCGCCGCAATGTAGTGGTTAGAGAACTACACTGCATTGTACTGAAAAACATTCGTATGTGATTCAATTCCCAGGTAGAGTTTGAAAATGCATAACACCTTACAACTAACAAATACTATTCCTTAACCCAATACAATCACTAATGCAGTTAAATAAACAAAAAATAAAAGGAAATTAATAGGTAATTATAATATATTTTTTTAAATTATGTTTGTTGACAAAAATGAATAACACAATATATAAAACACTGTACAATGAAGTAATGAAATATAAAGTTTGAAAAAGTTTCCACATATTTCCTAAAGTTAAAAAAAAGTAAACACCAATTTAAGATATTATTCAATGATTCTGAAACCTTTTGTTCTCCGCGGGATCGAAACAACCTAATTCAAAGGCGGTGAAATAGAGAACATTTTTAGATAGGAAGAAGAATTCTGAGAACAATGAAAGGTCCAAAAGAATTGAAAACGGGGAATATGACAAAGTCAGATAAGAAAATTTACAGTAATATTGAAACAATAGAGACTTCAATAGACAAAAAATACAAAGTTTTATGGCCACTCGATTAGAATGAATAAAGAAAAATCGAATAAGAAGTAAACTATAATATAAGTGAACAATAATATCTTACATGGGATTCTCAAAAACCAAATCAAAAATAATATCCAATAAAAGATTCTGATTGTTTTGATGGAGAAAACTAAATAAAAAGAATTAATGAGTAAAGTGATTTCCAACCAAGTCAAACGATTAAAAGAAGAGACTACTCAGAGAAAACTAAGAAGAAAATCTCTGATTCAGCAAAAAAAATATGGAAGGAGAAAAAATATCAGAAAGTTTATTTCAAGAAAAGTAAAAGGAAAGGAAAGTGAATGTGTTTTTAAATTGCGTGAACGTTATTTGGTTTATTCAAAAGAGAAAAAAAAAAATATATATATATATATATATAATAAAGTCACACAGTGCATCTTACAGTTATAAAAATTATTTTTTTTAAATCTACTTCTTTGGAGTTAAAACAAAACAAATATATATATATATATATATATATATATATATATACATTAGACTAAAGGGATGACCGTAATGAAAATAAGTGCCGGTCTATTTTTAAAAATTTCGTATTCAAATTTTTGTTAGAGGGTTCAATTTAAAAACAAATTTAAAGCAATTGAAAATTTCTTTAATTATCTTTACAACATCCAATTCTCAGCCGTAATTATTTAAGCAAGAACATCTGTTAAATTACTTTCCCAGCCATAATACAGAATGTACATAACCATTAACGAGAAAAGATCTGTCCAATGTGTTTAAGTGATACAACAAAAAGGAAAAGAATAAAATAGATTTACTTTTACAAAAGGAAATGGTTTTCCAATTTCAGTAACTTAGGGTACATAAAACTTAAAGAGCTACTTAAATAAAGCATCACAGAATTGTTATTTGTAGAAACCGTAATAAAATAGTTTTATTAAAAAAATCAAATCTATTGTAGAAAATTTTCAAGCCTATTAATTCACATAAAGCGATGATAAAAAAGTTTGTTTTTATTAAGAAGAACAGAAATTTTTTGGATAGTGGACTAGGTACAATATTTAGTACTTGAAACTTCAATCACTAACTTGAACCACAAATAACATCTGACATTTTGATTACTATTTGCACTTAAAGTTCAATAAGCAGTAGCCGACTCCATGGTCTAAAACACACAGACACATCGACACACACAAACGGACAAATCCAGACCAACAAACATTCAACATGAGTGTATATATACGAAGAAAATCTGAGAAGGACCCACTAAGAATGATTACATTGAGACGAAACTCTGAAATAGCTTCCCGTTCGATTTAATTTTCTCCTTTTGCAATCATCCACTCTTTTGTCCACGGTTTGATTACATTTTTATTTGATTTTTATAGAAACCAACATTTTCATTTTAATAAGAAACCTTGCTTATAATGTCTACGATCCTGTAACTCAAAAATAGGAAATGCGGGTCGACGTTGTGGAGTTGAAAGATCTGGTATTTTCTGCAAGTTCCACTTTTACTAAGTACCACGTAAACAACAGGATTTTTTTTAGTTTATTTAATGCCTTTTTAGTTTATTTAAACGGTTTTATTACCAGTAACGATCAACAATTGAATCGTTCAGTTACAAAAGTAAATACATCCAAAAACGTAAATTTTTTAGGAGACCGGAAAAACGTTTCTCTCAAAAACTTGAAATGATACAACATTGTGACTTACTCGAGAAATAGCATTAGGGTAGTGGATTTTACATACTGACTTTAAATTTTCTAATAACCGTAATGAAGAGAAATTTCACATACTAAAGGTGGATGTAACGGGTTTTGAAACCGAATTCGGATTTACCTGGTTTTAAAATAACCTTAGAAACCAAAATATAGAAAACGCATGATTATTTTAATTTGGAACATAATTAATGTCAAATTTTGGTGGTTTAGGCGTAAATTTACAAAAATTAGTTAAGAAAATATTAAAGAATTCTGAAAAAAAATCATACTAATGCTTTTACCGTGATTTATTATTACTAACTTCTTCAGGATAACACTCCATTTCGTAATATTTAAATAAATCACTAACTTTAATATTTGCTTGAGAAAAATTACAACACTAATTATAAAAATAAAGAAAAACCGTCCACTAAAATACAGCTGGTAACTACCTGCTCAAATTACTACATAACCTTAAACTAATGTTTGAGCCGTATGACATAAACATATATTTTTTTAAGCAATACTGAAATGGAATACTGAACGGAATGGATGTATCTGGTTTTGAAACATATGTATTTTACAGTGGATGTAAAAGGTTCAAAGCTGTTAGAAAATGCAAAAATATAAAATTTGAAAGTTTTGTATGTACTATCTGGTTTTGTGACGACGATTCAATTTATAGTTTTAGTATCAGTGGATGAACTTAATTTAAATAGATCAATTTATACGTCAAAGACCTAAGTTAATACCGTAACACATAATCCAGGTTTGTTTGGGATCTGCTTGTAATAAAAAATAAACTTCTTTTAAACTTACAAAAGCTAGTTATTAACAAACTAATAAATTACAATTAAGTTACTTATTTTAAATTAATTACAAAACGTTGTTACAAACTTAAAGCTTAAACTAAATTTAACTAAAACCAAATGTAGCCTATAGCAATTTATAATTAAATAATAATTAACTGCAACTTATAAAACCAAAGATTTTACTCAAACTTATTGTATATTACGGAGAACGCTTCCACGTAAAACTTTAGGTAATCAACTGGTTTAATAAATAATACGCTCTAATCACATTCGCCTTACACCATCCGAAACTAAATAACTCGTTAACAGGCGGTTGATTTTATAGAAAAAGGGAAAAGAATTATTTTTAAGCCTAAAAAACACGTAATAAAAGGATAGATTATACCAGAAAAGAGAGATAAAAGTATTTCTACAAAACCTTGAAACTAATAATAAAATTGTTTACACAAAATAAAAAGTGGAAAACTTTGTAAAGAAGAGTTTTTGCGTGTAAGTATATTTAGTTTAAAATATTGTATACGTGTACAGCTTACTTTAGTTCAGTATTAAATCGTTATGTATATTTAACTAAATTAAATAAATAAAAATTAAATAAAAGTAAAATTCGCAAGAAAAATAAATAAAGCTAGTAATAGAAACAGGACAATAATAAATAGCCTACTGGTAACAATAACAACTCTACCTTTTATAGAAAACATCAAGTGAACAAAAGTAACCAAACCATTATGATAAGTAAATAATACAATTTATAAAAAAACCGTTAGTTATAAACAGTATTTAAAAAAACAATTGTCTCTTTTACCCTATCATACAGCCAACAAACATTTATGTTACAGTACGATAAAATGTACTTATTAAGACAATATTTGTTCTTCTCTAATTTTATAATTACAATTTTTTTAATACGGTACAACTTGTGTCCCCGCCACCCCTTCTAATTAATCATTTACTGTGTTAACGGCCTTCAATACTTCTTCCGGCCTTTAGCGACGCACCGACAAACCTTTCGGCTCCGCACCGACAGAGGCCTTTGTCATCAAGGCCAAGCCAGTAGCCGCTCTCAACCACAGCGCTCTCGGCGACTATATAAAGAGCGCTGCACTGAGCAGCGATGCAATTCCGATCAAGACTCCGAGCGATTCACTTCGAACCAGACAGCAGACAAACGTCCACCACGGCACACGGCTTCCGGACTCCAGCGAGGACTGATCGACGACCCCGCAAGAGAGAAGATGATTCTTCCGCTCGCCGACCCGTCACCGTAAGCCGTCGACCGGACAGTCATCGCCCGCTGACGCTAGCTATGCCCACAGCGGTCCCACGACCGAGCTTTACGCCCACCAGACCCGACGAAGCAGCCATCGACGCACTACTGCGAGGGAAGAAGATGATGTCTCCGCTGGACGACGACACGCCGTGACGCCCAGCCTCCGACCGCCACGACGACCACGACCGACGCTTAAACGGCCCTTTTCAGGGCCACCAAACAAATAAGGTTTGCCACCATCCGGTGACACTTGGTTAATTCGAACTTAAAGGAGAATGGAAAAAAGTTCGAATTATAGAAAATTCGAATTAACCAACATCATACGGAACGGTATTATAAAGTTTACGAAATTCTAACTTTTGTTATAGTATGTGTTAATAACAGAAATAAAGTAGAACGTCAATGTCACAGAAAACGCCGATTTATTTCATTAATAAACTAGTAGAATATTATATGTAGGGTTTCGTACATTTATGAGGTAGACATTTATGTTCATACATTTATGTAGCTACATACATTTTATTATAGTATTAGACGTACGGTATAACCAGTATGTATTCCTGAAATACAGTACTGCAAGTTACGGAATCTATTAAACAAAACTTCAAAACACAGTCGTCCACTCCAGGATATTCTGCTGTTCTTACTCGCTTTCGACTCTTTCCGTTTTTTTTTTTTATTATTTCAGTTTTTAGCGTTATTGTGAATTACTGTGTATTGTTTAATGTTATTTCAGTAACTTTTGTAAGTAGTATTTTTTAAATTGGTTGTTTATTGTAATAAGTAATAACTTATTTATTGTATTAGTTAATTATAATATTTTTTATTTATTAAGTAATTTAATTTTAATTTACTTAAAGATCTTATTCACTTCATTAATTGTAATTTTCATTTGTAATAAATACTTGTAATTTTGAGTTTATAGTGTTTTTGAGCTTTAGTGTGTTAATTATTTAATTTACCCAGGTCCCGGAAAGGACCTTGGAGATTAGTGTTACAATACTATTTGTTTATATAAACATTTATTTATATTTTATTTGTAAGAATTGTAAAATGTTTTTTTTTTAATTTTTCATAAATTAAAAATTAAAATAGTTATACTTATTTTTCTTATGTTAGATTAAAAAATAAATGATTGTACTGTTTCTGTCGATAGTCTTTGGTCTGACGGAATAATCATGTACTTCTTATTAAATTAAATAAATAAAATAAATAAACTTTTTCTCAGTAAGAATAGTATCGCAACCACAACTACTAAAAAATTTACAAAAAAGATTAAAGAGATGCTGAAAGGTCACGTAAAACTCTGTCAAGGGTTTTATCACTGTGTGGTTTCCTCAATCAAAAGAAAAAAAACATGAATTTATTCACTAAATTTAACACAAATAATGGTTTAACACAAATGCTGGTTGTATTACATCACTGTTTTAGTTACTTGTAAACAACAAAATGGTCTCCTCATTATTTAATTTGCAAGTAAAACTAAATTGTATCTCAAATTTTACATTGATTCCTCTCATTAACTGTAGCTATACAAAAAATATTCTAGTATTCTATTACGTAATACGTATACATCACACCGAATCTTTTTACATCGTTCGTTTTTATAAACAATCCAGCTGCACCTAAGCAGATGTGTCTCCACCAAACATGTTACACTAAAACTTTTATATGATGTTTTTATAAATTCATGAATATCACCTTTGCTTGATATTTATCTAATATAAAGTATATAAATACCAGAACAAGAATAATCATTGGTAGTAATTAAATTTATCATCTGAGAAAAAACTTCTTGATATAAAACTTCCCATCTAAGAAAAAACTCCTTGATATAAAACTTTGTTGGAGGTGTGATGATCATCGTGACGTAGTACAGGTATATCATTTTTCTTTATGAATTTCTATCTTTTGTTCGATCCATAAACCATGTATTGTTATCTTATGTACTCCGTTTGTCTGACTGATCCATCTCAGAGACCTTCGTCTTTCCCTTTAAATCTGTATCCTTCCCAGGGTAATCAACAAAAGACGAACAAAAACAAGATTTTACGGACACGAACACCGAATTAACAAGAACATAATCACAAAACATAGCTTTTATATTACTCACATTGGTGAAAATAAGTCAATATGGATAAATGGAACAAAGACCACAAACAACTAAACATTACAAAGAACGATATGAATAAAGAGGAAAATTAGGAAACATCAAAGAACACAAATTTCAAAATGATATAACAGTGAGGAGTGGAATAAAGGAGGTAACAATGAATACCCGAAGAGGATTTGGAAGAAACAACGGAAGATCAGAAGAACAAATGGAAAACATGAAAGCATTAAAGTTTTAAAGCCGACTTAAACGTAAATAATAATTTAAAAAAATTAAAATTGAGGTTAAAAATATAAAACTGCAAAAAAATTAAAAAATTTGTAAACGCTAGCCTATAAAGTGGAAAGTTCGATTACCGACTTAAGTCTGGTAATGTTAACACGTTAAAACCCACCGTTACGGAAACCCACGATAGTCACTAATGACGAAACTGTTGATGCGATTTTTAGAAAAACTGTAAAATTTTCATTTCCGTGGTACAGTTGTAGAGGCTATGAATATAAAAGCCGAAAATCCATTTCTCATTCTCATAATAAATGAAAATTTTCAACCCGAAGAAATACAGTAATCTTTCACTTTATACTGTACATAGTAAGAATTAACATAGGCCCATAACAGGCAGGTGGAGTGTTATATTATTTGCACTTGATCTGCTAGTTTCAGAGCTACAAAAAATAGTTCTGTTTCTTACCACGTGGTCAAACAATTATATGACTGATACATTTAAGAACAGAAGAGGTAGAGGTGTAAAGACACTATGGAATAGTCCAATTCACGAGAAAAAACACCTGTCTTTAAAGAGCAATGTCTTTTGAACCGTTGTATGTAAAAACAATTACGATGCATTAAATTAAAGCTTGTTTTATTGTTGGTTATTGATTGTTACGATATACATTAACATTTTTGGAAATAAATAGGGTGTTAAATAAAACAAATTAAAAGTACCCTGTTTTTAACCACTTTTCCAGTATACCCAACTTCAAGATACTTTGTTCACGCGTACTTTAAAATGTATGGAGCTACAAAGTATTATACGTTAATATAATCTTGTAATCAACAATAAAATATGCTTTAATTTGATGTATCGTAATTTTTTTAAATACAATAGTTCAAAAGATATTGCTGTTTAAAAACAGGTGTTTTCTTTTGTGAATCGGGCTATAGTCAGAGATATCTCCTCTAAGAGTAATGAATTTCATTATACAGCCAGACAATGTGGTGAATAAAGTGAAAGTTTCATTTTCAGGGTGGAAAGTAGATACTTTTCTGAGGGCCTGGCATGTTGATAAGCATAGGTTACTTTTCTACTCAGTGAGAAAAGCATGGTAAACCACCTCATTCCTCGTTTTACTTAGTAAATCCTCTAGGGGTTCAAACCAGCCTTCGGCTGATGACCTTAACTAAAACAACAACAGTAAGAATTCAATTAGTTTGAATATTTCTGAAGACAAATTATAAATTACATCCTGCTTGGTTTTATAGTCATTCTAAGAGGCCTACTCAGTAGCAGAAATAACGTTATTACTGAGATTCTCTACAAGTAATAATAGAATGGTGTAAAGGGTTGAGAAGTATAAGACATAGCAAGGTTTTTAGAGATCATTCAGTTTATATTCTATAGAGTTGACTCACCCTCTCTTTCCTTTAAATTCCAGAAAAGCTAAAGAAAAGCAGAGAATAAAAGGACAGAGAAATTGAGGTGGGAAGACTATTGAACGATGAAATTCTTGAGAAGAAGTGAAGAACATAGTTGAATTGATGGTTTAATGGCGAGAGAAATGTAGTGAAGCTAAAGCTAATGAAGTTCCTAACATATATAAATGCCGTTGATAAATTGGCAGTTAAAAGAAAATTGGTTCCTACCATACCTACTATTATAAAGTTCAGTTAAACTCATTATAAAATTGCTGATGCTCAAATTGAAAATTCCTTATTACGTAATTACACATTGTTTGAATATTAAATTTGCTGATACATTTAAAACATTATTAAGTTCGTATAAAGCTTATTAAATGTAACTTTGTGTTACTTAGTAATCTAATTTTGTGTTATTTACTTACAATCTTTGCATCCATTTAGTACGAATCATAAAACTAATATTTGCAAAAGCATTTCAGCACTAAAATTCACTACTTAAAAATTAATGTACAAGTAAACTCAGAGGTAAAGTTTATAAATTTATATACAGTTAGTTGAAAAGACGTTTCATGTATCAAGAACTTTTATAACAAAAACTTCCTGAGAATATTATTTTTTCTTTGAACATAGTCTATTACTTTCTCTTGCCTACATGAATATAAATAGGAAAGAAAGTATTGTTTTCATGTCGATTTTTCGAAATCGAGTTTTTACCGGATACGAACTTGAAACTTGAAACTTAAGTTAGATACCACTACCGAACCCGACAACTTGCGTTACCAGTACACTGAAAATATCTCCCATCGTTCTATTTTGGGTTTTTAAAGACATTTACCGACGGTTTAAAAAATTGTAAATGAGAAAATGAGTAGTGAGCTAATAAGACTGTAAAAATCTGTCTCTTAAAAATTAAAGTAATTAAACACAAGTTAAAAGAATGGAAGAGGAAATTAGATACATACAACGCTCGATTATATACAAAAAACACCTTGTGATTGTGAGTTATTCCACATATAAACCGTTGACGAAATTCACAAGGATTAGGATTAGAGTAGGCGTAGAGCTAACATTAAAAGAAGCTTAAGAGAGCGTTTGCAGAGGCATCAGAGAATCCTTTAAACGTTTAGTTCAGTTTGACAACACTCACTCACTCACTTAACCGTTTAGACTACATGAAAGAATACTCTAGCATCCGCTATTGCATTCAAAAAAAAAGAAAACAAAATTATCGTACCGTATATTCTAAAACTTTATATTAAGCGGTTTTTCTGTATATTTAGTCTTTTTTCTTCCTGTTTTTCTTTTTGCTTAACTGGCAACTTATCGTAAGCACTGTAGATGTAATATCAGCAGAATATTAACTTTGTATTGAAAGACTTAGAACCGTACGAACAGATGCAACACAGATTAGAAGTTTTTTTTCATAAAAATAAACTTAAGCTTCTTGTGTTTCTTTCAGATTTATCATGAGAACACATTGTCAACCATGAATAAATTTTTTTTAAATAAAAGAGAAGAATATAAATTTAAATGAGTTCCAAAAATGAATTAGGTAGTAAGAAAATCGGACTAAATAAAAACCTATAGTCCGTTTTTTGTTGGTTGAGTCCTAATGTAAACTGCTTATGTGTTAGTCCCTGTAAATACACAACACACTCGTGGCCTTGGGTGAACTCTCTGCAAGCTAACCGGTGAACTACCTACTCATTACACCTCAAAACACCTCAAAACACCTACTCATTACAATTTTTATTTGTCAATTCAATAGTCAATTTCAATCGTCGGTGGTATAATTTAATAGGCCTAATAACAAAATTATAATTGTTTTATCATTTTTATACACAAATTATTTTCATTTCACATGACTTTATCAGTTATTTATAAATTGGCGTAATCAAAACAAAATAAATCTTGTAGTATATGAGTCAGTCACATTTTGGAATACGTGGTGTGATGTCTTCATGATTTAGTGTGCGATTTGATAATAAAATTAGTTCTATTTATTCGCATAAATTTTTGTATTATTTCTTAGTTTTGGGTGTTAGTGCGTGGTTGTGTACGTGATTGTGCGACAACAGATGTATTGACGATGGCGGACGAAACTTTTTTTCGGCAGTAATATTAAACATAAAAATCGGAAACCTTTACGAAGCGGAGAAAAGACATTTGCAATTAATGTTTTCAATAAGTTTGCTAATAAATATCCTAACCTAGAAATTAAAGAGGTAAAACCACTTACTGCTGAATTTACTGGTGTATCTTGTTCAAGCGTTCACAGAGTACGGAACGAATTTTAACAGAATGATGTTTTATAAACCTCAGTTGAAAAAAGAAAACGTAAAACGCCTGCTTTAGACAAATTTGATGATGTCAACAAAACTGCTTTAAGATTTATTATTCATCAATTTTCCTTTAGAAATGAGTTACCTACTTTTAATAAGATTTTATCGGTTGTCACTAATGGTCCTGATTTAACCAACATTAGTCGGCCCACTCTTCATAAACTAATTCTATCTATGAGGTTTAAATTCAATAGTAGACTAAATAAATTTTCGTGTAAAAGTATGTAACTGCATGAAAGGTACGAGCGAACGTAGTGTAACCAAAATTTTTTGAACACTCTGTTCTGATCGTTCCACTCGCCCGGTGGCTTGTTTACGCTACGACTCAACTAAGAAAAAACTTACTATAATAATTTTAAAATACATAAATAAAAAATTATTTTTAAAAATTTTCAAACCTAGAATTTTAAAACGTTTAATATTCAATTAATATTAAAAAATATTTCAACAATCTATTTTCTCAGTAACATTCAATTTTACATGCAAGTGACCACAGTAACAAGTGTTTGGAGACCGTTACGAACCCGTAAATTGTAAAACCTTGGGAATATTATGAGAAATCTGAAATAAAAATTGCTAGAGTTTTCGCTACATGGAAATATAGACGGACGTCGTCCATCTGGCCGAGGAGGTATTTTTTGACTTAAAAATTTAAAATACTGGTTAAATTTGCCGTCTGTTCAGTTATTCCAAAGAGTAGCATAATAGTAACTACGAGCATTCTACTTTGACGAGTTTACAATTGAAGTCGAGTATCTAACAAACTAACACCAAACCGTTTCTATTTAACTGATTGACTATAACGTTTTTTTGAAGAAAAAAAACATGTAGGAATTTTTTCAAGATACCAGTTCAGTCAAAAATTAATCTGTCGACGGTCAAACCCTGTCTCTCTGCTGAGCTCAATTCTATAATTTGGACAATTGGTCTATTTATTGAAATTCTTCTAACATGTCCATACTGTTTGACTCGTTTTATTTCAATTTATCCGTTGCTGTGACATTCATCTGTCAGGTGTATGATGGGAGTCAACCACCTTACCTCATGCAGATCACTATTTGAAGAGCTGCAATTGCTCACAGTTCCTTCTTTGTACATTTTTGAAGTGATAATGTACGTAAAGAAAAATAACTTTTTACAGAATTTAGATGTTCACAACCACTTCACAAGAAACAGAATCGATAATTATGTAGCTAATCACAACACTAAATTGTCTGAGCAAAAACCAACTTATGCAGATAGAAATTACATCAATAAATTGCCACAAGGTTTAAAAAGTAGTGACAATTTAAGTCATCTTAAAAAAAAGCTAAAACAATACTTGATTGATGAAACATTTTATCGTGTGCACGAATTCCTTTCTAAATAGTTTTTCCAACAATGCAAAATTCGCATGGAGCGTTATAGGGATAGAGAAGGAGTGTATATTGAAGGTAACAATAAGTGATTATGTATAAAGTTAAAATAAATTTTTTACGTCAGTCTCGTTATTTAATAGCCACACCTCGTATGAGGTGATATACCGATGAAAAATTTCAGAGCTGGCCGAGAATCGATACCGGCATAAAATCCAGTTGCTTTAATCACTACACCACGTGCCGGCCATTTATGTATTAATGTTAAATTTTAGAGCAGGAATGTTTTGCTGTTTAACAGAAAAAAATTCAGGCTTTAGCTTGGAATTGTCAAGAAAAATGTGGAAATTTAAGAGTATTTTTTAAAGTTCCTAAACATTAACATGAAATCCAATATTTTTAGTTACATAAGATTAACTGAATGAATAGTAAGTTATTTATTTATATTCCCTTGTACTATAAACTTATTTTAAACATTTTTTTTTATTAAATAATATCCAGTTAAATAAAACCGACTGAGATTACAAATAGCGGCAGTATATTCAAAATGACAAACTGGGCACCGTAGCGCGTATAAGAGATTAAAAAAATACAAATAGGCCAACTGTGCTACTGTATTTACGTATGTCAAATTCATTGAAATATATGTATATGGAGACTAAACAACATTTTTATTCATAAAAGTATTCAAAAAATTTCATTTTTTATTATTTAATTTTCAATTTCACCATTCGTTAAAAATATGTGAACGAGTAGGCCTACGTATGACAAACAAAAATTACTGGATGGATAAAAACTGGTAAAATATTTCCACAGAAATGTTTTGTTTATAGGATTAACAAATAAATTTATATGACATTTTAAAGCAATAAATCATTTTTATAGGTTAAATTTACTGTAAATTATTAAAAGTTAGTTTTGTGGATTATGGTACAGACAGGTTTACTAAATTGCGTCGTGTACAACATCCATTAATGTTTAGATTACACAACAATGTACATACCATATTATTTTAGGCTTTTATTTTTTGCAAAAGCCTTCGAGGCAGCTTAATCAATGAGCTAATAAAAAGTCGATATTTTCCAGTGACACTGGTTGGGCAGGCGACTTTGTTTGGTGACCAACTGATAAACATTTGTCGACAAATTCCACTTTAAAATTTATGCCTAATCCTTTTCTAAAAATACAGCAAAAAAACAGGGATCAAATTGAGAAGGTTGGAGAATATCAATAATGTACAGTTTTCGATAATTTTTTAAATTTGTTATCGGGAACTGTACATTATTGACAACCCCCCCCCCCAATTTTCCCACTGCTTTTGTATTGTATTTTTGACGTGGCTCAGGCATGAATTTGAACAGGGATTCCCAAAGGAGTTTGTTCATGAGTGCTGTCAGCTGGACACCAAACAAAGTCGCTTACCCAACCGGTTACTTAACAATAAGTAGCGACTATCCACCAGCTTGACTGACTGGGCTGGCCCGAAGACCTCGATAATAAATAAAAGCTACAAAAAAAATAAACTAAAGCTAAACTAAACAACCCATTCTTCTGACATTCAACTTTCACTTTTGGTCATCAAAATTGTGTTTTTTACTTTCCCTTGCGCTATTATGAAATATAGATAAGAAAAATCATGTTTCCATATCAATTTTTCACCTTAAATACATGTTTCTAGGCTCCCTGAAGTAAAAAAAAATGTTTTTACCAATTTATCTCTGTTTGTGTGTGTGTGTGTTTGCGCGCGCGTGTGTGTTTGTGTGTGCGTGTGCGTGCGTGCGGAGAAAATAACTTGAGAATTAGGAAACTTTGCAAAGTTTAAACGTGAAACTTAAGTAAAGTGTCACGAGGAAACCCGACACGAAAATTTTCATTAAAATTGGTCTTCGAAGAATTATTCGTGCGTTTTTTAACTTCTTTTCGATTGTTTAGGAAACAGCTCCCGCATTTTTTTTTTAAATTCGCCTCATTTATAATATTTTTGTACTCTACGAGATGTGGTAAGCGTACCTACACTAGGATTTGAACTATGAAACCCTCATATCCGAAAATTAGTTGACTTGCGATGACCGCTTTACCACTAGACCAACCCGGTGGGTTAACTTTTATTAAAACGATTTTAGTCTAGCATCAGTTTTACGTATTTTTCTCATCAAAATCAAAGTCCAACAAAGGTTAGTTTTCATTTACTGTCATTCACTCATGATTAAAATAAAATTAGGTTATGTTTTTTTTTCATATTACAGTGTTTATTCGCGATTACGCATAGGTTATATTTTTCATGTTTTATATTGTCAAGAGAAAGTCAGAGAGTGTTTTACACCAGACTTTTTAACTTTAATTTTAAATTTTCGTTTCACAATACATATGGCGCCCCAGCACATTTTGGTATCGAAGTTCGTGAGTTTTTAAATTCCAAAATTGATGAATGGATTGGTCATCGTGGTACAATCGAATGGCCTGCGCGCTCGCCAGATTTAACGCAATGTGATTTTTCACTGTGGAGTATTGTGAAAAAAAAACTAGTGTATTCTTCCAAGCCGCAAAACCTGCACGAACTAATAATTTCAATTGAAATTGCATTTGACTGTAAATTACGATAAAATGTTACTGTTGAAAATTTGTGAATCAGTTTTAAGTCGCGTTATAAAGTGTATAGAGAATCATGGTGGACATTTTGAACATTTAATAAACCTGCTACAACATTTTCAAGGTATTTTATGTACAGTTCATATAATAAATTTGTTTTTTTTTTGTCTATAGGTTTCTTATTCGAGTAACCTTTCTTCTCATTTCCCTAAATATATGGGAACCGACATATGGACTACCCTGTATTTGGCAGTTTACCTTTAAAGCTTTTAGTTTAAACTTAACCAAACAGAAAACCGCAAATTCTAAACCACTTTCTGTGCTTTTAAACCTAAACAACCATAACTAGAGAAAATAGAAGTAGACTACGTTTCGGAGAGTTAAAGTAACTGTTTAAAATTTTACCTTTATTATTAGTTTACTTGTACGGCAAATTCGTTATTTAGAACTTCTATTTAAACATCAACCACTACAAGTCTACTTTCAGACAATATTTTACCTTATTTCAATTGCCTTTTCACTTAACTTCAATCTAGTACTGAACAGTAAAAAATATTGTTAAAACTCGTTAAAATTCAAAATCATACTTATATTTATTTTTTTGTAATTTCTCAACCTGTAACAATATTTTAAAAAATGTGTGACCGTCTATTTGAACAGATATCTTGTTTGGATAGTTGTACCTTGTAATATTTTAAATATGTCCAAAAAACCATACACGCACAAATTTTCCTAACATTTCAGTAGGTATTTTTAAAGTACAGACACTGGTTCCAATTGCAGCCAGAATATAGTCAAGTTCAGCTCTTGCTACTTAAGCAAATGAAGGACTTGGCCGGTATAAAACGAGTATCGAAGCTCACACAACACAGATTAGATGAGCGAATGATCTCAGAGAGAAAGGTGAATGAGAATAGCTTAAAACAGAAGTGATTAGAAGAGGTCTCTATCCAGCTCTGGATGGAGAAGGGCTAGAAAAAAAGAAACATTTTCTGCTACTTCTTCGTAAAAAAATGCATAATTTACTATAGAAGCATAGTTATAGATACTGAAGTCACAGATTGCCTTTTAAGTATGGATGAGCTGTGAGCAAGGAATGTGAAAATTTGACAGTGCTGCCAACCTCAACGGTGAGATGCTTCATTTCACTACCATGCAGTTATCACACGGATTTTGTAAGCTAAGGTTTATTGCCGAGAAATATTTTCTTCATATACCTTATAACAAAATATCTGACCTGTAATTTTGCCTATGGCTTAATTACAGAACTAGAAATGTTTGATTTAATGTAATTACCAGCTTCCTTTTCTATTGGAACAAAATGTTCCAGGAATAAATCGCCTTGTTTGCTATCGCTATCACAGTCGTCTTCACTATCAGTCTCACTAGTGTCTACCTAACTGTTTCCTTTTTTTACCGGATGTCAACAAAATTGTTGAAGAACAAGTTCTTCACGACTTTAATTTCCTTCTTTATTGTTCGAATTGTGGAAAGAGAATCATCACAGTAGTTAGCCATTCGTTCATGGCTTTTTTTAAGAGGCAGGGAAAAACATTTTTGTTTAGCTTGAACTTTACAGAAATTTTTACACTGCTTATTAGATTTCGTTTAACACTGTGAATAGTCAGCCCACGTTTTCGAGAAACTAACAGTTCTGTTTATGTTAACAAACTAAAAAATATGCGTACAGTTAACCTACAAAAGGTTCCGCGATATACTGTATATGCTCTGCGTATAGTATAATTGTTGTGTTTGTTGCACTGAAATTTAAGCAGTCGCGCATGCACACTGATGCTTTCCCCTCTTTACCCCTCGTTGCAAATAAGGGCAAACTCGTGACTCAAGTAGCTATACCCATTACAGGTCATTCTGGGTTGGATCTAGAAGCAAAATGATACACTGGATGATATACGGGGTTGGCAAATAGATTCCTCGTAACATAAATAAACATGTATACAATGAAAACTATATTATAAACACTAAAATTTGAAAGAAATTTAGTACAACTACCACCGGACCTGAAGGAATTGGAAACTTCTGAACTATATGAAAGTGGAAAGTCCAGTTGAATGGGCTATACCCACTTTCCCACCCAAATAATCCAGATATTGCATTGTGGTCATCTCCCATGTCTCCGAATTATTAATTGGAATACACTGTGTCCTTTGTATGATACATCTATGGTTAGATAGAAGCATCTAACGTTCATTTTCAAGGCAAGGAATTAAAATTTTCTGTTGTTTTCCTAGCATGATTAATCCTAACTGTTACATCCTTTCTTCTACTATATATAATTTTGTTTCTCAGATATTTGATATTTTGTATTTTTCATACTTCTGAATTATAATATTATTCAGGTGTATAGATTTTTTCTAACATCTGAGATTAATTACAATCAGTTTAAAAACAAAAACTATAAGTAAATAGCATGAACGGGTACGAAGACAATACCCAATGGTATTGCTTCGGAAAGAAAAAAAATTAAGTATAATTTTTGAAAATATAACTAGATAAAGATGAATAACAGTAATAGAAAATAGAAATGCGTAGAGGAAAAAGATGATGTTGATATGGACTTCAATTATTTAAAATGTAGGTTAGTCGGTAAATCTAAACGGAAGTTCAAGCAATTTTATTCGTTTCAGTCGTGTCACGTCTTCGCTATTATCAAGTAAATTAAGCGCCAAAGAATTCGGGTGATCTGCTAATTTTTCTTGATATTTAAAACTTAGCGTAGTTTCTTCTTCCATGGTGATGACACATAAGTCCTTATGCAATGCATCATTTGTCACATACCATGGAGCATTTGTTATTATCCGTAAGACTTTCGACTGGAATCGTTGGATGATAGTAAGATGCTATTTCATAGCTGATCCCCAAAGCGGTAACCCGTAAGTCCACAGCGGTTTCACTATTGCTTTGTTCAGTAGAAGCTTGCTCTCTAATGACAGCTGTGAACGTTTGTTCATCATCCAATATAAATCTCTCAGCTTCAATCCTAGTCTTTTGTGTGTATTCCAAATATGTTTGGACCAGGTAAGGCGTCGAATTAAGTGCATTTCCAAGTATTTTACATCATCTAACTGAGGATTTAATAATTATTAAATAAATAGATTTAATATTAAATAAATGCATAAATCCAGAGGAATTTTTCGAGAATTTATTAATCCTAATAAAAAAATATTTATAAGACCCAACACAATATTTTCCAATTAGGAAAAACTGTAAAATGAATAAATGAATGAAAAATAGTTGAACGAGTGACAGTAAATAAAATAAATTAATTCAAAACATTATACTTGGATGAAAAACACATAAAAATCCACCAACAGGTCAACGCAAAACTTAATTTACCTTGATGCATTATCAACTGTTTTGAATATGTAACAGATTTATTTATTATACAGTTTGTTTTTTTAGTGAAACAGTAATGTAATCTGGCTAGGCTTGATGACAGTCGATTGTAAAAGGTAACAAGCATTTTAAAAGTCATGGGGTTGCCTCTCATGAATAATTTATTTGAATATGTGTAGTACATATTAATTTGACTATTTTAATGAATATTTGAATGGTGTAATCCGCTACACAATTTGTCAGGTTTGTTATTCTTTTGTAATTGAGGCGTCCTTTTATACATTTATTGTAATGAATATTTTAAAATGTATATACCGCTTAGTTTCCCTTTTTGTGTTAGTGAGTTTATAATAAAGTTTCGAAGAAAATTTTTGAAATTTTTTCTTTTTTCCTCTCGTTTGCCGTTCTATTTTGATTTTTATAAACTTAAACATCATCAAAAAATTGCTATGCAACTGTCTAAAAAATTAAAAATTTCACAATCGGATACAGCAAAATATCTTGGTCTCCACCTAGACGGGCGTCCAATGTGAAGGACTCACATATGGAGTAAAAAAACTATATTGAATGCTTAACAAAAATCTAGAAACCATAGAAATTATAAAAGCAGCGACAACCAATACAACTTCTAAAATCAAATTTATGGGCGAACTTTCAAAACCAGAACCCTTTGAAATAAAAATAGTAGTCAGACAAAGATATAGACTTTCTCCGCTTTATTCAACTGCGTTTTAGAAAAAGTAGTAAGAGAATGAAGAAAATAAGACACAATTGGAGTCACTCTGGTAACAGGCAAAAATAAGCTAAAAATAGTTTGTTAGCTTTTGCGGATGACATGGGCCTTATAACAGACACTGTAGAAAACGCTATTACACACATAAAAGAACTACAAAAACAGGCTGCAAAGATTAAACTCCAAATCTCCTTCCAGAAAACATAATACATGACCAATATTATAGATGCCTCAAATAAACTGAAAATAGGAGAAAACACAGCAGCAAAATTAGAAAAATTTAAATATCTCGGAGGAAAACAACAGTGAAAAGTATGTACATGAAAACAGAGCGATGACGTTTAATAAACTTTTTCCTTCAAAAAAAATATCTACAATAAAAAAATCACTGTCTTGGAACACAAAAAAAACACTACCAAACAATAGTCAAACCATAAATTTTATACGCAGCAGAAACAATTAAATTTTTCACCGCGGAAAAACTAAAGAGAAAAGAAAGAAAAATCTTAAGGAAGGACGCAAGAAAATAGGACCGGAATGCAGGTTAAAATCAAACAAAGAAATCTACACAAACGTGAAAAAGCTTTCACACACAATCAGAAACAGAAGATTACAATTTCATTGTCATATTTACAGAATTGATGAATCCAGGTAACCCAAACAAATCTTCAACATTTTAAATAAGCAAAAAGCCAAAATCTCATGGCACCAAGAAATAAGTAAAGAACTGAGAGTTCAAAAAATTATACTAGAAATCATCTACCGTAGAGAAAAGTTCAGGAGTTTAATGAAAAACCTAGAATTTCAGGAAGAAAAACATCTAACATCAACGACATCTAACGAACGCCAAAAAATTGTCCGAAGAAAGGAGGAAAAAGCATTCCAGGAAGATGAAAGAAGCATGGGCCAAAAGGTTAATTAATGGTACCCTTTAAATTGGGTAATTCGAAAAAAAACAGTACACAAATTTGTGTAGACATACGGAATACAACTCTGCGGTATAAGTTATAGTAAAATGGAATAAATTCTGAGGTTTTAATCAAAAATACTTTGAAACATCATACTAGATACATACTAATCAACGCTATAGTACACATACACGAACATTCCAATAGTATAAAAATAAATACAGATGTTTTGCACCTATTACAAAACAAGGCTTGAAAATACAGAATCTACAAGCCATCAATCTCCTAAACAACAGTGAAACACACAGACTTCAATTTTATCCTACAAATTTATTTTAATGCTTTTTCATTAAGAACAAAACAACGAATTCTAAATTTATAGAGTGATACCAGAGGGCATTTCGCACTCATGGTTAATATTCACAACACATTTACTCATAGTTTTGTAAGAGCAGATCGTAGGTTCATAGTAACAAAAACAAATCTGGTGTAAAACACTCACACAACTTTCTCTTGCCAATGCAAATAATTAACAATATAACCTAACATTAGTAATAAAATATTAGAAATAAACAAAAAACTAACCTCAATAATCATAACATAATTTTAATAATGAGTAAAAGACGCAAAAAGAAAATCAACTTCAGTTTGGTTTAAGACTACGGAAAATCTCTCTCACGCTAAACTAGGCTCTGTAGAGAAAAATGCTGCAAATAAAAGTTGTAGATCTTTTAATTTCCTATAAATTTAATTATATACTTTTGTCGTAAAATGTATACTAAGGCTGAAATCTTTAAAAAATCGATTTTTCACACGTTTTCGTGAGAAAAAAACAGAAAATCGCTAATTACTGCAAACTAAGCGTTATACAAAAAAGTTTGAAGTAAAAGTTGTAGGATTTTAAATTCTCTACAATTTTTCTTATACATTTTTGCGCTAAAATGCATATTAAAGCCGCAATCTTAAAAAATTACATGTTTTACGTGAAACAGCCTCACCAAGAATTTCAGCAAACATGGCGCCTACCCTATCGTGTAGAGCATAAAAAATTTAGTAAACCAGGCAATTTTTAAAAAATTTGTAGGAGCTGTTTTTGAGAATCTCGCAAAAAAGTGAAAAATTACACGAATAAACTACTACTTCCGGTTAACCGATTTTAATGAAAATATTTGGGTCGGGTCCGGTAGTGGTGTCTAACTTAAGTTTCAAGTCCTATCTTGAGATATTCTGTTCACATACACACACACACACACACACACAGACCAATCGCTAAAAACATGTTTTTGGGTTCAGAGGGTCAGAAATCGTATAGATGTGGTGAAAACTCGATTTCGAAAAATCGACATGAAAACAATACTTTCCTTCCTATATATTCATATAGGCAAGAGAAAGTAAAAATGCATATGCCTCTCTTTTTTTTCGTATAGATTAAAAGTGTGATGGTGAAATTGATAAACACTGTATCAAACTATTTTATACTGCAAAAACTCATTATAAAGCAACACCTACAGACCTTAGCGATATCCGAGAAATCTCGTTTTCTAAACTTTTTTATAACTTACGGATGAAAATTATTTATATCAAACTTAAATGTAACGTATTTAGAAAAAGAGTTTATATTTAGTTATTTCTCCAGCAAAAAAGAAAGAAAAAAGTGTGTATTCTGAAAATCAAAGAAAGAGAAAATATGAACGATGAAAGAACTTGATCTTTCAGGGAAAATCAGAGAGAAAAGAGAAAAACTTAAATTTATATTTCTCACCTCTCATCTCGTGATCAAAGGTACTTCAGCTTTTGTCGTTTCAAAGTATTCGCAATTGCCATAGTTTTTTTTTAATTAGCTTCACCAAGACATCCGTGTTTTTTATTACATCTATCAATAGTCAGCAAACGTCTTTAACAACATATCTCAAAAGCCACTAGGTTCTTTCTAATTTTGGTTCACCGTACAAGCCTCCAACCCATACAACAAACGTAACAACGACAACTTAAAAAAGAAATCCTAAAAAGTGTAAATTAAAAACAAGGTCAGAAGAGTTTAGAAAATTACAACCAGTCAATATGAAGGTAATATGGTGCAAGGCCAGCGAAGAGGAAAGAAATATCTGAAATGAAAAAGGTACAAGTCATAAGACAACTCCAGTATTAATAAATAATGTATTGTAACATTGTACAGGTAAGGGATAATAGCAATGGAGAACTCCAATTCTGAAAAAGTAATATTATTAATAGAGGAGTAAAACAAGGGTGTGGTCTATCACCCACTTTGTTTAATATTTATTTGGATGACGTGATCAGAAGGTGGAAGTATCAAATATACACTAGTATTCTCATAGGAAAAGATAAGGTTTGTAAGCCGCCTATTATTTGCCGATGACCTGATAATGCTACAAGAGCATGAGGATGACCTGCAGAGAGCACTTTTCATGCTGAACAAATTCTGAAAAGAATATAAGTTGACAGTTTCGATGAAAAAGACAAAGGTAATGGCATTCAGAGGGAAGGAGCCAGTCGGAAGCAAAATTGTTATAGATAATAATATTTTGGAACAGATATCCCACTTTCAGTGTCTAGGTTGCAACATTACATACCAACAGGATAAAGATGCTTACAATAAGATGCACCGATTTCAGCAAATATGCGGAACTATCCACCGCACTTTAAAAATAAAAACACGAGGGTGAGATTTTATAAAAGATTAGCAGCGTTAACTCTACTCTATGGCAGTGAAACTTGGGTGCTATCAAAGCGAGAGGAGAGTGGATTGCAACTATCTGAAATGATATAATTTCTTCGACATACGTATGGGTGTAGTATAGACGATCGTAACAGGAATACCGAGATAAGGAAAGAACTCAACATCTTCTCTATATACGACAGGGTATCTCAGAACAGAATGCAGTGGTTAGAGCATGTAAACAGAATGTGGGAGGATAGGATACCTAAGCACAAACTGGGCTATAAGCCGGAGGGCAGGAGAAAACGAGGACGCCCGAGAAGGAGATGGGCAGATTTGAGAGGTTCGGAACAGGCAGAGATGCCTAATCCTTGAAAGGCAGAAGAAGAAGAAGACATTGTACAGTTATAATTTGGAAATCGTAGAGGGAATAAATTGCGTATTGCACGAACGGTGTGTATTGGAAAAAGATAATGATTGCGATGAATGATGTGTGTTAAATACGAATACTCGAAATCGAAACTAGTAGAAATTTTTGTTTCAATTTTGATTCCTTCTAACTTACTATGTTCTGGTACAGCGGTGAAATTGTTAAAAGGCTCTCCATTGTTTGGGAAACTATCAGATCACAGGTAAAAAAACCGGTAAAAATCACAGATAAAAACAGTTAGCCCCTTTTTAGTGAGTTAATTGAATTGTGAATGGAAAATGATATCGGGCCGTAAAAATAATGTTGTTATAGAACAAGTTTTGAATTACGTTAATAGCGCGTGTTCGTACAGGTGGTACTAAGTGGTTGTGGACACGTAATTCATTTTTTGTTTTTGTTGAGTGGCAGGATCTTATTTATGGTCGATTTTAAGTTTTAAGTTGTGTAATTAATTTAATTGAAGTAATGTAATGGTAATTTGTTAGTAGTCCAAATTTAATAATAATGTGTCAATTAATAATTACTGTTACAACTTTGTTTATTATTTATTATACCCAGATCCCGAACTAACATAGGTTTGGATATTACAGTACCTTATTCTAACTTAATGCCTGGACACTTTGTTAGTACATTTGCAAATAAATATTATGTTACCTATACATCGGTATGAATAGTATACCTTTTAGTTTCTCCTACATGAATATAATATAGGAAGGCAATATTGTTTTCATGTTAATTTTTCGAAATAAAGTTTCCACCGGATCTACACGTTTTCAGACCCCCTCCTGAACCCAAAAAACATGTTTTTAGCGATTGGTCTCTGTGTGTGTGTGTGTGAGTGCGTGTGTGTGTGTGCGTGTGTGCGTGTGTGTGTGTGTGTGTGTGTGCGTGTGTGTGTGTGTGTGACCAGAATATCTCAAGAACGAAACATTGTACAAACTTGAAACTTAAAACTTAAGTTAGACACCACTACTGGACCCGACACGAACATTTTCATCAAAATCGGTCGACCGGAAGTAGTAGTTTATTCGTGTAATTTTTCACTTTTTGCGAATTTCTCAAAAACGGCTCCTACGAATTTTTTTTAAAATCGCTTCATTTACTAAATTTTTTATGCTCTATAAGATAGGGTAGGCGCCATGTCTGCTGAAATTCTTGGAGAGACTGTTTTTACGTAAAAAAAATTTTTTTTTTTAGATTGCGACTTTAATATGCATTTTAGCCCAAAAATGAACCTAGTAAAAGTTGTAGAAAATGATAAATTCCACAACTTTTAGTTCAAACATTTTTTTGTATAACGCTTAGTTTACCGGTAATTAACGATTTTCTGTTTTTCCTCACTGACGTGTAAAAATCGATTTTTTTAAGATTTCAGCCTTAGTATGCATTTTACGACAAAAAAGCATAACAAAATTGATAAAAAATTAAAAGATCTACTACTTTTATTTAAAGCATTTTTCTCTACAGAGGTTAGTTTAGCGTGAAAGAGTGATTTTCCGTATTTTTAAGCCAATCTGAAGTTGATATTCATTTTTCGTTTTTCAATAATAATTAAAATAAGGTTAGGTTTATTTGAGGTTAGTTTTTTGTTTATTTCTAATATTTTGTTACTTACGTTATATTGTTCATTATTTGCATCGGCAAGAGAAAGTTGTGTGAATGTTTCACACCAGATTTTTCTTACAGTCTAAATGTAGGTGTCCTGTATCCACAAATTATATATCCGTGAATTGTGTACTACTTGTAGGCCTGAAATTCGATTAGCAAATTTATAAATCATAAAAACCGTATTAGTTTATTTTAAGTGATTAATACGGTTTGGTTGTTATAAATAACATTCTGTATAAATACAGAAATGTTCACTTTCGTACTGTTGCGAAGAAACTTTGTATAAATCTTAGATGAGTGAGAAAGTAATTCACTCATCCTTAACGGAAAATTAATTTATAGCTTCTAATACACGTTGAGAAAATGGGAAAGGCACTATATCAAGTAATCTGATATTTGAGAATATTGTAAAAGCAAATGCGTCTTACAACTTTTGATCGGCTCTTCTTTCGTGGGAATGCGCTACATTTTAGAGGTAGAAAGGAGTTTTAGAAGTATACTTTGCGATTGTCTGAAGTGACACTGTTTGTACCTAGAATCAAAGAAACAAGATGAATCACTCTTTTTTGCTTCATCGGTGTAAATTTTTGTAGTTTTTTTTTTATAAAATGCACCTCTACGATTGAATTTAATGTGAAATTTATAAACTTTTAAACAACTTTATTAGGTAATTCTTTATTCATTTCTCGTCATAGATTTCTTTCAATGTATAAATTTTTCTTAACCCTAGAGCCAGCAATCGTCGATTTTGAGACGATGTTGCCGCTTCTTGAACCGGTCGCGTCGCAAAATCGGGTTTGCTTCATAGCATTGCAATGTTGTCGTTTTAGTTTTACACTCATCTTGAGACAGCGTTGCTGTTTTGTATAATAATTTAATAATATATAAAGTAAATTTTTACGTATAATACAGGAATTTTAGTTTCATATTCTGTCTTTGTTTCTCTGTTCAAACCACACTATCCTACAGCTGAATTTGGTTTACATGATGTGTTTTTGTGTATATTTTCTTCAGTTTTGAACATAGAATCGTTTTATTTTGTTTTATTTTGAAATAAACATTATAAGTAACGATTCTTACATAATGGATTTTAAAAGTATAGCATAAGATAGATTTAAACAGTAGTGTCATCTAAAATTTTTTAAAATATTTGTCTAAAAATTATTTCCAAATAGCTTCAGCATCCCTAACTATCAGATTAAAATTTCAATAATGTATTTATTCTATTTTATTAAGTTTTCTTGTTATTTTGATACGTCATGTGATAAGGTTTGTGATTTATAGCAAATTTTTAATGATTTCTTTACGGTTTGCTGACCCATATGCTAGAAATTCTCTGCCGGTCTAAAAAAATGTTATTGCCGGCTATAGGGTTCAAATATCTATGTTCTATGTTAAACAGACCTTAATAATTCTAACATAACAAAAAGAAATATTTTAACTTATTAATAATAACCTTATATTTTCAAAAAGTGTATAAATAGAAATACGCGATCGAGGTGCAAACGAGATAAAATCAAGAATAGACAAGCATTTAAAAAAACGGTAGTCTTATATAATAGAGAACTTAAAAATTACCTTACAAGCTTGCTTACTTCGCTGCTATATGTTTTCCATTTTGTTGTATGGTGTTAAGACTAGGACTCTGAAAGTTGATGACATGAAACCATTTGAGGCATTCAAAATGTGATGCTACAGAAGGATTTTGAATGTTTTATGGATGGATAAGTCTGCAACAACCTGCCCATAACAGACAGGTGGAGTGTCAAATTATTTACACTCAATCTGTTTGTTGCAGGGCTAAAATAAATAGTTCTGTTTCTTATCACATGGTCAGCCAATTAAATGACTGAATCATTTAAGAACAGAAGAGGTAGAGGTGTAAAAGACACTAGTCAGAGTTATCTTCTCTGAAAGTAATAAATTTCACTATACAGCCAGACCCTGTGGTGAATGAAGTGAAGGTGTCATTTGCAGAGTGGAAAATATGTGCTTTTCAGAGGGCCCGGCATGCTGTTAAGCGTACTTTTCCACTCAGTGAGGAAGGCAATGGTAAACCACCTCACTCCTCGTTTTACTTAGTAAAACCTCTACAGGTTCAAACCAGCCTTTCGGCTGTTGACCTAAACAACAACAACAAGTCTGCAACTTTCTTGGTAGGGTTTACTCCATCTTTTGGATAAAAGAACTGAAATTTAAGGCATCAATTCTAAAATATACCTAACTGAATTTTTTTGACGAGTAATGAGAGATCAGGAATACAGATTATTACAGAATATTACGCATATTATATGCTCATAACAGGAAGGTGGAGTGTTAAATTATTTGCACTCTACCTGCTAGTTCCAAGGCTACAAAAAATAGTTCTGTTTCTTATAGTATGGTCTGCTAATTATATGACTGAAGCATTTAAGAACAGAAGAGGTAGAGGTGTAAAAGACACTAGTTACAGTTATCGCCTCTGAGAGTAATGAATTTCATTATACAACCAGACCCTTTGGTGAATTAAGTGAAGGTGTAATTGCAGGGTGGAAAGTAGATGCCTGACATACTGATAAGCATACTTTTCCATTCAGTGAGGAAGGCATTGGTAAATCACCTCAATGCTCGTTTTACTTAGTAAGCCTCTAGAAGTTCAAACTATCATTTCGGCTGATGACCTAGACAACATGATTTTTTTAACTTCTCAGTATAATACATGACTTTATTTGTATCGATGATCAAACGGCCTAAGCGGTTATGAGCAACGTAAAGTAGAAAATGTAATTTTTATAAACATTATTTTGTAAATAAAATAGAAAAATTATGAAATTTTTTTAAACTGCAATATTTCCTCAGATAGAATAAGAAAATAAATAAAAATTTAAAAGAATAGGCTAGGACATATGTTAAAACCATTTTAAAGTTTTATGTCCTGAATATACGAGTCACACAAAAAGAGAGATATATACTTTTCTGCGCTTGAGACAAATGTGCCCTGCATATAAATAATATCTTGTTAACATGAAGGCCTACAAATTTACATCAGTGAATTTTGGAAAGGATGTAACAAGGGACTTTAAGTTACTTAAAATATACACCACTAATAAATTATATGCTAATATTCAAAATTTATTTACCTCAATAAATGTGAACAATTAATCTTTTCTTCTCTATCTGTTAATTGAACAGAAATTAATTTACTGCTTTAAATAAGTTGACAAGAACTTCCCATCTCATATAGTTAATTCATTTCAGATATTATCATATATGTTGAAAATAATTAATTTTGATAATCTAAACGAAATCTTAAATTCAATTAAAATTAAGCTTCTATATAATATACTACGTGTGGCTATTAAATAACGAGACTGACGTTGTAAAAAAATTTACTTTTATTTTATACATAATCACTTATTGTCACCTTTAATATACACTCCTTCTCTATCCCTACAACGCTTCATGCGAATTCCCGTTGTTGGAAACAGTGCTGGAAGTCATCTTCTGTCAGCTCCTTCAGTATACGTGCCGCTGTCTCTTCTACAGCTTCCACAGACTCAAACCTTGTCCCTTTTAAAGCAGATTTCACCTTAGGGAACAGCTAGAAGATAATAACATGTGATGAAACGTGGTTTTTTACTTATGATTCGGAAACGAAGCGCCAATCCATGCACTGGAAGAGCCGAACTTCACCAAGAGCCAAAAAAGCTCGAATGATTTAGTCAAAATTTAAAGCAATGATGATTATTTTTTTTATATATCTATGGGATTGTGTACCTTCACTGGGTTCCTGAAGGTCAAACAATTAATCAATATTACTACCTTGAGGTACTTTCTAAACTACGTCAAAGAGTAAGGAAAAAACGGCCCGAAATGTGGAAGGAAAAATCATGAGTTCTCCACCAAGACAATGCGCCAGCTCATTCCACGTTATCTGTCAAGAGGTTCCTAGCCAAGTACAGCATCTCAGTGTTAGAACATCCACCTTATTCACCATATCTTGTACCATGTGACTTCTACTAGTTCCCTAAGGTGAAATCTGCATTAAAAAAGACAAGATTTGAGTCTGTGGAAGCTGTAAAAGGAAAAGCGGCACGTGTCCTGAAGGAGCTGACAGAAGATGACTTCCAGCACTGTTTCCAACAATGAAAAATTTTTATGGAGCGTTGTAGGGATATAGAAGGGAGTGTATATTGAAGGTGACAATACGTAATTATGTATAAAATTTAAAAAAAAAATTTACTACGTCAGTCTCCTTATTTAATAGTCACACCTCGTAATAACAGAAATGTTATAATAACGCGTACATGTTTTTCAACTCATAAAAACATAGCATATTTTTAAATAAAAAATGTTTAGCTAGTTTGTCCTTTTTTAATTTCTTTCGTCATATCTATAATTAAATTTTATTTGTTTCAGGAAATTTGATGTCTTGTTCTCCAACACTCAGATGTGCAGCGGTGGCTATTCAATACAGCTATGCCACTGAGATGGATTCATGACTGGGTGAGTTCACAAGAAGACTGCGGTAGCTCCTCACTAGAAATCGGCTTGAAGAGTAAGATGTGCGACGGTACGTGGCAGTTGGGAAAGCTGGATGATAAGTTAGCCAGTGAATTACCGTATTACTTCGAATTTAAGACGCATATTTAAAACGCAATTAAAGGGCTAAAAAAGGGGTTCGTCTTAAATTCGAGGTAATACCTTTGAGTATAATTATACTCAAAGGTACTTGTACACTAATACATATGGTCAATTTACATGAACCTCAAATTTGCCTAAAGTTCCCGTGCTATTCAATTGACGCAAGTATGACCATCCCCTTACACCAACCGGCAAAATTAAACGAGCTTCTGCAACTACGATTGTCGAATGGATTTAAAAAGCTTGAAAAGATTTGCCACCGGGTGTCACCATTAAATCTTTTTTAAGTCCTGTTTGTCGAATGCGTTGGATGGCTGTGAAGGTGGTGTCCTTTGGAATCACAGTGACACAAACGAATCCGATTCAACATCCAATGTAAGTGACGACGACTCGACTTCGTAGAACGAACCGTAATTAAAAAGCGAACGAAACAGTCTACTTATTTAGCTATAAAAATATTAAATAAAAAATCATATACATAATCTATATATATATAAACATGATTTTTGTGAAATGTTACTGTGTCAGATATGTATTTTTTAGTTTACATAAATGGTATTAAATGTTAACTGAATTACGGTACTATTTATTATAAGTTTTTTACTATTTCTTTCTAGTTTTTTAATATAAGTTTTTTACTATTAAATTCTAGTTTTTCTACGGAAAATCAAGCATTCATGCTAACGGAGTAAGCATGAATTTATAAAGTTAAGATAAGTTATTTTACACATTATTTTGCTATATAGTACTAGAAGTTGTTTTAATAAGCATCCTTACTACAAAACATTATGTGATTTCCATTATAATAAAAGTTTCTTGGTAAGTATACTTACCAGGGCTTAACATAAAAAAATATCTTACTGTTCTGGCACTAGAAATATATTATTCAAGTCTCCGTACAGGAAAATTTAACACTTCACAACATATATATTTTTCACCGTAGTACTGCCCTATAAAGGGTTAACATGGATAAAAATTAAATAAAAATTGTTAATAAGCAATTTAAAAGCTGTTTTAACTCATGCTTAAAAATAACTCCAACAAATGTTTTTATTATATTAGTATTTAATTTTTAAAAACAAATAGATTGAAAAATTTAAGTTTCAACTTTAATTTCTCAGTAGAAAATGGAGTAAGTTAATGCAGATATTACAGTATTTCTAGGTTTCCCTCAATTTTAGCGTATTTCCAATAAGATATTTATATATTCACTTAACCACAACTTAAGTAAACGTATACTTGCTGTACTTAAGCTGTAGCACGTGCTTGAGATTTCAGTGAACAAATATTGGGGTAAATTTGGTACTTGAAATTCAACGCATTATCCCACTTAATCTCTATTTAACCCTTTCCTACCCTTTTATATATTACTCTACCAAAAACTAAAATTTCTACCCTGATTGCAATTTTAGATTACACTACTCATAACCATCGTTTAATAACCGCGTACAATTTTATCTGTTTTAGGAAAAAGTTAACTTTAAATACCAGTAAATTTTACAATTATAATACCACTTAAACAATTTTTATGCTCCACAGAGGTATAATTAACAAAGAAATTTCAGTAAAAAAATTCAAATTTTTAGTTTTTAATACATAAATTTCAGTTTTTGTTAATTGGTTTTTATGATTATTTTATATTTCTTATATAATTGTTTCTATTTTTTCTTTATTATTTATTACGGTACTGTACATTAAGCTGCACAATTTCCGTATATGATATTTAAATGTCGGTGGGAAATTTTACTTTAAGAAGAGGTACCCAGTGGTACATTCTCCATTTATAACTACGGGTGTTTATAACTCCATTTTTTCTTTAGTCGTCGCACAGTTGGAAAGTTCCTTGTAGCTAGATCACAGGCTAGTTGGTTTGGATGAGCATCTAGTAGTTCGTGAAATTTACTATAGAAGGACTTGCTTAGCTCCTTTACTGTCGGAATTTTGAAATCATCGTGGAGGGTTTTATTACTTACATAAAAAGGAGCGCCAGAAGCAAAGCAATGTTAAGAATTTTGATTGAAAGCCCTGGATCAACTTTAAATTACTCTCTGTAGCTATTCTAAAGAGCTGGACATCATAAGTCCAAATTGGTCTGAAAAGAGTTTTGTGTATTAAAATTTTGTAACGGCGGTTAAATTTCCATCGAGGGTTAATTTTACAGAAACGTAGCTTCTGGCGGCGTTTAAGTTCTAAATCTTTTGTACGCAGATGATGCTTCCAAGTTAGTCGCATGTCAAGTCATAACCCAAAATACCGCACCCCTCTGACCAGGGGGATGTGAATATTATTCGGCATCACAGGTGGACAAGTTTGAGGCCGTAAGTTAAACAGTTTCAGTTAAATTTTCCTTTTTTGTATAACTATAATTTATTTTAAAAAAGTGTTTATTTGTTCAAAATATTTATCCACTATCTGATAATTTTCTTTAAATTGTTAACGTTTTTTTTAAACCAATATATTTTGAAAAGTACAATAGTCTACAATTAATTGTGGTCGCTATTTACTTTATTGTTGATGCGACCTTAAATAAATAAACAAAAAATAATATTTTTTTTTAATTAAATTTCTTTTAGTAGGATTTCTTAACAATTTTATTTTAGAGTTTTTCATTTTAGGGATATTTTCAATGAATCTTCTGAACAAAAAGTAATTTTTTTCAGTTTTTTGTTTTAGGTTTTGTTTCTCTTTATCATGGAAAAAAGTTGCATTAATTTCTACTTAATCTTCAATAAATTATTCTGTTTTCCAGGAGTGAGTGACGTTAAACTTTTCTTAACTTCCATTTAAAAAAAAAAACTGGGGTTCATAAAAGGTAAACTAATTACGGAGTTTAGTATAATACGGACGCAAAATTGTTTAACCTATTTATTTTGACATGTTATTTACATCAAAATGTTTATGATTCCTTCAACAAAAATTATTTCATTACTTTGTAAATTATCTTGTTTCAAAATTGTTGGATAAATTAATTTGAATGTTAAAGAAATAATTGAGAGGCAGACAAGATACTTTCTTTTTTATGTTTTATTAAATATTGTATTGCAAATTATAATGAAGGAAGAAAAATTTAGTTACAATTAGAATATTATACTTCCCGTGAAAAATAATCACTATTACACAACAATATCACTATCTCACAAAGATAGTTAAGAAAAGATCAAAGCTGTTAAACGTTCAGAGTCATTATTTTTCAACCGAAAATTATTGTACATTAAAAAGATTAATTTTTGTATTCTCCGTTGAAATAAAATTCTGTTGTTAAGAAGACAGAATCCCACCGGGTTGGTCTAGTGGTAATGTCGTCGCCGTGAGTCAACTGTTTAAAGTTGATTTTTGGAGACAAAGATTCCGTAGTTCAAATTCCAGTAACGGTAGTTACTTTTATACACATTTAAACACTAGACAGTAGTTACCGGTGTACTTTAATGGTTGGGGTTTAATTAACCAAACTCTTTCAACAATGGTCGGCCTGAGTCTTTACATGAGTAAACCTCATTTACATGCCATGCATATTATCCTCATCTCATTAGATCATGGGGTTGCTTATTGTTATTAAATTTCAACGTACCCGCTTTAGGGTAGAAAAAAGAAGATACAATTTTTTGACCAATTATGCATGGAATTTTTGTAACATAATTAGGTATTGATCTTTCTTTATCAAATTCTTCTTTTTTGTTTTTCTTTCCCTTTTTCTTCTCCTCCTCCTTCTCCTTCTCCTTCTTCTTCTTCTCCTCCTCCTCCTCCTCCTCCTCCTCCTCCTCCTCCTCCTCCTTCTCTTCCTCTAATTTTAATCATGAATGAATGACGCAAAATGAAAATCAACCCCTGTAGATTTATAATACCTAAAATCACTAATCGACGCTGAACTAAGCACTGAAGAAGCAAATAATTGAAATAAATGTTGTAGATTTTTCAATTTCCTACAACATTAATTAGCCTACTCCCTGTTGCCCTAAAATGCGCACTAAAGCTGCAATCTTAAAAAATCCCATTTTTTACCGATTTAAATCAGTATACTGAGAAAAATTTGAACTGGCATAACTCTTGCTTAACGTATACACACAGTTTTGCGTAAAGTATATCTATAATCTATTCTTTCAACAAGGTCTTTACAAATTTTAATGTACGCAAATGCCTAAACCGTATCTCAATGCACAAACATATAAATAATTATTTCATTTACATATACATATTTAATACATAAAAAAATACATATTTTAATACATTTTTTTTATACATATTTTAATATGTATTTAATTTGTCCCAGTAAAAATTTAAATTATAAATTACAAGAACTAAACTTCAAAACACTAAACTATACGCGACAGACGCATGCAACTAACTAAAAAAATTATTCTAAATATATGACAGAAAATCATATACAAAAACAAATTAGTCACATCATTATGTCTGACAGATTATTAATAATAACAGTGAAAACAAAGCGTAGTGACGTGCGTTAGTCGCACATTACATCAGCGATTGTATACTATTGTGACTGTACCGTCACTGCATGGCGAGAGGCGAAGAGTGGAGTATATAAACACCAACGCTGCTTGTGCCAATTCGAATTGTCCAAAGTATAATCGCTTCTAAATTAGGCACTACGGAGAAATTTTTTTTAAATAAATTAGTAAGTTTTTTAAGAAATCGTAGGAACCATTTTTGAGAAAATCGCAAAAACGTAAAAATTTTCATGAATAAACTACTACTTAAGGTAGATCGATTCTGATGAAATACTCGTGTCGGCTTTTCTAGTGGTACCTAACTTAAATTTTAAGTTTCAACTTCGTATAGTGTTCTGTTCTTGAGCTATTTTGCTCACACATAGACCGTGTATATCCGGTAAAAAATTGATGAAAACAATACTTTCCTTCCTTGTACATCCATGTAGGACAAGAGAAAGTAAAAACCATTAGACTGTAGTACAAAAAACCAAAAGAAGATTACAAATACAGATACAAAAAATCCTATTTTCTAGTTCCGATCCAATACAAGAAGGAGTCTTTCGCAAAGACAAATAATATATTCGAACAGACATCCCTCGTGAACGAAAACTTTCTTTAACTTTTAATTGTGGATGCCAAGATTTATGGAGGATCGGTTATATTTTATGATTTCAATATTTCTTGCTCTATTATTCAGTCTCAAAATATAAAAAATAAAGATGCATTCCATCTAATAATATTAAGAAATGAAATACAACTTACTGACTACAAACATTGATTAACAGATAGGAATGGTTTCTTAAAACACTATTTTTGGAGTCTAGCATTTTACAGGAGTGAAACTTGGGTAATAGGGAAGAATAGGGAAGAAGGGATGAACTTGTAGAAAGGAAGATGATAGAAGCTTTTCAAATGTTGTGTTATAGAAAAATGTTAAATATTAGGTGGGTGGACAAAATAAGTAATTTAGAGGTTCTTAGACGAGTGGATGAAAAAAGAAGTATATGGAAACAACTTACCAAAAGAAGGGATAGGCTATTGGGGCATATCTTAAGAGCTCTATCAATAATGAAAGGTAATATTGAGGGAGTGAATTGTAGGGGAAGGCAAAGACTAGAATATTTAAAGCAAATTATAAAAGATGTAGGGTGTTGCACGTATGTAGATATGAAACGACTTGCGCAAGATACAATTTGGGGAACTGTATCAAACCAGTCGAGAGACTGATAACCAAAAATATTAAGAATGTAAGAGAGCCTCAAAGTATTAATTTAAATTTATAAATTTTTATGAAGAAATATTTTGTATTTTTATCACAGTTATGAGTGTACTCGTGATCCGTTAAAGGTACTTTCATCTCGCTACACTTTCTATTATTTTACAAAATACAAATTAATTTGTAAAGGCATAATAAAATGTAATTAAGTTTATATCAAGACATTCTCACTTAAAAAAGATCATTATTTAAAATTAAAATTGGAGGAAAAAGTAACTTTTCGACTTATTTTACCTTATTAAATTAATTATAAAAAAGAAAATAAATATTAAGATGTTTCAACAACTATATTGTTATAATTATAATTAATATGGGGCTTATATTAAAAGAAATTAATTAAATATGTTCATCGTCGTTAAAAAACAAGTAAAAATAAAGTAAATTTCTTTACCGAAAGCATGTTGAGACATTTTTTCGCGAAAATAGAGAATGATAGAAGGAAGAAAGACGGGAAGGGTAGGTGAGGGGATAGCCATTTGATGCGATGCGGGAAAGCTTGAGCCTTCTTAAAGCAGAAGAGCAATTTGCCAAGTCACAGAGAGTTACGCCAAGCCAAGAATGAACAGATGAGTTTGGTGCTAAAATAGAAAAGAGAAAAGGGGTACTGTACTACAGCTAAGAGAAAGAAGAAGAAAAACGCTAAGGAGAAAAAAGGAAGGGGTGCCAATTTTCTCGGAAGAACGAACTACGACCTCACGATGCAACGTATAACATGGTTGTGTGGGTATACATCCCAATGTCTCCTGATTCCCCCAACCACCTTATCAACATTTTTTTTCTCACGGTCATCTATCTCTCTCGCTCACACACCATTACGTCACTACTCTGTACCCTTAACGAGATTATTCACTGTTTCGTCAGGTCTCCTGAACCTATCATCATCTCCTTAACGCCGTTCCTTGAATCCTATTTCTCATAAACAACAACGACCCAACCTACCTACACTTTCATAAAATGTATTTTTCTATGTTTTTCGCGGTTATCGCTTGTTAAAAGTATTTAATATCATTCCTTAAACATCTTATTCAATTTTCATCTTTAAGGTTGTGGTTAGTATTTTTTAAAACAATATGAAATTTTGTTTTCTATCTTTCTTCGGAGTTTCTTTAACACTACTACCATTACAACGTAAATTAAAACAGGACTATTTGTAACAAGCTATTTAATCAAAGGCAAAGCGTTTAATTGTTAGTGGAATTTTCAAAATTGTTATCTATTTATTTGTTTTGTCCGTCCGTCACACCCAGATGTCAGAAACTACAAAATATAGCAACAAACGGTTTTAGGATTCGTAAGCTACATAAAACGCTAGTGGGCCTAAATTGGGTTTAACGTTCCGGTCAAGATATCAAAGTCAGAAACTACAAGAGATAGCAAAACCGGTTTTCAGATTCGTAATCTACACAAAGAGTTAGTGAGCCTAAATTGGATTTCATTTCCGGTCAAAACCGGCCCTGGCCCTAAACCGAAAGTCAAGAAATCAAAGTCGGAATTTGGAAACAGAATAGTGTGTTATTCGATTCCTCTTAAAAAGTAGATACAGAAATCATTGGGTTTGAGGTTCCGGTTTTGACCAGAAGTGGCCAAAAACGGAAGTCAAGAAACCAAATTCAAAAACTATATGAACAAACTAAAAAAAAACAACAATAAAAAACAATAAAAACTATAGCAACAAACGGTTTTCGGATTCGTAATCTACACAAAAAGTAAGTGGGCCTGAATTGGGTTTGAATTTCCAGTTTCGACCGGAAAGGGCGCAAAACCGGAAGTCAAGAAATCAAAGTCGGAATTTGGAGACAAAAATACTGTTATTCGATTTCTGTTAACGAGGAGATACAGAAATCACTAAAAGCTTTCGCCGTAAGTCAAAGATGAGCTTTTTTAAAAATTGCCACCAAACATGAGACGCGTCGTCTCGTGAAAAGATTTTTTATTTATATATTCGTATATTTTAAAAAAAATATTATTTTTTATAATAATTAACTATAAATCCATTAGTTTTTTCTTTAAAAGTATTCTTTTAGAAGTATTCCCACCGTATTACAGTTTTTGTTAATTTACAGACTAGATAAAAGTATATACAAAATAATTTTTGTTGTTCAGGTCATCAGCCGAAAGGTTAGTTTGAACCTCTAGAGGCTTTATTAAGTAAAACAAGAAGCGGTGGGAGGAGGTGAGGTGGTTCACCACTGGCTTTTTTTTCTTTTTGTTTAACGTCCGACTGTTCTGCAATTACTACTAATGCAGACGGTGAAGAATGAAATGATAATTTTGTAACGTATGAAAATATGCCGTGCCTGAATGGGATTCGAACCCAAGACCGCATGATGAGAGGCGAGCACGTTACCAACTACGCCAATGCGGCCGGCTTACCATTCCTTTACTGAGTGAAAAAGTACTAGGTTATGCTTATCAGCATGCCGGGCCCTATAAAAATAATCTACTTTCCAACCTGCAAATGACACCCTCACTTCATTCACTACAGGGTCTGGTTGTATAATAATGAAATTCATCGCTCTCAGAGGAGATAACTCTGACTAGTGTCGTTTACACCTATACCTCTTCTGTTCTTAAATAAGTCATATAATTGGCTGACCATGTTATATGAACAATAAAAATAACAATAAAAAATAAACAAACAAAGATAAAAGTTTTATTTTAGTAATATATAAACATAAAAATAAGGTGCCCATAACAGACAGGTAGAGTGTCAAATTATTTACACTCAATCTGTTAGTTGCAGGGCTAAAATTAATAGTTCTGTTTTTTATTACATGGTCAGCGAATGAAATGACTGAATCATTTAAGAACAGAAGAGACAAAGGTATAAAATACACTAATCAGAGTTACCGCCTCTGAAAGTAATGAATTTCATTATAAAGCCAGACCCTGTGGTGAACGAAGTGAAGGTGTCATTTACAGAGTGGAAAATATGTGCTTTTCAGAGACCCCAGCTAGCTGATAAGCATACTTTTCCACTCAGTGAGGAAGGCAATGGTAAACCACCTCACTCCTCATTTAAGTTAGTAAAACCTCTAGAGGTTCAAACCAGCCTTTTGGCTGATGACCTAAACAACAAAGATAATAGATCCCACTCAGACACGGCATATTTTCATACGTTACAAAAAAATCATTTCATTCTCGATTATATAAAGTTACACCCCCAACGTCGTCGCTAATGACCTTTGCAGTTGATGCGACGTTAAATAAATGAATAAAAAAAAGATAACAGATGATGATCAAGCCATGAAATTTAAGTGGTCTCCGGAACAGGCAGTACTGCCTAACCCATGAAGTGAACAACAAGAAGAAGAAGAAAAATGGAAAGTATTTGCACAAATCTGAATGAACCGACTCACATGTATCGTACATTTTTTAAAAAATAAATTACTTTCATAAACTCTAATAACCTCAGTAGGTAAATTTTTGAGTGTTTTAATGTTTGTTGAATTCTAAAAAACTATAATGCTCTAAACTTCACTGTGTTCACGAAGTTTAAAAAATGTGTTTTCTGTTATAATTGTTACAGTTTAATTTTGTAGCACTATTAACCTTTGTTTTTGACGTAAAACAATAAACAAAATAAAACAGACCACCTCCGTAGCGTAGTAGTTAGTGTGTTTACCTACCACGCGGAGGTCCCGGATTCGATTCTTGGAAATTTGTACGTGTTAAATTCCACAGTTAATATTTAATAACCTATCGTAGTCGCTAATGACTAAGCAGTTAATGCAACTTTAAATAAATAAAAAAAACAGTCAATAAAAATTGCTATCAATATTACAATTGTTTTCTAATTGGTTTTAATTATTTATTAATAAAACCGCACTTTTATAATAGAGCACGGTAAACATAATTAATCGTGTTATTAAATAATTGTTTTCATAACCAAATAAATGAACAGTATTAACTTGGAAAACGTTGAAAATGATTTTCATGAATTTCAATAAATGATAAATATTCTACTCGCTCATTTAAATATCACGGTTAATTGTCTTTTCTGTGTTTATTGGATCAAGGTTGACTTAATTTCTGATATCAAGTACAGAAAAGAGAAAAGTTGTACGATGACAGTCATACTGAATACACAAAGTTTGTCAGACGGAAAATGTACTCTATTCATCTTTTCTAAAAAAAACATACGTAAAAATAAAGAGTGAGATCTGTTAAAGCTTAAAAATTCAGCTCTTACCTTTTAAAAAAATTTCTGCTCTAATTCTTTTGGCATCGTTGAATCTTTATTTAATTAGTCTTTTCAACGAAATACCAAAAATATTTTCTCGCTTAGAGAATTTCTATGTATTTAGTAATTAATTACTGTAAAATATATTCTACAATCGCATTTCCTGGTTTTCCAGTTTAAACAAACCAAATTACATAGGTACTGTAATACCATTTAACCTTTAAGCTAAAATTACTAATTTCTATAGACGAAGTAAAAATCGAATACTCAGTATTAATACTGTAGTCAAGTCACGTAAACTTAAATAAATTTTGTTTGAATTTAATCAATATAAAAGTTAATTACTGATTGAAATAAATAATTGAAAAACTAAGATATTTGAAATAATATTGTTGAAGAACTGACTGTTTCAGTTTTCCTTTTTCTCTTGTACAGTGTAAAACGTACGCTGTAGAAATTGTTTCTCTCCCCTGGGGGTCTTCACTCAAAGTTAAAGAACTATTTCACTAAACTGTTTTTACAAAATTGTTGTATTATTGTATTGTAGTATTTTTTTAGTAATTAAAGAATTACTTACTACAGAAAAAACAATGAGAGTTTGCTGATTAGATCTACTGGTAGCAATAGCTCAGGTCGAGTGTGAGTTTAAGTCATTCACATCTCCACCGAGCTCTGGAGTTTGATATTAACAATAAGTTAACTAGTTAACTACTTGATAGTCTTGTACGGACAGCATTTTGATGGCAATGTAAGCCTGTAGACTGATAAATTTTTATTTAACTATTACTGCACTATATTCAAACAATAGATTTTTTTGTTTAACGTCCGACTGTTCTGCAATTACTGCTAATGCAGACGGTGAAGGATGAAATGATTTTTGTTACGTATGAAAATATGGTTATAATATTTAACTTAACTGGTCGTCTAGTGAGATGAGCCCCCTTTAGATCCTTTATTTTTAATGCAATAATTAATAACGTAATAATTTATTAATAAATCAATTCTAACGGAAAACTAAAATAAGTGGATAGAAATATGTTGTATAGGGTGATTCAAAAAGAGCGGCGGTTTTGATATATCAAATTAAGAGATTTATTTTATTGAAAAACTGAAAATAAATACATCAACAAGTTCATCTTACCTTCCTATTTCATGTATGAAAAATGATGTCATGCATGTGTCCTCCTCTACTGCGCTGGCACGCATCAACTCTGTCCATGAAATTGGATATTACTGCACGACAAGTTTCGACTTCCATTTGCCCGATAACCCGTCGAATTTCCTCCTTCAAGTCATTGATGTTTCGGGGTTTATTGGCATACACCAATGACTTCAGATGACCCCAAAGATGAAAGTCACAAGGCGTCAAGTCACACGACCTTGGTGGCCATTGATGGTCGGAATTACGAGAAATGATGCGATCCTGGAACCGTTCACGGAGCAACAACATTGTTTCTCGTGCAGAAACTGAATTTTATACGGGTGATATTGGAGATCGTACCGAAGAATTCTCCGTACAGAAGAACATCGTAAACCCTATTGTTGTGAACGGCGACGTATTGATTTTGCTGGGCTAACAGCCACACTGTCACGAACCAACGCAACGTTCGGCTCAGTTCGGCCAGAACGACGACGTCCAGAACTTTTAAGGTCGACTGTTGAACCCGTCTCAAAAAACTTTTTCATGAGCCTGCGAACTGTTGATTCATTCGGTGCTTCATTACGTCGTAGAGTACCGCGAAGTCGCCTGACAGTAGCCGCGTAACTCTCTCCACTCTGGTAAAATGTTTTGACGATTAACACTCGTTGTGCAATAGTAAACTTCTCCATGGTTAGACACAGACTGCGAGAGTACTACACTGCGAACAAGAGAAACTACAACTGAATCGTCAATCGGAATGTTCTCCGAAATAGAAATGAGGTCTAACAATGTTGCCAACCAATAAACAAAAATTTACCAGCCGTTTAAAAACCGGCGCTCTTTTTGAATCACCCGTTAATTACGTTTGAAGGGCCTTTATAAAAGAAAAAATGTCCGAAAAAGTTCAAATACGTGTACTGTATTATACTTGATTAAAAATACAAATTACTGTAAAATTCGATTATAACGAAATTTAAGGGACCGACATTACTTGTTCATTTTATCCGGGTGTTTTAATATAATAAGCCAATACGCTGCAACATTTATGAAGTACTCTATTATCTTACGTGCCCAGCCAGTAACCGTAATAACGAATATTAGTCTAAATGCTTTAAGTAAAATAAATATCACGAATAAAAATATTTTACACCACCTCCGCGGCCGAACGGTTAGCGACGTTTAGTTGTCAACTGTTCTACGCAAGAAAAAGGTCGGGGGTTCGATTCCCGGTAGTTCAGGGCTGAGACAATTAGGATAATATTGTAATTTACTGATAACTCCTCAAGGTGCCAATGTTCAGAAAAACACAGAGTAGTCGTTTATGACTTTAAAAAAATTTTTAAGTATGACAGTACCAAAAATCTGTGATGAGATAATTCCCGAAATTAAACACAAAACTTCACAAATGTGATACAGAGCAACTTTATTTAAATATAGACTGCACAAATAACTCAATGACACGTACACATGACATTAACGAAAAAATTTAAAAAAAGAAAGAAAACAATTTGTTTTTTCTTTGTTTTTTAACGTCGCATCAACTACAGTGGTCATTAGCGACGACTCTGGGTTAAACTGTGAAGGATGAAAGATTGTTTTGTAACGTATGAAAATATGCCGTGCCTGAGTGGGATTCGAACTCAAGACCGCATGATCAGGGCCATTGAATAACTTATTCAACGGCTCTGCCGCATGATGAGAGGCGAGCACGTTACCAACTACGCCAATGCGGCCGGCGTAAAACAAAAACAAAATTAAATGCAATTTAAAACATTGTTAATTATATATTATCAAAACTGTTTGTTTTTCATTTTCCAGAGATTATATTTGTCTATTACTATTATTATTTCTATTATTTCAAGAAAGGTGATTTGTTTGTTACAACCGGATTCCATTTTCATTATATTAGACTTTAAAATGTTTAATAACATATTACAAAACCAACCAAATTTTCTATTTTCATACGATATTACCGGATTTCGTTACAACTGACTTCGTTATAACAGATATGTACTGTAGTTTGTTTACATTAGCTGTTAGTGGTGGCAGTCACATTCGTTCTGAACATATCTGTTTAGTATTCAATTAACGAATGTATAAGTAACCCGATGAATCGTGAGGTCACAGCATTTTGAATCAAACAAGTATTTAAACATAATTTCTTAAATTAATGTACAGCTGATTTTCGGAGACGAAGGTTCCTGGTTCAAATCCTAGTAAAGGTAGTTACTTTTATACGGATTTGAATACTAGACAGTGGTTACCGGTGTACTTTGATGGTTGGGGTTCAATTAACCATACTCTCTCAGGAATGGTCGACCTGAGTCTGTACAAGACTACACCTCATTTACACGTCATACACATCATCCTCATCTCATTGGGTCATGGGGTTGCTTATTGTTCTGAACTGAACAGATTGCAACGTACATAAACTAGATTACAAAAAAAAAATGTTACGCATAAAATGTTTAGATATACTCACACTATATAAAATCAAAATTTATTTAAACTTATTACGGAGGAACAACCAATCGCAGAACTTTTCTTTGAAAAAGAAAATAAAAAACTGAAATTATTAGTCCACAAATAATCGAGTACTTTCTAAAAATAAAACAACGTAAAATCATATTATATAGAAGAACGTATACATGGAAAAGTTTATTTTCAGAAGTAAAATCCAGATGGAATTTTTCTCATATTATAAACTACGGTAAGAAAACGAAAAGGAAACTGGAATAATATTTTCCCTCGAGTTATTTTCTGCGGTAAAGTTCTCTAAATATATTTTCAATAAACTTTAATATAATCTTACTTTATAATAAATGTATGTTTTTAATATTGTTTAGGTATGTGTAATAGTTAAAGAAGAATATTGTTATTCCGTGCAATAACTTATTCCTAAAAGTAATTCTTTAGATTAAGTTTATAAGTTTTTCTTAGTAATAAATGTCACAAAAGAAACGTTTAAAATTTGTTAAAAACTTATAATTGAGGCATTCATGTAAATCTTAAATGTTTTAAATGTTCAATGTATTCTGTGTTTATATCTCCCGGTTTTTCTTGAAATTTTTAACAGTAATAAAATATTCTTATTATTTTAGTATCACAGACCGACAAAAAATGAAATTGAAGAGACCTTTTGTTATGATTAAATATTTTCCCATATTTTTATGTGTATCTTTAGGCAATTGCCGTAATTGTTCTTTGTATTTGTCTTTGAGTATTGTGCCTTATATTTCTTACCGTTTATAATTTTTTGAATTCAAATAATGCATTCACATATTTAAAAAGGACAACCACGTTCAATGTATTTTAAATAGAGATCCTGTTAGGCATTACAATATAAAGTTGTATCGAATAGATTTTTACTTTCTCTTGCCTATATGAATTATATAGGAAGGAAAGTATTGTTTTCATGTCGATTTTTCGAAATCGAGTTTTCACCGGATCTATACGTTTTCCGACCCCCTGAACCCAAAAAACATGATTTTAGCGATTGGTCTGTGTGTGTGTCTGTGTGTCCGTGTGTCCGTGTGTCCGTGTGTCTGTGTGTGTGTGTGTGTGTGTGTGTGTGTGTGTGTGTGTGTGTGTGTGTGTGTGTGTGTGTGTGTGTGTGTATACAAAATATCTCAAGAACGGAACATCGTACAAACTTGAAACTTGAAACTTAAGTTACATACCACTACCGGACCCGACAAGAACATTTTCATCAAAATCGGTCAACCGGAAGTAGTAGTTATTCGTATAACTTTTCACTTTTTTGCGATTTTCTCAAAAACTGGTCCTACGATTTTTTTTAAATCGCCTGGTTTACTCATTATTTTATGCTCTACACGATAGGGTAGGCGCCATGTTTGCTGAAATTCTCGGTGAGGCTGTTTTCACGTAGAGAAATAGTTTTTTTAAGATTACGGCTTCATTATAAATTTAGCGCAAAACTTTATATAATAAAAAATATAGAAAATTTAAAGTCCTACATCTTTTATTTCAAACATGTTTTTCTATAACGCTTAATTTAGCAGTAATTTGCGATTTTCTGTTTTTTCTCACGAAAACGTGTGAAAAATCTATTTTTTTAAGATTTCGGCCTTAGTATGCATTTTACGACAAAAATGTATACTTAATTTTATAAAAAATAAAAAATATACAACTTTTATTTAAAGCATTTTTCTCTACAGAGCCTAGTTTCGTGTGAAAGAGTGATTTTCCGTATTTTTAAGCCGAACTAAGTTCGATTTTCATTTTGCGTCTTTCAGTCATGATTAAAATAAGATTATGTATTTAGAGGTTAGTTTTTTTTGTTTATTTCTAATGTTTTATTACTAATATTAGGTTATATTGTGAATTATTTGCATTGGCAAGAGAAAGTTGTGTGAGTGTTTCACACCAGATTTTTAAACAATTTTACATGGATGTAAAGAGGACACTTTCGGAATTCTGCAAAAAAATTCAAAAATTAAAATTGATAAAACCATAACGAGATTTTATGAAGTAACAGAATAATTGATTTGAAGTTTTTAAGTGTTGCTTCTATTTTGGGGCAACTTTGTTCAACTTGTTTTGAAGGTTCGCTAAGGTGACGAGAATTTAATATAATTTATTTAGGTGTATATTGCGTTTGATAAATAACACTCATACAGAACATCGCGAATTATAAAACTATAAGCGTTAATGTATTGTGAAATTTGTTGTTAAGAATAATAGACAAGTATTATTGTGCGAATAGATTCGCAAGGGTCAGCTGGCATTAATTTATTTTTCGTGGCAATATAGATTTATTTTTGCATTATTTATAATATACTTACTAGCGGTACAAGGCGCGCGTTGCTACGTCCATGAAAAAAACACATGTTTTTAATGGAAAATATGAAATGAAATTTATTTATTTTATCTTAATGGTAGGGGAAAAGAATATTTTTGGTCTTTTATTTGGTAAATAATTGTACAAATTTTCGGTGTGCCAACTCGTGTAATAAACTGTAGGAGGATGCTACCTTTAGTTAGGTACCCTTAGTTCATCAATTCGCCGCTAGAAAATGCGATGCTTTTACTTTTTCGTTAATTAATAAAAACTTTAATTAAAAAGTAAAATTTTAATTGTTACAAAAACCTTCTTTTCATCTTAAAGATGTGCTATACGCAAATTTTGGTGACTCAAAGTGCAGGCATATGGATTTGTATAAACTACAAACACATTTAACGACTTGATTTTATGTATATGGACTACTGTAATGTTAATTATTTAAATATTTTATGGCCTCCATTTTACCACGTTAGTAAATTTTATTGGTTCTTTAGTTTACAGTTAGTTAGCACATTAGGCTACTTTTTCATTTCTCCCATTTTAACTTTCTTCGTCTGAAATCTCCCTTTCTATTATCTGTTAGTTGATTTTGGTATGTAGTCTGGTTTGTTTGTCCTTGAGTCTCTTAGTGTTATTTTTATTGTTTTTTTTCAAATCTTATGTTGTAATTTTTAGTTCCCTCATAACTTTCTAGATTTCTGTAATCTATTTAATGTTGCTCGTACTGTTCTAAAATTTACTATTATTTTTTGACGATTCTGTTTCATGGTGCCCTAATAAAATGTCCAAAGAGTGAGATCCGTTTCTGTTTATTCGCGTTTGTTACTGGTTCTATTTATTGCCTGGTGGTGGACCGCGAGCTCTAGAGAATATTGTTTTTTTATGCAGATTTTATTTTCGTGTGTAATATGAAATGTTTTACGTATAGGCTCTGTGCATGCTGAGAGCAACTGGTGATGTCAACACGACATATATCAAGTTTGTCTTAGGAGACTGATGCTCGGTGGACAAGTTTAAGGCCCCAATAAAGATGGAGGCAGCTCGTGATAGCGTTGTGCAACAAAACATAAAAAACTACAACTTTTGTACACGGGTCTACAGTCGTTTAAAACTGTTGTTACAATTTGTTGCTCATACCTTTTTGAAATCAACAATTAGAATTAAGATTTAGCCATGATTTCCATATCTAAATTTTACAGCTTGCAAAGTAAACCAAAGTAAAAAGTTGGCCGGACTATGGCAGCCACATCAAAATTTTTGACGACCTTGATCAAATTTAATTGATGGCCAGTGATCTAAGACTGTACATGTTATAATTTTTCTCTGATTTTTTTTTACTTTATTGTATCTGGTATTGATCAAACTGATAGAGAATAAAAATGAATAAGTTTTTACAAGAAGTTTCATGTTAGCTCATGGACAAATCGATAATTTGTACACAATATTTTCGATTTTTATTGATATTTTGATTTTTTTTGATTGATTATTTTGATATTTTCGATTAATTGTAATGAGGATATTTCTTAATGATTCACTGGAAATAAGAATTGATCAGATTTTTATCAAGGTTACATAAGCTTTACTAGGATTACCAGTCAATGCTGAATAAATTTAATGAAGAATCGATTCTTCTGCATGGTAATCCATTACCGAATGTGCTGTTTTGGAACCAATCCAAAATAATATGCGAAAGAAAATGGAAAAAGTTGAAGAAGAAAGTGACAAAGAATCCTTTAAGAAAACATTTCTCCTTCAAGAAATATTTCACATACGATTTAATCAGTGCATAAAAAATATGAAAAGACATTTCATATTAAAACAAAATACTAAAACTTTTCTAGTTGAAAATTTTATTGCTTTTTAAAAAAAATGAAATTGCTGAATTTATTATCGAGAAAAATGCTTTCAATATGAGTAACGAGTGGAATATTTCTTTTGTTTCAAAATAAAAAATATACCTTTGCGTTATTAGAATTTTGTTTTCTCTACTATGGATTTAGATTTTTGACGTAACTCTACTTTACTTTTCGAATAATATTTCAAATATTTTCCTTTTTAATAAATATTGAAGATATATGAATTTTTTATTTGAGAATTTCAAAAGAAAGAATTTCAAAGGGTTATTAAAAGGAATATTTCTTTCCTAGGAACCTTTTTGGTTTTCTTTAGTTCCAGGAAAATAATGGAGAAACAAATCATGAGATACAGTGCAAAAGGAATGAGGTTGGGATCACTAAATTTTTCTAAAAATTATTTTTGATCATTATTACAAATTATCAAATACAGTATTCTTTTAAAAGCTTGAAATTAACTTAATTTTTAATTAGCATATGTCCTGTAAAATGAGTAAAACAACCACTAGTCTGGATAAATAATTTCAGTAGATAATCAAAATGTTCATTGTAAATAGACACAGAAAGAGAAATCTGAGGTAACTAGTGTTGTTTTATCCAGTTTAAAAACTGTACCTCATAATTAAAGTTGATTGAATGTTATTTTTAAACCTTTTCTAAGTTTATCAGAAAATGGTAAAATGTTTAAGTTAATTTTAAATTGCTTAAATTTTATATATACATTTGAAAAATTTGGTGTGAAACACTCACACAGCTTTCTCTTGCCAATGCAAATAATGAACAATACTCGTATAACCTAACGTTAGTAATAAAACATTAGAAATAAACAAAAAACTAACCTCAGTAAACATAACCTAATTTTAATCATGAGTGAAAGATGCAAAATGAAAATCAACCTCAGTTTGGCTTAAAAATACGGAAAATCATTCTTTCACGCTAAACTAGGCTTTGTAGAGAAAAATGCTTTAAATAAAAGTTGTAAATCAACCTTTCGAAAAAAATCCGAAAACCGTTTGTTGCTATAGATTTTGAAGTCACGAGATTGCCTTTTGCGTATAGATGGGCTGTAAGGAAGCGAAGTGAAAAATTGACAGTGCTGCCAACCTCAACAGTGAGACACTGTTTCAAAACAAAGATAGTGAAGTGTACATTTCACTAGTATGCAGTTTCTACATATAATTTGTAAGCTATAGTTTATTTAGAGAAAATGTTTTCTTCATAAACCTTATATGAAATAAATATGCCCAAAACGGGCAGGTGGAGTGTTATTTTAACTGCACTCTATCTGTTTGGTCCAGGGCTAAAAAAAATAGTTCTGTTTCTTATCACATAGTCAACCACTTATATGACTGAACTATTTAAGAACAGAAGAGGTAGAGGTGTAAAAGACACTAGTCAGAGTTATCTCCTCCGAGAGTAATGAATTTCGCTATGCAGCCAGACCCTGTGGTGAACGAAGTGAAGGTGTCATTTTCAGGGTGGAAAGTGAGTGCTTTTCGGAGGGCCTGGCATGCTGATAAGCATACTCTTTCAACTCAGTGAAGAAGGCAATAGTAAACCACCTTACTCCTCGTTTTTACTTAGTAAAACCTCTAGACGTTCAAACCAGCCTTTCGGCTGTTGACCTACAACAATGAAATAAATGTGACCTGTAATATAGGTTAATTACACGACTAGAAATATTTTATTTACTATAATTACAAGCTACTTTTTTCCATTGGAACAAAACTTTCTACGAATTTATCGCCTTCTTTACTATCGCTGTCACCGGCGTCTTCACTATAGGTCTCACTAGTACCTACCTAATCATTTCTTTTTTTTTACCTGGTGTTAACAAAACTGTAGAAGAATAGCTTTTTCGCGTCTTTAATTTTCTTCTTTATTTTTCGAATTGTGGAAAGAGAAACATCGCGGTAGTAAGCCACTCGCTCATGGTTTTTGTTAAGAGGCAGGGAAAGACATTTTTATTTAGCTTCAACTTCACAGCATTTTAGATTTTGTTCACCACTGTGAATAGTCTACCCATGTTTTTGAGAAACTAACATTTCTGTTTACGGTATCAAACAGTTACAGTTGTACAGTTAACCTACAAAAGGTTCCGCGATATACTATGTACGCTCTAGGAATAGTATAAATTGTTGTGTTTGTTGCACTGAAATTAAAGCAGTTGCGCATGCGTACTGGTGCTTTCCCCCTTTACCCCTCGTTGCAAACAAGGGCAAACTCGTGACTCAAGTATCTCTTGTAGTTTCTGCCATCTGGATGTGATGGACGGTCAAAGGAAAATTATAGTAGATGACAATTTTAAAAACTTCCACCAACAATTTTATCACGTTCAAAGATATCAAGCAACTGTATTTACAACATTAAAAAATATAAAAACTCACTAATAATAATTATGAGAAACCTTTTTTAATCATTAGTGTACGTTTTTTTACTATCATACACGGAAAATGAAATAGAAAATTTTCATTCGTGTAACTATACTGTGAAAATTAATTAAATACATTTAAAAAGCTTCTATGTTTTATGTACCATAAAAATGCATCCTGTGATGTAAAGTAAGAACTTTATAGAAAATTTTAGAAAAAAAATTGTAAAACAATATTGTTTGAAATATTTTCAATTATGATGGTTAAAAACAATGTTTTAATTACTTTGAGGTAACAGCTATGGAAGTTAAAAAGAATTATATCAGTGAAAATAAAATGAGAAAGGATTTTAAAGGGAATTTTAATGAGCTTCTCTTACAAAAGCTACTTTGAGTGATGAAAGTTGTAACTATGAAGAACAGGAAGATCCTGTAAAGTGTACAGTGTACGGAATACAGTGATGATAATAATAGTAATAGTAAAAGATATAATAATAGTACTGTTAAGTAATGTAAATGCTATGTAATGGGGCGAGACTCTAATTCTACTTTTACTTTTATTATATAGGGTTGTTCGTTGTCAGACACAATTCTGGATGAATTTCCCTAACTTATCAACTTCACTCCTTCCCTACACCAATAACGATCGACTTAGCTTCGAAATTCACTCTAAAATTTAATTATTTTCAAATGACATAAAATTTTATTGAATTTTTATTTTTATCTTCGTTCAATTTTATCGTAACCTATAAATAAAATTTTGCCTACAAGTTACGTTTGATTTTATTAGTTCATATTATTTTAAAACTGAACAATCAATCAATCAATTACTAAAAGAAACTCCAAAAAAATAATAAATAAACAGATGAGTTTTAAGAACAACCATTAATAATTTCGAATATCAAGTTTACGGCAAATGGTTGATGATTTTCAACAACGAATCTGTAACGACAAAATGAAAAAAAGAAAGTTTTCTTCCACGGCCGAATCCCACCTGCCACCTGCCTGTGGTGTTGACCACCTAACGCAAGACTCAACAAACAGCTTTTAAACTACCAAGTCAATAACAAGGCTTAAGGGAAGAATGTACTTTGTATCCCGCCAATGTTAAATTTTCTATTTTTAGGTACATTTTTCATAGGATTTGTAAAAGATAGGGAAATTAAACTTTTCACAGATTAGGTGTCGGGTTTCTTATCGAGCTACTAACATTTTTTCAATTTAATCTTTGGACCATACCACTTTTTAAAAATATTACGAATAACATAAAAGTTTTACAAATTGTTTTCTAAGTTTTTTGCGTATTACTAATTTTTGGAGCACCTGAGAAAATTATAAAAATGTCGGTATATGTGAATATACAAGATAATTAACTGGTAAACATTTCAGCCTGGTAGGTTTATTGGTTTCTGAGAAAAATGTACCTAGTGTTAAAAATCTAAATTTACGGAAAAACGGAAGAAACAAGAAGGCACAAATCAAAAACAAAATGTACAAAAACAAGCAAATTTCCCATCAACAGTTGTTTAGAAATTTTTTTTTTTTTTTGGTTTAACGTCCGACTGTTCTGCAATTACTGCTAATGCAGACGGTGAATGATGAAATTATTTTTTGTAACGTATGAAAAAATGCCGTGCCTGAATGGGATTCGAACCCAAGACCGCATGATGAGAGGCGAGCACGAGTTGTTTAGAAAGCTGAACCAACAGCTGAGAATGCAAAAAACAGTGATGCAGATATTTTACAAACTAAAATTCTCTTTGTACTAAAACGAGCAGTATAAAATTTTGAAAAATAATTGTTCTTGGTAACATTATAATTTTTCTGAGTAAACTTGATAAAAACTTAATTTTTTTCATTAATTTTTTTTTTGACGTAATTTAATATTTTTCTGATAGATCTAGGCCTAAACATAAACATTGAAAAACATAAAAAACCAAAAATCGAAATTTTGAGATAAAATCATCGTGCCATCTCCCCTTGAAATAAACGGATCCTATAAATAAATTCCGATTTTAAGGATAAAAAACCAAAAATCGAAATTTTGAGATAAAATCATCGTGCCATCTCCCCTTGAAATAAACGGATCCTACAAATAAATTCCGATTTTAAGGATAAAAAACCAAAAATCGAAATTTTGAGATAAAATCATCGTGCCATCTACCCTTGAAATAAACGGATCCTACAAATAAATTCCGTTTTGAAGGACATAAACACAACTGAAAATTATTCAAAAATGAGAAGAAAAAACCTTAGAAGAAAATAAACTCTCTCATCTCCTTTTCCAGAAAACAACCCAACAGCATTATAACAGAGAATTGAGGACCACTAGATCGAAAAATGTGAAAATATTGGAGTGAAAGAGGCAGTATCCAGCTAATTCCACAGCTCGAAGTTCTAGATGGACATAGAATAACTTAAATGCTCCTATAAGAGAAAACTAAGAAAAGAATGCTATCGTCATGTATATATTCAAAAATTATTCTAATAAATTATTCAAATTCAAAAACGAAAACATTTTAAAAACTTTATAAAAATCTAATAACTGAATATAAATACATTGGTAACAAGATTTGAAACTTTAAAAATCACAAATCAGGTAGAGTGTCAAATAATCCTTATCCGATATTATATCAAAATAGATACTTCCGCCGTTTTTTTATTATCTTTTTAACAAATTTATCGGGAATTAACTGCCATGGTCATCATCCCAAGAATTGTGTTAAAAAGAACCTTATACCTACCAAAGAAACTTTCTGCAACCGAAAAACCCGGTGTTATCAACTTTATTCAAATTACATCAGCTTACGCTTCATCAATTAAAATGTAAATTTAACAGTTATTTAACTCCCAAGTGTACATAGAGCCCTTGAACGTTTAAAAATAAAATAGTTTAAGTCCTTAAAGGAATTCCGTCAAACGTCAAATATTTAAAAGACATGAACAGGTAAATGACCATAAACATTTAATAAATAAACAAATAATTCACAAACAAGAAACATACGCATTAAAACTCATACCCTTCGAATATAACTAAATAATTCACTTTGTTTCAAAAAGTTTTATCATCTTCTTTTCATATATCAAACTGGGTTGTAAATTTACTTTCAAATTCTTACTTTCATATAAATAATCTCTTGAGATTTGTGTAGTTTTTCATTCTTTCAATATTTATGTTTAACTGTGAGATATTTTATCAATACCGGGTAACATGAATTTAGAGATGAAGCTGGTATATATTTCATTATTGTTTGGAATGACAGAATTTTAAAAACTGATCTTTGTATATGGTCAAAATTTTTAGGACTTCATAATTAATCGATATTTGGAGATTTTTTAAATAAGTAACATGATTATTTTTACTTTACTGTTTAAAAAGCATACAGTATACCCCGCTAAAGGTTTCCTAAACCTTTCAAACCTAAAAAAATATAAACTGGAATGATATTTCACTAAAAATGTGTATTGTTTTAATAGCTTATAATAAATTTCTTTACTACCGGCTGACTGATTAAAATTGTTGAATAAAGAAATAGGATGGTGATGTATTGAGTTACGTTATTTGAATGTTATCGCGTAAGTCAACAAACAAGAAGCAAAGTAAAGTAACATTAGGCTAAAGCGTATTGAATGTTTTATGGTACCTCTGTAGGAACGCATCTATTGTTTATTTTAAACAGCTCCGTTAAAAAAGCAGCCACTTTTCTATTCAACCTTTTTCTTTTATTTAAACGACGAAACAGTCATAAAAAACATAGCTTAATTCGATCGCCAAGCTAGTAAATTTTTAAATCTATGTAGTATAACAAAGTATAAAATATGATCGCAAAAAGAATAAAATAAAACTCAAAACCGGCGCAGTAGTTGGGTGTTAGACGATGAAGCGAAAGATTGGATTCTCAGCAAGCGTGAGGAAAATCCTGCACACTGAAAATCACTAATTATGTTCTTTAAATACCTGTATTTGATGTAAATAAATAAACTTTATTGTTAAGTAAAGTTAATAAAAAAACACATTTATGTATAGAGGAATTGAATGACACTATTTTTGTTTCCAAATCCCGATTTTGTTTCTTGACGTCCGGTTTTGAGCCACTTCCGGTCGAAACGAGAACAAACTCCATCCAGCCCCACTAACGTTTTGTGTAACTTACGAATCCGAAAACCGTTTGTTGCAGTTTCTGATTTTTGATTTCTTGAGATCTTGGGTTCGAATCACATTCAGGCATGGCATATTTTCATACGTTACAAAAAATCATTTCATCCTTCACCATCTGCATTAGCAGTAATTGCAGAACAGTTGGACGTTAAACAAAAAAAAATTTGGTTTCTTGACTTCCGGTTTTGAGCCACTTCTGGTTGAAACTGGAACTTCGAATCCAATTATTTCTGTATCTGCTCTTAAAGAGGAATTGAATGACATTATTTTTGTTTCCAACTTCCGATTTGATTTCTTGACTTCCGGTTTTGAGCAACTATCGGTCAAAACCGGAGCTTCAAACCCAATCCGGGCCCACTAAATTTTGTTTAGATTACGAATCCGAAAACCGTTTGTTGCTATCTTGTAGTTTCTGGCTTTGAGTTTTTGACTTCAAATTTAAGGCCACTTCGATCAAAACCGGAACTTCAAACCCAATTTAGGCCAACTAACTATTTGTGTGGATTTCGAATCCGTAAACTGTTTCTTGCTACCTCTTGCCGTTTCTGACAACTGGTTGTGACGGACGGACAAAACAAAATTAATGATTGATGACAATTTTAAAAATTGCCATCAATGACAAGTATCGGCTTATCCATCATTTCTATTATCCGATGTACCTAGTATTTCTGAGGTTGATTAACCGAGCTTGAATTTCGTTAAAATTTTAATAAGGTTACTTTAAAAAAACCGTATTTTCATTTATTTTTTGTGGAAATATGATGATTTTAATGGCTTTTCTAGTAATCACAACCTAAGTAACAATTTTTTGACGAGACAAGACTAAAGGTATCGTTACTAAACAAACTGATGACTTTTCAATAGGTACAGAAATAACTCTCTTCTGTACAAAATGAGAAAATCGATAATGATAGCCATACCTTTATGACATATCCAAAGGTTATTTGGTTGATATTTTTTTCATATAAAATGGAAATCGTAGAAAGATAGTAAAAAGGATCCAAGTTGGAAAGATATTTTTGGAATGGGATGAAGTTTATAGGTTTATATTCCATACATACCCGTATTATAAAAACCTACTAAAAAAAAACCTGAAAAACTTGGTAGAGGGAGAAAAGACTACCTATGTCGAATATTCAAGTCAAATTGTATTCGCATAGTGGTTGTGTTTCGATTGATTTTACATTATTTTAACATTACCAAACGACAAAAAAATTTTCTAAACTTTATTATCATCAAATTATCTTCTAGACGACATAAATCTTTCAACACTTACATACTTCAAATTCGTTTTAAAATTTATAATACCCTTCAGAATCTGATCCTCAAGAGAAAAAAATATACAAAAATTTGTAAACCATTTATCAGAGTACTATTATTTTATAATCGTTAGTTTACCAAATGGTACAGTAATGATTCGTCTTTTTTATTTTTAGGTTATTTTTCCAGGATTGTTAAAATTTGTTTTTAATACTCTTTTAAAAAAAGTTCTTTCATCCCAAGATAATCATTATTTAATACTATTCTAATTAGTTTAATCTTCAAATTGATGTTTTTTTAACGGTGGAGTCGCTACGGGCTGCGTATGCACAGTTTTCTTTCTCTGCCAGTAAGCTCTCATTTTTTCACCGACATTACTTTAATTAATTAATTAATATTGCCGCAAGAAACAACAAAGAAACCTTTCGATATAAACTTATAAGTACAACAACAAAATTATTAGATATATAGATATCCGTATCGCCAAAAGTAAGAACCGAGGAAATTTTTCACCATATATTCTTTTAATATCAAATAATATTATATAATTTAAAATAAAATATTATTTTAAAATAATACAATACACCACAGATAAATTAAAATAACTCAGAGAATTAATATCAAGGAACATAAACGGAAAACGAGCAATCTAAAACAGAATCAATAAACTGAGGCTTGCACATAAACTGACTTGACCCACATACAAAAAGAATTTTCTCTCAATTAAGAAAAAACCTGTGCACTACAATACAGCAACAAGACCAGAAATAACTTATGCATGTAAAATACTGTTTAACCTTAAACGCAAGAATAGAAAAGAAGAACTTCCGAGAGTGGAAAGAAGAACGATCCTTAACAAAAAACATATAGTGGATGGAAAACGCACACTTCTTCTTAATGAAATGCTATAAAAGAAGAACGAACCCTTACTAAACCAATATGAGCAAAAACATATTAGCCTTTTGCAGTCATCTAGTAAGGCTACCTGAAGAAAGGCTGACCAGGAAAGTGCTAACGTACCAACAAAGATATAAAGTTAAGAATAATTGGCTACTGGAAATAGATGAATTGAGGCGCTAGAAATAACAGAAAAACAGATTTTAATCAGGGAGGAAAAGCTACTCTTAAAAACAAAAACAAAAAATTAAAAATCAAAACTCCAACACAAAATAGTACAATATAAAGGATCAGAGATTCCGGAGATCTAAAAGAATAAAAGAGTATTGGGCAAAGAAGAAAAGTTCCCAGAAACATTCTTACCATCCTGGACTAGATTTGCTCCAATGAGGGCCTAAAATAATAATAATAATAAAATATTATTTTAGAGAGAAGAATCTTAAGAAGGATTTATGATCCACGAAGAACGCAGGAAGGTTACAGACTGAGATCAAATGTAGATAAATATACAATGGAATTGAAGACATGGAAGTAACAGAAAACGACGATTGAATTTCTTTGAACATACGGCCCGAATGAATCAATCAAGATTGTTGTTTGGGTCATCAGCCGAAAGGCTGGTTTGAACCTGTAAAGGTATTACTGAGTAAAACGAAGAGTGAGGTGGTTTACAATTGCCTTCCTCACTTAGTGGATAAGTACGAATATCAGCATGCCGGGCCCTCTGAAAAGCACAAATTTTCCACTCAGCAAATGACACCTTCACTTCATTCACCACACGGTCTGGCTGTATAATGAAATTCATTACTTCCAGAGAAGATAACTCCGATTAGTGTCTTTTACACCTCTATTTCTTCTGTTCTTAATTAGCTGACCATGTGATAAGAAACAGAACTATTTATTTTAGCCCTGCAACAAACAGATTGAGTGCAATCAAGATTAAAGAAACAAATTTTTCATAAACTCTGGAACTACAAGGGTTAGGGTGGTTATTTTAAACAGATAAAGGGAGAACTCAAGAAGTTCAACATTACAGAAAGAAGTGTTGAAAGGAGAGCTGAATAGTCAGAGAGGATGAAGAACTTTTGAAGGAGGAAGAACGTTCAAAGAAGAAAATCAAAGTAGATCCCACCCCTTTATCTGATAGTTATCAAAGGTTAACTCATCTGAGTGATGTTGATAAGGTAGTTATTTCGTGTAAAATTACTAATACTGAATTTTAGTTTGTTTTAATTTTTTTGGAGGGTTCAATTATTTGTACTTGATTTACTAGTTCCAAGGCTACAAAAAATAGTTCTGTTTCTTATTACATACATGGTCAGTCAATTATATGACTGAAGCATTTAAGAACAGAAGAGGTTGAGGTGTAAAAGACACTAGTCAGAGTTGTCTTCTCTGAGAGTAATGAATTTCATTACACAGCCACAACCTGTGGTGAATGAAATAAAGGTGTCATTTGCAGGGTGGAAATTAGATGTTTTTCAAAGGGCCTGGCATCCTGATAAGCATACTTTTCCACTCAGTGAATAAGATAGTGGTAAATCACCTCACTCCTCGTTTTAATTCTAGTAAAGCCTCTAGAGGCTGAAACCAGTCTTTTGGCTGACGCCCTAATTAAATACCAATCAGCCCAAAATTTAATTTAAAAGTTTTTTTTTGAAAATCTCTTGAACTATAAATGTACGTTTTACGATTAGGTCGGTTATCATTGTAACTACCTGTATAGAATTCTACTGCCTAAACAGTTTTACTGATACTTACCTAATATTCGGTGTGCTAGGATTATTTACCAGAACTCCTGTTTTTACTTTCATGTCAGAATAGATAAAATATACGCCTCACCTTGTTTGTATATTCACTTTTCTGTTGCTAACAAATTGTAGGCCTTAACAAAAAAAAACCAATTTTCGTCTTCTTTAAAAAGAACCAATATAAATTATCTACTGGTAAATGCCGCCGTCGTACCCTTTTCACCAAAGTAAACTTTGAACTTAAGCAGTTTGTGTAGGGTTATATGTGTTTGAAAGCCACAAGTTCCCAACTTTCAGAGAAATAATAGGAAAATCCAGACATGAAAGTTAAAGTTTATAAAACCTTCAAATCGATACATAAAAGTTAAATTTCACTTTTACCTCTATACTGAATAACAAGAAAATGAAATCTTTTAACCCTTACATTTTTGTACCTAAAATTGTACTGTTATTACACAATTTATAATGACTTACAAGTAAAGTTACATTTCAAGGTCATAAAGTAATAATGTATGGAATATGGAAAATTTCATCTTTAGACTTGGTTTGTAAGCATAAGTAGTCGTCGCGTGGGTTTCTACATTTTCTCGTAAGTTATTTCAGTGAATCAATTATAAAACCTAAGTCTTTTGCCTTCCATTTCTCTGGTTTAACCAGGTAAGATAATTTATGTTTGACGACGAATATACTTGTATTTAATTATAACCACTATATGCAGTGGAACGTCACTTATTCGAACTAACTGAGACCAGAGTGGTTCTGATAATCAAATAGTTTGGATAATCAACTACACTAAATACTGTAATTTGATCCACTGTACCGTAAAAATGTAATATAACCTAAATGTTTAATGTGTTAATAAAGGCTAACATAAACTTTAGTTAAAAACTTTAAGTTAAAAAAATAGAACACTAACTGGATTTATTGTAAATGCAGAGTACTAAAGATTAATCAAATCAAACTTAAAAATACAGAATTTCACAACTGAATACATTAATGAAATAAACTACGGTAAAATAGGTTAGGAAATATATTTTATGCACTTGTACATGCTATACAGTAATTTTATTTTAAAATCTTGAATTTTCTTTTAAACTTCTATTCGTAACAGCAACATCTCTCATACTTTTTAGTATGCTTTCTTTTTTTAGTAGCATACTTTTTAGTATGCTTTAGCAGCACTAAATTAAGGCTGTTTTTCGCATCGTAACATTGCAGCTTTTAGAGCAGATAAGGCCACTGCGTGAGTAAATATATGTATTTTTTCCATCAATGGTAGTTCGGATAATTGACGGTTCGGATGACTGACATTCAGATAATCGGCGCTCCTGTGTATATTTAATTATGGAGGGATCCTGCAAGGTTGGATTGTAAATTGAGGCCCATAATCTCATTAACTATTCTTGGCAGAAAGCTACAATTTTTAGAGGTTATTTACAGACACAAAAGGACCTTACTGATCCTCAATCATTAATATAAAACAATTTCTTTTAAAAGTTATGAATCTACTTTGTTTTTCTTTACTGTACAGGTTTTTTGGATTCGTCTTTCGAGTTTTAGGAAATTGCTTAAGAAATTACGCGTAAATCGTAACGGTAAATGGAAAAATTCAAACAAGAAATACATTAATTATAACAGGTAAAAATAAACCTAAAAAATTATTGAATTGTTTACTTTTATGTTATTAGCAAACATAAATCATGTATAGGTCGCAAATACAATAAATCTATAAAAACGTCAGTAACATAAATTGTGGGCCCAAAATGAAGCAAACGGAGAACACACTGCACGAGTAATAAGCCCGACGAGAGAGAAACTCGTAATTGTTCAGCATTGAATGTGTTAAAATATATCTGATACAGCATCCAATATAATGAATTTGAGGAATTTTTTGAGTTATGTAATGGTTGATAGTTATTTGTATAATGATATAATGGTATTTGTATAATTTTATAATGATGTTATTACTGGTTGTGGTAAGTTGACTCCATTCAATGTATATACTACGTACCAAAGAATTATGAAATAAATGAAATACGTATGAAAAATTTTAAACGATTCCGGTCTTGAAGATTACATTATAATATTCAAACAAGGGCTTACGGTAGAGCCACAATCCATTTAGTTGGATATACGATAACTGGAGGTCGGATTGTCAAAATTATATCCTGAAGTACGTATATGTTATCACACGAAAAATAATTACTACTTTATTCAAATTTGTATCAGCCGTTTTGTCAAACGCAGTCACGATGTATTTGTTTGAACAATATGAAGACTCATCAGGCCGTAGCCGAAAATCGAAAAACTGACCTTCCCTTCACAGTCTAATATTACGCCGCAATGAATGTGAAAATTTTTTAAAGTATGCCTACTTAAGGGTCTTTCTGTTATTCCCCCCCCCCCCCAACCAGCATAATTTCTCACATTTTGTGAATATTTCGTAAGCGACCTTATAGTATTTTTAACGATAAAAACGGGGAAAATATTTTTAAAAATTCTACACCAATATTCTTCAAGGTAAGGTTAAATATATGGAGGATGCTTCGAATACAGTGGACAGACAGAATCACAAATATGGAGGTCCTCAGAAGAATGGGGAAAGAGCTGGAAATCCTGCAGAGCGTAAAGATAAGAAAACTGACATACCTTGGACACATCATGAGGGGGCCTAAATTTGAGATTCTGCGTCTCATAATTCAAAGAAAACTCGTAGGTAAACGTTCGGGGGGACGTAGACGAATATCCTGGTTAAGAAACCTGAGGGAAGCATTCAAGTGCTCGCCGCATGACCTTTTTAGAGCAGCAGTGGACAAGGTACGACTCACCATGATGATAGCCAACCTTCGTAATGAAGAAGGCACCTGAAGAAGATATGTAGGGTAAATACAATGCTTTTTCTCAATATTAGTACTGTATGTAATAATCGAATATGAGTTCATTGATTACATGACATCATTAAATTAATTTAACATAATTAAATTAAATATTATATTAAATAATTGTCAATAAATAGTTTAAGGTTATATTTAAAAAGGAAAAAACTTTAATGTTAACTTGAAAAAAATTGATGTACGATTTTTTTAAATATTTTTCCCATTTTTATCGTTAAAAATACTGTAAGAATACCTACATACGAAATATCCACAATATGTGAAAAATTATGCTGGGGGAGGGGGAATAACAGAAAAGACCCCTACTTATTATAATACAATAGCTGTATATTGCAATCCTGTCACTTATGGACAGCATTATCCAAATTTTTATTCATCTGTTACTCATGAATAGGGAAATATTAATGTTTAATTCACCAAAGAAACACTTATTAAATGTTTCTTGTTTTCACGTTTATCATGACGACGAAGGCGATAACAAAAATTATATAAATAAAACACTGTATTTAAAAAACTCTAAAGTAATTTCAAAAGTAACTTTTCATTTCAATAAAGTGAAAACGTCGAATAGTGTTAGCGCGCTGGTCTACCACGCGGAGGTTCCAAGTTCAACTCCCGGCTAGAGTCTGAAAGTTATACGTTAAAAACCCACCGTTGTCGCTAATAACCAAGCTGTTGATGCGACTTTAAATAAACTAAAAAGGTGAATGCACTCAAAAAATAAATCTAGGGCGAGAAAAGTTTTACGTTTCGGGAATTCCAGTAAATGCTGACTGCAGAAATTAAAATGTTCACATAAGAATGTCGGTAAAATTCCTACGTTATTAATAAAAGCTGATGCAGTCTTTTAAATATTCAGCGGTACTCAAAATGATAGAGGTCATTAAATTTATTTATTTATTACTAAAAACAAATACAATGAGTCTCTTATCTTAGCTTATTTCCAAATACCCGCATAGGTCTACCCTACGCGCGGGTATGAGTTGGTATTTGTTAAGCTCATTTACATGTTTACTAATTTAACGTAAAACAAAACAAAATTTACCAAAAAAAAATAAAATAAAATAGAATTTCATAACGTAATACAAAACTTAATATATAAAATACCATTATTTTTTTATTTATTTATTTCACGTCGCATAAACTGCAAGGTCATTAGCGACGACGTAGGGGTGCAACTGTGCGTAATGAGGATGAAATGATTTTTTTTGTAACGTATGAAAATATACCGTGCCTGAGTGGGATTCGAACCCAGGACCGCATGATGAGAGGCGAGCACGTTACCAACTACGCCAATACGGCCGGCAAATACCATTATTATTTGAATGATTAAATTATTTTAATGTTACAATTTATTTTAACAATTTATAAAATAAATCAGAATTCAACGAACAACTAATAAAATGGATGAAAAATTCTTGACAAAATAAATTTTTAACACTTAACATTAGAACTCAGTTAAAGGTCTCGGAAAAGTGGTTTTAAGACATCAAATAGGATATTTATAAAATTAAAATTAACCATTAGAGCACCATTAGATCAAACCAATTTCTGACTATTAATTATTTACTTCAAGGGCTTTCTCGAAGAACATCGGTGAGCGGAAGAAAGGATAAAACCTACAATGAAAAAAATTCTAAGTGTGGGCTGCACAAAGAGCTACAAGAAATGTCTAAAATAATTTTACGGGGTCTAAAATTGTTCTGAAGGAAGAAAATATGTACTATATAAAAAATAAAAATTAGTACTTTGAAATTTTTGAAAGCAAAAATAAGTTTTAATATTTTATTACGCGAATTTTTAAATAAATTTATCATTTTCTTCCTTGCGGATTTTTTATATAACTGCAAATCACTATTAAACATCTAAAACAAATTTCTGATAAATACTTCATTTAAGTAAGACAGAAAATATTACAAAATATTTTAAATACCTAATTATTATAATAATAACGTAAAATATTTAACATTTGATTCAATAATAAAAAGATTTTTAGTCGGCTCCGTAGCGTATTGGTATTGCACTAGCCTTCAACGACAGAGGTCCCGGGTTCGATTCCCGGCTAGAATCTGAAAATTATAACCACTGAAAACACATTTTTCCAGTTACATAACCCACCCTAGTCGCTAATAACCAAGCTGTTATGTGACTTTAAATAAACTAAAAAAATCTGGTGTGAAACACTCACACAACTTTCTCTTGCCAATGCAAATGATTAATAATATACCTAACATTATTAATAAAATATTAGAAATAAACAAAAACTAACCTCAAAAACATAACCTTATTTTAATCACGAGTGAATGACGCAAAATGACAATCGAACTCAGTTTGGCTTAAAAATACGGAAAATCACGCTTTCACGCTAAATTAGGCTCTGTAGGGAAAAATGCTCTAAACAAAAGTTGTAGATCTTTTAATTTTCTATAACTTTTATTATATATACCTTTGTCGTAAAATGCATACTAAGACCGAAATGTTAAAAAAATCGATTTTTCTCACGTTTTCGTGAGAAAAAAGAACAGAAAATCGCAAATTACCGCTAAACTAAGCGTTATACAAAAAAATGTTTGAAACAGAAGTTGTAGGTTTTTAAATTCTCTACAACTTTTATTATATAAGTTTTTGCGCTGAAATTTATATTAAAGCCGTAATCTTAAAAAAACAACGTTTTTACGTAAAAACAGCCTCACCGAGAATTTCAGCAAACATGGCGCCTACCCTATCTTGTAGAGAATAAAAAATTGAGTAAAATAGGCGATTTTAAAAAAAATCGTAGGACCAGTTTTTGAGAAAATCGCAAAAAACTGAAAAATTATACGAATAAACTACTACTTCCGGTTGACCGATTTTGATGAAAATGTTCGTGTCGCGTCCGGTAGTGATATGTAACTTAAGTTTCAAGTTTCAAGTTCGTACGATGTTCCGTTCTTGAGATATTCTGTTCACACACACACACACAGACACACAGACACACAGACACACAGACACACACACAGACCAATCGCTAAAAACATGTTTTTTGGGTTCAGGGGGTCTGAAAACGTATAGATCCGGTGAAAACTCGATTTCGAAAAATCGACATGAAAACAATACTTTCCTTCCTATATATTCATATAGGCAAGAGAAAGTAAAAAGTTCTTTAGAATATAAATTTCAAGATAATATTTGTAAAGTTATGAAATTTCGAATAATTCTGAGAATTAATAACAATCAAAATTACATTAATTATTAACATTAATACTGTATAACCCTTTTTTAACCGAAATAAAGGAGGCGGAGACGTTTTGGATAATCCATACATGCTATCGCTGTCTTATTCATTAAATATTAAAAAGCTAAAAATTACAAAATTTAGAGTAAGGCAACGTATTTTAATGAACAGCAAAATAAAGTACATTTTAAATTATAAACAGAACTACAATATCTAGAGTAACTTTAAACATTAGAAAATTATATTGTTAACATAGTATATATTTAAATTCATTGTTCTATCGTATTTTTTAAAAAAATCAGTAATTTTTTTCTGGACAGTATCTTCGCAGCGTTTGCACGCTGCTGTAAATTATTATAACTTATTATAAATTGATTATAACTTATACATGTTGTTACTGAAATGCTACCTTTAAACTTTAATAAGCTTATTTTTTTTAAATTTCAAACAATTATTTGAAGATTGTTCTATGTTTACATACCGTATTAAAATATTTATTTTTGGATTTTTTACTATTTTGTTTTTTTCCTCTGAAATCGTTTCAGTTAACCGGAGTTTCGGATGACCAGAGTTCGGTTAAAAAGGGTTATGTTGTATTAAATTATTTTTTTAAAGTTAATTTGTATAATTTTTTAGAATATAAAATAATTGAAAAGTACAGACCTGTTTAAGTAGTTATATTTGTATATGATTACATTGTTTGTTTGATGAATAGTGACCGGTGAAGTGAATAACCGATGTAATAAAGCGACTGATAACTGAAGGGTTGAAATCGCCCCTTTATCGAGACCGGAGGATGTAACACGAGGGCCTACACCCGCTCACTGCAGCGTTAACCCAGCAGTGTGTTTTAATAGCGCATGAGCAAAGACAAGACAAGAGTTCACATCACAATAAACTTGGCTCCAGAGTAAACCTGGACCGTCCTCACTGTTCTACAGACAGTACATATATTATCCATGATCACTCCCCCCCCCCGTTTTTATTATTGAGTTTTTCATTAGCAGCTATAATATTTTAGCCTTAACCGGTTTACAAAAAAACGTAAGAAGGTTAAAACTGACTTTATTACGGAAAAAAATGAAAGTTAATTTTCTTTTCAGTAATTATTCATTTACAGTATTAATATCTGCCCATAACTGGTGTAGTTTTAAATTATTAGCACTCAATCTGTTAGTTCCAGAGCAACCGAAATTATTTTTGTTTCTTATCACGTCATTGTCAGCTACGACTAAAACATTTAAGAACAGAAGCGGTCGAATTGTAAAAGACACTAATCAGAGTTATCTCCTCTGAAAGTAATTAACTTTATTATACAGCCAGACTCTGTGTTGAATGAAGTGAAGGTGTCATATGCATTGTGAAAAATTTGTGTTTTTCAGAAGGCCTGGTATGATGATAAGCATACTTCTCAACTCAATGAGGAAGGCAATTGTAAAACTATTCACTCCTCGTATTACGTAGTAAAACCTCTAGAGGTTCAAACCAGCCTTTCAGCCTATGACTTATAAAACAACAATATTAATATGGTGTAATTTTTGAGAGGGTAACGAAGGAAGAAATCAATATCGGTGAAAAAATTAATAAATAAAAATCTGGTGTGATACACTCACACGACTTTATCTTGTCTAAATAAATAATGAAAAATCTATCCTGTGCTTAAACATGAGTATATAATATAAAATGAAAAGCAAACTAATTTTAATCATGAGTGAATGACGCAAAATGAAAATAAACCTCTGTTCTACATAAAGGTAAGGGAAATTACTTTCACAATTGACGCTGAAAAGCTCTGTACAAAAAAAATGCTTGAAATAAAAGTTTTTAATCTTGTATAACTTCTATTTTATACAATTTTGTTGTTAAATGTATACTACTGCCGCAATCGTGAAAACCCCATATTTTACCGATTTTAATGAACAGAATACTAAAAATCACTAATTGACGCTAAACTAAGCATTGTAGAAAAAATGTTTGAAATAAAAGTTGTAATTAGGTTTTTTAATTTCTACATCTTTGATTATTATTTACGCGTTTGACGCAAAATTCATATTACGGCTGCAATCTTTAAAAAAAAAGATTTTGCTACGAGAGCACAGCTTCCCACGAATGTCAGCAGATATGCCATTTACCCTATCTTATAGAGCACAAAAAATTTAGTAAAGGAGGCGATTTTAAAGAATATCGTAGGAGTTGTTTTTGAGGAAATTGGAATATAGTGAAAAATTACATGAATAAACTACTACTTCCAGTGGACCGATTTCGATGAAAATGTTCGTGTCCGGTTCTCTTGTGGTACATAACTTGAGTTCCAAGTTTCAACTTTTTAAAGTATTCCGTTTTTGAGATATTTTGTTCACACACAGACCAATCGGTAAAAACACGGTTTTGGGTTTCCAGGGACCTGAAAACGTGTATTTTCGGTGAAAACTCGATTTCGAAAAAATGAATAAGCAACTCCAGTTATTATGTATGGAAGTGACGCATGGACGATTACGAAGTCACATGAAAGGAAAATCCGAGCAGTAGAGATGATTTTTTTGCGAAGGATGAAAGGGTGACCTACTCGTTTGTATAGAATAAGAAATGAAAATACAAGGTTAGAATTGGACATACAACTTAAATAAGAAGATAAATGAACATTATGAAGGTAGGAGACAGCACATGGAAAGGATTTCAGCTTAAAGGATACCTGTGCACGTTTTATGGTATGCTCCAAAAGGAAATAAAAATGTTGGCAGAGCTAAGAAGAGATGAATGTAGATAGACATGTATGTGAGTTCGGAAAAGTCTTATTACTTATCTAGTTTGGAAGAACAAGTAGAACAATTGTAAATAAAGCATCAAAATGGGTTATAAGAAAAGTAAATTATTGTACTGCTCGAATAGGCTATTTGCAAAAAATTCAGTGTGCTTTATCAACTATTGTGGAGCGTCAGTTATCCGAACTAATTGAGACCAGAGTGGTTCTGAGAATCAAATAGTTCGGATTATCAAAGACACTAATTACTATAATTTGATACATTGTACCGTAACAATGTAATAAAACTTAATAGTTTAATAGGTTAATACAGGCTAACGTAAACTTTAGTGTAAAATACACAAATATTGCATTTATCATAAATTTAGAGTAATTACTACTAAATATTATAAAAACAAACGTAAAAATACAGAATTTCAAAAGTGAATAAATTAACTAAATAAAATCCTTTATGAAATATATTTTAACGCACTTGTACATACTAGGCTATACAGTAATTTATTTATTTTAATCTTCAATATTCTTTTGAATTAATACTGAATTTATTTTTGTAGCAGCAACGTCTCTCATTATTTTTAGTAACAGTGGTTGGGCAGAACTAAATTCAGGCAGTTGTTCGCACCATAGCATTGCAATTTCTAGAGTAGAAAAGGATTTTGCGTGAGAAAATATGTATTATTTTCGATCGATGGTGGTTTGGATGACTGACATTCGGATAATTGGCGCTCCTGTGTATTTATTTGTATAGTTATTAAAGAGATTGATCGCATTTAATCAGATTTCGAATTAATCACTATTAAAGTGCTTATATTAACAAGAAGAAATTAGAAACAGTATACTACCTTTAACAGAGCGTCTAGATTACTAATGGAAGTTTTCTGTCAAGTTTAAATTTCCTGGTATTATCGGTTCCAATGAAGTTAATTAACCTCTCCTTACACGGTATCCCTAATTAAGTATAATTAATTACATCTATTTAAATATCCATCAACAAGACCAATAAAGATTGTTCGTTTCGCTTTAATCGATTTCAGTTTTTAAACTTCGCATCAATTTCGACGTTTCTTTAGATAATATCTCAACCCACAGTATTAATTTTTTTTAGTTTTTATTATTTGTGATCTTAATTAGTAGCGTATGAAAAACAAAATTTGCAAAGAAGTTGTTGTATTCAGTTAACAAACGAAGCAGTCAATACGGCTTTCGGAAGGCTTCGTAAACTTTCGGTAGGCCTCGTAAGCCAAATATAATAAAAAATCTGGTGTGAAACACACGATTTTCTCTTGTCAATGTAAATAATTCTGCCCATAAAACAGGTGGAATGTCAAATTATTTACGCTCAATCTGTTCGTTGCAGAGCTAAATAAATATTTCTGTTTCTTATCACATTGTCGGCCAATTAAATGACTGAATCGTTTAAGAACAGAAGAGGTAGAGGTGTAAAAGACACTAATCAGAGTTATCTCTTCTGAAAGTAATGAATTTCATTATACAGCCAAACCCTGCGGTGAATGAAGTGAAGGTGTCATTTGCAGAGTGGAAAATAATATGAGCTTTTCACAGAGGGATCGGCATGCTGATAAGCGTACTTTTCCATTTAGTGAGGTAGGCAATTGTAAACCACTTCACTCCTCGTTTTATTTAGTAAAACCTCTACAGGTTCAAACCAGCCTTTCGGCTGATGACCCAAGCATCACGATGTAAATAATGAATAATAACCTATGCTTCATCGTGAGTAAACAATGTAAAATGAAAAACATAACCTAATTTTAATCAAGAGTGAATGACGCAAAATGAATCTGAGATCTGTTTGACAAAAATACGGAAAATCAACAATTGCCTCTAAACTATGGTCAGTAGATAAAAATATTACAATAAAAGTTGTAGGCTTTTAATTTCCTATAACTTTGATTATATACAATTTTCTCATAAAATGCATACTAAGGACACAATGTTAAAAAATCACATTATTTACAGATTTTCATGAAAAACCAGTAAATCACTAATTCCCGCTAATCTAGCGTTACACAAAAAAAGTTTATAATAAACGTTGTAGGTTTTTTAATATTCTACAACTTTAACAATGTATAAAAGACGTTTAAAATAAAAATTTTAGGTTTTTTAATATTCTATAACTTTAGCCATGTACAATAAAAATGTTTTTTAAATATCCTACAACTTTAACAATGTACAAAACAAATGTTTAAAATAAACGTTATAGCTTTTTAAATATTCTACAACTTTAACCACATACACTTTTTCTCTAAAATGCATAATCTTTAACTAATTTTTAACAACAATCTTTAACAACAATGTCCTAATCTTTAACAACAATTTTTTTTTAATTTTTTAAAAACAATTTTTTTTGTACGAGAGCACAGCCTCCCCAAGAATTTCAGCAGACATGGCGCTTACCCTATCTTGTAGAGCATAAAATATTAAATAAATGAGGTGATTTTTAAAAAAATCTTACCACCCGTTTTTGAGAAATCGCAAACGAGTGAAAAATTGCATGAATGCAGTAAACTACTTCTTCCGGTAAACCGATTTTGATGAAAATGTTTTGTGTCTGGTTTTCTTTTGGTATCTCACTTAAGTTTCAAGTTTCAATATTGTATGTTATTCCATTCTTGAGATATTTTGTTCACACACACGCGCGCGCGCGCGCACACACACACACACACACACACACACACACACACACAAATCGCTCACACCGTGCCCAATACCGCAGCAAAATCTAGTCTCAACAATAACGAATAAAATTATGATTGCAATGAAATTGTTGTAAACCCTCGATCTTAATATATGGGAGTTGTTTTAAAACTTCTAAATTCAATGATAATGAAAATAATAATAAAGAAATTAAAAACCAACTGCTGTATATAATAAAGATTCATAATGTCATAACATGAAAGTAGATCGCATAGTAAAATTATCTACCTCATATTATACAAAATGTATTTTAAAACTTAAAAATCTGGTGTGAAACACTCACACAACTTTCTCTTGCCAATGCAAATATTAACAATATAACCTAACATTAGTAATAAAACATTAGAAATAAACAAAAAACTAACCTCTAAAAATATAACCTAATTTTAATCATGAGTGAAAGACGCAAAATGAAAATCAAACTCGGTTCAGTTTAAAAATACGGAAAATCACTCTTTCACACTAAACTAGGCTCTGTAGAGAAAAACGCTTTAACTTAAAGTTGTAGATCTTTTTATTTCCTATAAAATTAGTTATACACTTTTGTCGTAAAATGCACACTGAGGCCGAAATCTTAAAAAAATAGATTTTTCGCACGTTTTCGTGAGAAAAAAACAGAAAATTGCTAATTACTGCTGAACTAAGCGTTATACAAAAAAATCTTTGAAATAAGAGTTGTAGGTTTTTAAATTCTCTATAGCTTTTATTATATAAATTTTTGCGCTAAAATTTATAATGAAGCCGTAATCTTAAAAAAATTATTTCTTTACGTGAAAACAGCCTCACCGAGAATTTCAGCAAACATGACGCCTACCCTATCTTGTAGAGCATAAGAAAATGAGTAAACCAGGCGATTTAAAAAAATCATAGGACCAGTTTTTGAGAAAATCGCAAAAAAGTGAAAAATTATACGAATAAACTACTACTTCCGGTGGACCGATTTTGATGAAAATGTTCGTGTTGGGTCCGGTAGTGGTATGTAACTTAAGTTTCAAGTTTCAAGTTCGTACGATGTTCCGTTCTTGAGATATTCTGCACACACACACACACACACACACACACACACACACACACACACACACACACACACACACACACACACACACACACACACACACACACACACACACACCAATCGCTAAAAACATATTTTTTGGGTTCAGGGGGTCTGAAAAGTGTAGATCCGGTGAAAACTCCATTTCGAAAAATCGACATAAAAACAATACTTTCCTTCCTATACAGGGTGATTCATGAAGTTCTCCCCCCACTTCTACAGCACATTGTACTAGTAAAAATAATGAAAAAATGTTATATAAACATAGGTCCGAAAACGCTTCGTTAGCGAGTTACAGCTAGCGAAAGTTTCGCCTGGATTTCAGTTCACCAGGTGAAATGAGGTCTTCCTGGAATTGTGGTAAGGTAGATTAAGGGGCAAATTCAATCATTTCTTATGGTTTTTGATCTGATAAATTGAATAAAACAGGTCCCAGATCTGTAAGTTAAATAGTTTTTGAGAAAACCAGTGTCAAATGCAAAAAATGGAGTGAAAATCACATTTTTTCATCTTTGGGCAAGAATAACTTTGTTATTTCACCAAGAAACAGTTAAAATTTTTCAATAAAAAATGTAGAAAATTTTATTCTGAACAAACCGGTGTAAATAAAGTACACAGAAAGCGAATAGTTTTTGAGAAAACCAGTGTCAAATGCAAAAAAATGGAGTGAAAAAAACACATTTTTTCATTTTAGTTTTTCCGGTTAATTTTACTTTGTACTCTTATGAATAAAAACTCATTTAATCAAACATCTATTCGCTTTCTGTGTACTTAATTTACACCGGTTTGTTCAGAATAAAATTTTCTACATGTTTTATTGAAAAATTTTAACTGTTTCTTGGTGAAATAACACAGTTATCCTTGCCCAAAGATGAAAAAATGTGATTTTCACTCCATTTTTTGCATTTGACACTGGTTTTCTCAAAAACTATTTAACTTACAGTTCTGGGACCTGTTTTATTCAATTTATCAGATCAAAAACCATAAGAAATGATTGAATTCGCCCCTTAATCTACCTTACCACAATTCCAGGAAGACCTCATTTCACCTGGTGAACTGAAATCCAGGCGAAACTTTCGCTAGCTGTAACTCGCTAACGAAGCGTTTTCGGACCTATGTTTATATAACATTTTTTCATTATTTTTACTAGTACAATGTGCTGTAGAAGTGGGGGGAGAACTTCATGAATCACCCTGTATATTCATATAGGCAAGAGAAAGTAAAAATTATTGCTCAAAATCACGGATGTTTTTGCGCCTTCAAATAGTCGACATTCTTCTAAGCATCAGAATGCGTTTCATATTTTTTTGTTTTAATTTAATTTCTAAATACCTTATTCGGATATTCAATGCGTAATTAATGGATTATCAAATAAAACTAGTGGACCCGTGCGAATAAATTCGCATAATAAGATGTAGATAAGGGAGACGGCAATAGTAAACCACCTCACTCCTCGTTTTTACTTAGTTAAACATCTATAGGTTCCAACCAGCCTTTCGGCTGTTGACCTAAACAACAACACAAATTACCATTTTCATAAATATTTTATTATCAAAGGCCTTATATGAAACACTTACCATTGAATTTCAATGAAATTGACCATGACTTTCCTTATGATATTGTGTTTATTGTGATATTGTGTGTATATTGTGTTCATATATTCATTAGTGTTCATTACGTGGGAGACCCGCTGTACGGTATTACAGAGCTATACGTTGTAAACAATATATTTTGTTCTTTTTCATTTCGTAAAATGAAGCTCGAATTTAGCATGAATTTCAAGTTTAGAACTTTTTACCGAATCAGGAAAGAATACTCTTTAAAACCATGTAAAAATTATAAAAATCCGTTCGGTAGAACTCTGTATTTAAGAGTTTAAAGAATTCCCATTTAAAATACATTGGAAGTGATTTTGCGTTTTAAATATATTATAGATAATTTATTTTTACCTGTAGCATTCATTAATTCATTCATTGGTTGTCGCTTACATCATTGTTGGAATAATCTTCCAATTTTATATAATCGTATAATGCAGGCCGTGTCCGAACCAAAACGACAAAATTGTCCGCACGAGATTAATATTTTTGATTCAACACACAACTAAACTAAGCAAACACTTATATTTGACTGATGTGCAAGTAGCTACAAGTAGACGGCACTCGCATACGCTTCGGCGCATGCGCAAAGCGAAGTAACTCGAGTTACATTGTGCAAAACGTAATCCAGAGACATGTCACTACTTGCTTCCAACAGTCTACGACTGCCTAAAACAAGCGTCGCGCCTGGTGTGTGCGTGCGGCTGATCTATGACAATCCGCGTATACTTTGTACTCAAGTCTGTCTTTTTTAACAAATCCGTTCGGTCTTACAACGTCTATTTGACGACCTCAATACAGACTGGCATCGCAACTTCTTTAGTTGTTTATTTATTTCCCCATTACTTTACAAAAATATCATTACAATATAAGTTAATTTCTTTAATTACAATTTGAAAATCTAAAACTATTTATATTAGTTCGTGGTGGGAAAATTAATCCACCCAACTATGATTTCCCATGTTCAAGGGTAGATTAATTCAGTGCTTCTTTGTTTATTGTACTATTGCAACTACTACGGTAATCTATTAGTGTGTTAGTTAAGCTGCATATTAGTTACTTAAATACTAATTAAATTACTAAGATATTTTTATTAAAATAGTGTGCTATTATAGTATATACAAATTGTTGTTGTTTAGGTCAACAGCCGAAAGGCTGGTTTGAACCTCTAGAGGTTTTACTAAGTAAAAACGAGAAGTAAGGTGGTTTACCATTGCCTTCCTCACTGAGTTGAAAGAGTATACTTATCAGCATGCCAGGCCCTCCGAAAAGCACTCACTTTCCACCCTACAAATGACACCTTCACTTCATTCACCACAGGGTCTGGCTGCATAGTGAAATTCATTACTCTCAGAGGAGATAACTCTGACCAGTGTCTTTTACACCTCTACCTCTTCTGTTCTTGAATAGTTCAGTCATATGAGAGGCTGACTATGTGATAAGAAACAGAACTATTTTTTTTATCCCTGGACCAAACAGATAGAGTGCAATTAAAATAACACTCCACCTGCCCGTTTTGGGCATATATACAAATTAAAAAATTAAATATGAAATGTGTAAAATAAAAGAATTTAGGCCGTTTTCATAGCGTAGTGGTTAGCGCGTTATCCTACCCCGTGGAGGTCCCGGGTTCGATTCCCGGCCAGGGTCTGAAAATTTTCACAAGTCAAATACCACAGTTACAGTTGCATAATCCATCGTAGTTGCTAATAACCAAGCAGTTGATGTGACTTTATAAATTTTTAAAAAATAAAAAAAAGAATTTATTTACAAATTTGAAATCTAATTTTCGATTCCAGTAGACGAGCTCACAAAATTATTGTTTCATGGGTGTACCCATCGTTGTTTCTATGGTTTCTACTTAAAAAGTAGAAACTTTTTAAGTAGAAAACTAAGTAGAGAAACATTTTTACCCTACTTGCAATAGCCAAATGGTTGCTGCATTTTTTATACTTGATACTTTTTTTACTTTCTCTTTTTTACTTTCTCTATATGAATATGTAGGAAGGAAAGTAGGCCTATTGTTTTCATGTAGATTTTTCGAAATCGAGTTTTCACCGGATCTATACGTTTTCAGACCCCCTGAACCCAAAAAACATGTTTTTAGCGATCGGTCTGTGTGTGTGTCTGTCTGTCTCTGTGTGTGTGTGTATGTGCGCGCGCGCGCGCGCCTGTGCGTATGTGTGTGTATAAAATATCTCAAGAAAGGAACATCGTACGAACTTGAAACTTGAAACTTAAGTTACATACCCTTACCGAACCCGACACGAACATTTTCATCAAAATCGGTCAACCGGAAGTAGTAGTTTATTCGTATAATTTTTCACTTTTTTGCGATTTTCTCAAAAACTGGTCCTACGATTTTTTTTAAAATCGCCTCATTTACTCAATTTTTTATTCTCTACTAGATAGGGTAGGCGCCATGTTTGCTGAAATTCTTGGTGAGGGTGTTTTTACGTAATGAAATTGTTTTTTTAAAATTAGGGCTTTAATATGCATTTTAGGGCAAAAATGTATGTAACAAAAGTTGTAGAGAATTTAAAATTCTACAACTTTTTTTCTAACATTTTTTGTATAACGCTTAGTTTAGCGGTAATTAGCAATTTTCTAATTTTTTCTCACGAAAACGTGTGAAAAATCAATTTTTTAAAGATTTCGGCCTTAAAATGCATTTTATGACAAAAGTGTAAATAATCGAATTTATAGAAAATTAAAAGATCTACAACTTTTATTTAGATTATTTTTCTCTACAGAGCCTAGTTTAGCGTGAAAGATAGATTTTCCGTGTTTTTAAGCCAAACTGAGTTCGATTTTCATTTTGTGTCATTCACTCATGATTAAAATAAGGTTATGTTTTTTGAGGTTAGTTTTTTGTTTATTTCTTATGTTTTATTAATAATTTTAGGTTATATTTTTTTAAATTATTTGCATTGGCAAGAGAAAGTTGTGTGAGTGTTTCACACCAGATGTTTTGTAATTATGAGACAAATTTCAAGTTTTAAGTTGAGACAGACATAAGACCTCATCGTTTAATGTAATTGATAATAAAATAAAAGCCATAAAGAAGAAATAAACAGTAAATAAAATTCAATTAATTATTAAAAATAAAATCTCAAAAGACTTTTAGAAGCAAATCTCAATTAATTTAGTGTTTAAAAAAATACATAATTGTTTTTAACACCATAAGTATAGGTAACTAAAGATAATTACGTGAAATTATCATTCAATAGGGAATCCTCCTTTGAGAGAATCTTCGAGGTCAATTTGAAAATGCTAAACAGTAAACCTTTTAATACAGAATAATAAATGTTGTAACGTTTATTCCAGGTTCTTTCGGGATTCGGTTGTTTATAAATAACAAAATTTCCTTTTAAATTAACAACCCATTGGGTTGGTCTAGTGGGTAAAGCCGACGGTTTTCGGGTTCGCAATCCCCACAAAAGTTAGTTGGCGTAAATTTGTTCCAGTTTTGACCGGAAGTGACCCAAAACCGGTAGTCAAGAAATAAAAGTTTGAAACTACAAGCGATAGCAACAAACGGTTTTGGATTCGTAATCTACACAAAAAGTTGGTGGGCTTGAATTTTTTTGAAGCTCCGGTTTCAACCGGAAGTATCCCAAAACCGGAAGTAAAGAAATAAAAGTCGGAATTTGGAAACAAAAGTAGTATTCGATTTCTCTTAAAGAGTAGATACAGAAATTACTAATGGTTTTTTCCATAAATCAAAAGTAGGCCCTAAGCCTTTCTAAAACTTGCCCCAGCCATGAGACGCCTTCTAATGAAGGGATTTTTATATACTTAATAGTTTATAAGTTCAGTTTCCTGATTATCTTTAATAAAAAAAACCTAGACGTTTTACATGAAATTGTTGTTGTTGTTTAGGTCATCAACCGAAAGGCTGGTTTCAACCTTTAAATGCTTTACTAAGTAAAACGAGGAGTGAGGTGGTTTACCTATGCCTTCCTCACTGAATGGAAAAGTATGCTTATCTGTATGCCAGGCCTTCTAAAAAGTATCTACTTTCTACCCTGAAAATGACACCTTCACTTCATTAACCACAGGGTCTGGCTGTATAATGAAAAACATTACTCTCAGCGGAGACAACTCTGACTAGTATTTTTCAAAGTATAGTACGTATATAGTATATAGTATTTTTCAAAGCTGATGACCTCTGAACGTGTGAATTGCCCCCTACCCATTTCATGGCTAGCCAATGACTTGCTAGCAAAGTTACCAATACTTGCTCTTGTAGTTCTGTTATATATTTCTTCAGTTATTACTTTCTCTTGCCTATATGAATATATAGGAAGGAAAGTATTGTTTTCATGTCGATTTTTCGAAATCGAGTTTTCACCGGATCTATAGGCTACGTTTTCAGACCCCCTGAACCCAGAAAACATGTTTTTAGCGATTGGCCTGTGTGTGTGTCTGTCTGTCTGTGTGTGTGTGTGTGTGTGTTTGTTTGTGTGTGTGTGTGTGTGCGTGTGTGTGTGTGTGTGTGTGTGTGTGTGTGTGTGTGTGTGTGTGTGTGTGTGTGTGTGTGTGTGTGTGTGTGTGTGTGTGTGTGTGTGTGTGTGTGTGTGTGTGTGTGTGTGTGTGTGAACAGAATATCTCAACAACGGAACATCGTACGAACTTGAAACTTGAAACTTAAGTTACATATCACTACCGGACCCGACACGAACATTTTCATCAAAATCGGTCAACCGGAAGTAGTAGTTTATTCGTATAATTTTTCAGTTTTTTGCGATTTTCTCAAAAACTGGTCCTACGATTTTTTTAAAAATTGCCTGGTTTACTATATTTTTTATGCTCTACAATATAGGGTAGGCGCCATGTTTGCTGAAATTCTGCTTGAGGCTGTTTTTACGAAAAAACATTTTCTTTTTAAGATTGCGGCTTTAATATGCATTTTAGCGCAAAACGTTATATAATAAAAGTTGTAGATAATGTAAAATTCTACAACTTTTATTTCAAACATTTTTTGTATAACGCTTAGTTTAGCGGTAATTAGCGATTTTCTGTTTTTTTCTCACGAAAACGTGAGAAAAATCGATTTTTTTAACATTTCGGTCTTAGTATGCATTTTAAGACAAAAGTGTATATAATTAAATTTATAGAAAATTAAAAGATCTACAACTTTTGTTTAGAGCATTTTTCTCTACAGAGCCTAGTTTAGCGTGAAAGCGTGATTTTCCGTATTTTTAAGCCAAACTGAGTTCGATTGTCATTTTGCGTCATTCACTCATGATTAAAATAAGGTTATGTTTTTGAGGTTATTTTTTGTTTATTTCTAATATTTTATTAATAATGTTAGGTTTATTATTAATTATTTGCATTGGCAAGAGAAAGTTGTGAGTGTTTCACACCAGTTTTTTTTTTTTTTTGGTCTTTTCAATAACAATTATAACATTCGAAAATAATACAACCAGCTGATTATATTATAAAGTATTGCATGTTAACGCGCTCTATAATCGATATGTTCAGTACGAGATGTAAGACACGAGTGAACTACTGCGGCTCTTATACACATGCGCGCGTTATGTTTGTCAAGCTGATACATTCGTACAATCTGACAACGCTGGCAAACGTTCTGATTGGTCTAAACGTGTGGAACAGCAGAGCTCATCAACCGTGAAAAGAATTATAGTGTATTTTATTCCTCTACCTCTTCTGCTCTAAAATGCTTCAGTCATATAATTGGCTAACTATTTGATAAGAAACAGAACTATTTTTTGTAGCACTGGAACTGGAAGATCGAGTGCAAATAATTAAACACTCCACCTGCATGTTATGGACAATCATCAACATATTAAAAAAACAATAATTGGTCACATATGTTTTGAAACACCCGTTTGGTCAAGGTAATGAAATAGAACGCACCTTCTAAAAAGTGCATGTGTGAAGAAGATGCAAACAGGGTTTACTGTAATATATTTTACTTAAGATTATGTAAACACGGTAACTTGTAGGCCCACATATGTGAACGTATTAAGAGTTGAGTGGTATTTTCTGTAAAAAGAAAAAGAGGTGGAAAGAGTGTTTGCATCTAGGACGAAAACGGTAATGGGTGGAAAGTTGTTACTTTGAATGATGGATGCTTATTGCTCGTTTTGTCGTTACATTTTAGCGGTAGATGCAAATTTGAAAGGATTGTAGCTGTTGAAATTCTAGTACACATTTTATAATATGTATCACATAAATATAAGTCTGGTATGAAACACTCATACGACTTTCTCTTGCCAATGTAAATATTAAAACATATAATTTACGTAATCATTAGTAAACAATGTTAAGTGAAAAACATAATCTAATTTTAGTGTGTTACCGGATGGCGACATTAAGTGGCGAGTTAAAACCTTTAATATTTTTGGTGGCCCTGAAAAGGGCCGTTTAAGCGGTGGTCGTCTTGATGGGAAGTGTCGGTCGTAGTCGTCGTGGCGGTCGAGGCTGGGTGACACAGCGTGTCGTCGTCTAGCGGAGACCTCATCTTCTTCCCTCACAGTAGTGCGTCGATGGCTGCTTCGTCGGATCCGGTGGGTGTAAGGCTCGGTCGAGGGACCGCTGTGGGCATCGCTCGCGGCAGCGGGCGATGACGGTCCGGTCGACGGCTTACGCTGTTGGGTCGGCGAGCGGAAGCATCATCTTCTCTCTTGCGGAGTCGTCGTTGAGCCTCCGTTGGCGTCCGGTAGCCGTGTGCCGATGGTGGACGTCTTGTCTGCTGTCTGGATCATGCTGATAATCATACTCTTTCAACTCAGTGAGGAAGGCAATGGTAAACCACCTCACTCCTCGTTTTACTTAGTAAAACCTCTAGAGGTTCAAACCAGCCTTTCGGCTGTTGACCTAAACAACAACAAGCTTAAGCTATGTTCAAAGTTATTTAAATAATTATTAGGCATTTATGTTTTCTAGTCCTAGTAATAATACAAAAATTTAAAGTTTTATCTGTTAGGGTGCCTACAAAAATAGCAAATATATACAGTACTACAAAAGATAACTACAGAATTACAAATAGATAAGACCCAAAATTTATTTTATGATATTATTTAGGTTACAATTTCTCAATTACGTTAAATTAATTGTAGTAAATTTTAAGTGTAGCAAAATATTAAATATTTTTTAATATGAATAATATATAATGTTGTTGAGCCCAATATACAATATAAGTATTGCTCCATCGCTACGAATATCCTTGCGTCTACTGGGCCGCATTAAACGTGTTAAAGTTATTCGTGACGTCAGAAGATTAGGAGCATTTTCATCAAATGTTAGTAGAGTACTTCTAAACCAAGTAGATATCGACTTTAGTGTCAGAAAGTTAGGGCCTACATACAATTGAACAGAAAAAACGCAAAGGTAGGGCAAGTATTGTTTTATTATGAATCAAAACTGTTGTAGGCATAGTTCTTAAAACGAATTTATTTATTGAGATATTTATTTATGAAATTTTACGTTTTATATGATTTCAAGAGTAAAACGATTACAATAAAAATTGTGATAAAATTATAAAAAGTAATGAAGGCAGAAAAACACGTGTACATTTAACACCGAAAAGAAGAAATGGAACTTTTGCGGAATACATAGTGAGTTATTTTCCATTTTCTTTACAACAGATTGATAGGCGACATCTGATATTATCTCACACCATGCCGTAACAAAATGTTCAAAAAAACTGTGAATGAATGGCGTAATAGCGTGGTATGGAATACCAATAGCCTGAAGTGCAATAAAAAAAATCAGAAAGAGAAACCGCGACGATTGTGTGCGTGTCGAGTGACTTCACAAAAAGTTTTGAGGTTCAGAATAAGCTTTGTGAAGGACCATTTCCCCCAAACCTTTTTCCAACGAAACAGAGAGAAGAGAGAACTACAAGACATAACTTGCTTTTCAATTGAGGGGAACAATAGATTGGCTCCTCTTTGTCATAAAATACAATACAAAAGAACTTCATTCATTCATTTCCATCTGACGAAAAAGAGGAATAACTGGGGGAAGAAGTACCAGTAGTATATCATTTTTTCTTTTATGCGTTCAATTTTTTTTCTAAACATGTCTATAGTTACTATATTTCCTCCTCTATTTCATATATATTCGTATCCCCCAATATACGACGTGTGGTATGTCTCACTCGTATACATTTTCCGGAAAAGGAAATACGGAATAAACAACTTTGTTACTTGACAATCAATTTCGGATAAGAACACCAAAAAGTTACATTACATAATCGATGTTCATGTAGAGGAATTTGGCACGATGGTTTTAATTCAAAATTTTGATTTTTGGTTTTTTATGTTTTTCAATGAATTAGGCCTAGATCTACCAGAAAAACATTAAATTACGTCAAATTTTATTAATCTTTTATTTGGTTCACACAGAAAAATTATCATGTTACCAAAAACTAATATTTTTCATAATTTTATACTGTTCGTTTTAGTGCAGAGAGTTTTAGTTTTTAACCCTTTCAATCCCATATTTTTTAACTATACACAAACAAATATGTGTAGATTGTTTCATACACTTTACTGATATTTAAGTGAAATAAAATCAGTTTTAGACCTTCAGCCTTTTTGATGGCATGACAAAAAAAGTGTGACACATATGTCACATTGGCTAGATGATATCAAAGTTCCCAACAATATGAATAAGTAAAAATCATGTGCAGGCTTCCTAAATAATTTTCTCTTGCTTAGATTTGTAGCAAAGCATTATTTAAGACTTAAAAAATGTTACAATTCAAAAATATTGGTAAAATGGACAAAATCACTATTTAGTCTAAAAAATATACTTGTATGTACATTCAACGTACTCGAAAAATTGCTACTTTATTTTAGTAAATGAACACGAATATTTAAAACAAAAATTAACTTTAAAAAGAAAGTAATGGTCGCGTCCGTCGTGTAGTGGTCAGCATCTTACACTGCAAAGTGGAGGTCTCAGGTTCGATTCCTGGCTAGGGTACAGAAAATTATTACACTTCACATCCAGCTCTCTTTAATCAAAAGTAGTCACTCCAATGTGACTTCTATGCCACACTGGGTAAGAAAGGGTTAAAATATCTGCATCACTGTTTTTTTGTATTATCAGCTGTTGGTTCAGCTTTCTAAACAACTGTTGATGAGAAATTTACTTGTTTGTCTACATATTGTTTTTGATTAGTGGCTTCTTGTTTCTTACCTTTTCCCGTAAATTTAAATCTTTAACACTAAGGTACATTTTTCTCAGAAATTGTACAAATTGTTTTCTACAAATTTTATGCTATTCGTATTTTTTTTAAAAATCGCATGGTCTACAGATTAAATTGAAAAAATGTCAGTAGCTCGAGAAGAAACCCGACACCTATAGTGTGTAAAGTTTAATTTCCCTATATTTTACCAATCCTATGAAAAATGTACCTAAAAAAATCAAATTTAACGTTGGCGGGATAGAAAGTACAGTCTCCCCTTAAAATAGTAATGAAAATCGGTTGGTAACTGCACTGAGTGTCCCACAACCCTTTTATCGTTCATAAATTCTATGTAACATCGGAAGGTGCAAACAGTCGTAATAATAAACTAATATGGTAATTCAGAAGTAACTTACCATAATTACTAAAATAAAAGTAAAGCCCCAATTAAGATACGTCAAGAAAGCCTACTATTTAAGTTACAATTAGGTACAGGTCATTCGTTTTATACGAAGATTTTTTTTTTGGTGTTTCGTCCGCTGTTCTGCAATTAGTATATCATCGGCGTCTCAATCATAATCATTTTCTTCTTCTTGTTCCAAATTATTTAACACATTCATGACATTCTGATCAAAACTTGGATCAGCTACTCCAAATTTTTCCATCTGCAATTCGTAAAAAAAATAATTTTTCATTTACCTAAGATTTTAGTACGACCGTAAGTTTCCGTTCCGGGGTTTTAAATGTTAACTACATAACAAGATTATACATATTACACTAAATTATGAAGAAAGTAAGTTCAATTCATGATAAAAAATCTGGTGTGAAACACTCACACAACTTTCTCTTGCCAATGCAAATAATTAACAATAAACCTAACGTTAGTATTAAAACATTAGAAATGAACAAAAAACTAACCTCAAAAAACATTAGTGAAATACACAAAATTAAAATCGACCTCAGTTTGGCAAATACCAGGGCCATTAGCCTGGGCCTGGGACAGTACTGTACTAACTTTTTAAAAATTTGGTTTTAATTTTTTATTAATATAAATTTTATTAACTGTATTTAAATTACTTGTTACGTGCCTTGTGCATCTGCTGATAATGTTCCTTCTGTTCACTAGCATGTCCCACAAAGACTTAGAAGAACAGATATTTCATATAGCTGATTACTATGGGGAAGTTACCAAACCATAAATAGTCTATTAGAAGTACCACTTATGAAGTACCATTCAGTCATATTCATAGAAATTATTTACATCTTGCCTTAGGGAATATTTTTTTAATGATCTAATCTCCCTTCCGTACGTAGTCAGTTAGTAGCTCTATACCTACACCCTAATAAAATTGTAGAGAGATTCATAACCAAACTAGAAATCTAGCTTGAAAAGTTACTTTTTATGTATCCAAGAATTTTAAACAATTACATTACAATAATTAAAATATAAATTTAGTAACTAAGCGATGTACTTTAATACATTTTAATCATTTTACAGCCCATAAAAGACAGGTGGAGTGTCAAATTATTTACACCCAATCTGTTAGTTGCAGGGCTAAAATAAATAGTTCTGTTTCTTGTCACATGGTCAGCCAATTAAATGACTGAATCATTTAAGAACAGAAGAGGTAGAGGTGTAAAAGACACTAATCAGAGTTATGCCATCTGAAAGTAATGAATTTCATTATACAGCCAGACCCTGTGGTGAATGAAGTGAAGGTGTCATTTGCAGAGTGGAAAATATGTGCTTTTCAGAGGGCCCGGCATGCTGATAAGTGAACTTTTCCATTCAGTGAGGAAGGCAATGGTAAACCACCTCACTCCTCGTTTTACTTAGTAAAACCTCTACAGGTTCAAACCAGCCTTTCGGCTGATGACCTAAACAACAACAACAACAATCATTTTAAATTGGTTATTGAAGGAGAAAGGAACGATTTATAAAAGTTATTTAAATATAATTTTTTCATAAAATCTACATCACCATGATTTCATTAAGAGTTTTTATAACAGTTTCTTTTATAACAGCAACATATTTGACATACAAAATTTCATCTTTTTTTATCGAAACTACAATTTGTACAAAGTTAAATTAGCAATTGAAGCATTGACAGAAGAAGAGAAAGAAGAAAATTTACAGTGTCTAATTAAAGCATACTTTCAACAAAACATTCCATTTCATCAGTTATAGGTAATATAACTGATGAAATGGAATATTTAAAGTAATAATTTAACCGCCAGAAATTTTGTGTGCCACTTGTTCAAGTGCTTTATCGTATAATTTTATAAAGCACTTGAACAAGTAGCACACGAAATTTCTGGGGGTTGAATTATAACTATAAAATTGATTGTTACTGTTTTAAAAAATATGAAAAACACTAATATAAAATAAAATAAAAAAAGGTAAAAATGAAGAAAAATATTTAAAAAAAACTAATATAATTTTATTCAAAATACAAAAAAAACTGACATGCAAAAAACTAAAAAACACAAAAAACCTATATAATTTTACAAAAACAAAAAAAAAATTACTTTATAATACTTAGAATTACTTATTACTTTATATTGTTTTATAAAAAATATTATAAAAACTTAACAAAAATACTAATAAAATATTAAAAACAAAATGTCTCTTTTTTTTTAAATTTAGTTTTAAAATATGGTTGATTTATCATTATTTTAAATCCACTGTATATAATTTGGTCTTTTAAAGGGTCAGTAATATTATTACTGATACTGATGATACTGATGATGTTTTTGAAAGTGGTTGAACATCTGGGCGATTAGGTAGTGTCTATGAAAGTCTAAGGCCAGGTCACACATCATTATTGGAAGGTCTTCAGGCTCAACTTAAACTTAGAGATGGTATACTAAATTTCATTGTTTAATTTTATAATTTACTTTCGACTTTTTATGTTTTCCCTTAACTTTGTTACTTGTATTAGTATACTGGTTCAAGTATGATTCAAAGTCTATTACAGCTGTGTAATTGTGTCAGTTTAGCATCATGTAAACTACATTTGTGTGTGTGTGTGTGTGTTTTGTCTATGGTGATAATGCACAAATCTACTCTGAGTATTATTCAGTTATTCTCTATTTTACTGAGAATAGCAAGACTGTAGTTGTGGAAAACTAATAGTGTAGTAATAGTATAAAAATAGTAAGACTAGAAAACTCTACTGGTATTCCAGTTAGGATGGTTTTGCATGTATCGTGTGTACTATAAACTGATAGTTTATCCTCACCTGCACAATCAAATTGACTAAATACTACAGTATGAATTACACCACAGGATTGTAATGGTGATTAGTAAAATGGTCAGACGTAAAGTGGTGTTTAAATACCTCCCTTAGATCAACAGATATCATACATTAGACAGTTTACGAGGTGTGGCTATTAAATAACGAGACTGACGTAAAAAATTTAATTTTAATTTTATACATAATCACTTATTGCCACCTTCAATATACACTCCTCTCTCCCTACAACACTCCATTCGAATTTTCCATAGTTGGAAACTATGCTGAAAGTCATCTTCTGTCAGCTCCTTCAGGACACATGCCGCTTTCTCTTATACAGCTTCCACAGACTCAAATCTTGTCCTTTTAATGCAGATTTTACCTTACGGAACAGGTAGAAGTCACTTGGTGCAAGATCTGGTGAATGAGGTGGATGTTCTAACACTGAGATGCTGTACTTGGCTAGGAACCTCTTGACAGATAACGCAGAATGAGCTGGCGTATTGTCTTGGTGGAGAATTCATGATTTGTCCTTCCACATTTCGGGGCGTTTTTTTCATACTCTTTGACATAGTTTAGAAAGTACCTCAAGGTAGTAATATTGATTAATTGTTTGACCTTCAGGAACCCAGTGATGGTACACAATCCCATGGATATCAAAAAAAGCAATCATCATTGCTTTAAATTTTGACTTGCTCATTCGAGCATTTTTGGCTCTCGGGAAGTTCGGCTCTTCCAGTGCATGGATTGGCGCTTTGTTTCCGGATCATGAGTCAAAAACCACGTTTCATCACATGTTATTATCGTTTCCAAAAAATTTGGGTCATTTTCAGTCGCGTACAAAGTGTCAGTACAAACATTTTTGCGAGTTTCATTTCAAACATTTTTGAGCGGCGTGTGTCCTGAAGGAGCTGACAGTGATGACTTCCAGCACTGTTTCCAACAATGGAAAATTTGCATGGACTGTATTAAAATTTACTCCCCGGTATGGAGGGTATTGAACTAAGTTCATTAATCAAAAAAAAAAGGATTATTCATTATTCATCATTCATTACTACAAAACAAAGGCTAAATTGTCAACCTAAGTCTTAGGTTCACTGTTTAGCCTTTATTTTGTGAAAATCATGTATAATTGTTCTTTTCGCAACAAGCTTAACAAAATTGTCTACTTCACTTTTCACTTTCCTTCTCATTCTTTCCTTGATTGGTACTCTGATGAGCACATCAAGGTTTATCTTATTTTATTTCAAAACTCTTTAAACAGTACCTACTGCATAACATCTCCTTAGCCATGACGACATAATCTTGCTAATTTCATAAAATTATAGCATAGTTACAGAGTAACAAGTTTTCCTTTGGTTTTAACGGGTGGTAGCTAAAGGGGGAAACTATCAGTGCGCATGCGCGACGGCCACCACAACAACGTAAACTATACCCAGAGGACAAACAGAATATCGCGGAACCTTTTATAGGTTAACTGTTTGTTACCCTAAACGAAAATGTCGGTTTCTCGAAAGCGCGGTCGACTGTACACAGTGCTGAACGAAATCGTATATGCAATGTAATACAATGCTGTGAAGTTGAAGCTAAACAAAAATACTTTCTAATAAAAGCCGTGAGTGAGCGGCCAACTATTGTGATTATACCAACAATTCGAAATATCTGTACCTTAGAACAAGAACAACCAATGTCATTCTTTTACAAAAATGAGTTAAACACGTTATCAACGTAATTATTTTTGTACTTTATATTGCAAGAACAACTAATGCCCATTAGGTATAGTTCATGAGATATTGCATAATATATTTATTACCAATGTCAGTCAGCTGCGTGAAAAATAATATTTTAAGGTCAACCAAACACAACATTGATTCTTGGATATTCCATAATTTATTCATGTAAGAACAACCAAAGTCATAATTGGTTATTATTGCAATGAATTTTTTTTTTTTTTTTTTTGGTTTAACGTCCGACTGTTTTGCAAATTGCTGCTAATGCAGACGGTATATTGCAATTAAATGAACAACCAAAGTCATAATTGGTTATTATTGCAATTAAATGAAGTTTGTTAGCAGTAAGAACTAATGTTGACATTGGTTGTTTTTGCAGTGACTTTTCTTAATTTTTGCTGCCATTGTTGCTGACTTAAGTGGTATTAATTACTGGTGTTGTTTAAAATTTTCCCAGATCTTTCTTGGTTCTTTTCTCAAAACTGTTTTTTTTGACATTAGTTGTTCGTGTTCTAAGGTACAGATATAAAGAAGGAAGTTAAAGACAGTGAAGAAAATAATTCTTCATTAACAATTCTTTTGACAACTGGTAAAAAAAAACGGTTATATCAATAAGAAAGTGATACCGATACCTACGTGAAAAGTTATTACCGGTTTTGAAAGAGAGGTTAACTTTTAGTTGGAAAATTTGTACGTTAAGAAAAATTTTAAAGAAAATGGGATTTAAGTGGAAAAAATTTCAGTCACAACGAAGTACAGGTATATTAATTGTATATTAATTGAAGGGCAACATGTGATTAACAAACGGTGCAATTGCAGAGTAGTAAAATATAGTGCCTCACTGTTGAGGTTGGTAGCAGTGTTAGATTTATTTTCTCTTCCTCACAGCCAAACCACACGCAAAAGGTATTCGCGTGACTCACTATCTGTACACACTCCTATACACTGCTTAGTTTTAAAAGCAATATCACTGGAATTTTTTATTTAAAATACTTAGCAAATCAAATGTTTCTTAACATTTAGAAGTTATTTTAAAGACATATTTATGTCCATAGTACCATTAATTTTAAGTAATAAGAAGAATGATCATGGAAAATATGAACAGCATTAAACAGTATCATATCTGTATTACAGGTTACTGGTGTAATCTAACACGTTTATTTACAATAAATTTATCAAAACGTAACAAGTTCCTGCATGTTTGTAGTAAAATAAGTTAGAATGTATTCAAATATGTTGTACTTGCAATGTTTTTATGAGTTTCGCTATGGGCATATTACATACCAAGGTTATTAAAATACGTATATGTTTTAATATTCTAGTCATAATTCACAGTACCTAAAACACTGTGTTTTAGTTACGGTGGTCATAATTTACAAATTGTAATCGGCCCCTGTATTGTGACGTCAGCGGTAAGTGCCGGTCGTAGGTGAAGTTAATTGCGGGACTACAGTGTTTGTTGTTGTTATGTGTTTTGATACCTAATTTTTAGGTCTAATGTACGGAGAAATGCATACCGCATTTTACATTAATAATATATTCACACCAGTGTTCAGTTTATTCGTTTTGTAAGCTTGCTGGACTTTAAATCCAGAAGGACATATTAGTTGTCGAAATGAATGTTTCATAACCTCAATTATTGAAAACAGTAAGGTTGAAAATTGGTTATTTATGATATTATTTTGGAGAAAAGGTGTATAGGTATGTCTCTGTTAGGTACCCTCTGTTATTATTACTTTTAAAAAGAGGTACTTTCCTTGCAGTAAAAGTTTGGAGATAAAACACGAGTTTATTAGTCTTTGTTTAAAGAAAAGGTTAGACTTTGTCAAGCCAGAATTCAAGTACATAATAACATTTAAAATTGATTTATTAATGAGTTAGAACAAGGCAGGGTACCCAAGGCAGCTAGTATTAGTTTAGTAAATTTGTATATCACTAACCTTGGTCTGTTGTAGACACTCCAAAAGTACATTATCTGGGAGTATGCTGGTGTACGAAGGCACCAGTTGATTATTTTAGTTAGTTTATAAGAACAGTCTGTCTTTACTCGTTGTGATTGTGTGTGTGTGTGTGTGTGTATTAAGAAAAATTAACGGTGCCCTTTTTAGATACGTTTTGATAAGTTTTGTTTTATGTCCAATTGTTTTGTATAATATACTAATGTTGATAGTGATGGTTGAGAAACTAGATGTACCAGAAAAGGTATTTATACAAACTTGATGAGACGAAGTGTTTTACTATTATTGGGTTAGGTAGGTATGCATTAAACTGACCACTACAGCCTGATTTTCGTAACGAGAGCTCTGGGCAAAACGTGCGTCTGCATTAGTATAGTCTTGTACAGTTCAGCCGTTCTTAGTTTGCTCCTACTGTCAACAAACAAAAGCCACCTACTACAGGGTGCACCCTAGAGTCTACGACTTTATGGATGTCATATTCCTATTAAGTTAACTATTTTTTAAATTATAAGTACTTCAAGTACTAAAAACATCAGTCATGATATGATGTAGGCCTAACAATTTCATTTAGAAAAATACTTTTACGCTAGATGTAAACAACTGTATTCGTTGATTTCCAGATCTTCTAAACTCCCACTTCATCTAAAACTGCTAGTTTATAAGTGTTACCTTAGACCCGTTTGGATGTATAGCAGCCAAATTTACTGTTGTGCCAAACCGTCGGTCATTTTGAAAATACAACGCTTTCAGTCCAAATTATTAAGACAGATAACTAGTGCTCCCTTTTACATAATGAACGATACACTACACACGGACTTAAACGTCCCATACACCAACGATGTGTTTTTACGTACATACACACGATTTAAAAAGAAATTACCCAATAATCCAAACCAGCTCATTGTTGACTAGACACACCAGATTTACCAACTGCCCCTATACGAAGACTGAAACGACTCTGGAGTAGAGACATCATGAGACGTCAAAATTAAAGTAAAACAAAATAAAATTAAGTAAATTATGAACTAATTTAATGATAATGGTTGGAGTACTGTCAATGGGCAGCGATCTCCTCAATGTCTTAAAAATTGTCAATATTTGTATCTTTTTTTTTCACATTTGCTTGTTGTTTTAATTTTATACAGTTGCAAATAAAAAAATATCTTGTATAGTCAAAAAAAAAACTTTTAAAAGTATTTTGTATTTAAATACTTTTGAAAGTATTTTGTTGTTACTTTTTAATCAGCGTGTACACATTTTGACATAATGCGCATGCTCAGTGACATCATTATTTGTTTACATTAGGAGCAAACTAAGAGAGGCTGGACTATATGTACTGCAATAGTGCAGTGTATGTAATCAACAATAGAACAGCATGCCTACAAAATACAATGGGTGTTGTCAATTTTCAACAATACTCTTGACTGTATATCTAACTGGAGGTCGGAGGGGTATACAGGGTCCAAGTCAAGTTTGCGCTTGCGTAGTCCAGTGCGCACTGCAATTGGCTTGCCCTTTACCTCAGTTAACTGGAATAGTTTAAATTCAACTGCACATTGAATCAGGTAGCACAATAATTTCTGACTGTTGGAGGGGATAAAAAATGTTCGGGTTAGAAGACGTGGGTTTCAACACGTCACAATGAATCATATAACTTCGTTGACCCTGAAACTGGAGCAAATACACAGCGAGTAGAACGCATGTGGGAATCAGCAAAATGGTAAAATAAGAAACACGGAGGTACCGTTTGACATCACTTGGATTTATACCTCAGAGAATACATGTTGCGTTTAGCAGTAGTGACTAAAGGCGGGAAATCGCTACCTACCTAGTGCTCCTCAGTGACATTGCTGCATTCTGGGAGTAAAATTTCACAGAAATGGGAGTTAAAACAGTTCTGGGAGTTAAATTTCACAGAAATGGGAGTTAAAACAGTTCTGGGAGTTAAAACATTTCACAGAAATGTAAATAATCATCATAAACTCATGTAAATTGTAAAGTACAAAATTAAACTTTTGTTCAATATAATTTGTTTTGTTATTTTTAATGAATAAGTAACCTGTCTGAGAATGGTGGTTGGTTTAATGCATAAATACTGTGGATTATTATTCACTATATAGTTGTAATTGACATCAAAAAGAAATTTTCATACAAACCTTTCTATGAAGAATTTATCGTGGTTCACTCTGATTACTGTAAGATGTACAAATGTTAATTCATACCCTTTAACATAAATATTACCTGAGTGAATTTCATCATAATCAGTCTTTGGGGGTACATTAAACAGCTCTGTGTTGTTTGGATCAACAGCCGAAAGGCTGGTTTGAACCTCTAGAGGTTTTACTAAGTAAAACAGTGAGAGAGGTGGTTTACAATTGCCTTCCTCACTGAGTGGAAAAGTACGCTTATCAGCATGCCGAGCCCTCTGAAAAGCACATATTTTCCACTCTGTAAATGACACCTTCACTTCATTCACCACAGGGTCTGGCTGTATAATGAAATTCATTACTTTCAGAAAAGATAACTCTGATTAGTGTCTTTTACATCTCTACCTCTTCTGTTCTTAAATTATTCAGTCATTTAAGTTGGCTGACCATGTGATAAGAAACAGAACTATTTATTTTAGCCCTGCAACGAACAAATTGAGTGTAAATAATTTGACACTCCACCTATCTGTTATGGGCAGAAACAACTCTAGTAACTTAATAAAAATATGGTTTATGTTTTTAACTGTGTTTGCTTTATGACTCGATATACTAAAATTGTAAAATCTTTGTTGATTGATATTAGGTAAAATCATTTGGTCTTCAGGAAAAACACTGGTTTGATTTTGGCATACATCATTCAGCATGAATATTGAACGTTTGGATATAAAGTGTATAGACAAAGACGATCATGAACAAGTGGTAAGTCTTGTACCTTATTTTTTTTATTCTTTTAATTAATTTATTTAACGTTGCATCAACTGCTTTGTCATCAGCGACTACGGTGGTTTATGTAACATTAACTGTGAAATTTGACTTGTGAAAATTTCCAGACTCTGGACAGGAATTGAATCCGGGACCTCACCATGGCAGGCCAATACGCTATGGAGTCAGCCATACCTTATTTACTTGTTTGTTTTTTTTTTAGTTCAGTAACAGTTGTTTTTTGCTCATAACAGTCACGTGTAGTATTTGTACTTGATCTACTACTTCCAGGGCAACAAGAAATAGTTCTGTTTCTTATCACATGGTCAGCTAATTATATGACTGAAGCATTTAAGAACAGAAGAGGTTGAGTTGTTAAAGACACTAGTCAAAGTTATCTTCTCTGAAAGTAATGAATTTCATTATACAGCCAGATGTTGTTGTGAATGAAGTGAAGGTGTTGTTTGCAGGGTGAAAAGTAGGTGCTTTTCAGAGGGCTTGGCATGCTGATAAGCACATCTTTCCTCTCAGTGAGGAAGGTAATGGTAAACGACCTCACTTCTTGTTGTACTTAGTAAAACTTCTAGAGGTTCAAATCAGCCTTTTTGGTGACCTAAACAACAACAACTTTCAAGCTTTCTAATCATGTAAACTCTTTTACTCATGTCTTGTTTTCTCTTAGCCTTTTTCATTCCAACTGGTTGTGCCTCCAGTATCTTATTAAGATCAGATACCAAAAGGCTTTTGCTCTTATCTTTAACGATTTGATATCCTTTCCTGTGTGATAATCCATTTAATGGAACCATTTCTTTGACGTAATTATCTTTTATGTTGTTTACAAAACTACTTTTTAAAAATATTTGTTAATTAATTTTATTGGTGTAAGCTAATTTATTGTGCTTTGCTTGACCTATTTGTGACAAAAAGTAATATAAAATGTATCTTAAGAATGTAGAAACAAATCATGTGAGAAATGTATTTTTCATAACAAACTTTTATGCCTGATATTAAGTGATATTATTTTAAATTTCTCTTGTCCTAACTTATATATGAAACATGGAGAAATAAAGTATTGTCTTCATGTAGATTTTTCAAAATGGGTTTCACTGGAAATACCTGTTTTCAGGCCCCCTGAACACAAATCGTTCGGTTACTGACTGGTCTGTGTACGTGTAAACCAAATATCAGAAAACGAATTGTTGTACGAAGTTAAAACTTGGAACTTAAGTCAGGTACCATGAGGAGACCAAACACGAACATTTTTATCAAAATCGGTCAACCACAGATGTAGTTTTTCCAAAAACAACTACTATGATTTTCTTTAAAATCTCCTCATATTACTACATTTTGTGCTCTACAAGTTAGTCTAAGCAGCTACGGTTAGGCAGCTATCTACTAAAATTTGTGGGGGAAACCTAAAATTCTTATTTCAAGCAGAACTTAATTTACCTTTGATTAGTGATTTTGTTGATTTTAAGTTGAACATAGGTTAAAATATCATGTATTAATATTTTCATGCCTACAAAATTATTCTCTTACAAAACATGTTGAACATGGTTTCAAAATGATAAATACAAGTCTAAAAAAATCATATTTACAGAGTTACCAATGTAAAAAAATTAAGTTATTAATTATTGAATATACTGGCAGATGGCCTCTAGATCATGTCATAAGTGAATACAGTAGTAAATTGATTTATTTTATTTCTTTTACTTTTTCTTTGTAGTTAATGTATAGTATTAAGTGTATTTTGTAAGGTAAATGTATGAAATTTGTACAGTATATTAAAATTCACTATTATTATTATAAAAAAAAATTAAAAAAATTATTGAATATATAAATTTGCAAAAGATGTATTCTTTATAAACATGTTTAATTTTGATACTCGAATTTATATTATTTCCAGAAAATCAGAAATGATGATTGTTTATTGATAAAAGATGAAAATGTCCAATTAGATCTGTGTGTAACAAAAGATGAAGATGTGCTATTAGATCCATGTATAACAAAAGATGAAAATGTGCAATTAAATGCAATTTCATGTGATGTAAAAGTTGAAAAGGTAAGATTAGCAAATAATAATAAATTCTCCGTTCTTGTCAAAGGTTCTTGTTTTTGTTAAGCGTTTCAATATTAATTTTCATTCAATGACTATTCGGACGTATTCCGTTATTTCACATCACATTATCTGTAACCTTAAAGTCATCTCGTGTAAACGCATCTTTATCATTATTACTGATGACACCCACTCACTATAATTAATTATAGATATTGTTAGCATGTTTATTTATACACATTCGTTACTTGTTTGCTTCGCATGTGTTCTGTTGAATGTATAATGAATCTTTTGGAATTTGCTCCTATTATTTCTACCAAGAAAAGAGCTATAAGTTTCCTTCAAGAGAAAGGAATATTGCATAATCCGTGCATTTGTTTAAATGGACTCGATGTGATACTGAACACCACTAGCCGGGATCGTTGGGTGTGTAATAAAAAAATCTGCAGAATTAGTAAACCTCTAAGAAATGACTTATTACTCACTAATACGAAGTCGGATTATCGAACAATCATTCTCTTCATTTACAGGTTGGTGCAGAGTTCGCATCAATTAATTGGTGCGAAGATGTAATTTTTTATAAATTTGTGTTATTTTCTGTATTTTTTAATTTTAATGTTTTGTAATTGTTTGATCTTAATTGTTTTGTAATTTGTAAAATAAAGCTTGTAAATAATTTGTGAAACTTGTAAAAGAATAAAGGAAAAACAACCGAAAATAAAAGAAACAGGCGAACAGTCTGAAAAGAACAAATGGGTTGAACAGTGAAGGTGCATTCACACGATCTTTTGATGATGTGAAATAACGGAATAGATCCGATTTTTCTATATGTGTACAGTTTTGTGCTCACTTAATTTTATACAGTTGGCCAACACCATTCCAATAAAATTTATACATAATAACTATTGCTTTCCTTACTGGGTGGAAAAGTATCCTTGTCAGTATACTCTAAAAGCATCTACTCTCCACTCTACAAATGGCACCTTCACTTCATTCACGACAGGGACTGGCTGTCTAATGAAGTTCATTACTCTCTGGGGAGATAACTGTGACTAGTGACCATTTGACTAGTAGACCATGATATTGTCCAGCAATGACTCACCAAGTAAATACATTAATGTGTGTTCAATCTATAGCTTCAACAGAACATTATATAATGTAACTGCTTGCTTTGAATATTAAAACTTTGATATGTGTGTAATACAGTAAGAATCGTACAGTGTTGTTCAAATACTGTATGTAGGATATTGTGATTTTATGAATAATTTTTTTTTATCTGGATTGGGCTGGTCAATCCAAACATCTGAATCAATCTCATCACAAGTTTAGCCAATTATAAGACTGAAGCATTTAAGAAAAGAAGAGGTAGAGGTGTAAAAGACACTAGTCAGAGTTATCTTCTCTAAAAGTAATGAATTTCATTATACAGCCACTCCTCTGTGATGAACGAAATAAATGTGTCATTTGCAGAGTGCAAGATATTTTTTTTATTTATTTTTATTTATTTATTTCCCATTGCTTACAAAAAATAAATATCAGTACATAATAAATGTTAATTTCCTTAATTATACTTTGATAATCTGAAAACTATTTATTTTAATTTGCGGTGCGGAAATTAATCCACCCAACTATGATTTCCTATGTTCAAGGGTAGATCAGTTCAGTGCTTCTTTGTCTATTATACTACTGCAACTACTGTACTACGGTAATCTATTAGTGTGTTAGTAATTACAACTACATGTTAGTTACTTAAATACTAATTAAACTACTAAGAAATTTTTATTAAAAAAATAATATGCTGATATATAATTACGTGTACAAATGAAAAACAAAACAAACAATAGAATATGCAAGACAAAAGAATTTATTTAAAAATAGAAAACTAAAATTGAAACCGGTAGACGAGCCTACAAAACTACATGTTTCCTGGAGTAACCATTTTTTCTATAGCGTCTCTCCCTACTTCCAATAGCCAAATGGTTACTGCTTTTTTATATCTTATGATGTCTGGCATATTTTTAATTTGTAGTGGGAGCAGATTGAGCAGTTTGGGCGCTAAATAGCAGAAATGCCTTTGGTATAAAGTTTTTGAGGCCTTGTGTAAAAGTATCCTTGTTCCTGGTATTATAATGGTGTGCTCTTGTAGTAAAATCGTTTATATTTTTATATGCGAAAATGAGAGCTTCTCTTGGAAATATTTGGCAGATGTCAAGTACATTGAATTCTTAAATTTATTTATTGTATTTATAAGATACAAGATTATTGATGCTTTTCAGAGGACCTGGTATGCTGATAAGCATATATTTTCACCTAGCAAGGAAGGCATTGGTAAGCTACCTCACTCCTCATTTTACTTAGTAAAGCCTCTAGACGTTCAAACCAGCCTTTTGACTGATCATGTAAAAAACAACATAAAAAGAAACTAATATGATGGAAAAATCAAAAGACAGCTTGCTAAAAGCCAAGTATTCTACATTGTATTGAGAGCATGAGCTAAAATACCCTACTATTTCATTTTTATGTAGGAACTAGCCTCAAAAAGATTTACTGGTTCACTGCATCTTTCAGCGAAAATTCAAAAACAAATGACTGTTGTCTAATAGTGTAACTGTAGCAGTAACACTAATAACAGGTTACTGATGAAAGTTTTATTTTTATAACTATACATTATTATGTAATTCTAAATTAGTAATTATTTTTTCTAGGATGATAATGATGACGAAGAAGAAAGTATTAAGTCTGAATTGGTAATGTCGCTTTGTGAAGTAACTATGACCAATGCACCTGAAGCTAATCAACCATCTGATGCTTGTGAGGTTAGTTCATATACCTTAAAATCTGTTATTTTATTTCCATTACAACTACCAAAGCAATTCTTCTACTGCTATACCTACTAAGAAAAAAATTACTGATTTTTTTTTTATCACTGACAATTTGTGTACATAGTGATATACAATGTAGGGTCAAAAAGTTCACGGAATTTGTTAATAAAAATTTATTGAAAGTTTGTATAACATTTTTACCTTATTTTTCTTCAAAATACTCTCTCCTCCATCTACGTACTTATTTCACCATTCATAAGATTGTTGAAACTCTCCTGAATACTGTTTATCAAAAGTTTCATCGGCCGCTTCATCAGATTTTCCATTACCTCTGAAAATTCAACGAAACAATGTCCCTTTAATGTAATTTTCAGCCATGGAAACAGTTTAAAGTCCAGTGGTGCAAGATCAGAGAATATGAAAGGTGTTCCAGTTGTTTTTTTTTGTTTTTTGTTTTACATCTGACTGTTTAGCAATTTCTGCTAATGCAGATGGTGGAGAATGATGATATATATGAAAATGAATGATAAAAAAATTCCAGACCTGACCGGGAATCGAACCCAGGACCCCGGTGTAGAAGCCAGTTGTTTTAACCACTACACCAACGGGCCAGCCAGAGTGGTGACATTGTTCTTTGCAAGGTATTGTTTCACCATTAGGGATTGAAGTGACGGGGCATTGTCATGTAACAAGTACCAATCATTCCCTGCTGATTAAATCATTATGAAGAATGTTGTGAACACTCCCTGTAATACCAAGTTCAGAGGCAATACTATTGATGGTTGTTTGCTCAAGTTGTCGAACGTGCCCATCTGTGATGGAAGTGGAAGGTCGACCAGTCCGAATGTCATTCTCAATTGTTGTGCAACCGTCACGAAAACACTTGTGTTAATTGTAAACTGCTGTTTTCTTCATTGTATCGATTCTGTATACTTTCGTTAGCATCTCAACCGTGTCTAAGGGTGATTTCTTCAGCATCAACCAGAATTTGATATTAGCACTTTGCTCTGATGAGATTTCACAATCTGATGAAAGAAAAAACTACGTCTAAAGTATCATTCATTGCACTCAGGAAACAAACTTTAATTGCCTACTGAACAGCACAAAACCTTCCCTAGTAGTGATGCCAAACTCCCAAACAAAAATTTCCCTTCCAGCAAAATAATGCTCAACTGTATACAGCCATTCCAGCAACTTTTTGACCCCACCTCGTATAATATTAAAAAAATACACCAGATACATAGCAGATGACTCTCACCTGATTAAAAAGTCATTAAGTCCTTTTGGATATCATGTATCCATATCATCAATTGCAATAAAAATACATCAATGCATGCACACTTTCATTAGATACTGGCATTTTCATACTTTAATATAATTTTTGGCATTGTCATGATAAACTGACAAAAGTCTGCATGCAACTGTTAAACAATATTGTGCAATTCATATTGCAATTAATGATGGATACATGATATCCAAAAGGACTTATTGACTATTTATTCAGGTGAGAGCCATTTATTCTGTACTTGGTTTTTTTACATAATTATATAAAACATATTATAATTTATATTTATTATAATTCTAAACAATACACTAGGTAAATGTTAAACAAAGTTATACTAGTTGTTATTTTTATTATCAGAAAATAATAAAAGCCTACCTATTTTGTATACGATTGTTTTACACGAGGGTTATCCAGAAAATAACCTCCGTTTTGAAATAAAAAGTAAACGAGTGAAGATACAAAAACTTTATTATATACATATTAAAACTACAGTTTTTCTCTATTTTTCAACATAGTCGCCAAACAGATTCAAGCACTTGTCGTACCTTGGAACAGTCTTTGAAATACCCTCTGCATAAAAATCTGCCGCCTGTGAATGTAGCCAACCATTCACGGTGTTTTGAAGCTCTTTGTCATTGGCGAACCGCTGAGCTGCAAGCCACCGCTTCATGTTCGGGAACAGGTGAAAGTCACTAGGAGCCAAGTCCGGGCTGTATGGAGGATGATCGAAAACGTCCCATTTAAACTTGGCCAAAAGTTCATTTGTTCTTCGAGCTGTATGAGGGCGAGGAAACAAATGAACTTTTGGCCAAGTTTAAATGGGACGTTTTCGATCATCCCCCATACAGCCCGGACTTGGCTCCTAGTGACTTTCACCTGTTCCCGAACATGAAGCGGTGGCTTGCATCTCAGCGGTTCGCCAATGACAAAGAGCTTCAAACACTGTGAATGGTTGGCTACATTCACAGGCGGCAGATTTTTATGCAGACGGTATTTCAAAGACTGTTCCAAGGTACGACAAGTGCTTGAATCTGTTTGGCGACTATGTCGAAAAATAGTGAAAAACTGTAGTTTTAATTTGTATATAATAAAGTTTTTGTATCCTCACTCGTTTACTTTTTATTTCAAAACAGAGGTTATTTTCTGGATAACCCTCGTATTTCTCATATAAATAATAATCTGAAGACAATTATTGATGTTGTAGTGACTTGCCCTAAACAGTTAAGTATTTCATGGATGAATGTTCAAAAGATTCATATGATTGGCTGATTAATTGTTGGTAAATGCAATTCCTAATAATATTGACAACTCATATGTGTAATAGCATTTTTAATTAATTACTTTATCTCCTGTAAGCAAAACTATTTTTCATGTGGAAAGGTTTTTCTAAGAAAATATTTAGGCTGTTGCTTCTATGATTGCTAATAGTCCCAGTTTAGAATACAAACACTCCATCTTCTAACAATTTTCCTGACTATGATTTAAAACTATCAATTGTTGATCTGTTCATCATTTTCAAAATTGTATTATGTAAGTTTTAATTCAAAACGAAAAACGTAATGGTTAATAGGTGTTAGGTCAAGATTAAAGTGTAAATGTTCATTGCTTTTTAACTTGAATGAAATTGATGTAATTTTTCATCTGGTATTTTACATTTTCTGAGAACTTACTTCTGACATACAGATTCTGGTAATCTAAAAATTCTCCGTTAAACTTTTTATCTCATGGTCAGCCAATTATATGGTAGAGGTGTAAAAGACACTTGTCAGAGTTATATCATATGAGAGTAGTGAATTTCATTGTACACCCAACCCTGTGGTGAATGAAGTGAAGGTGTCTTTTGCAGGGTGGAAAATAGATGCTTTTCAGAGGGCTTCGCATACTGATGAGCATACTTTTTCACTCAATGAGGAAGGCAATTGTAAACCACCTCACTCCTCGTTTTACTTAATAAAGCCTCAGAGGTTCAAACCAGTCTTTCAACTGATGACCTAAACAACAAATGCTCTATTCTGTATTGTTACTGCCAGATCTTTAATTTTATTGTGTATTGTCTTGTTTTATCTCAATCTGAAGCCTTCTTGGGTTATTTTTTTTCATTAAAGGTGTTTCTTAATTTTTAATTTAGGCTGTATTTGTACAAAAACGAATGAATAGTATTTTTATATGACTGTATAAATTGTAGTTACAATCATATTCTCAAGCACTTAGTGTTAAAGTAATAATCAATAACAATTTTTGTATACATTCGTAAAACATATTTTCTACCTTAAAATATTTAAGTGGTCAGTGCAACCGGCTTCTATGACAGGGTTTCGAGTTTGAATTCCCGGTCAGGTCTGGCATTTTCATCACTCATTTTTGTTTATCATCCTTTTCATTGTTTTCATTTGCAGTAGCGTCATTGCAAAAAAGTTGGATGTTTAACCAAAAAAAAAAAATATTGCATAAAACATGCACGTACATTAATTAAAAAGTACAATAATAAAAAATTGAAAAAATAATCTACATTTTTTTATTTTCTCTTGCCTATATGAATATATAGGAAGGAAAGTATTGTTTTCATGTCGATTTTTCGAAATCGAGTTTTCACCGGATCTATACGTTTTCAGACCCCCTGAACCCAAAAAAACATATTTCTAGCGATTGGTCTGTGTGTGTGTGTGTGTGTGTGTGTGTGTGCGCGCGTGTGTGTGCGCGTGCGTGTGTGTGTGAACAGAATATCTCAAGAACGGAACATCGTACGAACTTGAAACTTGAAACTTAAGTTACATACCACTACCGGACCCGACACGAACATTTTCATCAAAATCGGTCAACCGGAAGTAGTAGTTTATTCGTGTAATTTTTCACTTTTTTGTGATTTTCTCAATAACTGTTCCTACGATTTTTTTAAAAATCGCCTTGTTTATTCAATTTTTTATTCTCTACAGGATAGGGTAGGCGCCATGTTTGCTGAAATTCTTGGTAAGGCTGTTTTCACGTAAAAACGTTGTTTTTTTAATATTACGGCTTTAATATGCATTTTAGCGCAAAAATGTATATAACAAAAGTTGTAGAGAATTTTAAATCCTACAACTTTTATTTCAAACATTTTTTTGTATAACTCTTAGTTTAGCAGTAATTAGCGATTTTCTGATTTTTTCTCACGAAAACGTGTGAAAAATCAATTTTTTTAAGATTTCGGCCTTATAATACATTTTACGACAAAAGTGTATATAATAAGTTTTATAGGAAATAAAAAGATCTACAACTTTTATTTAAAGCATTTTGGTTATGTTAGGATATTGAAGGACGAACGCGTTATACTACAGCCGGGAAGCAACAAGCAACGATTGGGAAGAGTGGTTCCAGAGGAGGAAAGAAAATTGCGCTCGGAAAGGATGAAAAAATATTGGGCGGAAAAGAGAAGGAAGAAAGAAGGAAAGACTTTAAATGTAAAATGACTAAAGTGGTCCTTTGTAGGCCATAAAATAATAATAATAAGCGTAAAAGAGTGATTTTCTGTATTTTTAAGCCAAACTGAGTTCGATTTTCATTTTGTGTCATTCACTCATAATTAAAATAAGGTTATGTTTTGAGGTTAGTTTTTTGTTTATTTCTAATGTTTTTTTACTTATGTTAGGTTATATTGGTCATTATTTGCATTGGTATTTAAGCGTAAAAGAGTGATTTTCTATATTTTAAGCCAAACTGAGTTCGATTTTCATTTTGTGTCATTCACTCATGATTAAAATAAGGTTATGTTTTGAGGTTAGTTTTTTGTTTATTTCTAATGTTTTTTTTACTTATGTTAGGTTATATTGGTCATTATTTGCATTGGTAAGAGAAAGTCGTGTGAGTGGTTCACACCAGATTTTTAATGATTAAAATTACTGTATATTTACTCTTAGTAAATATAACTATGATGGGGTTCTTAGTAATGTTCATAACAAATAACATGTAAATATTGATATATATAAAACAGTCTATGTAATAAACATAAGCAATTGCACTGGGAATAAATTTCACAGTTGACTTGTACAGAAACTCATAAGCATTAATGCAATCCCTAAAGGATAAAATGATAATATTTTGATTGTGTTATTAAGCAATCAATTTCAACTTCATCTTCTTTGTATTCACTCTTTACAGCAATGCCGTATCCAGGCAAGTACCAAGCGCTCTCCTGTCCATTATTTTCACCTCTTTTATGTTACCACTCTTCCTTTACAATTTCTTTTATTGTCTCAGTCTCTTTTCCTGTTGGAGAGATATTATCTCATCTTCTACGAATCGATATTTTTTCAATACATATTGTTTCAAAAATTGTATCCATTATTCCTTCTTTCACTCTGAATTGGTTTAGTAATTCAACACCAGATGAGCTATTAACCCTATGTCAAGGCCAGTCATGTGAAAGGGCTGCTTCCTTAGGGCATCATAACCTACCCTAACTTGACCAACAAGTCGATTAACCCTTCAATTCATTGATCCATTGTTCTGTAGGGATTTCATAATCTCTGACTAAATTGTTTAGCTAAGCAAAGGCACTTCTTGCTGGAGTTGAAATGAGAAAGACCAAGAGAATTTGTTTGTTGAATTTTTACAAGGTATATCCATAAAGTAAGTTCTATTTAGTAATAATAACAAAATTAGTACAGATACAGACAAACTTTTCATTGCAAAACAAACGCTATCGTACCACATAGTTCCCACCATTTTTAAGGCACGTGTCATAGCATGGCACGAGTTTTTGTATGCCTTCTTCATGAAACGTTGTCCTGTGTTGTCAACCATGTGATAATATGTCCTTTGAGCTCGTCATCATCATTGAATTTTTGTCCACAAAGGAACGTCGTCAGAAAAAAGATGACAGTCCCCAGGGGCAAGGTCAGGCCTGTACAGTAGTTGGTGGCATAATCAAAAAAAATACAGTTTGTTAGCATTCCTCGGCGCTTATTCTATAATGTGTGGCCCAGTTTCTAAGTGTCTCACAGTAAACATTCAAACCGAATGCAGTGTCGATCCCAAAAGACTGTGCACATGATTTTTCAACGTGTGTGTCAACTAAAGCCAAGATTTGCTTGACTTTAGTCTTTACTGGTGAAGAAGTGAATGAGTGAATCATTCATTCCATTTTATCTATACTCCTTGTAATCTGTCGATAATTGTCGCCTGGTTCAGTATTGTTTGCATTCAGAAAATGAATAACAGATCTAATCTCACACAAGGCGGAATTTTTAATTAACTTTTTGCTATTCTAACTAAGCACTATAAAGTGTAAACAACAGGCCACAAACTTAATGGCATCTTCTTCTTGATTTAGAAGAATGGCTCATGCGCTGAATGACAAAGGCTGCAACAGATGAAAAGAGAACTTACTTTCTGGACGTACCTTGTATTAAGCCTAAATGACAATGATGGTAGGTGCCTTATGCTTTATCACTACGATTTATCAGAGCTGAAACCCTTCTCAAGTCAATTATCAGGGCTCGATTTTAACTTTGAAATTATTTGTAAAATAAATAAATCCTTATAATGTATCCTGCAGCTTGAAATCAACTCCATTCCACACAACAAATATGTACAATAAATTTCTAAATCAGTCACTTAGTGACAGATAATAGAAACTAAGGCCACTTAAAAAGGTTAGTGAAATTTATTGTATATATTTGTATTATATTTCCAAAATTAGTTATTTTTTACCTTAAATCTTATGTAGATATTCTGATGCATAGGAAGACCTTCAATAAAAATTTTATAAAATTCCCATGGTAAGATATTCACAGATTATTTTTCAGAATATATTAATGGAAGCATTCCAGTGGATGACATAATACAAAAAAAAACAACTACCAAGACTCGGGGCACATTAATATTAACTATTAACCTTTATTAAAACTCGTCGATAGACTTTGAGAATATTCATTATATTTATGTGTTTATTATGCACTGAACATTAAATAATTAAATTTAGAAGCCACCTCCATGACCCAGTGGCATGCTATGCTGCAAAGCGGAGGTTCCGGGCTCAATTCCCGATCCAGGTCTGGAAAGTTATTATAACTTTAAACCCACCGTTCTGTAACCCGAAGTGGTCGCTAATAACCCAGATATTGATGTGACTTAAAAATTAAATTTAGAACTTTTTTAATACAATCTGTGTCTAATTATTCTGTATTCAAAAATGTTCAAAAAATATTGATGTTTAGAAATTTTAAGTTATAAATTTTTCCATTAATAAAAGTGACTGCTTTAAATTTACAGTTCACAGGATTTTTTATTTTATCACTGAAATGTTGTTAATACCAGATGTTTGCTATCATGAATTAATACTTAAATATTCTTTACTAGTAACATCCATTTCTAACTGAATAAATTGTCAGTAAATTGGTATAGACATAAATGGTACTTATTAAAATCTGTTATTTTAAATAAAATTTAATCTGGTGTTCTTTCTTTTTTGCTAGATTGAGGATGAATCAACTAGAGACAAAACTATTAGGAGTAGAGCAAGTAGAGAAGCTCCAGACACAAAATTAGAAGATATAGCTACAGATATTAATGAAGATTGTAAAATGACAGTTACAGAACCGACAAGTAATCATCGGGGTAATAACAGTGTTGTATCTCACAAGTGTGAAATATGTTCCAAAGAATTTTGTAAGAAATCACGTTTAAAAAGACATTGGTTAATACACACTGGTGTTAGACCCCATAAATGTGAGATTTGTAAAAAAGAGTTCAGTCAAAAAGGTCATCTTGATAGTCATATGACCGTTCATACAGGACTTAAACCTCATAAATGTGATATTTGTCAAAGAGAATTCAGTAGGAAATTTTATTTACGCAGTCATTTATTAACCCATACCGGTATCAAACCATACAAATGTGAAACATGTAAGAAAGATTTTAGTAAAAAAGGCGATTTAAATAGACATTTATTGATACATAGTGGTATTAAATCGCATAAATGTGATGTGTGTTTGAAAGTATTCAGTCAGAAGTGTCATTTAGAAAGTCATTTGTTAATTCATTCTGGTTTGAAACCGTATAAATGCCAAGTATGTAAAAAAGAATTTAATCAAAATCGAAACTTGAAAAGGCATGTCACTATTCATTCAGGTGTTACATCTGAAAAGTTAACTGATGGTGTCGTTTAGAGGTACGTGTCTTCTTCTATACTGTTTACTATGAAATTGTGAGCTTCCTAGTAAACCAAGCAGTCATGTACCTCCACTCATCCTGCCTTAGGGTAAGTGCACAGTGAACGCTGGTCGCAGGTACTGATTCACGGTGGCGAACGCGCATACTGGAAGCATGTAACTACGTGCTTAACCTTCATTCAGTTGTCAGTATTCAACATGAGTTCCAGTAGCAGCAGTGATGAATTATTTCTAATGGAAAACGTTTCCACGAAATTATCATTTAAAGATGATACTGTTAGTGCCATTAATAAGAACAGAAAATTGTTTGACATAATCATCTTTTTCCGCAATTAAAAAACGATAGACAGGTTTTTTAAATGCATGAGAATGACTCTGGAAATATTTAATTTTATATTGACTAAAGTAGAACTCATTTTCAAAAACAATGATGCAACTTGCACAAGCAACCAATATTACCGGAAGAAAGATTTGTGATTACTTTGAACATTTTAAACGTATTTTGAACTTTTTGACTACCGATATTCAATATTATTAAGCATTGTTTGGCCAGTAATAATCTTTTAAAGTTAGTTTTTGTAAGCCTATGTTAAAAATTTATTATTAAGTTTTTATTATTTATGAATACATATTATACGACGCCAAGTACTCTTAGCAACCTGCTAGCAAGCAGCAGGCAGGTTTATGCAAAAGAAACCAGTGAGCTGATATGCGCAGATTACCAGTGCGCAGCTTTCTCCACCAGCGTTTACTGTGAGATGTCCGATTAAAATATTCCCTATTCCTAGTAGCAGGCTCCTGCTTGTAAGCAACCAGCGACCAGGGTTCACTGTGCGTTTACCCTTACAGTGTTGCCACTCCACCCGCCCTGTCCATGGCATTGGAATTGTTTCAATCACTCAGTTCAATGTAAGAGTAACGTACAAAACATTTTGTACGTTTGTGGGCTTATTTTTAGTCATTTTAGTTTTAAAAATTTGTCTATTTTATAGGCCTACCATTTAATTGTTTAGTACAGTCCAACAATTAATAAGGTTTTAAAATTTTATTTATTATTTTTCAGTGTATTAAATGTATTTTTAGTTTAACCCGGTAAATCAACTTCGAACAGCGATCTTCGTTATCGAAAGAAAGACCTTAGAAAACCAAGTAAAGAAATAATTAGTATGTTTATAAGTTTTTCAAAATTTGGCTAACAATCCTGAAGCAAGAACAAAATTAAATTTATAATTTTTATGATAATAAGATAAAATTGGAAAATGGTCCCTTCAAGATGGTAATTTCTATATTGTACCAAACAAGGAAGTATATGAAACAATTGAGCCTTTAACCAGTATCATCAGGAAAAAAAGGATATCCTTCCTGGGACATATATTGAGAATGGAGGATACAAGATTACTAAGAAGGATGACTGAGTTTTTCTGGCAAAAGAAGATGACACCAAACTGGATAAAGGAAGTCAAAAAGGATATGGAGGAACTAAACATCACAATAGCTGACCTCAAAACTAAGTCAGGGAGCTACAGGACATACAAACAGCGATCGGTTAAATTTAGGGAACAAATGAGGGTCAGGAAAGCCATGGTGATTTCGGACGCTGAGAGACTGAGAAGATCCGAAACATTGAAGAATTATTGGCGAAGAAAAGGAGAACTACGGGAGCGACAACTGCGGGGGCGTTTTGGTGGAACATCTGAAAGAGCTAGACGTTGAAAGATTGAACTTAAGTGGTCCTTTGTGGCCGTAAAAAAAAAAAAAAAATAAGATAAAATGTTTGTTCGCACTCTGCCAAGTATGGCATCACTGCATTACTGTCTAACTAGATCCAGACTCGCAATTTCATGGTTGCTAGTATAACAATATTATTACGAAGGCATTCATCAAAATCTGCTCTCTGGATAATACACCTATGTGTGGGTGCCAAACCCTGACATAGTTTAGATGAACCCCATTGTATTTCTAGTCATTCTATTTATTTTAATTTTGTGTTCTACTCAAATAGACGTTGTTTTAGAGGTTAGCAACCTAAAGATTGGTTAAACACATAAAATTTTTATTAATTGAACCAAGGTATTAAATTTTAAAGTAAAGTGGTTTATAATTGCTTTCCTTACTGAGTAAAAAAATTATTATACTGAAAGTAATGATTTTTACTTAAAGTATTATTTATTAGTCCCTTTACATTGTGTTTAGGTCATCAGTCGAAAGGCTGGTTTGAACCTCTAGATCCTTTACTAAGTCAAAACGAGGAGTGAGGTAGTTTACCATAGCCTTCCTCACTGAGTGGAAAAGTATGCTTATTAACATGCTTGACCCTCCGAAAAGCATCTACTTTCCACCCTGCAAATAACACCTTCACTTCATTCACCACAGGGTCTGGCTAATTCAGTGTTTTTTTTATGTTCATTATACCTCACTTGAAAATTACGACTAGTCATACCAGTGTAATTTTTTTTACAATCCTCATTACCACAATCTAGGTAATGAGGATAGTCAAAAATTTTACATTTGTGTGACTAGTCATAATTTTCAAGTGCGGTATAATGAACATAATAAAAAGCACTGAAATGTGACTACATTATATCTAACTATACCAATCATATAAAAGAGGAAAAACATAAATTTGGTAAAATAGATAACATTTTCGTATAATAGAACAATGTAATATAGAAAATAAAAATATAATTGAAAAATATGAGATGTTCCATATTTATAAATATTTAAAAGAGCAAAAGCAGGACATTTTAAACGAACAGGTCAAATTTAGGAATGATAAAGTGATATTGACTGCTGCTGCTATCTACAGTAAATATGAGAAGGGATAAATTAGAGGAAATTGATTTTAAATCAGTTTTATACAAATGACTGAAGATGTATCATCTTCTATAGATTTTAAATAAATAAAAAATTTTTTAGTTTCAATTATGTTATTTACTCTGATGATGGTGGATCCACCGAAACATGTGTAAGTAAAGATAAAAGTTGACGCAGTTTAAAAAAGGTTAGTGAAATTGATTATGTAAATTCATTTTGTTGTTTAGGTCATCAGCCGAAAGGCTGGTTTGAACCTGTAGAGGTTTTACTAAGTAAAACGAGGAGTGAGGTGGTTTACCATTGCCGTCCTCACTGAGTGGAAAAGTATGCTTTTCAGCATGCCGGGCCCTCTGAAAAGCACATATTTTCCACTCTGCAAACGAAACCTTGACTTCATTCACCACAGGGTCTGGCTGTATAATGAAATTCATTACTTTCAGAGGAGATAAGATTATTGTGTTTTACACCTCTGCCTCTTCTGTTCTTAAATGATTCAATCATTTAGTTGGCTGACCACGTGATAAGATACAGAACTATTTATTTTAGCCCTGTAACTAACAGATTGAGTGTAAATAATTTGACACTCCACCTGTCTGTTATTGCCAGAAATTCATTATATAAAATAGAATTAATTTCAAACTGCAGGATGCATTATAAAGATTTATTTTTGAATGAAGATTAATAAATTTAATAAAATGACATCTTGTTAAAAGGAAAAGAAAATCAGAAAAGGTTAAGATCCAAATCAGAAATTTGTGGAAGAAAGAAAAGTCAGTGTTGTTATCAAGAAGTATATTATAACTGAATTCTTGTAAAAAAAAAGAATAAGTTTATCAAACATTTTAGCTGTGTAGTGACATTAGAAGTTGATATCCTAAAACTTAACTTATTAAGACCACTCTGCTTGAGACTCGGCTTGTTTAGGAATAATGGAGTATGAGATAAGGATTACTAGTTATAGTTCATGACTTGTATTTGATGTAACAAACTTGGCTAAAACAGTAGTTAGTGTTTCTGTCATTGTTTTTGTTTCGTCTGAATGCAGTGGTGTTATCATGAACCCTGCACCAAATATATTCAATCTTGAGAGGTCCAGTTTACAGTAGTATTATTGTACAACCCTCTATTTTTATAATATGATGCAGATGTACTAAATTACTAGAGTAAGTGTTTGAATGAAAAAATATCCATAATGCTAGATATTTTAACTTGGTATGGTCACCAAAAAAAACCAATCCTGTTATAATTTAGGAATCTGTTCTTGTATCATATACTTGTTGAATATTTTTGATAAAGATTTAATACTGTAAAGCATTGATAATTTATAAATCAATATTGTGGAACATCAAATATCCTGATCTTATTACAAAATATATAATAATATTTTTGATACTTGGTAATGTAGGTTAATTCTTTCTTTGAACTGTTACAGTATAAAAAAATTCCTTTTATGAGATAACACGTTTCATAGCTGGTGGCAATTTTTAAAAAGGCTTACCTTTGACTTATGGCAGAAACCATTAGTGATTTCTGTATATTCTCTTTAAGAGGAATCGAATGACACTATTTTTGTTTCCAAATTCTGACTTTGATTTCTTAACTTTCGGCCGAAACCGAAGCTTCAAACCCAATGATTTCTGTATCTACTCTTTTAGAGGAATCAAATCACACTACTTTTTTTGAAATTCAGACTTTGATTTCTTGACTTCTGGTTTTGGGCCACTTCCAGTCGAAACTGGATCTTCAAACCCAATGATTTCTGTTATCTACTCTATAAGAGAAATCAAATAACACTAATTTCGTTTCCGAAATCCAACTGATTTCTTGACTTCCAGTTTTGGGCCACTTCCAGTCGAAATAGGTACGTGAAACCCAATTTTTCCAACTAACTTTTTGTGTAGGTTTCGAATCCGAACACCTTTTGTTGCTATCTGTTGTAGTTTCTGACATTTGGGTGTGATGGATGGACAAACAAAATGATAGATGACGATTTTAAAAATTGCCACCAATAAAATAATTTCAAACTTTGATAACTTGGAGTTGAAGGGACCACAGAAAAAACTCTGAATTATATTATTTTCCACTCAAAGAGATTGTGGTAAACAAAATATTAACTTCACAATCAAGGATTTAACATGAAAGCTTTATTATACAAAATATATGTATATTACTATTAAAAAAAAAATTGGCGTGAAACATTAAAACTACTTTCTTGTCATTATAAATAATAAAAAAATATAAACCTACATTTAATTATGGTTAATTACCTATGTTTACATGTTTACCTATATTTAATTATACTATGTTGTAAACAATGTGAAATGAAAGTCATCCTCTGCAGGACTTAAAAACAGGGGAACTCACTGATTGATGCTAAACCAAGCTCTGTAGAAAAATATATTAGAAATAATCGTTGTAGATTTTTTAATGTTCTGTATTTTTAGTTATATATAATATACTTTTTGCAATTTTCTCAAACACAGCTACGATTTTCTTTAAAATTGCCTCATTTACTACATTTTTTATGCTCTACAAGGTACAGTAAACTGTATGTCTACTGGAATTCTTTAAGAGCTGTGTTCTTTTGGTAATTTTTTTTAAGATTGGCCTCAATAGGCATTTTAGGACAAAAACATGTATTTGAAGTTATAAAAAATTAAAAATTCTGCAACTTTTATTTCTTTTTTTTGCAATTGCTAGTTTAGTATCAATTAGTGATTGTCTGTATTTTGCTCATTAAGATAGGTAAAGAATAGGGTTTCTAAGATTTTGGCCGTAGTATGCATTTCATGACAAAAGTATAAATTTTCAAGGAAAGTTATAGAAATTAAAAACCGTACAACTTTTATTTCAAATATTCTTTTCTACAAAACCTAGTTTAGTGTCAGTGATTTTCCATATGTGTAAGTCCTACATAGGTTGATTTTCATTTTGCATAATTCACTGACGATTAAATATAGATTATGTTGTTCTTTATTTACTTTGGCAAAAGAAAGTCGTGTTAGTGCTTCACGCCAGATTTTTACCATTGTTTTACTGCAGAATTTTAAATACCGGGAAAAATATGAAAAACAAAAGTTTTAATTATCCAAGGTTTATTGTTCTGATATAATTGTTTGGATTTGTACTAAAAAAATTAATTTTATATATTTAAATACAGTTTTTTTTCAGTTCTGAAGAACTTTTCCTATATGTACGTGGGTGGTTCGGAAAACATCCTCTGTTTACCTGTAAATAAAAAAACTTGCATAGAAAAAATATTAACCCATCGGGTTGGTCTAGAGGTAAAGTCGTCGCCAAAATTAGCTGTTTAACAGCTGATTTTGGGTCTGTACAAGACTACACGTCATACACATCATCCTCATCTCATTGGGCCATGGGTTGCTTATTGTTCTAAATTGAACAGATTGTAACGTACACAAATTAGGAATAAAAAAATATTATATTATATAGGTCTTAAAAGTACAGCTTTTAACTATTTTTCTTGTCAATATTGTTACCATTAAAATTTAAGCATTTGTCATTGTATTTCACTAATTTACAAATTCCTTCGTAATAAAATTCAGCCACCTGGGCACATAGCCAATCTTTCATGACATTTTGAAGTTTGTTATCGTCATCAAAGTGCTGTGACATAAGCCACTTCTTCATGTGATTGAACAGATGAAAATCATTTGGTCCCAAGATGAAGCTGTAAAGAGGATGATCAAAAATGTCCCATTTGAATTGCTTCAAAAGCTCTTGAGTTTTTCAAGCGCTGTGAGGATGAGTATTGTCATGTAAAAACACAACGCCGGATGTTAGCATATCATGACATTTGTTTTGAATGACTTGCTTAAGTTTGTTTAAAGTTTCACAGTAGACATCTGAAGTGATCATTGTACCATGTTCCATAAATTAACCTGCCAAACTCCCGCTGGATCCCAAAAAACCATAGCCTTCCTTACAGAGGTACACGAAACCAAACGATGAATGGGCTCTGCCTTAGACTTCCTTTCATGCAACTTTTTTTTTTACGTTTGGGTGTTTTGTAATTTAAGAGGTTTTTGCAAAAACTACTATAGTCCAAAACTGAAAATTTTTCAGGAGGATTAAAAAAGTCCTCCAGTCTGTTGTTATTGTTTTAAGTATATTATGATACTGTGGTCTGCTCATAACAGACAGGTGGAGTGTCAAATTATTTACACTCAATTTGTTCGTTGCAGGGCTAAAATAAATAGCTCTGTTTCTTATCACATGGTCAGCCAATTAAATGACTGAATCATTTAAGAACAGAAGAGGTAGAGGTGTAAAAGACACTAATCAGAGTTATCTCCTCTGAAAGTAATAAATTTCATTGAACAGCCAGACCCTGTGGTGAATGAAGTGAAGGTGTCTTTTACAGAGTGGAAAATATGTGCTTTTCAGAGGGCCCGGCATGCTGATAAACGTACTTTTCCACTCAGTGAGGAAGGCAATTGTAAACCACCTCACTCCTCGTTTTACTTAGTAAAACCTCTAGAGGTTCAAACCAGCCTTTCGGCTGTTGACCTAAACAATAACAACGATACTGTGGTAACTATATTCTGCATACTTTTTGAGTAAAGTCTTTATTTAAGCGTCTATTAATAGCCAATTATATGCTATGTAATAAAATAAAAATTAAAACCTGGACTAAGGTTATTTTTGACAAAAATTTTACCAGCTGTATTTTTGTACTTCTAAATTAAAGTGAATTTATAACAAAGAAATGGTAGAAAAATAATAAATCACGTCGATTACTGTCACTTTCAGTTGATTCCATTTTATATGGCAGTTAAAGAAACCAAGTAAAAAATTCACTTTTTTGAACAGTATATTAATTTTTATTAAAAACAATCTTAATCCAAGTAACTTGTCATTTTTTCTATAAAACAAGATGAACTTTGGTTGTTTTTTCATAACTAGCACATTTTGTTAATGTAACTATGGCTGTTTTTTGCTTATAATGATTAGTACACATATTGGACACAAGGGTTCACTACAAGCTGGCACGTATAACTAAAATTGGCAGTGTTTGGACTGTTTTTTGTCATTATTCTCTCGACTGGTTTGATGCAGTTCTCCAAGCTGTCCTATCTTGCGCAAGTGCTTTTATATCTACATTCCTGTAACACCCTTCATCTTTGGTAATTTGCTTTATATATTCTAATCTTTGCCTCCCTCTACAATTTACTCCCTCAATATTGCTCTCCATTATTGATACCCCAATACCTGGATGTCTTAAGATATGCCCCACTAGCCTATCCCTTCTTCTGATAAGATGCTTCCATATACTTCTTTTTTCATCCACTCCCCTAAGAACCTCTAAATTACTTACTTTGTCCACCCACCTAATCTTTAACATTTTCCTATAACACCACATTTCAAAAGGTTCTATCCTCTTCTTTTCTACAGCCCCTATCACCCACATTTCACTTCCGTATAATGCTACACTCCAAACATTATGTTTTAAGAAATTTTTCCTAATCTGCAAATCAATGTTTGCAGTCAGTAAGCTGTTTTTCATTTCAAAGGCTTTTCTAGCTTGAGCAATTCTGCTTTTTGGACTAAGGTTGTTTTTACTAAAACCTCTTCAATTGCTGCTAATGCAAGCAATAAGAATGAGTGATGAATAAATGCCAGACCTGGCCGAAAATTGAACCCAGTACCCTGATATAGAAGCCAGTTGCACTGACCACTACACCACGGGCCAGTCATGCTAGGACACCAGTCCTTTCACGCTAAAACATGAAAGGAGATGGTTTTTTGATCTCTTCAATCACATCAAGAAGTGGCTTGCATTGCAGCACTTCGAAGAAACTTCAAAATGTAATGAAACATTGGCTATATGCCTAAGCGGCTGAATTTTTTGAAGAAGGAATTTGTAAATTAGTGAAATTCTTTGACAAGAGCTTAAATTTAATGGTAACTATATTGAAAAGTAGTAAAAAGCTGTAGTTTTAAGATATGTATAATAAAATGCTTTTCCTATGCAAGTTTTTTATTTACAGCCAAACGGAGGTACTTTTTGAACCGCCCTCATATTTTTCTTTAATCTAGATACCAGTGCTAAATAATAAATCATTGTTTTACTGTAGTTGTGTATAATGTAAAGCTATAAATTTTAATTTTGATACTCTTGTGAACTAATTTAGAGAATTTATTTTTTATTTTTGTACTATACATTTCGACAATTAATGTTAAAATAAAACTGATAACTTTGTATAAATTAGGTATATTAATTTATTGTAATTTAAGTGTTTTAATAAAAAGTACATTATTTATTTTAATTTGTTATAATGTTTTTTTAAACCTTTTAATCCCAACATTCAGTGAATCGGATATTAAGTAAAATTTTATTTTATTATTATATTTACAGTTATTTTATATCAGTTGGCTCAACAAACTACGAGGTTTCATAGTCCGTCAATCCACTATGAATTTCATGTAGGGCAAGTCACTAGAAAACATTTACTTGGTTGCCTGACCATTTTTTACATTCTCTTGTTATATACGAATATGTAGGGAAGGAAAGTATTGTTTTCATGTTAATTTTTTGAAATCAAGTTTTCACTGGATATACTGGATATAGAACCCAACAAATAACTTTTTAGCTATTGGTCTGTTGTCTGCCCATAACAGACAGGTGGAGTGTCAAATTATTTACACCCAATCTGTTAGTTGCAGGGCTAAAATAAATAGTTCTGTTTCTTATCACATGGTCAGCCAATTAAATGACTGAATCATTTAAGAACAGAAGAGGTAGAGGTGTAAAAGACTCTAATCAGAGTTATCTCCTCTGAAAGTAATGAATTTCATTATACAGCCAGACCCTGTGGTGAATGTAGTGAAGGTGTCATTTGCAGAGTGGAAAATATGTGCTTTTCAGTGGCCCTGGCATGCTGACAAGTGTACTTTTTCACTCAGTAAGGAAGGCAATGGTAAACCACCTCACTCCTCGTTTTACTTAGTAAAACCTCTAGAGGTTCAAACCAGCTTTTCGGCTGATGACCTAAACGGTCTGTTGTGTTTATGTGAATATAATATAATAAATATAATCTATATTCGAATTTCCGTTTATCATGTTTACATTCCCTACAACTAACCTCACACATGTTTTAATATTATTTTTACACACATACGTTTTATTATTATTACTTTTATTATAATCAACAGTGTTACGAATTCGACCACTATTGTTATATGTATAAATATAAATAGAGCCAACTGGTTGATATTAAATATTCAAAATTATTTTACATTAATAAATTTAATACAAACAAAATCTTGTTGCTAGGCAACTAAGTTAAAAGAAATAAGAATTGTAATAGAAATAGGGGAGTGGGATTTGAAGTCTCAGAAGGGACAGTACGTTATGTTCTTACTGGATAGAATCATTTGAAAATAATGAAATACATAAGAGAACATTTGCTTTATTTGAGAATATAAGAGAATATATACAGGGTGATTCATGAAGTTCTCCCCCCACTTCTACAGCACATTGTACTAGTAAAAATAATGAAAAAATGTTATATAAACATAGGTCCGAAAACGCTTCGTTAGCGAGTTACAGCTAGCGAAAGTTTCGCCTGGATTTCAGTTCACCAGGTGAAATGAGGTCTTCCTGGAATTGTGGTAAGGTAGATTAAGGGGCGAATTCAATCATTTCTTATGGTTTTTGATCTGATAAATTGAATAAAACAGGTCCCAGAACTGTAAGTTAAATAGTTTTTGAGAAAACCAGTGTCAAATGCAAAAAATGGAGTGAAAATCACATTTTTTCATCTTTGGGCAAGAATAACTTTGTTATTTCACCAAGAAACAGTTAAAAATTTTCAATAAAAAATGTAGAAAATTTTATTCTGAACAAACCGGTGTAAATAAAGTACACAGAAAGCGAATAGTTTTTGAGAAAACCAGTGTCAAATGCAAAAAAATGGAGTGAAAAAACACATTTTTTCATTTTAGTTTTTCCGGTTAATTTTACTTTGTACTCTTATGAATAAAAACTCATTTAATCAAACATCTATTCGCTTTCTGTGTACTTAATTTACACCGGTTTGTTCAGAATAAAATTTTCTACATGTTTTATTGAAAAATTTTAACTGTTTCTTGGTGAAATAACACAGTTATCCTTGCCCAAAGATGAAAAAATAAGTTTTTCACTCCATTTTTTGCATTTGACACTGGTTTTCTTAAAAACTATTTAACTTACAGATCTGGGACCTGTTTTATTCAATTTATCAGATCAAAAACCATAAGAAATGATTGAATTTGCCCCTTAATCTACCTTACCACAATTCCAGGAAGACCTCATTTCACCTGGTGAACTGAAATCCAGGCGAAACTTTCGCTAGCTGTAACTCGCTAACGAAGCGTTTTCGGACCTATGTTTATATAACATTTTTTCATTATTTTTACTAGTACAATGTGCTGTAGAAGTGGGGGGAGAACTTCATGAATCACCCTGTATATAAAGAGAATATATAGATGAATGATTAGAATATATAGAAAGTTTTTTTATAGTGCGTAATTTGAACGAGTAATAATTAATAAAATACAGTACAAATGAACTATGAAGATAATTAATAATTTTGTAATATATATAATATTACAAATTGGCATCCCGAATTGTGGGGAAGAATATTCATAAATTCACAAATTGACGAATTCACAAATTGAAGAATTCACAAATCCACGAGTGAAGAATTCATAACTTCACAAATATGTCGGAAGATAATTATAAAAAATTATAATTTTTTATAATTATTTGAATTCTTCCCCACAATTCGGAATGCCAATTTGTAATATTTATTATATTACAAATTGATTATCTTAGTATTATTTATTTTTATATTAAAATTTAAATAATAAAATAGATAAGGTAGCACAGGGTAATAAAGACTTATTCCGTGATGTAAATAAAAGAATTGACAAAATTAGGTTAGAAAGGGAAAAGAGAGTAGAAGAAATTAGATCTGAAGTGAGGGAAGAGTGTAGCAAGGTAATGGAAATTAAGGTACAAGAGGTTAGAAAAGAATTAAATAATAATAAGCAGAATGGTGGAAATAATATTATAAAAACTAAAGGTGCTAGTAAAAGTCAGATGGAATGTGTCAATATATTAGGGGATAATGTAAAAATAAATAATACAGTTCAGGTTAGCGTGAAAATAAACAAAGTTCAGTTAAATTATAATTAATTTGTTTTAATTTCTTATTTTAAGATCTATCAATATATTTAATCTATCAATTTGTAATATTATATATACAGGGTGATTCATGAAGTTCTCCCCCCACTTCTACAGCACATTGTACTAGTAAAAATAATGAAAAAATGTTATATAAACATAGGTCCGAAAACGCTTCGTTAGCGAGTTACAGCTAGCGAAAGATTTCGCCTGAATTCCTGGGCAAAGAGTAAAATAAAGCCATACTGAACTTTTGGAAAGGTTAATTAAGTAAGAAATGTCGTGGATTCTTATGTAATTTTACCTGATAAAGCTAATAAAATAGGTTTCAGAACTGTACCTGTAGTAGTTTTTGAGGGATTCACGGTTAAATGCAAAAAATTGGGGCACGAAACAATGTTTTTTTAAGTTTCATGTACAATAACTTTGTTAAATTGGTAATAAATACATAAAATCAACAAACATTAATTGTAGAGAATTTAATTCTGAGAAAATTGATATAATCAAAGTCTAAAATAAAACAGAAATAAGTATCAAAAAATCGATTTTATTCAGTATAATACATTACTAGTTTTAAGCAAAATTAATCAGGTTGGGCCAACCGTACGCACCTTTTTATAATAGTTGTTCGAAAATGAGGCCATCATTATCAATACATTTTGCAGCACGTTTGTGTATTGCTTTTGTTGCGTTTCTTAATTTTTCAGGGCTTCCCTGTATCTGCACAGCCGAATCCATAATACGGGCAATTAATTCATCACGAGAATTCACTTTTGTCTTGTATACAATGTCTTTCATCCATCCCCAGATGCAATAATCCAATGGAGATAGATCTGGGGATCTTGGTGGCCAAGGGTGAGGCCCTCCACGACCAATCCAGTGTCCAGGAAATTGATGATTTAAATAAGCAGAAACGGCACGTGAAAAGTGGGGAGGTGCTCCGTCATGCTGGAAGTACAAATTTTGTCTGAGACGTAAAGGAACATTCTCTAACAGCTGCGGCAACTCTTGTTGAAGGAAATGCAAATACAACTCAGCATTTAGGCGTCCAGGTAATATGAAAGGTCCAATCAGCCGATTGTGCAAAAGGCCACACCAGACATTGACGCTAAATCGGTGTTGAAAGTTCTGTTCCACTACCTCATGTGGATTTTCTTCTGCCCATGAGTGTTCATTGTGCAAGTTATTGACACCATCCCGAGTGAATTGTGCCTCATCCGTAAACAAAATACGCTTGTAGAGTTGATTATTAATATTCAAAAAGTTGCAAAACTCCAAGCGAAGCGGACCATCCCCTGGCTGTAGATGTTGAACCTTTTGTTTATGAAACGGATAAAATTTGTTTCGATTTAGTGACCTCCACACCGTTGACTGCGAAACTCCTATCCGCCTAGAAATACGTCGTGTACTTACACCTGGACTGCGATGAACAGCATTAATAACAATATCATCATCAAGTTGGACAGCTCGTTCATAATTGGTTCTAGTACTTGGTAGTGATCCTGTTTCCCGAAGAGTACGAAAAGTTCCTGAAATTGTTTTGGTATCTGGAATCCTCCTATTAGGGTAACGTAGTTCATATTCTACAACAGCAGCTCTAGCATTACCATTACAGTAACCCAAAATAAAAACCATATCAGCGTATTCCTCTGATGTAAATAAGTAAGGCATTTTTTCGCTGAATAAACAATCGAATTATAACTCACAAAAAAATTGTATTTAATAACACGATTCACAGAACCCGATCTCCTGCTGTAGCTTGCAAAACACCACTAATACACAGTTCTAACGTAACAGTACAGAATACCATTGTTGATCAGCTGTTATTCGTGCGTTACCAACTTAGAAATTAATAAAACAAAAAACTGCATTTCGATTATTAGTAAACAATAATTGGAAAATGTTTGCTTCATTTATTTTCGAACATTTAATGTAAATTTTTATTTAAAAAAAAAATACAACGTAATAAAACATGATATTTTTATTTACAAACAAATTTATTTAACAGTTCATCTTGTTTTCTCAATTTATCTCATCATTAAGGAACAAACATTTTGTTTTTGTTTTATTTTAACTAAATACCATACGGTATTTCTTTACAGATAGTAATGTATTATACTGAATAAAATCGATTTTTTGATACTTATTTCTGTTTTATTTTAGACTTTGATTATATCAATTTTCTCAGAATTAAATTCTCTACAATTAATGTTTGTTGATTTTATGTATTTATTACCAATTTAACAAAGTTATTGTACATGAAACTTAAAAAAACATTGTTTCGTGCCCCAATTTTTTGCATTTAACCGTGAATCCCTCAAAAACTACTACAGGTACAGTTCTGAAACCTATTTTATTAGCTTTATCAGGTAAAATTACATAAGAATCCACGACATTTCTTACTTAATTAACCTTTCCAAAAGTTCAGTATGGCTTTATTTTACTCTTTGCCCAGGAATTCAGGCGAAATCTTTCGCTAGCTGTAACTCGCTAACGAAGCGTTTTCGGACCTATGTTTATATAACATTTTTTCATTATTTTTACTAGTACAATGTGCTGTAGAAGTGGGGGGAGAACTTCATGAATCACCCTGTATATTAATTATTAATTATCCTCATATTTTTCTCAAATAAAGCAAATGTCCTCTTATGTATTTCATTATCTTCAAATAACTCTATCCAGTAACAATATAACGTACTGTCCCTTCTGAGATTTCAAATCCCACTTCCCTATTTCTATTACAATTCTTATTTCTTTTTACTTAGTTGCCTAGCAACAAGATTTTGTTTACATTAAATTTATTAATGTAAAATAATTTTGAATATTTAATATCAACCAGCTGGCTCTATTTATATTTATACTTCAATAGACCAAAATATAAACACAGCCAGCTGTCAGTCATTTTTGGATCGTTACAAATTACCCCCATTTAAATTTTGAAAACAAAGAAAAATTTAACCCTTAACTAAAATTATAATTTGAATTTTGAATTTGTTTGATAAATTTAAATGTCATAAAATGTGGCCGAAATGTTTTAAATTCATGCTGCTAAGCAACCTTACAATATTTATAATTACTGAAATATTAACAAATCACAACCAACTAACACATTATACACAAATTTTCCACACTTATTGTGATTCGTATACCTATGATCTATATTCGAATTTCCGTTTATCATGTTTACATTCCCTACCACTAACCTCACACATGTTTTAATATTATTTTTACACACATAAATTTTATTATTATTACTTTTATTACAATCAACAGTGTTACGAATTTACCACTATTGTTATATGTACTACCATTTAACTGTTTTACAAAAAACTTGTTAAATTCTGCCTTCCTATAATTTCTTATTTTAAACTTATACCCATTTTTTACATATTTTTCTACACTATACTCCCAATTAAAATACACTCTTTCGCTTTGTTTTATTATTTTTAACTGAACTTTGTTTATTTTCACACTAACCTGTGCTGTATTATTTATTTTTACATTATCCCCTAATAAATTGACACATTCCATCTGACTTTTACTAGCACCTTTAGTTTTTATAATATTATTTTCACCATTCTGCTTATTATAATTTAATTCTTTTCTAACCTCTAGTACCTTAATTTCAATTACCTTGCTACACTCTTCCCTCACTTCAGATCTAATTTCTTCTACTCCCTTTTCCCTTTCTAACCTAATTTTGTCAATTCTTTTATTTACATCACGGAATAAGTCTTTATTACCCTGTGCTACCTTATCTATTTTATTATTTAAATTTTCTATACTACTTATTAATTTTCTATTCTCATTTTTATTCTCTTCTGCCTGTTTAGTTATTAAATTTATAATTTGTTGGAACATGTCTGTAGTTATATTATTTTGATTATTATTATTATTATTATTATTATTATTACTACTACTACTCCCACCTACATCTGCTACTCTACTATTCTCTAAACCTGTTCCCTGATTCACATGAACTGATCCTGGCAATTCTGTCTCGTCCACCTCCTTTCCTTTTGATTTGTCGTCAACGTCGGCTCCGTCTTCGTCTTCATTTTCCGACGAATCATTTTCTTCGCCTTCATCACCTTTCTTTTCTCTTTTAGATGGAGTCAGTTTCTTTTCAGCTGCAGGAGAAGCAACCTCGAACAGATATGAATCTGGATTATGGCCTTCATCAATTAAAGCCTTTTGGAGTCGTTCCATGAGTACAGCTTTCACACCTTTGCTTCCTTTATTCCGTTTTTCGAGTTCCAACTTTAAATTTACGACGCAAAGATCTATCAATTTTTGGTAATTACCTTCCGACATATTTGTGAAGTTATGAATTCTTCACTCGTGGATTTGTGAATTCTTCAATTTGTGAATTCGTCAATTTGTGAATTTATGAATTTCTTCCCCACAATTCGGGATGCCAATTTGTAATATTCTATATATATTCTCAAATAAAGCAAATGTCCTCTTATGTATTTCATTATCTTAAATAACTCTATCCAGTAACAATATAACGTACTGTCCCTTCTGAGATTTCAAATCCCACTTCCCTATTTCTATTAAAATTCTTATTTCTTTTTACTTAGTTGCCTAGCAACAAGATTTTGTTTGTATTAAATTTATTAATGTAAAATAATTTTGAATATTTAATATCAACCAGCTGGCTCTATTTATATTTCTGTAGTGATAGGTATAAAGGTCTTAACTTAAAAATAGTCATTTTTCAGGAAAAGCAAATGAAAATTTGAGACAGTATAATTTATATTTTGTTTTATTATTTAATGAGAGTTTTTGCAATTTTGTTTCTTCCAAAAATTTTTTTTATAATTTGTTATAGGTACATTTCTTTTTTTTTCTACTTAACAACGAAAATAAAAATTCTGTTTATGTCTACGCTGTGGCCCTTTTTTCGGTGGGCAATTCACGACTTAAGACCTTTATACCGTTTACAGTGTAACTTAATACCTTTTGACCTGGTAAATTCTTACTACAATTACTTAAGTCACGAGTTTGCCTTCGGTTTCTTGTCATTTCGACCATTTCAATTTGATTTTTTCCCAGTTGATCTCAGCAGTTGATATTTGTGTAATAATAAACAACTATTGGTATAAAGATTAACTCAACTTAAGACCTTTTGTACAACTAAAAAGACTGAGAAACTAAATCTAAAGGTATTATTTACAATTAAGACTTTTAAACCGTTACGCAAAGAGAAAATTTTTATAAAGTCAGTCAACATAATTCGCTTCAGGAGTTAGCTACACTTAAGCCCTTTGCACCAATTGAAAGAGAAAATTTTTCTAAACTGGGTAGTACACTTAACTCAAAATCGACAACTTTTGACTTAAGACCTTTATACCTATCACTACAGATTTATAATTCAATAGACCAAAATATAAACACAGCCAGCTGTCAGTCATTTTTGGATCGTTACAAGGTTCAAACCAGCTTTTCGGCTGATGACCTAAACGGTCTGTTGTGTTTATGTGTGTGAACAAAATATCTCAAGAACGGATTGGCTTATAAAGTTGAAACTTAAGTTATAGATGGGAGCTCACTTGATTGCTAGTGTAACGAATTCGGTTGGAGTAGATTGTTTGTACGATTCCCTCCTCCTATAATTATAATAATAATAATAATAATAATAATAATGATAAATGTGCTTTATTCCTTATTATTTAAATTACAAAAATATCTTTAACAAATTATAAAATTCGTTAGACTGTTATCAGTTAATTAATTGAAATGTCTTTTCACAGCACAGATTGGCCTGACCGAAGTCATCCGCCAGATTCACTAACACAAATACCTTTAAATTCTGTACAGCTGAAATATAAATTTAAAAAAAAAATATACAGTATGTACGTTTAGTAAGAAACAAATCAAAGTAAAAATAAATACAATTAATAAAAGAATTTAGATAACATAGATCATACAATAGATAATACAATATTTAAATATCAGTGGCTGGTCTTTCTAATTAACTAAACTAATTTTTACTTACACAGATAAAATTATTATTAAAGACAATTTTTTTTCTTTTTTTTAATTATGTCAAAATGAAAGTTAACAAAGGTGCACACATCATTATTACTATTTCATATAATGAATTAATATAATAATTTCACTAACCTTCTTTTTAAGCTGCGTCACCTTTATTTTATTCCTACTTACACGTGTTTCGGTGGATCCACCATCATCAGAGTAAATGAAAAATTGAAACTAAATTTTTTTTCATTTATTTAAAATTTACAGAAGATGATACATCTTCAGTCACTTGTATAAAATTTTATGTATCATCTTCTGTAAATTTTAAATAAATGAAAAAAAATTTTAGTTTCAATTTTTCATTTACTCTGATGATGGTGGATCCACCGAAACACGTGTAAGTAGGAATAAAATAAAGGTAACGCAGTTTAAAAAGAAGGTTAGTGAAATTATTATATTAATTCATTATATGAAATAGAAATATTTCAAACTGCAGGATGCATTATAAAGATTTATTTTTGAATGAACATCATTATTATTACATTAATAATTGAACTCATCAACCAGCCAGCGCCTATACCTCTTAGCTTGACGAATATAGCCAATAAGGGCATTCCAGTTCCTTACCTTCTAAATAGCATATAATTTCAAACTATACTAATTACTATAATATATTATATTATATAATTATACTACTATAACCTAGTAGTAATAATAATACCATTAGTAGGCGCTCTTCTAAAAATATTACTCACAAACCATTTCGAATAACTATAGGGTGATTCAAAAAGAGCGCCGGTTTTGATATATCAAATTAAGAGATTTATTTTATTGAAAAACTGAAAATAAATACATCAACAAGTTCATCTTTCCTTCCGATTTTATGTATGAAAAATGATGTCATGCATGTGTCCTCCTCTACTGCGCTGGCACGCATCAACTCTGTCCATGAAATTGGATATTACTGCACGACAAGTTTCGACTTCCATTTGCCCGATAAACCGTCGAATTTCCTCCTTCAAGTCATTGATGTTTCGGGGTTTATTGGCATACACCAATGGCTTCAGATGACCCCAAAGAGGAAAGTCACAAGGCGTCAAGTCACACGACCTTGGTAGCCATTGATGGTCGGAATTACGAGAAATGATGCCATCCTGGAACCCTTCACGGAGCAACAACATTGTTTCTCGTGCAGCGTGACAGGTGGCACCATCCTGCTGAAACCACAACTCGTCAATGTCCATTCCATCCAAATGACGCCACAAAAACTCCCTAATTTGCTGGGTTAACAGCCAAACTGTCACGAACCAACGCAACGTTCTGCTCAGTTTGGCCAGAACGACGACGTCCAGAACTTTTAAGGTCGACTGTTGAACCCGTCTCAAAAAACATTTTCATGAGCCTGCGAACTGTTGATTCATTCGGTGCTTCATTACGTCCTAGAGTACCGCGAAGTCGCCTGACAGTAGCCGCATAACTCTCTCCACTCTGGTAAAATGTTTTGACGATTAACACTCGTTGTGCAATAGTAAACTTCTCCATGGTTAGACACAGACTGCGAGAGTACTACACTGCGAACAAGAGGAACTACAACTGACTCGTCAATCGGAATGTTCTCCGAAATAGAAATGAGGTCTAACAATGTAGCCAACCGATAAACAAAAATTTACCAGCCGTTTAAAAACCGGCGCTCTTTTTGAATCACCCGTTACTGTAGTACCAGTCCCCCTTGCACTTCATCCCGCACTAGCAAACAAGTCAGCTCCCAACTATACATACCACTATAGGACTCAATATAAAAATTTTCATCAAAATCTATCAATTGGAAGTAGTAGTTTATTTGTGCAATTTTTAACTTTTTTCCAATTTTATCTCTCTGGTTCCTACGATATTTATTTTTAAATCACTTCATTTACTACATTTTTTTATGCTCTACATGATAGGGTAAGCGCCATGTCTGCTGAAATTCTTGGGAATGCTGTGCTCTTGTGGTTAAATTTGTTTTAAGATTGCAGCTATAATATCCATTATAAGGCAAAAGTGTATAATCAAAAGTTTTAGAACATTAAACAACCTACAATTTTTATTTCAAACATTTTTTTACAACGCTTAGCTTAACATCAATTAGTGATTTTCTGTATTTTTTTCGTCCAGATCGGTTAAAACGTGATTTTATAACATTGCAGCCTTAGTATGCAGTTTACAATTAAAGTTTATAACCAAAGTTACAGGATATTAGAAAATCTACAACTTTTATTTCAAACATTTTCTTCTACAGAGCCTAGTACCTCATGCAGGCCACTATTTAAGGAGCTTAAATTGCTTACAGTTCCCTCTCTCTACATTTTTGAGGTGATTATGTATGTTAGGCAAAATAATTTTATGCAGAATTTCAATGTTCACAATCATAACACAAGAACAGAAATGATTATTATGTGGCTAATCACTCCACAAAATTGTTTGAACAAAAACCTACTTATGCAGGGAAAAAATTCATGAATAAATTACCCCAATTTTTAAAATGTGATAATTTGCATTCCTTAAAAAAGAATCTGAAAAATTTCTTGATCAGTGAAAATTTTTATAGTATACAAGAATTTCTTATTTCAGGTGTTACAACTGACATGTCCCATACTCCTCATGGAGTCTCCAGGGCGCAAAAAAAAGTTTAGCATCAATAGTAATTTTCTTTATTTTTATGTCGAACAGAGGTAGCTTTTCATTTTGCATCATTCACTCATGATGAAAATTAGGTTATATTTTTCATTTTACTTGTTTACTATCAATTAAACTTAGTTATATGTTTTATTATTTACATTGACAAGAGAAAGTCGTGTGAGTGTTTCATACAAAAAATGTTAAATATGATAAATTTTTAGTAGGCTATCACTCCTACCTACTGGAAGTTCAAAGTAACCATTCACTGTCCTTGGTTTTCATGTGGTGGTCACTTTTGGCGTCCCAAATGCTCAAATGAAAGGGTTTATGCAATTTCGGATTTCACTAAAAAAAAAAAAGTCGGGACGGCCAGAGTTTGGTGTTGGATTTTCTATGCTGCTATCCCTTCCCTTCGCATTATCGTTGTCACTGGGCGGTACCTACGGCAGGTTTGGGACAGCTTCTCTCTCCCACCATTCTAAACGCATTCCACAACCCACCTACGAAAAAATTTGTGAGTGCTGTCGGAATCTTCCTTCAATACGGTTGTTTATTTTGAAAAACGTTAGTATAATAACGGTTTGTTTCTTTTGTAAAACCTTAGTATAATAAGTAGTATAGTAGTAGTAGTAGTAGTAGTAGTAGTAGTAGTAGTACATAATAACATCATAGAGCAAGTGTCGTCCTTCAGATATTTGGGAGCGTTCCTAAGTAGCGATTGCATTTCAAAGAGGGAAGTATTGTCAAGAATTGAACACGCTAGGAAGGTATTTATCAGTATGAGGAACTTATTCAGCAAGAAGGATCTAGATTTAAGTCTTAGAATTCGAATGCTACGCTGCTACGTGTTTCCCATCGTTCTCTATGGTTGCGAGAGCTGGACCCTCAATCCCTCATTGGAAAGACGTATAGAGGCATTCGAAATGTACCTCTACAGGAGAATGCTACGCATTTCCTGGATGCATAGAGTGACAAATTGTGAAGTCCTCAGCAGAATTGCGAAGAACGAGGAGCTGCTATTAACTGTTAAGGAGCGTAAATTGGCGTACATCGGACACCTGATGAAAGGCGGTAGGTATGTGATGCTTCGGCTGATCATTGAGGGGAAGATTCAGGGGAGCAGATCAGTGGGGAGGAGACAGAACTCTTGGCTCAGGGACTTACGTCGATGGCTCGGCAGAACGTCATCCGAGATCTTCAGAGCCGTCACATCTCGAGTGATTACAGCCAATTGGATCGCCAACCTTCGAAGGGAGATGGCGCAATAAGAAGAAGAAGAAGTAGTAGTAGTAAATAGTAGTATACAAGTATAATAAGTATATTGTGGAAGATGTCTACACCAGATGATAGATTTTAAATCTATTTAAGCCACTTTGTTCAAAACACAGGTTAAATTTTTATTTATGTTCACATGTATGAGGCCTAATCCTAAAATGAAGTTTTAAGGGTAAAAATTTTGGAAATTTTTTCCATTATAGTAATATTCCCCATTTTTTTAAGAGATGATATTTTAAAGAATGAATAAAATTACACGATACAATGTTTTTAACTTGCAGGTATTTATTTTTTTTTTAAATTCCAAAAATTTCCATTTTTGGTCATAATATCTCCAATGAGAACAGATAAAATTATTTGAAAATTTTTCCATCTGTGATGGTAACACACAATACATTTTATTTTGCAGTTCAGAATATGCGTTGGAGCCGTTTTTGAGAAATTTACAAAAAATTAAAAATCTAGAAATAACCTGCTATTTCCGATTGACCGATTTTAATAAAAAATTTCATGTCGGGTCTCCTTTTGGTAAATTACCTAGCTTAATTTCAAAGTTTCCACTTAGTACGATTTTCCGTATTTTTAGTTATTTTGTTCATACACACACACGCTCACGCTTTTTTTTTTTTGGTTTAACGTCCGACTGTTGTGCAATTACTGCTAATGCAGACGGCGAATGATGAAATGATATTTTGTAACGTATGAAAAATGCCGTGCCTGAATGGGATTCGAACCCAAGATCGCATGATGAGAGGCGAGCACGTTACCAACTTCGCCAATGCGGCCGGCGAAGATACAATGCGGCCGGCCAATACGCGCGCGCTTACAGACCAAATAAGTAAAAACTTCTTTTTTTTAATGGGTACCTGAAAATTCGTAATTCCGGTGAAAATTTTATTTCTAAAATTGGCACAAAAAACATAACTTTTCTACATACATTTCACAAAGGGCAAAAGAATGTAAAAAAAGATAAGTAAATCACATCACATCTAACGTGTGTGGTATTCCATAAGAGTCGGTTTGATGGGATCTAATTAGTAAACCTAGTTCAGTTAACTCAATGTAGTTAACTGTACAACAAAATAATAATGATAATAATATATTACGACAAAATATAATGACTTTTATAAAGGTTGACAAATTTGTCTGTAATGATTAATTCGGTGACAGTAAAAATGGTGGGAGAAATATTCCAGATACCAAACTACTGTTAGAATAAAATTATGAACGGCGGGTCAGCGTAGAATTAATTAGAACTATTATTAAATTATAACTGATTTTTATTCAAAAGGAGATCGTTCACTGAATTCTTGTTAATACAGATATAAATTATTAACTACGCGTTAATTATATTTAAATATTAAAAAACAAGAATATATTTATAATCGAAACGTGAGAAAACCCTTGTCCTGGTTTCATATCTTATAAAGCACAATAATCAGTACATTATTTGTTAAAAGGAATTCACCAGCTCTCATCGACCTCATACCATTCAAGATACAATCTCCTTGTCTTCATTTCTTACCGATAGACCTACTTGGACAAACCGTTCTATCTAACCATCACCATTAAAAGAATACCGTAATTATCGTTTTGCAGAATGTTTATATCGTAAATTAAAAATCTGGTGTGAAACACTCACACAACTTTCTCTTGCCAGTGCAAATAATTAACAATAAACCTAACATTAGTAATAAAATATTAGAAATAAACAAAAAACTAACCTCAAAAAACATTAGTGAAATACGCAAAATTAATATCGACCTCAGTTTGGCTTAAAAATACGGAAAATCGCTCATTCACGCTAAACTAGGCACTGTACAAAAAAATGCTTTAAATAAAAGTTGTAGATCTCTTAATTTCCTATAAATTTGATTATATACACTTTTGTCGTAAAATGCATTCTAAGGCCGAAATCTTAAAAAAATAGATTTTTCACACGTTTTCGTGAGAAAAAAACAGAAAATTGCTAATTACCGCTAAACTAAGCGTTATACAAAAAAATGTTTGAAATAAAAGTTGTAGAATTTTACATTCTCTACAACTTTTATTATATAACGTTTTGCGCTAAAATGCATATTAAAGCCGCAATCTTAAAAAGAAAACGTTTTTACGTAAAAACAGCCTCACGCAGAATTTCAGCAACCACGGCGCCTACCCTATCTTGTACAGCATAAAATATGCAGTAAACTAGGCGATTTTTAAAAAAATCGTAGGACCAGTTTTTGAGAAAATCGCAAAAAAGTGAAAAATTATACGAATAAACTACTACTTCCGGTTGACAGATTTTGATGAAAATGTTCGTGTTGGGTTCGGTAGTGGTATGTAACTTAAGGTTTAAGTTTCAAGTTCGTACGATGTTCCGTTCTTGAGATATTTTGTATACACACACACAGACCAATCGCTAAAACATGTTTTTTGGGTTCAGGGGGTCTGAAAACGTATAGATCCGGTGAAAACTCGATTTCGAAAAATCGACATGAAAACAATACTTTCCTTACTATATATTCATATAGGCAAGAGAAAGTAAAAATGAATTAGTTCAAGGATTAAAATTTGGATGATTATGTGACCAAAGTAAAACGGTAAACACAACTAACTTCATGTTAATACAATATAAACTTCGTAGCGTAGAGAAAAATATTGTTCGAGGGCAATCGGTTTTTACGTGTTGTTGTTTAGGTCATCAGCCAAAAGGCTGGTTTGAACCCGTAGAGGTTTTACTAAGTAAAACGAGGAGTGAGGTGGTTTACCATTGCCTTCCTCACTGAATGGAAAAGTATGCTTATCAGCATGCCGGGCTCTCTAAAAAGCACATATTTTCCACCCTGCAAATGACACTTTCACTTCATTCACCACAGGGTCTGGCTGTATAGTGAAATTCATTACTTTCAGAGGAGGTAACTCTGACTAGTGTCTTTAACACCTCTACCTCTTCTGTTCTTAAAATAATGATTCAGTCATTTAATTGGCTGACCATGTGATAAGAAACAGAACTATTTATTTTAGCCCTGCAACGAACAGATTGAGTGTAAATAATTTGACACTCCACCTGTTTATTATGGGCAGGGGTTTTTACGTAACGTACCTAGTAGTCTCTATTTCCTTAAGTGCTTAAAAATAAAAACCCTTCGTTTTTGTAAAGGGAATTTCAACTTATAATTTCCACCCAGTATTTTTACCCCTCGTTTAGGGTTAATAGACCACGTGAGGTGACTAGATTTCTGGAAGATCTTTTTGGAGCTCACATCCTCAGTGTTTGCTCTCTGTATGCTTTTCTACTTTCTTCTGTCCACCCGGTGTTCCATTTATACTCTTCATCGAAGCCCTTAAAGTCCGTAATTTTTTTCTGGATTTGATTCCGTTCATTAAGTTTTATCGGTTTTTTCGAATGCTTTCTGACTTCTTTAAACTATTTATCCGACACTAAATTTTCTACTAAGGGTGTAATGGTCTGCTGTTTATTTTCTTAAAATTTTGTTTTGTGAACCGGTTGTCATCCATTCCCTATCGGATCTTATCGACTATCTCTGGTAGAAGTATTTTCCGGTTTTGATCACTCCAAACTTTTTTCGATGCACGAAAATGAACCCCTTCCACCCAAAAAACAGTGGTACTGTTTTTATACATGACCTGAAAAGCCGAGCGCAGCCGAACCCAAACGATCTTAAAACAAGGGGTGATTGCATAATGATCTGAATAAATAACTTTTTTTTGTAATCCCTAATTTGTGTACGTTATAATCTGTTCAATTCAGAACGATAAGCAACCCCATGACCCAATGAGATGAGGATGATGTGTATGACGTGTAAATGAGGTGTAGTCTTGTACAGACTCAGGTCGACCATTCCTGAGAGAATATGGTTAATTGAACCCCAACCATCAAAGTACACCGGTAACCACTGTCTAGCATTCAAATCCGTATAAAAGTAACTACCTTTACTAGGACTTGAACCAGGAACCTTCGTCTCCGAAAATCAGCCTTTAAACAGCTGATTTTGGCGACGACTTTACCTCTAGACCAACGCGGTGGGTTGTACATTATTATTATTAATAAATAAATAATATTAAAGAAGTTAATTAATATTAAAGAAGAAGTTCGCGCTAAAATCAGGCATTCGATATAGGTGGTCATAGAAGGCGAGTCTACGTTTTCATTTTATTCATTATTTTCATTTATTTATTTTTTAGTTTAAAGTCACGTGAACATCTTGGTCATTATCGAATACTTTGGGTTAAGGAACGGTGGGTTTGAACATGTTATAATTTTCCAAACCATAGCCGGGAATCGAAACCGGGACCTTCGCTTTAACCACTGCGTCTCGAAGGCGGCATAATGAACTCATTGAATTTAGAATAATCGAAATTTTTTCAATGTTTTTAAGATATATGTGTTTCAACGCAGATGACCAACGAAACAATCTTATCTAGTAATTATCCCAAAATTTACAACTGAATATTTCCTGTCAATAATATGCAATGGTACTCTCTCAAAAAATATGCTTCTCTTTTATCGTTGATGTAGGCCTAACGTTTCGTAGAACTAAATGAACGTCGATTTAGATATTTCACTTTAAATAATTTTAGTTCCTTCCCTTACCAAAACCTTTTTAGTTATTTCTAAATAGTAATGAACAGGAATATAAAAAAATCTATTGTATTATTTGGGAGTTAATGTCGGGGAAGATGTAAAAACTTTTGTTCATGAAACGAAATGTCTTTAAATATAAAGTTAAAGATTGGTCGTGGGGTACAATACAATTGAAAGATAAAATAAAACAATTGATAAAAATATGAATATTTTGTGACAGGTCAACAATGTACATTTAAATTTGAATCAAAACCTTTTATAATTTTTGTAGAAATAGTAGATTTTTTGACAATCGTCCTGCAGAAAAACTATAATAGAAAAAAAATAGTATATGATAACAAATGGCAAGTGATTGACCCGTTGTTCAATTTTATGTACACAATAATATAGGCCTAAACAGTTAGTTAGGCCTACCCTATATATTTTACGATACAATACAGTAAATAAAATCGACCGCAAACAACTGGAAACCAATTTGTTTCTCTCTACCATCGATTAGTAACGGCTTCAGATCTACTATCTGCCTATACACTAAACTAACAGTATGAGAAGCAATCATTACCAATATCAAGGCATCGCTCGCATCTATCTCATAAATAATGCAATACCTTTAGCATCATGAAAAATAATAGTCTGTTTGCTTACAATACAGCTATGAAGTCACTGTTACCTATTTATTATTATATATTTCCTCAGATAAATCAAACCACTGGTAACATTCGCATCACTGATACAGTTAAGTTATATCAATTCTTCTTCTTAACACCGTGTAAGCTTATTTTACTAATGTGATTCCTACGAAAAAATGTCTAAATATATGGAAAAACGTTAGTGAAATACAATAGTAGGTTACATCTTTTTTAACCACATAACAAAACTTATTGTATCTGTACATTCCTTAAAAATATATCTAATTTCCAAACAAAAATCCAACCGTGAAAGCCTGCTGATATGATGAATGCGAAATAATTATTTCAAACAATATTTATTACGACAATAAAAAATAATTAACGTGTTTTTTTGCAAGGAAGTGGATGGAACTGTGTTAGTACTAAATTTTTAGTTGTATATTTGAAAACGTACGTATAATGATTGATAATAAATTGAGGCAAGTCAATATATCGATAAGGAAACTCAATTTAGTACTAAGGGATAACGAAAAACCAAAAATAGTAATATTCAACCCATTAGTACGCAGAATAATTATTTATGGAGTTGAGAAATGGGTGAAAAGAAATACAGTAGAGTACCGATTTTCCGTGGATCGTTTAACCGGGGTTTGGATTAACCGTGCGATCACTAGAAATTTTTTTTTTGTTTAACGTCCGACTGTTTTGCAAATTGCTGCTAATGCAGACGGTGAAGGATGAAATGAAATTTTTGTAACGTATGAAAAAATGCCATGCCCGAGTGGGATTCGAACCCAAGACTGCGTAATGAGAGGCGAGCACGTTACCAGCTCCTAAAATCAGTTGCAAAGAAGCTTTAACCGGTGCCGAAACATTACTAACTTTCATGGAAAATCAGGATGACACAGATTACGTGGACATTTTACATATTCGTGGTTATATAAGAAAAATAAAAGAAAAAAATATTGCGGCATAAAATGAAACAAAGTAAAATAACAGATTTTTTGTGATTTTTTTTTTTTTTTGTTACGTAGTTTAAGGTAAGATTTATATAAATTTATGTAGTAAATATTTTTACTTCAATACAATTTGTTTATTTATTTCCGATATCCGATAGTATTAACATGTATTAATTAGTAGAATAAAACATACGCGTAACTGGTGGTTTTGTTTATGACGTAAGTGGTCTCGACCGAATTGGGTTGTATTATCTGTGTTTTCCGGTTATCCGGTATAGTTATCCCCCCAATTACCACGGATAATCGGTATTATACTGTAGTTGCGAAATTAATGCAATCGAGATGGAGTTCTGAAGGTGAAGCTGTAGGTTGACGAGAATAGGCTCAGTTACCAGGAAGGAAACATGAAGGAAAATTGGGGTGGAGAGTTACATTAACTCATATATTTTGAGTCACATTGAGAAAAAGACTGATATTGTATGGGGATGTGAGAAGGGTAGATAGATATCGTGGGTAACGGATTAGAGTTCAGTGGGAAGGTGCAAGAGAGGCTAACCTTGATGTCTCTCAAGTGGACAAGTGGCCTTCGGCCACTTGTCAAATATTTCGAACCCAAGACTGCGTAATGAGAGGCGAGCACGTTACCAGCTCCTAAAATCAGTTGCAAAGAAGCTTTAACCGGTGCCAAACATATATTTCAAATCTTTTATAATCTCTTCAAAATGAACTCACGAGAGTGGAAAGACAATGATATTCTTCAACTTATTAATTTATATGAAGAAAATGAATTTTTGTGGAACATAAAACACAATTTTTTTAATTGCTGTGCATCCTCCAGCCGCAACTCGTTTACGAGTGCTGAACAAGCTCCCAAGGAATTTCGTCGATTTATCCAGTTTTTTATCCAACACTCCTTTCTTTTTACCTTTCTTGTTTTGAATGATTTTGTACGCTATTAGAAAAGCTAGGGCCTGACGTGAATTCATTTTTATCAAATTAAAAACACGCACGTTTGATGACACTCAGCAGACTCCTTGCTGTGTTGACTCTCGGGTCTCAAGACTATCAAGTGGACACGAAATTCTCGTACTGTCGACAGTTCAGTCACTGTCGACTGTCGAGAGTTTCTCTCGACAGTTTCTCTCAAATGGACACTAGGCCTAACAGAGGAGATGGACGGATGGAAGCCATGGAGAGGAAAGAGCTTCCAGAGAAAGATTGGATGGACCTTGGATAAATAGAGCCAAAGGTGCAAGAGAGAAGAGATAGCGCCAACAGTAGGAAACCCCTAGACTAATAATTAAATCTTTAAAAAGTTTATGGCTGAAATTTTTTCATAAACTGATACAGTAGTTAATATTCAAGTGGATCTAGGTAATCTGAAATGAACCATAAATGTCTCATGTTGATGCGACTTTAAATAAACTAAAAATATGGTATAAATATAACCAACTACGGTGGCATGCGGGCCACACATGCGCAGTAAGTAGCTCCCCCACCACAGCGTCGTAGCCTGATACAGGCTGCCTCTAAAGTAGTACTCACTACTCGTGTTGTGTTTGTGCGGTAATCGTTTTGATATTCGTGTCGTTGTCGAAAGCCGCACGCCGTCGAAATTAAATACGCGCGCACAAAATATGGGGGAAAATGTCTGCGATTCATTTTGGGGTAATAGGCAATAAGTTTTTTCTAAATGATGTACCTACCATAAGTTTTGACAGGCCCGAAAGAAAGGTACGTCATACCCTCATTCTGTTATTTATTTACTATACGGTTCTTTTTCTTAAAATTTCATACAAGTGATATTGTGCGTGAGTAGTTTATTTCTAAAAATTGACGTATGTTTGTTATAAAATTCACAACTATAAAAAATTATTCAGCTTCTTGGGATACCAACAGGAAGGAGACACCAGAACACGATGATCTATTTTTGACTTCCCTTCAAAAAGTGATTTTTCAAGCTCGTTTATTATTTCTCTTTCTGCCCTATACATAATTATATCAAATTACAGAAAAAATTTTATATTTTATAACAAAATAATGAAACGCATATTACGTCATCCTGGAAAATAAATTAGGTATATTAGCCTACGTGATACGCAAAAAATGCGATGAGATTTAAACGTATTACGAGCGTATCTGATCTAAATATCAGAGTATAATAATAATATTTACAGCGTAATAAAATAAGATTCATTAGGAAGCGAAAGTATTTTTTTCAGAATTTTTTGATGAAAACTGAGCTTGTTAAGAGTAAACGAAACTGGCCGGCAGAGTGCCCTACCGTACCGCGTATTGTCACTATTGTGCTTGAACACCGTGCACCGATTGAAATGATTAGAGGAGAACGGCGGACGCAACACATTCTCTCTCTGTCTCGCTACCCTCCCTACATGCCGCCGTAATTGGCGAACAGTATACAAACACACTGGATTGATATTATGTGCACGGTCGGAATTCGGTCCAGTCAGGTCGGGCGCTTCCCCCACCACTGGTTGGCAAGACGCACGGGCAACTGCATTATTTTACAGGCCAACTCATTCCAAATGAGATGTGAGTTGAGTATGCGCAGTAGCAAAGGAAGTAGGCGGGGGGGGGGGTTCAGAGCCAGTGCGTTCCCAGTCACCAGAGTGAACATCCGTACAGTGGGTCAAAAAAGTAGTGTTTCGGTTTTGTAGTCCAGTCGGTTTCTTTAGAATTATACCTTACATACTACAACACGTGATTTTCTTTTTTGGGTTATCGAAAACCAGCTTATTTAAAACAGTGTAATTGTATATTCTATTTAAAGTAGTGTTTCAGAGTTAGTTTTTTATCCGAGGCGGCGAGAAAAATTCATGTTCACTGTTAGTTCATTTTTTTTTTTTATTTATTTATTTAACGTCGCATCAACTGCTGTGGTCATTAGCGACGACGTTGGGGTGTAACTGTGTGTTATGAGGATGAAATGATTTTTTGTAACGTATGAAAATATGCCGTGCCTGAGTGGGATTCGAACCCAGGACCGCATGATGAGAGGCGAGCACGTTACCAACTGCGCCAATGCGGCCGGCTGTTAGTTCATTTAAAACAGTGTAATGGTGTGTTTATTTAAAAATAGTGTTTTAGTGTATCTAAAATAACAGCTTAATATTTTATTAACATTAATATTTTTTTGAGCGTAAAAAGTAAAGTGAAGCAAAAACTATTCACTCCCAAGGATGTGAAGTAATCGGCTCATTATTAGAATTCATTCGTCAGGAGGCAATTCACGGGAGCCCAGAAATTCCGTTAGTCAAAGTTCAAGAGCGTGTGGCTGCAGCGACCATTTTTTTTTTAAGTAACATTTTAGAAAGTAAAGGTCATGTGTTGTATTACGACTTCCTCCGTACCATCCCGATTTGAACCCAATCGAAATGGTTTGGGCTTCCCTTAAGATTACGTAAATAAAAATAATGTCAACTGTAATTTTAATGATGTCAGAAAACTATGTGATGACTTTTTTACTATATTTTCTGCCGATAACTGGAAATCTCGATGCGAACACGTGTTAGGTTGGAAACGGAACTAATACAAAACGAATATACTTTAGAAGTTCATGTGATTGATAGCGTGGTAATAAATCCTAATACTGACATTGACGATTCAGATAAGAGTTTTTCAGGAAGTGAGATTTCCGGCGTGGAAGACTTGTGATTTGTCGTAGTAGGGCCTACATTAAGATAGAATTTTCATAAAAGACAATATCTGCATATAAGTGGTAAATTTTAATCTCATTTCGGTAATAGTACAAGAGAAAATTAAGTCTGTTTGTAACTAGAAGTATAACAATACCGTAATGGATGTTACACAAAAAATAAATAATAATAATAATGTGTGTGTACGTGTGCCTGTGTATGTTAGAAACAGCACACAGAACTTTGTATAGTACAGCCTCTCTTAGTTTGCTCCTAATGCAAACAAATAATGACGTCACTGAGCATGCGCAATGTATTAAAATGTGTACACGCTGATTAAAAAGTAACAACAAAATACTTTCAAAAGTATTGAAATACAAAATACTTTTAAAAGTATTTTTTTAAATGAAATTGTTAGGCCTACATTATATCATGACTGATTTATTTAGTACTTTAAGTACTAAACGTACTTATAGTAAGTACGTAATTATAAGTAGGCTACTAAGTACTTATAATTTAAAAAATAGTTAATTTAATAGGAATACGAGATCCGTAAAGTGGGAGACTCTAGCGTGCACCCTGTAGTAGGTGGCTTTTGTTTGTTGACAGTAGGAGCAAACTAAGAACGGCTCAACTGTAGGCAGGCTGTTCCGCACTGACAAGTGTGGAAGCAATATACCTCTCTCTTTCTAAATATTTCTTTCTCACTCAGTTGTTCTGCGCAACTCGCAATTCATTTAGATCTTGCCGGCCTTTAGACCGTTTTCGAGCACGCTGAGCCACTACTGTTAGCGATCCAGTGTTTGTAAATCTTTGAGTATATTTACAGTGGATTTAAAATAATGATAATTCAACCATATTTTAAAACTAAATTTTAAAAAACATTTTGTTTTTAATATTTTATTAGTTTTTTGTAAGTTTTAAAAAATTTTTTTTATAAAACATAATTAAGTAATCTAAGTAATCTAATTCTAAGTAGCCTAAGTATTATAAAGTAATTGTTTTTTTTTGTTTTTTGTAAAATTTTATAGGTTTTTTGTGTTTTTTTTAGTTTTTTGCAAGTCTTCTTTTTTTGTATTTTGAATTGAATTATATTATTATTTTTTTTCTTGATTTTTAACTTTTTTTCATTTTATTTTATATGAGTTTTTTAAATATTTTTCTTGATTTTTCCATTTTTTTCATTTTATTTTATATGTTTTTTTTAATATTTTTGTGGATTTTTCCATTTTTTTTTCAATTTTATTTTTTATTAGTTTTTTGTTTTTTCATGTTTTTTAAAAGAGTATCAATCAATTTTATAGAAAAAATTTAACCGTTAGAATTTTCGTTAGCTAACGAAAATTTCAACGGTTAGAGGCAAGAAGTCTTCAATTGCTTTCTCGTATAAATTTTCTCCGTATAATTCTTTGGCAACGTATAATTGTTCGAAAGGGATTTTTTTTTAAAAGTATCCTTTAATAAGATACCTTAAATTTGTTTCTTTCTCTTCTTCCGTTAATGAATCAATAGCTTTTTTAACTTTATACAATTTGTAATTCCGGTAAAAATATGATGAAATTTTGTACGTAAAATATGATGCTGTAATAAATGAAACTGTTAAAAAATCTTAAAGACATCATGATGATAAAGATTTTATTAAAAAATATATTGAAGTAACTTTTATCAATCGTGGCTTACTGGTTCAATTATAAATTGACAATGATTAAAATGTATTAAAGTACATCGCTTAGTTACTAAATTTATATTTTAATTATTGTTAAAAATTCTTGGATACACAAAAAGTAATTTTTCAAGCTAGATTAAATCTAGCTTGAAAAATTACTTTTTTTCATTTTATTTTATGAGTTTTTTTAATATTTTTCTTGATTTTTCCATTTTTTTTTTCATTTTATTTTATATGAGTTTTTTTAATATTTTTCTTGATTTTCCATTTTATTTTTTATTAGTTTTTTTGTTTTTTTCATATTTTTTAAAAGAGTATCAATCAATTTTATAGAAAAAATTTAACCGTTAGAATTTTCGTTAGCTACTAAGTAGCTAACGAACAATTTTATTACCGTAGGCAATTAATTAATTTTATTATAACAATTTTATTACTCTACAATTTTATTAGGGTGTAGGTATAGAGCTACTAACTGGCTACGTACGAAAGGGAGATTAGATCATTAAAAAAATCTGGTGTGAAACACTCACACAACTTTCTCTTGCCAATGCAAATAATTAACAATATAACGTAACATTCGTTATAAAACATTAGAAATAAAAAAAAACTAACCTCAAAAAACATAACCTAATTTTAATCATGAGTAAAAGACGCAGTATGAAAATCAACCTCAGTTCGGCTTAAAAATACGGAAAATCACTCTTTCACGCTAAACTAGGCTCTGTAGTGAAAAATGCTTATAAGAAAAATTGTAGATCTTTTTATTTACTATAAAATTTATTATATACACTTTTGTCGTAAAATGCATTCTAAGGCCGAAATCTTAAAAAAATTGATTTTTCACACGTTTTCGTGAAAAAAAATCAAAAAATCGCTAATTACCGCTAAACTAAGCGTTATACAAAAACATGTTTAAAATAAAAGTTGTAGGACTTTAAATTCTCCACAACTTTTATTATACAAATTTTTGCGGTAATTGCATACTAAAGCCGTAATCTTAAAAAAACTATGTTTTTACGTGAAAACAGCCTCGCCAAGAATTTCAGCAAACATGACGCCTACCCTATCTTGTAGAGAATAAAAAATTGAGTAAACCAGGCGATTTAAAAAAAACGTAGGATCGGTTTTTGAGAAAATCGCAAAAAAGTGAAAAATTACACGAATAAACTACTACTTCCGGTTGACCGATTTTGATGAAAATGTTCGTGTCGGGTCCGGTAGTGGTATGGAATTTAAGTTTCAAGTTCATACGATGTTCCATTCTTGAGATATTCTGTTCACACACACACTCACACACACACACACACGCGCGCGCGCGCACACACACACACACACACACACATACACATACATACACACACATACATACACACACACACACACACACACACATACACAGACCAATCGCTAAAAAACATGTTTTTTGGGTTCAGGGGGTCTGAAAACGTGTAGATCCGGTGAAAACTCGATTTCGAAAAATCGACATGAAAACAATACTTTCCTCCCTATATATTCATATAGGCAAGAGAAAGTAAAATATTCCCTAAGGCAAGATGTAAATAATTTCTATGAATACGACTGAATGGTACTTCATAAGTGGTATAGGTATCAGACGAACTAATGTCCCATAGCCGAGCGAGTGAGAGGGAGATATGTGGCATAACTACGCATGCGCTCAAAGGTCTTTACCATTATAATCCAAATCTGAAAACATACTACAGTCGTTATCTTGCTTGTTAGTTTACTGCATGCATAAACGCTTGCTCACAACAATGAGTAAACTTAAAGACAATGTTATTGGAACGGTGCGTATGGGTTGTGCGAGTGAGAGCGTTATGCATTCTTTCACTCCCACGGCTAGAGGACATTAGTTCATCTGAATACAGTACTTCTATTAGACTATTTATGGTTTGGTAACTTCCCCATAGTAATCATGAAATATGTGTTCTTCTAACTCTTTGTGGGACATGCTAGTGAACGGAAGGAACATTATCAGCAGATGCACAAGGCACGCAACAAGTAATTTAAATACAGTTAATAAAATTTATATTAATAAAAAATTAAAACCAAATTTGTAAAAAGTTAGTATAAATATAACCAACTACGGTGGCATGCGGGCCGCACATGCGCAGTAAGTAGCTCCCCCACCACAGCGTCGTAGCCTGATACCGGCTCCCTCTAAAGTAGTACTCACTACTCATTGTGTTCTGTTCATGCGGTAATCGTTTTGACGTTGGTGTCGCTGTCGAAAGCCACACCCCGTCAAAATTAGTTGCGCGCGCACAAAATACGGGGAAAATGTCTGCGATTCATTTTAGGGTAATAGGAAATAAGTTTTTTTTGTAAGTGATGTACCTACCATAAGTTTTGACAGGCCCAAAAGAAAGGTACGTCATAACCTCATTCTGTTATTTTTACTATACGGTTCTTTTTGTTAAAATGTCAAACAACTGATATTGTGCGTTTGTAGTTGATTTCTAAAATTTGACGTATGTTTCGTATAAAATTCACAACTATTAAAATTGATTCAGCTTCTTGGAATATTAACAGGAAGTAGACACCAGACACGATGATCTATCTTTGACTTCCCTTCAAAAAGTGATTTTTTCAAGCTCGTTTATTATTTCTCTCTCTGCCCTACATACATCAAATTACAGATAAAATTTCATATTTTATAACAAAATAATAAAACGCATATTATATAATCCTGGAAAAGAAGTTAAAGCCTATATTAGCCTACATGATACGCAAAAAATGCGATGAGATTTAAACGTCTAACTCTGACTAGTGTTTTTTACACCTCTACCTCTTCTGTTCTTAAATAGTTCAGTCATATAATTGGCTGACTATGTGATAAGAAACAGAACATAATGATTTCAGTAAATCATACTTTTTGTAAGAAATTAGTGGAATTCCTTTTTGAAATGTTTTAATACAATTTACAAAGAAAATAAAGTTTTTTTAAAGATTTATAGCAGTAAGACAGTCTGGGAAGACCGCATAACAGCCTATTTTTTTTGAATTTTTATATCATTTGACGTCTTTTTTAAACATACAACTAGATAAATTCCAGGTTCAACTACTTATTAAAAACTAGTAATATTTTTATTTCAGGTTCCGTTCTGTCAAAATACTATGTATGTCCACGTTAAAATTACACTGTATTTATTAGTGAGGTATGTCAGTAAGATGTTACTAGCTAACAAGCCTACTTATATAAGAATGCGGTTCTTATAAAAAAAGAACAAAAAACACTATGGTGTCTGCCGCATCTCTCAACATTACATTACTGACAAACATTACGTGATTGAGACAGATGCGTGTAACTTATTACTTTATTATGTGAATAGTAATAAAAATTTAAACCGTTCCGCTAACTAAACAGTTTACTGTGTCTTGTTAACAACGGTGGTGTCAACATTTATTCATATCTAGGCTAACACAAAAAATGAACCTACATTTTATGAATGTGGTACCAAATAAAATATTTTAAACTTCACCTGCCGCTGTTCCTCAGTCGGTACTGTATTTTAATTTTATGGAGACCTGTAACTGAAGATTTAAAAAACAATCAATTTTTTGTTTATTTTAACTAAAAATCTGGTGTGAAACACTCACACGACTTTCTTTTGTCAATGTCAATAATTAACCATATAACCTAACAATAGTAATAAAACATTAGAAATAAACAAAATAACTAACCAACCTCAAAAAATAACCTAATTTTAATCATGAGTGAATGATGCAAAATGCTGCCCATAACAGACAGGTGGAGTGTCAAACTATTTACACTCAATCTGTTTGTTGCAGGGATAAAATAAATAGTTCTGTTTCTTATCACATGGTCAGTCAATTAAATGACTGAATTATTTAATAATAGAAGAGGTAGAGGTGTAAAAGACACTAATCAGAGTTATCTCCTCTGAAAGTAATGAATTCCATTATAAAGCTAGACGCTGTGGTGAATGAAGAGAAGGTGTCATATGCAGAGTGGAAAATAGAGGTGCTTTTTAGAGGGCCCGGCATGCTGATAAGTGTACTTTTCCATTCAGTGAGGAAGGCATGGTAAACCACCTCACTCCTCGTTTTACATAGTAAAACCTCTGTAGGTTCAAACCAGCCTTTCGGCTGTTGACCTAAACAACGATGCAAAATGAAACCCAACCTAAGTTTGGCTTAATAATACGGAAAATCACTCTTTCACGCTAAACTAGGCTCTATAGAGAAAAGAAATAAACGTTGTAGATCTTTTAATCCTATAAATTTTATTATATTTTTGTCGTGAAATTTTGGGTGATTCAAAAAGAGCGCCGGTTTTGCTATATCAAATTAAGAGATTTATTTTATTGAAAAACTGAAAATAAATACATCAACAAGTTCATCTTACCTTCCGATTTCATGTATGAAAAATGATGTCATGCATGTGTCCTCCTCTACTGCGCTGGCACGCATCAACTCTGTCCATGAAATTGGATATTACTGCAAGACAAGTTTCGACTTCCATTTGCCCGATAACCCGTCGAATTTCCTCCTTCAAGTTATTGATGTTTCGGGGTTTATTGGCATACACCAATGACTTCAGATGACCCCAAAGATGAAAGTCACAAGGCGTCAATTTTGTTTGCGAAGGTGTCATCATCCTGCCGTTTTCTCAATACCCAGTCAACAAACTGTTGTCTCTTCTGGTGGTCTGCCACTTTCAAATGTTGCGTCAACTGAATTTTATACGGGTGATATTGGAGATCGTGCCGAAGAATTCTCCGTACAGAAGAACATCGTAAACCCAATTGTTGAGAACGGCGACGTATTGATTTTGCTGGGCTAACAGCCACACTGTCACGAACCAACGCAACGTTCTGCTCAGTTCGGCCAGAACGACGACGTCCAGAACTTTTAAGGTCGACTGTTGAACCCGTTTAAAAAAACTTTTTCATGAGCCTACGAACTGTTGTTTCATTCGGTGCTTCATTACGTCCTAGAGTACCGCGAAGTCGACTGACAGTAGCCGCATAACTCTCTCCACTCTGGTAAAATGTTTTGACGATTAACACTCGTTGTGCAATAGTAAACTTCTCCATGGTTAGACACAGACTGCGAGAGTACTACACTGCGAACAAGAGAAACTACAACTGAATCGTCAATCGGAATGTTCTCCGAAATAGAAATGAGGTCTAACAATGTTGCCAACCGATAAACAAAAATTTACCAGCCGTTTAAAAACCGGCGCTCTTTTTGAATCACCCGTTACATATTAAGACCGAAATCTCAAAAATTCCATTTTTTACAGATTTTAATGAAAAAAAAAAACAGAAAATCACTAATTACTGCTAAACTAAGCATCATACAAAGAAATGTTTACAATGAAAGTTGTAGGTTTTAAATTTTCTACAACTTTGGTGATGTACACTTTTTCCCTAAAATGCATATGGTTCGGATGGATAGCGACTGAATTTGCAGACCTTCAGTTGTGGACTGTGTAAATCGGAATTCCTCAGCAGCTAACAATCGTAATTGTAACTCGGGGCTTTTCCCAAACAAGATAGCCTACCTTTGAAAGTCATATATGGAAAGGTCTTTTGAATTCTTAATTTTTTACTTATTCTTTATGAAAAAATATACTAAAAAGTTTTTACCACAGAATTCGGGATCATGTCATAGGAAATTGAGGCAAGACGAAGTGTAAGTCTTATTGATTTCCTTGTTTTTACTTCTAACTGTTTTAAACATTACTGCTAATGCGGACGACGAAGGGTGATAGATGAAAATGAGTAATGAAAAAATATGGACCTGACCGGGAATCAAACATGGGACTTCGGCACCACTCTAGGAACCCTGGACCACTACACAAACTGAACGTGAAATCAGTAGGTTCAAAATAAATCAGATTTCAATAAATTTTCGAATAAGTTGATAAAAATAGTTCTGCATTTTTTCCAGTTTATTTAAAGTTGTATCAACAGTTTGATTATTATCCACTACTCCGAGTTTTAGTCTGGTCAAATTTCCAGAACCTAACCGGGGATCGCACCTAGGGCCCTTCATTTTTTGATTGTCAGCAAACCACTATGCCAAGGATGCGGGCTGTTCAGCATTTCTAATTAAAGGTCGTCGTCTTCCATCATGGGTTAGGTTGTAATTGAGCCTGTTTTTCCATCTACTCTTTTACGGTCTTCCTACTTCTCTTATACTCCTCGATTCATCCCATTTATTCTTGTCCTGATCCGAGGCTATTATTTGACGCTTGCCAGTAGCATTGATTCGCGGTACAAACGCTGCGCTGAGGTAGTTTGGTGATAAGACTGCCATCTCAATGTTTCCAAACCAACAGGATTTTCTCTCAGGGTTTACTCCCCCAGCTTCGTCCGTCTCTTCCGTCGTTGGGAATCTCCTCCTCATCAGTCTTTAGAGCCATTGACAGTTTTCTTTTTTCTTCTTCTTTTGCCTTTCAAGGATTAGACATCTCTGCGCGTTCCGAACCTCTCAATCTGTTCATCTCTTTCTTGGGCATCCTCGTTCTCTCTTTCCCTTCGGTTTATAACCTAGTGTTCGTTTAGCTATCCTATCCTCCCTCATTTTGCTCACGTGCTCCAACCACTGCATTCTGTTCTGAGATATCCTGTCGTTTATAGAGAAGGTATCGAGTTGTTTCCTTATCTCTTTATTCCGGTAACGATCTTCTCTAATACATCCATACGTGTGTCAAAGAAATTTAATTTCAGATGCTTGCGATGTATTCTCCTCTCGCTTTGATAGCATCCAAGTTTCACTGTCATAGAGTAGGGTCGGCACTGCTATTGTTTTATAAAATTTCAACCTTGTGTTTTTGCTGTTGATATTTTTTAAGGATCTGTTTTCTTTTTTGTCTCAGTAATCCACGGGTCCTTATTCAGCCTTAAAGAAATTCCCACCTTATTTACACCTGTCCTACATATCGTCAGGAGCGTTCCCTAACAGTCATTGGGACGCGCCTTGTCGGGGTTGAAACCCTCCACTCTGCCGTCTCACAAAAGGTCATGCCTACTAAAAAAAGCCCTAGTAGAAACCCTAGAGTAGTAGACCCTACTCTATTCTGATCCAGACCCTCCAGTGAGCTGGACAGTTATTAAATTTATATAAATTTTTTTTATTTTTTTTTATTCCTGATTTGTGTACGTTGCAATCTGTTCAATTTAGAAAAATAAGCAACCCCATAACCCAATGAGATGAGGATGATGTGTATGGCGTGTAAATGAGGTGTAGTCTTGTACAGACCCAGGCCGACCGTTCCTGGGACAGTATAGTTAATTAAACCCCAACCATCAAAGTACACCGGTAACCACTGTCTAGTATTCAAATCCGTATAAAAGTAACTACCTTCACTAGGATTTGAACCAGGAACCTTCGTCTCCGAAAATCAGCTGTTAAACAGCTGATTTTGGCGACGACTTTACCTCTAGACCAACCCGGTGGGTTTTTATATAAAATGTAAATATTTTTTTGTTATTTTAAGTTAATTAATTATAATTTTTTAATAACTTATAATAATTTCGTACAAGTCGAAGTAAATAGACTGGTTTATTATGTACTAATAAACATTATGATATAGCCGAATTGCGGTACACCTTTCATTTGTGTATAAGGAAACATTGACTGCCAAATTGACGAACGTCAGATTCGACAATTACACTTATCGGTCGCTCTTATTATCAGCACAAAAGAAATTTTTGCGGTGGGAAAGTTTGTGGTAGACCGAATGTTTACGTTCATTGAGCCTGAACGATCACCAAAACCTGATAAAAGAAATTGTGTTTTTTTATTTAAATTAGCTTGTCAATTGTAACCTTAACTTCGGAATTTTTTCTTGAATAATTTTCTCAGTAAATACCGGTCCTAATTAAAAATTAAAGTATACATTGGTGGTTGAATTTTATAAAAAGTTTTTTTTTGAAGAATTGTTTTTAACGTATTTTATTTAATTTTGCAGTTATGCAAAGACAATTTGCAAAAATCATAATGTAAATCTAATAAAAAATAATATTTTTAAAAAGGAGTTAATGTCTTAGAGGACACCACCTAGTAACAGAGCTCCAGAAAATTACAATTAATTTTTTTTTTTAACTTAGTTTATTTATTCACAACTGTACAAAATACAACCAGTTACTGTGATGTTATTTACAAAAACAAAAAATGGCGTTATAACATTAAGGAGACCGCCACTCAATAGTCCCACTCCAACGGTGGATTAATCTTGGATAATAAATTGATAGAATTTACATTTGCGCTATGATATCTCTACTCCATCGTCGTTTCAGTCTGCGTTGCGGATTTCCGGGTAAGTTTCCGGATGCCAGCGTTCTAATGAGATGATTTTTATGATAATCAAGTTTGTGTTTGAACCGAGAATAGATGTGATAAAATGTGTCGTTAATGTATGGAACACGTAAATCGTTGTGCAATGTGTGATTAGTAACGTAAAAGGGTGCGTCAGTTTTTTGTCTAAGTAATTTGGATTGAAATCGTTGTAGAGTCGAATGTTTTGCTGCGCCGTAAATTTGGCCACCATAAGTCCAAATCGGTTTCAGAAAAGATTTATACTATATTTGTAGTTTTAAATGAAGTGGAAGTTTTGATCGTCGCGATATCAAGGAAAATAGTTGTTTTCGTCTGTTATCCAGAGTTTAAACAAACAAAAGATAACAAAATTAAATTCAAATAGTGTTAAATTTAAATTTTGAATACTGGTGTAGTGTTAATGTACCTTAAAGTTTAATATTCGATTAGCGTTTCAGTAGTCTTTGCACGATTCCTGGTGGTTCGAAAGAATTTATGTTGCATTCTGAGGGATTTTTATGATTTTGAGGTCTGCTCTATCTGAATCTATACAATGAGAAATTTGTTGTTATGATTTTGAGGTCTGCTCTATCTGAATCTATACAATGAGAAATTTGTTGTTATGATTTTGAGGTCTGCTCTATCTGAATCTATACAATGAGAAATTTGTTGTTATGATTTTGAGGTCTGCTCTATCTGAATCTATACAATGAGAAATTTGTTGTTATGATTTTGAGGTCTGCTCTATCTGAATCTATACAATGAGAAATTTGTTGTTATGATTTTGAGGTCTGCTCTATCTGAATCTATACAATGAGAAATTTGTTGTTGGCGTAAGGGATCTAGTAAATTATCGTGTAATGTTTTTATTTTATTTTTTATTAGTATTATTTAAAGTTGCATCACCATCTTTGTCATTAGCAACTAGTTTGGTTTAAAGAATAGGGGGATTAACGTTTAATCATTTTCCATACCCTAGCTGGAAGTCGAACCCTGTACCTCCACTTTGAAGCGTAACATCTCTTGTTGTATAAGTAACATGGGGAATTAGAAATGTTTTTTTTTATACTTAGTTTATTTAGCGTCGCATCAAAAGCTTAGTCATTATCGGGTTTTGGTACTTCAACGGTGGATTTTAACGTGTTAAAGTTTCTAGATACTATCCAGGAATCGAACCCTGAATTCTTCGCTTTGTTGGTTAGCGCGCTAGTCACTACGCCACGGAGGCGGTAAAATTAGAATATTTTTTACTTCGGGAACGCTGTATTCGTTAGATAACTGACGATTTTTTTACAATAAATCTGTCTACCATTCAACCAGCTCGGTTAAAGTATTGCATTGTACGTTAAGAGTTTCGAAGCCATATGTAATTTTTATTGTTCAGCAAAAAGTCTATTCAAATGTTTTAATCACTGATTGACGTAGGGTTTCATATAAACCACCTGTCTGGGTACATTCAACGATACCAAATATTTTTTAATCAGAAAAAGTGTTTAAATAAAACTTCCAATTTTAGACACGTTTGTCGACGAAGAGTAAATGTCATTTTGATACTTTTTGTTAATATATGAAAATTTTTGAGTAAATTGTTTACTATGTATTTATTTGTTCAAGTAATGAATGTGAAGGTAAAATGGTGAAACAAATTAAATTTAATCATGTTAAAAAACTAATTGAAATTATTTTTGGGCCGTAGTGAATAGCGCACTAACCTACAAAGCGGAAGGTCCCGGGTTTGATTCCCGGCTAGGTAAGTGAAAACTCACCGTTACATTACCGAAATCCACAGTAATCGCTAAGACCAAGCTGTTTTTTTTTGACTCTTTTTTTTTGATTCACCCAATTTAAAAGGTACGATAAGTCAACCTTTTGGCCCATGTTACCTTCATCTTTCCTGAATGCTCTTTCTTTCTTTCTTTCTGTCTTTCTTTCTTTCTTCGAACCATTTCTTGGCGTTTGGTGGTGTTTCCATCCGAAACTCTAGGTTTTTTATTAAACTCCTGAAGTTTTCTCTATTGACATCTGAGTTCTAGTTTAATTTTGTAAATTCCCAGTTTTTTCTTATTTCTTGGTGCCACGAGATATTGACTTAGCGTTTATTTAAAATGTTGAAGATTTGTTTGGTTAACCTGAATTCGTCCGTTCTATAAATATGGCCATAAAATTGATGCGACTTTAAATTTTGTTGTTTAGCTCATTAGCCAAAAGACTAGTTTGAACCTGTAGAGGTTTTACTTAGTAAAACGAGGAGTGAGGTGGTTTACCATGCCTTCCTCTCTGAGTGGAAAAGTACGCTTATCAGCATGCCGGGCCCTCTGAAAAAAACATATTTTCCACTTTGCAAATAACACCATCACTTCATTCACCACAGAGTCTGGCTGTATAATGAAATCATTACTTTCAGAGGAGATAACACTGTTTAGTGTATTTTACACCTCTACCTCTTCTGTTCGTAAATGATTCAGTCATTTATTTGGTTGACCATGTGAAAAGAAACAGAACTATTTATTTTAGCCCTGCAACGAACAGATTGAGTATAAATAATTTGACACTCCACCTGTCTGTCAACAACATAAACAAAGAAAAAAATTTGCTTTTATTAAGTATGATAATTTTTTATTAAGTTTTTGTATATGATACCGGTATTCGACCTGAAATATGTTAATTTTGGGTAACAGTCTCGTTGGATTTATTAGGGCAATAAATTGCATGGGTTGTAGGTAATGTGCGTATGGTCTAAATATTATCTAATTGTAATAATCATGAGGAAGAGTTCGTGTCGGCCAGACTTAAATATGCGATAATAGCGATGATGGATGGACAGTCAATTCGGTCGGATGAAAGAAAGGCAACAAAAACAACAACGTGTTAGCCGTTCTTATGCACTTCAACTACCGAATGTAAATATAGAAAGAAAGGAATAAGTAGAGGAGCGTTACGGTACGTTTATGTAATATAACGTGTTCCTCTGTAGTAGGTCTGCATTTACTGTCTAATGGCAGTAATTGCATATTTATATTGTTTATTTATACTCTGAATATATGTAGGCTAGATGCGTATACTTTATACACTCTATTTAAATAGAGTGGGCCTGCACTCGACCGCTCAACTGGCTAACTGTACAGCTAGACTCGACTCGACGCGACTCAGGAAACAACAAACATTGTGGGGAGTGATCTGTAAAAATACTTGGCCCATGAAGAAGAAGAAAGAATAAGAATAATAAGAATGGGAAATGTAAGTAATAAACGAAGAGTGCGTCTCTTAAGTCATCTAAAAAGAAGAGTACCTGCCTGATCGATATAAATGCAAACTCGATTATTTTTGTGCTTCTGCTTTTTCTTGGCAAACCTTACAGGCCGTAATTGCGTTGTTGAAGTAATTTATGGTTCTCTCGTCTTGTTAAAGATAACAACGCTTTTTCTCAACAAAAACAAAGTAAAATTTTTGTCTTAAATTAAAATTTGTATTGAATAAACTTCGTATTAATAAATACAATGCTTTAAAATCTTTTTATTTTTATTCCGACTTTTCGTTTTTCTCTTCAAAAATTAATAATAATGACACAATATTTTAATTAATAGTTTATTTTCTTAAAATAACATTCTGATCATATTATTTGTTTGGTCTTGTGATGAATTTATTTTCATAAGGTTTAAATACGACTGATTTAAAAAAATTAAAAAGTATTTTCTTCTTAAATATTTTTTTTTAAATATAACATCTATAAATAATTTAAATTTGAAATAAGATAATTCAAATTTCATTACTAAGACATCCTTTAACTTGACTAGTTTTTTAAATAAATAATTGTTTTACAAATTTGATTTTTTTTAAATATTTTATAAAGTAGGCCTATATAAGATCATATAAGATCACTTGATCTTTATGCAATAGATTATCAAGTAGGATCAGATTATTTTCTACAGGCTATACACATTAACAGGCAGGTGGAGTGTTGAATTATTTGCACTTGATCTGCTAGTTCCAGGGCTACAAAAACTTGTTCTGTTTCTTATCACATTGTCAGCCAATTATATGAATGAGGCATTTAAGAATAGAAGAGGTAGAGGTGTAAAAGACACTAGCCATATCCTCTGATAGTAATTAATTTCATAATACACTCAAACTCTGTAGTGAATGAAGTGAAGGCGTCATTTTCAGGTTGGAAAGTAGGTGCTTTTCAGAGGGCCTGGCATGCTAATGAGCATACTTTTTCACTCAGTGAGTACTTAGTAAAACCTCTAGAGGTTCAAACCAGACTTTCGGCTCATGACCTGAGCAAAAACATGCAAATTAAGGCTAATGCAGACGGTGAAGGTTGATAGACGAAAATAAGCGATTAAATAATTCCAGACCTAACTGAAAATCGAACCTGGAATCCCTAGCTTAGAAACTAATTACGCTGACCACTATACCAACCGGCCAAATTTCTAATCAGTCCGGCCGAAATTTCTAATCCTAAATGGATAGACTTATTGTTATAATACAATATTTTGTACTTTATATTTCTATGCTAAACGAGGTTTTTTTATAGGACGATAGTGCCTGAAAAATTATCCTATAAAAAGTATATTTACCATAAAAATATAAATTATAAATGTAAAATAATATCTTACTATAAAAATAGAATTTACTTCGCTTATTACAATAAAAATACCGATGGTTCCAGCAGTTACTTAATAGACGGAGATTACCTTTCCTTTACTAGCCCTAACGTGCATAATAGTCCGACGTAAAACCAAAAAATATCCATACTCAGCCGCCCCCCCCCCCCAAACCAAAATTCTGGCTACGTGCCTGGCCTGCAGCGCGTCGTACCCGATCAACTGCAATGGTCACTCTCACCCGGCGTGTAGTAAGCACTTACAGTCCAGCCTCTCTTAGTTTGCTCCTAATGTAAAAAAATAATGACGTCACTGAGCATGCGCATTGTATCAAAATGTGTACACGCTGATTAAAAAGTAACAACAAAATACTGTCAAAAGTATTTAAATACAAAATACTTTTAAAAGTAGTTTTCTAAATGAAATTGTGAGGCCTACATCATATCATAACTGATGTTTTTAGTACTTTAAGTGCTTATAATTTAAAAAATAGTTAACTTAATAGGAATACGACATCCGTAAAGTCGCGGACTCTAGCGTGCACCCTGTAGTATGTGGCTTTTGTTTGTTGACAGTAGGAGCAAACTAAGAACGGCTGAACTATAGTAAACAACAGTAATTATTGTAACAACATCAAGAACACTGCTTACAATCAGCGCTGAACTTCTTGATTGTTCTTGTTTAGGTAAATTGCCGAAAGGCTAGTTTAAATCTCCAGAGGTTTCATTAATTAAAAATGAGGCGTAAAGTAGTTTACATTACCTTCCTCACTGAGTTGAAAGAGTATGCTTATCAGCATGCCAGGACCTCCGAAAAGCACCAACTTTTCACTCTGCAAATGATACCTTCACTTCGTTCACCACAGGATCTGGCTGTATAGTAAAATTCATTACTCTCAGAAGAGAGTAACGAACACTCTGACTGGTGTCTTTTACACCTCTACCTCTTCTCTTATTAAATAGTTCAGTCATATAATTGGCTGACTATGTTGTGATAAGAAACAGAACTATTTTTTGTAGCCCTGGAGTTAGCAGATCGAGTGCAATTAATTTAACACTCCACCAGCCCGTTATAGGCTTCTTGATTGTTTTCTAGATTCTTTCTACTGTACAATATTAAAAACTGATTTATTGAAATTATACCAATCGTATTGTAATATAAACACTTTTTTCCTCGTCATTCACTGCCTAATTAAATATTTTAGTAACTCTCCACCATAAGAAACTATGAATTTTTTTGAAACGTTTTTTTGGTATTGAAGTACATTTGTAATCGGTGACTTGTAACTGATATAGAATGAACTGGGCAATTTTTCTGTGTACATATTGACTTAATGTGTTGATATTTTCGAATACATGTGTTGGCATAAGTTAGACAATTTTAATTCTCATTTATGGTGACGTTGATTACATGAAAAGTGTTCTGAATGTTTTCAAGGGATTATCTCCTGTAAATAACTTCTAGACGGTACTTCTAGACGCTGGTCTTTCAACAATCCTCCAGATGACTAGAAACTAAACAACATTCCATGAGTTTATTTTTGTTTTATTTTTTGGTAATTTCCAAAGCACCAATTCCAGCACGTTAAATTTTAACGTGCTGGAATTGGTGCTTTGGAAATTACCATAAATTTACTTTTCTTAGCGTTGTGTTTTAGGCCATACTCTTGGCTAATTTTGTACATCATTCTCTCTCCAAATCAGAAATATCATCGGCCATTATTAGAGTCATCGGCGTATCTCATATTTTTTATAGGTTAATATCAAAAGTTTGTTATTAATCCTTAATTTCTTATTTTTCTAGACTTGTATTCTTACTTGTACGTATTTAAAACTTAACAAATCTCGAAAAAACTCATGAAATGTTGTTTGGTTTCTAACTGACTTTTTTGATTATTTGGATATTATTTAATAATATCCAAATAATCGAAAAAGTCAGTTCATGTAAATGCTTGGGAACCGTATTTAATCAGGATAACGACCAACCGTAAGAAATAAGATCACGAACAGAGATGTCAAGAACTGCTTTTACAAAACTGAAGAATCTAGTTTCCAAAAAGAATTAAGGTTTGTAAATTCAAACTTCAATTCAAACTTTACAGATGTCTCTACGTCTTCACAATTTACTTTTGATTTTTTAAATTTTGATTTTTGGAGGCGTGGATGCTCAAAAAACGAGATATTGACAAAACCCACACTTTTGAACTTTGGGTGTATCGCCATATGTTGAGAGACAAAGAAGAAAACAGAAAAAGAATTCCTGGATCTGACCAAAAAAAATTCCTGCCGGACATTTAGTGTAGTGGTCAGCACCACTGGCATCTACCCCAGCTACGCCGGATTTTATTCCCGGTCAAGTCTGGTATATTGTTCATCTTTACACCTTTGCCTATGCACAAGTCAAGGCTTATCACCAAATACAGAAACAAAAATTTTCCAAGTGAGTTTCAATCAGTTGAACCATTAAAATGACTCTTAAAAGACTTCTTTTTTTCTCTCTATTCAACCCGCAGGTTGGTGGGCCTACCATCTTGCTCTCTCCATAGCCAGTCTCTTCCATTCCTGATATCCTCTTCACCATCTATACTTCATCCGTATAGTCCAATTTGGTCTTCGCTTCATATCACGACCCACGAACCAGATTGAATATCGTAGCAGAAAATTAGTTTTAAAAACTGGTCGAGGGGAAGTGATAAGTAACTCCAAAAAAAGTCCCGAATTCAATTTCTGGTAGAATCCAAAAACTTTAAAACTGTTCCACTGAACTATTTTATTCCACAATAATTCATAATACAAATTCATGAAACTTGTAATTGCTAATAAGCAAGCCGTCTATGCAGCTTTAAATAAATAAACTTTATTATATAATTCAAAAAATCTGTAGATTTTAAGAAACTGAATAAATTTATTGTCATTTTATAATGAAATCGTTGGGTTTCTTCATTTCAGTCTGCGAGTTCCATTTGAATTAGCCTATCTAAAAGTGAGATTTCGAGATGATTAGTGTGTCATTCAAGTCTTCTTTGATATTTTGTAATGAATGTGCGGATTTCTTGTTGAATTGTATAAATGTTTAAATCGCTGTATAGTAGCCTATGTTTTAACCCTCCGGGTTAGTCTAGAGGTAAAGTCGTCACTAAAATTAGCTGTTTAACAGCCGATTTTCGGGTCGAAGGTTCCTGGTTCAAATCCTAGTAAAGGTAGTTACTTTTATACAGATTTGAATGCTAGACAGTGGTTACCGGTGTACTTTGATAGTTGGGGTTCAATTAACCATACTCTCTCAGGAATGGTCGAACTGAGTCTGTACAAGACTACACCTCATTTACACGTCATACACATCATCCTCATCTCACTGGGTCATGAGGTTGCTTATTGTTCTGATTGAACAGATTGCAACGTACACAAATTAGGAATTACAAAAAAAATAAAGTATGTTTTAGGTTATGTTCCAAGGTGATGATGTGATTCTTCTGAGTAGTTTATATTAAACACTTTGGAGGATTTCTATATTGGAGTGGATTACAATCACCCATGAATGAATCCATAAATAATTAATTATTAAATTATCACAATTAATAACTAGGCCTACTATTTTACAAAATTATTTACTGTTTTTAATAAACTTAACAAAAAAGTAAATAAGTAATATTGACCGCCTCCGTTCGATTCCCGGCTAGGTTCTGGAAATTTTCACAAGTTAAAATTCACCGTTATATAACCCACTATAGTCGCTAAACGAGCTGTTAATGTGACTTTAATAAACTAAAAAATATATAAATAAATAATACGATTATTTTTTTATATCTAAATTATTCATTTTTCTTCTAAATAAATTAGCTTTAATGGAATAGTTTTAGTAGATAAATATGATTAAGTAGGTGAAATGGATTCTTTATTACGGTTTATGCTAAAATTAACCCAAAATCTGTTATAATATCTTTATATTAAATTGGCTATTTTTTATTCATTTTCTGTTATCTAGTAGTAAGTCTTCCACCTCTTTTTATCAATTCCCACCATTTAAGAAAAGATTATTGTAGCACACCGGCTCAGTAAGACACTTCAGTTAGTGTTCAACAGCGCGGCAAGTACACCTCTCTCACCTCGTTGAAGAAAATATCAGACCGGTAGTCATCAAGTGCTAGCGTAGATGAACAATACCATAGTGCGCGAATTGCATTAATCACGTGTAACGTCATTTACTTTTAAAAACCTTTTTATTAAAACATATTATTTATTTATAATTATGGAATATATTTTTCCTTAAGTGCCGGGATATTTCATACTGACCCATTAATTTAGTAGTTCTTGTGCTAATATATAGTTTTTGAGTGTGATTTTTTAAATTTTTAATTTTTTATATTAAGTTTTTGTGTTAGTTACACAAATAAATGAAATGTTTTCAAATTGCTAATGTGATTATCTTTTAATTTGTAAATTTTATTAACTTTATCGTACATAAGTACTATTTTTTGGTTTTGATTAGGATATTATGATACAACAGCCTGCAATGATATTAAGGAATGATTATTTGAAAGCTTCATTGATTATTTTAATTCAGGTAAGTTATACTTTATATACTATACTTAGGTATATTATATACTATACTTATACTATACTATACTTATACTATACTCAGGTAATACTATACTTTATAATTTTATCTGAATTATTGTGAAATGTTGTTAAGGTCGTCAGCCAAAAGACTGGTTTGAACCTCTAGAACTAAGTAAAAACGAGGAGTGATGTGGTTTAAGCCTTCCTCACTGAATGAAAAAGTATGCTTATCAGTATGCATGGCCCTCCGAAAAGCATCTAATTTCCAACCTGCAAAAGACACTTTCACTTCATTCACCATAGGGTCTGGCTGTATAATGAAATTCATTACTCTCAGAGGAGATAGCTTTGACTAGTGTCTTTTACACCTCTACCTCTTCTGTTCTTAAATGCTTCAATCGTATTATTGGCTGACCATATGATAGGAAACAGAACTATTTTTGCAGCCCTGGAACTAGCAAATCGAGTGCGATTAATTTAACACTCCATCTACCTGTTATGGGCAATTTTGTGAGATAAATAACGTAATTAGGAATAACTTTTTTTCTATTTCCGATAGGTCTTAAATAAAAGACAAGTAAATATTGAAAAAATGTTTTACTACTAAATTTATGATTTTGCCTTTTCTTGGTTACTTTTCGACGTAACCACCTTGCAGATAAAGGAATACCTTCTTCATAAAATGTTTTCGCCCATGAATTTGAATGAATCTTGATGTTGTCTTGAATCTCCGTATTATTTTTCTTTTGAAGCCCATGCAGCCGGGTAACAAGGTTAATACATCTGTATAATTATGGTGAAACTTAACAAAGTTTTCGGAGAGCCATTGAAAGCAAAAGAACAGGCATTCTGATTTCTGGAATTGTTCTGATCCATGACAATACCCGTCCTCACAGTGTTGGTGCAATCCAGTGGTTTCTTGAGCATTTTCAATGGGACATTTTCGATCACCACTATACAATCCAAATCAAGCACCAAGTGACTAACATCTTTTACCTGAACTGAAGAAGTGGTTAGGAGAACAAACCTTCTAAACTAACGAGAAGCTTCAAGATAACGTTAAGACTCATTCAATAATTATGAAGAGCAAAATTTTATGAAAAGGGTATTAGAAAGCTTGTCCACAGGTACAACAAATTTCTCAATTGTCAAGGTGATTATAATTATCAAAAAAATTGTCAAAAGTATACATAATGTTTAGTATTAAACATTTTTCTACATTCACTTGTCATTTACGTTTTTGTGGACTATCGGAGGTTGTAAAAAGCCCTTGTTTTTACTCAAATTGATCACTTAATAGTTTTTTTTTTTCAAGAAATAAATAAAAATCTACTAAGTATTGCATGCTACAAATAATTTCTGCCCATAACGGACAGATGGAGTGTCAAATTATTTCCACTCAATCTGTTCGTTGCAGGGCTAAAATAAATAATTCTATTTCTTATCACATGGTCAGCCAATTAAATGACAGAATCATTTAAGAACAGAAAAGGTAGATTTTTTTAATTATTTTTTATTTGTTTTTTTTTTTTGGTTTAACGTCCGACTGTTCTACAATTACTGCTAATGCAGACGGTGAAGGATGAAATGATTTTTTTAACGTTTAAAAATATGCCGCGCCTGAATGGGATTCGAACCCAAGACCGCATGGTGAGAGGCTAGCACATTACCAACTACGCCAATGCGGCCGGCAGAGGAATTAGAGGTGTAAAAGACACTAATCAGCGTTATATCCTCTGAAAGTAATGAATTTTGTTATACAGCTAGACCCTGTGGTGAATGAAGTGAAGGTATTATTTGCAGAGTGAAAAATATATGTTTTTCAGAGGGTGCGGCATGCTGATAAGGGTATTTTTCCACTCAGTGAGGAAGGCAATTGTAAATCACCTCACTCCTCGTTTTGCTTAGTAAAACCTGTAAACAACAACAAATAATGTCGTTCCAGTTTATTTAAAGTCACATCAATAGAAAGATTTTAGAGATTTCTTAGGGTTAAGGAAGGTGGGTTTTAACTTGTAATTATTTTGCAGATCTTAGCCGGGAATCAAATCCGGGATCATCCACTTTGTAGGCTAGTACTATAACCACTACGCCGCAGAGATGACGTTATTTTTCTTGTTTTTAAATTAATTCTAATGCAGACAGTGACAGGTGTAAGATGAAAATTAGTGATGAAAAATTAAATCGAATTTAAAACTCCTGGTGTAGAGAAGCCGGTTATTGTGACTAGTTTGCTAAAGCGCTGGTTGAAATTAATTGGCCAACACGCGAACTACTGCGCTCCGGAGATCACGAATAAATTTTTAATTTATAGTTTCTTACAAACCTTTAAACATTACTTGAATTTTTCAATAATATCAAGGGAAATATATACACAACCCCTAAATAAAAATAAGGATTATTTATCAGCAGTTCAGATTATAACACAGAATTTTTGGGAGCGCCTACTAATTTTGTATCTGTAAAATGGAATAATGAAAATATTAAATAAATAATAAAGATTCCTTAAATTATTTTGTTTTGTTATTTTGTATTGTGTCATGGTGTCGTATTTTGCATTTGTAATAAGAAATAGATATGTGGTGTTAATAGAAAATTCTATTAGTCTCTAAACTTCTTGAGAGGTAACTGAGATCTATAGCGGTATCCGCTCCGAGTATAGTCGTTTAGAAAAACAAACTTCTATGTTTTTCCTGCTACAACTCATTCCGTAGCTCTATTTGAATTATTTACGATGTTTTTATTTTAAAAAATAAACTCTTTGCTTGTCATAATACTGTTGTAAAAATGTATGGTTCAGTCCGAAAATCATTTCCCTACCTTTACGTGGAGTCAAAAACCAAAATTTTTAAAAATGGCTGGCATATTAAAACGGAAAATGAGATTAAACTTTTAATATATTCATATTATAGAATAAACTCTGATCTTGAACGTACTTACCGCCGATTTTTATGAAAAGCCTGGACGGAGTAAAGGACGTTTAAAAACCACATTAATGGAAAGCCGGCTAAATGTTAAGTACTTTTTTGCGTAAATTTCTGGAGTTATCTCCGATTAATTTCTAAATAAAACAATCTAAATCAAACCAATCAATGCAGGAAAGAACAGGCTTTAATTTAGTGTACCGTTCAAAAATATTCGTTGTTTTTTTTTTAGATAAAGCCTTCAAACGAGTGCGGGTAGGTGGTATGCCTCTAAGCGCAAGCGGTGTAGCATGGACAACCCATGTCGAATCGCAAGTTGAAAAAGAAAGCGCACGAGTGTGGACATACCTATTGTGCGGTACTAGCGTACCAGCCATATATTTACTTACTCTCTATTCCCAAATAATAAATTTTAAAAATTTACACCTAGAAACATTAATCAAAACACTTTTTATAAACCTGTATATTTTTTAAGATATAAACTACCACCAGGATTATATTGTCGACAGGAAAGTCCATCTTGTTGTCATGCCCCACCGATACGCGGGTTCACCAATTAGTTATTAGAACTCTAAGAGGCGCGCACGGTCTGCCTTATGAGCGTCTACCATACGTATGGAGCGTTAATTAGTGTACGAAGAAATTTTGACTGAAACCGTTAAAGTTTGACTATGACTGATGGTTTTGACGAATTATAGATTTGGCAACCTTATCGACATTGTAAGGTGTTATAAATAAAAATAATTTTAGAGGAATTGGAAATTTCAATCGATGAGATTGAGGGCTGTACAGCTGTTTTAGCTTACCATCTAATGCTTTACGTTTAATGGTTACATGTACATTCCACGTACGTCGTCTGTCTGTATGTAGACCGAACTACCAAATTTTGTCGACTCAAGAAGAAGAATTACACAAGGAAACTCCTGAATAGATTTGCCGTCTCAAAATAACGGTATCATAAGTTTAAAAGAAGCGCTATTTAATTTTAAAAAGAGATTGAATTTGTGATGTTTGCAGGTAATTCAATAGGATAGGCTTACTGCCGCAAGTTTTTATCAGTGAAAATTTGTGTGTATTACTTGCATCCTACTAGATACTTTAGTTTAGATTAACGGAAAAATTTCAGAGATTTGCGTGGATAATCATAACATATTTCTATAATTATCAGTACAGATATTCTAATTCATAAAATATTCAACGCACGAAACGAAGCAAATGACCTCTACAATTATATCTGTACATCGTTTTGTTCCCCCACTATTCGGCTTCTTAAACTTAATTTCTGTCCTTTTATTAATATTGCTTATTTAATTCAGCAATTCTTAGAATTGTTTAAGCAAAATCTGACCTGAAACAGTCATACGAATTGTTCTTGCCAATATAAATAATGAAAAATATAACCTGTTTAATCATTAGTAAATAATGTAAAATTAAAAATATAACCTAATTTTAATCATAAGTGCATGAACTCAAAATGAAAATCAACTTCAGTAGAACTTAAAAAATACGGAAAATCACTAACTGACGCTAAACTAAGCTCTGTAGAAAAAATTTAACTTTAATCATAACACTTTTTTCGTAAAATGCACACTAAGGCTGAAATCTTTAAAAATCATTTTTTACCGATTTTGATAAGCGAAATACAGAAAATCACTAATTGACGCTAAACTAATCGTTGTACAAAAAATGTTTGAAATAGATAGGTAGTAATTAATTTTGTTCTACAACTTTGATTATTTTTTAATTAATTAATGCCCATAACGGGAAGGTAGAGTGTTAAATTAATTGCACTCGATCTGTTGGTTCCACGGCTACAAAAAATACTTTTGTTTCTTATCACATAGTCAGCCAATATTATGACTGAACTATTTAAAAACAGAAGAAGTAGAGGTGTAAAAGACACTAGTCACAGTTATATCCTCCGAGAATAATGAATTTCATTATACGGCCAGACCCTGTAGTGAATGAAGTGAAGGTGTCATTTGCATAGTGAAAAATTTGTGCTTTTCTGAGGGCTCGGCAAGCTGATAAGCGTACTTTTCCACTCAGTGAGGGAGGCAATAGTAAACCACCTCACTCCTCGTTTTTACTTAGTAAAACCTCTAGGTTCAAACCAGCCTTTCGGCTTTTGACCTAAACAACAACTTTGATTATACATCAAAATCCATCAGCAATTAACCTCCTCGACAACAGCTAAGATACTCACAGACTGAAAGGTTTTAAAACATTAGACTTAGGTACCTTTACGATTTGTTAATCATTTAAACTTATGATTTATACAATTTTTCATTAAATAAATTTTAAGTAATTTTTACATTATTCATATTTACAAACTGATTGCAAAAGAAATACATTGTTACAAAAAAAAATGTTATGTAGTATAACGTACCCAATAGTGCAATTGTTTTTGGTGAACTGGATCCAGAAAACTCTCAAATGGAGTAAAGGACATATTCAGGACTGAGAAGTCAATTTGATACATTAAAAAATACACAAAATACGGTATTATTAAACATTTAACAAAAATACTACAAGCTTACTTACTTACTTACTTTTACTTACTTCAGTAAATTTGTCATCTTCATTTTTCTTCAGCATTCGTTTCTATATTCATTTATTTTGTTTTTTGTTGTTATAAAAATTATTTAAAAAAGAAATCTTGCTCGCTGTTTAATGATTTATAGAATTTTTTATTAAATAAATTTTAAGTAATTTTTACATTATTTTAAAAAATTACCATTATCATTATCATTTTTTAAAACCATTGCAAATCAGCACAAACATACAAACATTTTCAGAGAAAAAATAGACAAGAAAGTTTTAAGAAAAATTCGTAAACCAAAATATTAAAATGGAGTGTATAAGATATTGAAAAAATCAGAAGAAATTTATAATAATTGTAAAAATAGAAAATATCGGAAAAAGAAGATAAATATTTTACAGACGTTTCTATGAAATGAATTAAAAGAGATTAATAACGAAACTATTTTAATTTTATGAAAGTAAAACAACAAAATGAGTTGGTTTAAGGAAATCAAACAGGACGTTAAAATGTTAAATATTTCAAAAGATTTATATAAATAAAGACTGGGAAATTTTTAGGAGAAAAATCTATGACACTAGATTTGAAGAGAAAAGAATGAGACTATGAATCGTGAAAATTAACAGTATAAATGAAGAAACAACAAAGTGAAGGAATGAAGGTGTTACGGAAAAGAAAGAAATCTACGAAAAGTAGGCCTACTCCCTAATGGTTGAAACGTAAAAATTCAATATTTTATAATGATAAAATTGACTCGTTATAATACTAATCCACAATAGTCCGTCACATTTAGTAAAATGATTTTTATGTAAAATGTCACGTTTAGTAAATTTTCTCGGTAGGATACATCAGATTAATGAGCAAGTTTCAGAATGGGTAAAGTAAACTGGACGAGGCCATCTACCTGAGGGACCGGAGGTTTAAGGAAATCTGCGTTTTATTCGTGTAGAAAGGGTCGCCTATTGTGTTTTATTACAGGTGAAAGGGTCGCTTGTTGTTATGATCCGATGGACTCGTCTAGTTGTCTAAAGGCACTTTTACAGTTAACCTGTTTTAAACCTATGCCATGCATATGAACATGCAAAGATCTGTGACTTTTTTTGGTAAATGAGGAGGTTATTGCGAAAAAAACTAATAATTTTCCATATTATCTAAAGCGGCTGCATGAATAGTGAAAACGAAGAACTCAATAAATAAAATCTTCTCTTGTTGCACTACTGCACTATTTATATTTTTACTTTTTAACTTTTATTTGTTAATTTAAAATGCATTATAATTATGTTATATAAAATGTATGTACAATAAAGTGCATTATCTTTGCATGTTCATATGCATGCCATAGGTTTAAAACAGGTTATCTGTAAAAGTGCCTTTAGACAACTAGACGAGTCCATCGGATCATAGCAACAGGTGACCCTTTCACCAGTAATAAAACACAATAGGCGACCCTTTCTACACTAATAAAAGACAGATTTCCGTAAACCTCCGGTCCCTCAGGTAGATGGCATCGTCCAGTTTACTCACGGACGTAGTATGATATCATACTACGTCCGTGAGTTTACTTTACCCGGTTAGCCCTTTTTTAAATTATATTCTACATAATTTGGATATTATTATTAATTGGCTAACGGTTTTAAAAATACTGGAATAAATTAATTGAAATTCTTAAAAATTAAATTTCAATAGCACGATTCTGTCAAAAGAACTAATTGGAGTTTCACTAAAAGTTCAATTGTCATTTCCGTTGTACAAATACAAATGTATTATCTCTAATAATAAACTTTTATTTACACTGTGAGAATTTGCTCACTTTCACATAATTTAGCACAATTTTAAAATCTAGTAACCTGGTTGGTATGAGAAATTTTACCTTTTTTTGTATAATAAACAATTATGCGGAATTATTCTAGCTTCAAAAAGGTCTTTTCTGATCTTATTGGTTCATCTGGTTTATTGATTTTTCCGGGTTAACTCCTTACTTATTCTTTCTAGTTATTACCTTGGGAACACTACTGCCGATTATCAAAATTACAGCTCTTCAGGAAGTTACAGGGTTAATATTTCTTGATTTAGTGTGGTTAAACCCCTTTAATAGCAAATTTTTGAAATTTAAATACTGTGATACTTATCTCTAAGATCCGTTTCGGGATCTGAATAGGATAAACAATTGACAAACTATCTTTTAAAATTACAAGTATTTATTACAAACTAGAAATTTCAAATAATAATATTACTTAAATCTATAAATAAATTACAACTACTAAAATTAAATTTATAATTACAACAAATAATAAACTAATTGTAACGGTTCTACGTAATAAGTATATAAATTATACTTACCTATATAAGTATTATTTATTTAATTTATATTATTATTATCCATTTTTAAGTATATAAATTATCATCGGTAGACAGAATATAGAAAAAATGATTACAACTTCAAATCTGTGAGCTCACAACCCAGGTATTTTGAATCCGGAAGACCTGGAGTTTGAAAGAGATAGCCTACACTAAATTGACCTACCTGGGATATGGGAAATCATAGTTAGATAGGTAAATTTTCGACCTCTTGCATAAATTTAGTAATAGGGATAAATGTTTGTGTAAATTTAATGCAGTGGATATTATATAGGCTATAAAGTGTAAAATTTTAAAAATTACGTAAATTTACTACACAATTACTGGTTAAAATTCTAGTAAAGGCACTTTATACGGTTTTGAATACTAGACAGTGGTTACCGGTGTAGTTTGATGGTTTGAGTCCAATTAACCATACTCTATCGGGAATGGTCGTCCTGGGTTTGTAAAAGACCACACCTCATTCATACGTCACTCACATCATCCTCATCTCATTGAGTCATGGAGTTGCTTATTATTTTGAATTAAACAGATTGGGTCATTCTCACATCAGGGGTAAAAAAATACTACTAGTACTATTTTTATTTCAAATTGAACCTTTCTCTCTAAGGCTACTATTGTATATTTATATGCTTTACAGTTTTTGAGAGGATTCAGTTAATGAAAGTTTAGAGAATAAGCCAAGGTTGATTTAAGTATTCCTTTCTTTTCATGTAACGTTGTTTCGTATAAGAACTCAGAACTGCTTTAGGCTACCAACTAAATAAACCGTCTCATATTTTATCTCTAGTTCTACGATATAATATAGTATTGTAGGAAATAATTAATTAAAAAAAACCCGTTATTGATATTTTTCACTTTAACCCGCAAAAGCTCCGAGAGTATTCTCAATAATTACCGCTGGCATGTTTATTTGTAGATGAATAATGCATAAATATGGTTTATTTATGAAAATTGAAAATGAATTTTGATGTGTATGGAAAGACTTCTACGTTGTTATTACTGTCTGTCTACAACTTGATGGCCTCCCACAGAGGGGAGCAATATCGGATTGAAAAACCATTACAGATAACATACATTTAATTTTTTTCAAGTAACTGAAACTTTTCGGAAATGACGTATTTTGTAAAACGAAGTATTTTGCATGTCTTTTGTCCTATAAAATTATTTCAAAAAACACACGCTTGATGAGATAAAATGTATAATTTAGTAAAAGTTTTGTTTTTGAAGAGAAACCCGTATTTTTGCAAATACATCGTTTAACAAATATTACACGGATTAACATAATATTTGGCAGTTTGTTTGTTCTGTAATAATTATGGAAAACGATGATGCAATAAAATTTAACAGATAATCATTACTTATTAAGTTAAGAGGTATTTTCATAAATACATTTTGTAAAATCACAAAACACGACAAAAAAAAGTCAGCATGGGACAAACTTTCCGGTCTTTAAAGATAACTGTAGACCTGCACATGTAAGAAACAAAATAGAGAAAATTTTTAATTAATTTTTAGTGAAAGAATTATTTAAATTGGACGAACCGTATAGGAGTTACAAGGATTTAAAAAACGCTGTACTTTGATTGTACTGACGTAAAGTATAGGAAGAAAACGACAATAATTTAGAGCGCGGCCTTGAAAAGTTAACATCAGGAAAACTTTTCAATCGTTTGGAAAAGTGCACAAATAAACCGAATGAAATTTATTAACAGCGCTTAAATATATTTTCTGTAACAAAATTATTCAAATCGGATTATACGTTGTAAAATTACCACAGTTCAAATTTCGCAACTGCGTGGCGCGCATTGCATGATAATAAACTGCGCTCGTATTCTATCTACTAAGTATATTTCACGGAACCGTGCAGCAGATATAAACGGACTACCGGTTGAAAGTCAGTAAAAAGGATGCGTAATCTACCAACGCCTTCAGTCAAAACAACCGGCGACGGACCGGAAGCTTTATAATAGGCCTTTCGTATGAATTCTTTCTATTGGTACTGTCGTATTTTGTATTTAGTATATGTTTCAATTATAGCAAGTTTCATTTGATAAGCAAAGAATTTTTGTAACTCGAATGGTTCGCGATAATTTCAATCATAATTTTTATACATTTATGTTTTGACGTGCTGCACGGTTCCATGGGATAGAGTATAATACCACCTCTTATTGAAAAAACTTCTCTTATTGAAAATTGAAACTTTCGTACAGCCAATAATCAACTTACTGCATATTGAAACAAAATAAAATAAAACTAAAATATTAAGATATTGTTGTTTGAACTTGTCGACGCCTTTTAACTGCAGGATTCGTATAATTCGTATTTAATAATTATTTTTATTCTTTAACAATTTTATTTTAAATACTTTACTGAAATTTATTCATAAATTCATAGCAAAGCTAAGCCGAATCGAGTTTAAAATTTTATATTTTGCAGCTTTTAAAATTTTTTCTCCTCTAAAGCCCTAGAATTTTTTCGCCCAAGGAAAAATTAAATCCATCTATTCTTTTGTTTGATTACAAATACGGTCTGAAAAACTTTCACAAGTACTTAAACATTTCATAACAAATTGCAATTGCTAAAAATTTTAAAAATTTAGACCAACAAAAAATTTCATTCATTCATAAATCCTATTTCATATAGGAAACTGACTTGCTTGAAATGGTTATAGCTTTGTTAAGTACAAACAACATGTTTACATTGAACTAAATCAGTTATTATTCAGTAATATTTGATTCCCATAAATATTCTTTATTATTTGTTAGCACTAGTTTTGTCGTTACAGTAAGTACACCGAATAATATGTATAAAATATAATAAATGGTACGTGTGTGTGCATTGCGAATGAATAACGGTGCGTCCTCCTTGGTCAGTGATACGCAGCAAACATATTCAAGTACTTCATAACAACTCACAGCTCGTTGCCTTACATATCTCTAATAAATCTCCATATAAAATCCACTTCTTATTTACTGTATTCATCTACTTCAACTATTCTGTTATGTTATTTTCTTATCTATTACACAAACACACATTCACACACTAACAGTCACACTTTCCTATTCCTTAACACTAGTTTATCTTAGGTCTACATATGACCTGTCACATGTTTAATGCATTCTCTAAATTTCATGCCAATTAAACTAACAGTCAGATTTGTTTGAATGCGACAAACTTATCTCTTATTATGTACAGACAATCTAGTTACACAACTACATTATACCGTTTTACAACATGACAAATCTGGCACCTTTCTGCGTACATTCACAAATTTTTAAGCGTTTCAATTATTTTTTTTTCTAAAATTTGATAAAATCTGGAAATTGGGGGCGTTTGAGATGTGGCTGTACAGACAAACGAAATATGGTTGCGGTTAACAGGTTGACTCCTTAGGCAATATTTGCAATTTTGCTTAAAAACCCCATACCTATTTCATAGTTTCTTTGCTTTTTTTAATTAATTTTCTTTCAAGTCTAGAGTATTGTAAGGCTTAAATGTTTTTGTCACTGTGTTTTAGGTGAGAAACTGATCAGGTACTCATGAGTAAAAAAATCAAATTTACTGTGAAAGACTAATGTGATTCATTGAATTTTACGTGTATTTCTATGAAATATATGTATTTTATAAATAATTTACCTGGTTATTTTTCAAAAAAACTACATAACTCTATCGATGATGCGTCTCTCTATCAAGCAGTTGTTCGGCGAGTGGTAAACTTGATTACCTGTTGTCTAAACAGAGGCACCGACCAGAGTCAACTTTTACACTGCAAAAAATACTGTAATATGAAAACCTTAAAAAATTAAAAGATAAAATGATGTTTCATTATATAGTATTATTAAAACATGATCAATAATGGAATAATAAATTATAATAATAGTCAATATTATGTAATATTAATAATAAGCTGTCAAGTTTCACAAACTCATTTTTGACTCAATCGGATCAAGTAAATAACGAGCCATGACTGGGGAAATGTTTTTTGAACTAATTTCTAACAGCCAGTATATGATTCAATGCAAATAAGTATCCAATCCGTCTCACGATTCTATTAAAAACACTATTACATGAGAGACGGATCGGTCTCTCAAAAGTAAATTTTACAGATCTGGTGAGAGACGTATAAGTGTCTCATGGGAGTCAACCTGTTAAGATCAAACTGTTTAGGATCTCATAGCTCGGATGCCAAATATAGAGGTTCTCAAGAGAATGAAGAAAGATGTGGAAATAATTTTCACCGTCAAATGTATGAAGCTTCAATATTTTGGACATATCATGCGGAATGATTCAAGATATTCTTTACTACAAGCCATTCTGCAGGGATAATATACGGAAAACGAGGACCTAGTAAATACGGATGTCGTGGGTTCAAAATCTAAGAACTTGATTTGGTAAAACCTCAGAAGAGCTATTCGCAGTGCAACGAACAAAGTGAGAATTAGTTTTTGAGTCTCCAACATTTGCAATGGATAGTCACCTAAAAAGAGGAATCATCATAAAATTCTATTTCTTACAATTTCACTTTTTCTATTTTTTAACTTTAATTCTTTATTTAGAAACTATACAATATATTATAACTATCCAAAAGTTTAATTAAACTTTGAATAAATAAATAAGTAAACTGTTAACTATATAATAACAATAACTATATACAATTAACCGGCATTTGCGTAGTTGGTAACGTGCTCGCCTCTCATCATGCGGTATTGGGTTCGAATCCCATTCACGCACGGCATATTTTCATACGTTACAAAAATCATTTCATCCTTCACCGCCTGCATTAGCAGTAATTGCAGAACAGTCGGAGGTTAAACAAAACAAAAAAATACAATTAACTATATAGTAAATAAACGTTGAATTAATAAAATACGTGAAAAATAGCTAAATTTATTTATAGAATATATCCCAGGTGGTAATTCAAGAGTTGAACAATAAAACACAAAATTAATAAAATTTAGAAAACAAACAAGAGTTTTATAATACAGTAAAATCCCCTTATCCGAACTTTGGCAACCGTAACCCGGTTTACACCCACTATCGCAAAAATCAATTCTCAAATTTACTAGTTGCATGTGCAAATAGTCATAAATAACACTAATAAATGCCACCTCCGTAGCGTAGTGGCAATGCACTGGCCTACAACGCAGAGATCCGGGTTCGAATCCCGGCTAGGGTCTGGAAATTTTCACTAGTTAAAACCCATTGTCTCATTTTTTTAAAACCTACCGTTTCATTACCCAATATAGTCGCTTATAACCGAGCTGTCGATGCGATTATAAGTAAACTAAAAATAAATAAAATAAAATAAACATAATTAAAGTAAAAAACAAATACTGTACGATAAACAAAATGAAATCTTTAAAATAACATTTTTATGAATAATATTAATGTGAACGACGCAAAATAAAATAATTCATTACATTATACAAAATAAAAATAATTAAAAAAATGAAATTTTAAAGTTTGATAAAATCTGTACAATAAAAAATAAAATATAGATATTTTGTAAACTTTATAAAAATTACTTTTTTACAAATTAGATACCTAATAGATCTGTTCTCAATTTTTGTCGTAGGCGGCGGAGGGTTAAATTTCGTCTTGCCATTTCGCTGTATTAGAGGATTGGTGTGGTCTGTTAATTTCGTGTTAAATTTTTAATATTTAACTTTAACAGTTTCTGTTACATAAATATTTTCAAGTCGGAATGCATTGTTAAATTTGGTACATAATGTGGAGGCGTTCGTTACCATGATTAGTATTTTAAATTTCTGAATTTGACTTTACTTTGCGCTCCCGAAAATTTCGATATTGTAATTCAAAATCGGTCATAAATCGAATTTATGTGTTATATTATATTTAAATTGTAGATTTAATTTTCTATTACTGAATTTTGAGAGTAATTCTGTGACATTATTTAGTGTAAAACGTTTTATTTTAATACGATATCTCTGAGTCAGGGCACGGTTTAAATGAAGGTCAAAATATCGAACTTTAATTAAAATTTAGTTAGTATGTATCAGCAAAAATAAGAGTAAAGGATCCCATACACTGTTACGAAATATTCGTTGTGTACGCGACGGCTGTTGTTTACAGTAATGGCGCGAGGCATCCCACACCAGCGCGACTTTAAGGAAGATTTCGCGCGAATGTGCAGCGTTTTTATTCGCTGCAGAAACAAAATGTCAGAGACTGAAATAGTAAAGGGGAAAAAGGGGGAATGTCCATCTTATTCAGTTTCGAGTAAATTATGTTTTTAAGTTCGAATATTGTAAATACCTCTTTCACCACACCGCATTGTCAATTATGATATTTTTTACAAGAAAACTATTAACATTATTGTAACCTAATGTAATGCTTAAAATGCATACTATTTTAAATGATTTTTTAGCTTAGAAAATAAATAAAAATTTATTTAAATGTATAAATTTCCAATGCAAGATTGGAAAAATCAAGTGAAGATATTGTTACCGCTCAGAATTAGATATATTTTATTTTGTGTAGGATTGAACGGTTGAGTAACAAAACTGACGAAATTAATTATTCTATATTTAATATTTTATTTACTGTTTAGACATTACATACTATCAATAGGTACAAAAATAATGAAAAACTTAAGGGGAACAAGCTTTATACTATATTATTAATATTAAAAGGTAATAAAAACAATTTATACATTAAAACAATTAAGTTATTTGGTAAAATAAAGTATTACTAATAGTGTTCTTATGTCTTATATGTAATTTAATTGTTTAGTAGCTATTAACCTTTTACAGGTCTTTGGTTATACTTACCACTGGCCTACTTTATTTAAGAATTTACTTTTACTAAAAGGTCGATTTTATTTAAGAATAAGCTATGCAGTTGAAACTTATTGTCATTTTATGGTGTTCTAGATGTTCCCTGGTAAGTAGGCTATCCACATATTGAAATTAGCGCGCAGCGACTAATTATTGCTTCGTGAATAATTACACGAATGTACTAAGGATTCATATCAGAGTACACTACCGTGGTGTTTTGTTGTTATTTTTGTACAATGCTTAGAAAATTCAAGTTTTTTACGAGAAAGTAAGCACTCTTAAAGTTAAGTTATTCTACACATTTTTTGTTTTATAGTACTACAAGTTTTTTTAATAAGCATTTTAACCAATAAACATTATGTGATTCCCATATTTCAATAAAAGTTCCTTGGTAAGTATACTTACCAAGTATATAGCTGCCGCAGCCAACGCGAAATTCTCGCTACCGCTACTTCTGCGACTGTTTCGCATCGGTATGTGGAATCCTTAATAGAAAAATGTTTGAGATGTTATATTTTATAAAGTGATGCACAAAATAAAGGACCATAAAAGTGGTCGATAAATTTAAAATTGAACAAAATTATTTTTTAATAGAAAAAATTATACTGACACTGTTATCAAGATAAAACTGGAACTTTCTGTACGGAAGATTTTTTTTTAATTTTCTTACAATTATGAAAATTATCTCAGTAGTATTAAGTCGGTGTTATAAATTCTTGAAGTACTTACGTGCTTAAAATTACGCATTTCTTTGAATGATGCTTTTGTTTTTTGCTCATGGTTGACTCGGCGGTGCTTCTATTCCTGCTTCAGCTACCGGTTGGTTGAGTACCTTCTCGGGTCACAAGTCACGGCAGGCCGAGGCCTAATTTTGTTTTACTGTCGTCATCTTCTCTGCTCAATGTTTTCAAATTGACATGGGAAAACAACAATTTGGTCGATCGACTCGTTTCTTTTCTTACCCAGTCTTTCTTTCTCTCGAGAATTCTCTGATTGTTCTTTTATTCCTTCTTAAATTGATCTAAAAGACTTCTACCAGCCTAAATACGATAATAATAATTAACAAGTTACAAAATTTAAACTTACATTATAATCGGTTTTGGTTCATTATTCCGTGACATAAAATGTTTACAGATTACTGAATTCATTGAAATGAATATTCTAACAATACATACTAAGCTAATATTATTAAAAGGTAACCTATTGTAACACTTATTCCAGGTTCGTTCAGGATCTGGTTAAAATAAATAACAAAATTCTTTTTAAACTTACAACTATTGTTACGAAAATAATAAATTATGCTTATAACAACTGGTAATTATAATTTAACTTCTTAGTCTTAAGTGATTATAAAATGTTAATAAAAATTTAAAACTTAAACAAAACTTAATTAAAAATCTGGTGTGTAAGACTCACACGACTTTCTCTAGCCAACGTAATTAATGAAAATTGCAACCCATATTTTAACCCACTGGGTTGGTCTAGAGGTAAAGTTTTCACCACGAGTCAGCTGATTAATAGCTGATAATTTTCGGAGATGAAGGTTCTTGGTTCAAATCCTAGTAAAGATAGTTTACTTTTACACGGATTTGAATACTAGACAGTGTTTACTGGTGTACTTTGATAATTGGGGTTCAATTAACCATACTCTCTCAGAAATTGTTGGCCTGGATTTGTACAAGACTCACCATATCTCATTAACACACCATACACATCATTCTCATCTCATTGGGTCATGGTCGCTTTTGTTCTGAATTTAACAAATAGCAATTTACACACACTAGGGATTAATATATAAATATCCTAGTCATTAGTAAACAATTTAAAATGAAAACATAAACTAATTTTAAAATTGAAATATATATTTTCTAACCACCAGAATACGGTAACATAAAACACTTACCAATGTTTATAGCGCTTTCGTGTATCTTGTACACATCTTCAGTAAATTAACATTTATTACAAGTCAAAATTTAAAACTTCCTGCTCCTTGGTAGATAAGGATTCCTTATCTACCATGGTAGGAGCAGGAAGTTTTAAATTTTGACTTGTAATAAATGTTAATTTACTGAAGATGTGTACAAGATACACGAAAGCGCTATAAACATTGGTAAGTGTTTTATGTTACCGTATTCTGGTGGTTAGAAAATATATATTTCAATTTTAAATAATACGGCTGTTTAAAAATCCTACATAGGATGTTTAATAAAATAAACTAATTTTAATCTTTTAATCATGAGTGAATGACGCAAAATGAAATAAAACCTTTGTAGAACTTAAAAATATGGAAAATACTAACTAACGATAAACTAGGCTCTGCAGAAAAATTCTTAAAATAAAAGTTTATTTCCTTTAACTTTAGTTGTATATGCTACACTTTTGCCGTAAAATTCATATTAAGGCTAGTCTTTAAAGAAATAAATTGTTTTTTACCGATTTTGATGAGCAAATTACAGAAAATCCCTAACACTGAGGCTTAACCAAACATTGTAGGAAAAATTCTAGAAATAAAAGTTGTTTTTTTCAATTTTCTACAACTTTGTATACACTTTTGCCCTAAAATTCTTATTAAGGTAATGCTTATTAAACTCCTGTAGCGTGGTAAAATTCGTGAAGGAACTTTTTTCTATAAAAATTAAATGCTAAAAAGATGATAGTTTTCTCAGCAGCCTCTATTTTTGACATCTACTGAGCAATCAGGATTTAACACTCTGAACCATAGAATAAAACTGGCAGAACCAAGGTGTGATAAAACTTTCATTTTCCGCAATTTCCCGGCTAGCGTTTTTCTCAAGCTGTACATAAGTTATTGAAAGTTCACCATTAAATGTCTTCATCTCGTAATGGCGAGCACGCGGTCTTGGGTTCGAATCCCACTCGGGCATGGCATTTTTTCATACGTCACAAAAAATTCATTTCATCCTTCACCGTCTGCATTAGCAGCAATTTGCAAAACAGTCGGACGTTAAACCAAAAAAAAAAAAAAAAAAAAAAAAAATTGTACATAAGACATAACTTCCCGAGTTAATAAACAAATGAACTTATTCTAAGGTTTCGTTATTTTAAACTACTTTGATTCTGTGATGGTCAATTCACTGAAACCTGTTATTTTTGTTTTCTCTTAAGAAATCAGGAGGTGTTGTCGCTCAGCAGTTAAACTAAAATATACACAATTATCTCTGTAAATCATCTTCAGCCTCCGTAAACAACACCATACTATTATTGAAAGCCAACATTTTTAAAGAAGTCGAAGTTACAAAAGCCTTATGTTTCACAAAGTTTATTCTGGTTAACAATACAAAAAAATAACTTGTATATGTATAAAAATTATTTTCATTTTACGATATCCACGGTTGGTCTAGTGCAGTGATTCTCAACCTGGGGTTTGTGGTGATATTATTGGGAGGGATTGCGAAACAATAATGAAATCATTTAATCATTTTATGAGAAAAATAATTTATTAAAAACTTACTTTTTTTGTCAGTCTCTCGACTGGTTTGATGCAGTTATCCAAGCTATTTTATCTTGTGCAAGTCGTTTCATTACTACGTACCTGTAACACCCTACATCTTTTGTAATTTTTTTTTTATATTCTAATGTTTGCTTCCCCCTACAATTTACTTCCTCAATATTACCTTCCATTATTGATAGCCCAACACCTGGATATCTTAAGATATGCCCTACTAGCCTGTCCCTTCTTCTGGTAAGATGCTTCCATATACTTATTTTTTCATCCACTTGCCTAAAAAACTTATTTATAAAAATTTGACATGCAATAAGTGCACTTACTTGTAAAGAAAATAAAGAAATTAATCAATAATTAATTATTAATGTGATGGTTACATTTGTTTTTCATTTAAAATTTTCTTCATACATAGATCTTCGTTAGAAACATATAAAAGTAAATTGTTCTCGAGTGATGACATACGATTCCTATATTTAATTTTTAGAGCAACAATTGAGGAAAACCCCTTTTCACAGAGATAAGAGTGGAAAAAGGTATTAATATTTTCTTCAATGCTTCTGTGACTAAATTTCCATATTCATGTCGTCGAGTAAGCCAAAATGTATTTAAATCTTTAGATTCAAATTGCAGTTGTAGCGTTTGGTCAGTTTTTATAGAAGCGTCGCTACTATAAAATTATAAACGCAGCAATATAAAATAATAGCAATAGTTGTATTCCTTCTTTTACTGTCTGTATTTTCTTTAGACATAAAATTAGTGCAGTTTGATTATATATATTAAAAAAGAATTATTTTATAATTAGTTAGAATTCAATTATTAATAGTAAGGCTTACTATTATTATACGGGGGGGGGGGTCGCGAAATATTTATTTTATTTTATTTTATTTTTACTATTTGGGGGTCACGGAGCAAATACGGTTGAGAATCACTGGTCTAGTGGTAAAGTCGTCAACAAAGTCAGTTGATTTTCGGAGACGATGGTTCCTGGTTCAAATCTTAGTAACGGTAGTTATTTTTATACGGATTTGAATACTAGACACAGTGGTTACTGGTGTCCTTTGATGATTCGAGTTCAATTAACCATACTCTCTCAGGAATGGTCGACATAAGTCTGCACAAGACTACATTTCATTTACACGTCATACCTTCCTTATCTCATTGGGTCATAGGACTATTGTTCTTAAATTGGATTGATTCCAACGAATACAAATTAGGGTTAAGAACAATTACGAGACATTTGAGATTTATTTATCGAAAGTAACTGGTAAGTTGTCTAGGAAATAAAGAGTTGTTAAGTAACAAGATTCTTCAGCAGTAGTATATTCTCAGGGTTGAAATTCCCAGTCAAAGTCTAATTCATCAATTTTAGACTCGGTTTTGTTATTTCCTTTCTCAGATAAAGTAGAATTTTGTTAAAACGTTATACACGCAGATAATTTATGCACAATAAAACCGTATTATCCTGCACTTTGCGGAACAGTGAAAGGCAGTGATGTTTTACACAAAAGTTGAATGCGCAATAACCATATCATTTTATAACTACTATTGTTAACCCATTGTAGTGGTTGGCTGAATTGGTGACCTCTCCAATAATTTTGTCGCTTTGTTACAGATGTCGCTGTCACTCGTCACGGCTCAAGACTACGACGGTAACTATATTGTCTTTTTTATATTTATTTAATTGTATCGATATTAATTGTACTACTGATTTGTATCGATGACAAGTTACTTTGTCAAATCATTCATTCACAAAAGAACCCAATTGCCAGTCATCATCTTACCATAAACGGATTTTAAATTAATTAAAAGAGAAAGATTTTACTGGTGTGGGAAGGGAACAAGTCACCTCGAACAACCATTTGCTTGACAACCGATGAGACAATCTTGACTAATGTTCTGTTCTTCCTTCCTTTCCCTGACAGCTAACAACTGATCTAAAGCACAAGTTTTATCGATGGCATTACACGTTGTGTTACGTTTAAAACTTTTATCTCAAGGCATCACCTGTTAAATGTATTCTAGTAATTAACTTTACTATATAACAATGAAGAATCCAAGACAATAGTGTTTCGTCATTATCTTATTTTGTAATCCAATATGTACCAGATTTCAGTTTAGATATAGAACGCTTATTGCTATTCATTATTGATTGTATAAATGAGGATGTTCCCAGAAAGGTTAAGAGTAAATTAGTTTTACTTAATCAAACGTTTTCTACGTCACATGAATTTTATTGTTAGTAGTTTTTGTTCTTTACTAGATCTTTCCTAAAGGCCTATTCCCACGACACTTGTTTACTAGAAGCTAGTAATAGCAGGAACTACTAGTACGTCGGTGACTGTTCCCATGACGCTCGTTTACTAGCTGCTAGTAACAGCAGGAACTACTAGCGCGTCTGTGACGGTTCCCATGACGCTAGCTTACTAGCTGCTAGTAACAGCAAGAACTACTAGCGCGTCGGTGACGGTTCCCCGACGCTAGTTTACTAGCTGCTAGTATCAGCAGGAGCTACTAGCGCGTCGGTGACGGTTCCCACGACCTTAGTTAACTAGCTGCTAGTAACAGCAAGAACTACTAGCGCGTCGGTGATGGTTTCCATGACGCTAGTTTACTAGTTGCTAGTAACAGCAGGAACTACTAGCGCGTCGGTGAAGGTTCCCATGACGCTAGTTTAGTAGTTGCTAGTACTAGCAGCTTATTAGTGACTAGTAACGTTCCAAACGTTCATACCGAGCTAGTTTACTAGCGCTGATCAATCATGTGACCTTTATCTCCCCTACTAGCGCTAGTAAAATCAAACATGTTCCAAGTCACTAGCGCGCAGTGAATACTATCGCTTTAACTAAACTACGAGTAGTTGCTAGTTGTTCATTCCTACGACGGTAGTACTAGCAGCTAGTAAACTAGCGTCGTGGGAAAAGGCCTTTAGAAAGCTTTTCAGTAACACCAGTCTTATAAAAACTTCCGTAGGTATCGTCAATTAGTTACCGGGTACTGCTTTTTTTAAAAAACAACCAATTTCGATTGCTCCTTTCTGGAGGATGTAAAGTCTAAATTTTACCAGACTAAGTCGTTCGTCCAATCGGTGTAACATCTACCTACATATACTTCAAGCAGCTCTAAGGTCTGTTGCGACTCCTAATTGGTCATCCCATTTCTGTCGTGGTGGTGCAACCTCTTGGACATCACCAGAAAGCTATGACATTATTCTCCTCAACAATCGACATTCTTCCATTCGACAGACTTATGACAAATGACCATTTTTCACATGGTCACGTTTTTAAATAACGAGAGACTTACATAATATCTTCGTATGTTAAAATCCATTATTTTGAAACCATAAAGACTAACAAGGAGTAGCCACTGATGTGATTAACTTCATCGTCGTTTCTTTTGGAGTTTTACTTTTCAGAGCTCTTGTAGATTTCGTTCCACACATAAAACTAATCAACACTGAATCACAGTTCACAGTTTACGATATAAGATAACAAAGTAACTTACATTTTCTGGCGTGTAGTGTAGGGGTCAGAGCAATTAGCTTCTACGCCAGTGGTCCCGGGTTCGGTTCCCGGTCAGATCTGACATTTTTTATCACTCATTTACATCTATCACCCTTTAACATCTGTATTATTATTTATTTGCAAACAGTCAGACGATGAGAGCTTTGATAGGGACTTGGATGTAAAAAATAAAATAAATAAATTTCAAGCTATTTGTGGTACTATTAACAGAACACTGGGTAACAGAGCTAGAACAGAGATAATAGTGATGTTCTACAATGTAATGGCAGCCCCAGTCCTTCTTATGGAAGTGAGTCATGGGTTACCACAAAACGCCAAGAAAGTAAGATCCAAGCAGATGAAATGAGGTTTTTAAGAAGGGTGAAGGGCTACTCGAGGCTGGATCTAATACATAACGAGGAAATTAGATCTGAGTTGGGTGTACTTAGTCTGAATGAAAGAGTCGAGGAGTACCGCAATCAATGGAAGCAACATTTGGAATGGATGCCAGAGGAGAGAATACCCTTAAAAGTTACAGAATATATTCCAGTTAGAAGAAGTGAGGTGGGAAGGCCTCGAAGAAGATGACAGTAGTCGAGATGTACGGATTGGAATATCTCGTGTTTGTGTACATGTGTAGGATTGTTTGTGAGTTCGGAACAAGCTTATGCCTAGAACAAGAAGAAGAAGAAGAAGAGGAGGTGGAGGAGGAGGAGGAGAAAGAAGAAGAAAAAGAAGAAGAAGAAGAGGAAGAAGAAGAAGAAGAGGAAGAAGAAGAAGAAGAAGAAGAGGAAGAAGAAGAAGAAGAGGAAGAAGAAGAGGAAGAAGAAGAAGAAGAGGAAGAAGAAGAGGAAGAAGAAGAGGAGGAAGAAGAAGAAGAGGAAGAAGAAGGAGAAGAAGAAGAGGAAGAAAGAGGAGGAGGAGCAGGAGAAGAAGAAGGAGGAGAAGGAGGAGAAGGAGGAGGAGGAGGAGGAGGAGGAGGAGGAGGAGGAGGAGTAGGAGGATGAGAAGAAGAAGAAGACAGTCAGAAGAAAAACAAAGAAATATAATGATCCCGTTAATTTGAAAAAAAATTTGGAAGAAATTGAATACTACAAGATAAAACTGTAGTGAAAGATATAATACAACTCATTAACAATTATTACGATGTATTATAGTGTATTTCGTCACATGTAATAAAATACATAACAATTAAAAAATAAAATTATAAAATTATAACGTAATATTAAAATAATACAGTATAATTTCCAAGCGAATGAAATTTGAAAGAAGAACAAAGTGAATGAATGCATTAAAATAACCGTTTACTTAAGTAATGCTTGGTAATCGAGTTAGTAGGGTATAAAAGAATTAAAAAACCATGAAATAGGCCCATCGTAATTAATCATTATTCAGAGTAAAGAAGTTGGCCTAATAAATAAACTGTGTACGTCAATTCTTATACAATATCCAGTTAACAAGTGGAAGGAGGGACCATAGCAAACGTATTATGACTTACCTGAATAGAGTTAATACTCCTACACGTAACACTCTCGTTCATTCATTTTTACCTCTCTATCTATCCTTCTTTCACCAGCATTTTTATCGGCTCAGTGATTCCATCGTTAGGCCGAGGCCTACATTCGCCAGATTGAACGAAGGTCATGAGTACTACATGTTAGTACTCAAATCCGCGAATCCTACTTCGAAAATAAACACCTTTTACTTAAAATTCGTTCTACGGAAGGAAACAGGAAATAAATTAAGTATTACAACAATTACTTTGTTTTCTACATTCATATTCTTTTTAAAAAAATAAACTTAGTCTTTTTTAATTTATTTAGAAAAATTCAAAAGGAATTTACGTGTAAAATCAAATAATTATAAATTAAAAATATTCTATTGTATTGTTTTATCAATAACTCATTATTCATTATTTAATTTCATTTAAATTGTAGATGTTCTTTCAGGAAATTAAAAATTAAATGTTTAATAAATTTACTTATTAAAAAATTCAATTCTTTTCATCATTATATCAACTTTTCATTTTTTTTTATTTATTACATTTTCTTTTTTAAGAATTTTTCACTGATTTTTATATATTATCATTATCCACCATCAGCATTAGCAGAAATTGGAAAACAGTCAGATGTAAAACCAAAAAAAAGTTTGTGAATGTGTTTTTGTTTAGGTTATCAGACGAAAGGCTGGTTTAATGAATGGAATCAGCAAATATCACCCGAACAATATACTTTTTTGTTACATCAAATTAATTTTGTTAGTAACGACTTAGTAACAAATTAGAGTTGATCATTGCTTGATGAGAATAACCAATAACCAAAAGAAGAAAGACTGCCTATCTTGGTCATTTGTACGAGTATAACAAGTATGAGTTTCTCAGCCTTATTCTCGAGGGCAAAGTTGAGAGTAGGCAAACCTAAACGAAGGAAATGTTCATGGTTGGAGAATATTAAAGACTAGATAAACATGAGTACGTACACTCTTAGAGGGTGGTTCATGATAAAGAACTATTGACCAGAGTTTTGGCCAATCTTCAGTGATGAAATCGGCACTATAAAAAAAAGTAATGATATTTTTTTTACGACGGTAAAAGAACATAACAGAACACGTTACGCCCATAAAAGGATGGTGGAGTGTTATTATTTACACTCGATATACTAGTTCCAAGGCTACAAAAAATAGTTCTGTTTCTTATCACATGGTCAGCCAATTATATGACTGAACTATTTAAGAACAGAAGAGGTAGAGGTGTAAAAGACACTAGTCAGAGTTATCTCTTCTGAAAGTAATGAATTTCATTATACAGCCAGACCCTGTGGTGAATGAAGTGAAGGTGTCATTTGCAGCGTACGGAGTAGATGCTCTTCAGAAGGCCTGGCATGCTGATAAGTATAGGCTACTTTTTTACTCAGTGAGGAAGGTATGGTAAACCACCTCACTCCTCGTTTTATTTAGTAAAACCTCTAGAAGTTCAAACCAGCCTTTCGGCTGCTGACCCAAACAACACAAAAGAACATAACATGCTCACAACAGACAGTTGGAGTGTTCAATTATTTCCACTCGATCTGCTAGTTCCAGGACTACAAAAAATAGTTCTGTTTCTTATCATATGGCCAACCGATTATATGACTAAAGCATTTAAGGTGAGACTGTATAATGATTTTACTGAAAATTTCGATTTTTGGTTTTTTTATATTTTTCAATAGTTCAGACATAGATCTACCAAAAAACCATTTAATTACGTCAAAAAATTATTTTAATGAAAAAATTAAGTTTTAGCAGGTTTACCCAGAAAAATTATCGTATCACCAATAACGAATATTTTTCATAATTTTATACTGAGCGTTTTAGAGCAAAGGGAATTTTAGTTTTTTAAAATATTTGCGTTATTTTTTTAAGTATTCTCAGCTGTTGGTTCAGATTTCTAACGAACTGTTGATGGGAAATTTACTTGTTTGTGTACACCTTGTTTTTGATTAGTGCTTTTTTATTTTTGCCTATTCTCATAAATTTAGATTTTTAAATTTAGGTATGTTTTTCTTAGAAACCATTAAACCTAGAAGGCTGAAATTTTTACCAGCATTCATCTTGTACATTCACACATACCCACACTTTTATGACTTCCTCAGATGCTCCAAAAATTAGCAATATACAAAAATCGTAGAAAAAATTTGTAAATGTTTTATGTTATTCATTATTTTGTTTTCAATTTTCTGCTTGAACAGATTAAATTTTAAAAAAAGTCAGTAGCTAGAGAAACTCGACAACTATTAAGTGAGTAAAGTTTCATTTTCGTATCTTTTACCAATCCTATGAAAAATGTACCTGAAAATAGCAAATTTAACTCTGGCGGAATACAAGGTGCGGTCTCCCCTTAAAAACGGAAAATTTAGAGGGGTAAAAGACACTAGTCAAAGTTATCTCCTCTGAGAATAATGAATATCATTATACAGCCGGACCCAGTAGTGAATGACGTGAAGATGTCATTTTTAGGGTGAAATTTTTTGAGGGCTTTTGTTGTTTAGGTCATCAGCCAAAAGGGTAGTTTGAACCTGTAGAGGTTTTACTAAGTAAAACGAGGAGTGAGGTGGTTTACCATTGCCTTCCTCACCGAGTGGAAAAGTACGCTTATCAGCATGCCGGGCCTTCTGAAAAGCACATATTTTCCACTCTGCAAATGATACCTTCACTTCATTCACCACAGGGTCTGGCTGTTCAATGAAATTTATTACTTTCAGAGGAGATAACTCTGATTAGTGTCTTTTACACCTCTACCTCTTCTGTTCTTAAATGATTCAGTCATTTAATTGGCTGACCATGTGTTAAGAAACAGAACTATTTATTTTAGCCCTGCAACGAACAGATTGAGTGTAAAAAATTTGACACTACACCTGTCTGTTATGGGAAGTTTTGAGGGCTGACATGCTAATAAGCATACTTTTCCACTTAGTAAGAGAGGTAATGGTAAACCACCTCACTCCTCGTTCTACTTAGTAAAGCCTCTAAAGGTTCAAACCATCTTTTCGGGTGATGACCTAAACAACAACAAAATAACATAACAGAAAATATGTTTCTGTTACCTAATGACCCATATATCTGTCTGCCCGTAATACCTGATGACCCATGGTCATCAAGGTTTATGATCATGGTAGTCGATGCTCGATAAACAAAAATAAAAAACCAGAATTATTTTTATCGATATAATCGGGAATAGATCCTATAAAAATCGATTAGATAACTGGTAATAATTTAACCTTTATTGCGTCGTTCCAAGGAGGTCTGTTAAGTAAATAATCACCAAGACTAGTAGGTACAGTAGATCTAGTGTAAGATGAAAAAAACGAATATTTGCTGCACAGTTTAGAGTAATGATGCTTGCAACAAAAGTAGACAATAATTCACGCTCCATGAATTTTTCATTCTTGTAATAGAAGAGGAACGAGGCCTACTACTCTGCAAATTTTATTATATTCAGGTCGGTGGTTGCTGATACTCTACTTCTAAAACCTACAATACTGAGAATAAATCGCCTTTTAACGGATCCCTCTTCTTTTTATAAAAACTGCCTACTCTGATAATTTTTGTTTAAAAAATTGTTTCCATTGTAAATAATAAAAAAACAGATATTTTACAGATAAAATCGGCATAAAATTTAGCTTACAAATAATATAAACCGTTTCAAATTTATGTAACTGTGTTCTTTCGATTCAATTCATTGGTCTTTCTATCATTTATTTCTGATACATGAATATTAGATTGTCTGATTAATCGTGACCGAGACACAGATCCCTTGCTTATTTTCGTTTAGAAGTTCCTACGTAAAATTAAATGAACTTGTTCTAATACCGTTTTTATGCAAATTTCTTAAAAGAACATTCGGTAATTTATATTTTATTCAATAAATGATTCCAGTTTTGTAAATACATACACAAACAGTAATTTAAAGTCAGCTTAGTGTAATAATTGGCCTTCGGGCCAGCCCAGTCAGTCAGCTGGTAGTAAGTCGCTATTATTTGTTAAGTAACACCGGTATGGCAAGCGACTTTGTATGGTGACCAGCTGACAGCCATCCATGAACAAACTCTACTGGGGGTCCCTGTTCAATCTCATGCATAATTCACGTTAAACAATACAGCAAAGCAGCGATCTCAAATTGGGTAGTTGTCAATAACAGTTCCCGATAACAAATAAAAGCTAAAAAAAAAGCTTAATGTAGTAATATAACATATATTTATTAAATCCGTGTTCCAGTGGTTAGAGCGCTAGACTGCATTGCGTTGTACACTCCAAAGCGAAAGTCTCAAGTTTAATTCCCGGTTAGGAGTCTGAAATTAATAATACACTTTTTTTACATCTGACTGTTTTAAAATTTCTGCTAATCCAGACAGTGGAGAATAATGGTACCCAAAAGTAATCGGAATAGCATTGCCGTGGGCGGTGCTTGTTGAACGCACTTCTGCCGCACAGACGTGTATAGCGCAACTCATTGCGAGTTCAATATTCATCTGCAGTGAATGTTTTTGCTAGCGCTGTTTTGTTCTTGTTTCGTTTTTTATGATGACAAGTTTAAGTGAACAACGTGTAGCTGTGAAACTTTGTTTTCTAATCGGTAAAAGTGCTGCTGAAACTGTTTTAATGTTGAAAATAGCTTACAAAGATGACGCTATGGGAAAATCTCAAATATACGAATGGTTTTCTCGGTTTAAAAATGGCGACCTGTCGATTGATGACAAACCTCGTTCTGGACGTCCATCAACTGCCCGAATCGACGAAAATGTTTAAAAAATTCGAGAGTGTGTGCTCTCAGACCGTCGACTGATAATTTGGAAGTTTTAAGAAGATTGCGCAACAGTGTTCGTCAAAAAAGATCCGATTTGTGGCAGACAGGAGACTGGTTCTTCCATCACGGCAATGCACCTGCACACATAGCCATCTCGTTGAAAGATTTTTTGACTAAAAATGGCATGGTTCACGCACCTTACTCGCCTGATCTGGCTCCGTGCGACTTTTTCTTATTTCCACGCATGAAAAGGGACATTAAAGGACACAGATTTGACAACATTGAAACGGTCAAGAAAAAAACGAGGGAGGAGCTGTCAGCCATTTCTAAAGATGACTACAAAAAATGTTTCGAACAGAGGAATCAACGGCGAGATAAATGTATTAGTTCTAATGAAGAGTATTTTGAAGGGGATAAGGTTGTTTTCTGCCCATAATAAACAGGTGGAGTGTCAGATTATTTGCACTCAATCTGTTCGTTGCAGGGCTAAAATAAATAGTTCTGTTTCTTATCACATGGTCAGCCAATTAAATGACTGAATCATTTAAGAACAGAAGAGGTAGAGGTGTTAAAGACGCTAGTCAGAGTTACCTCCTCTGAAAGTAATGGATTTCATTATACAGCCAGACCCTGTGGTGAATGAAGTGAAGGTGTCATTTGCAGAGTGGAAAATATGTGCTTTTCAGAGGGCCCGGCATGCTGATAAGCATACTTTTCTACTCAGTGAGGAAGGCAATGGTAAACCACCTCACTCCTAGTTTTACTTAGTAAAACCTCTACGGGTTCAAACCAGCCTTTCGGCTGATGACCTAAACAACAACAAGGTTGTTTTGTAAAAATAATTGAAAATAAACAGCTTTTGAAAAATAATTCCAGTTTCTTTCGGATACCCCCTCGTATATGAAAATGAGTGATGAAAAAATGCCAGACCTGATCGGGGATCGAACCCAGGATTTAGGCGCAGAAGCCGTTAACAACTGCTAATTATCTATCGTAACACATAGTAGTCGCTAATAACCAAAGCAGTTAATGCGACTTTAAATAAACTAAAAAAAATTTGTGTTAAACACTCACACGACTTTCTCTTACCAATATAAATTATGAACAATATACCCTATGTTTCTTCTTCTCAGAGTGCCTCTCCGTTCCAAAGATTGGCGACCATCATAGCAATGCTTACTTTACTAGTAGCTATCCGAAACAGTTCTTCTGTGAGCTTTTGTTAAACCATACTTTCAGGTGGCCATCCATGAAACTCTTCTGCGTCCTGGTTTCCTTCTACTGTTGATTTTGCCTTACAGAATTCGTTGGAGCAATTCATACCTGCGCTCATTCCCCATGATATGACCGAGACATTGCAGCATTCGCGCCTTCACTATGTTGTCCAATTCCTTTACCTTGTTCATTCGACGTAGCACTTTCGTATCAGTAATTTTCTGCATCCAGGATTCTTCTATACAGCCAAAATTTGAACGCTTTCAATTTTTTCATTGTTGCTTCTGTTAGAGTCCAGGTCTCAACTCCGTACTATAGGACTGAGAACACATAATACTTCATGAGTCTCGTTTTAGTGGCAAGGTTTAAATTGTGGCTTTTAAAGGCAGAATTCATGGTGTTGAAAACACTTTTGGTCTTGGCAATACGCCATGGGCGGGATTTGGCGGGAGTGATTGGAGGGGCAAATACCGGGGGGTCTGGGGGGTATGGAATACCCCCCAGCACAAGGGGGGTCCGGGGGACCTCCCCCGGAAAATTTTGAGATTTTTATTGCCTTCGACTCAATTTTAGGGCTGTTTTTAGGCTAAATTAAAAAGTAAATTTTGTTGGGATTTTAACGTTAAAACGTCATTTTAACTCCCAATTGATGTATGGTTAAAAATGTATTTTTTATATTATGATTTATATGATTTATATGATTTATATGATGTACATATGATTTACATGATTTATATTATGATGTTTTGGTTAAAAATGTATACCAGTAGAATATTGGGGGGGCAAGTGCCCCCCTTGCCCCCCCCAGATCCCGCCAATGCAATACGCCATGTTATCTCTTGTGAATTATGCCACCTCTCATTAATACAGGTACCCAGATATTGACATTGTGTGACTCGTTCCATTCTGACCTTGTTGATCCTATGTTTAATCATGAGTAAATGTCACTAAATAAAACTAATCTCCGTAGAACTTCAAAATATGTAAAATCACTAATTGACCCTAAACTAGGCTTTAACGATGATTAGTAGAAGAACTAGTTAATATTTAATTTTATTTTTGTTACAATCATTCCTGCGAAAAAGCTCTTTATGTTACCATTGAGTTCAATAAGGATTCCAGATAAAATAAGGATTCAAACATTGACTTACAGATAAGGAAAAATTTCTTAAAACACTATGTTTGGAGTGTAGCATTGTACGGGAGTAAAACGTTGGTAATAGAGGCTGTAGAAAGGAAGAGAATAGAAGCTTTTGAAATGTGGTGTTACAGGAAAATGTTAAAGATTAGGTGGGTGGACAAAATAAGTAATTTAGAGATTCTTAGACGAGTAGATGAAAAAAGAAGTTTATGGAAACATCTTACCAAAAGAAGGGATAGGCTAGTGGAGCACATCTTAAGACATCCAGGTATTGGTCTATCAATAATGGAGGGTAATATTGACGTAGTGAAGTGTAGAGGGAGGCAAAGGTTAGAATATATAAAACAAATTACAAAAGATGTAGGGTGCTACAGGTAGCCTACGTTGATATGAAAAGACTTGCGCTAGATAGAACAGCTTGGTAAACTGCATCAAACCAGTCGAGAGACTGATGACCAAAAAAGGATTCCGGGTTCCTTTAACAAAGAAAAACCAACATAAATAAATTATTTGTTCAGTTTACTTTAAGAAAAGATTATTTTTATAAATAAAACTTTATCAAGTGCCAGATTACCAAATAAATTATTAATTTCTTTTATTATGAATTTTTATTTGTTGATGATATGTGTCTAACATTTATTTGTTGCAGTTTCCGATATACAATGTACATTCGCTAATGACGCCGCCCGTAGATCGGACAAAGGTATTGTTGGAACAAGAGACTCGATTTCTGCAAAACTAAGAAAACCAGAAGGATTCAAAGGATCACCTTTATTTGCTGATGACCGAGGAGTCGATCCATTGAGCGATCCTGTCTGTCAAATCAGGCCAGATCCAACAGATCTTACTCATCATACATATTTATTGCTTATTAATGACTTCAGTCGATGTGGTGTATTAAAAAGAAATGTAAGTACTGCATATGTTTTAGATTTACGATTATAAAGACAAGTTTTTAGGTTATTCATAAATTATTTTTGCCCATAACGGGCAGGTGGAGTGTTAAATTAATTGCACTTGATCTGTTGGTTCCAGGGCTACAAAAATAGTTCTGTTTCTTATTACATAGTCAGCCAATTATATGACTGAACTATTTAGAACAGAAGAGGTAGAGGTGTAAAAGACACTAGTCTGAGTTATCTCCTGTGATAGTAATGAATTTCACTATACAACCAGACCCTGTGGTGAATGAAGTGAAGGTGTCATTTGCAGGGTGGAAAGTGGATGCTTTTCGGAGGGCCTGGCATGCTGATAAGCATGTTCTTTCAACTCAGTGAGGAAGGCATGGTAAACCACCTCACTCCTCGTTTTTACTTAGTAAAACCTCTAGAGGTTCAAACCAGCCTTTTGGCTGTTGACCTAAACAACATAATTATTTTAAAGTCGCATCAATAGCTTGGTTATTAGAGACTACGACGGGTTATCCAAATTGCCTATTGCGGGTTACATATAGCCTATCTAAAATGGAGGATTTTTTTTCATATAACTTTTTTTAATGCATAATCTGTTATGTAACAATAAATGCAACTTATCAATTAGATTTGAATCATGAAAAAATTGCAACCCACTGGTGTAATTAACAAATTATAACATTAAACCATATTATATTGTTCTTAATTATTATGTACAAACAAAATTAGTTAGTGCTTTGTTTTTAAAAATAAATAAAATAACCAAAACCTCCATTAAAACGAAAAAATGAGAAGTAATAAATAATAGCCACATGATTCCGAAATATATGTACACTGAACTTTACTGGAGATAATTAAAAATGTTCATTCAGTTATTTACAACATTCACAATTAAACACGACAGTCATCTACAGAATATTAAAATTATATTATTTACAATTTTAAAATCACACTATCAGAATCGCGCTGGGAGATCCAGTACTGTAGCACGTTTTAGCCAATGGACATCATTACTGTTGTCTAAAAGATTCAATGCTAAGTGATTTACATGGTTGTTTAGACGTTTGATGTATTTACAACTGAAATTTCGTATTTCTTCTCGTACCGTCTGCACATCCATATCACGATGTATATCGGCGTGTTAATATACCACGATGCATTTTGTATTACCCGCAGAGCTTTTGATTGAAACCGTTGCAGAATCTCAATGTTTGAAGTCGATGCTGTGCCCATAACTGAATCCCGTAGGTCCAAACCGGCTTCAGCATGGATTTGTACAAAAGTAGTTTGTTGTCAATCGAAAGCTGGAAACGTCTACCAACGAGCCAGTAAATCTTCTTAAATGTTAAATCCATGAGGATGAAATGATTTTCTTGCAACGTATGAAAATATTCCGTGCCTTAGTGGGATTCAAACCCACGACCGCATGATGAGAGGCGAGCTCGTCACCAACTACGCCAATGCGGCCGGCATATAAATCTTTAGACCAACTGATATGGTACGAAAAGCCGCACAGTTAACAAAAAAATTGTTATAAAGTGCGTGCCACGAAAGAAGTCTGTTATGTTTGAAAAGTTCTATCTCAAAAACAACCTAACGGAAAAATTTGAACGCTACATCAAATTAAAGCGTGTTCTTTTCTGCGTTGATTGGTTTGACTTGGATTATTTTATTTAGAAATTACTCGGAGATACAGCAATTTATACATGAAAAGTACCCAGTTTTCAGTCGGTTTTCCGTTAATGTGTTTTGTAAACGTCTGTTACTCCATCCAGGCTTTATATTAAAAAAATCGACGTTTAAGCATGTTAAAGATTAGAATTTTCTCTATAATATAAATATTTTAAAAGTGAAATCTGATGTTTTGTTTTAATATGACGGCCATTTCTTTTAAAATTGATATTTTGGTTTCACGGAAAAATGGGGAAATTATTTTATCGTACAGTAAGTTGACTGGTGCCGAAATTAGATTACTGAGGAGAATTGCAGGTAAACTCAGTCATTTATGTTCTTTTATTTATATAAATTCATTATTTATTTATTTTCTAAGAAAATAAATAAATAATTCATAAATAAGTAATAAATAATTAAATAAAAATAAAAAATAATAATAAATAAAAGTAATAATAATAAATAAAAATAATAATAATAAATAATTCAGTAAATAAATAATTTTTCAGATCCAAAAACTAAGAATTTTCTTTCATTTATTTTGTTTATCATACCCACAATTCTTTAAATTTAAAGTTTTATAAAAAGTAGTTGTTTACACTCAATCTGTGCAGGGCTAAAATAAATAGTTCTGTTTTTTATCACATGGTCAGTCAATTAAATGACTGAATCATTTAAGAACAGAAGAGGCAGAGGTGTAAAAGACAATAATCAGAGTTACCACCTCTGAAAATAATGAATTTCATTATACAGCCAGACCCTGTGATGAATGAAGTGAAGGTGTCATTTGCAGAGTGGAAAATATGTGCTTTTCAGAGGGCCCAACCTGCTGATAAGTGTACTTTTCCATTCAGTGAGGAAGGCAATTGTAAACCACCTCATTCCTCGTTTTACTTAGTAAAACCTCTACAGATTGTTGTTGTTTAGGTCATCAGCCTGTAGGCTGGTTTGAACCTGTTGAGGTTTTACTAAGTAAAACGAGGAGTGAGGTGGTTTACCATTGCCTTCCTCACTGAATGGAAAAGTACACTTATCAGCATGCCGGGCCCTCTAAAAAGCACCTCTATTTTCCACTCTGCAAATGACACCTTCACTTCATTCACCACAGGGTCTGGCTGTATAATGAAATTCATTACTTTCAGAGGAGATAACTCTGATTAGTGTCTTTTACACCTCTACCTCTTCTGTTCTTAAATGATCCAGTCATTTTATTGGCTGACCATGTGATAAGAAACAGAACTATTTATTTTAGCCCTGCAACGAACAGATTGAGTGTAAATAATTTGACACTCCACCTGTCTCTACAGATTAGAACCGATCTTTCAGCTGATGACCTAAACAACAAATTAGTAGTAGGTATATGAAAGTTCAAAGTTAAAAAAAGTACATAGATATATGAGTATAATTTTTAAAATAATATATAACCGTTATATTGAGTGATAGGTGTACTTACCTATGTAGGCATTCCAATTAGTAGCAATATTTAAGTCTGCTATTATAATAAAATGTTTCCCATGCTAGTGCAAAATATTAAGATTTAAGTGAATCAATTATTATTAAAAGTACCCTCATTATTTTTTATGTTTGGGCATATTTTTATTGAATAAAACTTTCTATAATAACATCTCAATTGAAAAACACTCACACGATTGAGAATCATTATACTCAACATTAATCAAAGCGAAGTCGTTGTACCCTTTATTAATAAATATGGCTCACAACTGATGAATATCGCTATAAAATTTTCTATATTTTATAATTGTTGCGAATTTCTTTTTAATAAAATCATACACGTTTATTTTAATTAGGCTATAAGCTATTCTATTATCATATTTACAAGGTTGTACATATTTTAACCTTTCTCAGTTAAAATTCATTTCAATCATTCTTTACTTTTCATAATAAGGTCGTTTTTTACTAGCCATCCGACCGTTTTTTGTCATTTTTCGTGTGTGTCTGTGTGTGTGTGAACAGAATATCTCAAGAACGGAACATCGTACGAACTTCAAACTTAAAACTTAAGTTAGACACCACTACCTGACCCGACACGGACATTTTCATCAAAATCAGTCCACCGGAAGTAGTAGTTTTTTATTCGTGTAATTTTTCACTTTTTTGCGATTTTCTCAAAAACTGTTCTTACGATTTTTTTAAAATCTCCTGGTTTACTAAATTGTTTATGCTCTACAAGATAGGGTAAGCGTCATGTCTGCTGAAATTCTTGGTGAGGTTGTTTTCTCGTAAAAAAATTGTTTTTTTAAATATTGTGGTTTTAATATGCATTTCAGCGCAAAAATGTATAATTAAAGTTGTAGAGAATTTAAAATTCTACAACTTTTATTTTAAACATTTTTTTGTGCTTAGTTTAGCGGAAATTAGCGATTTCTATTTTTTTCTCACGAAATCGTAAAAAAATGATTTTTTTTAAGATTTCAGCCTTAGAATGCATTTTACGACATAAGTATATAATCAAATTTATAGGAAATTAAAAGATCTAGATACAACTTTTATTTAGAGCATTTTTCTCTATAGAGCCTAGTTTAGCGTGAAAGTGTGATTTTCTATATTTTTAAGCCAAATTGAGATAGATTTTCATTTTGCGTCTTTCATTCATGATGAAAATTAGGTTATGTTTATTAAGGTTAGTTTTTTGTTTATTTCTAATGTTTTATAACTAATGTTAGGTTTATTGTTAATTATTCGCATTGGGAAGAGAAAAATGTGTGAGTGTTTCACACCAGATTTTTGTTTTTACTAATAACCTAATTAAAAATTTCTTGAAAACAATTTAGCCTACCTTGTGCTATTATTAAACAAAAAGATAGGTAACTGATAAGAAGAACAAAATGAAGTAATATCCGTCAATTGCATGTAAATATAAAAACATGTTGAACTTATTTATTGATTATGAATATAAGAAAGCAATAACAGATAGTCATTCAGAAATGCGTTCCGGTCAGGAAAATTTACTTTTTCAATTTAAAATAGACCATGTAAAAATAAATAAAGAATACGATTATTCTTAACTGTCGAGAAGAATGAAATAATTTATTGTAATATTAGACTACTGGATTCGTTCCGTGTTATTTTGAAGTAAATTATTAGGACTATTTTTTAAATAATTCAAAGATTTAAATGTTAGTGTAAGAACGAAGGTATTAATTGAAAGGAACCTTTACGCAGTTAAGATTCACTTTCTTAAAGATCCGTTGTATAATAGCCTAGATCATTCCGAATAAAGTTAAACGAATTCATTGTTTATTAAAAACAATTCATTTTTTAATTTCTATATCTTCTTTAAGGGGAGACTGTACTTTGTATCCCGCCAATGTTAAATTTGCTATTTTTAGGTTCATTTTTCATAGTGTTGGTGAAAGATACGAGAATGAAACTTTACACACTTATAGTTGTAGGGTCTGCCCCTAACAGACAGGTGGAGTGTCAAATTTTTTACACTCAATCTGTTCGTTGCAGGGCTAAAATAAATAGTTCTGTTTCTTAACACATGGTCAGCCAATTAAATAACTGAATCATTTAAGAACAGAAGAGGTAGAGGTGTAAAAGACACTAATCAGAGTTATCTTCTCTGAAAGTAATGAATTTCATTATACAGCCAGACCCTGTGGTGAATGAAGTGAAGGTGTCATTTGCAGAGTGGAAAATATGTGCTTTTCAGAGGGCCCGGCATGCTGATAAGCGTACTTTTCCACTCGGTGAGGAAGGCAATGGTAAACCACCTCACTCCTCGTTTTACTTAGTAAAACCTCTACAGGTTCAAACCAGCCTTTTGGCTGATGACCTAATCAACAAGTTGTAGGGTGGTTTTAGCTACTGATTTTTTTTCAATTTAATCTGTTGGACCATAAAGTTTTTAAAAGAATAACGAATAACATAAAATTTTTACAATTTTTTTCTACATTTTTTGCATATTACTAATTTTTTGAGCACCTGAGGAAGTGAAAACAATGTAGATGAATGTGAATGTACATGATAATTAACTGGTAAAAATTTCAGCCAGGTAGGTTAAATGGTTTCTGAGAAAAACGTACTTAAGTGTTAAAAATCTAAATTTACGGGAAAAGGCACAATGCAGGTCTACACAAATTTAATTTCCCATCAACAGTTGGTTAGAAAGCCACACCAACAGTGGAAAATATTAAAAATAGTGAAGCAGATATTTTAAAAAAAAACTAAATTTCTTTTTGCACTAAAACGAGCAATATAAAAATATGAAAAATATTAGTTCTTGGCGCCATGTTAATTTTTTAGGATAAACCTGATAAAACCTTAAGTTTATTTCATTAAAATAATTTTTGTCGTAATTTAATGTTTTTGTGGTAGATCTAGGTCTAAACTATTGAAAAACATAAAAAACCGAAAATCAAAATTTTCAGTCAAAACCATCATACAGTCTCCCCTTAAAAAATAAAGATTCTTTAGAGCCGTATTATACTCCGTGGAGTAAAGATTAGCACGCTAGCCTACAAAGCAGAGGTAACGGGTTTGATTTCCTGCTAGGGTTTGGAGATAATTACAAGTTGAAATCCACTGTTCCAGTTCCTTAAATCACCATAGTCTTTTTTCACAAGGGACTTGTTCAGAAAAACAATACAATTAAATGAAATTTATTTTTATTTTTAAAAAATGAGGACATAAGAACGAACTGAATGTTTACAACCTGAAAGGAAAGATTGCAAAGTATTGGAATCGATGGAGGAAGCTCGTAGAGGGAATGCCTGAGGGAAGAATCCCCCTCAATATTTTGCAACACAGACCGTAGGGGAGGAGAGATGTTGAGAGGCCACGCAAAAGATGGTAATAGTTCAATTGTTTGTCGCGGAAGAGGCGGGAGCCTAATCCTTGATTGTGAGAAGAAGAAATATTTTTAGTTGTCATAGAAATGCGTCTTTGGCACCAATGGAAAGCAATCATTTCAAACTGTTAAATAACGAGTGTTAAAATTGGTTTTTAGTTTTTCCAAGTCAGACTTCTCGTAGATAGTAGACTACTACGAGAAAAAATTGATAACTTTAATTTTATTGAATCTTTCGATTAAGGATATTGCCTACCAATGAGGGGCTATAATATTATGTTAATTTTATAATAGTTGTACCCTTGCGAATTAATTAGTTCGCTCAATTTATACTAATTTATTCTTAACAACAAATTTCACATTAGGCCTATATTGGTACTTATAGGCTAGTCTTGTTTCGCGATATATCAATGATTGTACCAGAGTTCTTTTTTATCAATTAAAATATGTACCTAAATAAGCAATTACCGCCATCATGACAACCCTTCAGAACAAATTGAATTTCACAACGTCGGATTAATAACGCCATGGTAACTTTAAATCAATTATTTTGTTATTTACTTAGTAAAATGTCGTTATGGCTATTACAAATTTTATTTTTTGAACTTTTTGTAGAATTTCGAGTACCTTTTTAGTTAATTTTTTAAAAATCTCGTCAACAGCTTGGTTATTAGTGACAAGGTTGGGTTAAACAACTGGAACGTAGGTTTAGAATAGTAAAAGATTTCCAGATCCTAGCCGGGAATGGAACCCGGGATCTCCGCGTGTAGACTAGCACGCTAACAACTACGCCACGGAGGCGGTCTTCAAGTCTCTTCTTTACAAACATGTTACAACTTATTTAATCCGTTCGGCAGATCGCTATATTTAAGGACAAAAAGAATTTCCATTTCAAATACTTTGAACCAAATATTTCTTTTTAAATATTATATGGTAAGTTTTTTGAAACAACTGTACAGAAATGTCATTAATGATTTTTAATACAATAAATTACAAAAATTTGAGTGCTGAGGTCTAAGAATTCTAACACAATCAATCTAACTAACTGCGTTAGTTTCATCTGCGTATTTCTATACCTGCGTTTTTCCTATACCATTTATAGTAAATTGTTAATAGCTTCGCATAAATTAGTGAACTGTCGTGATCGTAGTAAACAAATCAAAGCCAACACCTGGCATTTAATGCGGTTGAATGATTTATAGGCCTAACCGATCGAAATTGTCGCTGTTGCTACTAAAGTCATGGCCAAAGAGCGAGACCGTACACAAAATTGTTGCCTAATTATCGTTACAGTTGCTTTTGCCGTTTCTTGGTTAACTAGTAGAGGGGTAAGGCTTCTCATATTTCAAACTTTTGGCCCACAAGAACATTGTATTTGCACTAAAACAAGTTGCCAAATTAAATGATAAAAAATTACTAATGGCAGCTTATCATGGCCTCATTCTGTTTCATATCCGTTACGGTATCTTAGTATGGGGTAATTCTAGCATGGGTAATATGAATAGGGTTTTTAAAATTCAAAAGAAAGCTATTAGGTGTATGGTGAGAGCTAACCAGCTAACCTCATGCAGGCCACTATTTAAGGAGCTTAAATTGCTTACAGTTTCCTCTCTCTACATTTTTGGAGTGATTATGTATGTTAGGCAAAATAATTTTATGCAGAATTTCAATGTTCACAATCATAACACGAGAAACAGAAATGATTATTATGTGGCTAATCACTCCACAAAATTGTTTGAACAAAACCTACTTATGCAGGGAGAAAATTCATGAATAAATTACCCCAATTTTTAAAATGTGATAATTTTCATTCCTTTAAAAAAAATTTTAAAAATTACTTGATTGGTGAAACTTTTTATAGCGTACAAGAATTTCTTTCTTGATAGTAGTGATACATTGTGTGATTCTTATATGTATTTCAGGTGTTATAACTGACATGTCCTATACTCCTCCTGGAGTCTCCAGGACGCAATAAAAAAAATTAAAAAAATTTGTCGTCAATGATTCATTTTTGGTTGTCGACTACCAATTTTAATTAATTTAAGTCACTGGATCTGCATAAATTTTCATTAAAAATTTTTTCTTGATTCAACTTTATTTTTATTTACAACTGTAGCCTACAATTTTTTTAAAGCACAGCTAGTAAATTAGATGATAAATGTTAAAGAATGGTGTGGATGTGACATGAATATGAATCGATCCAGTGATCAATTTCGGCGTGAAATTGTACAAGGAATGTAGTGCCAATGTAATGATTTATGAACTATGATGATTGATGACTTTTTTTATGAAATGATTTTAAATAAGCGTGGCAAGTTAATTTAAAATGTGTTTTATGGTGGTCGGAGAAGATCCTTACACCTTCGTTTCAGTCATCTGTAAACAGGAAGATCATTAGTCGAAAGAGATTGGACATTTTAATTTATGAGTTCAATTCTGCCCATAACAGACAGGTGGAGTGTCAAATTATTTACACTCGATCTGTTCGTTGCAGGGCTAAAATAAATAGTTCTGTTTCTTATCACATGGTCAGCCAATTAAATGACTGAATCATTTAAGAACAGAAGAGGTAGAGGTGTAAAAGACACTAATCAGAGTTATCTCCTCTGAAAGTAATGAATTTTATTATACAGCCAGACCCTGTGGTGAATGAAGTGAAGGTGTCATTTGCAGAGTGGAAAATATGTGCTTTTCAGAGGGCTCGGCATGGTGATAAGCGTACTTTTCCACTCAGTGAGGAAGGCAATGGTAAACCACCTCACTCCTCGTTTTACTTAGTAAAACCTCTACAGGTTCAAACCAGCCTTTTGACTGATGACCTAAACAACAACGAGTTCAATTGTCTTTGTGTGTAATGTCTTTGTGTGTACGAGTATGTTGCGTTTACAATGTCACGAACTGTTGATAGTATTTTCAAGATTTCGTGAAGAGTATAATTGGTTACGTAAAAAGTAGCATTTGTTATTGCTTTAAGTGCTTTTGACTGGTGTCTTTGAAGACTATTCTGTGTTATATTGTGACAGGCTTCAAAACTTGGACCACCACGTAGACAAATTGGCCGTATTAGTGATTTATAGAGGATGACTTTCAAGTGTAGAGATAGCGAGGACTTGCAACCTAAGACCCCATATAATATGCGAAACCGGGAGTCCGTGATTGCTCTGACGTGTGCAACGTGAGGTTCCACATAAGACAGGACTATTTACATCAATAAACTAGGCCTATGTCATACCTGTTTACAAGTTTTTCCTTTGCATCTATAATCTATTCCGACATAAGTTTTTTTAGTGTTAAGAATTATGTAACCTACGACAAACAGTTTAAGATCTAGCCTATATTCACTACAAAAGATATTTTTTGACAAAAATAGTTTGTAAAATATGTTTATGAATTATTTTACGGTGTAACAGGACATTTTTAATAAAAATATTTATATCATAAATTTTTTTTATAAAATCTGATTCTTTTAATTAAGTATTTTTTATGTTTATCAGTTTTTCTACGAAATCGTCTGTAGTAGGCCTACTCTTTAAGAAATATTAGGCTAAACTCTATGGCTCAATAATGGTTTTCTTAAGATAGCCTTAAAGTTGTAAGAAATTAAGAAAGCTACAAATTTTTAAAAAAAGTTTAACAAAAATTGTGAATAATTTTCTCTTTGTTTCAGGGTTTCATACACGTTAGGGTATGGTTTCCACAGTTTCCTGGAGTGGTAATGATGTCAGATCAGGAATTAATAATAATGTGTAAACCACCTGAGCCTACCGTCATTGAAAATAAAGCAGCGGGATTTGCAGGCAGCTTGTAAGTATAGCTATGATCATTTTATTATTTTTTTTTACCAGTGAACTCTTTCAATCTTAATGATTCATAAAATATTATTAAAAAAGTTAATTAAATGTTAAACGATTAGTTAACTAGATAAATTTACCTGTAAACATTTTTTGTGTAAAAAATAATAATATATTTTAAATTCTTCTATCTTTTTAGTGCATTCTTTCAAACCAATAAAAAATTGCAAAATCTCTCACGAGTATAAATTTTATTTTCGTTTTGAATTCTTCTAATAATACAGTATTTATAAACTAGACTTATTTAAGAACTCCAAAATTGCTTTCTTGGACAAACATTGAATCTCCTATCTGTTTTATTTTTCTGATTTTTCAGCCTATTCTACAGGACTGGAATTTTTTCATCTAATTATCACCTGTCATCATTACCTATGAACAATCCACGGCTTATAAAGGTGTCATCACCCAATTAAAACTAAATAAGTTCTTATAAACAGAAGATTGGGACTCTATCGCATAACTTTAATCAGAAAAATAGATTTATACAATCTATCTAATATATAAAATTCTCGTGTCACAATGTTAGTTGCCATACTCCTCCGAAACAGCTTAACCGATTTTGATAAGTCTGTATAGTGTGAATATAGGTCTGAGAATAGGTTTTTATCTATTTTTTATACCCCTAAGTGATAAGGTTGGTCCACCCCAAAAAAAAAATTATTTTTTGGACAAAATTTTTATTTTGTATTTTTTTATAATGTGGCATTAAAGAATACATGTGTTGTTTAGGTCATCAGCCAAAAGGCTGGTTTGAACCTGTAGAGGTTTTACTAAGTAAATCGAGGAGTGAGGTGGTTTACCATTGCCTTCCTCACTGAGTGGAAAAGTATGCTTATCAGCATGCCGGGCCCTCTGAAAAGCACATATTTTCCACTCTGCAAATGACACCTTCACTTCATTCACCACAGGGTCTGGCTGTATAATGAAATCCATTACTTTCAGAGGAAATAACTCTGATTAGTGTCTTTTACACCTCTACCTCTTCTGTTCTTAAATGATTCAGTCATTTAATTGGCTGACCATGTGATAAGAAACAGAACTATTTATTTTAGCCCTGCAACTAACAGATTGAGTGTAAATAATTTGACACTCCACCTGCCTGTTATGGGCATAAAGAATACATATACTCCTAAATTTTCACTCTTCTATTACCGACCCCTATTTTTTTATAGCAATATAAGTTGTGCATCGATCGTAGTAGTGACGTTTTCAATTATCATTTTTTACCCCTGGCATTATTTTTTTTTTTTGTTTTTTTTTTGTTTTACGTCTGACTGTTCTGTAATTTCTGCTAATACAGCCGGTGGATAATGATGGTAATGAAAATGAGTGATGAAAAAATGCCAGACCTGACCGGGAATCGAATCCGGTACCCCGGCGTAGAAACTACTTGCGCTAACCACTACGCTAACGGGCCTTAGATAAAATAAAATAAATTTCATATTTCCCATAAAAACATGTTTTCTATTCTTGGGCGTAGCAACGCGCGCCGAGTACCGCTAGTATGAACTATAAAATTTTAGAAATTATTGAAATTTAACAAAAAAATGGAAGAATTAAAAATATTTTTTATATAGGTACGTTTAATATAATTAAATGTTAGGCTTTGTTCTACGGCTATATTCTAGTATACAATAGCATATGATTGTAATTGTAGGTTTAACTTGTAAGATACCAGAATCTAGCCAGGAATCGAACCTGGGACAGTATAAATTTTGTTTATTTAAGTAGCACCCATTCTCGCAGGAGTATTTATAAAAGCGTAAAAAGTACAATCACACATCTTATTCAACTAAACTAATATTATACTTTAATACATTTAATATTATGTTTCAAGACGTCACATAGGTCTGCAGGTATTTTCCTACTGAACGATCTGCTTTTGTTAATCACAGTATGACGCAGTATCAACTATCAAATAAACAATAATTGTATTTACAGAACCGTGATATAAAGAAAATAAATTGTAGGCCTACTGAAATAGGACTAGATCCACACATACTTTCTCACGTTTGGGCCTACGTAGACCCTGTAGTATTATAATGCAACATATCCTCAATTTTATTGCCATTAACGGAATTATTAGTAGATCTGTCCTATATCTAACCTACATAAATAAAAATGGTGGCAAAATGTAGCACTTACTTTCTCACGCGTAATATGCAGATTACATTGGCTACAGTCTACGAGAAAAGTCTAGCAGGAATCATTTTAATTCTGTTCTATATTTTATGTGATTTGAAGTCCGTAACCGATTATGTATATTTAGGCATATACGCATATGCTAAACTTGTTTACCGTTCATTTCAAATTCCATCCTCTTACTTGATCCGATTTTAATAACGGTTTAACGTAATCGTAAACGTTAATCGTAATCTGATGTAAATTTTTACAATAAAATTGTTATCAATAATTAAACATCCTCATAACTGCGTCTTCTTCTTTTTGATTATTGATATTTAATTTTTTTTATTCAAACACATAATTTCCAAGTTACAAATTTTACATTGGTTTTTGAAACAATAAATTAAGTTAATTACTTATCCACACACAATATATTTTCTAATTAAACTAATTTTATAACACAATTATTAACCAAACTTATAGCAACGTTATTTAACACTAACTGGGAAAAAATGTGGCTCATTGAAAATCGTGTTGAGGCACCACAATTATTATTTTAAATTATTGTAAAAATAAGTAAAAAAATATTATATAAGAATTATTTAATATTTCAAAATATAATTAATACATTAATTCAATCTATAAAACCGCGATTGGCTAGGGAAGTACAATTCTACGATGTCAGCCGGGCGGAACCGGATTTACGGTAGGGGTAAAAGGAGCATATGCTTCGGGTGACACATCCCCGGGGATTGGTCCTCGGTGAAATACATAAATATGTACCCTATGTGTAATTTACTCATAGGGTAGTCTTTACACAGTGTAAATACTAAACTAAAAATAATAAAATTTGAAGAAATGAGTAGAATGACCACCAAATTGAGAGAATCGCTACTTCGGCCAGGCTGACCACAGGCCCCGATTGAGTCTGCATTAGTCGACCAGCCTACTTCGCCTGCATGTACGTGTACATTAAGTTGTTTTGTATTTGTGGTGTCACACAGTTTTTTTATTAGAGTATAGTATGTTTTTACAACTCCACCTATTTTTGAAAGCATTATTTGCCACTGGATTGCGTTTATAATTTTTTTATAGAGATACATTATGAAATAGCAAACAACTAGTCTATTCTACAGTTTTTAAAAAAAAAATAATTTAAAAGATGTACAATAGTGTTTACAAAAGTAAACACAAAATTAACTATTATCTTTTTTTTCCCCAAAGTCCACACAGTGCCAGAGTATCAGGAGTAGTTGAAGAGACACCAGGAAGATTGGAATATGAAGTTGCCCTATACAAGGAAGCACCTGCACGTATCAACAATTCATCAAATAGTGAACTACCTGTAGATCAAGCAGTACCCATTGGAACGAAACTTCAGTTGAGAGCAAGAATAAATCCACATTCTGGTAAGTTTCAATATTTTACAAGAGCATAACTTTAAAAGTAAACATACTTTCATTCAAATTCTCTTAAAAATTACTTCAAAATCTCTTAAATATAACAGTTTGATCATTTTGTAGTAGTCCAAGCATATAGGAACTCTACAAAATATGTACAGTAGCGTGCAAATTAATCTGAACATAGATGTTAATTAATAAAAAGTAACTTTATTTACGAAAAAAATTATATGTACGTACAATTTGTGAATATTTAGGAATTAATTGTTTCCCTTTATTTTTATCACTTCACGTATATGATTTGGCATAGATTCAATTAGTGTACTACAAAATTTTTAATTTGTTCGTCTCGAAACCATACCGAGATTATACAATGAGGTTATTTTTGTAGTAAAATCAACTTTTGAGAGTCGGTTTTTCACAGTTGCCCAAAGATTTTCAACTGGGCTTATATCTGCGGAATAACCTGGTCATGACAACACTTAAATGTTTCATATTCGGAATATATTTTCACTTTCTTGGCAATATGGCGTGGCGTTAAATCGTGTTGGAACACTCTTTTGCCTTGTGGGAATTTCTTATGAAGTTGTGGCACAACTATTGACTTAAAGAATTTTGATATAGGCCTATCCATCACTTTTAACATACCGTCTACTGGAATTAATAAACAAGGGACTTCAAATCTAAAACAACCCCAAAACATTTTTTCTAGGGATGTTTAACTGATTGTTGGATATGAGCTGTGTTCAGATTAATTTGCACGCAACTGTATATTACAAAAATTTGGGACAACACAAAAAAGTTGTGTTTATAAATACAAAACAATCAAATAAATTAGAAGTTGTGTGGTTTAAACATTTATTAGCAAGATATGCATAACAGTTAATTAACATCCTAGAGATTGTGAATTAAATTCTATTACACAAACTATGTATACGTTTCAATAAATACTTTTATCAGTGACCAAAAATATTAAATTTTTCGAATCCTGGCGGTTTTGAATTATTGCTTGCAAATAAATGTTATCACTTGTAAATCAAATTTAAATTATTTCATACATGTAGGCATGTCTTATCAGTTGATACTTTTCAGCAAATATAAATAATTTAAGTATAAAGTATACCAGTCTTTGTTTTTGAATTATATTTAGGCCTACTATAAAATATGTTTGAAAATTACTGATCCTTGCCATGATGCTGCTTAGGATGATTTTCAACGAATATACTTCAATATCTTGATTATTCCCTATTTGAATACGCTCACTAAAAATACTAAAATAAAGTAATATGTTTTATTTTCAGCTTGGAAATTTGTTAAACTAATGGAAGTAACTGTATCACCAGATCCAGATGATGCTCATGTTTCTGGCAGTGTGTCTCTCGTAAAAAGTGGGTAAGTAACATAATATATAAACTACCCAAAAGTAAATTTCAGCTTATTGCTGTCACGCTATAATTTCTCCTTGTTGTTGTTTAGGTCATCAGCCGAGAGGCTGGTTTGAACCTGTAGAGGTTTTACTAAGTAAAATGAGGAATGCAGTGGTTTACAATTGCCTTCCTCACTGAATGGAAAAGTACACTTATCAGCATGCCGGGCCCTCTGAAAAGCAAATATTTTCCACTCTGCAAATGGCACCTTCACTTTATTCACCACAGGGTCTGGCTGTATAATGAAATTCATTACTTTCAGAGGAGATAACTCTGATTAGTGTCTTTTACACCTCTATCTCTTCTGTTCTTAAATGATTCAGTCATTTAATTGGCTGACCATGTGACAAGAAACAGAACTATTTATTTTAGCCCTGCAACTAACATATTGAGTGTAAATAATTTGACACTCCACCTGTCTGTTATAGACAGAATTTCTCCTTACAAAAATTAATTTAAATCTACATAATAAAATTGTGATTTTGTCAGTACAGTTTTTCAAAATGCCCCAAATTTTGTTTCTACACCAGATCTATCAAGTTAACACTGAAAATAAGTTCAGCTGAATTTTTGTCTGTTATTACGCTATAATTTCTCCTTGTTGTTGTTTAGGTCATCAGCCAAGAGGCTGGTTTGAACCTGTAGAGGTTTTACTAAGTAAAATGAGGAATGTAGTGGTTTACAATTGCCTTCCTCACTGAATGGAAAAGTACACTTATCATCATGCCGGGCCCTCTGAAAAGCAAATATTTTCCACTCTGCAAATGGCACCTTCACTTTATTCACCACAGGGTCTGGCTGTATAATGAAATTCATTACTTTCAGAGGAGATAACTCTGATTAGTGTCTTTTACACCTCTACCTCTTCTGTTCTTAAATGATTCAGTCATTTAATTGGCTGACCATGTGACAAGAAACAGCACTATTTATTTTAGCCCTGCAACTAACAGATTGAGTGTAAATAATTTGACACTCCACCTGTCTGTTATAGGCAGAAATTCTCCTTACAAAAATTAATTTAAATCTACATAATAAAATTGTGATTTTGTCAGTACAGTTTTTCAAAATGCCCCAAATTTTGTTTCTACACCAGATCTATCAAGTTAACACTGAAAATAAGTTCAGCTGAATTTTTGTCTGTTACGATTAGCGTCTCAACAAGTCCATCAGGCTTCTATTCACAGAAGTGAATGCTGTGAATCCCGTTCTAATCATCTTGAGGCTGACAGGGGAAAACATTTGCAATTTCGCAAGCCCGAGTCTGTTAATGAGCATAAGCTACAGTTAGCGTCTCAACAGGTCATTGAGTTAATATGAATACAATGAGATATATTATCATATCTCAGTAAAGGTTAATTAACATTCACTAAAGTAATCAATATTTTTGGAAACTAAAAATAAACTATGCTTCTGAAAATAATAAAGCGCTGCGTATTTTGATTTAAAAACACGAAGATCTTCCTTTTATTTTACGTCCAACTATTTTTTTTTTCATTAATAATAATTCTGATGTTGAAAGGAGGTAGATAACAATGAATGATTAAAGAATATCTGACCTGACATGTTTTGAACTCGGTACACCAACAGACTGTCCACACCACCAAGAAAACCATTCAAAAAACAGGCAATTTAGCTAGTAAAATTATAAGTCTGGTATGCTACATTAGTGTGTAATAAATCTTCACGAAGAAAATACAGAAAAAGTTTTTAAAATTCAAAAGCAACTAGTTGTATCATGGGAGGAAGCCATTATTTAAAGAGCTTTAATTGCTTACATTTCATTCTGTATACATTTAAAAAAACATATTATTCAAGGGCGGTTTCTTTCAATCTTCGATAGGCCATAAATAAAAGATAAGTGAATATAGAAAAATTATTTTATTACTAAAAATTATATACACTCATGGCTACTTTTAGAACCACCTTGATGATAGAGACATTTTGTCAAACCTGTGAACAAGCTTTTCTATACCCTCTTCATAAAATGTTGCCACCAATAAATTTAAATGAGTTTTGTTGTTGTCTTGAAGCTTGTGTTTCTTGAAGAATTTATGCAGTCGGGAACCACAGTTAATTCAGCTGTTTATTGTGAAACTTAATAAAGTTTGTAGAGAGCAACAAAATAACAAGCATGCTGACTTACGGAATAATTCTGAATCGATGACAATGCCTGTTCTCATATTGCTAATGCAACCTAATGTCTTCTTGAGTAATTTCAATGGGACATTTTCGATTACCCACTATACCATCTCAGCATAGCATCACGCTATTTCCATCTCTTCCCTGAAGTGAAGAATTGGTTACGAAGGCTGCACTTCCAAACTAACGAGGAGCTTCAAGACAACTTCATGATTCATTTGAATTCATTTTATGAAGAAATTTGTTGTTACGGTCAACAGCTGAAAGACTGGTTTGAACCTTTAAAGGTTTTACTAAGTAAAAACAAGGAGTGAGGTGGTTTACTATTGCCTTCCTCGCCGAGTTGAAAGATTATGCTTATCAGCATGTCAGGCCCTCCGAAAAGCATCTAATTTTCACCCTGCAAATGACACCTTCACTTCATTCACCACAAGGTCTAGCTGTATAATGAAATTCATTACTATCAGAGGAGATAACTCTGACTAGTGTCTTTTACACCTTCTGTTCTTAATTCCTTTCTCACGCCAAAACTCCTCTGCCAGCCCTCTCCTATCCATAGATTTTATGACACCATCAATCCACCTTCTTGCTGGGTGCCTTCTTTTTTGTCTCTTCCATGGAACCCAACTGAAGACTCTAACACGCCATCTCCCCTCCTCCATTATTCGCAAGTGCCCATACCAATGTAATTATATTTTAGCTACTAGTACCAGTAAAAAGTAAAATACGGCTGTATAATATAATCATATAGTTTTTTTCTTTCTTTTTGTTCAGTTGCAGAAATAGAGATTTTGTGACAATAATACCACACCAGCCTGCAAGATATAGAGACAGACAAAACGAGGTTTTTCTGGACTTTGAGGCATTTTTGCTGAGCAGTATGAGAGAACGTTCAACATTATGGATTCACTCACAGATAAAAGCTTGCATGGATGCTGTCGACTGTCAACCAGTAAATTTGTTTTTTACATTCTAACAATTAGTTGTAGTATTTATAAACTTGACTAATCAGTTCTTGACTTTCTCGATACGCACCAAGACAAAAGCACAATATGTGATTCAGTTTCATGATGCACCTGCATGTTAACCAAAAAATTTATTATTACTCTAATCAAATTCAGATTTCATTATGTTTTAGACCGTTTGAAAATATTATCACTTCAGAAGAAAAACTACAGTTAGCTTTCTTAAAAATCTTTGAAAGATACGGTTATATTAAAATGTATTAATTTCATGTTGTTACATAAAAAAATCTTGAACTTTTTATCAATAAAGACAAAATTTTCAAATTTTGGTTACTACTTGTTATTTTGGACAAAACTAATACTGTGTTCTAGTATGAACAGTTACAATAAACTGAATAATTTCATAAAAATTTATGTGGTTTAAGTGAAAGATTTTACTTGCTTTTTATTTTTTAACAAAATGTTTAAATTTTTTTTTCTTTTCAACAGGAGTACTGTTTAGATTTATTTGAACCATCTGGTCATGGCAGGAGAAGGAGGCATGTTAATTTGGAACAAGAGTCACAAAAATCTGGTAGCAATAACAATATGTCACGTGTTGATAAACAATATACGAAATTCAAAGAAAATATTGAATACACAGTACTTATGCCAGGAGGTATGTATAATTTAATTTCATAACAGAATTATTCACTGTTAGAGATTTAAGGCACTGCAATATTAATTTCCTTACAACCTGGGTTGAATGTCAATCTTATTTTGTATTTATTTCTTTGGTATCACAGCTCCTAATGTTTTTTTCTACTTGAATCTAAGTTTTTGAGATTGTAACATTTTGACAATACTTTTTATTTGAGCTAAAAATTGACTTCAAAAATTATTTGATGAGAATACACATTCATTTATAAATTTTATTTTATTTATCTTAATATCTTTCATTGGCGGCTGCATTGGCGTAGTTGGTAACGTGCTCGCCTCTCATCATGCAGTCTTGGGTTCGAATCCCATTCAGGCAATTTTCATACTGACGTATTTTCATACGTTACAAAAAATCATTTCATCCTTCACCGTCTGCATTAGCAGTAAATGCAGAACAGTCAGATGTTAAACCAAAAAAATATATATATATATTTATTATTATACTGCAAACTGAAAAAATGAACGAATCACAAAGCTGCGCAATTTCAATAATCTATCTATCCAAACCATCGTAGTTTTAAATAACCAGTTGGATCAAACAGAAGTATATAACAATTAAAATTCAAATAGGTAATACCCTGAATGGTCAAGATCTACACCATCAAATGGTAGAATTTTGACAAAGTTTTAAAGGAAAGTGGAGGAAACAGAAGTAAAATATAAAATAAAATAATTTAACAGAAAGGGTTGTAAAAATGGAAAAAGAATTTTAAAGACATTCATGAATATGTAAAAAAATCAGAAAAACAGTACCTTTGTACTACCACCACCTAATAACCAAGTTTATTTTATTCAATATAGAATTAAGTTTTTGGTTTTGACAATTATTTTTTTGTTTTTTTGTTTTTTTCCATTTTTAATAATGCCATCAAAAAAACATCACTAGGAAGAAAATCTTCAAAAGCAAAAAAAACTTCAAAACGCAAGAACTGCTGAAATGGAGGAACACAATTTCTGCTACATATTTTTAAAAAAAGTGATTACTCCATTTTTCGCATGCAAAGCCGCGACGGGGCATGCTAGTTTTATAATAAACACTGAATACATATATTTGATTTTTTAAAATTTATTTATTTATATTCATTACAGAACAGTACCAGCAATTGGCAACATCTTCTGAGAGAGGATCAACTTGTACAACATTCGTAGCTATCTCAGGAATTCTAGGATGTATGCTATTTGTATCTGCATTAATAATGTGTTACATGGCATGTAGACTCCATAAAGTAATATCAACACACCATCGCCATTCAGCAATTGATCAACTGGTTAGAGACCATTCAAGAAAGCATTCACTTGTTTCAAGTTCGTTATCGGGCAATTGTTACACAGGGAGACCAACATTGCAATGACAATAGACTTAATGTGTAGTGTGTATGTGTGTGATAAAAATATTGGTCAGTGGGATAAAAACATTTCAGGGATAACAGTACCCAGTGTACAGTGAATTAACAGCCCAAGTGTACACAATGGGAATACAGTGGCTAAAAAAGACCTTCCACCGATCACATGTTTAAAATTTTTGTTTTGTACATATAATTTGTGTAATTCCACTGTAAAACTTTTAACACTTTATAGGCTTAATTTGGGACCGGGTATCCAAAAATAGGTAGTAAGTTGATCAGTATTTCTGGTGCAAGTACTCGTTGAAACTCTGATCGTCTATCTGATTCGGGAAAAAATTATGGATATTGGGTAGCACAACAAATCTTTTGGACCTCATGATCTGTTTTAGGTAAATATTTATTATAGCTACCTCAAAATCTTCATGATTGAGGCCTGTATTACACTACAAAATTACACCCTGTATTTGACAAAAAATGCTTCTCCTCTTTTTCTTCCAGCCAAGGATTAGGCCGCAGCCTGTTCCGAACTCACAAACTATATCATCTATCTCCATCTTCTCCTAGGTCTACCGACATCCTTTTTCCCTTCTGGAGCATACCAGTGTGCCTGCTTAGGTATCCTTTGATCCGACATCCTTGCCATGTGCTGTCTCCAACTTTGGCGATAATCCTTTATCTTTTCGTTCAAGTTGTAGATACCTAATTCTGATCTGATTTCCTCATTCCTTATTCTGTCCAAGCATGCACACCCCTTAGTTCTTCGAAGAAATCTCATCTCTGCTGTCTGGATTCTCCACTCTTGGGTTTTTGTCGTTGTCCACACCTCACTTCCGTACAGAGTAACTGGAGCTGCCATAACTTTGCAGAACTTAACTTTTGTAACCTTTCTCGCTCTATTAACCAAAGTTCTGCTTATAGTTCCGCACATCCTCTGGAGTGGCTTAATTTCTGCTCTATATCCAGATCAGAATCAAATCCCACATTACACCCTAAATAATGAAAGTGAGATACTCTCTCTGATGAAAAAATTCTATTATAAAAAATTTTATAAGATTTATTTTAATAAATACTGCAATAAAATATTTGTTAAACACTATTACATTACTTAAAAAATTCACTCATAGTAATTTATAGTAATTTAGTATGGATGATAAACTATTCTTTAAGGTTTGGCTAGATAAAACCAGCTAAGCCAGAAAAATACTTCTTTTCAGGCAACCAGCTGTCTTCTATTCTTATCATTGTAAATGTTGAATATTTATTTAACTATCACTACTCCTCTACGGCACTATGGCATCCTCTAGGCATTGTCCTAGTAAATTATCAATGACTTGTTTTTTACAAATTGGTCCATTTTCTGTGTACTCGCTCACTTAAGTAGCAAGGATGCTTACAGTAATAATTCTAATGATTTACTTTTTATTCCTCAGATACCCAGCATGTCCCAAATGAACCAAGCCTTTTTCTTAAGTCAGAATTTTTCCGTTTTGAAACACTGGCGGTTCCACATACAAAGTTCATCTCTGCTGCTTGCGCTCAACTAAAATCTTTGGATGTTAAAATACACAATTCACTACCATAAAGAACTACATGTACAGCCATTGTACAGCTGTGTACAACTTCATCGATATGGAATTTTTAAAAATAAATTTGAATATAGAAATCTTTTATCTTCTTCTTCTTCTTCTTCAAGTTCCTATGAATTCCAGATGTTGGCCAAAATATTAACAATCTGAACTTTATCGACTGCTGCTGTATTGTCATTTCCGAGTACCACATTCTGAGATTTTTTAACCAGGAAATACATCTTCTCTCCATCCAATGTTATCCAGATATTCTTCCTCGTAATGTAGACTGGAGCAACCCATATATTTTTCTGTTACGCATTATATGTCCCAAATAATCGAGCTTTCTAATCTTTATCATATTCATGATTTCTTTCAATTTCTCCATACATCTCGGTGCCTCGTCATTACAGACACGATCCACCTAGGAGACTCTACGCATCCTTCTATATAACCACATCTCAAATCCTTGAAGTCTTTTACTCATTAACTTATTAAGCGTCCAAGACTCCACGTCATAATGAAACCGAGAAAACAGCATTGTGCAGTCATATTTTTGCTTTAATACTCAGATCATGTGTTTTGAATAATTTACTCATTCTATTGAAAACAAAAAATCTTTTATAAATGATGGAATTACAACATTACACTGTAGAATATTTTATAAATGCTATTTAGTAAAATCTTTGTCAAATATAATAAATACATAGTGTAATACCGGCTAATAAGGGGAAAAGTATGTACTTGGAACATACAGTCCATTACAAATACAAACAATACTAAAAAAATGGATATTTTACAACTGTTTTCATTATATGTCTACAAATAATAGACATAATTATCTATGTTGACAATGGGACAGTATGAAAACAGTACCTTTATTTCTTATTACGTTCTAATAGTCTTATCAACTATAATTTATTCTCCTTGTAATTTCTAGTAGTCCTTGTATGAAATAAAATGTACCTTCCAGAGTTCAGTTTTAAGATAATGTCTGCACTGTCTCTTAATTAGTAAATTAAATTACATTTACTGATGGTTAGTAACGAAATGAACTTTAAGACAAAGTGCAAGAGGGGATCAATCTACTGCGCATGCCCAATTTCTCTATTACAATCCTAAAAACATACTGACACTCGTAGTTCATTGGAATGCACAGTCCTTATTTTATTACGCGACAAGTGGTACAGGAAATATTGTTTTGAATTGGCTATTCTGTTTTTACGTTTTAGGCTACATTTATACAAATAAAAGTATTTTAATTCGTTAAAACTCATTCAGTTTCTTTTCATTTAAATTCTTCACATTTTATTCATTATTCTGTAGTGTTATAAATTAGTTATCTATCCATGTATTATAAGTTTATGATGTCGACTGTTCAAAAGCAGGGTAAACAATTCGAAGTGCGCAACGGAATGTTATTAAGTGTTGTAAAGAATCAAAAAATAAACTGAATAAACTACACAGTTGCATGTTTTTAGAAATGTACGTACTACGCTGGCAGCAGCGCCTTGCCCACACTGAGTCCCGGGTTCATCTCGTCATTACATATCAGTAATTAGTAATTATTGTTAATATACTATCATTTTTGTTAATATTAGGTCAATTATTGTATGTCTGTGATTTGCTGTTGAAAAACCTTTTTCTAACATTGTTCACATAAATGTTTCTGTGAATGATGAGCATCCAAATGTTTAATACAAATCACTGAGAATTTGTCTGTAATAGAAAACTATTTGTAGCTGCATATCTTAAGAGAGCAAATTAAAAGCTCTGATTAGAACAAATATTTTTTAACATATAGGTATAAGTAACTCACTACCATCTCTCGTAAAACGATTGTTTAACATTGAGATTGTTAAAAAATATTTTGAATTTTCCTATTTCTTTTAATTAGATGGTAAACTTTAAATTTATTTAAAAAATATGTAAGATTTTAAGAAATAGTTTCCGATGAACAATTAAAATGTTCTCTTTTTTCTAATAATAAGTTCATCATAATAAAAATTCATTATTGTTAAAATAATATATTTTTCTATCAATATGAATAAGATAAGATAGATACATGTAGAATTTTATAATTATCTTCGTAAGTTATCACTATTTTGTAATACTATAATTTTTATATAAATTTGAAGTACCTGACAATACTTTGGTTCTTGTTTTGTTTTATACTAAATAGATCCTTCACTTAATAAATCGAAATTACTATCAAATTGTATTTGTTGAAAATAATAAATATTTTTGTAAATTTTATCTTCAATGTTTTGTAATAAACCAGTTTTTCAGCCAGCAGTTATCAGAGTATTTTCTTTTAACAATAGTACATACAGTAATTATTAATCCTACCAACATTGAACATAAGAGGGGCGTTCAAAAAGTTCCTGGAATTGCCTTGCCATTACCAAACAAGCAATGAGATAGCCGAACTAGCAATATGCATGTACACTCTTGTTTGAACAGGTTTGGACAATGCATAATGGTGTCAGTGCTCCATTGGAAGTGGATGTGAGTGGTTGTCAGTCAACATAATGTCATAGTTCGAACAACGTGCAAACATCAAGTTCATGTCCAAATCAGGAAAGTCAGCTTCAGAGACGCCGTTGTTTCTGCAGCAAGTTTACGGTGATAATTCACTAAAAAAATTCACTGTTTATGACTGGTTTGCGCAGTTTAAAAAGGGCAGGAGACGTTTAAAAAAATCACGTGAATAAACGATACTTCTGGTTGACTGATTTTAATGAAAATGTGCATGTCGGTTCTCCTAGTGGTAGAATGTTTGCCAATTACGATGGCATGCGGGTTGCACATGCGCAGTAAGTAGATCCCCCACCACAGCCCTGTAGCCTGTCAACTAAAGATACAGGCTACCTCTAAAGTAGTACTTCTTACTCGTGTTGTGTTGTGTTATCGTTGCGGTTATCGTTTTGACATTTGTGTCACTGTTGCGATTAAAAAAAACCGATTACTTGTGCGCACTCAAACTTCAGGGAAAAATGTTTGCAATTCAATTTGGGGTAATAGGCAATAAATTTTTTTCTCAATGATGTACCATTCATTTTGACAGGCCCAAAAGAGAGGGACATCATACCCTCTTTCTCTTATATTTACTATGCATTTATTTTTGTTGGAATTTCATACAACTGATATTAGGCCTATGCTGATGTAATTGATTTCAAAAAATTGACGTTTGTTTGTATAAAGTTCATAACTATAAAAAATGATTCAGGTTCTTGGAAGGAGACACCTGGCACAAACGATCTATCTTTGATGTCCCTTCAAAGAGTGATTTTTTTCAAGCTCGTTTATTATATCTGTTTCCACCCAACATATTACTCAACATTTATATCAAATTACAGATAAGATTTTATAACAAAATAATAAAACGTTATAATAAAATATTATGTCGTCCCGAAAAAAAAGTTACATTACATGACAAAAAATATGATGAGATTTAAACGTCTAACTTTGTACGAGCGTATCTTATCAAAATATCAGAGTATAATAATAACATATACAGAGTAATAAAATAAGATTCATTAGGAAGCAAAAGTAATTTTTTCAGAATTATTTGATGAAAAATGAGCTAGTTAAGAGTGTAGTGAACGAAACTGGCCGGCAGAGTGCCCTACCAATTGCGTATTGTCACAATTCTGTTTGAACACCGTGCACTGACTGAAATGAGTTGAGGAGAACAGTGGACGCAACACTTTCTCTCTCTGTCTCGCTACCCTCCTTACACGCCACCGTAATTGGCGAACAATATACCTAACTTAAGTTTCAATGTTTTACCATATTCCATTCTTGAGATATTTTGTTCACAAACAGACCAATCACTTAAAACATGTCTTTTTCGGTTCAGGGGGCCTGAAAACCTGCATTTCCAGTGAAAACTTGTTCGAGAAAAATTGACATGAAAACAATACTTTCCTTCCCTATATCTTCATATAAGACAAGAGAAGGTAAAAAGTACTCAAACAAGAATAGGTCATGTAAGAGGATGAAAGAAACAAATCATTAAATCCAAAAATTAAAAACAAAACTATATTCATAAAATAAACCATCAATCCACATTTAATTTGTCCAAACTGTACAATGAATCACTTTCAATCTCTTGCATGTGTTTTGGTACACCTCTGCCATTTTTAACCATTCTTAACAAAGGTAATATACTTTGCCAGGTTGACATTATTGAAATCTGTAAACAAAATACAAAAAGTACATAATTATCATTGAAATAAGTGTATTGCCTATACTTCTAAGCTTCAACAAAGTTCTTCACTAACTATAGCTGTTAAGAATGGTCCATTTTCTTACTGTTCAGTACAAGCTTAAAGAGAAGGAAGGTAAAATATCATGCACATTACGAGGCACAATGATTTCAATGTAAATATTTTTGATGCTAAGATGCTAGGTTACAGAGAAAATGGAAGGGAAGGTTAAGAAGCCACAACATAAAAGTGTTAACAAAAGATATAAAAATCAATAAGAATGAGGGCAGTTTGGAAAGTAACCCCTGTTTAGCTGTAAATAAAAAAACTTGAATAGAAAAAATTTTTCATTAGTAATGGATATAAGAGGTATGGCTATTAAATAACGAGACTGACGCTGCTGTGGATCAAGGAGACATGCATCAACCGCCATTAATCAACAGCTGTTTAGTGTGAACCTTTCTCTTAAGTATGCAGCTAGTCTTGCTTCTGTAAACAACACTGTTTATTCAGAGCCTACGTTCACGTTATTTTTTTGTTTTGCTGAATAAAATTATTACTGTAATAGTAAACCAATGAATTATTGTGAAATTTCACTTTAAACTTGGAAAAACTGCTACTGAAACTTATAATTTACTGAAAGAAGTGTATGGCAGTGAATGTTTATCGCGGGCACAAGTTTTTGAATGGTTTAAGCGTTTTCAAAATGGCAGAGAAGAAGTTGAAGATGAATCGCGGCCAGGTCGCCCTTCAATATCAAAAACGGATAAAAATGTTGAAAAAGTCAGTAATTTGATTCGGTCTGATCGTCGATTAAGTATTCGCGCAATTGGTGAAACTGTAGGTATTGATAAAGAATGTGTACGGCAAATTTCACATGACAATTTTAACATGCATAAAATGGTGCCTAAAATTCTAACGTTTGAACAACATGAAGCTCGCAAAAATATTTGTACCGACACTTTATATGCGATTGAAAATGACCCAAATTTTTTGGAAACGATAATAACATGTGATGAAATGTGGTCTTTTACTTATGATCCAGAAACGAAGCGCCAATCCATGCACTGGAAGAGCCAAACTTCACCAACAGCCAAAAAAGCTCGAATGAGTAAGTCTAAATTTAAAGCAATGATTACTTTTTTTATATCAATGGGATTGTGTACCTTCACTGGGTTCCTGAAGATCAAACAATTAATCAATATTACTACCTTGAGGTACTTTCTAAATTACGTCAAAGAGTAAGGAAAAAACACCCCGAAATGTGGAAGGACAAATCATGGGTTCTCCACCAAGACAATGCGCCAGCTCATTCCACGTTATCTGTCAAGAGGGTCCTAGCCAAGTACAGCATCTCAAAGTTAGAACATCCACCTTATTCACCAGATCTTGCACCATGTGACTTCACATCCTACCTGTTCCCTAAGGTGAAATCTAAAAATTAAAAGGGACAAGATTTGAGTCTGTCGAAGCTGTAAAAGAGAAAGTGGCACGTGTCCTGAAGGAGCTGACAGAAGATAACTTCCAGCAATGTTTCCAACAATGGAAAATTTGCAAGAAGCGTTGTAGGGATAGAGAAGGAGCGTATATTGAAGGTGACAATAAGTGATAATGTATAAAATTAAAATAACATTTTTTACATCAGTCTCGTTATTTAATAGCCACACCTCGTATTATTGTTCACATATTATTGTGGATGATAGATTTAACTGTTCCCTGTTTACCAATATAATCACTTTTCCACATAATCACTGTTAACAGCGACACATTTACACCAATGTACTATGCTTTGGAAAAGTCCGTCAAGGAAGAAGTCTGAATTTTTCATATGGCACCATTTCCTTACCACCGCTATCACCTCTGCATCTCTCCGGCCGCGTTGGCGATGTTGGTAACGTGCTCGCCTCTCATCACGTGGTCTTGGGTTCGAATCCCACTCGGGCATGGCATTTTTTTATACGTTACAAAAATTCATTTCATCCTTCACCGTCTGCATTAGCAGCAATTTGCAAAACAGTCGGACGTTAAACAAAAAAAAAAAAAAAACCTCTGCATCCGAAGAGAAACACACACCCTTGAGATGTTCCTTAAGCTTCGGAAAAAAGAAAAAGTCACGGGGTGCAAGATCTGGGCCATAAGGTGGATGAGGTAAAACGTCTTGAAACCCACACTTTTCTAGTGTTGTACACTTTTCAGACTTGCGCAATGATAAGCGTTCCCATTATACAGAATTGGCTCTTTGTCTGGACAAACCTACGCAGCCGTCGCTTCAGATTTGATAGGGTAGGAACATATTGTTCGGACTTAACAGTACAGCCACGTTCCCAAAACTCCATATGAACGATACCATCTTAATCCCAGAAAACAGTAATCATGACTTTCCGGCAGATGGTTTTTTTGAATTTTTTTGGTTGCAGCTGTGAATCGTCGCTAGGGTAACTGTTTACAAAGAGTTCCAGTACATGTTTACCACTTTTGAGACTGTCTGGCCCACCATTATAATAATGATAGAGGGATTACTTTTCGATATGCCCTCATACATTTTAAAACTACAGCTTTTTACTATTTTTCAACACATTCACCATCAAAATTTAAGCATTTGTCATAGCATTTCATTAATTTACAAATTCTTTCTTCATAAAATTTAGGCAGCTGAGCACATAGCTAATCTTTCACGACATTTTGAAGTTTGTCGTAGTCATTGAAGTACTGCAATACAAGCCAATTCTTTACGTAATTGAAGAGATGAAAATCACATGGGACCAAGTCGGGGCTGTTAGAAGGATGAAAAAAAAGAACCCATTTGAATAGCTTTTAAAGCTCTTGAGTTTTCCAAGCACCATGAGGACAAGCGTTGTCATGCAAAAACACAACACCGAATGTCAGCATACCGCAACGTTTGTTTTAAATAGTTCGCTTAAGTTTCTTCAAAATGTCACAGTAGACATCTGAAGTGATAGTAGTACCACATTCCATAAATTCAACCAACAAAACTCCTGCTGCATCCCAAAAAACTGTAGCCATAACCTTGCTTACAGAGGTCCACAAAACCAAACAAACGGGTTCTGTCTTAGACTTCCTTTCACATTACAACGCGAAAGGAAAAGGTTTTTTATCTCTTCAATACATGAGAAAGTGGCTTGTGTCGCAGCACTTTGATAACACCATGAATTTCAAAATGTCACAAAAGATTGGCTAAGTGACCAGGCAGCTGAATTTTATAACGAAAGAATTTGTAAATTAGTGAAACGTTATTACAAATGCTTAAATTTTAAAGCTGACTATACTGAAAAATAGTACAAAACTGTAGTTTTAAGATGTATACCGGGTGCGGCGTAAGTCGCTACCCCAAACATTCATACGTGCGTTGTAGATTTTATATATTGTGTACATTCAAAAATAAATCTTTATAATGCATCCTGCAGTTTGAAATATTTCTATTTCATATAATGAATTAATATAATAATTTCACTAACCTTCTTTTTAAACTGCGTCACCTTTATTTTATTCCTACTTACACGTGTTTCGGTGGATCCACCATCTTCAGAGTAAATGAAAAATTGAAACTAAAAATTTTTTTCATTTATTTAAAATTTACAGAAGATGATACATCTTCAGTCACTTGTATAAAACTGATTTAAAATTAATTTATTTTAATTTATCCCTTCTCATATTTACTGTAGATAGCCTCATATTTACTGTAGGCGATCTACAGTAAATATGAGAAGGGATAAATTAAAATAAATTAATTTTAAATCAGTTTTATACAAGTGACTGAAGATGTATCATCTTCTGTAAATTTTAAATAAATGAAAAAAATTTTTAGTTTCAATTTTTCATTTACTCTGATGATGGTGGATCCACCGAAACACGTGTAAGTAGGAATAAAATAAAGGTGACGCAGTTTAAAAAGAAGGTTAGTGAAATTATTATATTAATTCATTATATGAAATAGAAATATTGTGTACATGTAGAGCTTGCAGTAAGGCCGGCCTGTGTGGTTTCATTTTTAACGTTGATGACATTCTTCTAACACTTCTATCTGAAATGCCTAACTCTGTGGAAGCACGTCTTGCTGATTTATTTGGAGAATTGACAAATGATTGTGCAACGTGGTGTAAACTTTCTTCAGTAGTAACCGATACAGGGCGACCAGATCCGGGTAAATCATTGACTGAACCTGTGCTTTCAAAGCGTTTATTTAAATTATACATACTTTTCGTACACGGCGGCAAAACATTAGGAAATTTTATGCAGACCTGATCATGTACTTTATCATAATTACAATTAAATTTGCTCCATTGTTGTGTAATAAATACTCTCTGTTGAAGTGACAGTTTTCTATTCATAATGAAAGATGTCTTTAACTGTAACAAATGAATATGTGAAGGTAGCAACTAACACGAATACACGAGTAGAACTGAAAAGAGAGATGTGTAAATGTACTGGCGTTCAAGGTTACCCCCCACCACTTCAGTGAATGAACATGTGCGACTTATGCCGCACATGGTATAATAAAATACAAGTTTTTTATTTACAGCTAAATGGAGGTTCCTTTTTGAACTGCCCTCACGTTTAAACATTTCTGAATGTTTAAAAAGTCAAAAGATGACAAGTGCTGATCGTAGAGGAAGCAAAAGGCCACCATGAGCTATAGAGCTATGAGATGATGATGATGAGAAATTAGGAATTACGTACCTGATCATCAATTGTCATGCTCAGCCGCCTGAAGACTTTAATCATATTTATATCCTTACTAATAATGTACCATCTATAATATGTATCCAGTAAGAGAGTCGCCCAATCTATCAACTGAATGTTGCCAGGATATTCCATTAAAAAGTCGATCAAATACTCTATCAGAATAACACTAGCAGGCAATGAAATCGTTGACTGGACCAACGAGAATGCTTTACTATCTGGTACAACAGAGGTTAACAACACATTCTTCAGAAGACTCTTTGCAACATCACATTTTAGTAACTTTTTCTTTTTATTTTTGACACCACCCTTATCATCGCTGCCACCACTACTGTTACTCTCAATCTGTTGCAAACAATATCCAATCGTCATTAATGTACAGTTCAACGGGATGTCATTCAAGTTTTTAAATACCCAGGTTAATGAACCAGTATCCATTGTTTCTAGAAAAGTCGGTACGATACGCTCACATATCCTGTAACATTACAATTAAATTTTTATTTAACATTGCGGCACTTCATTAACATTTTAAAAAAATCTGGTGTGAAACACTCACACAACTTTCTCTTGCCAGTGCAAATATTTAACAATAAACCTAACATTAGAAATAAACAAAAAACTAACCTCAATAAACATAATAAAATTTAATCATATATGAAAGACGCAAAATGAAAATCAACCTCATTTTGGCTTAAAAATACGGAAAATCACTCTTACACACTAAACTAGGCTCTGTAGAGAAAAATTCTCTGAATAAAAGTTGTAGATCTTTTAATTTTTTATAAATTCGATTATATACACTTTTGTCATAAAATGCATACTAAGGCCGAAATCTTAAAAAAAATTGATTTTTCACACGTTTTTGTGAGAAAAACAGAAAACCGCTAATTACCGCTAAACTAAACGTTATACAAAAAATGTTTGAAATAAAAGTTGTAGGACTTTAAATTTTCTACATTTTTTATTATATAAAGTTTTGCGCTAAAATGCATATTAAAGCCGTAATCTTAAAAAAACAACGTTTTTATGTGAAAACAGCCTCACCAAGAATTTCAGCAAACAAGGCGCCTACCCTATCTTGTAAAGCATAAAAAATTTAGTAAACCAGGCGATTTTTAAAAAAAATGTAGGACCAGTTTTTGAGAAAATCGCAAAAAAGTGAAAAATTACACGAATAAACTACTACTTCCGGTTGACCGATTTTGATGAAAATGGTCGTGTCGGGTCCGGTAGTAGTATGTAACTTAAGTTTCAAGTTTCAAGTTCGTACGATGTTCCGTTCTTGAGATATTCTATTCTCACACGCGCGCGCGCGCGCGCACGCACGCACACACACACAGACCAATCGCTATAAACATGTTTTTTGGGTTCAGGGGGTCTGAAAACGTGTAGATCCGATGAAAACTCGATTTCGAAAATCGACATGAAAACAATACTTTCCTTCCTATATATTCATATAGGCAAGAGAAAGTAAAAATACAATAAGTATTAAAAACATTCCTATAGTAAACAAACCGGGTCGATTTGTTGGTAGTCTGGATAGTGGTTACCGGTGTACTTTGATGGTTGGAATTCAATTAACCATACTTTCTCAAGAATGGTTGGCCTTAGTCTGTACAAGACTACACCTAATTCACATGTCATACATATCATCCTCATCTCATTGGGTCATGGGGGTTGCTTATTGTTTAAATTGAACAGATTGCAACCTACACACATAGGGTTAAAAAACGAAATTAACACAACCAATAACAAATATTATTGTAATATTGTGTTTGTATCAAATTTTTATTGTATTTAATCAATTTTTTTAAATAAAAAACAAATTGTGTAGCTGCTAGATCGACTGTATACTCCACCGTAAACACACACAAAATGTTTAGATAAATTCTCCCGCGTATGTCTCTCGATAGTCTTTATACATATGTACGGTCTTCAACAATAGTATACACACCCACACGCACACATACACAAAATGACGTTTTGATAACTTCCCCCATGTATGTCTCCCGCCATCATCAAACCCTTTCATCTACTTCAACGTACTCACAAGTACACACACACATATACATTTATGAAAATTTTCATTAGGGCCCTAAGGGTTATCATTTTTGAAAACTCAAAAATAAATTTTACTGTGAATATAAATACGAATATGGTGTGAAATTTTCATGAAAATCTGTTCAGTAGTTTTGGAAATTAGCCTGCACAAAAAACATGTTTTGTCTCTAATATTAGTAAAAATAATGTACAAGGTGTGGCTATTAAATAACGAGACTGAGGTAAAAAATTTCATTTTTATTTTATACATAATCACTTATTGTCACCTTCAATATACACTCCTCTATCCATACAACAATCCATGCGAATTTTCCATTGTTGGAAACAGTGCTGGAAATCATCACTGTCAACTCCTTCAGGACACAAGCCGCTCAAAAATGTTTGAAATGAAACTCACAAAAATGTTTGTACTGACACTTTGTACGCGACTGAAAATGACACAAATTTTTTGGAAACGATAATAACATGTGATGAAACGTGGTTTTTTTACTCATGATTTGGAAACAAAGCGCCAATCCATGCACTGGAAGAGCCGAACTTCCCGAGAGCCAAAAATGCTCGAACGAGCAAGTCAAAATTTAAAGCAATGATGATTGCTTTTTTTGATATCCATGGGATTGTGTACCATCACTGGGTTCCTGAAGGTCAAACAATTAATTAATATTACTACCTTGAGGTACTTTCTAAACTACGTCAAACAGTAAGGAAAAAACGCCCCAAAATGTGGAAGGACAAATCATGGGTTCTCCACCAAGACAATGCGCTAGCTCATTCCACGTTATCTGTCAAGAGGTTCCTAGCAAAGTACAGCATCTCAGTGTTAGAACATCCCTCATTCACCAGATCTTGCTCCATGTGACTTCTACCTGTTCCGTAAGGTAAAATCTGCATTAAAAGGGACAAGATTTGAGTCTGTGGAAGCTGTAAAAGAGAAAGCGGCATGTGTCCTGAAGAAGCTGACAGAAGATGACTTTCAGCATAGTTTCCAACTATGGAAAATTCGAATGGAGTGTTGTAGGGAGAGAGGAGTGTATATTGAAGGTGGCAATAAGTGATTATGTATAAAATTAAATGTTTTTATGTCAGTCACGTTATTTAATAGCCACACCTCGTAAAATGTCTGATATCTGATGTCGTAAAATGATGTATGATATCTGTTGATCTAAGGTAGGTATTTAAACACCCCTTTACCACTTTACCCCTTGACCATTTTACTAATCACCATTACAATCCTGTGGTGTAATTCATACTGTAGTATTTAGTCAATCTCATTGTGCAGGTGAAAATAAACTATCAGTTTATAGCACACACGATACATGCAAAACCATCCTAACTGGAATACCAATAGAGTTTTCTAGTCTTACTATTTTTATACTATTACTACACTATTAGTTTTCCAGAACTACAGTCTTGCTATTCTCAGTAAAATAGAGAATAACTGAATAATACTCAGAGTAGATTTGTTCATTATCACCATAGACAAAATACACAAACACACACACAAAACAAATGTAGTTTACATGATGCTAAACTGACACAATTACACAGCTGTAATAGACTTTGAATCATACTTGAACCCAGTAGACTAATACAAGTAACAAAGTTAAGAGAAAACATAAAAAGTCGAAAGTAAATTACAAAATTAAACAATGAAATTTAGTATACCATCTCTAAGTTTAAGTTGAGCCTGAAGACCTTCCAATAATGATGTGTGACCTGGCCTTAGACTTTCATAGACACTATCTAATCGCCCAGATGTTCAACCACTTTCAAAAACATCAACTAAAGAGAAAGGAACGATTTATAAAGGTTATTTAACCCCTTAACAGTTTCTTTTTTTAGCCAAAAATGTTTATATCCTGTTCAATTTTTATTTTCACAATTTTGTATAATATTACTGAATAAAGACATAGATCAATTTCCATTCACAAAAACATTATTTTAAAAAAAAACAAAAATTTTGAATTGCCAGAGGTACTGGCCATCACTTACGAATAAATAATAAACAATCCTACTACAATAAACGGAATTGAAATACCGTACTAAATACTATGTATGAAATGAAACCTACTACTAAAAAACTATAAACAATATCGAATAGCTTACAATTTCTTTTCGTAAACACTTATAACGAACTTATAACTTTACAACGAAACGCACCGAACTAACCAAAACATAACCTTTTACGCAACATTAGAGAGTACGATGTAAACAAATAACATAGAGTTATCTAACCTATAGAAAGGAACCTTTACTATCGCTAATATTAAAGTTACGGATATAAGATAAACTACTTTTAATGTTACGGCGAGATATTTCGACAGAGAACAGAATAAATCGAGACAAATTCAGTTGCGAGTTATCTCGTCAGGGGCTCTTTTCTACAACATTTACATTGCAGAGGTACTGGCCATCATCATAATATTATCTCGTCATAAACCGTTTAGGGGTTAAATATATTTTTTTCATAAAATCTTTATCACCATGAGTTTATTAAGAGTTTTTTTAACAGTTTCTTTTATCACAGCATCATATTTGACATACAAAATTTCATCTTTTTTTACCGAAACTACAATTTGTACAAAGTTAAATTAGCAATGCCCAATTGTTAATTTAACTTTGCACAAATTGTAGTTACAATAAAAAAAGATTAAATTTTGTATGTCAAATATGTTGCTGTTATAAAAGAAACTGTTAAAAAAACTCTTAATGAAATCATGGTGATATAGATTTTATGAAAAAAATATATTTAAATAACTTTTATAAATCGTTCCTTTCTCCTTCAATGATAAATTTAAAATGATTAAAATGTATTAAAGTACATCGCTTAGTTACTAAATTTATATTTTAATTGTTGTAATGTAATTGTTTAAAATTCTTGGATACATAATAAGACGACTATTTATGGTTTCGTAACTTCCCCATAGTAATCAGCTATATGAAATATCTGTTCTTCTAACTCTTTGTGGGACATGCTAGTGAACGGAAGGAACATTATCAGTAGATGCACAAGGCACGTAACAAGTAATTTAAATACAGTTACTAAAATTTATATTAATAAAAAATTAAAACCAAATTTTTAAAAAGTTAGTACAGTACTGTCCCAGGCCCAGGCTAATGGCCCTGGTATTTGACCCAAAAATTAACCCATAAAATAACATAAAAAGTAATTTTGTGAAGAGAGGGAACTGTAATTCTTTACGCAGAATAATCAGATAATATATTAAAAGGAAAATTTTAGTTTTATTATAAAAAAAATTCTATTTGAATAATATATAAACCAGTGCATTATATTAAATTTAAAAATTATCCATTATTTTTGTATAAAATTGAGATATTTTGTATATACACACACGCACGCGCGCGCGCGCGCGCGCGCGCACACACACACACAGAGACCAATCGCTAAAAAAATGTTTTTTCGGTTTAGGGGGTCTGAAAAACGTGTAGATCCGGTGAAAACTCGATTTCAAAACATCAATATGAAAACAACAGTTTCCTTCCTATATATTCATATAGGCAAGAGAAAGTAAAAAAACATCGAGATTAATTTTAACAATATTCAGATACAAATTTATACCTTTACTAGCTACCCATCCCAGTTTCAACCGAGTATAATTTCGTTTTACTTCAGTAGTTTTAAAATTTGGGTTATAACCTATATAAGACCAATTAGTTTGAAATTTATAAACATTTAAGGGTTTAAGAGTTGAATACCCTTTTCAACGCCTTAGGGAATTACTCTGCAACGTGCATTTCGCTTGAAGTTTAATAACGCCTTATCAACTGATAAATCAGTTGTGGTAAAAACAATTCAGAGAAACCGTTTGGTTGCAGAAAAGAAAATTAACTGGGTAGTCATTAACTTCATAAGCTGGTGTTGAACGTGTATCAAGTTGAACGTGTATTAAAGAATGTACAAGTGTCCAGATTGTTCTTTTTCAAGGAAAATCCATTGTATATCTGGATACTGCCCATAACAGACTGGTGGAGTGTCAAATTTTTTACACTCAATCTGGTCATTGCAAGGCTAAAATAAATAGTTCTGTTTCTTAACACATGGTCAGCCAATTAAATGACTGAATCATTTTAAGAACAGAAGAGGTAGAGGTGTAAAAGACACTAATCAGAGTTATCTCCTCTGAAAGTAATAAATTTCATTATACAGCCAGACCCTGTGGTGAATGAAGTGAAGGTGTCATTTGCAGAGTGGAAAATATGTGCTATTCAGAGGGCCCGGCATGCTGATAAGTGTACTTTTCCACTCGGTGAGGAAGGCAATGGTAAACCACCTCACTCCTCGTTTTACATAGTAAAACCTCTACAGGTTCAAACCAGCCTTTCGGTTGATGACCTAAACAACAACAATATCTGGATAAAATATAATAATTAGAAAACTCATCTGACAACAATTTTTTTTATCAGTAAGCTGGTTGTTCCACCAATTACCTCGATGAAGTACAAAAATACTTCAGCGCAGACTTGCCTAGATGCTGGATAGGATGTGCACTGAAGAATATTAACAAATCATGCTATGGCCCCCCTGATTACTGGAGAGATCCAAGGAAATTTAGATTACTTACTTTTCTCTTTTGATATGAAAAAAAAGCTGTAAGAATTCTTTTTCTGACACTAACAACTTTCAATTATATAAAATAATACAATTTTTGTAATGAACTTTTGAAAATCTGGAGATCATAAAATCATAAATGTTACACATAAAAATCCATCTTTAAATGATGATTCTCACAACTGACATCAAAAAATTCCCTTCACAGAAATTTAATCAATCCAAAAATATATATATAGGCCTAACTGTTGTGACCTATTTTACGCAATTTACCGCGGAATACGAGGGTGGTCTGAAAAAGTTTCCGACCTCAACGTGAAGATGGCAGCACTCGTAAATAAAAGCTAGTGAATTTTGTTGTTCATCTGCTGACAGTTACTCACCAAAGTTTCAGCCATTTTGAACGCGCAGTTATGTAACAGTCGTTTAAGTGAGTTGATGTGAGTGTTTTCGTGAAAATTGACAAAATCGAGTATCGAGCTGTCATTAAATATTTGTTTTTGAAAGGCAATACGCCTACGCAAATCAAATATGAGTTGGATTCTGTGTATGGGGACTCTGCACCATAATTTTTCACAGTGAAATTTTGGGCAGCTGATTTAAACGTGGCCATAAGAGCTTGGGAGATGATGAACGTTCGGGACGTCCAAAAACTGCAAATACCGACGAAAACATCGCCAAAGTTCACCAAATGGTGCTAGACGACCGCCGAATTAAAGTGAGAGAGATAGCAGAGATTATGAACATGTCAAAAAAAACATGTTTGTCACATATTAAATCAACATTTAGGCATGAGAAAGCCGTCCGTGCGTTGGGTGCCACGTTTGCTCACGTTAGACCAAAAATGTGCTCAAATGAACATTTCCAACGCTCTGTTGGCGCAATAAATCCGAGTTTTGGCGCCGATTAATTACTGTAGATGAAACTTGGATACACCATAATATGCCCAAAACAAAAATACACGCTGAACAGTGGACTGCAAAGGGGGAACCAGCTCCGAAAAAAAGCTAAAACTGTTTTTTCGACTGGGAAAGTGATAGTGACTGTTTTTTGGGATAGTCATGAATTTATTTTAATTGATTATCTTCAAAAAGGAAAAACCATTACAGGAGCTTACTACGCATCATTACTTGACAAGCTAAAGACAAAAATTGCGGAAAAACGGCCACATTTGCAGAAAAAAAAATCCTGTTTCACCAAGACAACGCACCGTCTCACACCTCAGCGATTGCCATGGCGAAAATCCACGAATTACGGTTTGAACCGCTTATCATCTGCCTTACTCACCAGATCTAGCCCCCAAACAACTTCTTTTTGTTCTCTCATCTAAAAATTGCGCTCAGAGGACAGAGATTTTTGTCAAATGAAGAGGCAATCACCTTCGTGATTAACTATTTTGCAGAGAAAAATGCCGAGTACTATTTGGACGGGTTACAGAGATGGGAGCATTGCTGGGAGAAGTGAGTAAAGTTACAAGAAGACTATGTTGAAAAATAAAAAAAAATTCAGAAAAAATGTCTTTTATCTTTGTTAGGTCAGAAACTTTTCAGACCACCCTCGTAAATAGTTTTAAGCTGAGAAAAATCATCAATTCTTTTTACACTCAGTAGACCTACTAAGTGTATGGATGTGCAGCTATGCTGACATGTTGCAGAGAGGGAATGGTTTGTTGCCTGAAGACATCGGTCAGTCACGTGAATGATCTTACTTATTTGTTCATCTATTCATCAGCTAAATATAGTACGGTATTATTTGCGTTTTTTCGTTTGTTGCATAATTATAAAAGTACATACATTTATTATTGTATACTGTATTGTACAGTACATAAGAAATACGGTGAATAGAGGTCGCAAGTACTTGAAGTAACAGAAATTACTTTTCAGTAATAATCAAACTATTTTTATACAAAAACTAGCAACTCCTGCTCGCGTTGCTTCACAGAAGCTAATGTAGGCCTCATTAAATTATTTTAAAACTTCTCTATACACAATATTTGTGGTTTGTTGCCCTGTGGCAGCAAGATAAATTGTTTTTCTGCACTTCCAGCTCTAGAAAGTCCGACAAAACGTTGTCCATAAGTGAAGGAAGCACTGTTGTCTCAAATCGATACCCACCGTTTTAATTGTTTGTCCCTGCGATTTAACAGAATTGAATAGAATGCATAGAAGAATACCAATGGAAAAGAAAGAGACAGTTGATATATGGCTGAGATAAGAGAAAGTAATACGTGGGTGCGGTATACAGAGTAATTGGAAATATATGACTCATTCACTACCTGTCGAATGAAAACAAATGAATGTACAGTACAAAAATAAAAATTTTGAATATTTCCGAATTTTTGATGGTTTTGAAATCGAATGTTATTCTTCACATTTTTCTATGAAATATAAAAGTTGAATTGTGCTTCTAGCCCAAAAAATACACCATCCAGAGGATTTAGAAAAAATAAAAGTGCTATGCACCCAATAAACTAAAAAATGCGACATCGTCACAGTTTAAGTTGCTTAACTCACTTAATTAAAGTTACTTAAAGTTGCAAAATAACTTATATTGATCAGAAAGCTCTAAGCTATGCAACAATGAAAGATTTTAAAAAATCAGTTCAGTAGTTTCTGAGATTACCACATACAAACAAACAAACAGACGTTTCTTCTTTATTATATTAATATAGATGCATTATTCTTACCTTTTTTTGGTAAAAAGAAGTCACTAGGAATAGAAAAATTTGTAGAATAAATGATATAATTGCACTGCACTGGGAGGTCTGAATTGACTAAACTTCTAAAATCTGATCAAAAATTCTCGGCAGTAAGTAACAAAGGACGACCTTGTTTGCAGTGCTTGCAGGATTGGCTGAAAGCCTGAACAATATTTACTAACACTGCCAGTGTGCCAGCGATTAACACTTTGTGTACAAAGCCCGAGTATAGCTCGTGGCATCGTATTAAATTCCATAGTAAATGTCTATCATTGTGCAAGTGTCTCAATTCACATATCTGGGCTGTGACATAAGTTACAAAGATGAAATGGATGTGGAGAAGAAAATAGGAAAGTTCCAAATGATTTGTGGAAGTATCAGTAGGACATTGGGGAAAAAAGCTACCACAAACACAATAATGAAATTTTATAAAACAATGGCAGCTCCAATACTCCTCTATGGTAGTGAATCTTGGGTAACATCAAAACCACTTGAGAGTAAAGTGCAGGCAGCGGAGATGAGATTTCTTCGCAGAACTAAGGGCTGTGACAGGAGAGATCACATCAGGAATGAGGAAATAAGGAAGGAGCTGAACATCTTCTGCCTGAATGAGAGAGTTGCATCGTATCGCCAACAATGGAAAGAACATGTTGAACGAATGTCAGCCGATAGGCTTCCACTAAAAATTTTCAAGTATCAGCCGGTAGGCAAAAGAGATATAGGCAGGCCACGGAAAAGGTGGCAATGATTATTACCATAAGGATAAAAAAAAACAAATGTTATAAGATTGAATTAAATTTATCATTGATAAAATATTAATCAAACTGAATTACATATTTAATATTGAGGGAACTGTTTTCTAAAATTATTAATATAAGCTGAATGTGAGTCGGAACAGGCCATGGCCTAATCCCTGTTTGAAAGAAGAAGAAGAAGATGTCTATCAGCGTATTATCGGGATTCGTTCGTTCAGAACGATTCAGTAGTTCATTGTGTTCAATTTACATTGTTTTCAATGCTCTCAGGTAGATATTTCTAAAAGTAATATGATAAACAAATAGTGCATCGTAGTACAGCATGAATTTTGAGGTTATGGTTGGTTCAGTGTTTGTTTACGTGATCTTTTGCGCTGATATAGAATTATTTTAGTTAGTAGTGTTTCTTTTATGACAACTTTGTTTATTATTTTAGTTATAGGCATGTATTTTCAATGCTCTTTATAATACGATGTAAACAACGAAGTTTTTTCGTGTTATACGAATGTTGTACGTGTCTGTGACCGCAAGTGTTTATTATTTTTTATTCGTTATTATTTATATTTAGTGATTTTTACGTAGTATTTTATTGTGGTGTAGATATATTTTAGGGTATCTATTTTTACAATTTATATTATAACAAGAATCTGTAAAGTCTGCTTGGAAAACAAAATTCACTACGGGAAAATGAGGAAGAAAAGAAACTACTTGATATTGTGACTGTGCAGTAGTACTGTGCATACCTGACTGTTTTAGAATTTACCACACTAAAGCTAATTATGTATAAAAACAGTTACAAATTGTTTATTTTTTAATCAAATTTATTTATCATATTGTGTATCAGAATACTTATCAATAAAACTTTTTAAAATGTCGTATATAATTTAAAATAATGACACTGAAAAAGCAAGACGTCGCAATTTTTATTTTTTAGTTTTTTTACACCACATTCAAGACTTCACAGTATTTCTGCTAAGTTATATAACATACTCATTTTATACATCAAAATAAAGTGTATTTTGTGCTCTTTCAGGAACTGCAATATGCCTTTCCACATGTAATATGAAATTCACTGCAAATTTTTTACTATACATCAAAAAACCCCAGTATTCACGGACCCTACCCATCTAAAATAGTCGGTATTCAAAGCATTAAATAAAGAGCTATAGAAACATAGTAGGGTATCTGATGTCTCAAGGGGTCAGTCGGCCCTGGGAACCCGATTTGCCGCCTTAACACATCAGTCGGCCTCGACGTGTTAGTCTGTAATGTCTGCAGTTAACCATATAATTTCACACAAACTACCAAATAATCTGAAGATCACAACTCAAATGAGTCAGCACAGTTAAAACATAGCTTTCTTGTTTAGAACTTTCTTGTTTAAACATTCTCATGTTTAATCAAGGTACAAAGTTTAATAAACAAACTCAAATATTCAATTGATTTTAACAATATCCAAAAAAAAATTTTTTTTAATTATTCAGGATTAAAGCATTAAAGGAAACGAATTTGTGCAAACTTACCCAATTTCAGACAATCCTTCTTTTAGTAAAACATCTACAGTATCAACAACATGTAATGATGATTGATTTGGCTTATCAAGTGGTTCACCAGAATCATCATTTATCAAAATGTTTTTATCAGAAATTTTCTTCTCATCAGCAGAAACAGTAGCAGAATTTTCACTTTTTCCCCAGTTGACAAATACAGCATTATCAACAACAGAATTATCACTCTGTGTACCGACCAATGCAGCCAACTTTTGTTTGACTAAACGGTAATGTGCTACAGCTAAATATTGACCGACAATCAGAAGTAAGTCTGTTTGGCCACCCGACCATAATTTAGGTGACATACAATACAACTTGAAGTTATATTTACACTGGACCAATCTGTGCATGATATTTATTATCAACAGTAATGCACCTGTAATAAATTTTTTTTAAATATTACAATCATTTCAACAAAAACTGCAATAATTACACACACCTCTAAAATACCAATCAACACAGTTTAATATCTGTTAATACAAGAACGTGATCAAATTAGGATTCAAACTAAGGCCCTTCTTTATAATTATGCTCTAACAATTTTTAAAAGTTCAACCCTACAGAGCCATATATTTTTTTTACAAGAATGTACGATACTAGTCCATATTATGACAACTTGCACATTTATGTATTAAAATGTAACGATGTAATTTTTGAATAAAAATCTAGTGTGAAACACTCACACAACTATCTATTGCCAATGCAAATAATTTACAATATAACCTAACATTAGTAATAACACATTAGAAATAAACTAAAAACTAACCTCAATAAACATAACTTAATTTTCATCATGAGTGAAAGACGCAAAATAAAAATAGACCTCAGTTTGGCTTCAAAATACGGAAAATCACTCTTTCATGCTAAACTAGGCTCTGTAGAAAAAAATACTCTAAATAAAAGTTGTAGATCTTTTGATTTCCTATAAATTTTATTATATACACTTTTGTCGTAAAATGAACACAACAAGGCTGAATTCTTAAAAAAATTGATTTTTCACACGTTTTCGTGAGAAAAAAACAGAAAATCGCTAATTACCGCTAAACTAAGCGTTATACAAAAAAATGTTTGAAATAAAAGTTGTAGGATTTTTTTACAACTTTTGCCATATACATTTTTGCGCTTAAATGCATATTAAAGCTGCAATCTTAAAAAAACCATTTTATTACGTGAAAACAGCGTCACCAAGAATTTCAGCAAACATGGCGCCTACCATATCTTGTAGAGCATAAAAAAATTTAGTAAACCAGGCGATTTTTAAAAAAATCGTAGGACCGGTTTTGAGAAAATCACAAAGAAGTGAAAAATTACACAAATAAACTACTACTTCCGGTTGACCAATTTTGATGAAAATGTTCTTGTCTGGTTCGGTAGTGGTATGTAACTTAAGTTTCAAGTTTCAAGTTTCAAGTTTCAAGTTTGTACGATGTTCCATTCTTGCGATATTCTGTATACACACACACACACACACACAGACCAATCGCTAAAAACATGTTTTTTGAAAAAAAATGGTATTAAAAGCTTTCACCTGTCTCAATTCTGAACTTTTCAAAATTACCTGGTAAAATAACACGATTTTAGCTTTGCATTCTTTGGACTAGTGGGTACAAGCAGTCTGGCAGCGTAAGGGTTAATAACAAACCACCTTCATCACTGAACGCCACAAAGGTTAAAAAATTTCTTTCCAACAAACAACAATTCTGAACTAAATTACAATTCAGGTCTATTAAGCATACATTTCTAGCATATAAGGTGTGATCAAAAAGTAAGGTGACTTTTCATTTTTATAAAAAAATATTCATTTATTCATCCAAAACTATGTTATCCTCTTCAAAATAATCCCCCTCTGATACAATGCACTTGTGCCAGCGCTCTTTCCAGTCGTCAAAACATTTCTGAAATGCACTTTTGGGTATTGCCTTGAGCTCCTCCAGCGATGCAGCCTTAATCTCCAAAGAAGAGCTTGGGCTCTTCCACTGGGATGATTGGGCTTTGGTTTCGCCGTCATAACCATAGACCCATGTTTCGTCACCAGATACAACCCTTTTGAGCAGATCAGGATCATCATTGACATCGTTCAACATGTCTTGGGTGATGTTCATGCGACGCTGCTTCTGATCAAAATTAAGCAGTTTTGGAACGAATTTCGCTGACACACATGTCATACCCCAAACATCCATTATAATTGATTGGAATGAGCCAAACGATATGTTAAGATCATCAGCTATTTCTCTAATCATGATTCGATGATTTTTCAACACAATTTCTTTCACTTCCTGAACATTTTCGTCGGTTTTTGACGTGCTGGGGCATCCAGAGCGAGGTTCATCATTAACATTTTCTCGGCCTTCTTGGAATAACTTATACCATTTATAAACATTTTTTTTGCTCAAAGTTGACTCACCGTACGCCACTGTCAACATTTCAAGAGTTTTTGAACACTTAATGCCATTTTTTACACAAAAATTAATACAAACTCTCTGCTCCATTATTTTCAACAGCAAAAAATCATCGAGCATGCAAACACGAATCTAACCTTTATGCCTCTCACATAAAAACAACACATGCTATATAGTTAAAACTTTGAACATATAATTGTGACAAGTGTACAGGTCATTTGTTCTAGCTAGAAGCTCTCCCACCAACGCTCTGTACCGCTGAGCTGTTCTGTTTAGTGGTGGGGGAAGCACATCGAAGGGAAGTGATCAGTCTCTCCATAGTGCTAGTAGCGTTAAGAGCCTAAGTGTACTATAAATCCTAAAAACATTGACTATGTTGTAATTTTATATTTTTGTTCTATTCTTTTCACAAATCTTCAACTTGCGCATGGGGACTCGAGCTATGGGGATTTCGCATAGTACAGTTCAAAGAATTTTGAAAGAAAAAAGAAAAATCTGGTGTGAAACACTCACACAACTTTCTCTTGCCAATGCAAATAATTAATAATAAACCTAACATTATTAATAAAATATTAGAAATAAACAAAAACTAACCTCAAAAACATAACCTTATTTTAATCATGAGTGAATGACGCAAAATGACAATCTAACTCAGTTTGGCTTAAAAATACGGAAAATCACGCTTTCACGCTAAACTAGGCTCTGTAGAGAAAAATGCTCTAAACAAAAGTTGTAGATCTTTTAATTTTCTATAAATTTAATTATATACACTTTTGTCGTAAAATGCATACTAAGGCCGAAATGTTAAAAAAATCGATTTTTCTCACGTTTTCGTGAGAAAAAAAAACAGAAAATCGCAAATTACCGCTAAACTAAGCGTTATACAAAAAAATGTTTGAAATAAAAGTTGTAGAATTTTACATTCTCTACAACTTTTATTATATAACGTTTTGCGCTAAAATGCATATCAAAGCCGCAATCTTAAAAAGAAAATGTTTTTACGTAAAAACAGCCTCAAGCAGAATTTCAGCAAACATGACGCCTACCCTATATTGTAGAGCATAAAAAATGTAGTAAACCAGTTGATTTTAAAAAAAATCGTAGGACTAGTTTTTGAGAAAATCGCAAAAAAGTGAAAAATTATACGAATAAACTACTACTTTCGGTTGACCGATTTTGATGAAAATGTTCGTGTCGGGTCCGGTAGTGATATGTAACTTAAGTTTCAAGTTTCAAGTTCGTACGATGATCCGTTCTTGAGATATTCTGTTCACACACACGCACGCACGCACGCGCGCGCGCGCGCGCACGCACGCGCACACACACACACACACACACAGACCAATCGCTAAAAACATGTTTTTTGGGTTCAGGGGGTCTGAAAACGTATAGATCCGGTGAAAACTCGATTTCGAAAAATCAACATGAAAACAATACTTTCCTTCCTATATATTCATATAGGCAAGAGAAAGTAAAAAACCCTAATGTGCTAATCAGAACACCAAATAAGAAAAGAATGAGAAAGAAATTGAAGATTGAAGTGGACGATTTTGATAATTGTGCTGTGAGATGAACAATATATAATTTTCATAAAACAAACGCTGAATGGTCAACTTTGAATTTGTTACTCCCCGTTTTGCGGGAGAAAATTAATTTCAAAGGAAGTAAATGGTCACTGCGGAAAATTATTAAAGATATCGGATTCAGATGGAGAAAGGCAAAAGACAACAGAAAATACACAGTTTTTAGTCTAGCGTAGTAGTTGTAACAGAGTAGTATACAGTTAGAAAGAGAGGGAATGATCATTAAGTAAGAAGGAGACAACACTTGCCCCGTTGAAATTATCCCTACTCTACCTACTCGCCCTCCCCTTACAAGCTTCTTCCAAAAACAAATGCACTATACCAATACAACAAAAAAAAAAAATTTGAAATTAGAGTGTACAGAGCGCGCGAAATTCGAAAAGTCACCTTACTTTTTGATCACACCTCGTAAAATAAAAAAATTTGTAGGAAAGCAGTAGACGTACGTACCTTCTTCATTCGGATCTGCACCATACACCGCCATGTAACATCCAATATTATCCAATGGTAATATGGCAACTTTCAAAGCAGTGTTAATTGTTTTAATTTCCATTATTTCTTCGCCTGGAAATTGGCTGCTAATAGTTTCTAAATTTAATAAATATAATTCCAAGCAGTATAATTTACCATCTGACCCTGAAAATACAAACATTACGCACATTAGAGTATTAACAAAAAGAAGTTAGGGCAACATACAGTACATCATATTATAAAATTTATTTTTATTTTATCTTCCCCTACATGAGTATATAGGGTGCAAAAGTATTATTTTCATGTTGATTTTCCACATTGAGTTTCACAAGAAATAAACATTTTCAGGCTCCCTGAACCCAAAAAAAAACATTTTTTACCAATTTTTCTGTGTGTATGAACAAAATATTTCAAGAATGATATATCATACAAAGTTAAAACTTGGATCTTAAGTTAGGTAACACTAGAGTTCCCAACACGAACATTTTCATAAAAATCAGTGAACTGGAAGTAGTAGTTCATTCGTGACATTTCCCTTTTTTTGAGATTTTCTCAAAAATGGCTCCAACAATTTTTTTTAACATATCACCTCATTTGCTATATTTTTCATGCTCTATAAGACAGGCTAAGTGCCTCGTCTGCTAAAATTCTTGAAGGGCTGTCCTCTCATGGTAAAAGGTGTTTATTCACGATTGCAATATAAACACTTAATATACACTTTATGGCAAAAGTGTAAATAATTACAGTTGTAGGAAATTAAAAAATCTAAAACTTTTATTTCAATCTCATTTTTCTACAAGTTTGCAACATTATTGATTTTCTGAATTTTTCTCCTCAAAATTGGTAAAAAAATGGGATTTCTTCAGATTGTAGCCTTGTTATGCATTTTATGGTAAAAACATAAGTAATAAAAGTTATGGGCAATAAAAAACATCTACAACTTTTATTTCAAGCATTTTTCTTTTACATAACATTGCCAAGAGAAAGCAACACCAAATTTTTTAACAAGACCTCACTTGTAATGAACTGCTGAAAACATGGATTAAAGAATCAATTAAGGCAAACCACTTTACATCTATACAAGGTGTGGCTATTAAATAACGAGACTGACACAGCTGTCGATCAAGGAGGCATGCGTCAACCAGCTGTTTAGTGTGAACCTTTCTCTTCAGTATGCAGCTAGTCTCGTTTCTGTAAACAACAACGTTTATTCAGAGTCTACGTTCACGTTATTGTTGTCTTTTTGTTTGGCCGGATAAAATGGTTAGTGTAATAGTAGAGCAATGAATTATTGTGAAATTTCACTTTAAACTTGGAAAAACTGCTACTGAAACTTATAATTTACTAAAAGAAGTTTATGGCAGTGAATGTTCATTGCGGGCACGTGTTTTTGAATGGTTTAAGCATTTTCAAGATGGCAGAGAAGACGTTGCAAATGAAACGCGACCAGGTTGCCTTTCAACATCAAAAACAGATGAAAATGTCGAAAAAGTCGGTAATTTGATTCGGTCTGACCATCAATTAAGTATTCGCGCAATTGGTGAAACTGTAGGTATTGATAAAGAATGTATACGGCAAATTTTACATGACAATTGACAATTTTAATATACGAAAAGTGTATGCTAAAATGGTGCCTAAAATTCTAATGTTTGAACAACAAGAAGCTCGCAAAAATGTTTGTACTGACACTTTGTACGAGATTGAAAATGACCCAAATTTTTTAGAAACGATAATAACATGTGATGAAATGTGGTATTTTACTTATGATCCAGAAACAAAGCGCCAATCCATGCACTGGAAGAGCCAAACTTCACCAACAGCCAAAAAAGCTCGAATTTTTATATCCATGGGATTGTGTACCTTCATTGGGTTCCTGAAGGTTAAACAATTAATCAATATTACTACCTTGTGGTACTTTTTAAACTACGTCAAAGAGTAAGGAAAAAACGCCCCGAAATGTGGAAGGACAAATCATTGGTTCTCCACCAAGACAATGCGCCAGCTCAATCCGCGTTATCTGTCAAGAGGTTCCTAGCCAAGTTCAGCATCTCAGTATTAGAATATCCACCTTATTCACCAGATCTTGCACCATGTGACTTCTACCTGTTCCCTAAGGTGAAATCTGCATTAAAATGGACAAGATTTGATTCTGTGGAAGCTGTAAAAGAGAAAGCGGCACGTTTTCTGAAGTAGCTAACAGAAGATGACTTCTAGCACTGTTTCCAACAATGGAAAATTCACATGGAGCGTTGTAGGGATAGAGAAGGGAGTGTATATTGAAGGTGACAATAAGTGACTATGTATAAAATTAAAATTAAATTTTTTACGTCAGTCTTGTTATTTAATAGCAACACCTTGTATATAACAGAAAGCACCACGAAACTTCAGGTAACATTTAGAATGAGAAGGGAAACACAGACGTCACTGTTTATAATTGACAAGGTTCTAATCAGCATATAATCTTAAATATAGAAAATCATGAACTCATATTGTACCGTGAAAGAAATTAACTTACATAGTGTGAGAAGTTTTAAAGTATCTCCATTTATGAATGTATAACAAACCAACTTGGCATCTGCATTCACTTTACCACCATCTTCATCAACAGTATTGTTTTGCCTTTTATCCAAATCGCAACAAACAGGCATAAACAGATTTTGTTGCAATGCTATTAGATGGCACGTTAATTTCTTCTGTAAAATTTAAATAAAAACATTATACACAAAAGAAACTAGCTACAAGAAACTCGGATTATCTAGGAGTTAAATGAAGTAATTATCAATGTGTATAGGAGAGGTAAACTGTACCATTCTATTCCTGTAATTCAAAGACTGAAAATTAATAAATAAAAGTTACCTCTTAGTTAATAATTCGATAGCTATACCAACTATACCGCAATAATAACAAAACAATACTTATACCAAATAAACAAATAACTTAACTTTTTTTATCATTTTACATTATACATTCAAGAATATAGTTAATTTCTAATCTTTAATACAGTAGCCTCTTAGTGTGGGCTTAACTACTTAATGATAAACATCATCATCATCCTCTTTTTCCCTCTTCCACGTATCCTTGGGTCAGTTCGGGGCGTACTCTATTTTCAGATGATGAAGTAGCTCCCACCAAACCCTGCTACAGTAAAGTCAACAGCCACATATCTTGGTATATGTACTTGATAACATTCCACCTAACACTCAGTTAATTTTAAATTATGACAATAATATTTTGTTATTATAACAGATTTGAACGCATTAAAGAAAAATAAATTATGCTGTCCTTTTATATTATTTTAATACCGATTAAAAAATAAATATTCGTACAAAACTTAATTTTTTATCAGTCTACTACAAAGTCGTTAATTTTCTGCTTTTGCACTTACCTATGATACTTATTTTAGGAACTTTTCTTGCCTTATTTATGTTTTTATTTTCAAAGAGTTCATTATTTTTCATTTTTGTCATTACTATACAATACAATGTTAAACAAAACATTAATTACATTTTAAGACAAGACTTAAGACATTTTTCAGTACCACAAGCACATATTTCATTAAATGAGCATGCTAGAATCAAAACATGTTCCAAAAAAGTGTTTTTTTCAGAAATTATGAAAAACCATTATAGGCACTTCCTGAAGCAAACTTAAAAGGAAGTGACACTATCTATATGTAATTCAGACTGAAAAATGCAAATTCATAATCGAAATGGTCAGTTTCTGTGTAGTTTATATAATATTTACGAATTAAGTTTGGAACTTGTGAGTTTTGATAATTGCTATATCAAGTGAAATAGGCTTTATACAGTCCATTATTAATAAAAATAACCTCAATTATATACAAAAATTCCTCAGGTACATTTTATAAATATTCTACTTGGAATAATTAATGAAAAATCGCACAGACTAACAAAACTCGTACCAGTATAGTTAAACAACATAATCTCAAGAACGAAATGGAACAGCAGAATGGCGGTCTCTGATTGGCTGTCAGTACAGGTGGTCTGAAAACTCACATGTTCCAATGGAACTTGTTAGTTTTGACACAATCCACGAACTTTATCCTTCATTTTATGTATGATCTAGTTTGTTTTTATTCCAGCCAATAGCATATTCAAATACTACGATAAAAATACGAGGGCCATCCGGAAAGTAGTACCCGTTTCCGCCGCATGAGGCGCTGACGAGGCGAGCAGCCGCCGGTCAAGGTCAGATCGCTTCAGTGGCTTGTCTGCCTTCTCTGTTGTAAATTCCGCGACGCTAGCATTGCCTGTCTTGTTTCTGTGACCGTTCATAATGTTTAAAAAAATTGAGAACGCCGCCAGTTGTGAAGTGAGGGCTGTAATAAAATTTCTCAATGCAAGAAACGTTCGACCTTGTGATATTCATCGCCAATTAAAGGAAGTGTATGGAGACGATGTGATGGATGAGTCATCTGTTCGGCGCTGCTGTCGTAATTTTAACTTGGGGAGGGGGAACACACACGACGATGAGCGTTCAGGGAGACCATCTGTCATTACAGATCAACTGCTGAGGTCAGTAGACGAATTCGTGAGGCACGATCGGCGCGTTACAATTGATGACATCTGTGAACATTTCCCTAATGTTTCTCGCACAATTCTTCATGAAATTGTCAAAGACCATCTGCATTATTCAAAAATTTGCGCAAGGTGGGTCCCTCGCATGCTTACTGATGAGCACAAAACCAACCGTATGGCTGCTGCATTAACATTTTTGGAACGTTATTCTGATGAAGCAGACGCGTTCTTGAATCGCATAGTTACTGGTGATGAAACGTGGGTTTGTTATGCTTCACCTGAGAGTAAACGACAGTCAATGGAGTGGCATCATCCTCATTCACCAAAGAAACCAAAAAAATTCAAGACTGTTCTGTCCACCAGGAAACTTATGGCAACCATTTTCTGGGATCGACATGGTATACTGCTTATTGATTTTATGGCCCGTGGAGACACTATTAACGCTAATGCGTATTGTGAAACATTAAAGAAATTACGGCGGGCAATACAAAATCGACGGAGAGGTCTATTGTCTGATGGTGTCATTCTCCTCCATGACAATGCCAGGCCTCATGCAGCGGGGATAACACAACAACTTCTGCAGCAATTCAATTGGGAAATTTTCGACCATCCACCGTATAGCCCGGACTTGGCCCCTTCAGATTTTCATCTCTTTACAAAACTTAAAGAGTTTTTGGCGGGAAAAAGATTTGACAGCGATGAAGAACTTAAAGAAGGTGTGACTGCGTATTTCGATCGGCTGGCGGCGGAGGAATATGATGCTGGAATACAAAAACTCGTCACACGTTATGACAAATGCTTAAATTTGCTTGGAGATTATGTGGAGAAGTAGTTTAAGGTATGCTCTTTTCAATAAAAATGTTTACATTTGTTAATATTTACTTCTGTGTCTTTATTTCACAAACGGGTACTACTTTCCGGATGGCCCTCGTACTATAAGAATTCACTGCCATTTAAATTATTAACTTTTTGGGACATGTGAGTTTTGATTCTAGCATACTCAAATATTTCAAATAAACTATTATATTTATCTTCTTCATTACTTAATGTAAAATTAATACTTAACTTAAAATCATTGTGCATTAATTGGAAATTGTAACTTCTTTGAATTTTGTACCGCTTGTTTTCCACTTCTTTGTGGTTATTTAACTCAGTCGCTTCTAAATTACACTGTTCAGTTGCTTTCTTTTTGCTGGTTATGGCTTACTTAAATACCAAGGGCAATTGGGAAATATAGTTAACAAGAGCCATACTTCAAGTACGTCAATCATAATGAAATTTTAGTGTTTCACCAGAACTATTTCAATGTGTATAACAGATAAAAATACAGTCTTCCTCAACATTTTTTAACAAAAATTTTTCAGTAATTACTAAATTCTGCAGAGCAATCAATCTTCAATCATTTCTCTTCAAGGTTTGCTTTTTTGTTATCTTAAAAACTGACACCTAACAAGCACTGCTCTTGTCAGATTAATAATTGCTTTCACATTAACGGAAACAAAATTTTGGCACCATAATTTTAATCTAAATATCATAAATAAACTACATAACCTATGTTAATTTTCTGTGTTAGTTGTATAAAATAATGTTAATTATAAAAAAATGAACACCTCTCGCATAATTAACACAAACACTTGTATATAATTTAAACCTAATATTTTTAATCACTTCACTGCATTAAACAACTAAAATGTGCACAATGAACGCATGACAAACTGATTCAGTCGGACTTTTGGCATCATCACCCTTCCCACTACTTTACCTGGAAATAGAGTACGCCCTGTTCAGCCCCAACACAACTCCTCTCCCCTTGTCAGTATCACAAAATTATTTCTCCTCCATTGCTCTCTTGGTATCCCATCTTTTCCCCAATTCCTCTTTTACTGAACCCATCCACTCCAATCTTGTATTTTTCCTCCATCTCCAAGTACACCACCTTTTAGGCAAACTACCATCCATCCAACAGGCATGACCAAAAAATCGTAGAATTATCTGTCCCCCCCCCCAAATGTTCCCTAATTATATCATTTCTCTTTTTGTCTTTCCCAGAATACACCTCTTGAACTTAATTTCTGCCAACTGCTTTCTACTATCCGCTTCCTTCCACCTGTCCATCTTTCAGCTGCATAAGTTAGTATTGGCAAAAGCTATGGATTAGACATAATTTTCTTAAAATCTATAGAAACTTCTTATTCCTTGCTTGCTCTAAGGATAGGGAGCCTTAGCTGAAGCGACATGGCAATCCCCATGTCACAGATACGGGAAAACCATAAAATAGCTTGTTGTGAATAAAGGGTAATTTGAATAAGCAGCAATAGGCATCCCGCAGGAGAGTTTGGGGTGCCGTGGATTACTGTCTACGGGACCGACAGTGCACCTACAAATAAATAGCCACAATGCCAATAAGGACACTGATGTGGTGACTATTATCCCCCAGTAAATAAGCCAAAACGTCCCTCACACGCATTTCAATGGGAAGAACTCGTCTTTTATATATATATTTTTTTTTTTTGTTTAACGTCCAACTGTTCTGCATGCAATAACTGCTAATGCAGATGATGAAGGATGAAATGATTTTTTGTATCATATGAAAATATGCCGCGCCTGAATGGGATTCGAACACAAGACCGCATGATGAGAGACGAGCACGTTACCAACTACGCCAATGCAGCCGGCTGAAGAACTCATCATCTTAACGGTAGTGCATAGGACGAAACTTGGCAAAAAATATAAAATGACCTCAATAGTACATTGGCCTATAATGGAAGTCTGGAAAAAATAATAAACAACAGTATGGTAACAATTTAAATAATTTCTCAATTACGTTAATTCAATTCCAGAATACTTACAGTATTATTATTACTACTAATTATAGCAACGACACAATTTCCATCAAGCATCAACAAATGAGAATCTTCAATCGTATCTGTATTTACATTCAAAATTGGAGTCATTCCATTACACATTGCATTTGTATCCTTTCTCTTATCAAGTGAAGAAGACGTTAAAGGTGCAATACGGCCATCTTTAAATAAGATAACCAATGGTGAAGAATCAGCACTCATTGCAGTATTAGTATCTCTACATGATAGAACACAATGGATATTGTCCTTAAACTGAAATAGAATAATAAATAAAAATTAATAACTCGGAAAGGAAAAACTCTAAAATGCACAGATATTTTTTAATACAACATGTCCATTAATGTAAAATCAAAGACTACAACCAAACACAGATACTGCAGTCATTAACACAAATGTCTGCTTTTAAATCATTATTAGCCTACCACAAAATTTCAGTTAATACCATCAATCATTCAGTAAATTTAATTTAATCACAATCGGACATCTACTAGCAATTCTTAAATATATATGACAAATGGGTTGGGCATTCCATATCAAATCACACTTCTAATAAAAATGGCTTTATTTTTAAAATTTTGCTATGTAAAATTTCTAAAAAAAGGCAAAAACTGTACGACTGACATATTTTTAAACTGCCGTATAATCTCTTAATTAAGTTTAAAATGTAGAAAAGATGTCATCCCAATAACTTTTTATGAATTTTTCAATTACGTACAACATAATAACTATTATATTTAATGAAGAAAAACTTCAAAATATTTAAAAAAAATAAATTCAATTATGAAAAAAGAGTATCTTTAAAAATGATTTTCAAGAAAATGGCATTTTTATTTTGCCGCATCTGACTGCTGACAACACCAAAATTACAAAGCTTATGAAATGACAATGGAATAAAATAGAAGGGTTACAATTTTGTATGATAACTTATTTCTGTAAAAGAACTGCAAAAGAACAAGAGAAAGGCTTGGAACTTAGTGCCTATAGAAAGATAAAAGGAACTCAAACATTTAAATATTTAAGATTTGCAATCTCAAAAACAATAAACATGGAGGAGGAAATAAAAAACAACAGAGGCAAGTCCGGACATCAATAGGCCTACTATGGGATAAACACATCATGAAAAACATAAAAATATGAATATTCAACACAATAATTAGCAGTATACTCACAGGGCTGAGAGAGGGAGGTGGATAAAAAGATGGGGGTAAAATTACTGCCACTGAGATGGAGTTTTTGGAGGTGAAGCTTCAGGATCAGAAAATGGCCCAAGATACCATAAAATTTAAAAGGGAATGGGGGTGGAAAATAATTTTTTGAGTTACAATGGAAAGAAGAGACTGATACAGTATGGGCATGAGAGAAGGGCAAATGGATAGCAAAGGTATAGATAATGAAGTCACGAGATTGCCTTTTGCATATTTATGGGCTGTGAGGAAGGGAAATGATATATTTGCAGTGCTGCCAACCACAACAGTGAGACACTACTCGTACATTTCACTACCGTGAAGTTTCTACATACATTTTGTAAGCTGTGGTTTATTTCAAGAAAATGTTTTCTTTATAAACCTTATAAGAAATAAATATGACCTGTAATATTGCCTATAGCTTAATAAAATGACTAGAAATGTTTGATTTACTATAATTACGAATGAATCGCCTTCTTTACTATTGCTGTCACCGGCGTTTTCATTATCAGTCTCTCTAGTATCTACCTAACCATTTTCTTATTTTTACCAGGTGTCAACAAAACTGTTAAAGAATAGCTTCTTCACGTCCTTAATTTCCTTCTTTATTTTTCAAATTGTGGAAAGAGAAACATCACAGTAGTTAGTCGCTTGCTCACGGCTTTTGTTAAGAGGCACAGATAGGCATTTTTGTTTAGCTTCAACTTCATAACATACATTGCATATTAGATTTCGTTCAACGCTGTGAATAACTCGATCACATTTTCGAGAAACCGACATTTCTATAACTAACAATTAACCTACAAAAGGTTCCGCGATATACTGTATATGCTCTGGGTAAAGTATAAGTTGTTATGTTTGTCGTACTGAAATTAAAGTAGTCTGGCATGGGCACTGATGCTTTCCTTCTTTACCCCTCATTGCAAACAAGGGCAAACTCATGACTCAAGTTCGACTATAACAGATTGGAGTCCAATGGAAACGTACACGAGAGGCAGACACCAATAGTCCTAACCATATAAGATGAATTTTGCGGAATAGAGAACTTTGGGAAGGAGATTGGGATAAATGGAGCAGAGTTTGAGAGAGGGGTAGGAGAAGCAACTGTACGAAATTCCTTAAAATCTTAATTCTATAGGAATAACAAATAACAAAAGTTTCATCAAATCTAAATTGGTGGGTAAAATGACCTGGTTGAATTAGTATTATTATCGAATGACATGATACAACCCAAATCAAATATAGTTTAACTGTCATTTGGTTTAATTTAACTTTTTCACATATACACTAATTCATAGCTGCATATAAATCTTTGGCTAACCAATTTACAAAACATAATAAATAATAATTATTATTTTATCAAATATCCTATATAGTATTATAAACAACCGCATTATTTAAAATTGAAATTTCTAACCACCAGAATATGGAAACAGAAAAAACTTACCAATGTTAGCGCTTTCGTGTATCTTGTACACATCTTCACTAAATTAAAATTCTTTAAAAAATTTTTTACATTAAAATTTAGATAAGGGATTTATCTACCATGGTGGGAATAGGAAGTTTTAAATTTTGATGTAAAAAAAAATTTTTTTTTTTCATTTTAATTTGCTGAAGATGTGTACAAGATCCATGAAAGCGCTATAAACATTGGTAAGTGTTTTCTGTTACCATATTCTGGTGGTTAGAAACATATATTTCAATTTCAACAAATAATAAATAGGATTTATTTAAAATTCATGAAAAAATATTAAAAAATTTAAGAAATTCTTTTAATATCAGAAATTATTTTTTTAAATAAAGAATGTATTAAACTCAAAACTTACTGACCTTGTATTTATTCACTTTATGTAAATCCACATCTGACGCTTTCCACAATCGTATGATGGTCATGTTAAATACACCAACATATTCTCCACTCGCCCTATTGTACACAACTGGTGCTGATAAACGGACTTTGGTGTTCCAACTATTCACTTGTTTCTGATCAGATATCTACGATTAAGAAGAAGAAAACAACAATTTAGTGACGTTGGGTTTTTTTCTAATTATAAAGTTGTCATAAAGGATATGAATTAACGGTCTTTTACACATTAACTCTCTTCAATTTAACACTTGACAGAAATTTTGTAGTTTTCCATTTTGTAAACCAAACAAATACTTTAGTTCAGCACACAGGTAGAAATAATTCTGAAGTAATAACTAATCATTAATAATAATAAATAAAATAAACAAAGAAATTTTATTGCCTCACTATTGTGACAACAGGACACAATCTTGACAATTAATCGATGACTGTACAGATATCAGATGAATTAACGTCTCATAGCCGAGCGAGTGAGAGGGAGATATGTGGCATAACCAAAGGGCTTTACTGTTATAATCCAAATCTGAAAACATACTACAGTTGTTATCTTGCTTGTTAGCTTACTGCATGCATAAACGCTTGCTCACAACAATGAGTAAAATGATACAATGTTATTGGAATGGCATGTATGGCTTGTGCGAGTGAGAGCGTTATGCATTCTCTCACTCCCACGGCTAGGGGACTTTAGTTTATCTGAATACTGCAACTTGATTACAAAATTAATAACACAACTGATTCAAAAATCTTTGAATCAGAACAAAAATTTACATCAAATTCTTACTGTTAATTATATTCATAGTAAATCCATTCTCATCATGTTTTACTAAATCGTAAACCAAATTATGTATTACCAAGAGGTTCTGAAGAATCATTATTTTACAATCAGATGGATTTTATACCAACATAAAACTACTACGTACTACCTAATATTTAAACACAGCCCAACAGTTATCTAACACAAACCACCAAAATAACAAAAGAGGCAAATTCACAATTACAGTAATAGTAACAACAGTACACAAACCAATACAAATTTTTGATTTACAAGAGTAGCAAACAATGGATAGTTACAGCACTGACCACAAGCTCCAGAAAAAAATGTGAAATCTTGTTAAAATACAATTATATTAAAAAAATTGTGGAATTTCCTTGAGCTACACTCACTATCAATCAAGCATAAGATAGTTAAAAACCTTTTTATAAGAATAGCTGAACAGAACTTCCTATTATTACTGTTAATAAATGAACCCAACCTTACCCGATCGCATTGGTAACCAACACTATTTGTTTCCTAAAACTCATTTTTATGTTATCTCAGTAATTTGTAAGATACGTGTTCTAGTGAGACTATGTAGAGTAGAGTGACCAGGCGTCCCGTAAAAACGGGAAAGTCCTGTTTTTTGATGTTGTGTCCCGTTGTCCCAAAAAACGTTGTCGGGACATCAAAATGTCCCGTTTTCTCACTTTTATAATTACATAATAGACAGAAAAGACATTATTAAGTTGGCTGGAGCAAATGAAAAATATACCAAAACTTAACAATGTATTGCATTTTGTTAAATTCTGTTACCAGTTGTGTATTTTAATGGTTTAATCCTTGTACATGTATACTTGAGAAATAATTTTAGTAATAAAGTACAGTAATATGAACCTCAACATTTTATTTATTTATTTTTATTCCTTGAAAAACTAGCAAATTGTGTGCTTTGATAGGCGTAAAAGAAAAGAAAATTCACGCTTTAAAAGTTTTAAAAGCACGTTTAGACACTTGATTTTTTTATTTTATAATATTTTGAACAGACGAACATTAAAACAGGATTCTGTAGGCCCTATTCCTTACCCCCACCCCTAGACCACAGCCCCGGTAGTGCATGTTATATTAGTGTCCCGTTTTTGCATGGTAACAATCTGGTCACCCTAATGTAGAAGCACATGACTACCTTAATTAACTAAATGAATAACTTCATGGCTCTACCTTGTAACCTCAATCCTAAACTCTATTCAATAAAAATATATTAAAAACCATTTCAAATAGCGAAATTAATCGACTAGAAACCCTTGTAATAATAATAATTCATTTATGTATTCCTATATACTTACTTTGTAACGAATTACCATGTTTTTACCAAGTGTAACAATAACATAACCATTTTCACAGTCATCTGAAACTCCCAGAAAGCTCTTCTGATCAATTAAAGGACACAACTGATAACAAGAGCTTATTTTGGCCATTATAGATTTTGTTTATCTTTTCACTAAATCATATACATAAAGCACATCATGTAAAACTTATTAATTAATTAATCACAATAGGTTAAGTTTACACAAACACATTGATGAAGTCTACATGTGACGCACAGAGACCTAAAAACGCGTATACTTAGACCTCTTTGGATAGAAATCAAATTATAATGAGAAAAGCCAAAATCCTCAATGATGACATCATTGAATGAGGCTGCTATTAGTGAAATACTTTTGGGGTAGTTATTAGTAAATTAAAAATCTTTGTTAGAAACTTTGCAAGACAACTTTCCTAACAAAGAAATAAATAAGCAACATACTGAATTATCATCCCATCTTGAATACACATGAATATTAATTTAGATTCTCCAAAATATGTTCACACAATTGTTACCTCACTTTTACTCGTTATTGCCTCAAACAACATTGTCACATAATTTCTCGTTGGCTTAATTTTCATTTAGCAGAAAATTCAAGTATATCTCGAATATATAGAAGGTTATTGTATTATTAGCCCGCCCTACTTTACAAAATACTTTTCATGGTTTTATGTTGGCAATATGTTCAGCTGGGATACAAGACTAGTGCAGCGGTTTTGTCATCTGTGGGGCAGTTACTGCGTTCGTCTGAAATTCGTGTGAACTTATCATGTTAAATGCGTCAATAAGCTGTTAAGAATTATTGCGAAATATGATGATTGTATTTGTATTCTTATCAATAAAGATGTAAATTATCACTCTACAAAATCGATATCATATGAATCATTGACGGCCTAGACTCGTACTACAACAGTCATGAGGTCGAGGTGCGTACCTTCCCAACAATTACCGAATTTATTTTTCGTCATTAATATACTCATTAGTATTAAAATGTATGCTGATTTTGTAAATAATTTTTGACAACAGATTTATGGCTGTAGATTAGCAATTAACGAGGCAATATATTACAATGCATACCTGTTCTTTTGTAACTTGTTTGGATTATATTCGTTAGAATGTTAAAAATAGTTTTCCTGCCTTGTATTAATTCGTCCCTTTTTGGTTTGACTGGGCTTTATTATTTACGATTTTGATGTCTGTTTGTTCATACACCCGTTTTTGTTTTCAGTAAACGTAATAAACAATACAGCTGTCTGTAGAATACTGTTAACTTATTTCAAACCATGTTTAATGAAACGCCGGGATTTTTTCTTGAGCAGATGTTTATAGATCTGACACTTTCAGATTTATAGTTATTACAATAGCTAGTTATTTTTATTGTACAAAACAGCACTTGAAGAAGTAAATTGTTTAAATTTCTATTAATAGGGTGTCATTGAAGCTGGAAATAACGTGGAGTAGTGCCTCAAACCAGTTACTGTCATCTCAGTTCAGGGACAATTTCTTACCTAGAAAACGTTATAAATTATTATACATTCTGTAACACAAGTCATGGAATCATTCCAATTTATTGCTTAAATCATTTAAAACAATAAACTTCCCAGTTCATTACTGTGTGCTGTACGATTCTTCATTGAATCACATATATTGTGAAAAAATATTTTCTGTTATCTTCTGACATCTTAAGACACAGCTCCCTAAAAGTTACTTGGTTGGCCCATGGTGCAGTGACCGACACAATTGTCTACTTTGCCCAGGAGTCCTGATTTTGATTCCTAATCAGGTCTGGTATTTTTCTGGTTTTTTTTTTGTCTGGAAAAATGATGATTTTCATATATCACCCTTTGTCAACTGCATTAGCTATATTAACTAAAGTGCAAAACCATTGGAAATAAAAAAATACAGACATTACAGTGACAAGTAAATATATTGTCACAATAAAACTTTATTGAACGTATTACATTACAGTAGAATCTCGGTAGTTCGGGACCAAGAGGGTGCCAGATTACCGGATGTGTTGGAATTTTGGAACTATAAATTATAAATTTAAACAAAAATGAATGTGCATTGATTTCTATATGATTTTAAATTAAATTAACTTATTAAAAAAGGGTTTGCTGAGTACTTCTGTAGTCATTGTACTAAACATAATTATCGGCTACTGACATCGCCTAGTGCGGTGTGGGGGTGCTCGTGTTTTGAGAATTACATTTTGTTGTCAATTCAGCATGAAGTATAGAGTATGACCCAGTTCTGGGTTTTGGATAAAAGGCCAAAAATTATTCCATTTAACAATAATTAAGGTCTGCTAATTTGTTTCTTTAAACAAATCCTAAACATACATGTTATATTAAATTCGCCGTAATTAGATATGATTTCCCTAATTCAATTTAAATCTTTTACCAAAATCTGTCCTGGGTGAGGTTTCATACTTTTAGGCCTAATATTTTAAGGGCTGGACTACCGAGATTCTACTGTACTAAATAATTACAAACTAAGACCCTGGAAATATAATAGGGTACATTCATTGGTTCTTTTCTAGGGACTGTTTTCTTACCATGGGCAGATTGCATAGTAAAAATTACTTGTTCTCAGGGACATAAAAGTAGACTTTAATGAGAAAGTCAAGTAGATATCTTGTAGGTTGTATTTTTTATGTTTTCTTTGTACCTTTAAGAAAGAAAAAACTTAATTTTAACATATCTAAATATGGAATTTCTTATAAAATTAATAATTTTTAACAAAAATACCTATATTACCTTTTTTTTGTGTTAGAAAACTGACATAATACATGTAGATTGTAGAGAACTCTTATAGACTTTAACTTTTTTACAGTAAATTTTTTATATTTTTATCCCTAAAACAAATATTCCCTTAAAAGTTTTTTCCTAATCAGTTGGGTTAACCCCTCTTAAGGAATTTTGTATAAATGAGCAAAACATTAGCTTGCTGATATTTTTACTTTCTCTTGCCTATATGAATGTATAGGAAGGAAAGTATTGTTTTCATGTCGATTTTTTGAAATCGAGTTTTCACCAGATCTACACGTTTTCAGACCCCCTAAACCCAAAAAACATGTTTTTAGCGATTGGTCTGTGTGTGTGTGAACAAAATATCTCAAGAACGGAACATCGTACGAACTTGAAACTTAAGTTACATACCACTACCGGACCCGACACGAACGTTTTCATCAAAATTGGTGAACCGGAAGTAGTAGTTTATTCTTGTAATTTTTCACTTTTTTTTGATTTTCTCAAAAACTGGTGCTACTATTTTTTTTTAAATCACCTGGTTTAGTAAATTTTTTCTGCTCTACAAGATAGGTAGGTGCCATGTTTGCTGAAGTTCTTGGTGAGGCTGTTTTCACGTAAAAACATTGTTTTCTTAAGATTATGGCTTTAATATGCATTTTAGCGCAAAAATTTATATAATTAAAGTTGTAGAGAATTTAAAATCCTACAACTTTTATTTCAAACACTTTTTGTATAACGCTTAGTTTAGCGGTAATTAGCAATTTTCTAATTTTTTTCTCACAAAAACGTGTGAAAAATTGATTTTTTTAAGATTTCGGCCTTGGTATGCATTTTACGACAAAAGTGTATATAATCAAATTTATAGGAAATTAAAAGAGCTACAAATTTTATTTAAAACATTTTTCTCTACAGAGCCTAGTTTAGCGTGAAAGAGTGATTTTCCATATTTTTAAGCCAAACAGGTCAATTTTCATTTTCCGTCTTTCACTCATGATTAAAATAAAAGTTATGTTTTTTGAGGTTAGTTTTTTGTTTATTTTTAATGTTTTATTTCTATTGTATTGTGTTTTAATAGTATTGTATTACTTTTAGGCTATATTGTTTAAATTATTTGCATTGGCAAGAGAAAGTTGTGTGAGTGTTTCACACCAGATTTTTTATCTTTTGTTGCAGGATGGAAGCAGAGATGTACAACTGTGCCGCAACGGCATGAGCGAGTTGCAAGCAACTGTGGAGTTCTCGGTTGAGCTCTACAAATTTTATAACATAGACCTTTTTCAAAGAGGGTTTGTACAATCAATCTTTAATTTAAGTTCTTAGATAGCTTATTATTAATTTGTTTAGGATAGTAAAGTACTGTGTTCATTAAGAGTTTTATTAGGGCGTACTGTATTTCCAGGCGATGAAGTAATGGAAGGGGTGATGACATTAATTGGCCGGCTGAATCAATGTGTCATTGTGTCCGTGTTACTTAATTTCTTTTAATCCCTAATGTGTGTACATTGCAGTCTGTTCAATTTGAAAACAATAAGCAACTCCATGACCCAACAAGATGAGAATGATATATACGAGGTGTGGCTATTAAATAACAAGACTGACGTAAAAAATTTTATTTTTATTTTATACATAATCACTTATTGTTACCTTCAATATACACTCCTTCTCTATCCCTACAACGCTCCATGCGAATTTTCCATGTTTGAAAACAGTGCTGGAAGTCATCTTCTGTCAGCTCCTTCACGATACATGCCGCTTTCTCTTTTACAGCTTCCACAGACTCAAATCTTGTCCCTTTTAATGCAGATTTCACCTTAGGGAATGGGTAGAAGTCACATGGAGCAAGATCTGGTGAATAAGTTGGATGTTCTAACACTGAGATGCTCTACTTGGCTAGGAACCTCTTGACAGATAACGCGGAATGAGCTGGCGCATGTCTTGGTGGAGAACTCATGATTTGTACTTCCACATTTCGGGGCGTTTTTTCCTTACTCTTTGACGTAGTTTAGAAAGTACCTCAAGGTAGTAATATTGATTAATTGTTTAACCTTCAGGAACCCAGTGAAGGTACAAAATACCATGGGTATCGAAAAGAACAATCATCATTCCTTTAAATTTTGACTTGCCATTCGACTTTTTTGGCTCTCGGTGAAGTTCGGCTCTTCCAGTGCATGGATTGGCGCTTCATTTCTAGACCATAAGTAAAAAACCACGTTTCATCATGTTATTATCTTCTACCTGTTCCCTAAGGTGAAATCTGCATTAAAAGGGACAAGATTTAAGTCTGTGGAAGCTGAAAAAGAGAAAGCTGCATGTGTCCTGAAGGAGCTGACAGAAGATGACTTAAAGCACTGTTTCCAACAATGGAAAATTCACATGGAGCGTTGTAGGGATAGAGAAGGAGTGTATATTGAAGGTGACAATAAGTGATTATGTGTATAAAATAAAAATAAAATTTTTTATAACGTCAGTCTCGTTATTTAATAGCCACACCTCGTATGTATATGACATGTAAATTAGGTGTAGTCTTGTACAGACTCACTATTCCCAAAAGAGAATGGTTAATTAAAACCCAACCATCAAAGTACACTGTAAACCACTGTTAAATCCATATAAAAGTAGCTTTTATTAAGTAACCCTTACTAGGATTTGAACCGCGGAACCTTCGTCTCCGAAAATCAGCTATCAAACAACTGACTCAAGGTACACTAGACCAACCTGTGGGTTGGTGGGTCTATTTGTAATTAGATATATGAAAAAAGTAATAAAAAAAACATATTAGAAGTGAATAGTAGGGCATACTTTAGTAGCATTAAATCTGTAGATCTCACTATTTTCAAGTTAGACATTTTGAGAGGTGGATATGAGAAGAGATTGTAACTCCTGTATTTAGTATTTTTGAAAAGTGCCAAGTACTTCATGATATCACAAAAGTTATAATGGAATTAATTTTCTGTTTGTTATAGATTTTATCAAGTGAGAGTTGCCCTGAGGGTTTCTCCTAAACTTCCTGTGAAGATTGAAGTGACCCTACCTAGAAACCAACGTGAGTATTTTTGTACTTTTAAGTTTGTATGGTTTAAACAAAGACTTGTAGATTGAAAATGTATATTTTACAGAATGGTAGTTATTTTTCTATATCTTTTGCATGATAATTAACATCTGTTGTAAAATTATTTAATTTCTTTTCACTGACATGTTTCAGTGGATCCACCGTCATTAGAGTTTTTTATTTTAAATTGAAACTAAACTTATTAAAATTTTGAAGTAGATACTTCTTATGGTGCGCCTGGACTGTGTTTTTTGCATGGGAAAAATCTTTGGTTTGTCATCATGTCACGGTCAGCTAAATTACCTTAATTAATTTACAAAAATTGTTTTTACTTTATTTGTTAAATTAATTAAGTAGCCACCTCTTGTCAGCCAGTCCTGCAATCGCTGATATATTATGAAAATCTTTTTTATATTGTATGTTCAGTGTTTCTTAAAAACTGTTAAATTATTTAAATTCAATGTTTCCGTTATATTCTGTGCAGATGGCAGCAGCAGTCAATATTACTTAATATTTTTTTAAATTTAATCTGTTTATTAAAAATGTTGTGTCTGTTTATTTAAATGTTTACGTATCGAACATCTCTTAATTTTCAATTTCTTTTTTATCATTAAATTATTTTTAATGTGTGTTCTCTGATGTTGGTGGATCCACCAAAATATGTCAATAGGTAATAAAAGTATGTAATAAAAATTAGAAAGCAAAGAATGGAGCTATAACAGGTCACTGGAAATAAATTAAATATTTTTACCAGAGTTATAAAGATTTATTTAAGTCAAAATCTATGAATCGTGAAAACATCATTTAATAATAGCTATAATATATTTATTGTGAAATGATTAAATTTTTCTGTCTTATTTTATTAGAATTTAATCTTTTCCGAATACAGGCCTCTGTTATCAATCCATCCTGTACAGTTTTCATAAGTTGCATTTTTATAATGATTTCCAAGAATATGTTTACCATGATTAACAATAATAAGCATTTTTATTGAAAGAGTAAAGAGATAAACATTTGGGAGTATAATAATATCAGGTATGTAGTACTATCGTACAATATGATGCCATCCTTTACTCTTTCTTTTTCAAAAATTTTGAAAATTATTTAAAGAACATCTAAAAATTGTCACATTCGATATCTGCATGGAAAGTTGTATACAAACCTTGCAAAAATCAGAGATCATACCATTTTTTTTTTAATAGATTTTACCTACTGTTTCGTATAATATAATCAGTTGTTCTCAGGTCATATTTATCCTCTTCCAACGAAATTCCTGTTTCCCGTCAGCTACTTATTCGTTTTATTTGTATATGTTCGTTTGGCTTTCAATGTGTAAGGTTTTGTGAGAATGTAAACAATTTAAGGTTAGTTAACATGAAGCACAATGAGTAAAGGCTGCTAGTAACTTTATAAAGGAAGGTTTTATGATAATTAATTTTTTTATTTATAATTTGTCCGTATAGTTTCAGGCAGACAATCTTTCGCTTTTGCATTCCGTAATGATAATAATTTTTGTTGTCTCTTTTAATTACAGGAACAGACCTTGTTTTTCCAGCATGTGTTGTTAATGGAAGTGGTGTCAGTAAAACTTTTCAAATCCTTTATCGAAATGAAGAAGTGTGCTTGGATGACTGCATCATGTTCAGAGTTCATATGTTGGTCGACAGTCATAAGGTATTTAAATTTGTTTATTTTTGTTACATTGATTGATGTGTCCAGAAAGTGATAGGAATGATCCTTTCAGTTCCTTAATCGTACAGCTTTGTCAAGCCCTTTGCCAGGATTTTGATTCTGGGAGGGGCAAATATGGAGATTTATTTTCGCTTTATGTGTGAGCAAATGTGCGGAACTATCCACCGCACTTTAAAAAAATAGCACCAGCAAAAACACAAGGGTGAGATTTTATAAAACATTAGAAGTGTCGACTCTACTCTTTGGCAGTAAAACTTGGGTGCTATCAAAGCGAGGAGAGTAGATTGCAAGCATCTGAAATTAAATTTCTTCGACATACGGGTGTAGAAATATGGGTGTAGTAGAGAAGATCGTTACAGGAAAACCGAGATAAGGAAAGAACTCAACATCTTCTCTATAAACAATAAGGTATCCCAGAACAGAATGCAGTGGTTAGAGCATGTAAACAGAATGCGGTAAAATAGGATACCTAAGCAGACACTGGGCTATAAGCCCATTTTCTGTTTAAGAGAGGGGCTGAAGCCCTTCAAGCCCGATCCCTGGCTCTATTGAGCCTATTATTAATACTTGCTTCTGTGTTTTCGTAGTAAACAGAACCCTGCTCTCAACCAGTTCAGGGGTCTGCCTGCCTAGTCTTTAACAGCTTCTTTCAGATTTGTTAGCTCAGAATTTAAAACACCATCTATTGACCAATGCCTTGTATGTAAGGATAATGTGGCAGACATTTTGTTACCCCTCACCACATAGTCCATATACCAAATCTTGTAAAAGATCCCCAGATTAACTAAGATGTTTCCTGAGATACCATACTTCCTTCGTAGGTCAAGTACCATTTTATAGTGTGTTCACGGTAAGAACCAACTGTCGAATCAACAAACTGCATCTGTGGTAGTACGTGTAAATACACCACACAAATACATGCAACAGCCTAGCATTAATCACCGGATGAATACCAACACTTTTATAACTGCTAAACAATAACAACGAACAGCTGCGTTCCCTAACGTCAATAAAATCTTTCCCTTATCACTTAATTTTGTTTAGAATTCAGTTGCATACTACTCCGTATTGTTTATAGGCTTATTCAATGTTTATATTACAAATTCTTCATGTATGTGTCATTTTTAATTTTATGATCCTAAATGAGTTTTCAATTTAGTTGGCTTTGTTATTTTAAACTGTTCGGTTTAATTAATTAATTGTGCGACTAGTTCGAATGGTGCTTTTAGTTTTATGTACGGTTTAATTTTATTGTAGTTATTACTTTATTCGACTGTATGAACAACAATAACTTTATTTTTATTTTTGCTGAAAAAGTTGATATTAATTTATAGTGATGGCTAATGCACCCGAGTCCTCTATTTACAAACACCAAAAAGGTAAACCTTTGAGAATAAAGTAAGTGAGTTTTAAAATTAGTAAACAATAATAATTTTATTTATAAAGTAAGCATTTAAAATTATAAAAAACATTTAAGTATTTAATTTTATTAAGCTAAAGAATTAACTACTCATAAGAGTATTAAGCACGAGTCGTTTTGCATACGCCTACTATGAAAATTACATAATACTTTTGGTGCGTACGGTTCTGGAACTGTAACATCATTCACCGTTTGTTTACTTCGCAGTTGGTTCTTAAAATGAATTTGGTTTAAGTAAAAAGATAGGATACAGTATATGTCATCCTCTTAATTTTCCTCAGCCCACCAGCAATTGTGTTGTTTTCGTGTAAATTTTTTGAAATTGTGTTTTCTTCTGAAATAAAAATTTTTTTTTAATATTATATGGGAATATCATAGGTTCAGTAAATTTAAATTTATCTTTATTTGTAAACATGTACTAGGATAAAATTACTACTAGTTTTCTAGTAAGCATATTGTTTCTGGTGGTAACTGCAATAAATTAAACCTTAATTTACATTTGCATTTTATATGATATTCATTTAGTCTGTCCACATATTTTAGTTCAACGCTGTTGCTTGACCATTTCCAAAGGAAATTTATTTTGTGTAGGTGTCTCTTGTAGTGTATTCTTCAAAACTTTATTTTATCTGTTTGTTTATTGGCCATCATTTTAAGTTACATTTATTAAAAATATGGAATGGAAGTAACACATTTCTTGTTAACATTCATATTTGAATTGCATTTAAACCTAGCGTAAATTATGTTATATCAGGTGAGGCAGTGAATCGAGCGATTATGAAAACACCGTGAGGAAGTTAAAAAATTTAGTTTAATTAATTTAGAATATACTAAGTAATGCTTACATATTTAAAATTTTTTATAAATTACGTGAAAATCATATCATAAAGATGTCCTCCATTTTGTCGCACATCATTTGTCGTGAACTCGTGCACGAAGGTTATTCATCACATTTTGTAATGTGGCTGTAGGAATTTGTGCCACTTCTTCATGTATCCGTTCTTTAAGTTCCCGTACATTTCGAGGCGGTGGAGATTGGAAAACACATGATTTTAAGTGTACCCATAGAAAGTAATCACATGCAAATGAAATGTAATGCACATGAAATGTCTCCATTCTTAGAAATGATGCGATTGGGAAACAAGTGTCTCAAAACATTAATTTGAAGCCCTGGATGTGTGGCAGGTAGCACCGTCTAGTTGAAAAAACATGTTTTGGTAAGTCGGATGATAACTAATTCCGGTTGAAGACAATTCTCAACATGTTAACATAGCGCTGTGTATTCACTGTAACTGCACGTTCATTGTCATCCTCAAAAAATATGGTCCTATGATATTCTGTGTTGATATTGCACACCAAACTGTCACTTTAATACTGTGAAGCGGCTTTTCGTGTATTTTTTGTAGATTTTAGCGTGACCAATTACTCAAATTCTGCTTATTTACGAAGCCTGAAAGATGGAAGTGAGATTCATCACTCATCCAAAGATTGTTGAGAAGATCTGCGCTGTCATTCATCATGTCCAATAATCGATTACAAAAAGAAAGTCGGGATGCATGACCAACATTATTCAAAGCGTGCACTAACTGAATTTTAAACAAATGGAACTGTAGATCTTTGTGTAAAATCCTCCTCACACTGCGATTAGAAATGCCGAGTGATATTGCATGCCGTCGAGCTGACCGCGTAGGACTTCTTAAACACAGCCGCCTGCACCTTATCAACGTTTTCTGGTGTACGGACACTTTTTACTCTTCCAGTTCGTGTCTTCAGTGTTGAGCTTGTTTCTTCGAAGTTTTTAACCCATATTTTTATTGCATGGGCTGAAGGTATCGGATCATTACACGGAATATTGAAATAATTACGTAATGCGCGCTGCGTGAACACGTAACTATCATTATTTTTATAATACGCTTTAACAGCGTACGCTCGTTGTGCACCGCTCCACGACTTCATTGGAACTAAATGGTAAAACAGATGCTTCAAGATGGCGATAGTCTCATTCTCCTAGCCACACTACAGGAGACTTTATGCAGTGTTGTCAAATCGCCCAATTCACTACCTCACCCGTTATTATTTTATAAACCGTAACATAATGTTGGTATAGTATTATATTTCTTAAATTGTAATTTTTTTTTAAGATTGAAGAGACTTTGGACAGAGCTGATTTCTCATTGTCTGTTGAACTGTGGTTCACCGACCAAACATTTGGTCCTGAACAGCATAGTGCAATATCATGCGTTTCAAGTCGTATGTTACAACTTCATTTCTCAGCTACTAAAGGACTGCATTATCACCTTCCTGTTCTATTCGATTATTTCCACTTAGCTGCCGTTACTCTCACTATACACGCTAGTCTTGTTGCTCTTCACCAACCATACATAAAGTAAGTGTCAGTCAATTTCAGTTTTAAGTTAATATTTTTTTTTCTACCATCTGAGAATATTAGCAATCAGTTTAAAAAACAAAAAATATAAGTAAATAGCATGAACGGGTTCACATGATGAAGACAATACCCAATCATATTGCTTCGGAAACGAAAAAAATTAAGTATAATTTTTTTAAATATTAACAAGATAAAAGATGAATAACATTAATGGAAAAGGTAACCAAGGTAATAACGGTGATAGTAGAATGCGTAGAGGAAGAAGATGATATTAATAGAGATGATGTTGATATGGACTTCAGTTATTTAAAATGTAGGTTAGTCGGTAAATTTAAATGGAAGGTCAAGCAATTTTATTCGTTTCAGTCGTGTCACATCTTTGCTATATCAAGTAAATTAAGCGCCAAAAACTTCAGGTGATCTGCTAATTTTTCTGGATATTTTGAACTTAGCTGCGTGATTTCCTCTTTCACAGTGTTGACACATAAGTTCTTGTGCAATGTAGCATTTGTAACATACTATGGAGCATTTGTTATTATCCGTAAGACTTTCATCTGGAATCATTGGATTATAGCAAGATTTGATTTCGCAGCTGATCCCCAAAGCGGTAACTTATAAGTCCAACAGCGGTTTCAGTATGGCTTTGTACAGTTGAAGCTTGCTCTCCAATGTCAATATTATTAAATGTGTTAGGCCTAGATTTACTTATTGCTAATTTATAAACATAAGTAACAATCTTTATGAAATTAATAACAAAATTTTATGTAGTATTAAACAAACAAACTATAAATGTACATTTGTACAGTAACTGAATATTTTTAAATCATATTAAACTAACATGTCATCACACGTTACCACTGTTGTTTAATCTTATAAAATTGATATAGCCAAACATGTTGTATGTTACAATTATATGTGTCCAAATTTTAAAATGCCGGCAGCTTTCACAAACCTTTTTTGCTGCTATAAGATATTTTTGCTTTTCATTAGATGCTATATCTTCAGTCACTTTTTAAAAAGTTTTTATTCTAGTGATTGAATTGTTTTATACAAACTAGTTGATCTGTGCGAATTAATCTGCACATTAATACTAATTTATTCTTAACAGCCAATATCACAATTATGTTGACATTTTTAATTTCTTATTTACCAATGTTTTTTGTTAGTGTTGTTTGTGAAGTAAAATAGGTTTTTACCCTTAAATAAACAATTTGAGTCACTTTTACGTAATGACCCTTCAAAAAACTAAACTACAAAATGCCATTACCAGAATAGTAGCACCATCAAAACTTTAATTCAATTACTTTGTTATTTACGTCAATATTTTGTTACCACTTTACTAATTTTAATTTTGAAATTTTTCGTAGAATCCTGAAAGTGTTCTTTTCACAACCATTTAATTTCTCTTTTTTTTAAAATCTGTTTGGTAGAACTCTGGATTTAAGTATAAACAGAATCTATATTTAAAATAAATTAGTTTCAGTTTTGTATTTTATATTCTGATGGTGGGTCCACTAAACATAATGTGTAGAAAAGTGATACAAATAGGTAAAAGGAAAATTGAAGCAGTGAAAAAGGATTGTTTAACTTTAAATAGTTTTACATTTGGACTAATTACAAACTGCAGGATGCATTTAAAAATTTATTCATTAATTAATTGTGTATATTATGTTCTACGGAAAATGTTCTGAATTTGGATTTGTATTCAAAAATCAATCAGGGTTTTGTGTTTAGATGGTCGCAATCCATGTTTGGATAAGGTGAAATTTAATCATTGATAAGGTTCATAATAATCAGTACGTTATCATTATCTCCTTTCTGTTAAACCGTATTGGAAAATTGGAGTGAATTGTGGATATTGGAGAATGTAACCCAAAATGTATTTACATTTTTTCATAATTTTGTTCTCATGGTTTTTATGACTTAAAATACTTACATGGTCAAGAAATAAAACATTTTCTGAAATGACAATAGTAATATTTAAGAAAAATGAATGTTTACGTAATTTTGGAAACATGGAATCTTTTGTGTTTTGGAAATGCTACAACAGTACATTTTTGTATTAGAGAAAAATGAAAAATAAAAGAGTTGTGTATAAAAATTATTATTAAAAAATTAAATTATACAATAATTATTGTGTTTAAAGTAAATGTAATTATGTTTGTTTAATCTTTTTAACACGCAAAACCAGGAAAAGTATTTTGCACCTTGTACAAAGCTGGTAAGTTTATTAAATGTATCATTAGTTTGCTTAGAAGAAATTGTTTTTTCATGTTGTATTCAGTGTATCAGAAGCAGTAAATTGTCTTTTTATTTAATGACAGTGTTTTTAAATGATTAGATGAATTAACCCAACAAACGGAGATTTTAACGATCATGCAGACTTTCATTTTACACCTAATAAAAACTCTTTTATTTCTTTTAGTTTCCTAAAACTTTCAAAAAATTACCATTTATTTATAAAGAATTTGTTATTAGAACAACGTTTGAACCAAATTTTTCCATTTTCATTTACCACCAGAATAAAAATTGAAAATTAAGAAAAATTATTTTCTTTTAGTAATATCAATTTATGTAAGAAAAAGTGTCACTAAATCACTAAAAAATACAATAACATTTATGTTTAGCTATATACATAAATAAAGCAATTCATTGTAAAAATAACATTTAGATATTGCAAATTGATAGACGCATTCAAAAGATATCACACTTTTTGTTCAATCAAGTAACGTGCTGGATGAAAAAAATGGGGGGAAAATCGCCTCAAAATAATGTGGTGTCTTTTCAATTTTTATTTACTCCTTTTCGATGAAAGTTCTATCTCTTTTCCGCATATTATTTTGTGTATTATCCTTTTCTAAACTGGATAGCATAAATCAAAATATGTAATCATTTATTTTGATGCTAATTGTAAGGTTTAACCGAAGGATAGGCGAGACAGGTAGTGTTAACCTTCTTTGTTCGATTTTAGGGTCATAAAATTTGTCGCCGGCACTTCTAATTTATTGATTTCAATTGTTACATTTAAAGCTAACTGATGATGTCATTCCCAAATAAATACCTTTATTTTGTTGAAAAGTTATGGATAAAACTACAAAGTACTAAAGTTTAGTACTGGCTCTAAAAAAAAAATCTTTTTATTTCGCATAACACCACGTCATCAATTTTCATCGTACAAATATACAAGATACATCAAATGAAAGAAGAAAAAAGTCTCTATCTAATAAAACTAAACCCGTTAGAAAATAGTGAATAGTTGCAGAGATAAATTGAGTTCAATGACAGATGATGACGAATGAGTGATATTGGGCCTCCCGGTTAGTAAGGTTTAAACGAGATGAACAGTGTTGATGAAATTATTACTTTTTTCTTTAATTTCAATGGGGTTTAATTACAAATGTCACGTAGTTAAAGCATCGTAATCTTGTTGCGCTATAGCCCTTAATGGACTTTGGATTTTTCCATGTTTTCTCTCACACCTGTGTAATAAAATCATTCATTCACCTCGTCTTAAGATAGTTCTTCCTGCTTCCTAATAGATTTTTCACTTCCACATCACCGTAACCAACCTTGTTAACTCCGTTCTTTTAATTTGCCCCAATCATCTCAATGTTTTCGCCTTTATGAAACAAGACTATGTCTCTGCCTTCTATGAGAGTTCTTCAGTTTTACAGACTCTCTCATCATCTCTCCTTACCACTCCAGAAATTCTCCTTAAAATCTTTCTTTTAAATATTTCCAGCATGTTGCAGCCTGGCATTACCAATTTTTGTTTTCTTTGCACTCAAGTTAAAATATTTAGTTCATTAGGTTTTATTTTTGCACTCTATGCGTACAACTGATTTTCTGCATTTATGTATGAGATATATTCATTAACTTTGTTATGTTTTGAAAGTGTTATTGAATACAGTCGTGTAATAAGTTTTAGCAGTTTTGTTTATGGAATTAATTTTCAACAGTAGTGAACTATTAACACTTTGAAGCCTAAGCCCAAGAATAGCTCGGGGTGAGCGTAAATCATGGTTGTCCGAAGCCCGAGTATACCTCGGGCCGCCACATTAAATTCGGTAGTAACATTTAGACGAGGTTATATTGGGCTTCGGTTGCAAAATTTCATTCTATATTTTATTTAGTTTAATTTTCTATGCTTGCAGCGAAATCTATCGAATAATTTGTGAACTATGTAGAAAAACATTGAGCCATGTTTGAGGTTATATTTTTGTTGATGTACATGTGTACTTTGTTGTGATTTTTTCGTAGTTATATGAGGTTTGTAGTTATTCTGTTTTTGATATTTGTAAATAATATAGTTATATCTACTTTGTAATAATTGTTTTCCTTTCGTATTTTGTCGGTAATTGTTTTCGTTTGGTTGTATATGTCGTACTGTTTTGTATTCCAGATCGCTTTGTTTGTGCGGTTATTTGACAGTAATATTTATAATTTCTTTTTCATTTTATGTTTTCTGTGTTTTGCTGTAAAGTTTGCTCTGAAAATAGCAAAGCTGCAACTGGAAAGGCTGGAAGGAACGAAACAACCTGGTACTGCCCTGACTGTAATGTTGCACTGTGCTTACCAATGTGTTACCGAGTGTTTCATACAAAGGCTAATTATGTGTAAAATATTTTAAATTTTAGTACTCAAACATTTTTAATCTTCTTCCACTTTACGGATTAGGCAAATTGCCTGTTCCCAACATTTTTAATGTGTAGTTTATTTCATTGCCTTTCTGTAGAGTTTATATAAACTGTTTTCTAGTAGTTAGGATTGTAAAACTCAAAAACTAGGTAGTGTGTAGCACGTAACAATTTCTTTTTTCATAATTTTTTTGTGTATAATTATTTAGATAATTCTCATAAATTTAGTAGGTATAATAATTTCAATGTAAATAAATAGTAATAAACTTTCTGATTTTAAATCAATTTGATGCAAAAATCATTAAGATATGATAGAAATTCAATCTTTTATAATTTTTTGAAGTTTACTCTTAAACCCCCAGGATACCGTGACATACCATGTTCTTATAGCTCAGGCTTCTAAGTGTTAACCATTTTTTACATTAAGTGACAGAATTTCTCTCCAAGTAAAATGATATTAGTGAAAAATAACTTTTAAAACTGTATGTTGTATGTTATTTTGTTACAGCACACCTAGAAGTGGTAAACCATGGCTGGGTACCTCACAGAAGTTTAATCTTAAAGCACAATCTCAATCAACAATGGAAACAGTCTTCTTTGGTAACCTGGTAAATATTTTTATTTCTACTCTACATTTTATTTTTTCTTGATTTTTTTTCGTTCTTTTCACCCCAATAACGATATTTGCTATTAAATTATCATGATAGTTTTTATAATTATTGAAACATAATCAGACTGGTTTACTTTTTATTTGTTTTTAATATTGATACTAATAATTTAAAGGATTTTTCAAACACTGTTTTGTCATGGATTTATTGAAACATTTGCATGGTAATATAATATTACTTCTTGTCACTAGATGTATAAAAACGTGCTATAAACATTGTCAACATAAACATACGAGATGTGGCTATTAAATAATGAGACTGGTGTAAAAACATTTATTTTAATTTTATACATAATCACTTGTTGTCACCTTCAATATACACTCCTTCTCTATCCCTACAACGCTCCATGCGAATTTTCCATTCTTGGAAACAGTGCTGGAAGTCATCTTCTGTCAGCTCCTTCAGGACACGTGCCACTTTCTCTTTCACAGCTTCCACAGACTCAAATCTTGTCCCTTTTAATGCAGATTTCACCTAAGGGAACAGGTAGAAGATAATAACATGTAATGAAACGTGGTTTTTTACTTATGATCCGGAAACAAAGCACCAATCCATGCACTAGAAGAGCTGAACTTCACCGACAGCCAAAAAAATCTCAAATGAGCAAGTCAAAATTTAAAGCAATGTTGATTGTTTTTTTTTATATCCAGGGATTGTGTGCCTTCACTGGGTTCCTGAAGGTCAAACAATTAATCAATATTACTACCTTGAGGTACTTTCTGAACTATGTCAAAGAGTAAGGAAAAAATGCCCCGAAATGTGGAAGGACAAATCATGGGTTCTCCACCAAGACAATGCGCCAGCTCATTTCGCGTTATCTGTCAAGAGATTCCTAGCAAAGTACAGTATCTCAGTGTTAGAACATCCACCTTATTCACCGGATCTTGCACCATGTGACTTCTACCCATTCCCTAAGGTGAAATCTGCATTAAAAGGGACAAGATTTGAGTCTGTGGAAGCTGTAAAAGAGAATGCAGCACGTGTCGTGAAGGAGCTGACAGAAGATGACTTCCAGCACTGTTTCCAATCATGGAAAATTTGTATGGAGCGTTGTAGGAATAGAGTAGTGTATATTGAAGGTGACAATAAGGGATTATGTATAAAATTAAAATAAAAAATTTTACGTCAGTCTCGTTATTTAATAGCCACACCTCATAAGCTGCAAAACTTATACATTTTTTTATCTTTCATGTGTGTACGTTTCAATCTCTTCAATTTAGGAGCAATAAGCAACCCTATGACTCAAATAAGATGAGGATGATGTGTATGACAAGTAAATGAGGTGCAGTATTGTACAAACTCAGGCCAACCATTCCTAAGGAGTGTGGTTGAACCCCAACCTTCAAAGTAGACCAGTAACCACTTTCAAGTATTCAATTCCATATAAAAATAACCTTTAATAGGATTTGAACCGTGGAATCTTCATCTCTGAAATTAGTTGTTACATATACATAACAGTAATGAGTTGTCATAAAAAGCAGGTACTTGTAACAACAGACATTCACTACCAAGAAGTATCAGACACCGCATTTTACACCTAAACTTCCATTTACGTGGAATCTTGTAAGTTCCTGATGACTCTAACACAGCATGCCTCCTTTCTTCCTCAATATAACCAGACTGCTTGGTATTACTGATATTGCTCCGCTAGAAAACTTTAAATTTATTTTTAAAGAATAGTTCAGAACTTAGTGACCTGGCATTGTAATGATGAATTAAAAATTTTATTTTTTGTTTTATGATATTTTTGGATGCTAGTGTTAGTAAAAATTTTATAAAAGTTTTATTTGTTTATTTATTTATTTTTTGTTTGTTTGTGTTGCTTTGTGTTCATCTAATTATTTATTTATTTTAATTAAAATTTAAGGGACATGAATACATTGCATTAAGAAACACTTGAATGCTAACAATTCTGGAGACAGGACTGAAGCAGGGTTTCCAACAATTACTTGCTGTGAGTGGAAATGATTTTTTCAAAAAAAAAGTATTGCAAAACAATTGTTCGAAGGAAAACGGGAGATGAAATATTCAAGGAAGAGGATTTGAAAAATAAAGGTATTAAAGGTATATGTGGTCCTGTGATTGTTATGGTTGTAGTCTTAAATTATAGAAAAATTGGGTTTCCAGTCAAACATTGTTTTACTTAAACATTGTATAAATTTTACTATATGAAAATTTTAGATCTATATTTTTGTAAGGAAACAGAAAATGAGAATTTTTGAATCAAACTGTTTATATAAAATGGTAAATACTATTAAAGCATGTGTTTATTTTTTATTTTTGTTATGTTTTTTGTCTATCTTTGGGTTTTGGTGTGAAAATTGTACAGAAACCTATGTAAAGGCATTTCCTATTTTATGTATATGTTTTCTACGAAATTTTTTTTATTCATTCAACAAGTAAAACTATTCTGAAATATGAACTACAAAAATTAAATTTTTGTTAAACTATGTACATTAGATTTAATACGTATTAACGGTATTTTTAAGATTAGATTCATATTTAAAAATTGTACTCATTGGATTCATCAGTTTTCATTGGTCTCATCCATGTGTCTAAAAGGACATGACAAAAGATTTTGCCCAGTTTAGTCTCAGATCCACTAAACTGATTCTGGTCAGGTTTTTTAAATGAAGTTCTTCACCAATAGATTTTGCTTCGCCCATCGTCATTATTGCCAATTAACGCAGGAAATAGTAAATAAATTTCTTTTTACAACCCGGCTTTTTGAAGGTATATGGCACCAATGTCATCCTTAATCATTATGTAGCCTTCATTACTAAGGGTCGCTGTTTCGTGAAAATTTTCTTCATTTACGATAAAATTATATAATTGTTGAATCCTGGGAATGTGCAGTTTTTTACTGACCCATTTAAAGATTTGGGGGTTTTATACATTTTTCTCCCGGTAGGTGATGCAGTTTTGCTTCCTGTCGGATGTGGGTGTGTAGAAATGTATGTTTGCTGTGTGGTGTGCAGTCCATGAATCATTTGGAGGATTTTGAGGTGTGGATGCTCCAGATTTTGTTGACCAGTCATGTTGCATTGGTGTTTTGGGACTTGTGGGTGTAGGTCATGAGTTGATGAGCGTGATCAGGAGAGGGAAGACTACCTTGGTCTTTTGTGCAGAGGTGATAGGTATGAGCTCCTGAGACTTATTCTCAAGGGTAAAGTTGAGGGTGGTTGCAGAGCTGGACAAGGGGATGGTAGTGATTTAGGAATGTTGCAGACTTTTAAAGGTGGTTCATGGTGGAGGGTGATCTACCGGAGTTGTGGTCAGTCTTCATTAATGGAGTTGGCATTCGAAAAAGAAGATAAATGTTTATGTGTAGAAAATGAATATGCCCATGTTGAGTATATGTTAGGAGTCCTTAGCATATAAAATACAACAAAACAATTTAAAATTGCTGTATTTGTATCTACAGGTCTGATGACCTCATTCTCAGAATCTACATAAAAAATACTGCTTATTTGGGAATAAAAAAATGTTACCAATATTTTTTGAAAACACTGAACAATAAAACAGTATTATTGTTCACCATTATGAAAGATTATTGTGAGTGGAGAAAATTAAAAATCTCTTAACTATCTTTATAGGATGTAACAAAAGAAAGTGATTTGTAATTATTAGATAAGGCTATGTCTTAATAAATATTTTATTGCAGTAGTTTGTAGTGAATGACTGCACCACAAAATTAAAACAATGTGAGAACTATTTGCACATTAAAGTATATTTATAATCTCAATATTTATTTTCTTGTCTGAAATTGTAATAGTTTAATCCTACTGTGTATGTTAATAAGTGAACATAATTTTTTTTTTTTATTTTTCAGAGTGGGACAAGTAGTGGTACTAGCACAAAATGTGTAGGTTCTGGAGGAAGCCGTCTCACTCATGCAAGACATGTTCATCGTGAAGTGTGTAGCCTCTTACTGGCTGCCCATGAGATGCTACAAGCTACTCTTCTTGAATACACTCGCTTACTACCTGCTTGGCAGCAAATCAAAGTAGATCCAACCCCTACATCGGACTGTTATCAAAGGTTAACTCATCTGAGTGATGTTGCTAAGGTAGTTATTTCATGTAAAATTACTAGTATTGAATTTTAGTTTGATTAAGTTTTAATTTTTTCCCCATAACAGGCAGGTGGAGTGTTAATTTGTTTGTACTCAATCTGCTAGTTCTAGGGCTACAAAAAATAGTTCTGTTTATCAATAGATAAAATTGAAAATTGAAAAACTGGTCAGCCAATTATATGACTGAAGCATTTAACAACAGAAGAGGTAGAGGTATAAAAGACACTAGTCAGAGTTATCTCCTCTGAGAGTAATGAATTTCATTATACAGTCAGTTCCTGTGGTGAATGAAGTGAAGGTGTATAAGCATACTTTTCCACTCAGTGAGGAAGGCAATGGTAAACCACTTCACTCCTTATTTTACCTAGTAAAGCCTGTAGCTGTTCAAATTAACCTTACTGCTGATGACCTAAACAACAACGCAGCTAGCAAAAGAATTCGCCCGGATTTCGGCTCATCCCATGAAATAAGTTTGTAATGAAATTGGTTAGGTTGCTAATTAAGAGTTAAAAATAATAGTTTCTTATGGTTTTTACCTGAGATAGTGAATAAAACAGGTCCCAGAACCATATCATCTGTAGTTTTGGAGAAATTTGGTATAAAACGGAAATAAATAGGTGTAAAAAACAGGGGGTTTTTTTTTGGTGGAAAGTAGATGCTTTTCTGAGGCCCTGGAATGCTGGTAAGCATACTTTTCCACTCGTTGCGGAAACCATCTCACTCCTCATTTTATTTAGTGAAGTCTCTAGATGTTCAAACCAGCCTTTCAGCTGATAACCTAAACAACTACAAGTTTAATTTATTGTATCATACTTTGTGTTTGTTTTCCTTGGCTGACAATTTGTACGAGGCGTATTTTTAAAGTAAGTACCGTTTGAAAATAAAAAAAAAATAAAAGGAAATTTGCAAAAACTAATTTTATTTTCGGAATCTACATACTTTTATCTATTTTTCTACATAGTTTCCAAGTTTTTGTAAACACTTATCATATCGCACAACTAAATTTTGGAAACCTTCTTCATAAAAACTTGCCGCCTGCTGTGATAACCAAGAATTCACGGCCGTTTTCAATTCGTCGTCATCGTCATAACGGCTGCCGCCCAAGTGATGTTTCAGATGACGGAAGAGATGAAAGTCGCTCGGTGCAAGGTCAGGGCTGTAGGGTAAGTGGTCCAAAACTTCCCAGCCAAAAGAGTCCAATGCAGCTCGGGTCTGAGCGGCAGTGTGAGGCCTTGCATTATCGTGCAGAAACAAAATTCCTTTTGTGAGCATGCCACGTCTCTTGTTTTGAATTGCTCTGCGCAGCTTCCTCAAGGCTTGGCAGTAGGCTTCTGCATTTATTGTCGTTCCTCGTTCCATAAAGTCGACCAGCAAAACACCATGCCTATCCCAAAACACGGACGCCATGATCTTGCGCTGTAACAAAGTCTATTTGGCTTTGACCTTTACGGGAGAGTGCGTGTGTCTCCATTCCATGCTTTGTTGTTTCGATTCGGGAGTGAAATGCGAAATCCACGTTTCGCACTTTCATCTCTTCCGTCATCTGAAACATCACTTGGGCGGCAGCCGTTATGACGATGACGACGAATTGAAAACGGCCGTGAATTCTTGGTTATCACAGCAGGCGGCAAGTTTTTATGAAGAAGGTTTCCAAAATTTAGTTGTACGATATGATAAGGGTTTACAAAAACTTGGAAACTATGTAGAAAAATAGATAAAAGTATGTAGATTCCGAAAATAAAATTAGTTTTTGCGAATTTCCTTTTATTTTTATTTTATTTTCAAACGGTACTTACTTTAAAAATACGCCTCGTATTATGAGATTTACTCGTCAAATTAAATTTAGATAATGAGTAACGATCAGAATAATGGATGTTACTAATTAATTTGTAACTAAATAAGCACAACCTACATTTGTTATTATTTTACACAATGTGCGTGAAACGATAAACAGTGGATTTTAATTTATTATAAGTTTATTAAAAGTGACCATACCCTGGTCAGGTATTAAACGCAGGACCTGCTATTTTGTAATCTAGACCAATACTCAACTACTTTGTGTCATAGGGGTAACTGACTTAACTTTTGGTCGATTAATAGGTATAGTGGTTATCAGAACTTGATTCTATGCTAGGGGTCCTGTGTTTGATTCCCCATCAGGTCTGAACAGTTGGACATAAAAAAACAACAAACCTAACTTTTAAATCTGTTAAGAAATCAAAAAATTACTGATTTTTTTAATTACAAATAATAATTACAGTTTTTATGTGAAATAAATATTATTTACGAAATTTTAATTGTTTGTGCAAATAATATTATTGTTGGTGCATCTTTTTTAGAAATTTTTCCTTTTTTCAATTCACAACAGCTTGTACATTGAAATTATATGTTTCTTTTTACAGTCTGTAGAGGCAGAAGAAGAATTTGTAGCTCTGGCAAATAGTGACATTGCTCAGTTGTGTGCAGAAAACATCCTTTTATGGCAACAGTTCCTGGAGGCATTTTCCTGCAAGGATCCCGTCCATCAGCATTTAGCTAGACATCATCACCATCTTAGAGTTAAAAGGTTTGCAGAAGGTTTCTTCGTTTTAGATAATCCTCGACAATCTGCTGCTGGATGTTATGATCAGAATTACCAAAATTATCTGGCCGTATCTGAAAGCGCTCGGAAATCACGCTATCTCACATCTCTTCCTGATTTACCAGTTCACTGCGCAGAATTAGATGGCGATATCAATACTTTACCAATTATATTTGAGGACCAGTATCAAGAAGTTTCTGAATTCGCTAGGAGAAGATCAGTTGCTGGCAGGAAAGCTGGAAGCGGTTAGTATTTAATTTTCTTATTAATTTGACAAACAAATTTTGTATTTCTTTGCAACTACTAATAATGTAATCTTATACTACTTGCTAATCTAGATAAACTATATGATTTGTATGCTTTAATGTGTATAGTTGAACCTCTAGGGACTTTCTAGGTTCTTTGTGTTTTAAAAAATAATTTATTTTTGTAAAATATTAATTTCTTTCATAGGGATTATCAACTGAGGATTAGATAACGATTAAAGGATATAGCCGGCTGCATTAGCGCAGTTGGTAACGTGCTCGCCTCTCATCATGCGGTCTTGGGTTCGAATCCCATTCAGGCACAGCATATTTTCATACGTTACAAAAAATCATTTCATCCTTCACCGTCTGCATTAACAGTAATTGCAGAACAGTCGGACATTAAACAAAAAAAAAAATTAAATAACTATTAATTAAAAAATTAATTATAACTATTTCAAACTTGACTGACCAACAGGCATTTGCAATGTTAGTTAATATGAAATCAGGCATTTAAACAAAAAAATGTTATGGTTTATTACTCAGAACAACTTAGCCTACTACAGCCCTGGTTAATTTAATAATTGGATGAATAAGTAGTTTTATTTGGCTGTGGTTGCTTATTATCTATTCTTTAAGGCACTCCTTAGTGTGCACATGTGTCATTTGTAATAAAAATAATGTATGTGGTAAAAAATTCATTTTTATAAAACAACGTATCTCATGGCTGGTGGCAATTTTTAAAAAAGCTTATTTTTGAGTTATGGCCAAAACCATTCGTGATTTCTGTATCTACTCTTTAAGAGGAATCAAATGACACTATTTTTGTTTCCAAATTCCGACTGTGATTTTTTTGACTTCCGATCCAAACCAGAACTTCAAACTTAATGATTTCTCTGTATACTCTTTAAGAGGAACCAAATGACACTATTTTTGTTTCCAAATTCCGTCTTTGATTTCTTGACTTCCGGTTTTGGGCCACTTCCAGTCGAAACAGGAACTTCAAACCCAATTCAGACCCACTAACTTTTTGTGTAGATTACAAAAACCTTTTGTTGCTATCTCTTGTAGTTACTGACATTGATTTCTTGACTTCTGCTTTTCGGCCACTTTCGGTTGAAACCGGAAATTCAAACCCACTAACTTTTTGTATAAATTATAAATCCGAAAATCATTTGTTTCTCTTGTAGTTTCTGACATCTGGGTGTGACAGACACACAAAGAAAAATGATAGAATGACAATTTAAAAAATTGAAAGATTTAAAAAATTGCATCAATTAATCCAATTGTAAAAATACTATGTTTTCACAACCTTTTTTTGCTAGCTTAATTTTTTTTTTACTTATTCTACATTTACATGTTTCAGGGGTGGTTTCACAATCATCAGAGTATTTAACATAAAATTTAATATATTTATATTTGAATTAATTACAAACTGCTGGATTTATTTTAAAAATTTATTTCTGAATATAATAAACTAGCATACCCCGCCCAGCTTTGCACGCGAAACATGTATAATCATGTTTTTACTAATAAATATATAACAGAAATTGTGTAACTGCTTTTCGACTGTATACCCCCAACATAAACACAGACAAAACAAAGTTTTGATAATTTCCCCCGCATACGTCTCTCACCTTCATCTACTTCAACAGCAATACGTACTCACATATACACACACATACATATTTATGAAAATCTTCATGAGGGCCCTTAGTTATCAATTTTTGAAAATTTTAAAATAAAATGTTGTAAATATAAATACAAATATACTGTCAACATTTCATGAAAATCCGTTCAGTAGTTTTGGAAATTAGCCTGCACAAAAAAACTTGCTTTGTCTTTATAATAAATATTAGTATAGATTAGTTTTTTCATTGATGCTTTAGCTACCAGTTTAGTTGTAAATAGTCACTAGATTATTGTTGACATTACATGAACTCCAAATTTTATTAGGACTACATTAGTGATTTGTCATGAAACAAAATTTATTTTATTATGTCTAATCTTTGCATGAGTGTTTTTGAAATCTCATTGCCATTGTACGTACATTTCTTTATTTGAAAAAATTAATTTGGTCTCAGATAAAAACTATATTAGCTAAAAAAATGATTGAAAATTTTGTCTTAAATGTTACAGATCCATTTTTGAATATGTGTGGTTTATCATCAGTGATATCTGCAGCCAGTGGGAATGAGATTGTTACAGCTAAACAACAGGCAGCGATAGAAGGCACGCAAGATGATTGCAGTTGCGGTATATCAGCAATATTAGAATCAAGAACTCAAAGGCACATTGCTAAAAGTAAATTGTCATCTGGTGTTTCTTTACCGTTTGGTAAGTTCTGTTTTACATTCTGTGTAGTCATCTTTTTTACCCCTTTTCCGTGGTTCCGCAAGTCAGGCCCAACACAACTCCTCTCCATCTTACTTTATCGCTTTACCTTCTCTCCTCCATTCCTCTCTTAAGATCACATCTTTTCCTTAGTTCATCCATAACTAAACTTGTACTTTTAACTCTTGTTCTACTCCTTAACACCTTTAATTATAGCATATTTTTAGGCATCCTACCCTGTTCATCATACCGATATCCAAGCTCGTAGCTTTGTCTGTCCAACATTTTTTGCCAGGCTGTCCATTCGCAATATAGAACAAAATTATTGTTTTGTATTTACATAGTTTCTCATTCTATGCGTGTATACTCACTTGCATGAAATAACTTATTTAAATTGGTAAATACATATATCAGCTTAATATTTCAAGTAGTCTATTTAAATTTTTTGTTCATTAAAATGTGATTCTAAATATGCTACTCTGTCTTTATAAATTTGACCGCATAGTCAATTTAAAAGAAACTATTTAGATAAAATGTTACAGTTGTTTTGGGAATCCTTAATTAAACTTCATAAGGAATTAGAATGTACTTTATTTAATTCCAGTTTGGAGATGACTAGAAATATTATTTGTTATTAGTTTTCAGGCAGTAAAGCAATAATGCATCCAAAAACTCTGAAGTAGGCCTACATTAAAATCTTAATAAATAGCGAATATAAAAATAATATCTGTAAATCAAAATCATTACTATTATAAAAAATTTATCTAATTTGGTGAAGCTTGCACTAGTCTGATTGAAATATCTATATGACTAGAAACCTAAAAAATTTCAAGTTATTTAATAATGGCATTAAACTTTAATTTTATTAATTCTCTAACTTCCTGATCACCTAGAGAGCTGATATTCAGAAAATTTACACTGTATGTAGAAGTTAAATGGAAAAACTAAAGCAATGGGTATTATAATTTCCTAAAGAGTTAAAGTTCTAAAAATATGAATCCATATTCTAAAATTAATACAGTAATCTTTGTATTCACCCAATGGTGTTTACAAACATAGCTTTAATATATTGTTACAACTCGTTATAGTAAAGTAAAATTGTAAACTTTAATTTAATTAATTCACATATATTTATTTAAGAAAATTATTTGACAAGAAAAACTAACCTTTACAAACGACAACAATGAATATGAGTTTATGAAAATAAGTTATTAAACATTTAAAACAATGCAGTTCACGCAATTTATTAACAATAAAATAAACAATATCCCTTACCAAATTAAACATTAAATACAATGTCTGATGACAAAATAACAAACTTCACTGTAACGAAGAATCTCGCACAATTTAGGCCACTAACACGCCAGCCATTCAAACCGCAGCCGCATCCCAACAATGGAATCTTTCGTTTTTATATTTAATCGGTCAGCTGATTTTATTTTCCGCCACTTCATTATAACAATATTTATTGTAGATAAAAAAATGTTTAGAAAAAGAATTTATTTGATTTAATCATTAAAATAATATTATTACTGTTGTGTTTCTTTAGTTATGGGCATTGAGGGAGGTGATAATGAACATCACCGTGTCGGACATGATCCTTCCCGGCGATCTCCAACTAATCGATCGTCACGTAGTGGAGGAGGAGGATCTGATGGTGGTGGGACTGGTGGCACGAGCGCTGGTAGTGGTGGAACCACTCATCATTTGGTTCTGGTTGGACCGCAGGCCAGGCATAGCAAATCACTTGATCAGCTTCTAAGAACACCAACTAATGAAACCGTTTCTCAACAGTCTCCTGGTTATCATCTTTCCTTGTTACCCCTCTGTCAGACACCATCCTCTAAAAATAACAGGTAAATCAAAATTTGTTTTGATCATGTAATACAAATTACGTTTGAGTAGTTACATTTAAAAGTATATTTTTGACAAATTAAATTGAAGTAGTGAAAACCAATATTTGGCAGAAATAATGTTTTGTTCACGTTTAACCTTATATAATTTAGGACTGCAGTCAAGATTTAATAGCAGAATAACGGCTATAAAAATTAGTTTCTGAAGAAGAAGTTGTCTATTGACTGTGCTAGATTGAGTTAAAAATGAAGAAACTTTTACAGAATGTGATAAAAAAATATATTATTAATTGTCAAAATTTAGGGAAGGCAACTTATGTGATATGGTCATCTGTATAGAATGGAGGAGGACTATTTGCCACAGAAGATTTGGTTATGGGTTTGAGCTTAATGGCGGAAGCTGGATGACCCATAAAGGAGTGGATGAATGTCTTAGAGCTGTTGAAAACAGGCGTAAATTTGGGGTGGCAGGTGCCACCCTAATATGACATGAAAAAGAGGAAAAAATTATAGATACAGTATTTTTATGTACTATTATGTTTCTGAGATAAAAAAAAATTGGTTGTGAGCAATGACTTTGTACTTCTGTCTCTCAAAATGCTCTAAAATTGCCATTTTAATGCTAAATTTAAAAAAATTCTGGGGGAGGGCCCCTGGTAATTTCTGTCACACCAATAAAATTCTGAATTTACACTTTTAATTGAAAACCTGCTGAAATAATAACTATTGTTTTAAATATTCTTATTTTGTAAATAATCTTTATAATGCATCCTGCAGCCTATGTTTAATCCTATTGTAAAAATATTGATCCCTTCACTAATCAGTTACAGCCACTTGGTTTTTAAACAAGTTTAAAAAAACAAGTGATACCAGCAACTGTAACAGATTGGTGAAGGTTTTTTTACAATAGGATTCTTATTTTGTATTTTTGTGATGGGTTTATCACACTTGACATGTCCTATACTCCCATTATGGAACCTCCTTATTCAGTTAATAAAAACCATATATTGCTGAATTAAGTTGCCATATTGGTATTCTGGCTTGCTTCTTTGTTTTTTTATTTCTTTCTATAGTGTTTCTCTTCTTTCAGATAATTAATCTCATGTGTAGGTTGTACATTTTCATAGCAATTCTGAGATTTGTGTTGGGGCTGGTGAGAGACCCTAAGAATGAATAATAGTATGTGGGGAATATGTGTTGTGCTGCACATGCTGTATGCACAGTTTTCATATTTTAGTTAGAATTCTACCGGACAAGACGAACACAGATGCTCGTATTTTATTTTGTTCTACTTTATTTCAGCCATTAATAACCAGGTCTATTTATAGTTTCTTAAGTAAAATATTCTAAAAACATTATGTAATATATATTTATATGTAATGTATATTATTTTATTAAACATCCTATGTAGGATTTTTAAACAGCCGTATTATTTAAAATTGAAATATATATTTGTACTAACCATTTACCATGGTAGATTCCTTATCTACCATGGTAGGAGCAGGAAGTTTTAAATTGTGACTTGTAATAAATTTTAATTTACTGAAGATGTGTACAAGATACACGAAAGCGCTATAAACATTGGTAAGTGTTTTATGTTACCGTATTCTGGTGGTTAGTACAAATGTAATGTATATTATGTAATATTGGTATTTGGTTTTATCATTTAAATAGTTTCCTTTATTAGACAATAAACAGAAAACAAACATTAACTTGATAGAGTTGAAGCAGGAGAAGTAGATTAAAGAGTAGAAGAAAAGGCGTGGTTCTATGCTCCCCGATTCATCATGTGACGACTTATAGACTCGCTTCAAACCTACTCATTTAGTTGTTGCTGAATTGTTATAAAAATGAACTACTTGTGTTTAACCCTTACTAACCGGGAAGCCCAATATCACCCATTCGTCATCGTCGTTCTTTAAACTCAAATATCTCCGCAACTATTCATTATATTCTTACGGGTTTAGTTTTATTAGATAGAGACTTTTTTCTTCTTTCATTTGATGTATCTTGCATATTTGTACAATGAAAATTGACGACGTGTTACACGAAAAAAATGTATTATTTTTGAACAGCCAGTACTAAAATTTGAACGTTTTTATCCATAACTTTTCAACAAAAAAACATATTTGTTTGGGAATGACATCATCAGTTAGTTTAAAATGTAACAATCGAAATCAATAAATTAAAAATGCCGGCGACAAATTTTATGACCCTAAAATCGAACAAAATAGGTTATTAAATTAACACTACCCATCTCGTCTACCCCTCGGTTAAACCTTACAATCAGCGTCAAAATAAACAATAACATATTTTGATTTATGCTATCCTGTTTATAAAAGGATAATACACAACGCAACAGGCGCAAAAGAGATAGAACTTGCATAGAAGAAGAGTAAAAAAAAATTGAAAAGACACCACATTATTTTTAGGTGATTTTTTTCATCCAGCACGTTACTTTGTTGAACAAAAAGTGTGATATCTTTTGAATGCGTCTATCAATTTGCAATATCTAAACATTAATTTTTTTGCAATGAATTGCTTTATTTATGTATTTATAGCTAAACTTATGTTTTCGTATTTTTTACTGATTTTGTGACACGTTTTCATACTAAAGTTATATTACTAAAAGAAAATATTTTTTTCTTAAATTTCAATTTATATTCTGGTCGTAAATGAAAAGGGAAAAAATTTGTTGAAACGTTGTTCTAATAACAAATTCTTTATAAATAAATGGTAATTTTTTGAAATGAAACTGAATGAAATAAAAGAGTTTATTAAGCGTAAAATGACGGTCGGCGTGATCGTTAAAAATCTCCGCTCTCGTCGGGTTAAATGCTTTAGTCACCTTTATCATTTTATTGGCACAAAGTTCTGGTATTTATAGTGACTTAAATTTTTTAATATTTTAACAGTTTCATTATCAAAAAATATTTTTCAATTTGTTTTTTTTAACATAAATTTTACAGAAATGTAAGGTGTGGGCATCCTGATTCTGTGTCTGCTACTTTACCAACACGTGGTGAAAAGAGACAATCTGGTGGATGTGTATCGAGGATCGATGGTCGTTACAAGAATAATGCCGGCCGCAACGAAACTGAATTCTTCACGCTTCCATTACCACCGTCCCATTCATTTAAACACCAACAGCAACAACAACAAAGGCGAGCACTACAACATCTGAACCTCAATGTGAACAACAATCATCTTCATCAACACCATCATCATTTTAGAAATAAGAAAGACGTGGAAATCATCTCGACTGAATTTAGAAATAATATCGTTTCATCTACATTACCTAGTCGGAAACGTGAAAATCATCGGACTGCTGATAATTACAAAAGGTCTACTAATAGCGTAGTCGGTGTTGTTTCTAGCAAAAATGTTAGTTTAGACTTTTTAAATGACTGCGAATTAAAACAAAATAACAAACAACATAATCAAAACAAATCGAACACTAATAGTCTAAATAATAGAGTGGTATCCAGATCTAAACATGATCGATCAGACAGGCGTAGTAGTATGACTTTACCTTTACGTAATGGTGTCGTAAGTGAAGAACGTATCCCATCTGGATGTTTGATTAATGGTAATAATCATAATAATATTAATTCCCCATCATCCGATTCCAATGATTCGTCGTTACCGATGAATTATAAAAAATTAGAAACAAGTGCGAGTATGCCGTATAGTTTAAGTGAAACGGTAGTCACCATTCGTCATTCGGTTAGTACTGCGTCGATGCCGAGTATAGCTAAAGATAATACTTTGCAGCCATTGGCTGGTTCAGCTGCTAATAGTAGTGAATCGATGCCAAACTTGACGGCATCTCCTACACAACATTTAACTTCACCAAATTGTTCTTCTTCCTCATTGTCTGAAAGCGATATCACTTCAGAACAGAGCGGCTGGGTCTCAAGCCATCGATCATCTCCTGAGGCTTCTAGTGGACTTGTTAGCCCTTCAGGTAAATAACAATTTAAAGTTAAAGCTATCACCTATCAATTTAAAATGATCTCGCTCAATCTTTAACCTTATTAAAACTATTCGTTCATTTATATATGAGTCCTCAGTGGTCCTTACCTTCCACTTCCTGTTCACCAAAATCGCCACTCTAGCCATTGCTCGGCAATTCTGTGAAACCCCACTGTAAATCATACAATAATCCTCCAAATCCTTCATTCCTTTGAGCTTCTTTTTCGTTTCGGTAATTACTGCCAAATCCACATTTCGTTCTTTCAGAATACCATTTAAATCTACTTCCTTTGTTCCCAGTACCCTTACATCCCATGTCACAAGATTTAGTTTATCCGTAATCTCCAATCGCTTTTCTTTTTGGACTTTTCGATTAAGTGTACCAGTTAATCCTGTCCTTTTTCCGAGGCTAGTTGTGAGTTTGGATTGGGACAGGTTGGAATCTCTAGTGTTTATGTAGACGTAAAGGATGGTTTGTGAGTTTGAAACAGGCTTATGTCTAATCTTTGATAGTAAGAAGAAGAAGTTAAAGCTTAAAATATTGTTTAAATTGTTTTTTTTTCGCTGTTTTTATTCCTAATGAGTGTACGTAGCAATGTGTTCAATTTTAGAACAATAAGCAACCCCCATGACCCAATGAGATGAGGATGATGTGTATAACATGTAAATGAGGTGTAGCCTTGTACAGACTCGAGCCAAACATTCCTGAGAGAGTATGGTTAATTCAACCTTAACCATCAAAGTACACCAGTACCACTGTCTAGTATTCAAATCCTTATAAAAGTAACTACCTTTACTAGGATTTGAACCAGGAACCTTCTTCTCTGAACATCAGCTGTTAAACAGCTGACTAGCAGCGATGACTTTACCCCTAGACCAAACCGGTGGGTTTTTATGTATAAATATATCACAGTATTCCCTTGATTATCCAAAATAATAAATGATCAGTTGAAAACCAAGGAGTTCAGATAATCCAAGCAGTTTCTGTAAGATTACAGAGAGTATGCAAATGATACTTTGTCATTTTACATATTGTTTCCATACAATTGGGGTAGTGTGTAAGACATAATAAGATGTTGTTTAGGTCATCAGCTGAAAGGCTGGTTTGAACCTCTAGAGGCTTTACTAAACAGAACGAGGAGTGAGGTGGTTTACCAATACCTTCCTCACCGAGTGGAAAAGTATGTTTATCAGCACGCCAGGCAATGTGAAAAGCATTTACTTTCCACCCTGCAAATGACACCTTCACTTCATTCACCACAGGGTCTGGCTGCATAGTGAAATTCATTACTCTCAGAGGAGATAACTCTGACTAGTGTCTTTTACACCTCTACCTCTTCTGTTCTTAAATAGTTCAGTCATATAAGTGGCTGACTATGTGATAAGAAACAAAAACTTTTTTTAGCCCTGGAACTAGTAGATCGAGTGCAATTAATTGAACACTCCACATGCCTGTTATGGACAAATATAATACCAATAATAATAATAATAATAAGAAGAAGAAGAAGAAGAAGATATTGAAAATAAAAACTTATACCTTATGGAACTAGAGACTGCAGATGAAGGCGGAGCATAGTGATGTAGATCACAGCACAGAGCCAATTGACTTTCATTAATTGTATCCTACGTTGTGGTCCCGCTGTGGATGAAAGCCTAACAAAAAGTCAGCCGGAGTTCAGTGGAACAGAGTGTGACTTACCGAAGGGGCAACTTCACACCCTACATTGGCTAGATCTCATCTGCAGTCTTTCGTTCGTTGGGGTACAACATACTTTTTTTAAGGTAACATGATTAATTTCTTTCTATTTACATAGTACACTACCGTACTACAGTGAGATTTACAAAATTATAAATGAAAGTTTTGGAACATAATGATATGAGACAACCTTAGTTTAACTTAAAACCAGTTTAACTTAGTTTTAGCTTAAATATTTATTGGACTACATAATGAAATTTATACTGTGTAACTTCTTTTACTGTTCAATAAATCATCTACAATGACTCATTTTATTACAATAAACAGATTACCTTGTAATAAAATTACAGTGACATTATATATATTAATAATAAACACATAATTTGTTTTGTTTTTATTGAATGTACTGTAATAACAAAATTAGTTAGTAGGTATACTTAGTCATCTTCAGTTATATTTATTAGGCATAGATGTATTGAACAGGTCATTGAGTGTATAAATTGCTGTATAGTGGTAGAAGAATGTAACCATGCAAAAGAGAAAGGAAGCTGAAGATCGAATTAACAGTATCGATCTAGTAGCTTTCTCTTTTTCTGTCACCCTCTTCCTCTTCTCATTTCCTCCCACCCAAACTAATCCAATTTAGAAGATTTGATACCTGTCAGATCTTTGAAATTAATATAACAATACAAACTTGGAGTATGGTATACTGTTGTATGACACTGATATTTACTAAATAGTGTTGCAATAGCTAAAGTGTTTTTCATATGTCGTAACTTCATGACCATTTAATAATGGTTTCATAAAACCATTTAAATGATAACTTCAGCACCTATTTTCTTTCTTATTTCATTAGTTAATGGTTATCTATTTAAGTAATGTACATCAAGAGTATGATGCTTTTATGCATTGCTTTTTTTTAATTTTTAAAATAATTTTATGAAATTCCTAAAGAATTAATAACATTAATTTAAAATCATTAAAATTCTAAAAGCATTACTGGAATTAAAGATAAAATGGTAAGTATAGTCATAAGAAAGTGATGAAGGAATTCCTCTTCCATTCCACATCACGTGTAATACTAGCCGAACCGCATAACTACGGCAGCTTGAACGCTACTACTCTGCCTGATATTATTAGCTACTATTATAAGAAATTAAAACCAATGATACGGTCCCGCTTTCACTTCTTGCTCAAAAAACGTTATCACACTATTAATAATTTCACGACTTTGACTTCGCAAAACTTGATATTTTTTGCCGACTTTATTTTTTCCCCATTTTCACTCATTTTATACGAACTTAGAACTGAACCAAGTCAATGAAAAAGTAAACAGCTTTGAATAATATAGACACTACATTAGAAATTAAAATCCGATAAATAAAAATATAGTAAACGATAAAAATAAATACATGAGATAGAACAACAAAGATAGATTATAACATTTGTGTAGAATAACACTTCACTTCAATAACTAACTTATCACTAATTAATCACTTCAGTATACTAAGGTTAGAACTCAACTACAGAATTGTCAAGTTACACTACTCACGCACACCCCTCTCCTTTTTAAATGGACTTTTCCATACAGATTACTCCCACTAGCTTAGACTGGCCCAAGACACTTTGAAGTCACTTTTTCCTTTTACAGAATATTTTCACTACATAAAAATGATGTTATTGTTTCAGTATTTAACAAATTAGATAGCTTCTACACTTAACGTACAGCTGTAAGTGTATATTTTTAAGCATCAGTAACTAACAAAATTAATACAATAATTTCACTAACCTTCTTTTTAAACTGCGTCACCTTTATTTTAATTTTCACTTACACGTGTTTCGGTGGATCCACCATCATCAGAGTTAATAACATATAATTGGAACTGTGGAAACGGTGGATCCACCGAAACACGTGTAAGTGAAAATTAAAATAAAGGTGACGCAGTTTAAAAAGAAGGTTAGTGAAATTATTGTATTAATTCATTATATGAAATAGAAATATTTAAAACTGCAGGATGCATTATAAAGATTTATTTTTGAATTAACAAATTTAATGTTTTATTTTTAATAAATTGCAGGAAGTTGTCAAGACCAAGAATTTAATAACATGTCCAGTGGTGTTGTACCACCTCCTTCATCAACAAGCCCTCCATCTTCTGCTCCTCCGATTCTTTTAAACTCTGTTAATTGCTCTGATTTTAAATCTAATGGTCTAATAAAATCTGGTGATGATAATATTGAAAGTGGTACCCCAGCTACTACCACTTCTGCTGTTGAACATCCATACGAAGAACTTCGCCTTCCTCCGCCGAAACAGTTTTGGGATATTCCACCCCCTCCAGAACCTTTTAGAGATCCACCTGTGCCTGTATCCCCTGTTGACAATCTCCTATACCATATGTATGAAAGCGTTAAACGACAGAATACTCGGCAACAGACTAGAAGACGTCAGAATCATCAAAACGATAAAGACGGTAAAGAGAAAGTACTTAGGAACAGAAAGAGGCAAATGAAAAGCAACGGTGACACAAAAATCATGTAAGTAAAGCAGTTGTGTTTTAGTTATCTTGTGTTTTAATTTACTACATAATAATTAAATAGTTGATGATATGATTTTGTTCATCGTGAAAATATTTACTCGCCTCATTGGTCCAAATTTTTTTTTATGCAAAGTTATGATAAACTTTGGAATGCATGTAAAGCTAAAATAATGTGAAGATGTATATTAAAAAATACCTCCTATTTAGATCAACAAAAAATGCTATAAATTCATCATAAACTCTTTTTGTTTTTTTTTTTTATTACCATCTCTAGTATCAAACAAATGAACATTCATTGAAATCTTCAGGGTGTATGTTCAGATAAACATGTTCATTAAGTTAGTTTGAGGTGATTTTTTTTTAGTTTGTTTAATGTCATGTCAGCATGTTGGTGATTCCCAGCCAGCGTTGGGAATTGTTCAGAGTTTGTTGTATTTTTTACATTATGTCAAAACTCAGGAGAAGAAAAATTTTACATAATTAACCACGTGAAATTTTGGCTATATCATGAAAAGTATGACTGACAAAGCCAAAAAAAGTGTATTTATTGTGTATATTTTTAATGCTGTTTGTAAAAAAATTAATGTATTAAGGATAATAAGAAATTTAATGTAACATAGGATATGAGAATGCGGACTGTCAACCGTTTGTGTAGCGTAAATAGTACATTGTGTTAGTTGTAACTAGTAACAAATGGAGACAGTCCCACACTCCACTCACCATATGAGTGGTGTAAAGCTGGCTGTAAAGTGAGATTGTATTACTTGAGATACAATATAAGTTCAGAAAGTAAGAGTATCGGTACTTAACCACAGTATAAAGCTAGCTGTAAAGTGAGATTGTATTACCTGAGATACAATGTAAGTTCAGAAAGTAAGAGTACTGTTACTTAGCCTTGGACATTCAACAGGAGTTTTTTCAACAAAGTTGCTAGCACTGTGTTCAATGTCAAGATCTTGGAAGCAGAATGTGTATTTGTTTGACTCATTCAGTTTAAGACTCTTGTAGTAGCATTGTTGAAATGATGGCCTCGATTCTGAATCCTGCCAGCTGTTAAGGAACATAATCAGGTTTCTTTTTGTAAAGGGAAACACCACCATTCCAGATTTTTAACAAAATAAAAACTGTTTTTTATAATGGCGTCATTGAACCATATCTGTATAAGTAATGTGAGTTTAAAGATGGCAGAGTGAATGTTCTTGATAAACAAAGGAGTGGACCTCCATCCATCAAGACTAATGTGATGGTGAAAAAGATTGAAGAAACAATTACCAGGGGGAACAATATTGCTACATGCTACTGTGACACCCTAGAACAAACTACGGAGAGCAATTCTGAACGAGGAATGTTAACAAAGGGAGTGTGTTTGTTGGATGACAATGCATGTCCCTGCGTAGCCAATGCCACAAAGCAACTTTTGGTCTCATTCGATTGGGAGATCTTCAACCACGCACTTATAACCCTGATCTGGGACCGTTAGATTTTCATTTTTTCACCTCTCTGAAGTCGTTTATGGGTGGAAAATGGTTTTTGACTGATGATGAGGTCCAGAGTGACAATAAATAGTTGGCCAAAGAGGCGACAGAAGACTTTGACGAAGGTAAGAAAGTTCATCTTTCGGCTCACTAAATGCATTGCATTGAGAAGAAAGGTGACTACTTTGAAAAATGGTGTTTAATGTAAATTTAGAAATTTGTAATTTTTTTCAAAAATATATTGCCTTTTCGATTTTAAAAACTCATTTTCTGTACCTCATATGTCAGGCCATCAAGTTAAAATCTTTAGACTCCTTGTCGTTCAGGGAATTCAATGTGTGAATCGCTTACATTTGTTTCAGCTGAATTGTAAATTTAATATTGTAATCAATTAATAAGTAAAATGGGGTGTTTTATTATTTCAGTAAGGAAGGTGTTACGAAAAATCCTCTTCCATCAGCTGCAGGTGATGTAGTCGGAGGAGGTGAAGGTGAGCAACCATTGGTACCAACCTCAACTGCTGATGGGGATGCAACAAATTCTTCAGCGACGAATGCAGCAGGAGCTAGTTGTGCTAGCGTTCCTTGTGACTGTTATAATGATGAAAAATTGTACCAGCGTGTAATTATGCAACAGGGCGATGATGATTCTGCTGCTTTCACCAAATCAAAAGAGGAATTTAAACGACAAATGAATTTTACTGGAATGATTTACAGGTCTATATGTCCATTATATTTTTACTCTTTTACATATATACATAAGTAACCGAGTTCTTAATTTCAACTTTGAAATTTTAAAGTAAGAAATTTATTTCAAGTGTACATGAGTCCAGAAACGTGATTATTACCGTGAGATCTGTACACATAGACACTATTTAAAAAATTAAGCTAAGTTTAAATTGTAGTTAGCACAAACACCCCCAAAATTGGAATAAAATATGATTCTAATGAAAAAGTACTAATAAAAGCACAATTTTATTTTCACATCATTTAAAATCAACGTTTTTTTATAAAATAATTTAGTATCATACAATGTTTACTCTATAGTATACAACCGTCTTTATCATTCTCTTATAAATTGATTTATTTATAAAAATAAATGATTAAGAAATGAATCTTGAACACTGTAAAATGTTTCATTGATAAAATGAGTAGTTCAGCTTTTTTTTTTATTAAATAGATAACATAAACACAACTTTTTTAAATTCTGTTAATTTATTAATGTACTTTCTTTCTGCATCAGTAGGTTTTCTGTCAACGCTAAATAATTTTGTATTGTGGTTAGCAATGTAGTCATAATTTATATTCCTCATGGTGATTTCAAGTATTTAGATTATGTGTAAAAAGTATTTTGCTTAACATACATTATTACCTCGAAATTTAGATTGAGGGAACCATAGCCAATTGAAGCTTCTTTTAGTAAACATGAAGTGATGTGGTTTGCTCCCATCACACACGGGATAGTTATTGAATTTTAAGAGAAGAGTTACACTCCAGTAAAATAGCTTACCGTGTATCAGATAATTGGACAGTGATAAGCTGTCATTAGTGTACAAAGTTATTAATTCCGATTTTCTGTTTTATTGTTAAAACTGTTCACCATTTTATACAGTGTATAATTAAGTGATAATAGCCATTGATAATTAATTAGCAGTATGACTACTGCTGGTATTGGTAGGGTCCAGTGATGGAGCGTGTGGGGCAGCTTACTGATAGTAAAAAAAAAAAAGTCGATCTCATTCACCTTAGACGTCCTAGCCTTACCAGTTGGTATAAATATAACCAACTACGGTGGCATGCAGGCCGCACATGCGCAGTAAGTAGCTCCCCCACCATAGCGTCGTAGCCTGATACTGACTGCCGCTAAAGTAGTACTCACTGCTCATTGTGTTCTGTTCATGCGGTAATCGTTTTGACATTTGTGTCGCTGTCGAAAGCCGCCACGCCATCGAAATTAGTTGCGCGCGCACAAAATACGGGGGTAAATGTCTGCGATTCATTTCGGGGTAACAGGCAATAAGTTTTTTCTAAATGCTGTACCTACCATAAGTTTTGACAGGCCCGAAAGAGAGGTACGTCATACCCTCATTCTGTTATATTTATTATATGGTTCTTTTTTTTTAAATTTCATACAACTGATATTGTGCGTGTGTAGTTGATTTCTAAAAATTGACGTATGTTTGGTATAAAGTTCACAACTACAAAAATTGATTCAGCTTCTTGGAATACTAACAAGGAGACACCAGACACGATGATCTATCTTTGACTTCCCTTCAAAAAGTGATTTTTTCAAGCTCGTTTATTATTTCTCTTTCTGCCCTACATATATCAAATTACAGATAAAATTTTATATTTCATAACAATATAATAAAACGCATATTATGTCATCCTGGAAAAGAAGTTTTATTAGCCTACGTGATACGCAAAAAATGCGATGAGATTTAAACGTCTAACTTTGTACGAGCGTATCTTATATAAATATCAGAATATAATAATAAATTTTATAGTATAATAAAATAAGATTCATTAGGAAGTGAAAGTAATTTCTTCAGAATTTTTTAATGAAAAATGAGCTTGTTAGAGTGTAGTGAACGAAACTGGCCGGCAGAGTGCCCTACCGTATCGTGTATTGTCACTGTTGTGCTTGAACATCGTGCACTGATTAAAATGAGTTGCGGGGAACGGCGGATGCAACACATTCTCTCTCTGTCTCGCTACCCTCCCTACATGCCGCCGTAATTGGCGAACAGTAAACCAGTGGCTTATCGATGAATGTTGAGCTGTTGAAGGTCTTGAATAAGTGGACTGTATTTAGCACGGTCGATTTCCTGAAGTGTCTCCAGTGCGTGAATACGTAGCGGCGCATGAATTAAGTTAATCTGCGTAGTGAGTTAATTAGTATTATTGTGTTTTTTAAGTACAGCCTTAGTGATCACGGATATGGGCGAATAGAGGCGTTAAAATCAGGATAGCATCTATTCGTGTATCTAGTTAGCGGGCAACTGTACAGTTCAGTTTAAAATTGGTTAGCAAGTGCACAGTAGAAGGATTTTCATTGGTCGAGATCGATAAATGATAAATTTGAATTGTACACAAATAACTGTTGTTTCGGTCATCAGCCGAAAGGCTGGTTTGAACCTGTAGAGGTTTTAATTAGTAAAATGAAGAGTGAGGTGGTTTACCATGCCTTCCTCACTGAGAGAAAAATTACGCTTATCAGCATGCCAGGCCCTCTGAAAAGCACAAATTTTCCACTCTGCAAATGACACCTTCACTTCATTCACCACAGGGTCTGGCTGTATAATGAAATTCATTACTTTCAGAGGAGATAACTCTGATTGGTGTCTTTTACACCTCTACCTCTTCCGTTCGTAAATGATTCAGTCATTTAATTGGCTGACCATGCGATAAGAAACAGAACTATTTATTTTAGCCCTGCAACGAACAGATTGAGCATAAATAATTGGCACTCCACCTGTCTGTAAAGGGCAGACAAATAACTGATAAACTGATTAATAACTAGACATAAAATTTTATATAGTCCCAAAAAGGTATGAAATGTGTTTTATTGTTTGTAATAGTAATAATCATTATACACTATATTTATTAGAACATTGTAAATGTTTTCAAAGCCTATGCTGACATATTGTAATGTGTTCTAGTGATTTCCCAACGCTGGCCTCCACCTTACCTTATTTCCATATTAGCGATGAACACCGCATATTTTCACCAGAAGGATTACATCTGATAGTTTGTGTACATGGATTGGATGGGAATTCAGCTGATTTAAGATTAATCAAAACTTACCTAGAATTAGGATTACCTGGTGCTAACCTTGAATTTTTAATGTCGGAAAGAAATCAGGTAAGATTCAACAATTTTTTTGACATGTGTTCGAAGTATTGACCTAATCAGGATCAATGATATTTTGAAAACAAAACATTTGTACTTTCACTTGCCCTATATGAATGTGTAGGGAAGGAAAGTATTCTCATGACAATTTTTCAAAATCGACGTATTACTGGTAAAAATGTTTTCAGGTCCCCTAAATAAAAAAACTATCTTTTTGACAATATTGGCCTGGTGTGTGTGCATGTTTAAGCAAAATATCTCAGGAACAGAATACTGTATAAAGTTGAAACTTATAACTTAAGTTACGGACCACGAGGGGACCTAACATGAACATTTTTATCAAAATTTGTCAACCGGAAGTAATATTTTATTCATGCGATTTTTCACTTTTTTATGATTTTCTCAAAAATGGCTCCTACATTTTTTTTAAATCACATTATTTACTACATACATTGTTTACATTGTTCATTATTTACTACATTGGCAAGGGAAAGTTATATGATTGTTTCACACCAGATTTTTTTCAGTTATTTGAGCAGTTTGTAAATCGTTGTGGTATGTTCTTCTGTGTTGTCATACAAAGTTAAGATTCATTTTCTTGGAATACTGGTGTAAATATACAAAATAAAGGAAGCAGTAGTTCTGTCTGCAACTTCTTAGCAATAAAATGTTATATGGAGTGGTCCATTATTAAGAGAATTCTTATTTTACGGACCTCATCATTATTGTTTTTCATTTTAAATCATTCTATTGGTGGGTTGTATGGTATATTATAAAATAAAGATGTATTGCCTCTAATTTAGCTTGTAGTGTTATTGAAAATGTTTGAATAAAACATTTTTTTTTGTTTTTGTTTTAGGGTGATACATTTTCAGATTTTGACACAATGACTGACAGATTGGTTGGTGAGATATTGTATCACGTTGACGCATGTGGATTAAATCCCTCAAAGATAAGTTTCATTGGCCACTCACTTGGAAACATTATTATTAGAGCTGCTATAGCAAGGCCACAAATGAAACACCTTCTCCCAAGACTGCACACGTTTCTTTCTCTTTCAGGACCACATCTGGGTACATTGTATAATAATAGTGGATTAGTTAATATGGGTAAGTTTAATTTGTATTGGAAAAAAAATGTACATATATTTGTTTTGTTAAATTTCAATTTCATTGTAAAAGATTAAATTGAAAAAGTAATTTTAACTTATCCTTACCTGACTGGCTCATTGGCATAGAAGTTAGTGCAACTGGCTTCTACGCTGGGGTCCTGGGTTCGATTCCCAGTCAGGTCTGGCATTTTTTCATCACTCATTTTCATATATCATTATTCTCCACCGTTTGCATTAACAGAAATTGCAAAACAGTCAGACGTAAAACTAAACAAAAAATTATCCTTACCTAAATTTTTGGTAACTGGAACATTTTTCTTTTAGTGTTTACAAATGTATACTTTATCTGCCTTCTTTTATTGCCTCTATTGGAATAAAAATTAAGTTTCCTTTATGACAGACAGTTTTCAAGGAAATGACATGATCTTAATACATTTGCGATCTGTGCAAAGATTTCATTACAACTATTTATCTAGTCATGTAAAATAAAACATGACTACTTTGTAATGCATTAAAATAATTCTAGACTTAAGTTGCAAAGCAAAAGATTGTGAGTTTGATTTCTGACTATGGTGTCAAAAATGTTCACACCATGAAGTAATATTGACTGCTGCTCCCATCTGCACACAATATGAAGGAAGTTAAATTTGAATAATTGAACAGTTTTATATAAATTATGCATAAACAGTTTTTAATAATTATTGATGATAAAGCATTAACAGATTTTGTTTCAGTTTTTTTTAAATTTATGTACTCTAATGATGGTGGATCCACCGAAATATGTCAGTAAAAATATAATTATGTAATAAAAATGTAATGTATGAGTGGAGTAGTATAGAGCAGCTGTAACATATCAGTAAAACAAAATATTTTTACAGTATAATAAAAAAGTATTTTTACAAAACAGTTCCATGTAAGTATTTCTTCAGTAAGTTATTTTGATACTGGACCCACTCTCATGACACACATAAATTATAAAAGTTATAAAATTCACTGAGGTAAACACCAAACTTTTAGTAAGAATATTATAAACTTTGCATAAATGATGACATGTGTGACTGAAACTCTGGAAAGTTGGGTCATAAACAGCCAAAACATGAGTTTGGAGTCACTTAAATAAAATGTTATAGAAGCATCTGTTGTAATGAAAGGCGTTTTATTTCTCTGTGAAATTTAGTTAAGGATGTTTTGAAAAGATATCAGTGTCTAACCAGGCATCAAAAGAATCGAAACATAACAGGAATACTATTACAGCAGCAAATTTCAAAACAAGTATATTTGAACTTGCTCCTATTGACTCACTGGAGCAGAAACGAGTAAAGTTCTTGGGCGTACCTTGCAAATGTTTTTTTTAAGTTTTCAAACATTTCTTTTATAGTATAATATTTAAATGTTCTGTGATACTTTTCTTACAATTTATATTTATAGTATGATGCTTTAATAATGTTTTTCTTTCATAGGAATGTGGTTCATGCAAAAATGGAAGAAATCTGGTTCACTGTTACAACTGGCGCTGAGAGATGCAGCTGATGTACGGCAAACATTTTTGTACAGATTGAGTCAACGTTGTCACTTGAGCCACTTCAAACATCTGTTGCTTTGCGGCTCATCCCAGGATCGATATGTTCCGCTTCATTCGGCAAGAATAGAACTTTGTAAAGCTGCTGTCAAAGATATATCTAGTCTCGGTGCTGTGTATCGTGAAATGGTACAAAACATTCTTTATCCAATAATTAGCAAACCAGAAGTAACTCTCGTCCGATACGATGTGCATCATGCTCTTCCAAACACTGCCAATTCACTTATAGGTCGTGCTGCTCATATTGCTGTCCTTGATTCAGAATTATTTATTGAAAAATTCCTTGTGGTTACCGGACTGAAATATTTCAGGTAGTTTTAAAACAATTCACATCTAGTTCAATGGTGGGCCTGCAAGTACTGACAGACTTCTTGCCTTAAGCTTCATCCACTTTTTGCAAAATTAAATTTGCACGATTTCATGGAGATAAATATACTGTAATCATAGAAAGTTATTGACTTTCTCATTTTTTGTTGAAAGAATTCTTTGATGTGAAAACAATTTTTTTTATAATTTTAATGTTTACACTACTATTACAATCTGATTATCGAAATATCATGATTGGCTTTGGCCTATAGAAAACATTAATAATTACTAAAAGATTGAATTTATGCAAATATTGTTAAATCATTATAAAGATTTGTCAATGCTGTTGATGACTTACACACATTTTTACTTAATTACGTATTGCACATAATATGACTTACACATAACACAAATTTTTATTTAATTTGATTCAACTTCAATTATTCAAACCAATGAATACTGTTCATAGTCAGGTTATATTGTGAAATAAAATGTGCAAATTGTTATGTCACTTTAATGTTATTGCAAGAATACAGATTATCTGAATGGATTTTTGAAATAAATATAAGCCCAATGCTCTCTCATCAATTTTAAGACTATAAGACAAGCGAATGTAGTCCAGTCTCTAGTTCAACTGATGCAACCTGCCAAAATTTGTTAATATTGTGGCTTCGAATTTTGTCACCTCTCAAATTTTAAAATCCAAGTGTCATTAAATTGCATTGTAACCACTTGTTCATTCCTTGTGAAATAGCCAGGATTTTTTTTTTTAATTTACTTATGTTCCTTTTGAATAAATTCCAGCAAACATTCAAATAATATCTGGTAATAGTAACAAATTTCATGTGTCTTGACTATTTTAGAAAACTAATATAAAGAATTTAACCGTTATTCAAATTTTACATTCATATGAACAAAGTGCTGTAGGGTCAATTGATATAATCCTTGTCTCGAAAGAAGTCCATTGTTTTTGAGAAACTGTATTGGAGGAACTACCGAACAGGAAAATTTGATAATAGCAATTTTTTTAAATGGCCGCCATATTAAAACAAAATATCAGATTTTAGTTTGATTATATTTACGTATAGAGAAGACTGTGAATCTTTAACTTACATGAACACCAATTTTTTTGTATTCAGCTTAGATGAAGTAATATACTTTTTAAAAGCTCTTTACCAGAAAACCAGCTAAAAACTGTTTCTGTATATGTGACTGACCCACTCATCACTAATTCTGCTTGCACAATAGCTGAAATTTGGAGGGAATATTCGCTTTAGGGTAAATAGAATATTTAATCATAAATGATAATGAAATTCCACCATTAAGGGGTTGAAAAGGGTGTTCAACCCTTAAACCGATATTTTCCACGTACTAAGTTCCGTACAAGCTAGATTGCAGCAAAAATTACCCCTTAATCATTTCCAAAATGTACCCCTAAGGTATTGAAAAGGGTATTCAACCCCCTTAAATTTTTATATATTTCAAGTTAATTGTTATATTATTATATTTAAAATTTCCAAACCAAACCCTAATTTAAAAATTATTAAAATAAAACACAAGTTTTGGGTGAAACCGGAATAGGCAGCTAGTTCTGTATAAGCACAGCTATCTCTATTTTGTATCAATTTTTAGATAAAAAAATTTTATCAAAAAGTTAATACAGAAAAGGGCAAGCTTTTATTTGGATATCATTCTAATTTTTCTGTTAAGTAGTTTCGAAAATAAAGTTCTTAAAACACAACAGACTTCTTTAGTGGTGAGTACTATAAAAATTGATGTTTTGTATGAAATACTTGTAGGAAAAACAAAAACTTAGTGTTTTCCACTTAACAGTTGCTCAGTTCTCTAGGAATTAATTTAAATTATCAGACATTTTCAACATTTTATTTAATAATGGCAACAACATTAACTTGTGTAATTAACCCTTATAAAGCCAAAAAGCCGATTGAGTTGATTTGAATTTTTACGAAAGACTGCCAAAAGCCAATGACATCGGCTATTCATATATTGTGCTGTATTTTGAATATATTTTAATAGATCGCATTCAAATTTTAAAAAAATAGTAGTATATGTGTCTATCTAACAATGTACTGTGTATAAGCTGAACATTTTGATTGTTTCGATTCTTACAAGCATCGATAGTTTTGAGTACGCAAACAGCAATGTTTGTTTTGGTTACAGCTGTTCTTAACGTGACTTTTGTATGATTTTGCTACAGTCTGTTTGTACGGTACAGATAATTACTTTTATTTTGCAGTTTTAAAAGAAAATAAAGCCTTTTCTGTTGATATAAATGAAAAAAAAATTTAAAATTTTGTCTTTTTTTCTTTGTTTAATGTCTGACTGTTCTGCAATTACTGCTAATGCAGATGGTGAAGGATGAAATGATTTTTTTGTAACGTATGAAAATATGCCGTGCCTGAATGGGATTCGAACCCAAGACCACATGATGAGAGGCGAGCATGTTACAAACCCAATATCTATTAGAAAATATTACGACATCTCCAAACCCTTTTGAAAAAAAAATTGTTTATAACTTCAAATTTATTAAAACTAAACTTTTTTCCCATTACTATGTATATGAGCAGAAAGAGCAGAATTTAAGGTAAAAAAATTATAATAAAAGCTTTCTCCTGTGTCAATTTTGAAATTTTTAACAATTTTTCAAAATTACCTGGTAAAAAAAAACGGGATTTTAGCTTGGCATATTTTGGACTAGTAGATACAGGCAGCCTGACAGCGTAAGGGTTAAAATTATTTAACACAGTAAAATAAAATCATGAATTGGTGAAGCTTAAGGCAAGATTTGTACTACGAATATTTCTTATGATTGGCAAACTTATCGAAAAAAAGGCCTATATATATGAGGATTTTCTCCTAAGATTATCCAAACAAATCAGATTAAATAATCTTTGCTAACACAAACCACAACTCAACCAAGTTACTTCTTATTAAAATATGATTATTATTAATATTATATCTATACACTGTAAACTGGATATTTATTTTTATATTTAAATTTAAATTAATATTTGCTCCTCCAGAAGACAGTCTCAAGTCGTATCGTATATAAATAGAATATATATAATATATATATATCTATGTTAGTAGAGAACTAGTGCCAGAGACCAAGTTAGATATACTATTGTAACTTATTATTGATTCCATGTATTAAGTCTGGCCTGGTATTGTTACTATACAAAGAAATGTGTTCAATAAATGATTTTATCTCAAATATTTAATATATTATTATTAAAATAAATAATGTAATGGTATTTTTTTAGATTTGTTTTAATTTATTTTTTGAAAGCATATTTTATGTTATATTAAATAATAGTGGAAGTGCGATTACATTTCAGTGGTAATGGTGATAATTAGATGAACTTTACTTCGACAAATAACTAACAACCCCTGTTAGTTTTAACGGTAAACTAAACTTAAAGCATTTAACTCTCACGCAACCTTAATTATTGAAAACCATTGAATGTATAAATGAAACCAAATAGTATTGGACGAATGTACATTTACTGCTTGATTCCCAATTCCGTGTAGTTGCGGGGTGAAGGGTACGGGTGAGGTATATTGAATGAGTGATGCATGCTGGGAGAACGATTGTTGTATTACTCTGATACAAAACATTTATTTTCAAACTTTCCGTATTTAACATATTTGTTCGTATTTATTATATTTATTTATTTACATGTTTTGATATAAAATGGTAAGTTAAATATTATGAATCCGACCAAGTTAATAACCCAGTAGGTATTTGTTAAATTAATGCGCCAGATGATAAGAATATGTTTTTAGTCTAGTAAGTACACGCTACTACTACAAATGCATCAGCTGTGAAACACTACTAATTCATTGATACACTCATTCATTCTCCCACTACTATAAGAACGCACTGCATTCCTCCTACACAGAGCTGGGACTCAAGCAGTACAAATAAAACCTATTAGTACTGGAAACAGGAATTTTGTTAGAATCAGCATCACAAGTGGATGGTGATTAATACAACCTGAGATTAATTAAATACTAGTATTTATGCGTTTGAAAAGGTAAGTAAGGTCTATTTATTTAAAAAGTGGTACAGTCGCTTTTGATTTTAAAAGGTTTATGTAACTTTCTATGCGGAAATCAGATATGATGTTAATTTTTGGGATACCAATCCAAATAAATAATTTTCAAAGAGCTTTTAAAAAAATATAAGTTGATATATTGTAGAGTAGTGTACCGTACCTGATACAGGTATAATAAAATACATTGTATACAATAGAATAGATGGATAAAAGAATTAACCTTACCCCTAGTAAAGAAATGAAAGATCACTGTGTTTTACCAATCTCACATTTTTTCTAAAATTTTAAAATTACATAATGCCATATAAACTAAGTCACCAGAAGGCTCTAAGCTTTTTAACAGTGAATTTTTTGAAATCTAAAAGTAGTTTCTGAGATTGCCGTAATTATACAAACTAATGTTACTTTATTGTAGATTTAAAAGTAAATCTATTATGGACTGAACCAAAGTTATCCTTTTTACTATTTCAATTAAAATTAAGACCATTGTTTTGCATTTAAAAGAAATGTGTTGTGTTTATTTATTCATGCATTTTATGATATTTTGAGTAATTTAAAAACTTGTTTATTTTGAATACTTTTTTCAAAACTACAATACATTTTAGAGTAAAATTTTATCAAACATCCTTTATAGGATTATCAACAACCTATATTATTTAAAATTGAAATATATATTTTTAATCACCAGAATACGATAACAGAAAACACTTACCAATATTTATAGCACTTTCGTGTATCTTGTACACAGCATCTTCAGTAAATTAAATTTTTTTTGTAATATTTTTCACATCAAAATTTAAAACCATGGCAGATAAGGATAGATTCCTTATCTGCCTTGGTTTTAAATTTTGATGTGAAAAATATTTTTAAAAAAAATTTAATTTACTGAAGATGTGTGCAAGATACACGAAAGCATTATAAACATTGGTAAGTGTTTTCTGTTACCGTGATTAAAAATATAGGTTCCAATTTAGGGTAAAATATACATGACGAAAATGATAGATCTTGCTTTGTATTTTTTGATATTTTTAGTTTAGTTACCATTTGTAATACATGAAACTCTTCTCAGAATCAGTTTGATGTAAATTTACCGACTTTGAAATTAAATACAGCAAAGAGAAACTGATAATTTCATTGTTCTCTATCGATCATTTTTAATGGTAATTACTCTTCTTTCTTGGTTTCTGATTTTTCTTTGAAAACCTAATGTCTGTCAAGGTAAATAAATACCATTTACCACCAATGTTCAGTCACTTATTGTCATAGTGTCTGACCATTTTATCCAAACCTTCCTCAAAGAATCATCCTGCCAGTGATGGTAGCCATAACTCTAAAGCATTTTTCGAATTGTTTCTTCAAAAGGCATACCACGAAGCTCGCGCTTCATGTGGAAATTTATCTGAAAGCATGACATTGACATTGTGAACCATTTGTTCTCATGAACTTCATCATCCACTCTCCTAAGTTATCAATCACAACAAAAGGCCTCCCACTTCATGCTTTATCATCACGGTCTGTCCTACAGTGAATTGGCTAACCCACTTTTTTCTTTTTATTGAGTGATGATGCCTATATAAGACTTGTGCGTAGGTAATGATACGTGGTGATTTACATTTGAAAAAATGCCAGACCTGTCCGGGAATCGAACCCGGGACCCCGGCATAGTAGCCAGTTGCACTGACCACTACACCACGGGCCAGCCACTTTTACACCTTCATCACACTTACACACTTTCGCACCATTGCATCACTCTTTAGCATTTTTACCATACATTTCTATTAATTGATGATGAATTTCAACTGGCTAGACATTCCTTGCATTAAAAAACCATATATCAAAACAAATTTCATAGTCAGATGGTTCATCAATTGTTATGGTATCAGTAAAGAGGCAATGGAACCAGCGAAACAGTGCGCATGCACAAATTGATGACTGTAGGTGCTGTGGTGCTATCAAAACAAAACAGTACTTTTTCATTCCATATGCACCTTGTAAAAAGACAAAGTTTTGTTATTTCTCTTCAAAGATTATTGGCAATAGAACAATATGGTTTCATTGATACATTATTATGTCGTGTAAAATAAAGATAAATCTTTATAATGCATCCTGCAGTTTGAAATTAATTCTATTTTATATAGTAAATTTATATAATAAATTTCACTAACCTTTTTTTTAAACTGTGTCAACTTTTATCTTTACTTACACGTGTTTTGGTGGATCCACCATCATCAGAGTAAATAACATAATTGAAACTAAAAAAAATTTTCACTTACTTTAAATCTATAGAAGATGATACATCTTCAGTCATTTGTATAAAACTGATTTAAAATTAATTTATTTTAATTTATCCCTTCTCATATTTACTGTAGATAGCAGCAGCAGTCAATGTCACTTCATCATTCCTAAATTTGACCTGTTCATTCAAAATTTCCTGCTTTTGCTCTTTTAAATATTTATAAATATGAAACATCTCATATTTTTCAATTTTATTTTTATTTTCTATATTACATTGTTCTGTTATATTAAAATGTTCATCTATTTTACCAAATTTATGTTTTTCCTTTTTTATATCATTGGTATAGTTAGACATAATGTAGTAATATTTCAGTGCTTTTTTATGTTCATTATACCTCACTTGAAAATTACGACTAGTCATAACAATGTAAATTTTTTTACAACCCTCATTACCACAATCTATTTTATACACACTTTTTTTATTGTTTAGTGTTTGTAAATGACTGAAGATTTATCATCTTCAGAAAAAATCATCTTTGAAAAAAAATTTTTAGTTTCAATTATGTTATTTACTCTGATGATGGTGGAACCACTGATACACGTGTAAGTAAAGATAAAAGTTGACGCGATATAAAAAGAATTAGCAAAATTTATTATATAAATTCATTATATAAAATAAAATAAAGATAGTAATAAAAAGTTCCTCACACAGGAGCTTTCTTAATGTAAGATTTCTTTCTTGCATTTTTTTTAGTTTACTTAAAATCATATCAACAATCTGATCATCAAACAGTCAAATAGTTAAAACAACAATTTAAACTTTTTGTTTATATTACAAATAGTATCATATATAACTTTTTTTCTCACCATTACCAACGAAAGTTTTCGTGTTTTCTCAGAACTGCATACAAGTAGATAATTTATACTGTAAAATCAATTTTTAATGGCCTAGAAGTTAAAAGTTTGATTGTTATCAAAGCTTTTTGTCGTACTTGTTCAATGGTAATTAGAGCTAAGCTAACTCTTAAGTATTTACTCCCAAAACAAATTACAAGATAAATTGCATATATATATTTTATTTGTAATGTTGACCTGTAATAAAAAATACAGAACTACAATGAAGACTCTGAAGGATGTTAGATGAAAAAAATCCTGTCTTTACGGGAATCAAACCCAGGATAAATTCGGGATGATTTTGGTATACATTGATGGTTATTGGTTCATATCAGTAATTGGAGCTGAGCTAGAATTTTAAATTTGGATGATGTTCAAGTTTTGTCTTATAGGAATTGACAATTTTTTGTGTAACTCCTCCCACTGAATTAAAGTATTAAATTTCAGTCTTTAATGACCAGAGATATAATTTATAAGATTCCTTATCTACTATGGTAAGAGTAGGAAGTTTTAAATTTTGATGTGGAAAATATTTTAAAAAATTAATTTACTGAAGATGTGTACAAGATACACGAAGCGCTATAAACATTGGTAAATGTTTTCTGTTACCGTATTCTGGTGGATAGAAATGTAAATTTCATTTTATAATCTATATATCAACAGGCTGGTAACGATAACCGAATTGCTAAATAAATTAGAAGAAACCTACTGGAAAGCAACATTTAATTTGTGATTCACAAATAAATCTTTATAATGCACCCTGCTGCTAATGATTAATCATGTAAAAATAGTGTGAATGTTTATTCACCAGTTTTATACAAATGACTGAAGATATAATAACATCTGAACAAAATAGCTTTTAACAAAATTAGTTTCAATTCTTTATATTTAATGTACTCTGATGTTGATGGATCCATCAAAACATGTAAGTTAAGGAAAATAAAATGATGAAAAAACAAAAATTTAGCAGCTATAAAAAGTTGATAAAAATTTATAGTATTACAGTAGAATCTCAGTAATCCGGCCTGTTCGGGACAGAGGGTGCCGGATCATTGAAAATGCCGGATTACTGGATGTGTTGGAATTTTGGAACTATAATTTATAAATTTAAACAAAAAATGAATACGCATTGATTTCTATGTGATTTTAAATTAAATAAAAGAGGTTTGCTGAGTACTTCTGTAATCATTGTACTAAATATAATTATCGGCTATTGACATCTCCTAATGCAGTTTGGGGATGCTTGTGTTCTGAGAATTACATTTTGTCGTCAATTCAGCATGAAGTATGATGGCCCAGTTCTGGCTTTCAGATAAAAGGCCAAAAATTATTCCATTTAACAATAATTAAGGTCTGCTTATTAATTTCTTTAATCAAATACTTAACATACGTGTTATATTAAATCCGCCTTAATTAGGTCAAGTTGATTTCCCTAATTTAATTTAAATCTTTTACAAAATCTGTCCTGGGTGAGGTTTCATACTTTTAGGCCTAATATTTTAAGGGCCGGACTACCGAGATTCTACTGTATTAGGATTTAATTTGTGGCAAACATTATTTTTATGATAATTGACACATAAATACTATAAAAGTGACGGGTTACTGTACCAAACAAAGGCAAGCAGAGTCAATTAATCGTAAGCTCATCCACCAATTGAATTTACAAGGACTTTATTATCCTTGCTTAACTGCATTACAAAAATATTTGTGAACATTTACAAATATGACATATACTGTTTGGTGTCCAATACACATTCAAAACAAGACTGATATTGTCTAAAAAATCAAAATTTATATTTTACAATGTGTTATGTATGTACATAGGTGTGGCTATTAAATAACAAGACTGACGTTGTAAAAAATTTTATTTTTATTTTGTACATAATCACTTATTGTCACCTTCAATATACACTCCTCTATTCCTACAACGCTCCATGCGAATTTTCCATGGTTGGAAATGGTGCTGGAAGTCATCTGTCAGCTCCTTCACCACATGTTCCACTTTCTCTTTTACAGCTTCCACAGACTCAAATCTTGTCCCTTTTAATGCAGATTTCACCTTAGGGAATAGGTAGAAGTCACATGGTGAAGATCTGGTGAATAAGGTGGATGTTCTAACACTGAGATGCTGTACGTGGATAGGAATTTCTTGACAGATAACGCGGAATGAGCTGGCGCATTGTCTTGGTGGAGAACCCATGATTTATCCTTCCACATTTTAGGGCATTTTTCCTTATTCTTTGATGTAGATTAGAAAGTACCTCAAGGTAGTAATATTGAATAATTGTTTGACCTTCAGGAACCCAATGAAGGTACACAACCCCATGGATATCAAAAAAAACAATCATCATTGCTTTAAATTTTGACTTGCTCATTCGAGCTTTTTTGGCTCTCTGTGAAGTTCGACTCTTCCAGTGCATGGATTGGTGCTTCATTTCTAGACTATAAGTAAAAAACCACGTTTCATCACGTTATTATCTTCTACTTGTTCCGTAAGGTGAAATCTGCATTTAAAGGGACAAGATTTGAGTCTGTGGAAGCTGTAAAAGAGAAAGCAGCACGTGTCCTGAAGGAGCTGACAGAAGATGACTTCCAGCACTGTTTCCAACAATGGAAAATTCGCATGAAGCGTTGTAGGGATAGAGAAGGAGTGTATATTGAAGGTGACAATAAGAGATTAAGTATGAAATAAAAATAAAAAATTTTACAACGTCAGTCTTGTTATTTAATAGCCACACCTCGTATATCAAATATTTATTCTTGATTATGATTTACAAACAAGAAATAGGGGGAATATGATTTTATCTGGCCATTAAAAATTGATTGTCACTATATTAGCATAATTATGAAATTATATGTTAAACAGTGCTTTCCAGACTTGAATGGATGAATTGAGAAAATTAGAAAGATTACAACCAATCATAAATGATTTTTAATTTTTCTTAGGTAGCACTGCCAACACAATCATTCCTAATCATTAATGTAAAATTAGCACAGCACTCTTTTAAAAATCTGTAGTAATTTTTAGGTGTTAAAATAAAATATGATTGATTGTATTGCTCAAAAATTTTATGGATAACTTTTAAAACGATGTGTAAGTGATTTTTTAGAATGTTTATACACTTTGGACTTGTAGAGGGATATTATAGCATTTATTTAATATCAAATATTTATTATTATTATATATTTACGTCATCCAGAAACAAAACTGAAATGTTTAAATGATAAAAATACAGTATAGTGTTTGCAGTTTTTGTTCAAAAAATTAATTTTTTATTAATAATTATTTCTAAAAAATAATACTCTCAAGAAATGATGATACTATTCAGAAGTGAAACAGTATTATTTTTACATATACCTTTTTAAAAAATAAAATGTGTTCAATGTATGTTTTTGCCTTTGATTTTGTATGTGGTACTTTACACTAAGTTTTTTTTTTATTCCTAATTTGTGTACGTTGCAATCTGTTCAATTTAGAACAATAAGCAACCCCATGACCCAATGAGATGAGGATGATGTTGTGTATGACGTGTAAATGAGGTGTAGTCTTGTACAGACCCAGGCCGACCATTCCTGAGAGAGTATGGTTAATTAAACCCCAACCATCAAAGTACACTTTACACTAAGTGGCACAATTTTCATTTATGATATTAAAAGTTATGTAATAGACAGTGGGGAGTTTTATTACCAAGAGAAGAGGATCTCAGTGGTACATTCTCCGATAAAAAATACGGCTGTTATACGCTATTCTGGCCAAGAGGTCAGAATAGCGTATTCTGACCTCTTCTCTTGGTCAGAGAAGAGGTCTGATCAAGACCTCTTGATCAGACCTCTGATCAAGAGGTTTGATCAGGGGTCAAACCTCTGATCAAACCGATCAGAGGTTTGATCGGTTTGCTTTCACGTCATGCAGTGGGTTGTTCCTTATCGCTAGGTCACGGGTTACCTGGTTAGGATGGTTACCTAATTGATTATGTTACTTAGTGTAGAAGAACGTCGTTAGTTCTTTTACCATTGCAAATTTGAAATTGTCATGGAGGGTTTTATTGCTTACATAAAATGGAGCGCATGAAACAAGTCTTAAGAACTATGACTGAAAGACCTGGATCGACTAAATTACTCTCTGCTTCTCCTCCATAAAGTTGAACACTGTAAGTCCAGATTCGTCACAAAAGGGTTTTGTAAGTTAAATGTATTTTAAATAGAAATTCTATTTAGCCTTAAACATATCATTTAATTGAGCAGATTAAATAATTTTTACGTGGTTGTAAGAGGATGGTTTCAGGATTCTACAAAAAAATTTGGGAATGAAAATCTGTGAAAACTACAAGAGATTTTATCAAGTACATAACGAGAATTTGATAAATACAGCTACTCTATGTATTTAAATGCTAAAAAATTTTATCATGTATGTACTTCTGGAGTTCTAACCTGTCGATTATGTTTTTTTTTTTGCGGTGATTCCTTAAAGTACCATGCTAATTTACCAAAAAGTTGTATAAATCTGTGCAGCTAATTAAATTTTTGAAAAACCAGTTTTAAATAAATTCAATTATAAATTTTATAGTGCAGCCCACACAAGTAAGAGTCTGGCTTTGTTAACCAGGAGGAAGGAGATATCCAGGTTTGCCTTTGTGGTAACAGACAGTATAACAGGTGGTTCAAGTCTAAACCTTAGACAAAATTATGATTGGCTTAATTTCTGAATTTAGTTTTGAATTATTTCTGATTATCAGTAAAATTTTAATTTATGAACGTCACTTGTAGATTTCAAAAATGTGTCGAGTAAGTAAATAAGATTAGAGGGTTAGTATAGATTAAAATTCACCAGTACACCAAAATCATAAAAACTGTTTCACTCCTAAATTATATCAAAACATCTTTGATTAAAGGTTGCTTCTGCCATTCCACCACTAGCACATTTTGTTGACTGGTTACTTGTTAATTTACATTTATAACAATTCTTGAAATCTTAAGCAAAGTATGAAAGACAGATTTGGCAAGTTGTTGCTTGTACAGAATACAATAACTATTGTCGAAACCACAGAAATGCAAGCTTTTCTGCAATTGCGGAGCAGTTTGATTTGCTTATGTACCTGATTTATTATATTAATCGATGTCATTTAACAGACACCAGCTGAATTGCATTTGTGCTCAGTCATCATTGCCATTTTTTTTTAATTTATCAATCATGTGTACAAGAAGTTCAGTTTTATAAATTCCCTTTTGTTGATATTTTTTCTTGTCAGTACTGTACTACAAAATACCTTCTGTTTGTTATTGTTCTTGTAATTCTTATTTGCATTCAGCAAAAGTAAATAAATAAATAAAAAAACCATTTATTCAAAAAGTATTTAATTATATAAATAATTAAACCACAGCTTCTTATAATATCATCATGAGAAATAAAAAATAGAAAATGAATGTTTACATATCATGATAACAATTAAAATCTTTTGGTACTCAAACCACCATTTATCAGTTACTTTTAAGAAACAAAACTAAATGAATATGCAATTATTTAAAATTAAATGCTGTGAAATAAAAGAGAAACAATATCAATGAGGTAATATTTTTTGTCACGTAATCTCCCACACACAGCAATGCTACCATAAACTTGTAAGTGTAACAATGACAGCTGCTACAATCAAACTCACAATTCTGTGAATCTAGGGTTACAGAAGAAAAAAAATAGTTATGTCACTTGTGGAAATGTCCTGGCAGAAGTAAAAAATTAGGTTATTTTGGTAATATATTGGAAAATTATTGACATGCTGTAGAATAATGTCTACCAATTTATGTAATTTACTAGTTAACAGTTGCATTAATTGCTAAAATTATTAGCAGTTACATTGAGTTTTTAATATTTTAACTGTGGGTTTCTTCCAGATGATAGCCTGAAATCAAAACAAAGATCTTCAATTTGGCAGTCTAACACTATTAACATTACAATACCGAGGTGGCCTTTTAGTTTTTTTTTAATAATTTAACTATTTTATTAATGTTTTTAGTATAGCAATATTATTTATTTGAACATCATACTGAACTGTAATAATTGTTTAAACCCAAATGTTTGTGGTAACAATCCTTCAATGTTTGTTGTTCATTAAAAAATATATATATTTAAATCTGGCAAGCACTGTATGTACTCAGTTACTACGAATGTATTCGAATATATTATTTGACTAATAAAATATATTTTACGATACACTGAACTGTTATACGTTAGATAATTAAATGTATAATAAAATATTAGTCCTATTAATTAAAATTAATGATTAAAAGAAAAATGTCAATTGAATGAATTATCAAATTTACTGTTTGTGTAATTAAAATCTTGTGTAAGATATTGTTGTGTTCAATATTCTTTTATGCTGTGCACTGAATACTGTAAATTATTGTTTTAATTGATTTATATTATTTCGCCTAATTATATTTATTCAGTAATAATAAACGTCAAATCTAATTAATGTTTTATTTTTATTGCTACTTCCCACCTCAATCAGATATTAAAATGGAGAGTCTAACAAAATATATTATATCTTTTAAAGGGGTGAAGACACAGAGCTTTAAAAAAAAACAGGTGAGTTATAAAAATTTGTATAAATGTAATTATTTTCCTGCTTGACTAAACAACTAATGATTCAATATCAAAAAAATCTGGTGTGAAACACTCACACAACTTTCTCTTACCAATGCAAATAATTAACAATAAACATAACCTAATTTTAATCATGAGTGAAACTCGGAAAATGAAAATCAACCTCAGTTTGGCTTAAAAATACGGAAAATCACGCTTTTACGCTAAACTAAATGTTTTGCCTCTGTGATGGTAAACCCCCTCCTGAAAAGTAAAATGACTCGTCTTCCCTTTTCAAGGGCAAGCGCCGTAACAGAATCGTCATAGCTTCAACACAAACTAAAGAACATGCATGTACATTGACTTACAGTTCAGCCGTTCCTAGTTTGCTCCTACTGTCAACAAACAAAAGCCACCTACTACAGGGTGCACGCTAGAGTCTGCGACTTTACAGATGTCGTATTCCTATTAAGTTAACTATTTTTTAAATTACAAGTACTTAAAGTACTAAAAACATCAGTCATGATATGATGTAGGTCTAACAATTTCATTTATTTAAATACTTTTGAATGTATTTTGTTGTTACTTTTTAATCAGCGTGTACACATTTTGATATAATGCACATGCTCAGTGACGTCATTATTTGTTTACATTAGGAGCAAACTAAAAGAGGCTGGACTGTATATATGAGCTACGTGGATTTCCATTCAAAACAATCAATTCCCTAACCATCAATGCTACCTACACACTATAGAGGGAATAAAAATTTTCCCTGTTATGATATTCTATTTCTGAAAACAGTATTAGATGTGTTAAAGAATTCCCTGCTAGAAAAGTATAATATTTACTGGTATCCGACTTATACTGACTTTGCAGAAGCACATTTTATCGCTCCAACCGCAATCCATTCAGCATCATCTAAAATTAGATTACCAGTGTGAACAGGGTTAAATTCTTGGTGATAATATTGATGTGATTAACCTAACCTTTTCTTGGTAAAAGGTGATAAAACTGTTTGTTTCAAAAACTACATTATCTTCTATTCACATGGAAGAAATAAATTTGTTCCTGCCACTCGCCATTGAGTTCCCTTGAACTCGACTGTATTTGCGTGTGATTCATAACCAGCACCATTATTACTAATACATTTAAAAACTCTCTCATACTCACTCGCACTCCACTTGCACCAACACGCTTAATTAGTGTAACTGTAGCCTTACCATCTATTTAGAAAGAAACTCTTTTAGGTGTATAGTCTACTTCAAAATGTTTGCAGTCAACTTTTTTTTACTGGGTAATTATAATATGTTATTGAAGCTACGCTGTTGTAATTTTAAAAGCTAATTAGCATATTTAAGGTTTCAAAGAGAAATAACAATATTTTCCATGTAAAATGTCAATAAAGCAATGGGAATATTTGAGTCATTTATATTATTCTGTTGGTTATTTATGAAAATGAAACACTGCTATTAAGTAGTGCATTCTCCTTTATGAAATTATTGTTTTTGTGATTTTATTATCTATTTTACTGGTTGTAGTCAGTTTCAAAATAAAACTGTTAAAAGAATTTATAAAAAATTATATTTACAGATAAAGAAGGTTCAAATAAAGCACTGGCCAGAGCTGGAAATATTCTGTTAAGGAGAGGACTCTTGATTTAACTCTATTAAAGTATAATAATCCATAAGGAAATGGTGTTGTTTTTTTAATCCATAAGGAATCTTTGAGTGTTAAAGCAAGCAAATGTTAAAAACACTTCCTTGAATACCTATACAGAATGATCAATCATATTGACTGAATGTACTAGTCAGCTATACATTCTTAACACAAAAATACTGCCCAGCTTCATCTAAAAACTCAGCTGAAACATTAACTCAATTCAGTTGAAAGAGTTCTTTTGCTAATATTTTTAATACATAGATTATCTCTTACAAAAGATCATTGTATAAAATTAAAATCGATATTTACAGATTTCGTTTCTTCAATAAAATTTTTGAAAAAACTTTATTTAATATAGTTTTAACGCGCACCAAATTATGCACAATTTCCATGCAAAACTTTTTGTAGGCCTAAGATTGATGCACACATTTGGATCATCCAGTGATCCGCTAATGGCTGTCTGATGTAATTATAATTAAATTAAAATACAGTTAAATTTAACGTAACAGTTAATTTTGTACCATATTATAAATTATTTTTTTAAATGGAATAGTTAATGCAAATTGCGATTGTAGGTAATTTCAAAGTTTGCATCTTACCGGCATTGATCGATCAGTAGTGCCATTAGATGACAGCCTAGATGTCGTAAATATTGTTTGAATTTTTGTAGCAATTAGTCGGTTGTGATTAATTCATAACATTTTAGTTGTATGGTAAACTGTACTTCATTAATAAAATATTTTTCCTCTGTCTAAGGAGATATGGATATAAAATAAAGTAATCCGAACGACAGTAGCTACTTTCAAAACTTTCGCAGTTTACAATATGAGTATTGAAACTTCGATTAAAAAATATATTTCATCATTGACTATCAAATTCGTTCTCTATACTGCTAATATTTTTTAGTAGCCCGTGCTTTATTTACTTGTTACGGCCCATTTGTTTGTTAATCGTCAATATTAGTTTCAAATACCCATTAATAAATCCACATCCGCTACTAGCTATACATGTCATTTGTTGTTATGTACGTAATTTGGAGGATTAATACGAAGTATATTAAAAATTGTTTTAAAAATGAGTAACTAAAACAAATTTAAAAACGTTAAACAAGTCTGTGTAAATAATGTTTATGTGAATAATTGTTCCTAGTTAACAAATTTAAATTGCAGTGTTTAATATGACTTACGGAGTGAATTTTATTAGGCAGCTAGCTCGAATTGCTGTAATGGCGGCCATGTCATGAAGATACCCGTTCAGTGTGGTGGGCCTACAATGGAAGATAGTTCTCCATCACAGAATCATAATGGACAGTTAGGATCTACAAGTGGTGGAATTAATGTTGGTAATAAACAAAATGATGAAGGCGGTCAGCGAATACAATATTCTATTCCAGGAATCTTGCATTTCATCCAACATGAATGGGCTAGGTTCGAGATGGAAAGATCTCAATGGGAAGTCGATAGAGCTGAATTACAGGTACTACATGTTATTATTTATAGTTTTGAATGTAAAATAACTTTGGTTGATGTGTATGGTTAGGCACAATAGTTTTTGATTCGGTACTGTTTAAATATTTTTGTTTCTCTAGTCTCTTTTTGTCGTCTGTTCGTAGCTAGTTGAGAAGTAGGTACTCAGTATCCAGTCTTATTTTTTGACGGATCTCTTAAGTATATGTAGCCCGGTGATTTCCCAACTTTTAGCGCGTGTACGTTGTTTACATTTCTTAAAGTTTGTGTTATTGTCCGGCCAGTTATTTTACTACGCAACCTAACATTACCGTGTTTTCTGTTTTTCAATATTGCATTAAGGTAAAAGAGGTCTCAGAAGTCAACATATAAAATATAGGCCTGGTTCAGTTAACCAATTGAAAAGTTATTGATTTGTGCCCACTGTCAATAAAATTAATTGTTTACCCTTTTTTCAACTATTAAATTCTTATATTTTAGTGTCATTATTTAATAATCTGAAATGCAGATGCACTTCAGTTTTATCAAAACTGTTTTTTATTTATTTTAAAATGAAAATTTTCAGAAAATTAGCCTAATCTATGCCATAGTTATTATTTATTACTATTATAAAGCTCTTAATTATTTTTCATTGATGCAGGCAGCCTTAACTTGGCATACTTTAAAAAAAGTAGGTGGGTCTCTGTCTGAACTGTATGATCAGATAATAGGATAATTTTTATTGACAACTTTACATATCTGACAAAACTTTCCACTTAGTCTAGTATTATTCTGAATTATTTTTGGGAAATTGAAGATTATCCTTACGGGTTTATTTCTAAAACCTCTAATATGTTCATCATTTTCCAGTTGTCACAGTGTATTAAACCTGGGAAAGTGTTTAATTGGTTCTTTTCAAAATATTAAATTTATTGTTAGGTAATGAATTTTTCAAGGTTAGGACTGAAGATTGTAATTTGTCTTATAAATCATGATAACAGTGATTAATGTGAAAAAAAGTATAAATCTTTAAGCTATTTCTTATATTTTCACTGAGCATTTATTTTTTATTTTATTTTTTAACTGTTAAGTGAATTTCATTGTAAGCCTTCTTTGATGATTAACAGTTTATTAAGAATAGATTACTTGATCTGATACTACACTTATCACTTAAGAACAGCTGTTTAGTGTTCGATACTACATTCTGTAAATCTTAGTTTTACTTTCCAGTGTAACCGTTTACTTGTATATAACAGAGAGACAAGAGTATTGTGATACAATTTCAGTATGTTTGGTAAATACAGCATAACCTGTTAAGCTTTTTGTTGTATTTTTAAATAGTTTCTTAATGATAACTTATTATCATGTTCTAACTTACTGGTAGTGAAATAAAAGTTATATTTTTAAAAAGCAATAATATTTTGTTTACAATTTTGAAAATTAATTCATTGTTTGTTAAGAGTAATAAATGCTTAGTTGAAAATTTAAGGTTTTGAGCTTTTGTTTAAAATTTATATAATTTTTACCAATTTTTTTCTTCAATTAAAATTTCTAATTGTATAAATACTGAAGTCATGAGATTGCCTTTTGCGTATGAAAGAGCTGTGAGGAAGGGAGGTGAAATATTTGCAGTGTTGCCAACCTCAACAGTGAGACACTACTCATATGTTTCACTACTGTGGAGTTTCTAGATACATTTTGTAAACTGTAGTTTATTCCGAGAAAATGTTTTTTCAAAACCCTTATAAGAAATAAATATGACCTGTAATATTGCCTATAGCTTAATTACATGACTAGAAATGTTTGATTTACTATAATTATGAATGAATCGCCTTTGTTACTATTGCCGTCATTGGTGTTTTCATTATCAGTCTCTCTAGTATCTACCTAACCATTTTATTTTTTTATGAGGTGTCAACAAAACTGTTCAAGAATAGCTTCATGTCCTTAACTACCTTCTTTTTTCAAATTATGGAAAGAGAAACATTACAGTAGTTAGCTGCTCGCTCACGGCTTTTGTTAAGAGGCACAGATAAAAATGCCTTTTTGTTTACCTTCAACTTCACAACATTTTATTACATTGTGTTCAGCACTGTGGATTGTTTGACCACGTTTTTGAGAAACTGACATTTGTGTTTACGGTAACAAACAGTTATATTCGTACAGTTAACCTACAAATGGTTCCACGATATACTGTATATGCTCAGGGTATAGTATAAGTTATTATATTTGATGTACTGAAATTAAAGCAGTCGCGTATACGTATTTATGCTTTTCCCCCTTTACCCCTCGTTGCAAACAAGGGCAAACTCATGACTCAAGTGATTATCACTGCCAAATGTTTATAAAAGAATATTACTGTAACATTGCGGATGAGATCTAGCCTATAATAGCCAAGGTCGGGCGTAAAGTTGCTGCTTCGCTGTCATTCTCTGTACCATAACCGTTTCCATAATGTAACAATTGAACAATGGTACTATAACGTGACAACGCAGGATATGATTGCCGAAAGTCAATTGGCTCTGTGCTGTGTTCTAGGCCACTATGCTCCGCCTTCATCTGCTATCTTTCATTTGTCAGAATATAATAATAAAATTATAAATTCAGGAATAATAGCTAGCACAACTGGTTAATTGTGAATTCATGAAGTTTATGGAAAATAGAAAAAAATTATTTAATAAGGTAGTAGTCTTGTACAGACCCAGGCTGACCATTCCTGAGAGAGTATGGTTAATTAAACCCCAACCATCAAAGTACACCGGTAACCACTGTCTAGTATTCAAATCCGTATAAAAGTAACTACCTTTACTAGGATTTGAACCAGGAACCTTTGTCTCCAAAAATCTGCTGTTAAACAGCTGATTTTGGTGACGACTTTACTTCTAGACTAACCCGGTGGGTTGGTCTGTACAAGACTACACGTCATACACATCATCCTCATCTCATTGGGTCGCTTATTGTTCTAAATTGAACAGATTGCAACGTACACAAATTAAGAATTAAAAAAAAATAAGGTAGTAATTTTTTACTTCTGAAGTTGTGTATTTGTTTATTTATAAGTAAATGGAGCTTCTCTTCCTTGTAACCATTTAGAGATAATTGTGTAAATTTTTAATTGTCTTTAAATTGATTTATAATTTTCATTATGTTTTACCAAACGTGATACAATTTAACGTTTCCTAATAATTCAAAGTTAAGAAATTTTATTACATTTTACAAAATTTTAAGCAATTTCAATTTTTTTTTTTTAATTGATATGATTGCTGGTTGGTTTTTTTTAAAAATTATGTCCTTGGAATATTAATATTGTATTGTGAGAGTAGCAGAATCAACAAAGGTTTTTAAATTTTTGAGTAATAGTGGATTTTCTAATCTTTGTTTTTTAGTAAAGCATGTCTTGTTGCAGAATTCTGTATTATCTACAAATTTATATTTGATGTTAAGAACGTGGGTGATAGGGGCTGTATAAAGGAAGAGGATAGAAACTTTTGAAATGTGGTGTTATAGTAAAATGTTTAAAATTTAGGTGGGTGGACAAAATAAGTAATTTTGAGGTTGTTAGATGAGTGGATGAAAAAAGTAGTATATGGAAACATCTTACCAGAAGAAGAGATAAGCTAGTGGGGCGTATCTTAAGATATCGAGGTATTGGTCTATTAATAATAAAGGTAATATTGAGGGAGTGAATGTAGGGAGAAGCAAACGTTAGAATATATAAAACAAATTACAAAAGATGTAGGGTGTTACAGGTATGTAGATTTGAAACGACTTGCACAAGATAGAACAGTTTGGAGAATTGCATCAAACCAGTCAAGAGACTGATGATAAAAAAGATGTTAAGAGAGCATCATGTATATTTATTTTTCATAGAAAGAAATTTTTTTAGGAATCCGTAGGCCGTACTCTCTTGTTGAGAGTATATGTAGACTGTTGTACCAGTAACGACTCTCATCACATAATGTTTTGACTTGTTCTCTTTGTTACAGGCCAGGATAGCATTTCTTCAAGGAGAAAGAAAGGGTCAAGAAAATTTAAAGAATGACTTAGTGAGGCGGATTAAAATGTTGGAATACGCATTAAAACAAGAAAGGTAATTTAACAGTGTTTTGAAGTAAATCTTGTTAACAATATCAGTTTATGTGTAACACTATGAATTATGTGCATGAAATTCAATTTCATTGGAGTTAGCGTAGTTTTTATTGAAAATAGTTTGTATATTATTTTGTTATCTCAACACTGAAATATGTCTAAATTATTCCATGTAACTACTATTTACATGAGTTGAACTAAAACTGTCTTGATTTTTAAGGCCAGTGTTGAATGTTGTGTATTTCTAGTGTTTTCAATTGTATCTGTTCATTATTAATCCAAAATATTTTTAACTAGCATGCCCCATCGCGGCTTCGCATGCAAATCAATTTTTAAAAAATATGCAACAGAATTTTTGTAGCTGTTAGATTGACTCCAATGTAGACATTAACACACACACACGTTTTGACAAATTCCCCCCGCCGCTTGTGTCTCTCGCTATTCTACTCTTTCAACTATGTAATGTACAATAGGTACTAAAATACATGTTACATGTTGTAGGTACTTGTACTTCAACAATTAGTCTGCACACACAGACACATACAACGTTTTGATAATTTCCCCTGCGTACGGCTTTAGCCTTCATCAAACCCCTTTATCTACTTCCAACAGCTTTATGTATTCACATTTACACACTCACACACACATGCATATTTATGAACATTTTCATTAGGGCTCTTAAGGTTTTTTTTTTGAAAATTTAAAAATAAAATGTTGCTGGGAATATAAATACGAATACGCTGTCAAAAGTCCATGAAAATCCGTCGAGTAGTTTTGGAAATTAGCTTGCACAAAAAAAATACGCCTTGTCTTTATAGTATTAGTATAGATTAATAGTGTAATTTTTAGCCATTCCATTTCCTGAAACTTTACTGGTGAGCAAAAACCTGAATAAAACTTATTTAGTTCCCATTGAGATGACAAAAAATTGTCGCAACAAAATGCATTCTTTTTTTTATTGATTACTTTTTCCAATAGGATATCAAAATAAATTTTTGACCAAAAAATAAAGTTAGCAGGTTAACATTCTTAACTAACTATATAATTTATTGTTTACTAAATATTTATTATTTAGAAATTATACAATTCTAAAATTGACTTACTTGTACGAAAATTAATAGCAAACGTATTTTATCTAGTAGGTAGCGTTTTTTCAAAGACTTCATAATATGTGCAATTACTTTTCATGGTTTATTTTTGGAAGATTCCTTACATAGGCTAAGATAAGAAGGTGGCTAAGTTATGATAAACAGATATGAGAATTGTTAGTGTGTCTGTATGAAGCTTTTGGGTGTTTTATTTTGGTTTACCTCGGCATTTTCCAAATTAATAGTAAGATTGGTCTAAAGAATTTCGGTGAATTGTCATTCTTGACTTTACTCTATATAGGAATTGTACAAAATGTTTTTTTTGTTAACTTTCATAGCTCATGTAAACAAAAAAATTGCTATAGTTGGTTTGTCTTTGGTTTCAAGATGTTTTTATATTTATGTTAATGTATGAATATATAACGGACAGGTGGAGTGTCAAATTACACTCACTCTGTTCGTTGCAGGGCTAAAATAAATAGTTCTGTTTCTTATCACATGGTCAGCCAATTAAATGACTGAATCATTTAAGAACAGAAGTTAGAGGTGCAAAAGACACTAATCAGAGTTATCTCCTCTAAAAGTAATGAATTTCATTATACAGCCACACCCTGTGGTGAATGAAGTGAAGGTGTTGTTTCCAAAGTGAAAAATATGTGCTTTACAGAGGGCCCGGCATGCTGATAAGCGTACTTTTCCATTCAGTGAGGAAGGCTTGGTAAACCACCTCACTTCTCGTTTTACTTAGTAAAACCTCTACAGGTTCAAACCAGCCTTTTGGCTGGTGACCTAAACAACAACAACATGAATATATTTTCAATTCTCAGTTGGTGTATGAATGGAGAGGACTTTATCGTTGTTTCATATTTGTTACAGTATTTTTAATAAAGCTGTGTTTTTGTTACAGGGCAAAATATCACAAACTAAAGTATGGGACCGAATTAAATCAGGGTGATATGAAGCCACCTGTAATGGATGAGGGAACGACCGCCCCTCCTGAAGTAAATGTTGACTGTGATGCTCCATTCACGTCGGTTAGCAACATCAGCTGGAGACAAGGCCGGCAGTTACTTAGACAGTGAGTATATTTTTACTTTCTCTTGCCTATATAAGTATATAGGACGGAAAGTATTGTTTTCATGTCTATTTTTCAAAATCGAGTTTTCACCGGATCTACACGTTTTCAGACCCCCTGAACCCAAGAAACATGTTTTTAGCGATTGGTCTGTGTGTGTATGAACAGAATATCTCAAGAACGGACCATTGTACGAACGTGAAACTACTATTAGAGAACCCGCCACAAACATTTTCATCAAAATCGGTCTACCGGAAGTAGTAGTTTATTCGTGTCATTTATCCTGTTTTTGCGAGTTTCTCAAAAACGGCTCTTACAATTTTTTTTAAAATCGCCTCATTTACTACATTTTTTATGCTCTACAAGATAGGGTAGGTGCCATGTCTGCTGAAATTCTTGGTGAGGCTGTTGCCTTGTAAAAAAATTATTTTTTTAAGATTACAGTGCTTTAATATGCATTAAGCGCAAAAATGTATCTAATAAAAGTTGTAGAGAATTTAAAATTCTACAACTTCTATTTCAATTTTTTTTTTTTATAACTCTTAATTTAGTGGTAATTAGCGGTTTTCTGTTTTTTTCTCATGAAATCGTGTAAAAAAAATTGAAGTTTTTAAATATTTTAGCCTTATTATGCATTTTACAACAAAAAAGTATAATCAAATTTATAGGAAATTAAAAGATCTACAACTTTTATTTAGAGAATTTTTCTCTACAGAGCCTAGTTTAGCGTGAAAGAGTGATTTTCCGTATTTTTAAGCTAAACTGAGGTTGATTTTCGCTTTACATCTTTCACTCATGATTAATAAGATTATGTTTTTTGAGGTTAGTTTTTTTGTTTATTTCTATTGTTTTATTACTAGTGTTAGGTTATATTATTAATTATTTGCATTGGCAAGAGAAAATTGTGTGAGTGTTTTATGCCAGATTTTTTCATTTTCCATTTAATCAGTATTGTATAAAATGCTTAATGATTGTGTTTTGAATCAGTGTGAACATGTTTGTGTTGAATGATACCTTAAGGCATCAAAACAAGTACCGTTCTATTTATATATCTATTTGTTTTCTATAACGTACATTCAAACAACTGTACATTGGAAGAATGTTCTACTGGTATTTAGACTTCCTTTGAGTGCTACAGGGAAGGTCGTCTTTTATTAACTGTTGTTGAGAATTATTAACACATTGGAACCTATGGTCAAGTCCAGTTTATCAGTCACAAACGGCTCTAAAATTTTAAGGTTGAATGGTGCTCGTCCTTACATATACAGGGTGTCTCACGAGTAACCCGACAAACTTCTAAGGTGATTTCCTCTTATCAAAATAATAAAAAATGTTTATATAAACATGTGTCCGGAAACACTTTGTTAGTGAGTTACGGCTAGCAAAAGATTTCGCCTTGGGTTCAGAACATACGCCTAAATAAAGTCATCCTAGAGGTCTAGGAACCCAATTTTATGAGTAGATTTGATGGTTTTTTATGTATTTTGACCCTAAAAATTGAATAAAATAAGTTTCAGAACCATATCTCCAGTAGTTTTGTAATGTTTAATGAAAAACGGACAAATCTGTGCATAAAAATACGTTTTTTTTAAGTTTGAAATACAATAACTGTGTTAAATGGCTAATATATGTGTAAAATTATTTAGCAGAACTTTAAGAGATTTTAATTCTGAAGAGAATGATGTAAAATAGGCCAATAATAAACAAACACAAAGTTTAAAAAATTTATGTTTAATTAAATCAACACATACAAATAAATTTTCTGTCTTATTTTTCGTATGTAAACATTTACATCCGTGAAACGACGATTTTCACGAATTTTTTCATTGATTTTCACCACCAATTCATCAGTCACAAGACTAGGTCTACCACTGCGATCCTCATTGTGAAATTGGTTCGGCCATTTCTAAAATCAATGCACCAATGCCTCACGCGGCTTTCACTCATTATTTTTTTGCCATTCATGTCACAAATCTGGCGATAAATTTCAATCGGTCTGTAATTTTTCACCAACAAAAACTGTATCACACCATGCACTTCACAACTGGCGGGATTTTCAATCGCAGCGCTCGTATTAAACTCCACTTAATAAAAAGTAAAATACGCACGATGCTCTAGGTACCACGCCTGGTTGTGTACTGAATGTAGAAACACTCTTGACGCCAAGATGGCGGTGCTAGCTCCACCCACTGCCGCGCCAGGCCAAAACGTCTGTTACTTTCTGGATTGTATTATCTGTATTTTACTATTCTGATTGTATTATTCTGGATTTGTCTGTTAATGTATTGTATTGTTTATTATAAATAAATAAAAATTCAGTTTAAAATTATTTGTGGGGTTGACTTAAACTTGTACCAGCCACTTTATTGATTTGAATTGATTCATTAAAAAGACTAAAAGAAATTTAGTATTGCAAATTTAATGTTAAGTAGGTGCATATTGATTCAGTTAAATGTATTAAGTGTAATTGGTAAAGAATTTCATTAATGTAGTGAGTATTTAATTAAGAATGGGTTATTAAGATTTGAACTTAAGAGTGCATGGAATTTACTGTTTCAATTTTTTTATTTACTCTGATGATGGTGAATCCACCGAAACACGTGTAAGAATAAAAATAAAGTTGACGCAGATTAAAAAGAAGGTTAGTGAAATTATTATATAAATTCATTATATGAAATAAAAATGAAAGGTGTATGGAAGAGGTTATAGCTGTTGTTCAGAGTTGTCCAGCTTTGTGGAATCAAAGGCGTAGCACTATCACAACAGGTACATTCAACTACAATATTCCTAATTACCCACCAGGAATGGCTGATGCTTAGTTTAACTTGTGTAGCTGCTCTAGCAGCTACAGCGTTTTTGGTACCTATTCATTATGTTTTTACCTAAACGTTATGATAAAAACAGGTATGTGATATTTCATTACGGGTAGTATATGTTTTTTGTGTCTTACTTAATTTTTTTTTATGTGTGTTTCAGGTATCTACAAGAGATAGGCTACACGGATACAATAATTGATGTCAGGTCAAATAGAGTCCGTTCATTGCTGGGTCTGAACAATAATGATGAAACGATGGGAACCGGAATGGGTGGCCAGGGCGGTGGTGTTACAGGAAGTGGTGGCGTCAACGGTAATGTTGGCCGGGATGGTGGACCGCCGAGAGATGGTAGCAGAAATGACCAGAGCCGAACTGGTGGTGGGGGGATGGGTGGCCAATATAATTTTGGTCCGAAAAAGGTAAATGATGTTATGTTATTGTGAATAGGTTAATTAATTCTCTTATTTATCAAGGAAAATTATTTTTAGGTATTAAGTTTTTTGAATTTATTACTTATTTTGAATTAAGAACAAACATCAGGATGTTTGTGTATATTCATTAAAATGCGAAGTCGTTGACATATTTTAGACCCTACTCAGAATTTAATTGTCAACGTCATGTCTCCGGTGTGTTGATCAATTCTGTAATATAATTTTCGTAGCTTATGGGATTGTTCTTCTTGGTAGAAGCCATCTTAAACAAATCTCGAATATCAATTTGTGTTTTACTAATCTCTCCTTTGGTTTTTTATGAAGTTATTTCGTATGGTGTGGAGTTTCATAATTTCAGCATCATTGACCAAACTCGGCATCTAGAAAAGTTGATAAATATATGTATTCCAGGCATAAGTTGCTTGATTCCAAGTAATGTTTGGTTCATCTACATCATATTTATCTGAGTCCTGATGTTTGAGGGCGTTGGATTGATAACGCTGTACATGATGGCCTCATCTGTCAGAATTTCCTCTGTCTGCTCATCAAAATCTACTTCAACCCACTGTCTTATTTCTTCCAGATTCAGCTGTGACATGGGGTTCTCTAAAGACACTTCATCTAAAACAGCTTTCAGTTCACCATAAATATAACATGGTATATCGCCTTCCGTACAAACTTCAACATTTTCATCCTGCACTTCAGGCCAGAGTTTATGCCTTGACTTTTTCAAAGTTTCCTGTTTTTCCTTACTCCTTCCGATCGCAAACAAACTTTAATAAGGCGGGATTGATGTTTTATGTTTTGTGATTGATATAAAATAGTACCTAAATGGTTTTTCTAAAGTTGTGCCGGACCATAGGATGTCGGATTAGGAGAAGTTTACTATTAGTGTATATATCCTGATGGTGGTGGATCCACTATAGCACGTATGTGAAAGTAAGAATATTAGAAACTGCATAAAGGAGAACACAGGTTAGCAAAAGTTAATAAATTGTCATTTAATTGATTATAAATGTAGGATGCGTTATAAAGATTTATACGTGTAGGTGTAATATTAACTAGTGCATTTTAACTTTTATGGTTTACATAAACAGTTATTCTACCATAAATTAAATAATGGTAGACTAGAAGTTCATAGATTCTGAGTGCAGAGAAAGTGGAAACCATACGAGCCCATTGGTTGTGTCGGAACTCTGTAAGTCTTTTGGCAAAAGCTGTGCTGACCCTTTGCATTAAGTGTTCTGATTTTTTATTGCAATACAGTAATCCCTTGGTATCCGCGGACTTTGTCCGTGAGCCGAAAACCTTAAAATACGTATGTTATCTCACCTTGTGTACACCGTACTTGGTGGGAGGTGGGGAAGTCATATAATTCTGTAAACATGTAACAGTAAAACATGTGAAATAAATGTTTTGGCATTCATATCATGTTTAGTCACACACTAGTATGGCGACGGCCGCCATGAGCCAAGCTAGATTTCCATGTACTGTACGTAGTGAGCGCGTCACTGGGTACTGTGCCCCGTCAGTAAAACCCCCACCCCCAACTGCCATAGTTACGCCCAGGCTTCATACTGTAATTTCTCCGTACGTTTTCCTCCATGTATCAGTCTAACTTCTTCTTACGTACATACAGTTCTTTGTTTGACGATCCTGAAACTAAGCTAAGCATTTTTTTCACTAACCATCAACAAGATCCTCAGCACGGCAAAGCAGCTTGCTGATCACTTGTTGGAGACGGATCCCGTCATGGAAAAGGCCCTTCATTTGAAAAGAGGACTCCATGAGCTGATGATACCATACGAAGAAGTCCACAAGGAGTTTGAAAAGAAGAAGAAGCAAAACAGCTATAACTATTTTAAAGCAACTTAAATTTTTTATGCGTACAGTACTGTCTGTATTCATTAAATATTCATAGATTATAATAATGGTTAAATGTTCCTAAAACTATTAAACATTTTAAACGACTACCAGACTTTTCCTTTCGGAACCTAACCCCCATCTTTTCGTTCATATAAGGTATCATTATCAGCGGTTTTACGAACCGCGGTAATCCTCCGGAACGTAACCCCCGCGGATACCGAGGGATTACTGTAGTATTAAGAATAATCTACAGAATTGAAAAATTTAGATGTAATTTTAATTTTGAATGGCTGTATTATAATATGCATGTTGTCGTTACAGACACAGAGAACTACTGCATTAACAGGAACTTCATTAACAGAAGCGATGATATTAGATACTGAGGCAGCTGTGATGGCAAATTTTGAGTTCCTTGGCCAAGCCGATGTTGATTTGGATGATGATGATGAGTTGAATGATGATATGGATGAGTCGGGTGATTTGGATGATCATGATGAAGTCAGCTCTAAGAGATCGCAGCGCAAGGTCAGTTTGTTATTTGAAAATAATTTCAAAAAAATGTTATGTTTACCGTTAGCTTAGTTGTTAATTGTCTCAACTTATCCCGGTTATTGTTACCAAAATTGTTCACCAATTTTATATGCTTTATTGATACAAAATATTAACTTGCACTGTAGGATTAACAGAATTTTAGGTAATTGGAAAATATCAATCCAAAACCCAAATTAGCAGACCTTGTTTGTTTTAGGACGATGCGTTTTTCGTATGTGTTGATTTAATTAAACATAAACTTTTTAAACTTTGTGTTTGTTTATTATTGGCCTATTTTACATCATTCTCTTCAGAATTAAAATCTTAACAAGTTTTACTAAATAAATTTACACATTTATTAGCCATTTAAAACAGTTATTGTTCTTCAAACCTAAAATAACGTATTTTTATGCACAGATTTGTCCGTTTTTCATTGGATATTACAAAAACTACTGGAGATATGGTTCTGGAACTTTTATTTTATTCAATTTTTTTGGATCGAAAGACATAAGAAACTATCAAATCTACTCATAAAATTGGGTTCCTAGACCTCTAGGATGACTTTATTTAGGCGTATGTTCTGAACCCAGGGGAAAATCCTTCGCTAGCCGTAACTCGCTAACGAAGCGTTTCCGGACACATGTTTATGTATACAGTTTTCATTATTTTGATGAGAGGAAACCACCTTAGAAGTTTGTCGGGTTACTCGTGAGACACCCTGTATATTTGATCATTAAAAGCAATTAAATATACGTAAGGACAGAGAAGTTTTTGTTTTTATTTATTTCAACTTTCTTAGAAGTGGCATTTCTAGGTTATGTTTCAAAATCTGAACTACTTATGATCCAAATTGGTTCAAACTATCGATTCTCTATTGTATCTGTTGGATCTGTATTTCAAAAATAAATTTTGATTATATTTTGTGGTTGTAGAGTTTATTACTAAATGAGAATGATGACGTGGATGCGGAAGCCGAAGAAGTGCTTAATGAATTGAATTTGCTTACCGAATCCGAAGATGCTAATGAAATAAGAAATCAAGTCGACCCTTCCGAATGGGGTAAGTGAATAAAATTAATTTCTGTTGCCTTCTGTCTTGAATTTAAATATCAAATTCCCTTTCAACTTGTGTTTTTACTTTCTCTTGCCTATATGAATACATAGGAAGGAAAGTATTGTTTTCATGTCGATTTTTTGAAATCGAGTTTTCACCAGATCTACACGTTTTCAGACCCCCTGAACCCAGAAAAACATGATTTTAGTGATTGGTCTGTGTATCTGTGAACAGAATATTTCAACGATGGAACATCGTACGAACTTGAAACTTAAGTTACTCACCACTACCGAACCCGACACGAACATTTTCATCAAAATCTGTCAACCGAAAGTAGTTTATTCGTGTCATTTTTCACTTTTTTGCAATTTTTTTTAAAATTGCCTGGTTAACTAAACTTTTTATGCTTAACAAGGTAGGTTAGGCACCATGTCTGCTGAAATTCTTGGAGAGAGGCTGTTTTCACATAAAAACAGTTTTTTTAAGATTGCTGCTCTAATATGAATTTTAGCGCAAAAATGTACTATCTAGTAAAAATTGTAGACAATTTATAATCCTACAACTTTTATTTCAAACATTTTTTTTGCATAAAACTTAGTTTAGCGGTAATTAGCGATTTTCTGTTTTTTCTCACAAAAACATGTGAAAAATCGAGTTTTTAAAGATTTCGGCCTTAGTATGCATTTTACAACGAAAAAGTATATAATGAAATTTATAGGAATTTAAAAGAACTACAGTTTTTATTTTGAGCATTTTTCTCTACAGAGCCTAGTTTAGCGTGAAAGAGAGATTTTCCATATTTTTAAGCCAAACTGAAGTTGATTTTCATTTTGCGTCTTTCACTCATAATTAAAATTAGGTTATGTTTGTTGTGGTTAGTTTTTTGTTCGTTTCTAATATTAAGTTATATTGTTCATTATTTGCATTGGCAAGAGAAAGTTGTGTGAGTATTTCACACCAGATTTTATTTTTTTAGAATGTTCAAGCATTAATGTATAGTAAACTTATCCTTGTATGATCACTATACTGGTGCATTTAATGTAGATCTCTAATTTGAGAAGTTTTTGTAATTTTACTCCTTGTAATCAGGATGCCATTTAACATTTGAGGATAAACTTCTTTATCCCGTTGTTGTTGTTTAGGTCTTCAGCCGAAAAGCTGGTTTGAACCTGCAGAGGTTTTACTAAGTAAAACGAGGAGCGAGGTGGTTTACCCTGCCTTCCTCACTGAGTGGAAAAGTATGCTTATCAGCATGCCAGGCCCTCCAAAAAGCAAATATTTTCCACTCTGCAAATGACTCCTTCACTTCATTTACCACAGGGTCTGGCTGTATAATGAAATTCATTACTTTCAGAGGAGATAACTCTGATAAGTATCTTATACCCCTCTACCTCTTCTGTTCTTAAATGATTCAGTCATTTAATTGGCTGACCATGTTATAAGAAACAGAACTATTTATTTTAGCCCTGCTACGAACAGATTGAGTGTAAATAATTTGACACTCCACCTGTCTGTTATGGGCAGACTTTATCCCGTACAAATATTATTCAGTAACTTTTTTTTTTATTCCTAATTTGTGTACGCTGCAATCTGTTCAATTCAGAACAATAAGCAACCCCATGACCCAATGAGATGAGGATAATGAGTATGACATGTAAATAAGGTGTAGTCTTGTACAGACCCAGGCCGACCATTCCTGAGAGAGTATGGTTAATTGAACCCCAACCATCAAAGTACACCGGTAACCACTGTCTAGTATTCAAATCTGAATAAAAGTAACTACCGTTACTAGGATTTGAACCAGGAACCTTTGTCTCTGAAAATCAGCTGATTTTGGCGACGACTTTACCTCTAGACCAACCCGGTGGGTTATTCAGTAACTGATCTGGTTTTCTATTGTGAAGCCAGTTATTCACCAGAATGTATAGCTTATCAGGGGAACTGATTCCTTTACTAATATGTTTAAAAGTTTACCAACTGCCCTAAAGAGTTGAAAGAAATATTCAGCTGTAATTAATGCTTAAGTTGATCTGTTGAATGTACTTTAGAACTTTTACTGATTGAAGATGAGTGCTTCAGACGGTTCAAATATTTAAAAGACCAATATGTTTTAGCTGTTTTTGGGTTAGTTCAAGTGAAATTGTATAAACTATTCAAGTGATCTTCAGCAGTTGATCTCAAATTGCATTGTTTCTGTAGGTTGTCTAAACTGTTTTTATAGCTTTTTTTAAACACTGCTTCAGGTTTATTTTTACATTGTAACCACCATGAAACATATTTACATAGTGAAATTTCTTTTCTAAAACTTCTTTTTTTTTGTCGCCACCGGCTTTAAGTAGCGCAGTCTGTAGAGCTCATCATAGGACCGGCCGGGCATCTGGCGGCGTAGTTTAAAAGTAAAACAGCGAAGGGAGGTCGTCTTTACCGCTGCCTAAATGATTAGGAGCAGTCGCCGGTGAAGCGAAGCGGGGTCATCTGTACTGCTGCCTAATCAAATAGGAGCAGTCACTGGTGAAGCGAGGGGCAGGGAAGGGAGGTGTAAGTGATCAAGCAGAGAAAGAAATACTAAATGTAGAGTGCTAAATCTTCTCCATATCGACCCTCTCATATGAGCAAATCGATACCGACTGTTCCCTTCTCAACTATCGTATACGCCAGTGGGTAGATATATGTTCCCACTTGGCACAATGCGCTGTGAGAGGTGTGACCGCTGCGCTATCTATCGGCAGCAGCAACCCCATCACAGCGCCAACAGTGGGCAAAATATGAACTACGGACCGGCGTACAAGTAGTACAGTGTCAATTTTTTACCGTGTTGTTCCTTTGTATCTTCTGTCTATTTTTGTGATTTATAGTTTGTTTTTTTCTGGAAATCTCTAGACTCTTCAATATAATTCCTAAAATGTTACCTTGTCTTTGATTCGTTCTTTTGAAATTTTCAATATTTTTTAGTCATTTCTAATTTGTGTTAAACCAATTTTTTCATTTCTATAGATATGTCCTTGAATTTTTCTTTTTTAATCTTAGATTGTAATTTTTTTTCTTGTGTTGGTTACAGGTAGCAATGTGTTCCGTGGTGATAAAATTGGAGGAGGTGGTGGTGGTTTAGTGCGAGAGAGAATGGATGATGCTGCTTTGGGTTTGGGTGAGCTGGCGCAGTTGACCGTCAATAACGAGGCTGAAGCTGCTTATGATGTAATTACAAAAAATTTTAATTTATTAAAGAAAATGATTGGTCATGACTTAGTTATTAAGTCTTCTGTATACGGTAGCCAGGAAAAAATTTTAGTTCTTATTTTGAGTTTTAGTAGCTCCACTTGCCCAAGATCATTCAAATACTCTTCCTTTATTAAAAAAAAATTTTAATACCTATAATTATTGAGATGTTCATACCCCATGTACATACAATGCAACAAGGCTCTATTCGTGTCTTATCGTATAGCACAAAATTAAATTTCTAATTTTTATGATCATAAGATAATAATAAAAGATATAAAGTTTGTTTGCACTCTGCCAAATATGGCAACACTGCATTACTGTCAAACTATATCTATATCCAGGCTTGCAATTTCATGGTTACTTGTTAGTATAGCCATTTATATTAGTCTCATGTGCTAATAAAAAAAGTAAGACCATATTATAAACATCACATGAAATAGTTTGGTGGTAGGGCTACGGCTACCTCACTGTCTCCGTTAAGGATATTCCTTCAAATTTATTCCCCTAGATTCTTCTACCCTCTTTGCTGTTAAGAATTACTTTCTTTTCTGGCACTGAAACAGTTGGTCATATTTCACTTACAAACCAACCGGACTATGTGGTATTGAACACCCTCAGAAGAAGATATAGCATCCCAGCTTCTTTAAGAAATAACAGATTATAAAGTTTTAAGTTAAAATAGGCCAGGAACCCTAAGCTGTATTGTTTCTGACTATAAAGAATTTTGTAGGTTTTGTTTTGCTTATATATAATATAGTAACAATAGACTAATTCATGAAAAAATAAATCTATAACAAGTGCCAAGTCTGTAGAAACATTTTGGTATAGAAACATATACTGGGTGTCTCACGAATTACTATTTTTTACTCACTATTTTTGAATTAATATACCGGACGTATCGCACACTCTACAGACTGGAAACTTTACAGTTATAATAAATAGGTATGTAAAAAAAATTCCTTCGAGTTTCGTTTGCTCATGATTAATCAAAACAAAATGGCAGAATAAGAAAATAATATAAAAGATGAACAATAATCTTGTGGATAAAACCACTTATATTTACAATAGGATTCAGGTAGAAATAAAACAGCTGTTTTTGCCATTCCAAATCGATCAGCATAGTTATTGATGGACGTCAGTTTGAATATAGATTAATGAAACAAATTGTGTTCAGTAATAATTTATCACTTTCATATTTCTTTCATTTTATTACTTTAGTAACATTGTAACAAATCACCAATTTGAAATTGTTATGCAAATGAAACTCGAGGGTACTTTGTTTACATAATCTATTTATTATAACTGTAAAGTTTCCAGTCTTTAGAGTGTGCGATACGTACAGCATATTAATTCAAAAATAGCAACCTCTTTGTGGGCACCCAGTATATCTCCACCAGCCGTGTCTGAGGTGTTCCCCTCCAGTGACACACACACACACACATTTACATATATTTTTGTGATAGACGTATACATTCTGATAGTATACTTTAAATAAAATAGAATTATTAAAAAATTTTTTGTTTTTTGGTAAATTGTAAACAACTTTCTGCTCAATATGTGTAAAGTGATATCATATGTATCAATGCATGGTTGCGCGATTGCAAGTTTGTTTTACTTTTCATGCATGTGCATCAGGGTAAGGCACCCTAAGGATATCTTAACTGCTAGCCTTTAGGAGAGGTTCAAAATCAGCAATGATTACTGATGATAATATGGTAGAATGGGTAAAGCACCGTAGCGTAGTACATTGTAGCAGTACAGTAAGTAAAACCCTAAAAAGTCAAATTTATGGTTCTGATTATACTAAGCATTGTAACAACAGATTCACTGTTACGGGGCTAAATAAATTGCGGAAAAATTTAAATAAAATTTGTTATATCATGTTTGTTTGTTTACAACAAGTACAGATATTGGATTACAATATAAATTATCTTTTCAAAATAAATAAAAGAAAAATGCAAAAATAAAATAAATGAACTTTGACTACTTCAAAACCATCTGTAAATATTTGAATTATGTGTTTGGAGCACTGTACGTTTGGTTTAAACATAATACTTTTGTTCATTTTATGTATATAATTTTGGTGCTAATTTTTATTGTTTAAATTTCTTTCATTTCACTGTATTGTTTACATACTTTACAGCTTACATTCATTGGTAAATTTCCAAGCAAGAGGAAATGTGATGCATCAGTTCAACAGAATAAGCATAAAGTAATACGTATTATCCTAATATTATAAAGCAAATGAATTTTTCCTTGATGTATTCCTTGTTAATCATTTCCAACTGATCTCACCATAAAATTTTGAATACTTTTGCAATGCTTATCAAACTATTGTAAAATTAACAATTTTGAGAAATATTTGTATGTATTTATTATGTTAATATCTTGGCTACTTGTGCTTTTTGAAGATGTCTTTAGTTTTCAAATATCAAACAAGTATAGATAATTCTGTGTGGAAATTGATGTTGTATATAATCAAAATATTGTCCTGAAAAGAAAAATTTTTTTTTAACCCCTAACATGTGTACGTTGCTGTCTGTTTAATTTAGAACAATAAGCAACCCCATAGCCTAATGGAGGATGATGTGTATGACTTGTATTTATTTTTTTTTTTTTTGTTTAAAGTCCGACTATTCTGCAATGCAGATGGTGAAGGATGAAATGATTTTTTTAACGTATGAAAATATGCCGTGCCTGAATGGGATTTAAACCCAAGACCGCATGATGAGAGGCGAGCACGCTACTAACTATGCCAATGCAGCCGGCGTATAACGTGTAATTGAAATGTACTCTCATATAGACCCAGGCTGACCATTCCTGAGAGTATGGTGAATTGAACCCCAACCATCAAAGTACACCGGTAACCCCTGTATAGTATTCAAATCCATATAAAAGTAACTACCTTTACAAGGATTTGAATCAGAACCTTCATCTCCGAAAATCAGCTGTTAAACAGCTGACTCACTGGGACAATTTTAACTCTAAACCAACCCAGTGGGTCTGAAAAGTAAAGTAATGTTTTTTTTTTTTTGGTAAATGCTTAACATACTTTTAAATTGTTTATCCAAATATCACAATATTATTCAGTATAATACAATCATTTATGAAGTGAATTTGTGATTTTCAAAGTGCACAGTTCTGTATATCTAGCGTGTAAGAAAATGAAATAGAAAGAACATAGAAAGTAAAGTGAGCCTAATTAAAAGGAGTTAGCTCACAATTTATGCCATCAACAACAGTATTACATACTAATTATTACTACATATTATATACCATTGATTGTAGATTGATGGTAATAACAATGTTTGTAAATTAACTTTATTTTTTAATGTTAAAGCAAAGAGAAAATACCTACTGATTGTACCAAGTAGTCTGGTATGTAGAGAGAGACAAAGCATGCACCCCACTCCTCTCCTCTTATTTTAGTGTACGATCCACACGTTCACATCCTAGCACAATGCACTCGTGACTGGCTGTACCGAGTAGAAACAGCTGAGGTAGTCGTGGAGAAAAAAGTCTGTAGTGCACGTGTGTGGGTAATATGTCATTTAAATTGGCTGAATTTTAATTAAATTCTATGTTACAAACAATAAAAACTACTGTTATTTTACACCAGTATTTACTAAAATATGATAACGTATAAAACGTTTGACTATAGTCGCTTTCAGTGGAGTTTTTATTTTAAATTTTCCTGGTTGAAACTAATTTGTGAACATCATCCTCTTTATCTCTCTTCCAAGTTTTCTTGGGTTGGGTCAAAAACAACTCCTCTCCATATCTCTCCTCTATCACTTTCTTGAGGCATCACCTCTTTTTTTTTACAATTCACCCATAACTGAACCCATTACTTCACTCTTGGTCTTTTTCCTTTTATCCCTAAATACATCATCCATTTAGACAGTCTGTCCATCCCCAATTGTTCCCTGAATACATAAGCTCTCATTACTTTTTATCTTTTCTAGTGTACTTCTCTTTAACACTTTGCGTGCTAAGCATGTAATTTTACGGAATGGTGATATGTTTACAGCTTGTAGATCACAGAATTTGTATTTACGCGGTTATACTATGCAGTAGCACGTTGTTATATGGAATCCAATCATTTACTCTGAATCTTCTTACATTTTAGTACAAAAGTACACCGTTAAAGTGCTAGTACGTTAGTGTTTTATTCACTTATAACAGTGAGGTTATACACTTGAGTTTTAATTTTCACTAAAGAAATTTTTGTGTTTAGTTTGTTTTTTTTAAATTCAGTAACACAGTTTTGTTCATAAAGTATTATAAAAGTGTATAATAGTTTTATTGTGTATAAAATTGTACAAAATTGCATAATGTAATAAATAATAATTATTTATTGATATTATTTATTATTTATTTATTATTATTATTATTTATTTATTTATTATTATTATTTATTTATTGATATTATTTATTGACTATAGTCAAATAATAATAATAATAATAATAATGCATAAATTGTACACAACATGTGAAATGCAGTGAAAAATTCTTGTTTTTTCTAAAAAATGTGCTATGAAAAAGTGATAGTTTTATTATTTTATTAAAATACTTTAACAACTTATAATACACCATTCAAAACTAGATTTGATGTTTCCAGCCATGTTAGTACCATCTTAATACTTCTTATAATGTTATTTTTACAATATTTCAAATATAGACAAAAATGGCCAGCATGTTTCTGCTACAAAGTCACTATTGACACAAAACATTTGTTATGTATAATTTTCCTATAATACATTGGAACTAAGCATTTCACACTTTGGTGGAAGAAACTACTTGCTTTCTGCACCTTTTCACTTGATTTATTTTTTAATTCAACACCTGGTGAGAAAATAGTCCCCAAGTATGCAAGTTCTGTAACTTTCTCCAGCATCCTATTATTTAGCCTTATTCCATCTCCCTGCTTTCCCACCTCACATCTCTTGTGCACTGGAAGAATTTTAAGGGAAGCTATTGTGGGAGGTACTGAGAAAAGTGTGTGGTAGAAGCACTGGGAAGGAAACTGATTTTAAATTTTATTGTTATTTTGTGTAGTTATTGATTTATTGTTAATTTGTTAGATGTCTTGCAGAAATTATTTTATCAGAGGTATAAATAAAATTAAAAAGGAGTGTTTGTCAAGAGTAAAAAATTATATGAGCTAGAATTTCTTAATTCAATATGGTTAAGTTGATTGAAAACGTAAGCTTTTCTTAAATAGGGCGAGGAAAGCAATCCTTTATTTTCATGCTATTATTTTTCTGTGTTACAGATGCCTAAGGAGTCATTTAGAAAGACATGGAATGCCAAATATACGTTAAGGAGTCACTTTGATGGTGTAAGAGCGTTAGCGTTCCATCCTCTTGAACCAGTTCTGATTACAGCCAGTGAAGACCATACGCTCAAATTGTGGAATCTACAAAAAACTGTACCTGCAAAAAAGTAAGTGTTAACCTAAACCGGAAATTATAAAAATCATGATTCTAAAATTTGTTTAAATTTTTCAAATCTCACGTGGAAACTATTTTTAATGTCATTAAGAAACAAAGAACAATATTCATTAAGCAATAGAAAGTAATGACTTAGATTCTGTGTTCTCTTATAAATTCTTAAACAAAAGCTTACTTATTTCTCCTTAAACCTTAGTACGAATTTTACATTTATATACATATCCAGTGACTGTTCCAGCTATCGTCAGGTTTGGCTGTTCACCAAGCCTCTTCATCTTCTTCTGTCCATCCATTTCTCCTCTATTCCTTCCCAGTTGTATCCCTCTTCCCTCCGCACTCCTCTTAACTTCATCCTTCCATCTTTTTCTTGGTCGTCCTCTTGATCTTGTTCCATCCATCCTTCTAGGTAACCTTTCCTCTCCCATTCTCTTCACATGGCCATAACATCTTATCCTCATTTTCTCCACCCTCTCTCTCATACATTTCACTTCACTCTTATCTCTGTATTGTTTATTCTGTCTCTCCTTGTCCTACCCTTTATTGCTCTTAAGAACTTTCATCTCCTCTGCCTATAACCTACTCCAATTCCTCTCATTCATCCCCCATGTTTCCTCTGTATATAACACTGCTGGTGTATAATACAATGTGTACATCATTAATTTGGCCTTCTCTGGTATCTTTCTGTCCCATAACAAGTGTTTTACCACTTGATATATATTTCCTCCTTTTTGCAACCGCTTTGTTATCTCCATCTATCTTTCTGTCTTCTGAAATCTCACTCTCTAGATATTTAAAAGATTTAAATATCTAGTACGTACCTAGATTTAAATATCTAGTACAAATTTTATATTAAGAAAAAAAAGCAGAGCAAATAATCACGGGAAGTTTTTATTTGTAATGAAGAAATTTTCAACCCCTTTTTTTTATTAGTGACAGTTTAGCTGCATTATTGTTTCCCAGTCAGTCACAAAGATTTGAATGTATTAACTAACCTATACTTTAAAAATATTTTTCAGTAAAAGTGGATGATGCCCATGCAGTTAGTAGTTGACAAATTGCTTGGTGAAGATTTATATTACATTCATTCAAGGAAAAGTAACATATCTACCGATCCAGTTGAGAATCTTGTGAAGCTTATCATCTTTGAATTAAGAAATTCGTAAAATGGATCTGATTTTTCTAAGAATTTCATTATCACAGAAGTTATATCTGAGGAACATTTCTCATTTTCAATGGTCATAATTCCTTTCTTTCTGAATCAGTCAGTTTTTTTTCATGACCGGTGAGGGTCAACTTGTGCATCATGTCAACAGGTTAATGAAAATATTATAGCAAATAGTACCTGTTAATGCATCCTCACTGTGCTTATTCATTTTTTTTAATTCTCTTCGAAATATTTTTATTTAAAAACCAGGAGTTAAATTAAACAATCCTGTGTAGAACAGTAAAATATTAAACACATCATGTAGTTTTACTAGTTATTTAATTTTTTGTCATAGTTTACTTGCATATTTTGTCGTTATCATTTGACCAGTTAAGCACATTGATTCGTTTCAAAGCTTTATAAGAGCTATTGAAATGGTTTTGTCAATATGGTCTTAAGCGTGTAACTTGGCTTTTAAAAAAAGATTTCAATTTGGTAGTTTATACCGTATATTCTTAACTGCTTTCATATAGAAAAATTTTATCAAATATTGTATCATTAATTAGCAGTCACCCTCCACCTGTGGTTCTTGTAAAGGATTTAACAAAGCTTCCATAGTTAAAAAAATAAATTAAGTTAGATGTTTTAGCCAAAAAGTTTAAAAAATTTGTGGAGGCTTTAATTTTTTAGTATTTCCTGTATCAAATGAATTTATGTCAAATGTGATTTATCATCATCAGAGATTTTTGCCGTGCAATTTAAAAGATTTGGTTTAGAAGAGGTTTCACTGGCATCCTTGTACCTTTGATATATATTTTTAAAAAAACTTTTCAAAAATCTTGAAAATTTTAAGCCATAGTTTTAATTGGGTTTCGATAAAAGTTTAAGCCTGTTTGAAGTGGGTTCAGCCATTCTTGTCCGATGCGTTACTAGCAAACCAAGGAATTTCTTTTATTGTTGCAGATCATCTTCATACTACTCAAAAAGGATAGGATGCATGAATTATGGGTAAAAAATAACAAAATTACAGACAAAATCTTAATTTAATTTATTTACCTATTTCTTTAAAAGTAATTCAGATTACTATATGAAGGGCTAATGTTTTACTGTACTATTTTGTGGATCGTTAAAATTGTGCTTATAAAAATAAAATTGCTGATATCAAAATGTATATACATGGATGCAAAAACGCAAAATATATAATTGTTCCAATAATAATTTCTCTGAATAATCGTGTTATGTGCATAATAATTATCCTGAGTTACGTACTCAAATTATTGACACTTGAAAATTTTAACACAGAAGTAAACATTAAAAGTTGTATTTGTTATTTTTAGAGTGTTCTTTGATGCGGTGTCTTAAGAGGTAAAGGTATTATTGTTGGTCGCCACATTTATATTTAACCTTTGTTTATTTTTGATTTCTTGTATTACTATGTTTTTTTTTAGAATTGTAACTCACGGTTATTTTTACATTCTGTTTACAGATCAGCATCATTAGATGTAGAACCATTGTACACGTTCAGGTGTCATACAGGGCCGGTCCTTTGTTTAGCCATGAGTGATACTGGTCAACAGTGTTATAGTGGTGCTACGGACGGTGCTATTCACTGCTGGAACCTCCCCAGTGCCAACATAGACCCATACGATTCATTTGATCCCAGCGTGCTTTCTTGCACACTGGTCGGCCATACTGATGCTGTTTGGGGCCTCAGCATACAGAGTCATCTACTGTCCTGTTCTGCTGACGGTACAGTCAAACTTTGGGCTCCTCAGTCATTATCAAAGACGCACCTTTTATCCACCTATACATCAGAACAAGGTGAACACCTAAATTAATTGTTAATTTATTTTTTTAGTATTTCATGCTTTCATTGCTAATTACTTAACCCTTGCTAACCTGGAAGCTAGAAATCATGCATGCGTCATCACCGTTCTTTAAACTCAATCCGCAATAATTTTCTCCGCAATTATTCATTACTTTCCAACGAGTTTAACTTTTTAACAAAAAAAGGTATTTGTTTGAAAATAATATCAGTTAGCTTTAAATGTTACGATCAAAGTCAATAAATTAGAAGTGCCGGCGACAAATTTTATGACTAAAACCGAACAAAGAAGGTTAATATTACCCGTCTCGCCTATATTTTGATTTATGCTATCATGTTTAGAAAAGGATATTACACAAAATAACATGCAGAAAAGAGATAGAAACTTTCATAGTGATATAGTGACACTTTTTTGTACGTAAATTGATATTTCTAAACGAAAATATTAATTTTTTTATTTTCGATTTTTATTCTGGTCATAAATGAAAACGGAAAAATTTGGTACTAATAACAAATTCTTTATAAATAAATAGTAATTTTTTAAAATTTTTAGGAATGAAACTGAATGAAATAAAACAGTTTTAATTAGGCGTAAAATGACAGTCTGCATGATTGTTAAAATTGCAGTTCTCTTTGGGTTAATAACTATCCTTTCATAATCAGATTTATGTGCAGTTTTAGTTCGATTCAAAAATTTTTGAATGTACTACGCACCTTGCCTTAAGTTAACAGTTCATTTAATGGCCTAACTTGTATTGTAGCTCATTACACACAAATAAGTCATCTTCCTCAAAATAGATTTGTCACAAACAATATTACTCGAATTCGGTATTCATTTGTTTATTATTCTGAATACATTAATGATTTAATCAAAAGAAATGATTGTTTGTATTTGTCATGTTTATATTGATAGATGGGTTTCTATAATCATCTCATTAAACACATAAAAACAGATAAACATGTGCAAATAGTTAACTAATGACTGTTTACGCTATGTTCGGTTCATCGTAAGAAAGATAGTTCAAGTAAACAAATAATGACATCACTGAGCATGCGCATTATGTAAAAATGTGTACATGCTGATTAAAAAGTAACAACAAAATACTTTTAACCCATGACCTATGAATTGTTGTTTTGTACTGTTGGTGGCCTTTCAGTTGGATTTAATTTTGCATAAAATGACACTATATTGTAAATAGACAATAACTTTTTTCTTTTAACCAATTCTCTTAATTGTTTTCATTTTTTGAGAATTTAGTAACCATTTAGACCAAATAATTACTTTTATTGTCTTTAAAATAATTTTTTTTCTTGTAAATGAAAATTTTTTAATTGTAACTTAGAAATTTATAATTTTCTATAAAAAAATATATAAGGGCAATCTAGGGAATTCTTTTTTCTACAAAACTAATTCAAATTTTTTTAAATTGGTTAACATAAAAACAAGTTATGCCCTATTTTCTAATCACCGGTCATTGCTGTTTTAACTTATTGACACATCAATATCCTGTCTGTAATGAAATTAATATTTTGGCATGCAGAGAATTTATTTGATAGTTAAAAATTATTGAATACTATGACTTGATATAAAACACCAAAAAATACAATAAATAACATAAAACCTCTCACAAAACACGCTTTTACAGAACGTAAACAAACACCATTTTTCAACACATGGTATTGGTTATTTTGATCACAAAATTATAACTGAACGCTTGCACGCACTCTATTGGTAAATAATATTTGAAAATAAAGCAAAAATTATGTAGTTTTTGTTAGTGCTATTACATCAAGAATTTTTTAAAAACTATGTAGACAGGACTATATAAAGTACAAGGACGTTGAATCGCCGTCATTGTATACAACGGCACAAATATGGTGGACGGCGTTTCACCGCCATTACATGCCAGTGGGTTAAAACTGTTTCTTTTTTTTATGAATTCAATAAAAATTAATTTTTAACAAGATTTTTTATTTTTCTGTAACGTTGAAATTTTGGTCGGCAATGGCAGGCTTACACCTGCAAGTTTCGAAATAAGGCTGGCACTTTTTGTATACTCTTATTCAAATTAAATGGCACTTAAGATCAAACTTTTAAATATTGTTTCGACACTGAAAGGGTTAAAACACATTAAACTGAATGAATTTTTATTTCAACACTTTAACGTTTTTACAAATTTTAAACCAACAAATGTAACAATGATCCTAACAGTAACAACTCTAAATGCTAGTGAGGGTCTTTGTCCAAAGCATCCTGGTCGCTGGAGGAACTCCACACTATCACTGGTCTAAAATCAACAGAAACCAAAAGATGCTTGCAATTCAAGCAGAAGCCGATAGCTTTTGTTTTTTTAGAAATGATCTATCGATAATTTTAATGAAAATTCATTGGCTTATTAACCTTTTTCGTACTGATGCTGAGTATACTCGGCAGCAGGTGAATGTATGGAATAGCCTTGTGTCGGGTAATTTCACATTTTACCTGTGAAATACTATTGTAGAGTTGAACTCGACCAATATAATTTTGTTACTAGTACGTGCTGCCATCTGTTGGCTTAAAAATAAAGTATTGATTGTTGTATGAACAGCAAAGATAGTCAAGAAAGCATAGAATAATACATGCAAACCACGTACTTAAAAATACAGTATTATTGTTGTTGTAAACCACCAGGTTGGTCTAGTGGAAGAATTGTCGCCGTGAGTCAGCTGATTTTTGAAGCCAAAAGTTCCATTGTTAGTTAATTTTATACAGTTTTGAATGCTAGACAGTGGTTACTAGTGTACTTTGATTGTTGGGGTTCAATTAACCATATTCTCACAGGAATGATCAGCCTGAGCTTGTACAAGACTATAATTCATTTACACATCACACTTATCATCTCATTGGGTAATGGGGTGCTTATTGTACTTAAATTGAACAGATCGCAATATACTCGAACATTAGGAGTAAAAAAATTGTTATTGTGTTACATCACATGAAAACTTCTTTTGTTTAAAATTTCTACAATTTCTGCAAAGTTTTATTGGAAGCACACTGCTCGAAAATAGTGAAATGAATTATCAGGTGACACTCTACTTCATGAGTACTTCTAAAAAAATTCAGTTTGTGCCTGATACATGTTTGTAAATAAATGCAGTACTGAAAAGGTTAAAAGCTGCGGTATATTAATTGTAACCTCCTTTGACATTTTAATTGTATTGATCTATTTTTATAATTATTTTGCAGATGGAGTTCCAACATCGGTAGACTTTGTAAGAGACGAAGCTGACCGTATAGTGGCTGCATACAACTCAGCGCACTGTGTTCTATTTGATTTAGAAACAACAAAGCCAATATTAAGGCTGGAATCATCACAAGATGTTGTGAACAGTGTGTTAGGTAGACAAATCAATTGTGTAGTTTGCCATCCGACGTTGCCGTTGACCATGACAGCTCATGAAGACCGGCATATTAGATTTTTTGACAATTCAACTGGTAAATTGGTACACTCAATGGTAGCGCATCTGGATGCTGTAACTAGTCTGGCTGTTGATCCTAATGGATTATATTTATTATCAGGAAGTAAGTATTATCGGCTAAATATATTTAATGTATTGTTAGCTAATAATTTTAGTTGTATCAGTGTACGGACCTTTCATGTTTGTCTGAGTGTCCGTAATTTTTTATGAAAGTGAACTTTCCACTTCCATCGAATTTGATTAAACATTCCCGTTTCTATTCCTGGATGGATGTTTATCTGAGTATTGCTGAATAACTGCAAGCTGTTGAGAAAAATACATATTTCGCGTCTTTGTTTTGCTTGTGCTAGTTAAAAAAATCTATTTGTAACCATTTTGAAGTATTAATCTTTTGATAAATGATATATTAGTCTCACTTTGAGCCCTGGGAGAAAATTTTCCGCAATTTTATGATTTGTCTTGAAAATCATCCTCGTAACTTAATCCTAATTTTAAATTGTTTATCTCTAGTTCTTCTAAATTTAAATCTGTTCGTTTATCACGTAGTGTTTCACTCTCTTCATAATCAGAGTTACCTTGCATGATAATTTCACGGATTTGTTGATCTGACGATTGCAACATTTTAATGAGACTGTCACGGTCTTGCCAACTTTTGACTTAGGCCTACCTAATTTTTAACTGTAAAAATTTAGAAATGGCAGTTATATTAAATTAAGTCCTTTGCTGTCTTATGGAAGTGAGGTATGGATAAAACCAAAAAATGACGACTCGCACATTCAAGCTGCAGAATGAGATGTTTACATAGCGTTCAGGGATATATGTGGCAGGATCACATAAGGAATGAGGTCATTCGGAGGCAATATAATATCCAACCACTTGTCGATGTGATCAAGCAATGTAGGATGAGATGGACGAATTACCTGCTCCATATGTCTCCAAATAGTCCTCTGCAGGTATGGAAATTGAGGCAGGATGGAAGAAGAAACGTAGAAAGGCTGTGGATGGACACCGGAACAGGGTCTAGAAGCCTAGTCCATGATAGATGATGATTATGACTAAATCTTAGTAATAATTATTGTTTTCAAAAAGTTTTGAGCAATAAAGTGTAATAACAGTTTTAAACTACTATAGGCCCGTGTGCAAAAATTGTAGTTTTTTGTATTTTGTAGCGTGTGGAGCTATCATGAGTTGCTTTCAGCCTGATTGCGGCTGTAAACTTATCCTTTAAGCATCAATTCTCTTGAGAGAAATGTAGGTATATATCGTGTTGACATCACGAGTTGCTCTTAACATGCATACAGCCTAGACGTAAAAAATGTCATATCACAAGAAAATAAGATCTGCATAGAAAAATAATTATTTCTCTCAGTCCTCAAAAAATGAGTTGGCGGACCTTAGTCCGTTTTAGTTGGTGATCGCTGTTCTACAGTACGCATAATAGAAAAGTAAAGGACTTTCTACACAAACTAAACTGTTGGCCCATTTGACTGATAACCTATGGTAACTATTATACAAAGTGTTGTTTAGGTCATTAGCCAAAAGGCTAGTTTGAACCTCTAAAGGTTTTACTATGTAGTACAAGTAGTGAGGTGGTTTACCATTGCCTTTCTTACTGAGTGGAAAAGTATCTTATCAGCATGACAGGCCCTCTGAAAAGCATCTACTTTCCACCCTGCAAAAGACACCATCACTTCATTCACCATATGGTCGGGCTGTATAATGAAATTCATTACTGTGAAAGGAGATAATGCTGACTAGTGTCTTTTTCACCTCTACCTCTTCTCTTTTTAAATGCTTCAGCCATATAATTGGCTGACCGTGTGGTAAGAAACGGAACTATTTTTTGTTGCCTTAGAACTAGCAGATCAAGTGCAAATAATTTAACACTCCACTTGCCTGTTACGGGCAAATATTACACCTTAACAACCCAAAAGAAGCAACAGAAAACACTGTTCCTGTCATAGGCCAATATATACAAACAATACTTTGTAATAAACATGCTTCCTAATGGCACTAAAAAAATGTTAAAGTATTTAACAACAGATTGCAGCACATGCCTAGAATCATTTTGAATAAACCGAACGTTTTTAAACGGCAACGCTACTTTACTGATATATTGATGTTGTATTAGAATTTTGATGCTCCGAGTTATATCCAAGCGTATAGATGGTCCAGACCATGTGTTAAGTTATACATCAGTAATAATTGTGTTAATCACATTAATTATCAAGAAACTAAAGCAGTAAAGTTCTTAAAGCTTTAATAATATTTTTTCCGTAAACAGAAAGTTGAAAAAACATAGTAAAGTCAACTAGTAATGTATTTATCTGTTTTATTTTTGCAACAAATTATTGTATAATTGTAGACAGAATCTGTGTGGGTGTATGTAGATCAGATAATTACGCGATCTTATCACAGAAATTAAATCTGCCTGCTCTTTGTTTACCGTATGTAATCAAAATTAAGTGATTTATTTATTTGATTTAAATGTTTGATGATTATTATTATGTTTTTTAGGTCACGACTGCAGTATAAGATTGTGGAACTTAGATAACAAAACGTGTGTACAAGAGATAACAGCGCATCGGAAGAAATTTGACGAATCTATATTGGATGTAGCGTTCCATCCATCACGTCCTTATATCGCCAGTGCAGGCGCTGACGGTCTAGCCAAAGTATTCGTTTAAATTTATTTAATAATAAAAAGAAAATATTAAAAAGAAATTGAATTCGACTGCTCTGTAAATATATACATATTATTAATGTATGTGTAGTAGTTAATAATAATAATAATAATAATATGAAAAAAAGAAATGGAAAATATGAACAAAACTAAACCAGCCTCTGAGGCTACTTTATTTAGTTATTTATTCAAAGATTTGAACACTACTTTGAATCTGTATGTGTGTACATTAGTTTGCATGTGTGCGCGTATGTATAAGTGTGTATCCTTAATAAATTGGGGATGTAAGAGGAACAGAACTAAAAATTTCATGTGCTGCACATGGTTAAAAATTATAATTCTCATTCAATTATAATGATTCGAGTAATTATATTCATAGTAATTGTACAACTTTCGATCCATACTGTTGTAATTTATTCCACCAAGATAATTGTATATCTGATATAATTAACATCTCGTTCATGTTTTGGTCGTTTGGAACACGATCAGGTTTTACAGTGTCTGTAGTAGTTTTAACCCCTTACATGTTTTATTTGTTTACACTTAGTTATATCTCCAGCATTTTTTTTTTTCTTATAATCTGTAAAATTTGCGTTTTTTTTTAAATTTTAGTTATTAACATAAAACCATAAATTTGTCACCTCAAAGTCTTTAATTAATTATATCACCTGTAAATTTAAATTGCGAAGTAGGAGCGTTCAAATTCACAATCAAAATTACCCGTTTCGTCCACGATATATGAACATTCATGCCTAATGTTTCTTCATAAATTTCACTTTCACGTATAGTGTTTCTTTCTTCATCACCAATGTAGATAAGTTCTTTTTCGTCGAGTAAATTATCTGTTTGCAAATCACTACTTGCATGATTACAAAGAAGTGGATTTAATTCACTGCCACTTAAAGATTGATTCCTAATGTAAAGAAAGTAAAGAATTTTATATTGAAATAGAAAAAACTGTAACGTTCTCATACTTGTGATCTACGAACTGTCAACTTGTGAAATTACTTTTATTTATTTGTTTTACAGCTGTCTAAACGTTCAGACATTGCGCAATGCGAGGTGACTCGTGAAATGCGCCTCGAAATGCAAATAGTTTGGTGAGATATCTCGCCAAAACCACTGATGGGGTTGTTAGATAAAGTAGCAGAATTAATAGTTCATTTTCATATCTTTTACACAGCATGCAGTTAATATTAATAAAGTGATATTTGTTGATAATTTTATATAATATATAATGAAGTCTTGAAATAGAGGCCGGTTGGTAAGTAGTAAATTACGTTTCATATCGGTAACACAGGCCTGCAATTTTAACTTGTGAAAAATTGTTTTCAATTTGATAGCTGATTTTTATGTATTTTTGGGTGCTGACTCCAAATACGAGTGTATTTTCTCCATCACATTGAGTATTTTTGACAAAAAAACTTCAAATTTTTTTAGTGAAATTGGAAAAACAATATTTATCCTTAACAAGCGATCTTTTTCTTTCTATGCTACGTTTTGTGCTTTTTTTCATGGTCTCTCATAGCAGGCCATTTTTTGTTTTAGAATATACAAACAGTAGTCGGCTATCATGCTTACATTCCATCTTTTCCTCGCTGTCGTCTTTTCAGTTCTTTTATATTATCTTAGTGGATTCTTTCTTCCCTGCTCCTCATTTAGTGTACAAAGTTTTTTGAGAAAATAGAAGAGGTTGTAATCAATAAAATTAACCTTTAAAATCGTGACAGCTGTAACAATTTTTGTATTTTTAGAATATTTTTATAATTTTTGTAGCCAACTACTAATCCTTTATTGAAGGTTTTTCACCTTTTTTTGCTTCCTCCATTGTAGAATTACAATTTTAATCGTTTGTAATGTTCTTAGTCCATTCAAACAAAACTATTTGAATTTTTAAAATCTTTTCCTTCTTTTCAGCACTGAAAAATTTATTGAAATCAGAAAATATATTCCAGATAATTTAACCAATGCAGACCTGTGTAACTGATTGATAATGTATCAAATGGATGGTGAATGAATTTGGTATTGACTCTTAAATTTCATCATCTATCAAAAAATTTTAAGTGATGAAAAAGTACAGATTTTTATTTTATGGTTGGAAACCATTTTTCAATTATCTGTAGAAAATGGCGCTCTAAATTTTAGTACTGGGGGATGTTGTGGGTATAAAGAAATTGAGATTTCCAGTCTTAATTATTGTTATTGTAATATAATCGATTTTACAAATAAGTGCGACTGACTCATATTCTACGCTATGCTACGCCATGTATATACAAGTAACTTTTAGGAAAAACATATTTTTTAGTATGATTGGTCTTATTATTAGGCAGTGCATGTAAATGCAATTTTTTTTTCTGTGTCAATGCGAAGAGTACATCTAAGTCTGTTTGTATAGGAATGATTCATGTATCTTTTTTTGTAGTATTTAGGTTACCTTTAGATTGTGCGATTGATGTTAGGTTAGAATGAGTGTACATCCAAATTTTTTTTTTAACTGTTATGAGTGTATGTTTTTTTTTACTGAAATAATAATTTTTATTGCTGAAGTTATAGGGTAATTTGTATTTCTGTTGATATTATATATTTCATGTATGTAATTTATGTCTTGTTAATATTTACTGTGTAAAATTACTTTTTCTGTAGTGTAATTGAATATATTTAGATAAAGAGTGTATGATATGAAAAAATTGTGAACAATGTATCTGAATAATGATACCATGTTAAAACGTGTATTGAACCCTGATTTAATACCTTACGGTATAAGAGACTTTCAGTTTATATTGGTGGTATGCTCTGGAAAAATTTTGTTTAAATTGATTTATAACTTAACAGGCATTTGCCTGTTAAGTTATAAAATAAAATTTAGATTATTTTATTTTACTGTTCTATTGTTACAGCAGTATTTATTTTAACAATGTTATCTAATAAAAAATTATGTAATGACATTAGTCCCTCAACTTTTGAAAAACCTAATTGTGGACTGTTTGGATTTGTTCAGTTATATCTTTGTTTGTTTTTTATGATGAAATTGCATTTCCTAGGTTTCATTAAAACTGTAAACTACATTCCATCATTGGATCCTTAACGATAATAAATTCTTTCTATTACTCCACCACTGTCACAAATTTCTATTTTTTTTTTTAATCTGTTTTACAAATTGTGATTATGACCATGTGTTAGTATAAATATTTTGTATTCAGGATTAAGTTTCTGATTTATTCAATGTTGTAAATTTAGGGTCTGCTTTCTTATTATAAAGATGGTCCGTCCCCATCACATGTCTTCTCATCGAAAAGTACATATTGGTAGAACTTCTTTCATGTAAAATGATTAATACAAAGTGACAGTAATAAATTCTATGTAGTTTTTTTATTTCCCGGATAACTATTTTAAAAACTGTATAATAATCTGTTTGTTGTAAAATTACATGCTTAAAATTGTCCATCTCTATTAAAAATTCTTGTAAAAAAATTTTTATCGTAGTGAATAGCAACATATTTAAAATGAAAGCAACCTCATTTATTTTACTTTGCATTTATTAATAGCATTTCATCAGTTTACTTATATAACTCACAGTTTTATTTGTTAATTTAATTTTTTAATTTTACATTGTTCAGTAAGAAATTAAAAGCTCTTATAAACTTTTAACCCTACTATACAATAAGTTTAACCATTTTATTTTAGAAATTAATGAATTTTTAAAATTTCTAGGCTATGTAATAAATGGTGGAAAGAATACATAGGTGTGTTGATGCACATGTTGCTGTGATCACATATAAAAAAGATATTGTGCGATTACTGTACCAAGATTTTTGTGAAAATAGTAGGGGTGATAATTTATAAAATTCACCTTTAAACTCGTATGACAGCTGTAATCACTATGTGATGTTACAATGGAAGATTGTTCTTCATCTCACCATAACAGAATTCAAATTCTTCATTCTTACCCTTGCGAAAATTATCCTGTTTATGTTAACCAGCGCCTTTCCTGGACACTTCTTTTTGTCGGGCTTATCGGTGAAGAAGTCATTCTTAGTTTTTGACTTGTTGCTGTTGTTGACTGACCACAGCATCAGTAGTAGTGTTGTCTTGAACTTCCATTACCGAAAGAGAAGGTAACGTCCAAATGGTACATAAACCTCACAGGTGAACATCTTATTTGTTTGTTAGCATTGTTCAGCTGTGTATGTTCCTATGATGTCAACTTCAGGTGACATAATATTCAGTACCAGTTACCTAAATATGTCTGCCTGTGCAGTATTTTGTTGTAACACATTTATTTTTATTATGTGATTATGCCTACATTAGCCTTGGCTTATGTGTAGGTAATGATGTCAGGTCCTATACGAAGGGGTACGCAAAAGAAACCGGAAATATGTTTTAAAAGCAATTTATTTTCAAATTTTTTACAAAACAACCTTATTCTCTTCAAAATACTCTCCATTACAACCAATACATTTTTCCCACCAGTGCTTCCACTGTTGAAAACATTTTTTATAGTCATCTTTAGATATGGGTGACAGCTCCTCCCATGTTTTTTTCTTGACCATCAATGTTGTCAAATCGGTGTCCTTTCATGTGTGGAATGAAAAAAAGTCGCACGGAGCCAGGTCAGGCAAGTAAGGTCCATGGGGCAGCGGAACCATACCATTTTTATCCAAAAACTGTTAAAGGCTGTGTTTGCAGGTGCAATGCCGTGGTGGAAGAACCTGTCTGCAACAAATCGGGTCTTTTTTGACAAACACTGTTGCGGAATCCTCTTAAAACTTCCAAATTGTCAGTCAACGGTCTGAGAGCACAAGCTCTTGAATTTTTTCAACATTTTCTGCGATTCGGGCAGTTGATGGACGTCCAGAATGAGGTTTGTCATCAATCTACATGTTGCCAATTTTAAATCGTGCAAACTACTCGTACACTTAAGTTTTTCCCATAGTGTCATCTTTGTAAGCTGCTTTCAACATTAAAACAGTTCCAGCAGTATTTTTACCGAGAGGAAAATAAAATTTCACAGCTGCACGTTGTTCACTTAAACTTGACATCATAAAAAACGAAACAAGAACAATCACTGCAGATTAACAGAACAAGCCAGGTCGACAACACAGGTGGCACTGATCTCGCAGTTGCGCTATTCCGGTTACTTTTGGGTATTCCTTCATACAGATCAAAAAATCCCAGACTTGATCAGAAATCAAATTACAGCCCCATAAATAGTGTTATGAATATGGGATTTGTATAAAATCCCCGATGTAGAAGCAAGTTGTACTCACCACTATGCCAATGGGCCAGCCGGTGTCGGAAGCAGACAAATGGAGATGGCAAGAATTGTTTAATGAGTGACGTAGTTGCACAGGTTAGATGAAATTGAGCAGTGGTATGTGCACACCTATGTAGTCTTACCATCACACTTGTAGTTCTGGATATTCCATGATTATTGAAAGAGTGATTTTCTGCGTTTACATGTATGGATAAATGGCAGCTGTGGTGTATTTAAAATTTTAACGTATTCATTCAATTTTTCATAATTGGTAAATTTGTTGTTCCTAGTACAGAAAGAATTTTTTAGTACTATTTGAATTAATCTGATGTCATGATAAAAGTACGTTTTAAAATTGTCTATATAAATTTAAGCAATATTTATAAATTACAGTAATGTGTGTATGTAATTTGGTCTGAATTTTTTTTATGTATAATCGTATGCCGTAATCTATGAATTTTGTCATTAAAACAATAAATAAATAATGTAAATAAATAAATAGATAAAGTAATAAAAAAACCTGGAATATAGTCCTGTATTTGTTCACTACTATTTAAATATTGTAGCCTCTGTTGTACGTATATTTAACAAAAATAATCAATCGTGTTAATGACCAAATGAAATTTATTCATTTTTAAAATAATACATTAAGTCTCTCTGTATGTTTGTTCACTTTTTAAGTAAAATTTTCCAATCAACTTCAAGGTATGAATGTAATATTTTCATTTTTGTATGCAAGAGATTTTGTACGATGTAATATAAATCTGTTTGTTTGTTTATTTTTTTCTATATTTGAGTGATGGTAGATAATAAAAAAAGTCAAACGATTAGAATAACATAATATTATACATAATATTTAATAGTATGTGTTTGTTGATATGCGTTTTTTTTATGGTGTGTTTGTATGTGTGCATGTAATTTATGTATGTATGAATGAGTGTTTTTTTTAATCTGAGTTGTCATTACGTAATATATATGATTTATATTGTTTTTTTTTCAATCGCGTACACATGTGTAATCTTACGAATCGATCGATCATGTAAAGTACTATTTTTTAAAGACAAATTTTAGTGTTATTACATTTGTGTATGGTTTGTATTTCGGTTAGGAAACATACAGTACATCTTGGATTATTTTAGGTAAATGCTTAATGTGGTGACATTATGTTAGCCTGTTCACGAACATCGATCTTGCAAGTGTTTAAACTTGGCATGCTATAGATCAATAACTTGCATTGAATTTTGTAACGACGTATAAATTTTATCAAAATGAAACTCGTAATTTGTATGTTTTTTCCAAGTTAGCATGCCACCTGTTATTAAAAGATGTTAACTTGCAGAAGCCATGTTCGGTTATTTGGTATGTAGTATGCGCAGGATGGTAGAAAATTTTCATCAGTTCTTAAACTTTTCTTACCCATTAGAAGTTAAATAATTACAGTTGACTAGGATTGTATTATCTATAAGGCAATTAAATCCAGAATTTAAAAAAAAATTTGTTTTCAAATTGGTGGCCCTGGTGGATAACGTGAAAGTTCTATTGATGGGTCGTGAAGGGGTTAATGCGCAATTAATTTAAGATAATTCCAGTTACCATCTGATGATTCTTTTCCGGGTTCATTAACATAATTACTGGAAGTCGTAGTTAATTATCTTGTAGGATCTTAGACAAAAATTTAGTTTGAAAATGTTCTCACAGAAATTTTATAGTGGATGTTAAGGTGGATTTATTTTTTCTTGTAGAATATTTTTGAGCTATTTCGCATTTAAATTTAATAAAATATAGTTTCAGTTATGATTATAGCCTTGATTTTGCGGTTTGTGGATTGTTTTGTTTTAACTAAAATAAATAAGAATCTATTAGTCTTCTACACGTTACATTTTCCGTCAAAACTAAGGCCGGGCGTAAACTGGAGTGCAGGTGGCGCAGTTCAGGACAGGCTGGGCAGGAGCGAAAACTGTGCACCCATTGTTGCTTGTAGTGTACCATTTATTGGGAGGCAGACATGTGTGGCACAGCAACGTTTCTGTGTCGAGCAGCCTTAGTTAGTAGTCGAGACACAGTTTTAGTGCACACGTTGAGCAGGAAACATGTCCGTCCAAGAGAAGCTAATAAATTTTTTGCGTGTTGAAACCTTATTGTATAATACCAATCATCCTGATTACATGAAAAACTCTTCAGTTGTAAACCTAGTATAATTCTTGAATGTAGTGTCATCAAACTTGTGTTAACTTGATCTTGCCATGCGTTTTACTTTTTTTTTTATAAAGTCACTTTGCCACAATCTTTTCTCCCTTCGTTTTGAAATACAATTCAATTAAGTAATTCAATACAATACAAGTAAAATTAATTCTTCTATACTGGAATCGGACGAATCCGATACTAACCCATCGCACTCACTAAAATGATCCAACCAGCTAAATGGACAAACATGAGCTAATTTCTGAACCTGGAAAAATCCAGCGTCTCCAGCATACGCTGGTAGAAATATCTGCTCTGCTCATGTCCGTCTCGAACGCACTGTGCCACCTGTGCTCCACTAAACACCCGGCCTTATCAATTCTTTTAAAATTATATTTTCAACGCTAAAGTCAGTACGTTTTACAGATTATTCAGATTATTATATCGTAATTTTTTATTAAAAGTTACATGAGATTATCCAAAGTAACCCACAACTCCTCCAGGTTTTTTAAAGTATTAGTGAAGTTATGCGTCAGGTACATACAATATAATTATTATTTAAATGTGAGGCTCCTCTTCCTAATTTTTTAATTATTTTTTTTTTTTTTTGGTTCTTAGTAATTGTTACGTAATTACTGTCTTGTTCATAATCTTAAATCTGCTATAACTTGAAATAACTAACGATGTACTGTGTAATTAGTAGCGCAATGTACTATAAAGATGATGAAGATATGATGATAATGCTATTACATATTATTAATAATATATTATTTTATATTATATATATAAACGTGTATATATTTATAATATACATATTTCATTATAAGTTATATAATATTATATTCAGTACATAATACAGTGTATTATTATAATGATTATTATTATTACTTTATTATATTAAAATATTAATTTGTAGGTACGATAATAAAAAAAGTAAATACTGTAATTTGAATTTTTTGTCACAGTTTTATCATTGTGTACATAATAAATTAATAAAAATGCATACAGATTAATAATGATAACTAAACAGATACTGTATTATTATATATATATATTATAAAAAAAGAATTACTACAATAATAATTTCTGTTGTTATTTTTTATTTATTTGTATATAATTTCATTATTTATCAATATCCATTTATTAGTCCTTTTAATTTCCTTTTTCAATAAATACGAGCGTCGATTTTTTCATCTGGAAGGAATGAGCAATTGGGGTATTAGGAACTGTATGAATCATGGTAGAGATGTTTTTCTAAGAGTAAATGCTATACTGTAGTGTATAGTCCAGCCTTTCTTAGTTTGCTCGTAATGTAAACAAATAATGACGTCATTAAGCATGCGCATTATATCAAAATGCGTACACGCTGATTAAAAAGTAACAACAAAATACTTTCAAAATTATTTAAATACAAAATACTTTTAAAAGTATTTTTATAAATGAAATTGTTAGGCCTACATCATATTATCATGACTGATATTTTAAGTACTTATAATTTAAAAAATAGTTTAATTAATAGGAATACGATATCCGTAAAGTCGCAGACTCTAGCGTGCACCCTGTAGTAGGTGGCTTTCGTTTGTTGACAGTAGGAGCAAACTAACAACAGCTCAACTGTAGTAAAATATGGGTGAGAAATGAAGAGAAGTCAGTGGCTATATCTGTATTGGAACTCGTAACTACTTGTCCTGCTGAGTGGCAAATGAGCTTCAGGAATAAACAAAGGCCGAAGGTCATAAGAGATAGACTGGTTATGAAGGATCTCTGCAGAGTGGAGCATGTGAGAAATACTCTGTCAATTTTGTAGAAGAATAATGTTCTGATGACCTTAATAATATGATTTCTAAAATATTCATCAACTAAATGATGTGGCATAGATGCTGTTCAAGTTATAGAGCTCTTAGGTAAATATAAAAAAAAATGTTCTTAGAATTTAACATATTCAAGAACTAGTTACTCAATTATTTAAAAATATAGTATATTGAAGTATTTCGATTTCATATAATGAATTGATATAATAATTTCACCAACCTTCTTTTTAAACTGCGTCACCTTTATTTTTATTTTTACTTACACGTGTTTCGGTGGATCCACCATCATCAGAGTAAATAAAAAAATTGAAACTAAAAAAATGTTATCTCACTTATTTAAAATTTACAAAAGATTATACATCTTTAGTCATTTGTATAAAACTGAGAGTTTTAAACTGAGTTCTTCTGTAAATTTTAAATAAGTTTATTAATTTTTTTATTAGTTTTTAAATAATAAAACTGAGAGTTTTATATAAATGACTGAAGATGTATCATCTTCTGTAAATTTTAAATAAGTGAGATAAAAATTTTTTTAGTTTTAATTTTTTTATTTACTCAGATTATGGTGGATCCACCGAAACACGTGTAAGTAAAATTGAAAATAAAGGTGACGCAGTTTAAAAAGAAGATTGGTGAAATTATTATAAAGATTTATTTTAGAATGAATATAATAAAGTAGTGGTGCCAATTTATTAAACACTGAATTTTTAGTATAGCAAACTTGATCTGTAGGTTATAAAGAAGTATGTAAGAACATATGAGGAAAATCTGTTTGGGTGTGGCTACCAGGGATCTCTCTGAAAAACTTTCAAAGCTAGTACTTAAAAACGTCATTTTTAAACAATTTTAAACCTTTTTTTGTGTAAAAGTAAATAAGAAGAACAAAAAGAGGTCTTAGAAGTAACATGAACAGTTATGTAATTGTTTCACAAAAAGAACCATATGGTGGCTTGACATTATTTATACAAAACCATATAGGTACACATTTTTTTATTGCTAATTTGTACGTTGCAATCTGTTCAGTTCAGAACAATAAGCAACCTTCATGACCCAATGAGATGAGTGTGATGTGTACAACATGTAAATGAGGTGTAGTCTTGTACAGACCCAGGCCGACTATTCCTGAGAAAGTATGGTTAACTGAAAAGTACACATTACTTGAATTTATTTAATTGTTTTAAATACAATTGATAAGGTCTGTACTAACATGAAAAAGTTGTACTAACATGGCTACTGTACCGGGGTCCCAGGTTCGATTCCCGGTCAGGTCTGGCATTTTTTTTTATCTGTAAATCACCACATATCATTACCTACGCACAAGCCCAAGGCTTATTTAGGCATCATCACTCAATAAAACAAAAGTAATGGTGCAGCATATTGAACAAAAAAACCAATCCATAACAAAAGACTGGTTTTCAGAATACCATCTAGAGCTTTCAGTTCTGAACGTTGTTCAGCCAGGGTATGCGTCTTCTACTGTGACCTCTTTTTTTACATAATTTTCTCCTGAATTATTACTTTGAGCAAGCAGGTACTTCTTGTAACCTTTTTCTGGTATGGTAAAAAACCATGACCAATGAGGGTTTCTTTCATCCAGAAAATAGAAGAGGGAGCCCTGAAAAGTCATGGATACAGGGAGTGCAAGATGCTGAAGAAGCAAGGATTCTCAGGGAGGGTAACTAATAAGACAGAAGATAATGATGATGCGAGAAGCAGAGAAATCTCTGGGACACCTGCAAAAAGTAAGTAATGTTGTTTATCCACAAGTTCTAGTTATAGCCTGATTTTTGTAAGGAGAGCACTGGGCAAAACGTGTGTCTGCATTAGTATAGTCTTGTATGTACTGCAATAGTGCAGTGTATGTAATCAACAATGGAACAGCATGCCTACAAAATAAAATGGGTGTTGTCAATTTTCAACAATACTCTGACTGTACATCTAACTGTAGGTTGGAGGGGTATGCAGGGTTGAAGTCAAGTATGCGCATGTGTAGCCAAGCGCTCACAGCAATTGGCTTGGCCTTTAGCAGCTAATTAAAGATGACTTTCAGGATAGCGCTGAACAGGATTAATCTGTAGAACATCTGGTAACACTGCCATTGTGCTGTAGTTTAAATAAAAGATATTGAAAACCAATATATATAATATCACATAAATTTGGTAAGATAGATGAACATTTCAATATAATAGAACAATGTAATATAGAGAATAAAAATAAAATTGAAAAATATGAGATGTTCCATATTTATAAATATTTAAAAGAGCAAAAGCAGGACATTTTGAATGAACAGATAAAATTTAGGAATGATGAAGTGATATTGACTGCTGCTGCTATCTACAGTAAATATGAGAAGGGATAAATTAAAATAAATTAATTTTAAATCAGTTTTATACAAGTGACTGAAGATGTATCATCTTCTGTAAATTTTAAATAAATGAAAAAAATTTTTAGTTTCTATTTTTCATTTACTCTGATGATGGTGGATCCACCGAAACACGTGTAAGTAAAAATTAAAATAAAGGTGACGCAGTTTAAAAAGAAGGTTAGTGAAATTATTATATTAATTCATTATATGAAATAGAAAACCAATAGGTACCATGTCACCTTAAGGTGAAATCTGACAACAAATTGTTAGTGTTAGAATTTCCAGATTCTCCAGGAATCTAACCCTGAATTAATTATTTAATTTCACTAAGTAATCTACAATGATACAGAAGTGGCTATGATAATTTTTCGCTGATTTCCTTTTAATTCTTGTACAATGTATTTCAAATGTACACGACTTGTGTCAACACTAACTGTTTTCAGTGTCTCATGAAATTAAAAAGTAATATTAACCCAGTTTAAACTGTTGATTTAATTTTAGGTCATGCACAATTGTTGGTGGGGGAGGCAATGAAACGTGCTCCAGCTAGTTATGTATAAGTTGGAAACTGGTAAATATTGTTCTTTTCTAGTAGGGAATTCTTTAATGCATCTAATAGTGTTTACAGAAATAAAATATCATAAAAGGGAAATATTTTATTACCTATATAGTGTGTAGGTAGCATTGATGGTTTGTGAATTGTTAGTTTTGAATGGAAGTCCGTCCAGCTCGTGTGCAAGTCAACGTACATGCATTTTCTTTAGTTTATGTTGTAGCTGACATTTCTATCAAGGAATTTGCCCTTGAAAAGGAAAGACGAGTCCATTTTACTGTTCAGAAGGGGTTTACCATCATAGGCAAAAAATTTGAAATTTTGCAGGGTTGCGAAGGACATGTAACGACTTCCTTCTAACCGCACCTACAGAATTTTTCAAAACACGAGGTTGTAGGGAAAAAAATTTTCTACATTGCTTTGGTTACAGCTGTAACCTAAATATAATAGTGGTTCTGTGACGTCACCGTAAATAATGTAAAATACCATCCCTTTATGTTTCTGGAGTGCTGAATGGAGTTTGAAGTGCTGAATGGTTCCGTGGGATAGAGTAGTCTTTAGGCCAGTATACAGGTAGTTCATGATGTAAACTGTTCATTTTCAACACACGTTAAGTATAGTGTAAATGAAAGCATATATTTGACAGGGTACCTTCTAAGAATGGTTTATTTATTTTTAAAACCACCCAATTTGATTTATTGATGATTTTGCTATATTTTTTGGTCATCAGTTTGAACTGGGACCTCATGGAGTTATTCATGAACAGCCATTGGTTGGATTCTGTACAAAGTTTCTCACCCAACCAGTGTTGATCAACAGTTGCATGCACTAATTTTCTATTAGCTCATGGCTGTAATTCATTACTATCATGTTATATGAAAATGAAATGCTGACTTTATAATCTCTTGTGCAAATAAGCTGGTTAATTGTACTAAATGAGTTTAATATTTCTAAAACTAGAGAATTAGCTACTGTCTAAGTTACAATGTATCAGGTGTGTAATAAACTGCTCATTTGTAATAACCAGTTTAGTATTTTTTTTAAATTTAAGTGTAAAGAATTAAACCACTTCATATGGTTAGGTAAACAGATTTTCAGAAATAGTTACTGAAAACATACTACAGGATAAAGACATTTTTATTTTGGTTTTATGTCTTGTTTTTTTTAAGGCTAATGCAGACAGTGATAGATGTAAACTGGCACACCTGACTGGGAATTAAACCCAGGACCCCTGGTATAGAAGCCAAGTTGCAATGACTGAAGAGTTGTTTATTATAAACCCTCCATCAATCATAATTGTATAAAATAAATTACACTTTTCTCATGAAGTTGAAATATTTGTATTCAAATGGATTAAATTTGAAAAAATGAATTGTAAGGTTCCCTAGTCTATGGTATACAAAAGGAAAGCTTGAGGTTAACTTTTACGTTCAGTCTTTAATTTTACTGTCAGTATTATTAAAGTTATGGATAAAGATGAGATACTTGCTTCATTACTTTTTAATTTTAAATAAATGAACTTATCTTGTTTGCTTGGTGAAATTATGAAAAGTCGTGCACAAATTATTTTAGTTAAAACAATTTGAAAAGTTTAGTTTAAATAATTATCAAAATGTACTTTAAAAATGTTATTTTACTCTATTATTCTTTATTTATATATTTTTTATTACAGTAACGAAATTTTAAAGTTGTGAAATTAAACATTTCGTACAGTATAATTTGAATATCCCCGGGAAAACAGTGTATAAATCGATTAATCAATTCGTCATCGTCAAAGCGATACTATCGAAATACAGCATTCGGGATCAACTTCATACGTCGTTATGTCAGTGTTTATTTTTGATGTATGTTTATGAATGAACTTACCTTATGTTGTTCTGCTATGAATCTGGGTGTGGTGAAGGTTACTGTTTAAATTTTGTGTTTCAACTTCAGTAACAGCATTCGATGACATGGAATGCGTAAACGATAAACCCAGTAAAAAACTAATTAGGTCTAAATCCGGTCTTAGAATCGTTGTCACTGATGATTATTACAAAAGCCCTTTTGTAATAGGCGAACCACTGTGGACTCCTGACAAAGAGGTGAGATGTTGAAATTGCTGATGTTATTGTAAATGATAATTAACCAGTGTTGAAAAGATATATTATGTACAGAAGTTTTAGAAATTACTTAAGTTAAAATCAATCTAATTCGTAATAACATTATCTGTTTCGTTTATCGTGAGAAAATTTTGCAATAACGTGCATTGGAATGTAGCCGGACTGTAGTTATTTAATCGCCAGTTCATCTGTAAAGCAAAAAAGCCTAGAGCTAATGGCAAGCCGATACCATTATCAACGAGTGAATGATAGTTGAAATCGTATATTTTGAAAAAATATTGTGTGCTTTATAATGTAGCAATAGGTTACTTTCGGTCAGACAGAAATGTAGAAATATATTTACCATTAAAGTTTATAGGGTTACGAAAGTGTTGAGATAATTATCTAGAGAAAGAAACACTGTGGTAAAAAAATAGTAATTGTCTGGGTTTGCTCATTGAATAGTTTTTTAAGTTGTTTTTGGTATGAATTAATGTAGAATATCTAATGTACATTAAAAGCAACATTAAGATGTTTACCACATCTTTGATGCATCAGTTGGGGTTTTGTGTTTAGTTCCTTGCAGAAATGCCAATTCTTATAAATGGTTTATTTACGCGGCACAGCATACTATATATATTCTGGAATAAATTCTCTGCATATTGCTGTTTGTATATTGTAATCACCCAAATTTTTATTTTGTTTTAGGTGTCAAACTGTAAAAAGTGTTTCATAAAGTTTGGATTCACTACCAGAAAGGTAATATAATATTCTATTAATTAATATATTCTTGTTATAATCTTTCTTTAGTATACCTGATTTTTTTTGTAAATTTTGTTTAATCAGCAATTCATACAGGTTGGATATAGGTTAATTGTGAATTGGTATAACCTTAACAAATTTTCCTTTTTGTTAATGTTTAATGGAACATTCTTTCGGGCAGTTTAATTTTAGGGATTGTTGATCTCTAAAAACTTAATCATGTATTCTTGGTAATGACTCAATTGAGTCTTTAAATTTCTGTACATGCAATGTATTATTTGGTGTTACTAAAAAAGTAATGCTACACATCTGTACAATAATATCCAATAATAGAACGATTTATGTTTTTCAACAGGCTAAATATTTATTAATAAGTAATATAATTAATGTAGAATTGATTTAAAGCTGCTGGATATATTATAAAGATTTGTATTTTAATCATAATATTTGTTATAATATTTACTGATATTGTTTATAGCATCATTGCCGCAGATGTGGGCAAATATATTGTTCTGCTTGCTGTGATGAGAAACTGGAATTGCTCAGAATGTGTTTTGTGGATCCAGTACGTGTTTGTAGTGACTGTGCTCCAGTTACAGTGCAAGAGAATAAATTTTTTGAGTGCCATCTAAAAATATTAACTGGAGGAGCTTCGTTCATATACAATCGACCAGATGGCAATAAACGATCGCTTGATGATCATAATGATGATGTCATTATACTTTGCAAGTTATCACAAGATCACAGGTATGTGCACGCTAAATTAAAATATTTATGTGTTTCAGAAATAACTTTTTAGTCTCGTTATGTAAGTTGTTCTTTTTTAATTTGTGTAAATAACTGAAATTTGTATTTTTGCAGAAAATTTTTGTAGTCATGTAGTCAATTTGTTAATTACATGAAATAATTTTTTTCTTTGCCCATACCATACAGATGGAGTGTCAAATTATTTGCACTCAATCTGTTAGTTCTAGGGCTAAAAAGATAGTTCTGTTTCTTATCACATGGTCAGCCAATTAAATGACTGAATCATTTAAGAACAGAAGAGGCAGAGGTGTAAAAGACACTAATCAAAGTTATCTCCTCTGAAAGTAATGAATTTCATTATACAGCCAGATCCTGTGGTTAATGAAGTGAAAGTGTCATTTGCAGAGTGAAAAATATGTGCTTATCAGAGGGCCCGGCATGCTGATAAGCATACTTTTCCACTCAGTGAGAAAGGCAATGGTAAACATCTCCACTCCTCGTTTTACTTAGTAAAACCTTTACAGGTTCAAACCAGCCTTTTGGCTGATGACCTACACAACAACAATTTTTTTCTCTTAAGTTGTGTAGAATTGTATATAAAGAAATACCCTGTCACTTAACTAGCTAATCATCATCTGAATTATGTATTTACAAATCCTATTTCTGCAACCCCAGTTCAATTCAGACACTCATGAATAGAGAAGTATTTTTGTGTTTATAATTGTATGTTTTAATCGGTCTTTGTAAACAGGAGCAAACTGTAACCATATAATTAAAAAGTAAGCCATTAATGTTCATGTTTGGCTATCGTTTGGTCTCTGATTGTTACCACAGCCAGTGTTACTTAATAATTCAGAGTGATGATGATGTTTTGTTGTAAATAATTTGTTTTTTTTCTTGTACAGATATATATTCTTTGATATTGTGACTGGTGGAAACAATATCGATTCAGAAAAGGAAGTGTTATCTCAATTGAAGCAGCCATTACAATTGTGCCAAATTAAATATTTGCGAGTTTTCAATAATTTTCCTACAACTGGTAAGTAATTTTCTATTGATTAATAGAAAGTTTCAATCGTACAGGGAGTAATTTGTTTACATTCATCAATGTTGTTATCATAAAATAATAAACTATCTTTAATTATATCTTCATTATAATTATTTAAGTTATTAGTTAGCATCATAGCAGTAGAATCGGGTCTTTTCCGTTTTCTGTATGCCACTATCAAATCCGAATTCCCTGAAGGGTTGCACACTTGTACATTTCTTCCACTAAAGCAGGCCTTACTGAATACATTATTTACATTGGGAAGAGAAAGTCGAGTTAGTGTTTCACGCATACTTTTTAGTTGTCACATCTTCGGGGATTATGTAATAACCCTTTTTCCTGAAGGAACTCTGCAGCATCTTTCTCCGTCCGAATATTATTAAGTAACTCTACAAAACTCATGGCAGACTGTAAATATTGCTAGTCAGATTTGCGCGCTAAAGGCAGGAGTGAGAGAATTATGTAACCCTTCAGGGAATTTGGATTTGATAGTGGCATACAGAAAACGGAAAAGACCCGTAGAATCCTATAAATATTTGTTTTTTTGTAAACTAAAAAACTTTTTAATTTCCCTTATACTGCTTTTAAAAATTCTTCTAAGAGTACTTCCGTGGTGTGCACCGCTTCTTCAGGTAATGATAATAAAAGTTCTAGAATGTTATGAAGATTGAAAAAAAATAATTACCTGTATGATATGAAGATATAATTTAAATATTTGTTTTTTGTATTATAAAAAAACTTTTTAATTTCCCTTATAATGCTTTTAAAAATTCTTTTACGAGTACTTTCGCGGTGGACACCGCTTCTTCAGGTAATGATAATAAAAGTTCTAGAATGTTATAAAGATTGCATCTTCCTTTGTCAATGGTTTGAATCAAACTCATGGTTTGATTCAATGGTTAATTTATTCCGGTGGTTTGATTCAAATCATTGACAAAGGAAGACGGAATCTATATAACATTCTAGAATTTTTATTATCATTACCTGAAGAAGCGGTGTCCACCGCGAAAGTACTTGTAAAAGAATTTTTAAAAGCATTATAAGGGAAATTAAAAAGTTTTTTTATATTACAAAAAACAAATATTTAAATTATATCTTCATATCATACAGGTAATTTTTTTTATTGAATGATGGTGTCATGGATTTAAAAGAAACTGGTAAATTTTTACTTTCATAACTATAGTAAAAAATATCTGGTGTGAAAGACTCAACACAACTTTCTTTTACCAGGTCAAATAATTAACTATATAACCTATGTTTAATCATGAATAATGAATGTAATATGAAAAACACGACCTAATTTTTATCACGGGTGAATGACACGAAATAAAAATCAACCTCTGTTTGACCTAAAAATAAGGAAAATCACTAATTGACGCTAACTAAGCTTTGTAGAAATAAAACATTAAAAATAAACAAAAAACTAACCTCAAAAACATAATCTTATTTTAATCATGAGTGAAAGACGTAAAGTGAAAATCAACATCAGTTTAGCTTAAAAATACGGAAAATCACTCTTTCATGCTAAATTAGGCTCTGTAGAGAAAAATGCTCTAAATAAATGTTGTAGATCTTTTAATTTCCTATAAACTTGTAACTTGCAAAAAAGTGAAAAATGACACGAATAAACAAGTACTACTTCTGGTGCGCTGATTTTGATAAAAATGTTCGTGTTGGGTCCTCTAGTGGTATCTAACTCAAGTTTCAAGTTCGTACTATGTTCCATTCTTGAGATATTCTGCTCTCTCACACACACAGACCAATCACTAGAAACATGTTTTTTTGGGATCAGGGGGTGTGAAAACGTGTAGATCCGGTGAAAACTTGATTTCGAAAATGAACATGAAAACAATACTTTCCTTCCTATATATTCATATAGGCAAGAGAATGCTTGAAATAATAGTTGTGAATTTTTTTAAATTTCTTATAACTATTATACACAATTTTATCGTAAAATGATTAAAATGATTATTTACTAATGATTAAACATAGGTTATATTGTTTTATTATTTACATAATAGTAAACAGGTGGAGTGTTAAATTATTTGCTCTCAATCTGTTAGTTTCAGGGCTACAAAAAATAGTTCAGTTCCTTATCACATGGTTAGCCAATTAAATGACTGAAGTATTTAAGATTAGATGAGGTAGAGATGTAACAGACACTAGTCAGAATTATTTTCTCTGAAAGTAATGAATTTCATTATGTAGCCAGACCCTGTGGTAAATGAAGTGAAGGTGTCATTTGCTGAGTAGAAAATATGTACTTTTCAGAGGGCCCCGCATGCTGATAAGTGTACTTTTCAACTCGGTGAGGAAAGCATGGGTAAACTACCTCACTCTTCGTTTTACTTTATAAAACCTCTAAGAGGTTCAAACCAGCCTTTTAGCTGATGACGCAACAATATTTAAATTGACAAGAGAAAGTTGTACGAGTGTCACATCAGATTTTCTGTTACACGTGACCAGTCCCGTCTTCTTTGTTGTTTCCTCATTTGTACATAGGACCACAACAATTCTTGTTACCTTTTATTAACAGAGTGAGAAAAACTGATATTTTGTGTTAAAAAATTTTGTAAATTACTTCCAACAATTTTTGACTGTATTTTTAACTCTGTTTTTTATTTCTTAGTTATACAATATGAGGATAATCTCTCAGGTAATGTAGTTATTTAATCACTTAAAGTTTATTATGAAATGTTATTTTTTAAATATATTTTTGGGAACACAATTTTTTATGTTACTAAAAGTTCAATCATGTCCGGTAATGTATCTTCAATAGAAGAAATAATAGATTTTAAAATGTTATAATGCAGAAATTATAATTAATTACATTTCTTTACAATTGAATACCTCTGCATCTAAGTCCATTAGTTTTTCATATCTACAAAAGTCAGGTGGTGAACGATAATTGGTTAACTTAAGATTTTATTTCTTATTAAGCAGATAGTGAAAATACTGTTTAACATTGAAATAGCGGCAACAACCTCACTGCATTAACAATTGTTTAATGTTGTTGATAAATTTACAGATTTTTAATCCACATTATTTTTGTTGTTGGAGTTTTGGCAACAACAAAACAACAATTTTGGTTAATTGAGTTACTATGATATTTAGCCAAAGTAAGTCATGTGACACACTGCTCACAATGTAATGTTTGAAATGGTCTTGAAATCTTCTTTTATCATGGACTGATGAATTATGACCAACTGAAATACTGGGTCATCGAGAAAGGTTGCATCCTTTTAAAAAAATTACAGTTTAAAAACTACTGAAGATAGTCATACATTTTTTTTGTTGGAAACAGTTAATATTAAAGTTTTTTTTACAGACCTTAATAAGTTTGTATACGAACACCATTGGTTGCTCTGCACGTATTTAAACGATAGTTGACCTCTGTCCAGGTGCGCTGTGTCATATCCAGCGTGGCTGAAGCAACAGCAGTAGCAATTCGTTGTCGTAAATGATTCACATTTTGAATCATCTCACTATAGACATGGTTTTTAACATAACCCCAGAAGAAAAAAAATCAAGTGGGGTTAAAATGGGGACTCCTTGGAGGCCAAAGCAAAGGACCGGCCCTACTGAACCAATCGGTCAGGGAATCGTGGCGCACTGGAAGGTTAAAATGAGAAGGTGCGCCATCTTGTTACCAAATTATGTTTTTTTCCATTTCAATTTGTTCAACTTTCGGTACAGTCATACCAACAAAAAAACATTTATGACTTTATCTCCAGTAGTTTTATATACTGTAATTTTTTTAAATTGATATAACTTTCCTCTATGACCTGTTATGTGGAAGTAAGAAATCTGTGTAAAAAATAAGTAATGTTTTGAATAATCTTGCACAAAAGAACTTTTATTTTATTCTTTGATGTAATTTTTTTTCTCAAAGATATTTTATTTTTATAATATTCCGTGTTTGTTGTAACCAGGTGTTTCAAGTATGGAATTGGAGTATGTGACGTCTGCTGGAGCAAGTAATGATTTTCCTGATGATAACGATGCTGTGGATATTTTGAGGTTATCTATTCCAGCTGCTGTTTCTTCTGATGCGCATCAAAATAATACGTACAAACAGAGTGCCGCTTGGATTCTTGCTATGCAACAGGTGATTATCAGTTTTAACTTTTTATTCATCAAATCATCTCTTGTATTTGTTTCAAATACATTTCTAAATACAATGTGGTGAGGAAGGTTGGGGATTGTGTGTTGTTGTTTAGGTCATCAGCCGAAAGGCTGGTTTGAACCTCTAGAGGTTTTACTAAGTAAAACGAGGAGTGAGGTAGTTTACATTTGACTTCCTCACTGAGTGGAAAAGTATGCTTATCAGCATGCTGAGCCGTTTAAAAAGCACATATTTTCCACTCTGCAAATGACACCTTCACTTCATTCACTACAGGGTCTGGCTGTATAATGAAATTCATTACTTTCAGAGGAGATAACTCTGATTAATGTCTTTTACACCTCTACCTCTTCTGTTCTTAAATGATTCAGTCATTTAATTGGCTGACCATGTGATAAGAAACAGAAATATTTATTTTATCCCTGCAACAAACATATTGAGTGTATTTGTTTCAAATACATTTCTAAATACAATGTGGCGAGGAAGGTTGGGGATTGTGTGTTGTTGTTTAGGTCATCAGCCGAAAGGCTACTTTGAACCTCTAGAGGTTTTACAAGTAACATGGTAAGTGAGGTGGTTTACCAGGTGCTTTCCTTACTGAGTGGAAAAGAATGCTTATCAGCATGCCGAGCCGTCTAAACAGCACATATTTTCCACTCTGCAAATGACACCTTCACTTCATTCACTACAGGGTCGGGCTGTATAAAGAAATGAAGAATTTCGCTCTGTTGATTTTTCCGTATTTTGTTCTTAGTTCTTTCGTTTCTGTTTTGGTCCCTAAGAATTCTTTCTTTTCGAATGAAATTTGAAGGCCCACTTTTTCTGCGCATTCTTTAAGTTTTTCAATTTGTGTCGTTCCTTCATCTGTGCTCCTTGTCAATATCGCTAGATCGTCTGCAAAGGCTAGGTATGGTATGTGGATTTTTCCTATTTTTATTGGTTCCCATTTCGATTCTGATTTTAATTCCTTTTCCCATTCCTTCATGACTTTGTCCAGCACTATATTGAACATCAAGGGTGATAATCCATCCCCTCGTCTTACACCGGTTTTTATGTCAAAAGGTTTATATATATAATGTGTATTATATTTCTGATTATAGAGTTTTACAAGATCTAACTGTTAAAATTTTGAAAGCTCTCATCTAGTAGGTTATTACAATAACTCAGATCAACAAAATTAAGGAAATTGAAAGTTGTTTGTAATCTGATAACTGATTTTAATGTTATTTTGTGCGCTGATTTCAAATATAGCCATCATTTTTTCCCATCACATAAGGATTTTTCACAACACTGAAAAAAGAAAATTGAGATTATCGTTGTATATACAGGCCTATTCATATTTCTCATGGAAAACTTATACAGTATTTACGAGGGCAGTCTAGAAATTCTGTCACGTTTTGCGTTGTAGCCGCTAGGGGGGAGTTATCGTGGCCATTTTGGTGCTGCGTCGTTTCTCCGTTCATTTTTTTTTTTTTTGGTTTAACGTCCGACTGTTTTGCAAATTGCTGCTAATGCAGACGGTGAAGGATGAAATGAATATTTTGTAACGTATGAAAAAATGCCATGCCCGAGTGGGATTCGAACTCAAGACCGCGTGATGAGAGGCGAGCACGTTACCAACATCGCCAACGCGGCCGGCTTTCTCCGTTCAGTGGCTATCCAGCCGTGCTAGCGAGAGATCTGTGTCGCTCTTTGTTATTTTTCAACAACAATTTAAAATGTGTGCCGCAATTCAAAATCCCGCCAGTTGTGAAGTACGGTCGGTAATACGGTTTTTGTTGGCTAAAAACAATAAACCAATTGAGATTTATCGCCAAATCTGTGGAGTTTCTCAAATCTGTGAAGAAATCTAAAAAGTTAAGAAGAGCTATCCAAAACAAGCGCAGAAGAAAGTTGACTGGAAAAATTCTCTTTTTGCCCAACCACACACGGCAAATCGAACACGAGATGTCCTGGATGCTTTCAAATGGGAGATTTTCCCACATTCGCCATACAGTCCAGACCTTGCGTCCAGCGATTATCACTTGTTCCCGACAATGAAGACATGGCTTGTGACGCAGCGCTTTGACGACGACGCGGAGCTGCGGGAGGGTGTGACTAACTGGTTAAAATTACAGGCAATAGACTTTTATGACGCCGGCATTTCAGAATTAGTTCACCGCTATGATAAGTGTTTTAATTTGTTTGGTGATTATGTAGAAAAATAGCATTTTAGTTGCACTTTCAAATGTATATAATAAAATTTTTTTCTTGTGCTTATTTTTTTTTTATATCAAAACATGACAGACTTTCTGGACTGCCCTCGTATAAAACATATTGGGATTATATGTTATATTATATTCTGTTTGACAGGTTGCCCCTTACTTTAACATTCTGTCTCTTTTTTTGTTATAACTTTTTTATATTTTTTGTATAATTTTAATGTACATGATTAAATTAACCAATTATCTGTGTTCTCTACAGGCTTTGAAGATGTTGTATGAGAATCAGCACGGACCACATGATGATGCTAACAGTGCAAGTTGATGATTGCTGTCTTGTCTACTAAGAAAATCGTGGTAGCTATCTATGGGTAGATAGCATCTGTACTGGAAATTAAAATCTAAAGGATCTTTTTAATGTATACTAATTATATATATGTCACATAAATGTAATTAAACAACTATAAAATGTTTTTAACATTTGTACAGAATGATTCAGTACATAAATTACGTAATAATTAATATCAATACAGGTGTTGTAGAACAAAACGCAGGCATGCATTTATCTACTTTTTGTTAGAGTGCGCATCATATCATTGTGAGCTTCAAAGTCTATTATTAACAGCTACATCTCGTTTCTTGTCTACTAGCATTGCAGAATTTACAGAGATGTAAGGTTATTTCATGCAATAAATAGACAAAGTAAACTAGTATATAATGATCTGAAAATCAAAAAAAAGATTTGTGTTACGTCAGTAACATATCGTATTTATAAAAATAAAAGGATCATCTGGAAATTAGTACCCATTTAGAAAAGTTAAAAAATTATTATTATTAAATATTAATGAAATAAACATTTCATTTGTAAAGTACATACTTTAAACTACTTCTGTACATTGTTGCCGAGCAGAATTAAGCATTTGTTGTAACATGTGATATGTTTTTGCGATCCAAACTTCACATTCCTCCTCTACTAGTCCATTAAGATAGGTTGTCACACCTTCATTCAGTTCTTTATCACTTTGAAATTTTGTTCTGTCAAAAAGTACTTGAGTTCTGTAAAAAACAAAATTAGAGGATGTGTGCTATATAGGGTGATTGATTGAAATTTTTTAATATGAATTGTTGGATAAGTTGTATTTTTCCATTTTGTGCCTGTCAATAAGATATGAGGGACCCATTTTGCACAAATTTTTGCATACTACTTCAGTTGGTGTTTTGATTATTTCTTGAATAATTATTGGTGGTAAATTAAAAAAATATTTATAGATTTCAACAATTGTGAATTGTGACTTTGTCAATTAAACTCAGCAGTACGTCTGTAATGACTGACAGCTATCTTGAACGCTTGACATAGGAGTTCTCTCTTCCCAAAGTTCAAGTTACGACACCAGTGGAAACAGATGACTCATCTATAACTTTGCCTCTGTACACCTCCTTCAATTGATGGTGAATATCACATGGTTGCACAATTCTTATGTCGAGAAATCTAATTACAGCCCTAACTTAACTGAAATTTGGAGCAAATCTATTGGGGTGGATAGGCGTATTATTCTCCGCCATCTCCACTTCTACTTTTCGAGCTCGTATGTATTAGCGATGGGGCTTATTTAACCCTTTCATTTTATTTTATCCGCGGCCGATGGAATCGGCTGCGGATGCATATGCGAGAAATGCCATGGCCGATTGGATCGGCCACCAAAAGTTTTCTACTTGTAGTTCCGACAAATACTAACAAATGGTTTTTTCGTTAACATAGCTGGATTCCTCATTCTTTTAGCTTTAAAATTATTATATAGTATTAACCTCTTTGGATAACGCATGATCGATATATTATCGAATAGTGAAAACATGTTTCGACTATAGTGTTTGGTTGATTGTTGTTGCTTTTTGTTTACCATAACCTCGTTTAGACAAAGTTTTTTGGTAGAGTATACTTTATTATTTGCGGTAAATTTTGTAGTTTTATTTTTCGGTAATCGTTAGTGTAATAGATTTGCTTAGTTTGCGTATACGTTTGCGGTGATTTAATTTGTTATCACTGTGTTTAGTTTTTGATTTTTGATTAACTTTACGTTTAGTTTCATAACGATATATTAGTTTTCTGTGGTTCGTTTTTAATATGTCATTCATTGATTTTAAACCGGTAGCCAACGATGATCGACTACGTGATTTATTAGAGAAAAGTTTGTGTTTCAAACGGAACATTGTCTGGGTTTTTCTTCTGTAAAAACTGATGTTGAGTACTAATTCCTTCTCGAATGATCGGATCGATACTGACAGTTCACCTTCTTGACTTCTCCTACTTCTCGATTAGGCTGAGTCCTGTAGTTGGTGTTAGGTACCTGCCGTTGTACAAGGTGCTGTGAGAGGTTTGCTCGCTACGCTATCTACCGGCAGCAGCAACCACGTCACAGCGCCAACAGCGGACAAAACCTGAACGACGGACCGGCGTAAAAATAGTACAGTATCAAGGCTGTTATATCCAGTAACACTTATCAATAAATAGCTTTATTTCCTATCAGTAGTATGTATATCGGTACTTTTGTATGGCATGGAGGGTTGGACGCTGAAGGTTAACACCATGAACAGGTTGGAAGCATTTGAAATGTGGATCTACCGAAGAATCCTGAAGGTTCCATGGACGGCAAAAATAACCAATGAGGAGATTCTGGAGAGGATAGGAAGGAAACGGGAACTGATGAGCACCGTAAAAAGAAGGAAGGCCGCTTATCTGGGACATGTGATGCGCAATGAGAGGTACCATCTGCTGCAACTGATAATTGAGGGGAAGATAGAGGGATGGAGAGGAGTAGGCAGAAGGAGGATGTCGTGGCTGCAGAATATCAAGCAATGGACAGGGATGGAGGCTGCAGGAGACATAATACACACGTGTGGTGACAGGGAAAAATGGTCAGCGGTGATTGCAAACATCCATTAATGGATAGCAGACAAAGAAGAAGAGAAGAAGTATGTATGCATGAAAGTAATGGGAGTGTTATGTCTATCAATGTGTGGGGGAATTACATGCTGTGTGTTGACATGAGGGGAACAATAAACAGTTTAGTAGGGATACACTTACTATCCTCCCACATGATTATACTTCTGCTCAGTATTTCAGTAGCGACATTCTTTATATTTTTGACTTCACTTGTGTAAATAACACAGGCAGATGACAAACAACTAAAAACATTGGACTTTAATTGACAGCTAGTCTGTTCACCAGCACTTCATACATCACAAATGAATTCTTATTTTCAGATGATCCTTTTACATACTGTCATGTTAATGTGGTCGCATGCTTGTGTGAATGAGGTAATCATATTATGTATAATACATGGGAAGTGTGATAGGCAATACTGTAGCTAAATCCATGTACCTTTAAGCTCACAATGATATGACACATAGCGTATAATAATAGATTGAGTATTGCTAAATGTGTACAGAATTTAAAAAATTGTCTTGTAATAATTTTTTATTATTATTACTATATTGATGTATATAGAATTAATTTAAGCATTGCTATTTAATTAGGTTTGTTGGTTTTATTACAAAATCAGTTACTTCAAAGTTAATCAAAAGCCTTATTTTAGTGCCAGGGAAATAATATATTTTTATATTTTTGCTAAACTTTTTCTTGTCATCTTAAGGCCTAAGTTTTCATTATGTATATTAATTTCAACAGAAAAGAAAAATATTTGATGCCCTCAGGATCTGGGAAAAATGCGAATTACTTTAGTTTTGCTGTTAAACATGCCCACCAAAATTTTTTTATGAATCTCAATGATAAACGTTCTTTTAAAAGGAGCCCAATAAAATGTGAATAGTCTGCGATGTTTTTTTCCCCCAGTTTTGGTTATGTAAACGTATAGTGTCAATTTCAATTGTTTTAAATATATCCAAAAAAAAACTTTCTTTCACGTTGTACCAATTGTAGAGAATTGAGATAAGTTATTTTTAAAACTGCGGGTTACATTTTATTGTAAAATACCTGTATATTATTTATTTTCTTTTTTGTTGTAAGTAGTAATTTATTTCATGGTTTATTTTGCTGACCCAACCTATGGTGGAAAGACTACTTGGGTGTTATGGAAATGTTGCTGTAACGTTACTTTGGAAAATCATTCCACAGTGATGTCAGTGCTGTGTACTTTAAAATATTTTCATGCGATTTCAATCTCAGGTAGTATTCAGTAGTAGTTACTGAAGCTATATCTTAAAGATGTCTGCCTGTATAATATTTGGTTGTAACTGTATTGTCAAAAGCAGACAATCAGAGATGAAACGATTCTGTTTTACGTGATTCGTGTAGTTGTGCAGATCAAACCTAATTGAGCCGTGATATGAGCACACCTATGTTGTTTCTTCACCATGGATCCAACCAGTCAGCGACCCATTTGGTAATGATGGGGTTTAGTATTGTTTTTATCGCATATATTCTATAATAATTTTGTTAAACATTTTCCTGTGTATTGTTTAGAATATATATAGTATAAAAAAACCACCAAGTACATAATATTTTTGGTATTGTCGTGACAAACTGATGAAAGTATGCATGCATTGACATTTTTAATCAGGCAAGAGTAATCTATTGTGTATTTTGTGATTTTTTTATACTGTATAATTTTTTATAATGTATAAATTGTTATTTTTATTATTATTTTATCAAACATCCTATGTAGGATTATAAACAGCCGTATTATTTAAAATTTAAATATATATTTCTAACCACCAGAATACGGTAATATTTAAGAATGGTAATAATGGTAAAGTGTTTTTTATTACTATATTCTGGTGGTTGGAAATATATATTTCAATATAAATTGTATGTTCAAGTAATCTCGTATTTTTGTATGATCTGTTCTAGATGTCAATTAGAAAATATTTATGTGCTATTTTGTATTGAAAGTAAAGATCTGTTCCAGAAAAAAGCCAAATAATTTTAAGTCTTTGTTATTTTACAATAAAATCTGATGTTTGTATATGTATGTAATTTGTTTGTGTTTGTGCCATGACAAGTTGTACTGATAATTTTTTTAAAAGAAACTAGTCCTTGTAAATCCTGTTTACCCCTGGAGTTGTCATTGAGATTCTATAGCTTAAAATTATCGATTGTTAACAAACTAATGTTTACAATTCTGTGTTTGTTGCAGCTCCTACTTGATTTTTTTAATGCCTACCTTATTTTTTGATGTTTTTACATCTGACTGTTTTGTATAAGACCAGTTGGTCAAAGCAACTTTTATGCCAGGGGTACTGGGTTCAGTTCCTGATCAGGTCTAACATTTTTTCACCACTCATTTTCATGTATCACCTTTCTTCATTTGTAATAATATAAATACGAAGGGGGACCCAAATAAACCGGACTGAGAGTGTGCTGCCATTCGTAGACTTAATAGAGAGTTATCCCACTAGATGGGGTTAGTAGAGATCTTCAACAAACTACTGCACAGGCAATGTCAGTTTTTAGGTTAACGTTTGATCATAATCTTGTGTTTCTCTTTCTGTTGTCGTGTTCCACCTGTGACTTCATTATGGCAGATTTAAAAGAATAAAGAGTGTGTTTGAAATTTTTGTTTCCTGCTTGAAAAACCGGCAACAGAAGCTTATCAAATACTTCAACAGGCTTTCAAAAAGGATGCTATGAACCACACACCAGTTTTCGAGTGGTTTGGGCACTTTAAACATGTTGAGATGAGTGTTGAGACCATGTTCGTTCTAAGTGCCCTTCAACATCTTGAAACGATGAAAACATTGAAAAAATCCACCAGAAAATCAACGTAGTTTCATAATGAACGAAATTTCAGAAGAGACGGGCAAAAGTTGGAGCTCGTGCCAGCAGATTTTGACTGAGGCTTTGCAAATGAAACGTGTTGTCACTAAAATTGTTCCTTGCCCTCTTAAACTGGATCAAAAAAAAAATAGATTGAATTTAAGCCAGGATGTGAAAAAAAGAGATACAAACTTTTTGACCAAAGTCATTACAGGTGATGAGAGTTGGTGTTACGGGTATGACCCAGAAACCAAACAAATGTTAAGCCAGTGGAAGACTGGCTTGACGCTTAACGACGTCACAGGTGGAACATGACAACATTTTTATCTTTCAATCCTTGGCTGACTACACCCAGTCCAAATGGACTTTAATCAGTTTAGTAGCCGCAGAAAGCTACCTAGCAGGTGAAACCACAACCCCTGAGAGGCCAAACCCAAACGAGTGGGTGCGGACGTGAGTCACAGAGCGCCCCACTCCCCTCAGTACTTGAGTAAACGTTGGACGAGTAGCCTTTGAGCTCGTTACGCCGCAAAAGTGTTTTCCACATGGCTCTACCACACATGGAAGTACTACTAAAAATATTTTTATTTCTAAAAATACTTTTCGTGGGTTGTGTATTGTGCTCTCTATGTTTCTCATTTCAGTTGAACTTTATTAAGTTGGATTGTTGGAGATCGGAGATGATCTGGGTTAACAAAAATTTTAATTGACCAGAGAGTGTGGGTAAAATCAATATACGGCCAGCGCCCATTGACCTCAAAAGCAAGCAAGTATTGGGTAGCTAAACCACAGTTTTATGGGCATGCTCTGTCTGGTCTGGGGCGTGTCCCCTGGAACATGACAACAGTGAGAGAGACACAACGCTACAATCAAACATTAACCTACAAACTGACGCCATCTGGGCAGTTCTTTCTTGAAGGTCTTTACTAACACCATCTATGAATGGTAGTGCGCTCTTAGTCCGGGTTTTTTTTGGGTCCCCCTCGTATGTACATGAAATCTTGAAGATACATCACATTAAGTTCAATCATATTTTAATTTGTACACTCGTTTTGAATTGGCAGATTGACTGATAATTGCCTTTTGTGTTGGTGGTACTGGGAATTAACTGTGAGGTCGTGACTTATTTTATTTCTGAAAAATATTTGGTGATTTGTTTTTACTGTAAATTAGAACACATGGCACATGATCTATTTCTAAAAATAATTTTCGTGGGTTGTGTATTGTGCTCTCTATGTTTCTCATTTCAGTTGAACTTTATTAAGTTGGATCGGTGGAGATCGGAGATGATCTGGGTTAACAAACATTTAAATTGACCAGAGTGTAGGTAAAATCAATAAAAGACATTTTTTTGCAACTTTGTATTGCTATTAATGTAGTTTTTTGTATCTCAAACACGCTCTATCCATTCAAACACTCATTACATTACTCATCCTTTGCTTTGTTGGCCCACCTCTCTTCATTCATCCAAGGCGTATGTCCATAACAAAAAAATTTTCTATTTATCTGATACATTGTTTAACCTTCCTACTTTTTCCCAAATTGCTTCGTTTCTTTTTTGGTCCAACCTGACAACTTCTTCTAAGTTCATCTGCACGACTGCATCATCCTCTTACCTCTTTTTATCTGTTCCCATGTTTTTGCATTATCCACCAAAATGTTTTATTGTATTGCTTTTCAATTCTCCCCTCTATTCTGATGTGAATTTCTTTTGATCACTAAATTTAATTTAGCACTTTGTCACTCTCCGTATTATTTACTTTTGGCCGTTCCCCTCTTTAATCAGCCCTTAAAACTCTTCAACTCTTGTAACTTCCTATTTTTATACCTCATCCAACAACTCCAATTGTTTTGATACTTTATCTTTGAATTGTTAACTTATAGGTCATTTTCCTAAAAACTCCATCAGTTTCCTAATTCACCCACTGGTTTGGTTTTGAGGTAAAGTCGTCGCCGTGAGTCAGCTGTTAAACAGTTGATTTTCGGAGATGACAGTTCCTGGTTCAAATCCTAGTAAGGGTAATTACTTTCATAAGAATTTGAATAATGGACAGTGGTTACCAGTATACTTTGATGGTCAGGGTTCAATTAACTTCACTTTCTTAGGAATTGTCGGCCTTGGTCTGTACAACTACACCTCATTTTTATGTCATACATATCATCTTTTTGGGTCATGGGATTTTTTATTGTTTTGAATTGAACTGATTGCTACGTACGTACAAACATGAGGAATTTTTAAAAATGTCGTAATTATATAATTTATTTTAAAGCCCTATTTTAAATTGAAAATTGTTTTCTTAATCATTCTACGTTATTGAAAGATCTGAGTTATAGGGTGCCAACTTAATAAAGTTCTACTGTATATGACTTCTCATTTTGTGTTTTTGTTTTGATTGTTATATGTTCTTTTCAACTAAGGCTGTGATTTTTGTCTTCGGGATCTGTTGTAATTATTTTATATACTTTATTTTATTATTATATTATATAGGGTAATATTATAGTGTTAAGATAAATATATGTATATTTTAATCAAGTATTATTAAGGATGTTTAAATGTACTATTTTAAACAATAGAAAAATCAGTGTGTGCATTTAACATATTTATGTAATTAATTTTTTGCTTTCAAACAAATATTATACATCACTATTGATATGTTTAATTTTATTTTATTATTATTGTGTATTTATTAATGTACCAAATCTGAATATAAAATAAAGTGAGAACTTTTTAAAACATATGAGTTGAAATTTATTTTGTTACCTAATACAGTAGAACCCCAATTATTCAGAAGATGGGGAGAGTCTGCTTTGAAAAGCAAAAACAATTTGTTTTTAGCAAAGTTTGTTTTTTGTTCATTTCAAAATATTAGTAGAAAATCCCCTATGCACATGTACCATCTGAAGACTGGACAAAAGTTCCCTCTAACTGCTTCTTTTTGACTGCGTTAAAGTAGAGTGCACTTTGTCATTTTTCATTATCCAACAACCATTCTATCAACTAACAGTAAATAACTATATTTATACTGTAAGTAAATGCATTAAATTTAATAAATAAAAATCGGGTGTGAAACACTCACACAACTTTCTCTTGCCAATGCAAATAATTAACAATAAACCTAACATTAGTAATAAAATATTAGAAATAAACAAAAAACTAACCTCAATAAAAATAACCTAATTTTAATCATGATTGAAAGACGCAAAATGAAAATCAACCTCAGTTTGGCTTAAAAATATGGAAAATCACTCTTTCACACTAAACTAGGCTCTGTAGAGAAAAATGCTTTAAATAAAAGTTGTAGATCTTTTAATTCAGAACTCCGTTCTGAAGATTGGTGACCATCATGCAATGCTTACCTTACTGCTAGCTATCCGAAAGAGTTCTTCTGAGCTTTTGATAAGGGGAGATGGCACGATGCTTTCAACTCAAAATTTAGATTTTTAGTTTTTTATATTTTTCAATAGTTTAGGCCTAGATCTACCAGAAAAAAACATTAAATTACGTCAAAAATATAATTTTGTTATGAAAAATTTAAGTTATCAAGTTTACACAGAAAAATTATCATGTTACCGAGAACGAATATTTTTCACAATTTTATATGCTCGTTTTAATGAAAAGAGAAATTTAGTTTTTAAAATATCTGCATCACATTTTTTGTATTCTCAGCTGTTGGTTCAGCTTTCTAAACAACTTTTGATGGGAAATTTGCTTGTTTGTGTACATTTTGTTTTGATTTGTGCCTTCTTGTTTCTAGTTTCTCCATAAATTTAGATTTTTAACACTAGGTACATTTTTCTCAGAACCAATAAACCTACCAGGCTGAAATTTTTACCAGTTAATAATTTTGTATATCCACATATACCGACATTTTTATGACTTCCCCAGGTGCTCCAAAAATCAGTAATACGCAAAAAACATAGAAAACAATTTGTAAAAATTTTATGTTATTCGTATTTTTTTTAAAAAATGGTATGGTCCAAAGATTAGATTGAAAAAATGTCAGTAGCTCAAGAAGAAACCCGACACCTATGGTGTGTAAAGTTAAATTTCCCTATCTTTTACCAATCCTATGAAAAATGTACCTAAAAATAGCATATTTAACATTGGCGGGATACAAAATACAGTCTTGCCTTAAACCATACCCTAGAGTTGGCCAACCATGAAATTTTTCTGTTTCCTCACCCCTTCTACTGTCGATTTTTCCTTGCAGAACGCGTTGGAGCAATTCATACCTGCTCTCATCTCGCATGATATGACCAAGATTTTGCAGCTCTCGCGCCTTCACTATGCTGACCAATTCCGCTGCTCGGTTCATTTGACGTAGCACTTCTGTATTAGTAATTTTTCTGTGTCTGGGGTATTCACAGCATTCTCCTATTGAGCCAAAGTTCGAACGATCTCAATTTGTTGAGAGTTGCTTCTATCAGAGTCCAGCCCTCAACTCCATACAATAGGACTGGGAACACGTAACAATTCACTTTGTTATAACTTATTATTGGTGCATACATAGGCCTCCCTCCACTGGATTATTGTAATTAAAATTTTTTTAACTCTTGCTTTGAGTTCGTATTAATTTACTTAGGTCATTCTGTATAACATATTTATTACAATTTATTTACAAGACAAACTAAAAATTAATTATCAATAAAATTGGTCAATAAAAATTATGATTTATTTAATACACAATATTATATGACATAGGTTTTTAAATTATCAATTTATTTTGTATCAATTTATATTATGTAAATAATAGATGTAAACTCAAAGTTGTAGATCTACTTTTTAGTCTCATTAATGCAGATTGTTGTGGTTTTGTGACTATTTTGAAAGAAACAGATTAAAAAAAGGTAGTTAGGGGTGATAAGTAGAGAGGATCTTGAGGAATAATGAGGCTACCTATTTAACAAGTTTTGAATTACATATTTTGCTGTAAAAGATTACAGATTATTTTGATTCCATCTTGTCGCCCATGATATGTTATGTTTTAGTTATAAAGCATGTAAATTTAATTATTGTAAAGTGTATTAGAAATTAAAATTAATCATTTTAAATAAATTTTTGTGACAGAATTTCACAGTAGCACATAGTAAAGTTATAGTATAGTTATAACTCAGCATTGCAGGGGTGGACTGGGGAGTTGAGGCAGCCTGATGATTTTGGTGTACAGGTGGCCCAAAAATACTTTCTCCTGTATTTTTAAACCATCTCACTTTTCCGAAAAAATTTACACATGATTTTTTATCAAATTTTATTTATTTATAATTGAATCGGTGAGTGGAAAAAGGGTAATATTCCAAAAAATGCGAAATTGAACGAAGATAGCAGTTTTGTTAAGTTTACTTCGGTGCATGTATTGGTTGATGAAAGGGAAATATTACTTGTATCTAAAAGCAGCTAAGCTACATTAAAAATTTAGTAGAGTGGAAAAAGGATAATATTCTAGGAATATTACCCTTCTTCCATTCAATAGCGAACAGCAGTTGGACCACTGGTTTCTGTCTTATTATTATCAAAATGTAACTGTAAATTATTTTGAAACAAAAATAAATTTTTGTAGCATATTGGAACATTATATTGTTTTTTCAACTTAATTTTTCCCATTCACTTGTACTAAGTCTAGAAAAAAGTGAATAGTCAACATATTAATAATCAAAAATCAATCCCATGATTATTGTAAAATAAATTCTAAAGTCACCATTAAAAAGCTTTAATATTGTACTACAAATGACCAATTGAACTTTTTACCATTAAACCAAAAACAAAGTCACAAAACAGTTTGTTTTAATTTCTCGAAAATAAGGATTTTAGAATATTACCCTTTTTCCACTCACCGATTCAATTTTTCCCAAAGAAAACCCTTTGCATGGGCAAGAAAAAAGGGAAAGAAAATGGGAAAAGTAGGCAGATGAAGCTAAATAGTGGTACTCATTGATAAGTAGGCTTATCATTGAAAAAATTTGTAAAAACGGGAGTAAGATCAAGTTTTACTTTAGAGTATATTATTCTCGTTTCTGAAACTTCAAACTAACGAGCATATTGATCAAAAAACTTAAAAAGAAATTGAAATTCCAAATTTCATTCCTGACCAACAATGTCCAAAAAAAAAAAAATTGATGAACCAACTCCTGAAACGATCCCTAAAATTTGGGTCAAAAACTCACATATTTTTATGTTGTCAGAATATTGGTAATTGTAGAATATTTGGTTGAGGAATTTGTTTGGCCAGAGCAACCCTATTGGGCCGCAGCCCTTCTTAGTAAGCACTAGATGTATTCCATGTTTCACTTTATGTATTTCAATATACAATTACTTAATAATTTTTTTTTATAAATCAAATCATAGAATTACTTTAGAAATATCTTTTGATAAATTATTAAAATTTTATAAACTTTTCTTTTTTATTTTGGAATAGCGAACATAGTAAAATATTTGATTGAAATAAAAATTTATTTCAGCTCATGTGGCCTTTTTGTGATCACAATGAGTAAATCTTATGCCAGTCCGCCCCTGCTGCATTGTTTATTCAACTGATGTATATTAAAGAAAAATGGATTCAAGACTACTGAGAATATATTTTGGTATTACTGCAATAAATCTTATAAATAGTACTAAATTATATTTGATACATCTTTAAAATTTTAGAAAATTGTAAAATGGTAGTGAAACATAACAAAAGGATGAAGTATATAAGCAAATTAGCGACCAAACCAAAGTGGTGAAAATGGTCCATACTGTTGAGATTGCGGCATCATTGGTGGTACTGGTACCATTTTAGGCACAACAACTGGCTGGGGAATTGGGTAGGGTTTTACAACTGGAACAGGAATAGTTCTGGGTATTGGAATCGGTACTGGTTTTGGCACAGCGACAGGAACTGGCCTTTGAATAGGAATCGGTATGGGATTCAATATAGGGACTGGTTTAGGAACTGGTACTGGTATATTACGATGAACTGCAATCGGTACAGGTTTTGGCACTGGAACTGGGTAAGGATTCGGATAGGGCACTGGTATTGGTTTAGCCACTTTAGTCACTTGCGGTACAGGATCACAACCCCAACCCCAAGGACAATTTGTTCCTGCTGGTCCTATGTTTGGTATTCCCATAGCTAAATTTGATACTCCCCCCATTCCTGAGCCTGACATTCCCATTCCTAAATTTGACATCCCCATTCCTGAACCTGACATTCCCATTCCAAAATTTGGCATCCCCATTCCAAAATTTGACATCCCCATTCCAAAGTTTGGCATACTTGATCCAAAATTTGACATACCCATTCCCAAGTTTGACATTCCCATACCTGAACCTGACATCCCCATTCCAAAATTTGGCATTCCCATTCCAAAGTTTGACATTCCCATTCCGCCCATTCCTCCCATCCCGCCCATCCCTCCCATTCCGCCCATTCCACCCATTCCTCCCATTCCACCCATTCCTCCCATTCCACCCATTCCAAAGTCTCGCATCCCTGAATCAAACCCAAAGTTCCCACCAAGTGCGGCTCGTTTTTTAATATTTCTCTCTTGCAGTGATTCAGTTTTGAACTCTTCTGATAAACCCCAGTAACATCCATCATCACTTGATTCGCTTCTTTTTATGCTAGTAGTAGTTGTTGTAGTCTGTATACTGGTCGTTATTATTAAGTTGACCTGAAAACACATGTTTTTTAAAATAGTAAAAAGATAAAATAAGTATGTTACTTTTCAAATTAATTCTTGCAGGGTTTAGAACAAGTTGGCTCAAACCAAAAACCTTATGATATTAACAGTTGAAGCTAGAACATTTTTCAGTGATGTTTTGGAAAATTTAACTAATACCTATCAGAAGTGCAGATTCAATCTTCAAATATAAATTTTGTTACCCTCCATGCAAGCTATAATTATATCATAAAATAGTGGTACATATTCAAAATTATATCAGAACATCTACATACAATAAGAACAATTTGAGCCAAATTGGTACATTCTTGTGAATCATCATAACATAAATAACAAAATGTAGCATGTTTATATGAACTGGAGTAGTGACATGGTTTTGCCTTCTTTCAATAAAATTTCCAACAATAATGATCTTTCAGGAAGGAATTAAAATGTAATAAGGACAGCATACCATCTATCAATAACTAGGCACTATTGATAAGAAATAGTGTCTGTACAGTAGAACTCTACATCTCAAATTTGTTTAGTTACAATACATTTTAACACATCTTCCTTCTTAAATAAAAACACAATGTAATTACTTATAGTAAAAAAAACCTGAGTGATGACATTCCACGATAAGTTTCCTGTCAAATCTAAAATAGTTAAAACGTTATAATAGCGCACATTTTAATTTTAAGTTTTTTGGGTTGTGATATGAAAGGCAAAAACTGCGTACCCCCAGGAAATCAAATTTTAAAATAATTGAAAAACATTCCTAACCATTCAAAGTTGTGAATGGAAATTTTCTATAATTGTACTGTTGTTACATTGTGGCGAGATAATGCAGCTTTTTAGTTTGTGACATGAAATGCAAAAATTGTGTATGCCCAAGAAATCAAATTTTCAAATATTGGAAAACCCATTCTTAACTATTCAAAGTTGTGAATGGAAATTTGTTACAATTATACTGTTCTTACATTGTGGGGGAAAAATGGCCCTCTTTAGGTACAGTCCTGACCTTGCCACATCCAACTTTCATCTGTTCCATAAGTTGAATGAGCATTGTAGAGATGCATTCTCTCTTACAAAGAGAGGATTACAAGTAAAAATATAGCAATAAAAATCCTAAAAGCAATAAAAATTGACTTTGCTACAAATTGTTTAGCTTTTTAGTTATGCAAATCACACAGAAACCAATTAAGAAAATCATCACATTTGAATTAAGGAGATATGAAACCTTGTATGTCCAATCAGAATTAAATTACTCAAGTTGTATGAAAAACCCAGATCTTCTATTAGCTATATCTGAAATACTAACCAATAAACAAAAATCTGGTGTGAAAACTCATACGACTTTCTCTTGTCAAAGTGAGTAATGAAAAATGTAACATGAGTGAGTAATATAAAATAAAAAACATATTCTGAATTGTAAAGTAAAAAACATAACGTAATTTTATCATGAGTGAATGATGCAAAATGAAATTCAACTTCTGTTCCGCTTAAAAATACTAAAATTGCTAATGAATGCTAAACTAGACTCTGTAGAAGAAAATTCTAAAAATAAATGTGAATTTTTTAAGCTTCTGTAACTTTAATATTACCTATATTTTGTACTTTTGATATTAAATGGCATTTTTAACTGATTTTGATGAGAAAAATACAGAAAATCACTAATTGACGCTAAACTAACCAATGAAAAAAAATGTTTGAGACAAAAGTTGTAGACTTTTTAATTTTCTACAAGTACGCTTATACCCTAAAATGCACATTAAGACTAAATTCTTTAAAAGAACTTTTTTACTAAGCGAGCACAGGCCTCCAAGTATTTCAGCATACATGGTGCTTACACTATCTTGTAAAGTATAAAAAAAATTTAGCCAATGAGGCAACTCATAAAAAATTGTAGTAGCTGTTTTTGAGAAAATTGTAAAAAAGTGAAAATTACTCGAATAAACTACTACTTCCGTTTGACCGATATTAATAAAAATGTATGTGCCGGGTCCTCTAGGGGTACCTTACTTATTTTTTCAAGTTTCAACTTTGTTCGCTATTACATTCTTGAGATATTTTGGTACATAGACACACAAACCAATCGCTAAAAACATGTTTCTTGGTTCAGGGGCCCTGAAAATGTGTGTTTCCGGTGAAAACTCAATTTCAAGAAATCTACATGAAAATAATACTTTCATAAAGGGCAAGAGAAAGTAAAAATATGAATAAAGTCAAATTAAACACCTTAATAATCTTTACTCGCTGAAGAAATTTAAAGCAAAAAATAAACAATATATCTTACAGTTTGGTACTCAATTTCCATTTTTAAAAGTAATTTAGAAAAAAAGCAAAACTTTCTTCTACAATAATCTACTGTAAAAAGTATACTAATATTGTTGATGTTTATACTTGATTAGAATACCTTCTGAACACTAAAATTAAAAGTTAGTATTTCAATTCTATCACAATACGTATTGCTAATCCTACTGAAAAAACTGTTTTAATTCTTTGATAAGCTATAAAAAGTGATTAGGCCAAATTGGAATAATGTTTTTATAATAAACTTTATAGTTGTTCAGAAATAATAAAACTGTATAAAAAGAATATCATAAAGTTTGGAAAATCATAAAAAGTTTATTTTTTTAAAGCAGTTACATTATTATCAACTAGTTAGCGTAATAAAATATTAATATTTTTGTACAATAGACCACAAAACAAAATGCTTTTAAAAATATGTTATTTATTTTTGGACAAGTTCACTTTTGCTTCACAGCAGACTAAACTTAATGCGTTAATCTTCTCAAACAACCCTACACGTTCAAAGCAACATTATGACTATACAAATAAAACTTTTAAATACTGGAAGCAGGAATTTTTTTAACCAGTATGAATCACCGGTGGAAAGGGAAAAATACAACCTGAGAATAACCGAATATATGTATGTTAAAAGAAAAAATATCTTTGAAAAATAGTAAAATCTCTTTGACTATTGAAAGGTTTACATAACTTTCAATGTAAAACTTACATTTTATTTTATTTTTATCCCTAATTTGTGTACGTTGCAATCTGTTCAATTTAGAACAATAAGCAACCCCATGACCCAATGAGATGAGGATGATGTGTATGACATGTAAATGAGGTGTACCTAGTCTTGTACAGACCCAGGCCGACCATTCCTGAGAGAGGACCATTCCTGGGGTTAATTAAACCCCAACCATCAAAGTACCCCGATGACAACTGTCTAGTATTCATATCTGTATAAAAGTAACTACCTTTACTAGGATTTGAACCAGGAACCTTCGTCTCTGAAAATCAGCTGTTAAACAGCTGATTTTGGCGACGACTTTACCTCTAGACCAACCCGGTGGGTAACTTACATATGGCATTATTTTTTTGATACATGTCCCAATTTTTAAATATTTTGATAAAAGGAAATAGTAAAGGACAATGACGTATTGTAGGGTGGTAATGTACCGTACCTTACCTAACACGACTGTATAATACAATATATTATAAAACTATCCTACCCAAAGAAGAAAAATATAATACTACATCATATTACCAATCAAAATTTGTTCTTCAAAATTTAAAAATTACTTAAAGCATAGACCTATAGCTCATATCTAATTAAAGAGGCTCAACACCAAACACTTTGCTACGTTTATTAGAATTCCTGAAGTCACTGTCATCATAATCTTCATTACTGTAATTATCAGGGTAAATTTCAATATCTCTTTGCAAATATATAATAAATGATTTGATTGTATTGTCAGTAATATGCTCTTGTTGCATGTACTCAGTTTCAGATTCCTTAACGTTGTCACTATACACTTTTCAATTATTTTTATTAATGTTGGCAATTTTATTTTCACATTACCATAAAGGTACAACTGGTTCATTGGAAATAACTGTAGACATTTGTGTAGTTATTCTCATTTAAACAATAATTTCAGACTTTAATAGTCTTTGCTGATAGTTTATAATAATTACATTTAAAAAACTGATTGGAAAAGAATTACACTATGTTAAAAAAAAATACAATAATACACCTGTAGTGTTTATTGATATGATTCGAAGAAATGTGACTAATTTCTTAAGTTTAATACTTACTAGTAGAGGTCCGAGTTTACTTTTACCATGATTGCCATCAAGTAAGTTTATTATAAAGATAAAAGGAGAAACTAAGTTTACAAAAGTCACACAATTGAAGGGGTCAGGAGAAGACAGTGTTAACCAACGTCAACATAATTTTACGCAATGTCATTTTAAAAGTTACTGAAATCTACAAATAATGTTTAATTTTTTTGTTAAACATTTGTTTTTTCTGTAAATTGAGGTGTTTCAGATCGTAAATATAGCATCCTGTTTAAACTTGCTGAACATTTTATTTTTACAGAATATTCAAGAAAAATAATGCTGGAAATTTTGTGGGTTAGCACTTTCTTCTTCAATTTAACCCCTTCAATTTATGTTCATTATTTTATAATGTAGTTCTACTGTTTTTCTGCTGATATAAATATACCAGGTGTCCCACAAAGAGGTTGCTATTTTTGAATTAATATTCCGGACGTATCGCACACTCTACAGAATGGAAACTTTACAGTTATAATAAATAGAAATGTAAAAAACATACCCTCGAATTTCATTTGCTTATGATTAATCAAAACAAAATGGCGGAAAGTAATTTTATTTGCATAACAATTTAAAATTGGTGATTTGTTACAATGTTACTTAAGTAATAAAATGAACGAAATATGAAAGTGATAAATTACTAATGAACACAATTTGTTTCATTAACCTTTATTCGAACTGATGTCTATCAATAGCTATACACTGACAGCAACGAAACAAAAATGAGCCATAACCTTTTTGAAAATTTACCGAGGTATCAACATTATCATTTATGATATTATTTTCTAACTCCGTCATTTTGTTTTGATTTATCATAAGTTAATGAAATTCGAGGGTACTTTTTTCCCATATCTATTTATTATAATTGTAAAGTTTCCAGTCTGTTGAGTGTGTAATATGTCCGGCATATTAATTTAAAAATAGCAGCCTCTTCGTGGGACACCCAATATATTACACTTGTATAGACTAGACCTCCAATTCTGTAACTTAATTTTTATGCTATAACTGAATAATTTATAAAGTACGGATTGACAACAGAATTATAAAATGTTTAAAATTAATCCATAATTAATACCATCCTGTAACAAATAATAATTTTTACTTTCTCTTGCCTATATGAATATATAGGAAGGAAAGTATTGTTTTCATGTCGATTTTTCGAAATCGAGTTTTCACCGGATCTATACGTTTTCAGACCCCCTGAACCCAAAAAACATGTTTTTAGCGATTGGTCTGTGTGTGTGTCTGTGTGTGTGTGTGTGTGTGTGTGTGTGTGTGTGTGTGTGTGTCTGTGTGTGAACAGAATATCTCAAGAACGGAACATCGTACGAACTTGAAACTTGAAACTTAAGTTACATACCACTACCGGACGCGACACGAACATTTTCATCAAAATCGGTCAACCGGAAGTAGTAGTTTATTCGTATAATTTTTCAGTTTTTTGCGATTTTCTCAAAAACTGGTCCTACGATTTTTTTTAAAATCGCCTATTTTACTCAATTTTTTATTCTCTACAAGATAGGGTAGGCGCCATGTTTGCTGAAATTCTCGGTGAGGCTGTTTTCACGTAAAAACGTTGTTTTTTTAAGATTACGGCTTTAATATAAATTTTAGCGCAAAAACTTATATAATAAAAGTTGTAGAGAATTTAAAAACCTACAACTTCTGTTTCAAACATTTTTTTGTATAACGCTTAGTTTAGCGGTAATTTGCGATTTTCTGTTTTTTTTCTCACGAAAACGTGAGAAAAATCGATTTTTTTAACATTTCGGTCTTAGTATGCATTTTACGACAAAAGTGTATATAATTAAATTTATAGAAAATTAAAAGATCTACAACTTTTGTTTAGAGCATTTTTCTCTACAGAGCCTAGTTTAGCGTGAAAGCGTGATTTTCCGTATTTTTAAGCCAAATTGAGTTCGATTGTCATTTTGCGTCATTCACTCATGATTAAAATAAGGTTATGTTTTTGAGGTTAGTTTTTGTTCATTTCTAATATTTTAATACTAATGTTAGGTTTATTGTTAATTATTTGCATTGGCAAGAGAAAGTTGTGTGAGTGTTTCACACCAGATTTTTACTTATATGATGGCATTTACTTGAGTGCTATAAAGCTAAAGCGAATGTTTTCAGTTTCGATGATAAGCACTACAGTCATCTAGATCTAGAACAAACTTCAAGATTAGTTGCGATACCAAACGTTCCAAAGTGTTCTCCTACGACTCGCCCCATCGAATAAAAATAAAATATACAAATGTAAACGTTTTACAGTTTTTAACAGACAAGAAGGCACTGGCGCCTATATGCAGTACTATTGTCACAATATTTATCTTAGCATTTGTCTGTATCATCAATAAGATTGATTAGGACATGCTTGATTTTATTTGTAATAGATTTTAATTATTTAATTATTATTAGATTGATTTTATTGGCGCAATAGACGAGGACGTGCTTGATTTTATTTGTTAATTGACATAAACTATAATATGCGTCATATCATTTTGAGCTGATGGAACTTTATAACGGTGCTTCAAAAAGGACGCAGCCGTAACTATATATTAAGAAGGTAGAAGAAATGTATGGGTAAATTTCATGTCTCCTTATATATGCAAGTTGGTAACACTGTATTCAGGATTAACAGTTTGTAAAAATTTAAATATACTTATTGTGCACCAGTGCTATTCTAGTATCCGTTTGTATCTAATGTGTCAACGATATATCTTTTCCAAGGATGAACGTTTAATATTCTTCAGACTTATTTCGATTATAAATTTAACGAATGAGTAAAAGAAGAGTTTTAGTAAACATTTCACAATTCTATTGTTCTAAAAATGTCGGCAGTCTTGCTTTTGTTAAATTAATTTTGTGAGACTGGGAGTGCACAATATCGTAAAAGATAACCGTGGAAGTTCTGGAGGCTGTAAAAGGCGTTTTGAAAAATCTGTGAATGGTGCGGTTTATCACGGACTTAATCCATCAGTTAATTGCAAAGTTAAATTTACACGCCCGATGATTTTGGTACCAACAAGATAACGCAACTTCCCATAACCCTACTGCCGATGATAGGCTAGGCATGTTACGGGATATTTTTGACCATCGATTGATATCGAAAGGGTAATGATCTGCAAGATTCCCAGATCTTACACTACCAGACTTTTTCTTGTGGGGTATTTAAAAAGTGTCATTTTTAAAAACAATCCTCATACACTTGACGAATTGAAGGCGAACATTGAACATGAGATGGCAAACATTGATAAACAGTCATTAAAAATGTGATTACAAATGTTACGAAACGTGTAAAAACCTGCATTCGGGTCACAGAGAATAATTTTCAACTTCTATTAGAAAGTTAATAATGGCAAGTTTCATTGTAATTTGAATATTGTTGTATAAAATTACTATAATAAATTGTCATTCATTTCAATGTTCTCATATATTGTTATTGTATATTTAATGAATTTACATTCATATTATTTTATAAACGAGTGGGGTCTATGTTTAAACATCCGTTTTTAATTTTACTAATATCTATACGCGGCAACGATGGATGACGAGGGATGGGGTGAAGCTTTTAGTAATCCTATACATTGATATCACAATGATGTGACGAACTCTGTAATCAAGGTCGTTAAATAAGCGAAGCGGTTGTTTACTAATCAGGTATTGCCATACGAACTATTACAGTTTAGGAACAAGTAATTTGTTAGGAAGAAACAAAAGAATTCTTTCTTGAATTGAGATTTCAGATTTGTAACTAAACATATTTCTAGTACCTTTAATTTGAATATCGGAAACTGTACATTATTGACATTATAGTAAATTTTATCGCTACTTTTGCTCTATTTTTGACTTTAATTGGACATGAATTCGAATAGGAATTTCCAGTCGAGCTTGTTTATAAATCGCCGCCAGTTTGTCACGATACAAATTTGCTTACCTAACCGGCGTTACTTAACAAAATTAATAGCAACTTTCTACCGCACATGCAATTTTTTAATTTTGAAAAAAATGGGTTTGGTAAAATAAAGTAATTTCTTACTTTATTTGTTTCCAGCAAGTCCTTTTATCTATCTAATTCAGCATTTGTTGTATTATGCAGTCAGTTGTATTTCAGTCAAGTAACTTTAAAAGTACGGTGCAGTACCGCCATACAATATGACATCATCTTTTATTATTTCCATTTTTTAAAATTTTCGGAAATTATTTACAGAATAAAAATCCAAAAAATAATGTTACATCAGCTTTTTACGTACTAAAGTTATGTAAACCTTCGAAAAATCAGAGAACATACTATATTTTTAAGAAGCTTTTTCTCATAACACAAAATCAGTTATTCTCAGGTCGTATCTCTCCCCTCCCCCTGGTGATTCACACTGTTGTTAACGAGAATCCTATTTCCATTGCAAATTTGTTTTATTTGTAAAGAAATGATTTTGTTTTCAACGTGTAAGATTGTGAGAGAACTTAAACGTTCTATGTTTATTTAACTACACTTTAGGGGAGTTACTAGCATCTAATAAAATATTTAAAAATCTGAATCTTAATCTAACAAAACTTTAAGATAACATTACCAGTAAATGAAATAGAATACACTTAAGAGTAATGATATTGGTAGCTACACTTGTTTATGTGGGTTTGTTTATAGTTTATCATTAGTTATCTTATTATGTTAATACGTTTAGGCTCTGGCCGGAAATCGAACCCGGGAACTTCCGCTTTGCAAAATAGCACGTTACCGCAATGCCATGGATACAGCCTATTATGGAGTTTATTCTTATACATTTCTCTAATTTAGTTCAAACGATTTTGATTGAACTTGGTTTAAATTTTTAAATATAGTTCTAAGAATTACGAGAAATTCTAAATCTGTATTAAAAGCCTTGGTGGAATTTTATTTTAGCATATGTTACGAAAGATTTATAAAGCTATCTAGTAAAATGAAGTAATTATAATAGATTATTATGAAGTAATAAAGTATCACAAATTTCATTAGATATTTTTCTTAATCAGGTGCGATATTTTAAGATGTAGTTCTATAAACAGCATCTTCTTAACCCTTTCAGTAGCAACGTCCGGAAAACAGGACGTCGATATATTTTACGTAGAAACAACATCCGGTTTACTGGACGTCCGTAAGTTATGCTTAAAGTGCCAACGTCCGAATATTGAACATTTACAAAAAGAACTTTTAAACGAAAATTAATGGAATAATATATTTTGAAACCGCCTCCGTGGCGTAGTGACTACCGCGCTGCCCTGCAAAGCGAAAGGTCCCGGGTTCGATTTCTGGCTAGGGTTTGGAAATTTTAACATGTTAAAACCACCGTTAAGGTACTAAAACCCACAGTAGCTAATGACCAAGCTGTCGATGCAACTTTAAATAAACTAAAAAAAAATATTTTTAATATTTTTAGTTTTAGAACGGTTTGTTTTTTTATGAACAGATAAAAATTAATTTTTAACAGGAAATTTTTTTTCTGTAACGTTGAAATTTTGATTGGAAATGGGAGGCTCACGCCCGCAAGTTGTCGAAATAAGGGCTGGCAATTTTTTTACACCCTTATTCAAAGTAAATGGCTTTAGATCAAACTTTTAAATATTGTTTCGGCTCTGAAAGGGTTAATGTTCGGCGTAGACGAATTCAAGTGGGATTCAAACAAAGTAAACTACCCTACGTCAAAGGAGAGTTTAGTTGACTTCGAATAAATTAAAATTTACATTTTACTTTAGTGCCTATTCTTATTCTTAAGAACTGGATTAAAAAGTGTGCTAGTATGTCCTATTTGGGAAGGAAAATGTCTACACGCTTTCGCTTGCTGATGTGGTCATCAGCAAACAAGCAAGTAGTGTTGGGTGCAGATGTAGAGGATATAAAATATGATTCGAAAATTAATTGAAGAGTACAGAAAATAGTGACTGGAGATTATTTTTGAGAAAACACAATATATCGTCTTTGAGGGTCCGGAAAAAATAGGCTATACAAAGTGACCAGGAGCTCATTGAATTGGTGCAGGACTATAAACATTTTGATACACTTTTCTAATATCAGATTTGGTGTATCGATAATATTTTAGAAAAAGTTTGTAGAGGTAGAGCCATCAACAAAATGTTACATCTGTTTTATGGATTAATCACGTATCTATTGGCACTAAGAAGAGAATCTTTTGTTGAAAGCTCCTTCATTTATGGCTTAGCACTTTCCAACCAAGATTTAAGAGCAGAATAAGTTTCTGGTGAAGAAGTTTTCAGTTAAATGTGTTAGATCTAGTTAGGATTAAAAAAATTAAGAAAGTGGACATAGAATTTTTATTAATCGGTAAAATTGAAGGACAATTCGTCTGGTACGGTCATCTGCGAAGAATGGAAGAGAACAGGTTGCCACAGAAGATTTAGCTTTGAGTTACAGCTATACGTAGATAGCAAGGATGACCCAGAAAGCAATAACGGATAGCCTTATGATGGTTATGAAAAGAAGGGATCTTTGGGATAAAGATGTGTACAGTAGCAATGAATGGCGTTTTGGGTTGCGGTAAATGGCGCAAGGCTGAAGAACAGCCGGTACAATAACGATAATAATTTTACTACACAAACAAAAACTAGGAGTATTTTACTCTCATTACTATAACTTAATAAATAATATATATTTAAAGAAAAAAATAAGTAATACTTACAAATACGACAGAATATAGTCGCATGATTGTTAAAAAAATACTGCAATATGATTTTACACAGATGTATCTGCGCTGACACAATTAAACATAATTTCATCTGATAATTCTTATGAGTTATAGCACAAATTGTTCTACACACACTTCTTACAAGTTTAACAGTATTACGTTAATTAAAATCGACGTAATCAAATGAAATCAACTCATAATTTCTTTAATTATGTACTTGTTTATGATATTATTGGACGTTTATATATTTTTCTGAACTAGCAAGTTATTATGCTCGTTAACGTGTTTTTTTGCAGTGTGCCTACAGCTAGAAAAAAAATAGATTGTACGTTTCTAAAATATATAGCTTTTATCGTTTTCGCGGCCGTTTTATTAACTCTAATCAATATATTATATTTATTAAGAAATATACTCAACAATTTATTCTCAAAATACAGATTAATAGTAATAAATTATAAACATAAAAATTTCCTAAAGTTCAGTTAAAATAATAATTATAGGCCTAATTATTATTATTACAGATAAACTAAGACAACTCCAAAATTTCTTAAAACAAAATACAGCAAAACGAAATTTACTGATTGGCCGCCTCCAATCACTGGTCTAACACTGGTAGGCCAGTGTTAGCGCACTGGCCTACCACGCGGAGGTCCTGGGTTCGATTCCCGGCTAGGGTCTGGAAATTTTAATGCGTTAAAACCCACCGATACAGTACCAAAACCTACAGTAGTCGCTAATGACCAAGCTGTTGATGCAACTAATAATATAAACTAAAAAAAATTTACTGATTAATTTACATACCGTATTTGGGAGAATTAATTGGAAAAAAATAAAGTCAAAGCTGCAAAGGGAAGGAGAATTTGAAAATGGAACTACTTTGTTTTCATTTCCAAAGATCCTTATAATAAGAAAAAACATCTGAAACGCTAAAATTAGACATTACAATACTTTTTTTTTTATTCCTAATTTGTCTACGTTGCAATCTGTTCAATTTAGAACACTAAGCAACCCCATGACCCAATGAGATGAGGATGATGTGTATGACGTGTAAATGAGGTGTAGTCTTGTACAGACCCAGGCTGACCATTCCTGAGAGAGTATGGTTAATTGAACCCCAACCATCAAAGTACACCGGTAACCACTGTCTAGTATTCAAATCCGTATAAAAGTAAATAACTTTACTACTTTAATACTTTTTAAAGCGGTAATTCTCTTAGGAATGTAAATAAAAATTTTAAACAAAATCCTTCGTGAAATCAATGGTGCAAATATTACAGAAACTGGAAAAAGACACAGTAAATTGAACCAAGACCTTAACAAAGACATTGAAACTTAAGAAGGTACAATTCTTTTTCTTTCTCGTATAGGGCCAATTTTAGACCACGTGAGGGGACTTTACACGTTACTGGAAGCTTTTTTTGCAGCCCACATACTCAGCATTCACTCACAAAGGGGAAAGGGATTTTCCCCTTTGTTCCGTCCACCCGGTATTCTGTTTTAGCTCTTAATGGAAGTCCTTCAAAGTCCGTAATTAGTTGTCTGAATTCGGTTCGATTCATTAAGTTTCTCGATTTATTCTGGTTTTCTCAAAATCGTCTCTGATTTCTTTGAACCATTTATCCAACACCTTAGGTTTATTTTTTAGTGTCTTAAAAATGTATTTTGTCAACCGGTTGCCATCCATTCTATACAGTTCTCTGTAAAATTTTAGTCTTCTTTTTCAAATCGTTCCCATTGATCGTTCGTTTTCCTTTTACAGTTCTTCTCGACCTCGTAACCTACATTGTCCGTCTAGTATCTTTGGGCCCATAGAAGATACAAATTATAGAAAAAGAGCTCAATTTTTCGGACACATAAAATTTATGAAAGAACCGTTTTAACGATAGGTAAGAAGGTACAATAATAATAAGAATAACTGGGGTTTGACGAAACTAATTATTTCGATAAAACTTAATTGAGTAGCTAATTAGCTACATGGATTAGTAATTCCCGCAGAGTTTAAGAAAACCATCAGAGAGAACCGGGAGCTTTTAAAAGATGCGAAAAAGTCCAGATCAGAAAAGATGAAAAATATTAGAAAGAAAGAAATTATGTGAAGTAAAATTACCAAAGAAAAGACAGGACTTTCTGATTAAGCAAGTAAAAGTAAATCCGATAAAATGAAAGCTTATTGCAATGAAAGTAAAATAAGAAAAGATAACAATCCCGATGACAAATATGGGAACAGTGAGAAATGCAGTGTTGTTGCCAACAAGTCCATTGCAACTGAATTGTTGTAAAAATATAAAATAAACTTAATTGTCACATAAAATAATGTACATTATGTTGACGAGTCAAAATATCTAGGGTGGGAACTGAGAAGGTATATTGCAAATAATGCAAGACAAAGACTGAACAGGCATTCACTTGGAGTGGCCAAGGAAAACAGTCCGAAAACCTTGTCCAGGAAAGCCAAATATTATACTAAATTAATCAATTTACAGTGATAATTTTCACAAATCAGCTAATTAATTTGTTGAAAAAGTTTTTACTTTAACAACAACAAAAAAAAACATAAATTGATACCTAGGGATTTGACATTATTTGGAGAAAAAATACAACTGCGTGAAATTTTAATACAACCAAAATAATGTCAAAAGCGTTACTAAATTGTCTTGTTTTTCCGCTTGTGTGAGTAAGTCACCCAGAGGTAACCCCTCGAGGTGATGCATGAAAGGTCTCTATTCCATTGCTTCTGTAGTCGTCTAGGTGGGTTGTGATTCGGGCAAGGAGCGGACAATGATTGAATTTTTGTGATAGTGTAGTTTGTTGTGAAATCGTAAGTCGGTAAATCACATCATAAGGTAAGGAAATTAGAAGTCCCGCTTACGGTTGTTTGACACTTTTCCTCTTGCCCTATGTATAATGTAGGGCAGGAAAGTATTGTTTCTTATAAATTTTTCGAAATCCAGTTTTCACCTGAAAAATATCTTTTTAGATCCCCTGAATCCACTAGAACATAATTTTACCGATTGGTCTGTGCGTGCAGTTGCACACGCACATTTGTTTGAACAAAATATTTCAAGGCGGAAAAAAACGTAGCAAATTGAATAAAACTGTTTGAACTTTGAACTCTTTTGTTGGAACTGTTTGATGTTAGGTACTATGAGAGAACCGATACTAACACTTTTATCGAAATCAGTCAATCGGAAGTAGTAGTATTTTATTCTGCAATTTTTCACTTTTTTGTGAATTTGTCATAAATGACTTCTACAATTTTGTATAAAATCGTATCATTAACTAAATTTTTTGTGTTCTACAAGATGGTGTATATGACATTTTTGCTGAAATTCGTGTGGGACGGGTTGTGCTCTCGGGGTAAAAATATTTTGATTTAAGATTGCGGAATTAATATACATTTTACGACAAAAGTGTACAGCTAATAATCAGAAATATAGAATAATTTAAAACCTACAACTTTCATTTCAAGAGTTCTTATTCTACAGAGTTTAGTGTTAATTAGTGATTTTCCGTATTACGTACATTAAAATCTAAATCAAAAGTTGATTTCATTTAGCGTCATTCACTCCTGTTTAAAATTAAGTTATGGTTTTCATTTTATACTGTTTACTCATGATTAAACATAGGTTATGTTTTTCATTATTTACATTGCAAGAGAAAATTGTGTGAGTATTTCACACCATATTTTTCACTTGTACAAATGCCCAAACTGAAAACAAGATACTTTTTCCTGTTGTTAAAATCATCAGCCAAAAGGCTGGTTTAAACCTCTAGAGGCTTTACTAAATAAAACTTTACTAAGAGGAAGTGAGATGGCATTTACAGTGACATGACTTTACAGTGAGGAAGGCAACTGTAAACCACCTTACGGTGGTTTACAATTGCCTTCGTAAACCTTAATCTTAATTGTAAACCACCTTACGGTGGTTTACAATTGCCTTCCTCACTGACTTTTTTCTAAAGAAATTCAAATCGCACTCTGAAAAAAGAGTGAGATGCTATCTTCTTATGAAAATTTCTATTTGACATTGACCTTTTCTTACCGAGAAAAGGCCTGAATGTATCATGTATTTGATGGAATTATTTACTGCATCTGACATTGCAGTTATCAATGAAATGCGCAAGACTACTTAAATAGTGACTTTGTCGTTTTTAATGATTCAAAGACACCATATTGTCAGACCTACCACTATGAGGCCTAACCAGAATCTCAATCGGTTGGAGTCACAGCCTACATCGCAGTTTCTATAAGAATGTTAAACAACTCAGGCAAGAGACCTAATGTTAAACTTTCCTCTGCCAAGAGGCCTAATTTTCATTTTGTCTCAACTTACCATAGATATAAAATGAAGGCATCCAATATAATGTGTGGAGGTAACAATTTACAATGTCCATATTCCTATACACCTCGGTCTAGTATCTATATTCTGTTTCCAAAAAAATATTAACCATAATTTATGTTCTTCACATGATATGTAAAATTATTAATTAATATTATTATTATATCAGTTGTTCTGCAGTCTATGCCATCTACCGCTACCCAAAACGCTTTATTTCTATTGAACACGTCTTCGTCACTTAAATTTACCCTCCTCTCCATAGCTATATAGCTCTCATAACACCATTCGTCCATTCTTTTCTGAGTCGCCCGTGCTTGATCCATCTAACTGGAACCCATAGCCAAATCTTTTGTGGCAACCTGTCTCCACCATTCTTCCCAGATGACTGTACCATGAGTTGTCTTTCTTCAATATTGTGAATTAATAAAAATTCCTTGTCGACCTTCTTTAAAATCTCATCATTCCTGACTCAATCTAGCACAGACAACTTCTTCTCCAGAAACTCATTTCCATAGCTGTTATTTTGTTCTTAAATCTTGGTTGGAGAGTACTTTTCTCTTAGCCATAAATGGAGTAGCTTTCTACAACAGATCGGAAATGAGATGTAACATTCTGATGACGCCCCTACCTCTGTCAATTTTTCCAAAATATTATTACCTAGTATACCAATTGACGTTAAAATAGTGCCAAGATTTATACTCGTGCACTAATTCAATGATTCCTTTGTCCGTTTGTATATTGTTTTCTGGCCTTCCAATGACCAAATATTTAGTTTTCTCATTATCAATACCCAGTTCCCATTTTTCATATAAAGTATTGGATCAACCTTCAAGTCAAATATTCCATATCAGTTCATTTTTAACCAACACCACTTGATCATTAGCAAATAATAGAGTGTAGACATTTTTATTTCAAATGCTAACACCCATATGAAATATAATAACAAAAGAAAATGTAAAATCAAAACTTGTATTTGTATTTTAGATTTCTGGAAAAGGTTGAATAAAAATAATGCGAAAGTAGACTTAAATAATAACATAATATTGTATTGTTTATTAATTATATTTTTATTAAATTCAATAGTATAATACGTAGAAAATAATACAGGAAGATAGTCATCCATAATCCCCATTGTTCATTTCATAGACGATGAAGGTTCATCAATCCACGTTAACAGTATTTCTCTGTGTCTTGAGAAGAATGAAAAGAAATAGTGAACTCATTTAATAAGAGAAACATAATGAATTAAACTCAAAGAAATATGAAAACAATTGAGTGTTGATATTTATAGTAGAATTAAGATCAGTAAGCCTTACTCGTTAGTAATTAAGGGAGTTCACATGAGAAGAAAATGTAAGAAATAATTCAATTTTTGTAATTGTCCTGGTTTTTCTATCTAAAATGTTACATAGTTTATTGAGTTTGGAAGACATAAATTCTTTTTAATTACCTATAATGTTAAATGATTGAATTAAATATATGTATGACCTCCGTTCGTATAAATAATGTAAATCGATTTCTATAAGTAAATATTATAATCACAGGCAGGATACTCATTTGTCTTCTGTAATTATGTTATAGTATATCCCGCAGAACCATGCAGCAGATATAAACAGACTACAGGTTAAAAGTCAGTAAAAAGGATGTGTAATCATGTTTCACTCTACTAACGCCTTTAGTTAAAACAATCGGCGACAGACCAGATGTTTTATAATAGGCCTACTGCATGAATTCTTCCTACTAGTACGTATTTTGAATTTAGTAAATGTTTCAATTAGTACATAGCAAGTTTCATCTGATAAATAAAGAACATTTTTATAACTCGAATGTATCGCGCTAAGTTCAATCACAATTTTTTCTATTTTATATGTTGTTTAGGTCAACAGCCGAAAGACTGGTTTGAACCTCTAGAGGTTTTACTAAATAAAAATGAGGAGTAAGGTGGTTTACCATTGCCTTCCTCACTGAGTTGAAAGAGTATGCTTATCAGCATGCCAGGCCCTCCGAAAAGCACTCACTTTCCACCCTGCAAATGACACCTTCACTTCATTCACCACAGGGTCTGGCTGCATAGTGAAATTCATTACTCTCAGAGGAGATAACTCTGACTAGTGTCTTTTACACCTCTACCTCTTCTGTTCTTAAATAGTTCAGTCATATAAGTGGCTGACTATGTGATAAGAAACAGAACTATTTTTTATTTAGCCCTGGACCAAACAGATAGAGTGCAATTAAAATAACACTCCACCTGCCCGTTTTGGGCATTATTTTATATAATGAATTTATATAATAATTCCACTAACCTTCTTTTTAAACTGCGTCACTTTTATTTTTATTTTTATTTACACGTGTTTCGGTGGATCCACCATCAGAGTAAATAAAATAATTGAAACTAAAAAAATTTTTATCTCACTTATTTAAAATCTATAGAAGATCATAAATCTTAAGTCATTTCTATAAAATGACAGTTTTATTCAAATGACTGAAGATGTATCATCTTCTATCGATTTTAAATGAGATAAAATTTTTTTAGTTTCAATTATTTTATTTACTCTGATGATGGTGGATCCACCAAAACACATGTGAGTAAAAATAAAAATAAAAGTGACACAGTTTAAAAAGAAGGTTAGTGAAATTATTATATAAATTCATTATATAAAATAGAAATAATTTCGAACTGTAGGATGCATTTTGATTTATTTTTGAATCACAATTTTAATACATTTATGCTTTGACGTGCTGCATGGTTCCATGGGATGTAGTATAGAAATGAAAGCTAACTTCCAAAGATTGGCAAAGCCTTTTTTGGTATAAAATAAGCACTGAGAGCCACAAAGTGTGAATAATTCTCTAAATAATATCATTCGGGCCAGATACCTAAAAATATACTCATGGTAATGAATACACTAGAATTAGGGTATCTATGAGGCTACAAGCTCATACAATGTGGGGGAATATCACAAAAACTTTGATTTTAAGAGAAATAAGGGATGAAATGGCATCCAGTCATTAGAGATGAACTTTTTGAGATGCGTTAAGGGCTGCAATAAACATATTGCAATTGGGATTGTAAATCAATAGTCCTTTTAATAATTCTCGAATAAAATTATGAACTTTTTAGCTATGAATCTGTATTTTTATTACAATTTTTAGTAATTTTTTTATGAGTATATCAGAAAACCTTTTATTTTTCATACGATGACAAAAAATATCATTACTTTTGAAAAATAAATTTTTTTTTAAAAATTGAAAAGCGGTTTCGTAGAATTGTAGAAAAAGATGTAAGGAATAAAATTTGAAATCCGTATCAATATTTACCATAGTTTTAGAAAAATTTGTATTAAAAATTTAACAAATTAGTATTGCAAAGATACATGTGCAAACCACCTATAAAGTAAATAGTATCTACATAAAAATTAAAATTTGACTAATATACATGGAAACTATTTTTGAAACATGAAGTGAGTAAAACAATAGATCCCCATGTATTAAGGTACACCGATCCAAAAAGGTGTGTATGGCTGACCAGGAAATGTAGGAGGAAAAGGCGGTAATCGTGGATACTGTGGCATTTGTGTGTACGGTGGTGGCGGTGGTGGTTCAACCGGTTTCTCTATATAAATTGGTTGTGGATATGGTCTTACAATAGTCACCGGAATTGGTTTACTAATTACAATTGGAATAGGGACAGGATTTGAATATGGCGAGGAATAAGGAAGAGGTATCATTTTAGGCATGTCTTGTTCATAAAAAACTTTAGATTCACTAGTTTGAGGACGATAACTACCAAAACTACCGTAATTTCCATAACCTCCATAATTATTCCCATAACTTCCATAATTATTTCCAAAACTTCCATAATTACTACCATAATTATTACCAAAACCTCCATAATTATCATAATTTCCATAATTCCCGGGCCAAAAATTATCGTTCGGCATCCAGTATGATCGTTTTGATAAACTTTTCTCTTGTTGTGATTCACCTTCATTTTCAGATGATCCCCAATAATAGCTGTCACTTGTTGAATCGCTTCTCACAATAACAAACTCGTTTATGTTCACCTACAAACAAGTCAATGAAACTCAAGTAATGAAACAACTTAGTAATGAAAATTTAATAAATTTTCTACTCTTTTTCTAATATTCCCAAACTGTAAATATGTTTACATTGTAAACCTTTATTTAGGCTGATCGATGTAATTCAGTGGCATCCCTCCATTTCTCCACATTATACATTATTACGTTTCCAGCACAGTGGATTGCTTAAGGAGAAACGGAATCACTATCTTGCACCATGTTAACGTTAAGAACATTTTCTCAAAAACTACTCAACCATTTTACTTCAAATGTTAACACAGTTTCTACAGTACCTTTTTACAAAACCATGAGCTTTTACAAAAAAAAAATAATTTATTTTTACCAAGAAATTGTTTTTAGTCACTACCAGGAACCTGGAATTTGAGGCAATTTTTTATTTTTTATTTTTTTGCAGTTTACTGAAATGACTCAAAAAAACTCATGGTTGTGCAGAGTGGCAAGGTAGATCTAGTGTAAAAATTTGAAGTGGATTAACTGGGTAGTTTTTGAGAAAATGTTCCATGTATGTACAAAAATATAGAATTTTTAGTAAATGGCAAAAAGCATTAAATCATACTAAGGAAGTAGAACAAAATTGAAATGCAGGTTATTTGTCAAAAATAAAAAAGTATTATAGCCAGTCGCATTGACGCAGTTGGTAACGTGCTCGCCTCTCATCATGCGGTCCTGGGTTCGAATCCCACTCAGGCAGGGCATATTTTCATACGTTACAAAAAATCATTTCATCCTCCATTAAACAAAAAGTTACACCCCAACGTTGTCGCTAATGACCTCAGTAGTTGATGTGACGTTAAATAAAAAAAAAAAAAGTATTAAGGAAAATCAGAATGTCAAGTATTATATATCAATGGATTCAGAAAGTCATGAATGGCGCTAAAATTTAAAAATCTAAATAAACATATTTTTTTGCATTCCATCTCCCATTAATCGACTCGGTGATATTGTAAACCACCTTAAAACTTTTATTATCCACAGTAATCAGTGCCACAGTGCACAGCAGCAGTGTTCAGTAGCCACAGCTACTGTTTACTTTTATTATCGGTTGACAGAAGTTACCTGAGAAATTTATTTGGCCAGTTGAACTTTTCAACAAACGAAGTAAAGATGTATAGGTCTAAAAACATCTTTTGAAATAATAATGATGGTGTTTCTCTTGTTTTATTATTTTCCTGAAGTTACTGGTCAAAAAGACTTACTCAGGAGATATATTGTAACCTATAGAAAAATGTACAGGACTGGTTTCTGGTCATAACTCCATTGTGTACAAAAAAAATTTGTAACAAATACCATTAACACTTCATTACACTCGAGGCGGGAAATTCCCGCCTTGCAAAATTTTTGAAATATTTTCATTCCACTGAGTCAGAGGAAGCTGTCGCCCTTGCATATCTTCCGTGTTCAGTCATAACATACAATAATGTGGTTGTCATGCAGGATAACCTTCATAAATTTCTTAGTTTAAAGCGGTAATTCATCGTCCACCTATTACCAACATTGTTGTTATTTATCCTACATTTGTTTTAGTCTTTAAAACAGGGATTTGCTGCCAATCGTAATATAGTCTTATTGGTTTTTCTTTATTATTTTTCTAGTATATTGTGTTCATTCAGAAAAATTTAATAAAAGTACAATATGTTAATACTTTTTAGGAAGATTCATCTAATCAGCGAATCCTCGCCTAGCTGCACTGGTACTGACTGAATCCTTCAGAGATCACCATCTCAACGACGGTGATTACTTTTGAAACATTTCTAGAGAATTACTTGGTTAGCAGTCTTCTGAAACTTATTCAATGGATATGTTTCCTGAGTGATTAAGGAATGTTGGAATAGAATAGTAAAATATCTAGAGCTCCAGTGTTAAGGGACTGAAAGTACCATCTAATCTTTCCAACACAATTAATAAATCAAGATGGCATAAGTGGTATCATTTGTAAAATTCATGGGGACTATCCTTTCATTCGAAAATCAAATTTCCAAAATTACTGCCTTACAGTGAGTTTCATGGAAAATATAAACTTACATAAGAAAATTAATAACTTTAAAACTTATGTAGATACGTATAAAATATTTTAGGCCTAAACCCTAGTTTAATGGTATTGTCATTTTTTATAAACAACAGCATTAAAAATGTTTCACCATTGTTGAACACAAACTTTTGTTGATACAGTATCTAAATCACTCAAGAATGAGTAAAATGTACTACATATTGTTTAAAAATTCTCTCAACAGTACATTTGAGATGGTATTAATTTATAACAAATATTTTGTCATATTTCAGACAATGATTTTGAACACAGAAAAACTTTTATAAATCTGAAATGTTTAGTTTACACCAATCAATTCTTAATGACTGTTTAGATTCAAGATAATTTGTCTTACTTCAGATTATAAGTAACTTCTTATGCCAAATAATCAAAGAGCACAGAATCCTTAGAAACAAATAAAAATAAAATGACTAATGACATATACTTACAAAAAATAAAATAATTGGACAGATTCGCATTGCGGCAAATATTTTACTTCCATGTAACGAATGTTAAAATAAAACTTACTTTTCACTAGTATGGTGAAACAATAATTTTACTTACATCGCAGTACTTATAATGTAAATTATTATGTAAAGATTATTATTGATTGATAAGAGTAGTTCATTAGCGATGAAATTTATGAGTGTATTTTACTCTAATACATTTGAAATTATAATTTTATTACACTAATATTTTACTACATGCAATAAACACTATGATGTAATATCTTTGTAATGCAATAGAAAAGCACACCACAATACATTTACGTTTTAAAATTAAAATATTTTATAGATTCACTTTTCATTTTTGATCATGATTTTCAGGCCAGATCAGTCAGTTATCATCATCTTGCAGCTCTGTAGCCCTTGGTGGTCTTTAGCTTCCTCCACAATCCTTCTACTAGTTGTTAGTGTCTTCTGCCTTTGACACTTATCAAAATCAAATCATTTGTGATATCCATCCACACTTTCTAGGATTGGCCTTCCTTCATTCTTAATCTTGTTGGCGTAGTGGTTAACACAACTAGCTTCTACATTGGGGTCTGGGTTCGATCCCCCATCAGTTCTGGCATTTTTCATCACTAATTTTCATATATCATCATTCTCCACCATCTGCATTAGCAGAAATTGCAAAACAGTCAGACATAAAACAAAAAAAATTAAAAAAATTCCTTCATCCTTTGTATAGTCTTTCCTTCCATATTATCTAGACCAGTGGTTCCCAACCTGGGGGCGATCGCCCCCTGGTGGGTGATTTGGGTTCGCAGGGGAGCGATAAATTTGTGGGGGGCGATAGGGGGGCGATGAGTATTCAAAGACAGAAAAATAAAACTGTACTACAGGGTAGAATCTTTACTGTCGCGGATACATGTTTTTTTTACAAACAAATAGTTTAGTTTGTACAAACAAATAAACTAAACTCTTTGTTGACATTTTTTTATGGTCGAGCTCCTACACATGAGATGAAGAATTCTGGACACAACTGCTTTGGTTGATTATTTGTTGTGAACAACAATAAATCTTTTTTACAGAATAACATACTTTATTATTTATCAACACATTACTTCAAATTAAATTAGGTATACGATGCTAAGAGAAGGGGGCAATAGGTGTAAGTCATCCTTCACAAAGGGGCGATGCCCCATAAAAGGTTGGGAACCACTGATCTAGACCATTCTTGTTACCTTAACCATAATATTCTTTGGGCCTTTATGAAGCGGATTATGTCTCTGCCTTCAATCAGAATATCTGGTTTGTGATTTTTACATACTCTTTTACTCTCCTTCTCTTACCAGTCCTAAAATTTTCCATAAAAAGTTTTTTACGAACCTTTCAACCTTTTTGATTTGTTTCTTACAGAAATCACATCTCACAGGCATAGGTGACCACTGAACGCACCAAATACAAGTAAATTCTAATTTTTTGTGTTTCCAATTACCTATTGATTTCTAAATAACTTTAGATTGGCAAAGTAGACTCTATTTCTCAATTGACTTTGTTCTCGTACGGAGTCACTTACTACAGTTTTATGGTTCAAGGTATTCCCCAAGAACTGAAATTCCTTAACTTCATCAAACCTTTTTTTCTTCAACAATGAACTTACAATGTACTTGATTCATCAGTCAAAACAATGTACTTTGTTTTGAGCTCATTTACTATGAGACCATCATTTCTTGCATGTCGTTCCATTTCTTTATGCACCTTTCCCTTTTAAAGGTCCCCAGTCCTTCAAACACTTGCCAGAATATAGCTATCAAATTTTAAGTAATGTATTGTTAAAGAAGAAGAAAAACAGAAGAAAATTAGTGATGTCATGCGAAAAAATAAAGTTTAATGATAAGTACGTTTTTATTATTAAATATAGTATTGCAACCTAAACAACTGTACATATTTTAATTAGTGTATGTACTATATTTACAAATTTATTTTATTGTTAATTTATCTCTTTCAATGTGACCTTTTTATGGAAAAAACAAGTAAGGTCAGTTTATTATACGTATATTATTATTAAATTAATTTACTCCAACATAAACAATTTATATTTTACTCATTTTAAACATGAATATTGCCTTTTAAACAAAAATTTGATAATCCGAACAGCCACGGTTTTTATTAGTTTGGTTTAGCAAGCTTGCACTCTACCTTATATAACTTACTGAAGATCTTCATCACAAAGATTTGCCTAACATTTATCTCAAATAGATATACAAAGCATCAACTCAATCTACAATCCCGTAAGTTAAGAGTAACTACAATATAGAGAAGTAAACTGTTTTAGGGTTTTAATTTCAAGAACACTTAATTTTACACTAATTTAACACTAATTTTATTAAATAAATACAGTTTTTCTCAGACTTTGACATAATCCATTAATATGTTCATCATAGCAAAGCAAAAAATCTACTATTATCACTAAGTACTTAATTTTGACTATTTCATAATTATTTAGCCAACTGGAAACAGAGAAAATCCTCAGAAGCTATGAATTGTTTAGTGCTGAAATTTTGGCTGGCTGTGAATTCGGAGAAAAACACAGAAATGAGTCTTTAAGCAGATATTTATCCAGTTCCTTCTTAATAAATTTTAGCCCCATTTCTCCTGTTTTTTTTTCTGTATCCAAGTTTGGTGCAGCAAACAAAAGTATAGTGTGTCTACAAAAGCTATCACAGTGTCATTTGTTTGCAGTTTGAAGAGAGGATTTACATACTTAATATTAGGGTCTTAATATTTGTAAGAATTGTGAGTTTGTGTTGGTATTTTACCGATGCTGCACAGGTGAAAGTCTGATCTGAAGAATACTAACGGTGGTTAATGTTTAGAGTTAAAAATAATACACTTAACATGCGCTGTAGCTGACACTACAATTTGGATTGTAATTTGTATTGGATGACAACATTGATAGGTCATTTATTTGTAAACTTGTTTTAATGTATTTTTTTTATATAACCACCATTTACTTGCTTTTTTGGTTATCATAACAGATTCTAGTGAAATGGCGGTAAAACAAATAGAAACTTTAAAAGAATGTGCTGAAAAAGTGGGCTTGCAAATATCCTTTGAAAAGACCGTATTTACGACAACGAATCTAGAAATCGCCAATTTGCAAACCAAATATGGAGAAATTAAAAGAGTAGCTTATTTTAAATATCTAGGAGAAACTATCTCTGAAAAATATTCACAACAAGAAAGAATACAAAAAGCTCGTAGAGGCCTGGGATTGGTGCAAAACCTTTATAATAAAAAATGTTTATCGCTAAATACCAAAATTAGACACTACAATACAGTAATTAAACCAGGAATGCTATATGCCAGCGAAACTTTATCACTAAACAGGAAAACAGATATGGAAAATCTAAAGAAAGAAGAAAGAATGATAATCAGGAAGATTCTGGGACCGAGATGGACCGAAAATGGATATAGATTACAGAAAACGTCTAAAGTTGAAGAATATTCTAATGTAGAGACAGACATGAGGAAAAGACGCCTTAAATTCTGTGGCCATATAATGAGGCTTCCCGATCACAGACTAACAAAAAAAATAGTAAAATACGTAGCATCCCTCGTTAATGGAGGAGAATGGATCCGAAATGTTAAAAAAGACTTGGAAATGGCTAATATTGTGAAAGAAGACTTTTGACACAAGAAACAATTTTAGGAGGAAGGTTGAGAAATGGGAAGTTAAACCAGAGACAAAAGCTCCGAGAACTGGAGTAAAATGGAGTGAAGAAAGAAAAGCTAAATTCTCGCAAGAAATGAAAAACTGGTGGGCAAATAAAAAGAACAAGAAACCCCAAAACTGAACCATCTTTACTTAGCGTCTTCCACTTTGGGAGTTTTACGACTAATAATAATAATAATAATAAGAAAAAGAATCAACCCTAGTACTCCACCTTGAGGAAGCCGAATTCTATGTTAAACTGGTCACTTAAATGACCATTAACTCTCACTCTCTTATTTGATTAGACAGGTGGCTACCGGAACAGTTCCCATGCTTCCCCTCTTCTACCATAATTGTTTAGCCAGTCCAGAAAGACACACAAATGCAAGATGGCGGATCCAAGATGATGAACAAAATTATTTGATTTATCATAAAATAGTATTTTGTATTCGAGTGAGGTTCACATTTGTATATATCTCAAAATTTCCCTTACATTCGAAACATTAAGCTGTTCTCGGTCTTTTCACCCACCTTGTATAATTTATACAAATTTATACACAAACGATAAACCTTATTTTCTCACTCAATAGTATCAAAATTCAAGATTTGTCATTCATTAATTGAAAAATTGCCATGAATCTCCACAATCACTAAAATGAAACTCATTTTTGGGTTCTTAATAACTCTTCCAAATTTGTGGGAAAATTGAAAACTTGTATTGCTCCTTTTTTCCTGAATACATACTGATATTAAGCTCAACTAGTTGAATTAGCTCAACTGCAACTAGTTCAATTTCTAGAACTCCTATGTGACACAAATTCCCTCTTCCACCTGAAGCTACTTTTCTTCAGGATTAGTTTAAACTTCCTCTACCTTCATTAGTTTTCATTTACATAATTGTCATAGTTGACATGACTATACAAATGTTGGTTCACAAATCTTTTAAAAGTTTTCAAGCGAGAACCAAGTCTTAATAATTTAAAATAGACATATTTATAACGGAAATATTTCTTTATTGACTAATCTTAGTTTTTTTATAAGTAGGTAAGATGGTCTAAATAACAAAAACATTTCTAATACATACTATTTTTTACAAATCAAGATTTATTATATTTCTTAAAATTTATTACATATTCAAATCAACAAAATTTAATTATAATTGCCTTATTTTACATGTTACTTTAATTATGTTACTTTTTACATAGGATTTATATATGTAGTAATTCAACATGTGATATGTTATTAGTGACATGGAAGGAGTTTTATCATCAATCTCACTATATTTCCCCAAGAATTACAGCCATTAAAAGCCCTAGTATGATGTAATATTCGTAAAATAAATACAAATTTCAGCTATGGCGCTAATGAACAACCAATCTTTCTATTGAGTGAAATTCCAGAATCATGTCCTTACTCTTGCGGAGCCAATTTTTTAACTTCATGAAATGATTTATAACTTAAAAAATATTTTATTTTTGATGTCTTAAGCTCTGTTTTATCCGAAATTCCTTTTTGAAATCATATGAAGACTAACTGAAGTTACAAAAAGATATCTATTATTTAAATAGATATCTTTTGTGTTAGATAGATATCTTAAGTGCTACTTATTTAAAGTAGCGCTTGTGAATGCTCTGAGATACTGGAAACTTAACTTTGGTGTTATTGTATTTCTGCAAAACTTCACAGTCTAGTTATTGGATTATAACGAAAATTATAACTTGACAAAATACTACTTTTTAAAATAAATAAATTTGAGTACTAGTAAAATTGATTAACCCAAGTAGAGGTATTTAAAGAAGAGTAAATTGTGGGGGAAATTTTGGGTATTGTGAAGATCCCCCACCACTCATTCCACCACCCATCCCCCCATTCATTCCACCACCCATTCCGCCACCCATTCTACCTCCCATATCACCTCCCATTCTACCTCCCATATCACCTCCCATTCTACCTCCCATATCACCTGCCATTCTACCTCCCATATCTCCTCCCATTCTGCCTCCCATATCACCCCCCATTCCACTTCCCATCCCACCACCCATTCTACCTCCCATGAAACCACCCATCCCACCACCCATTCCTCCCATCCCTCCACCCATTCCTCCTCCCATCCCTCCACCCATTCCTCCTCCCATTCCACCACCCATTCCTCCTCCCATTCCTCCTCCCATTAAACCCCCTATACCACCTCCCATTCCTCCTCCCATGAAACCACCCATCCCACCTCCCATTCCTCCTCCCATCAAACTATCCATTCCAAATTGTGGTGATGGAAATATTGGTGGTAGTGGTGGTGGTGGGGGTGGAAACGGGAATGGTGGTATTGGAGGAGGGGGTGGTGGAAGAGGGGGCATTGGTACTGGTCTAGGTACGAAAATCGGATGTGGAACTGGATAAGGTTTTGGAACAGCAACCGGATAAGCTCGATTTACCGGAACTGGAACAGGTTGTAATGTTTGAACATAAACTGGTTTTTGAACAAGAAATGGAACGGGATTCGGAACCGGTACTGGTTTTGCAATCGCTACAGGTATAGTGTGTGTTATTTGAACCGGTACGGGTTTTGGAACCGGAACTGGGTAAGGATCAGGGTAGGGTACAGGTATCGGTTTAGGCACTTGTGCGATAAGTTGTCTAGGCTGAGTAGGGTTTATACCCCAAGAACCAGGTGACCAATATGATGCTCGTTTTGTTAAATTTTTCTCTCGCAAAGATTCAACTTCAAAGTTCTCCGATAATCCCCAGTAAAATCCATCAGTTGCAGAATCACTTCTTACAGAAAATAGATCGATGATGTTGACCTAAAAGTACATAAATAGATTAAATTAATAATTTTTTAACTGAAAGCTAAAAATAAGTAGCCAGATTGGAATTTTGTGTGTTGTCAATCGCAGTGATGAAATAAAATACTGCTTAAGTACAATAGGTACAAAATAGCAAGGTAGTTTACATGGAGAATTCGTACAGAAGTATGTCAGAGTGCATGACATTAATTGTGCGAGGTGAATCATCAGTGTTTTAGCTAAGGTGACGAAATCTCACTGCATGAGACAATCACAATAAACAAAATCAGACCGAATGACACAAGATACAGTACTAAACACCAGTGGTTAAGTGACACCAGTCACGCCCGTCTCACAACCGTTCTTGCAACCGAGATCATTCATTCATATTATGTAGCCTATCACATAATAGTACTTTCGTATTTGTATGATTCACAAAACTCAATGAATTTCGGTATTTAAGTTCAGTACATGATCAAAATGGATATATGCAATTATTTTTTTAATATAATTGAGAATGGGGTTGTTAATAAGGAAGGGTAAAAAATTATTATCTCCATTAATAAGAGTTTTGTCAAAAAATGTTTTATAACAAAAGTTATGAAACATTTAAAGGCAAATAAATTTTGTTATTTGACATTTTTCATTTTCTTAACAAAGATATTTCCAATTTTATATTTTGTAAAAGTACGGTAAAATATTTTTGTTTGGTTTATTTAAAGTTGCATCAACTGCTTGGTTATTAGCGATTACGGAGGGGTATGTATCTAGAACAGTGGGTTTTGCCTTGTGAAATTTTTGAGATCCTAGCAGGAAATCAAACCCAGGATCTCAGCGTTGTAGGCTAGCGCACTAATCACTACGCTACGGAGGCGGTCGCAAAAATATTATGTCTCAATAAGCTACATTGTTATATTAGTGTGCATTAGTGAGAGCATAACTGAGCTCCATGTCAGTAACCATTCCTTAGCTCACCCCACCCTACAACACTCGGACAGATAGTCAAAAGTTTTGACACATCAGTCATTGAAAGTTATTTGGTTAGCCATCGTGGAGTATTTTCTGCTTTGGGGTAACTTTGTAAATATTAGATCACGATATAGTTAAAGACTTGGAGATGGAGGCAAAAATACCAAGAGGTAACTAGATTAAGAGTGAAGTGGATGGGTTCAGTTATAGATGAACTGCGAAAAAGATGCGAGGAGAGATGGTTCAATAATAGAGAGAAGTGAAGAGGGGATGTATAAGGCCCGACTCGAGGAAACTTTGAAGAAGGATAAAGAAGATGATGGTGGTGATGATATCTAAAGAATGGATTTATTTCACAAATTAAATATAAAAGCTTCCAAGAATTCAAATCAAACAAACACAATTATTTTCCTACGTATAATTAACAATGGCTCCATCTAAATGCTAACAAATTCAAAACCAGTAAGAAATTATTTATTTCTGGTAAATAAAAATTTCCTCTTTTAAATTTTAAAATTTTGGAGGGTTTATTGTCTTCTGATATTTCTTTTTATTGTTTCATTTTTTATTACTTCCCTCTATTACTTTTTTGGAGTATAAAAGAATTAATATCCTTTTGTGAATGATGGGCAAATGTTACCCTTTAGGGACCAAAGTTACCCTGGTTTAAGAAAGAATGTTTTATCCCACTGTTGAAGGATTACTAAGGGATGTTTTCAATGCAGCTGAGTTCGGTATTTTCTTTTTTGTACGTCTGTCTGTTTTGCAATTTCTGTTAATGCAGACGGTGGAGAATGATGATATATGAAAATGGGTGATGAAAAAATGCCAGACCTGATCTGGAATCGAACCTGAGACCCCGGCGTAGAAGTCGGGGTCACAGTGGCAAAAATAAAGCAGAACACGTTATTTATAGCTGAGTACTTGTACGATCAGTACGGTAGTAATTTAAAGCTTTCTTATTAAATGAGCCTATTCTACTTGTTTCCCGGCTAAGACGCTGTCATGTCTAATCCGCTAACATGGAGTTGTCCCTTAAAAATCTTAATATTAAGCGGATTTTACAGTGTGCCAAAAATGATGAGAAACTGATATGAACTATGAATCTTCAAAACTTATTTTTACATATAAGTAATAAAATATTATTAAAAGAGTAAGGTCAATAAAATAGCAAGGTTGGTTTCCTCCGTGAACAAAGAAAATCTAGAATTAAAAAGAACTTTTTCAAACTCATTTTGACGTAGCCTATGTGGTTCAGACACCACCACAACTAAACGAGTATGTGAAAAACTGAAATAAAGATACTGAAGACACTTAAAGGGGTGTAAATAAATGGGAGTTGTTGAAAGGGGGGTTAATATAACAACAAAAGTTTCATGCAGCTAGAATAGATTCCGGGTGTCTAGCAATTCGGATTAATTACAAATACCAGAAACAAAAGACCTATTAATAAGCCCTTAAAATGATGGAAAGACAGTAGACCAGTGTCAGAACAACCTAACAAAAATAAAAACAAAATAAAATAAACATAAACAACCTGACAGAGGGCATGTCCTTTAAAGACGAAGAAGACGACGTAAAGTGTGTAAATAATAAAAATATTGCTAGAAATGTCAGTTTTTTATTAGCTCTAAACACAATGCGTAATTATAAATACTAAAAGCCTAACGTCTAATTTAAAAATCAGTGCTGTGAATATTTTCTATAGCTAAACTGATAAAAATCCTAAACTAAAAATCTAAACTGATAGAAATCCTTCTCCACTTGAGAAAAGTGTGTAATGAAATGCAATGGCTCCAACTGTTACTAAATGCATTTCAACTGCTAGAATAACGTTGCTGATTCTTTCAATCAACATTAAAAGTATTGACTTTATGCCGAACGACATCTCAGATTGATTAAAAACTACATTGTAAAAACCTTAATCAGGCTGAGAAAGGTGATTAAAGATCTTCCGGAAAGCCATAAGGATTTATTTTTGGGTTGACATCCCATTAGGTTATGAAGGGCCTTTAAGAAAAGCTCTAATGGAAATTGGTGATAATTTTACTTACAATCCTGACCTTACACCGGAAGATTCCCATGTGTTAAACCTATAAAAGAATCTTTTACAGAGATGTTAAAAACCTGATGCAGATTTTCGGATATTGGACAAGAATTTTTCATTATCATTGAGAAAATCAAGTCAACGATACGGGTGTCCCACGGAATTTAAACCATAGGAAAATAGCATTGATTTTTATTAGTTTGTTAATATTTTATTCCCACGAATAGGCCTTAATGAAGACTTGTTTATAGTCAGAAATCATTAGAAAATGTTTAGACCTTTTAAAATATATCAATTTTGATACATTTTAAGCTGTATTTTAGCTCAAATACAGAAATACAGAAATTTGTAACCGTTTTCCATTAAAGTATTGTAAATTTTATCAATTTTTCGCATTAATCTAAAAGCAATAATAATCTAAAATTATTGCAACAATCAGCTGTCTGAAAATTAAATGTTGCTGAAGGAAATAGGCCTATTTAGGTATAATAATACTGAATTTTCTTCAAAAAAAAAAAACAAAATTTTTAAAAGTAAATAATTTTAGATGATAAAACAAATTGTCAAAATTAAAAAATAAATAAACAACTTTTTTTAATATTTCCAATATTTTTTGAAGAATAAAAAATTTACCGCTGATGGATTCGACCATGGCGTTCTCTAATTACTAACTAAAGAACGCCATGATTCGACCCACTTACTTTGCACCTCCGGACCAGAACGTTACCATTACTCCAAACATAACAATAGGAAAATTGGTTAAAATTTACAGTACTAAAATGAAAAACTGTTAAAAATTTATGTAATATCTGTATTTAAGCTAGAATACAGCTTAAATGTATCAAAATTGATTTTTTTTAAAGGTCTAAACATTTTCTGATGATTTCTGACTATAACAAGTCTTTATTTATTCGTGGGAAGAAAAAATTAGCAAACTATTGAAAATCAATGCTATTTCCCTATGGTTCAAATTCCGTGGGACACCCGATATGTCCATATTTAATTCATCCAGAGAGAGAGAGTAGTACCCATGTGGCGTTAGAATGAGACTACCGGTTCACAGGCTGCTGGGTTTAATAAACTACCTGTATATTCAGCACATAGGTTACTTCATAAACATACTATACAAGAAATAAACGCTGTGAATGAATTCGGCATGTGAACTGGTATGGTGGCAGTCGGTCGATCAAGTGAATATTGCGACAGCCACTGGCTGAAACAGTTGTTCAGTGAATTGCTTACTCTCATGACTCAATGAATATAGTTTAAATAAACCAGTACGTAGGGAAGTAGATATTCAACTACAGTTTTAGATAGATAAGGAGAACCTTCATGAATGTCTCAATTTATTTATATACAAATAAGTTACAATTAATTTTTGGAATCTTCCTTTAAAATTTATTACACTTTCGATTGATTAAGTCAATTAGGCCTACGTTATTTATTAAAAAGTTTTGCTTTGCGTTTACGCTTTTATTAAAACTAGTTTGAAATATTTTTTGTCAAAATTTAAAAAAAATCTCAACACTGACGTCTACATGATGTTGAAATAACATTATCAAAACGTTAAGGTACGGTTTCATTTGTGCGATCGTCGCATGCGATTACTGCATGCAGCCGTTGCATGCGTCACTGCCATTACTCATCAAATGGTTTCTTAAGAAGAGGTTCCGTTTATGCGTCCGACGCAAGCGATCGCATGCGTCGGCTGCATCGACTGCTTTGGTAACCAGCCACCTGCATCAGTCGCATGCGTCTGGAAGTTGAAAATGAGTTTTTCCAAAGACGCTGACGCAAAACTCATTGAGTAAGTTGCAGAAAAACTACAACTATTTGATCCTTCAAACTTGCTTTCATCGTCTAATAGATACAGTAAACTCCCGCTAATCCGAAATAATTGGGGTGAGCCGATTTCGGATAAGCCGGATTTTTTAAATAACAAGAAAATGGTGTTTTATTTAAAACATATATTACTGTGTCCTAAAACTTTTATTCGTAGACTACGATTTAATTGTCAAATATTTTCCGTACATTTTAATTCTCTTTTGAAAAGTCAAAAAAATTTTTTGTTTTTATTTTACATTAGTTTTCTTACCGAAATGTCCCGTCAACATGTAGGTAACTAAAAGTACATCAGTGGGCGTTGCTTCGATGGTTTTGACCACGCGTTAACGTTTACTCGATGCTGTTAAATATAATTTCACTTCCACTACCAGTACGTAACTTTAATTAGCTACAAAACGAAATTAAAACTACATTAAGGCCAAGACACTACCGTACCCATTCAACCACAATACATTACTAATTGAATGTTTACAGCAAAGGCGATGTAGCCAAAATAAACAGTAGGCCTAGTAGTAGGTTACCGCTCCAAGGAAAATACTCATGTTATCGGTAAAAATTCTGTCTGCAGTGCTGAATGTCATATAGGCATACTTTACGTGCTATAATTAACAGTTCAGTTTGCTTAAATAGTATTTTGGTACAGAAATAGAATTTACAGTATATATTATTTTTATTGTTTTTATTACAGTTATTTGTAAAAAAGCTACATTTAAAATACTGAGTATTTTTGACGTTTCGGATAACCCGGGTTAACATGCAGTTGGATCGCTCGCACGTTCCACTGCACAAACGAAACTACCCTACCTATCCTCCGTCACAGTGACGGATTTCCCACTAGGCACACTAGGCCAGTGCCTAGGGGCGGCACGACCTGACAGGTGCCGCTAAAATAATAAGAGATAGATTGTTGGGCAACAGAAACAATGCTGTTGATGAATTGAAGCAGCTTTTTCTGTCTCTCGGTGTTTTTATGAATACCTGTATTTTTAGTTTGTTGTAGTATAAACCTTTTAAAATGTGATTAAAATCTAATTAAGTATCTTTTGGTGATTTTAACAACACCCGTTTATGAACTCGTAAGATTTACTTTTTTTTAAATTGAGTAATAACTTTGGCACAGATGTGGCATGTTTCAAAAGGGCGGCAGTCAGAATAGTGCCTAGGGGCAAAAAATTTATAAATCCGTCACTGCTTCGTCAGTCGCATGCGTTACTGCATGCAGTAATCGCATGCGACGATCGCACAAACGAAACCACACCTTTAGACTGACAAAAAAAATTGTTTAACTTTTTAAACGATACCTTAGTAACAGAAACCCAAATCAGTAAAGGTTGTTGTTGTTTAGGTCATCAGCCAAAAGGCTGGTTTGAACCTGTAGAGGTTTTACTAAGTAAAACGAGGAGTGAGGTGGTTTACCATTGCCTTCCTCACTGAGTGGAAAAGTACGCTTATCAGCATGCCGGGCCCTCTGAAAAGCACATATTTTCCACTCTGCAAACGACACCTTCACTTCATTCACCACAGGGTCTGGCTGTATAATGAAATTCATTACTTTCAGAGAAGATAACTCTGATTAGTGTCTTTTACACCTCTACCTCTTCTGTTCTTAAATGATTCAGTCATTTAATTGGCTGACCATGTGATAAGAAACAGAACTATTTATTTTAGCCCTGCAACGAACAGAGTGAGTGTAAATAATTTGACACTCCACCTGTCCGTTATGGGCAGCAGTAAAGGTTACTAATCTCAAATACGATAATATACTTACAACGAATACAACTGAATACGACATTCGCATGATGATTATGGTTTTACATCTGTAAAATTTCACAAATCAAGTTAAAAGTGACAACTATGTATTTATCAAACATTGTAGTTTGTTCTCGCTTGAGCTGTTTACCAGTAGACTGAATAAAACCATAAAAAAATAATCGAATAAAATTTTATCATAATTTTTTATTACTCCATTAATTACAATAAATTTAATTTGACAATTAAGTAAAGAAAACCAACAGATTTCACACTTACTAAAAGAAAAAAACGTAGTAGAGTTAGGTTGACGAATAAGAATCATACATGTAAAAAAAAAATATTTTAGGCTTATAGGCCTAGTTTAACCTGTCGTTTTATCGACAACAAACTAGTTAAATGTTATCGTAAAATCTTTCCGTGAATTATTAATACACTGTACATTAATATAGATCTATAAAATAAATTTGATCTACTTTGCTTGAAAAATTTAAATTACTTACCTTATTTTTATTCACAGAGTAGTTATCTCAACCTGCTTTCGACCCGAGCGTATCTTTTATATCATTCATAAAAAAGTCAAGTAGGTCTACTTTCTATAAAAAATTGTTAAATTGTAACTACTAATGTTTCAAATATAAAATAACTTTCTTCAGTGTCTTTGTTTCTGTATTTACTCATTGCAGGATTTGAGGGTAGGGAAAATAAATTGACAAAAAATCAAGAAAGGTCCTTCAGTTTTTTTTTTTTGAAAGAAAGCTTATCGTTAGTGTAATTCATAATAGATAAATTATAGTATGTATTTTTTTGTTTAAGTTACGTCAACATCTTGGTTACTTGTGACTACATTGGTTTGAACTTGTAATAATTTTCCGGAAGACGAACCCGGGACTTCCGCTTTGCAGCGTAGCACGCTAACCACTGGGCCACGGAGGCGGCCAATAGATAAATTTTTTTTTAAATAGTTATTAACTCTCAATATTTGGAACCTTTTTTTATGAAACATGGTTAATCCAGAATCAAGTGTTTTAAAATAGTTTTGGTTTCCATAGGTTTACGGGTAGGCCTAAAAAATAATGGTGGAGTTGGAGAAAATTCACCGTGTTAGATTTTCATATTTCATTGGTGTGTGCCCAATACAAGGAGACGAGTATGGATACATATCTTGAATGTCAATTTTGAATATATCCTGAAAATAATGAGAATGACAGATACTAGGTTATCCAAAGAACTTGACAGGTTGGTGGTGAATAGAAACGGGTGATTTAGAGCGTGGTTGTGGCTGGTAGAAAACAAACTACAATAGTCGGCTGGAAGATAGCGTGGAGGAATAGAACAGAGGTCAGAACAATATTATTATTTTAAACAAAAACTATAAAAAAACTTGTAGGAATGGCCGTCTCCTTAGCGTAGTGGTTAGCGCATTGGCCTGCCACGGGGAGGTCCCGGGTTTGATTCCCGGCCAGGGTCTGTAAATTTTCACGTGCCGAATCCTACAGTAATGTTCATAATCCAATGAAGTCGCTAATAACCAAACAAAACAGTTGATGCGATTTCTGTAAATTAATTTTAAAAAAAACTAGGAAGTCGATAAGTGGGTTTTTGGATGGCAAGCAAGTCGAATGAATTTGGTAGACTTAATTCAGATCTTAGGGATAAGACGTGCCGGTACACCGTAGCTGACGACTACGATATCATGTTTTATAAACATGACATTTTTAAAATGTTGAGATAATATGCATTCCTTTTAAAAAAATCTGAAAAAGTACTTGGTGGTTGAAACGTTTCATAGCGTACAAGTATTCTTTCTAAACAGTAGCTAATAGATCAACGTGTGATTGAATTATGTGTTTCAAGTGTTATAACTTCTTGACATGTCTTATACTCCCTCGGGAGTCTCCTGGAGGTTTTTAAGAAAAAAAGACATTAAGGGAAAGATTGGATGGTTTGGAATTAATTTTTATTCAGTAAGAGAGGAAGGGGTAAGATTGCGTTATATGTATAATCTACGGGTAGGTGCAAGATAGTATCAAAGGAACGTGGTTCGGCAGTGCAGTGGTGGAGGAGAGGGCAATAAACTTTTCGGTGTGAGATTTTTTTTTCTATTTTATGTATAATATTAATTTGATATTGGTTAATGTTTTTAGTTGTGACTTAATATGTAGTTTTTCTTTAAATTAGATATTGTGTTATTATTTTTATGTTGAAATTGTTAGGGCTAATTTAATATTCAAGAAACAGCTAAGATGAGCTGTGAAAGTGAACATTTTGTGATAAAAGATGAATCGGATATTTAGTCGTAATTAATAAGTAGTCCTTTTCAAAGTTTTTGGACAGTTTCCTTTGATCTTTTCAAACGATTGTCTGGTCTCTTTTGGGTTCTGTGCAGCAGCCTTCCCATCCCTACCCCAAAATTTGACATATCTAATATATACTGTCACCGAATGGCGACATTAAGCGGTGTGGGGAAACCTTAAAATGTTTGCTCCCCTGAAAATTTCAGTGGGGGTCGTCTAGGGGAGAGTCGGTCATAGTCGTCGTGACGGTCGAGGAAAGGGGCGACACGGCATCTCGCTCCAGCGAAGACGTCACCTTCTTCCCTCGTAGCAGTGCATCGATGGCTGATTCAAAGGGACCCGTTGGGCGCAACGCTCGGTTGAGGGACCGCTGTGGGCATCGCTCGCCGCAGCAAGCGATGATGGTCGGCCCCGGTAGACGGCGGTTACGGTGTCGGGTCGGCAAGGGGAAGCATCATCATCTTCTTGCGGGTTAGTCGTTGGGTCTTCGTCGGAGTCCGCTAGGCTAATGGTGGATGTCTAGTCAGAACTGTAGAGTGGAATGGAATGACGATCGGGCTCAGTAGAACGCTCTCATATAGTAATCAGAGGCACGGTTACTAGCCCTCTGCAGTGCCGACAAATGTCTGCCGGAAGTATTGACGGCTTCCCTCTGTCGTTTTTTTTTCGGCCCGGACCACAGTAAGGCTACCTATCAAAGGGGGTGACGTTGACAGTAAAATAAACGTTTATATTTTTATTTATTTACAGAAAAACCCAAATTACTGAACAGTTTATATACCTACTTCATGTAAAAGCATATGACTAGAAATTAACATTCTTATATGCTACCTTTTAATAAAAACTTCAGTGTAGGATGAGATAAGCGATTCCACCTGATCAAGATGCAGTTATACCTCATGGTGGTAGAAAACAGAGAAAATATGGCGTCGTACTCTTATTACAGAGAGTACTGCCTCGTACTTTACAGTCTAGCGCATTTTATTGAAAAAAGTAGGCTGACATAAATTTATGTTACTCCATCCAACCAAGGATGCAATGAGGCCTCGTAGCTCATGGTTCTGCATGGTATCTGTCTCTTGCCAATAGGCAGAGTTATCAAGGGTTGAACAATCTACATAAAATTGACGACAGTGTTTATTTACATTTCTTTAGAAAAAATATTTTGTTTTCAATTTGTGCATGTGTAAAAAAGAAAACTAACAAACCAACTGTTCATCTATTCCGTCACCCATTCCGTTATCTTACGATGTCATGATTTGGGCTGCATTCAATCCGTCAAAGGAAAACCGTTAAGTATCTGATAGCTTAAGAAAGATTAGGTTGTGTCATCAAAATTATTATTTCCGTAATACTAAAATATATTAACAGAATAATGCATTCGTAGCGATTCAACTTGATCGACGAAGCAGTTAGGCCTGGTGGTTGTAGGTCGAAAAAATTGTATGTCATATATATATTACAAAAGACACTACATCACATGTCTTAACGCTTGAGCATTTTATGAAAACAGCCATGAGACTGAAGTGTTTATTTTTAGTTAAGACTATTAAGCACGTGGTTAATGCAGATGGTGAAGAAAGATAAATAAAAATGACTAAAGAAAAAAATTGAAGAACCGTTTTTCAAGATTTATTAAAATTTTTAAAAACTTTATAAACAAAAACGTTTACACGAAGGAAACCTAAAAGCATTTAGAAGCTTTGATTTCATTAAACAAAGGACATTATTAAATCTACTACCAATTAGTTCATCAAGAAGTTTTAGAGTAGTAAAAAGGATACAGAAATCAAATGAAACTGCTAAGTTGAAGATACGAGGCATATTCGTAAAGTAATTATTTGTCATAAAAAAATTGCTCGTTTTCTACAAACTTACTACATTTTTTTACAGTCACCTTTTACTTCTAAGCACTTTTCGTAATGCTACACCAGCGTCTTTAAACACATCTCCATAGAAGTTCACCATCTGGAAATTAAACCAGTTGACAAGCAATCTCTACTCAAGTTGGAAAATGATGGCTACCATTTTCTAAGATGTAAAGATTCTTTTGGTTGATTTCATGGAATTGGGACAACATGTGCAGCTGACGTGTACTGCGAAATTCTCACCAAACTGAGACATGTGAAACAACAGATGGTCATCCAGAATAGTCTTCCATTAAAACACGCATCCTCACACCGATACCTGAACCAAGGAGGATTCAAGATTTTGGTTGGGAACTTTTTGATCACCCACTCTACAGTACTGACCTTGCACCTAGGGACTATTTCCTCTTCTTGCACTTGAAACAATGGCTTGGTGGACAATGCAACGGTTTGAAAACGATAAGGAATTCAAGACTGCCATTATTAACTGGCTCAGTTCTCAGGCAGCAAACTTCAATGCAGAGGGGTGGAAAATGCAGGTGCAGAATTACAAAAAGTGCTTATAAGTGAATGGCGACTACGTAGAAAAGTGAAGTACATTTGTAGGAAACTAGAACTGTCAATAGAACTAGTGTGCTCAATAGAAATGAATGACTATTTGGGTAGCAGTAAATGGCTTAGTTCTGCGGAACAACTGCTAAATTATTATTATTTACATGTATATATTTAGTTATTTATGGATTTTTCTCTTGACATCCCCTATGAATTATGTCCTAATAGATAAGTGCAGCGTTTTCAAGGATTTCTATCTGTTGCTGCACTTTTTCTACTCAAGTAGGTCAAGTAGGTGGCTGTAAAGGGCAAGGGAAGGCCATAAAAAAATTACATATTGTTGGGTTTGATGTATCCAGAATAACCAATGAACTAAAATCTAAATTAACAGAAATTATTTAAAAAATACACATCAAATTTTCTTTTCTCTGCTGCTCAAATTTAACAATTTTTTTCGCAACAGCAATAAATAATTGTACTAATAACAGTGTTAGTAAAAGGACCAATTTATTTAAGTTCTTCAGGATCACAGATTTCTTCAGGATTGGTAAGTTCAGGAAAACAATTTGGTATCAATATCCACAGTTAAGAAAATAACACCCATCAAATAATTTACTGTTCAAATACATTTATTTTCAATTTTAAATACTTCAGATCTTTGTATATTATTTTGTACTAAACATTTTAAAAATCTTTAAATAGAAAAACCTTTCATCTATTAAAATAACAAACTATAGTTTCAAAAGAATTAATGCAGGATCTTCAAGGTCATAAGTAATGGCTGCAGTTTTTTTTCACTTACATTTTGATTATTTGACTCTGAAGCTTGCATTCCATCAATCTTGAGCTACAATAATAAATTATGAGTTTAATAATACTGTAAAACTAGAACACAGTTTCTTATAAAATAGGTTTTATGCTATATTTTTGTGCCAATGCTTATTTATTTTAGTTTAAAGGTACTCTGTTTTTGATATGCAGACATAAAAATAAATACTTTTACAGCGTTATACATAAATTTCTTAATACAAAACAATTTTTAAATAGTTTTGTATTCTCCTTCATCATGTCTTTCCTCTTTTTAATCTGGACAACTCCTCCTTACTCTACCACATGGTGGAAAAAATACATGGTTGTGCTCATTTCTCTACTTAATTGGGTCTGAACCACTTAACTACATCGCTCATAAAATATGGAGTCCTGCCAATTTTGCTTGTCTGCTGTCATAAAGTAAGCTGATGACAGGAAGCATTTTATTAAATAAAATTTGGTAAATTATTAATCGACAAGGAAATTTATCAAGTCTAAACATTGCTAAGAAAAGTTTGTTAGAATGAATGTATTACTATGGTTTTTGTGAAATTTGATTAAAAAATCTACTTAGTAAGAGATATTCATTCTGTTATTTAAAATAAATTATTACTGAAGCGCGACACAAAGATTAATTATATTAATAAAACCGTATCAGAAAACAAACAAGTGTATAAAACTGTAGCTGATATCTTAAGACAGTCTTCACCACTAAGTAGAGTAAATGGTTCTGAAGCACCGCATGAAATAATGGGAAGGTGACTGCAAAGAAATGACACCTACAGATTTACAAAAGTTCATTTGAAACCCCAGAGAAATCATCTGCCTCAACGCATAAATTGTATCTACAACCTTATTAAAATTTATTTCAAATAATGGGAAGGTGACTGCAAAGAAATGACACCTACAGATTTACAAAAGTTCATTTGAAACCCCAGAGAAATCATCTGCCTCAACGCATAAATTGTATCTACAACCTTATTAAAATTTATTTCAATGGATTAAAGGGATTATAGAACAATCTCCTGTGAAATGTTCCAAGCAGATAGAATTGTTTGAACAGTAAATTTATCTGCTTTTTTTACAAGAATTTACTTGCTGCTGTTGAAGGGTACTTTCTTCAGGAAAACTTTCTTTTATAACACTTAATATCTGAGCGGTTTTTATCTTGACATTAGTTGATACTGCACAGGCAGTCATTTTTAGATTAGCTTCAGTAACTTGCAGAGAATATTACTTCACTTGTGATTGAGACCTCACAAAAATATTTTAAAGAATATAAACCTACTATTCTGCCTATAACAGGCAGGTGGAGCATTCAATTATTTGCACTCGATCCAGGACTATAAAAAAATAGTTCTTATCAGATAATCAGCCAATTACATGACTGAAGCATTTAAGAACAGAAGGGTAGAGGTGTAAAAGACACTGTCAAGAGTTATCTCCTCTGAAAGTAATGAATTTCATTATACAGCCAGAACCTATGGTGAATGAAGTGAAACTGTCATTTGGAGGGCGGAAAGTAGATGCTTTTTGGAGGGCTTGGCATGCTAATAAGCATATTTTTCCACTCAGTGAGGAAGGCAATCATAAACAACCTCACTCCTCGTTTTATTTAGTTTACAGGTTCAAACCACCCTTCAGCTGATAACCTAAACAATAACCTACTATTTTAAACAATATTCATGAACCACCAACAACTCCAACACAGAAATATATATCTGAACAGTGCAAATCGGCAATGAACAGGACTTGAATTCTGTTATGGTGAGATGAGGAATGATGTTCCTTAGTGATATCACACAGACAGGAGCTGCGCAGCAACATGCCCATGTATTTTTCCACCAAGACTCCAACCAACACTAGAATGTATACATCTACAAACCTATACGAGATAACCTCATCTAATGCACTGCATATTTGTTTGAACATTACATTTATATACATCAAATCTTATTTGAACACAACATTTTAAAACTATTTTTATAAAAATTAAATTTTTGATAGCATTAATTAAAATTATTAACTTTTTTTAATTTAATAGACATATAAAAATTATTTCGTAACAATTAGGCCAATTTAAATAACAAAGTTTTATGACTTAAATAAAATTAAAAATAATTTGAAAATAAAGGAATTTATTTAGGTAAGTAGATGAAATATGTCAATCATCTGTCCGAAAAGAAAATATAACATTCAGCTGTCATATAAAAAACAAAAGTAACATGCAAAATTACTGTACCATGAAGTAACTGGTACTTGGCAGTATTTTGTAGAAAACTTTTTAAATGCAGATCAATACAAGAGGTGAATATTTAACGTAAATAGAATATTTAAATAATATTTTAACAATGCTTTTTCATTTTCTCTCTAAATAAAAGATCATTAATATATTTATGAATTTTTAAATTTTATATTATGTATTAAAAATACTTAGAAGACAAATTCATTAATTATTAAAATGTAAACCTAATAAAAATTTTAAAATAAATTAAATAACACGAAGTAGATTAATGTTGATGTTAATTAAAATCAAATTTGATTTTAAATCAAAATTATTATGGAAGATATAGTAATTTAATCATGTTTTTGTTATATATTCCAAAATTCAACCACATATTTTCTAAACTCTAATTAATATGAACCTTACTAATAAACCATAAAGTTTACATACTATTTTGTAAAAGGTGATTTTTAGAAAATGACTACAACGACAATGAGAAATAGGACTCACAGTTGTGAAAATGGCAGTTTTGACTCTTTTGTATGGCAATAAAATACACTCATATAGGAAGAAGTAAACAGAAATTGAAATATAAGGCAAGAGTTGCAAATTATAAATGTAAACAAGAAAATTGGTTATTACCACAATAAATAGATAGAGTATCTTCAAAGAATGAACAGAGATTGAACTTTAAAACAGGTTCTGGGATACAAGCCTGAAGGAAGAAGATGCTTAGGAAGACATCTAGGACACTAGGAATAGTTTATTTTAATTATATTGTGACAAACATTGTTTGAACAATAACGTTTTGTCAAGGCAGGATTTATGTGTGTATGTGTGTGCCCTTCATGTTTTAACACTGTAATCAACTTGACTACTTTTCTGGGGCCACCAGTATGTATACAGTTAAGTCCTATTTTTTTATCTGAAATTTTTTAAATCCTACAGAGAAAGTTCTATTGTAGTTTCTACAAAAATAGTTGCTAATGAGTAATGTGTGAACACCGTTGAAAGTGTTAAGAATGTTTGAACAATACACATTACATTTTATTGAAACAGTTTCTTTGTGACGGGTATATATACTTGAGTCACGACAATGCCTTTTGCGTACAGAAAGGAAGAGAAAACTGACAGTGTTGCCAACGTTAACAGTGAGACACTACATTTCACTACCAAGCAATTACTATATACGCTTCAATCAAAGCTGTGTGGCTGTTAAATAACAAGACTGACGTTGTAAAAAATTTTATTTTTATTTTATACATAATCACTTATTGTCACCTTCAATATACACTCCTTCTCTATCCATACAACACTCCAAGCGAATTTTCCATAGCAGGAAACAGTGCTGGAAGTCATCTTCTGTCAGATCCTTCATGACTTGTGCCGCTCAGAAATGTTTGAATTGAAGCTCGCAAAAAGTTTGTACAGACACTTTGTAAGCGATTGAACATGACCCAAATTTTTTGGAAACGATAATAACATGTGATGAAACGTGGTTTTTTACTTATGATCCGGAAACGAAGCGCCAATCCATGCACTGGAAGAGCCGAATTCACTGAGAGCCAAAAAAGTTTGAATGAGCAAATCAAAATTTAAAGCAATGATGATTGTTCTTTTTTATATCCATGGGATTGTGTACCTTCACTGGGTTCCTGAACGTCAAACAAATTATAAATATTACTACCTTGAGGTACTTTCTAAACTACGTCAAAGAGTAAGGAAAAAACACCCCAAAATGTGGAAGGACAAATCATAGGTTCTCCACCAAGACAATATGTGAGCTCATTCCACATTATCTGTCAAGAGGTTCCTAGGCAAGTACAGCATCTCAGTGTTAGAACATCCACCTTATTCACCAGATCTTGCACCATGTGACTGCTACCTTTTCCCAAAAGTGAAATCTGCATTAAAAGGGACAAGATTCGAGTCCGTGGAAGCAGTAAAAAATAAAGCGGCACATGTCCTGAAAGAGCTGACAGAAGATGACTTCCAGCACTGTTTCCAACAATGGAAAATTCGCATGTAGCATTCTAGGGATAGCGAAGGAGTGTATATTGAAGGTGACCATAAGTGATTATGTATAAAATTAAAATTAAATTTTTTACATCAGTCTCGTTATTTAATAGCCACATTTCGTACTGTATACACACTCTTCCTTACTCATATGATATCTCTCTCAGGTAATCATTATCTCTCACTGAACTTGTCCCCTACTCCAATACCAGCCTACCCCACTACCTTCCAGAAACTATGCTAGGTTAACTTAGATATACTATAAATTGTTATGTAGGCTGAACTGAAAGCAGTGGCACATACGCACTCATTTTCCACATTTACCCCTCATTAAAACCAAAGGCATACTCGTGAGTAAAGTAACTATAGTTAGATTACAATTATTATCAAGTTATTAGCAAAAAGCAATTAATTAATAATTCAGTACCTAAGAGGTAAAGGAAGTTAACTCAATTTTTGTAATTTTTCAGAAGAATCAAAAACATGAAGTTTTTTTATTTTATAACAATTTCTGAAGGTGAGAAATTTTTAAATTTGTACCAAATAAAATAGCTTCTGATACAGAGATTTAAATTAATAAACAACTTTCTTAACATCTAATACTTCCTGATTACCCACAGGACTTCATACTCTTTAGGTCTTTCTGGGTTTTAATTACATTAGTGTTAACCCCAATGTATCTTACGTTAATCAAACGAAAACAAAACTTAAACAAAAATATATTGAGCTAACTCTATTCTGATAAAGAAAAAGTATTTTATTCGCAACAATATTTAAAAAAAACTACATAATTCAAGCAAATTTTGAGGCCTATCAGTAAGACAATAAAAACAAAATAATTCAGAATAAAATAACTTATTGTCAATAACAAGTATCATTAAATTAGAGTTAAAAATAGTAGTCATTTTAAAAATCTTCCACATCATTATACAAAAGTGGAGTAAATGTGATTACTGCAACTTTTTAGAGCTTTCTTGCTGATTTTCAAACTTAATTTTGCCAAAATTGGAGTTAACACCCTTTACCTCTAGGGCACAGAATTGAATGTAAACGGCCATTCTTTTTAGTCAAGTTTTAGAACATTTTTTATTAAATTTAGACTTATTCATTTAAACAGTTTAGTGTAATTTAAAATTGTTATAACTGTAACTATTATTTCATAAATAAATATTTGTTATAAATTTTAGAGAATATTTTGTTATTGAAAAAAAATCGCTAATTACTGCTAAACTAAGCATTATACAAAAAAATGTTTGAAATAAAAGTTGTAAAATTTTAAATTCTCTACAACTTTTACTGGATACATTTTTGTGCTAAAATGCATATTAAAGTCGCCATCTTTAAAATATAATTTTTTTACGTGAAAACAGCCTCACCAAGAATTTCAGCAGACATGGCGCCTACCCTATCTTGTAGAGCATAAAAAAATTTAGTAAATGAGTCGATTTTAAAAAAAATCATAGGAGCCGTTTTTGAAAAACTCACAGAAAAGTGAAAAATGACACGAATAAACTACTACTTCCAGTTGACTGATTTTGATGAAAATGTTCGTGTTGGGTCCTCTAGGTGGTATCTAACTTAAGTTTCAAGTTTCAAGTTCGTACAATGTTCAATTCTTGTGATATTCTGTTCACACACACACACACACACAGACCAATCGCTAAAAACATGTTTTTTGGGTTCAGGGGGTCTGAAAACGTGTAGATCCGGCGAAAACTCGACATGAAAACAATACTTTCCTTCCTATATATTCACATAGGCAAGAGAAAGTAATAACCAGATGCTAAAATATCCCAGAAAACATCGCATTTTCAAAAGTCTGATGTCAAACTAAATAATTACGATAAACAATCCATGGCTTTGAAACTTATTTACTAATTACCTACTCATTACACAACTTAATGAATGAAAAAAATAACTATAGATTAAGTGGTGAAGTATGAATGAACATTTATGATTAAAAATGTATCATAGATCACTCTAAAAAGTACTGTTGTTGTTTAGGTCAACAGCCGAAAGGCTGGTTTGAACCTGTAGAGGTTTTACTAAGTAAAATGAGGAGTGAGGTGGTTTACCATTGCCTTCCTCACTGAGTGGAAAAGTACGCTTATCAGCATGCCGGGCCCTCTGAAAAGCACATATTTTCCACTCTGTAAATGACAACTTCACTTCATTCACCACAGGGTCTGGCTGTACAATGAAATTCATTACTTTCAGAGAAGATAACTCTGATTAGTGTCTTTTACACCTCTACCTTTTCTGTTCTTAAATGATTCAGTCATTTAATTGACTGACCATGTGATAAGAAACAGAACTATTTATTTTAGCCCTGCAACTAACAGATTGAGTGTAAATAATTTGACACTCCACCTGTCTGTTATGGGCAGCTAAAAAGTACTATGCTACTGCAAATCAAACATAAAACCCTTAAAATATTATCAGACTATTAATACATATGACAATATATAACTGAATAGATTACTTGGTAACTACTGACTAACAAATAAAATAAATTATGTTGATAAATACATTAATAATACACATATAAAAATATATTAATATTTCACAATAAATGACTTAGAATACAAATATTGGCTGACGCAAGGAAAAATAATTTTTTATAAAAATATTCTTCATCATTTAAAACTATACGTACAAGACACGATTAAAATATACAAGAATATATTCGCATCAAATAAAGTAAAACCCTGAAAAACATTTACATACATTTTTTGAAGCACTTTAAAAATACAAACTACATAGTTTTCTAAAGTCCTACTCAAAATAATTCTCTAAGCTGCATTATATAGGTACTATATTTTAAAATTTACTCGTTTTATTGTTTTCTTTCAGTTTTAAACCCTGATTTATTCCAACTCTCAAAAGACTTAACAGAAATAACAAACATTTAATACTATTAAACTATTAATACAATGACCAATTCAATTAGAATACGAATTTAATTCTATAAATAATTATTATGAAAAATATAATAACTAGTTACTGAAACCAAACAGATAAGGTTTTGATTTATTAGTAACTACATAACATTTGTATTCACACAAAATGTTATACATTTAAAAAGTCAATATAAATGTTAACAAAAATTTGATCAACAGTTCTACAGAATATGTCAAAAGAATGTTAATTTTTGGATTAGTTAATTTATATAATTTTTCTTTACAAAATATGATTTCACATAAACATGATGTTATCCGGATTACGTTTTTCAAAACTGGAAGACGAACTTATTCATTCAGCTGAAGAAATTTATATATAATTAATCTATTTTAGAAAATTGATTTTTAACAATCCAATATTTCTAATAAGTGGAACCCACTTTATTACATTTTACATAAACAAAAAATAACTTATGATTCTCAAAAAATAATTAAATTCCAAAACAGTCAGACGCAAAACAAAATAAAATAATAATTATACAGTACCTGCTCTTAAAAAAATAATATCACCTAAAAATAAAACTTTGCAGTAAAAACTTCCAGGACATTCACATAATTACAAAAAAAAAACAATTAAAACTAACATTGTTGCGTGGTAGCTTATTATCTGAAAAGTACTAACTCTGAGTTAGAACATGCCAGAGCAAAACGCATTCTAACTTAAAATTTAATAGATTAAAATATTTCTCTCTAACATTCCAGAATATATAGTCACCTTTTAAAAACAGTAAACTTACAATTATAAATTTCATAAATTAGCACAGCATGACATTTTAATTCTCAAATGTGCTATTAACATAAGGTGTCATTACTTTGGTTCACCAAAGTTAAAACATTGTTTTTTTTTTATTTGAAGCAATTTCATGAAATTTCCCATTTTACACAATAAAAACAGGGTAAAACATTACTGCATTATTTTAAATAAGATTGTATTCCACTCAAGATTATGTAAACCTTTATTTTACAAAAATTTAGAAGATAATTTTAAAAAACCACCCTAAAGGTTTACAAAACGGTGGTAGGTTTGAGTTGTCAATTACACTTCATCTCAAAGTGAATTTACTTATTATAACAGTGTAATTTTGTAACAATTCTTACAATAATATAATTATTATTTTTAAAAAAAAGTAAAAATGTACAACCATTCAAATGTAAAACTGGATTCAAAAACAAAAATCTAGATTCATACACTTGTTGAAAGTTTAACCTCAATATCAAAATTAACTTTATGCGAATTATTTTATATCAACTCAAAAGAAATTATTTTTAAAATAACTTTGGGTAAGTAACCACCTTATGTAAATAACAACAAGGGAGAATGAATACCACAATAGTCTTTCTGTACCACTTTATTCATTCAATAGATCTCAACAAAATAACACATTTATCAATCTTATACTAAATTAAATGAAAATAATGAAAAATAATAATATTGTGAATTTCGTAAACTTAACACAAATGTAAAAATATTCTACAGAAAATTAAATAACCGATATAAAGTTGTAGCAAAGTGGTAACATCAAAAACTTTTAAGCTGCCAAATGTTTTGTTACTTGAGAAAAATACGTAAAGACTGGAAATAAAGCCTACTTTTAATTATTTAATATCATTAAATTATTATAGAGCAATAATTAGGCTTTCGAAATATGTATTAACTACAGGTTTCTCTTCTACAAAGAGCTACGATAAAAATTTACTATTAATTTTATTAATCACGAACCAAATTTTTTAAGTTGTTTTGATTAATAAGCAATGACAAATTCAGTACGTAACTTTTTTAAATTAACTAAAAATACTACAATATTTAAACTAAGAGAAATATGTTCACTAAAAGATTTTATAACTGGATAATATATATTAAAAACTATTTTCATTCTATAACATCATACTTAGCTAGATTTGTTATCATACATCTACCCAACTAACACTAAACAGTGATTAATAAAATTAAAGTTTATTCAAGAAAAATATCCATTTACCATCACCTAATTATATTAAATATAAATTTTTAATCGTATCGACAAAATATTATTTTGGATTAAAAAAAATTAAAGTTTACTCAAGAAAAATACCAATTTACCGTCACCTAAATATATTAAATATAAATTTTTTTTGTATCGACAAATATTATTTTGGACAAAACACCGTAAACCTATCTTTCACAATAGATAATTACAAATAAACTGTTTTATATTTTAGGCAGAATAAATAATATAGTTAAAATTCATAATTCAACAAAATTTCTGCAAGACATTTTTAAATTAACGTTTCTAAAATTTCATTTATCATGAAAGACTAACATTTTGAAATACAAATATTTATTTAAAACCCATGTATTACAAAACCTACAACCTACAAATAAAATGTTTTATGGACAAAAATATTCATCATTAAATCTAAACATTATATTTTTTACGTTTTCAAAAAAAACGGAAGACAGACAATAGATTTAAAAAATTATTTTTCATTATTTTTACACACATATTTTAAATTAAAATATATAATAAATACTCTACACATATACAAACACAAATTAAATAATTATTTAAAAATAATAAACAATATACATAAAATAATATTTTGATTATAAGAACACTCCATATACATGAATAAATAAATAGATTATAAACTAAATCTAAACACTTAAGCGTAATAACAATAGTTTATAAATACATAAATTCTACAATAACACACCAAATAATACAAAGTAAATAAATACATAAAAAAACTAAGTAGATACATAAAACAGAAGAAACAAGGTTTGATAACATAGATAAAATTAACCATATTCAGAACTGACTGTCAAGCTGAATTCTCCATCGTCAACATGCGTGTCATGATACCATTGTCTCGTGTCCAAAAGTACTGAAAATGAAACAACAGAAACAAATCAAATAGTTAATAATAATACTAATAATAATAATACATGATTTATTATTATAAGACAACTGTCTTAATAAATAATAAATCTAGGCGAATAATGCTGAACAATATTTCCCAGGAGAAGCTACAGAAATTATACATTTTCTTAAAATCAGAAATTTTTATAAAATGATAATATAACACAATAATCTGGCATGAAACACTCTCATGACTTTCTCTTGCCGATACAAATAATGAACAGTATAATCTATGTTTAATCATAAGTGAACAATGTAATATGAAAAATAGAACCTAATCTTAATCACGAGTGAATGATGCAAAATGAAAATCAACCTCTGTTAAGACTAAAAACTCTCATCATACGGTCTTGGGTTCGAATCCCATTCAGGCACAGCATATTTTCATACGTTACCATAAATCATTTCATCCTTCACCCTCTGCATTAGCAGTAATTGCAGAACAGTCAGATGTTAAAACCAAAAAAATAAATAAGACTAAAAAATATGCAAAATCACTGATGCTAAACTTAACTCTATAGAAAAAAATCTTTGAATAAAAGTTGTAGGTTTTTTAATGTTCTAAAACTCTGATTAAAAACACTTTTGCCCTATAATGCAAATAAAGGCGGCAATCTTAAAAAGCCATTTTTTACAAGACGTGCCTTCCCAAAATTTCACCAGACATTGCACATACCCTATCTTGTACACAATAATAAAAGTAGTAAATGAGGCAATTTTTTAAAAATCATATGAGTTGTTTTTGAGAAAATTGTATGAATAAACTACGACTTCTGGTTAACCGAAAAAGTTTTTTGTTTAAAAAAGTAATTTTGTTTAAATGTTTGTGTCGGGTTTTCTGGTAGTACCTAACTTAAACTATTTTTCAAGGCTAATGAGCTCTGAATGTTTGGACTGGCCCCTACCCACTTTATAGCTAGCCCATGACTTGCCAGCAACGTTGCCAATACTTACTCTCATAGCTGTGTCATATATTTCGTCAGCCTTTTTTTTGGGCTTTCAATAACAATTATAACCTATGAACATACAACCAGCTGATTATATTATAAAGTATTGCATGTAAATGCGCTCTACGAGGGGGTACCCAAAAGAAACCGGAATTATTTTTTAAAACTATTTATTTTTAATTTTTTTACAAAAGAACCTTATCCCCTTCAAAATACTCTCCATTACAACTAATACATTTGTCCCACCGGTGCTTCCACTGTTCAAAACATTTTTTGTACTCCTCTTCAGTGATGGCTGCCAGCTCATCCGTCGTTTTTTTCTTGACATCATCAACGTTGTTAAATCGGAGACCTTTCATGCCCCTTTTCATGCGTGGGAACAAGAAAAAATCATACGGAGCCAGATCGGGTGAGTACGGTGCGTGTGGTAGCAAAACCATGCCGTTTTTCGCCAAAAACTGGGTAACCGAGATTGCCGTGTGTGCAGGCGCGTTGTCGTGGTGGAAAAACCAGTCCCCTGTCTGCCACAAATTAGGTCTTTTACGACGAATACCGTTTCGTAGTCTTCTTAACACTTAAAGATAAAAAGTCAATGGTCTGTCGTCGTTCTGTTCGTACAATTTCTTTCACTTTCACAATATTTTCGTCTGTTCGGGAAGTCGACGGTCGTCCAGAACGAGGTTTGTTCTCAATCGACATGTCGCCATTTTTAAAGCGCAAAAACCACTCGTACACTTGGGTTTTTCCAATAGCGTCGTCTTTGTAAGCTGTGTTCAACATTACAACTGTTTCCGCGGTGTTTTTACCGAGCAAGAAGCAAAATTTCACAGCCGCACGTTGTTCATTAAAACTTGCCATCATGAAAAACGACACGAGCACAAAACAGCACTAGCGAGAACAATCACTGCACGAGAACAGAACAAGCTAGATCAACGAACAAAATGGCATTGAACTGGCAATGAGTAGCGCTACAAGCAGCCTAGTGGCGGGAATTTGTACTGCACAAGCTCCGCCCACAGCAGAGCTATTCCGGATACTTTTGGGTACCCCCTCGTATAATCGATGTGTTCAGTACGAGCTGTAAGACACAAGTGAACTATTGCAGCTCTTATATGCATGCTTGTGTAATGTTCATCAGATAAAATCTGACAACGCTGGCAAATGTTCCGATTGTTCTAAAGCGTAGAACAGCAGATCTCATCAACCGTGCAAAACATATTAAGCTCCAAGTTTTAACTTGGTAGGACATTCTGTTCTCGAGATATTTTGTACACACAAGCCCGCACACATGCACACACAGACCAATCGCTAAAAAAATGTATTTCCGATGAAAACTCGATTTCGAAAAATTGACATGAAAACAATACTTTCCTTCTCCATTTATTTATATAGAGCAAGAGAAAGAAATAATATTAAAGACAGTTTAAAACATCAAGTACCACTACGCATACATAAAACACATATTAACAATCCTTTTATTTTAATCCGTTTATTTATTAGCAATTAGTCCTTTAATGCATATATAACTACGGCAGAAAGACTGCATGGGGGTGTGCTTGTCCTACTATCTTCAATAGTCTGCTTTCGACAATGGTGTTACTACCAAATACTGCACAGGGATGCATTTTTAGGTTAGCTTCAGAAACCGATACTAAAAACTAAGTCACCTGCGATTGGAATCACAGCAAGATACACGGCTGAACAATGTGACACAATGAGAAATGATGTTCTGCAGTGAGATCACAATAACAAGTACATCAACACACCCATGTATTCTTTCCACTATGATTACGTACTGGGGAAGAACTTAACACTGCAAAATCATGAGCAATAATATTGGATAGATCAAACAACAACCATCAATCAGATAACTGATAAAACTCTGGTTTGATAGAGGAAGAGGTGAATAACATGCAACTTGGCTAAAATGGATATGATAAATTAACAAATATCAGGAAAGACCAAAAAATTTCCAAAAAACTATGGATCAGACTTGTGAACCGTTTAAATGTTTACTATACTGATAAATGGATATGAGTTGTGCACCATTAGACAGATTAAAATGAAAAGGATTGATGAGACAGAGATGTTTTGACGAGGAAGGTTGTGCACAGTACATACAATGCACATCGAATCCATTCTGAAAGAATTTAAAATTGGTAGAAGACTCAGGGACAGTACGTTTGAGACAACTCAAGTACTTTGACCATCAAAATGACTAGAAGTTAAATACAGAGAAGCTGATTGTACAGGGAAGGATAAAAGAGGAAAGAGGAAGATCTCCTAAAAGATGGATCACCCTAATGACCGGAACATGCAGTACAACGAAGGATAGAGATTCATGGAGAAAAACATTATGACTACGATCACAATTCCTTCAGGAGATCAGGACAATGTGTGTCTGTGAATGAGAGAGATAGAGGCAGAGAAACAAAGTAAGAAAATTCATGAATACCAAGTCAATGTGGACTTTCACATTAATATAGAAAGTAAAAAAACCAAATACAGACCAAAAACCAAATATTGATTTTGTAAAATGTTTTCCTATGTATTGTTTAGAATTATAATGTAAAAAAACTGCCCGTAACAGGCAGGTAGTGTGTTAAATTATTTGCACTCAATCTGCTAGTTCCAGGGCTATAAAAAATAGTTCTGTTTCTTATCACAATCAGCCAATTACATGACTGAACATACTTAATGTGTGACTGTAACATACTTAATGTGGTTGTCATGAAACTAACTGTTCAAATTTGGCGTGTAAGTAGTTAAGCCACCAGAATCATGCACACTAATAAATAGCATCAGTACAGTATATCTAAACTGTGTATGCATAAATAACGGAGTATTAAAAAAGGAAAATAATAAAATTTGTAGTATAAAAAAATTTGTACAAAAATAAAATTAGCCGATTACATAAGAACTGTATACTTACGTATATCACCTGGGTAAACTCTAAAAGTATATCCTTTACAAACATGTTCGCATTCTGGAGGTGGATTTAGTTGCCACGTTTTATGACCTCTCAGTTGAGCTTGCCACATTAATCTGCTGATATAATCAAGCTGTAACAAACAAAATAATGAAACAAATATGATTTATCCATAACATAATCAGTCAAAAACTTACATTAAAAAAATTTGGAAAAACCATCATATAAGTGAAAATTTTAGAACCTCAGGAGAAAGACTAATATTAAAATATGATTTCAGAAAAATTTTGATAATGTTGTTTTGCGTTCCGACCACTAAGGATCATGATTACATTGTTTAGATTTTGTAAAATGTTTTCTTATGTATTGTTTAGAATTATAATGTAAAAAACTGCCCATAAGAGGCAGGCGGAGTGTTAAATTATTTGCACTTAATCTGCTAGTTCCAGGGCTATAAAAAACAATTCTGTTTCTTATCACAATGTCAGCCAATTGCATGACTGAAGCAATTAAGTACAGAAGAGGTAGAGGTGTAAAAGATACAAGTCAGAGTTATCTCATCTGAGAGTAATGACATTCATCATTATATAGCCAGACCCTGTTGTGAATGAAGTGGTGTCATTTGAAGGGTGGAAATTAGATGCTTTTCAGAGCAGTCTTTTCAGCTTAGTGAGGAAGACATGGTAAACCACCTCACTTTTCGTTTTACTTTGTAAGCCTCTAGAGCAGTGGTTTCCAACCCGCAGTGGTCTGCGGATCACTCAGCCTGAAAGTGAACTACCACGGACCACCCATTACATTATTGCATACATTTTATCAGTTGTAACCAAATTACGTAAAAGGTGATTAAATAAAACAAATTTTCAGAAACAAACTATTATTATTAATTAAGAAACTATTATTACAAACATATAATTGTTATTTTCAGAAAGTAGGGTACATTGTACATCACAAAAAGTAAAAATATTTTAATTGTAAATTGTCTTTTAATAAAATAAGGAATACAGAATTTACTTAGTCGAAAATAATACTGAAAATTTCAATGCGACTTTTGTGCACGAATCTTTCTGACTAGCTGAGGAATTCTAGGTTTTAGGCTCTTGCCTAAATTTCATCTTGCCTAATTTCAATATAATTCTAATATAATATATTCTAATTTTAATATAATTCTTGCCTAATTTCGTTGTTTGTTTTTAATTAACAATAAACTAGAGAACCCCTGCTCACACAAATAAGTGGTTGAAAACATCATAAGATACCGCAAAGCTACTTGCCGAATCTAGGGGAAGCCCAGGGCTTTCTTACACCACAACTCTTTTACCTTTACTTAATCTGAATCTTGAATGTATTTACTCAGTCTTGTTCAATGAAAATCGTAACTTTGATTTAATCACGGGAAAATATTACTTTTTTATAAGTAGTCACCGGGCTCTCACGGACCACCTTTGGTCCGCGGACCACCGGTTAGGAAACACTGCTCTAGAGGTTCAAACCAGCCTTTCGACTGATGATCTAAACAACTATGTAAAAAAAACCATCAAATACACATCAGATGACTCACCTGATTAAAACAGTCTTTTCAGATCTCATGAATCCATCATCTATCATTAAAAACTGATGCAAGAATCCATGAGATCCGACAGGACCTGCAACTGTTTTAATTAGATGAGAGTCATCTAACATGCACTTGGTAGATTTTCTTCTATATTACATAAGTTTAGATTTGTATTTTTTCAAAACTCTTTTACACTGTTTTTCTTTCTTTGTGATTCAAAATTTTTCCTTTTGCTCTGGAAATCTAGACAAATCAATTTTTGCCTATTTTTAATTAACTCTTTTCAAAACCTCATTACATTTTAAAACCAAAATTGGGCTTCTGGACAAACTAATTTTACAATGAATAATTAATTTTGAATTTTTAGATATAAATTTTTTATAATAAATAACTTTTTATCCATGATTTCCATTTTATAAACTCTATTTTTCATATAGTTTTTTGGTATATTTTGATACTATTATTTTTTCTCCAAAATATTTTTAAACTAATATTCTTCATTTCTATACATTCTAAAATTTTAAAATTTAAATATATATTTCTAACCACCAGAATACGGTAACAGAAAACACTTACCAATGTTTATAGCGCTTTTGTGTATCTTGTACACATCTTCAGTAAATTAAAATTCTTTTCTAATTTACTGAAGATGTGTATAAAATACACGAAAGCGCTATAAACATTGGTAAGTGTTTTCTGTTACCGTATTCTGGTGGTTAGAAATATATATTATATATTTCAATTTTAAATAATACGGTTGTTTATAATCCTACATAGGATGTTTGATAAAATCCAAAATTTTTATACTTAAAACAATGGTTTATTGAAAAAAAACTAATTTTTTTATGAAATTAAATCAACAATTTTAGAAACCAGAATCTAAAATTTTTAATTTTTCTAAAACGAGAACTAACAACACTGAACTTCCTATACACAAACTTGCAAAAAAACTATTTGTCGAAAATCATTACCAATAAAAACTACAGGCGCTGCAACAAATCTAATAATCTAATATATTATGAACAAATAGTTACGAATAAAATAATAACTTGTAGTAAACTTACATGCATTACAGCACCTCGTTGATATCCCATAAATACATAATCAGTATGAGCATGTTCAGCATCAGCTGGTAAAAAATGCGGTCGATGGTAGTGTTTCCTCATTTCGTTTAATACAGGTGGATAACAATTACTCCTGAAACAAAAGTAAGATCATGTTATGAGGGCAGTCCAGAAAGTCTGTAACGTTGCGTTGTAGCCGCTAAGGGCGGAGGTATCGCAGCTATTTTGGTGCCGCGGCATTTCTCCGTTCAGTGGCTATCCAGCCGTGCTAGCGAGAGGTCTGTGTCGCTCTTCGTTGTTTTTCAACAACAATTTAAAATGTGTGCCGCAATTCAAAATCGCGCCAGTTGTGAAGTATGTCGGTAATTTTTCTTATCGATTTCTTGGAACGTGGCACAACAATAACCTCTGCGAGGTATTGTGAAACACTTAAAAAGTTAAGAAGAGCGATCCAAAACAAGTGCAGAGGAAAGTTGACTGGAAAAATTCTCTTTTTGCATGACAACGCCCGACCACACACGGCAAATCGAACACGAGAAGTCCTGTATGCTTTCAAATGGGAGGTTTTCCCACATCCGCCATACAGTCCGGACCTTGCGCCCAGCGATTATCACTTGTTCCCAACAATGAAGACATGGCTTGCGACGCAGCGCTTTGATGACGACGCGGAGCTGCAGGAGGGTGTGACTAACTGGTTAAAATCACAGGCGGTAGACTTTTATGATGCCGGCATTTCAAAATTAGTTCACCGCTATGATAAGTGTCTTAATTTGTTTGGTGATTATGTAGAAAAATAGTATTTTAGTTGCACTTTCAAATGTATGTAATAAAATTTTTTTCTTGTACTTAGTTATTTTTTATATCAAAATGTGACAGACTTTCTGGACTGCCCTCGTATAAACTTAAACTCATTTCTTTACTCAGTCTTGAGCCCAAACTGCTTCTATTAGACTTTAGACTTATTCCAATCAGCCTCGTGCAGATTTGCAATCACCCATAGTTATTACACCCGAATTCTCGATTAACTAACAAAACAATAAGTAAATTTTTTCTTTCTCTTGCCTATATGAATATATGGGAAGGAAGGTATTGTTTTCATGTCGATTTTTTGAAATAGAGTTTTCACCGGATCTACACGTTTTCAGACCCCCTGAACCCAAAAAACATGTTTTTAGCGATTGGTCTGTCTGTGTGTGTGTGTGTATACAAAATATCTCAAGAAAGGAACATCGTACGAACTTGAAACTTAAGTTACATACCACTACCGGACCCGACACAAACATTTTCATCAAAATCGGTCAACCAGAAGTAGTAGTTTATTCGTGTAATTTTTCACTTTTTTGCAATTTTCTCAAAAACTGGTCCTACGATTTTTTTAAAAAATCGCCTGGTTTACTCAATTTTTTATTTTCTACATGATAGGGTAGGCGCCATGTTTGCTGAAATTCTTGGTGAGGCTGTTTTTACGTAAAAAGTGTTTTTTTTTTAAGATTACGCCTTTAATATGTATTATAGCGCAAAAATGTATATAATAAAAAATGTAGAGAATTTAAAATTCTACAACTTTTATTGCAAACATTTTTTTGTATAACGCTTAGTTTAGCAGTAATTAGCGATTTTCTGTCTTTTCTCATGAAAACGTGTGAAAAGTCGATTTTTTAAAGATTTCGGCCTTAGTATGCATTTTATGACAAATGTGTATATAATCGAATTTAAAGAAAATTAAGAGATCTACAACTTTTATTTATAGCATTTTTCTCTACGAGCCTAGTTTAGCGTGAAAGAGTGATTTTTCGTATTTTTAAGCTAAATTGAGGTTGATTTTCATTTTGCGTCTTTCACTCGTTATTAAAATTAGCTTATGTTATTAAAGTTAATTTTTTGTTTATTTCTAATGTTTTATTAATAATGTTAGGTTTATTGTTAATTATTTGCATTGGCAAGAGAAAGTTGTGTGAGTGTTTCACACCAGATTTTTTCTAATATTCTAATATCCTGTTTTAATTTTTAATTTACTGCATCAACGCTACAGTTAATCACAGTTATGACGTCCATAGAGAAAGTTTTCTATACTTTAGATGAATTTACACAGTTTCAAAAAATCTGTAAAACTTCAGCTGTTTGCTGATCTATCCAGAGTTTACATAAATATTTTTAAGTATATGAAACGAAAATGTTACTGCCTAGTCTATGTTTTGAGTTTTTACTGTACAAAAACAAGACCAAAAATTTCAGATCACTATAATTATTAATGGTACACAAGTTCAGTTGAGTGAGCGAGTAATTTTAAGTTATGAAAGCATAATAGCTTTTATTTTTACACTTTTTAAAAATTTATCTAATTTCTTTATACAATGTGAATCAGAATTATCCTAAGCAGTTTGAATTTTCATAATCTAAACAGCTGCTACTAATCATTTTGGATTATCCAGGCTGTTTTGAAACAATATACATTTTGATTTACAAAAATTGTACCAATTTTATTGGTTATTAGTGACAATGATGGCTAATGAGACAATAACAATGTGTTTCAATATTTAAAACTTTTTCAGATCACAGCTGGGAATCAACCGAGGACCGTTAGTAAAACAATCAAAAATTTACCAACTAATTTTATTAATTTACCAAATAATTTATAAAAAATATAAAATATTTTTATATTTTTACACTCATTCTGAGAGTACAAGATGTTGTTTTGTACAACACAGGATGCATGCCTTTAGGTAAAACATATATATTACATATTATTTAACTGAAGAGTATATATATGAAGAAAGATTGAATACTTGATGAAAAAAAGGGTTAATAATAATGAAACACAAGGGTATAAAAAGGGTGAATATCACTGCAATAGATTGAAAGAAACCTCAAAAATAAATCAGGTACATGTAATAGAAATGAAACAGGAAACCATTTGACAGGAAATACTAAAAAAGCAGTAAAAATGGAAGGGATCAGAAGGGTTCTCCCCTTCAGGAAACAAAAAATTCCAAACCTATAATTTACAATAAAACATCTGGCAAAAGGAATTCCAGATGTTCACAACCAACTGTGTTAGACAGAAATGAATTTAGGTTTACCTCCTGTTAGGTAACATTAACATAAACTGAGAGGCTTGCATAAATAATTACCATAATACTGTTGGTTTTTTTTAACAGTATATTTCATACAAAATCTAAAACCATATTGAAGAAAATACAAATCAACTTACAAAATGTGTTTTCTCTCAAAAATAACCAATTCAAAACAAATTTTTGTTAAAGCCATAAAATCTATTCCTTAAATTGAAATAAACTTAATTTCCAATTTTTTTTTTATTCCTAATTTGTGTACGTTGCAATCTGTTCAATTTAGAACAATAAGCAACCCCATGACCCAATGAGATGAGGATGATGTGTATGACATATAAATGAGGTGTAGTCTTGTACAGACCCAGGCCGACCATACCTGAGAGAGTATGGTTAATTAATCCCCAACCATCAAAGTACACCGGTAACCACTATCTAGTATTCAAATCCGTATAAAAGTAACTACCGTATTTTTCGGACGATAAGACGCATCGGACGATAAGACGCACCCTTGTTTTTCGTGGCATAAATTATCTAAAAATTATTTTGACTGATTTTAATTAGTTTACAGGTAAACTACAGGTTACAGGTCCCATACAGGTAAATGTGGTTTCTTTCTTTGAAAAACAGCAATTACAGAAGATACAATATATAATTATTTTATAGTCATAAATTAATTTACAAAAAAACATGGATATAGAAACTGTAAGTACGTAAATTACTAGTATTGTATTATGGTAAATTATTTTTACTATTCATCTTCTGCTTCTGCCAAGTCTATGTCCGAACTTTCTGAGCTATCACCTCCATTTCCCTCAAATAGGAAGTCATCTTCAATCGTATCATGTCCATTACTTATTCCGAATTTTTTGAAAGCTTTGGTAACAGTCTCAATTATGTCAGCTTCCCAAGATTTTCACCCACTCACATACTTCTGAATATGTTGGTCGTCTCATACGTTAAGTTGGAGCGAAATCTTTGTCAGTCCTTTCCATCCTCTATGTGGTGTGTGACCGGAATTGATCTAAAACTGGTAGAGCTGGCTTTTTCAAGAGACGACCTGGACGTCTTGACCAATTGTTTTCCAACCAGAACTTCATCCCGTTTTCATCCATCTATCCTTTGCAGTGTACATGGACAAAAATTCCTGGTGGTATTGTTTCTTTTGGTAACGTTTTTCTTTTAAAGGTTTTTAAGTTTTGTACCAACTGTACAGCATGCCGAAACATAAGTATAATGTGTCTTTTCATGACCTGTGGTTTTAATTGGAACTGTTTTAGTACCTTTCACATCAACTGTTCTATTTGATGGAACATCAAACATTAGAGGTATCTCATCCATGTTGCCTATTTGACCAAGTTCATAGCCATTTTTCTTTCTTGAATACATTATAAACTTGTGGAATTCTTAGATTTTCGTTTCGTATTTAGGTGGCATCTTTTGTGCGGTTTTGTGCGAGTACGCATGGTAAGACCTCTTTTCATGATACTGAAACACCAAGAAAAACTTCCAGAGAAATCTCTTAAGTCTAGTAAAGCCGCCTGCTTTCTAGCTTCAAAAACAGTCATTTTTGTTGACACTGAACTGCCATTTTTCCCGTGATTGATAATCCAATTTTTCAATTATGCTTTAAATTGAGGCCATTTGACAGCATGAGTTCGAAATTTACTGGTATGTTTCTTATTATCTGCCTTGAGTAATAAATCTTCTTGTTTCCGCCATTCCCAAGTCATTTTTTTCTGTTGGAGGAGGTAAAAAATGCCTTTCTACTGCCCAAATGCCATTATCTTTTGCATATTGAACCACTTTTAATTTAAAAGCGAAAGAGTGCGAAACATGCTTCACATTTTAAAATGTTATAATAACTGCCGCAAGTAATATCGATATAGTAATAGTAATAAGTAATACTGTGTATGCGTAGAATCTTCAAGACGATACAGTTTAAAAACTACGGTACATCCTATATCATTGTCTGTTTTGCTTTGAAATCCCTAGTTATTGAACGTGTTTAATTAGAGTAGGCCCCCTAGGGTAGTATTAAATATTATTATGGAAAGCTTCTACCATGAAATATAGCTAGTGTTCGGACCATAAGACGCATGGTAATTTTTAGGTCTTTTTCCTGCGGAAAAAAGAGCGTCTTATCGTCCGGAAAATACGGTACCTTTACTAGGATTTGAACCAGGAACCTTCGTCTCCGAAAATCAGCTGTCAAACAGAGCTGATTTTGGCGACGACTTTACCTCTAGACCAACCCGGTGGGTCAATTTTCAATATTGTTAGATATTTTACATGAATACTTGTATAGTATTTAACTGACCATACTAGATGACATTAGGTTTCATGAATAAAACAGAGCAAATGCTTTTGCTCTAATTCCTCAGAGAAAATACTTTTACTCTTTTTGAGAGGGAGTTGTTACTCTGTACATAAAGAAGTAACCACTTGTTTGTTTATACAAGGTAATCTCAGAAACTACTTAACTGATTTCAAAAATCCTTTCACTGTTGGAAGCTTAGAGCTTCCTGAGTAATATATGGGCATCAAGTAATTTTTAAATTTTGGAAAAATTGTGATTGGAAAAGAAAACAATTTATTTCATTTGTTTAATGCAAAGTTGATACGGAGAATTAGTTTTTTCATATACTATTAGTATTGTGTACTATCTATTGTATACAATGTAATGTATTATACAGTCAGTTATTAGAAACGGTAGAGTAATGCTACACAAAACGGGCAGGTGGAGTGTTAAATTATTTGCACTTGATCTGCTAGTTCCAGGGCTACAAAAATAGTTCTGTTTCTTATCACATGGTCAGCCAATTATATGACTGAAGCATTAAAGAGCAGAGAAAGTAGAGGTGTAAAAGACACTAGTCAAAGTTTTATCTCCTTTGAAAGTAATGATTTTCATTATACAGCCAGATCCTGTGGTGAATTAAGTGATGGTGTCATTTACAGGGTGGAAAGTTGATGCTTTTTAGAGGGCCTGGGATGCCGACAAGCATACTTTTCCATTCAGTGAGGAAGGCATTGGTAAACCACATCACTTCTCATTTTACTGAGCAAAGCCTCTCGACCGTGATTACCAAACGTTTTTTACCACACCCCCTTCTATCTAAAAGAAAACTTCCTACCCCCCTCTTATACAATTGTATGTAGTAATGATAAAAAACAAATATTAGTCCTACATTGAAAAACAATACATTTATTTTTTACTGTTTTATTAAAAGTTTTGTTAAAAGTTGCAATTTAAATTAAACAAGTAAGAAACAAAATTAATCAGTGAGATGGATGACATTGCATGTTTTTAAAAGATTCCCTATTCTTCGTTGATTATTAGAAAGTGTACAACGTAAATCGTTAGCAACATCAAGTTTGGCTCAATACTTTGTCTTTATTGCAACAAGGGCTGGAAATGCTTTATCGCACAAATAGGGGCTTGAAAAAGTTAAATACGATCGGAGCACTTGCTGTGATATACTGGAGTACACTTTGTAATAGATGCTTCAACTCGACTTGTGAATCGCAACAGCTCCGGACATGTGGACGGCAAAGCTATGTCAAGGTCCTGCACCCCTTGACTTGTTTTCACACCTCCATTTATCTAACAACAAGTGATGTTAGATAAAATGAGCGATAAAAATGCTGAGCCACAGTGGGATCAAACCTGGGAAAGTGGAAAGGTTAAAATAAACTCTAGCAAGAAGATTAGTGAAATTAGTAATACTGTTTGCAGAAAATTTATTTATATATAAATTAGGAACACCAATTGCTTATCCACTGACACCAACTAAAACATTTTCCCTCAGTTTTCTGGGGCAGAAATAATTATACAACTGATACAAAAACGGCTCAGCAATACTTATTAAAACATATTATAATACTTTTATTTAACACAGATATTATCACCCATAACTCACATCACTTACCCAGAATTTAAGCTACAAAGGAGATTCATAAATTAATAAGACAGATTAATGTCGAAAAAAACGGTTAACTCAATGACAATGAAACTTTTGTGGGGTAAGTCGGCAACTTTGGGAGCACTGTTAATCCGTTGTTTGATGGTAATTAATATAAACATAATTTCTTTCATTCATTTCCAAAGTTTAGCCTCATTTGAAGAGTGTATCGTGGAAGAGTAATGCTTAGTGTTGAATTTTTTTTCTATCCAACGGGGTAAAACTGGTAGAAATTTACTCAAGAACATTGAAACAGCAAGGTAAAAAGTGTCTTGTGAAAAAAATCTGGAATCGCTCACCAATAAAGAGTTCAAATCTTATGCTGATTAGAGACTTGGATGCAAGGCCCAATATTTTGTAACTATTAGAAGAAGAACCTATCATAAACAGGGAATATTATTCTAACATGCTCCAACAAAAAGTAAGACCCGCAACCGCGATAAGGCAAAAATGTTACAACGATATCTTAAAAAGTGTGATTCTCTTGCATGACAATGCACACCTCTAAACCACTCAAGGAATAAGAGAAATGCTTGAGAAGTAGGATTAGGATATGACACTGCATCCTCCTTACAGCCCAGACCTCACCCCATCTGATTTTCATTAATTCAGCCGGCTCAAAAACTTTTTACATGACAAGAAGTTTGATGACAATTAAGTGATACAAGAATGGTTTAAACAGCATGATGACGACTTCTATGCTTCTGGAATCAGAAAGCTTACAGAAAAGTACCTAAATATTGCTGGAGACAATGTTGAAATGTAACACAAGTTTCATTGTCATCGAATAAATCGTTTTTTTCTCTACATCACTCATTTTGTATCGTTAATTATTGAACGTCCCATGTAATTGAATCATTAAATTTATCCATGAAATGTAATCATCAAACCAATTAGCTTACCATAAATTATTCTTCTTAAGTATGGATGTAGTGGAATGATGCCATTAATTATTAATACATGCATCAGTTAACATAAATATAATTATAGAACTACGCATGCAAAATATTTCATAAACAAGAACCATTCACCGTGCATCAATTAGGTAAACCAGTTGACTGTAACTAAGAAATCATTAAAAAAATTTATATAGTACGGTAGCAGTTAAAATTTAATAAAAACATTGTATCTCTTATAAATTTATCAGTTAATTAAAAATTCACCATTCCAATTATGTTTTTATAACATATCGATAGGTTTTCTAGATAAATAAATTTTAATGCTTACTGTTAAGCGCAGGTTTCAATATTAATTCAAGAAAAAAATATTTAAAAATCATAAATAGCATTTTTTATCATTCCTCAGAACTGATTTTTTACAGTTAGTAATTTTGATAAAAAAAAATACAGTAGCCTCTCCCTTAATTGATATTTCCATTAATCGGCTTTTTTTCAAGGGTGTTTTGTTAATTCATTTATTACTCAGGTAATAAAGGAATGCACAATCCAGCATTGTAATCATTTCATAACCAACAGAGCTATTGTGACAGCCAGATAAATCATTTTTGTACCGTAAAAGCTAAAAAAACAGGCCAGCAATATGTTGAAAAGCAGACAACTTCAACACCAGCTGACATTCTGAATCTGAAAAGTGGCGAGATTATGCAGCTGACAAACCCAAGATTAACATGAAAGAGAAGAAAATAACAGATTTTTTCCTGTAGCTTTTTTTTTATTTAACGCCAGACTGTTCTGCAATTACTGCTAATGCAGACGGTAAAGGATGAATGATCTTTTGTAACGTATGAAAATATGCCAAGCCTGGATGGGATTCGAACCCAAGACCACATGATGAGAGGCTAGCACGTGACCAGGTCATTATAAAACAGTTTTAGTATCGCAGTAATGTATAATAACATAAAATTAATTTGTGTATTCTGTGTACAGGTTGTATTGTTTAAATACGTAATATACAGACTGTAAAATTTTATTTTATTTGAATTTAAGTATTAAAACGGGAGAAGTGAAATTAAGATACATTAAGTCAATCATACACTGTGCTACTGTATAACTTCATAACAAATTGTACAAGTACTTTGGGATCTGAATTACTTACAACAAATATAAATTAATCCTTAATTCTGTGAGGCCATAATGAGTTTCAGTTCTACTAACACGAACATTAAAAGAGAGGGCTCCATACATAATAAGTATTAATAAAATATTTACAATTTATTTAACATGTACATGAAATTTACAAAGAACATGAACATCTTTGTAAAAAATATTGGAATTAAAAATTAATTAATATTAATAATATACTATTATTATTATATATTTTACCTTATTACTTATATTTTGTACCTATTATTTACATGATGAAATCTATTTCAAAATCACTTATGAAAATAGTGTTCTATTAAAATACAATGAAAGATTCAGTTATAGCACACAAGGCCTAAAAATGCATGGTTTTAAATTATTGTTTTAAAAATGTTTAAAAAATATAATGACCTTTTTTCATTTGAAATGGAGTTACCTCAACCCCGCCTGCATTTGATTGTTGATCTAAAATAAATTCTCATCATTTATATTTTATATATATTATATATATTTATATATTTATTTATATTTTATATATTTTCAGAGAAAGTGAAAAGTGTAGCAAAGTAAGCAAGCAAGGGTAAAAGCTCTACATTCATAAAATAATATCTAGCGAAAGTGAAAGAAGGGAACACTGTACATACTGACGACAGGTCAATCGTACAAAAGCACTGTTAAAATTTGAATAATTAGTGACTAGATAACTACAGCCAGCCAACACATGAAAAAAAATTCATCAACCCAAAAGTGTCTATAGAACATCTCCCCAACTCTGAGTTTGTTTATCTAATAAATGAAATCGTAATTTTGCCTGTATAACATTTCAAACTGCCCCAAATTTTGTTTCTATGTCAAATCTACCAAGTAAACACTAAAAATAAGTTGCAGCTAAAATTTTATCTGCTATGGCCTCACACAAGAGCCACTGAACCAAATTCAATAAATTTTGATATTTAGGTTCTGAACATCAGGTGATAGCGGTTACTACCCTGTTGTATGGCTCAGAGGCTTGGGTACTGACGCAACGGAAAAAACAAATGTTGGAATTGGCAGAAATGAGTTTTTTGTGAGCAGTAAAAGGATGCTCAAGGGTGGACCACATAAGAAGTGAGAACACAAGAGAGGAACTACAGGTTGTTAGTGTACATGAGAGAATCTTAAAGTACAAGGAAAGATGGAAGGAACATCTAAACAGAATGACGGATGGAAGAATACCGAAGCAGATATATATTATAATATAAACCACAAGGCAGAAAAGCTCTGGGTAGACCGAGGAAAAGATGAAGTTGAAGAGAGTGATGTCGGAACAGGCCAAGGCCTAAACCATGAAGAGAAGAAGAAGAAGAAGGTTCTGAATATAATCGATAGGAACACAGGCTTAATATTTTTTTAATATTACCACGGGGTAGGGTGGTTCAGAGTGAGCGATAAACCAAAAGTTTCAATTACGTCAATATAGTATGTATCAAAAAATATCATACAAGTTTAACCAAAATTATTAAATGATTAGGAACAAATAAGTTTTGTCATGTGTTATTTTTCAGTTTCACACACAATAAAGGAGATATTTCCAATATTACAATGCGAAAAAGTTATCTATAACCTGGTGGTAAAGTTTTAAAAAAAATTTTTGTTTCACTCATACTACCATGAATATGGTACATTGTAATGATGAAAAACTAGCCCATGCATACACCAAGGTTTTTTACTAGCTTGCCAAATAATAAATTTTGTCCAGAATCCGGGTTGAGTGGGCCCTGGAGCCCTCTATTGGCGACGTCGTGCTGGGCACCTAGTCGCTCAATGAATAATCTAACAGAATCTAATACAACCTCAATGGATAATTCAGGGGAAAGGTGAATAAATTTTGGCACAATACAATACTACGTGATCTGAATAAGTCACAACCTCTATAGTAGCTAACCTCTATTGATGGTGATGACTTTAAACAAGTATGAGTATTTTTGTAGAAGTTATCATTATATTTTAATACATCTCACATTTACTCATATAATCACGCCTTCTGGAATTACAAAATTTACTACAAATCTGAAAATTACGGCTACATACATTTTTTTGATGTACAAGAAGCCCATTCGAAGAACAGGTGTTTTTTTGCTAGAGCAGAATAATTAAGTTCCAGTTATGTAAACAAATTTATGATATTAACCCCTTTTAGTGCCAACGTCCAGAAAAAAGGACGTTTATATATTTTTACGTAGTAATAACATCCGGTTTACCGGACGGCCGTAATTTTGCATAAAGTGCCAACATCCGGGTAACCGAACATTTCCAGTAAAACTTTTAAACAAAAACTAATGGAATAATGTATTTTGAAACCGCCTCTGTGGCGTAGTGATTAGCGCGCTAGCCTGCAAAGCGAAAAGTCCCGAGTTTGATCCCCGGTTAGGGTTTGAAAAATTTTAACACGTTAAAACCACCGTTAAGGTACCAACACCCACACTAGTTGCTAATGACCAAGCTGTCGATGTGACTTTAAAAACTAAAAAAAACTATTTTGAATACTTTTAGTGTATGAACGATTTCTTTTTTTTATGAATACAATAAAAATTAGTTTTTAACAGGAAATTTTATTTTTCTGGAACGTTGAAATTTTGGTCGGCAGGCTTCACCTGCCTAAGTCTTCGAAATAAGGGCTAGCTTTTTTGTTCACCCTGATTTAATTAAATGTCACTTTAGATCAAACTTTTAAATATTGCTTCGGCACTGAAAGGGTTAAGGTCTGAAATTAATGAAAATTAGTCCATTTACGGTCAATGAAAATGAAATAAAACCTCTCCAACTAATGAAGGATAGACTATGGTTATGTGCTCACAACAAATGCTAGTTTAATCTGAATCCAGAAATAATTAACTGATTAATGTAAATGATAGAATAAACAATCCTACTTACCAACCGATGTACCATGAAGGCTCTCCTTTCATATTTAGAATTCGACTAGTAGACATTTGAAAAACATCCCGTAAAGATAGGAAATTAGTCTTGAAAGTTAAAAATTGGCAGTCCTCTTCCATCGCATCATATGCACCCTCCATATTATCGAAGACATTTTTGAAATAATTAAAACTAAATACATTAACAGCTGGCCAATGCGAAGCTGCACCTCTCACTATTATTGGTCTCGAAGAATAACTATATTTTTGAAATTCTTCTCTTGTAACATTTGGAAGAACTATTACACCATTAACACCCCTACAAATATTACAATCAGTCACAGGTCTTGTCGCTTCCCAAACGAAGTAATTATTTGGTATGACGCATTTTATACCGAGTGCATCCTTCATCATACCATCAAGTAACGGTAATCTCACAAAAACACATATTAATGTAATCAGTAAAAATGTAACTAAACAATTGAAACCTAACCTCCAATGACATTCCACACATAAATCACGAAACTTTAAACGGTGCGAACACGTTTTATTATACACTTCCTTTAAATGTTTTATTGTTAGTCCACTATTTAAAGCACTTTTATTTAATGACACAAAACTTTTATATAATATTTCAGACCTATCCTCTTGAGGAACACAACCACCGAAGCACTCACTGAGCGCCATTTTGCACATTATACGTCAAACCGCCAATTTGATCTACGTCGTCGTTCGTAACCGTGATTGAGAAAATATATTATTTTATCTTCTGAGAAACAAATACATGCAATTTATTTTGAACCACTCGGTTTAAATGGAAATTTTTCTTGGATTGAATTTTTTTTCATGAATTAAACTGTTCATACCTTACACAATTGCTAGTAATTTTTATCTACTATACATTCTAACCGTGCTCATACATTCTGCGCACATGTTGACTTTACCGCCAAGAGGATGCATTTGAAATAAGATACGTACCGAGACACCTTCTTAATTTTTTCATTTTCTGTTTAAAAGGAAGCTTTCTTCCTTTTAGTACTCAAGAAATTTTAGCAGAAAAACACATCTACTTAAGCATTTATGTAATGTAACTCCCCAGAAGTCTATTCAATTTATATTTTATTTTCCATATGCAGATAAACAAAAGTACCTAACCTTGGTAATTGGAGTATACATCGAAGATAATAATCAGTACATTTGTATAAAGCATTAAAATTAAGAGTTAATCCATAATAATTAGACGAAAAATGCAAATAAACTGTATGAGTGGCTCAGTTCCAGAACAAGCTAGTTGCATGAATTGAAGTTTTGAGAAAACTTATAACTTTTGAAAAATTTGTTTATTTGCCTGTTTTGAAGTTTCCTATTTATCTTGGTGGTTTAAGAAATACTTGCCTGAGATTTTAAAAAAAAGGAGACATCAGGTACTTTAATAAAATAAAATTTAAAATTGCTACAAGCTACTTTTGGCACAGCTTTTTGCAACCAGCTCATTCTGGAACTGTATATTTGCAAATGGCCTATTCTGGCACCGGTTTTTTAACTAGCTTGTTTGGGAGCTGTACATTAATTACTGCCATGAGGTTGGGGAACAAATTTTAGATGTACAGTAAAGTTATTTATTATTTTACTAAGTAAAGAAAATACAAACAAATTGAAAATAAAGAATACAAACATTTTGATTATAAAAATATTGATTATATACTCTTGAATTAACGTCTTCTATTGGAGGGCAACATCATCTTCTATTGGACACATCATCAGGGGCCCTAAATACGAGATTCTGCATCTCATAATTCATGGAAAAATCGTTGGTAAACGCTCGGTGGGACACAGAAGAATATCCTGGTTAAGAAACCTGAGAAAAGCGTTTAACTGCTCGTCGCATGACCTTTTCAGAGCAGCTGTAGACAAATTACGAGTAACCATGATGATAGCCAACCTCCGTGATGTAGAAGGCACCTGAAGAAGAAGATTAGAGGGTCATTGATTTCTTCATTGTCATCTAGTAGGTCTTAATTTGATCTGTGATCAAATTACTTCTACATATGCATTAGACCCTTCTTTTTTTACATTTAGAATAAGTGAAAACTAATTTTGACAAACTTGAACATTTTGTTTTCTGTATCTAAGCAAAACCAAGGCACATAATATTTATTCCTGCAAATATTTGTATTACCAAGATTATTAGTTCTTTAAATATATATAATGAACAGCCAAACAAAACAAAATTATTTATATAATACTCACCTCAGAGTATTACATAATCGAGATATCTTTAGTCTTTCTCGGAGACATCGTCAGGACGAAGTTACGTAAAACACATACGGTAGAAGACCATGTCAATAATTAAAAAGACACAAGCTATCTCGATTATGTAATACTCTGAGGTGAGTATTATATGTAATTTTGTTATGTTGGGCTGTTCATTAAATATTTAGTGTATGCAAACAAAGGAAATAATGTTTAATTACATAATATTACTACTTTATCTAATACTCTCATTTCTTCTTCTAAACTACTGATTTCTGTATTAATTTTAAAGCAATTAACCACATTATAACATACATCAGAAAGTAAACAAATCACACTCTACTTTCATTATACACAGCCACAGATTAAGTATATTACCAGATCGAGTGTCTTAACGGCATACAAAAATAAAAGATTTGATCGCAGTGCAGTTAATTGGGACCAGTTATTTCACCCTCTACCTCATATTTAAAAGTGTTCATTCCCGCAGTTGCCATAGCTTCTCCCCCATTCCTCATCATTAGCTTCTTCACCTCTACCCGGACCTGTTCCCATCGTATTTTAAAAGCTATCACTCCCGCGGTTGCCATGGCTTCTTGTTAACGTAGCTTTCAAAATTCATGTTTCTATTTCAGTGACGAAAAGTAATAATTCTTTCACTGAACAAATTTAATAAATTGTAATTGAAACATACTGCTTATCATTTAAATTAATAAAAATGTGATAATGTGGTAAAGGGCAAGCCAATTGCTGTGAGCACTGGACTACGCATGCGTATACTTGACTTGAACCCTGCATACCCCTCCCACCTACAGTTAGATGTACAATCAGTGTATTGTTGAAAATTGACAACACCCGTTGTATTTTGTAAGCATGCTGTTCCATTGTTGATTACATACACTGTGCTATTGTAGTATATACAAGACTATGCTAATGCAGACGCACATTTTACCCAGCGCTCTCCTTACAAAAATCAGGCTATACACACATTATCTCTAATGTATATACGTTGCAATCTGTTCAATTCAGTACAATAAGCAACCCCATGACCCAACGAGATTAGGATAATGTGTATGACATATAACTGAGATGTAGTCTTGTGCAGACCCAGGCCGACCATTCTTGAGAGTATGGTTAATTAAACCCCAACTATCAAAGTACACTGGTGTCTAGTATTCAAATCTGTATAAAAGTAATTGCCTTTACTAGGATTTGAACCAGGAACCTTCGACTCCAAAAATCAGCTGTTAAACAGCTGACTCGCAGTGACAACTTTACCTCTAGACCAGCGCTTCTTAAACTGTGGGTCGCGACCCCCAGGGGGGTCGCGAGACTACTGAAAGGAGGTCGCAAAGATCTGATACTTTTCAATTATATATATGTGAAATGAATGGGTACGTATTCTTTAATCCTTATTTTATTTACATTGTAAAATAGTGCGATATTACATCTACATCTACGGTTAATATATATTTCATTATATGGAGGAGGGGGTCTCTTTAAAATTTCCTAAGCTTGAAGGGGGTCGCTATATAAAAAAGTTTAAGAAAGGCTGCTCTAGACCAACCCGGTGGGTCATTAAAAATGTTAATATGAAACGCTGCCCATAACAGACAGGTGGAGTGTCAAATTATTTACACTCAATCTGTTCGTTGCAGGGCTAAAATAAATAGTTCTGTTTCTTATCACATGGTCAGTCAATTAAATGACTGAATCATTTAAGAACAGAAGAGGTAGAGGTGTAAAAGACACTACTCAGAGTTATTTCCTCTGAAAGTAATGAATTTCATTATACAGCCAGACCCTGTGGTGAATGAAGTGAAGGTGTCATTTGCAGGGTGGAAAGTGAGTGCTTTTCGGAGGGCCTGGCATGCTGATAAGCATACTCTTTCAACTCAGTGAGGAAGGCAATGGTAAACCACCTTACTCCTCGTTTTTACTTAGTAAAACCTCTAGAGGTTCAAACCAGCCTTTCGGCTGTTGACCTAAAAAAAAAAAAAAAAAAATATGAAACGAATATTTTTAAAAAAGTTAAATAAAAAAAAGCAAGGTATAATTTTTTTAAATAGCTATAAATTGTTATGGTGACTACAATAATTCAGATACATGGTATTTGTAATAGAAAAATCATTGAAATAATTAGATAAGATAAGAAGGGTTGTTATATCTTTCATTCTAATGATAAATTAATAAGGAAATAATAAAACACACTTAAATGAATAAAACAATACTTTAATATCAAATTATACAATAATATTCCAGTCAATTAAAACTGGTCTTAACAATGATTCCAGTAAACATATCAACAATATATCCAACAAATTCATTCATGTTACACAATCAAAATCCAATAAGCAACAACTTAAATCTAATAAAAAATACCAAATTATGGAAATGATTATATAAAATTACTAAAATGTATCACAATACATAATCATAAAAATTAATAAATTATATTATATATTATGCACTATGTGCAGAACCATATTGGTTCATAGAAATTAAATTGTTTCAATTTGAAATAACATAGATATTTGGTTAACTCATAATAAATAATTACTGATAAAAGTACTATAAGTTTACAACAAATTTTATACAGCAAAAATTCTGCATCCATGAAATTATTTTCCATAAAGTAATTAAGAATATGATATCAGAAATACCTTACATAAATTATAACTACTTTTTTCATCTTGTCAATTCATGGTGAGAAATACCATCTGCTGTAGTTAATAGTACAGAACAGGGTTAGTAAAATAGATAGTAAAATAGCAGGGTTGAGGAGCACAGAGAGCCAAAAAACATTTTGGTAAAAAAACCTCTAAGATTGTGCAATTGCTCTTCTGTTGAAATACTTAAGACAGGAGAGTGAAAAGTGAGAATCGCTGTTATGATCGGCAAAAGCGAATAGGAAAAGGCACCCAAAGAAGTAGATGGCTACAATCTACAACTCAATAAGATTATTGGAAAATTTATTTATTACATTTTGATTTATATCTAACATTACTTTTTAACATAGTATAGCGTGACATTTTGGTCTAATTCTAAAGTATTTATTTTCTCTAAAATTAATTATTTAATAACGGATAATTTATTTCAAGCATCTTAATAAATTATATATGTTACTAATTTTGTAAATTTTAAAGAAAAATTTGTTTAAACTAAATGGGACTGATGCGTAAGAAAGCAGGGCATCGAATATTGTAACGTACAAACAGATGTAGAACTATTTAAAAAATAGAACGTTGAACTATAATGAGGCGATTGGCGGATTAATCCAGGCAAGCAAGGGTGATGCGGTCTTGCAGAGTGGTGTATCCAGCAGCAGTTGGCCATAGGCGGTGGTACATGAGAGTAGTAGAGGAACAGTTGTTTGTGAGTTTGGTACTTTGAGAAGGATTCGGACTCTCGCACGTGAACAGTCAACATGGCCGCTCATTTTAAACATTTCGGGTTATGGACATTAAATGGTTACAGTGTGCTGAGATGATTATAAATTATTTACCGAAGTAAATGGACGTGAAAACTAAACACTCAAATACTGAATTACAAAGAGCATCTAAAAGCCGTTACTAATTGAATATCCGCCTTTTCTCCGACTACCAGGAAGATCAATCCATAAATATTTACATTTACATTAGAACATCATCAGTCCCAAGAACTTTTTATAAATTTAATAATTAATTGCATGCTGGTTAATTTAAATAAATATTTGTTTAATAATTTGTTAAGCATTATTATGAATTTTTATAGTCAACCATTGAATAGACCCAATTAGATCCAACCACATAAAATAAATGTTTGACATTTAAATTACTACAAATAATCAACAGGGCATGGATACATTAAGAATGCATATTAAACAAAATTACAAAGTACACAGCATCGAATTATAAATTCATGACTACAGAAAACTTACTGTATATCTTTAAATATTATATAAATATAACAATAAACAACGTTATAAGTTTAAACTAGGTTAACAATTTTATTCATAGCAAAACTATTTTATGTAAGCCTACTATTTTGTTTCCAGCATTATTTTACAACAAATCAAATTTCCATACTAAATAAATTAAAATATTTTATATTTGTAACAATAAATAATGTCAAATTATCTTTTAACCCTTTAAGATTGAAAAAAAATCACTTATTCTAAAAATTCACAGTTTTAACTGCAATTGTGAATGAAAAAAGTCAGGCTTAAAATGTCACTTTGACGAGATTTCATATAATACTATGTGATTGGTCACAAAATTGAATATTTTGATAATTTTTGTTTTTTTCTATCTAATGCATCAAACATTAATTTTCCATAGGAATTATTTCAATAATTTAAAAATAAAAAAAAATTGAAACAGAAAACTGAGAAAACAAAATATGTATTATTTATCTTTTTAATTACGAGTTAAATTAAATATTTAAAAAAAAATAATATAGATTTATTCATTAAATCAACAGAACAGTAAAAAAACTTTAATGATAAAAAATTATAAAATAATTAATATTTAATCTAATTAAATGATAATAATAAATAATTAAATCTAGTCTAATAATTATATTATAATATCCTACATAGGATGTTTGATAAAATAAAAATATAATATTTAAATATAAATTATAATGTGTTAATAAAAATACAAAATAAAATTGACTTTATTGTCCTGTTTTAATTAAATAAATAAGAAAATAAACAATATTTATTCAAAACTACTGTTAATTTCCTTGTTTTTCATATATACCCTGAAAATTTGTCAATGGTATTTTCAAAAATACATTTAGCTAAATTTTTGAAAAAATTGTCTCTCAGAAGACAAGTCACATTTGCCTGATAAATAAAAAAACCTTAACAATGCAATGAATGAAAAAATTTGTGTTTATTAAGCCTGCTTATTTTCATTACAATAATTAACATTATGTAACACAAAATGTTTTTTAGTTAACTATAAAACATATTTTATTACTTCTTATTAAAATAGTGTGAAAATGTTGTTAAAACCCATAAAAAATAAGTTGGTATTGAAAATGTATTTTGGCTCATGGCCATTTAATTTAGCCATAACATTCAAAGAGCCAATACATCAACTCACAGGAGTTTTCAAATTTATTTTTTTGAGCTCATGACAAAAGGATTAACAAAAATCTTTAAAAAAATCTTAAATTTCAAAAATTTTCAAACTTTATTTTAACATTACTACACGACCATATTAGAGGCTCATAGAAGAAACAAAAAATGCAATATTATTTATTTAATTATGAAAATATTGATCTTATTGGTGTCATTATTTCATGTACAGGTTCATGACATCACAGCCAATACTCATTTACACAAAGCATGAAATACCCAGAACATGAAGTTCTTTAAAATTTATATTAATTGAACATTACAAGTTTTAGTATACAATTCATTTTACATCTAAAAATATTTAATAAATATAACTGAAAACAATCTTTTGAATACGTATTATTAAAGTAAAAGAGTAAGCTTACAATTTATAACTGGAATAAATATGAGAGAAAAGAGAGAGGAAGAATGGAAGAGAGAGCAAATAGTATTTTGTTTAAAATTATATATTTTTATACATTGTAGTTTCTGTACAACACATTTCTAACAATTATCTAAAGATATAACACGTCACGTAAATTACAACTGCCCATCAAACAAGTTGAATAGATAAGTGCAAACACATAGACTGTCTGAATACCACAGCTTATTCTATATTAGTAAAATGGCAATTTTTTTAATTAATTCTAACAATCCCCAGGGTAAAACAGTTTACAGTAACCATTTAAAAAAAAAAATAGAAAAATTAGATAACTCTGCCATATTGTGTGTTTCATTATATACGAGGCGTATTTTTAAAGTAAGTACCGTTTGAAAATAAAAAAAAAATAAAAGGAAATTTGCAAAAACTAATTTTATTTTCGTAATCTACATACTTTTATCTATTTTTCTACATAGTTTTCAAGTTTTTGTAAACACTTATCATATCGCACAACTAAATTTTGGAAACCTTCTTCATAAAAACTTGCCGCCTGCTGTGATAACCAAGAATTCACGGCCGTTTTCAATTCGTCGTCATCGTCATAACTGCTGCCGCCCAAGTGATGTTCCAGATGAAACATGCGAAACGTGGATTTCGCATTTCACTCCCGAATCGAAACAACAAAGCATGGAATGGAGACACACGCACTCTCCCGTAAAGGTCAAAGCCTAACAGACTTTGTCACAGCGCAAGATCATGGCGTCCGTGTTTTGGGATAGGCATGGTGTTTTGCTGGTCGACTTTATGGAACGAGGAACGACAATAAATGCAGAAGCCTACTGCCAAATCCTGAGGAAGCTGCGCCGAGCAATTCAAAAAAGAGACGTGGCATGCTCACAAAAGGAATTTTGTTTCTGCACGATAATGCAAGCCCTCACACTGCCGCTCAGACCCGAGCTGCATTGGACTCTTTTGGCTGGGAAGTTTTGGACCACCCACCCTACAACCCTGACCTTGCGCCGAGCAACTTTCATCTCTTCCGTCATCTGAAACATCACTTGGGCGGCAGCCGTTATGACGATGACGACGAATTGAAAACGGCTGTGAATTCTTGGTTATCACAGCAGGCGGCAAGTTTTTATGAAGAAGGTTTCCAAAATTTAGTTGTGCGATATGATAAGTGTTTACAAAAACTTGGAAACTATGTAGAAAAATAGATAAAAGTACGTAGATTCCGAAAATGAAATTAGTTTTTGCAAATTTCCTTTTATTTTTTTTTATTTTCAAACGGTACTTACTTTAAAAATACGCCTCGTAGATGGAAGCTCACTTGATTACTAGCGTATGGAATTCGGGTGGAGAGGATGGTTTGTAAGATTCCCCTCTTCCTATAACCTAGTAGTAGTAATAATACCATTAGTACGCACTGTACTAAAAATATTAGTCACAAACCATTTCGAATAACTACTGTAGTACCAAAATATTGTATTCGATTTTCAACTAATAATATTCTAAAATATTTTATTAATGTACTAAAAGTTTATTATAATAGCCTAATAAAGTAAAAAAATATTAGTTTGTAATATTTCACTACCAAATGTTATATTTTATATCAGTTTGTTTATAAATAGGCCACGTATAACAATATTAGATTACATACAATAACCAAATTAATAACTTGACGAGCCGCGAGCGTAATTAACACCGCTACAGAGAACTGTCTCAAAGTCACAACTGACAAAATGAAGAGTAAATATTTTCAGAATGTACAGTACACACGTCGCCATGTGGATTTAAAGCAACCGTTGCTATGACAACACGACGTCACACTGTCACCAGTCCCCCTTTCCCTTCATCCCGCACTAGCAGACAAGTCAGCTCCCAAATATAAATAGTTATAACTGGTGAGAACACACTCAATTTAACCTTCCAAAGTAAAAATTTTGGGGTAAATACATGGTGTTCACTCTACGAGAGACATATCTGTTTATTTTAGGAGATATACTACTGTGTTCCTGTTGGGAATACTGGCTATTAACATCTGTCAGAGAGGAGAATTTGAAGGGCTCCTATGGGTAGATATATTATAATTCTTTATGACAGTTAGACAGCTTTAAAAACACTTAGATCATGGTAGTGTAGGTTCAAGGTAGAATGGTAGTGCCTGCAGAACCTCATGAAGCTGGTTAAACACGACAGGATTACCTTGGTATGGGTGCCTGGTCACAGAAGAATTGCACACAATGAAAGGCCACATACAGTCACTTAAGTCACGAATTTGCCCTTGTTTGCAACGAGGGGTAAAGGGGGAAAAGCATCAGTACGACAAACATAACAACTTATACTATACTCTAGTAAATGAATCTAGTTTTTTTTTTTTTTTTACGCCCCAATTGGAGCACTCAAGTCACTCATGGACATGCGTTCCTCGAGGAGTTAGTTGTGGCACCACACTGTTGTTTCCTTCGTTCCCACATCAATTTCATATTCCTTGACCTGGTGGCTCTCAATCTCTCTGCTACAGCTGCATTCGGCTGTCTTCTCTCTCTGAAAGGCAGTAATTGTTATATTGTTATACGTGGCCTATTTATAAACAAACTGATATAAAATATAACATTCGGTAGTAAAATATTACAAACTAATACATTTTTTTACTTAATTAGGCTCTTATAATAAATTTTTAATACATTAATAAAATATTTTAGTTGAAAATCTAATACTATACTATACTATAGTATATCGCGGAACCTTTTGTAGGTTAACTGTACGAATATAACTTTGTTATCGTAAACACAAGTGTCGGATTCTCAAAAACGTGGTTGAACTAACCCGTGACTCAGTGCTGAACGCAACGTAATAAAATGTGGTGAAGTTGAAGTTAAACAAAAATTCCTATCCGTGCCTCTTAACAAAAGCTGTGAGCGAGCGGCTAACTACTGTGATTTTCTCTTTCCACAATTGGAAAAATAAAGAAGGAAATTAAGGACATGTATAAGCTATTCTTTAACAGTTTTGTTGACACCTGGTAAAAAAAGGAAACGGTTAGGTAGATACTAGAGAGACTGATAATGAAAACGCCGATGACAGCAATAGTAAAGAAGGCAATTCATTCGTAATTACAGTAAATCAAAAATTTCTAATCATGTAATTAAGCTGTAAGCAATATAACAGGTCATATTTATTTCTTATAAGGTTTATGAAGAAAAAATTTTCTCGGAATAAACCACAGCTTACAAAATGTATCTAGAAACTGCACAATAGTGAAATATACGAGTAGTGTCTCACTGTTGAGGTTGGCAGCACTGCAAATATTTCACTGCCCTTCCTCACAGCCCATACATACGCAAAGGCAATCTCGTGACTTCAGTATCTATACTTAACTAGATTCTGTATGACGATTCACTTGAGTAAAACCGTAAGTGGGAGTTAGTAAATCATTGATACATGTGGTAATCTCTAAATGGATCAAAGTGGTACACCAGAAGTTTGGGAATCAAAGTGCAGAACTAAGGCACAGTAAGAGGGTTATGGACAGCATATCCAATACTCTTGTTTGTGAAATACTTGGTCTGGCCAAAAAGCAGCTTAGGATGGCCTGTTAAAGCATGCACCAGGTGTGTGGTCACCCGTGAAAGAGTTAATGGGACACTATCAATTATAAAATAAATAAATAAAAGTGTGCTGATTAAATTCTATACAATACTATCAGTACTAGATCGTAAAACCAACTTCAATTTTGATAACACTAAAAATTATCAAAATTTATACAATAACACATTTCATGAAGAACATGTCCCTAAATGAATGGGGGAAAGTTGATTTTCCATTCCAAAAATGGGCTTAATTAATACTCCAGGTCAAATACATCGTATTTATTCTTCTCAAGAACCAATGATAGCACAAGTTTTGGATACCTTTGTATTGTTTGCACGTATCAATTCATTAGTTTTAAAAACTACAGTATTTTCAAAAAATAAGATGTTTTAAAATTTACACTATTATTATATAATAAATACATCCTATAGTGCTTGGCAATTATTTTGCATAACTAGAAGAAGACGATGAAGAAGAATTAGCAGAATCATTAGTTAAAGATTTAATATTAGCATTTAAAGATGAGTGTAAAGAAGGAGCTGTTGTAATTGACGCTCCTTCAAGAGACTGTACAAAAGGTTGTAACGAATCAATGAGTTGCCTTGCTAGATTTCTTTCATTATGTTCTTCTGGTAGAAGACTCAAAGCAACAACTGCAAGATGTGCAGTTTCTGATATTGAACAATTATCTACTGAACCATCCCCCTGTAAACAAAAAACAAACAAAAATGAATCGAATATCAATGTTTCAATCATTTTAAATCAAAATTACCCACAAAAGCAAATAATTAATACTCCATATAAAGCCTAGTTTACACCGATCGAATATTTTAGTCGAGTAGCAATGGTCGAGTAATTTTGTAACTGTCCGCACATGTAACGTAGACAGCCAATTTCGTGTATTGTTATGGCTCCACGGAGGCGGGATCTCGTTCGTAAATTATGTCGTGCATAATGGTGGGGGTAAGCTACTACTGTGCACTAGACCATTCTACTCGACTAAAACGACGTGTCCAAACAAGTCGAGTACTAAATTACTTATCTACTTTATTAAAATACTCGACCCGTGTAAACTAGGCTTAAAAGATAATGAATTTAATAATATCAAACACATAATTAAACTAAATTCTATTGAGAAAAAAAATTAATATTGTTCATAACTAATATTGTTGATACATTGTTTAGGTCATCAGCTGATAGGGTGGTTTGAACCTCTAGAGGCTTTACTAAGTAAAACAAAGAGTGAGGTGGTTTGCAAATGCCTTCCTCACTGATTGGAAAAGTATGCTTATCAGCATGAAAAGCATCTACACCTTCACTTCATTCACAACAGGGTCTGGCTGCATAATGAAATTCATTACTCTCAGGTGAAATAATTATGACTAGACCTTTTACATCTCTACTTCTTCTGTTCTTAAATGCTTCAGTAATAAAGTGGCTGACCATGTGATAAGAAACAGAACTATTTTCTGTAGCCCTGGAACTAGCAGATGGAGTGCAAATAATTTAACATTCCACCTGTCTGTTATGAATAAGAGGCTATTATTAATTGTAAAATTACTTATTGTTATTTAAGTTAGTTCAAGCTTTAAGTTTGTAATTAATTTAAGTGAAGTAATCTAATCGTGTAAATAAATAATTGTAATAAGTTTAAGGACGTCTGTTGATTATTTATTATACCCAGATCCTGAATAAACCTAGCCTTTAGGTGTTACAATACAATAAATGGTGCAAAAGAACTACACAAAACACACACAACACCATGCGATACATTAATAAACCACTTACCAATTCATTGACCCAAGCAGTTAATGCTGGACTAAGGTTACTGATTTTTGACTTCAGTTCTTTATTTGAACTAGTCAAAGTTTTGTTTAGTCTTTGGCCTGCTATAACAAGTAGTTGTGAACCAAGCTGAGCAGTATCAGTACAGGCTGGTATCACCTAAAAAAAATAAAACAAGAAAAAATCATAGAAAATTACCAACAAATTACAATGTGTGTTTGTTCCTATGATTCGACTACCTTAGCTACAATATCAAGGAACCAGGATGTGTACTAAAAACAATAATATACATCAACCCTTTACCATTCGAGGTCACTTTGTCCAACAAAATAATTAACAGAAGTACAATATAACATTATTTTCCCCGTTTTTACTTCAATACTCACTAGCAGGTACAAGTAAATATGCAATATTATAAAACAGGGGAATTACAAAAAATTAACATGGGGAAATACAGATGGGGAAAATGGAAACATAACTGAAGCTTTAGAATTAAGAGACTGTTGAGTTTGGTTTGGAATTCAGTGAGGAAAAGTAAAGACTGGTGCAGAAGAGATTTGAGGAGGGAAGGCAGGGACATGGAATAAGGCTACATGGTAGGGTTGTAGAAGAAGTTAGAATTCACATATTTGGCGACTCTTTTATCATCAGATGGAAATTACAAAAGGAGTTGCGTAATTCAATACAGAAAGTAAGCGAATTCTTCCAAAGTGTGTGAAGCTTAGTCAGGGATCAAAAAGTTTCTATGTACTGAAAAAAAATTATGTAGCAATACTGACTCATGCAGTGGAAGGAAGACAGAGGGTAAAATGCAGGCGACAGAAATTTAGTTCAATAGTAAGTCAGCAAAGACAAGAAGAGGTAGAGTGAGAAATTATGTAGTTAGAAAACAACTGGGGATAGAAAGCTTGATGAGAAGAGTTGGACAAAAGACAATGTTTAATGATTGTTTGGGTATGTCAAGTCAGTAAGATGGAGGAGGGTAGGTAAACTAGAAGGTTGCTGCACTTGGAGTTGGAAGAAGGGACATACTAAGGGGCATACCAAGAGTGTAATGGATGGGTTCAGTTATGGATGAATTGGGAAAAAGATGTGATTCAAAGAGAGTAATGAAAGGGAGATAGTTCAACGATAGACAGAGGTGTAGAAAGGGTTACGTTGGGCCCGATCCGAGAAAACTTGGGACAGAGATAAAGAGGATGATGATGAATATTAATACCAATCAAAAAAATAAAACAAGAAAGCAAAAAAATGAATCTTAATAAATTTTTAAGAATTAAAACTGATCAAGGATAGAAGCCACAACATCGTGTCTCAAACTTCATTATATTTACAGAAACAATCTATAAGCAAGTGAGTCAATTATTGTAATAAATTAATAATTTCAGAAACACAAGTGACAAAAATTTTAAAAAAAATTACCTCCTCAGCTAACCGATCAAAGCCTTTAGCATACAACTGACACGCTTGTTGTCTACGAAGAGGATCCACAGGAACTGACCAATCAGCAGCTAATGATAGACACTGGCTCATCCAATGTATAGCCTGTTTTGTATCCCATTCCTGAAAACAAATTTCATTAACAGTCATAACAATGGCAAAAAAATTATACCTCAAAATCCATAAAATATTCTTTAAAAAATTGTAAATAAAATTGACACTAATACTCAAAAGCAGTACTCTGAGTATTAATTAATACTCTGAGTTTTAAATTTTGATGTAGAAAAATTTTTAAAGAATTTTAATTTACTGAAGATGTGTACAAGATACACGAAAGCGCTATAAACATTGGTAAGTGTTTTCTGATACCATATTCTGGTGGTTAGAAATATATATTTCAATTTTAAATAATACGGCTGTTTATATTCCTACATAGGATGTTTGATAAAATAATTAATACTCATGTAACACAGGAGGAAATCCACAGTTATGTTCACCAATTCAAGCTTATGTAGCATATCTTTCCACATGGTGTGTAAAGTTATAATCAAATCACATAAGCTATGGGAATATGGCAATTTTTGTATGCTAGACAAATTCTGAATAAGAGAGAAGAAGAAACTTAATAAACAAAATGAAAATACAATGAAAAGACATACAAAAAAGTACAAAAATGTAAAACTGGATATACAGAACATTACGATAGCATCATCCAAAGAAACCGAAATGTTTACAGTAAAGACACTTTAGGACATGTCCATAGCTGATAATTCCTCCCAACAGGCCTTATTGAGCCTTACTACTGGGGCAAAAATCTAAACTTTGATGAGTTATATTAATTTTTTATCACCAATACGTTTTTTTTCTTTTGCTAATCTTTCAACCAGAGATATACAAGGTTTGGCTAAAAAAATAAACGAACTAATGTTTACATCGCAGGCATCAAGGTCAAACGCTACACAGATGAGTAACGTGACATCTCCTCTTTACATCCTGCCATCTGGTCGCCTGGTGCCCCCTCATTTAGGCCCCAGAGCCTTCATTTGTGTCAGTTTGTGTATTTGCAGTACATCGAAAAAATGCTTAGCCTTTTGAAAGAGCAACAGATTAATTCAAAATTTTTAGTGAATCTCGGAAAGTCCGCCTCTGAGGTTCATTCTTTATTGAAACAAATGTAAGAAGATGAATGTCTGTCATGCACTTATTTTTCAGTGGTTTAAGCAGCTCAAAGAGGTATGAGAAAAGATTGAAGTTGACCCACGTCCAGGGCAACCATCACCATCAACAACGGATGAAATCATTGGAAAAATTGGGAGATTTAATCCAAAAAGACTATCTATTAAGTACTTATGTAGTTGCTGAGATTGTAAGAATCGACAAAGAAACAGTTTGGCAAATTTTACATGAAAATTTTCACATGAGGAAAGTTTTTTCTGAAATGGTGCACAAGAACTTTACACCTAAAAAAAATTCTCAAATGAACATTTATGTTGACACTCTGAAAACCATCAAAAAGGATCCTAATTTTTTGAAACAAACTAACATGTGATGAATCATGGTTTTCATTTATGATCCTGAAACTAAGCGCCAATCAATGTACTGGAAGAGCCCCAATTCACAGAGACTGAAGAAACCTCGAATGTCAAAATCAAAATACAAAGTAATGATTGTGTTTTCGACATCTGTTGGATTGTGTACAAGAATTGGGTACCTGAACAATGAATAAGGAATATTACTATGAATTCCTATCTATGCTGCAAGAATGAGTAAGAAGAGAGTGACCTGAGCTGAGGAAAACAAGTCATGGACTCATCATCAGGACAACATCCTGGTGTACACTGTATTGGTTGTCAAGTCGATTTTTGGCTAAGCATGGGATCTCTGTGTTGGAACATCCAACCTACTCAACCCATCTTGCTCCATGTGACTTTGTTCTGTTCCTGAAAGTGAAATCTGCACTAAAAGGAACAAGATTTGAGACAGTTTAAGCTGTGAAAGAAAATGCGATGAAGACCATGAACTTGCTTTCAGAAGATATCTTCCGAAAGCTTTGAAGAGATAAGAAGATATCTTCTTATGCTTTGATCAGTTGAAAATTCGCATGAAGCGGTGTAAGGATCGTGGAGAGGAGTGTATTGAAGGGGATAATAAAGTTTTGAAAAAGTAATAATAAAAAATGTTGCAGCACTAATCCACTTTTTATTTAGTCAAACCTTGTATAATCCTGACAAGATAACATTTCAGAACAAAAATTCTAAAACAAAGAAATGAAAACATAAAATTTAAAAGAAATGTTGAATAATTAGGTACACTTAATTAGAAATTAAATACTGACCTGCTGTTGATGTGATACCATTGTTCCCATAGCAGCAGAAACAGCTCTTAGTAAGAATTTTGTACGTGATTCTGTTAATTTAGCGTCATGTGAGTGACCTGGCAATTGAGGTCTTGACCAAATATCACAAAACAATGCTCCTTGACCCTGTTCAAAAAAATAAAATCTGAATGAACATATATGAGGGGGTACCCAAAAGTAACCGGAATAGCATTGCCGTGGGCGGTGCTTGTGTAGTACGCATTTCTGCCGCACAGATATGTATAGTGCAACTCATTGTGAGTTCAGTGCAGTGATTGCAACTCATTGCGAGTTCAATATTCATCTGCAGTGATTGTTTTTGCTAGTGCTGTTTTGTTCTTGTTTCATTTTTTATGATGGTAAGTTTAAGTGAATAACGTGTAGCTGTGAAATTTTGTTTTCTACTCGGTAAAAGTGCTGCTGAAACTGTTTTAATGTTGAAAACAGTTTACAAAGATGACGCTATGGGAAAATCTCAAGTATACGAGTGGTTTTCTCGGTTTAAAAATGGCGACATATCGATTGATGACAAACCTCGTTCTGGACGTATATCAACTGCCCGAATCAACGAAAATGTTCAATTAAAAAATTCAAGAACGTGTGCTCTCAGACCATCGACTGACAGTTTCGAAGTTTTGAGAAGATTGCGCAACAGTGTTCATCAAAAAAGATCCCATTTATGGCAGATAGGAGACTGGTTCTTCATCACGACAATGCACCTGCACACATAGCCATCTGGGTGAAAGATTTTTTGACTAAAAAAGGCATGGTTCTGCTGGCCCACGCACCTTACTCGCCTGACCAGGCGACTTTTTCGTATTTCCACCCATGAAAAGGGACAATAAAGGACACTGATTTGACAACATTGAAGCGGTCAAGAAAAAATTGAGGAAGGAGCTGTCAGCCATTTCTAAAGATGACCACAAAAAAATGTTTCAAACAGTGGAAGCACCGGCGGGATAAATGTATTAGTTGTAATGGAGAGTATTTTGAAGGGGATAAGGTTGTTTTGTAAAAAAACTAAAAATAAATAGCTTTTGAAAAATAATTCCGGTTTCTTTTGGGTACCCCCTCGTATTTTGTTATGGTCAGCATGCCCAGTTAATCCTTTACTGGTAGTATTACCACATATGAAAGAAAATTATGATAAAAATATCCTGGCCTCTTTGGTTGACAAAGGCACAAGAAATAGTTAGATAATTTGTTTAATTTTGTAAGTGGAGTACTAAGTTGTACAATGAACACTTGATAATTCATAAAAGCATAACTTGTAATTATTGTGTGCAGCATGGAAGTCTTTTACAAATAAATTTTAAATTGATAATTCAAATGGCAGTACTAATAGTTATCATGTTCTCGTAAGTTACTATGAACAAATTTTTGTAAAAATGGATTTATCAGTGTTTAAAAACATACAATAAGATTGCTTCACTTATTATTTATAAAGAGAAATTTTATAGTATTCTAAATATTTATTTTTGTTTTTCTAGTATCACGGATTGATTGATCTCATAACTGTAATTTCAGCTGATTATGAATTAAAAATTAATATTTTACAATGATTTCAATCACAAGCCCTTTGGATCATTTTAAATGTACAGTGGAATATTACCAATGCCATCATACATCAAGATTCGGGTGTACAGACGGTTCGTGAAGAAATACGTATTTTCAGTTGTTGTAAATACATTAAACATGTAATTAATCATCTAACGTTACATCTGTAAAACAGCAACGATGTACACAAATTAAAACATGGAACATACTGGATCTACCAAGGAGATCCCGATGATAGTGTGATTTTAGTTTGTAAATAATATAATGTTAATATTTTTTGTAGATGATTGGTAAGTTTCAGTGTGAATGTTGAAAATAATTGAATGGACATTTTTAATTATCTTCTGGAAAAAGTTTGGTGTACCTATATTTTGAAAAGATGTATTATTACTTGTAATTTTTGAAGTAACTACTTCTTTTGGTGTTTTTTTTGCATAGGAAAAATCTTTGGTTTACCGTCACATCAAGCTCGATAATCAACAATTACCATTAATTAATTTAAGAAAATCTATTTAAGTTAATTTGTTAACTTAATTCATTAAGAAATCACTAAATTTTATTTATTTATTTATTTATTTAAGGAAGCTTTTTGTTTTTGTTTTTTATATCCATTTAATTTATCGTTAATAATATTAAGGAACGTATAATTCATTTTTTTTTGTTTTATGTTAATTACACCACTGGGTTGTAATTTTTTTACGATAGTTCTAAACGATATATTACGTTTATACGCAATACAATAGATTAGCGTTCAAAAAAAGTTATAAAAAAATTTAAAATTTTTGGTGTTCTTAGTAAACAACAGATGAAGTGGTTGTCATAATGTTGTACAGATTATTCTACTGGTTTAACATTAGCTAATTCGCTTCGATGTAGGCCAAACAATTTCATTTATAAAAATACTTTTAAAAGTATTTTGTATTTAAACACTTTTGAAAGTACAGTTGAACCCGGTTTTAACGGCCTCGGACTTTACGTCAACTCGGACTTAACGTCATATTTTTAAGCGTTGCGTCAAACTTCTATCTGAAAACCCCTGTTTTAACGTCATTAACTCGGTTGTTGCGTCAAATTTTTTCGATGAAATAATTTTTTACTTCACGAACAACGATTGTGAACTTGCCGTAATTTATCAGTAAATTGTTTGAAAAAGAAAAATACAGTATACAGTAGGCTAATATAGTACAATAGTCTACTTGTGAATAGTGTTTGCTTGTGCGAAGGGATTAAAATGATTTTGTTAAGCTGTTCATATGTGTGTCTATAACTACTGATTGATCTACGTCAAGGTCAGTTTTGGGACTGCACCCTCTACGTGACATGTGACACTTAGTAGGTAGCACTGTACCTAACTTTCACATCAGACTATCCACATTTAAGAAAATTCTCTAATACTGAGGAAGCGACTGAGCAAGAGGAAGATGAAGAGGAGGACACCGTCACGCCAAAATTGCAGGAGGCAATGCTAGCGGTTTAAACTTTTTTTCAGATTTCACGGACACCGAGAGACATTACGGAGAGGATTCATTTCGCAGAACGAGGTGTTCAAAAGAAAATCACTGATTTCTTCCAATAAAGTAGATACCGTACCATTATGTAGTTTATGTACGTACAAATATGTATTTTGGTTTCCGTATTTTAATACATAATAAAGTCTACCTACTTACACAGAGTGGTTATTAATCTATTTTATTAGGGTATTACGATTTAAAAATCGCAAATAAAAAACGTTTAGCACATTACGTAAATTAGTAGTAATGTATACGAAATATTCTTAGTTTAGTTAGATTTACTTTGACACAAGAGCTAACTTTGTTATAACGTCACTCGGATATAACGGTAAAATTTAAACTGTCCCTTCAATGACGCTATAAGCGAGTTCGACTGTATTATGTTGTTACTTTTTAATCAGCGTGTACACATTTTTACATAATGCGTATGCTCAGTGACGTCATTATTTGTTGACAGTAAGAGCAAACTTAAGAAAGGCTGGACTTTATATTAACCTACTACAATTTAATTTTGCATCATAAATTTTTTTAATTTACAAACATGTAATAGTATATGTTATTTCATATTTTGTTATACATTGTAATTCATTACTGCATATATTGTAATTTTTTTTTTTTTGTTTAATGTCCGAATGTTCTGCAGTTACTGCTAATGCAGACGGTGAAGGATGAAATGATTTCTTTTTTGTAACGTATGAAATATGCTGTGCCTGAGTGGGATTCGAACCCAAGACCACATGATGAGAGGCGAGAACGTTACCAACTTCACCAATGTGGCCAGCAACATATATTGTAAGATTATTATTACATTCTTTTGTTATTTAATGTTCAGTTATTATCATAAATCAATAACATAACGATGAAGTAGGGTAATCCATTTGACTATATTGATTCTTACCGTAAAGAAAACATTACATCATCCTGTAATAATAATTCAAACAAGCTTATTATAACTACCTAAAATTGAGATAAAAGTTAAAAACCATCAAACTTAATTACCGCAGAATCAAACAAAGCAGGAAGTGGTCGATGAGTCCTCAAACCGAATGTTGAAAGTAAAAGCATAGCTCTGGAGACTTGTGACAATAAATGAAGAAGATCATAATTGGCAATTGGCTGGCCAAGGGCCAATTGAGATAAAGAAGGGACTTGCGAACATCCTTCCCATAAGGATTCTGATCGAAGTGGAGTCTTTGGAGTCATTTCGCACATTACATTACTCTACAAAATATTAAAAAAGACCATAAGATTAAAAACAGGAAATATACAATTATATCATTAATCCTTAACTTATTAACCCATTTGATCTCACCGATATTTTAAACAGCATGCACTAAAAACCTCACCCCTTTTTCAAAACACTAAGCCCCACAAAAGTACTTCAATATCATAAAACCAAAGTTGCCCTTAACCCAGCAGTTCACTGAGTAAACTCCAAAAACCAAATTTCGGTTTTTTGGGGCTAGCCATTTTCAGGTTTTTCTATCTTTACACCTTCAAAACGGTTTCTTTTTGGCAAATTTTTATTAGCAAAACATTCAAAACATTAAAGGTACTTATAGCATCATGGGTAATTTAAAAATTTTTAGATCGGGGTGCAATGGGGGTTGCTACCCCTATCCAAAAATTATGAAATTTCTAAATTTTCAGAATACAAAATATATTTTAATGGCATGATTTTGACGTTAAAAATAAAATAAAAATTTGGTAACGTGAGAACTTTCAGGTTCCACCCCTTTACCTTCGGTAGGGGGTAGTATTTTTTACCTCCTGAACGGTGCTTTGAAGCGAAAAAGTGTATAGAATCTATTTTGTGCCTCTCCCAAGGTACTTCAAGGCCATGCAGCTAAAGTTGCCTTTAACCTACCTGTTCGCTGCAAAAACTCAAAGCACTAGCATTTCGGCTTTTAGGGCATGCCTTTTTAATGTTTTTCTTTCTTGACACCTTCACAACAATTTTTTTGGAAAATGTTTATTGACAAAGCGTTACAAGTACTCACAGCATCACAGAGAATTTATTAAATTTTAGATTGGAGTCCTATGGGGATTGCTACCAAAACAGAAATTTTTAAATTTTCGGAATACGAATAAACTTTTAACGGCATGTTATTTAGCGAAGAAAATTACATAAAAATTTGGTAACCCGAAAATTTTCAGGCCGCATGAGAAAACAAAAAAACTTAGTGTCATACAATCAAACCTCAATATTCTAAGTTGAAATTTTCAAACTTTAAACATTAACCTATAACTTCAAAACCTTCAAATTTCAAATTTTGAAACTTCAAACTTCATCTTTAAACTTTCTTATCTTCAAACTTCACAATATTGTGATCCACCCAACCCCTTTGGCAGCCGAACTTCATAAAAAAGGATGTGGAAAAGATGCATCCTGCAAATTATAATCGATCCAAATGAAAGAATACTATTAGCTTTCACTAACCTGTACTCTTATGCTGCTTTAATTATTTTTTTACATATTTATTCATCTTCTTACACTTACATGTTTCAGTGCATTCACCATCATCAGAGTATGTTAAGATCCAAGATTATAATTAATAACTATCTTATTCAGGAGGTCAGAATGTTTAATTACTTGGACTGCCAAATCAGTTTTGACAGACAGCTTATGATAAAAATAATAATAAATTGTTTCCCAAGAATATGCGGAACAATTACAAATAAACTAAGGAACGGAACTCGTATACATAATTTGATGAGATTTTACGATGTAATGGCAGTTCTGACAATTCTGTATGGCAGCAAAATGTGGTATCTTACAATAGTAGAAAGAAACAGAATTTGGAAGCTGCAGAGAGGCGTTTTCTACAAAAGGTCAAGGGTTGTACAATGGAGGAGAGAATTTGAAATTGTGATACAAGGAAAGAGTTGTAGACAGTAAATGTAAATGAGAGAATCAGTTATTATCGCAATAAATTGATGGAGCAAGGTCAAAGAATGAAGAGAGATAGAATTCTAAAACAGATTCTGGAATAAAAGCCTGACGGAAAGAGAAGACCTATACAATGCTGACAATTTATTTTATGTACGTAGCTTTCTAATAATGAATAAGACACTTTAATCATCGAACAGGCTAAGTGACCTATGCCGAGAAGAGAAGAAGATTTTAACTGATTGATACTTAGAATATCTAAAATTTGAAAAACAACAAATTAAATTAAACTAAAATAACAGATAAAAGCCATGAAATGACTTAAGTGCTCCTATTGAGGTGAAAACTAAAGAAAGCATGTATTATGATCAAGTTTTAAAAATGATTCTCAAATTGTTTAAGTTTAAAAAACTCACAGTACATAAAAAATTCAGTTTTTTAAAACTTAACTTTCTTATTATGAATTACATTAAATAACTATAACTTAACAAAATAATTACAAAAATAATTACCTCCATATAAATATCTAAGAAATCTGAGCAAAAGTTAAAAAAATCAGCCATCTGGAGGTCTGAAATTCCAACATCTTGTCTACAAAGTCTTTCTTTAGCCACTTTACCTACTTTATTGATCAATCGAAGTGCTGCTTCAAATCTTAACCTCAAATGCATCGACCAAATCATTGTGCAAAGACCTTTAAAGAATACACAATACATTATATTAGGAAAAGTTGAACTAACTACAGATTTTAACACTGCACTTACGTACAATACAGCATTTTACAGTTTTAACAATTTGAAAATATAATCGTGATTGGTAAAATCACTATGTGATTTGTTATCTTTTACAAGGGTTGTTTTTTCAACCTCTGATGAGCCACAAAAAAGACAAGCGTAAAGATCAAAATGAATCATTACCAAAAGTTATGTATTGCTTGAGTCCCATCTCTGTGTAGTTGGAAGGAATGCAGTGCGTTGTTACAGTAGTGGGAGAATGAATGAGTTAATAGTGTTTCACAGCTGATGCATTTGTAGTGGTAGTATGTACTAACTAGACTAAAAAAATATTCTTATCATCCGGCGCAATGATTTAACAAATACCCACCGAGTTATTAACGTGGTCGGATTCATAATATTTAACTTGCTAATTTATATCAAAATATGTAAATAAATAAATGTAATAAATACAAAGAAATATGTTAAATATGGAAAGTTTGAAAACGAATGTTTTGTATCAAAGTAATACAACAATCGTTCTCCCAGCATGCACCACTCATTCATTATACTTTACCTGTACCCTTCACCCTGCAACTACACGGAGCTTGGAACCACACAATACATACGTTAACTTTTTGACATAATCGCCATGAAGATTCAGACATGTACCACATCAGTGCACAAGCTTCCAATCCTCTATTTGAAGAACACTGCCATCAGTGATTTGAGATGGGCCTGAATGTTGTTTAGAAGCTCCTAATTAGCCTGGAAGCTTTACCCTGCTAGCCAGTTCTTCAATTCAAGGAATAAATGAAAATCACTCGGCGCCCTAGCCAGGCTGTACGCCGGGTGATCAAACACATCTATTAATAATACATAGCAAGCAGGTTTTTTTCAACATGATTTTAACCACTTAAACCTTCATCGATTTTCCCCGAAGTGAGCTCAAATGTATCATCTGTTTGAGTAGATTTGCAGAAACCTGCAAATCTACTTTAAAAAAAAAAAAAAAAAAAAAAAATGATTTTGGTTAACGCTTGACTGTTCTGCAATAACTGCTAATGCAGACGGTAAAGGATGAATTGATTTTTTGTAACGCATGAAAATATGCCATGGCTGAATGGGATTTGAACCCAAGCCTGCATGATGAGAGGCAAGCACATTACCAACTACGCCAATGCGGCCGACTTATGATCATAAAATAGGATTTATGGATCGTAAAATAGGAGGTCTAAAATAAAGATAATAATACGTGAAGTTAATAAGAACGAGAATGGAGTAAGTGATGCGTCTGTTATCGAATGCAGTACTACCTACGCATATATCTACATCTCTTTCAGTATCTATCCCTCCCAGATCTCGCACAACTATTTCAGGTTGGAGGGGGCAAGTTTAACAAACTTCAACTTCAACGAAAATTGGCAGTGACACACTGCTTTGGACTTTCCAACGTGGTCGTTGTTACTTTGAGTAAAATTACAGTGAGTTCTGCTATTATTTTGCTTTTGTTTTTGAACAACTCTTTTCAGAGCTATTACATTTTTTTGATTCTTTTTAGAAACTAATTCTATTTTATATAATGAATTTATGTAATAATTTCACTAACCTTCTTTTTAAACTGCGTCAACTTTTATTGTTACTTACACAAGTTTCGGTAGATCCACCATCATCAGAGTAAATAAAATAATTGAAACTAAAAAATTTTTTTCATTTATTTAAAATAATAGAAAATGATACATCTTCAGTCATTTGTATAAAACTGTTTTAAGCAGTTTTATAACTTAAGCAAAAACTAAAAATTTTTTAGTTCCAATTATTTTATTTACTCTGATAATGGATCCACCGAAACACGTGTAAGTAAAAAAAAAGTTGACGCAGTTTAAAAAGAAGGTTAGTGAAATTATTATATAAATTCATTATATAAAATAGAATTAATTTCAAACTGCAGGATGCATTATAAAGATTTATTTTTTAGAAACTATTGCCATTCATCAGGAAATTAATGGATAATCGTTCAATAGAGGGAAGACCAAGAGGCAGGAGACGTTCTATGAAAACAAATTTACGCTTTTGTGCGGGTTTTCCCGCAAAGGTTCACCTAGTTCTGTTTAAACTGCCCCAGCAGCTGCATGGTTACAGCAGCTTTGTAATGGTGGGCATTGCCATGAATGATGACAAATCTGGAAGTCAATCTAATTTAGTTTGTGAAGCGCAGCGAGCAAGGGGTTGCTATCCAATAATATTGTAATTTTTGCTATTTGACATGGATAACCTCCCTATTCCTATACATATAAGGTTAGTTCAGAGAAGATAACCCCTGCAAGTAGCAAGGGATTTCTTTATTAGTTAAAATGGTCTATTGTTCTCGTAAGCACTTACCTTGCTTAAGATGAGGATCTGGAATCATCTTTAGACAATTGATAGCACACAATAGATTAGTTAGTGAATCAACATCTCTATTCCAAGCTAAAACATACTCCCAACATAAATTGGCTAATAAAGATCCACTAGCCAAACTATATGGAAAATGTTCTCTCAATTTTATTAAGTCATCAATAATTTTATCATGTTTTTCAGTGATTGGTAGAGCTTCAGCACTTTCTTCAATTTTTTCAGCAACCCCAGCAGTTACACCAGTCAAAGATGTTGATTTTTGTAAATGAGGTGTCGCAACTTTCTCATTATCCAAATTAGGTCTTTCTGACAATAACACAGGATCTAAACCAGAACTAGAGATCCATTTTGCAACCATCTCTGGGATTGAACCTGAACAAAAAAAAAAACACATAATGTAATTCAAAAATTTTAATTAATATATTCACTGCAAAACACAGTACATCCAATGCTCCTATTATCAAATCTATCAACTGCCATAATCTGTCAAAAAGGAAGGTCAGTTCACTTTTGTGTCCCTTGTATGTGAGAAATATAAATTAACATTACTTAAGCTTTGTGCTTTTGTTGTTTCCTTGTGCAACTCTCCAGTAATTTTTTACAATTTTTGCTGCTTCCAAGACTAAATTTACTATATAGATACAGATTTATTATAGAAAAATTAAAAATTAACAATTTGGACATTTATAGGCAGAACATTAAATTGTTTACCTTATTTTTGCTAGTTTTACTCAGCCAATTCTACATCAGCAACTAGCAAGAAAAAATACAAAACTATAATGGTATTTTGCTTAATTTACACAAAACTCAAAGTTTGACTACAGTTTTAAAACAACTATAAGCACTTACCCTTTCCTTTTGATAAAACAAGGCTTAGCGAAATATCTGGTTTTTTATACTCCAGTACAGAACTTGTCTGCTGTTGAAATTCATTACGTTTTTGAGCAACTTTTTGACTGTAACAAATACAACAAAATTTAAAAAAATAAAATTGTTAATTCAACGTTATAATATTTTCTAATGTAGCAATGCACAACCAAGTCAGTGCCTACACTTCAACTCCTCTTTCATATGAAGGCGGACTTTGCTCCTTCAAACTTTTGCCGGCCCATTAGAATAGTGGTTAGCGCAACTGACTTCTATGCCGAGGTCCTGGGTTTGATTCCCGGTCAGGTCTGGCATTTTTCATCATTTATTTTTATCTATCATCTTTCTCACCATCTGCATTAGCAGTAATTGCAAAACAGTCAGACGTTAAACAAAAATTCAAACTTCCAACCCTGGCATACCATCAGCATTGAGAGTATCTGATCAAAATTTATTAAACTGCTTGAATTGATTATACTAAACTCCATTTGTACTGTTGACAGAAATCTCCAGTTGCACGTCATCATTAAGAGTATCTGATCAAAATTTATTAAACTTCTTGAATTGATTCTACTAAACTCCATTTGTACTGTTGACAGAAATTTTTAGTTGTACAACATCATTAAGAGTATCTGATCAAAATTTATTAAACTGCTTGAATGGATTCTACTAAACTCCATTTGTACTGTTGACAGAAATCTCTAGTTGTACAACATCATTAAGAATATCTGATCAAAATTTATTAAACTGCTTGAATTGATTCTACTTAACTCCAGTGTTGACTGAAATCTTGGTAGTAGGACTCAGGGCCACACAGCTGCAGTACTGAAGGAAAGCTATAGAACTATTACCAAACAGAATTTCTTACTATGTGTGGTCAATATTTAGAATAGGCTTCCTGATTGTATAGTCAGTGTGCCTCCTCTATAAAGTAAGTATCTTCAAGAAACATTTAGATGAATTATTAGAGAATTTAACTGGTGATCATTTCAATGCATCGTAGTTTACACCAGAGGTATAATGAAGAATGTGAGTATTTTACTTTTGATTAAAAGAAGGAGGAGGTTTTTTAATTTAATTTTAATAAAGGAAAGGTTTTATGAAACTCAATAATTTATTTTTTGTGATAAGTCTATTCTTTTTTATTTTTATTTTTATTTTTTATCAAACATCCTAAGTAAGATTATCAACAGCTGTATTATTTAAAATTGAAATATATATTTCTAACCACCAGAATACGGTAACACAAAACACTTACCAATGTTTATAGCGCTTTCGTGTATCATGTACACATTTAAAAAAATTTTAATTTACTGAAGTTGTGTACAAGATACACGAAAAAACTATAAACATTGGTAAGTGTTTTGTGTTACCATATTCTGGTGGTTAGAAATATATATTTCAACATAGTCTATTCATCTCGTTTCAGGATAAAAAGCTTTTGCTTTTACCTTTGTTCAGTAATAATAGTATTGAAAATAATAATTAGTCATAACTGTATTAGGTTGATGTAAGATTAATTACATTCTCACCACTGAGAATTGTATAATACTTAAACCTTTAATCACATCCAAAAAATTTATTTCAACAAAAACAATCACTAGTACATGAAGACAAAGGCCTATTCCCACAACACAAGTTTACTAGCTGCTAGTAGACTAGCATAGTGGGAACAAACAACTAGCAGCTAGTTTAGTTAAAGCGCTAGTATTCAATAGCGCGCTAGTGACTTTGAACATGTTTGATTTTACCAGCGTTAGTAGGGGAGAAAAGGTCATGTGATTGACAGCGCTAGTAAACTAGCTCGGAGCGAACGTTAGGAAACGTTGCTAGACTACGCTAATAGGGGAGAAAAGGTTATGTGATTGACTAGCGCTAGTACAATAGCTCGGTGTGAACATTTGGAAACGTTGCTAGTTGCTAGTAAGTTGTACTTTGTACAACAATGCACAACACAACTTAGATATGTTTTCAGAGCACTGGCAATAATTAACCAGCTCTGTGGGAACTTTCACCGATGCGCTAGTAGGTCCTGCTAGTACTAGTGTTGTGGGAACATGCCTTAAGTAATTATGCAATCAAAATTCTTTCCATAATTGGTACATAATATTCTGAGAATGTAAAAAAGTATTTAACTGAAAAATACACATTATCAGAACATGTCTTAATTACTCCAGTATCATATTAAAGTATTGGCTACAACTAATGTACTGCTTTGAGACTTTTGTAATGAGCTTTGATACAATAATAGTGCTAAGTATTAAAAATCTGTAAAATTGTTATTCAGACAATAACATATAAATCTCATGACAATTATGATGCTGTAAATACAAATTGCAGAACAAAATCTAATTATATGTACATGTTGTTGTTTAGGTCAACAGCCGAAAGGCTGGTTTGAACCTCTAGAAGTTTTACTAAGTAAAAACGAGGAGTGAGGTGGTTTACTATTGCCTTCCACACTGAGTTGAAAGAGTATACTTATCAGCATGCCAGGCCCTCCGAAAAGCACCCACTTTCCACCATACTAATGACACCTTCACTTCATTCACCACAAGTTCTGACTGTATAGTGAAATTCATTACTCTCAGACAAGATAACTCTGACTAGTGTCTTTTACACCTCTACCTCTTCTGTTCTTAAATAGTTCAGTCATATAATTAGCTGACTATATGATACGAAACAGAATTATTTTTTGTAGCCCTGAAACCAACAGATCGAGTGCAATTAATTAATCACTCCACCTGCTCATTATGGGCAAATGTATATATAATTTCAAATTGGAATGACCATAATTTTAAAATTTTAAACATACTTAAGGACAGAATATAATAAGGCAATATCTTCCAACTGCGAAATCAATTGGCTCCAATGGCATGTCTCCTGAGACACATTTTCCCAATCCATTATGGTCAGATCGTTCATCGAACTAGTAGTAGCTTTACTGATACTATCAATTCCTTTATCCTTATCAATCGCTTTATCAACATCACCACTACCATAATTTTCATTATTATCATTTCCATTATTATCATCATTATTTTCATTGGTGTCAATGTTATCATCACAGATATTATTATTTTCATTAGTACCCATAGCAAAAGAAGAAACGCCTGAAACATAATAATTAAAACTTAATAATGATCTAGTGCAACAGCAATAAATTTTTAAAAAAATGTAAGATAAGGATCTGTTTCAAAACTATCACAATAGTTGTCCAAACACAACAAACCAAACTAAACAACTGATAACTTTTATAGAAAAATTAGAATTACGTAGAGCAAGACCAATACAGTTTCATAGTTTATATAAAATGGAAAATGATGCCTTTTAGCATTATGGATAAATTTGAAATAAAAACCACTCATAATATTGTGTATGGCTTATATGGTCCTCCTTATAGGTCTGCAGAAGCAATGACTACATTTCAAAAAAATATTTCCCGATGTTATAATAAAATTTAACATTACAATGCTATTTCACAAAGTCCTTCATCTTCACATTGTCTCATTACTTCACAGAGCAATGATGGCACATGTTTACTCAGCCAGCTCTAATTCAATAAAGGCCCAAACTACTGAAAAGCAACAATATATGATAAATTTCCAAAGTATGCCGCTAAAAGCAGCATGGCGCCGAAACTCAATCTATAAAACATTCATACACAGTTTTAAAAGTCTGGTCTTTTTTGAATACATCTCATACACATTCTGTACTAAAAATTACTTTCTTTGACTCATGCACTTTTGAAACTGATCGACTTATTCATACACTACAGTTTTGCTTTGTCACCGCAGCAGCATAAGTTCAAACTAACATTTTATTCATTTTCCTTCAATATATTATCCTTCAATATCGTACAGTATAATACTGACGGAGTACGATATTTTATTAGAAATCACTTTGATAAGAAAAATTACTACAACAAATTGATCATACTGCAAACCAAATCAAAAAATTATTTTCATAATTTTTATTTAACAAAAAAAAAGATGCATAATTATAATAAACAATACAGAGATTAAGACACATACAGAGATTACCGACACACAGATTAACAAGACAGATTTTCGATCAAATTACTAAGTGGCAATCAACAACAAACTGGGTAACACAAACCAAAGATGATCTTCAGAAGGTGAATATTGAAATAGGGGAAATTTTCGACAGAGATAGCTTTAGAAGCCAAATCAACCAATGGTAAGTTATACTGAAGCCAAAGGAACAGAAGCCATACAGGCCAAAATGGGATGAGGAGCAAAAAAGCAACACAGCATAAGAATGAAACTGTATTGGCAAGATAAAAAAAAAACAAAAAATGAAAAACAAAACGAAGCATTTGCTTAGCGTCTTCCATTTCAAGGGAGTATTCGCAAATAATAATAATAATAATAAACAATACCAGGTAATATATTATCAACAGATGAAGCAACACTGCGGCATACAAGTGAAGCAGTTAATGCAGCTATTGGATCATGGCTCTCCCTTAGCATCGCTCTGACTTGACCCCACCACTGAACACTTCTACCTATAGCAAGAAAATCCAGTATTTAAATTTTTTCATATGGCTGCATAATTGAATGGCTCAACAGAAAAACGTTGCAACTGACAAAATTTACAAAAGTGAGGTTTCAGTAGAATATGTCCAATAAATCCTCTACTTGATCATAATAGTGAATTCTAACGGGTAGAACTGTAACTAAAATCTCAGAAATTCTTGAAAGAAACGTCATACAGTGAAAAATCGTTATACAGCTACGAATCAGATGGTATCTTTCACTTTCTTTAAAAATTTGTTTTTGTTACTTGCAACGTTTTTCCGTTCACCAATTCAATTTTCCAGTAAAGTTTACAAGAAAATATAAATACCTTAAATTATAACCAAATATGATTAATCTAGAGAGGTTAGATCTTAACATTAATTCATCAAACAAAAAATTAATACAGTACAAAGACAAAACATGTAAATTTCATTAAAATTATTTAACAATCTGACATCTAACACATGTAAAAATCTTGAAGAAACAGTTACGATTTCATGAAAATATGCAAAAAAAATAGTATATTTATAGATACTGAAATCACGAGATTGCCTATGCGTATGTATGGGCTGTGAGGAAGGGCAGTGAAATATTTGTAGTGCTGCCAACCTCAACAGTGAGACACTACTCGTATATTTCACTACCGTGCAGTTTCTAGATACATTTTGTAAGCTGTGGTTTATTCTGAGAAAATGTTTTCTTCATAAACCTTATTAGAAATAAATATGACCTGTAATATTGCTTATAGCTTAAATGTTTGATTTACTGTAATTACAAATGAATCGCCTTCTTTACTATTGCTGTCATCGGCATTTTCATTACCAGTCTCTCTAGTATCTACCAAACCGTTTTCTTTTTTTACCAGATGTCAACAAAACTCTTAAAGAATAGCTTCTTCACATCCTTAATTTCCTTCTTTATTTTTTGAATTGAGGAAAGAGAAACGTCACAGTAGTTAGCCGCTCGCACACGGCGTTTGTTAAGAGGCACGGATAGGCATTTTTATTTAACTTTAACTTCACAACATTTTATTACATTGTGTTCAGCACTGTGAATAGTTCAACCACGTTTTCGAGAAACCAACATTTGCGTTTACGGTAACAAACAGTTATATTCGTACAGTTAACCTACAAAAGATTCTGCAATATACTGTATATGCTCTGGGTATAGTATAAGTTGTTATATTTGATGTACTGAATTAAAGCAGTCGCGCATGCGTACTGTTGCTTTTCCCCCTTTACCCCTCGTTGCAAAGGGCAAAATCGTGACAAGTGACTATACTAGTCTTGAGTCGGAACATGATTTTATTTGTTACTAGTATGACTCGGTATGAGTCCTAAATGGTACTGATACTTTTAATACCTAGTACCAATATAGAAATACCGACTAAGCTGAAAAAGTTTTTTTGCAATCTGTTCAAATTAAGAACAATAAGCAATCCTATGACCTAAGAGATGAGGATGATATGTATGACGTGTAGTCTTATACAGACTCAGTTCCCAACCATCAAAGTACACTGGTAACCACTGTCTATTATTCAGACCTGTACAAGAGTAATTACCTTCACTAGGATTTTAACCACGGAACCTTCATCTCCGAAAATCAGCTGTTAAAAGCTGACCTAGCGACGACTTTACCTAATAGATCAACATGGTACATTCACTTCCGTTACAACAAATCATGAGGTAAGTCACAGGAGACTGATACTATAGACCAGATACGATCGAATACTACGTTCAGAACTGCTATACTGTGGACAATTCGAATAGGCACAACTCTTGCTCTTCGTGTACACACAGTTCCGCATAAAGTATATTCATAACCTATTCTTCCAACAAGATCTACAAATTTTAATGTACGCAAATGCCTACAACCTTATTACAATGGACAAACTTACAAATAATTATTTAATTTTACAATATGTATTTAATTTGTTCCAGTAAAAATTTAAATTATAAACTACCAGAACTAAACTGCAAAAAGTCACTAAACTATACTCTACAGATGCACGCAACTAATTAAACAAATTGGTCTGAATATATTATTATTTTTTTTTTATAATCCCTAATGTGTGTACGTTGCAATCTGTTCAATTCAGAACAATAAGCAACCCCATGACCCAATGAGATGAGGATGATATGTATGACGTGTTAATGAGGTGTAGTCTTGTACAGACTCAGGTCGACCATTCCTGAGAGAGTATGGTTAATTGAACCCTACCACCAAAGTACACCGGTAACCGCTGTCTAGCATTCAAATCCGTATAAAAGTAACTACCTTTACTAGGATTTGAACCAGGAACCTTCGTCTCCGAAAATCAGCTGTTAAACAGCTGATTTTGGCGACGACTTTACCTCTAGACCAACCCGGTGAGTTAATTATAATGAACAGAAAATCATATATGAAAACAAAATATTAGTCACATCTTTATGTCGGACAGATTATTATTAAGAACAACAGTGAAAACAAAGTGTAATGATCGTGTGTGAGTCACACATTACAGTAGCGATTGTATACTTTTGTGACTGTACCGTCGTTGCATGGTGAGGGGCGAAGAGTGGAGTAGATAAACACCGAAGCGGCTTGTGCCAATTCGAACTGTCCAAGGTATACAGTCACAGGAGTTCCTGCTGTGGCTTTGACCTATTCTCATACTCAAATCAACAGCACTGTTCACCTTCACCCAGATTTAAATAGTAAGCACGCACTAAATAACAATAATAATAATAATAAAAACACAAACGGGTACAGATTACAGAGAACGTCGAAAATTGAAGAATATTCCAACATAGAGACAGACATAAGGAAAAAACGGCTTCAATTTTATGGCCACATTATGAGGCTTCCTGACAATAAACTCACAAAGAGAATAGTAAAATATGTATCATCACTTGTTAATGGGAGGTGGAATGGGTACAAAGTGTTAAAAAAGATTTAGAATTTGCCAAACTCACCAAAGAAGAAATTCTTATAAGAGACAATTTTAGAACAAAAGTTAAAAAATGGGAGGTTAAACCAGAGACAAAAGCTCCAAGAACTGGAACAAAGTGGAGTGAACAGAGAAAAGCTGAATTCTCACAAAGAATGAAAAACTGGTGGGCAGATAAAAAGGACAAGAAATCCCAAAAACAAACCAGATTTACTTAGCGTCTTCCACTTCGGGAGCTTTACGACTAATAATAATAATAATAATAAAAACACGAATAACACTATTTGAATTCAGCACAGCACTTGTTAATTATCCTTTCTCTAACCTTTTTCTACTTGACAATCTGAAAAATTAATTTAAGTTTTTAAGCGTTCCTACTTTCAAGCTTTAATAAATATATTTTTTACCTCTTGTAACTCACTGCCTCGTTAAATTACTTTAGTAACTCTCCAGCATGGAGTACAAATGTATTCAGTAACATGTAACAGATATAGAATGTACCGTATAGTTTTTGCAATGTATTCTGTATATGTTCCTAACTACTACATGCTTGTACCTGGTCCAAAGTATCTGTTACACGGTTATAAATGCGGTACTTTCTTTTCCATAATGAAGAAGCGTTTCGAAACAGCCTCAGAGTTATTTTTTAGGTGAACTACAAAGGCTAAAAAATTGATCTAACTTTACACTGATTAAATAGATAAATAAAAAATAAGTAACGATTCAATCTGATTAATATGAGTTATTAATAAAATAAAAACAGAGCTGAAATTTACAAGTAAAAACATATACAATGTTAAAAGAAATTAATTTTATATTTATGAGTTTTTCTTGAGGAGAGATAGAATAAAGAACAACAAGATTTGAGCGGAGCTAAATGTGGAATGTATGAAGGAGAGGGTAGAGAAAATGACGATAACATGGTATGGCCATGTGAAGAGAATGGGGGATGAAAGGTTACCTAGAAGGATGGAAGAAGGAAAGGTGGACAGAACGAGATTAAGAGGATGACAAAAAAAAAGATGGAAAGATGAAGTTAAGAGGAGTGTAGAGGAACAGGGACACAACTGGCAACAAATAGATGAGGAGAAATGGTGGATGGACAGAAGAAGATGGAGAGGTTTGGTGAAAACCCAGACCCAGCGATAGCTGGAGCGGGCACTGGATATGTATGTATGTATGTATGTATGTACGTACCTTCTTCTTGAAGTAATTAAATTCTTAGTATTAAATATTGATAAGTATTTATAAAATAAATAATTTTTGTATTCATTATGAAAGTTTGAAAGTTATTTATGCCTTTGCATTTTTATCAAGTACATTAATCACATATTAACAATGAACAATAATAATAAACTTTACAATAAATTCGGTTCAAAAACCCAACTTCTGAATAAATATTTTTATTAGGTAAAATGAAAAATCACACAACAATATATAAAAATATTTAAAAGAATAAAAAGAAAAATAAATATGTTGTAAACGACCAATAAGAAAACAAATAGAAGAAGGGAAGAAATATTCTAAATTAACTAAGCGGGAAATGGTGCTACCAGTATCAGTCTCCTACAACTTGCCACATTACAAATATTTAGTATTAAATATCCTACACATAACGAGAATTTTAATTTGCTTAGTCACACAATACCAATTTTTAAACTTCTTATCAATAAGTAAAAACCAATAACTTCTCAAATTATATAGCCAAAAATTTGACTACAAATATAAAAGCCAATACATTAAAATTCTATAACAAAAATATAAATACAGTACCTAATATTATATAAATAAATAATTAATAATAATTACCAGATATAAAACAGATTGCATTAATCAATTCACTAAAACGAATCATTTCAAGAGCGATTATTGGCCCACTTCTGCTTACGCCAAAACGTTTATTTAACCAAAATGTGATTGCCAATGTTAGAAGATCAAAAGGAATGATACTACTCTCACAAGCAGCATTTTGCCATTCATCGATACTACAGTTCCCATCTAGGCAGCCTTGACAAATCATTTCGCCTAAAAAAACATAGTGAAAATTAAATAAGAATTATTTGTTGCAATTATTTACATAATGTCAAAGCTTCAAACTTAAAGATACTTAATAAAATTTTAAAGCAGAGCATAATCACCTAAATGCAAAGCCGAATGTTTCAGTGTTGAAACATTTTACAATACAGTAAAACCTCACTAATTCGGACTAATTGGGGGGAAAGTGAAGTCCGAATTATCGCGAATATTTGTTTACATCTAAAAATTGAATAATTTAGGCAATTAAAATTAAAAAGTAAACGTTACTTGTCTGAAATATCGATGTTTAATGAATTTACAGTATAGTATATTGAAAAACAACAAAGTTAAAAGTATAGAAATAAAAATATTTACAGCAGTAAAAATATTGTTAAATAATAAATGTCCAGTGTAAAATGATATTTAATTAAAACACTGTATTTACGTACCGATTATTTGGCACTTGTTGAAGTAGAGGGTTGACAAATATCCTCAGGGATCATTTGAAGTTGCTTAGAAAAAAAACTTGTTATTTTTTTCTGTGATTCTTTGCTACACTGTTTTCTTATACCTTGTTGGCGCATCTCTCTTAGGACAAGATAATAGTCATTGAATTCCGGATTGAAGTCTGCAAATTCAATAAGTTCGTCTATGTGGTTTCTCACTACACTAGCTTAAATTGTGGAACGTTTTCTTCACTGAGTAACCAATAATGTATTACAGGATGAAACAATTTTTATTAGACAGTTAAAAGCTATTATTTTTTGAAGTAGCACTTTATTAATTTTTAACTAAAAACCTTCTAAAAAAATTAAAAAAGCTGCTCTTCTTGGAGTAGTCTGAAATATTGCGAATTCTGAATTAGTGAAGTCCGAATTAGTGAGGTTTTACTGTATTTATAACAACACAGAGGATGCGACTCTGATTGACTGATTGATTGTACAGGAAGGATGAGGTGGTTCTTTCAGACCCTTAACACTATGGCTCTAGAGAGCTATTGTATTGTGACATAAATTGGCTAGGTGATAGCGTTTTGTCTATAGGGCTATTGTGTGAAAGTGGCCTTCAAGTGTTTTTTTAAATAACATTGTTTGCTATCAGTTTTTTTAAAAAATTAACTATAAACAAATCTTTTGAATTTACAAATCACAAGTTGAGGAGGCCTCATTACCCTGAGTACCTCTCATTATATCAATTACTCATGTGTTAAAAGAGAAAATTACTGTGTACAAAGATTTTGCAATATGGAGAATACTTTTCACTATAACTTTTCGTACATTTAAACTCTTTCAGACAAGTCCAAAACATGGTAACGTTTCAGGCGCCTAACTTCTTCTACATTGTTTAGAAGATTTATGGCTAATTCATTTTCGTGACTTTCAAGTCTTGCCTGATTTTTTCTATTAAAACGCCTGACTTCATCCATTACATCAGGAAGGTTGCAATAATGTTGTATTTCTGCATTCCTTGTTAACCATGGCGCCCTTGTTATAGCCTGAAGAACCTTATTTTGGAACCTTTGAATTACCTCTATATTACTTCTGCTGGTAATTCCCCAAAGTTGAACGCCGTACAACCAAACTGGTTTAAGTAACATTTTGTAAAGCAGCAACTTATTCTCAAGAGAGAGTGAAGAGTTCCTGCCAATCAGCCATCAGTACATCCTTTTGTATTTTAGATTTAATTCATTCAAGTATTGATAGTGTATTTTGTTGCTCCAAACCAATGCTAGTTATGTTGTTTTCTGGTATAGAGTAGAATGTTCAATTGTGTTCTGTAATTCTATTATGTTCCGTATTCTTCGAGAAGGTTTTATGGTTGTTATTATAAAAGCATCCACCCTTATGAGAGTGAGTGAGTGTTGTATAAACAGTTGTGCAATGAGTGGCTCCATGACAGGCTGTTAGTGAATAACAATTATCACTTTGTCCATAGATATTGTGACAACATCGAAGAAGACATGGTTCGTGTAATTTCTAGAATTTCATTCATGAAAATAGTAAAGAGAGGATAATAGAGTGAAATAGTAACAATAAGTGACAATAGGACAATGGTGACAATAAAAGTATGCCTATTCATGAAAGTTGTTTGAAATAACTGCGCTATTGTGTTATTGTTGTACAACTATTTGTGAAAAGGTCGACCTGTAACATTTCCCATTAACAATAGATCTTTTGTTGACTTGTTTACAATAGATTGTTCTAGCACTCATTTATAAAGGGTTATTTTTTATACTTTATTTTGTATCGGATATCGGCGTTGTTTTGAGAAGTCTCTTTGAACCCATTCTATAAAAATAGACCCCCAAGCACGGTCAGGGAGTTTAGTATTCGTTTGATCCTTGACGAGTTACTGTCGGGCGTTATTCAGGTTAACAGTTCCAAGCATTGTGTTGGTCAACGATTGTTATACTGTCTTTGTTTGTGTGCGTATTGTGAAAAGTTAATGTGATCTGTATTAAATTCAGCTTTTGTGTATTTAGTTTCATTTTGTATGTGTATTCTAGAAAATTGATTGTAAGTAGTGCTAAGTAAATTATTAAGTTATTTATTGTTTATTATTTATTTTAAGTAAATTATTAAGTTAGTTATTGTATTACTTCCTTATAATTAGTTTGTTGTTTATTTTGTAAATCTGTTAGTGTAATAAATATTTGAATTGTAAACTTTAGTGTATTAATTATTTAATAACCTAGATCCCGAAACGGACCTCAGCGATAAGTGTCACAATATATTATTTATTTGACATTCAATGACCAAATATTTTTTTAAATTTTTTAAAACATTTTATATTAAATTTAATCTGTTATTAAGTTAAGTAGTTTATAGAGTAATTTCTAGTTGCATCAACTGTAACAAATAATTTGTAAATATAATTTTTTTATGAATTTAAAAGGAGGTTTTGTTATTTAAAAACACCAGATCCTAAAAGAACTCGGGATAAATGTTCTAGTATCATCCCATTTTTCCTTATTCACTCAGCATTCAGGTCCCTTGTATAAGTTTTAGGAAATTGGTTCCAAGTCTGAATAAATTATTCAAAAATACCAAAACATTCGACTCCTTCGAATGAAACACCATCCACGAATTATGAATTTGTATGTTTCTTTGTATTTTTGATATTAACATTAAACCATTATAATTAAGACAATTAATTGACAAAAATACTCACAAAAAGTCACGCATTGTGGCTAACCGAATCATAAAGCACCTCAGCAAGCACTGGAGACTCACACAGCAGCATGTAGCATGTACTGTGAGGAAGGTAGCACTGGTATAATATTGCCACGATCATTGTCACTGAGGTAATTTGGTAAACAGTCAATTTTTACCTCAATATTATGCTAATTTACTCAGAAAACATCAAAAACTTACAATTTGGAAGCTAATTTTTAATTTTGTTATCTACTTCTCCTATACCCCCACACCCCTACTGTACTTTTTATTGTCTACAATTTCTTTTGCCCTACATACTATTATAATTTCTATTTCATATAATGAATTTATATAATAATTTCACCAACCTTCTTTTTAAACTGTGTCACTTATTTTTATTCTTACTTACACGTGTTTCGGTGGATCCACAATCATCAGAGTAAATAAAAAATTAAAACTAAAGAAATTTTTATCTCACTTATTTAAAATTTACAGAAGATGATACATCTTCAGTCATTTGTATAAAACTGATTTAAAATTAATTTATTTTAATTTATCCCTTCTCATATTTACTGTAGATAGCAGCAGCAGTCAATATCACTTCATCATTCCTAAATTTGACCTGTTCATTCAAAATGTCCTACTTTTGCTTTTACAGCATTTTGAATGAACAGGTCAAATTTAGGAATAATGAAGTGATATTGACTGCTACTGCTATCTACAGTAAATATGAGAAGGGATAAATTAAAAAAATTAATTTTAAATCAGTTTTATACAATTGACTGAAGATGTATCATCTGTAAATTTTAAATGAGATAAAAATTTTTTTAGTTTCAATTTTTTATTTACTCTGATGATGGTGGATCCACCGAAACACGTGTAAGTAAGAATAAAAATAAAGGTGACACAAAAAATAAAAAGAATGTTGGTGAAATTATTATATAAATTCATTATATGAAATAGAAATAATTTCAAACTGCAGGATGCATTATAAAGATTTAGTTTTGAATGTACATATTATAAATCCTGATTTCTGCCAAAATATAAAACAGAAAATAGTTTTAAGAAAGAATAACAGCTAGAACATAAATTAAGTTACTGAAACTAATATAAATACTTACTTATAGCTAATAATTTATCAAAATCAATCAATTTATTCAATTCAATTCCAACTGTAGAAGTAGAAGAACAGAAACCTAATAAAAAACTAGATAAATTAGCGGAACTATCTTTAAACTTCACTACACGAGAACTACCACCAACATTCTCATCACTTGATAATCTCTTGACAAAAGACAAAACTTTGTTGACTTCTTCTGGAGTTGTATGTATAACCTCACACAACCTCTATAACAACAAAACAAAAAAATGACCATTTTACAAGTAGTGTTCAATAGAAAATAAAACAAAATCAACAGATCTGTTAGACAAAATAAGATATACGTAGGAACAGTTTATTTTATTATAACTAACAAGTTTTAATAAACAAATATCTGTTTATTTAACACAGAACACTTACATATACCGTGGACAATTCTAACTGGCACAACTATTGCTCTGCGTGTACACACAGTTCTGCGCAAAGTATATCCATAACCTATTCTTTCAACAAGGTCTACAAATTTTAATGTATACAAATGCCCACAACCTTATTTCAATTTACAAAAATACAAATAATTATTTCATTTTAAAATATGTATTTAATTTGTCCCAGTAAAAATTATAAATTACAAGAACTATACAGCAAAAACTCACTAAACTATACTCTATAGACGCACGCAACTAACTAAACAAATTGTTCTGAATACATTATAATGAACAGAAAATCATATATGAAAAGAAATTAGTTACATCATTATGTCTGAAAGAATATTAATAACAAAAGTAAAAACAAAGCATAGTGGCTGAGTGTGAGTCGCACATTACAGTAGCGATTGTACACTTTTGTGACTGTACCGTCGTAGCATGGCGAAGGACGAAGAGTGGAGTAGATAAATACCGAAGCTGCTTGTGCCAATTCAAATTGTCCAAGGTATACCAAATTCTTAAATTATAATCCATTGACCTCCTGTCATTGCAACTTTTTCCCAATTCATCCTTAACTGAATCCATCCACTTTATTCTTGGTCTCTTTTTTACTCCACCTCCACAAATAGCACACTTTTAGGTAGTCTACTCTCTTCCATCCTACTGACAAATCAAAGTCTCCATCATAGTCTTTTGTCAGTCCAACTCTTCTTGTTGGCTGTCCATCCCCAATCCCTTTGGTTTTAATTAATTTCTCTCTCTATCTTGTCTTATCTTTCCAAATATACTCCTCTTGAACTACATTTCTGTCACCTCCTTTGAACTCTCTGTCTTCTTTTTATTTGTCCATTTTTTTGCTGCATAAAAGTCAATATTGGCACAAAATTTTGTTATAATACATACAAGAAGAAACTTCTTGAAAGCTGCCTGCTTTTTGCACCCTTTCACTTAACTTATTTGTAGAATTTAAAAAATTTCTGAATATCCAGCATAAAACCACTCAGATCAATGGCACATAAAAAAACCTTTTTTGAGGTAGACAGCTTACGAGATGACTTTCCAGTTTTCTCCACGGAAGTTAAGAAAATTATATTTTTATAGTGTCCATGTGCTAAAAGGAATACGCTCATGAATACGTCCAGTGCTACATGCTAGATATTAATGTATAAGTAAGTTAAAAATTCTACACACAGAATTTTCCTCTGATCAATCAGAATGTAACTGAATTATTGGATTTTATTACATACTAATCAATTTTTTCAATGAAAAATGAAAACAATCTAGGGCAAGAGAAACTAAAACCATACTACTACCCTTTAAACTAACATTTTACAGCAAAACGTATAGGCAATGCAAACAAACATATTGTAACAGAATCGACTAGATGGATCGCGAATGTTCCAGAATTCCATTCATAAAAATAGTTAAGGAATAATAAAAATATCAACACACAATAGCAGCAAAAAATTACAGTTTTAACAATAAAGGGTACGCCTATTATAAAAGGGTATTGTGTACAGCTATTTTTATGAAGTTGTTTATGAGGTCGTTTACGTTTTCTATTTACGATAGCTGACTTGTTTAAAACGAATTTTTCTAGCATTCATTAATAAAGAGTTATTTTTGTACTTTATGATTTCTCTATTTTGTTCTGGAATGATCTTTTATAAACAGGTATATAAGAGACCTCCGAGTGCGGTCAGAGTAGTATCCGTTTGATCTTCGACAAGCGATTATCGGGTTGTTATTTAGCAGGTTAACTATTCCGAGAATTGTGCTGGTCGACGACTGTTATACTGCCTTTGTTGTGTGTGTATTGTGTAAAGTCTTTTTGTGAGTGTATTGTAAAGTTAATGTGTAAATTTTGTGAATTCCGTTTCAGTGTTTTGTATGTTTGTGGAATCTATAAAAGTGATTGTAAGTTATTTATAGCTAATTATCTATCTTAAGTGAATTATTAAATCATTTATTGTATTACTTAATTATAATTAGTTTAATCATTTATTTTGTAATCTTTTAGTGAAATAAATATTTGTAATTGTAAACTTTAGTGTAATAATTATTTAATTACCTAGATCCTGAAACGGACCTTAGCAAAAAGTGTCACAATATTATTTCAAATACCTTCAACTCAGTTATATTCATCAACATAGATTTTTATAATTAGAACCATAATATTCATCAGTACCTCAGAATCATCAGCTGCTGAATTTGATACAATTGTATTATAATCTGGTGGTTTCTGCCTCAACCTCGAGAGGAAGTTGTAGAATGTGATAAGATGTTCTAATCGGCAACATTTTTCTAATAAAGATTTCCCTCCTGGGTCTAAAGTGTCTTCAGCAGTGTTTCCTGTAAAAATAAACAATACAAAATCATATAAAGTTATATGTAGTAAAGTGATAAAGCAGCACTTCTAGATAATTTGTTACAATTTTTAGAATAAAGAAAAAATAAGATGGAAGACTGAAGAATATAAATTATATGTTCCTTTCTCTGCCCATAATAGATAGGTGGAGTGTCAAATTATTTACACTCAATCTGTCCGTTGCAGGGCTAAAATAAATAGTTCTGTTTCTTATCACGTGGTCAGCCAATTAAATGACTGAATCATTTAAGAACAGAAGAGGTACAGGTATAAAAAACACTGATCAGAGTTATCTCCTCTGAAAGTAATGAATTTCATTATACAGCCAGACCCTGTGGTGAATGAAGTGAAGGTGTCATTTGCAGAGTGGAAAATATGTGCTCTTCAGAGGGGCCGGCATGCTGATAAGCGTACTTTTCCACTCAGTGAGGAAGGCAATGGTAAACCACCTCACTCCTCGTTTTACTTAGTAAAACCTCTACAGGTTCAAACCACCCTTTCGGCTGATGACCTAAACAACAAAAATGTTCCTTTCTACAAGAATAGAACTTATACACAGAGAGGAAAAGACATGTTTTCTTTTTATAACCGACTGTTTTTCACATTAATCTTTTGAGTGTTGATCTCACACTCACACATTACACAGAGTGCTTCTGAGGGACTAATGCACTTGTGTGTCAATGTTCCCTAGATATACATGATTCGAGGGTGATTCAAAACTATACGGCAATCTCTTGGGATCTCATTCTATAGCTAAAAATAAGAAAAATACTTCATATAAACATATGCCTGAAAACGCTTAGTTAGCGAGTTACGGCTAGCGAAAAAATTCACCTACAACTCTGTACCTTCGGTGAAGTAAGACCATATAAAAATGTTAAAGGTAGTTGCAAAGATACAAATACGATTGTTTTTTATGTTTTTTAAACTGAAAAATTGAATAAAATTGGTTCCAGAGCTGTAAATACAATACTTTCAGAGATATCTTACATAAAACACAAAAATTGGTGCAAAGAAATAACACATTTTTGTGTTTAACATAAGATTACTTCCATAAATGGTAAATAAAGGTGTATTTTTTCTTAAATAAATTTGTAGAAAATTTAATTCTGAAAAGATTCATGTGAATAACTCAGGAAAAAATGAATAATAGATATTGAAATTTCGCTTTATTTAAAATCAAAACAGACACACATAAAACGCACATTCTTAACTGCATAAAATATTAACTAATATGTAGGTTGGGAGTAACAGCTGATAATGATCAGCTGTTACTCCCAACCTGTAAGTAACAACCAGTTACTTATAATACAGTAGTTGTTTACTGTGGAGGTATTCATAGTTTTTTTAAACATACTTTTCTCACGTTTTTCTTTTGTTACTTCTTTGGCCAGTATAGTCTTACTATTTGTTGTTTAGGTCAACAGCCGAAAGGCTGGTTTGAACCTGCAGAGGTTTTACTAAGTAAAACGAGGAGGGAGGTGGTTTACCATTGCCTTCCTCACTGAGTGGAAAAGTACGCTCATCAGCATGCCGAGCCCTCTGAAAAGCACATATTTTCCACTCTGCAAATGACACCTTCATTCACCACAGGGTCTGGCTGTATAATGAAATCCATTACTTTCAGAGGAGATAACTCTGATTAGTGTCTTTTACACCTCTACCTCTTCTGTCCTTAAATGATTCAGTCATTTAATTGGCTGACCATGTGATAAGAAACAGAACTATTTATTTTAGCCCTGCAACGAACAGATTGGGTGTAAATAATTTGACACTCCACCTGTCTGCTCTGGGCAGAGCCTTACTATAACAGTATGAAAATGGAGGAAATTTTTATTGTAATTTATTTGTAAAGAGATATTTTGAGTATTCAGGAGCCAATAAACAATGCCTATTGTTCATTCATAGAATTACAGACGCATTTGTGTGTCATTCCACTTAATAGAAGCGATTCATCTCAATCCTGAGGTTATGAACTCAATTTCCCAACTCGGCTGAAAGAGTTAAAGACTAATGCAGGTAAAGAAGAGTGATAGATGAAAATGAATGATGACAGAATTCTAGAACTTACCAGGAATCGTACCCAGAAGCTGTGAAGTAGAATCTAGTCGCACTTTTTACTACACCAATGGGATGAAAAAGAGAGATAGAAAATGAATGAGGATAGATCAAAACTGAACTTATTTATACACTATTAGAACATTTTACAAATAAATTATTTAAGTAAAATTCTAAACAAGTGAATATACAGAGAAGATACTATTTCAGAACTCCAGTAAAGTTTAATTACCATTGTTTTTTTAAACTTAACACTTTTAGACTACACTATAGTAAAAAGTCAGAGATAAACAACACAGTACACAGCAAATAAATAATTATATATTTACCAGTTGGTGTAGTCTCTTGCCAGTGCAAATAATTACCAATAAACCTAATATTAGTAATTAAACATTAGAAATAAACAAAAAAATAACCTCAAAAACATAACCTTATTTTAATCATGAGTGAAAGACGCAAAATGAAAATCAACCTCAGTTTGGCCTAAAAATACGGAAAATCAATCTTTCACGCTCAACTAGGCTCTGTGGAGAAAAATGCATTAAATAAAAGTAGTACATCTTTTAATTTCCTACAAATTTTATTATATACACTTTTGTCGTTAAATGTATTCTAAGGCCGAAATCTTAAAAAAATCGATTTTTTACACGTTTTTGTGAGAAAAAAACAGAAAATCACAAATTACCGCTAAACTAAGCGTTATACAAAAAATGTTTGAAATAAAAGTTGTAGGATTTTACATTCTCTACAACTTTTATTATATAACGTTTTGCGCTAAAATGCATATTAAAGCCGTAATCTTAAAAAGAAAATGTTTTTACGTAAAAACAGCCTCACGCAGAATTTCAGCAAACATGGCGCCTACCCTATCTTGTAGAGCATAAAAAATGTAGTAAACCAGGCGATTTAAAAAAATATCGTAGGACCAGTTTTTGAGAAAATCGCAAAAAAGTGAAAAATTATACGAATAAACTACTACTTCCGGTTGACCGATTTTGATGAAAATGTTCGTGTCGGGTCCGGGAGTGGTAGGTAACTTAAGTTTCAAGTTTCAAGTTCGTACGATGTTCCGTTCTTGAGATATTCTGTTCACACACACACACACACACAGACCAATCGCTAAAAACATGTTTTTTGGGTTCAGGGGGTCTGAAAATGTATAGATCCGGTGAAAACTCGATTTCGAAAAATCGACATGAAAACAATACTTTCCTTCCTATATATTCATAAAATATAGGCAAGAGAAAGTAAAAAGTCAGAGATAAACAACACAGTACACAAAGCAAATAAATAATTATATATTTACCAGTTGGTGTAGTCGATTCCAAAGCAACTGTGAATAAGTTGATAACATCAAGTAATAATTCAGCAGTAATATACCAGCTTGAACAAAGTAAATCAAGTGCTTGCAGTCTCATTTCATTTGTCTGTAACTCTTTACAGATGTTAATTACTTCAAACAGGCCATCCTCCTCTTTCAATGAAGTTTTAAGTTTTTTTAACAAAAGCACATCTCTTGCTCTTTTACTATTTTTATTACTAGAATTAAAAATAATATAGATGTTAATAATTATTTACAAAAAAAGACATCATTAAAATAGTAAATAAATAACGTTACTCCACAGTAGTCTCAGACCCAGCACAATTTTTCTGTTTTTAATACAACTCAGAATAAATACTGAATCGTACTGATACAAAATACTTGATACTTTAAGTACCTAGTACTGAGACAATACACCAAAAAAAATTACTTTTTTTTTTTTTTTTAGGCCCTCATTGGAGCAAAATTAATCGATTTATAGAAGATCCCTAGTTGTTTCTCCTATCCGCCCAGTAGTTCTTCATCCTTTGCGACACTCTCGCCCTATCCTCCACAGTCCAATGTCTGTTTGTCTGCCTTTTAGGTACTTCTGGAAATTTCATGTTTGGATTTTTGATCTTATATCCTTCTTCTCTGTTCAAAATCTGTGTCTCTGAGATATCCAGGTCCTGCAGATCCTGTTGAACTTCCTCAAACCAGGCGTACTTGACTTTGGTTCTCAAAAAGAAATCCAGTACCTGTCTGGTAAATCTGGATTCTGGCAGTCTCCTAAGATGTCCAAAGAACCCAACTCTTCTCTTCCTCATTATCTCGGAAATTTCCTCATTTTCCCTGTATAGAACCGAATTTGGCAACAACCTATACTCATTGTCTACTCTGTGCTTTTTGTTTATTATTGTTCTGAGGATTCTTCTCTCTGTCTTTCTAAGGTCCTCCATCTTCCCACAGTGCCTCAACCTGCCCAAAGTCTCACACGCATACATTACCACAGACTTCGTGACCGTATTGTAGTGCCTCAATTTGGATTTTATGGACATTGACTTCCTCTTATAGGTGGACCATGTCAGTCTTTGAGCTCCCTTGAGTTTGTTTACTCTTGATTCCATGTTTATTTTTTCGTTTAGATTATATGTGATCACCTCTCCCAAATACTTAAATTTTTTAACTATCCTAATTTTGTGATTGGCTGCCTCCAGATATCTAGGTGTTTCTGTATTTGTGGACATTATTTCCGTCTTCTCAAAGGAGATTCGCATACGAACTCCTGCTGCAATTTCCTGCAGTGATTCTATCTGTTCTTTTGCGTTTTCCCAGTCATTGGAGAAAATTGCCAGGTCGTCGGCAAAGGCTAGGCAGCCCACTTTGATTTTCGTCCCAATTTTCACGCATTTGCAGGTCTTCCTCCATTCTCGAACAATTTTTTCCAAGATGCAGTTAAATAGTAATGGCGAGAGGCCATCTCCCTGCCTTAGTCCAGTAATCACCTCAAATGGCCGTGAAGTCTCCCCTCAGAATTTCACTTTGGATTTTGTGTTCGAAATTAGTCATGGGACGGCACAGTAAAATAGGTGAGCTAGCACACCCCGCTCCACACACTTGAGTGAACGACACAGAGCGTGCCGTACAATTGAACGATGAGACGGATGATCTTGGGAGTGAGCTAGTAGATTCTAATACATTACATACAGTACAGAGCTGAGCTATGTGAATAAACAGAGAGTGAGTCGAGCCGAGGGTGTCTTTCGCTTACTCCTTCGCACACAGCACGTTGTGTTTGTGCGTTCGTCAACCTGAACGTTCATGCATCCCTTCCCACAAACAAATTTTTGTCATGTGTCTATCTTTGTTTCGTACGCACATGATAAAATTGTTACAGTACAGTACAATGGTATTTTACAACCACTTGTTTTAGGGTTGTTGTAGTATAGTATGAAAGAATAATGACCCTCTCTCTGCATCCGTCTCCTGCACCCTCACAAACAGAGGCAGAGTTTGATATGATATGTATATTTTCCACGCAGCGTTTAGGTAGCCCTTGCTATGATGCGACTAGAGAAAAGTGGTTTAGTTGTGGAGGGGATGCCTAAATCAGCTCTGTGTGGAGAGCGTGCTACATGGGGAGAAACGCTCGGTGTGCTGGTCGTTCAAAATAAAAGAGGTGGTAGCTCACCGCTCAGTTAAAAAACTCTTTTGTGCGACTCGCACATGAGCGTCACATCACAACAATGAATGTAACAATAAACAAAACTAAAAACATTATTCAATCTGATATCAATAAGCCTCATTCTTGCAGAAGCACTTGTGCCATTAAATCAGTGACATAGTATGTTGTGATACTCACTGCTGTTTTTATTGCTTGTTGACATGTGCAAGTTAAGTGTTCCTATTACAGTAACATTACTTCGGATAGAATGGATGCATTCATAATCAGTGTTCTTTAATAAGAAGCTATTTTCCTCACTGAACCAATGTTTTTAAACTGTATAAAAAACTGTGTATAAAACTTTTATACACATGACTGAAGATGTAACATCTCCTATAGATTTTAAAAATTTTTAGTTTCAAACAATATAATATACTCTGATGATGGTGGATCCACCAAAATACGTGTAAGTGATAAATAAAAAATAAAGGCAGCTTAAAAAAGGTTAGTGAAATTTATTATATACGATAGAATACTACATTTAAGTAACACATCAGTAAAATATCACTAGCAAAGTGATACAATTTACACTAGTAAACAATTGCATTTCAAAGTTACCTGAGAGCGCAATGGAATGGTACAGTAATTTCCTTACAAGTTCCATTATGATCAATAAAAATACATGATGATGAACTACGGTTGTTAGATTTAGAAGAATTATTACTTAAGCCCAGTAAATTATGCCCGATGTAAAACAACCTAAAAGATAAATTAACAAAATTTATATTTACATTCAATTAAAAATTAATCAGATGTCAGGGTCTTTACCCACTAGAATGTATCATACCATGACTGTATTACGATTGTGTCAGCCATAAAATAATAAATTGCTCCCATCTTTACTACGCCCACTGCAACAGATAAAGAGCGTATACCTGTATACAACACGTATGATAACCTTACTGTACCTGTTTAGTAGTCATTCAATCCTCTTCTGTCATTGCTGTATATTTCTAGCAGACGCGTCACCGAGAGAATAACACAACGATGATATGAACTGTCAACCTGTTGTGAATTTTCTTAAAAACAAAATAGGCTTTTAGGAAATTATCGATAAAAGAATTGGCAATGATTGCCATTATTTTGAATGAGAAAGAGAAAACCAAAAAAAGACTAGAGACGCTACTGGATTCACGAATCTCTAAGAAAACGAAAACAGAGAATCAATATTACACGATATATAGATACCCAGTTGATGATGAAAAATTTCTCTATTTTTATTTGCGTGCGTGTGTTAGTTCAAAGGCAAGCAAAGAACTAACTGTGTAGTCTTGTGTCAGAACAGGATAGCAACATGGAGTATACACGCAATAACATGCTTTGGCAACAACGCGTATCATGTATGAAGTGTGCCGTCACCTATAAAATATTCTGGTCGGCAAATTGTTGATTGAACGGGCATGGCAAGCTAAATTTGTGGCTAGTGACAGAACGGGTTTTTTCCAATACTAATGCGTCGGTATGGTTACGGTCCTAATATGATACGTTCTAGTGGGCCAAGACCTTAAGAGCTAAATTTTAAAAATGTACTCACAACGTGAACTCCTTCAGAAATAATGAGGATTGGTTTTAGATTCACTCAAAAGATTTAAAACAGAAATAACAATGGAGAATCAATAAAACTCCATCTCTTAACAAAAATATATCAGGTATTATAATGATTTTTATTAAATCTATCATGTTTCAACATGTGTTCATCGACCAAACGGCAGGCTTGAACCTCTAGATACCTTACTAAGTAAAACGAGGAGTGAGGTGGTTTACAATTGCCTTCCTCACTGAGTGGAAAAGTAGTCTATGCTTATCAGCATGCCAAGCCTTCTAAAAAGCATCCCCTTTCCACCCTGCAAATGAAACCTTTACTTCATTCACCACAGGGTCTGGCTCTATAATGAAATTCATTACTCTCAGAGGAGTAACTCTGACTAGTGTATTTTACACCTCTACCTCTTCTGTTCATAATTGGCTGACAATGCGATAAGAAACAGACTATTTTTTGTAGCCCTGGAACAAGCACATTGAGGGCAAAAAATGTAACACTTCACCTCCTTGTTATGGGCAAGTTTCAAAATGATGTACAGATAAAATCCAACAGAATTAAATGTATCGAATTCTCATTTCAAAATATAACTGACAACTCAGTAAACAGACTTTTTCTTACTGCAGTGAGTTTTTTTTATTGAAGAATGCAATATTGATAATCAGCTGCGCTTAAATTATCTGATAAAAGGAATTTCTCTTTCAGAAATTACATGTAAGCTAAATATTCTATACTGCCTTAAGTCAATTTTTTATTTTTAAATTAAATTAAATCTGTAACAGTTTAATTTTTGAAAATTATTAATCTTTGTAACACTTAACACAACCCAGTGTGCAGAGCAAAGTGTAATAATCTCAGAACATGAAATAAATTGCTAACCTTCCAGTCTTGCTGGCTTGAAAAGTAGCAACACGAGGACCTTGTTGCATAGCCCATACTTCAACAATGCCTTTTTTGGGGGCGTATATTACAAGAAACAAAGCCATACGTTTAGAACTCCCTTTGTTTTCTTCGTGGCACATCATCCAACCACACTCTGCATCTCTATACCCCTTCCACATTCTGTAAACATCATTTCAACTTTAGTTCATTTATACAGATACATGTGTAGTCCAATTTTATTGTAATAACTTTTTACTAATAAGGTTTGTAAAATCAGTGTTACGAGCACAGGGAATTTATTGCTGGCTTCTTACAAATTTCATACCATAAAATTGGTTAAATACAACAAAAGGACACAAAGAGAAATCGGTTGGAATAATATATATTAGTTTTCAGATTACATAGATCAAACATGTTTTTGCCTGGCTACCTGAATAACCCAAAACACAATTGATAAAGAATAATTTGTTGCAATTTACGAAACCCAAATTTAATTTAAAGATTATAAAATTTTAATACTCTCCTATTATGTGGATGTCACTACAACTCGTATTTCAGATTTTTCCAATTTAACTGCTGAGTTATTACTTGCCTATTGTCTTATCTCTCCTGGTGTGTATTTCATTAATATCTAATTACATTTATAATTTGATAAATAAAATTAAAAACGGTATTAAAGTAACTAGTTTCCTAGTTTATGTACGACAGCAGTATTGGAATACAAGCACTATTGTCTGTCGTATTGATTATTTGCGTGCATAAACTCAATTTTTCATGAGTTGATAGCACGATGGAATGGCGAATAACAATTTGGCATCTTCCTGTATGTGAAGAAGATGCGGAAAAAATTTCCCAGGGATACTGCCACAATATCAAATCAATGAGGAAGCTCACCAAATGATTTTTTACCAGACATTAGTTAGGCTGTTCCTAAGATCTATTTTTTGTTTTAACATCCAACTGTTCTGCAATTACTGCTAATGCAGACGGTGAAGGATGAAATAATTTTTTGTAACGTATGAAAATATGCCGTACCTGAATGAGATTCAAACCCAAGACCGCACGATGAGAGGCGAGCATGTTACCAACTACACCAATGTGGCCGGCATAGTTCCTAAGATCAACCTTAACCTTACTGGTGAATTCAAGTTAGTATATAAACTAATTAACTATAACTCAATCAACATTACGATCAGTGGCACCCACATAATGGAAGAATGGGCACCTTTATTATATTCAATAATAATCAGTCGGTTTTCAACAACAACAAATCCATTACCACAGTTTTCATTCGTAAAATAACCAAACAATGTAACACATATAATTTTGTTTCGTTTGTTTGTGTAGCATAAAAGTGAAAATATCAGCAGAAACCGGAGAGGCACCACATAAACGAAGAGTACAAAAAGTTTTTATGTTTTAATTTCATGACATATTTTTTTTAAACAGAGTACATATTTTGTTACTTTAGTACGATGTAGTAAATGATTACTAGACTGAAAAAACACAAAACTTTTAAAATTACATTAAAGAACCTTTTAGTTTTGTTATTAAAGTTGTACTAACGGAACTGGACGTTAACAACCTGAATCGGAAGATTGCAGAATATTGTAATCTATGGAGGGAGCATGTAGAGAGAATGCCAAGGAAGGATTCCCCTCAGTGTTTTATAAAACAGACCGGTGGGGAGGAGAGATGTTAGGAGGCCATGGAAAAGATGGCAATAATTAATTAATAGTTTGTCGTTGCAGTGAGTCGGAACAGGCGGAAGTCTAATTTTTGTTTGTGAGAAGAAGAAGAGGAAGTTGTACTACCAAATACTTAGTTAGCAGCTACTTTAGGTTATGATATGAAGGGTTTTACATGTAAGAATTTTCGGATCCTGGTTTTGAATCAAATCTGGAACCTTCCACTTTATACTTTAGCATGTTAACCACATTGAATTATAGATACATCAACATTTTTTAGAGAAAAGAATGATTAAGAAAGTTTTACATTAGATACATAATGAGCTAGAATTGACAACCACGATAATAACGTAAAAACTGGAGTATTTTGGACATGCTATGTGTAGAAAGAAATACCACCTGCTGCAGATAGTTATAAAGGAAAAAATAGCAGGAGAGAGAAGCATAAGAAGAACATCTTAGTTGAAAAACCGTACAAGACTGGTATAATTGCTTCTCTATGAAGTTATTTAAGGTAGCAGTGTTCAAGATAAGAATTGCTGTTATAAACGCCAACCTCCGATTGGATAAGGCACCCAAAGAAGATGTTAATCACTACATCATGATGGTAACAACTAATAATTATATTCATAGTTTCAGTTAAACATTCTCATAACATAATTATTCTTTAGCCTAAAATACATACTATAATTAGTACTAGTGACACATAGAAACTTAACAAATTTAAACTAAATTAGTTTAAGTTAAATTATATTAAATCACCTAACAGCAATCCCAGAAGAACAGTCTACAAGAATTACTCTACCCAATGTATCACTCACGGCAGACAACTTTCTATTTGGTGACATTACAATTCTGTCACCTTGCCTCCAAAGATCACAAAGACCAAATCTGAAAAAGATTTAAAATTTTTAATTTACTAATTGCTGAAAATATTACATAATTAATTATAATTGAAATGTAGATTTCTAACCACCAGAATACAATAACAGAAAACACTTACCAATATTTGTAGTGCTTTCGAGTATCTTGAACACATCTTCAGTAAATTAAAATTCTTTAAAAATTTTTTCACATAAAATTTAAAACCTCCTACTCCTACCATGGTAGATAAGGAATCTATGTGAAAATTTTTTAAAGAATTTTAATTTACTGAAGATGTGTACAAGACACACGAAAGCGCTATAAACATTGGTAAGTGTTTTACGTTGCCATATTCTGGTGATTAGAAATATATACATCAATTTTAAATAATACGGCTGTTTAAAATTTTACATAGGATGTTTGATAAAATAATAATAAAAATAATTAATTATAAATGAATCTGCACTTCATCTGATGTTACTTTAGGTTTTAATATAATATCAAAGACGATATATGATAACCGTTTCTTTTCCAACCTTTTATAAGCCATAAATAAAAGAAAGTAAATATGGAAAAGATGTTTCATTACTAAAATTTTTAAACACTTATGACTACTTTTCAACATAATCACTTTGACGAATGAGGCATTTGTCGTACCTGTGGATAACCTTTCCAATACCCTCTTTATTAAAATATTGTTGCCAATGAATTTAAAAGAGTCGACGTTGTTTTGAAGCTCCTCGTTGCATTTTAGTGGAGTTCATGCAGCTGGAGACCACAATTAATGCAACTGCTTATTGTGAAACCTTATGAAGTTTGTGGGGTATATAAAAGAAGAGGTATGCTGAATTCTGCAATTGTTCTGATCCATGACAACGCCTGTCTTCATAGTGCTGATGCAACCCTACAACTCCTTGAGCCATTCCAATGGGATATTTTTAATCACCCACCACAGTCCTGACCAAGCACTGAGCGACATCCATATTTTCTCTGAACTGAAGATGTGGCTCGGAGGGTAGTGCTTCCTAACTAATGAAGAGCTTCGAGCTTCAAGATAACGTCAAGAATCATTTAAATTCTTTGGTGGCAACATTTTATGAAGAGGATACTTGAAAGCTTGTCAAGCTTGAAAGTTGATTACATTGGAAAGGAGCCATAAATGTACATAACTTTAAGTAATAAAATATTTTTTTTTCTATATTCACTAGTCATTTATTTATGCCCTATTCGAGGTTCATTTCTAAATTACTTATTTCACATTTTGTTAACACCATTACTACATCTTATAGAAGTGTTTTTACACTGATCTCTATCTTCCTTCAATGTAACTTTTCTCAAAAGTTAACTCACTAGGAGAATGACTGTCCAATTAATTTTGAAACAACTATAAATTGTATAAGTACTTACCGGCAAGCCATCGGTTCAGCAGGTTCTAAACTCTCTTTAACTTTTTCCTGTTGAGGAGTTGATTTCTTGCCACCCATCAACCAACCACTGTCCATCAAACATAATAAATACAATATTTAATTAAAAAAATAGTAACTTTTATTAATTAATTAATTACATTAAGAGCAACCACGGAGGTGCATAAACAGCAGTTAATATATAAAAGATATATTTAAAACGCAAAACATTTCCAATGTATTTTATATGAAGATCCTTCAATACAGAGTTCTAATGAAATGATTTAAACAATTTTTACATTGTTGTAAAGGGGACACTTTCGGGATTCTGTAAAAACAATCTGGAAATGAAAACTGGTAAAACTGAAAAGATAACCTTGCACAGTATATAACAAAATAATTGAATTAGACTTTTTACGGTGCTACTATTCTGGCTGTGATATTTAGTTTATTTTTGACTGTCATTACGGTGATGGGTTTATTTAGGAGCATATCTTATTTAATAAATAAAACTGACAAAAAACATCGTGAAATAAGATGACAAGTAATTGTGACACTGATTGTTAAGAATATATAGTCACCCTCCTGGTTGGTCTACAGGTAAAGTTGTCGCCGTGAGTCAGTTGTTTTCGGAGACAAAGGTTCCTGGTTTAAATCCTTGTAAAGGCCGTTACTTTTATACAGATTTGAATACTATAGGCATACCATAAGAAAATTGTGGTGCGAGCATTCCAAGCGCCAACTTTGGTGGGAAACATTACCCCCACCATTGAAGTATTTCACAGTAGAGACTCCGCAACAGAATGATTGATGTTAACGTAGTGGGGCTATTTTGTAGTGGGGATTTACGCCAACTTCCTGGTACATGCACACTGGAACTGCAACATCCTACCGGTATAGCTATAGACAGTGGTTACCAATGTACTTTGAAGGTTGGTTTAATTAACCATACTCTCTCAGGAATGCTCAGCCTGTGTCTGTATAAGACTACACCTCATACATGTAATACACATCATCCTCATCTCATTGGGTCATGGGGGTTGCTTGCTGTTCTGAATTGAAAGATTAGAACATACACACTTCAGAGATAAAAAAAAAGAAAAAAGACTGTAAAGGCCAAGCCAATTGCTGTGAGCGCTGGGCTTCGCATGCACCCCGCATACCCCTACGATCTACAGTTAGATGTACAGTCAGTGTATTGTTGATAACTGATAATACCCATTGTATTTTGTAGGCATGCTGTTCCATTGTTGATTACATACACTGCGCTATTGCAGAACATATAAGACTAAACTAATGCAGGCGCACGTTTTGCCCGGCGCTCTCCTTACAAAATTCAGGCTATATTAGTATTATTTTACAGATTAATTCACACCAGTCATCTACAAATTGTTTTTTTTTTTTTATAAATTTATTTAACGTCGCATCAACTGCAACAGTCATTAGCGACGACGTTGGGGTGGAACTTTATGCAATGTAGGATGAAAATGATTTTTTGTAACGTATGAAAATATGCAGTGTCTGAGTGGGATTCGAACCCAGGACCGCATGATGAGAGGCGAGCAACAAATTGTTTTTAATTACGCTGTAATATATCTTTTAAATAAATATCTTCTACTTCCACACAAATTTATCAGAATGTAGTGGTGAATAATAAATATCCTAGCTAAACTACTTATCATTGTAACATCTTTTTTCTTAGTTATTAGCATGTTTTGTTTATTATCAATGTAACTGAATAATATAAATGTTCCATCATGTTACAAGCTGCTCATTGATTTATTTCAATAGAATTCAAATGTCGAGCTGTAACTCCTTGGCAATCAAACCTTTAAGAGATAATAATAACAGTAGCCATAAGGTTTAAGTGTATTTCATCAATCAATTTTTTAACCCTTACTAACCGGGAGGCCCAATATCACTCATTCGTCATCATCTTTCTTTAAACTTAATTATCTCCGCAACTATTCATTATTTTCTAATGGATTACGTTTTATTAGATAGAGACTTTTTTTCTTCTTTCATTTGATGTATCTTGCATATTTGTACGATGAAAATTGACGACATGGTGTTGCGGGAAATAAAGAGAGTTTTTTTGAAGAGCCAGTACTAAAATTTGAACGTTTTTATCCATAACATTTCAACAGAAAAAGGTATTTGTAAGGGAATGACATCATCAGTTAGCTTTAAATGTAACAATTGAAATCAATAAATTAGAAGTGCCGGCGACAAATTTTATGACCCTAAAATTGAATAAAGAAGGTTAACACTACCTGTCTCGCCTATCCCTCGGTTAAACCTTACAACTAGCATCAAAATAAACGATAACATATATTGATTTATGCTACCCTGTTTAGAAAAGGATAATACACAAAACAACATGCAGAAAAGAGATACAACTTTCATAGGAGAGGAGTAAATAATAATTAAAAGACACCACATTATTTTGAGGCGATTTTTCCCCCATTTTTTCATCCAGCACGTTACTTTGTTGAACAAAAATGTGATATCTTTTGAATGCGTCTATCAATTTGCAATATCTAAATGGTGTTATTTTTACAATGAATTGATTTATTTATGTATATAGCTAAACATATGGTTTTTGTATTTTTTAGTCATTTAGTGACACATTTTGTACGTAAATTGATCTAACTAAAAAAAATATTGTTTCTTAATTTTTAGTTTTTATTCTGGTCGTATATGAAATCGGAAAAATTTGGTTCAAACGTTGTTCTAATAACAAATTCCTTTACAAATAAATGGTAATTTTTTGAAATTTTTAGGAATGAAACTGAATGAAATAAAAGAGTTTTTATTAGGTGTAAAATGACAGTCCGTGTGATCGTTAAAATTTCCGTTCTCGTCGGGTTAAGTGTATTTCATCAATCAATTTCAATCAATTTCTTCAGTTTTTCTGTATACATTAGAAGTAAAAATAATAACTATAGTGCTGAGTCCCGGTAAATTTAACACTTGAATAAAAGAGTGACAATAGGATTATAAGAATATTCAAAATTAAGATTAGCTTGAGGGTTATATCTTCATGAATTAACCTTCAATATTTTATTTTAACCACTTAACACAAATAAATAAGTTGAAAAATTCTTCAGTACTTACGGAACAGCTTGTCCAATAGCAGATTTTAATTTAGTAGCCATAGCTTTAGCAACATCAGTTAAAACAGGTGCATTTGTGCCTTCAATAGCAAAATGGAATCCAACAAAAGGCTTACTACCGGTTGCTACAACCAGTGAACTTTGGGGTGGTGTTGGTCGGTACCATGCATTATAACCTCCACAGATTGAAGCGGTAGCGAGATGAGTGAAACTTGGTGGGCACTGAATAGGACCGACACATAAATCAGACACTGTACCTTGCTCAGGTAAATTGAATTTACGCAGAGATAATGGAGGTGCTATCGATGACGAACTTCCACTAACACTACAGTTTGCCTGCACTGAAATAAAGAAAAAGTACTATATCAACCATAATATAGCATGGTTAAAACAAACAATAAAATTATTTTTACAAAATAAATTTCTTACCACTGCTTGTATAGAAATCCTAAAGAGTTATGATCTGCATCATGACTTAACATCATTTTGTTTGATTATTAGTATACTAATACATGTATACCTTGGACAATTCAAATTGACACAAGCAGCCTCGGTTTATCTACTCCACTCTTCACCCCTCGCCATGCAACGACAGTACAGTCACAAAAGTATACAATCGCTACTGTAATGTGTGACTCACGCACAGTCACTACGCTTGTTTTCACTGCTGTTGTTAATAATATGCCAGACATAAAGGTGTGACTAATTTGTTTTCATATATGATTTTCTTTTCATTATAAAATATTCAGATAAATTTGTTTAGTTTGTCGCGTGCGGCTGTAGAGTATAGTTTAGTAAGTTTTTGCAGTTTAGTTCTTGTAATTTATAATTTAAATTGTTACTGGGACAAATTAAATACATATTTTAAAATGAAATAATTATTTGTGTGTTTCTATATTGAAATAAGATTGTAGGCATTTGCGTACATTAAAATTTGTAGATCTTGTTGAAAGAATAGGTTATGGATATACTTTATGCGGAACTGTGTGTACGCGTAGAGCAAGAGTTTTGCCAGTTCGAATTGTAGTATACCAATTCCCAGCTAAAAATAAACCGTATTTAATTTATCCAAAAAGTAGTTTCAAATAATATAAGATTCTTTCTTTAGTTTTCACCCCAATAGGAGCACTTCAGTCATTCCATATCCATCAGGTCTTCAAGTTAACTCCGTAGCTTGATGCTGCCTCTTTCGCTTCCACATCCATATCAAATTTTTTGATCTGGCAGCCCACATTTTCTTTGTTGTCGATGTTGGATTGTTTTTTTTATTTAAAATGGAGTTAGTTTAGTTTATTTTTTTGTTAAGACCTTTTGTTTTTGGATCATTTCTTTAGTTATGTTTAAATCTTTCATATTGGATTTTACTTCCAGGATCCATTTATTTTGAGTCAAGTTCTTGAGTTGGTAGTTTTGGAGCTGTTTAGCGAGTTTTGCGTTAGGTAGTCAACAGGGTGGCCGTAAAAGGACACACTAATTTTACTCATTGTGTCAATTATTGACTTCTTTTCCAAGTAGATTATATTCCTGAGGATTATCCAACATTTGTCATGAACGTGGAGCCTGAAATTAATGAAAGTTCTTAAAATTCTTCTGTCTATTTTTTGGAGATTATCAGTCTGTAGGTTATTGAGTGTTCAATCTGAAAATGGTTTCACAAGTGTATGTGGCTTCTGGTTTAGTTACTGACTTGTACATAGTGTTTTAGAATTAACTGAGAGGGACTTCTTTCACTAAAACTACAGTAACGTACACAGGAAACATGGTACCAAAACTACAAAGAATATGTATGTATAATAACATGACGGACACATGACTTGTACATAGTGTTTTAGAATTAACTAAGAGGGACTTCTTTCACTATAACTACAGTAACGTACACAGAAAACACGGTACCAAAACTACAAAGAATACGTATATATAATAACACGACGGACACTACGGCACAGATGGTAAACCGATAACCAAAGCGATATGCGTAACACTACTACATAGTATGGGTACTGTGACAAAACTGAAAAACAGAAACAACCTTAAGCTGATGATGGGAGGGTGCGGGTAGCATGGTCGAGGGTATCTTGACAAGAGGGAGGGAGTACATTCGATCAGAATTTCTTACTGTAGGGGTTGACGATTGGCGGGTCAGGTGCACATGCGACTTTGGGAATGCGATGACTAATTTGATGACACATCGTAAACTGAAATATCGTAATGTGAGGGTTCACTGTGTTTAAAAATATATAAAAAACAACATAACAGAAATTTTATTAGGACTAAGAGTACTAACCTCTAGCCAGTTGATTACGGCAGGCTCTCAATGTATTACAAAGGGCAAATCCATAAACACAGCACACGACATTTCTATAAACAACGTGAAGCTCTTCATTCTGTTCCGAACCAGATGAATACTTTGCCGATTGAGCTGACTGGCATTTGAGACTAGTAACCGGTTCCTCATGTAACACTTCAGAAAGCAACAGTGAACCATTCTGAAACAACAAAAACACTTTATAAATACTATGAAACATTTTGAAACTGCTTAGATAAAAACATAATAGACTCTTGCTATCAATAGTGAATTATAAGATTATTTAATGTTGCATAAACAACATTCATATACACATATGACATCTTAGTTATCAGCAACAATATTGGTGAAGCCTATAACATAAATATCAAATTTTTTTTTAAATTACGGCCACCAGCTGAGAATAACATTTAGGACCTCCAGCTTACCAGTCCACAACACTGTTGAAATACAGCGATAAGGCACCAAGGCGATGAAATAAACCGTTATTAACCCTTTGCCGGTTCCTGACGGAATATTACGTTGCACCGATAATGCACGAAAAAGGCCGCTGACGGAATATTACGTCGGGAGTTTTTGTCCCGTTTTATTTTGTTTTGTGTCGGCTTATTACGTCGATAGCATTAAGTATTTAATTTCACTGTCTTTCACAATGATATAGAGCGCTAGTACATAGCTTCAAAGTAGTCTACGCATATTATCATGAACGCGAAGTGACGTTGTCATTAGTTACGATGGTCCATGTGCTAGACTAGCCTATAAATGTAATGATTATTAAAAATGTGTTTATAAGTACTTTTTAAGTGTTTATTTTATGAGTATTTTTTAAGTAATTTTATAGAAAACAATTATTCAATTATGTGAATGAAACAATTATGGACTTATATTTTATTTTATGGACTTAAAGACTTTATTTCAATAATACAACATTACAAAAGGTTAGGTAACCAATTGTTTTAAATTATGAATAAAATATATTTTACATGCAAAAATGTTGCTTTTAATATCATATTTGGTCATAATTAGCTGTAATAATTGTGTTAAGCAAAACAAAAAATAAAGCAAAATAGTATTCATCTCTGAAAAAAATAATAAACTGGTAAGGGGTTAATAATGAATGACAGGGTACTGGAGGAAGTTATAGAAATCACCTGTTTGGGGACTATTTTCGTATCAAGCAGAAAATTAAAAAAGAAGTTACGTAAAATGGTACAAAAAGTAAGATATATCTTCCAGAGTGTGAGAAGTCTAGTGTGGAATTTAGAAGTCCTTATATACCGTAAGAAAATTGTGTATAATTAATATTTTGTGACAGTACTGACTTAGGCAGTTAAAATAAGAACAGGCAGAAGGAAAGCAAAGAGTATAATGCAGGTATCATAAATAAAGTTCAAGAGGTATGTTATAAAAGACAAGAAAAGAGATTTGGGATGGACACCCTAATTAGAAGAGTTGGACAGACAAAGCTATGATGGTTTGGATCTGGCAGTAAGATAGAAGAAGGTAGACTGCGTCAAAGGAAGTTATTTGGAAATGGAGAGAAAAAGACCAAGGGGCAGACCAAGAATGAAATTGATGGGTTTAGTAACAGATAAATTGGGAAAAGATGCGATGTCATCTTTTCCCAAGAGATGTAGAGAAGTTGTGTTGGGTCTAACCCAAGGATACTTGTTACAGGAATAAAGTGGATAATTATAAGGAAATTGTACACCACAAACTTAAAATAAAAATAAATATTTATACCTCAGTATAAAATCGTAAAGCACCAGAAGAAAACCCAACAGCAATTGCAGTCCAATCAGGACCACAATGTGCAGTTGATCTACTCTGAAGAGCAGCTAATGGTAAACATATAATGCTGGTTATGTGTTCACTGCAACAAAAACAAAAACAAAATTAGCCAACATAATCAAAGAGAATATTTAAATACATCTATACAACAAAAATTAAATACAGTGGCTTCTGCTTATTGGAATCACTGGATAATTGAACCAGACAATCTTAAACCCAGACCAAAATGGAAAAACTGCATATAAATTTCTTTGTATAACAGATTCATTTCATAGAATAGATTAATTAAATTAATGTATTTTGTACTGTAACACAAAATGGATTTATTTGTACTGAACTGTATTATTACTGTAAAAATGTATTCTATTTTATCCATATTTAACATTTTTATTCGTTTAACTGTAAAGAAACATGTAATACCTTATCACGGTGTCACCACTTCTTCTTCTTCAAGTGCCGTCTCCGCGTCGGAGGTTGGCGATCATCATTGCTATTCTAACTTTCGAAACAGCTGCTCGGAACAGTGACGTGGAGTTGAGACCAAACCAATCTCTCAAATTCTTCAGCCAGGACGCTTTCCTGCTATCTTTCCTTCCATTATCAGCTGAAGAAGTCTGTATTTCCCGTTTCGAAGAACATGGCCGAAGTACTGCAGTTTTCGCCGCTTGATGTCGTATAGCAGTTCCATCTCCTTACCCATCTGAGTCAGTACGTCCGTGTTTCGTACTCTGTCGGTCCACAATATATGGAGCATGCGGCGGTATAGCCACATCTCAAACGCCTCCAGCCTCCTTTCTAAAAGTTTCGTTATTGTCCATCCTTCCTGCCCGTAAAGAAGTACAGGAAGTACGTAGCATCTCAGAATTCGGAGCCTCGTGTTGAGACTAAGATCATGTTGGCACAATAGGTGTTTTAGTTTCGTGAACACTGCTCTGGCTTGCTCGATACGTGCTTTAACTTCCTGACCGTAGTCCCATTTGTCATTTAGGCAGCACCCAAGGTATTTGTACGTGTGCACCCGTTCAATGGCGAAGCCAGCGAGTGTATTCCTGCGTTGACCGCCTCTTCACCGATCACCATGAACTTGGTTTTACGTATATTCATCCGTAGTCCGTATGCATTGCTAATTGTGTTGACGCGTTCCAGCAACACTTGGAGATCTTCCTCGCTATCTGCAATCAGCGCTGTATCGTCGGCATATCTCAGGTTGTTGATGCCCTCTCCATTCACTATAATGCCTTCTCTGCATCCATCCAAAGCTTCCGACAAAATGGCCTCCGAATATAAGTTGAAGAGCATCGGTGAGAGCACGCATCCCTGTCTAACCCCACGGTGAATTTGCACTTCCTCCGACAGCTCCTCTCCCACTCGCACCTTGGCACATTGGTTCCAATATAGGTTGGCGATAATTCTTATGTCGCGATCGTCGAGGCCCACTCGTTGCAAAATTTCTAGCATCCTGTCGTGTAGTACTTTGTCGAATGTGGTGTCACCACTAGCTAAGGCTACACAGCAATATCTACAGAAAGATAGCATGCGAAATGATATAGTAATAAATATTACACTTCTACATGATATTCAACAACGTTAACCAAAGCACAGAATGAATTAAGAATTGAAACCACTAAAAACTGATTTAAAACAGCTGGTTTTATTGGATCCAAAGATAAAAAATAACATAGATGAATAGATAAAGAAATTATATTAGATCTCTATAGATACTGATATCTCGTTTTGCACTTCTGCTGCTGATGATGAAATTCTTTGAGAAATTTTGAACAAATAGCTGAAAGAGAACGAGTTAGATGAAGTAGTGGACGTTCAAAACGTTTTTCACTGGGGAGATTCATTGTACTACACAAATGGATGACAGAAATGCTGAGAAAGAAGTACACGGATGTAAGAGATCTTATATTTTACTAAGCTTTGTTAATAATCTTTTCAAGGCCCTTAAAAGAGAAGAAGAAATAAGTTATCAGATGTATTATAATATTATGAAATAAGCAAAATACCTGAAAAAAGCTTTAAGCCATGATTCAATCAGACATAATTATACTTAAATTGTACGTATAATTTACCCAATACTGAAAAAAATGCTTACTTTGGTTGTTGCCATGGTTCACCACTCCAGCTAACGTAGTATTTAGTTTTAGCTGCATTTTCCTCGTTTGAATCCCATTTAGCTGAAAAAAGAAGTTTCTATTTTTAAATAAAGATTAATGATGACCTTCTTTTCTAACTTAATCTGAAATCATTCTTCCAAAACCACAGTTGAGACTTCATTACACTTTTCAATTCATAACATAAATAAGTAACAATGACAAGTTTGGCGATTTTCACTTTCTATCACCTTAAATTTTCATAAAAAGAAGTAAACTATGAGCTCTTTATTAGGATTCGTTAGGATTAGGATCACCATTGATGTTTCAATAATTTACTATACTGTTAATAATCCAGGTATATCCAGGGCTATCAATAATGGAGGGTAATATTGAGGGAGTAAATTGTAGGGGGAGGCAAAGTTTGGAATATGTAAAGCAAATTACAAAAGATGTAGGGTGTTACAGGTATGTAGATATGAAACGACTTTTGCAGGATAGAACTGCATCAAAACAGTCGAGAAACTGATGACAAAAAAAAACTGTTAATAAACAATCTACAAGAAACAAATAACCCTGAAGATTTTTTTTATTTATTTAACATCCAACTGTTCTGTAATTATTACTGCTAATGCAGACAGTGAATGATGAAATGATTTTTTGTAACGTATGAAAATATGCCGTGCCCGAATGGGATTCGAACCCAAGACCGCATGATGAGAGGCAAGCACATTACCAATGCGGCTGGCGAAAAATATGAAACATTTTATAAAATATGTCAAGTAAAATATCAAAATGAACCATTGCTTCTGAGTTCTTTTATGATCTGGTTATTTCTAAATAAGAAAATCTCCTTTTACATATCTTCTTCTTTCTTCTTCTTTTAGTGCGCTATCCTTTTACATATATAACAAATTAATTATTAGAGTTAGTTATAACATCTGCATATTATGTACCAGAGACTGACAGAATTCAGAAAATCAAAAAAAGAACATGCATAAAAAAAGTATTGAAGAAAGATTGGCAATCGTGGATTGTGCCAAAAAAAGTTGTGTACTGAGAACTAGAAACCATAACCAACACCAACCTGAAGAAAGGACTTGTACTCTTTGGATATATCATGACGATGCAAGATTCAAGACTAATGAAACAACTGGTACAGTAGTCTTGATTTGAAAAACAATGAGACAGAATGCAGATGGAACAGAGAAATAAGAATTTCTATTTAAGATAAGTAATTTAAGAGATCTGAAGAAACTTGGCCTGACACCACAGGCAAGAAAAAATAAACAAAAATATCCAGGACAACAACACCTGCTAACAAAACCATGTAAGTTATTTTATTATCACTATTGTTACTTAAGGAAATACTAGAAGTTAATTAGTTTAACCTTACAATGCATATATAAATGTTTGGTGTAGTGACTTATGCCGCACCTGGTATATTAAAATACATATAGTTTTAATAATTTACATTTTCAAATTATAAAGACTGAAGGACAACACAAATTTATCCATGAAAACTAAATTTACCACTGTTTATAATCTATTAAAAAATAAACAACTTCATATAATGTAACAATCAAGAAGAATGTAGTAGACATGTACAATCAATCAATTACAAAATTAAATATGAAATTAACATATTTAATTAAGTGATCTTATGATTTCAAATTACATTATTATTATTATATTATACTAGTAACCATGAAATTGCGAGGATGGATCTACAGTTCAGCCGTTCTTAGTTTGCTCCTACTATCAACAAACAAAAGCCACCTACTGCAGGGTATACGCTAGAGTCTTCGACTTTACGGATGTCGTATTCCTATTAAGTTAACTATTTTTTAAATTATAAGTACTTAAAGTACTAAAAACATCAGCCATGATATGATGTAGGCCTAACAATTTCATTTAGAAAAATACTTTTAAAAATTTTTTGTACTTAAATACTTTTGAAAGTATTTTGTTGTTACTTTTTAATCAGCGTGTACACATTTTGATATAATGTGCATGCTCAGTGACGTCATTATTTGTTTACATTAGGAGCAAACTAAGAGAGGCTGGACAGTAAATGCAGTGTTGGAGAATTTGGCAGAGTGGGAACAAACTTTTTATTTTTTATTATTATCTTATACCATAAAAACTTGAAATTGAATTTTGTTCTTGCTTCAGGATGTTAGCCAAATTTTCAAAAACTTATAAACATTACAGATTATTTCTTCGCTTTGTTTTCTAAGGTCTTTCTTTCGAATTTACCAGGTTGTTCATCAAAATCACTGAATTCATTCATATTTACAAATAAAAATACATTTAATACACTGAAAAATAACAAATAAAATTTTAAAATTTTTTAACGAAAGACTGTAATAAATAATTAAACAGTAGACCTATAAAATAAACATATTTTTAAAACGAAAATGACTTTTAAAAAAACAGCACAAAAAAAAACAAAACGTGTGTCTTGCTTGCGTTGAACTGACTGAGTGAAGCTTCTAATGCCACGAGCAGGGTTGGGTGGAGTGGCAACACTGAACGACAGGATGAGTGTTGGTACACGACTGCTTGGTTAACTAGGAAGCTCGCAATTTCATGGTTAATAATATAATGTGAAAACATAATGGGGTGGTGCAATAGTACTTACATGTTAATATCACCATACTACGTTGATATCCTATCACAATTAGTTCACCACTCGGAGAAACAGCAATGTGTGATTCACTTATCCATTTAGAATCAACATCGTCCGTTTCGGTTGGTGTTGTTTGTGTTTCTTCTTCATCAGTACTTTCTTTCACATTCCAATTCCAAGGGTCATTACTGGCATTGGTAGATCTTGAGATACCACTGAAAGAGGAATCTATAACAAAGAAAAAAATATTCATCTAATGCCTGAAGACAATTTGTAACCATACTGAATACAATTATAGCATAAATTTCCTTCTTGTTAATAATTAGGGTTTTTAAATCAAATATACTGTTATTATTCATTATTCTAATAATTCTCATTATATGTATCTGCTTATACATTATCACAGTGACTCTAGGTTAATGTGCATGTCCACTAAATGTGCAGAATCACTAAATGAAAAATGTATACATTATTATTTATTCTTCAATTTGTTCAGAATGACCAACCAACTCTTTCCACTGAAACTTTTAGCAATTTAAACACAAAATTTCTAATAGTTTCCTGATATTCTAAGTGATATAAATCTAAGTTTTAGAATTTTCTACCTTTGCAAAAGAAACAAAATACAAGACCGTAAATATTTATAGATCAAAAAGTTTTAATACTATACCAAGTAATTAACCACTGAATATCAATTTGTACACAAAATAATGACAATGGTGCTTGTCCCAGATGGTTAGATGAATGATAGGCAATACTTTCAATAAATTATATACGTCAATAAATTTATCCTCGATTGTTTAAATACAATTATGCATATTAAAACATTAATTGCACTAACTTCATTTTTAAAAGGAAATATGTGAAATTTTTCTCAATAGTTTACACCATATTATTTGTTCATTGGTTATCTTAATTTAAGATTACTCAAAATACTTGCCAGATTTTGTTCCAGTATTGAAAAGACATTGCTTAACTTTTTGTAGTTCGACAATATTAGCTACAGTTTTAAATTGACACGACATTTTTGTTAGGCCTTCAAAGGAATCATTTTACGAACATAATAAACAAAGAACCATAACCTCTAAACTTCTGCATCATAATCTTTCGTTCTGCCAATATACGGAAGTCAAATTATTTACCGTTAGGCTATGACAAATAAAAATTAGCAGCATTTAACAAACAGATTAGTGTCAAAAAATACGTATACAAACACAATTGATTGCGCTGTGGTCTTAAATTAGGAGCCCCGATGAATTTTTATATACGTAAATGTCATCTTACAGAGTCCTAGACTCCCCCCATGCGATCATCAGGTAGAATTCTACAAATTTTTCATTCAGTATCCATGTCTAATGTCAATAATTTAAAAAATTACTATAATTTTATTTTAAAAATTGCAATGTAGTCTGTCACTAGAATTGGTATACAAAGATAAGGTGAGCTTTACAAGTAGGGATGTTTTGTTTTTTTAGAAAAAAAAAACAGCTGTGTGAGGTTTACAACCTGCATAGCCTGTCCAAGATCTGTTTACAAGAACCTTATTCCGATTCGTTGTGGCGTCGTCACAGGTTCTGTATGTCCACTTTAGAAAATGGCGTATACTGTAAATATTTCTGTTGAAGCACCGATCGAGAATCAGATTCAAGAAATATCTTACGATGGAAACGAAATATATCAACAGTGAGTATTATGATTCTTTATAGTCTTAAATTATGTAGTTCAATTAAACAGTAATGCATTCAAAATCCTGATCTTAATTGGAGGTTTTTTTGAAATCCTGTTCACGTATTATCTTTTGTATATTGTTTTGATTTCATATATTTTTTCTGTGCATTTTATAACACTATTTTCGTAAATTATTAACGTACATTTCAAAAATATATACAATTGATTTTGGTGGCGAAATCATGGTTTTTCTTGCCAGGATGTTATTTTAACATTATACAAAACCGGTATTAAACTTTTGATGATAAAGAATTTCACGTACAACTCTTCTCGTCCAAATCTGATTTTGTGACTCGTTACAGAGTAATTTACTAACGATAACCGTTAATAAATTATTTCTAGAAATTTCTTGTTAAGATGTTTTGAAGTATAAAAGTCGTATGCGATGTAGTTAGTAAGATCTATTGTAATATGTATTATCTAAAATATGTTATGTATTCATTTGTTAATGATACATCAGAATTTTTAAGTGTAATTAAATAGTTCAATATACATTATTATTATTATTATTTGTCAGAATTGTTAAACCTATCAAACACATATTATGTTCTGTATTGTCAAGTGTGTTCCTGAATCAAACATCTGATGATCTTTATAGAGTAATGCATTTGATAAAAAGCTTATGTTTAATCATTTTGCCTTAATGAAAGATTTAAAGAAAATGAAAGTGATATTAACACAAAAAATTAAGTTATTTGTGGACAGACCACAGATACAGCTAGTCATTGCATTGTATTATTTCCTGCACCAAAATGTAAGCTGGTTTGCATTAGATTGGGATTCTCTGTATTTATTGGAAAACAAAACCTTCAGATAATGTATCTGCTATGTAAGTGCTGTTTGCAGAATTATTAATGATACTCCATATACCAGAATGAGTGGATAAACAGCTTTGATAGCTTTATGCAGAAACATAACCTACAAAAGGCATGGCAATTGCTGTGAACATGTTCCAAAGAAAAAATTATTTTTTTTTAAATTTTATTATTAATATGCTCTTAATATCTTTAACAACACTGTAGCTTGTTGTGTTGGATATCCATACAGATCTGCTCTTAACTTCTATCGCTGTCTACTGTTAAGGACAGTTTAGACACGACGATAGAACGTTATGATTTGTCTGCAATGACAAAACGTTGCAGACAAGAGTAATGTGTAACCCGGAAGTTATGACTTATCGGAATTGGAATCAGATTGGAAGGTTGGTGGAAATTTCCATCAATTTTATAAGTCATAGCGATAAGTAGGTGCATATAAACGTGACTCAATCATATCGTTCCAAACTAGATCCCAGTTTATCCGTGGTTGCAGCGCAGTGTGTTTTGCGTTGGTTCGTTTTAAATTTTGTTATAGGTAATTTTTAAAATGTCAGACCTCCGTCAAGCCTCTCGTGAGTTCCTGGCAGTGTTTACAGAACTCTACAAAAGCTTCCCATTCTTGTGGCAAGTTAAAAACAAAGACAATTCGGATAAAAACAAAAAAGACTTGCCGTACGTCGAACTGGTTATTAAATATAAAGAAGTGGACCCGTCTACAGATAGGTCTATAGTTGTAAAGAAAATTAACTCGTTAAGAACAGTGGGCAAGAAGGATTTGGGTAAAATGAACAATTCCATGAAATCCGGAGCAGGTGCTGATGAAGTTTAGAAACCTCAATAATGGTATTTCGATCTTCTTAACTTTTTGAATGATGTTGAACAATCAAGGAATTCTACAAGCGCAATTGATGAATCTCATGAAGAAACCAGGATTAATAACTTCAATTAATAACATTATAAATAACGTAGCACTAAGTTTTTCATATGGAGATAAAAACTTTCTCATTATGGTGTCTTGCCTCTTAATCTACAGAGAAACCATATCCAATAATTCTTTGTAAATCTTTTCTCTCATCCTCTAGTAGTTTCTCCAGTCAGAGTGTTCATTGGTTAATTCTTTCAACAGCTTCACGTGGAATAACTCCTTCCTTAGTATCCATTGCCGAAACCACTTACTTCTAGGCTTTTTTTTCTCATTTGTTGCTAGACAAATAATGTACATAGATCACAGTAGTAGCTCCTCAATTGCGTGAAATAAACAAGTTGTACTCAACCGTTTAATTAATTAATTTTTACTTTACAACTTTCAATATTTAATTATGCCAATAAACTACTCACAGAGATTGGAGGGAAAGATGGATACGTGTAAATGCAACGCACAATATCCGACAAAACGCACCTATTTGTCGTTGCAGACAATTGTTTCGTTTTATCATTGTGTCTAAACCTGCCTTTATGTAGATTATAAACAGCTATTTATAGTGAATTATATTATAGACTCGTCCTGCATGTGGCGCTTTGCGCCGCGTTCATTTCAAGCACACCTTAGGGGTTAAGTGGATCAGAATTCATTAATGTTTTACCACTGCTGCATCATCAACTAAGATTACTAAAAATTTTAATGTTTTTACCTTTTTGTTTTTGTCAAGGCCATTGTCTATGTCGGAGAGCCTTGCGAAATTGGCTCAAAAAATTGATTTCTCAAAAGCAGCTTTTGAGGATAAAAAAGATGGTGAAAGTGCGGACAAAAGTGATGATGAAGGAACATCAAAAGACTCGTCATCTTTTCAGTCATCTTTATGGCCTTGGGACTCTGTACGCAATAAACTCCGGTAAGAACTCAAAATGTTTAATGTACTTTTATAAAATAGAAAATTAGAGTGATCGAAAAATATTGTGATGTTTTTGTTCAAAACAATGTAATTAGTTGAAATTTTTTTTTAGATTTTTATACTGTGATGGTGGTAGCCCTATATCCACTGAAACATAAATTATGTAAGTATAATAAGATAAAATAATTTTACAGGATCATTAAAAGAAAACAATAAAGGTAATTGCAAACCGACAATATATGGACCTATTCCGTTATTTCACATTGTCAAAAGATCGTGTGAATGCACCTTTACCGTTCAACCAGCAATCACCTGTTTCTTTTATTCTCGCTTGTTTTCATTTTTTTTATGGTTGTTTTCCCTTTATTCTTTCACAAATTATTTACAAGCTTTATTTTACAAATTACGAAACATTAACCCTTTGGAAACCCTTAGGATATTTTTTACTATAACGGGCTTAACTTTCAGTTTAGCAAAAAAATTTATAAAATATGTTTAGTAGACAAGAGTTTACTTGAAAAAAATGTTATTTTTTATTTAAATTTCTGTTAATATTTGACCAAGTTACAAAATGTTCAACATGAGTCCATTTTCACATCACGGGAAGCATGAAGGGATGATATGTGAGGCGGCCCAGGAAACCATGCCACATGTTGCGCGGCATTATTTCACAATACGGCGCAAAACAGTTGTTAAGGTCAAAAATACCAATTTTTCGATTTTGACGCTATCTGTTAGCTTAAAGTTTAAACTATTAACTTAACTAACACTTCTCGTGGTAATAAAAAGAATTAATAGAGAAATATGCGATTTATAAAAGCCTTGCACAGCTGACAAATCATGCCTCATGTCGCCATGTTAATTTTCCATAACGACATCAGGCATGGTTTATACTTTTAATGTTTACAGATTAGTTGACAATTCTAAACACTTTTTTATACGTTTGTAAATCTTTCAATCATTTTTTGATTTAATGAGAGCTTATTTCATAACTTTTTACGAAAATTGTTAATAAATATGTAAAACTTCTTTGTAACAGTAGCAGTGGGCATGTTATTCGCCAGTTGACTTGTTTACTGTTTGTTTATGGATGCTATTTGTTTACACGTAAAATTATTATTGCTATTATGACTAAGAATAAACATAAACAATGTATTTTTATTATTAATAATTTGATTTTATTATTCTTTTATTGTTCCTAGTTTATAATGTAGTAGTTAGATTAGGGCTACTCTTATATTCCTTTCTAGGTATGCGTCAACTTCAACGAAGGTGCAGAATGTTGTTGATTTTTTGTACCTATTTTTTTAAATATTTAAGTTAAGTGAAACATTTTTATTGTAGAAGTATAGTTTATTTGGTAATTCAACAGTCTAGTTCTCTGCAGGATAAATTTTATTGTAATGGTACTGTAAATAAAGTAGGCTATAATTTGACAGTCGTTTGGACCAAACCGTATTTTTTTAATGTTAAGCTAGATTATCTAGCTAGAAAGATTATGTTAATTAAGCTAGATTATCTTAGAAAACTATCATAATTATAACTTCTTATACAAAATAAATGATAGTTATTTCATAATAGAAAAGCAAAGTATTTCATTCAATTATATTTCAAGTGATGCTTTTCTTTGACTTTTAAAGATCTTCTCAAACTTTAGAGGCTGTTTTCCGAAAATTAGTATAAACTAAAACCATACATTCAAAAAATCATAAAAAATTTATTTTCAGCCTAGAAGGCTAATTTTTTTTTAAATGTTCAGAATTAAATTTTCTTTTAGATGAAGCAATAAAACAAACATGCGTTTTTGAGACATGTGGCATGATTTCCTGGGCCGCCTCACATATTTTACATTCTTTACAGTGACGTCACAGAGCCACTATTATATTTAGGTTACAGCTGTAAGCGAAGCAATGTAGAAAAAATTCTTTTTCCTACAACCACGTGTTCTGAAAAATTCTGTAGGTGCGGTTAGAAGGAAGCCGTTACACGTCCTTTGCAACCCTGCAAAAGTTCAAATTTTTTGCCTCTGTGATGGTAAACCCCCTCCTGAAAAGTAAAATGGACTCGTCTTTTCTTTTCAAGGGCAAACACCGTAAGACCATCATCATAGCTTCAACACAAACTAAAGAACATGCATGTACATTGACTTACACACGAGCTACACGGATTTCCATTCAAAACAAACAATTCCCAAACCATCAATGCTACCTACACACTATAGAGGGAATAAAAATTTTCCCTATTATGATATTCTATTTCTAAAAACACTATCAGATGCGTTAAAGAATTCCCTACAAGAAAAGTGCAATATTTACCGGTCTCCGATTTATACTGACCTTGCAGAAGCACGTTTTATCGCCCCAACCACAATCCATTCCACATCATCTAAAATTAGATTACCAGTGTGAACAAGGTTAAAATTTAAAAATAACACAAATTTATTAAAAATTACATCTTTGCACCATTTAATTGATGCGTATTCTTTGCACCAACTGTAAATGAAGAGAATGGTTGTTCGATAATCCAACTTCGTATTAGCGAGAAATGTGTCACTTCTTAAAAGGTTTACTAATTCTGCAGATTGCTTTATTACACTTCCAATGATCCTGGCCAGTGGTGTTCAATATCATATTGTATCCATTTAAGCAAATGCGCGTATTATGCAGTATTCTTTCTCTTGAAGGGAACTTATAGTTCTTTTTTAAGTAGAAATATAGGGGCCAATTCCAAAAGATTCATTATGTATTCAACAAAACACCTGCGAAGCAAACAACCAACTAATCTGTATTAATAAACATGCAAAAATATCTACAATTAATTATAGTGAATGGGAGTAATCAGTAATAATAGTAAAAATGCATTTACACGAGACGACTTTAAGATTCAAAAGATATGATGTGAAATAACAGAATAGGTCCCAATATATTATAATTTATATTATAATCCATTTAACTTTGGAACTGACGCAAACAGATCATATCAGCATGTGGTTGAACCAATGAGACTGCTGTGTTTTGGTGTCTCTTATCGCATGGCTGATCTGTAGCAAGTGATGTTATAATATTTATAATTTTATTTCCCAAAAATGAACAACTGTTTTACATTTGGACCTTGTATAATGAAGATTTATTTATGTTGTGGTAAATAAAATTATTAACAACCACCAAAAATGATCAAAGAATAAGTACAAACTTTTCCTGATTAAAAAGTACAGTAGGTTTGCTTGGACCTGACGCTTCCAATGGGGAATGGTTCCCAGTAGTGGGAACTTATTGAGTGAGGGGAAGTTGGCTATCTCTTTCCAACCGGCCACAAATGCAACACGCTACTAGCCAATCTGAAAACATTTTTACTTACCACAAATCTATAACCCTTTGATTGAATTGAATTAACACTTAACCGAACCCACTCACAATTTTAACAAATTGCACAAAATAAAGTAATATATACTGAGCGAACTGTGTTTACTACTAACTAGCTAGATGAAGATTTAAGGATAAACAAAATTGTTGCTATGTAACTTAGTGTATGACTGTGACTTATTTAACTTGAATAAGCGATAAACTGTTGGCTTGGTTTGTTAATTTGCTTAATGTCAACAAGTCGTACACTACTAACGACAAAATACAGAACCGTACTCGTATCTTTGTTATTATACGAGGTATGTTCGTAAAGTAATTTTCATTTTGAAATAAAAAAAAGAACAAGTACGGATACAACAATGAAATTTATTTCATAAAAATCTATAACTCTTAAACTATTTTTTGACATAACTCCCGTGATTTTCCAGACATATGTCATAGCATGGTACAAGCTTTTGTATACCTTCTTCATAGAATGTTGCCGCCAGTGTAGTCAACCAAGAGGTAACATGTTCTTTCAGCTCTTCATCGCTGTTCAACAGCTGACCGCCAAGGAAAGACTTCAGATGCAGAAACAAATGTAAGTCGCTAGGAGCGAGGTCAGGGCTGTACGGAGGATTGTCGAACAGTCCCAGCCAAAGCCCTGAAGAAATCTTTTTGTCTCATTCGCAATGTGTGGTTGGGCATTGTCATGAATGAAAACCGCACCTTTCGTGAGCATTCCTCGGCGCTTGTTCTGTATTGCGCGGCGCAGTTTCTTGAGAGTCTCGTAGTAAACTTCTTTATTGATTGTTTGACCTCGCGGCAAAAAATCAATCTGTAAAATTCCTTTTCTGTCCCAAAACATTGTACACATGACTTTCCATAATTCTCCATGGTAGCGCTGCGATCACAGTTCCGCGCATGCACAGCCGTCACTCTGTGTCAAGCAGAATGAAATGACGTCATTTTGAGGTTACTAATTGTTGTGAGCACTTTATAGCGCTTATTTGTAATGGCTGAGTTTATCAAAAATCCCGCCGCTTGTAAAATTCGATCGGTGATTCGTTTTCTGAATGCAAGAAACATTAGACCAATTGACATTCATCGACAAATCTGCAAGGTTTACGGGCCAAATGTGATGAGAAATTCAATGGTGAGAAGATGGGTTAGACAGTTCAAAGAAGGGCGTGATACAGTGCACGATGAAGATCGAAGTATCATCATATACTTCGATCTAAGAGTTGTAGATTTTTATGAAATAAATTTCATTAATGTATCTGTACTTATTCTTTTTTTATTTCAAAACGGAACTTACTTTACGAACGTACCTCGTACATTGTTTACTTTTCTATCATCTACCGACCAATGTTCAAAGATGGAGGAAATAGAGCAGGGATCTCCTGTTTTAGAAATGGTTATGTACTATTAATAATTAAATAAATTAAGCAATGAATTAGTAAGAAGTAATTAAATAACATGTCGGAGACCTGTCAGTAAATGGTGCTCTCCATGCACCCACTCATGTCATTCCATTCATTCTTTCACCCACCATCATATTCACTGGTTGTTTATTATGTAATGGTTGTAAATTTCATTAATAAAGTTTAAAAAAAACATTCTGTTTAAAGCAATTCTATAAAAGTGTATAATGTTTTCAGTTTTCATTTACTGTAGCTGTTACTTCGACAGCATCAGTGGTAGAAATGCCACAGCGGGCATCCTTAAATTTACAAACCGACAACCTTTAAGAAATCTAATGGAGGGGCTAGCGTCAGGTCTAAATGTCTCGATTATATTTTTGTGGCTTCACACCGTCAACTCATTACAACATTAAAACTTACACTAATTTTCTTAGAGATAGCCTCTGTATGTCATGACAATTACCCTATAATGTTGGGATCTTTTCCGTAATTTCATATCACACCATCTGTAACCTTAAAGTCGCCTCGTGTAAACGTATCTTTATTGTTATGACTTGATGACTCCCACTCACTATAATTAATATTGTAGATATTGTTTGCATGTTTATTAATACACATCAGTTGGTTATTTGCTTTGCACGTGTTCTGTTCAATACATATTGAATCTTTTTTAATTGGCTCCTATTATTTCTACTAAGGAAAGAGCTATATGTTTCCTTCAAGAGAAAGGAATATTGCATAATCTGCGCATTTGTTTAAATGGACACGATATGATACTCAACACCACTGGCCAGGATCGTTGGGTGTGTAATAAAGCAATCTGCAGAATAAGTAAACCTCTAAGAAGCGACACAATTAATTAATTTGTAAAACTTGTAAAAAATGAAGGCAAAAACAACCAAAAATATAATTAAAATGAAAACGACCGAAAATAAAAGAATCAAGTGATTGCTAATCGAACAGTACAGAGCACGTGCAGGCAGTTGCTGGGTCGAACAGTATAGGTGCATTCACACGATATTTTGATGATGTGAAATAACGGAAAGGTCCTAATTTTGTCATGTCTTCTTTTTTCCAACACCTTGTTGTTCAAAATAAATTCTAGGATTCTTCGTAGGACAGTGTTCTGTTTTGCGGTTAATTACATATCATGAGATAAATCATGTATATCATCTCAGGTTGTAATTATTTTTTCATTACGTATTCCTAATTAATTGGACATTCATGATGCAGTTTTAGTAATTACCGTGCTAATAGAAGAAAAATCTTGTTTATATTGAAGTAGGCGTAAATAGTTCAATTCAATTTCATTTAAATGTGAATTGGTTCTCACTTCTCACATCTGGGATGACTAATTTGGTATTTTATGTTACCTTTATTACAATAATAGCAGAACCGAGCATTTGTTAACAAAGTTTCAAAGGTAATTGGAATATAGTGTAGAATGGTTACGAGCTGCAGGATGCATTTTAACAATTTATTCATAAATTAATATTTGGCTCTTCAGTTAAATCTGTTGTATGTATTGTTTGTTTTTTTTTTGTGATTTAAAGGAGTGCACTGACAGAAGTTTGTGTTTTGGCCGATGTATTGCAAATAGCCAAAGAGAAACGTTACATGGTGTTGGATCCTGTACAACAGGAATCTTTAGAATCAAAACCAATGGCACAAGTGTATGCAAGAAAAAAGGTAAATCAAATCTATTTTATGATTTAAGTGAAAATAGTATCTTAGTAATAAAATTCCTTACTTGTACTGTATTTTATAAATTAATAAAATTGTATTGACAGTGAATATTGTGCAAGGGGTATTTTTTTAAATTTTTCGGTGCTACTATAGTACGTGGCCTACCATGTTATGTTTAGTGAAATTTGTATTTCTTGATGTGGTAGCACTTTCGGTGCGTAAATATTCACATATTTTACAGGTTCACGGTCATGTGAACATTCAAAAATATTTAGGCGTACAAATTTACAGGTTATGTGATTAGGTTACCTGCATTCAACAGGAAGCACTTAAAAAATTTGTTAGTGTTTGTTTGAAGATTATTTGGACAGTTACCATATCAGCAAAAATTTTATTCATTTACCAATTTTGTTTTTTCAGGCTTTAGGAGGTGCTGCTGCTGTTTTGTTAACTGGTGCTGAACGTCTTAGGGCCTCACAGAATGAAGCAAATAGAACTAGATCGACCCCCGATTTCCATATTGAATTACTGAGACTTAGGAAAAATTGGAGACTAAAAAAAGTGGCTAATACTATCATTGGTGATCTTAGTTATAGAACTGGTTAGTTAATTATTTGCTGATTTTTGTAAAAAAATATTTATTCAATGTTTTGCATTTAGATTATGTCATCAAATACTTTCACTAAACATTAATTATGCAATTCCGGAATGTTGCAGTTATTAAACTGATTTATGAGTCGCCTATATTTTTCTACAATTGTGGTTTTTTTACTTTCTGTTGCCTATACGAATATATAGGAAGTAAAGTATTGTTTTCATGTCGATTTTTCGAAATCGAGTTTTCACCGGATCCATTGGTTTTCAGACCCCCTGAACCCAAAAAACATGTTTTTAGTGATTGGCCTGTGTGTGAACAGAATATCTCAAGAACGGAACATTGTATGAACTTGATACTTGAAACTTAAGTTTCATACCACTACCGAACGCGACATGAACATTTTCATCAAAATCGGTCAACCGGAAGTAGTAGTTTATTCATGTAATTTTTCACTTTTTTGCGATTTTCTCAAAAACTGTCGTCAGATATAACACCTGAAATACATATAAGAATCACACAATGTATCACTACTATCAAGAAAGAAATTCTTGTAGGCTATAAAAAGTTTCACCGATCAAGTAATTTTTCAGATTTTTTTTAAAGGAATTCATATCCTCACAACACTTTAAAAATTGGGGTAATTTATTCATGAATTTTCTCCCTGCATAAGTAGGGTTTTGTTTAAACAATTTTGTGGAGTGATTAGCCACATAAAAATCATAATCATAATAAGCATTCCCATAATAAAAGTTGTAGAGAATTTAAAATCCTACAACTTTTATTTCAAACATTTTTTTGTATAACGTTTAGTTTAGCGGTAATTAGCAATTTTCTGTTTTTTTCTCACAAAAACGTGTGAAAAATCAATTATTTTTAAGATTTCGGCCTTAATATGCATTTTATGACAAAAGTTTATATAATCAAATTTATAGGAAATTAAACGATCTACAACTTTTATTTAAAGCATTTTTCTCTACAAAGCCTAGTTTAGTGTAAAAGGGTAATTTTTCCTTATTTCAGAGTCAAACTGAGGTTGATTTTCATTTTACGTCTTTCACTCATGATTAAAATTAGGTTATGTTTATTAAGGTTAGTTTTTTGCTTATTTCTAATGTTTTATTACTAATGTTAGGATTATTGTTAATTATTTGCATTGGGAAGAGAAAGTTGTGTGAGTGTTTCACACCAGATTTTTTAAGCTGTTTCACATGATATACCTGTCTAGAAATAAAACGTGAATTTAGCTCGTCATCGTCGTCGTCTTCATGGATTAGGCTATTCAAGCCTGTTCTGGCGTCCATCTTTTCCTCGGCCTACCAATATTTCTCTTTCCGATTGGTTTATAGAGCAGCGCAGATCGAGGGAGGCGGTCTTGTGACATTCTTACAACATGATCTGACCAATTTTTCCTGTAGGTTCTCAATATGCTCAAGAGTGGCTGGGCATCACACTCTCTCCTTATCTCCTCATTTCGGATTCTATCCTCTCTTGTACAACCTTTCACCTGCCTCAGGAATCGCATTTCTGCTGCCTGAATTTTTGATTCTTGTTTCTTTGTAAGGACCCATGTCTCGCTTCCATAAGCCAATGCTGGGATCGCCATTACTTTATAAAATTTGAGCAGGGTGTTCTTTCTAGCTCTACTCCGGAGGGATCGGTTTATTGCCCCACATATCATGTTGAACCTCGATATTTTTTGTTGAGGATCCCGGTCATAATCATGCGTTATGTCACATCCCAAGTATTTAAAATTTGACACTTGCTCCAAGATTTTGTTTTCGACTACTATTTTAGATCTTATAGGCCATTTTCCACGAAAAGCAATGACTTTTGTTTCTCCTGCTGCTATTTTCATATTAAAGTATTGGCTTATGAGGCCGAGCCTATGCATCGCAACTTGCAGCTTGTCCTCAGATTCGTGTATGATTACAGTGAACTTAGCTTGCATGTAATATGGTAAAAGAGTTAATAAATATTCTATTTTTCTATAGGTTTAATGTGACATATAATAAACCAGCTCTTGTCAAATGCAATACCTTGTTAGAGTTTATCTGCAGAGTATAAAGTGAATGGTATTTATTTTTTAAGTTATGACTGAAGAAAATAAAAAATTAATTATATAGTAACTACTATAAGTGTATGATTTTTCAGGGTTGATGAGCTCTGAACGTACGCATTGCCCCCTACTTACTTCATAACTAGCCAGCCCTTGCTTTCATAGCTCCATTATAAAGTTTGTTAGCCATTTTTTTTGTTCTTTCAATAACAATATTTGTTATAATTATTACAACCTATAATCAGCTGATTATATTATAAAGTATTGCATGTTAACGTGCTCTATAATCGATATGTTCAGTACGAGATGCAAGTCACTAGTGAATTACTGCAGCTCTTATACGCATACGCGCATAATGTTTGTCAGGCTGGAACATTTGTTCAATCTGACAACACTGGCAAACGTTCTGATTGGTCTAAACGTGTGGAACAGCAGAGCTCATCAACCATGAAGAGCGTTTTAGATAAGTTTTTGATCGCAGGTATGTTTTAACTGGTGTATGTTAAAACACTGCTCTTTTATTGATAACCAACAAGCTAACTTCATTATGAATAGAGAATAGGGCTTCTTTTTTTTTTGTTTAATGTCCGACTGTTCTACAATTACTGCTAATGCAGATGGTAAAGGATAAAATGATTTTTTGTAATGTATGAAAATATGCCGTGCCTGAATGGGATTCGAACCCAAGACCGCATTATGAGAGGCGAGCACGTTACTAACTGCACCAATTTGGCCGGCAATTGAGAATAGGCCTGGTCATTGTTACTACTAGACATTTAATTTTGTCGTCAGTAACGAAGTAACCACTTTTTAACAACACAAATATAAACATATAATAAAAGCTTAGTTTTTATGCCAACTGGTATAAAATAAGTACAAAATAACATGGGATGTCCAGAAAGTAAGAACGCTGAGCCTGGGGTGCTTTAAGGGATTTTTTTTGACAAAGTTGGCAGCATTGTGTTTAATAAGAACAAGGTGTTGGTACTAGAATGCATACTAGTTTGTCTTAGTCAGCTGAAAACTCTTGTTGCAGTGCTGATTTGAAATTGGTGTCTATTGTGAATCCTGCCAGCTACAAGGTGAGGAGTATAATCCAGTTTCTTCTTCAGGATGTGCTATTCCAGATTTTTAACAAAATCAAAACTGTTTAAAGGAATGGTTAAATGAATTTTACACGTGGTGTCATGAGTTATAGCTGGTAGAATGAAAGTTCATCATGAACAAAGGAGCGGGCGTTCATCAATCGTGACTGATTCTGTGATCTACTGTCAATTGACTTTGGGCGAAATGAACGCAATGTTTCCAGAAATCTCTTCTTCATGAATTCATTACTGAAACACTTGGGTTTCAAAACTTGAGTGCAAAATGGGTGGCTGTGTGGGCTTCCCCACGCAGTCAACACCATAAAGCAACTCTTGGATTCATTCAGTTGGGAGATCATCAACCACTCCACTGAGTCCCTGATCTGTCCAGTCCAGTGAGTCCCCCACTTGAGCCCTGATCCGGTACCTTCAGATTTTCATCTTTTCATACCTCTGAAGTTGGTATGAATGGAATAGGTTTTCTTCTGATGATGAGGTCCAGACTGCTGTCAAACTGGGCCAAAGAGGCGGCTAATGACTTTTAATGGAGGTATCGGAAAGCTCATCCCTCGGTTCACAAAGTGCATTGAGAACGAAGGCACCTATGTCAAAAAAAAAACAATCCTTGTGAAATTGTGAATTTTTCATTAACCCTTTTAGTGTTACTGTCCGATTTGACGTATGTTGAAAATTAAGCCAAAACTGGTAGCATCCGATATCATGGATGTTCGGAAAATCTGTTTTATTTAAATTATTTTAATACGTAATGTCAATATATTTATATACAGGGTGATTCATGAAGTTCTCCCCCCACTTCTACAGCACATTGTACTAGTAAAAATAATGAAAAAATGTTATATAAACATAGGTCCGAAAACGCTTCGTTAGCGAGTTACAGCTAGCGAAAGTTTCGCCTGGATTTCAGTTCACCAGGTGAAATGAGGTCTTCCTGGAATTGTGGTAAGGTAGATTAAGGGGCGAATTCAATCATTTCTTATGGTTTTTGATCTGATAAATTGAATAAAACAGGTCCCAGAACTGTAAGTTAAATAGTTTTTGAGAAAACCAGTGTCAAATGCAAAAAATGGAGTGAAAATCACATTTTTTCATCTTTGGGCAAGAATAACTTTGTTATTTCACCAAGAAACAGTTAAAAATTTTCAATAAAAAATGTAGAAAATTTTATTCTGAACAAACCGGTGTAAATAAAGTACACAGAAAGCGAATAGTTTTTGAGAAAACCAGTGTCAAATGCAAAAAAATGGAGTGAAAAAAACACATTTTTTCATTTTAGTTTTTCCGGTTAATTTTACTTTGTACTCTTATGAATAAAAACTCATTTAATCAAACATCTATTCGCTTTCTGTGTACTTTATTTACACCGGTTTGTTCAGAATAAAATTTTCTACATTTTTTATTGAAAATTTTTAACTGTTTCTTGGTGAAATAACAAAGTTATTCTTGCCCAACGATGAAAAAATGTGATTTTCACTCCATTTTTTGCATTTGACACTGGTTTTCTCAAAAACTATTTAACTTACAGTTCTGGGACCTGTTTTATTCAATTTATCAGATCAAAAACCATAAGAAATGATTGAATTCGCCCCTTAATCTACCTTACCACAATTCCAGGAAGACCTCATTTCACCTGGTGAACTGAAATCCAGGCGAAACTTTCGCTAGCTGTAACTCGCTAACGAAGCGTTTTCGGACCTATGTTTATATAACATTTTTTCATTATTTTTACTAGAACAATGTGCTGTAGAAGTGGGGGGAGAACTTCATGAATCACCCTGTAGATGAAAAATTTTGGTAGTTTATGTACTTTTATCAAAATTACTCGTTTATCTTATTAATTTAAAAATTAAATCAATTTTTACGGACAACTATTTAATGTTGTGCAACTGCGACGCAACAGCTAATTATGGAAGCCATGTATTGTTTGTTGTTGTTTACTATGCGTTATATACAAAATATATACATACAATCATTTATATTATACAATTTAATACATTTTTATCAATGTATAAAAACTCAATTATAATTTAGTTAGTATAATTTGAATGTGTATAGCGTTAGCAAGCCCCCCCCCCCCCCCCGAACGTTCAATCTGTTATAAAAATTTGTGTAACTTTTGTCTTTGTTATTATTATATTTGTGTGTGTGTGTTTATATGTATAAATATATCATAATATTGGCGTAAATATACATTTTGGTACATTTTTATCAGTATATAAAAACTCAATTACACACAATTTAGTTAGTAGTATAATTGGTTGCGTGTGTATAGCGTTACAAAGCAGGTTCCTCCAGACATTCAGTATGTTATAAAAATTAGTGTTCTTTTGTGATAGTGTATAAAAAAATGTTGCAGTTTAGGACTATTATATTGAAAAATAAAGAATTTTTTTACCATACCCAGATCAGCTGAAACTTGACGAACAAAATTTGTCCAGTAATAAAATTTGAATTATTTTGCTGTAAAAAATTTTGTTGGTTGCAAAACATTCATTGGTTAATTTCAAAATAAAGCCTAATGCACTACAAAAAAAAATTATAAATTCCATCAATTATAATCAATTCTACAACTGATTTAGTTAGGGTTTGCAAAATCGTGATAATAGGAGTAACATTTCAGGTTATTTTTACAAAAAAAAAATGGTGACACTAAAAGGGTTAATATATTGTCTTTTCAATTTTCAAAAACTTGAGTACTCTTTAATTTCTGGACATGCCTCACAAACACTCCGAGTTTTCATAAATGCTGCCATTCACTCTGAATCAAAAAATAAAGTATTGTTATTTTAAGTAATTAATGATATTTAAATTAATATTAATTAGGTTTTATAAAAAAGTTTTCTATAAATTTTCTAGCTGGATCAAAGTATGCCCAGACGGGCATGTTTGAAGTGACAAAAGCTGAAGATGATGATACAAAAAGTACAAGTCCTCCTCCTTCTCCTGGTGCAAATCCACCTTCAGCTGCCAAATCAACTTCAGCTTTGAGAGTAAATGTACCAAGTGAATTACAAGGTGTTGCTTACATACAAGTACTGTGCAAAAAAGGTAATATTATTTATTCTGTATTTCATTTTCTTCCATCACTTAGTTATAAAGAAACTAGATCGTTATTATATGAAATACCTATTTAATGAATTTCATTATTTAAAATTCTTATTTGTAGATTTCATAATATAGGCTAAACATAAATCATGTTTATTAGTTGTTTTTTTTTTTAAATAGTTTTAATGTAAAATGAAAGCACTTTTAAATATATATTTGTTCATTTATAGATACTGAAGATTTGTGCAGTGCTACATTAGATCTGCTGGGTTCAGCAATGGCCAGCCCAATGCCTGACGTCCATTGGCAACAGAAACTCGAAGCGGCACAAAATGTATTATTTTGTAAAGAATTATTTAATCAACTTGCCAAGGAAGCTGTCCAGCTCCAGGCCCCAATACCTCATATGGTTGTTGGCAACAAAATTATGGCAACGGTAGGATTCATGAATTTTTCTCAGAGTTATTTATCCAGAGCGAGTTTTCAAACATTAATTATGGTTGGCCCACATCACTGTTCAAGTAATTAGTATAATATTGTTAATGTATTTTTAATTTGAAAAATAAACGGTGATACTGTACTGCTTTTACGCCGGTCCGTAGTTCATATTTTGCCCACTGTTGGCGCTGTGATGGGGTTGTTGCTGTCGATAGATAGCGCAGCGGTCAAACCTTTCGCAGTGCATGTGCCAAGTGGCAAGATGTATCTAGGGTACTGGCGGATGCGATAGTTGAAGGTGACCTAGCAGTATCGATTAAAACGTTATCGAAGGTTGATACGGAAGAATTGCAGCTCAACTTTTAGTCTATTCTTTCTGCTACTTACACCTCCCTTCCCTCCCCTCGCTTCACCGGTGACTGATCCTCTCTGAGACAACGGTAAAAGGTGCTCGCTGTGTTGGCGACTGCTCCTATTCGATTTCGCAGCGGTACAGATGACCCCGCTTCGCTTCTCTGGTGACTGCTCCTTTTCGGAGGCAGCGGTAAAAGCTGTTCGCTGCGTCAGCGACTGCTCCTAATCGTTTAGGCAGCAATAAAGACGACCTCCCCCTTCGCCTGCCAGCGGCTGCTCCTCTTTGAGGTAGCGGTGAAGGCTTCCCCAAGCATCTTATTCTCTTTTTGAACTACGCCGCCGATTGCCCTGCCGCTCCGGCTGGTCCTATGATGAGCTCTACAGATTGTGCTACTAGAAGCCGGTGGCGACAATGGGAGTTCAATAAAAGGTTGATAATTTGGCTTGCTAATTGGGATATATTTAAGACATATGAGAGCATAGAAAAGCAGTGTGGAGAGGGTATAGACTAGGAGATGGTGTGGCTGGTAATGATGTGTAGGAGAAAGTAGGAGCTTATGTGAAGGCAAGAGTGGGTTCAGAGTGTTCTTGAGTTGAGGGAAGTATATTATCCTCCTGTTCATTATAATCCTGACTGGAATACACAAGAAAGAACAAGGAGCTCAAAGAAAATACTGGAAGTTTGCTACCAGATAATCTATGGGAAAAGACAGAAGAAGAGATAGGAAGAACAATGGAGCTTTTTAATGAAGAGGAAGTATGGTTTGGAATTTATTTAGGGAAATAGAATAGTGCTGGTGCAGGAGATTAGTGAGGAGAGAAGGCAAGGACATGTGGATGAATGGAAGGGGCTGAAGGAAATTAAGAAACTCGCCTATTGAGAAATGGTTCTCTTATCAGGTAGAAAATTAGAAAAGGAGTTAAGTAAAAGGATGCAGAAAGCAAATAGTTTCTTCCAGAGTGTGAGAAGCCTAATTTAGGATTTAAAAGCCTGTATGTATTGTTAAAGAATTATGTACAATACATATTTTTTGTGCCATTACTGCAGGCATAAAGAAGGCAGAGTAAAATATGGGCAGCCTGATGAGAGGAGTTGGATTTAGCTACGATGGTTTTGACATGTCACCTGGATGGAGGAGGGTAGACTTCCTAATAGTAATGATGTACATAGAGATAGAAAAAAATGACCAACAATGAAGTGGATGAATTGGGGGGGGGGTGAAATATGCAATGCTAAGAGAATCTTCTTCTCTTGAACTTCTTCTCTTTTTCAGAACAGGCTTATGCATAAGCCTTTTCTGAATTCTTAAACCATCCTCTGTACTTCTACAAAAACATGAGACATTCCAGCCTGTACATCTCGACTACTGCCATCTTCTTCGAGGTCTTCTCACCTCCCTTCTTCCTATTGGAACATATTCCGTCACTTTTAAAGGTATTCTTTCCTCTGGCATCCATTCCAAATGTTGCCTCCATTGATTTCGATACTCCTCCCCTTTTTCATTCAAGCTAAATACACCCAATTCAGATCTAATTTCTTCTTAAAAACCTCATTTCAGCTGCTTGGATCCTACTTTCTTGGCGTTTCATGGTAACCCATGACTCACTTCCATAAAGAAGGACTGGGGCTGCCATTACCTTGTAGAACTTCACTACTGTCCCTTTTCTAGCTCTTGTTACCCAGTGTCCTGTTAATGGTACCACAAATAGCTTGAAAGGTATTTATTTTATTTTCGACATCCAAGTCCCTCTTAAAGCTCACATCGCAGCCCAGTTAGTTATAGTGAGACTCTTGATCTAATACTGCATTGTATAAAACAATCTTTGAACGAGTGGGATACTTCCCTCTGAATGCCATAACCTTTGATTTAGCAACCAAAACTCGTAAATTATACTTTTTACATAAATCGTTTAAAACAAAATAAATCAGTTAAAAGCTAAGAGAATAATATAGTTAATTAATATGGCTCAGTGATAGTGAGAGGTGAAGAGGAGATGTGTTAGGCCTAATCCAAGGAAACATGGGAATAAGGCGGATGATATCAAATTTTTGTGATTTCTATTTAAGCCTCAAAATATCTCCATCCATAGCTCAGTAATTTAGAATATGGATTAAACTGCTGAGCGACACTTTCTGGCTAGAATTAGAAAATTTTTAACTTGTTAAAATCATCAATATTATATTATAACCAATCATAATCATTAATAATGATGAAGCAGTTGATGTGATTATAAATGTAAAAAAGTATCAAACCAAACTCTGGAAATTGAAGGTTAGTTTTTGAGTTAGAGACAGAAGCATTATTAAATATTAAAGTGGTTGAAATAGTTATTTATATTCATTGTTTTAGAAAATTATCGTGAATTTTATATGAAAAAACTAATTTTGTTTCTTATTGTGTTAGGTGCTCCCTGGAATACAATTAATCATAGGTTTGTACCATAGCTCTGGAAGTGATAAGAAACCTAACTCTAGTTCACCGCCGCAGAAATCTGAACATGATCATGTTTTGGAACATTCATTGCATCAATTGTTAAGGGAAGTTCACCATAAGAATACTCATCACCCTTTTCCGCATCCTTCTTCTGGTCCATTAGGACCAACTAAACGTAGGTGCCTTGCAGGTCCTACTGCTGCCGATAGATACCAGCTACTGGAAATGACAAAAAGGTAAAAAGATTTATTTTTTACATACATTAGTCTTCGTTATACGATGTATGTGTTGAAAGTGTTCACTGCATTACACATTTGGCGTAATTTTTTTTTTATGTAGTTTAACTGACTACAGTATTTAGAATAATTTTTCTGTCAAAAATCTTAAATAACAAAACTTGACTACCCTTTAACTCACCAAATTTGAATATTAACCTCAGCATGTTTTGGCGTATAATAGATAATCTTTAGGAGAACTTCTGTAATTAGCTAACCCTAAAGCCTAGTTTACACAGGTCGAGTATTTTAGTCAAGTAGCAACAGTCGAGTAATTTAGTAACTGTTCGCACATGTAACGTAGATAGCCAATTTAGTGCATTTTCATGGCTTCACAGAGGTGGGATCTTGCTCGTACAGTACATTGTGCATAGTGGGGGGGTAAGAACTAAACTGTACACTTGACTGTTCTACTCGACTACAACTGAACTACTCAACTAAAACGATGTGTCCAAACAAGTCGAGTACTAAATTACTAATCTACTTTACTAAAATACTCGACTCGTGTAAACTAGGCTTAATTTTATAAGAATATTGTTGGATTTTATATATTAATATTAATGTTTATTTCCTGTTAAGTATAAGAATTTGAATACTTTCATGTTTTCCTTCTGTCTTTTGGCTGTCATCATTCCTCCAAAATCCTCTTAATTCATTCATTGTTTTCACATGTCAATTTGCTTACTCATCTTGCTCTGCTATCTTTTATCACATTCGTGTTTTTTGCTTTAATTTTCTAATAATATGTTTTATTTTTTTTCCAGTCAAACCTTATTGGAACAGATTATTCAACAAGCACAACATTTCTTTATGAGATTAAGAGCCGAATATGTGTTGGACACAATAGCGAAAGAAGTTAAGGATCCATTGATAGTATCCCATTGGAACGCTCTCAACTCACCAACTCAGTCTTGTGTTAAAATTAATATAGTTACGCATGGGTGAGTAGCAAGATATGACAGTACTTCTTTGACAACAAAAAACAGGAAAACTTATAAAATAAATATTAGGTTTACACATTAATATTCAAATCCTAGTAAAGGTAGTTACTTTTATATGGATTTGAATGCTAGACAATGGTTACTGGTGTACTTTGATGGTTGGGATTCAATTAACCATACTCTCTCAGGAATTGTCGGCCTGAGTCTGTACAAAACTACACCTCATTTACACTTCATACATATCCTCATCTAATTGGGTTATGGGGTTGCTTATTGTTCTGAATTGAACAGATTGCAACAAACATATACTAGGAAGTAAAAAAAAATACTACAAGATTTATTTACATTATTATATCAATCATTACTGTAAAACATTTCATCTAGTTCATCAGCAGTTACAAGAAATTATAGATTTTCGCTACTGCCTGGCTGCATAAAATCACGTATTGTTTAGTGTCATAACATTATCATGTTGCTCTATGTACTGCATTGCTTTTGCTGTTTTTCTTAATGTGAAATAAGCCGCTCAATATTACACACCAGCATGCCCCGCACGGCTTTGCATGCAGAACAAGTAGGGCTTAATCAATTTTTTTTAAATAAATATGTAACAGAGATTGTGTAGCTGCTAGATCAACTGTATACTCCAACGTTTGTACAAGCACACACACACACACGCACACATCGTTTTGATAAACTCCCCCGCATATGTCTCTTGTTAGTCTTTATAGGTATGTACTGTCTTCAACAATAGCACACACACACTCAAAACGATGTTTTGATAATTTCCCGTGTGTATGGCTCTAGTCATCATCAAACCCTTCCATCTGCTTCTACAGCCATACCTACTCACATGTACACACACACACACACACACACACACACACATATACATGTTTATGAAAATCTTCAGTAGTAGGGCTCTTAAGGTTATCATTTTTGAAAATTTAAAATAAAAATGTTGCTGTGAATGTAAATATGAATATGCTTACAAAATTTCATGAAAATCTGTCAGTAGTTTTGGAAATTAGCCTGCACAAAAACCACACTTAGTCTTTATAATATTAGTATAGATTTAGCTATTTTTGGATTATTTTTTTGTTATTATGCTCGTTTTTTTTTATAATCTGAACAGGTTCCCCGGTCCAATTAGTTTGGATTAGTAGGGTGGTGTGTAATTTGATCAGTGCTCAAAATTTATATATTGTCAATAAATTTTTTGTGTTTTTTTTCTGTACAGATATGATACAGTTTGTAGAACATCTTTGGTTGTACATGTGGGTGAGAAATCATTAAAATGTGTTTGCCGTGATGGAAGAGTTATGCATATGTCATATGAACCTCAAGAATTAAGGGATCTGATATTTTGCCAGGTGAATAGTTTCATGTTAAAATGTTTTACGTAATCTGAATACTGTAGATTTTTATTTCATGTGTAGTATGTTTCTGTTGTTGTCATTGATGTATGAACAGTTTTTGGAAATTATTAAGAAAGGAATGTACGAGGTGTGATCAAAAAGTAAAGTGACTTTTCATTTTTATAAAAAAATATTCATTTATTCATCCAAAATTATGTTATCCCCTTCAAAATAATCCCCCTCTGATACAATGCACTTGTGCCAGCGCTTTTTCCAGTCGTCAAAACATTTCTGAAATGCACTTTTGGGTATTGCCTTGAGCTCCTCCAGCGATGCAGCCTTAATGTCCAAAGAAGAGCCTGGGCTCTTCCACTGGGATGATTGGGCTTTGGTTTCGACATCATAACCATAGACCCATGTTTCGTCACCAGTTATAACCCTTTTGAGCAGATCAGGATCATCATTGATGTCGTTCAACATGTCTTGACCGATGTTCATGCTATGCTGCTTCTGATTAAAATTAAGCAGTTTTGGAACGAATTTTGCTGACACACGTGTCATACCCAAAACATCCGTTAAAATTGATTGGCATGAGCCAAATGGTATGTTCAGATCATCAGGTATTTCTCTAATCATGATTCGACGATTTTTCAACACAATTTCTTTCACTTCCTGAACATTTTCGTTGGTTTTTGACGTGCTGGGATGTCTAGAGCGAGGTTCATCGTTAACATTTTCTCGGCCCTCTTGGAATAACTTATACCATTTATAAACATTTTTTTTGCTCAAAGTTGACTCACCGTACGCCACTGTCAACATTTCAAGAGTTTTTGAACACTTAATACTATTTTTTACACAAAAATTAATAACAAACTCTCTGCTCCATTATTTTCAACAGCAAAAAATCGCCGAGAAAGCAAACACGAGTCTAACCTTTATGCCTCTCACATAAAAACAACACGTGCTGTATAGTCAAAACTTTGAATATATGATCGTGACGAGTATACCAACATTTTTTTTTTTTAACAGTATAGTATTTCTTTTGCAATCAGTTAATAAATACAATAACTTTAAGCAAATATGAGAAAATCTGAGTAATGTCCTTAGAATTAAAACACAAACGACCTTCAGTAGTGTGTTTGAAAAAGACCAAACTGTGAAGAAACAAAAAATATATCGATACAAAATCAAACTTGATGAACCGTGAATCAACATCCCTAAACACAAAGTGTTGAAGTTGGAGATGACAATGATGATGGTAGAGATGAAAACGACGCCGATTAGAAGTTGAAGTAGAAAAGATATAAAAAATATAAATGACTTACAAAATCATTGAACCAATGACCAAGCAACCAGAAAACCAATGGTTTAAAGCGTTTCAGTCTGTGAGTATCTTCGCTGTTGCCAAGGAGGCTAATCGCTAATGGATTCTGATGGTCTTCTAGTTTTTGTAAATGTTTTTCGCTATGTTGTTTAATTTCTTCTTTTATGAAGGGCAGGTTTAGGTCATTGTGTAGTATTTCATTTGTTATTTACCATGGGGCTGCAGTGATCAGTCTCAGGCATTTTGATTGAAAGCGCTACAGGATTTCTATATTTGATGAACTAGCTGTACCCCACAGAACATACCAACATAACAAAAAAAAATTGAAATTAGAGTGTACAGAGCGCGCAAAATTCAAAAAGTCACCTTACTTTTTGATCACACCTCGTACATGGTATTTATTTAGTTCATAAAAAAGTGCATGATTGGATGCTTTTTTTCAGAGTCTGGGGATGATTTAAAGGGACCTTTGTTTGTAAGTAGTTTAACTGGAGACCAATATAACCTGATTTCTTTAGAAAGGGTAAAGGAGATGGGTTTCAGGAATATTGATCATCTCAGAACTAAAGTAGTTTGAATACAAAAACTTTTGATCAGGTACATTCAATATTTGCTTGGGATGTCATGTCTCTCTTGTGCAATCATGAAATGCAGAAATTAGGTTGGAAAAATTTTAAAGGCTTGTATACATTCTGAGGGAAATGCTGGTTGGTAAAGTGTGGAAGGAGATCGATCATTTTAAATTTATAAATAAATTTTTATTATGTACCATGTAGACTATATTCAATCTTATTGTAAAAATATTTAATTATTCCACCGACCTGTTACAGCTGCTATGTCATTTGTTTTTTACATTTTTATTATATTATAATCCTAGTTGTTACCGACATGTTTTGGTGGATCCACCATCATAAGAGTACATAAATTATTCTTCTTCTTCTGATTTGTCCTGTCTCTGTTCTGAGACTGTTTGTAAATTTGCCAATAATTCACCTTTCCTTGTTATGATTTCGTTACTTGTTACGTTTTAATTTTGTTTCCTTTTAGAAGCAGTACCATTGGGTATTGTCTTCGTCATGTGAACGCTTACATATTTACTTACAGTTTATTATTTACTTACAGTTTTAGTTTTTAAAATGATTGTAAATAATGTCTGATGTTTAAAAAACCTGTTCATTTAATTGTCTGGCTTCTGTTTATTTTAATGTTTGTATATATAGAACATCTTGTATTTTTCGATTTTATGTTTGTCTATATACAGGGTCCGGCAGAATAATCTGATGATTTTGGAGGGTCAGTAAAAAAAGCACGATTCATAGTATAACAAAGTTTAATGGGTCAAATGAAAATTCAAATTATACAATTTTACTTACAGCATTTCAATAGTTCACTTGAATATTTCATTTGAAAATTATGTCATCCAAATGTTTCCCATTGTTCCTCACGCACTCATTCAATCTTACAAATTTTTGAGAATTAGCTCACATGCCGTTTTGCGAGACGTGTAGTCATTTTCAGTAAGTTGTTGCACGAACATTATCTTGTACGAATGGAACTGAAGGTCATCATGAAGGATTCTTCTCACACTTCGGTCAGACATTCTTAGTGCGGCAACATGCTTCCCTACGGAACGTTGTGGAGACTGCGACACAGATAACCTTACAGCCTCAATATTTTTAGGAGTTCTCACACAACGCTTTCGTCCTGTTGGTTTCAGTTTCAAATCAGACGATGTTAAACAAAAGTTTTTCACCCACAGCAATATCGTATTCCTACATGGAACAGACGCGTTTCGGTTTTAATTAAAATGTCTACGAAATAAATGCTGCGGTAGCAATAACAGAATCATTGTTTTTGAAATACGCTTCAATAACAAAAGCACGATGCTCACACGACAAACTCATAATGGCAGCTAAAATGGTAGTATTAGCGCTACCCCGTAACAACTGTACCAACTTCCTATTCACAGTGTTGCCAACATACCGATGAATTCAAAATCGTCAGATTAATCTGCCGGACCCTGTATAATAGTGTTAACATGGTTCTATTACATTGTTTGTCAATTCTACCGAATTTATGGTTTTCTTTTTTATATGATTTTTGTAATTTGATGTAATCATTTTAGTGGTTTTTGGTGTTCATTATATCTCATTTGAAAATTACGACTAGTTATACCAGTATAGTAACTATTCCAATGACAGAAAATGTATCAACATCTGTGGATTTTAATAAATTAAGTTTCAATTTTATGTACTCTGTTGATAGTGGATCTACCAAAATATTCCTGTAACTATAGGGTGATTCAAAAAGAGCGCCGGTTTTGATATATCAAATTAAGAGATTTATTTTATTGAAAAACTGAAAATAAATACATCAACAAGTTCATCTTACCTTCCGATTTCATGTATGAAAAATGATGTCATGCATGTGTCCTCCTCTACTGCGCTGGCACGCATCAACTCTGTCCATGAAATTGGATATTACTGCACAACAAGTTTCGACTTCCATTTGCCCGATAACCCGTCGAATTTCCTCCTTCAAGTCATTGATGTTTCGGGGTTTATTGGCATACACCAATGACTTCAGATGACCCCAAAGATGAAAGTCACAAGGCGTCAAGTCACACGACCTTGGTGGCCATTGATGGTCGGAATTACGAGAAATGATGCGATCCTGGAACCGTTCACGGAGCAACAACATTGTTTCTCGTGCAGCAACGAATTTTATACGGGTGATATTGGAGATCGTACCGAAGAATTCTCTGTACAGAAGAACATCGTAAACCCAATTGTTGAGAACGGCGACGTATTGATTTTGCTGGGCTAACAGCCACACTGTCACGAACCAACGCAACGTCCAGAACTTTTAAGGTCGACTGTTGAACCCGTCTCAAAAAACTTTTCCATGAGCCTGCGAACTGTTGATTCATTCGGTGCTTCATTACGCCCTAGAGTACCACGAAGTCGCCTGACTGTAGCCGCATAACTCTCTCCACTCTGGTAAAATGTTTTGACGATTAACACTCGTTGTGCAATAGTAAACTTCTCCATGGTTAGACGCAGACTGCGAGAGTAATACACTGCGAACAAGAGAAACTACAATTTAATCGTCAATCGGAATGTTCTCCGAAATAGAAATGAGGTCTAACAATGTTGTCAACCGATAAACAAAAATTTACCAGCCGTTTAAAAACCGGCGCTCTTTTTGAATCACCCGTTAGTAGAATTATATAATTGAAAAGGTAAAAACCAAGTAATGTAGCAACTAAAACATGTCAGTGGAAAATTTTAATATTTTTACAATCGGATCGTACTAAAGTTTTTTTTTACTTTGGTGCTGCCAGTGTTAATCTATAATTCAGAATATAGGACCCCGACGTGACTGCTTAGCGGATAACAAAAGTAGATAGCTGCTGATATGAGATCATCAAGACCTCAAGCAAGTTATCACAGTATCTGGATCAAAAGAAATAAAGATATTAGGATGATCTTTATTACAAGGGGCTAAATATCAACTATTCCAAATTAAAGACAAGTATCGTGGATGTCTTTGAACTCCCAAATAAGTGTTTACTTACAAACCAATTGGATAGGTTGTTACTTACAATGAGTATAGGTTGTTGCCAAATTCGGTTCTATACAGGGAAAATGAGGAAATTTCCGAGATAATGAGGAAGAGAAGAGTTGGGTTCTTTGGACATCTTAGGAGACTGCCAGAATCCAGATTTACCAGACAGGTACTGGATTTCTTTTTGAGAACCAAAGTCAAGTACGCCTGGTTTGAGGAAGTTCAACAGGATCTGCAGGACCTGGATATCTCAGAGACACAGATTTTGAACAGAGAAGAAGGATATAAGATAAAAAATCCAAACACGAAATTTCCAGAAGTACCTAAAAGGCGGACAAACAGACATTGGACTGTGGAGGATAGGGCGAGAGTGTCGCAAAGGATGAAGAACTACTGGGCGGATAGGAGAAACAACTAGGGATCTTCTATAAATCGATTAATTTTGCTCCAATGAGGGCCTAAAAAAAAAAAAAAAAAAATAGCAGATTACTTTAGTTTGAAGTTTCTCCAGCAGGCCTAATTCATGTATTTTCATGTTTGTATGTGAAGGAAATACAATGTTACTTTCTCTTGCTTATATGAATAGGAAGGAAAATAATGTTTTATGTCGATTTTTCGAAATCGAGTTTTCACCGGATCTACAAGTTTTCAGAGCCCCTGAACCCAAAAAACGTGTTTTTAGCGATTGGTCTGTGTGTGTGTAAACAGAATATCTCAAAAACGGAACATTTAACAAACTTGAAACTTTAGTTAGATATTACTAGAGGACCTGACACAAACATTTTCATCAAAATCGGTCAACCGGAAGTTGTAGTTTATTCGTGTCATTTTTCACTTTTTGTGATTTTATCAGAAACAGCTCCTACGATGTTTTGTAAAATCGCCTCATTTACTAAATTTTTTATGCTCTACAAGATAAGGTTGGCGCCATGTCTGCTGAAATTCTTGGAGAGGCTGTGTTCTCATTAAAAAATTGTTTTTTAAGATTGTGTGGCTTTAATATGAATTTTAGAGCAAAAATGTGTATAATAAAAGTTGTAGAGAATTTAAAATCCTACAAATTTTATTTCAAACATTTTTTTTATATAACACTTAGTTTTTAGCAGTAATTAGCGATTTTTCTGTTTTTTTTTTTACGAAAATGTGTAAACCAATCAATTTTTCAAGATTTCAGCCTTAGTATGCATGTCACGACAAAAGTGTATATAAACAAATTTATAGGAAATTAAACGATCTACTTTTATTTAAAGAATTTTTCTTTACGGAGCATAGTTTAGCGTGAAAGAGTGATTTTCAGTATTTTTAAGCCAAACTGAGGTTGATTTTCATTTTGCGTCTTTTACTCATGATTAAAATAAGGTTATGGTTTTTGTGCATTTGCAAGAGAAAGTCATGTGAGTGTTTCACACCAGATTTTTGATAGTATTTTACACAATATATTTAAAGTAAACCATAATTTGTAACAGTGTGGGTTATTTTGTTTCAGATATATCAACACCAAATAAATGCTGTTCAAGCATTAGCTAAATGTATGGGTTGGCAGTTCCTTGCAAACAGTTCTCATCTAGGTTTAGGCTCGGTTGAAGTCTTGGGGAATGCTAGCAGCTGTATTTTAGCATCACCTATTGGAGATAGGTAATAAATTAATTATTGTCTTTTCTGTGTTACAGAAAAGTTGTTTCAGAAAAGTGTCTATTATTCGTATTACTTGAATATTTTGGTCAATTTGCTTTCAGTGTATTGTTTTTTTTTAATTTGGTAAATAATGTTACATTATATCATGTCTATTTCATATAATGAATTAATATAATAATTTCACTAACCTTCTTTTTAAACTGCGTCACCTTTATTGTAATTTCTACTTACACGTGTTTCGGTGGATCCACCATCATCAGAGTAAATGAAAAATTGAAACTAAAAATTTTTTTCACATTTATTTAAAATTTACAGAAGATGGTACATCTTCAGTCACTTGTATAAAACTGATTTAAAATTAATTTATTTTAATTTATCCCTTCTCATATTTACTGTAGATAGCAGCAGCAGTCAATATCACTTCATCATTTAGGAATGATTCCTTGTCAATTTGCCCATCTACAGTTGTTCTGTAATTGCCTCATTTCTGATTTCTCTTTTCTTTTTCTTTTATGACTACATAGGATCACTTTAGTCATTTTTGATGGTTCTTCTTCAATTTCTTCTTCTTGCTGTCCCAAAACTTTTCCATATTTCCAGATCTTATTTTCCTTAGTTCATCTAAACAAACCCCAATTGTGCATTTGACTGTTTTGGTGGTTAATCGAACTTTGTGACTTCCCATTTGGTGTTTACACCTAAGTGTATGTTGCATTAGGTCCTCCATGGTTAGGTCGAGTTCTGTCATGTCGTTTTGAATTTCTCTGAGCCAGGTTATTATAGCTTTTTTAGATTTAGTGGTAAGTAGTTTTTCAGTGATTCTTCTTAGAAGGCGTGTTGCTGGAGTTCTCAGTATGTGTCCCAGGAAGAAAATTCTCTTTTTTCTCATTGCAATTGTGACTGGTTCTATATCTTTGTAGACTTGTTTGTTGGGTAAAAACCTGTATCGTCCATCGATTTGGTATTTTTTGTTGATACTAGTCCTTAAGATTCTTCTCTTGACTTTTCTAAGTTTCTCTTTGATTCCACCACCATCGATGCTGAAGATAGTTTAACTTCCGTACATCACTTGATATCTAAGGACTGATTTGTAGTGTTTATTTTAGCATAATCTTGAATTCATTTCTGTCACCGTGATTGGTATTAAATTGATAATAATGATTACTGTGTTACAGAATGATTGCTGTACGTTGTGAACCACAAGGTGGAGCTCAAGTTGCCATTGCTCATTCACCGCGAAAAGACTTTTTCAGTGGACAGTTGGTGAAAGAAAGAAAATGGGAGAATCTTGGTGGCGCGTTCAAGGAAGTCCGTTGGGATAAAATGGAAGGAAAGAATTTTTTAAATAAAATGGAACTTTTAATGGCAAGTCTAACCAGTTCATAGTGCAATCGTGTGATATAGGTCCCTGATGTTTACTTAAATTTTAAGATCTTTAGCATTAAGTTTTTATAGTGATTTCATAACTTAGCATAATTAATGGTTGTCCTTTCCAAAATAATTTTTGAAAAGGGTTTCGATATAATCTAAATTCTATCCGAATTAATAGCATGTAAGTAAATTATACAAATATGTATATGTGATTTAAAATGTAATTATGTAATTGTATTGTAAAATATTCTTTTTGTACTCAGAAGTATATGAACTAAGTGGTAAATCAAATTAACAATATTTATGTGTACATTATTACAAAAATTAAATTGTTAATATAAATTATCTAATTGTATATAGAATAATTAAAAGTGAATGCATCAATACAGTAATGTAAAAACTATTCTTGAAAGAACTTTTTAAAAAAATTTTGTGGATAACGGATTGGGAATGTAAACCAGATGATGGAATATTGTTAGGCTGAGCATAAACATCATCTTTGGTGTTTATGGTATAGCCAAAGAAGACGATGACAGTACTTTTGACTCCTACAATACCTAAGGAAATGTAATTTACAATTAGTAGTAAATAATTCAAAATTTACTTTAAAAAATAATAAATAAATGTATTTTTGCTGTAATGTTAATTTATTATGTTGGTTGTTTCGTCAACTGTAGTCATAAACAATGGCCCCCATGGTAAAGTTATCAGTGCAACTGGCTTCTGCATCTGGGGTCTCGGGATTGATCCCAATAATTTTTTAATCACACATTTTCATCTCACTACTGTCAAGACATAAAGCAACAAAAAAAAACTTATTGCTAATGAAACTTATAAGCAATGTATTTCATATTTGAGTTTGAGCGCTACTATAGATACTGAAGTCACGAGATTGCCTTTTGCATATGAATGGGCTGTGAGGAAGGGAATTGAAATATTTGCAGTGCTGCAAACTTCAACAGTGAGACACTCCTCGTACATTTCACTACCATGCAGTTTCTACGTACATTTTGTGAGCTATAATTTATTCCGAGAAAATATTTTCTTCATAAACCTGGTTGTTGTTGTTAAGGTCAACAGCCAAAAGGCTGGTTTGAACCTCTAGACGTTTTACTAAGTAAAAACGAGGAGTAAGGTGGTTTACCATTGCCTTCCTCATTGAGTTGAAAGAGTATGCTTATCAGCATGCCAGGCCCTTCCGAAAAGCACTCACTTTCCACCCTGCAAATGACACTTTCACTTCATTCACCACAGGGTCTGGCTGCATAGTAAAATTCATTACTCTCAGAGGAGATAACTCTGACTAGTGTCTTTTACACCTCTACCTCTTCTGTTCTTAAATAGTTCAGTCATATAAGTGGCTGACTATGTGATAAGAAACAGAACTATTTTTTTTAGCCCTGGACCAAACAGATAGAGTGCAATTAAAATAACACTTCACCTGCCCGTTTTGGGCATCATAAACCTTATAAGAAATAAATGTGACCTGTAATATTGCCTACAGCTTAATTACATGACTAGAAATGTTTGATTTACTCTAATTACGAATGAATCACCTTCTTTACTATTGCTTTCACCGGCGTTTTCATTACCAGTCTCTCTCTAGTAGGCCTATCTACCTAACCGTTTTATTTTTATTACCAGATGTCAACAAAAATGCTAAAGAATAGCTTCTTCATGTCTTTAATTTCCTTCTTTATTTTTCGAATTTTGGAAAGAGACACATCACAGTAGTTAGCCGCTAGCTCACGGGTTTTGTTAAGAGGCACGAATAGGCACTTTAATTTAGCTTCAACTTCACAACATTTTATTAAATCGCATATTAGATATCGTTCACCACTGTGAATAGTTCGACCATGTTTTCGAGAAACCGACATTTGTGTTTACGGTAACAAACAGTTATATTCATACAGTTAACCTACAAAAGGTTCCGCGATATACTGTATATGCTCTAGGTATGTTGTTGTGTGTTGTTTAGGTCATCAGCCTGGTTGGCTGGTTTGAACCTGTAGAGGTTTTACTAAGTAAAACAAGAAGTGAGGTGGTTTACCATTGCCTTCCTCACTGAGTGGAAAAGTATGCTTATCAGCATGCCGGGCCCTCTGAAAAGCACATATTTTCCGCTCTGTAAATGACACCTTCATTTCATTCATCACAGGGTCTGGCTGTATAATGAAATTCATTACTTTCAGAGGAGGTAACTCTGATTAGTGTCTTTTACACCTCTACCTCTTCTGTTCTTAAATGATTCAGTCATTTAATTGGCTGAACATGTGAAAAGAAACAGAACTATTTATTTTAGCCCAGCAACGAACAGATTGAGTGTAAATAATTTGACACTCCACCTGTCTGTTATGGGCAGGCTCTAGGTATAGTATAAGTTATGTTTGTCGTACTGAAATTAAAGCAGTCGCGCACACGCACTGAGGCTTTTCCCCCTTTATCCCCCTCGTTGCAAACAAGGGCAAACTCGTGACTCAAGTGAGTATACACTAAGTAAAAATATCAACTCCATGCCACATAACCTTCTCATTTACAATCTCCTATTGAATAACGTAATACGAAACGTACTTAATATTTGTTTCGTTTTTAAGATCAGGTACAAACAAGTATTACAGTAATGGAATGTTTACAAATTTTATTATCTTTTTAATTATTTTCAAGCAAAAAATAGTTATTGTTTAAACTGATGTCAATAGTTTTTGGTAAGAAAATGTACTGTTTTCCAAATAAAAGTAATGTATTAATTTCAATTGTCGGTATTTCTGTAAGGGACATGAAATATCTTTTCATAGTATAGGTCATTTGTTCTAGCTAGAAGCTTTCCCTCCAGCGCTCTGTGCCGCTGAGCTGTTCTGTTTAGTGGTGGGGGAAGCACCTCGTAGTTGTAACAGTAGTATACAGTTAGAAAGAGAGGGAATGATCATTAAGTGAGAAGGAGACAACACTTGCCCCTTGAAACTATCCCTACTCTACCTACTTGCCCTCCCCTTACAAGCTTCTTCCTAAAACAAACATACTATACTTATTACGATAAGAATAGTCGTAATTATTGTGGTACATAGTTTTATAGGTTTACATAACGGATAAACAAAGTTATGGTGAAATAAAGAAAAAGAAAAAGACTTATTTACATACAAGATTATTTTTCTGGAATAACACAATGATAATTCCTTTTGAATGGGCCGTTTTTATGAAACAAAATACATAATTATTTCAAACTAGTTTATTATTTCTGTTTCCCTCTAACTATGACTTCTCATACATCAAATTACACATAAAATTTTATATCTGATTGACTAATTGAAACCATTCAACTTTATGAAAATACGAGGTGTGGCTATTAATTAACAAGACTGACGCTGCTGCGGATCGAGGAGGCATGCGTCCACCGCCATTAATCGACAGCTGTTTAGTGTGAACCTTTCTCTTTAGTATGCAGCTAGTCTTGCTTCTGTAAACAACACCGTTTAGTCAGAGCCTACATTCGTGTTAGTTGTTTTTTTTGTCTGCCGAATAAAATGGTTAATGTAATAGTAGAGCAACAAATTTTTAAGAAAATTCACTTTAAACTTGGAAAAACTGCTACTGAAACTTAGAATTTACTGAAAGAAGTGTATGGTAGTGAATGTTTATCACGGGCACGTGTTTTTGAATGGTTTAAGCATTTTAAAGGTGGCAGAGAAGACATTGAAAATGATTTGCGGCCAGGTCTCTCAACGTCAAAAACAGATGAAAATGTCGAAAAAGTCAGTAATTTGATTCGGTCTGATCGTGGAAGTATTCGCGCAATTGGTGAAACTGTAGGTATTAATAAAGAATATGGACAGCAAATTTTACATGGCAATTTTAACATGCGAAAAGTGTGTGCTAAAATGGTGCCTAAAATTCTAACGTTTGAACAACAAGAAGCTTGCAAAAATGTTTGTACTGACACTTTGTACGCAATTTAAAATGACCCAAATTTTTTGGAAACGATAATAACATGTGATGAAACGTGTTTTTTTTTCTTATGATCCAGAAACGAAGAGCCGAACTTCACCGAGAGCCAAAAAAAGCTCGAATGAGCAAGTCAAATTTAAAGCAATGATAATTGTTTTTTTTTTATAACCATGGGATTGTGTACCTTCACTGGGTTCCTGAAGGTCAAAAAATTAATCAATATTACTACCTTGAGGTACTTTCTAAACTACGTCAAAGAGTAAGGAAAAAACGCCCCGAAATGTGGAAGGACAAATCATGGGTTCTCCACCAAGATGCGCCAGCTCATTCCGCGTTATCTGTCAAGAGGTTCCTAGCCAAGTACAACATCTCAGTGTTAGAACATCCGCCTTCTTCACCAGATCTTGCACCATGTGACTTCTACCTGTTCCCTAAGGTGAAATCTGCATTAAAAGGGACAATATTTGAGTCTGTGGAAGCTGTAAGAGAAAGCAGCATGTGTCCTGAAGGAGCTGACAGACGATGAAGTCCACCACTGTTTCCAACAATGGAAAATTCGCATGGAGCGTTGTAGGGATAGAGAAGGAGTGTGTATTGAAGGTGACAATAAGTGATTATGTATAAAATTAAAATAAAATTTTTTACAACGCCAGTCTCGTTATTTAATAGCCACACCTCGTAAAAAGTAAGTTTCTGCATTACTTTGAAAATAAATCTACCTAGATATATCTACATTGGCAAGAGGAAGTCGTGTGAGTGTTTCACACCAATTTTTGACAATAGAAACTTGTAAAAATAGATACAAAACCTAATAGCATGAAAGTCTATAGACTTGCATGCTGTCTTAAACAGTGCAAACAGTATTTTACGCTATGTACTCGCTCATATCTCACTCTGAAGTTGAAGTGTTTAGCTTTTTTCTTTCTTTTGTCTATATGAATATTTAGGAAGGAAAGTATTGTTTTATGTCGATTTTTTGAAATCTAGTTTTCACCGGATCTACACATTTTCAGACCCTCTGAATCCAAAAAACATGTTTTTAGCTACGGTCTGCGTGTGTGTGTGTGTGTGTGTGTGAGTGGGCGGGATATCTCAAGAACGGAACATCGTACGAACTTGAAATTTAAAGTTACACGCCACTACCGGACCCGTCACAAACATTTTCATCAAAATCTGTCAACCGGAAGTAGTAGTTTATTAGTGTATTTTTTCACTTGTTTGCGATTTTCTAAAAAACGGGTCCTACAATTTGTTTTTAAATCGCATCATACTAAAAATTTTATGCTCCACAAGATAGAGTAGGCACCATGTTTGCTGAAATTCTTGGTGAGGCTGTTTTTTTAAGATTCCGGCTAATAGGCATTTTAGTGCAGAACTGTATACAATAAAATTTGTAGAGAATTTAAAATCCTACAACTTTTATCTCGAACGTTTTTTTGTATAATGCTTAGTTTAGCAGTAATTAGCAATTTTCTGTTTTATCCTTACGAAAACTGTGAAAAATCTATTTTTTTTTAAATTTCTGCTTAGTATTTTACGACAAAAATGTATATAATAAAATTTATAGGAAATATAAAGATCTATGACTTTTATTTAGAGCATTTTTCTCTACAGAGCCTAGTTTAGCATGAAAGAGTGATTTTCAGTATTTTTAAGCCAAACTGAGGTTGATTTTCATTTTGCGTCTTTCACTCATGATTAAAATTATGTTATGTATATTGAGGTTAGTTGTTTTGTTTGTTTCTAATGTTTTATTACTAATGTTAGATTATATTGTTCATTATTTGCATTGGCAAGAGAAAGTTGTGTGAGTTTCACACCAGATTTTTATTTTTACAACCCACACTATACATTCTCACCTAGGAATTGATGGGAGGACAGGGTCAAAAGAAATCATTCATCAAGTAACATTCAAAGAAAACTGTGGCAGAATCCCCCCCCCCTCCATTATACAAGTCCTCATGGGTAAAAAAATCTATGTTGGGGTGCATGTAACATAAAGAAAACTAGTTCACAAACAAAAGTATATATTGTGTTTACATGTATTACAATCAATAATTATAAAACAACGCTGAAGCAATAATATTAATGTTTTAGCGAGACAACAAATTTTTAACATCACATGTAGGCTACGATTACAATTATTTAATTGTTACAGAAGTTTTTGTTAACCCTGTTTTCACATTAATTTTTAGAGTTTAATGTTTTCATCAGCAGCGTTCGTTGTTCATGGAAGGCCGAAGTACTATATGTAAAACGCTGATACATTAATTTCTGTTGGTTTACTGTTTGTTACATTACGATTACCCAGTTCATTATTTTTCATATGGTATGGTGTTTACGTCTTATTGTTATATAAATTATTTGTTCCATGGTTTTTTCAAAATTGTGAAGTGATAATATTCTCGTCATTTTGTTTTAAAACATTTAAGTAGCTTTTACTTTTCATATATTCTTCTATTCTGAATTCTTTTCCAACTCTTAACCGATTAATATAGGGTTGTTCACTGGTGTTACTTGGATGTTCTAATTGACTTCTGTTAAATTCATTATCTTGTTCTGCCGGTAATTTTCGATTTGTTCTGTCTTGTTCAATGTACTTGAGCATAGAATTACGTTTGTTAAGATTTCTATAATTAAGTAGTTGTGTTTGAAGTGTTACCTTCTTGGTTAGTTTTTGTTGTGGTGGTTTAACAGATGTTTTATTTTGATGACGTCTTTTGTGATTGGTTGATCTCATATTTTCAATAGGATTCAAGTATTGTGGATCATTTTTTAAACTGTTATCTCGCCTATAATCATTAAATACTTGTGATCTTGTTGTACTGTTTATTCTGTAAGTAGGGTGTATTTTTGGTCTTATAGTTCTGTAGTTTTTGATGTGGTTTCTAACCTGTGCTGGATTTATTCGATACATGATTATAGGATTTTCATTCCTATAATTATTTATGTCTTTCTTCTGCTGATAAGCTGGTATTTCTGAATCTGACTGACTGTTATATCTTTTATATAGAGACATATTCTTCAGGAAATTTTCGTTATTTTTTCCGGGATTTCTTATTAAGTCATATGAAGAATTGAATGGATGTTCTTTGGTTTGAAGATATGTTTCATGTCGAGGCGTTCTCTTGTTAGTGTGTAAGATAAATTTCATCATCCTCGGTTTTTTACCATCAGATGATATATTGGTGGTTGATTTATTTACTTTATATTCATTTACAGCTGATTCATAAAAACTGGTCTCGGATGAAGGAATGTTTTCATTCACTCTTACAACAGCTTTCCTTAATGGAGATCTACCAGTTTTTAGCCCTATAGGGTTTGTTACAGTTTTATTTTTATTAGATAAGTAGATCTCTACAAATTTATTTACATAATTACCAAATCGATAATCATTTGAATGAGGTAAATTTGAAATTTTCAACGAGTTGTTGAATACTCTGAACCTATTCTTTAATTCACTCTTTGGTTTTGCTTTTAAAACTTGGCTCTCCAGCTCATTGGTGGAATTAGTTTTTGGATAATTTATTTTTTTTTGTGTTTCTTCTGGTTCAGAATCAGATTGGGTTTTATTTTTTCTAGTTGGTGCATTGTACTCATCGTATTTCTGAAGATTATGTTGTGAAGCAATCAGTAATTCTTTCCATTTCTTTTTTCTGATATAATTATCAGTTGGAATTAAATTTACTATGCGTAATTGTTTGCGCGTTGAGTTTTTAATATCTTTTATAATACTATGAGACAAAGTCCTAGAAGTTTCATCAGTAATATTGTTTGGAGTGAATTTTGTGTCAGAAATACCTAAAATTTCTGTACTTGATACCAAACGTGGTTTCTTGGGTGTAAATTTAGTTTTGGTATATGTTTCACTCTCAGAAAAGGTGTCATCATTTGATAACAATCCTTCTTCACTATCTGTTAAACTTGGTAATGGACTTATTGTAGAATCTTGATATGAACTATCATTTTGGAATTTCAAATTTTGTTTTTTCATTGTAGTATAATTTGGGATAGATTCATAATGAAAAAAATTTCTATTGTTTTCCCCAAATTTAATTTTGTGTGATGCATATTTGTTATTATATTTAACGTCTAAATTATTCATAATTTCTTCTGAAGAAAAAGATTTACCTGATGTATTCTCATCCAATGAGCTGTCCAAAATTTTATTTGTAATTACCAATTCATTGTCACTTTCACATGTAGACTGGTCTTTATTCTCATTGTCATTCACTGGTGCATCCATTGTAACTTGACCATTTATCGACTCTTTTTCAAATATTTGATTGATAACTGCATTTTTTTCAGTTAATTCTTCATCTGAAGTTTTTTTTGTTGGACTGTTATTTTTAAGATTTACAGGCTCATCAACATCAATGTCAGTAAAATCATCACTAAACTCTTCGTTAGAAATTTGTTGTGTTGTACTGTTATTGTTAAGATTTATAGATTCTTCAATGTTAATAAAATTATCACTAAACCTTAATGCTGTAGTTGCTTTTGCGTTCTGAGGAAATGTATAATTTTCACTTTTGCAATAATATTCTTTGAGGTAATTTTTAAAAGGATTTCTTGTCTTTGGGAATATAGCATCAATTCTTTTATTGTTTGTGTATCTTTTTACATTAGGATCTTTTTCAGAAATTAATGATGTAGCACCATTATCAATTTCTGTGCAAGGTATTCTGTTTGTCTCTCTGTTGTCTGGATTATCTGTCTGAAATTTTGATCTGGTATTATTGTGTTGTTCCAGCTTTAATCCATCAATTTTATTGATGTAATCATCAGATTCTTCTAAATTTTTTTGTGATGTTGCTCGATACACTGTACCTTCTGTTACTTGGGAATTATTACTAACCGAAGATGGTGGATCATTATCTTCATTTTTGGACGCACCGTGATTGACAGTTTTTCTATTAAGTCTTTGTAATATTTCTGTACTATCGTTATGAAAATGTTTTAAATCATTTTTAATTTCATTCTTAATTTGATATATCTTTTCCTGTACAGTTTTAATATTATTTAAAGCTTTTGAGTAATCATCATAAAGTTTTTGTATCATTTCTTCATCTCTTTTCAAGTTACTGTATTGTATCACGGGTTCCTTTAAATCAGTGTTTGAATTTTGATTTGATTTATTCTCGTCTACTTTTTTCTGTTGTTTATATTTCGGTACTGTATCTATAATTTCCTTCTCTAATATTTTTCTCTTTGGAACAGATAAATCATGTCTCTCTTTGTTCAGTATATTCATATTCTTTAAATTTTTTACTTCTTTTCCCTTTTGTACCAAATTATTATTTTTTTCTGTAGTTTTGCATACAGTTTTCACTTTTATCTCATTATTCTTAGAACGTTTACTCGTTGGTGTAACGGTTTGATCTCGTAACAAAATAACTAAAGCTCTGGAACATTTTGTTAAACGGTTTAATAATTCCAAACTTTTATCAGACAGTATAGGGGAACTTTCTTTAACGTTTTTATTATTTTTAGGTCTGGTTATTAAATTTGATTCTGATTTTTTAACATTTAATTCATTTTGTAATTTTTCTGTGAGGGTTTTGTTTTCTTTTACAATATTTTTCATTGCCTTTGCTCTGTTTTCATTTCCTTTTCTTACGTCTGAATCACTATACCTGTTATTTTTAGTTTTTGTATTTTCGGGTTTCTTTATGTCATCATTCGTATTTTTGTACATATTATCATTGGCATTTAAATTTGAAATATCTTTTATGTGTTTGCTAATTTTTTTAGTTTTATCATGTTTTGTATTTAAATATGCGTCATTATTTTGTTCAATTTTCCCCTTATTTTTTATTTCATCTTTTTCTTTTTCCTCTCTTTTTGTATGTATTTCGTTCTTTGTAATCAATCTTTTTTCAGCGACTGGTAATACATAAATTATTTTATCACCTGAATGTACTTCTTTATTATAGCTATCATTCTTTTTAAATATTTTATTTTCAGTTTTAGTTTTTGTTTTGTTCTTTTTATAAACTTCCAATAATGTCTTATCTTCATTTTGTGCTATCAATTCTTTGTTATGTTTATCCATTTGATGATTTAAGTTTTGCAACACTGATGGTGGTGTGTCAGAAAAATCTAACAACTCTTTTTCATTTTGTTCTGATTCCTGGATTCTGTCAGCATCTTTAGTGTAAACATCTGAAAATTCAATTTTTGATTCTGAACGTAAATTCTGTTGTTTTGTTTTAATATCATCCAATTTTATTTTATGATCAGATTTATATTTTTTTACCATGAACTGAATCAATTCATTTTCTAGTCTGTGTTGTAATTCTTCTTGCCATGACAATGAAGCTGTGTATTTTGACCCACCAATACTATTTTGTTCTTTTGCGTCTTTTCCACAATGTGTGTCTTTGCCCTTGCGTAGTGTTTTTGGTTTAATCTGAACACCTTGATTTTTATTTTCGATCTCATCATTTTTTAATTTCATCTCATAAGCCTCTATTTTATTTTTTTTTACATTCGTTTTTTTATTGTGATTTAAAAAGTGTTCAGGCGTTTCGTTTGTATATTGTTCTGAATCAGTTTTCAGTAACATGAGTTCTGATGAATTCCCTTCTAATAATTCTTTTGGCGTAGATTGTGTTGGTTTTACTTCGCTGTTTTCATCTTTCTTTATCTGATCATTTTTTCTGCAGTCATTTTTATTGATTTCATCATTCTTTAGTTGTGTAGCTGTTTTGTAATCTGTAAAATTTTCTTGATTTTCTGTGTTATTCAAGTAAATGCAATTGTAATTATGTTCAGTTGGTGTTAAAATATTGGTCAAGGAACCCAAGTGCGTTAATGAAGAACAATCTGTATTCGAACTTTCTTTATTGATTTTTAGTTCGTTTGAAGTAAATATGCATTCATTATTTATTAAATTATATTTAACATGTATATTTGTAGTTAAATTTTCTTGGATATATTTATTATCGTTTATTTGGATCAGAAAAATATCTTCAATATGTTTTACGTAACTTTTATTTAAATCATGAAAACATTCTACAACTGAAGATTGTGTTGATTGTGTTGTTTCTGTACTGGGTATTTTGTCATAATTATTTTTTAATTCATTCTTATCACTCAGTTTGTGTTGGTCAAAAATTTCAACGGTTGTATTGTTTGTAATCATTATCTTATCCTCGTTTTCTATATTATTTAAATTTTCATTAATTTTTTCATTTATATCTTTCTTTTTTTCGTTCCAAACAGTTTTATTTTCTTTTAACATTGCATTGTTTTGTTGTCGATCATGACTTACATCTAGTTTTTCATCTCCATGTGGTTCAGTTGCAAATAATCCAACTGAACTTAAATATTTTTTAAAATTATTGTCAGAACATTTGAAATAATTTTTCAATACTTTTTGCAATACTTTACTAGGTATACCTTGTTTTTCTGCATCATCTGTTTCAAAAGATGATGTACTATAGTTTTGTCCTGTTTCTTTCAACGGTTTCGATAATAAACTAAATTTTGGCAATAAGATATGTATGTTTTGTTTTCGTTGATGAATTGAGTAATTCTTATTTGGATTGTTTACAATAGATGTTTCTGAATAATGGTTTGTTTGGTACCTACTACGGCCTTCTTTCAATAACTTCAGAAAATTTAATTTAATTTTATCAAAAATTTCTTTGTTATTACAGACACGTAATAAATTGTATACATTGTTTATTCGGACATTAATAAAATTATTCTCTACTTTTGCTGAACAAAGTACTTCCATTTGGTGCGGGACACCCAAATCTGTATTATCTTTTTCCTTTTTTCTACTTAGTATGTCGTTTTCATTTACTTTTTCAGGTGGTTTTATTTTACTATAATTTTCAAAAATTTGTGAGGCTTCCAATATGTTTATGGCTCCATAATTATTTCTTGATTGTACAAACAGTAGGTATGATAAAATGCATAATTGTTTCCTGTTTAAGTTATCATTGTCATTACTTGTTATTAATAATATGTCATCATTTATCAACAACAATTTCAGTAAAGTTTCATTGGTTTGCAATGACAAACCTTGATCGTGTACTCGTAAATCAAGTTTCACAATATGTTCTAACTTAGGTAACAACAAGGATTTTGTAACATTTGTTGTATTTGCGGTTAAATTCAGTGGAATGTTATTTGTTACGTCTGTAGACGGAGATCTAATTAACAATTTAAAATAATTTTGTATCGTCGATGGTACGTTTTTAAAATCGTTATATAATTTTTGAGATTTTAGTAACAAAGGTTGTTGACTTACATTTTGTTTTTGCGACAGCAAATAAATGAATTCTTTTACTGCATTTTTAAATGTTGATACAATACCATCTTCTTTGGATTTTTGTTTATTATTTTTCTCACACTTTGTAACAATGTTATTTGATTCATTTTCTTGTTTTTGCTGTTGCTGCTGCACCTCATTTTCACTTTGTTTACTGTTTGCCAACAAACTTTTATTTGTAATATTTTCTAAAGCTCCTGCCGCATTAGCTCTAGTTTTACACTTTTCTTCGGCTAACTCAGATAACGATCTAATTTGTTCTTTACGAATTGGAGGGACGTAATGTTTAAGTACCTGTAAATGAAATAAAAACTTATTCCAAGATCATATTAATAAATCCAACTTTACGCTGTACATGGACAAATTGAGAAATTGATGCAATATACAGATAAACTATATTTCTAACAAACTACAACAGAATACAAGGGCTGTTCAAAAAGTATCGGACTATTGTTAATTAAAAGTGCATTAATTGAACTAGAGCCACAAACTTCTAATCCCCTTCGAAGTAGTCTCCTTGGTGATGCACACACTTCTCCCAGCACTTCTGCCACTGTGCAAAACATTTCTGGAAGGCATCTTTTGGAATGCTGTTAAGCTCGAGCTCGGCCATCGTATTCTGTTTAATGTCTTCAATTTCTTGAAATTGAGTTCCTTTCAGGGGTATTTTCAGCTTAAAAAATACCCAGAAGTCGCAGAGAGCCATGTCAGGGAGTACGGAGCTTGGTGAACCAGAGGAGTGTTGCTTTTAGCAAGAAAACTCTGAATTAGATGTGCAGAGTGGGCAGGTTCATTGTTGTGATGGAGCTGCCAAGTTTTTGTTGCCCACAGATTCAGTCGTTTGCGCCGGACAGCATCACGTAGGCGACGAGAACCTCAAGATAGTATTCTTTTGGTACTCTTGATTAAAGTTTGCACTTGTTCAATAACATTCTCATTCCGGCTTGTCGATGGTCTGCCTGAACGCTATTCACTTTCCACTGACATTTGACCATTTTTGAATCGATTGTACCACTCTTTTATTCGAGTACAGCTCATGGCAGACTCCCCAAAAGCCTATTGAATCTTGCGAATTGTTTCCACTTGCGAATCGCCAAGCTTTTGGCAAAATTTAATGCAGTAACGCTGCTCAAGTTTTTCTGTCATTTTATAACTTGATAAAAATCGCCGAGCACAACAGAAAGGTCTACACTACTAGGCTGACTGCTGGCGATGGAAGCTTTGTCATGACACGAAACAGTGCATGCGCGCGCATGATAGTCCCCTCCACATCCCCACTAAGCTTGGCCTTCAGTGGGAGGACAGAAGGTCCGATACTTTTTGAGTAGCCCTCGTACAAACGAGGGTGAATGAAATAAAAACTGTAATTTTGCTATTAAGCGTAGAGACTAGTTCTGAGCTATGCGATAAGAGTGCATGATGAAAAGGCATTTTATGTAGATTGGGGGAACCAATTTAGTTGCTATATTCTGATGTCAGTGCATCCATCCATTGCATAAGGCATTGTTATAAAGTTTCTAACAAATGAACATGTCAAACCATCGGAGACTTTACCACGTTTAAGAGCGCTGTTAGGGAACACTACACTATCACAAAATTGAGTGTATTTGTGGACTCGAGAATTTAAGGGTAGGTGTAGAACTGTTGAAAATTACTAACAATATCAGTGCAGTTTGAGAGCTAATTAAACTTGATCGTCAGTTTACTAAAAGAAGTCACGTTTAAAGTATGGAAGTGCCAAATTCATTATCCCTGATAATTTTGGCTTCCTATAAATTTCAGCTTTCGAACTGTACTGATGTTGTCAGTCGTTAAACTTGTCCTTGGGCGTTGATTATGGGTGTCGTTTTCAACCGTTGCCTGAGTCAGAACAACGGATGCACTGTGCACTCTTATTGCCTAGCTCAGAACTTTACTCTCTTCACTGAATAGCAAAATTACCATATATATTTGATTCACCCTCATGTGGAGTATAGTTATCCCTTGCTATTCATAATTGTTACGTTCCATAAACTTACCACCAATAGCAAAACCAAAGTTTTATGAGAATAGAGGAATTGTGAACAACAAGTTCAAAAAACTTAAAACAGAACTGAGAAGCATACTTTAGTGATTGGTATCTTTAATCCAAATATTCAAAGCCTTCCTCATTTTTTTTTCAAAGTTATAATCACAACATACAGATTTTTTTTAACGTTTGCTGACTGGAAAGTGCTTTCTTTTAATCTTCTCTAAATGTTTTCTTCATCTTTTTAATGTTGCAAGCCATAGATACATTTTCTCCAAAAAGCCTTGCTACATCTTCACTACTTTCAACTTTATATTTAATTCTAAGTTGGAATTCCTCAAAGAAGAGTACTGGGGTCTATCCTGTACATTCTGTATACCAGTGATTTCTGGAACTTGAAATAATTACCATGGCTACTTTTGCTGATGACTACTACAAACGCTGATTTCAGTAGTTACTGAAAATAATTTTATAGTATAGTGCTGTTGTGACATAAATTTAAGGTAAGTCCAATAGAGATCTATAGCCCTACCTATGAAATTTAATTATGATCCTTTGTCTCTTAATTAACTACAATTAATTATGTAAGATAAAACTCAGAATTTCAGATATTGCTACTGTAAACAAACCCATTGTCAAAGTATTATAACACTTGATCCAGGTTTGTTCAGGATCTGGGTATAATAAATGATAATGAAACTTCTTTTAAACTTGTTACAATCTTTTTTTAGTGCTTGTTTAGTCACATGGACCACTTTAGTCAGTTTGGAAGCTTTCAATTTCTTTTTGGCGTGATATTCTCTCATGTTCTGAGCACACTTCTGTTTGGCTGCTTCTGAAAATTCCCTCTTCTTATATTCTCATTACAGTTATTTATTAACAAAATAATAAATTACAATAAGTTATCACACTTATCACTATTGTAAATTACGATTAATTACAAAAATGTTATTATAAACTTTATACTTCACTAAAGAACAAAATTGTCATGTACCATAAGCCCTCACATTACGATCGTAATTCGTTCCGGAAGAACGATCCTAAAGCGAAAATATTGTATTGTGAGACCGCATTCTAGCCTGTTCATACATACAGATAACCCTATACATTCTTCAAATAGCGTTGATTTCAGTACAAATGATTTGATAATAGGTGTAATTATGAAAAAAATGCCTTTTTTAATTGTGTTTGATCTATCAGACACTTTTAACGTCTTTCAAAACTGACTTGCTTTACAATTGTCAAAATTGTAGACTGGGAATAACCATACTGGCAAACCAATTTATTTATCCTTGCCCCTTCATCATGTTTTTTTTTATAATTTCTTGCTTTTCTTTAATAGAATTTTACTTTTTATGCGCGATTTGGGACCCATTTTCACTGTAACTACAGTAACATACACAGGAAACACGGTACCAAAACTACAAAGAATACGTATGTATAATAATACAACAGACACTATGGCATAGATCCTACATCGATAACCAAGGCGATACGCGTAACAATACTAAGTTATATAGTCGCTGTGACAAAACTGAAAAACAGAAACAACCTTGAGCTGATGATGGGAGGGTGCCCATGGTCGAGGGTATCTTGACAAGAGGGAGGGAGTCATTCGATTAGAACTTCTTATGGTAGGGGTTGACGATTGGCGGGTCAGGTGCACGTGCGACTTTGGGAATCTGATGACTAATTTGATGACACATCGTAAAGTGAGGGTCCACTGTGCAATTAATAATAATTTACTCTTCCTACAAAACCTACTATAGCACCTAAATTGCCCAAAACAAACAAACACCTGTTCACTTGCACAGCTCTAAATACTAGACTGTTTTTATCTGTAGAACCAACCTGTTATTTCTTTCTTTAGGGTTCAAGCCTGCCCGTAACAGGCAGGTGGTGTTAATTTTTTTTTACATTCAATCTGCTAGTTCCAGGGCTACAAAACATAATATTATTATACTTTAATTTATTGGTTATGTATATTTTTGGTATGGTTGTAATATTGTTTTATATTTTACTAAAAGTTTTGGAGGTATGGTAAATTTTAATACAGAACATTCTAACATTTAAAAACATAATTTTGTTATGGGCAATTTCTCATTGGTTATGAGGTGGCTTTTATAAGTGATTTAAATTTACATTATAATTTCTAGCTAGTGTAAATTGCAATTCAATAAAAAAATTTGTAATTGAAAAAGTGAAATTAAAGGCAAAATCAGGAGAGATTTTGGAATTCCTTAAGAAACTACTCCAGGTTGGGTGGCAGAAAAGGAAAAATTGGGTTCTGTGAAGAAAAAATCTGATGGATGAATCAACATGTCAAAAATGACACAGTGGGTAAGTGTCTTTATATTTAGCTCGTACAAAATAGAAACATTGTTGCGTCAATTTCTGCCGTAACTAAAACTACAAACAGAAAAATATCTGACGTCAAATTGGATCTTATGAAGAAGGGGAATAAGCATTTATACCAAAACAGGTATACTGGATGAGTAGAATTGTATAGGGCTGACTGCTATTAGATTTTTTTTTGTTTAACGTTAGCTGTTCTGGAATTACTGCTAATGCAGACGGGTGAAGGATGAAATGATTTTTTATAACGTATAAAAATATGCTGTGCCTGAATGGGATACGAACCCAAGACCGCATGATGAGAGGAGAGCACATTACCAACTATTCCAATGCAGCTGGCTGCTGTTAGAGAATTTTCCTCTTTTATAACATAGAATGTCTCCCATTCACCAAGTTATAACCAAGAAGCACAGTATTAAAGATTAGATAGGGTTCACATAACTTTATAATTATACCAGTCCAATATATGCAGTAATTAAAATATGTCCATATTTGGGCACTATTATTACTGAAGCCTGGGATAACGTACAAGAGATCAAGTGCCGTATTGGTAAGGCAAGGAGTGTGTTTCACGCAATGAGTTCGGCGTTTAGGAGTCATGATCTCACTATGGGCACTAAGTTGCGGCTCTTACGGTGTTACGTGTTTTCCGTGCTTCTGTATGGAGTGGAGACTTGGACGTTGACGAAGGCAACCACTGCTAAACTTGAAGCCTTCGAACTTTGGTTGTACAGAAGAATGTTGAAGATACCATGGACGGACAGGGTGACCAACACCAAGGTACTGCGCCGAATGAGCAAGAAACCGGAGGTAATAAACATCACAAAGTGTCGCAAGTTGGAATACCTTGGTCATATTATGAGGAACCACGGTAGATATGAACTGTTGCAGCGCATCTACCTGCACGGTAGATTGGATGGTGGAAGGCGGCCAGGCCGAAGAAGAATATCCTGGCTTGCTAATCTGAGAGACTGGTATGGACAAAGCTCAGCCCAACTTTTCCGCATTGCAGAGGACAGGACCAAGATAGCTATGATGGTAGCCAACGTTCGAACCGGACAGGCACGTTAAGAAGAAGAATATATGCAGTCTTGAAGCTTACAGTAACAAAAATGCTAGCTCAATTTTAAAATTTGTATAAAATCTAATTGTTTTTTCTGCTTAATCCTTTCAATCCCAAATTTTTTAACTATTTTTTTAAATACGTGTACATTGTTTCATACATTTTACTGACATTTAAGTGAAATTAAATCACTTTTAGACCCTCAGTCTTTTTGATGGCCTGACAAAAAAGTGTGACACATATGTCACATTGGGACTTGATATAAAAGTCCCCAACAATATGAATTAGTAAATCATGTTCAGGCTTCCTAAACAATATTCTCTTACTTTAGATTTGTCGCAAAAAAACTAAATACGATTTTATTATCAAAGCATTATTTAAGACTTAAAAAATTTTAGAATTCAAAAATTCAGGTAAAATTGATAAAATCACTATTTACAGTCTAAAAAATATACTTTTATGTACATTCAACATACTCAAAGAAATGCTACTTTATTTTTGTAAATGAACACGAATATTTAAAACTGAAATTAACTTTAAAAAGAAACTAATGGTCGCCTCTGTGGCATAGTGGTCAGCAACTTACACTGCAAAGCGGAGGTCTCAGGTTCGACTCCTGGCTAGGGTACAGAAAATTATTACACTTCACAACCAGGGCTCTTTTTTCCAAAGTAGTCAATAACAATTAAAATTTTTATGTTTGTTATTTCACTCCAATGTGACTTCTATGCCACACTGGGTTAGAAAGGGTTAATATTAATAAAATACAATTAAAAAATTTAATGACTTAGTACCGAAACATAAGTAAACCTTCCAAGTATGTATTTATTTTTTAATTGAAGAAATGATAGTGAGGCAGCTGGTCGCTGCAAATGCTGTCATAACATTGACAGCAAAAAATTGACTCGAGCTTCATGACTGTACAGGCCTGTATTAGACTGTGGTACTGCTAGCTTTTTGAGTGGTAAATAAATATTGAACTACAGAGTCCAAATTTTTCCTAGCCTGGAATATTTTCCTCTGTAACTTGCTACAGTAATCACTCATGATCAAGCAGTTGATATGACTTGCAATTAACTAGAACAAAAATTAATGAATATAAACACTTTCTTAAAAGTACTTACATTAGCTTTCGTATCCACGTTACGTAGAGTTTTTATTCCATTCCAAACAGAAGCCATTTCTTCATGTTAAAAGATGTAAATCAAAATTAACAATAGGTTCTTAGAAAAATTCATTAGAACAACTTTAACTCATCGTTGAAGTAATCAATTTATGATTAGAAATTTAGTTGCTCAAGAGTGTACCGCCGTTTGTTTACATCACCGGTTAGTAATTTTAGTTTAACAATTAAAGATCGATATGATTAAATTATAACTAGAATTTTTCTAGTGTAAACCCACTGTAATTTTACTTTATCTAGGCATTTGAAATCAGGTGATACTTTGAAATTTTAAAATGTTCTCAAAACGATTCGATGGGATACGTCCCCATTTTGAAGTCCTACATAGTTGCCCCGGCAACCAAAATAACTTGCTATATTTCACTGTCTGACAGTCTGGCATAATACAATGTTTACCACATGGTTTCTGATAATGTAAACACATACAGATTAAAGTAATATAAATGCATTATTAGTAATATAAATAGATAAACAAATAAAATACTGTCCTTAAATCAAACTCTTCAATTTGAAATTTCCATGTTCAATTTTTTTTTTTGCAGTAGAATCCTGGTTATCTGAAATAATTTTGGTAGATACATTTGCATAACTGGGTTTTTCAGATAACCTGCATTTGCCAAATAAAACCTGTGGTAGGTTAATTTTTTAGAGTAAATAATTCTGAACAAAATAGTATATTTATTTTACACCAATAAATAAATAAAAATGAAAGCATTGTCAAAGTAAATTCTTTAGTAAAAATTTATAACTTTAAACTTAAATATCTTCAAAATTTAGATATTTGTTTTACCATTTTTCAAAAATCAACTTTTGACCTACTTGTTTTTAAAACTAATCGGAATTATATTTTGTATAGCTCTTGTATGCAAGAGTTAATTCTGTGTTCTTAACAGTTTTAAAAATTATTTTGTTTCTCTGTTAATCAAAACTTTTGACAACTATTAGAGATATCTTTATAAATAATTGGGAAGAATTATTAAAATGATTGAATTACAACATCTGGAATGATTTTAAAAACGTGGTTTTAATCATACATGTACTCTGATGATGCTGGATACATCAAAACATCTAAGTTAAAAAAAACCAAATCATAGAAACAAACAATAATATGGTAGCTATAAAAGGAATTATGTATAATCCTCATTAAACTTTTATTTTGTTGATTATTAGAATAAATTAGATCCCATTGACATAAATGTAATTTGTAATCTATTACAAAACTGAATGCAGAGTTGCCTGATGTACAAAATATAGTACCGTAATCTCTTGACATTCGCAGTTTTGATTATTCATGGTAGCTTTTTCCAATTGTCAAAATATTAAAAATATGAACTACAACTTTGTTCTCGCAGTTCAATACAGCTCATTGAGGTGTATTAAGTAAATTAGTTATTATATTATTAAACATATACAATATTGATTTTTTTTTTATTTGACATTCTGCTAAATTATAACTTATTCAATTATGAACAATAAGTAATTGAGATGAACAGAAAGGAACAGTTATTCACATTAACTCTATTTTGTATAATAAATTTCACTAACCTTCTTTTTAAACTGTGTCAACTTTTATCTTTACTTACACGTGTTTCGATGGATCTAAAATGGTGTAAAATAGAATTAATTTCAAACTGCAGGATGCATTATAAACATTTATTTATTCACATTAGCAAACCAGTGATTACTAGTGTAGGTACAAACTTGAATATGTAGGATTATTTACAATAATATTAATAATGTGTTATAAAAATATTTAACTTAACTGACAAGAACATTCATACTCACATACATCAACAAACACACCCTCACGCAAACACTCTTAATGTATTTTAACAAAAATTACATATTAAACATGGCACAATGCTTAATTACTACACGTCACAAAATTATTTACATTATTGTCTATAATAAGTTCACTGACAAATGATTTGGATGCATTTCAAACCATCTTTGTTACCGAACACTGAATTTTTGTATTTATTGTTGAACTGTATTTATTTTTAAATCTTTTTTTGAAGTGTGGCTATTAAATAAAGAGACTGACATAAAAAAAATTATTTTTATTTTATATAGTTTTAATCACTTATTGTCACCTTCAATATACACTCCTCTATCCCTACAACGCTCCATGCAAATTTTCCATTGTTGGAAACAGTGCTGGAAGTCATCTTCTGTCAGCACCTTCAGGAAACATGCTGTTTTCTCTTTTACAGCTTCCACAAACTCAAATCTTGTCCTTTTTAATGCAGATTTCACCTTAGGGAACAAGAAGAAGTCACATGGTGCAAGATCTGGTGAATAAGGTGGATGTTCTAATACTGAGATGCTGTACTTGGCTAGGAATCTCTTGACAGATAACGCGGAATGAGCTGGCGCCTGTCTTGGAAGAGAACCCATGATTTGTTCTTCCACATTTCGGGGTGTTTTTTCCTTACTCTTTGACGTAGTTTAGAAAGTACCTCAAGGTAGTAATATTGATTAATTGTTTGACCTTCAGGAACCCAGTGAAGGTACACAATCCCATGGATATAAAAAAAAAAACAATCATCATTGCTTTAAATTTTGACTTGCTCATTCGAGTTTTTTTGACTCTCAGTGAGGTTCGGCTCTTCCAGAGCATGGATTGGCGCTTCGTTTCTGGATCATAAGTAAAAAACCACGTTTCATCACATATTATTTTCTTCTACCTGTTCCCTAAGGTGAAATCTGCATTAAAAGGGGCAAGATTTGAGTCTGTGGAAGCTGTAAAAGAGAAAGCGGCACGTGTCCTGAAGGAGCTGACAGAAGATGACTTCCAGCACTGTTTCCAACAATGGAAAATTCGCATGGAGCGTTGTAGGGATAGAGAAAGAGTATATATTGAAGGTGACAATAAGTGATTATGTATAAAATAAAAATAAAATTTTTTATAACGTCAGTCTCATTATTTAATAGCCATACCTTGTACATGATTTACAATACTAATAAATGAAAGAATTTATTAGGCCAACATTGTGTAAATACTACTTTAGTGGAACACTATTTACAAAACAGATATGGAACTCTGCTCAAAAATATAAAGACACTATGACCGCATTCCTGCGTGAACACTGTTGGACTTGTCCATATTGCAGTCAATGGCATATCTTGATAAAATATATATGTAAGGGTTGCAGTATCTGTATAATATTGAATATATAGATTTTAGTATAGAGCAATTTGCATTAGTCCAGTGTTTTTATATCGTGATGTTTCTATACATGATGTGCCTGTTGCTATAGTTAAAATAATCTTTTTCTAGCTTTAAGTTATGTATTAGAAGTAAATTCTATTTTTAAAGTCTCTACATTTTCAAGATTGAAAATGTCCACATATAGGCCTACTTGAAAGAAAAGACTAAAAATCTGGTGTGAAACACTCACACAACTTTCTCTTGCCAATGCAAATAATTAACAATAAATCTAACATTATTAGTATTAAAACATTAGAAATGAACAAAAAACATTAGTGAAATACGCAAAATTAAAAGCGACCTCAGTTTAGCTTAAAAATACGGAAAATCGCTCATTCACGCTAAACTAGGCACTGTACAAAAAAATGCTTAAAATAAAAGTTGTAGATCTCTTAATTTCCTATAAATTTTATTTTATACACTTTTGTCGTTAAATGCATTCTAAGGCCGAAATCTTAAAAAAATCGATTTTTCACACGTTTTCGTGAGAAAAAAACAGAAAATTGCTAATTACCGCTAAACTAAGCGTTATACAAAAAAATGTTTGAAATAAAAGTTGTAGAATTTTACATTCTCTACAACTTTTGTTATATAATGTTTTGCGCTAAAATGCATATTAAAGCCGCAATCTTAAAAAGAAAATATTTTTACGTAAAAACAGCCTCACGTAGAATTTCAGCAAACATGGCGCCAACCCTATCTTGTAGAGAATAAAAAATTGAGTAAACCAGGCGATTTTAAAAAAAATCGTAGGACCAGTTTTTGAGAAAATCGCAAAAAAGTGAAAAATTATACGAATAAACTACTACTTCCGATTGACCGATTTTGATGAAAATGTTCGTGTCGGGTCCGGTAGTGGTATGTAACTTAAGTTTCAAGTTCGTACGATGTTCCGTTCTTGAGATATTCTGTCCACACACAGACCAATCGCTAAAAACATGTTTTTTGGGTTCAGGGGGTCTGAAAACGTATAGATCCGGTGAAAACTCGATTTCGAAAAATCGACATGAAAACAATACTTTCCTCATATAGGCAAGAGAAAGTAAAAAACAAGTCATTCATATAGGTAATTAAAATAAATTGCTCAGTGGCAAGGTTTTTTTATAGGGTCAAAAAGTTGACAGTTCATTATGTACATTAAAAATATTGTGCAAAATACTCACAAGACTTTATTTTACCAATGTAAATAATGAAACATGTAACGCATGTTAAATCATGAGGAAACAATGTAAAATGAAACAAAACCTAATTTTAATCATGAGTGAATGACATTAAATGAAAGTCAAACTCTTTTGCACTTCAAAATACAGAAAATCACCAATTGATACGTATTAAGCTCTGTAGGAAAATATGCTTGAAATGAAAGTGGTAAGTATTTTAACTTTCTACAGCTTAAGTAAGTTGTATACACACACATTTGTGAAATGTATACCAAGATTGTAATTTTAAAAAATCTCATGTTACCAATTTCTGATAAGCAAAGTACATAAAATCGCTAATTGACATTAACAAAGCACTCAAGAAAAAAATTGCTTGAAATGAATGTTGTAGATTTTTAAAATTATTTTATTTCATAATTTACCATAAGAGCCCAACCCCCTATGAGTGTCAGCAGACATGGTGCTTACTCTATCATGTAGTGAATAAAAAATGTAGTTAGTGAGGTGATTTTTTAAAAAATTGTAGGAGCCATTTTTGAGATCACACAACTATTACTTCTGGTTGACCAATTTTGATGAACACGTTTGTATCGGGTCCCTTAATGGTATACTGTGGACAATTCGAACTGGCACAACTCTTGCTCTACGTGTACACACAGTTCCGCATAAAGTACATCCATGACTTATTTTTTCAACAAGGTCTGCAAATTTTAATGTACGCAAATGCCCATAACCTTATTTCAATGTACAAACATACAAATAATTATTTCATTTTAAAATATGTATTTAATTTGTCCCAGTAAAATTTTAAATTATAAATTACAAGAACTAAACTCAAAATGCTCACTAAAACTCTACAGATGCACACAACTAACTAAAAAAATTGATCTATATATATATAATGAACAGAAAATCATATATGAAAACAAATTAGTCTTATCATTAGGTCTGACAGATCTAACAAGAACAGTGAAAACAAAGCATAGTGAATGTGTGTGAGTCGCTCATTGCGATTTTATACTTTTGTGACTGTACCATCGTTGCATGGCGAGAGTTGAAGAGTGGAGTAGATAAACACCGAAGCTGCTTGTGCCAATTCGAATAGTCCAAGGTATATATTACGTAAGTTTCAAGCTTCAACTTTGTACGATATTCCATTCTTGAGATATTTTGTTCATAGACACACAGAACAATTGCTAAAAATTTTTTTTTGGGGGTTCAGAGCCTGTAAACTTGTATATCCAGTGGAAACTGGATTTCAAAAAAAAATTTTTTGTTTTTGTAATTCCTAATTTGTGTACGTTGCAATCTGTTCAATTCAGAACAATAAGCAACCCCATGACCCAATGAGATGAGGATGATGTGTATGACGTGTAAATGAGGTGTAGTCTTGTACAGACTCAGGTCGACCATTCCTGAGAGAGTATGGTTAATTAAACCCCAACCATCAAAGTACACCGGTAACCACTATCTAGCATTCAAATCCGTATAAAAGTAACTACCTTTAGTAGGATCAAAAAATTGACATGAAAATAATACTTTCCTTTTCTACGTATTCACATAGGGCAAGAGACAGTAAAAAAAGGAAATTTGAATACTTTGGACACTTGTTGAAAGGTCAGAAATATAGATTATTGTAGAATATCATGCAAGGTAAAAAAAAACAGATACGTTTGGTCCAGGTCAAAGAAAAACAGAATGGCTAAAATACCTACTATTCTACTTATTTTTAAAAGTTTTGTGCACTTTTTAATACATTTCAATGAATGAACTTATAAAGCAATCCAATAACTTCACTTATTTCCGTTTTTATAGTTTACTAGGTATTGTATCCAACGTTTTGTCACGAGTTTTACAGCCAAGTGTCCAAAATAGAATTACATTTTTTGGCCTAAGAAGTGAGATGAGGTTATACAATTTTGTACAACCACAACTGGGTTTATAATCTTTTACCTACTGAGTTATATTATCTTTCCAATGTGTTTTCTAATATTAGAATTGGATAATTTTGCAGTCTTCATATTCAGATTCTCCATGATTGTATCACGGTCCCTTTCATATAGATAATGGTTCTTTATCACCAGCTATCATGTCCCTCCGTTGGTCTCCTGTTTCTTCTTCCTTGTCAGAAAATTGCTTTCTTTTCTTTTCAACTTGTTAACAAAGCACCAGGTTTCATTTTTCCTTCTCATTGCTCTCTAAAATCTTTTTGCATTATGATGTGCTTTTTTTTGAATAATGAAAAATCGTAATAGAAAAATAAGATAAAATGTATACCAATTCTATAAAATTAATATTATATTATATTAATAAATTAATATGTAGGATTACATATGTTTAAAAATTCCATCGGAAACCCGAGTCTCGCAATCTACTCTACTACAGTGAATTTGAATACATCCCGCCGTGAATAGAATGACAATGTTTAATGGCTGATTGGGTGTTGCAAAGAGACTACCAAGCAGTCCTTGAAATTTAACTATTCAATATAATAAATACTGTAAATATTATTTTCAATTCAATTAAAAAATATGATAACTATCAACTAGGTATAAATTATTTTAAGATAAATAATATGACGCTTTGCAGATATAAACTGCTATTTTCATACATTGATAATAGTTTCATTATATTTAATTTTTCTTCTTATTAAAACGATATTCTCCATTTGTTATATTTTAATTTATTAAAAGATATTTTTTCAAATTTATTTTAATCTACAATAACAGTCTGTAATTTAATTGTTATACAACGTGAAAATTTACTTGAGGAATATTTTTTACGTTTTCTATCTTAGTAGCAGTGCATTCGTTTATAGAAGAGTTACGTCTTTCCGGTGTGTGAGGATTGTTAAGGTAAGTGTTGTTCATATTTAATATAATTTTATCCGTAAATATTGAAGTAATCTTTCTTGCTGTTTATATTTAATATAATTAAACGTCATTATTAAAGATTAAATTTTATGATATTTATCTGAAGCCCTGTGGGAATTCACACGTGATACTTTACTAGGCGGCTTTAGGTCTTGCTGTCAATCCTGTAGGTTGGATTTTCCCCAGTTTATAAAATTAAGTTCAGTATTGTCTTTTTTTGTGATCAATAAGGTATCTGGTTATTTTTTTTTCTTTTTTTGTAGTCAAAATGTCTATATCCGACGATCAGCAAACTCGCCTCATAATCAATTACCTTCCACAAAGCACCACGGAGAAGGAATTGTATGGAATGTTTGTTACTATTGGGCCTGTGGAAAGTTGCCGAGTTATGAAAGATAACAAGACGGGGTATAGTTTTGGATTTGGATTCGTTAATTACACGAAACCAGAAGATGCGTCCCTTGCTATTCAGAGGTTGAACGGCATAGAAGTTAAAAATAAACGTCTTAAAGTTTCTTATGCACGCCCTTCTAGTGATGACATTAAAGATACAAATTTGTACATAACAAATCTTCCTAAGCATTTTTCAGAGGAAGATTTAGATAATCTATTTTCAAAATATGGAACAATAGTTAAAAAGAATATATTGAAAGATAAATTAACTGGACTACCTAGGGGAGTAGCTTTTGTTCGATATGATCGTCGTGAGCAAGCAAATGAAGCCATAAGGGCATTAGATGGATACTTGCCTGATGGGTCTCAAGAAAAACTATCTGTTAAAATTGCTGAAGAACATGGCAAACGAAAAGCAGCTTATTTTGCTGGTTATCAAGCAGGATTTAACCAAAGTAGAGGAGGTACCACAGTAGTTGCTCCAGCAGGTACAGCAAGAGGTAGGGGTGGCCCTGCTAGAAATGGTCCTGCAATTAATAGTCGGCAACTGGTTGCATACCCGCACATATCTTTGGGAGGCCGAGGAGGATTTATAGGAGGTGGAGTTGTACGTCAGGATAAAAATGCAAGGAATAAAATTGGTTACGATGGTTTTTATGGCTATTAATAAACTGTTTATTTTTTTATGAAGTGTTAATGGGCTAAACATTGAACTTTTTCCTTAATCAGTATTTCAGTTTTTGTTTTTTTTTTTTACATGGCACAATTAAAATTTCAGAGCCCCGTTAGAAATTGAGGTAAGAAACCTTTAATAATTATACTGCTGGACAGTTTCATTTACAAGTTGTCATGTTATTTTTTCCATGTCTGTCTGTATTCTGTATATTATTTAATAAAATTTTAATTGCATTTGAATAACTTAGTATCAATTGTTAGTTATTAAACCTGTCTATTGCAGGTCTATATTTAAATATTTTAACTTTCTCAGCAACATTTCTGTTTTGATCTGTGTTATATTATTTAATAACAGCTGTTAAAATTCTTGTCATTAAATGACATTTTCAATGATAGATTTCAATTATAGACTTATTAAACTTTTAAAATATGTAAAACTAATATCAGAATATATTTTAAATTTTACAAAATTCGTGTTTAATCATTTATTTGTTACTAGAATACAGATTGGCAAGCAGGAATTAGTGTTTTTACTTGGTGAAAAATTTTGTAAAATCTGAATTTGTAAATAAAATGTTATGTTTATTACCATTGCTTTATGTAATTAAGTAATTTAGTTTCATGTCTGAAACTAATGTTTTGTTTTCTATTTTTAATGTTTTAACAAGTTAAATTTTATTTTCTTATTAGATTGAATCAAGCATTTTATTGATTACCGTTAATTTTACTTGTGTGTAGGATTTTTTTGTTTTTGTTTAACATGGTTGATCTATGTTAGTTAATATGAATATATTCTTACAATATATTTTTCTATAGAGAAGTCATCATATTTTTGTTGATAAAGATATAAAGTTTGTCAAAACTATAACTAGTTTAATTCGATAGTTGTACATATTATTTAGATGCCTATTAATATAAAAATTATATATTTATGGCAGATATCTCTTATTTTGCTGTTAAGCATATTTATGTTTTTTTGCACATAGTACTATAGCATAGTAGCTTCTATAGGTATTTTTTTCAGCATAAAGCTATGTGTTTGTTCCATATTAGGTTAATTATAGAATTAATACCGAAGTCATTTTAGTTTCGCACTTATGTTTATTTACTTTTACGGTTTTTTTTATTCTTCAGTAGGCATTTCTTTTTCTTTGTTTTATCAATTATGCAGTTTGGTAGCGTATAGTTATGTATGTATATATATTTTTCTATCATTGAGACAAGTTTTTTTTTAATATTGTTTACTATATTATACTTATATATTATATTAAAACATATTGTATTTATTGTATACTGGATCACAGTAATTATTTTGTTTTTTTTTTAATTATAATAAAAATTATTAAACTAATTGAAAAGATATTTTAATTACAAACATGCAGACCTAATCGATAATGGACTATTATTTTAGTCTCGGAACTGTGTTCCGTATCTTGCATGCTAGTATGAATAATGACTATGAGTCAGGTGCATTACACAATATAAATAAGTCAATTATTAGGTTTATATAATGATTTACATTAAGATAAAATATAAAATTTTGGTACTTTTACATTAATGGGGGGGGGGGGCATTCTGTGATTATTAGTCCAAACATTATATCACTGTTATACATTTAATAATTTTTATTTCCAGTAATGAATCATAACATATTGCATTGATTCATCCAAGATAATGGTTCATTGTATATTGTAAATTGATATTATGTAGATCGTTGTCTGTATTATCATGAAATTATGGGATTTACCGACGACCGAGGAAGCTGTTAGTGCCTTGGTGCAGGATTATGGAGTTTTGTCGAAAGTTTGAGTGTGTCTGTCCAGCCGCACTGTTATACATTTAATGATTTTTATTTCCAGTAATGAATCATAACATATTGCATTGATTTATCCAAGATAATGGTTCATTGTATGTTGTAAATTGATATTATGTAGATCGTTGTCTGTATTATCATGAAATTATGGGATTTACCGACGACCGAGGAAGCTGTTTGTGCCTTGGTGCAGGATTATGGAGTTTTGCCGAAAGTTTGAGTGTGTCTGTCCAGCCGCAAATCATGAACACATCACAAATGTAATAGTAAACAATATCGCGGAAGAGTCCGTAATTTATTTAGACTATTAGCGTTTGTATTGCTCTACCACGTTAAAGAATGCCGGTTTTCACCACTTTAAAGTGAATCATAAATACAATTTTGTTGATCCAGAAACCAGAACGTCCATCTGGACTATCGAGCGGTTGTGGGGTAGTGCTAAATGGCGAAACAAAAGACATCGTAGGACGGCTAGACACCATTTGGAGTGATACCTGGCCGAGTTCCAGTGGCGGCTTACAGCTGGAGATGATCTCTTTACTGCGATTTTGGGTGCAATTAAATTCTTCAATCCTCCAGAAATCAATTTATAATATATTTTATTTAGTATATCAGTGTTTAATGAGCAAGTATGCATTTCCAACTGAAATCAGAGTGGCCCTCTGTTAATGTTAAAGTACCATAATTTTTAATGGATATTCATAGTTGTTAAATCTGAAATGCACACGAGTTTGTTTGCCTGTTATTATGTTGTGTAAACAAATTATAATGCTCTACAAAGGTCTGCAAAAAAGATTTTTTTAAATTTTTAATGCTTGAAAATTACTTTGAATTTTTTCACCATGTAAAATATCTAGGCCATGAAATGTACAGTCTGAACCAATCACAGTAAGCATGGATTTTTATTCTCGCCATGCGTGTAACCTGCGAAAAATAATTCTTTTTAAATATTATTATTTATTAGTGGTTTTTGTGCCTACAAAACCTTTTCTTAACCCTAGAAAGCTAAGGTTATCAAAAAGTATCATTAAAGCTAATGTATCGTAAAATTTACGACTGACGGTATGTATATAAAAAAAAATTGTTTTAGGCGAAAAAACTTATTTTTATTAAATACAATTAAAAGTGTATATCTTAAACTAATGTTTAATGCTATGAACGGTTTTCAAAGTTCTTCAGCACACTCAACACAGCACTTTGCACGATGCTCGGCACAAATCGGCTTGTTGCACGCACGGCAGTACACGGACGTCATTCTCCTCTTGGCAGATGGACATATCTTGCAAATCGTTCATGCACCTTGTTCAGGATGACCAACTTGAGGTTTCGGCAATGGTGCACCCAATATATCTGCAATGGATTGCCGGAGTTGCCTTCGTAAATTTGGGGTTTCCAAACGTACCCCTAACCACGGTGCCACTAGTTCATGATGAAGTTCTTTTACAAAATTTCGCCTTGACTTTGGTTTTTGGCCCAGCTTAGCAATGTTGTGAACATAAATAACGTAAGAATTCACCAATATGATGTTTATTATACCGAAAAACCTACAGATTGGCCACCTTCTGGTTTTTTGGCTACACATGTATACGCTAAGGCTAATGAGTCGTAAAATTTACGAGCGCTATTCAAAAAAACGGACTGAAACACTGCACTAATTGCAAATGGAAGCATGACTAGACAGGTCAGTATGGTATATGAGAAGACCGTTATAGACGAATCTATTGCTTGCGACTTCAGGGGGCGGGAACGAAAAAACTGATTCGCGCTCGTAGGAAATACGACACATTAGCTTTCTAGGGTTAATAGAAAACAGTATTAAATACATAATTCAGTAGAACACAGACTTAATTAACCTAAACAAACTTTGATTTGGATCAAAATGGCCATGAACAAATCAGTGTATGCTAACATATTTTGATTAACAGAATTAATATTTTAAAGGGTAACATACAGCATTGAAAAATATAAACATTCATGAAATGAAATGAAATCTAAGCTTTTATTAAAAGTAACTCTAAATTATTTTAGGTATGGTACATCTATAAAATAATTTTTTTTTAACACTGACTTACTCATGCATTGCCAAATTGTGTAACTGTTTTATGCACAAAACTATAACTTAATATTTATGAATAAAGTTAACTTTAAATTACCGTGGCACTGTTTAAATTTCGAAGCAATCTGGTAATTGCTTTGAAATTTGAAACGCCATTTAGTTTTTACTTAAAAAAAATTGGCTTTTGAATAGGGCTTCATATAAATATTTACTGTGAACCAATAATTTCTGAAAAATATTAATTTTTTCCAAAACGTAATCAGATAAGCTTTCTACTGTAAATAACAAAAAAGTACATTAAGAAAAGTTACTGAATTTCTGTACTTAAAATAATTTTGGAAGTGTGAAACACATTAAAATATAGCGCTCTATTTTAGAAAAGATTAGTTTTGACTTGTTACATTACTGGCAATGGTAACACATTCATGCTTTACTGGTGGTTCAATTAACAACTTGCTTTATGGCGAGGTAGTTTACATAGTGAAAAGTTAAGAATGATTTAAATCAAGTTTTTTAATTTTTTTTAGAATTAATTTCAGATTTCTTAAAGAAAGTTAACGTTGTATTATTTATAGGATTATAAGATGTCAAAACAAAATTATTAAACGGGTCTGTTGCATAATTACAGATTTATCTAGGACATAAAATAAGATTAATTTTTTTTCCGATTACAATATGATATAAATATTTTTAAGATAATGATACTTCCAGTAAACACCTTCCATAGCTTTCATTCATACTAATATGCAAGGTACTGTTGTGTATGTTTTGTGTCTTATTGCGTAAACTAGATTAAAAATTTTTAACAATTATTATATCCTGTTTATTTAGATAGTTCTTCATTTTTTTTTTTTTTTTTTTTTTTTTTTTTTTTTTTAGGCCCTCATTGGAGCAAAATTAATCGATTTATAGAAGATCCCTAGTTATTCCTCTTATTTGCCCAGTAGTTCTTCATCCTTTGCGACACTCTCGCCCTATCCTCCACAGTCCAATGTCTGTTTGTCTGCCTTTTAGGTACTTCTGGAAATTTCGTGTTTGGATTTTTGATCTTCTTATATCCTTCTTCTCTGTTCAAAATCTGTGTCTCTGAGATATCCAGGTCCTGCAGATCCTGTTGAACTTCCTCAAACCAGGCGTACTTGACTTTGGTTTTCAAAAAGAAATCCAGTACCTGTCTGGTAAATCTGGATTCTGGCAGTCTCCTAAGATGTCCAAAGAACCCAACTCTTCTCTTCCTCATTATCTCGGAAATTTCCTCATTTTCCCTGTATAGAACCGAATTTGGCAACAACCTATACTCATTGTCTACTCTGTGCTTTTTGTTTATTATTGTTCTGAGGATTCTTCTCTCTGTCCTTCTAAGGTCCTCCATCTTCCCACAGTGCCTCAACCTGCCCAAAGTCTCACACGCATACATTACCACAGACTTCGTGACCGTATTGTAGTGCCTCAATTTGGATTTTATGGACATTGACTTCCTCTTATAGGTGGACCATGTCAGTCTTTGAGCTCCCTTGAGTTTGTTAACTCTTGATTCCATGTTTATTTTTTCGTTTAGATTATATGTGATCACCTCTCCCAAATACTTAAATTTTTGAACTATCCTAATTTTGTGATTGGCTGCCTCCAGATATCTTGGTGTTTCTGTATTTGTGGACATTATTTCCGTCTTCTCAAAGGAGATTCGCATACCGACTCCTGCTGCAATTTCCTGCAGTGATTCTATCTGTTCTTTTGCGTTTTCCCAGTCATTGGAGAAAATTGCCAGGTCGTCGGCAAAGGCTAGGCAGCCCACTTTGATTTTCGTCCCAATTTTCACGCATTTGCAGGTCTTCTTCCATTCTCGAACAATTTTTTCCAATTCTTTCATCCAGTTCTTCATTATGAAGCAATGTTAATAATAAAAAATTTCTAAATTAGTAAATTTTTGTTCGTGTAAAAAGTTAACAAGATTGGGATTGTTTTAGCTTTTTTTTTTAAAAAGTAGATAATGCCAGATACTTTTTGTCGTTTAATACGGTTTTCTCGTACTATTTAGCGATTTACTGAAAATTTGGCTGTTACAGTGCATTTAGATTTTCACAGAATTGGTGATTCACTACATTGTGTAACTTAAGAACCTCTATGAAATTCCATATGTTAATGGATATTAACTTTTGTTTTTTGAATATCATAACTTGGTTCTGTGTACTTCTTAACGACATTTTTTTGTTGGTCGCTGAATATTTCTTAGTTTACTTGAACTGTTGCGTTTATTCGTTATCAATGTAGTGCTTTTTTTAATTAATGGGTTATTAAAGTTACTTGTATTTTAAAGCGAACAAGCGGTGGTACATTTCCCCACGTCAGTTTTGTAATTTGTTCAGATATTGATTGATAAAAGTCACTAGATTGGTAATTATGTTTAAGTTAAATATATTTTGAGGTTATACAAGACATGTTCAGAATGTAAGTACAGTTTTGAAAAAAATTTCTAAAATATTTTTCAATTCAATAGTTTCTACCAACTTTCAGACACTTGTCAAAGCGAGTGATTTTTTTCCAGACCCCTTCCTCAAAGAAACATCATGCCAGTGATGATAGCCATAACTCCACAGCATTTTTCATGTCGTCATTTAAAAGTAACACTCATGCAAAACTATTCTTAAAACTTTTTATCCCAAAGCACCGTTTAACTGTTCCTGTTCTTATGTATTTTCTCATCTACTTTCCTAATTTAGCCATCATCAATACAGAAGGCCGCCCTCTCTGTGCGTTGTTGTGGATGTTTGTTGGCCCTTTATTGAACTATCTAATCCAATTTTGCATCATTCTATCGTTATGGCATTATCAATGTAACTCTTTTATCTGATGATGAATTCCAGCTAGGTTAATGTTACTTGCATTTGAAAACCGGATAACGGAATGAATCTCACAGTCTGTGGGTTAATAAATTTTGTCGTCTGAAGAGGGGATGAACCATTAAAATTAGTGCAAATATGTGAAGCGATGATAGTGTAATATGGCTGGCAGTGAATGGGAACAAAATGAAATTTACTTTCCAACCACACCTTGTATTTCCATTTGTTTATATTTAGCTCATGTTTCATTATGGAAAACTGTTAAGTATTAATATGCAAAAGTGGAAAGGAAATCTTTTAATTTTAAATAAGGCGGAAAAACTGTAAGATTGATATTTGAACAAATCACTGAAATGTAGACTTCAGGGGAAATAAAATGTATTATGTAACAATATGTTTACGTGAAATGTAGTATTTTTTTATTGCGTTTTTTTTTTGACCGATATTGTAGTTAAATGTAAAAGTTAACAATTACGTGGCTGAAAAGGGTTTTGATTTAGAGTACTCGTGGATGGAAGGTTATAGGTTGATTTGAAAGGATTTAAAACTACCTGACATTTTATTGAACTCTAGTCTATATTAGTTAACATAATATGTGGTATTAATTTTTATTATTTTCTCTTACCTATATGAATATATAGGAAGGAAAGTATTGTTTTCATGTCGATTTTTCGAAATCGAGTTTTCACCGGATCTATACGTTTTCAGACCCCCTGAACCCAAAAAACATGTTTTTAGCGATTGGTCTGTGTGTGTGTGTGTGTGTGTGTATACAAAATATCTCAAGAACGGAACGTCGTACGAGCTTGAAACTTAAAACTTAAGTTACATACCACTACCGGACCCGACACGAACATTTTCATCAAAATCGGTCAACCGGAAGTAGTAGTTTATTCGTGACATTTTTCACTTTTTGTGATTTTCTCAAAAACTAGTCTACGATTTTTTTAAAAATCGCCTGGTTTATTTAATTTTTTATTCTCTACAAGATAAGGTAGGCGTCATGTTTGCTGAAATTCTAGGTGAGGCTGTTTTCAAGTAAAAACAAAGTTTTTTTAAGATTATGGCTTTAATATGCATTTTAGCGCTAAAATCTATATAATAAAAGTTGTAGAGAATTTAAAATTCTACAACTTTTATTTCAAACATTTTTTTGTATAACGCTTAGTTTAGCGGTAATTTGCGATTTTCTGTTTTTTTCTCACGAAAAGTGAGAAAAATCGATTTTTTTAAACATTTCGGCCTTAGTATGCATTTTACGACAAAAGTGTATATAATTAAATTTATAGAAAATTAAAAGATCTACAACTTTTATTTATAGCATTTTTCTCTACAGAGCCTAGTTTAGAGAGAAAGAGTGATTTTCCGTATTTCTAAGCCAAACTGAGGTTGATAATCATTTTGCATCATTCACTCATGATTAAAATAAGGTTATGTTTTTGAGGTTAGTTTTTTGTTTATTTCTAATATTTTATTAATAATGTTATGTTTATTGTCAATTATTTGCACTGGCAAGAGAAAGTTGTGTGAGTGTTTCACACCAGATTTTTTTGTTAGTAATACATTTATTCTTTGTACTAATTTACTAATTTGATTGCTATTCAAACAAAATTTTAATATTTAAAGCCTTTAAATAAACCTATAACATTATGAACATTGTCAACTCGTTACAGAAAATTTTAGGAGTATTACATAAAAATCTGGTGTGAAACACTCACACAACTTTCTCTTGCCAATGCAAATATTGAACAATATAACCTAACATTAGAAATAAACAAAAAACCAACCCCAATAAACAAACATAACCTCATTTTAATCATGAGTTAAAGGCGCAAAATTAAAATCAACCTCATTTTGGCTTAAAAATAATACGGAAAATCACTCTCGCTTAATTAGGCTTTGTAGAGAAAAATGCTCTAAATAAAAGTTGTAGGTCTTTTAATTTCCTATAAATTTGATTATACACTTTTGTCATGGAATGCATAGTAAGGCTGATATAAAAAAAAATCAATTTTTTTTACATGTTTTCGTGAGAAAAAACAGAATCGTTAATTACTGCTAAACTAAGTGGTATGCAAAAAGTTGTAGGATTTTAAATTTTCTATAACTTTTATTATATACATTTTTGCGCTAAAATGCATATTAAAGCCGCACTCTCAAAAAAACAATTTTTTTCGTGAAAATAGCCTCTCCCAAGAATTTCAGTAAACATGGCGCCTACCCTATCTTGTAGAGCATAAAAAAATGTAGTAAAGAGGCGATTTTAAAAAAAATTGTAGGAGCCATCGTTGGAGAAAATCGCAAAAAAGTGAAAAATTACACGAATAAACTACTACTTCTGGTTGACCGATTTTGGTGGAAATGTTCGTGTCTGGTCCGGTAGTGGTATCTAACTTAAATTTCAAGTTCGTACGATGTTCTGTTCTTGAGATATTCTGTTCACACACACAGACCAATCCCTAAAAACATGTTTTTGGGTTCAGGGGGTCTGAAAACGTGTAGATCCGGTGAAAACTCGATTTCGAAAAATCGACATGGAAACAATACTTTCCTTCCTATGTATTCATATAGGCAAGAGAAAGTAATAATAATAATAATTTTATTTCCATTATACTCGTATTACACTGCACAGGAGAAAAATGGTTTACCATTGCCTTCATCTTAGCCTATCTATAAAAATATTGCCACTAGTGCTTCAGTTTGAAGCGGTGACAAATGTAGGAACTACATAATATTGTAAATAACAATTTACATCGAGGATTGTTAAGATTGTTGAGTAGAAAATACAGGGAAAGTATAATGTAAGAAATGCAGAGCCAAATTTTAAGTGTTCTTAATGTTGTAATTGTTATTTTTCCATATTTGTGTGCTAGCCTACACTTCGGGTGAGGATGCACAGTCCATTTGATTGGATGTGAAGTTGGGCAAAGACTGCAGAAGTAATTTTACTCCTAGTATTCACTTGTCCCACCGGATTAGTTTAGTGGTAAAGCCGTCATTGCTGTAAGTCAGCTGTTTTAACAGCTGATGTACAAAGATTAAGGTTCGGTGGTTCAAATCCTTGTAAATGTAATTACTTCTGTACGGATTTGAATACTAGATAGTGGTTACCGGTATATTTTGTTGATGGTTAGGGTTCACTTAACCATACTCTCATAGGAATGGCCAATCTGAGTCTGTACAAGACTGCACGTCATATACATATCATCCTCATCTCTTTGGGTCGCTTATTGTTCATAAATTAAACAGATTATGACGTACACACATTAGAGATTAAAAACAAAACAAAAATTCACTTTCATCAAGTTCAAGATAATATCTTGAACTTGTAGAAATACATATTATGTATTTCTACAACTCACTTCATCACTATTTCCGATAGAACAAACTACAGTTAAATAAACCTTTCTTGTCTCAGTTAATACTTCTGTATCAATACAGTGTAATAAAAGTTTCGCGATTTTCTATCAGTTTTATGCAGCTCGTGCCCAAGTTTTACTTTGAAAAATCCTATTGTCCCAAGTCTAGGCGACTACTGAAATTGTAAATAAAGTACAAATTGCATTTGTTTTTTTTTTGTTCTTTAAGTTAAATACTTGCATTAGTTGCGGGACGAATGTGGAATCAACATGATGGTTACAAGTGTGAAGTCCCATTGATAAATGTATAAAATGAATATTAAAATTCAGCAATTTTCTTTGTATTTAACTTTTAAGTATACTTTATTCAGTGTTTACATTAGTAAAAAACAACTAACTTAAATTTTTTTTTTCTTAATTTATGTAAGTTGCAATCTGTTTAATTCTGAACAATAAGCAACCCCATGACCCAATGAGATAAGAATGATGTGAATGAGGCGTAGTCTTGTACAGACTCAGGCCGACCATTCCTGAGAGAGTATGGTTAATTGAACCCCAACCATCAAAGTACATCGTTAACCACTGTCTAGCATTCAAATCCGTATAAAAGTAACTACCTTTACTAGGATTTGAACCAGGAACCTTCGTCTCCAAAAATCAGCTGTTTAACAGCTGATTTTGGCGACTACTTTACCTCTAGACCAACCCGGTGGGTTATTTAACTTAGATGGACAAATTTTAAATAACTTATGGTAGGTGTGTTAGTTCATGAACTTTTATTTATGGCGGTAAATATAGATATAAGTTTTAGTTTAGGGAAATTAAGGTATTATTTTGAAGTACTTTCCAAGATGTCCACATTATTCAGGATGCGCGTTTTACTATTAATTTATCTCGGTTTAGTTGATGCTACTTAAACAAGCCCGTGCTCGAGTTGGAACCAATTTATCTTTTTTTTTTAATAATGTAATCTGTATATTGTAATTCATTTCAATTTTGCAGTCGTTCAGTCATCTATGTGTGTGATCAGCCAACTTATGTCTTAACGAAATGGTAATTTTTTTTTTGTTTTTTTTATCTAATGTAAATTATTTTTTTTATTGTACGTTTGATGTTAATTATTTATGTTAAATTGATGCTGAAACTGCAATAATTGTTAACGATTTAATTGCTTTAAAACCTGTTAATTCATTAAAATATGTGTTCGCTAATAAAAAATAAAAAAATTGTATATTTTATATCTGAATGCGATCTAAAATGTTAAGTTGGAATCAATCGACACAACGGCAGTATTTGTTAGCTATCTTAGGTTAGTTATGGATTATTAATAGGGGAATGTTGGCTTTAATTAATTATTAATGACAGCAGTAATGTAGGCAATAAGATTTCAAAATGGATTTTAAATATCCAATTATGTATCTTAATGTACAGATTTAAGAAACTAAATACTTGCGAAAAAGTATTGCATGCAATATTGTTATGTTTGGTTAGGTTTGTTTAATTCAACGTAGTCAGTGTATGGAAATTTATTCAACTGATGACAGTATTTTGTGCAGTTTTTCTTCTGTGATCTGTTTACAATAACATAATTATTTGAAATGCATCAAGTATTTATATCAGTATTAACAACTTTTTTCACATTGCAGTGGCTTTATAGACAATCTTATCAATTATTGAACATTTACAGACCTATTTCTTTTGGTCTGTAATTCAAAATTAATTTAGAAACGTCAGTTCAGTTCCTGGGTGTTCGTAGTTACTTTGTTTAAATAAAATTCTGAAGCTGATCTTCAAAATTTAATTGTAAATACTAATTAAGGAATACGTTGATTTTAGTTTAATACTTTAATCAGAGTGTTGTTTACAGGTGGTGTGAAATTGCACGATGAAGCAAATCGTTGTTAATCAAACTGTTAAAATCCCACGTGGGCTTACAGTCAAAGTCAAGTCACGTGCGGTCACCGTCACAGGTCCAAGGGGTGTCCTGAAGAGGTCCTTTAAACATCTATCCCTCCATATTCATATGGTCAGTCCTAGATTATTGAAGGTAGAAAAATGGTTCGGTACAAAGAAGGAATTGGCCGCTGTACGAACTGTTTGTTCTCACATTGAAAACATGTTGAAGGGTGTTACAAAGGTATGCAACGTGGGCTACTGCCATTCATTTTCATAATAAATGTAAATTAATATCATTTTTTTCTATGTATGTGGGATTGCAGCTGAATTGTTGGGCGTTTAACCTCTATTGTCAATGCCTTAAATTTGTGATTTTTAGGCTTTGACAAGAGATGTTGCCTTTTATAGATGCATTATGGTTCTAGTAGTACAAATTAGTTTTTTTTTTAACGTTCGACTGTTCTGCAATTACTGCTAATGCAGACGGTGAATGATGAAATGATTTTTTGTAACTTATGAAAAAATGCTGTGCCTGAATGGGATTCGAACCCAAGACCGCATGATGAGAGGCGAGCACGGTACCAACTTCACCAATGCGGCCGGCGGAATTAAAGTGGTGGGAGTTAGGCAGTAACCACTTTAGTGTTGGAACCAAAAAAAAGAACATTCTATGGTATCATAATTTGTGAAAACATTAGTCTTTTTTACAAAGTTGTAATTTTTGATTGATTTAGTTTTCAAGATTTGAATAGTCGACATCTATGAACATTGTATGTTACAGTACTTTTAATAGAAAAGTAAATAAAATTATGTGAATTAGGCATAATAGTAACAGACAGGCAGACTTCAGTTTTCTCCTATTACCAGTGTTTAACCATTCCATAGCTCATATCCCACATTACTAACTTTGCTACTGTCACATGGAAGTACGCTGTAAATCTATCCACTCTTCTCTTCTTGTCGACTTCTCTTCTTGTAAACATACGTATGGAATTGTGGTTGTGTTTTTATTTTTAAAGTCGCATCAGCTGCTTGGTTATTAGCGACTACGGTGGATTATGTAACTGTAACTGTGAGTTGACTTATGAAAATTTCCAGACCCTGGCCGGGAATGGAACCAGAGACCTCAGTGTGGTAGGCTAATGCGCTAACCACTATGCTACGGAAGTGGGCTCTGGTTGTTTGTTATTACAAATATTTACAAAATAAATAAATTTCTAATATTTATCTATGAATGTTTTATATATTATTTCTTTTATTAATTAATGGTTCTTAACCAGAGTGGTGTTTGGGAATTGGGCGTAATAGAATCAGACAGGCGAATTTCTCTTCCTTCCTTTTCAGTTTGCTTCCGCCTATGGAATACGCAAACACCTATTAATGTTTGCTTATTCCATAGCTCATGTGCCTTCTAGCAATCTTATCTGTGCAGATATTTTCTCTTAATGTAGTGCTTTTTTGTTTTCCCTTCATTTGTAAGAAGTTTGTAAACCCAGAAAATATTTAATACTTTGCAGTTGAAGAAGTGCTTGGTAAATTAATTGTATGATTAGTGTGTTCAACAACCCCAAAGCACCACTGAAGCACAACAGAATTTTTTAGTAAAAAATGTTTACTCACATTGCTAAAATTCAGTTTATAATATTGATATTTAACATTTTCTTTGCTCTATTTCACAACTAATATCCCAACCACTCGCACAAAAACATGCACTTATATAATTTTTTCCGATACACGTTATACGTACTTAAAATGTTTGTCGAATTTCGTAAACGAGAACACATGCGGTATTAAAAAGTCAGGTTATAAACAGCCATGAGTTTAAAGTCACTTGGATCATGTCATAAACGCATCTATTGTAGCAAAATTTTTCTATTTGAAACTTAGTTCAAAATTTTTAAAAAAAGTTGGCAGTATAGGTATCAGATGAATTAATGTGGTACAACTACGCATGCGCTCAAAGGTCTTTACTGTTATAATCCAAATCTGAAAACATACTACAGTCGTTATCTTGCTTGTTAGTTTACTGCGTGCATAAACGCTTGCTCACAACAATGAGTAAAATTATACAATATTATTGGAATGGTACGTATGGTATGTGCGAGTAAGAGTGTTATGCATTCTCTCACTTCCACGGCTAGGGGACTTTAGTTCATCTGAATACTGTACGTGTGCATTTAGAAGCCAAATTAATTAATACAGGAATGCTCATATAGCAGAAAATTTCAAAACAATATACAGTAGTTATTGGATACAATGACCTATCAGTTATTGTGACAAGTATTTGATGGAAAAGTTGGTCTGCTATTACGTCCAATAAAAAAAATATATCGTTTACAATGACGTTTTTAAAACCACATCAGTTTTTGTGACAACTGTATGAATTTTCAACTATGTCGGTTATCTGTCAATAGTACGAGTCAGTATGTTACTCATTGTTTTGTCTTGTTTTAACACGTTTTTTTTTTAAATGGCGTTAATGTCAACATGCATTTACAGTAGTTTGTATCTGAAGTTGGATTACTAATAGGCCTATGTTTATCTTTTTGTGTCTTAAATACAGCACTGATCTACAGTTTTATTGTCCTGTTTATTTAAGTTTAGTTCATATCTTTTGTGTAAACCCATCCGTTACATTTGTGGTTTATACAAACTTAAGTATGGTGTCAACACAAATACATTTTACAGTGGTGGAAAAAGCGCACATTATTTGATGTTTTAAAAACGGTGAAACAAACGGGCGTATTGCAAAGGAGTTCATCGTTGGATACTCCGTAATATCCGCTATTTGTAAAAAAGGGGGAAAATTCAGAATAGTTTTGATGAAGGTAAAGAGACTTCGGCTTAGTCAAAAAAAAAAATGTAGAGTTTTTTTTTAATGGTGTACTTCACAATGGGCAAACAACATGACTATACTTGGACCTTAAGAAAAGGCCATCGGTTACAGTGAATTGAGCTTAAAGTGGCCGGAAAAAGCCAGTCTCTTGGTGGTCACGGTATCTGATAACTACTGTATTTTCAGGCTTGCTATACACTCAGGAATGCAGAAACGAGTAAATTTGGGCGTTCCACTTAAAAGCATTGATGGGTTCATCACATTTCTGGTTTTTTTTCACTAATAGTATTTTCTCCTACATGTATAATGAAATAGTTTTCAATACTCAACAATCATGCCTTAAACTGAATGTACTTTACTGAAGACTTATCATCAAGTACTACATTCTGTGTTGTTTAATAGAAGCATTGTTTTATGACTGTTATTAATTCATTAGCAGTATTCTTTGTCTTTGGTGTCAACAACGCCATCAAGTGATTAATTACAATTCTGGTGCTCTATCGTGAACTCTACATTCAAAAGCGTCAGCATACTTGTGTTTTTCCAATCTCGAATAATATTCTTTAACAGGGGTTGTCCATTGCATTTAAAATATTTTGAAGTAGTGTAGTCTATTAATTAACTTGGTTTACACTTACAATTTAAGTCAGCTTTGTTAAGTAAAAGACTGATTAACTATTGTTTTTCTTCAATAGTTCACTTGCTTTTTGTGAGAATTTCACTTAACTTTTTCACTGAACAGAATTAGTACTCTAGAATTAATAGTTGTTTTGTTTATTGTGCTGGTATTTTTTCAGTCTTAATGTTATTCAGCCATAAGCATTTAATGATAGAATTAACGTATTAACGAAACATCCTTACATTATCAATAGAAATTCAGTTTTTTTCCTTAAATTATTATTAAAGTTTTTGTGGTAATATAATTGAAAGGCTTTGTGTACCACAGTTTATTATTTTGGGTATTTGAAGCTGTTATAATTAATTTGAGGTAATGCATTTTTAATAATTACCAAAATTTACCCACCATATTTGTTATAAAAATTTTAATTAAGTTACTTAATCTTAAAATTTGTGTAAAAATTTTTTTTTGGCCAGGGCTTTTTGTACAAGATGAGGGCAGTATATGCTCACTTCCCCATCAACTGTGTCACAACAGAGAACAACACAGTTATCGAAGTACGTAACTTCTTGGGTGAGAAATACATCAGACGAGTGAAGATGGCACCAGGTGTAACAGTTACAAATTCTCAAAAGCAGAAGGATGAACTTATCGTTGAAGGCAACAGCATAGAAGATGTCTCAAGATCAGGTAAATATTTTTTTTTTTGTAATCCCTAATGTGTGTACGTTGCAATCTGTTCAATTCAGAACAATAAGCAACCCCATGACCCAATGAGATGAGGATGATGTGTATGACGTGTAAATGAGGTGTAGTCTTGTACAGACTCAGGTCGACCATTCCTGAGAGAGTATGGTTAATTAAACCCCAACCATCAAAGTACACCGGTAACCACTGTCTAGTATTCAAATCCGTATAAAAGTAACTACCTTTACTAGGATTTGAACCAGAAACCTTCGTCTCTGAAAATCAGTTGTTAAACAGCTGATTATGCGACGACTTTACCTCTAGACCAACCCGGTGGGTTAGGTAAATATTAATGCTCAAATTTTATCATTTTTCTTCACATTTATATTTAAATGTGAAGAAACACCTTCGTATTTCATGGCAGGCTAAACTTGGAAAGCATTTTTATTTGATCACACATTCAAAGCCAAATTACGACTACAAATAAAACCAGTGAGTATTGTACTAGTGATACGGGCAATTTATAACCTGAATGTATTGTAAGGTAAAGTAGGTAAAATATATTTCTTAAAAAACCTGTTCACAGTGTAATTTTTGTGAAGTTCACATATTTTTCCTTGTAGAAACTGGTGTGACATTTATATTTTGGATTGAAATATATATTTTTCTAACCACCAGAATACGGTAACATAAAACACTTACCAATGTTTATAGCGCTTTCGTGTATCTTGTACACATCTTCAGTAAATTAAAATTTATATCAAGTCAAAATTTAAAACTTCCTGCTCCTACCATGGTAGATAAGGAATAGTCGATTCTTGTATTTAAAACAGTCTTGCCAACTTAATCAGTTGATTGTCGTATTCAATCTGTGTGTTCATTAATTTTTCCCTGCTATTGTATTTATAAATATAATATTTTTCCAAAATTTCAATTTCATTTTGTCTGTATATTTGTGCAAACTTTATAGTTTTTATTGCAATTTTATTTTTATTGTTGCATATTTCGGAACTATGTTATATTTTAGACACTTTTTGTTAAAATTTATACTGAGAATCGATTTTAGAAGTTTTATATTCAACTTATAAAATTTAAATATCATCTTATCTATTCCTTATCTACCATGGTAGGAGCAGGAAGTTTTAAATTTTGACTTTATATAAATTTTTATTTACTGATGTGTACAAGATACACGAAAGCGCTATAAATATTGGTAAGTGTTTTATGTTATTGTATTCTGGTGGTTAGAAAAATATATATTTCAATTTTAAATAATACGGCTGTTTAAAAATCCTACATAGGATGTTTAATAAAATAATATATTTTGGATATCTTGTAATTTTTTTAAATTTTGATAAAAAGAAAAAGTAAAGGATGATATCATATTTTAGGTACCACACCTGATACTTGACTGCATGATACTATTTTATATTGTATGATAGTGATTGATAAGAAGGTGGGTTCATTAATCACAAAATTTTAAAATTATGTTAGTTACAGCCTGATTATTCAGGATCCTCATGGCTTTCATTTGGTGAAAAAAATTTTGAATCGGTTTGATAGTTTAGAGATTACTGAAACTATCAGACTCCTTGAACCCAAAAAACATGATTTTAGCAATAGGTCTTTGGGTGTGTGAACAGAACATCATATGAAGTTGAAATTTGAAACTAAGTTAGAGCAGACGCCAAATAAGCTTGCCGTTTTCTTGAATGCGCAGAAGGTTTATTTTGGTAATGGCTCATTCGGTTGCATCAGCGAGTGGTGGGGTTCAGTGCTGTACTAAGTGTGATCAGAGTCATGTCGCTCGCAACGTTATATATCAGCTAACCTGAAAACAGTAGTCTGTAATGTGTTGTATGTGGTAGGCATTAAAAATTTTACTTTCTCTTGCCTATATGAATATATAGGAAGGAAAGTATTGTTTTCATGTCGATTTTTCGAAATCGAGTTTTCACCGGATCTATACGTTTTCAGACTCCCTGAACCCAAAAAACATGTTTTTAGCGATTGGTCCGTGTGTGTGTGTATACAAAATATCTCAAGAACGGAACATCGTACGAACTTGAAACTTAAGTTACATACCACTACCGGACCCGACATGAACATTTTCATCAAAATCGATCAACCAGAAGTAGTAGTTTATTTGTGTAATTTTTCACTTTTTTGTGATTTTCTCAAAAACTAGTCTACGATTTTTTTAAAAATCGCCTGGTTTATTTAATTTTTTATTCTCTACAAGATAAGGTAGGCGTCATGTTTGCTGAAATTCTAAGTGAGGCTGTTTTCACGTAAAAACAAAGTTTTTTTTAAGATTACGGCTTTAATATGCATTTTAGCGCAAAATTCTATATAATAAAAGTTGTAGAAAATTTAAAATTCTACAACTTTTATTTCAAACATTTTTTTGTATAACGCTTAGTTTAGCGGTAATTTGCTATTTTCTGTTTTTTTTCTCATGAAAATGTGAGAAAAATCGATTTTTTTAACATTTCGGCCTTAGTATGCATTTTACGACAAAAGTGTATATAATTAAATTTACAGAAAATTAAAAGATCTACAACTTTTATTTAGAGCATTTTTCTCTACAGAGCCTAGTTTAGAGAGAAAGAGTGATTTTCCGTATTTCTAAGCCAAACTGAGGTTGATAATCATTTTGCATCATTCACTCATGATTAAAATTAGGTTATGTTTATTGAGGTTAGTTTTTTGTTTATTTCTTATGTTTTATTACTAATGTTAGATTTATTGTTAATTATTTGCACTGGCAAGAGAAAGTTGTGTGAGTGTTTCACACCAGATTTTTGTATATAAGATTTTTACAATTGAATGTTTGTAACGTCGTTAATAGATGATGATTTACATTGTTCAGTGCTGTGGTTTATTAGGCATTTACTAAGTACTAAGGTACTAATACACGAAGTGTACCAACTGAATCTGAACTGTTCACGCAGCTACACTGGCAAGCTTATTTGGCGTCCGCTCTATGTAACACTAGAGGATGCGACATGAATATTTTCTACAAATTCGGATTACTGGAAGTAGTAATTTATTTATGCAATTTTCCTACGATTGTTTTTTTTTTTATCGTCTGATTTACTACTTTTTTATGATGATCTACAAGATAGGGTAAGCGCCGTGTTTGCTGAAATTTTTGGGGAGGCTGTTCTGTTGTAGAAATTTTTTTTTTTTAATTGTGGCCGTAATATGCATTTTATAATGCTTTTCACCTGTTGATGAGTTCTGCTGTTCCACCAATTTTCACAATCGGAACGTTTGCCACCTTTTTCAAATTGTACGAGTGTTTCAGCCTGACAAACATATTACGCGCGCGCATGCATTTAACACATTCAACGCTGAGCAATTATGAGGTATCTCTCCCGTCGGACTGATTACTTGTGCAGTGTGTTCTCCGCTTGCTTTATGTACCCCCTACAATTTATGTTACTTATGTTTTATAGATTTATTTTATTAGTGACCTATACATGGATTTATGTTTGCTAAAAACATAATAAATGTAAACAATTCAATGTTTTTTAGGTTTATTTTCGCCTGTTATAATAAATGTACTTTTTGTTTGAATTTTTCCATTTATCTTTACGATTTACGCGTAATATCGTATATAATTTTAAACTACAAATAATATACTTTAAAAGTAGGCTAAATCTAAAAATGTAAGCTATTTTGAATTGATACCTGCAAAGATACTAAAGATACTAAATTCACGACTTCAACTGTACCCTGAAACACCCTTAAAAATACTAAACGAGTAGGCCTATACTACACGAGGGTAGAAGATCGTATGACGAAATGTCAAAAACGAACTGCAAGGTTACAAAGAAAACCCCTTTCTGAAGGCTATATAATAGCAACAAACTGATATCCGACAGGCGGTGTCCCTCCGGAATTACTTAAAATGATAACAAAACAGAACCCGCTAGGTGAGACGGCAGCATGGCGGTAACACCTACCAATGACCCACTAGGCGAGTCTCTAGCACTGAATGTGTTAAGAGTCACAGTAGTTGACTCAGTGTCTTCCATCTCGTACTGTACACATCGTTTATAGAGCGCGTTTACATGCAATGCTTTATAATACAGTCAGCTGATTGTATGTTCATGGGTTATAATTGTTATTGAAAGACCAAAAAAATGGCTGACAAAATATATAACAGAACTACGAGAGCAAGTGTTGGCATCATTCAGTAATCAGTAACAGTTTACTGGTAGATGCTCTTGAAGTAAATACACATGTTAACATAGAGTCCGTTGTGCAGTTCTTGAATCAAATGTTATTAACAGTTAATGGGAAAAAGTGTCAGTACTTGCAGTTTAAAAATAAACATAACGTTAAAGAAAGTAGAGAAGTGGATGTATTTATTCATAATAATAGTTTAGAGCATGTAGAAACAGTGAAGTTCCTGGGCATACATCTAGATAGATCTTTGTCTTGGGACTTCTATACCAATCAAGTTTGTAATAAAATATCATCTGGGGTATTTGCACTAAAACAAATTGCCAGATTAAATGATAAAAAATTACTAATGGCAGCTTATCATGGCCTCATTCTGTCTCATATCCGTTATGGTATTTTAGTATGGGGTAATTCTAGCATGGGTAATATAAAAAGGGTTTTTAAAATTCAAAAGAAAGCTATTAGGTGTATGGTGGGAGCTAACCAGCTAACCTCATGCAGGCCACTATTTAAGGAGCTTAAATTGCTTACAGTTCCCTGTCTCTACATTTTTGAGTTGATTATGTATGTTAGGCAAAATAATTTTATCCAGAATTTCAATGTTCACAATAATAACACGAGAACCAGGAATGATTATTATGTGGCTAATGACTCCAAAAGATTGTTTGAACAAAAACCTACTTGTGCAGGGAGAAAATTCATGAATAAATTGCCCCAATTTTTAAAATGTTGTGAGGATTTGAATTCCTTTAAAAAAAAATTTAAAAATTACTTGATTGGTGAAACTTTTTATAGTGTACAAGAATTTTTTTCTTGATAGTAGCGATACATTGCGTGATTCTTACATGTATTTCAGGTGTTATATCTGACGACATATCCTATATTCCTCCTGGAGTCTCCAGGGCACAAAAAAAAAAATTGCTGGCAAGTGATAGGCTTGCTATGAAGTGGGTAGAGGGCAATGCGTGCGTTCAGAGCTGAAATATAGTATAGAGCAAAAGTGTATATAATTTAAATTGTATAATATTAATCATACAACTTTTATTTCCAACATTTTTTAGTACAACGCTTAGTTTAGCGGCAATTAGTGATTTCTTTTTGTTCCTTTTAAATCTGTAAATAATTAGATTTTTTGAATTGAATAATAATTTTTAATTCAATTTAAAAAGACTACAACTTTTAATTTAAGCCTTTATCTCTACAGAGGTTAATTTTCATTTTGCGTCATTCACGCGTGATTAAACGTAGGTTTATTATTCATCGACTACATTGGCAAGAGAAAGTCGTGTGAGTGTTTTACACACAGATTCTTTGTAATGTTATTATAGATGACAAATTATATCTGTTTGACATACAATTGCTAAGGGTTGTCTGTTGCATTTTGAAATTTTCTGAAGTAGTGGTTTCTGTATCAATTGTGTTTGTACTTAACATATGACAATCTTGTTGAGTAAACAACGAAAGTTTGTTATGGCTATTTTCAATAAATCAGCTTTTGTGAGAATTTCAGTAAGCATATGTTTCACTAAATTTAGGGGGATAAAAAATTATTCCAGCGTTCGTTGCCTCTTGAATTAATTAACACGTTCAGCGCTACAGACTCGTTAATGCATTCTACTCAAATATTTATTTTTACAGACGGCAGGCAGCTTGATTGATGATTGTATTGTTTGTCTCGTAGATCCTCAGTAGACCTTTGTACTTTATAGGGTAGACCTTCACTATCTCTGCATATAAATTTTTAGTGGAATTTTACCTTTAGTTTTTTTAGTTGTCTGATTTTAACTCGTGAACTTTTTGGTTTGTTAATTTAAAATTATTTTAAATTTGTGTGAACTTTTTGGTTTGTTAATTTAAAATTATTTTAAATTTGTGTGAGTTTTCACACAAAATTTAAAAAAAATTAATATTAACCCTTGGTGGGCTTCAAAAAACCATCCTGATATTCACCTAGGGTTTATTTTTTTAATTTTCTTAAGAATTTTGTGAATTTAATTTTAATGGTAGTTGGTCAAATAAGTAGTAATTGTAAAAAAATCAGCCTTAATTTTTATCACAATGAGTCAGTAGGTGTCTGTAAGCAGTCATGTTTTATAATAAAATCCACATTCTGATCCTAATTTATACAAAACTTAATTTTCTCTCATATTTTTGCTATAGATTTTAAAAAAAACACTAATAGCTAATCATTTATGTTATTATAATTAGAGATAGTTATATCAAGACGGAAAAAACTATGGATAACAATGATAATTTATATGACAATTGTCACTGTTTACGCTTTCCAAATCATTAAAAATGTCATCGTATAAGCACTCGCGAATTTCATTTTCATTAAATTACTAGTTGAAGCCATAGTTCAAAACAAATCAATGAATAGCACCAGTATTTTTACCACGATAAACATGCACAGAGTAATGTTAGGTTAACTCGCATGTTTACAATGGCATTCAATGTCCCCATCAAACTGCAAGTTGATTTTACATTTTTTACAATCTATATACGTTCCAAAGAGGTTAAAACGAAACTTTTTTGCATTTAAACGATACCTGTTGGCCATTATAAGAACTAATATTTATTATTAGTTTAAATACAGTTTTTTGTGGATATATCCATTAACCGCCCGGTGGTGAAGTACTGCCTTGCAGATATATCCATAAACCGCCCAGGAAGGGTTAATGTTGTTTTTTTATTGTTTTAAATTTCACTGAAGTTATTTCTTTGTAAAACATTTACAAAGAACCTTAGTTGCTCATAGATCACTGAGGAAGAGTTGATAAAATAATAATTTGGTAATTACTATTACAGATTTTTATTTTGTTCTTTAAAGACAAAGAAAGTAAATTTACTTGCTGCCTGTTGGCTGGAATGTTGTCATATGATAATATCAGAATCCTCTTCTTATTGAGCCCTCCAACCGGAGGTTGGCAATTATGACTGCTATTCAGACCTTAGACACTGCACCTTTGAGTAGCTCCGCTGAGTTACAACAAAATCGGTTGTGAAGATTTTTCAACCAAGGAATTTTTCTCCTTCCGACATCTCTCTTCCTCTGAACCGTGCCATTTATTAACATTTTCAGGCCTGAAACTTTGAACATGGATTAACACCTAGATCCTGGACGTTTTTAACTAATTTTACAGATAAATTACCACGATCTGAATAGTCTTACCTTAAATGTATTTTATCCATATTGTAGATCAAAGTTTCTTCGTTCTAGTGATTTATTACACTTGTATATTGTACACTGTTAATAACTGAACAAATTTTTTCAAAGCAAGCCCTATTTGGTGAAAAAAATCTTCATCGGATGAATCTAAATTCAATCCTTCATTCAACATTTCTAATAATTTCAAGTCTGTAAATGTTTTACGCGACATGGTTTCGAAATAACAAAGAAATATGTCAACATAAATACTACACAACACGTTATAACTTATAAATACGGATGCACTGCTAGTGAACCACACACATAATGTAATAGGAAACAACAACATAAACATGCTGCCATTACAATTTGGTTAGCTACAAAATTTTTCGTAATGTGGTGCTATCTGTGGTAGGAATTGTTACTAAAATGTCAAAGGAACACGTAGTATTTGCCTACAGACGTAATAGTTACTTAGTTTTCATATAAAACTCATAGAAATGAAAGGACGTATGACATAATTCGTTAGGACCCGGCGGTGAAATTGGAGTGACCTCACGTACGTCCGTAGGCCCGAATGAGTTAATAAGTGAAATATTTCATATCTTGGTCCACGCATAATATGTGACCCAGGTATTCCATTTTCCTTTTTTGGATGGTGTAAACAAGTTCCTTTCTGTTCCCATTTGCCACAAGACTGTCTCGTTGGGTATTATAACTGTCCAGGGTATTTTTTAGCATGCGCTTGTACAACTTAAGCTCTTAATGCATTTATTCTCTTGTTAGTTGTTTTCTTCTATGTCCAAGCTTCTGAACCATATAACACTGTCAAGGTGTAACATCGAACCAATATAATATCAGAATAGAATGGATTGATAGGCTGGTGGAAAGGTTTTGTGTCTGCTTGTACATGCATCATAATGCTGGATTTGTTAAATCAGTGATTGGTTTTTGGCTGTTGTTCAATCTCTCTCTTTGTTTAATTGCTTGAGAATAAAATAGTAGTAGTTATTTTACATTGAGCCCATTTGCTGTTTTCTCCAGGCAGCACACGGATCTAAGATTATGAACTGCCATTTGCATTTGGCTAATACCTAGTAATGCTAAACCTAGTAAACCAATGTTACCTAGTAATATTAATGGATAGACGTGAGTAATTTGACATTAATGGACAAAAGCCAATATCTAATGAATGGTTTATTTTGTCCAATTAATTTGTGGGCGATAGTTTCATCATCATGCAGTTTTTTGTGATTCAATTTTTAATTTAAGTTGCCTGTTGGTTCTGTTTACAATGGCCTTTATATGGTTATAAAAGTATACCTTGGACAATTCGAATTGGCACAAGCAGCTTTGGTGTTTATCTACTCCACTCTTTGCCCCTCGCCATGCAACAACTGTACAGTTACAGAAGTATACAATCGCTACTGTAATGTGCGACTCACGCACGGTCAATACTCTTTTGTTTTCAGTTACTAATAATTTGTCAGACATAATGATGTGGCTAATTTGTTTTCATATATGATTTTCTGTTCATTTTATATTCAGACCAATTTGTTTAGTTAGTTGCATGCGTCTGTAGAGTATAGTTTAGTGAGTTTTTGCAGTTTATTTCTTGTAATTTATAGGCTAATTTAAATTTTTACTAGGAGAAATTAAATACATATTTTAAAATAAAATAATTATTTGTATGTTTGTATATTGAAATAAGGTTGTAGGCATTTGTATACATAAAATTTGTAGACCTTGTTGAGAAAGTAGGTTATGGATATACTTTATGCGGAACTGTTTGTACACGTAGAGCAAGAGTTGTGCCAGTTTGAATTGTCCACAATATACTAGCTGATAAAAATTTATGATTTTTTTTAATGATTAGTGCATTAATTATTTTAATTAGAGTAATTAGTTTTATTTTGTTCATATCAAGTTTAGCTAGTGGTTTTTTTAACAGGAGGCAGTTCTTATCGAGTTCAAATAGGTAACACCAAGCGCATAGGAATACAATTTTGTTGTTTTGAAGAACTCTGGTGTTAATTTTGTATTTAGGAAGTTTTGATTCTTAGTTTTCTTCGGTCTAAAAAATGAACTTGAATATGTTCATGAAAAATGTAAAGGAAGTGTCTTATTAAAACATTTAATGGTATTTTTGATAAATTTGTACTGTTAATTTTTACAAAATTATACATACTAACTGGTTTTGCTTGTGTCCAGGCATTTAATATTAATATTTTTTGTTTATCTGTTCCAGCTGCCCTTATCCAACAGTCTACCACTGTTAAAAACAAGGATATCAGAAAGTTCTTGGATGGTCTTTATGTTTCTGAAAAGACAACAGTTGTACAAGAAGAATAATTTTCGTGATAGTTTTTAAATTAAAAATACATTGTTTTTGTAACAGAAGTGTTTGTATTTTATTTTTTTGTGATCCAAACTTACTTGTACAATTTAATACAGCAATCCATATGATTTGCCGTATTGCTGTTTAAATCTGAAATTCATTTTGGGCACTGTAATTGACAGAGTACAATGCAGTAAGACCTTGACTTACATAAGGGATGTGTTCCACAAAATCTTCGCATAACTTAGGTTGTTCGGTTTAACCTTGATACTGTACTACTTTTACGCCGGTCCGTAGTTCATATTTTGCCCACTGTTGGCGCTGTGATGGGGTTGCTGCTGTCGATAGATAGCGCACCGGTCACACCTCTCGCAGTGCATGTGCCAAGATGTATCTACGCACTGACGAATGCGATAGTTGAGAAGGTGACCAGGCAGTATCGAGTCTAACGTAATCAAAAGTTGATACGGGGGAATTGCAACTCAACTTTGAGTCAATTCTTTCTGCTACTACTCCTCCCTTCCCTACCCCTCACTTCACCGGCGACTGCTCCTCTTCGGAGGCAGCGGTGAAAGGTGTTCGCTGCGTTGGCGACTGCTCCTAATCATTTAGGCAGCGGTAAAGATGACCTCCCCTTCTCTTGCCAGCGGCTGCTCCTCTTTGAGGTAGCGGCGAAGGCTTCCTAAGCATCTGTTTAATTTTTTAACTACGCCGCCGGATGCCTGGCTGGTCCTATGATGAGCTCTACAGACTGTGCAACTAAAAGCAGGTGGTGACAACCTTAAAACATTTGCCAATTGTCCGTACCGTTCAAATCCGCTAATGTCATATTTATTCACTAAACCCCGTTGTTCCTTTTATGTTCTTTGTTTTTTCACCCCTTTCATATCTTTTAACAACATCTAACTTTTCATTTAAAATAATCACTTTCTATTTTTATAACCTTTATTTGAGCTCATACAGTGTGCAAAATAACAAGAAAATAAAAGACCTGCTAATTTTAGCACAATTAAATGTATGCAACCATATTTGACCGATATTTTTAACGCACTAACAGTACTAATGTTTAGAACAAAAGCAAATCAAGGTAAAATTCTTGAGTAAAAATGGGGTGGGCAACTATGATAAAACTTGCGAGAGGAATTAGCAAAACAGCGGTCGTAATGTAAACATCTGTATGATAATAACTACTGAACACAATATAATATATTATGTTCAACAATGGTCGCGCTAACATGAATTCATGTAAGTCTAGGTCTTACTGTACTTACAAGCCACTGCAAATTTACTGAATTTTAATCTATTTGAATAGATTATCACTCCCAACAGTTTTTTGTATCGCTGGAAAAGATTTTATCCTTCAAAACATTTGGCTGAGGGTGATGCTATAAAGCCTAATCTTTTTAATTGCCTAACTTAACAATTAACTGACAATACATATAATAAAATAATATTAATAATGAGTTGAAGTGTAAAAACAAATTCTAAACTCTGGAAATAAGTAATCAGGCTGTTGCATAAACCTGATAAACATCTGCAATATACTTTTTTCGTATCATCCCATCAGCCTCCTTCCTATTTGATCAAAAGTATTTGAAATTCTGTTAAACAGAAAAGCTCTTTCAAAGCTGTACGTTGTGCTAATCCATCCCGACCGTCAGTTTGGTTTTTGTGAAAACCACTTTTTAATACACAAACTTCATTTTCAAGTACCTTGTCAATTTACTTGCTGTCGCCCTGGAAAGGATGAAATATGCTGTCAAGCCTTTGACAGAGTTAGGTGGAATATATAAATCACAATATAAATGAACTTATTCCTTACTTTTTCTTTGGTTGCCCTTTAGTTTAAAAAACAGACGTGTTTTGGTGATACCAACTTCAGTTATTTTAATTTAATATTAATCTGAAGAAGGTGGCACTACTAAAATGCGTCTGTTGAATGTAATAATTACAATTATTGCTGTTTTCATGGGCCACTCTTAAAAACACCAATTTCAATTTTTGTTGTTAAATGTGAGATATCCTATTTCTCAGTTGAAACTTGACATTTTAAATGAGTAGAACACGTCTACAATAATGGGCCTTCTACCACCTGAAGGCCCCCAGGGGGCAGAGTCTCTTTGAAAAAGATAGTTATACATGATCCAGATGCACCAAATTTATCTGGCCATTGTCACATAGAAGATTGAGCAGAAACATGGTTTGAGTCAACTCTAACTTAAACAAATATTATTCTTGGCTGGCCCTTTGGTGTAGTGGTAAGCGCTACTGGCTTCTATGTCGGGGTCCCAGGTTTGATTCCAGCTCAGTTGTGTCATTTTTTCATCACTCATCTTGTATCATTCTTTCTCACTGTCAGCAATTGCAAAACGGATGTAAAACCATAAACAAATGACATTTTATTGTAAATTAAACAATGAATCTCGAATATTAAACCTAACCAAGTTTTTTGTAAGACATTATACAAACAAGAAAAATGTTAGTCTACAAAGTTGGTAAGTGCATCTGGCTTCTATGCAACTGTTCTGGGTTCAATTCCCAATCAGGTGCAGAATTTTTTTTATATAAATCACCTTATATTATGTACACACAAGGCTAGGCTTATTTGGATATCACCACTCGATAAGAATAAAGTAACCAATAGGTGGCCTAAAAAACCATTACTATTAATTTATGAGTAGATACTTCCTGTTACTTAGAAAGTATCCAGTTGCTTTTACAAGCCTAGGTTACATAAATTTTGCTTCTTTTTGAAATCAAATAGATAATAGGCCTATTATTATTTAAGTAGGCTAATGCACACAATTGTTAGCCTGAAACAAGCTGACCATACTATTATCACAAAAAATTGGCAATAACTGATGTGATATATAACAAGTTTTCCAATGATTCATATAAATGCTTCTTCTGAACACTATCAAGAGCTTGTTCCAAAGATTGACCACAGGTGAAAAAAGTGTTTTGAAATTCTGCTGAAGTGGTCATTTAATAAAGCAGTTGTATGGCTGTGAGATATTGCAGCAACACAAAAACTAACAATTGCACACGGACTCAATGATAGTGTTGGAAGGGTGCACAGTTATGAGTTCCATACGTTTAGGGTTAAAAATTTCAAATGGTTGTAGTTAAACGCTTCATGAATATGGCAACAGAAGCACTAATCCACAAAAAAATTATCAGGACTATAATTAAAAATATATTCAAAGAACATATCAGTAACCCAAATGGCAGTTAAATAATATAAAAAAACCAAACGCCATAACTTGGACAGAAAGTTGACCAACAAAGATTACATGTTATAAGTTTCAAACACAACTTGACAGAAAACAAATAAAATAATTTCACTTTGATTAATAGAGTGGTAATCGGTGTCTTTGACGGTTGGTGTTTAATTAACTATACTCTCAGGAATGGATGGCTGGAGTGTGTACAAGACAACACGTCATGCATATCATTCTCATCTCATTGGGTCATGGGATTGCTTTTTTTTGTCATCAGTCTCTCAACTGGTTTGATGCAGTTCTCCAAGCTGTTCTATCTTTGCAAGTCGTTTCATATCTACATACCTTTAACATCCTACATCTTTTGTGATTTGCTTTATAAACTAACCTTTGCCTCCCTCTACAATTCACTCCTTCAGTATTACCCTCCATTATTGATAGAACAAAACATGGATGTCTTACGATATGCCCAACTAGTCTATTTCTTCTGGTAAGATGCTTGAATATACTTCTTTTTTCATCCACTCACCTAAGAACCTGTAAATTACTTATCTTGTCCACCCACCTAATCTTTAACTTAGTAAAATAGAGAATAACTGATTAATACTCAGAGTAGATTTGTTCATTATCACCATAGACAAAATACACACACACACACAACAAATGTAGTTTACATGATGCTAAACTGACACAATTACACAGCTGTAATAGACTTTGAATCATACTTGAACCAGTATACTAATACAAGTAACAAAGTTAAGGGAAAACATAAAAAGTCAAAAGTAAATAAAATTAAACAATGAAATTTAGTATACCATCTCTAAATTTAAGTTGAGCCTGAAGACCTTCCAATAATGATGTGTGACCTGGCCTTAGACTTTCATAGACAATACCTAATCGCCCAGATGTTCAACCACTTCAAAAACATCACCAAACTGTAAAAGAACAAAAAATTAAATGTACAATATAATATTTACGATGTAACAGAGTACTTGTGGTTTAAACTTAAAATAGATCCTTATCTGCTGTTAATTTCTAATAAGCTAGGGACAGTATAATATAAAAAAAATGGTGTGAAACACTCACACAACTTTCTCTTGCCAATGCAAATAATTAACAATAAACCTAACATTAGTATTAAAACATTAGAAATGAACAAAAAACATTAGTGAAATACGCAAAATTAAAATCGACCTCAGTTTAGCTTAAAAATACGGAAAATTGCTCATTCACGCTAAACTAGGCACTGTACAAAATGCTTATAATAAAAGTTGTAGATCTTTTTATTTCCTATAAAATTTATTATATACACTTTTGTCGTAAAATGCATTCTAAGGCCGAAATCTTAAAAAAATAGATTTTTCACAAGTTTTCGTGAGAAAAAAACAGAAAATTGCTAATTATCGCTAAACTAAGCGTTATACAAAAAAATGTTTGAAATAAAAATTGTAGAATTTTACATTCTCTACAACTTTTATTATATAAAACGTTTTGCGCTAAAATGCATATTAAAGCTGCAATCTTAAAAAGAAAATGTTTTTACGTAAAAACAGCCTCACCAAGAATTTCAGCAAACATGGTGCCTACCCTTTCTTGTAGAGAATAAAAAATGTAGTAAACCAGGCGATTTTAAAAAAAATCGTAGGACCAGTTTTTGAGAAAATCGCAAAAAAGTGAAAAATTATACGAATAAACTACTACTTCCGGTTGACCGATTTTGATGAAAATGTTCGTGTCGGGTCCGGTAGTGCTATGTAACTTAAGTTTCAAGTGTTCGTACGATGTTTCGTTCTTGAGATATTCTGTTCACACACAGACCAATCGCTAAAAACATGTTTTTTGGGTTCAGGGGGTCTGAAAACGTAGTATAGATCCGGTGAAAACTCGATTTCGAAAAATCGACATGAAAACAATACTTTCCTTCCTATATATTCATACAGGCAAGAGAAAGTAAAAATGGGTAGAGGGCAGTGCGTATGTTCAGAGCTCATCAGCCCTGAAAAATAGTAGTAACAAAATTAATTTTTACTTTCTCTTGCCTATATGAATATATAATAAGGAAAGTATTGTTTTCATGTCGATTTTTCGAAATCGAGTTTTCACCGGATCTATACGTTTTCAGACCCCCTGAACCCAAAAAACATGTTTTTAGCGATTGGTCTGTGTGTGTGTGTGTGTGTGTGTGTGTGTGAACAGAATATCAAGAACGGAACATCGTACGATCTTGAAACTTAAAACTTAAGTTACATACCACTACCGGACCCGACACGAACATTTTCATCAAAATCGGTCAACCGGAAGTAGTAGTTTATTCGTATAATTTTTCACTTTTTTGCGATTTTCTCAAAAATGGTCCTACGATTTTTTTAAAAATCGCCTCATTTACTCAATTTTTTATTCTCTAAAAGATAGGGTAGGCACCATGTTTGCTGAAATTCTTGGTGAGGGTGTTTTTACGTACAAAAAGTGTTTTTTTAAGATTACGGCTTTAATATGCATTTTAGCGCAAAACATTTTATATAATAAAAGTTGTAGAGAATGTAAAATTCTACAATTTTTATTTCAAGCATTTTTTTTGTATAACGCTTAGTTTAGCAGTAATTAGCGATTTTCTGTTTTTTCTCACGAAAACGAGTGAAAAATCGATTTTTTTTAAGATTTCGGCCTTAGTATGCACTTTACGACAAAAGTGTATATTATAAAATTTATAGAAAATTAAGAGATCTACAACTTTTATTTAGAGAATTTTTCTCTACAGAACTTAGTTTAGCGTGAAAGGATGATTTTCCGTATTTTTAAGCCAAACTGAGTTCGATTTTCATTTTGCGTCTTTCACTCATGATTAAAATAAGGTTATGTTTTTGAGGTTAGTTTTTTTAAATTTCTAATGTTTTATTACTAATGTTAGGTTTATTGTTAATTATTTGCATTGGCAAGAGAAAGTTGTGTGACTGTTTCACACCAGATTTTGTAGCTTGCCAATGATTTGCCAGCAACGTTACCAACACTTGCTCTCATAGCTCTGTTATGCTATATATTTCATCAGCCATTTTTTTTGTCTTTTTTTATTATTCCTAATTTGTGTACGTTGCAATCTGTTCAATTCAGAACAATAAGCAACCCCATGACCCAATGAGATGAAGATGAAGTGTATGACATGTAAATGAGATGTAGTCTTGTGCATACCCAGGCCGACCATTCCTGAGAGAGTATGGTTAATTGAACTCCAACCATCAAAGTACACCAGTAACCACTGCCTAGCATTCAAATCTGTATAAAAGTAAGTACCTTTACTAGGATTTGAACCTAGTCTTTAGTCTTTCAATAACAATTATAACCTATAAACATACAACCAGCTGACTATATTATAAAGTATTGCATGTTAACGCGCTCTATAATCGATATGTTCAGTATGAGATGCAAGACATAAAGTGAACTACTGCGGCTCTTATAAGCATGAGCGTGTATTGTTTCTCAGGCTGAAACATTCGCACAATCTGACAACGCTGACAAATGTTCTGATTAGTCTTAACGTCCGGAACAGCAGAGCTCATCAACTGTGAAAAGCATTATAAAATATATTGTAACATTGTACAGTGATGCTCTACAAATGGTTAGGGAAATAAATTGTTCATTGTAAGAAACTGTGTATTCTATGAAGTGTTGTGCTCGTATATTGAACAAAGATAATGGATTGCAACGATGGTGTTTTAAGTGGGAATTCTCAGAACTTGAAACTAGGTAGTAGAAACATTTGTTTTTATCTTAATCCCTTCTACAATGTTCTTGATTGTTTAGAGAAACTATCAGATGCGGTTATAAATACAGTGCCTTTGTTAAGTCAGTTGTTACTTGAATTGTGAATGAAAAGTCTTACTGGGTCATTTGAAAGAGTTTCATTACAGGACCGGTTCTGAAATACATTAATAGCGCATAAGGGTAGTTGCTACTGGTTGTGGACTGAAGGACAGTAGGTACCCTACTGTTAGTCAAGTTTAAGTTTTGTAATAAATTTAATTCAAGTAATCTCTAGAAGATGGATTCTTCAAGTAAAGCCTCTAGAGGCTCAACCCAGTCTTTCGGGTGATGACCTACACCACCACAACAACAACAATCTATAATGCTTTTTACCATTGATGAGCTCTGCTGTTCAACGCGTTTAAGACCAATCAGAATGTTGTCAGATTGAATGAATGTATCAGCCTCACAAATATTACCCTTGAATGTGTATAAGAGTTGCAGCAGTTCTATTGTGTCTTGGATCTCGTACTGAACACTTCGATTATAGAGCACGTTAACATACAATAATTAATAATATTATCAGCTCGTTGTATGTTCATAGGTTATAATTGTTATTGAAAGACCAAAAAAATTCATGATGAAATGGGAAACAAAGCTACAAGAGCAAGTATTGGCTACCTGTAAAGTGGGTAGGGGCCAGTGCGTACGTTCAGAGCCTTAAACTTAATAGTATAATACTATTATATTACTTAGTAGTCAAAGTTTGATAATTAATAGTAATTATTAATTATGTAAACAAATAATGAATTAATATTTTAGTTTAAAGTACGTCTGTCTGTTATTTATTACACGCACATCCCATATGGGCTAATAAATTACACCATACTCAATCGGTCACTGAGTGATAGTACTTAACTTTCAATTCATTGCCTTTTTAAGGAATTCAAGATCTATAGTACATACGTATAAATATCTAGCACAATGCTTTTCAATCAGACTGTAAGAGATAAGGCCACTGGCAAGATAATGATTTCATTAAACTAACTGTAATTTTTGGGAAAATAATTTTAAATACTGTAACTCTAACAAGGATATTCTATTGTTCACTATCACTACTGATATGAACTAACTAGCGAATGGTTAATCCATTTCCAGTTAAGGAAGGTTTACAATGTGAAAACTCAAGAGCCCTGAAACCATTTGACAAGAGATTTTGAATCATGTTTTTTAAAAGAAAACAGTAAAATTGATCTCCCATGCATCTGCTTACAGCTCACCAGTTTTTACAAAATTTATTATTGATGGAAAAAGTGATAATTATTAATTGCTGTTATGTTAATCATGTTTAATCATATGAATTTTTTATAAATTTTCTTATTTCATTCTCAAATAAATGGGATCAACATATTATCTTTGAGTTCAAATGACAAAATAAAAATAAAATTTTTTAAATTCTACTTGTTTTGCTGTTCACTATACACTCAGCATGTATTACACCAATTCAAACTACTGAACGATTCGTAGTTTGTTAGCTGGCTGTAGCTCTCATCAGTTGAGTAGGCAGTGTTCTCTTAATCTGACCGGAGCGGCAGGGTATCCAGCAGAGTAGCTGCTTTTTGAAGAGGGGAGGAAGTAGACGTAACCTTTGCTGCTGCCTAGGGGAGGAGTGGCCACTGGCTAGGCGAGTACTGTCTCTACCGCTACCTAAGAATAGGAGTGGTCACTGAGGTGGCGTGCACCTTTCGTTGCTATTCCCGAATTACTGTCTATTAATGTACATAGAGACAAATACAGACGGTACGAGCTTGACGATATTGCAGACGAAATGGGGCATGAGGTCGTTCGACTACCTCCGTATCACTGCCAGTATAACCCTATCGAGCTTATTTGGGCAATGATAAAAGGAGAGGTGGCAGCCAAGAACAATACATTTAAAATAAATAAAGTAAAAACGTTACTGGAAGATGCCATACAACGAGTAACAATAGTCGACTGGAGAAAATGCGTTAGACACGCCGAAAACCTTTAAGAAGAAGATTTTCATAAAGAAGGATTGCGTGACGAACACTTACAACGCATTATAGTGAATTCGCAAGAAGATGACAGTGACGAAAATGCGTCAGATTTATCAGGTGATGAAGATTGTGTGTAACATGTTACAAATTTTTCAGTGTCTTTATTTATTTGTTTAAATTTAACTTTGAGTTTAAATCAGTGATTTCGTTTCATTTTTTATCGATAAAACAACTGCGACGGTGTGTTGATCTTTGTGACTGCGACTGTGTGTGAAATTAATTCTTTGCGAACGGCGCTCAAGATTACATAAAAGGTAAGGGACAGTTTATTTCTCAGTCGTATACAAATTTGTAACAATCCAGTTTCTGTATACATGCTTTAAAACATAAAAGATAAATAATCATCTTTTTCGTATAGGTAAAAAGGTTGGCGATGTTTTTATTAAGGTGCAGTTTGTATAAAGAAATATTAGGATAGAACTGTTCCAACGATCCGAAAGTTAAGCACAAAAATTAGGAAAATATATTGTGTAGAATAAAAAGGTTTCACATATCATAGTAGGCCTAATGTCTTATGTGTATCAGAGTAACTATTAAATTTCTTGTCGTTAATAGACAAAACTTTAGTCCTTAAAGAGAAAAGAAGCAGTTCAATTCAGTAATGTAGAAGTAGTGTAAGGGGTATGAGGAGAAATCTTGCGGAAGGGAAGGGTAAGAAGCGCGTGACCTTCACCCGCACGAAGAAATCAAATGGGTATTAGCGAATTAGTAAATAATGAAATACATGAATTGCCTATTTTAATTATTGTACACATTCTCTAGTGATTAAGTTTGCCTGGTAAAATAATTAGGTTATTAATTAAATTATTAATAACTAATACTTAATTAGTATTAGGTTATTAATAATTAGGTTAGGGATGTAGGTTAGGTCATGTGCCATTTTACTGGTTTGCTTTCTTTTTAATTGATGTGATGTTAAACTACTATAACTATTATTACATCAGGCAAACTTAAGCACCAGATTTATGTAATAAATAATAATTTAAAAGTAGAAGGCAATTTATACATTTAATGTTTACTCAATCCGTTAACGGTTAACCTAAACACATACAAGATTTATTTTGGCCTACACGTATTTACTTATCATGTTAATACTTACAGGTTTTTCGCTTTCGGAAAACAGAAGAAATCACGTCCCCCTAACCCTCTGCGAAAAAAACTACTTCTTTAAGTAACAAAATTTCATTTCATTAATTATAACTAATCTCAACCCACTGTTTCATGACCCACGGTAGTCGCCAATAACCAAACTGTTGATGCGACTTTAAACAAATTAATTAAAAATTTAAAAAAAAATTAGTTCCCAAAAATTTCAATTATAAAACAAAAAGTAAAATGAAATAAAAAATAAATATTGTATAGGATAATAGGCCAAAATTCAAATCTCCCTCGTATGCGCTACTAGCGCATTCTACAGGCGCAGAACACGAAACATAGTAACTAGCAGACGAAAAACGTTAAAACACTTTTTAACATGGGAGTTCCCCCTCTATAATTTATTACTCCATGTAGTAGTAATCTGCTGTCTAAAGTAATGTCAGCTGACTGTGATAATCCGGCGTGGTGTTTGTATTTTGCAGTGTCGTGTGAAAAAACTATGTAGTATTTTTTAACTATATTATGGTGATAACTAATTGAAATGTGGAATTGTATTGAATATCTAAACGATCCCTACTTAGTTGTTAAGGTGCAAAAGTTTTACGGAATTCGGCGTATCGATCCAAAAGTGCACGAGGAGAACCGCGGGTTTAAAAATTGTACTAATAAAATTTTGAAAGATGTTGAACTAGTTCGTTCCGAAACAAACACAGTTAGTGTGTCTGAATTGAAAAGTAATAAAAATGGTGTTGTATTGAGATCAAATAAATTTAGTCCAAGTGACAATGAAGACAGTATACTTTCATCTGAATCCGAAACGGAAACTAAAAATTATGTTATAACGAATTGGTTTTGGTATTATTTGTTTGTATTCGGTACAGAATTAGGAGATGAAATATTTTATGCAACTTTCATTCCATTTTGGTTCTGGAACATAGATGGTGCAGTGGGAAGGCGAGTTGTTATGGTTTGGACAATTATCATGTACATAGGTTAGTTTTCCTATTTATTTGTTGTTAAAAATAAGAATTTATTCCTTTAGAATCGGTTTGGTTATCTGTTATGAGCATGTATGGAATTGGAACAGGTGTTAGTTATATAATTCTCAATGTGACCCATCCATACTGTCTGTATCAATTGCTCACTAAGAGCTTCATGCTGTACAAATAAAACCAATTAGTTCTGGAAACAGGAATTTTATTGGTATCAGTGTGAATCATTAGTGAAGGGCAGAAATACATGTGAATAACTGAATAGGTGTTGTAAGAAAAAGTAGGTAAAATGCTTAAAAAAAGTTGTACAATCTCTTTGATTTGTAAAATATTTACATAACTTCATATGCAGAAATTGGATGCAACATTTTGTTTTGTAACTAATTTTCAAAAATTTTGGAAAAAGGAAAGAGTTAATTGTACTGCCTGGGATATTTAATGCCATAGTACATGCACTGTGAAGAATGGAACTGATGGAAAAATTAACCTTCCATACAAAAAATAAAAGATTTTACACTCAAAAATATTTTGGCCAAAGAAAATTACATAATGCTATGATATGCGATTTTACATTTTATTCTTACGGATTTTTTGAAATGAGCTGGGTAATTTCTCAATTACCTCAAAAAAAAACAATGTATAAAATTACACTATAGATAAATACAATTCAGGCATTGAGATTAGCGAGTGAAATAAATTGATTGAACTGATTACCAGATCTTCATTCTGATAGTATCTAAAATTTCATTATTTTGTGTTTAGTAAAATAATTAGACCTTTTATTTAGTGTATTAGTTTCTTTACAACGCTTCTACAGCAACTGTTGTCTGCCTTCTGTTAACTATATTCCCATTCCATTTCTCTTCTAACCCCTAAACTTCTCATCTGCATATATTCCTCATCCACTCCGTCACTGATTTGTGGGACATTCCTTTCCCCCATCTTCCCACATGCTCTATTTGGTTATCTCATTTATTCATCTGACACCTGCTCTTCTGATTTTCCACACCCTTTTGAAGTTTGATTCTCTTCTATTTGCTGCTACCTCCTTCTAATTTCCTTATTTAGTATTCTGTTCGCCAACTATGGCGGCATGTAGGGAGGGTAGCAGGACAGAGAGAGAGAATGTGTTGCGTCAGCCTTTCCCCTCAACTCATTTCAATCAGTGCACGGTGTTCAAGCGCAATAGTGACAATACGCGGTACGGTAGGGCACTCTGCCGGCCAGTTTCGTTCACTACACTCTAACAAGCTCATTTTTCATCAAAAAATTCTGAAAATATTACTTTCGCTTCCTAATGGATCTTATTTTATTACACTATAAATGTTATTATTATACTCTGATATTTATATATGATACGCTCGTACTAAGTTAGACGTTTAAATATCATCGCATTTTTTGCGTACACGTAGGCTAATATAGGCCCTAACTTCTTTTCCAGGATTACATAATATGCGTTTTATTATTCTGTTATAAAATATAAAATTTTATCTGTAATTTGATGTATGTAGGGCAGAAAGAGAAATAATAAACGAGCATGAAAAGATCACTTTTTGAAGGGAAGTCAAAGATAGATCATCGTGTCTGGTGTCTACTTCCTGTTAATATTCCAAGAAGCTGAATCAATTTTAATAGTTGTGAATTTTATATGAAACACGTCAAATTTTAGAAATCAACTACACACGCACAATATCAGTTGTTTGACATTTAAACAAAAAGAACCGTGTAGTAAATATAACAGAATGAGGTTATGACGTACCTTTCTTTTGGGCCTGTCAAAACTTATGTAGGTACATCATTTAGAAAAAAACTTATTGCCTATTACCCTAAAATGAATCGCAGACATTTTCCCCGTATTTTGTGCGCGCGCAACTAATTTTGACGGGGTGTAGCTTTCGACAGCGACACCAATGTCAAAACGATTACTGCATGAACACAACACAATGAGTAGTGAGTACTACTTTAGAGGCAGCCGGTATCAGGCTACGACGCTTTGGTGGGGGAGCTACTTACTGCGCATGTGCGGCCCGCATGCCACCGTAGTTGGTTATATTTATATCTTATCTAATCTGGTCAAACAAAAGGATCTACACCAGTACTCTAGTGATGTGTCGCTCATGATTGAGTTGCACAAAAGAACTAGCTCTTTTAACTGAGCGGTGAGCTACCACCTTTTTTATTTTGAACGACCAGCACACCGAGCGTTTCTCCCCATGCAGCACGCTCTCCGCACAGAGCTGACTTGTGGTACATCCCCTCCACAACTAAACCACTTTTCTCTAGTCGCATCATAGCAAGGGCTACCTAAACGCTGCATGGAAAGTATACATTTTGTATCAAACTCTGGCTCTGTTTGTGAGGGTGCAGTAGATGGGTGCGGAGAGAGGGTCATTATTCTTTCATACTATACTACAACAACCCTGAGACAAGTGGTTGTTAAATATCATTGTACTGTACTGTTACAATTTTACCATGTGCGTACGAAACAAAGATAAACACATGATAAAAATTTGTTTGTGGAAAGGGATGCATGAACGTTCAGGTTGACGCAACCGCAAACACAACGTGCGAAAGTCACCCTCGGCTCGACTCACTGTCTGTTTATTCACATAGCTCAGCTCAGTGCTGTACGTATTAGAATCTACTAGCTCACTCCCACAGTTTACCCTGTCTCATCGTTCAATTGTACGGCACGCACTGTGCCATTCACTCAAGTGTGCGGAGGGGGTGTGCTAGCTCACCTATTTTACTGTGCTGTCCGATGACTACAGTACTCCATTTCTTTTGCAATTTTTATTTCTCTCATGTTGTTTATGACCCATATTTCTGTAGTTCACAGTTCGTAATGTTTCTTATTTTGGAGTTCTTTGTTTATCGTTTTCTTAGTTTTGGTATTATGTAGTTATTTTATATTACCGGATGTAGTTGTCTAGTGGCTCTTCTTGCCTGACTTAGTTTATTGTTAATATCCTGGTCTGTTATGACATTCGGCATATACAGTAAGCTCCAGGTATTTAAATTTGTTGGGGAAATTATCTTCAAAGTTCTATATTGTTTGGAGGTTGTTCTATGATTGCCAGAAATTCTGTTTTTCCAAAGTTAAATCCCAAGACTACTTTTTGGTAACTATTTCTAAGTTCTCTGCATAAAGATGAGATCATCTTGTACAAGAACAATTGGTCGTTGGCAAAATGCATTGTGAACTTATTCCTAACTACTACTCTCATTTCTTGACATTTTTATTTGCAGCTCCTGACAGTATTAACTAGAAAGATTTTAACAATGTTGGTGTGCTTGGAAACCTATATAGCAGTCCTTTAAATGTACAAAATTTTGATATAATTTATCACGTATTTTTATATAGCCTACACTATGTTGCCTAGTTAGGCTAGATATATATTTTTTGTACAGCCTTTATTAATTCTGGATGCATTCCAAGATTTGTCATAGCCATCCAAGCTCCATTTCTGGGTACTGTAGGCCTATAAGTCATCCATAAATCTACAGTAGTAAGTATTTATATAAATACAATTTTGAAAATACCAGCCAATTGTGCTTGTTTTTTAGAATTACTGTGGACTTCTGATAATCCGGTATGTTTGGGACTTTTCCGTTACTGGATTACCGGAAATGTCAGATCATCGGGCGGTACCATGGGTGATAGGTAAATCTTAATTCATTCAGTAAATACAGCTGTAACATGATGTTAGAATGCCTATACAGTATTGTATCTTTTACCAGGAACATAAGGATAAATTTTCCAAGCCTAAAACACTGTGCAGTATAGAATAAAACTGTTTTTTTGTTAACTACATTTTAAGTACAGTTCAGGAATAGACCGATATAACTACAGAAGGCCTACAGTGATTTTTTTTATTGAAATACAGTACAGTATATTAGAGTTTAGTTAAATCCTACTGTAATTTGTAAATTTACGTCTCATTAAAAACAAAATCTACTACTAAAATCTAGTAGGCCTACTCCATTGAACAACCTCATTTCCACCCGTACTAAGTATCATAAAACAAATTTATTATGTATGTAGATACAGATTTCAGATGAATTGATGTCCCATAGCCGAGCGAGTGGGAGGAAGATATGTGGTATAACTATGCATGCGCCCAAAGGTCTTTACCGTTGTAATCCAAATCTGAAAACATACTATAGTTGTTATCTTGCTTGTTAGTTTACTGCATGCATAAATGCTTGCTCACGACAATGTTATTGGAGTGGCGCGTATGGCTTGTGCGAGTGAGAGCGTTATGGATTCTCCCACTCCCACGGCTACAGAACTTTAGTTCATCTGAATATTGTTTGTATGATGGTGCTGGACCATTAGAAGTCTACTGTACTTGAAAGAGCAATTGTAAAATGTCACAAGTTCATTTGATGGAATTCCTATTGTTAATAATATTTTCTTTTTTAAATGTAATTATTAACTTTGTTTTATGTTTGGTGATTGTGTTTCAGGACAAGGTATTAAAGATATTGTGTGTTGGCCTCGACCAGCAAGTCCTCCTGTCTTCAGATTACAAAAGAAATGGGCTCAAGAGTATGGGATGCCTTCAACACATGCAATGGTTGGTGTATCTATTCCATTTTCAGTTGTGCTGTACACAATCAATAGATACCAGGTAACATACATAAAATATGTATTTTTTTTAAATTAAACATTGTAGCATACTAGGTGTGACAATAAAGTAATGAGACCGATGTGAAAAAAATATCACATACGTTTTTAGTCATCTTAATTGTATTCTCCTTCAAAGTAGTTCCCTTCTGCTAACATACACGTACTCCAGCACTTCTGCCACTGCTGGTAACATTTCTAAAATGTCCTCCAAGATCCTTGTCACAGCTTTTTGGACATCTGTTGTTTGAAAATGATATCCCTTGATCGCCCTTCTGACTCCTGGAAATAGAAAAATGTTGCGCGGATTGATATCTGGTGAATAAAGTGGTCGTGATAGTTTTTCCATGTTTCTCGCTGTTGGTCTGTCAGATTTTTGTGGATAATTTTTGCACAAATTTTTCTCATACTCAGATTTTCTGTTATTATTTTATAAACAGTTTCCCGATTGATGTCGAGCTTCTGATATCATTTTTACGGATAATCTTCGATCAGATCTTACAATTTCATGCAACTTGGCCATGTTGACATCAGTCCGTGACGTTGTTGGTCATCCACTGCAGTCTTCATCTTTAACATTTGTTCTGCCCTCACAAAACATTTTATGCCAACAAAAAACTTGAGCGCTTAAAATAACCTCATTTCCAAAATTCGTTCTGATGCTTATTGTAAGTTGTCATTGCATTTTCACCCAAACAACAGTGTGTTTGTGTTGTTATTTCACAATTCCATTTTTGTAACGAGACAAAAACACGTGTTCCCTTACTATTTCACAACTCATGACTTAGTGATCGTATAAATGTGCTGCTTGGACTAGAAATACCTCAGAGATCAATATCAAAGATGGAGCACTGGGACAAACTACAGAGTTGTTCATCATCATCATAAGCATTACGGTTTAGGCCTTGTAGTCCTGTTCCGTTCCCAAGCTAGCAAATCTTTAAGTTACTTGCGATGACCATCTTTTCTTTGGTCTTCCTATGTTACGTCGCCCAACCGGTTGGTAATTAAGGATAATCTTCGGTGCTCGCTCATCTGCCATTCTTAGCACTGTAACGGCCCCTCTATCTACATCGATAGGTTGGTAGGGGCGTTAACAAAAAAACAGGAAAGGAAGCTAATAAAACAATAAATACACTCAGGTTGTGCTGCATAAATGAATGAATACAATTTTAAAAGTGGATAAAACCAAAATAATTTAATATAATAAAATTAAATAAAAGGGTTAATACCAATGTTGATACAATTATTGAGTCTTAGATATTAGTTAATAGTCAAAAATAATATTTAAAGATAAATTAATTAAATGACAGTAAATTTAAAATTTTATAGCCAAAATTATTTAAATTCAATCTTAATTTTCAGCTAAGCATGCCAGCTTTCTATCAAAATACAAATTAATATTCTTTAAATCAAAATGTTCCAGAAATATACATATTTAAATAGCACAATCACATTTCAGGCTCTCACTGGCCAACCTTTAAGTTACGTAGCCGGGACTCGAACAACTTGGCCGGGACTCGAAAAACTGGGCTGGGACTCGAACCCTGCACAAACAAAATAGTTCGAGCCTTCGTTACTAGTAAGCAAGTAACTTCAATCGTAATTAAATAAAAAGGTACAAACGCATAAATTATTCAAATTTAAATGAACAACAAAATATTACAAAGATCAGATTTTAAAGTTAAAAATTAATACAAGTTGCGATATTAAAAAAAGAAGTTAAGAAAAATAGTTTAAACAAAAGCCATCACATTTTAGATTTTAGTGTATTCGACAAAATTACAAAATACAACAGGATTTATAATACATTGACCATTGGTCAACATTTAATTTTACATAACCGAGAATCGAACTCAGTACTCATATAAATTTCAAAAATAACAAACAGCAACTAAGGTTTGTTAACAATTACATAAATTTAAACAACTTGCAGAAATTTTCAGCCTTCGGAGTGCTATAAAATCAATTTAACTTACCAATTTTAAATTGGGCGTAATAGAATCACATTTCGATTTAGTAGAACGAATAGCAGAAGTACCGAAAAGACTCAAAAATTTACGGAAAACCAAAATTATTTATAACGGTAAACGGACAGCAGAATACATATTAAAATATTAATAATAAAAATACTTTTTACTAAAGTAATAAATAACCAAATAGGAACGGACATTACGCGAGTGGTAAAGCCGGCCTTTAAACTTGAAAGAACAAACTCGTCTGTACAACCAGGAAAATTTTCAATTAATTCCAGCAATGACTAAACAGAAAAAAAACAGGCCACCCCAGTACAAACAGCACACGCCAGGGGCGCCAGCTCTCGGACACAACAAAAGTGCAGTTAAATAATCAGCTGATGAGTAGTAAAATTAAAACAACCGCCGAAATACGAAATTTAAAATAAAATATGTAACGGTCTGAAGACCAGACGTTACAGCACATGCTCATACCAGCTCTGCCTATAACCAGTGATCGCATCCGTTACACACAGCATCCCAAGCTCATTTCGTATATCCTCATTCCTCTTATGGTCCAGCAAACTGTACCCCGCTAGAGGCCTCAACAGTCGCATTTCTGCCGCTACGATTCTAGTTAATTGCTGAGTGGTTAACGTCCAGCTTTCAGATCCATATAACAGGACTGGCAGCACTAGTGTTTTATAAAACTTCAAAACCGTTTCTCTCCTTACTTTTCCCACCAAAGTTTTCCTTACTGTATAGATAAGGCGCTGAAATTTTTGTAATTTAAGTTCTACGTCTCTTGATTGTATGTACGATACTTCACATCCGAGGAATAAAAATGTCTTCACCTGCTCCAATATTTCTCCATTGATAACAATCTTGCTTCTAAGATGATCTGTGCCCTTAAAACCCATCACTTTTGTTTTTCCTGAAGAGACCTGCAGACCAAATCCCTGGGCAATCATGTTAAATGCGTGCAGGCATCGTTGAAGGTTATCTTCTGAGTCAGCAAACATCACCAGGTCATCTGCAAAAGCCAATATCTGCAAGGGCATCTATCCAAAAACAGCTTTCTGTTCCATCACGCAGTACCATTGTCTCATGACGTCGTCAATGAATAGGTTAAATAAAACGGGTGATAACGGGCACCCCTGTCGAACTCCTTGAGATATTCCTACCACTCGTTAATTTTATTCCAGTCTAATTGATTGTTACACCTCATATATACACTGTTCAGTGAAACTAAAAAATAGTAAGTATGTTAAATAGAATAAATACAATTATACTATTTTATATTTGTACGAAAGCGAATCAAATATAAACGGTAATTTTGCTGTTGACTGTACCAAACACGTTCGGACCAGATGTGGCGGTGAGCAGTTGTTGTTTTGTTTAATAGGAGTGGGGGGAACAGCTTACTTCGCAGCATTGTTGCGTTCTGCCGTCAGTACAGCCATGACCGAGCGAGAGGTACATCCATCTGTTGCGCAACGAATCGTCATAAAATTTTTAGCAAATGAACGTGTTAAGCCTTCGGAAATTTTTACTCGTTTGCGGGCACAGTTTGGGGACACTACTCTGTCTAAGAATCGAGTGTATACGTGGGCCAGAGAATTTAGGGGTGGGCGAGAACGTGTTGAAAACAAAAGTCACCGTCGACGCCCAAGGTTAAGTCTCACAGATGACAACATTAGTGCCGTTCGAGAGCTTATTGAAGGTGATCGCCGGTTAACTGTTCAAGAAATCTCGTCAGAAATTGGTATCAGCTACGGGAGTGTTCAGTCTGCAATCACAGACCACCTTGGCTTCAGAAAGATTAGTGCTCGATGGGTTCCGAGGTTGCTGTCCGGAGATCAAAAACAGGTCAGGTCGGAGATCGCCGGGAGACTTCTGCATCGATTTCAAGAAGAAGGTGAAGATTTTTTGAGGCACATCGTCACATGTGATGAGACGTGGGTCCACCAATACACTCCCGAATCGAAAATGGCAAGTAAGGAGTGGCGAAGGAAGGATGAAGGCTGCCCAGTGAAAGCGAAAACTCGTCTCTCAGCCAGAAAAGTTCTTGCAACAATTTTTTTTGACTCAAGGGGAGTTCTACTCATTGATTTTCTTCACGATCAACGAACAGTGAATGCGGCTTACTACTGCCAGGTGCTACAGTCGGCAAAAACCAGTTACCGAAACAAAAGACGAGGTGTGCCCATTAGAGATGTCATCCTTCTCCATGACAATGCAAGGCCTCACACCACATTGTTGACAAGGGATAAATTGGAAGAAATGGGCTGGGAAACTCTTGAACCCCCTCCTTACAGTCCAGACTTGTCCCCTTGTGACTACTTTTTGTTTGCGCCTCTGAAAGAATCACTTGGAGGAAAACGATTTGAAAGCAATAAAGATGTTGAGAAGCACGTGCGCGATTGGTTGACAACTCTCCCTCAATCTTTTTATGAACAGGCAATATTCAAGCTTCCAAATCAGTGGCAGAAGTGTGTAGATAATGCAGGAGACTATATTGAAAAATGTTGAAGGCATAGTTTTTGTATAATATTATTCAATAAATATAATTTTAAAAATTACCGTTTATATTTGATTCGCCCTCGTAGCTACTGCCTTGTATGCGAATATAAAGATATCATGTGGTTTGTAATATCAATTTCAGATGTCCACATTTTTATGATGAAAATAATTGTATTAAGGATGCTTATTGTTTTCAATTTAATGACAGTTTACGTTAAACTAATGAAATTTATTCTAAGAGTTGTAATAAACTACTAAGTCATGTGTACAGGGAGACCAGTTAATTGAGCCACAGCATCAATTGTTAATTTGGGTGTTAAAAATTTTCAAATTTCTATTGCAAAATGGGCGGGGGTCTTATTTTTTTACCAGATTAGCGAGTGAAAATTATAAATGGGATTGTTTTCATGTTCTGTCAATGCTACTTCTTTTAGGTAATCTATGTAGGTTTCTGAGTTAATGTTTCCTTTAAAAAAGATAAGGTCATATTAATACAACATAAACCTCTCCCCATCTAATAATTCTAGGCATATTCAGCTCTGCTACAATTAAATTATGAGGATTTTATCCGGTCAGTATAGTTCGTCCAATCTGAATTGGCGCGCATAGCTATAGAGTTGTGGTCGTACCTCTCTTCTTCCCTCGCCTACATGTACAAGATAATTCACAAACGACGTAACAGAAAATAAATAAATTAAAATTATTTAAGTTAATAGTTAGCATCATATTAGTAGAATCCATATAAATATTTGTTTTTTTGTAATATAAAAATCTGGTGTGAAACACTCACACAACTTTCTCTTGCCAATGCAAATAATTTAACCAATATAACCTAACATTAGTAATAAAACATTAGAAATAAACAAAAAAATAACCTCAATAAACATAATCTAATTTTAATCATAAATATGAAAGACGCAAAATGAAAATCAACCTCAGTTTAGCTAAAAAATACGGAAAATCACTCTTTCACACTAAACTAGGCTCTGTAGAGAAAAATGATTAAAATAAAAGTTGTAGATATTTTAATTTCCTATAAATTTTATTATATACACTTTTGTCGTAAAATGCATACTAAGGCCGAAATCTAAAAAAAAATCGATTTTTCACACGTTTTTGTGAGAAAAAAACAGAAAATTGCTAATTACCGCTAAACTAAGCGTTATACAAACAAATGTTTGAAATAAAAGTTGTATAATTTTAAATTCTCTACATTTTGTATTATATAAAGTTTTGCGCTAAAATGCATATTAAAGCCGCGATCTTAAAAAAACCACGTTTTTACGTGACAGCCTCACCCAGAATTTCAGCAAACATGACGCCTACCCTATCTTGTAGAGAATAAAAAATTGAATAAACCAGGCGATTTTTAAAAAAATCGTAGGACCAGTTTTTGAGAAAATTGCAAAAAAGTGAAAAATTATACGAATAAACTACTACTTCCGGTTGACCGATTTTGATGAAAATGTTCGTGTCGCGTCCGGTAGTGGTATGTAACTTAAGTTTCAAGTTCGTACGATGTTCCATTCTTGAGATATTTTGTATACACACACAGACACACACACAGACCAATCGCTAAAAACGTGTTTTTTGGGTTCAGGGGGTCTGAAAACGTATAGATCCGGTGAAAACTCGATTTTGAAAAATCGACATGAAAACAATACTTTCCTTCCTATATATTCATATAGGCAAGAGAAAGTAAAAATAACAATACACAATAGCAACAGTGAATGACAGTTTTACAATGATGACCATAAAGGTGTGTCTATTATAAAGTTCAGGTATTGTGGACAGCTATTATGAGGGGGCAGGTTGTTTACGTTTTCTATTTACAAAAGACCTATTCTTGACCTGTTTAATACGGATTTTTCTAGCATTCATTAATAAAAGGTTATTTATTTTTTGTACTTTATTGTTTGCATGATTTCTCTACTTTTCTCTGGAACTATCTTTGTAAAAAGGTATATAAAGAGGCCCCGAGCGGGGTCCAGTAGTCAGTAATCGTTTGATCTTTGACGAATGTCTATCGGACATAGGCAGGCGCGTATCAAGCATTGTGTCAGTCAGCGATTGTAACACTGTTTTTGTGTGTGTATTGTGTAAAGTCTTTTTGTGAGTGTATTGTAAAGTTAAGATCAGTTTTGTGAATTCAGTTTCTGTGTTTTGTATGTTCGTGTAATCTATAAAAGTGATTGTAAGTTATTTATTGTGTATTATCTATTTTAAGTGAATTATTAAATCATTTATTGTATTACTTAATTATAATTAGTTTAATTATTTATTTTGTAATCTTTTAGTGTAATAAATATTTGTAATTGTGAACTTTAGTGTATTAATTATTTAATTACCTAGATCCTGAAACGGACCTTAGCAATAAGTGTCACAATATTCTAGAATTTTTATTATCTTTACCTGAAGAAGCGATGTTCACCGCGAAAGTGGTTGTAGAAGAATTTTAAAAGCAGTATTAGGTAAATTAAAAAGTTTTTTATGTTACAAAAAAAACAAATATTATTTAATAAGTGAATTGTTTATTTATTTTTCTTGATTAGAAGGATGATTTTTTCAAACAGTCTGCAGTCTTAGGAAACACTGTACTTGTATAGGTATTTGAGTTTATGCGCCAATTCAGTTTGGACTATACCCATGTTTATGCTGGTTAGCCTGTCCATTAAATTTGAAGCCTTGTTTCATCACACCACAAGATTTATCGCAAAAATTTTGGATTAGGATTATTATGTATAGTGACTAACTCACAGAACTATAATGCTTATCATGGTCATCTTCATGAAAAGCATGGAGTACAGATGGATGGTACAACTTGAATTTTCCTTGGAAAATTTTTTGTATGCGTCTTCTTCATATTATTGTCACCGGACGGCGACATTAAGTGGCAAACCTTATTTGTTTGGTGGCCCTGAAAAGGGCCGTTTAAGCGGTGGTCATCTTGATGTGCAGCGTCAGTCGTAATTGTCGTGGCGGTCGAGGAGCTGGGCGACATGGCGTGTCGTCCAGCGGAGACGTCATCTTCTTCCCTCGCAGTAGTGCATCGGTGGCTGCTTCGTCAGGTCCGATGGGTGTAAGGCTCAGTCAAGGGACCGCTGTGGGCATCGCACACGTCAGCGGGCGATGACGGTTCGGTCAACGGCTTACGGTGAAGGGTCGGCGAGCGGAAGCATCATCTTCTCTTATGCGGGGTCGTCGATTAGTCTTCGCTGGAGTCCGGCAGCCATGTGCCGTGGTGAACGTCTTGTCTGCTGTCTGGCTCGAAGTGAATCCCTTGGAGTCTTGATCGGAATTCAATCCCCCGGCTCAGTGCAGCACTCTTTAAATAGTTCCCGAGAGCTCTGTGGTAGAGGGCGGCTACTGGTTCAACTTTAATGACAAAGGCCTCTGTCGGTGCGCCAACAAAGGCCAGGAGAACTATTGAAGGCCGGCAACAGAGTAAATGATTAATTAGAAGGGGTGGCGGTGACAATATGTAAGCCTTCCAAGTTGATTTACAAAGACTGGCTACTACGAAAACTTTATCAACATTTCATTGGGTTTCTTCAACAAACAAATTGATCATGGCCAATCCGACTTTTGTGCATTGGTACCACTTCTTGTTGTTTAAAATATATTTAAGTTTGTAAATGTTACCAGTTAGGTAATGGCACATTTGGAAACTTGAACACTACATCCATTATGAACTTCAGTATTATTATGATGCTTTCAACACAAGTACAGCATGTAAACTCATCATTCTTCAGAAAAAATTTTAATGCACTACAAAGCATTACTACACCAAGATTATCAATGGACAAACCCTAACAAACTAGTATTGATGTAGTAAACAAAGGAATCTTGCATATGCTGCTGCCAAGTTATTGAAAAATTATTCCATTTCTTGAGGAAAGTTAAAAATTTTTATCATATGGGCCACTTGATATGTTTTCCATAAATGCTATATGACACTTGTTTGTACTGAATATTTTTCCCAAAAACAAATGAGATAAAGATTCATATCCTGTCTTGTCAACAGAAATTCTCCTTTACTTTCATTACGTAATTTAATCAGAATTTGTAATAATATAGTGATTCTGTAAGGGATTGTTAAAAAATTGGTCAAACCATTTAAAAAAAAATAAAATAAAATTCTACACCAGATTCATCCATATTTTTTTAACAAAAATTTGTAATTTATTTTATAAATTATTTTATGTATCTCATTAGTTTCACATTTAGGATATATATTTTGAAAATATTGTTTATTTTATAATGTACATTTTTTAGTAGATGCAATCTAATTTCTAGTAATTATACCCAGTTCAGTTACAGTGTCTATAAATTATTAGTTACATGATATCAGTTCCTGTTTATCTTCTGTTACTTTATGCCATCTAATATTAATTTTATATTAACATAAAAATTATTATACCTCGCATTTAAACACCATATTTTATGCTGTTGTTTACTTGTATTGAATTCTATTAAATATGTAGTCGTATTATAAAGGTGATTCAAAAAGAGCGCCGGTTTTTAAACGGCTGGTAAATTTTTGTTTATCGGTTGGCAACATAGTTTGACCTCATTTCTATTTCGGAGAACATTCCAATTGACGATTCAGTTGTAGTTACTCTTGTTCGCAGTGTAGTACTCTCGCAGTCTGTGTCTAACCATGGAGAAGTTTACTATTGCGCAACAAGTGTTAATCGTCAAAACATTTTACCAGAGTGGAGAGAGTTATGCGGCTACTGTCAGGCGACTTCGCGGTACTCTAGGACATAATGAAGCACCGAATGAATCAACAGTTTGCAGGCTCATGAAAAAGTTTTTTGAGACGGGTTCAACAGTAGACTTTAAAAGTTCTGGACATCGTCGTTCTGGCCGAACTGAGCAGAACGTTGCGTTGGTTCGTGACAGTGTGGCTGTTAGCCCAGCAAAATCAATATGTCGCCATTCTCAACAATTGGTTTTAAGTTGTTCTTCTGTACGGAGAATTCTTCGGTACGATCTCCAATATCACCCGTATAAAATTCAGTTGACGCAACATTTGAAAGTGGCAGACCACCTGAAGAGACGACAGTTTGTTGACTGGGTATTGAGAAAACGGCAGGATGATGATACCTTCGCAAACAAAATCATTTTCAGTGATGAGACGCACTTCCACTTAATAAACGGTTTTGTTAATAAACAGAACTGCCGTAGATGGGGTTTAGAAAACCCTCGCGTGGTTAATGAAAGGGAAATGTATGCACAGCGAGTGACAGTTTGGTGCGGCTTTTGGTCGGGCGGTGTCATCGGCCCTTACTTTTTTGAAAATCAAGAAGGACAAGCCGCGACAGTAAATGGAGACCGATACCGTACGATGATTAGGGAGTTTTTGTGGCGTCATTTGGATGCAATGGACATTGACGAGTTGTGGTTTCAACAGGATGGTGCCACCTGTCACGCTGCACGAGAAACAATGTTGTTGCTCCGTGAACGGTTCCAGGATCGCATCATTTCTCGTAATTCCGACCTTCAATGGCCACCAAGGTCGTGTGACTTGACGCCTTGTGACTTTCATCTTTGGCGTCATCTGAAGTCATTGGTGTATGCCAATAAACCTCGAAACATCAATGACTTGAAGGAGGAAATTCGACGGGTTATCGGGCAAATGGAAGTCGAAAATTTTCGACCAGTAATATCCAATTTCATGGACAGAGTTGATGCGTGCCAGCGCAGTAGAGGAGGACACATGCATGACATCATTTTTCATACATAAAATCGGAAGGTAAGATGAACTTGTTGATGTATTTATTTTCAGTTTTTCAATAAAATAAATCTTAATTTGATATATCAAAACCGGCGCTCTTTTTGAATCACCCTTTAGCTTATATTAATTGACAAAAATTCATATAATTTTTTGTTACCCTGAATTTTATCTGAGCTGTTTCTATTAAGAAATAATTTTAAATAGATTAGCTAATTGATTGTAACCCAATAGTAAAAGAATGGTGCATGTTAGGTTCCGCAACCCAGTAATCTATTGTTAAGCCTTTTACCAAGAATCTCCCGAAATGCAGCCCGCGTTTTAAACCAAAATAACCGAAGGAGGATCAGGACAGTTTATCGGGGTCCTGTCCAAGACCGAAACAAATTTGTGAGGTGAAACTAATTGTCAGATAAATGCAATGTATGTGAAAGGGTAATACACAAGGAAAGGAAAGACTCACTTGTACAACTGGACTTAATACTACGAACAAAAGAGACCACTGACTTGATATTAAATTTATTCTGTTCGAAGCCTGTAGAATTGGATGCGTCGAGCACGTTGAGATGAAGAATCGGTGATAGAGCACGTTAACTAATAAAGCACTTTTATACAAACATAAACAGCATAATATTACAAGTTGAGCAGCTAATTACATAAGAATACAATCAAAATTTAGCACATACACAACCAAAGCTAATGTCGACACATCCCGCTAGACGCGCGACCGTAGAGTGCCTCAAAAACGATACGTTTGTAGCATAAGCCAATGCACTAGTGAAGTAAGGAAGGAAAAGAGGATCGTGAGTGGGGATTTCGACCGATAAGCAGATCGAATATGTAGATTAACAACTAATAGATGGAGTGCGGGTCCAAATTAATAAATCAGCACAGTGCAATGAAATTATGAACTGACCCGGGTACATCGGCATTAACAGTGCATGAACAAAAATCTGGTGTGAAACACACACAACTTTCTCTTGGCAATGCAAATAATTAACAATATAATGTAACATTAGTAATAAACAAAAAAACTATCCTCGATAAACAAAACCTAATTTTACTCATGAGTGAAAGACGCAAAATGAAAATCGACCTCAGTTTGGCTTAAAAATTCGGAAAATCACTCTTTCATTCTAAACTAGGCTCTGTAGAGAAAAATGCTCTAAACAAAAGTTGTAGATATTTTAATTTCCTATAGATTTTATTGTATACACTTTTGTCGTAAAATGCATACTAAGGCCGAAATCTTAAAAAACTCGATTTTTCACACGTTTTCGTGAGAAAAAACAGAAAATCACTAATTACTGCTAAACTAAGCGGTATACAAAAAAATTGTTGGCATAAAAGTTGTAGGATTTTTAATTCTCTACAGATTTTATCATATAAAGTTGTGTGCCAAAATGCATATTAAAGCCGCAATCTTAAAAAAACAATTTTTTTACATGAAAACAGCCTCACCAAGAATTTCAGCAAACATGGTGCCTACCCTATCTTGTAGAGCATAAAACATTTAGTAATAAGGCGATTTTTAAAAAAATCGTAGGACCAGTTTTTGAGAAAATCGCAAAAAAGTGAAAAATTACATGAATAAACTACTACTTCCGGTTGACCGATTTTGATGAAAATGTTTGTGTTGGGTCCGGTAGCGGTATGTAACTTACATTTCAAGCTCGTACGATGTTCCGTTCTTGAGATATTTTGTATACACACACACACACACACACACACAGACCAATCGCTAAAAACATGTTTTTTGGGTTCAGGGGGTCTAAAAACGTGTAGATCCGGTGAAGAGTGTATTTGTTAAAATTGACATGAAAACAATACTTTCCTTCCTATATATTCCTATAGGCTAGAGAAAGTAAAAATTTGTACATCCCAGTTCTTACAAACTGTCATATTTAATAATTTATCTAATCAGCCTCTATTAGCTATTTTTGACAAAGGTCTCCCCTTCTGTTCTCCATTCTTCTCTAGCATGACTCCTTAGGGTGAAAACATAGTGGAGCGGCAATTCGAGAGTCAAGCTGTGCATCTGTAAATCTTGTTTACTTTTAAATGTGAGTGTACATAGTGGTGCGTCAAGTGGAGGTGTATGCGTCTACGAGACTTGATTTGCTGCTAGAGAAATGGGCACTGATTTCTTTCCAAGCATCTCTCCTCTACACACGTTGATGCGTGAGTGAAAACAATATAACCTCAAGGTTATGAGTAATCTCTCTTCCTGTTCTATTGGTTGTTTGATAAAGTTTGTGTACTTGATAGTGATTCGTGGGATTATAAGATTTAAAAAATATTGAAATGTACTGTAATTTATCAATAAGTAGCAAGAAAAGCAATCGGGAAACTGCTTAAGTTCTTCGAATAAGTGGTGATATTCACTGAGTTTAGAACGTTGCTTATTTATAGAATGAACTTCTTCTGTTCTAATTCCTGTAAGTAAGAGTATTTTAAGAGCAGAATTTTCAAACAAAATTTCTTCCTCACTATCAGAGTACATCTTGACGACTGGAAACTACTTTTAACCTCCTAGGATCCTAAAAGCATTACTACCATTGCTTCTTCACTATTTTTTAAAAATGTGCTTCTAGCATCGATGATAATTTTTCTTACAATTTGACTTCCTGCTTAATTCTAGCATCGTTACTCCACTATGTTTTCACCCTTAGGTTATGTGAAAAGTTAGATGCTTTAAGTTTAGTTTAGTTCCATGTAGTACAGGAGTGAGGGGGTTGTTACTTATGTACACTAGTCAAAAATTTGTTGTTGTTGTTTAGGTCATCACCCAAAAGGCTGGTTTGAACCTCTAGAGGCTTAAGTAAGTTAAACGAGTGAGGTGGTTTACCTTTGTCTTTCTCACTTGAGTGAAAAACTATGATTATCAGCACGCCAGCCCTCCGAAAAGCATCTACTCTCTACCCTGCAAATGACACTTTCACTTCATTCACCACAGGGTCTGGCTGTATAATGAAATTCATTACCCTCAGAGGAGATAACTTTGACTAGAGTCTTTTGCACCTCTACCTCTTCTGTTCTTAGAACAATTAAGGTTTTCTTTTCATTGTACGGAAATGCAGTGTATCTCTCAATAATATGTAAAACTACATAATGGTGTAGTGGTCAGCACAACTGGCATCAACGCTATGGGTTCTAGGTCAGGTCTTAACATATTTTCATCAGTCGTTTTCATCTGTCACCCTTCATTGTCTGCATTAGTAGAAAAGTGTTGTTGTTTAGGTCATCAGCCAAAAGGCTTGTTTGAAACTGTAGATGAATTACTAAGTAAAACAAGAATTGAGATAGTTTACTGTATCTTCCTTACTGAGTTGAAAAGTATGCTTATCAGCAGGCCAGGCCCTCCGAAAAGCATCTAATTTCCACCCTGCAACTTTCACTTCATTAACTCACCACAGGGTCTGGCTGTATAATGAAATTCATTATCCTCAGAGGAGATAACTTTTAATAGTGTCTTTTACACCTCTATCTCTTCTGTTCTTAAATGCTTAACTTATATAATTGGCTGACCATGTGATAAGAAACAAAATTACTTTTTGTAACCCTGGAACTAGCAGATCGAGTGCAAATAATTTAACACTCCACCTGCCTGTTATGGGGAAAAGTTTGTTATCTAAAATAATAAATACTTCAGTTGGTCGTGAATTATTATACAATCTTTTTTTCTTGAAGAACGTATCTAAATTATTTTACTTTTTTTACTGTTATTGATTTACTTTATTAAAATAGATTGATTCCTGTGTTTATAATTATTTTTGGGTGAGGGTGTCAACCTGGATCAGGCATCCTCAGAATTCAATGTATTAAATTGAATATTAACAAATAAAATTGTCGTAATTATTTTAACAAATAAATTCTGTTATTCTATAATCGATTGGTGAACAATTCAGTTTCTTGGTCATCTTGACTATGAAACTGACAAAAGAGATTTTAAAGTACAAATTTATTACTTTCTTACCTGAAAAACTTTGTATTAACTCAAAAAGCTTATCAGTTTTGCTTAAAGCCTTGAATTATAGAAAAGAATTAACTCATTGCTTTGATGTTTTACAGACTACTGTGTTTTTTTCATTTCTCATTGTTTGCACTGTGTACTGTACAGCTTACAACCTTGTCATGATTTTCTTATATTCAAATTAATATTTGACTTGGTTAAGGCATTACGTAATGTAATTTATGTATTGTAAACCTTAAATTACATAGATGAATCTAAATGAGAAGGCCATTAAGTATTTTAAAGGCATGATCAATATAGTCTTTGAATTCTGTTTTTTTTTCAGTTTATTATATTTATTTACTTTACATTCATATTCTGACTTTGTTTAAACATAACTTTGTCATACATGTAACCCGTTTATAAGAGAGATAATAAAAACCAACAATTGCGCCTGTGCTGTGTGTGAGCATATAGGGGTGCATCATAGGGGTGGCAATAACTTTGGGGTTGGTTACCATAGTAGGTATTAAATATACTTTATAAATATGGTGAAAGTAGGTAAAATCGCTAAAAAAATAATGGGACTGTAATCAAAATGACATTTGTTAGTTATCCAGAAGGCGAGTAGGCACATCATCATCATCTTTTTTATCCCTCTTCCAAGTTTCCTCGGGTCGGTTCCAATATAATTCCTCTCCACCTCTCTCTATTACTGAACTATTTCTCCTCCATTGTTTTTTTTTTTTGGCATCGCATCTCTTTCCCCAATTCATCTATAACTCAACTCATCCACTTCACACTTGGTCTTTTACTCTCCATCTTCAAGTACAGGGTCCTTTTTGGCAGACTTCCCTCCTCCGTCCTACTGACATTGTCAAACCATCTCAGCTTTGTCTGTCCAACCCTCCTTAAAATGCTGTCCATTTCCAGAGTTTTTCCCTATTTGCTGTAACCACTTTGCTCAGTGTCACGCCAAGACACCCAAAATATTAGCAAATCTGACGATGTGATTACAAGAAATAAAAAAAAAAATTGTTGTTGTGATACATAAATAAGACACATAGATTAAACAGTAACAAAATATTTAATTATATATAAAAAAACATCAGATAAACTTGGTGAAAATATCCAATAATATTTAATAAATAATAATTTAAACAATCACCTAAGTGATAACAGATCAACCATATATATATAAACCTTGTAATAATATTTAAAAAAATTCTAAATGTGTAACGTTTATGATTTTAACAATTTAACACAAAATTCATCACCATTATTAACAATAATTAGGTATACCTAAAATAATATTCGGTGAAATTAGTAAATACATTAGAAAAATAGATTACAGTTAAGGTTACCGTTTAACAATTATTTGTTACTAAAAAAATATTGGTAATTAGGTCTTTAAACAAATTATTTAAAAAAAAGGTAAGTTCAAAAATATAAGGTTTTGCATAATTAAAAAATTTTAAATTTGGAAAAGAAATTATAAATTTACTGATTTGCAACCAGCAATAGCCTTTTTAAGTTAATAAAATTGATTAATAAAGTTTTTTTGTTTAATAATAGATTTTCCTTATAGTTTCAAATTTATATGGCTGCTGCATAAAATAAAGTTCATGTAATTGACATGTTAAGTTAGGTTAAGCAAAAATTAACAGTTTCAAACGGAAAAATTCATGTTTGTAGAGTTCGAGAAGATTCTGTTCGATGAAAATTGATGACAATAGAAATTCTATATTCCGGTAAATAAAATGAAATTTAAACTCATACCGTGATATTTCTGGATACTTCCTTAATAATATGACGAGAATCGACCTCAGGCATTCGGTAATCGAGCTACGGTTTTGGTGTAGTTTGGATCAGATCCACATTCTTAATCGGAAAATGCCAGTCATCTAACGTTTAGTAGGTATCACTTTCGAAACTCAGGCTTCCAGACTTAACTCCAGCGCATCATTTTTCTTAAGAATATCAACATCTCGAACTACGGATCTCGAACTTCAACCCTATGTTAACATAATTCGGAAGGAATTAAAATCTAACAAAATTAGAAATATCAACGAAACTGATGGTTTCGTTAACTTCCGAAATAACTCAGTTCACATTAGAAAATAAAACATTACGTATAAAATTCATTTCAAGTAAAACATGAAAAATATGAATATAAAATATTCTACTGGCAACTTTCAATTGAATTACAAATTCATTTAAAGTATTACGAACTAATTAATTTGTTACATGAATATTTAGCAAAATACAACATATTTTTGAAATTATTATAATTCACGGTCTATAACAGACCTAAGCAGTATTACAATAAAATTAAAAAATAAAAATGTAGTTACAAAAGCTGGTTACAAGGGCCACGCCCTAGGCTTAATACAAGTTAAAAAAAATTACAGCCGTGTTAGATTTTCCAAAATTCTATTGCCAGTAAGACATAAAAAAACAGGAGGAACACTTACCGAAAAAATCGGGTAAAACGCAGCAAACAAAAAAAGAATCATAATAAAATTAATTTATGAACGAAATTTCATACTAATAGATTTACACGACTTTCACCAAACAATCATGGCTGCAAACAGGACGAACCGGCTACATACGTCATCCACTTACCAAGTCACCTAGTACAACAAAAATCCAAAAGAGTGCAGGAGCCTGCAGTGAATATCAAATGAAGCGGTAAAGATAGATAAGTATGAAAAATACAGATTGTAACCTATAGAAATATAGACGTTACATTGCATAATTTATTATTCTACCCCTTCTTGTCTTTCCCAGCATACTCCTCTTGAACTTCATCTCAGTTGTCTGAATTCTAATTTCTACCTTTGTTTCTCCAGTCCACGTCTCGGCTCATTATAAATTATACATAATTTTCATAAAATGTATGGGAACGTCTTGTATACATAATTTTCGTAAAATGTATGGGAACTTCTTGATCCCAGACTAAGCTTATGTTATTTATAGTGGATCCATTTTCATCCAAATAGATTAACCTTTCAAGAGAAGGTAATTTATTATTAAAACTTTTCTTAAGGTTTTCAAGGATAAAGTAGAGGGTACAGTTTTATAAGACATTGACAGTTCCAGCCTCGACATATGACAGTGAAGCATGGGTGATGAGGAAAGAAACATCCAAACTGCCGAAATGAAATTCTTGTGGTCTGTCAAGGGTTCCACAAGACGAGACAGGATCAGAAATGAAGATATAAGGCAAGAATTGGGAATTTTTCCACTCAACAAAATAATGAAATTGTATCAAGCCCAATGGGTCGATCATTTAAATAGAATGCCAGAAAGTTGCTTGCCTAGTGTAGTGAGAAGATACAAACCAGAGGGAAGTAAAGATGGGTGACGGAACACGTAGAAAGGCCTAACCCGTGAAGAGAAGAAAAGAAGAACTTTTCTTAAAGACATTAGCACTTGAGTCACTTGTCTATAACAACATTTTTGTACAACTGGCTGAAGAAATAACGTCTTCTAAAAATGTTTTATTGGTTAATTAGTTCCTCTGGTGATTGTGGATCCACATAAATATATTACTAGAGTAAATAAATTTAAGAAAAAAGAGAAACAATTATAAGCTGGTACAGGATGCATTTTAAAGGTTTATTCTTATTCCATGCTTTGTTAATTATTTTTTTTTTGTTAATTTTCAGTATCCGCTTGGTTTCGGCCTACTGATGGCAACATTATGGTGCAGTGTTATGTGTCTTAGCAGAATATACTTAGGCATGCATTCTGTATTGGTAATAATCAATTATAAATAATTTATTCTAGATAAATTTATTTTCAAATTATATTGGCGATATTGGTTTATAATATGGTTGAGTATAAAGTCAACCATATTATTAAGGTTAACCCTTGATAAGGTTAAACCTTGATTTCCTACATTTATTTACTCCTCTTATCACTAAATATGCCGCACTAATTCCTCCTAACAGAATAACATCATCTTCATCCATCTTGAAAACACAACAGAAGTGAGGCACGGATGGCATGCCTCCAAGTATGTTAGGAATTAACTGTGTGTGTACGAGGAGGTACCCAAAAGTAACCGGAATAGCATTGCTGTGGGCGGTGCTTGTGTAGTACGCATTTCTGCCACACAGATGTATATAGCGCAACTCATTGCGAGTTTAGTGCAGTGATCGTAACTCATTGCGAGTTCAATATTCATCTGCAGTGATTATTATTGCTAGCGCTATTTTCTTCTTGTTTCATTTTTTATGATGGCAAGTTTAAGTGAACAATGTGTAGCTGTGAAATTTTGTTTTCTACTCAGTAAAAGTGGTGCTGAAACTGTTTTAATGTTGAAAACAGCTTACAAAGATGACACTATGGGAAAATCTCAAGTATATGAGTGATTTACTCAATTTTAAAATGGCGACATGTCGATTGATGACAAACCTTGTTCTGGACGTCCATCAACTGCCCGAATTGACGAAAATTTTAAAAAAATTTGAGACCTTGTGCTCTCAGACCGTCGACTGACGATTTGAAAGTTTTAAGAAGATTGCACAACAGTGTTCGTCAAAAAAGATCCGATTTGTGGCAGACAGGGAGACTAGTTCTTCCACCACGACAATGCACCTGGATACATAACCATCTCGGTGAAAGATTTTTTGACTAAAAATGGCATGGTTCAGCTGCCCCACGCACCTTACTCGCCTGACCTGGCTCCATGCGACTTTTGCTTATTTTTACGCATGAAAAGGGACATTAAAGGACACCAATTTGACAACATTAAAGCGATCTAGAAAAAAACGAGGGAGGAGCTGTCAGCCATTTTTTAAAGATGACTACAAAAAATGTTTTGAACAGTGGAAGCACCAGCGGGATAAATGTATTAGTTGTAATGGAGAGTATTTTGAAGGGGATAAGGTTGTTTTGTAAAAAAATTATAAATACGAGGGTAGGCTGATAAGTAATGCACACATGCTTGTAGAAGACAACTAAATAAACTTCAGTAGCGCGCCTGGTGGCATGTGGAAGTACTATTTCTCCTCTACAAGCCTGCGCAGTTTGAAGGCGTTGCTTTCATTCAGTTTGTTTTGAGTAGTGGAAGTATGGCGTCGTGTTCTGGTGCTATGTCAACGAGAATTAAACAACGCGCTGTTATCGAATTTTTAACTGCTGAGAAAGTGAATCCTAGTGAGATTTATCGTCGTTTAAAGGCTGTTTATTGTGACGATACTGTTGATAGGTCTACTGTGAATCGTTGGGTAATAAAATTTCGTGATTGCCAACCTGGAAAAGCCTTAATTGTTGACAAAACACGCAGTGGACGACCAATCACTGCCTCAGACGATAATCGTCGCAAACTCATCGATGATTTGATTCAAAATGACCGGCGAATCACTCAACAGCGTATCGCAAACCAAATTGGAATATCTAAGGAACGTGTTGGCTTCATTATTGAACAATTGGGATACCGTAAAATCTGTGCACGATGGGTACCACGCCGTCTGACAGACGAGAATAAACAGCGTCGATTGGAATGCTGTGAACAACTTTTGAAGCGCTACCGTGACGAAGGAGACGACTTTCTTTTGAATATTGTGACGGGGGACGAGTCATGGGTTCATCATTACGATCCCGAAGAAAAAAGGCAGAGCGCTGAATATCGTCATCCACATTCTCCTGTTGTGAAAAAGTTCAAAACACAACCGTCCGCAAAAAAAATTCTTTTGACTGTGTTTTGGGATGCTCGCCGAGTTTATGTGACTGATTATCTGGAACGAGGGGCAACGGTAAATTCTGCTCAGTATATACAGACTCTGAAACACCTCCGACGTCGAGTTTGTCGTGTTAGAGGCAACCTGGCGCCAATAATTTTGCAACACGACAATGCTCGTCCACACACTTCGCGTGCAACTGGAGAGGCTCTGAGAAACCTGAAGTTTCAACCAATTTTACACCCTCCGTATTCTCCCGACCTTGCGCCTTGCGATTTTTATTTTTTTCCTCTACTGAAGAGAGACCTTAAGGGTAATCATTACAGCTCGGACAATGAGGTGAAGGCAGCTATTGCGTCCTGGGTTCGAGGAAAGTCGGAAGAATTTTTCAGTGACGGAATGAAAAAACTTGTTAAACGTTGGGAGAAATGTGTAATGCTTAACGGTGACTATATTGAAAAATAAATAGATAATTTGGTAGGTTAAGATTTGTACTTTAATTTGTTATTTACCCCATCTTGCTATTTCTTTTTGTTCGTCTTCTACAAGCATGTGTGCATTACTTATCAGCCTACCCTCGTAAATAGCTTTTTAAAAATAATTCTGGTTTCTTTTGGGTACCCCTTCGTATGATAGCAAGCTAAAAGTTAAAACAAAATTTCTAGTTCGAGAGAAGGGTTATATTCTAGAATGAACTCTATTTGACTTCATTAATAACCTTTCAGAAATATTTATTGGAAGTAATTATGATCTCCAGAATATAAAAATGGAGCTACCGAAATGAGAAAAGTATATTTTTAACACTTTCCAGTCTACCATTTTTTCACGACCATGCACTACAGACTAAATTAAATTTAACGCATCTTGCACTGTAGACTGACATTTTTTCAACTTTTTCAAAAAATCAGTGTGCAATCACTTTAGTTCTTATCAACTAGGGTATTATATGAAAATAAAATTTAAAATTTGCTCTTTTTAACCATATATTTAGTTTAAATCAATTATCAAGTTATTTATAAAATAACACTATAATTAGTCTAATTTACACATTTCCGAAAAATTTTATATGAAACTTATATCACGATCGCTTTCATTCTCCGCTGGGTCATATGATTCATCAATGTCCGTGTCATCTAATTATGACCCAGAATCTTCTGCAAAACAGTCTTATGCATCTCTAGACATCGTTTCATGAAATCTCGGGCATTAAGTAGCGGTCGATAGTTTTGTCGATTTATCAGAAAATACTAATCGATTCAGTCAACTATTGCTGTAGGTAAACGGAGAATAAAGTGAACTAAATAACAGTGAAAACGGGAAACGGATAGCGTAAAGTTAGCCACATTTATAACAATGTGAAAGTAGCAAACGTATGAGATACGTTTGCCGTCTAGGGATGTATATTGCCGTGCCCGTATGACATACGTTTGCCGTCACTCGGTGTAAATCATCACGGCCGTATCACGTACGGTTGTCGTCTCGAAAGTGTTAATAAAACTGAAATATATATTTCTATTACACTAGCTTTCGTGTATCTTGTACACATCTTCAGTAAATTAAAATTCATTAAAATTTTTCTACCATGGTAAAAGTAGGAAGTTTTAAATTTTGACGTAGAAAAATTTTAATTTACTGAAGATGTATACAAGATACACAAAAGCAGTATAAGCATTGGTAAGTATTTTCTGTTACCGTATTCTGGTGGTTAGAAATATATATTTCAATTTTAAATAATACGGCTGTTTAAAATCCTACATAGGATGTTTGATAAAATTTTAATAAAACATGAAAGTTTCTTTGTTAGTTAGATATTTCTGTCTAATTACATTAACCTTTTGAGGACTATGCACGTGTGTTTCATGGTTTTAGTCCAAAAAACTACAAACACACTGGTACATTTGCTTCATTTTTTATACTAATATATGTAAATACAAGTTCTAAATAAATGTATTATTATATAGGCTTTGTTTTACTCGATGGAGAAGCATGTGTATTAACCTTGCTAATGTGTTCAGAAAATCAGTATTATTGTGTTAGCTTCTTGCTACCATTTGTTTACTAATATAGAATATTTCTTTCCCTGGGATAATAAATTTTTTACAATAATATAATTCTTGTATTATGGTTGTATTTGTTTTATTTTAAACATTTCGTTTAATTGTTTATTTTGTGAAAATACGAATGGAAATGGTTGGCTTTCGTGGTAAGCGCCTCTGGGATGAAGAAATATTACAATACCTCTACAAAACATATTTAGTTCCAGGGATGGAGAATTGAGAAAAAATAGGTGAAAATACGGGAAGAAGAAATAAATGAAAAATCTAAAAAGAACTCAAATTGTGGGCTAAGTTCTAGGTTGAAAAACTTAGTCCTCAAAAGGTTAAATATTTAATGTTCATTAATGTTAACCTTAAATCATTTATGTAATGTGTGAACTCATTTATCTATTTCAGGATGTCGTTGCTGGATTACTTTTGGCGTTAGTGTTAATGGTTCCAGTTGTACCTATAGTTAACTTGTTGGACCATTTAATTCTAACAAGCAAATGGTCACCCATATTACTACTGATTATAAGCATATCATTAATCGTTTATTACCCGAAAGGAAAGGGTGACTGGACTCCAACAAGGTAACTTATATGAAATTATAATTAGTTTTAACAGATTTATTTACAGTAAGTTCAAAATAGCAAGGTTTTACCTAGTTTATGCTCGCACAGAAATTTTTGTGATTAATTCAATAAAAAAATGTTCCCTGTTAATTTAAATTTATCATTTTGTTTATCAATCACTTGAAAATAATGCAGATCAACTGTTTTTTCAGGATATACTGAATCTATTATTGAAACCAGGTAGGTTTAAAGCTATACACAATTAAAACATTGATTAGTTGGTTTTATCCACTTAAGTGTTTTATTTTTTAACATTAAGTTATACCCTTACTACTTTAGTTCTACAAAACCGAAAATGTGTAATTTTGTAAGAATTCCAATTATTAAAACAAAACCGTAAATTCCTTTCGGTATATCTTATTTTTAAAATATAAATATTTTAAATTATACAGACCAGGGGATATGTCAAAGTTGTGAAGGAATAAAATGAAATAATTTTATAGCATTAATCCGATCATTTTTTAACCGAACCTCGTATTAATTTAAATTTATATTTATAAATTTGGAATTTTTTCAACTGAACCATTGTTTTTATAATTATTACATACTGCCAAAATTTCCATATTATTTATATTGGTTATGGTATGTTGTTGTTTAGGTCAACAGCCGAAAGGCTGGTTTGAACCTCTAGAGGTTTTACTAAGTAGAAATGAGGAGTAAGGTGGTTTATCATTGCCTTCCTCACTGAGTTAAAAGAGTATGCTTATCAGCATGCCAAGCCCTCCGAAAAGCACTCACTTTCCACCCTGCAAATGACACCTTCACTTCATTCACCACAGGGTCTGGCTGCATAGTGAAATTCATTACTCTCAGAGGAGATAACTCTGACTAGTGTCTTTTACACCTCTACCTCTTCTGTTCTTAAATAGTTCAGTCATATAAGTGGCTGACTATGTGATAAGAAACAGAACTATTTTTTTTTAGCCCTGGACCAAACAGATAGAGTGCAATTAAAATAACACTGCACCTGCCCGTTTTGGGCATGGTTATGGTATATTTATTTGAAATTAAATGTTCGGATATGTTTGAAATATCTATTTCTTTGTTTCTTTTATTTTATCAAACATCCTATGTTTTAGGATTTTCAATGAAAAAGAAAATAATCAATTCAATTCATGTGAAATTTATAAAATTAAATGTAATGAATGTAATGAAATATATATATATATATAGGTAAAACCACCAGATCTTTTTAAAAAAAAACGGTTTACAGAACGCTATTCAAACTATAAAAAAGGAAACCGAAAATTTTCCAATGTAACTGAATACATGATCAAAAATAAACATATTATGTCGAGTATAAAAAATAATCTAGAAAGATTAGAAAGGAATAACAGACAAAATGAAATTGAAATTTTGGAAAAATATTATTTTTATAAATACAATAACAGGGAAAAATTAATGAACACACAGATTGAATATGACAATCAACTGATTAAGTTGGCAAGACTGTTTTTAAATATAAGAATCGACTATTCCTTATCTACCACGGTGGGAGTAGGAAGTTTTAAATTTTGATGTAGAAAAATTTTAATGAGTTTTAATTTACTGAAGATGTGTACAAGATTCACGAAAGTGCTATAAACATTGGTAAGTGTTTTATGTTACCGTATTCTGGTGGTTAGAAATATATTTCAATTCCTTCGTTTCTATATGCTCTAATATGAGTGAATCAAATGTTAAATGTTCTGTTGGTCTTACCTATATTATACAAGGGCTGTTCAAAAAGAAATGATAATATTGACCCTAAAGGAAAATGTGTTGCAAAGGGTGGCAACACTGCATTCCATTATGTAGCCTATTCTCTTAGCCATCGATTACGATCAGTTTTAAGTCGGTGCAGTGAGTGGACATATGCGACTATTCACGTAACCTGCGTTAGATACTCGCCTACCATCCCCAGCATGGATAAAAAAAAAAATCTGGTGTGAAACACTCACACAACTTTCTCTTGCCAATGCAAATAATTAACAATAAACCTAACATTAGTAATAAAACATTAGAAATGAACAAAAAACTAACCTCAAAAAATATTAGTGAAATACGCAAAATTAAAATCGACCTCAGTTTTGCTTAAAAATACGGAAAATCGCTCATTCACGCTAAACTAGGCACTGTACAAAAAAATGCTTAAGATAAAAGTTGTAGATCTCTTAATTTACTATAAATTTTATTTTATACACTTTTGTCGTAAAATGCATTCTAAGGCCGAAATCTTTAAAAAATCGATTTTTTACACGTTTTCGTGAGAAAAAATCAGAAAATTGCTAATTACTGCTAAACTAAGCGTTACACAAAAAAATGTTTGAAATAAAAGTTGTAGAATTTTACGTTCTCTACAACTTTTATTATATAACGTTTTGCGCTAAAATGCACATTAAAGCCGCAAACTTAAAAAGAAAATGTTTTCACGTAAAAACACCCTCACGCAGAATTTCAGCAAACATGGCGCCTACCCTATCTTGTAGAGCATAAAAAATGTAGTAAACCAGGCGATTTAAAAAAAAATCGTAGGACCAGTTTTTGAGAAAATCGCAAAAAAGTGAAAAATTATACGAATAAACTACTACTTCCGGTTGACCGATTGTGATGAAAATGTTCATGTCGGGTCCGGTAGTAGTATGTAACTTAGGTTTCAAGTTTCAAGTTCGTACGATGTTCCGTTCTTGAGATATTCTGTTCACACATACACACACAGACCAATCGCTAAAAACATGTTTTTTGGGTTCAGGGGGTCTGAAAACGTATACATCCGGTGAAAACTCGATTTCGAAAAATCGACATGAAAACAATACTTTCCTTCCTATATATTCATATAGGCAAGAGAAAGTAAAAATAGTGCTATGTGGTATCATGAAATTTTTTGTAAACTTCGGGTAAAACTGAAAAAATACATATGAATTATTAACAACGGTGTATGGTGGAAATATTATGAACCAGGTGACATTCTACATATGGTATAAAGCGTTCGAGGGGTGCCCTTCAATGCCTCGCACCAAGGTTCTTCAGAATATGCATGAGAAATGTTAAAAATACATTTCTTACATTCCAGAGGCATAAAAGTGCTCTGACCTTCCTTGTGGACAGAATATAGCAGGCGATAGAATTAAACATGAATTTGTTGAGCCAATAAATAATTCTTGGCTGATATAATGTTATAAATATTTTACAAGTTTTACTTTCTTTTGCCTATATGAATATATAGGAAGGAAAGTATTGTTTTCATGTCGATTATTCTAAATAGAGTTTTCACCGGATCTACATGTTTTCAGACCCCCTGAACCCGAAAAACATGTTTTTAGCAATTGGTCTGTGTGTGTGTGTGCGCGCGCGTGCGTGCGTGTGTGTGTGTGTGTGTGAACAGAATATCTCAAGAACGGAACATTTTACAAACTTAAAACTTAAGTTAGGTACCACTAGCGGACCCGATTTGAACATTTTCATCAAAATCTGTCAACCGGAAGTAGTAGTTAATTTGTGTCATTTTTCACTTTTTTTGCTCAAAAACTGCTCCAACGATTTTTTTTAATATCGCCTCATTTACTAAATTTTTTATGCTCTATAAGATTGGGTAGGTGCCATGTCTGATGAAATTCTTAGGAGGTGGTTTTCTTGTAAAAAAATTGTTTTTTTAAGATTGTGACTTTAATATACATTTTAGCACAAAAATACATTTAAAGTTTTAGAGAAATTAAAATCCTACAACTTTTATTTCACATATTTTTTTGTGCAACGCTAAGTGTAGCGGAAATTAGTGATTTTATGTTTTTTCTCACGAAAACGTGTAAACAAATCAATTTTTCAAGATTTCAACCTTAGCACTTTACGACAAAAGTGTATATAATAAAATTAATAGATTATTAAAAGATCTACAACTTTAAGTCTGAGCATTTTTCTCTACAGAGCCTAGTTTACGGTGAAAAAGTTATTTTCCATATTTTTAAGCCAAACTGAGGGGTTGATTTTCATTTTGCATCTTTCACTCATGATTAAAATAAGGTTATGTTTTTGGAGGTTAGTTTTTTGTTTATTTCTAACATTTTATTACTAACGTTAGGTTATGTTGTTAATTATTTTCATATTTTTTTGTCATGGAACTTTATTTACATTGGCATACAGAAAACTTTCAATGTATTTAATTTAGTATTGTGTATATGAATGAACATTCATTAGACTTCAACGATTTTTGTACAGTATAAATATTAATCCTTAAAAAAAATTGTTGTTTTCTCTTGGTACACAACCATTAATTCTTGTAATCCAATGACATTTATCTTTTTTAAATAATTTAATTTGTGTCTCAGATTTGAAATGTTTATTGAAATTTTTTGTTATTGTATTGTAGAGGTGACACAACATTGGTAATAAGTGTTTGTGTTGGAGTGTTAATTGGGGCATGGACCAATTATCAGTTGGGTGAAATGCATGAACCAACATCCTCACCACCTTACAATGTTATCTGGCCCTCGTACGGAATGGTTGGTGAGTATTTATTTAAAATCATACAATATTTTGTCCATCTAAATTAATACATGCTCGCCTCTCATCATGCGGTCATGGGTTCGAATGCCATTCAGGCACGGCATCTTTTCATACATTACAAAAAATCATTTCATCCTTCACCGTCTGCATTAGCAGTAATTGCAGAAAAGTCAGACGTTAAACTAAAAAAAAATTAATAAATTAATTAATCCATTCATGTTTTAGTTCTACTTTTAATATTGTACTGATGCTGATGGTCAAAGGTGACAAAAAATGGATGATGATAAATAGCTAGACACTAGAGTCCTGGATTCAAACCCAGGACTGTAATGTAAAAATAGAAATAGTTGTGCTTGCCCTTTTTTTGTCATCCGTTTCTCGACTGTTTTGATACGATTCTCCAAGCTGTTCTATCTTGGGCAAATCGCTACATATCTACATACCTGTAACACCCTATATATTCTGTAATTTGCTTTAAATATTCTAATCTTTGCCTCCCCCTACAACTCATTCCCTCAATATTACCCTCCATTATTGAGTGACCAATACCTGGATGTCTTAAGATATGCCCTACTAGCATATCCCTTCTTCTGGTAAGATGTTTCCATATACTTCTTTTTCATCCACTTGTCTAAGAACGTCTAAACTCCTTATTCTGTCCACCCACCTAATCTTTAACATTTTCCTATAACACCTCATTTCAAAAGCTTCTATATTCTTCCTTTCTACTACCCCTATCTCCCACATTTCTTTCCCATACACATCTACACTCCAAACATTGTGTTTCAAGATTTTTTCCTGATCTGTTAATCAATGTTTGTAGTCAGTAAGCTGTTTTTCATTTCAAAGGCTTTTCTAGCTTGAGCAATCCTACTTTTGATATCACTTGTGCTTCTACTCCTTTGTTATTTTACTCCCTAGGTAGCAGGATTCCCCAGTAATAGAAAAATGTTTTCGTTGCCTACTTTTAAATCTCCCATCTCTTCTAAACCACTCTTGCTCCTGCACAACACTTTCGTTTTGTTTTTATTAATTTTCATGAAGTAATCCTTTCTCATGATCTCATCCATTCCATTTAAGATATCCTCAAGTTCTTTCTTTGTCTTGGCTAATACTACAATATCATCTGCGAATATCAGCTTAAAATTTTTCCTTCACTTCATTTATTAGCCTCTTGTATATACAGTTAAAAAGTAGTGGTGACAATAAACATCCTTGTTGTACACCTATTCTTACTGCTGCCTCTTTTTTGTACCCCTCAATTCTCAAAACAGCCGTTTGATTCTTATACAGACCGTAGACAACTTTCCTTTGTTTGTAATTAATTTCTAGCCTTTTCAAGATTTTATCTTGGCATATTAAGTGCCAAACATAAGAATTATTTCTAATTTTTCCATTGGTTATTGTCCAGTAAATATGAATTACATTGAAATATAATAGCTTATTAGGGATTATATATATTTGTGAATTTATTGTACTTGATTATGCAAAAAGGGTCTATAAAATAGTATGTTAAATTTATCAAGTATTATATCTACTTTACCGTTAAGAGTTCAACACTCCAAGCCATACATTAAAATTGGCAGAACCAAGGTGTGATAAAACTTTAAAATTTTCTTCTTCCCCGCTTTGTTGATCAGCATTTTCCTCAGGCTGTACAAGCCTTTAAAACTTACCCTATCTGATTTCTGCATCTCATGATTGCACATAAGAGACATCACATTTCAAGTAAGTGAATGCAACTGTTCTAAGTTTATGTCATTCAAAATACTTTGAAAATGTCTAACTTGCTCAGAGTGATTTTAGACAAAAAATGTCGCTCATGATGCCATCTGTGGTTAACTGATGTTTGAAGAACGTTGGCATGTGTGGGCTCAGTGGCAACCCATACAATTTAGCAACTACATTCAGAATCTAAACAACCCTTCTTAACCCTGTTCACACTGGTAATCTAATTTTAGATGATGCCGAATGGATTGTGGTTGGGGCGATAAAACGTGCTTCTGCAAAGTCAGTGTAAGTCGAAAACCAGTAAATATTGTACTTTTCTAGTAGGGAATTCTTTAACGCATCTAATAGTGTTTACAGAAATAGAATATCATAACAGGGAAAATTTTTATTCCCTCTTTAGTGTGTAGGTAACATTGATGGTTTGGGAATTGTTTGTTTTAAATGGAAATCCGTGTAGCTCGTGTGTAAGTCAACGTACATGCATGTTCTTTAGTTTGTGTTGAACCTATGACGATTCTGTTATGGTGTTTGCCCTTGAAAAGGGAAGATGAGTCCATTTCACTTTTCAGGAGGGAGTTTACCATCACAGAAAAATTTGACATTTTGCCGGGTTGCAAAGGACGTGTAACGGCTTCCTTCTAACCGCACCTACAGAATTTTTCAAAACACGTGGTTGTAGGGAAAAGAATTTTCTACATTGCTTTGTTTACAGCTGTAACCTAAATATAATAGTGGATCTGTGACATCACCGTTAGGAATGTAAAATACCATTCCTTCATGCTTCCCTGTGATATGAAAATGGACTCATGTTGAACATTTTGTAACTTTGTCAAATATTTATGGAAATTTAATAAAAAATAACATTTATTCCAATAAACTCTTGTCTACAAAACATGTTTTATAAATTTTTTTTGCTAAACTGAAATTTAAGCCCGATATAGTAAAAAATATAAAGTAAACACAAAAATTTCGCTCGCCTAAACGCAAAGAATTATCAAGCAATTTTGTTGTAATTATATTCATAAGGCGCCTATGTATTATATGAATTAACTGTAATATTTTCAGAATTTTTCATCAGTAGTGACGTTAGATAAAACAGTTGTTTTGAGAGTGCGTTTTGAATTTTGTAATTCTTCAGTTTAACGAGTAATAGTCCGTTTCCAAAGGGTTAAACTTCTTCTCCTCACAGGTTAGGCATTTCTACCTGTTCGGACACCCATCTTTTCTTTAGCCTGCCTATATTTCTGCTTTGTATCTTCTTGCTAAACCAAGTAAGCAGCTTTCTGGAATTCTATTAAATTATAAACCATACGGTATTACTTTATTTTTTGTTAAGTAGAAAAATTCCTGATTCTTGTCTTACATCTTCATTTCTGATCCTGTCTAGTCTTGAACAATCCTTGACAAACCTTAAGAATTTCATTTCCGCTGTTTGGATGTTTCTTTCCTCCCTTCTTCTCATCACCCATGCTTCACTGCCTTATGTCAAGGCTGGAACTGCCACCATCTTGTAAAACTAATCTGATTAAATTTAGATACTTTATTTTTCAGTAAAAAGTGTGGGAGATTACGGATATTCCTCCCGTAATCCTTTGTTTTTAGGTATCTAATTCAGTATATCATCTATACTAAGTGCATAAGTGGTTTCTTCATAAACTTGAAAAGAAATTTTGTTGTTTCAGGTTTAAGTGCGCTAAGAACGGTTATTGGAATGTGTTGTATTGTTGGAACACGTGCATTATGTAAATCTGTATCATATGCAGCTCTCTGTTATATAACAAAATCTAAAACTGTTTCATCTGATACATCCAAAAGTTCAAATGTTACTACGTCTTCGGATAAAAGTGCTTCTAATAATTCTTCTATAAATAATCACAATATTATAAGTAACAACAATGATAAACTTAATTCTATTATAGAATTGTGTCATAAATATTTCACTTACATTGTATTAGGTTTTATTACTTTATATTTGTTACCAAAAGTCTTCCGTATGTTGCGTATTGAACGACCTACGTTTTATACAGAAATTTAATTCTCCGTAGAGTGCTATTGCAAACCAATTATTAATTAAATCTTACTTGTTATTTATCTAAACTAACTAATACATTTTCAGTCAGAGATATAATATAATATAATTGCGCAAAGTATCATCTTTCTACAAATTTTTAATTTTTTTTTTTTTGATTAGCGAACAAGTTATGATTGGCACTTTACTATATAATATAATTATAATCTTTGTTAAACCGTAAGGAAGTTTGTATCGGATTAGCTTTATTTTATTTATATATTTTTTACGCACTGTTATTAGTGATATATTGTACTCAGCGATGTTTTTGTATCAAGCAATAAATTATTAATAATTAGTTGTAATGTTGATTTTTTTCCGTGATCTATTCCATTTAGTCATCAATTAACTTAAAACAAGATTCATTTAAAATTTTGATGAGACTGCCGCAGTTTGGCCAACGTTTTACTTAGGTCTACTTTTTTTTGGTCATCAGTCTCTCGACTGGTTTGATACAGTTCTCAAAGCTGTTCTATTTTGCGCAAGTCATTTCATATCTACATACCTGTAACACCCTACATTTTTTGTAATTTGCTTTATATTTTCTAACCTATGCCTTCCCCTGCAATTCCCTTTCTCAATATTACCCTCCATTATTGATAGACCAATACCTGGATGTCTTAAGATATGTCTCACTAGCCTATCTCTTCATCTGGTCCATTTACTTCTTTTTCCATTCACTCGTCTAAGAACTTCTAAATTACTTTTTTTGTCCACCCACCTAATCTTTAACACCTAATCCTATAACACCACATTTTAAAAGCCTCTATCCTCTTCCTTTCTACAGCCCCTATCACCCACGTTTCACTCCTATATAATGCTATTCTCCAAAAGTAGTGTTTTAAGAAATTTTTCCTAATCTGTAAGTTAATGTTTATAGCCAGTAAGCTGTTATTTTTTGCTCTCAGCAGTAAGGTCTACCTTACCGAATATAAAAATTTATATACAGCAATCATGCTAAATCTTAATACTATTTAAGATTTTGAAAAGAGATTTATAAGCAATAAAATTTAACAGCAGTTTTAAACTAGACCTATTTACAAAAGTTATCTTTTTATTTCTAGTGCGGTATTATTATTACGAGTTGCTTTCAGCCTGATTGTGATAATTTCCTGCTCAAGAAAGTCACTACAGTCGTTCATCCACTAAGAAACAATGTCTTAACCCTAATCTCTCTGTAAAAATGATGTATGATTTATTTCTGCAAAAATATCCGGATTCTCAAACAAACTTCTTACACTTATATCGATCAATCTTTAATGAAAAGTTTAATTTAAGGTTTGGAGTGCCAAGATCAGATACCTGTAAAGTTTGTGACAGGTATTTTCTTCAAATGGCTGTATGTGAAAATGATGAAGAACTGCAGAAACTTCGTAGTGAATCTGAAGTACACCACAGAAAGGCAGAGTTAGCTTATTCCACTCTATCTGAGAGTGGAAAAGTAGCTCAAAAAAACCAGAATTTAGTCATACTTTGTGTTGACCTGCAGCAGGTAATTTTCACTCCAAATCTTTCACACTCCGATACATATTACCAAAGACAATACAGTAATTTATAATCTGGCAATTCTTGATCTTGCTACAAATGACGCTACAATGTGCTCATGGCATGAAAGAGTTGGAAAACGTGGTGTGTCTGAGATTGCATCATGCATTCTTCGATATGTTGAAGATAATTTTCAAAAACTTGAAAGTCATCAGTAAAGAAAACTTATATTGTGGTCTGACCGTTGCGTTGGACAAAATAATAATTGGAAAATGGTTGTTTTGTGTCACTACCTTGTTATTTTTAAAAAATTCACGGAGGTGAATCAAAAGTTTCTGGTTATTGGTCACAGTTTTCTTCCCTGTGACGGGACTTTGTACTTATTGAAAAATGCAAAAATACAGCATCCTTGAATGTTCCAAATGACATTGTTGAAATGATCAAAACATGTAGGCCATCAAAACCCTTCAAGATTCAACTGATGGAAGGGAAATTCGTTAATATGAAGCTCGTTGAAGAGCAGATTTAAAAACATCCCGATTGTAAAATAACAGAAGCGAGATGGCTTCAAATCACATCTGTCCTCCGACTTAGGAAATCACACAATATGTTAGAATCCTGGTCTACTTTCAAAATATTAAGAAATCCTAAAGGAAGGACACCAAAAAATATTACTAATGTTTATTGCCTCATTCAGCCTTCAAGCCTCATAAATTTATATCCTGAGGAGATTCAAGTAAACCCTGCTAAAAAAGCAGACTTGATTAAAATGATACAATATTTAAAATCTGACTATCATGACTTTTATCAATCATTGCAATGTAATCTTTTAACAGAATTTTATGTAACATAATACACCTTTAATAAAATTAATTTTGTAATTACTAAACTGTGTTCTTTAAAAATTATCAAATTATTGTAAATATTTTTCTTATTGCTGTTATAATTTTTTTATAATAAACAATTATTTTAATTTCATGGTTCTTTAAATAATGTGTTTATCCATTTTTGTTGTATCTTCGATTGTACATCTACATTTGTACAGTATTAAAAACGTTACATATATAGCATATGTAACGTTCTTACATTGAACATATGAAAAAATGAATGAAATGAAGCAAAATAAAAAAGATTTAGAGAAAATAGTTAGTAGTAATGAAAAAATAAGCCTTTTTTATGATATAGTACAACTTGGCAGGAAGTTCTTTAAACCTGTATAAATTATGAATATTATTACCGTAAACATCAATTCTCTTCAGAAAAACTTGGGTATATGTCATGTTGACATCACTTGTTGGTCTCAGTATGCACACAGCCTAAACATAAAATATTTTACATCACACATGAGAATAGATCTGTATACAATTGTCTTCCGACTCCCGCTTTCCTAGTCAGTCTAACGTTCTTTATATGCTCCACACCTCTCTCATTGCCTTTGCTGTCATTGCTTAGACACTCGTACGCTCCATACTTTTTATTCCTCTTCCTGCACACTTTGTATGACAGTGGGAAGAATCACATCACAAACCGAGGCTAATGTGCTATATTAAACTATATATAACGGGTGATTCAAAAAGAGCGCCGGTTTTTAAACGGCTGGTAAATTTTTGTTTATCGGTTGGCAACATTGTTAGACCTCATTTCTATTTCGAAGAACATTCCGATTGACGATTCAGTTGTAGTTTCTCTTGTTCGCAGTGTAGTACTCTCGCAGTCTGTGTCTAACCATGGAGAAGTTTACTATTGCACAACGAGTGTTAATCGTCAAAATATTTTACCAGAGTGGAGAGAGTTATGCGGCTACTGTCAGGCGACTTCGCGGTACTCTAGGACGTAATGAAGCACCGAATGAATTAACAGTTCGCAGGCTCATGAAAAAGTTTTTTGAGACGGGTTCAACAGTCGACCTTAAAAGTTCTGGCGTCGTCGTTCTGGCCGAACTGAGCAGAACGTTGCATTGGTTCGTGACAGTGTGGCTGTTAGCCCAGCAAAATCAATACGTCGCCGTTCTCAACAATTGGGTTTACGATGTTCTTCTGTACGGAGAGTTCTTCGGTACGATCTCCAATATCACCCGTATAAAATTCAGTTTCTGCACGAGAAACAATGTTGTTGCTCCGTGAACGGTTCCAGGATCGCATCATTTCTCGTAATTCCGACCATCAATGGCCACCAAGGTCGTGTGACTTGACGCCTTGTGACTTTCATCTTTGGGGTCATCTGAAGTCATTGGTGTATGCCAATAAACCCCGAAACATCAATGACTTGAAGGAGGAAATTCGACGGGTTATCGGGCAAATGGAAGTCGAAACTTGTTGTGCAGTAATATCCAATTTCATGGACAGAGTTGATGCGTGCCAGCGCAGTAGAGGAGGACACATGCATGACATCATTTTTCGTACATGAAATCGGAAGGTAAGATGAACTTGTTGATGTATTTATTTTCAGTTTTTCAATAAAATAAATCTCTTAATTTGATATATCAAAACCGGCGCTCTTTTTGAATCACCCTATAGCTATGTTGAGTTTCAATATCTCATTAGTGTTATTTTAATAACATACTATAAGTCTGTGCTTTGTTATGTACTATTGTGTAACCAGATATCAGTGTACAAGGTGCAGCTTAAAATAACCGGACTGAATGTGTAACGGAAAATCAACACATGCGCGCATACAAAACACCACATTGCCGAGTCACATGACATCCCCCTCTCCATTCCAGCTGCGTAATGGTTTGCCGGTTGCTCAGTTGGGCGTTCACTGCCATTCTTGTCTTGATTGTGTATTTGCCATCCAGCTGAGTGTTTTGAAAGAACAATGTGTCAATTTTAAATTCTTGGTGTTACTTGGGAAGACCACTGCAGAAGTAAAGTTTGTTGAAACAAGTTTACGGGGATTGTTTGTCATGTACTCGGGTTTTTGATTGGTTTAAATGATTTAAGAATGGGGGAGAAGAGATTCAAGATTGTGTACGTCCAGGAAGACCTTCAACGTCAACAACAGATGAAAACATTGAAAAAAATCAGCACTTTGATTAGTATTCGTGCAGTTGCGGAGATTGTGGAAATCGATAAAGAATCGATTCGGCAGATTTTGCATGAGCATTTGAGCATGCGAAAAGTTTGCTCAAAAGTTGTCCCAAAATATGTGGTCATGACAATGCCTCGTACCACACTGCTCTGGATCTCAAGACGTATTTGGCCAAGAATGGGATCTCTCTGTTGGAGCATCCACCGTACTCATCAGACCTTGCTCCGTGTGACTTAATTTGTTCCCTAAGGTGAAAGCTGCGCTTAAAGGAACTAGTTTTGAATTGGTTGATGCAGTGAAACAGAAAGTGACAGAGACAATGAACATGCTTACAGAAAATGACTTTCAATACTGCTTTGATCAGTGGAAAATCCATATGAAACAGAGTATGGATAGGGGAGGGGAGTATATTGAAAGGGATAATGTCAAATTTGTGAAGGAATAAAATAAAATAATTTTACAGCATTAATCCGGTTACTTTTTAGCAGTACCTCATATATTCGTGTTATCTGTTGTCATCGTGTCAACTCTGCTACTTCACTTCCTATTCTTAATATACGTTTTGTCATTAATAACTAACTCAATGCACTGTACAAGGACTTAAATTGTATGTACAACTTCACGGTTTATTCTCATCCCAATATTTTTTAAGTGTGCAATTTATGTTATCCTTTTTGTGTTTCCTGTCTTACCTCTCATTCAACCCATTCTCACCCCCATTATTTAATGTTTGGTCTTGGACTTAGACCCCTTTAAGCTGTCCTCGTCTTCCGAATATAATCGTTGGCAATTATTAGATAAAATTGTGCCTAACTCAAGGGGGAAACCCTAACACAAACACTTGAGTTTACAGTACAAATGAGGATTCAAAACGGACACAAAATGGTTCAATGTAGAGATTCCATTATAACATGACTGTGAAATAGATCAATAAACAGAAAATGCATGACTTCTTTTCCCATGTCTGAGTTACTAGTGAGAGTGAATTGTGGGGGAAAAGAATCATAGTGGGTGCAAATGGGAAATGTAGGAACAACAAGGACCGAGATATATGTAGAAAAATTGGAGGGAACTACATACATTACTGGTTTGTACGGCATGTATTATCAAAGACGAATAAATAGAATGTTTTAAAGCCAATGAACAAACAGAAACATAACTCAAACATAAGCTTTTCTGAATATTTTGAATCAAAATAGAATTTCACTAATCAAAGGGCTGAGGGTATCATGGACAGAGAAAAAGACGAAAGGGGATGTCTTACATCAGACATATAAAGAGTTGAATTGTTTTTTTTTTTTTTTGTAACAGTGTAGTATTTCTTTTGCAATCAGTTAAAAAATACAGTAACTTTAAGAAAATATGAGAAAATCTGAGTAATGTCCTTAGAATTAAAATATAAACTACACTCAGTAGTGTGTTTCAAAAAGACTATTTTGTGAAGAAAAAAAAAATATATATATACAAAATCAAACTTGATGAACTGTGAATCAACATCTTGAAACTCAAAGTTGTTGAAGTTGGAGATGACAATGACGATGATTAGGCGTTGAAGTGGAAAAGATAAAAAAAAAAATTTAATGATTAAAAAAATCGTAGAGGTAAGTCTAATGGTTTAAAATGTTTCAGTCTGTGAGTCTTCGCTGTTGTCAAGGAGGTTAATCACTAATGGATTCTGATGGTCTTCTAGTTTTTGTAAATGTTTTTTGCTATGTTGTTTAATTTCTTCTTTTATGAAGGGCAGGTTTAGGTCATTGTGTAATATTTCATTGGTTACATACCATGGGGCTGCAGTGATTAGTCTCAGGCATTTTGATTGAAATCGCTGCAGTAATTTTATTTTTGATGAACTAGCTGTACCCCATAGCTCTAACCCATTGATTAACATGATAAAGAGATGAAAACTGGAGTATTTAAGTCCTATAGAGGATGATTTTCATTTAGGGTCATTCACTAATGATTAAAATTAGATTGTTTTTTATTTTACAATTTCTGCTCGATTAAACATAGGTTATGTTTTATTAATTACATTGGGAAGAGAAAGTCGTGTGAGTGTTTCACACCAGATTTTTAATCTTGGGATTCAGTATTATGTTTTATTAGTGAACAGCTGTTTTAAATTAAATTACCTTTAACAAAAGTGCACTTTTATTTCATTATGACAATAAAATGTAATTTTACACTATAGTATTGTGACACTTATCGCTAAGGCCCGTTTTGGGATCTAGGTAATTAAATAATTAATGCACTAAAGTTTACAATTACAAGTATTTATTTTATTTTTTTTTTTATAGCTTGTTTGACCTCAATGGATCACTCTAGTCAATCTTCTGGTTCGCTTCCCATGTACTTCATTGGCTCGCCGTTTTTGCCAATACCTCCTCATGTTTTTAGATCTTGCTTTTCGTTGTTCGTCAGTTACCTGCACAACTCTAGCCACCTTGTCCACATTAAAACATTTTGCATTTAGAAACGCCCTTATCTTTGGTTTATTTGTCGCATCTTCAATCCTCGGTCCAACTTCGTCAAGATCCTCTTTAATTGCTGAGATGTATCTTCCACCAGATTTCACACTGATTCCTCTGGTTATAAGTTGTTTTAATAACCTATTCTCTGGCATTCTTAATATGTGAAAGAAATAAGAAATTCTGCGCTTTTTCATTAGACTGATAATCGGTTCCACGACTTCATACACTGTTTCATTAGTGGGGATTCTCCACACACCATCGTTTTTGTAGTTCTTATTAATGCAAGTTCTAACAATTCTACGTTCTGTTTTAATTGTCTGATCACTTTTCCCTTCGTTTTTAATTCGTATTAAGGTTTCAAGTATTTATTACATTTAAAAGATTTACAAAATAAATAACGAACTAATTATAATGAAGTAATACAATAAATAACTTAATAATTTACTTAATACTACTTACATCATCATTGAAGAGATTGCAACGTACACAAATTAGGAATTAAAAAAAAAAAGTTACAACAATACTACTTACAACAATTATATAGAATGCACATACAATAAAACTGAATAATAATAGTTGACCAACACAATGCTCGGATACGTAACCTGCACTACGCACCGATAGCTCACTCTATAAACACTCGTCAAAGATCAAACGAATACTGACTCACTGACCGCGCTCGCAGCTCTATTTATATGGGCGGTCAAAGAATTTTCTCGAAAGACACTGAGATTCGATACAAAAGTTCTTTCTGGAGAAATCATAACTTTTTTTTTTTTTAATTCCTAATTTGTGTACGTTGCAATCTCTTCAATTGAGAACAATAAGCAACCCCATGACCCAATGAGATGAGGATGATGTGTATGACGTGTAAATGAGGTGTAGTCTTGTACAGACTCAGGCCGACCATTCCTGAGAGGTATGGTTAATTGAACCCCAACCATCAAAGTACACCGGTAACCACTGTCTAGTATTCAATTCCGAATAAAAGTAACTACCTTTCCTAGGATAAAATCTTAACTAGTGTAAACAAGTCAACAATACAGTAAAAGGTGTTACAGGTAATCAACCGACCCTTTCACAAATAGTTGTACAACAAAGACCCTTATAAAATCTCTTTATAAATAACCTTTTATACACTACTTTTTAAATAGGTATCCTTTTATAACTAGCCCTATTGTTACTTTTTCACTCTATTTTCTACTCTTCACCATTTTATGAATTAAATACTAGAAATTTCGCGAACCCTGCTCTTTTTCGATATTGTCACAGTATTTTTTATTTGCTCTCCTTTTAGTATATGTAACATTAATACAAATTGCCAAATTAAATGATAAAAAATTGCTAATAGCAGCTTATCATAGTTTAATTTTATCTCATATCAGGTATGCCACATTAGTATGGGGTAATTCATCACAGTGTAACATGGAAAGAGTTTTTATAATACAAAAAAAGCTGTCAGGTGTATGAGTGGAGTCAACCACCTTACCTCATGCAGATCACTATATAAAGAGCTGCAATTGCTCACAGTTCTTTCTTTGTACATTTTTGAAGTGATCATGTACGTAAAACAAAATAACTTTTTACAGAATTTGGATGTTCACAACCACTACACAAAAAACAGAATCGATTATTATGTTGCTAATAATAACACTAAATTGTTTGAACAAAAACCAACTTATGCAGGTAGAAAATATATCAATAAATGGCCACAAGGTTTAAAAAGTTGTGACAATTTAAATCATTTTAAAAAAAAAAGCTAAAACAATATTTGATTGATGAAACATTTTACAGTGTGCACGAATTCCTTTCTAAATAGTTTTTGGTTGGAAAGTATTTAATTAAACAAATATTGTGTACTATTTGATACAAAGGAGTTCATGACAAGCCTACTGAGTTAAGCAGTAGCGGAAAAAAATTATTGGTAAGTGATCATTGCGTTTAACTTTTTAATTTTGTGTGCTATTTGATACAAAGGAGTTCTTGACAAGCCTGCTGAAGTAAGCAGTAGCAGAAACAAATTTTTGGTGGTAAGTGATGAATTTATCATTGTGATTAACTTTTGTTTATCAGTTTTACCTTGACATGTCCTATACTCCCTTTTGTAGTCTCCTAGGTGCAAAAAAAACTTATTGGGCGGATGTTCAAAGATCTGAAAGATACTGCCTGGGGTCCCAGTTAGTTCAGGTTTCAATGCTCTATTGAACCATCTATAGAGTACATGTCAGTTATGAAAAATAGTATTTTTTTCAATAAAAATATGAAGTTCGTTAACTTTAAAGATAAATGTAAATGTTATTTATTGATGTAATCTTTGGTCATACTTAAGTGATCTTTGAGTGTAGAATACTCAAAGTAAGTAACTCAATTGAGACATTGTTAACCCTCAACTGGTATCATGCGGTCGGTGAGACCGCTGTCATTTTTTACCCCTCCAACACTTCCCTCCCAATTGCTTGACATCACGTATATTTTGTATACCTTTCAACTGTTGTTTGAACTATGCGTGATCAAGATCATTTTCGGTACGAGCTAACAAGTTGTGAGTTATTTGTATTTTGTTTTCTACTGGCGGTCTCCTGGACCTATGATACCAGTTGTGTAACTTTTTGACTACTTTAAAACCAAGTAGTACATGGATTGTTTAAAGTTTTAATGAATATACAATAATTTTTCATAGATCATTTCTTTGTTTAGTACTATTATAAAATATTTTCATATGTAATTTTATAAAATTTTCATTATGGATGATACATTTAAAATTTCTGAAGCGGCTTCAACACAACTAGATCCATCACGTAAACAAGTTGTACGTGTTAATGATGTGAATTTTTATTAACATAAAAATCTTTAAATTTTATTGTAAATAATCAAAAAGTAAAAAAACGAATAAATTTTAATAAAAATGTTTGTCAGAGTGTACTGCCTAACAATAGACATACATAGCAAAACTCGGAACCAAAATGTAAGTTGTACATCATAATTTTGTTAATAAATTTGTCTATCATATTAATTACTTATTTATTTATAATTATTAGACCACAGAATGTTTCTAGGGCCCAAATATTTTATTGTTCTGTTCAAAATGGAAGTAAAAGTCAAAAAAATGCTTAGTGTTCGTTTTTTACTTTTTTAAATAGTAATTTTGCATTTATGCTAAGTATTTTACATTTACATCTTCGATTATACATGGTTTTATAAGTTTAATATTAAAACAAATTAATTAAATAAGTATGAAGAACTTAAAAAAAACCAAATTTGGAGGTCTTGTCAGACCGCTGATACCAGTTATGTCACAAAAAATGATGATACCAGTTGAGAGTTAAAAAATAATTCCCATTTTGTTTACAGTATTAAGCTAAATGGAGTTTATTATAATCATATGTATTTAAAATAGTGTGAAAACATATGATAAATAAAATAAGACTGTTTTTAAAGTTGTTTGTGTATAGAGAAATTTTTTGGTATGTTTATTGGTCACCAAGACAACTACTTACTTCATAAGGAAAATGTTTCCAATTTTTTAGTTGATAAGAAAAATTAAATTATTTGAATCGTTATATTTAAATAGAATTAGTGTAAGATAGCTTTCATATTTTAAAGCAAGATAAATTTCACCATTTAACTTTGTCAAATGAATAAACTAAAATTATTGAAAATAAAATGTAATATTGTAAAAAGTTTATGGATGCTTTGTGTGACCAGTAATCATATAATATTGATTTCTTAAGTGAATATTTACTAGAAGAAAAGGACCTTAAATTGATCTTATCTATATTTTTTATTATTTCAAAGAAATGGCTTCTGTCCAGAGGGGAATAAAAAATATATGTAAAGAATCAAAAGCTAATGTAAGTATATATTTTAGACATTTATTAAATTTTATACACTACAACCCGGCTAATTGGGACAGGGACCTGTTCAGGTTATCCAAAAAAGTGCTTATTTACAAAAAATAATCCAAAAATTGTTCAATTAAATATCATGCACACATTATCAGAATCAATTTCAGCTGTGAAAAGTTAGACAAAGTTGACGTGAACGATTGGCTGACATCAGGTGAAAAAGATGTTCAGTTTACAGACTGAAGGTGTGGTTTCGTTTGTGCGATCGTCGCATCTGATTACTGCATGCAGTAATCGCATGCGACTGACGCATAGGTCCGGTAGTTTCGTTTGTGCAGTGAAACGTGCGATCCAACTGCACGTCAGGGGTTAACCGAAACCCGGGTTATCCGAAACATCAAAAAATACTCTGTATTTTTAATGTATTTTTTCTGCAAATAACTGATAAAAACAATAAATAATAAATACTGTAAATTGTATTCTGTGCCAAAATACTGTTTAAGCAAACTGAACTGTAAATTATAGCACATAAAGTATCCCTACACAACATTCAGCACTGCAGACAGGATTTTTACTAATAACAAGAGTGTTTTCCTTGGAGCGATAGCCTACTACTAGGCCTACTGTTTATTTTGGCTACATCACCTTTGCTGCAAACAGTCAATTAGTACTGTATTGTGGTCGAATGGGTACGGTAGTGTCTTAGTCTTAATGTAGTTTTCATTTTGTTTTGTGGCTAATTAGTGTTACGTACTGGTAGTGAAAGTGAAATGATATTTAACAATGTCATGTAAACGTAAACGCATGGTCAAAACCATCAAAGCGACGCCCACTGATGTAATTTTAGTTAAACATTGGCGGGACATTTCGGTAAGAAAATGAATGGAAAATAAAAACCAAAAAAAATTTCTTACTTCAAAAAAAAAGGAATTAAAATGTACGGAATATATTTGACTATTAAATTGTACGAATAAAAGTTTTATGACACAGTAATATTTTTTTTACAATAAAACACAATTTTCTTGTTATTTAAAAAACCTGGCTTATCTGAAATCGGCTCACCCCAATTATTTCGGATTAGCAGGAGTTTACTGTATCTATTAGACAATGAAAGCAAGTTTAAAGGATCAAATAGTTGTAGTTTTTCTGCAGCTAACTCAATGAGTTTAGTGTCATTGTCTTTGGAAAAACTCATTTTCAACTTCCAGACGTTTGAGATTACTGCAGGGGACTGGTTGCCAAAGCAGTCAATGCAGTCGACGCATGTGATCTCTTGCGTCGGGCGCATAAATGGAACCACTTCTTAAGAAATCCATTTGATGAGTAATGGTCGTGACACATGCGACAATCGCACAAACGAAACCGCACCTTAAGAAATAGTTCATGCAATCATGCCAGAATCTGGTGAAGGTCCAGAAGAAACTGATGAAATTTGAGTGGTATATTTCACAAAAGCAAAAGCTCTGCAGTATGTAGAGCAGCACAACACAATGCACGTGAACATGTTTATAAGGCGCTGGCAAAATATATCATCAAGGTTTGCAGGATTACCAAAGCAGACAAATTAGTGATTTTTTTGTAGCCAGGCAGTAGTGACGATGTATTATTTCTTTTAATTGTTTATGAACTAGAAAAAATGTTTGACCAGTAAGCGATTTATGTTGTAAATATGCGTACAACAATTCTTGTATTGAGAACTTGGTTTTGTTCATTTTCTATTCTCAGCTGTATTGAAATTTAATTTTTATGTTCAGTAGTCTATTGAAAATGTTTTTCATTATAAAATTATAAAGTTTATATTTTTAAACATGTTTTATACATAAGCCTGTTAAAATAAATTAAAGATCAGTTTGGATTATCTGGAATTTCGATTTAGTGGGGTTGTATAGCCCTATATAGTTGACCCATTATTTTTGGCAGCTTGGTCTATGACCACATCTTATAATGTATATTTATTGAAAGGCAACATGTGGTTAACTAACGGTGCAATTGTACGGTAGTAAATTATCTCACTGTTTAGGTTGGCAGCACTGTCCCAGATTTCTCTTCCCTTCCTCACAGCCCATCCTTACGCACAAGGTATTCTCGTGACTCACTGTTTATACTCCAATAACCCACTTATAATTTACCATAACCATTGTAATTGCAAATGTCCCCCAAGTAATGGGACTTAGAATAAAAAAAACAAAAATTTTGGGTCTCACCATTTAATTCTTGATATTTAATTTCTAGGGGCTTAAAAATTATGTCACTCCTATATGTATTGAAGAAAATAGATTGCCTGCATTTGATGATGGAAATAACAAAACTTGTTTATTAGCAAATGTAGGAAGAACTCTAGATAACGAACAAGACAGTGATTCTGCTAACAACATTGCTAAACGTTCTAAAAACAATAAACAAAAATCTAAAGAAGATGGTATCGTACCAACATTAAAAAATGTAGTAAGAAACTTTTTATGTGCGTTGACTCAAAAACATGTAATAAGTCAACAGCCTTTAGTAATAAAGTCCCAACAACTCTACAATAATATGAAAAATGTTCCATCTACAATACAGAGTTGTATCAGATCACTGACTGTATTTCCATCAACTGATGTTTTAATACCAGTTACAAATGAAAAAACATTACATATTATTGAACATCCAGGAAATACTGTGAAATCTATCCCTTTTTCATTAATAGAAGAAATTAAAAAACAAAATGTAAACGTTGAAGAGAAATATATGACTACAAAAAATTCAGTTTTATCTCAATTAATGTTGATAAGTGGTAGAGATCAATTTTTGTTAGCCACAAATAATGAAGCAATATTAGATGAGGAGTTATGTGTTTTATTGTATTCATTATTTACAAAAAGAAAAAGTTATATTGATGATTCACAAGATATTAAAAAAGATTGTAGAACACCATTATTAAATGTAGGTAATAATTGTAACGTGACAAATCGTATACATAAAAGAAATTATACGACAAATTGCACAGCTAATCGATGTAATAAGAATGATAATTCCAAAAATTGTGACAAAAAGAAATTGAGTAAAGTGGAAAATATAAAAGATTTGCGTGATAATGTAGATTATGAAGGATTAGAATTAAACAAGAATACTGTTGATAAAGTAATAATAGAATCCGATGAAATAAAAGAATACAATACATTAATCTGTAAAGGTGAAAAAGACCATGATGAAGAAACTTCAAAATATTTAAAAGAGATTAAAAATCCTTTGGGTTGGTTACATCCATTGATGATGAAGAGTAAGATTAATTATAATGATGGAAATAAAGTTATCAATGTTTTAGTTAAAAGTTTTTTGAGTAACCCATTAGAAAGTTGTGACAATAATAAAACAGTTCGTAATACAAATACTGTAAGTGTATTCACTGTGGAGGGTAGGCATTTACATAACGATTGTTCAACCATAAATGCAGTCCATGATGATAAAAAATCATTGAGTAAACATTATCCATTTTGTCAACATCTTTCATGTAATACATGCATTTCACTATTGAGTACAAGTATAATGACAAAAAAAATTGATGAATTTTATAAGGAATATAGTACTAGTAACATGAATGCCTCTATCAATTTAAATAATTGGCAAGGTGTACCGAATGAAGTACTGCACAGTGCATTAAATAATTATTTAATTTCTGAAGATAATTCTGCTGATAAAAACGACACCGGTAGTAATAAAATGTATTCAATGAATTTAATTGAAAATAATGAGCTGAAGAAGAATCTACAAATTATTACACCAGTTGTAAATAAAAAGAAAGGTAAGATTGATACAAATACAAATACAGAAGAAAATTTAGAAATTAATATAAAAGAAAAAACGCAGATTGTAAAATGTGATTCAGAAAAAAATAATGAACAATTATCAGCAATAAATGAAGAAATCACAAAGACGATCGAATTACAAAAATCAGAAGATGAAAAAACGATTGATTCCCCTACTTCTCAATCCAAAGAAGTAATTCCATTAAATAATAATAAAAAACCTGATGAAATAACTACTTTTACTGCAGTAATTTCTGAAAATTTAAATCAAAGTTACGTAAAAAACTTTGATGAAGATGTTCTATGGGAATCCATAAATGTAGATCATCAATGTACTGTAAATCAATCAAAATTAAGCTATGAAAACATAAAAACTGATACTTCATTCGACAAGAAGCAATCACCTATAACTAAACAAAATGAACCCAAAAATTATTTTGCGTACATACAAAACACATTTAATAATACCGATTACAGACAAACTACAGAAATAATTAATGATACAGAAAAATACATACCAAAAGAAACTGAACCAATTATATCAAAAAGTGATGATTGTAAGGAAAAAGAGTATATTAAATTTGAAGATAATAAAAAACTATTAGAAGCAATGTTATCTAAAACTAACTCACAAAAAGCTGCAAATATTGTATCTGAATTAGTCATATATGAAGAACCAAAAACACAAATTGAAGATATGAGTATATTTAGTAAAACAGCCAATTACAACACACCTATGGAAGTACAAACAGAAACATTATCCCAGAATTACAGTAAATTAAATAAGTTTAAAACTACGGATACAACAGTTCATACTGTTGTTCCATTGTTAACCTCACAAAGCAATACTGATCTGTTGGTTAAAGACAAATATGAATTAGTTAACTTTGATGTAAATAACTGTTCAGTTTTTGATGTTTTCTTTAATAAGAATGTTGTTAATCCATTTCAATTTAAGCCAACAGTTGAGAAAGATTTTGGCATTGTACTAGAAAAAATACCACAAGATTCACTCTTACAATCAAAACTTGATAATCAATCTACAAATAATTCTGAAGCAGTATCAGAGGAAATTAAAAAAGAATCCATACAACTTCCCGAAGTAAAATCCGAAAAAGAAATTGTATTGGCTAAAACTCAGATTCAAAACAAAGACATTCTATCAACACAAAAATACGATAAAAAAATGTTTCAGAACTTAGAAACTGATCAAATGGCCTTGGAAACTACAAAAACTAATGATTCGAAGAAAAACAAGGACAAAATTTCAGAAGAGAATCATAGCAATAATACAATAATACATTTAAAAAAAAATAAGATGGTAAGTCGATTACCAGTCCCTGAAAAAAAATTAGTCACAAAAGTTCAAGAACCAGAATTCAAAGAAGAGGAAACACAAGAAGATAAAGAAGTTAAGAGCAATGAGAAAGTCATACAGGTTGCAACATCATCTATAAAAAATGTTAAATATTCAAGTGTAAAAGATTTGAGATCAACAAATATTGTAGGAACTACACAATTCAACAAATTCAAGAATAATCGTGTTAATGCATTCGATGTAAAAGATAATAATAATAAAAATATTGTCCAAACAAGTGAAACCACTCAAAAAGGTTCCGTAAAAAAGGAGAAACTTGAATTAAGAGAACTTGAAATTTCCATTAAAGCTAAGAAAAATAAATACATAGAAAAAAGTGATGCATTAATGAACGGAGAAAGATATGGCGGTAGTTCTAAGATACTAAAAAATATCATAAAGGAAAATGAAAACCGTATAGAGAAAAAACATCCATTTAATTTAAGAAAATCAGAATCTGATATGTCTATCAATATCAATAAAGGTACTGTCAAAACAGAAAAGAAAGGTCAAAAAACAGAATCATTGACACGGTTAACAAACTCTCCAAAAAAATTAGTTACTTTACTAAAAAATGAAACTACAACAAAACAGAGTCAAAAATTTGAAAATTACAATCCGTTGTTGAAACAAGATTTAAAAGGAACATCAAATAAAACACCAAATAAAATCTATCATAAACCACAAAAACTCGCATCATTGGATGAAGATGCAATAAAAAAAGATAAAGATAAAAAATTAGGCAAAAAAGTTGAAAGCATATTTAAAGTTGTAGAACAAAATCATTTTGAAAATGAGATAAAAGAGAAAAAGAAGGTTAATAATATGCCAGAAATTGAAGAACCAACAACTTATAAATATTTTGTAAAGAATGAAAAGAATTCAAGTAAAAATAAAAATACTGGATCTAAAGTTCGTCAACATTTTCACACAAAGACAACTACTAAAGAAAATGTTAACAATAAAACAACCAAAACATCAATAGCAAGTTTTAATCATCAAAATTTTGAAACTGCTGTAGAGAAAGTTGAAAAATTAAAGAAAAAAGTAACAGATTTCAGGAGTGAAGATAAAAGTGATGATATAAGAAGTTACAACAGAAACATGGAATCATCATTTGGTGGTTTTTCGGGATTAAAATCCAAATCTGCAGGTGATGAAAATCAAGTATTAGATCGAAACAACAATGCAAAATCGAAAACTGCCATAAAATTACAAAGGAGTAGTATGGATCCTAACAATGTTACAATGAGTAAACCAAAAAGTGGGTTTAGTGGTGATTTTAAGTCAACAATGGGAAATAAAAATGAAATGAAAACTGATTTATACAATAATGCAAAAAGTAAATCTGCAATAAAGTTGCGAATTGATAACTTAGATATTAATGACAGTACACCAGTCAATAAAACAACTGCTAATAAATCAACTGCTGGATTGATAGGTGGTTTTAAATCATTCACTTTTAAAGAAGATTCAGACGAAACTGAAAATTCCAAAGTCAATAAGCATGTATTCAATAAGAGAATTCAACTAAAATACCCAAAAACTAAAAATACTTTCAAAAACAATAACAATACAAATTATTTTAGAAATGATAGCGAAAAGAATACTGGAAATGAGAGTCATTCTACCACGTCATTTACTCATAATACAAAAGCTAATTTTGTACAAAAACCTACTCAAAATAACACACAAGTTAACCAATCAGCATTCCAAAATTCTTGGAATCACAACACCAGAGATGCAGAATCTGTAAGTTCTAGATTTATGGCAAATAAAGTAGAAACACCAGTAACTATTAGGGATAGAAGCCAAGATTTACAAAAAAAAGAAGATGAATTAGACATTATGAACAAAATGTTAGAACCTGCATTGAAGAAAAATGAATTTGTAAAATCTACTCCAATTGAAAAAAACCGTAATCTTCAAAATAATTTTAATAGATTTAATGACAAAAATGTTAATAACGGAGAACATAATTTGGATTCAAGAGGAAAAAATTCACTTGATGAAATAGTGTCATCCTCAGTTTCTCTATTGAATAGTAAGAAATTAACGAAATCTGTCAGTTATACGTCCGTAAAGTCACTGAGTACAAATTCAGAAACCAATGCAACTAACAATACAAATTACGACGCATTAAATACAGGAATGTCAATTGCACATGGAAAACAATTAACTCCAAATGATGTTACAAATAAACCTGCCGGAAATGTTGTTGATAACTTCATAAATAATTTAAAAAATACAACGTATAGATTTTTAAGTTCAACAAATTTAATGACAAAAAAGAATGATACTGAAAAAGAAAAACAAGATAAGACAAATTCAAAGTTTAACTTAAGTTATAATAGTGTACGTATTGAACAAGAAAATAAAAGTGAAAATATTGAAAACCTTACTGAACCAGAAGAAATTACAAAGAAAGGTAATACTGAAAAAGATAGTTCCATTAATACAAATGTAAATCAAAATTTTCATTTGAGCAAAGATGAAAATCAACATGGTATTAAAGAGGAGAAAAAGGTATTAAATAATAACTTAACATCAAATGCTTCATCTTCAGTCGATTTTCTCAGTAAAAATTCCGGAGCTGGAGTAAATAAAAACACAACGAAAAATTTGTTTAATATTTCCAATGACATTGCCAAAACACCTGGAATGGAAGTAAAAGATATTAATAAAAACCAATTAGAAAATCCTTCAAAAGCTAAAACAACAAATGATTTAAAGTCTACAGAAGCATTAACTGGTAGGCAAAGAAATACAGATAATTTAGATGAAAATAATTATAAAAAAACTAACAATCATGATTCTAAATCAGATCTCAGACAAGCGTCATTCTTCCAAACACAACAGAAAACTACATACAGTAATTTCAAAGGCTTACACAAAAATGCAGAACAAAAGGTAGAAAATACCAGTAAGAATGTTTTAGCTGGTACAAAACCTGAAAGTAGTTATTTAAATTCAGAACCGAAAACTTTTAAAGTAACAAAAGATCGTATAAATTTCTACATGAATGAGAAAAATGAACATCAAATCCAGCAGAAAAACTTTGAACATTCTGTGACAAAATCTCATCCTGAATTCCGAACTAAAAATATGACAAAATTATACGAATCATACAATGATTATAGGCAGAATGCTAATTTAAAGAGAGCAGGTGGATTCTCACAAACTCGAAGCAAAAATTCTTTATCAGCTTCTTTCCAAACAGATTCTCATAAATCATCATCACTGAAAACGATACTTCAAAGAAAGCTCAGTACATATTCTGGGTTCGATCATAACCAGAAATACAGAGATCTAACCAAAGGAATATTACCGTTAAACTACTTTAGAAAAGACAGAGTAAAAGAAATTAAACTGATAGCAATGGAAAGCAAACTGTTGAGAAGAACTACCAAAGTATCCATGGAACGTAAATTTAACGTAGGATTTAATGACAATCTGTACAATAATAATGGGAAAGTAAATGAAAATATTATGAAAGGAATAAGAGCATATCTACAGAATAAAGGTAATCCAATACAGCAGAATAGATATGCTTATAAAACAACGAAAAAAACTTAAAATATTACCAAAAAAACGCATTGAGTTTTAAAGATAAAGTTTGAAATACAAAATATCGTGTTAAAATGTTAGTTGTCTGAAAAATATCGTGAAATTAAATTCCTATAGTAAATGAAAAACAAACGAAAGTAAATTCCTTTTGAAAAACAAAGAATTATAATATGAATTAAAATAATTTATTAATTTCAGAACCGGTTTATCTATGTTACTGTAATACGACGTATTTTATTTTAGTGGCGTGTTCTAAGAATGCAAAAAATTTGTTGTCTTTGTTGCGAATATAAATGTATTTGTTATATTATATTATATTTATTATTGTACATTAGTTTTTATACATATTATTAATTATACAAAATTTTATTTTTCATTTTACTTCTTTTTATCAATGAATTTTTTTCTCCTATTTATGTTAATTTATTAATTAAATCATGATTCATTAACGTTTGCCCATAACAGGCAGGTGGAGTTTACTCCTTTTTATCAATGAATTTTTTTTCATATTTTTGTAATTCATTAATTAAATCATGATTCATTAACGTTTGCCCATAACAGGCAGGTGGAGTTTACTCCTTTTTATCAATGAATTTTTTTTCATATTTTTGTAATTCATTAATTAAATCATGATTCATTAACGTTTGCCCATAACAGGCAGGTTGAGAGTTAAATTATTTGCACTTGATCTGCTGGTTCCAGGGCTACAAAAAATGCTTCTGTTTCTTATCCCATGGTCAGCCAATTGACTGAAGTATTTAGGAATGGAAGAGTTAAGAGGTGTAAAAGAGACACTAGTGACGAGTTATCTCCTGTGAGAGTAATGAATATTATATTATACAGCCAGAAACTGTGGTGAATGAAGTGAAAGTGTCAATTTGGAGGGTGGAAAGTAGATGCTTTTCAGAGGGTCCGGCATGCCGACAAGCATACTTTTCTACTTTGGGAGGAAGGCAATAATAAACCACCTCACTACTTGTTTTACTTCATAAAGCCTTTAGAGCAGCGGTTCCCAACCTTTTAGTGCTTGCTCCTTGCTACCTTAGCCTTTTCAGAGTCTAGGTGTACCACCAGTTGTTGTTGTTGTTTAGGTCATCAGCCGAAAAGCTGGTTTGAACCTCTAGAGGCTTTACTAAGTAAAACGAGGAGCGAGGTGGTTTACCATTGCCTTCCTCACTGAGTGGAAAAGTACGCTTATCAGCATGCCGGGCCCTCTGAAAAGCACATATTTTCCACTCTGCAAATGATACCTTCACTTCATTCATCACAGGGTCTGGCTGTATAATGAAATTCATTACTTTCAGAGGAGATAACTCTGATTAGTGTCTTTTACACCTCTACCTCTTCTGTTCTTAAATGATTCAGTCCTCTAATTGGCTGACCATGCGATAAGAAACAGAACTATTTATTTTAGCCCTGCAACTAACAGATTGGGTGTAAATAATTTGACACTCCACCTGTCTGTTATGGGCAGGTACCACCAGTTACAACTAAAAATAAAATAGCCATAACTGGTGGTTTCCTGACCAGAAAACTAAATTATATTAACATTTCACTATTTTGTAAATTTTATTAAATGTAATTTTATTTAAAATGTAAAAAATATACAATAGTTTGTCATGCAAAATAAAGATTATCTGTAATAACTATGACAATGCCAATGTAATTGCTATGAGAGTAAACAGATCAAAGTATATCAGTTAATATAAATACAAACAAATAATTAAACATTGATGCCATGAAAAGAACCTTAGTGAGAAACCTGCTGCTGTTTGTTTTAAGATAGTTTCTATTTCAGCTTAAGAGCTTTATTGAAAAGAGCAAGGTACTCATTCTTTGTAAACATCCAGAAAGAGACAAATTTTTTTTCTTTGAAAGTCTTTCATTTTACTGTCACTGGTAAGTTCTATGAAACTTTCTTTAGCTTCCACACTGGATGGCATGTCTTTCTGTGAAAAAGGATTCCTAATCCAGTCATCGTTTGTAGAGCAAGTTTCTGGGAAGTAATTTTCAAAACTTTTTTTTAGTCTTCAAATGTTCCGTAATGTCTAAGAGAGCATCACTAGGAGTAAAGTCATTGTCTTGTAACCATGATGATGATGACAGAGTTGTAAAGGAAGAGATGTCCTTTTGTTCTGTTTGTGTGATTAGTTCTAGTTTCCTGCTAAACGAGTAATCTTATCTTTGACTGACGGTTCAGGAGCATTAATGCCAGTTACAGAAGTAAAATTTCTCCACAGTGTGGAACAAAGATTGAAAGATTTATTTTTTACTTTCTCTTGCCTATATGAATATATAGGAAGGAAAGTATTGTTTTCATGTTGATTTTTCGAAATAGAGTTTTCACCGGATCTATACGTTTTCAGACCCCCTGAACCCAAAAAACATGTTTTTAGCGATTGGTCTGTGTGTGTGTATACAAAATATCTCAAGAACGGAACGTCGTACGAACTTAAAACTTAAGTTATATACCCTTACCGGACCCGACATGAACATTTTCATCAAAATCGGTCAACCGGAAGTAGTAGTTTATTCGTGTAATTTTTCACTTTTTTGTGATTTTCTCAAAAACTGGTCCTACGATTTTTTTTAAAAATCGTTTGGTTTACTAAATTTTTTATTCTCTACAACATAGGGTAGGCGTCATGTATGTGTGCTGAAATTCTTGGTGAGGGTGTTTTCTCGTAAAAACGTTTTTTTAAGATTACGGCTTTAATATGCATTTTAGCGCAAAACTTTATATAATAAAAATTGTAGACAATTTAAAATCCTACAACTTTTATTTCAAACAATTTTTTGTATAACGCTTAGTTTAGCGGTAATTAGCGATTTTCTGTTTTTTCTCATGAAAATGTGTGAAAAATTGATTTTTTTAAGATTTCGGCCTTAGTATGCATTTTACGACAAAAGTGTATATAATTAAATTTATAGAAAATTAAAAGATCCACAACTTTTATTTAGAGCATTTTTCTCTACAGAGCCTAGTTTAGAGAGAAAGAGTGATTTTCCGTATTTCTAAACCAAACTGAGGTTGATTTTCATTTTGTGTCTTTCACTCATGATTAAAATTAGGTTATGTTTATTGAGGTTAGTTTTTTGTTTATTTCTTATGTTGTATTACTAATGTTAGGTTTATTGTTAATTATTTGCATTGGCAAGAGAAAGTTGTGTGAGTGTTTCACACCAGATTTTTTATTTTTGTATTTTAAAGAAATCTGTATACAACCAGAAATGATCTCACGTACCACCAGTGGTACCCATACCGCTGGTTGGGTTAAGGAATCTTTATCTTGTTGATATGTTACATTGCAACCCAGATATTGAATGTGGGATACCTGTTCCAGAATATTGTTCCCTTTAAAAATTTTGCTCCTAACTGGATCCTTCCTTCTGAACAACATTACATTCATCTTTTATGTTGAAACTGTCAGCTTATACTACACAATTTGTTTAGGGGGAAGAGTGCTTTCTGCAATTCATCCTCATTCTCCGGTAGTACTAACAGGTCATCAACAAACAATTAATGGTTCATCACCATATTCTCTCTCATAAGAACACCAGTTTATACTTGAGATTTCCATCTTCTAATCACGTTATCCAGATAAATATTAAACAGAGTGGGTGATAAACTACACCCTTGTATAACCCCTCTATTAAAAATTATTTTTTCAGAGTTTGAGTTCTCCATTGCTTTCGCCACCTTAGTGTCTTCATATACGCTTTCGACTCCCTTGATAAGATAGTAAGGATATCCTGTATCCTACAATATCATCTAGTTCATAAAAGATTCATTATTAAAATATTTAAAGTAAATGAAATTGTTTATAAATAGCTAAAATAAAGTACACCTTTAACCAAATGTAACATGAACATCTTGTTCTCAAATTATTTTGTAGAATTCTAACTGCAAAATAACTACTATGTATACAGTTAGCTAATTTCTACTTAATATCGTACATTTTTAAGCTCGCTTGCCAGTCCCAATGCAAATTTCAGTTGTTGTAGAAGAGTATTATCTCTGAGAACCTGCATACCACCAGATAAGAAACTTGTGAATATTCTAAGTTATATACAGAAAATAAATGCTTTACACTTATTTTAAATTCTCAAATTTCTATTTCACAAGACAAAACCAATAATATTTAAAAAAGAAATAATCTATCCATACATTAGCAATATGCAATTTTAAAACTTAAGAAATGCAGTATTTATTAAAAAAGTAAAACACAAAAAAATGAAAGATTGATGAAGAAAAATCTATCTAAACATTTTATGAAGTATGTTCAAAAAGTACGTTTTGTTCTGATGCCAACATAGGACTACCTACTGTGATTGCTCTATGGATGCGCACCAGTTCCGTTGGTTCATTATCTCATCACTGAAACTATAACAATTGATTTGTTTCATTTTTTCTGTTTCCTACGATTGTTTACAATGTTTAAAACAATTGATGAACCCATCAATTGTAAGATTCATTCTGTCATCTGGTTTTTGAACGCAAGAAACATTACGCTAGCCATTATCAGATAATAGAGATTTGAGTGATGGAATGGTGCAAAAATGTGTTAGGCAGTTCAATGAAAGAAGCACAAATGTCCACGACATACAAAGAAGCCAGCCTTTAATTATTGTGAATAAATGTCTAGGTTAGGAAAGTGGATGAGACAATTCAAGAGAACAGATGGTTCTCGTCACCTCTTTCCTGATGAATTTTCACAAGTTTTGAGAACTGTTTTGCACGAGATTGTTACATACTGATTAAGTTATTAAAGTTGTGTTCCTGCTGGGTTAAAAAAAAAAAAAATGGCTGGATATTTTTTTGAATCTTGGTGGAAGGTTTGGATGAAATGGGCACTCAATAAAATAAGTGTCTGAAATCCGGTGGAAAGTATATTGAAAAGTAGTTTAAAGTACGAGGTCTGTCCAATAAATACGCGAACTTATCCAAGCTAGCACCCATGACGCGGACTATAGTCCCGCCCACTGGCGACGCAAGTTGCCTGATTCCCAATGAGCCGTCAGTGCTTGGCGGATCTTCGAACTGTGCGTATGATGCTAGTTGTGTTAAATTCTGTTGTCCTTGTTTTTACTGTTTGTCGAAAATTGAAATTGACGAAATCATGGAGCAACGAATCAATATCAAGTTTTTGGTGATGCAGTAAAAGTTATAAAGAAATTACTGAAATACTGACAGCTATTTGCGGTGATAATGCTCTGAAGAAAACATCAGTTTTCAAGTGGATTAAGCATGTAAAGATGGCCGGCAAGATGCCACGGATGATGATGGCCAGGACGATCTTACCAGAAATGTCCGAATGATAGCTGAGAACTGAATCTAGGAAAATCAATAGTGCACACTATTTTAACCGAACATTTGTCAAGGCGATGGTTGGATCCTTCACCATGACAATGCACTTGCACATTCAGCATTGATTGTTCACCAGTTTCTGGCAAAAATTCAATCACCATCCTTGATCATCCTCCTTATTCGCCAGATCTTGTCCCTGTGACTTTTTACTATTCCCAAAATGCAAAAATTTGATGAGGGGACATCACTGGGAAGATTTGGACACAATAAAGCAGGAAATGATGAGAAAACTAAAAAGCCTAACTGCTGAGGACTTCCAAGGGTGCTTTATACAGTGGAAAAAAGATCGAATAATAAGTGCATAGCACCGAATGGAGAGTACTTTGAAGGGACAAAATCGATGTACACTAAATTTTATAAAATAAAGTTTTTATGGGCTCAGTTCGTGTATTTATTGGACTGACTTCATATCCTCTTTCATGTAAAAATAAAACTGGCTAAAAAATATGTTTTAGTAATTTTTTTTAAACAGTATGTTACTATTTGCGTAGAAAAAGGAATGCAAAAAAATATATCACTTATTTATTAAAAATATATATAATACTTTATTAATAACACGTTTATCACAATATTTGGCCATGATACATTTTAAAATACACCAAATCAACTAAAATATTATTTAAAAATAAATTTATTAATGGATTACAATATAAAATAGAAATTTATTGATATAACAACACAATCGTATAATTACTATTGCACACAAATTATTATAAAATGTAAAATAAAATATTTAAGTACAAAATCATAGTTGCAGTAGATTCTATAGAATAATAAAAAAAGTATAATACTAAGCTAATTCTCTAATTTCTTGTTTAAATATTTTTGTTTTATTTTTTATTATTAACACTGAATTAAAAAAGGTAACATGTAATTTAATAAAATCATAGTTGTCTAAGCAGGAACCTAAAGTAAAAGTGATCCAAGACAAATTCAAAATAACAATAAATGGTTTTAAATTTTCTTTTTGCTTTTACGGCTGACTGTTTTGCTTAACTGCTAATGCAGATGGCGAGAAGGATGATAGATGAAGATGAGTGATGAAAAAATGCCAGACCTGACTGGGAATCGAACCCGGGACCCCGTTACAGAAGCCAGTAAAAGTCTATTAAAGTCGTTGCATTGGATTTTTGTTCATATACAAAGTGTCATACCAGTTAGCTTCAAGGTCAAAGGAGTTAGCTGGAATCTGGCAATGGAGTTGCCAGATTGTATTCTCCATGAGCTACTTACACAATTATCTCACTCACTTGAGTAAACAAATACATAAAACAATAAAATGAATCTATAAATACAATGGCCAACCCATTGGCACAACAGGCTTCTACACTGGGGTCCGGGGTTCGATTCCCGCTCAGGTCTGGCATTTTTTCATCACTCATCTTCATGTATCATCCTTCTCACTGTCTGCATTAGCAGCAATTGCAAAAAAAAAAAACAGAAGTAAAACCAAAAATATATATATATATACAATACATTACTGATGTATTTATTTTTTATTAAACATCCTATGTAGGATTTTTAAACAGCCATATTATTTAAAATTGAAATATATATTTTCTAACCACCAGAATACGGTAACATAAAACACTTACCAATGTTTATAGCGCTTTCGTGTATCTTGTACACATCTTCAGTAAATTAAAATTTATTACAAGTCAAAATTTAAAACTTCCTGCAGGAAGTTTTAAAAAGTTTTAAAAAACGTCAAAATTTTAATTTACTGAAGATGTGTACAAGATACACGAAAGCGCTATAAACATTGGTAAGTGTTTTATGTTACCGTATTCTGGTGGTTAGAAAATATATATTTCAATACTGATGTATTATAGTTCTGTTACAATTTTCAGTCCATTTTAAAATTTATTGTATGACATAACATGATATTAGTTTTAATTATCTGTATACACGATAAAGATGGAAGTCCAAGCGCAAGCTTCTTTTTTTAACGAGGGAAAGGTGGAGCTGTTAGTAATACTAGTCAATGAAGCTCATAATAGTGTAACTGAAATTTAAAAGAATAACAATATGTTATATATATGGTCATATTAAAACTATTCCGTGAAGGTTTTCCTGGTTTCATAAACTGTCTTCAATTAAATGTGTTGAAGACAGTTTATGAAACCAGGAAAACCTTCACGGAATAGTTTTAATATGACCATATAAATAACATATTGTTATTCTTTTAAATTTCAGTTACACTATTATGAGCTTCATTGACTAGTATTACTAACAGCTCCACCATTCCCTTGTTAAAAAAATAAAACTGTCTTCAACATATTTAGTTGTTGGCCACATTGGCGTAGTTGGTAATATGCTCGCCTCTCATCAAGCAATCTTGGGTTCGAATCCCATTCAGGCATGGCATATTTTCATAAGTTACAAAAATCATTTCATCCTTCACCGTCTGCATTAGCAGTAATTGCAGAACAGTCAGACGTTAAACAAAAAAAAACACATTTAGTTTTTACACAGTTTTGTGAAGTTTTTTTAATTTTCAACAACTTTGATTAAATTTTTGCCCTAAAATGTATACTAAGGCTTCACACTTAAAAACCTAATTTTTACAAGAGGACGCCCCCCACAAATTTAGTAAGTCACTTACCCTAACTTGTAGACCACCCAAAATGTATTAATTTAATGAAGCTATTTTAAACAAAATCATAAATATTTTTGAGAATATTGCACAGATAAACTACTACTTCCGGTCGATAGTTTTTTATGAAAATTTAAGTGTTGGGTCTCCTCGTGGTACCTCATCTTAATTTCTTGTTTCAACTTCGTACGGTATTCCATTCTTGTTCACACAAACACACAGAGCATTCAATTAAACATATTTTTTTTTGGGTTCAAAACAAAATTTTCCTTCCCTATATATTAATATAGGGCAAGAGAAAACAAAACGTGGAATACATATAACAGAAAAAATCCAAAAAAGGTAATCCTATTATTCAGAAATTATACATTTTATTGGTTCACTTTTTCTTAGGTCTACTATTACTTTTAGCATTAAAATCATAATAAAAATCCTAAGTCAAAATATTGATCACCCCACAACTTCCTCTCTACAAAATTTTTAGAGATTGTAGAAAAATTGATTTGGAGTATACAATAAATAGTTAAGTAATGCAAGTACACAGATCTTTATAAGCATAATATGTTTTTCACTAGAAAGAAATAAATACTGTAAAAGATACAGCACTCATTTAAAAAAATCTTTAACTAAAAAAAAAAACAAGTACAATGGAATGGATATTACGTAAATTATTCAAGTAAATACTACTACAATATCAATAGTTAATAATTAATTTTAATCTATTATCAAAATATAACAAAATTTAGCTTAATTCACTATACATATTTCTCATAACAAATTTAATATATATTCTTTTCTAACATATAAGTACATAAAAATTCACTATTGTACACACTGTCACCAACACATACATATAAATACACAACAAATAATATATTTGGCACAATTTTTGTACAAAAAAATACATTTATATTTAATATTTTCTACAAAACTACAATATTAAAAAAATTAAGATATTTAACTAATAAACCTTAAAATGAATAACTAATGTAGATAAAATAACAAAATGTAAAATCATTATTTTACACATTTTAATATAGTACATTACTATAGTATTTGAGTATGCATATAGAATAAAAATTCATCTTTCAACTTTTTAAGTGAAATATGAATTTAAAGTTCTGTAAAACCTGGTTGAAATTGACGAAACTGTAAAATGGAATACAGTCAAGTCTCAGTAGTCCGGCCTGTTCGGGAGCGAGAGGGTGACGAATTACTGAAAATGCCGGATTACTGGATGTGTTGAAATTTTGGAACTATAAATTATAAATTTAAACAAAAAATGAATATGCATTGATTTCTATGTGATTTTAAATTAAATGAACTAATTAAAAAGTTTGCTGAGTAGCTACTTCTGTAGTCACTGTACTAGCCATAATTATCGGCTATTGACATCGCCTAGTGCGGTGTGCTGAGCTAGAGCTGTACTGGCATCAAACGGCGCAAGTTAGGGCAGAGGGCAGCTTGTCAGAGGAAATAGCCATAAGAAGGGGTGTGCGACAGGGATGTGTTTTGTCACCGCTCCTGTTTAATCTATACTCGCAGAGCATCTTCATGGAAGCACTTAATGACATTGATGCTGGAATCAAAATCAACGGGAAGACAATTAATAACATAAGATATGCCGATGACACAGTCGTTATTGCCAGCAGCCTACCCGAGCTCCAGAAAATGGTAGACGATATTGTGGATTGTAGCGAGCGCTATGGTCTAAGTGTGAACATCGACAAGACAAAACTTATGGTTTTTTCGAAAGTGAGTACACAAGCTGTCCTCCGAGTACATAATAACATCATAGAGCAAATGTCGTCCTTCAGATATTTGGGAGCGTTCCTAAGTAGCGATTGCATTTCAAAGAGGGAAGTATTGTCAAGAATTGAACACGCTAGGAAGGTATTTATCAGTATGAGGAACTTATTCAGCAAGAAGGATCTAGATTTAAGTCTTAGAATTCGAATGCTACGCTGCTACGTGTTTCCCATCGTTCTCTATGGTTGCGAGAGCTGGACCCTCAATCCCTCATTGGAAAGACGTATAGAGGCATTCGAAATGTACCTCTACAGGAGAATGCTACGCATTTCCTGGATGCATAGAGTGACAAATTGTGAAGTCCTCAACAGAATTGCGAAGAACAAGGAGCTGCTATTAACTGTTAAGGAGCGTAAATTGGCGTACATCGGACACCTGATGAGAGGCGGTAGGTATGCGATGCTTCGGCTGATCATTGAGGGGAAGATTCAGGGGAGCAGATCAGTGGGGAGGAGACAGAATTCTTGGCTCAGGGACTTACGTCGATGGCTCGGCAGAACGTCATCCGAGATCTTCAGAGCCGTCACATCTCGAGTGATTACAGCCAATTGGATCGCCAACCTTCGAAGGGAGATGGCGCAATAAGAAGAAGAAGAAGAAGTGCGGTGTGGGGGTGCTCGTGTTCTGAGAATTACGTTTCGTTGTCAATTCGGCATAAGTATAGAGTATGACCCAGTTCTGGGTTTTGGATAAAAGGCCAAAAATTATTCCATTTAACAATAATTAAGATCTGTTTATTCATTTCTTTAATCAAATCCTAAACATACATGTTATATTACATCCACCATAATTAGGCCGAGTTGATTTCCCTAATTTAATTTAAATCTTTTACCAAAATCTGTCCTGGGTGAGGTTTTATACTTTTAGGGCTAATATTTTAAGGGACGGATTACTGGAGGTGCCGGACTACCGCAATTCTACTGTACTCCAAAATAGTTAATAAAAAACAAACAGAATTTAACAGTTCCTTTGTTTAAACTGTATCTCAAATTAAAACCCTGTTTAATGTTAAAAAGTAGTAAACAATTGCAAGCGTTACGATATGTTATGAAATACAGTAATCCCCCACTATTCACATAGGGGGAGATCTAAAATTTGTCTGTGGGGGAACAAGTATCTCAGAAACAGTAAAGAGGACAGTAACTGTGGTTATAAATGTTTTTGCCGAGGTAAAAATCAATGGATCATAAAATAAATTTAAACAATCGTAATTTTAGGCAAGTAAACAACTTAATACCGATATATTTTTCTACAGTTTAATATGATTCAGAGGGCTGTGCATCCTTTGCTGGTGGCACTGTTTCAACGAAGGTTACATTCTGTGAACTCACCGAAAAACCAAACCTATACCGAAATGGAAATAGAGGTGTAATGCTTGTATAACAGCAAAAATGACTACTACTTTTCCTATCTCACTGAACAAAATAATCGTATAAATACTGTGCTTTCTCTTGAATTAAAACAGAACTGAGATAGGCCCTATCATGAGTTTGATCCAAATGTTTAAAACCTCCGTTTTTCAACAAATTGTGTCACACAGATTTTTGTATGATTGCAACAAACTGTTGTAACGTTTGCCGATTGGAAAGTGCTTTCTTTAGCACTGCCCCGAATGTTTTATAATTTTTTTTTAATGTACTATTTGTACATCACGAAAATTAATTTTTTAAATTAAACATTTAAAAAAATTTGAACCACTATTGAAATATATCACTGATTTTGTTGTGGACAAGTTTAATTGTATTCAAGTTTATAAATTTTTCAACTGAGTAGTGTTTATGTTTTGTAATAAAGGTTCCACCCACAAGGTATTTACATAATGTTACTTAAGTCTTTCATTTAATACAACATTAATTTAGATAGGCTAATACACCATTGAGTAAAATGTGAAAAAATGATAAATGATTGCTAGAAAAATCAGATTCTGCCCAAAGTACCTATTACACGAATAACTTCACAATTTGTAAATAAAACATTTTCAATCTGCTCAATTACAAAAACGTTTATAAAGTTAAATTTTTAAATGAGAACGCGTTTAACTTTTTAAAAGAGGATGAACTCCCGAAGGAGATACCATTGCGTATAATATACATCATAAAAAAATTACACATTACTGTTTAAAATGCATTAACAAAATATAATCAGTTGGGAATAACATAAGTTTAGTATTTTTTGGACAGTTACAAAATTCTACTTGATATAATAAGAATATAACAATTTTTGTGGTTTTCCAAAAATTTATAAAACTGATATTGTCTGGATCCCGCTCGATTCATTAGGCAAGAATAATTAATCTGGGCTCCGAATTACCTAATACCCTGTAGTAATAATAATAATAATAATAATAATAATAATAATAATAATAATAACCAAAAGTTAACATATTATTTTACTTGAGTCACGAGTTTGCCTCAGGTTTTAACTAGTGGTAAAGGGAGGAAAGCATCAGTGTGCATGCGTGACTGCTTTGGTTTCAGTTTAGCCAACACAACAAAGTACACTACACTCAGATCACATACAGTGTATTACCAAACCTTATGTACGTTAACTGTACGAATATAACGGTTTGTTACCATAAACAGAAATATTGGTTTCTTGAAAACGTTGTAGAATAGCAGTCTATTCTATATAACATCGTAGATAATATTCAATTGTTGGATTTTAATAAAAAGAAATAATTTCAAATAATAATCAAATATAAATAATTTCTAATAAAAATTTGAATTATTCTGAATCAAAACTAAATAAATCAAGATAAATTATAAGAAGAAAATACTTAATTTTTAATAATAATCCAGAAGCCAAATATCTAAACTTGAAACAAGAAAACAAAAGATAGTATAATTTTAAATTAAAATTTTGAACAAGTTAGAAAAGATTTAAAAGAAATTACAAGAATATCAAGATTTAATTAAATTATGGAACCAACTGAAACAATTTTGATTATTTTAGAAGATGCAGATAAAATTTTAAAAAATTTGTTAAAAACTATAAAACCAAGTGCAACAATGCATCAATGCCCCATTTGATTTCCGATCGATGGATGGACAAGGAGGAACAAGAGGACTGCAAGCAATTCGTAATTATATTCGTTTCATTTTTAATAACTGAGCTCAGTAAATAACAGAAAATACTATTAAATAGACTTAAAGATTTCATCACTTAAAGATACTAATTGGACTGATAGTGAAGACGACTGTGATAGTGATAGCAAACAAGGCGATTTATTCCTGGAACATTTTGTTCCAATTGAAAAGGAAGCTGGTAATTACAGTAAATCAAACATTTCTAGTTCTGTAATTAAGCTATAGGCAATATTACAGGTCAGATTTTTTCTTATAAGGTATATGATCTGCCCATAACTTGACAGGTGGAGTATCAAATTATTTACACCTAATCTGTTTGTTGCAGGGCTAAAATAAATAGTTCTGTTTGTTATTACATGATCAGCCGATTAAATGACTGAATCATTAAAGAACAGAAGAGGTAGAGGTGTAAAAGACACTAATCAGAGATATCTCCTCTGAAAGTAATGAATTTCATTAAACAGCCAGTCCCTGTGGTGAATGAAGTGAAGGTGTCATTTGGAGAGTGGAAAATATGTGCTTTTCAGAGGGCCCGGCATGCTTATAAGCGTACTTTTCCATTCAGTGAGGAAGGCAATCGTAAACAACCTCACTCCTCATTTTTACTTAGTAAAACCTCTAAAGGTTCAAACCAGCCTTTCGGCTGATGACCTGATGACCTGATGAAACAACAACAACAAAGTATATGAAGAAAACATTTCTCTGTAATAAACCACAGCTTACAAAATCCATGTAATAACTGCATGGTAGTGAAATGAAGTATCTCACCGTTGAGGTTGGCAGCACTGTCAAATTTTCACTTTCCTTCCTCACAGCCCAACAATACACAAAAGGCATTCTCGTGACTGAAGTATCAATAATTATCTGTTTAATCCATTCAAATCACTCGGTAAAAAACTGTGGCTAACTTTTAACAACTACCTTTTATAAACAGGTTTAATTATTGTACAAACAAACACATATTAAACTAACATTCTGATTTAAGAACATCATGGCACAATCCAAAACTTATAACTAATGATATTTTAGACAATTATAAATAAAAATATTAACTTAACATATTTTAAAATGAAGATATGAGTTAAAAAACAAATCAATAAACTAAATATAATAAAATAAACAAATTATTTCTAACCCTACAGTTTTTTAAATTATTAAATGAATTAAATACAAACAGAAAAAATAATTATATAAGGTAAAATTACATGTAAAAATATCAAATTATTAAGCAATATATAATAATTATATAACAATTAAGAAACTAGAATTACCAACAAATTCGATATTCAAAGAATAAAAATAAAATAGATTAAAATAACCAACAGGAATATTCAAAATAAGAAACTTAAACTACAAACACATATTAAAATATTGCTAAGTACAGTCCCCAATATAAAGACTAGTTATTGTTTACACACAAACATAAATACATTCATTAATAAAATTAAAATTAGCACTCAATACTGTCTCCTGAAACATTGTTTAACAATGTAACAACTACAGTGAAGAGAAGGAAGGTTATTCGATTATTTTCACTCTGTAATATTCCATTAAGAAACTATAATATAATAATAACCAATATACATTTCTACGATCAATAAACCAATAATATTTAAGTCCTTAACACAAACAATTACTCGAACAGAAAAATAACTTTCTCTCAATTTGTTAATTCGGGAAAATAAGTACAGCTACCAGTCTTCTATTAAAATTGTTTACAATATAAAAATAAAATATTTTTATTTACTTATCTATGTAATGACTTATATTAACTTGACGATAAATTATCAAAATGAACCACAGCCAATATAGGTACTACAATTACAACGATAAACTTGATAAATTCAGAAATTTCGGTAGTTTTCCAGTTGAGTTGGCTGCTCTGCTTTCCCAAATGATTATATGTCCACTGGGTAAAGTTGCGTATAAATGATGAGAATCATAAGAGTACATTAGACTGCAAAATAAATAAAAAAATATAAAAAATTATAGGCATGAATAAATTATATATTTTTCTGTACAACAAAGAAATCTACAAACTAATCCCTCCACTAACAAATAACTTTAGAAAAAAAAGAATATCATTCCCTAGGACACATATTTAGAACCGAAAAGTCCAGACTTGTGAACCGGCTGATCAACCATTTTTGGAATAAGGTGTCGAGACCTAGGTGGTTGAAGGATTTACAGCAGAATGTGGAGGAACTTGGAATCACTAAACAAGACCTGCTAACAAAATCAGCTAAGTACAACCAACTAGTCAAGACTAAAATGTTAATATTCGAACCAAAAACCAGAAGAATGTACAACAGGGTGTTTACCAACAAGAACCGGAAACAGAGATCGGAACGTTTTAAGAAAATGTGGGCCAAACAAAAGGAAGCTATGCTTAGGAGAGCGCATTTTTCAAAGGAACCTAACACTGAAACAGACCTAGTAAAAAAAAGATCATATAGTTGACAAACTTAAACACTAAGAAAGAATCAAAAAAAATCTTTGAATCAAACCACTTAATTGTATTTTTAGCAGTTGAGAATTGATCAACCTTTTTTAAAATAATTTATTTTTCCACAACTAAATAGTATTTGAGAGCACAAAATACATGGGGTGAAAATCCTGTAAGAACAAAAAGAGTTGTCAATGGGTGCCTGATAGAGAAAGTACAGCATTTTTAATAGTGGGATGTGACTTAATTATGTTAGAAATATAGATTAATGAAGAATAAACTGAATTGTTTTCAGTACATCTGTAAGACGACAACAAGGTCGCTGGGTAAAAATGTTCGGAAAGAAACCCAGCTGAAATTTTACAAGATTGTAGCTGTTCCATTGAACCTATTGCAATATGATAGTGAGTCCTGGGTACTTCAGAGGAAAGATAAAAGATGGATCCAGGTGGAAAAGTGCAGTTTTTGATACAAGTTCAGGGGTGTAGTTTGATAGTCACATTATCAGTGAGGATCCATGGACAAAAAAAGCAGTGAACTGCATCCCTGATCAAGTTTGGTGGTTCCGCTATCAGAGTATATAAAAAGTCAGTGATGAAGATATAACATCTTCTCGAAAGGGTTCTAATAAAATTAGTTTTTATATTTATATTTTATATACTCTGATGTTGCGCATAACAGGCAGTTGGAGTGCTAAATTAATTGCACTCGTTCTGCTAGTTCCAGGGCTACAAAAATAGTTCCGTTTCTTATCACATGGTTAGCCATTTATATGACTGAACTATTTAAAAACAGAAGAGGTAGATGTGTAAAAGACACTAATCAGAGTTATTTCCTTGGAGAGTAATGAATTTCACTATACAGCCAGACCATGTGGTGAATGACATGAAGGTGTCATTTGCAGGGTGGAAAGTACATGCTTTTCGGAGGGCCTGGAATGCTGATAAGCATACTCTTTCAACTTAGTGAGGAAGGCAATAGTAAACCACCTCACTCCTCGTTTTTACTAAGTGAAACCTCTTTTACTAAGTTAAAACCAGCCTTTTGGCTGTTGACCTAAACAACAATCACTGATAAGCTCTGATGGTGGTGGAACTGAAACATAAAAGTTTAGTGTAAATGTAGGGTATTTACATTAGGATAACATTAACTATCTACTTAATAAACAAATAATGATTAACTTACCACAAAATAGGTTGTGGTGTTTCAGTGGCTGAAACAGCCAGTTCAGTTCCAACAGAAGATAGATCCCATGTACTCCAAAACTTGATCGATCCATCCTCCATACCAGTGGCAATAACATTAACAGATATACCTTCAGGAGCAGTTGAGAAGCAAACAGCAGTAATCCGTTGATGTGTTGTTATACTACCAAGAAATACAACGTTAATACTGTGCAGCCTTAATATTGAAGTAGAACTGTCATCATCATGTCCAACGGTAACTATGTCACCAGTCATTTCACTGATACATGTCAGTCTAATCGGCACACTGATTGTCGGTAATGATCTGATATATGATAAGTTATTTGTATCCCAAAGAATAGCGACGCCATCTCGGCAACCAGATAAAGCGATACTGAAGCCATGTGATACTGATATACTAAGAACAGCTGATGTATGGCCAACTAACACAACAGGTTCGGTGCTGAATTCTACTCTGTTTTGTCCTGTTGTAAATGCATATTTATAAACCAGAATCCTACCGGATAAATATCCGATCCAAAGTTGATTAGTGTCAGGTGCACTTGTACATTGAGTTATCACATCCCAAGAACTACCAGGTGGACGAGCAACAGGATATGGAGGTATATCTCTCTTCATTTTAACCCGCAATACTCCATCGGCATGACCCCAGAATACCATAGCAGCACCATGAACACATAAACCGCCGACATTGGCACTACCGGTCACACTGCTGACTGAATTACTAGTACCGACTGCTGAACTAATCAAAGATGATTTCGTCTTAGAGTACGTCAAGAGGAGAGTTGTTGAAGGAGCCAAACCGAATACATCATTAGTAAGTAATGGAACCAATCGTGTGACAGGTAGACGATGCTGATGTTTGTACGCAATCGAAGGTGCAGGTTCATCAGGAGAACCAACAAAGCTGCCCCATTGAATGCCTTTCACAGTGCAGTGGACTGAATCAGATGATTTATTTGATATTAATGACTGGACACACATCGGATGAGGGGATTTAAATAACTGTCTTGGAGTCTGGCCATAAGTACGCACCATGGTTTCCCAAGCGCAGCGTTCCAAAGGATCTTCTATAGCTTCAACATCGAATCCACAATAAGTAGCTGGATGAAACACATTGATTGCATCAACAGCAGCTTTACCTGTTTGTTTGTAACCAAAAACAAGATCAATCCAATGAGGAATATTCTCTCTGACATAATCAGACTCAAGAGCTTGTCGGTGAATAAGAATAAATTTTCTAGGATCATTTTCAGCCCATGGTGGAAGCGAAACATTATCGACTTTTTCTCCATTTTGTCGAACACCGAAATCAAATCCTTCCATATTAGTGAGGAATTCCGGTAGGAAAAAGAACTCTGGAATTAATTCTTTTACATCAGTAGTCGATTCTCTACTGGTGAGGCGCCAAGTTGTGTCCATGCTGTGAAATGTACGATCTGGGAGATCAAAATTATCATCTTGATATGTAAGGAACATGCTCGTAAATGGTGGTAACCTAACGAGAAAGTGTAAAACAACACCTGAATTTGAGTAATGTGATCCGTAATGATATGAACCTTGATTGTAACTAGAAGTATCAAATTCTTGTTCTTGTTTTAAATAATTGTAGTTATTTATGTAATGCTGTTCATTTCGTTTATCTTGAACTGCCATCGGTTTTTCCAAGTTACGATACAAACTTGGATCTGTCAGATCAAGCATTTTGCTTGTATAATCGGCAAGTATGAAAGGCATTACCGGATACTGCATGAGATCATTATAAGAGCGACCAGCCATTTTGTTTAAAATTGTTAAATACTCCCAGTTGGTAAGATGACCTTCTCGCCACAACTGTATGGCATCGCTTAAATGATCACTTGCAATTCTATTTGGTAATTCACACTGAAATAATTCCGACTGGAATTTATCTCGATCGGCAGATGATTCAAATGCTAACAAATATGTTTTTCCACTAAGAAGAAATATTTCAAGAGCCCTCTCTTTCAACTGAAATCTCCTGGTATGAACTTCTTTGATTTCATCAAAATTCCAGGCTTGTGATGAGACAGATATATCAGAAGAACCAGCATTTAATTCTTTTAATGTGTTATCTGAACTTGGAACAAAATAAAGGCAAGTTTCACCTATAAGAAGTTCTCCAGGAACACTCTGAGCAGGTGTAATAACCTGAGCTGTGACCATGTGACGAATTTTCTTATCAGTATGAAGTTTTTCAATCAACAATGCTGACATCGATGTAACTTGACCTTTACCTTCTTTTTCAAATAGATAAGATAACGGTCTATTTAATTCACCTGCATCAACTTTATCTTGAAATTCTTGTTTTAAATATTTTTTCATCACCGTCAAATGACATCTTTGCAGTCTATTTCGAATGCGATTGGGTCCTTCAGTTGGATCCAATTGCCATGACTTTGGATATGATTTAGGGAAATGCCAAACGGCACATTCATGCACCAATTGTCTGACGATATTTTTCCATAATATTTGTGTATGAACACGATCACTTAAATCATTTTTAAGTAATTCAATTACAATTTTCCTCTCGCTATTCTGTTCATCAGTAACTGTTTTTGTGACAGTTAAAGCTGCTTCATTTACAGATTTAACGATGCCCTCCAATCTTGAAACGATTCGCAACGCAAGTCTATCTTGTTGTTTCCACCATGCCTTTTGTTCAATAAGAGTACGATCCCATAACAATGATACATCTTCATCGCAACAAATGCCGGGGCGATCTTGAGGTAAGATAAAACCATAGCTTTGAAGCCGCTGATTCAATTCTTCACAGTCTTGCAATTCTGATGGTTGTAAAGATCCACATAAAGGACCGTTTATTAAATCCCACAAGTATAACAAAAACTGATCAGACAATTGATGGTTGTTTTCAAACACGTACAGTATAATTTCTTTACATTTATGTTCATTTCTTAATTTATTCACCACAGAAACTCTAACTTTATTTAATTGACCTGGTGATAATAACCAAACGAGGAGTTTTCCAAGGTGCGTTTTGATAACATCTTTTGAAGACCACATTACAGCTGTCCATGATGTACGCGGTGTAATCTTACGATCAATTATGCAAGTTGTACTTGACAATAAAGTGGTCAACAAATCATTGATAAAATTCAGTTCAAATACACTTAATTGTGAATAACAACCATCAACAGGAACATTATTGACTATCAATTCTACAGCTTTTGTTAAAATCAATTCGAATCTGTCAGCCAATTCACTTTGAGTAAATTGTAAAGATGATTGGTTCCAAGGTGAAAATTGTGACAGTGATGATTTATCAAAAGTACTACTTGAACTGGAATTAGAGTAATCAGTCTTATCATCATTAACATTGCCATAAGAATGATCGGCACCACTTGAAAATACTGAACTAAGAAACGCTGTAGCAGTGCTGCGTATTCTAGATGGTAATGACCGTTGTGCTTGATGTATAACATTGTGAATAATATCAAGTGCAGATGCAAGAAGAACACAATGGCATGTCCGAATCATATAGACACACTTTGCTTTACTTCCGCAACAACGTTGTTCAATTCTTTCAATGTAGCTAAACAGAAGTAATATATCTAAAACGACTTTCATGTGATAACTACCAGCTGTATGAATAGCATGTGAGATTATCATGATTAACAGATTGTGAATGTCAGTGATAAGTAATCGCTGCCACATCTCATCGCAATCTTGACCTTCTGATGTTGACGATGATTGCTGATGCGATATCGCTAACATAGTTTTTAATAATACTTCAATAAGTCCTGATTCCATTAAAGGCTTGTATGCTTGAGTGACCTAAAAAAAGTAAATGTTAAACAAATTATAATTCAACTGAAACATTATACAATTTGTAATTAGAAGTATAAAATAAAATAATTTTTGTATAAAAGTTAGATGTACGTTTTAACACAAATATCGAATCTTCAGTAAAAGCTATCAAAATTAATCTGGGCGATTTTGTAACTTGGTATAAAATATCATACACATATTTCACTTTTATTATCCATTTGTATTTAAAAACAATGAATATCTGACACACGGCAAGCATTCATGAAAGTGCATGCATTGAGTTGCACATGTGACAACTTTAAATAAACTGTAAACAAAATTTTTACATAAACCATTTTTAAAGGTTGGGTCATGCAACAAAAAGACATGGTACAAACTCCTGAAATATGAAGTTCAATTCGTCTCATCTGAATAATACATAAATGGGAAATCGGTCGCTAACTGACTGACTCACTCATCTCTAATTCTCCTACTTACACAATAGCTAGAAAGCTGAAATTTGAAGGGAATATTCCCTTTACAGTAAATAGAAAAATTAAACATAAATAATTTAGACATTCCACAATTAAGGGGTTGAAAAAAAATTTTCAACCCCTGAATCAATATTTTCAGTTTATTAAGTTTCAGACAAGCTAGATGGCTGAAACTTTTTTGAAATTATCAATATTACCTACAGTGCACCTAAAAAATTATTCCTTAACAATTTCAAAAATGTGCCTGTAAGGAGTAGAACCCCTTATGTTCATCCCTTAAACCATTATTTTTTATTTATTAAGTTCTGGATGAGGCAGATGGCTGAAACTCGGTGGAGGTGTTACCGATAGCACACCTAAAAAATGATTCCTTAACAATATCCAAAATGTACTCTAAGGGGTTGAAAATGAACTTCATTAAACCCTTAAATGTTTATAAATTTCAAAATAATAGGTCTATTTTCAGTGAATTTTATTTTTGATATATTCATAAATTATTGAAATAAAACAAAATTACATCTGGGTGAAGCCAGGATGGGCACCTGGTACTAATGTATGCCTGCCAGCCTTTTGAGCTACTAACAAGTAACCTTTTGATTACTTAAGAAATATCGTTATTATTTCAATGTTTAGCTTTATTATTGCCATATTTACAACCCCTCGGAGACTTGCTATAAGCATATGCATAGCGCTGGCCAATTGCTCCAAATTTATTTAAATACTCTACATGTTTACAGAGAAATATGTAGACGTAATTTTTAAACTATGCTAAAGAAATTAGAAATTACCTATTAATATCTACACAAGTAAGTCTATTTAAATTTCATTAATGATTTTCATAAAATGGTGTCACAAATAGAATACATTAGGAATAAGTAAAATCCACCAAAAACTCTCTTATTGTAATAAAAGTGAAATATTTAATCATTTTACCTTATTAAAAAGACGACCGAGAAACAAAATAGAGGCATGTGCTAAAGGAGGATCGTGCACAGTTTTCTGGACAAGAGCAAGGAAAGCAGGTATTGCAGACATTTGCAGTGGCGTCAAAACAACAGCTGTTGATAAAGGTGTACCATGGTGGCTACTACTTTCTGAATGCGATACAAAATTAGATGTTGGTAATTGATCATCAATATTAAGCCAATGTTGGCCAGTGATTAATGCGGCAACACTTCCCACCAATTCATGCGTGGCATTCTGAGAATGTAACTGGTTTGCCACCAGGTAAAATCCTTTCATTTGTAAAAATCTTCCCAATTCATCTTCCGTTGCTCTTTCCAAATATAATTGTAATACCTGAAATAAATTAAATTGGTTAGACTTCTACACTGGATCAATCTTATTTTAAAGTTCTTAAATCTTAATCATTGTATTTTATATTACATTTTATGTTTCAACCACGATTATATGGTATGCACATATATCTAGGACACGAGGTTGTTAATTTTTCTGAGACAATATTTATGTAATATTTTGTAGTATTTCAGAGCGGGTTTTAATAGCTCCTGATGGCCAATCAGTGTTGTTATATATAATATTACATTTTCCATTAAATATTTTTCTGAAATCTTAGAAAAAATATAAATGTTTGTATAATTAAAATGAAAGAGGGTGTGACATGAAAGTTTTAAGACAAGTGCTACCACCTTCTATAGGAGAGGTTATGTTTTCCCACAGGTGAGGAAGAGGAAGCTTGTTTTGTTTTGAAACATCTTGAAACAACTATGCTGACACCTTTGTTTAGTAGAGTGGTATTCTGGTGAGTGAAGCTGTGTGGTCAAGTCTTGGAAGAGGAAGCTTGTTTTGTTTTGATACATTATGAAACAATCAGGATGACATCTTTGTTTAGTAGCGAGTAGCATCCTGGTGAGTTAAGATGTGTGGTCAGGTCTTGATGTATCATTGATTTTGCAAAATGAATAAAAAAACATAGAACAATTAGGTTTTGTTAAATTTTGTTTTAAAACCAGGAAATTAACTTTTAGAGAGTCACAAACTCTTAAAACAGTTTTCAGGGATAAATATAAAAATATTAAGCCTGCAAAATTTTTTATCTGGTTAAACAATTCAAATATGACCAAGAATGAATCGACGATAACTCCGATCAGGTCGGCCTTCCACTTCAAAAACCAATCAGACCATTCTGAACGTTTCCAATTTAGAGGTCTTTGATTACACACTTACAATTAGGGAGATAGCTGATGAGCTGAATTAAAATTTCTACGTGGTTCAGTGAATTTTAAAGAAAGAAATTGTTGTCAGCCTGTCAGAAACAACACTGACTTAGTGTGTTAAGAATTGAATAATTGACCACAAGTGACCCAGAAACCAAGACAATCATCGTAAAGAAAGGGTTCGGCACGATAAAAAAAAGTGTGACAAAGTCAGTTAATGTCTTACAAAATAGCCTCTATACTGAAATTTTGAAATTGCAAGTGTATTTTTAATACTTTCCAATAATTTCTCATATATTTTTACACCTACTGTTGTCAAAACTAGTAACAAATACGACATGATAATGTGTCGGATACTAAAGAATAAACAACAAAATTCAAGTACTCAATGGAGATGAACAACACATTTAAATCAGATGAGCTATCAAAGTAATTCAAATAAATAATTACATTATTTAGTAATTAACCCTTATGCAGTGGACTGTTTCACGTAAAACAGTAAAACCGGTTTCGTAAAACCACGACCTTATTTAAAATGTTTTATCTAGTGTCATTACTAATGAAAAATTATGAAAAAATTACAGCTAATTCATATAAAACGTATGCACATTTTGAATATAATAACATGAAAATCGCTTTATTATTCTTTGCGTTTAGAGCGAGCGAAATGTTCACCCACGAAAATTTGGTGTTTACTTTAGATTTTTTACTATAACGGGCTTAAATTTCAGTTTAACAAAAATTTGTATAAAACATGTTTTGTAGGTAAGAGTTTACTGAATAAATTGGTATTTTTTTATTTTACTTTCCGTAAATATTTCACGGAGTTACAGAGTTTTCAAATTATTAACTGGATCAAGAATTGAACGTGCGACGCAGTAAGATAGATTTCACAACTTTTGAAATGATGTCACACAAACAACATTATCTTTAGGGTGCAGCTATTATCAAAGATACAGTGGGTCCTCGACTTACGAACATTCAACTTACGAACATCCGGAGATACGAACGCCAGAAACTATTTTTTTTATCACTTGATATTATTTGGAATGTAATTACAACAAAGTTTCCAAACAATGTTTAGAGCGGTCAATGAGTTTAGAGCTGTCATGTGTTACAAAATTATTTTGGAAGAAAAGAAACTTGTACAGTTCAAACATCCATTCAAAACTTGTTTCAAACAAAGCCAAAGCTGTAAATATTGTAAAACCATCTTCAATATGTTTTAAATTTTTATGAAATGTTTACTTTTTATTTTATATTTTTGCTATTTTTAATTTTTAATGGTCTTTTCTTTCTGTATAAAGTATTCAATGTATTTATGTGTTAACTGTATTCAGTTGCTAAAAGTATATACAGTATGTATTAAGTTACTATAAGTACATATTAAAAATGAATAAAAACGTTTAACAGATTTTATCTTTATTTAGTTGCTGATTACTATTTCAATAAGTATGCTAGTTTTTGTACGTTATGAAAAGCAATCAGGTCGCTAGTGTCCACTACGAAATCTACTGACGTGTATTCCGACTTACGAACAATTCAACTTGCGAACACTCGGCCGGTACGCATTATGTTCGTAAGTTGAGGACCCCCTGTATATAGGAAATTGTTTTATCTACAAAAACATGTTTTCAAAACGTTTGTAACGTGCCAGACAAGGAAGAACATACAATTTACTTTTATCTCTGTTTTTACCACTATTTTTTGTTCCTGGAACTGATAATCCCCTCCACAGAACAACACTGACCTCTCCGATTGTTAGAAAGAGCAAGTTTCTATTCAGAAATGTCCCTTCCACAAACCAGACCAATCAGAATTCATCTACGTTCACTTTTTCACGTACACCACATGAATGAATCGAAAAAGGGAAATTCTACAACCTTGGCTTTTAACATCGCACTGTACAGGGAATAAAAAATTTCCCTTTATGATATCCTAATTCTGAAACGCCTATTACACGCGTTAAGAAATCTACTACCAGATTCATACCATATTTATTGTTCTAAGATGTATACTGACTGTGATGTCATGCATTTAGAGAATGACCGCGCGATTCAAGCGGTTTGCCACTATAGAGGTATTTCACTGTATAAGGGTTAAGTAATTAACAGGAATACTGAGATAAGGAAAGAACTCAACATCTTCTCTATAAACAACAAGGTATCCCAGAACAGAATGCACTGGTTAGAGCATGTAAACAGAATGCGGGAGAATAGGATACCTAAGCAGACACTGGGCTATAAGCCGGAGGGCAGGAGAGAACGAGGACGCCCGAGAAAGAGATGGGCAGATTTGAAAGGTTCGGAACAGGGAGAGATGCCTAATCCTTGAAAGGCAGAAGAAGAAGAAGAAAAAGAAGTAATTTACATTTATGAACTTACCTTTATGACAGCCACCCTTACACGTGGGCTTGGATGATTTGCCATTATTATGAGTACTTCCATTCTCATAATATTGTTCAATATGTGTTCTGCTTTTGAATCGGGTAAAACCACAACAAAATCCTTCAGTAACAATAATAATCCTTCAGTGACCAAATCTATATTGTAACCATAACTATTAGTATTACTATTACTGCTAATACTACTACGACAATAGATAACACCGTTTGAACTACACTGATTGTTTCTACTCAGATTCAGAGCAGATCCATCTTCATGAACTTCATGAGCAGACGATGAAGAATTAGACTGAAAACCTACAGTTACAGAATTCTTCTTGTGAATATTATCCTCATATTCATAATCATTATCACTGTTGCCAATCTAAAAAAAAATAAAAAAAATAAAACAATCAATTACTTTTATGCTCTGTAGTAATAAAACAGAAAAGTTCTGTTGTAAAAGGGAAACTTTTATCATTTTTTAAAGTTCTTGGATTTTGTGGCCATACCAGTCAGTCAGCTAGTAGAAAGTTGCTATTAATTGTTAAGTAAAATTGGTTAGGCAAGTATTTTTGTACAGTAAAAATTCCCATTTTTGTACGGTATAAAATTCTCACTGTACCTTGCTTATTTATTATGGAATCTGTACTGCGGACAAAATCAGTAAAACGTGATTGTTTAATGGAAAAGCCTCATGACTATTTCACAAGAGGGCACTGTTTTGATTTTGCTGAATTTCATAAGTTGTCCCTTTATGAAAAAATAACTACCATATTTTGTATCAAAACTGATGTCCCATCTTCTACAAAGATTATTTGTGGAACAAATTATAGTTGGTAAAAAGTTTATTGGACTTATAATATTTTTATTTCAGTACAAATAATTGCTTTAGTTTTTTTTATTACGTACCCTTGACTTTACGAAGTTGTGATTTTCAGATCAACAAAATGGTGAAATTAGTATGCATGACTACTCAGATTATGAAGATGGTGATATTGAAATAGTGCACAATACAGCAACAGAATTAAATTTAGAAGAACTAAAGATAAATAATCTTGTTCCCAGAGTCAATATAAGGGACTAATATATCGCTATCAAAGTGCTAATGTTAAAAATTGAGAAGAATAGCAGTTAATGAAAATTACCTCGATAACTTTAATGCTGGCTTCAACATTATCTTTAAAACTCCCTGCGATACCAGAATCGCACCCATTTCCATCATGTAGATCATTTGAATCACCACTGATACTGCTGTTATCACTTTTATTATCACTAAGTAGTACAATTTCATTTTTTTTCACATCACCTTCACCATTATCATCTTCTAAAATTTGATTAAATGCTGGCGCATTATTTTGTTGAGCATCTTCATCTTCTTCATTCTGTTTTATTTTTAAGTTGATAAGAGCTTTATTTAATTTCACAGGATCAATCGGGAAATTAAAATGTTTATTTTCACTGTTATCGATCGTATCAGAATGACGATCACGAGCAAGAAAATGTCTAGCATTTCTTTTCATTCTATTATTTCTATGTGCTAGACCGTTAGATAGTATATTAATTCTTGCATCGTTAATTAAATCATCATTTGTTCGGCTCATAGCATTTCGGTGATGTAAATGTCGGTGTGATAAATTTGTATGCGATGCCGTAGTTGTAGTTGGCAATAAGAAATAGAAACTCGATCTGATATGTGTGACGTAAGTAGCATGAGCTGGATGCGATAATATTAAAAATCTTACGATAGAATTTATATGTTCTGTCTTTGGTGGTGAACTCATCAGTGCTGCGATCAGATCAACTAACAATTTACATGTATCTGCATCTAAGAGAGCATATGATGGTTCATCCACTAAAAATCTCTCCTGTAACAAGAAAAGGAAATAATGACAATACAAAGTTAATTTATTTTATTTGGGAAATATAAATAAATAATATTATTTTATCAAACATCCTATGTAGGATTTTAAACAGCCGTATTATTTAAAATTGAAATATATATTTCTAACCACCAGAATACGGTAACATAAAACACTTACCAATGTTTATAACGCTTTCGTGTATCTTGTACACATCTTCAGTAACTTAAAATTCATTAAAATTTTTATACAATGGTAAGAGTACGAAGTTTTAAATTTTGACGTAGAAAAATTTTTAATGAATTTTAATTCACTGAAGATGTGTACAAGATACATGAAAGCGTTATAAACATTAGTAAGTGTTTCATGTTATCGTATTCTGGTGGTTAGAAATATATATTTCAAATAAATAATAATGTACATAAAAAAATTGGGTATTGATGAGAAACTGACAAAAGTGTGCATGCATTGATGTGTTTGTACTGTAACTGATGATGGATACATGATATACGAAAGGATCTATTGATTTTTGAAGTGACTACTTCTTTTAGAGCACCTGGACTGTTTTTTGCATGGGAAAAATCTTTGGTTTGCTTTCACATTACGATTGGCTATCATCAGTGGGAGGAAGGTCCGTGGAACAGAGATAACCGAAATTGTGTGAATTCGGCAATGTGTACACACACAATGTTTTGATTAATTCCTGCTCGTATGTCTCTCGCTCATCTTCCCTTACAACTACGTACTTCAACAATACGTATACACGCATGCACACACTCCCCCTTCACAATCTGCATTAATCTTAATATGTATAACAGTCACATGTAAGACAAAAAAAAAAGAATCTGTTTTCTACCGTTTCTGCTTTTACTCTCATGATGTGTCCATAGAAAGCCTCTGTGTTTTCGTTGCAATAGAGATTTTCTCAAACTTGTCATACAACTTTTGCTTTGGTTTTGACTGGTATGTGAACTCATTTGCCATAATCTTTTTGGGTCCCAGGATTTTCCTAATAAACTACCATTTTTGTTTCTCTATTTCTGATAGTCCCTATCTAAATATTGACTCAGTTACAGAATACAGAATACAGAACAGATACAGTTACACCTGATAAGAAAAGGATTTTGATTTGTAAGTACTTTGGCCAGTGTACAAATGTTACCTTAATCTTCCTTGTTCGTTCCTCCATTGTGGCCTTCTGTACGATGTTCAAAGGCAAAATCTCTTCCAGATATTTGAACACTGTCTCACTTTAACAATAATTGGAATAAGCCTAATAATTCTGCAGCACACTTTTAAATAAACGCCATGATTCTAAATTGCACGGCAATCTCTAAGGAAAGGATCTCTAAGGAGTTCAGTTTTCATTAAAACGTTTTGTGTGTTTACTCGCAATTTAATAAAGTTATTTTACGCTTAACTTAAAAGTGAATTTTTTTAACTCTACTTTTTAATCTTTCCATGTAGTGTTCTTAAAAACTAAAAGTTATACAGTTCTGGGACTCATTTTTTTGAGTTTCCCAGGTTACAAACCATAAGAAACCACTAAAATTTCCTCTTAATTTGCTTTCTCAGAATTTCAGTATGGCTTTATTTCATTCTTTGCCCAGGAATCGTGGCTAAATATTTCACCACCTAATAAAGGATTTCTGGGCCTATGTTTAGACAAACTTTTTTTGTTATTTTTAGCTATAGAATCATCTTTCTAGAGATTGCCGTGAAATTTAGAATCTTCCAGTATTTATTAACTAACTTTTACTTTAATTCAAGAAGATATAAAATTTATGTTTGATAATCAGGATGAAAAAGAAGTGATGATTTAAAATATCAGGCAAACAATAGTTTTTTCCGTTTGTAAAACGAACCTGTACTTGCGAGCTACTATAAAATAATAAAAGCTTCCTTAAAAATTGATTTAAATAACTCTAACTACAATGCCTGATAATATATCTTATTAAACAAAAAAATTCTTTTAACTTTAATGCACAACAGCTAATTAACAATAAAATCACATTATTACCTTGCACATTTGTAGCAAAACATCCACCAAATTCACACGATTCAATTGTGCAGCATTAAACTCATGATGAGGATGATCCTCACGAAGAAGTATCAATAAACATTGTAACAACGTATTTAAACACGTCGGATGCGTTGTAGATTGAGATGGCTGTGGATGATGTTCCCAGTCACGCCATGCACTTAATACTGGTCCTGTTATTAGAGCTGGGTTCACCAAAATGGCTCCACTTTTATTACAGGTTTGAAACTGACCAGTACCAATATGACAAATAAGAAGACCAGGTCGATCGCACGCAGTATCCAAAATCACCTAAGAAAAGAAAATATATCGTGAATTATCCGATAGTTAACGACAAAATCCAAAAATAATAATAAACATATTTAAAAATTTGAATCCCTTACACAGAACACTTTAATTAATAATTGATTTACTTGCAACAAGACTTTTTGATATGCTTGTTCTAAAAATTGCTGACATAAACTGTTCCGTAACTGAAAATTTTAAGATATTGTCAGTCAGTGACAACCTTAGCCGAAGCAGGGCCCACGTCAATTTTTTTGCGGGGCCTTTCTGGGAGAGATGAAATACTCCTTCCTTTAGCACCATTTTAGGTCATTATGGGCGGGGCCCGGGATGATCGCACCAGTCACCCACCCCTAAGGCTGGAGCTGTCAAAAATTCATTTTTTCCTAAAACTTCTTATTTTTTTAAGTCAACACAACCATCAAGACGTTGTTTTCACTGATATTCTTTATATGTAAGCTTTAATTTCAAATGGGACACGCAGTTATAAATGTGTGTTTATGGTATTTTGGTTAAGTGATTACTTTGCCAAGATGTCAGTCCAAAACGTGTTGCTTAACTTGTTAAAGTTAAAATAGTGTTATAGTAATTGTAATCTTAAAATTTTTTCAAACGTGGAGCCTCCGGAAGTGCGGGACCCGGGGCAGTTGCTTCACTAGGCCCTGCCTAAGGCCAGCTCTGTTGTCAATCAATATCAACTTTAACAGATTCTACATACTAAATTTTAGAAAACTAACACAATACAATCGAAAAACAAACAGGCTATCAGAATAAATACTGTCTCAGCATAAAAAAAACAACATAACCCACTAGAGAACATCACCAAAAATTGCAACACACAGATATAACAGAACTGGTTTTAAATAACAGAACTGGTTTTAAATAACTAGAAATACTCAGACCACTTTGTCATGAAATACCATAGCTTCCTCGTTCTTCAATAATACCAGCATCCAATCAGTCAGACATAAAATCAAATGCAATTTAAAATGTTATTATGCATAAAATTTGCACTATTTTATTCCAGTTGGTGCAAATTAATAAAATTGAGGTTTCATAACACATTTATAGATCACGATATTACAAGTTTGTTAGCTTATCAACAATAATAAAATGAAAAAAAAAACATGTTGAAGACGATAATACATCTATGGTATTATATGGTCTTTTGTACTTCTACAGGAGTAAATTTCTTTGCTGGTATCTGGGGAATGTTTCCTTTTGCCGAATAATTGACCCCAGAACAATTTACTCTTGTCTGTGGTGAAGATCATCTAAAAATACTGGCTGTTATTTAGTTTTTTGCAATTTTGAAAATGTCAGATTATTCATAATTGCTACTACAGTTCTACAGTTTTTTTTGATTCAGCCAACGTCAAGGGCCACGTCATTAAAACCATGGTCCTTTAAATTTAAAGCCTTAAATAACATGTTAAACAGCATGATGCCTCATTCAACATGTTAATAGATAGAAAGATACAGTGTTTTGAAAAACATTATAAGAAAGGAGCCGGGTTTTGGTATCTATTGATCCAAATTAATGACTTTTCGTAAAAAAGTATCGTACTTTACAAGACAACAAATATATGTTAAAATTTCAATGCATTGACCATCTAAACGTAATGATCACAGACCTTAAGCATATGCAGTCCAGGCCGACATCTGTTTGACGATATCACATGAGTTAGTAATCTATGCTGTTGTTGAGTAACAAATTCTGAATTGAATTCAGTGCTGCTCTGGACAAGTCGCAATAAAAGATACAATGCTCGCACTTGTATCTCCTCACTGGACTCCATTTCAACCACCTGGCAATAATAATAATAATAATAATTAATAATAAAGACAATTAACAATTTTATTTATTAGTATAATCCGCTCAATAAATTATAAATGCAGATTGATTATTTTGAATCATCCTTAATAATACCTATAGAATATACTTTTGTATACTTTTGAGGATCTTCATCATCCTCTTTATCCCTCTACCAAATCTCCTCGGATCGGGCAAACACAATTCCTCTCCATTGATGAACCAATCTTCTCCTTTGCTTGGGTAGCTAAGTTGGTAGAGGGGCCAACTTAGAAGCCAGTTGCGATTCTATGCCAGGGATTCGATTCTTGGTCAAGTTGATGTTGACCTGCATAATATGATCAAATGCAAAAGAGCAGAATCTAATCACACAATTATAAGTAGTTTTCTTCGGTTTGTAGGATCAAAAATTTTTATTCCACCGCTTATTATGTTCACGGATGTACAAAAATAGATAAACTTATTTTCAACCAATATGAAATTATTAAAGGTGAGGTAGTTTTATATAACTTAACATAATTCTGGGTTGATTGTTACTTTAAAAGGAAATCAGTCACAGACTTATTTAGGAATAGCGATGTGCATAGTTCTTTTTTTTATAATTCCTAATTTGTGTACGTTGCAATCTGTTCAATTCAGAACAATAAGCAACCCCATGACCCAATGAGATGAAGATGATGTGTATGACATGTAAATGAGATGTAGTCTTGTACAGACCCAAGCCGACAATTCCTGAGAGAGTATGGTTAATTGAACCCCAATCATCAAAGTACACCGGTAACCACTGACTAGTATTCAAATTCGTATAAAAGTAACTACCTTTACCAGGAACCTTCGTCTCCGAAAATCAGCTGTTAAACAGCTGACTCGAGGCGACACTATACATAAACATAGTTCTTTGACACTATAAATATTTTCTGTATAGATAGCAGCAGCAATCAAAATTACTTCATCATTTTTAAATAATCATCGAAAATATCTTTTTTTTGTATTTATTTATTTAACGTTGCATCAACTGCAATGGTCATTAGCGACGACGTTGGGAGGTAACTGTGGAGACTGAAATGATTTTTTTTGTAATGTATGAAAATATGCCGTGCCTGAGTGGGATTTGAACCCATGACCGCATGATGAGAGGCGAGCATGTTACCAACTACGCCAGTGCACCCAACATCAGTTTATTTATAAAATATCTTGCATCGGTTTATTTAAATGTTTGTGTACATGGAACATCTCATACTTACCACTTTAAATAAACAGACGCAAGACATTTTGAATGAACAGGTTAAATTTAAAAATTATTAAATAATATTGACTGCTGCTGCTATTTGCAAAGAGTATGGAGGAAATTAAATTTAAATAATCAAACAATGATATAATAATATGAATGACTGAATATACGACATCTTTTGAAGAAGAGTTAATAAGTTTAGTTTCAATTTTTAAATTTATGTATTCTGATGATGGAGGAACCACCAAAATGTGACAGTAAAAAAATTACATATTTTTACAATTGAATACAGTCTCCAGGATGCATTATAAAGATTTATTTATTTTAAATATACTTATGACAATTGTATTAATATGTACCATAAATGTAACATCCTAAAGATGTGAGAAACATTGTTGTACATCTTTTACTTTCGTCTAATTTGTACGAATTAATTTCTTCAATAAATTTAAAAAAAACAACAGAAACTAAAAAAAACAAATTAACAGAAACCAAAACAAACATATTACTGTTTGGCATAAAAACTTAGGCCTACCACTAAGCCTTCTCTTAATATTGTGATCACGTTTCAGTTTGCCAGTTACACAATTACTGATACAACTTTTGGATATTTTTTATGATTACCACTCAGTACAATAAAATATATGGAGTATTAACATACGAGGTGTGATTGGAAAGTTTTAAGAATGGATTTGCTACTGCTTATTTGTTTGGCGGGTGGGTACACGGAGAGTGGGGAGTGAGTCATTGCCTTGTCCTTGAACGCCCTCTGATAGGAAACTGCATTTCCTTTAATCAGTTCGCTGTGGCAGCTGGTTGAGTGCGGGTCTGTTAGTGCTTGTTGCCGGATTCTGTCCGCGTGAAAATGGACGTAAAAACGGAGCAACGAGTTTGTGTGAAATTTTATTTCAAAACCGGGAAATCAGCTTCTGAGAATTACGAACTTTTAAAAACAGCTTTTGAAGATAATTGTATGAGCCAGTCACAAATGTTTTTGTCTGGTTCAATAGGTTTGAACAGGGTTCAAAAAAGCATGGCAAAGTCAGTCGAAGGTGAAGATAATGTTGGTGATTTTTTTTCGATTCTACCGGTATTGTGCATCATGAATTTATGCCTGGAGGACAGACAATTAACCAGGAATACTATAAATGTGTCCTTCAGCGTTTGCGCGAAAAGGTGTGGAAGAAAAGGCCTGCATTGTGGAAAGACAGGAGTTGGGTTCTACACAATGACAATGCTCCGGCTCATCGTGCCTTCTCCATCATTGAATTTTTGACCAAATTCCACATTCTTGTGCTTCTACAACCGCCATTTCCCCTGATTTGGCCCCTGTGGACTTCTACCTGTTTCCTAAACTGAAATTTTCACTGAAAGGGAAGCAATTTGACTCGATTGAAGACATCCAGGCAAATACGAAGAGCTTTCTTAACACACTCCAGGAAAAAAATTTGCAGGAATGTTTCCAAAAGTAGAAACACCGTTGGAGTCGGTGTGTTCAGTCGGAAGGGGACTATTTTGAAGGAGATGCATCACAGTAGCATGTAAGTACCACCATTGAACCATTACAAGCCCATTATTAAAACTTTCCAATCACACCTCGTATGATATTAATTGGTGGCTACCATATAAACAAAAAAATAAAAAATAATAATAATTACTCTGGCAAATAGGAACAGAAAAACAGGCAATCCTCCAATCGTGTTGGCAGCAGTGATAAATGTATGAGTATGTAATACACAAGAAGTACAATTGACTGCAGGAACAATACTCATGGGTAAGTGCTGCGATGATCGCTTATCTATAGTAACAACTCTGAAACCACTTCCAATTGGCTGACTGTTTAATAGAGATCCAACAATACCTACGCAGAAAAGTAATTGAAAAAATTAGACAAATTATAAATACAATTTTTTATAGATTCATGTTAATACCTTTTCTTGCCTTTATGAATAAATAGATTTTCTAAATAAATAGGTATAAAGAAAGTATTGTTTTTGTGTTGGTTTTCGAAATAGAGTTTTCACCGGATCTACACGTTTTCAGACCCCCTGAACCCAAAAAACATGTTTTTAGCGATTGGTCTGGGTGAGTCTATAAGCTAGTAAAATTAAACATGTTCCAAGTCACTAGCGCTTTAATTAGACTAGCTGCTAGTTGTTTGTTTGTTCCCATTACGCTACTTTGCTAGCTCCAAGTCAACTAGCAACTAGTACTAGCACTGGGAATAGGCCTTAATTAAGTCATCTGAATAATTAATTCAACCAATGAAAAATTTCAGTACAAATTTTAAAATTTTTACAATTTTACCTGACTTAATACTTACGTTGGGTTAAACAATATCCTTCCAATACAATAAAATGAATAATTATTGACTCTATTATTAATAAAAGCTGGAATAAATATTATTATTCACAGGAAAGTGTATTATTTCCCTCCTGTTCATTACAACTGTTTGATAGAATACACAATAGACTGAGGAAGATCAAAGAAGATAATGGGATCATTGTTTACAGATATAGTAAGACCTCGACTTACGCGAAGGATGCGTTCCGCATAATCATCGTGTACTGTGAATTCGCGTTAACCTGGATTGTTCATACCGCTAATTATCCGTAGTGTTGATTCACTAAACCCAGTCGTTCCTTTTATGTTCTTTGTTTTTTCACCCCTTTCGTATCTTTCAACATCTAATTTTTCCTTTAAAATAATCGCTTTCCGTCTTAATAACCTTTATTCCAGCTCGTAATGTACGCAAAGTAACAACAAAAACAAGAAAATAAAGGACCTGCAATATGTAGCACTATCAAAATCACGATTAAATCTACGCAACCATAAACGACCGATAATAATTTAACACACTAAACAGAACTAATGTTTACAAAAAAAGCAAATCAAGATAAATTTCCAGAGTAAAAATAGGGAGGGCAACTACGATAACGGTTTTGAGAGGAATTAGAAAACCAGTGGTCATAAATGTAAACATCTATAAGGTAAGAATAACTACTTTACACAATATAATATATTATGTTCAACCAAATCGCGTCAATGTTAATTCACATAAGGCGAACTTGTGTAATTCGAGGTCTAACTGTAGTTGTACAGAGAAAGATGGAGGAGTAGGTGAAAAAGGCACTGGAGTTGTGGAATATAAAGATTGTTACATATGGTTTGAAATTTAATGAAGAAAATAGTACATTGCTGCTGTAAAAAAGATGTGACAAAGGAAAGCAGGGATGTAAAATAAGGCTTAAATGGTATAAAGCTGGTTCAATAATGCACATATCTGGGGACTGTTTTTTGATCAGATGGAAAATTAAAAAAAACATTTAAGGGAAAGGGTGCAGAAAGCAAGTGGTTTCTTCAAAAGGATGAGAAGCTTACAGTGAGATCAAGAAGTTCCTACATATTGTAAGAAAATTATGTATAATGCATACTTTTTGCCAATATTGACTCGCGCAGCAGAAACATGGATAGGTGGTAGGGTAGGAAGGTTGACAGTAGAATGTAGGTGGTAGAAATGAGTCCAAGAGGAGTATGTTTAAGAAATGCAAGAAGAGATGGAATGAGAAATGATGTATTTAAGGAACAATTGGGAATAGAAAGCCTGACATAGGCATTTGGATAAAGAAAGCTACAAAAGTTTGGTCATATCTGTAGGATGGAGGAGGGTAGACTTCCTAAAAGGATGCTGTACTTGGAAATGGAGGGAAAAGGCATAGGGTGAAATGAATGGAATAGGTTCAGTTCTCGATGAATCGGGAATGTGATGCTACGAGAGCAACGAAGGACAGGTGGAGAAGAGATGTTGGGGAAATCTGACCGGATTTGGAGTAAATATAATTTCTTACGAAAATACGTGTGTGCAAAATATAGTAATTTTGTTTAAAGAGTTCGCAAATATAGTCTAATAAGAACAGTCATTTAGTTTATTAAGAACCTAATAGTAAAAATCAGAATAAGTAAAAATTAATGGTGACAAAGACAAGAAATTAATAACTGAACAAGAGAAAGTAATATTATAAGTACAATATTATAACCAAATATTTCAGACAATACACTAAACAATCACCAACAGTTTAACAAATTTTTCAACGTGGTGTCCATTATAGAACAGAACATGATTTTCAAATAATTAACACAAGGTACATTTGTTTTTTATATGTATTAATTACGTAGCGGCATGACATAATACAACTTCCACATTGACGGATTAGTTAAGTCATAAAAAATGAATGACATCAAGAGTGTATCACTTCTTTGAAACGAAATATTATAAGTACATATTGGTTTCTTTATAAAAATTGTATCTCTGTACATGTAATATTAAGTCAACATCTTTTAATGAATGACTTTACATTTAGACATTTCAAATCTTTAGACATTTAGACATGCAAACAAATAACAGTAATATGAATGATACAATTTTAAACGATACATGATATTAAGTAAATACCAACGTCTGAGGTATGAGAGGCGTTAAGTCTCAAAAATTTACGTGACGTGTAAGTGATCTTTGTTATGTTACCGATTCTTTATATATAACATATGTTTCTTTTATTTACTAGTGTTTTAAATGTGCAAGTGTGTGTAGCTCATTTTCAAATGTGTTAATTTATATTTTATTTAGTAATCCACGCTAAACTTATCAACAATATGGCTAAGGTTGTCTTTTAAATGCTATTTTTGGGTGTCTAAATATTAACACTCAAAACACATCTACTCATTGTTCTGTGAGAGCAGATCGTAGATTCACAGTAATACAGAAAAAAAAACTTATGGGTATCTAACCACTCTTTATTAACACACAAATATGCAGTTCTGATTCAGAATGCAATATAAATGCATCATATCATTGTGAGCTTGAAGGTCGATGGAGCTAGCTGCAGTAGAGCCGAATTGCATTTTCCACGAGCTACTTATACAAAACCATGACTACACGAGCACACAAGTGCATTGAAATGACAGCACGTACCTATAAATATGATATGTAACTGAAGTATTTTAGCTCTGTTTTATTTTTAGTTCATTAAAATTTTTATTAAAACTATCCAAATATCTTATATGCACAATCTGTTTTAAGAATTTTCTTGGTATATGTTTCATCTTCCTCACAATTTTGAATGCCGCATTTTACTGACTAAACAGTTGTTTGGCTCACATCACACGCTTAGGTTGTTACTTTTTGAAATTTATAGCTTTAACAGGATTTTCGACAAGAATGAAGTTTTAAATACACTGCCAAGTATTACTTTCCCAAGTTGTACTCCTGGTTACTCCACTACTTGAAGGCTATGCATAGAACTTGAAAGGGCATAAACAATCTATTTATCGACAACATTCATTGAAGAATGAGTAATATTTTATATCATAAAATCATAATATCATAAAGTTTTATATCGGATTTTGTATCATAGTAGTAAGGCAGGAAACAGAATGATTACGCATATTTATCATAAAAGGATGATGAGGGGCGAAGTGTAGCTGTTAGTAATGCTAGACATTGAAGCTCACAATGATTTGACACATACTGTACTTTTTTAATGGACAGTTATTTTACTCACCCATACAAAACCATGGGTACACTTATTTCCCAATATTTAAAAACTGATCAACAAACGAAGTCTGTTGGAAAAGTATCCAACCTTTGGCTGGGGAAAAAACTGGCATACCAGGAGCATACCTGGCATACCTAATCACAAAGTAGTCTCCTTGGGACTCCACACACTTCTCCCAGTGGTGACCCCATTGTTGAAAGCATTCCAAGAAGGCCTCTTTCGGAATGGGGTTTAGCTCAGCTGTCCTTGCTGCCATAATGTCCTCCCTTGTCTGAAATCGTGTTCCTTTCAATGGCCTCTTGAGTCTGGAGAACAGCCAGAAGTCGCAGGGGGCTATACAGCAAAAGTAAGGAGCCTGTTGAACCACAGGAGTCTGGTTTTTCGCTAAAAAAAGCCTGAATCAAGTGCGAGGAATGTGCTGGAGTATTGTCATGATGGAGGTGCCAATTTCCTGTTGACCACAACAGGAAATCCAGTCTCTTGCGGTGCACAGCATCACGTAAGTGACGGAGGACATCCCTGTCATACTTTTTGGTGATTGTTTGACCCAGTGGTACAAACTCGTAGTGTACTACACCGTGAGAGTCAAAGAAAGCAGACAACATCACTTTGATGTAGCTGCGTACTTGGCGGGCCTTCTTTGGTTTTGGTGCTGTGGAATGCCTTCAAAGTAACTGGGATTTGGTTTCCAAGTCTTACTTGTACACCCAAGACTCGTCACCAGTGATTATGATGTTCATGAAGTCAGGGTCACTGTTTGTGGATGCAGAAAAGCTGCTCCAGTCGTTCTGTCATTTATCTTGCAAAAAAAAACCGATGAGAGCACTACACACTACCTCACTCAAATGCTGCTTGCAAGCGACTAACGCTATCTACAGGCGGAGAAAAATTCACGCATGGGCATGACGGTTCATGAAGCGTGCTTGATTCACATCAATCAGGTTTTCACAAAAAAAAAGGTTGGATATTTTTCTAACAGAATTCGTATACCATTTAATAATTTGTTTGAAAACAAATGTTTGATTTAAAAACCAGTAAAAAATTATATTGTTAAACACTGTACTCACAAAACATTTTGAACATGAATTCAGTTTAATAAGTTCCTCGTTAAAATGTAATAATGCTTGGAAGAACAAGGTTGCTTACGTATTTATGTCATTCGTAATGTGTAGTACGTCATGACGTTTTTGTTAGAAACAAACATTTATGTAACAGACAAGACAGGACAGAACAGTACGTATAAATATGTAAAAGAAAAATGTATGTGTATTGGATACAGACTTGAGTAGTTAGATGCAGATGTTATTGGTAACTGAAGATGTCCTTGCCAAGCGGCCTGCAGCAGTACATTTTGTGAGAATCCCCACCCACATTTTATTGATTTTACGCCTACATCATTGGCATTGTAATCCTCCCAGTCCATAGAAATGGAAACACCTATAATAATAAGTAACAACGCAACTCACACTATCGTGATCTTGTTCATTCAAATGCACTCATTGCGCATCAAATTGGCACTAATTTTTGATTTGAACCATTTTGTTAACACTACGAGATATAATAACTTATGACTACACAGCTGCCCTTACCTGGCAATTTCCACAGTGAGTAGAATTAGTTTAACTACACTAAATCAAACTGCAATTTTCTCAACAATAAATGAATAAAAACTACAGAGTACATTCATTTGCCATTTAATTTTGTTATTAACGTTTGGCAGCAATGAAGGTGGACTAGTGGCATCGGAGTTGTGAAGTCACGAGATTGGACAGATTTAGAAATGAGATTGTCAGGACTAGAGCTGGAGATGATGTCAATATTGCGGAAATAATCGAGTTGAAAAGGTTTATTATGGGCACGTGAGGAGAATGTTTGAGAAAGACGGAGGTTTTTCTGGTGGGAGAGTGATTGTAGGGTTATGAAGCCTAGAGACTGAAGGGAGGATGTCTGGCACGATAAAGTTTAAGGATCCAAGAAACGTTGAAAGGTGTATTCCACTTGCTTATAAAAAAAATTTATTTGTACAGCTTGAATAGTTTTCATCACAGCATGTATTTATGTCAACAAAAGTTTATAATAATAATACCACAGAAAACATAAACAAATTAAATCTTATGCGCGTCATTTTCCTAAATCTACCTTCCCAAATTATTTTTTACAATGAATACCTCTATATCACTATTGTTTTCTACGCTTTTTTTTAAAAATATAATCCTACTTTCTACAATCATATTTGGGTGGATCCACCATCATCAATGTACACAAAACTGAAACTAAACTTTATAAAAGTTTTATACGAATGACTGAAAATACATCTTCTGTGAATTTTAATAAATTTTTACAAAATTAGTTTCAATTTTGAGTACTTTGATGATGGTGAATCCACCAAAACATGTCTGTAGAAAATAAATATCTCATTGAAAAAAGACATTACTTTCAGAATATATTAGACAATAATATATTCTTATTTTATTAAACATCCTATGTAGGGTTTTTAAACAGCCGTATTATTTAAAAATAAATAACAAAAATTATTCTAAATTATTAGAAATAAATAACAAACAAAATGAAATTGAAATTCTGGAAAAATATTATATTTATAAATACAATAGCAGGGAGAAATTAATGAACACACAAATTGAATACGACAATCAACTGATTAAGTTGGCAAGACTGTTTTAAATATAAGAATCGACTATTCCTTATCTACCATGGTAGGAGCAGGAAGTTTTAAATTTTGACTTGTAATAAATGTTAATTTACTGAAGATGTGTACAAGATACACGAAAGCGCTATAAACATTGGTAAGTGTTTTATGTTACCGTATTCTGGTGGTTAGAAAATATATATTTCAATAATATATTCATGTATATTTTACAATTATTGTTCAGAAATTATGTGAACAAGTTGTTCACAGATCATATAAAATTCAATTGGTGTTATAGTATATTTCATACTTTTCCACAATGTAGTTAATCTATATTATATTATGACATACCAGGGTGGCGCAGTTCTTATCCTACATTTTCCTGGATGACCCAATAGGTTTTAACACAATAAAATTTAAATCGTAAATAAATGTAACCATTGATAATTTAATCTAGTTTCTACAACCCTGATTCATTTTTACAAATCAAAATCGAACTAAAATAAATTCTCAATAAATTTGGAATCAGAAAATATAGTATTCAAGAAGAATAAATTTACCAAAAAAATAATATACATAAACAATGAATTTTGAGCCAGTAATACCGCAGCAACAAACCTGTCGTTTATTGTCATGCATTATAATATTGTTTATTTGTCCTAAATTTTTACTGTATTTATATTATATACATCTTACAAGCCAAAATGGAAACATTCTGAAAATAAACAGTGTTAAAAATAAATATATACCAACACCACATAAAAGTATATAAATTATACAACAAACAGAATTGGTTACTTGTATTGAAAAAAATATAATAATTATTACGATAAGACAAGAACAAAGATATGCACAAAGTGAATTATGTATGACTCACAGGCTAGCCTAGCATGTGTGGTTGTAAGTGTATTTATAAGGTAATTACACATCTCACCATGTTATAACTTACAATTTTAACTATACAAATTATGCACATCTTTTCGAACAAAAAAGCATGGTTTAATAACTTTTTCCATACATACAATTGCTGATGGATTTCATAACAAAAAATTTAAACCAATTATAATTAAACACCATGCACCTTTTTACTTTCAAAGCAGGTATGGATAAAATAAATTGTAGAAATTATTGGATAAATAATTATAACTGAAAATACTTATATCAGTTACATGACTTAATGCAAACAAAAATGGTTACTTTCCAAGAATGTATTACTAAAGTATTCTCATACAGAATTCAAGGTATTACGTTTAACATTCAATATGATACACTAAATTTATATGACATGAAGTACAAAATTCAAAGAACAAATTCCTCTATGAGATAAATCACGAATAATATAAAATATACTTACCAGTAGCTGAATTAGAAGTAATCTGTGGATATACTCGAACTGTATTGGGTGTTTGTGCTGAATATATAAGTAGTAAATTTTCCTGGAATAAAACCATAAAAATATAAAAGAAATGAACAAGATACACATCTTTAGTTAAATAAAACATTTACATAAAAAAAATCATTTTAGAAGAAAATATTTTTAGTAAAACAACAATTCAACTTATTAACCCATTGACTGATCATGACAAGTCAGACTCTCCGCCATTTAAAAACACAATGGTAACTTTAACGAGCTGAACTCGCCGCTCCCATCTCTTGAATGTCTTTGACGATAACTCCACGCTGTGTATTATTCATGTAATTTTGGTTATTTGTAATAGTAGTTCTGATAGGATCCGGTATATCTCAGTGCCGTTCACTTCTGACGTGTATGCACGAGGGCAGTCCAGAAAGTCTGTCACGTTTGCGTTGTACCTGCTAGGGGTGGAGCTATCATGACCATTTTGGTGCCGCGGCGTTTCTCCGTTCAGTGGCTATCCAGCCGTGCTAGCGAGAGGTTTGTGTCGCTCTTCGTTGTTTTTCAACAACAATTTTAAAATGTGTGCCGCAATTCAAAATCCCGCCAGTTGTGAAGTACATTCGGTACAGGAAAGGAGTTCTTATGGATTTCTTGGAATGTGGCACAACAATAACCTCTGCAAGGTATTGTGAAACACTTGAAAAGTTAAGAAGAATGATCCAAAACAGCGCAGAGGAACGTTGACTGGAAAAATTCTCACTTTGCATGACAACGCCCGACCACACATGGAAAATCGAACACGAGAAGTCCTGGATGCTTTCAAATGGGAGGTTTTCCCACATCCGCCATACAGTCCGGACCTTGCGCCCAGCAATTATCACTTGTTCCCGAAAATGAAGACATGGCTTGCGACGCAGCGCTTTGACGACGACACGGAACTGCAGGAGGGTGTGACTAACTGGTTAAAATCACAGGCAGTAGACTTTTATGACGCCAGAATTTCAAAATTAGTTCACCGCTATTATAAGTGTCTTAATTTGTTTGGTGATTATGTAGAAAAATAGCATTTTAGTTGCACTTTCAAATGTATATAATAAAATTTTTTTCTTGTACTTAGGTTTTTTTTTATATCAAAACGTGACAGACTTTCTGGACTGCTCTCGTATTTAGTCCGTATGATTTCAGTTGTTGTTGGTGTAGAAATCGTGTCACATGCATTTGAATGCTTACAAAATGAGTTCGGGATATAATATTGCAAACTTGTGGACAAAATAACTGAAGAGTTATTTATTAATGAGGAAGATTTTGAAAATTCACGATTTTTAAATTCAAATTTAAGAAATGCAAAATTTTAAATTTGAATTAAATCATCAAACCAAAGGGGAAATATTTTTAAATTATTTTTCTGTATTTTTAAGTGTTTTTTTTACAAAGAAATGTAAAATAAAAAAATAGTCATTTAGAACAAAATAAATTGTCAAAAAATTGGTCAGTCAATGGGTTAATATTTTGTTTTTTGTATAAAAAAAAAACTTTGTAACTTACCTTATTGAACTTAAAAACTCCTTTCAAAATTCTTCTTACGAGTACTTTCGCGGTGCACACCGCTTCTTCAGGTAATGATAATAAAAGTTCTAGAATATTTTAGGAATATTGCATCTTCCTAAAACTTTTATTATCATTACCTGAAGAAGTGGTGCGCACCGCAGAAGTTCATGATACATACTCACATGAAAAGACATACTCACAAGAAGAATTTTGAAAGCAGTATAAGGTAAATTACAAAGTTTTTTTATATATACAATAAACAAAATATTAATATGGATTTTACTGCTATGATGCAAACTAATAACTTAAATAATTATAATTTAACTTATAAACACTGTATAGGTTTCTCTGGGGCAATTAAAGTATACAATAGCTTCAGTGATACTTCTGCATCGGAGAGATTCATAAATTTTATCAGGCTAAATTCAAATTCAGGGAAGTTTTTAATAACTTTTCCAGGATAGTTATTATTATCAAGTATTTGACACACAGTCTGTTCTGTCACCCAAATTCTAAAACTTTTGGTTTCTCGACGTTCCAAGTTCCATCTCTCTCTTTAGTTCTATCCTCATATCACTCTGGGAAAGTGGTCTTTATGGATCCTTTTCGTGTGCACTAACCCCAGACTTCTTCTTTAGTTGTTAACAACTTTCTACTAAAAAAAAATAACCAGTTGCTGGCTGATGTCTCCATCCTTCTATCTATTCCGTCTAGAAGGACCCACAACAGGCCATAAAAATCTCAAATTGGACTCTATGTCTGTAGGCAGCTGTCATTCATTATCCATGTCTCACTTCCAAACAGGAATCTAAGAACATACATTGTGCAATAAAACTTCGTGAGTGTATCTCATCCTTACTTTGTTTTTAAACACTGAATTTTATAATCAAATTTTCCAAGGAACGAAATATTATACACTAATATGCTTTTCACGGTTAATGAGCTCTGCTGTTCTAAGCGTTTAGACCAATCAGAACGTTTGCCAGCATTGTCAGATTGTACCTGACGAACATTAAGCGCGCATGCATATAAGAGCCGCAATAGTTCAGTCGTGTTTTACATCTCGTACTGAACACATCGATTATAGAGCGCGTTGACATGCAATACTTTATAACATAATCAGCTGGTTGTATGTTTATAGGTTGTTGTTTAGGTCATCAGCCAAAAGGCTGGTTTGAACCTGTAGAGGTTTTACAAAGTAAATCGAGGAGGGAGGTGGTTTACCATTGCCTTCTTCACTGAGCGGAAAAGTACACTTAACAGCATGCTAGGCCCTCTGAAAAGCATACATTCTCCACTCTGCAAATGACACTTTCACTTCATTCACCACAGGGTCTGGCTGTATAATGAAATCCATTACTTTCAGACGAGATAACTCTGATTAGTGTCTGTTACACCTCTACCTCTTCTGTTCTTAAATGATTCAGTCATTTAATTGGCTGACCATGTGATAAGAAACAGAACTATTTATTTTAGCCCTGCAACTAACAGATTGAGTGTAAATAATTTGACAATCCACCTGTCTGTTATGGGCACAGTTTATAGGTTATAATTATTATTGAAAGACCAAAAAAATGGCTGACAAAATATTTAACAGAGCTAAAAGAGCAAATATTGGCAACGTTGCTGGCAAGTCATTGGCTAGCTAAAAAGTTGGTAGGGGGCAATGCATACGTTCAGAGCTCATCAGCCTTGAAAAATAGTATAGAGAATGAAAGCCATTGACCAGCTCAATTGGTTCATTATCGATAATAATTTATTTAAATCATCTCACTTTGTTCTTAAGTGTTCCCTTCAATTGTTTCATTAATTTTATTGAATTACTTGATTTAACAAAATTAATATCAATTTCTCCAAGGAATGAGATAATACATTCTAACAAATGAAAGGCATTGTTGACCTGCTCACCTAGTTGATTTTATTGATCATTTTCGACCTAACAGGAACTGTAAAATTAAAAGTCATTCAGGAAAGTTCATTACAAATTATTTAAAAGTTTCAAATTACGTGTTTTACTTACTGTCAAATGAAATACAAAAAAAGTGTAAAGAAAGCAAGGACTGAAAATTTCAATCGATACAATCTTTTCTTAATCAAAAAATGGGCAGGGATATCAAGAAACATTAAATTGATTAAGGTCAACATTTACAACTTACTATTTTAACGATAAATTACCTGGAGTTGTTTAATAACAGCAGTTTGGTCATTTAACAGCTTTTCCCACAACAGTCCAGAGGAAAGACCTTTGGCAGTAAACAATCTTGAAAAGTTAGGCCGAGAATTGCCGACATCGGTTTCAGTTAAATGTGTGTGATCTGGACCTAAAGCCAACAAATAAGTAGCCGTTTCTTTTGTAAAGACTGGCGCTCGGAACATCATTAAACTACCCAACAACCATCGGCCGGCACAATTACACTGGATATTAGCTGAGCAATTGCAACACCTGGATCCAGTATTATTAGCAGAAATCATCGAGTGGTGACCGACAGCAACACAGTATGGCCGAGACTTTCTTACCAATAAACCAGTGAATGATAATGAAAGATGTGTTTCTGACCAACCATCTATCAATATTGTTACCTGCAAACAGAAACAGACCAATAACAAAAGTTAGAATTTTCTTAAAAAAAAACAGAATTCTGACGGAAGTTAAATACTCCCACCAATTTGACAAACTTATTCTCCTATCTTAATAATTATTTAATCCTATTGTAAATCATTTTGGAATCAGATTAATCATGTAAATCAGTTATCATCTAAATCAGTTATCCATGTAAATAAATCCGTTTAATTGTATCAGCTATTGTTTTATAATTATTGTTGTTGTTTAAGTCATCAGCTGGAAGGTTGGTTTTTTTTTGGGCCCTGGAGACTCCAGGAGG